>OX392409.1:4755000-9555000 GCA_947623395.1 Synanthedon tipuliformis
TCGCCGGGTCAGCTTGTGTACTTATAAAGATTGTATTGTACAACCGTAATTTGTAGCATAAATATTGTTCATCTACCTATTTCTTATATTGTTATATCTTTAGACGATGCCTGGGAACCTATTGATTTTTAAATTTTTATGGTAAAATATTAAATTTTTAAATTTTTAGTTTGATAGCGATCGGACGCGGACGAAGTCGCGGGCATCAACTAGTTGTTTATAACTTATAACCAGCTATTAGTGTATTGTATTACTTTACTAGTGTAATACTATTACTTGTGAAATAGGTATTTATACTTATTAACAAGCACAAGAAATTTTTCTTTAATTAAAAAGTATCATTTGAATAAATACTTTTTGAGTATACCGTGGGCAATAAAACACAGATATCATTCTTCGTATCTCGTTTATTACTATTTCTTAAAAAAATAAACATGTTTATAAAACACGACAGGAAAAACAATGTTGTACTTTCACATATCCAAGTTTAACATAATATATAAAAATAGAACACAATTTAGAATTTTATACGCCAAGCTCTTTTGATGTAGGTACCTACTTATATTTTATTACTCTCTAATTTCTAGAATATTGAGCCTTGTAACACAATCAGTCAAAGAAACTAAAATTATAAGTATAAAAAGGAAAATTAAAATAATATAACAAAAACGTGATATAAAAGAATCGTATTATAGAAATCAATTTTTGATCAAAGACTTTGTATTTAAACAAATAATTAACAAATTTTAACAAGACTTGAATTAAATTAGTGATCTCAGTTGTAATTAGAAAAATGGGAATGGTTTTTTTAAATAATATATTTAAAAAAAACCCAGACGGTACCTATAGTGAAATATTAAATCAATATTTACTTATTTTTGGTTGTTGTGCTTGTAAAATTAATAACGAAACTAATAATAATAATTGGTTAGGAAGTGAACAGTGTAACAAGAAAATAACAAAAAAAAACGTATAGAGAGAACAATTGTGTTCACTTCCTTAGGCGCACGCAAAGATAAACACTTATATTCGCAATTGAAAAAAAAAAACTGATAAAATTCGCCATTAGCATTCACCTTCGCGTACGCCAAAAGAGTAAAATTTATATACTTACCGCTTCTTTCCAACTGGCATCTTGAGTATTACAAAATAGTTAAAATAAAATGGTATCGTTCGGTAACAATTAGTTAACAAATGACTATGAAATTATATTTCTATATGTACATGATTTTTACTTATGGGTATTTAGATCTAATCCCAACCATGGTGGTGTTCATGGTGTATAGGTACCCATACCTTTTCCCAAACAGGCTTGTATACAGATTTCGTAAAGGGGACTTCTATCGTCTTCCACACAGGTACTTGTATTTGCTTCCATTTTTCAACCCAAATCTTCTTTTGTACTGGTACCCATATTTCCTTCTTAATTGTTTTCCAGATTTGTACTTTCTCCTCGACCCATTCTTGCTGCTTCTTTGTTATCCAAACTTGTTTTTTCTCTGTACGCCAGATTTGCTTCCATTCCTCTTTCCACTCGAGCTTCTTTTCCTTAACCCATTCTTGTTTGTGTACAGTCTTCCAAACTTTTTGCCAAACCGGTTTCCAAATCATTTTCTTTCTCCACAAATCGTGGCTAGTATATTCCCATCCGTGATCATCTTTGCCTAGGTACTTTTCACCAGGCACCCCCTCTTTGACCCACGCGGGCAGATATGATTGCTTCCATTCCGGCACTTGTATATCCCTCGTTATGGGGCGTTGGATTTCCTTCCACACTGGCTTGTATACTTTTTTCCAATCGGGAACTTGGTGCTCCTTCCATATTGGCACTTGTATTTCTTTAAAAATAGGCTTTTGAATTACTTTATAGGCAGGGATTTGTTCTTCTTTGTACTGTTTAACCTGTTCAGTCTTCCAAACAGGAACCGATTCCTTTTTCCATTCACTTTTCCAAATCAATTTCTTCTCGGTTTTCCAAATCTGTTTCAATTCTTCCTTCCAGACGAGTTTTTTCTTCCAAACACCTTCTGGTTGCGGAGAATGCCAGCCTGGGGACCGTTTCTCCCTGTTGATCTCAGGGGATTCTGCTACATCCTTGATGGGCACGGCCAGTGATGCCGCGAAGGCGAGCACCACCCATAGCTAGAACAAACAACATTTTTCATTAATTTTCCTTATATTAATTACAAAAATACACACAAATCTTGTTGAGCCCTTCATTTGTTATAGAAAAACACAGTTTGTTTAAAATATTTAAACAAATACATAAATGAAAAAGGGAAAAAGTAATGACGAATAAACCAATATTAAAATAAACAATGAATCCTTAAGTCAAAGGTTAATTTGGTGAAGAGTGTTGCAAGCTTTTGAAAGTTGACGGCGCGCTTGCACTTGTGAATGATTAATTATTCAAGTTGCATTGCTTCTGTTATGTAAATTGTATGTAAATTGATTACTGTTGGTTTTTATTTTAGTCACGATTTTTATAACATTTTCCGAGCCGGTATTGCATTTACTTTTATTTGTGCGTGTATTCGCATTTCTAATGAACCTCAAACGATTCATAATTCTTCTTCTAATATAATAAAATTCTCGTGTCGCAGTGTTTGTTGCCAAACTCCTCCGAAACGGCTGGACCGATTTTGATGAAATTTTGTGTGATTATCGGGTAGGTCTGAGAATCGGCCAACATCTATTTTTCATACCCCTAAATGTTAAGAGTGGTCCACCCCAAATTTTTCATTTTCATTTTTTGGCAAAACAACGTTTGCGGGGTCAGCTACTTACTACTATAAAATATACCTATTATTTCGTAAAATAACAAATAACCAATCATATTTGGATATATTGATATATTTGAATCAGGCTTCATCGTTTAATTAATTTGTTACTTTTATGTAACTTTCAAGTAAATAAAACAAATATTTTTAAAACAAAATTTAAATTAATTAATAAAAATACGATATATTTTAAAATAACCACTTTTATAGAATCAGAGGCGGTTTTATTTATTTTATTATTTTTTTAAATAAAAATTTAAACGTAACAGATTAATAAAGTCTATTACCAGAATGTAACAATTTACTATTAAATAAAGATATTTATATGTTAAGATGAACTACCAATTGATTGTTACCGATTGGTTTATATTTTATATTAGCTGTTGCACGCGGTTTTGCCCGCGCAACTTTATAAAATATAATCTGTACACGCTGATAATGCAGCTTTCTATATATGAAAGAAATTTCAAAATCGGTCCAGTAGTTTTTAAGCGTATTCATTACAAACATACAAAAATACAAATCTTCTCTCTTTATAATATTAGTTTAGGTTAACTTTTTTATTTATTTCGGGTTAAGAAATTTTTGATCGAATAGCGATTTAGCGATTCGCCACTTTTTTTTTTTATTTAAATTTAATACGAATAAAAATTTTCTTTCAACGCGATTTCTTACAAAACAATTTCACATTGCAACACTATTTACACACTTAACGCGAATCATCACACACTATATGTACACATGTTATTTTCTTAGTGAATTGCACCCACCGTGAATGTCGTCGTCCTCATTTTGAGGTGGAGAGGTGCGCTAGAGCGACTGCCATGTTCACGCAAAGCGTCTCTATTTATGAACGGACCCCTCTCTAGTAAAGCTCCTGCGTACGCGCACTAAAGGATCGACCATGTTGCCATTTTCTCCAACCATATGACCCCACAGCGCTTTTACTTCACAAATACCCTTTACACTTCGTAATTTTCATATAAACCTTTTATCTCTGATAGAGACTTTCAAATTTGACGTTTTTCAAAGGAGATCAATCTGTTGTTTATGGAGATCACGCCATCAGTTTATTTCCGTTTTAACTGTTGAAACTAGTACCATCAGATATGAAGAAGTTATAGACTTTAATGGAAAATTATATCACGTAATTTGGTAATAGGGTTTCAATTTTCATTAAAGATAGGTATATCAATGGCTTGGTTTTCAATGACGTCCTTTGCTTGATCAGTGGGAGGTAATTCAGAAACATGATGATAAATACATCGGGGCGTCTTGATGCTGTAGTATCTGTCATTATTAGTAGGTATAGGTATATATTTTAGCATATTCGAAATTCGTTGAATATGTATACCTACGTAATACGACGCATAATGAAAATCAAAAATATCAAAAATAAAAAAAAAATATCGCCCGCGTCTTCGTTGACACATTGCTCCTTACGAAAGTCCTAAAGGAATCGGTTTAACCATTAGCTAAGCAAATAGTAACACAAAAAACGGACTTTAATAATAAATATTTTTAAAAAAGTTAGCCGACTTGGACCATCTATTCTCGAGTTTGCGCTCATCAATTTTATTTACCTCTATATAGTTAGTAGATAGATAGATGATGATAATCGCGAATTCTAATTTTAAGAAAAGAAAATATTGTTCTTTGTTAGGTATTGTTATACTAACCTAAAACTTGATGGCGCTTATGAATAAATACTTTGTTCAAGTCATGTTCTTGAGATCTTGTGTACTTAAATGCTTTGCAAATATTGAGACGTGAGAAATCGTTATGTATTGTAAACGAATTTCATACATTATTTTATTAGTAGATTTTATAATTGTATAAAATCTACCATAATAATTGAGATTATAGAAATTGGTTCCTATCCTGCATAGTCAATGTTAAATTGAATATATTGCTACAAATTCATAAATAGGTATAATAACCAATAATAAAATTATATTATTCTCTTTAATATGTAAATATATACCTAATTAAAATTACAAACTAACTCCCGAATTTTTAATGAATTGCTGAGGAGTTGGGTGGCCTGCAAACTACATTCTTGATACTGCGAGTTTTACTCTATCAAACACGTCGAACGCGTAAATGTCAATTTGTATGGGAATGAAGTAGAGCTACCTGGTGGCTAATGTGTAGCACTACTTCAGTCTCATACAAATTGACGTTTACGCGTTTGATGTGTTTGATAGAGTAAAACTCGCACAAGGCTAGGCCCTCTGATCAAGCATACCATGTTAGGGGGCATTCAAGTATTGCTTACAATTTTGGAAGATTTTTGACCCAACCCAATGTGACGAGCCGTAACGTTTATCTGTACCCTCCCTAAACGTTACGTTTAGAACAAGTTTACCGAGTGACCATTTTTACCAACGAAAAGGTTTGCCAACTTGGGAGAACAAAAATGACACCCAATACACTCGAGGGATTCCCCGCTCGCCCTTGTAAGGCATCGTAACGTTTTACAAGACCCTTCGCCTCATAAATTGCGTTACGTAATACTTGGAACGTCCCCCAGTACCTATAACAAATTTCACATCAATCGAACCTGTCGAAGTTAGTGAAATCTCTTCGTCAACTAGGAAATTGTTAGGAACCAACGAGGAACATATCGTTCCTGATCATAATCGGTCTATCCGTTTGGGAGCTACGATTCCTCAGACAGACACACACATACACAGATATCTGTGTGTCGGGCGGGCGTCGGAGGCTAAAAAAGACAAACAAAGAAATAACATCAAGCTTAAAGTAGGTATCTATTTACCTATATATTAAACGAAATCATTTAAATTTTGGAATGTCCGCATATTTGTAGAATGCCAGCACGTAAGGACATTCCGACGGAATGGCGCCTCAACTCTTGCATCAGATAACGCGCATCTACGTCCAGAGAAATTGCTCAGTTGCATACATTACTTTACATACACAAAACACATCTATACGATTTTATACATATTTAAAATCGATTATCGTATCGGTACGAGGCATATTAAGCATACAGAGAGGAATATTTATGAGCATAAGAACAATCACCATTTCAAAGAGTTGTGGCGATAGCTACTGTTTATATTACGTAACAAACATAATATGTTTTGTCTGATGTAAATGTGACATTAACAAAAGTAACTCAAGAAATTACATATTGTAAATGATTTAAAAATAAATGTCAAAATGTCCAGATTTTTTCAACACAATGTTATTAACAAGATAACAAGCTGTTTAAGTGAAGTGTCTTTAAAAGAACGATTATTCTTATCCATTACAGCCGCCTCCTTTCCTTATTATTTGCATATAATTATGCATATTATTTTAATTACAAGATTGACGCTACGACCTTATTTTATTGCGAACAACGGTGATTCGCAAATATTTCTTGGTTCGTCGAAACGCCGACCAATGAATTTAAATTTTTTACGATAGCATATTGGTTAATACTTATTGTAAAATATTACAGGACATTATAAAATTAATTGTGAAGATGTTAAAATATATATTTCTAAATAAAAATTATTATTAATTGTTCTAGTGCAATTTTCTGTAACATTCCTCTATTTTTATTTTAACACTAGCTGGTGCCTGCGACTTTGTACGAGTTTAAAACTAAAAAATATAATATAACGCCAGATATTAGCTTGTGCCCGCAGCCTCACTCGCGGTTTTAGCCGCGAATTGATGAAACATTTTTCAATCGGATTAGTCTTTTGAATTTAGACCATGAAATTGTTCAGCTAGTGATAAAAAAAAATTAAACCTTTGACAATGAATTTTTGTACCTACTTTAGTATATTACTTTACTTTATTTATTTTGAAACATTTAGAAAACTGTACTTTTAAGCTAAATTTTACTCAGCACATCGAGGGTGCCGAGATGGGAAGGTGCCGAGATGAGAATAAACCAACCATTCAAATTTCATCTATCAACGTTCTAAGTACAAGTACAGCATGACGGAATTATGAATTTAAATTGGACCTTTGAAGCCACAGTTGCAATGTTTAGCTATCAGCGGCAAAACGAAGCCTAATTATTTAGATTATCAGGTCAAGTTCACAATAGGGTAGTGATATGAATACGATATCCGCTAAATATATTCATAGAGTGGAAAGTGTTGCAACGTAAGGTTTATGTGAACTTCAATAGTACATACTGATGGGAATATTTTATTTTTCATTTCACCGTGAACGGCCTTGCCGTCAATGTCATCGTACAAAATTCTGCCTTGCCAATGTGTAGAATGTATCACCGTTATGTTATATTGTTGACAAAAAAGTACTATTGGTTGCACAAGTAGATAGCGTTTATTTTTGTTAATTTTAGTTTTTTTTTTCTTTTGAGATTTGGTAGTCGATACCTTTTAGGTTGGTATAGAAATGAATTTCGTGTAATTTTATTCACAAATATCAGTTTAAACACAGTCAAAGATGGAGTGCCAAATAAGCATTTCAGTAAATTACCTTTTTAATTACTTTATAATAACATAAAAGGCAAGAAAGCTTCTGAAGCTCACCAAGAGACACTTAAGTGAAAAATTGAAAAACGTCAGATACTTACCTAAAGTGTATCGAAGAACATAAGGTTACTTATGTTACATACTTAGGTATGTTGAAAAATGAAAAAAAATCACCAATGTTTTTTTACTTTTTACTCAAATTCAAAAAGTTTTTTCGATTCATTCGGTATTAAGATAGTTTTGATATAAGTTACGAAATAATTATAGACAAAGTATTCAACTGTTCGGTTTTCATAAGACTTATTTAGTCGTTGTGACACATTGCTATTATTTGTAGTGTAGTGCTATAGTGTAGTGACAATTTCTAATGCACATCATATGAGAGTGCTGTCACGTAATCTATTGCAGTAGATTTTATTGACACACAATGACGTCATGTGATGTAATATTTAAATTTATTGGTCTTTAAACAAAATCTAGGAAGTATATTGCATTAGTTCAGTCATTTCAAATAAGCGTGCATTGCCTATCTATATATGCATTAGTTTTGTTTCGAAGTTTGACCGACTCTCAAATGATAATTCTTTCGTCTTTTGTTTAATCGTCTGACGCTTGATTAACGTTATCTTTATACATTATTTATAATGTATAAAATTTTCGTTTCAAGTTGTTTGACGCCAATGAACTCCTAAACTACTGAACCGATTTTGATTCAACTTAAAAAATAGGATAGTTCTTATTTTGAACCCGGGTGAAGCCGGGAGCATGTAGCTAGTATGATATATTTGTTATTTTTTAAATATATAAATAGCTATGCCTGTATCGGAGATTAGCCTGTATAAAGGACAAACGGATTATTTTTTTCATATATGTACCGTATATATTTTTATACCTAATGTACTTATATAACATTCAGTAAAAAGCAGTTAGTTATTTTGACATTACAAACAGATACTCAAATTTCAATCGATCTATTAGTAGATATATAAATAAAATAGATCCTAACTTCTCATAATTATCGTAACTCTTAAAGATTCTGAATACTCTGTCACACATAAATAAATAAATAAATAAATAAATAAATAAATGATGGCAGATTATTTAAATAATGTTTAAACAATATCTACTATTGCGGAGCCAGCAAACACGATTATAACTATATCAATACTAAAATACTTATTTCCTTAAAAAGTAAGTAACTTTAGAAACTATGAAGTTATTTTTTTTTATTTAAGCAATTTACATATTACCAAATAGCTATAAATCGCGAAGTATTTAAATAGCATTGCGAAGACCATCTTCAACAAATAATAAATCACATTACATATACAAATATTCGGATAAAATTTATTGCTAAATGTTGTCTAGACGTACTGATTGGCTAAAAGAGTTTTAGTAGACAGACCTTAAAGTTAGAGTAAAATTTAAAATATCAGCATTTTTACAAAACATACAATTTATTAATACTTAAAAATAATAAGTTGTCCGTGAAAACAGTAACAATCGAATTCAATAATATTATTTATTTGATTTAAATTACCTACGTTTAAGTAGGTAACACTTGATAGTATTGTGCGAAGTGAAAAATTATGATGTTATAGTGACTTTTTTAATACCTACATAAATAAATTATTATTTAGTTGTTTGGTAGAGAATTAATATAAATATATTCGAGTAATTGCATTCTATGAGATTTTTATTGATAGCTTCGGACACGTTCGGACGAGATATAGGTAATGTTACGCTATCTAAGGAGATAGCGTACAATATCTCAAAACGTGTCAGATACACAAATGAATTTCTATTAATAAAAACAATCACCTTAGCCTAAGCAAAAGAATGAGATAAAGAAAAAAATGTTTTTGTCAAACCTACCTATATTAACACATATCAGAGATTTATTTCAGAAGAAAACCCAGGACAACTTCCTGGGTTGACAACAACCCAGGAAACACGTAATTCGAATTTTCGGAACAACCTATCTTGTCTAATTTATCTTATCTTTAAGTTCAGTTTAAGTTTCCGATGTTACCTCTTGGGATATGGGAAATCGTGAATCAATCAATCTATCTGCTCTTTTATGGGTGAAATTGACATATAAACAACTCGATCCAAGTGTGCAAAACTTTGAACACTGACCTGCGTTGTGTAACACTTTGCAACGTAACCAATTACAGGTTAGGTCGGACATACGGTAAATCCGTGCTTTCAACTTGTACCTATATAATTTAATTATTAATATTTACTCAGGTTTAAAATTTACTCTAGTAGTAAAAAAAGAATTGTAAAGTGAGTTAAAATTTCGTCATGGTCATCACAGCTTGTATCGGTCCTCTGCTGGATGTAGTCTTCTCCCAAGACTCGCTACCACTCACTTGGCCTTTTGGCTTTGGTATTTTGGCCTTCGCATCCAGCCGCTTCTTGTGAAGCCTTTAAGGTCGTCTGTCCACCTGGCCCCAGAGCCTGAATTCGTGTCCTCCATTCGAGATAAAAAGTTATGAAGATTTATTTATTATTTTATCCACATATTTACAACACAATACTAACCTAATATTAACTTAACTTTTAACTTTTTTTTACATAAAATATAAAAATTAACATGTTGAGGACTGAGGACAAATATTGGGCTATATATATGAACCTATACTATATACATTAGACTAAGCTAACCTTTTACAATAGTTTCTGTCCAGTTTAGTATTATACCGTAGAAGATGACCATAATTTCCATTCATGACGTAAATCTTCATTTCTTCTTTGTAAATATGGTAACGACAACCTCTGAATGACTAAACTGATTCCAAAAACAAATGGGACATCAATCCGATCTTTGTCAACTGTTCTCATCTGTAGAAGAAAGTAATATTGTATGTGATCAACAGTCTATCATGCTCTGCTTTGCTATGGTTGAAACCGCAATATACATGTAATGTAAGATCCAAAATTTGTCTTCAAACACAATATTCAGAATTGTGCAGATATATCTCGTTACTTACTAAACCAATGCGAACTCGTAAACGTGTACCAGCCATGTAGGAAGAAGTTACCAAGGAGCTATACGTAACGTGACACGCCGTGTAAGGGCACTTTCACACGCGCCTCATATGTAATTTCCGCTTATTTGAGATTACCATTAGCCAGTTCTATACGATAATGTCCATAGTTACGATATAATCTCATTAACTATTGTTGGGAACTATAAATACTACACATAAATATTTCCTAACAAACTGGCGACCCAGGGGCCTTAGTCAAAGTAACAATTTAAAACGATAACGAAGTTCGAAAACAATAAAATGTATGGAATTGACATAATTATGTCGTCGCCAAATCACGTGACACATCCCATACATTTTATTCTTTCGAATCTAATCGCTACGGAGCGAATGCCACTTGTCTAAGGCCCCTGTTCTGACTAACAATTATTTAGCAATACTATGTTTCGCAATAAACTGTCCACAAATAAATATCACCCACTTATACGAAGCTTTAAAGTGGATAATTAAAATAAGTTCTTTAACCGATAACAACATGTAAGCGCCTTTAGCTCAATTAAGGCTTTCTATGACCGACTATGACCACTGTGAGACGTGCGCTAAAACACGATCTGCATACATCACCATTGCATACCGCTATGAACATAATAGGAAGTATATATTCACGATGTCGCCTAAACTTACAAAGACTTACGGTCTTACTACAAAAGATTCAGTAAGCACTGTTCAAACACATGCTTAGTTAGACAAGCATTAAGCATTTAAGCATTGGTCAGCGAGCGTTTAAAATGTCCCTACCACAAAACCTTATTTAGCGCTTGCTTCGGTAGACAGTGTTAAAGTACGTGAATGTTATTGAATTATGGCAACCTTGGCAAACATTCATTCAGTCACTCGCCCTGCATTCATGTCGTTTTCATTTTACGCAGATCTGATAGGCGTATAATGATGAATTTTGGTTTTCACAAGCTATTATTACGGACTATATTAATGATATCAGCAAATTATAAGATTGGAATAAATAATAAACTACAACAAATACGTTAGATTATTTATAAAATTTCGTAATACCAAAAAATATTGAGTATAATGGAACGTAACTAACACTGACGTAATTGTCAAATGTGATCAAATGTAAAGTTTGATTTGTTAAAATTGTTAAATAAAATTTTTATTTGAGGATCCACCTCTAGCATCACATGGTAGATCATCCTTTATTAAATAAATAATCTTGTTACCAAAGTTATATATTCGAATGGATTAATTCTCTCACGATGTATTCTATCTCAAAAATTATCCATGTAATTCCATATCCTCCATGTCAATTAAATTTAAAATATCCATACTCATTTATAAAATCAAAAGAAATCTTTAATATTAACTATTAAGTATACGCAAAACGAAATTTGACACAATACGTCAGAGGAAGAGAGGCCGTTAACTAGATAGACACTGGTTAAACTAGCATATGGCGGTGGTTAAATTTAAATAATGCTCAAGCATTGTTAAACCCTAAACAATGCCTAGACACTCTTTTGTAGTAAAGTTTTTTTTTAACACGTGTTTTAAGCCTGATTAAAGTGTGTTTAATGTTTTTGTAGTAAGATCGCTTATGTTTGGTATAGGAACATTATTTTTATAACTTATCGTGCTATTTTTTAATTAGTTAGAAATATACTGAAATAGGGAGGGAGTCATTTGATAATAATAATTAAAAGTAACTCATCAATAACGAACCTAATTAAAAGTAGAACAAATGTAAATTATTATTCTTTTTATCATATATACTACCAAACATCACAGAATTAAACGCTGGACTAATCTGAAGATTGTCTCAAAATTTCATCAAAATCGGTTCAGCGATTTTGGAGTCTATAGGGGAACATTATATACAACACATTGCCTTTTATATATATATAGAAGAAGAGATTCGATGGATGAGTTTTGAGGAAATTTGAAGAAAAATTAATTAAAGAAATATAATGAACATAATTGGAAAAATTGCCCGGAAAAATGTTTTTGTATGAATTTCACATTACTGGATAGGCTATCGGCTTTTGAAAACAAAATTCATAACAGAAATACTTGTAACTTATCTGCAGTAAATAAGATGATTTTATGCACTAAGATTACCTACCTATATATGTACAAATTTTATTGGGTCAATATGAATTATGACAATTGTAACCAATTTTCATACATAAAATGTTTGAATAAGTAATTCTCTCCGACCAAACTAAGGTTATAAATTTGGTGTTATATTACATATTTCGTTTGCATTAATGTAATTGACGATCGAAGATTCGCTATAACCTCTTGTTTTATTACGCGCTTTCTTGCTGGCGGTACTTTTCCATTAATCCCCAAGGAGTTACGTAAGCTGGCGCCTAGTCTTAGTGTGTTATTTATTGATGTAGTTATTTTTATTTTATATATAAATTATTATTAATTACTAAGTGTGCCCGCGACTTCGTACGCTGTAGTTAGTTTTTTTGAAAATTCCACAGGGAACTGGAATCTTTTTCTATAATAAAAAGTATCCTATATGTTAATCCAGGTAATTATACTATATCTATGTGATCGATATTTCATCCAAATCAGTTTAACCGTTTTTGCGTGATTGATTGAGAAACATCGAAACATCAAAACTTTCGCATATATATTAAATTATTGAGGATTTTATTTTTACCGCTAATATTCTGCAGTGCCCAACACACAAGCAGCATATTTAGTGGTAAAAGCACATTATACTTACAATATTTTTCAAATATAAGTACTCTCCCATAGTACTAGTCTCCCATAGTCCCATAGGACCGGTCAGAAGCAGCCTGGACCCGCGACCTTTACCAGGTCGTCTGTCCAGGACGTCCACTCACAAGTTGGACAGGGGTCCTTGCACGAATCATAATTTTCGCGCATAGATAAATGATTGGTCTCGCTGCGCTCGACTAGATACCGCCATCGTACTTGTAAAATGCGGCATAAAATAGTACGCCGAATTCGGCGTACCCGAACCAGTCACACTGCAAACTGTCTGTGATGTGTACGTGCCGAATGTTTTATTAAATTTTAGGCATAATGAAATACCAATTTGTGTAGTGAAACTGTGTAAAAATATAACATAACTGGGTAAAAAGTGACAATTTTTTACACACACTACAATAAAAAGTTGCCACATTTTCGGAGCTATTGCTTTTGTATAGCGCTAAAAATGATGCGCGAAAATCCATTATCTTTGATTTTCGCGCATCATTTTTGTATGCTGACTTAGCTCATGTGAAAGGCAAGAGTTTCCGTCCGGGTTTATACACTATTTACAATGCACTCCTGTGATGAGCAGTGAAAATTTAACTCGAGTACCATTGACGTGAGGTTGTTGTGTAACATGCATTTTGTTTACTGCTACGAAAGTGCTTTGCAGATGTTTATCTTTTTTATCTTCGTTTTTAGGAATTAACCTAGTAATTTTAATTTATCTTTTACAAAAAAAAGCATGTAACATAAAAGACAAATACTAACAACTACTACTACTACTTGTTGGAAATTAGCTTCTTGGAAATATTAAACTTATGATGAAAGGCACCCAAATAAGTAATAATTTGATAATAATAATTTTTTTGATGGTAACAACACGCACAAATTTTTGCTTTATTTTACTATTTAAATTAAAGCAATTTGGGCTTTTGCGATTCAAGCTATTTCATAGGAAGGTTTTTTTATAAAGAAAAATTAAAAAAAAAAAAACATTTTAATCAAATGTTGAAGACAAACGCATAAATAGAATAAATTACACATCAGCAGATTCAGCAGCCAAAGTCCTAATAACTACTTTATAATTGACATTATCTAATAAAATCATTGATGTAATACGAATGACATTTTTAAAAGCTAATTTACCTACATATCATAACTATCTATTACATTTATTATAATATATATAAGTCGTTATTATTTTCTCTCAGTTTCTCCACTAACTTATTGAAAACCACCCAACGAATTTTCAACTCCAGACGGGGTCTGGAGGAAGCAAAAACATTTTTTTTTTCGTTTGGAAGCTGACGTGATCTGGATAGTTCAGAGATATAATTTAAGATGTCCTAGTTGACGAAGGGATTTCACTAACACTAACTCACTAACTTACTGAGCCGCTCTAAATACGTTTCAAACTGACCTTTTATTGTATGATGTGACAATCTTAAAAAATATTCATGGTAACGATTAACTCATAAGAATAATAAAAATGTAGGTATTCAAATAAACTATAAAATTAACATACACTGTTATTATAAAAAAAATCCTTGTGCAAACATTGAGACTATTGCTGGCCAAAGGTTGCGATTGTTGGAGACGATAATATTGTGAAACCATTTTTTAGCTCCTACTAAACCGCTGTGTCCATTACTATACTGTGTATTTTTACGTTTGTGTCACGGTTGAGTAAAGTTGTAAATTAACCTAGAATGTTCGCATTGAAATCTTCATGTCTTATTCAGTAAGTACTCGTGCGCTCTTATATTAACTTACAACAAACTTACGTAAGTTGAAATCGAATTATTGATTGAATTCATTGAATAATAAAAAATAAAACATAAGTTCACTTGAAAATACTTGGAATATACATGATTTTAATAACAGAAGTATATTATAATTACTCGTTTATTTATTACCGGCTGGGGCTTGCGTATTCGTCAGCGTTGAAAAATCTCTATACAAAAATTTCGCGTCACATGTTTGACGCCGATGAACTCCTAAACTACTGAACCGATTTTGATAAAACTTTGTAACTATGTGTAACTTACAATTTATGATAACTTGACTTAGTTTTTATTTTAAGCCCAGGTGAAGTCGGGAGCGGGTAGCTAGTAAAATATAATAATTGACAAAAACGTATGGCGCCCGACGTATGCAATGGCCGGACAAATACGTATGTATGCAGTAAATTTGAACGCGTCTGTAGTGCACCTGCAAGGTCGCGGAAGCACGAGTGTGCTATTACCACACAACAATGCAAAAGAGATGTACTTCCGTCGCCCAACAAGCCCCAACAGCATTCAATCTATGCATAATTTCATTTAGGCCGACTGAGCCTATAATAAATATGTGAACTGCTGCTGCGCTTTTCTACGAGTATGAGAGTCCAGAGTAAGCAGCTCCTATTGCTATTCTAAGATATATTAGGACATCAGAAATTAAAATTTAGTTTTTTTTTCATAACAAATTGTGTGCTGTTTAAGTTGGATTTAAACAAAAATAACACATTCATTGCAAAAGTTGTTTACCGGTCCGGTAGTGTGCCACAAGCCGTTAGCGAAATTCGCAAGAATTGCGCAACCGAGATAGGAGAGTATCATAGGAATTTCTAAGTGGACAATGAGGAGTAAAAAGTGCGGAGGAAGCCGGCTTGTTTTTAGTTACAAATGAATTGTTGCGGCAATATTATATTAACGAGTAATAAAGTAACTTAAAAAAATACTTATTTTTTTTAAATATATAAGGCGATATGTGTATGCATAGATAAATGATTGGTCTCGCTGCGTACGACTAGATACCGCCGTCGTACTTGTAAAATGCGGCATAAAATAGTACGCCGAATGCGGCGTACCCGAGCCAGTCACACTGCAAACTGTCTGTGATGTGTACGTGCCGAATGTTTCATTAAATTTTAGGCATACTAAAATACCAGTTTGAGTAGTGAAACTGTGTAAAAATATAATAAAACTGAGTAAAAAGTGATAAAAAGTGACGATTTTTTACACACACTGCAATAAAAAGTTGCCACATTTTCGGAGCTATTGCTTTTGTATAGCGCTCTATCTAGTCGAGCGCAGCGAGACCAATCAATTATCTTTGTGTGTATGTATGTCTCCTATAGACTCCAAAACCGCTGAAAGACAATCTTTCAGACAATCTTCAGATTAATCCAGCGGGTATTCCTATGAAGTTTGGTAGCGATCGGACGTTGACGAAGTCGCAGGCACCAATAAAACATAATTTTCATACGTTGACCGTTGTCATGGCAACCATTGGAACGTTGCTGACAGAGCCAAACCTAGCGTAGCCGGGTTCAACTAGTAATTTATAAACGCTATTGTTAGAGACAATATAACATGTAGCTGTAGATACCAGTACCAGTTTTAGATAATTTTGATGTTTTAGATATTTCAAAAAATAAAATAAAAATAAAATAAAATAAATAAGTAGCAAGATAACCAGCATACCGATTCGATTCGGTACGAGTAGTAAGATATATAGTCATATAGTAATGAATGACTGAATATTTTTTTACAGTTAGCACACATTAGGTTCAGATAATGCAGCATACGAATTACAATTACCACATCAAGTACGTGTACCTACCTAAAGCAAGAATAAAAAAATTCGGTCGTATGTCACGAATCTCTCTTACATAAACATGGTTGTCATTATTACAAAATGAATCGATCATCTTGGACACCTTCGCTTTTGTTGTCTCTAATCCGGTTTATAGTAAAGACACTTGTTTGGAAACATGGATCTCAGATTCAATAGACGTTATGTAATCTTTCGTTTGATTAAAAACTTGCATTTTTCCCAATGCTCTATTCGTTGTGTAATAGTAACACTACTGACAAACTAACTAGCCTGGAAGAGATTTCATTACAAATCGTAGCAAAGGTGCAATAGTAGGTAATATAATGATACTAGCTGGTGCTCGCGAGTTCGTCCACGTGGAATAGTTATTTTGGGAATCATTTGGGTATCTCGAACGGTTTTGAAAGATGAATAATTTTCCCCGTTTTTTTCCACATTTTCGACTGTTTCTTCGCTCCTATTAGTCGCAGCGTGATCTTATATAGCCTAAAGCCTTCTTCGATAAATGATCTATCCAACACAAAAAGAATTTTTCAATTCGAACCAGTAAGTTCCTGAGATTAGCGCGTTCAAACAAACAGATCCAAGAATAATGACATAATATTTAAGAAAACCTTTTAAATTTAAAAAAAAATTCAGTTCCGTTATCTATTTAAAAATATACCTATTTAAAGACTATATATTAAAATTTATATTAAAATTTTACGTGATGCAGGGTGTTGGGTTCCGCAAATTTTATTAATTTGTGCGTAAAATTTGTGTTCGATCTGAGTTCATGTGCTAAAAGCCAACTTAAAAAAATTATATTTTTAGTAGACATCTCACACGAATATTATTTCCTTAGTGCGACACGACACTTTCAGAAAAACGATGTAGGCGATGAAACCCTGATATTAGGCTCTTCGGAAGGAACCTTCAATTAGAGTGATGACACAGTAAGTAGCTACTTGACCAATTGGAGTCCAGAAATCTACAAACAATTTTACTTTACTTATATATACCTAGTGAGACCGAGGCCATGCCGTGCAAGCAAATCAAGAAAATTAAGTATAAGACTAGTGTAGAGAATTATTATTATGCTGCTTATGTCAAAATAGTTAATTATGCTTTAAAAGTAAATGTTGTGGCTACTTAGCATGCCAATACTCGCTAATAAGTAACTATATACAGTATGTCCAGTCAAGGAGTAGCGATATTCTATGTATATAAATTACAACCAAGTATAGTAGTCTAGTCTAATAACTCATTTTTTGGAGGTAATTTTTTTTTTGTTTCGTAATGTAAACGATAGACAACAGGTATAGCTGCACTCCGATTATTTTATCTCAGAAAGATTATTTTTTTTGTAAACACGTAGAAAGCACGTATTTTTTTATCTCAAGATTGAGATACCTATATTAATATTTTTTGTATGTAACACGTAGAGAACACGTAATTTTTATCTTAAGAAAAAAAATGCAAGTGTAACGTGGAATGCATGAATAAAATACTTAGTTTAGTTTATTATATACAGGACATACTATACAAATCGGAGTAGTAGGTATCGGTAAAAAAGATATAGGTACCGAATTTCGAGTACCTACCTAATATGTAGGTATCCAATTGAGATGTATCGAATCCGTGATAGATAAATTAGGCTGGGCCCTAATTCTCTAACACCACTTCGCGATTCCTTACTTCGATAATTGTTACGATAGACTCTGCTAAAAAATTATTCTCTTACCTATAGGTATATAAATGCAATGACAAGACTAGGATAAGACATTGATGTGTTTTGGCAAGGTCACAAAAGCGTGAAATCATAATTTGCCATACAGAATCAGGGCCCTGATGTAGGCAAAAGCTTTACATAATAAGGAACTATGTAAGAAATAGTTGGAACTTGGCAATGTGGGTGTGTGTAATTATTACATTATACTGTTCCGCACACCATACTGTTCGGGAGTTACGCGTGAGGTAGTTCACTCGTATCTGCGGTCCAACTGGTATAGTCTGTTTAAAATGTGTACCGACAACTTCCGCATTTACGTTACGTGCGACTCGCAAGTAAGAGTGGAATGCACTTATTTGTTGACTTGACTCAGTTCAGAGTGCTGCGGAAGAAATTCATGTATCCGGATTGTCTACTTACTCATGTAACCGTATGCAACATTGTTAACTGGCCGAAAAGTTAAAGTAGACTCCTTTTCATAAAATAAGTAAGTAAGTATAGATATCATCGAACGATAGAATGTTACCAACGTCTCATTGATTTTAACTCCCACATTTTACTTAGCTTTAAATATATTTATTTTGCTATATTTAATACAAAATAATTGTATAAAAAAACTTTGACTAGATCAATTAATATTTAGATGTTGCTAAAACTGTAATTATTTTTGTAATGAGTACATATACGGTATACGTAATAATTGCGATAAAAAATTCTCATAAACCACGTTTGATTTACTATGTGGAGGCCAGAGTAAACTTTCACTAATAACTGACCTCTGATCCCTTGCTCTCATCGCGATCGGTACCGTGACCTTTCATACGTTAGAGTGGGACGGCGCTCTACAAAATTATTTTATGTCTCTCTCTGGCTTACGCTGTTACAATTGTGTGGAGTCACGAATAGTTATTATGATGTTTTGTTCCGCATAAAAAGTTACGTATTGATTATGCGTAATAATAAAATTTGAAATATGAATTGAATGTAGGTAACGTAGGCAGTGTAGGCAGTGTAAGTTGGTCAACTAATGAATTAAAGTTCAAAACTAATGTCAAAGTTTACATTTCTAAACTTAGGTATTTGTTTACTTTCTGGTATGGTTCAGTAGTAAGTAAGTATGTTAGAAAGTATATCAGGTTTTCTCCTCATAGTATATATGGTCACCAAACCAAATCAAATCAAAAAATTATTCATCAAAAAGGTTTCCAAGAAACTCATTCAATTGTCATTAAACATTTTCCCAGGGTTTCGGATGAAAACAATTGGATCACTTACTTAGCCAACTTTTTCATGTTGCGCTAAAGTTAACTGCAGCTGAGCTTGAGTTTGAAAATATTTACTATTTATAGGACTTTAATTTACAAATATATTGTTTGTTATATAAAGGTCGAGATAGGCTAACGGTCCAGGAGAGTAGCAATTAAGGTTATTTTAAAATCATATGAAATCAATGTCGTAAACAAAATAGTCCAAAGTCCAAATAAAGTGATATGGTATTTTTAAGGCTGTTTACCACAACAATGGTGGCATACTGTATAAATTAAACTATCCCACACACGACGCCTCTGCTTTTTCTTCGTATGACACAACTCTTCTTGAACATACTTTTTTTAAGCATTTCGATTCCTAATCGATTTCGCATTGCTTAGAAAATTTAATTACATAACAAATTTGGCGACGCACTGGTCCCGGGTTCGAATCCTGTCTAGGTCACCTAAACGAACTTTTCAAGGCAATGGTTCATACAGTACAAATAATACATGTAGCACTTAAGTAAGCGATAATTTATTATTACCAAATTGCTGATTCACAAACTCTAATACAGAAACTGCTGAATCATTTTATTTCTGTTTTTTAAGTTGTGTAATCTTGGAGGCAACATTTAGATCTATTCAGTAGGTCTTCGGGTCACATAGAACTACATTAGAATGATTACTGAACAAATACGAATTATGAATACCTTAAAGTGCCCCCGATTTAAGTTTTTGTGTTGCAACTTAATAATAATATATCTATGTTCGCCTAGGCCTTATTTGCGGAAGAGTGTTCGTCCGACCTCGTAACTTCGCCTTATAGCGGACCACGCTGAGGACACCAAGAGGTTTAGTCGGTAGGTCTTCCCTAGTAACCATCTCGGGGTAGGAGTCCGACATAACTCACCTGTCTGTCCCCAGGCCGGTGGGTAAAAAAAGGGCCTTATATGTACATTAGAAATAATTTACTACAGATAATATTTTGCCACCATGGAAGTAGAAAATAGCCTTCACCTCTGCTTAGAATTAACACGTTAGTTTTTAATTTAACACGTCTCGTTTATTGAAACATAACAAGCACATTTTTTTACAATAGTTTTTATGGTAAACTAGGTTTAGTATGTTACTTAATTTAATTACGCTGGTTTAATATTTATTGTTTTGAATATGTATATATAGAAAAGTAAAATTATGGGGATGAATAAATGAATAAAAATAATGAGTAAATAATGAGGTCATAATGAGTAAACAAACTAGTTTCATAGAAAAATAATTATAAGAATTATGTGTGCAGGAAAATAATTACTTACTTTATTTACTACTAACTCCCGACGAGTCTATTCCACAATTAGAAGTCACGTTCAAATTTTTGTTGTTGTGTTAAAATTTTGAAAGAAGATTCCTTTGAATGAATTGCCCAACACGATTGGGCATCTCTAAAGAAATAATTGTGTAATTTATCGAAAATATGTGGTCAGCTGTTCGGCCTACGTTGTGTGCGAAATATCATATAACATGCAAGTATTTCCCAGACTGATGGCAGAATAGATAACAGGTAGGATATCGGTGTCTACTGGTTTTGAAATACTACATTGTTACAACTGCTGCGAAACATATATGATGGCAACTCTTTTGTATTATAAACGCACACTATACTTTATACCGCGCTCTTCTAACAAAGTTAGAAGAGCGCGCTTCTAACTCTTCTAACTTGAAACTATAAATAAGGGCTCGAATCTTAAGAAATCTCATCAGAAAGTACTAAGCACTTTTTAGGGGAAATTATTCTTTAAGTGTGAGAGTAGGCTATACACACGATTTATTTCAAAGTAGAAATATTCATATGTATGTCTGTCCTAGATATAGTCTGTGGTGTAATGACGCAACATTTAGAAGGATTCACTCGCACAAACGCACACAACACAATGCAGTTTCCATTTCCAAAGCGGATGCGCTTAGATTGGGAAATCTGCAAATACCTCGATTTTATTCTCATTACAATTCTTTCAAAACTACTTTACTTCTATTTTGTAGGTTACTGTAGTTATTTATTGCAGGTTTAATTTCTATATGATTATATTTATTCAATTTATTTATAAACTAATAACTAAATAAATTATACCTAAAAATAAAATTCAATACAAAAATGGACCCCGCGGCATTGTACCAAGGACGCTGGCAGCATTTCCTCGTTGAATGGCCAAACTAATACGTTGGCCGAGGAAAGCACCAGCTCTCCGGTCTCCCGTCGCATCAACAAGCCTCTTCGAAATGTCTTTGAAGAGGCTCATTGCTGCAGGGCCCCACGGACCGAGTCTCTGTAAATAACCCCGAACGGTACAAAAACATATTCCGCGCCGAGGCCACTATATTTGAGAACTATTTATTTATTATGTAACACACATTCTTACACAAGATCATGAAAAATGTCTATAAACCTTTTAGGTCTGTCTAGACATTATATGTAGGTATTTACAGTTTTCTTAAAAAACTAATTAATTAGCAACTAATTACGAATAATTAATCATTAATATACGAAAATTAATTTCGTATATTGCCTTTTTGGTTAGTTCTATTCTGTGAATCTATTCTTACTAATTGATGTTTAACTTTGTCTGAAGAAGTAAAGGTTAAGTAAGCCAAGTTGAGCTAACATTAAATATTTGAGTTTGTATAGGCTTCTGAATGTACGGAGGCATACAATAACGTATTCATTCAACAGCAAACTATCATTAAGGGCGTCATTTGTTTGATGATGACACCCCGTTAAATAACTTATTTTTGTTGTTTCTTAAATAACTGTTAGGTACATTCATTAAAGGGACATTTTTATGGTAAATGTTCACAGACAGGCTGAGGGAACGTTTAACAAGCACAAGACACTTCTATAGTGAAATTGAGCTTGTCGTCCGGCTGCAGTAACTGCTCTCTTATAGAATACCATCGTGATATAATAGCATATGTGCTGTTGAGTTTCTGTGAGTGAGTAAATGATACTGTAGCCATTTCCTTATCTGTGTCTAATCCCTCATTATTATTCCATCTATGGCCGACACTCGGCAGCGCACTTGCCAGCACCAGCTTAATGCTTGTGTTATAGTTCGGCTGCTTACGCTGTTAAAAGAATTCGCGAGCTTACTGACGTAAATACCGCGAGGATAGTATATTTTAGCTATTTCCATAGTGTAATGACGTACGGTATTTTGCTTTGGGGTAATGCTGCGGATATAAACACTATGTTTGTATTACAGAAAAGGGCTATTCGTGCCATCTACAAGTTCGGTCCTAGGGTCTCGTTAAAAGATAACTTTAAGGAAATAGATGTACTTACTGTAGCCTCACAATACATTTTTGAGAATCTTTTGTTTGCTCACAAAAATATTAGCACTTTCAGTAGAAATAGTGATGTTCATAGTTTGAATACTAGAAATAAGCATAGGCTTGAACCGCATAAATCTCGTCTCCACAGGGTTAGCAACTCTTTTATGGGACAATGTGTACGCTTCTACAACAAGCTTCCTGCTAATATACAACAATTATCTACGAATAAATTTAAAGTTTATATAAAGAAAACCCTGTGCAAAAAGGGTTATTATAGGATATTAGATTATATAAATGATGAATGTCCTTGGAGTTGAATAGTTGTATATTTGTGTTGTATCGATGTTATGTATTATAAACTGATTGACGGATTTATGAAAAGAGCAACTAGGGGGTTTCTTGCCGAGTTCTTCCCCCTAGAAGCAGCTTTCCGAACCGGTGGTAGTTTGTAATTGTAAATTAAGTAATGTTGACGAGGATAAATGTTTTGTTAAAACTTACATCTAATAAATGATTTATTATTATTATTATTATCATAGGCGACTTTAGCAAATAACTCTATCAAGTTGACCGTCAGCCTGTCTGGCATAAAAAAATTATCAAATCTTATTTTTATTTATTACTAGCTGGTGCCCGCGACTTCGTCCGCGTTCTGGATGAAAGCTATGTTCTATGTTCTTTCTGGTGTTCCAGACGACGTGTATGCAAAATTTCAAGGTGATCGGTTCAGTAGTTTTTGCGTGAAAGCGTAACAAACAAACAAACTCACATTCACATTTATAATATTAGTAAGGATTTTTTTAATTTTCACCTTTCTTAATATTAATCTTGTTATTAAAAATTGTATTACAGACTGGATACTATATTATAATATATCTAAGTAAGTATTAATTGTAGATTGAATCAATGCAAAATTTTCTTGCAAAACGAATAATTTTTTTGCACCTAACCGTAAAACAAACCTTTACAAACAAAATTATAATAGCAGTCAAAGTTATAGAATTTAAATTTGGTAAATTTCACTTAAATGTCATCGTGAAGTGGATAAGTGTGAGTACACTGTTTGTGTATTTGCTCACAGCCTTGGCCCATTTTTTCAAAGTTAGCTCTCCTATTAAGAAAATACTTTGCGAAATAACATTTGAACATAATTGAAACTTGTATTGCAATGACAGAACACGTTAGCTGTTAAGTCTTTTTTCTTTTTACTAAAATAAATTTAGGATCAAAAATAATTGATTGGTCTCGCTGCGCTCGACTAGATAGAGCGCTATACAAAAGCAATAGCTCCGAAAATGTGGCAACTTTTTATTGTAGTGTGTGTAAAAAATCGTCACTTTTTATCTCATTTTACCCAGTTTTATTATATTTTTACACAGTTTCACTACGCAAACTGGTATTTTATTTTGCCTAAAATTTAATAAAGCATTCGGCATGGTACATATCACAGACAGTTGCCGAATTCGGCGTACTATTTTATGCCGCATTTTTACAAGTCGAGGGCAGCGAGACCAATCATTTATCTATGTTTAGGATATTCTAATTGGTCCTCATATTTTTGCCTGATAGTAGTTTAACAATTTGATAGTCACAGCTACGAGTATGTTAAAACTGATGCACAGGATTAATTTATAATTCATATAAAGTTGTTATTGGCCTTTTGGAACACATAAATTAATAGAAAAAATATAGGTCGAATTTCACAATTACAAGACATTATAAAATAACCCCGACATTTTATTCAGGCTATTCTAACGCTTTGTTTGCTTGCTGTAAGTTTCTAATTTGTAAGTTTGTAAGTGTCTAAGTTTCTAAGTTTCTAAGTAGGAGTTGGGTATCCTGCAGACTACGTACTTAATGCTGCTGTCAAAGTTTTTCAGTTAAGTAAATATATTATTATTCAGTCTTAAGAACTCACTTGTCAACGGGAGCTGCTTACCGATGTCATACTATGTAATTCAATGATTACTCGTTGGTTATTGATCGAAGCAATACATATAAAAAAACTAGACATTTCTGAAATATAGTATTGTAACCCTTTACAGAAGATCACGAAGAATAAGATGCATAACTATCTTATTCCTAATCGTTTATTTAATCCTAATAAGGTTCATAGCGCTCTTGCATCACCTGGCCTTAGTTGGTTAAACAGCTAGTGTAAATAAAAGATAAAGGATAAAGGCAAGATAACTTCACTTGGCTGGCCAACCGGTTGGAAGAGGCTAAAAGGGCTTTGGGGCTTAAATTACCCCTTAAAAAGGCTTAGGTAAATGCAGAAGGCAAACCACTGCATATCTTTTTTTCCATGAAAGTTACCTGAAATGATGACCACGACCACTTTGTCAAGAGTGAAACCGACGAAGAAGAAGAAGATAACAGATGCATCCTGTGGGAAATTTCACATTATGTAGAATTTTTTTTTCTAGGATTTTTTCAAACGCGGAAAGAGACTCCAATTTATACTAGGTATTAATGATGACGTATAATGGTGCAATATTACGCGTACTTCAAATAAACTTTTGTATTACATTAATTGAACCGATTAATGCGGTTTAATTAATCGATAACCGGGGCCAAGATTGAGGGGCGAAGAGGAGTCGGCAGAAGACAGATGTCTTGGCTAAGGAACATCCGGCAATGGACCGGAATTGCGGGAGTGGAAAAGCTGTTCCGAGTGGCCAGTGACAAGCAGGCCTTTTTGAGGGTGATCGCCAACGTCGGGGAGACCTGATAGGGCACTTAAAGAAGATGAAGAATATATCGGTGACATTTATTCACTGTAAGCTTTCTCAGATGGTATACAAGGTTTATCTTTTGTTTGCACATCAGCCTCGCACATACACGCTAATGTATGTAAATATAACTTACAAACACGACGATAATACACATGTTGGCTCTCCATACACTCCATTGTTGAATTGGAAGAAAAGTGTCCCGTTATTGTTAAATGCATATAAAGTTTACTTAGCAAGTAGATATAACTTGACGTGTTGCAAATCTATTAAAGTATAATTTCAAAAAATATTTTATAGATCACTGCTCACATACATAGACAATGTCTATGTTTATTATGTCAATACATAGCCACTTAGGCAGTACACAAATATTTCTTTATTATTAAAAGTAGTCATTCTAAAGAAATCTAAAACATAATACACATAAAATAGTAAAAATCTATACATAAATAATAAAATCGCAAACGATCTGTGTTGAAAAATGTTGAAAAACATTTAATGTTTTAAAAAATAAAAACAATTTGTATACACGTTGCCTACACAGCCCAATATACGTGCACGTTCAACCCCTTTAAATGTCTCAAATCCTTATCTATGTCCCAGACAGAAAGGTTTCGTCATATTATGTACTTTTTTATTTAAATGACTTCCTGTTTCAATTGCCACGCCATACAGAACTTAGAAATTATTTATTATAAAATATATATTAATGTAGATAATGTAATTTCCGACAATACGTGTTAGTAACATAGTTTTTATGCAGAAATTTTTGTTTACCTAGAAAATCTTATTTACTATATGAAAAGTACCCCGCCCGCTACGTGATCTTTTTGTTTGTCCACATCTGTTGGTCAGTTGCAATTTTAAATATTTGTACGTTCCGTAATAAGGTACGTGTTCACAAATGTCTTCAAACTGAGTCATCCCTTCAGGTTAGTAATATGAGAATATTCAGGTTTGCTAATCAGCCGACCTGATTAGGGCCGCTTGTCGACTGTTAATCTTGGCTGCTTCTGACTGGTCTTATTGAAAAATTATGGGGACAGCCTTATGGAAAATTATGTCCAGCAGTGGACGTCCTACGGATGAGATTATAATGATGGATCAGCCTAGTTTGAACTAACATCACTATTGCTGAGCACGTACGGAGGATCTAACTTTACTATAATTGATTACAACCAAGTATTTATGACGACTGATAAGAATTGCCTTTTCCTCTGAAAGATAGTGATTGCCAGAAACAACATGATTATAACTTAAAACTTAAAACATCATCTGTAAATATATTATTACAGTATCTCTGTCGCGCAATCAACAAGTACATGATAACAAGTAGGTACTTGTGTATTTTTACGAAGTTCGTAATGACCATAGTCATTGTGTCATTTCTATGTGCGATTATTGTGCAATATAATGACCCATGTGCCGGTATTTATGTAATGGGACCTGAACCTATTTGATTGTGATATTAGCATTTTTATCCTTTTCATAATTCAATATTTGTATTAAATAACCAAACTCATCTTGACCAGTTATGTTGATGCACAGTAGAAAGGGATAATCGAAATAATTTGCTACAGATAGACAGCATAAGGATTGTCTACCTCTGAGACCTTGGTGAGGCAAAGCGAACCAGAATCTCCCAACGTGTTTTATTTACAGAAATTCGCTTTTGAAGTCTTTACATAGTATACAAAGTTGCTCCGCGCCGTCGTAATTTAAGGTGATTTCCACAAATGAAAAGATCGTTACAGGATTACAGGAGGAATCTTCTGTAATCCTTGAACACGTGTTATGAAAGAACGAAGATCGCTTGCCGTTATTGTAAACTACACTTGATAGAAAAGGATAGATATAGAATTGCACGTTCTATACCGCTTTCAACATTTTTGTTTACTAAAAGTTCACCCGTATGTTGAACGGAGTATAGATGAAACTAAGATAATATCCTACTAATATTATAAATGCGAAAGTTTGTTTGGATGTTTGTAACCCTTTCACGCAAAAACTACCGAATGGATTTCAATGAAATTTTGCATTCACGTTGTCTGGGATACCAGAAAGGACATAGGGTACCTTTCATACAGAACGCGGACGAAGTCACGGCCACCAGCTAGTAATATAATATAATATGTAACTAAGATAATATGGGTGCTGCGTCGCCCGCATAGCGTCGCATCTCACAAAGGATAACTTACAGCGAAACGCAGTAAAGATAAATATTTCCAAACATAAGTATGACCTTGTTGTCTTCACACTCTTCGGTCGTCGTTAAGTGGTACTAGCATTTTGACACGCCTATGACCAATCTTGAAAATACTACAATAATCAAAATACGAACTCTGTTGCGACACTATTCGCTGTTCATATCGTAAATACAGTCCATTACCTTGAATCTTACCTTTTAGAAGTTATTTATGGTGAAAGAAATTAGCTGTTTCGTAAGTATTTACGTGTTAACTCACCACGCCGAAGTTTATGTGAAAAAAAGGGGCGGACAGAGATACGATTACTCATTATGATAGTAAGAGCATTTGAGCAATGGTTTGTATGATGTTATATAATGACGATAGAAATTGTTAGTTATTTTGTAATTTAAGCTCAAATTATTAATATGACATAAGAAAAGGTTTAGGTTTAAATTTGTAGAATGTTATAAATTTCTTAAAAAATGTAAATGTATATGACACATAACATTTATACCTATTTATGTATCATATACAATTTGAATAATTAAATCTATTTAAATTGTTAAAACAATATATGTAACGCATAATATGTTTCATTAATTAATATTACTTATGTTAATTAATGAAACAAATGTATTGGTACTATAATTGTGTAATAATTGGCTTTTGTCAATGAATTAATTGTATAAAAAGTAGAAGATATGTATTTTTGTAGTATTTTTATAAAGATGTATTTTTTTATTTTGCAAGTTATAGACACAAATCTTTCTAGTTTATTGCTCTTTCCTTTAGTTAAAACCGTATCAAAATCAAAATTCGCGAAGAAAAGGACATGCAGAGGCGGACATTGAATTCTTATTAAAATATGTATCTCGTAGAACACTTACACGCTTTTACTAGCAAGTTACAATATAACACTACAAAACACATAGTTATATTATTATTGACAATATCTTCAACTATGTTAACTAAAGTAAACTACTAAAATATGATGACATTAGGAGTGAATTAAAACTTACGAGTATTTTTGTGAACACTGTTTGACCTTGTTGTAAGTGAGTAGTTGTAAATAATATTTAATTTTAATGTAGATATACACCAAGATGTGTTTACATGATAATTATAATTTAAATAAATATTAAAGAGTAGGTACAATCCAACCAAGTGAAACTTTACAAAATAAACTACAATCTGTTTCAATGTTTTCTTCCGTGTTTTTTTTTTATAAGTAGATATACCTGAGAATTTTGTAATGAATCATCCTCTAAACTGTTATAAATATTCTAAATCTTTGATGAAACTAAAGCTGTTTATTTCTTTAGTAACACTTAAAATTATAAATATCCGAAGAATCTAGAACTATATTTACTGGTAAAAGTTGATGCCATACTGTATTGATATTTTTTTATGTTAAAGTAGATAGACAGGCTGACCAGTGTGCTGCCAACCACAGTAGGATTAATAATAAGGGATCTATAGCCTGCAACAATTCAAAAATGGAAAGACTAAAATGACTACAGTGGCGTTTACAAAATCAGCAAACATTGTCGTTTTAGAAATTGGGAAAATATTTTGAAATGTTAATGAACGCTTAAAATTGTCGTCATGTGTTGTCTTCAAGAATGACCAACAATACGATCAAGATGCGTGCGTACACGCACCTTACGTAAATCGTATCACGATCAGATTAGAATGTAATGGTACTGTTTGTAAATACGCAATCCTCTTGTTCTTACACAATATGCGTGAGTTCGGAATGTTGACCTTTTTAACTAAGTTTTAAGTTTTCCCATTTAAGGCCAAATATTATTATCAATCACATTTCAATGTCCCCATATTTTTTTTACTCTATGTCTTTTTCTGTGTCCCTGATAATGTGTATAATTATGTAGTCGGCACATCGTAGAATTGGGCATATCATGATATTCCTGGGCATAACATATTTCTGTTAAAACTGATTCACTCCGCTCCGTTTTGCTCGGCTCCCCAAATTTGTTTCCATGTAAAGCTAACGCGCTCCTCCTCGCTTTGCTTCGCTCCGCTCCTCGTCGCACCTATTTTTGACTTTTGATGAAATATTTTTGATTTCATACTTTACGATCTGCCAAATTCTACGATCTGCCCACGACATATACAACAATTGAGTAGTTACGACGTGAAATCGTTACCAACAAACAAACACACTTTCGCATTTATAATATTAGGATATAAAACAAACAATTGCTAGACGAAAACATAGCATTAGTAATATCATCAGTCCTAGATTCTAGCAACCGTTAAACCCATGACATTTGGTATAGAAAGTCGTTACATAATTTGTGTTCGCGGATGATCGTTAGTTTACAAGCTCAATGTTTTTCGACCGTTATGTAATATATAATTGTTATAATTCGTATTATTATTAAGCCTTTAGGTTTATGTTATACCAAAGAAGAGATTATTTAAAAAATATCTCTTATGGCAGGGAAAATATTTTATTAGAATAGTGTTCTAGGTTATTTTAGTACATCCAACGCGAACTACGCAGCAATGTGATCCCTGGAAATTTATTCGGACACTCCATTTCATTTCATTTATCATAATAATTCATTTATTATAAGAAGAAATTGAATTCAGCTAATAATAATAATAAAAAAAGAGAAAAACACGACGAATACGATGACGAAGCGCGTCAGCCGGGATTCGAACCCGGATCGTTTGCCTTTGTAGGCAACTATGTTACCATTACACCACAGACGCTTGTAATTGCTATGTCGAAATTAAGCAATATAACACGCCAAAATGGAAGTCAAAAGGATTTTTTAAACCGCATAGTTGCGGAGATAACCTACATCCTACATACAAACAAACAAACAAACAAACAAACTTTACTTCTTATTAGATTAGTGTTCTAGGTTATTTTAGTACATCCAACGCGAACTACGCAGCAATGTGATCCCTGGAAATTTATTCGGACAGTCCATTTCATTTCATTTATCATAATAATTCATTTAAACCCCTCATAGGACAGGCAGAGCCTAGTGTGGGGGACAGAAACATGCTTAGAATGCTTAGAATATGCGCGTCGACCGGGATTCGAACCCGGATCATCTTAAGCTAATAAAAATAATAAAAAAAGAGAAAAAAAATCGATGACGAATGCGCGTCGGCCGGGATTCGAACCTGGATCGTCTGCTTTTGTTTGCAACCATGTTATCATTACACCACCGGCGCTTGTAATTGCTACATCGGAATCCTACTAATATTATAAATGCGAAAGTTTGTATGGATGTATGGATGTATGTATGGATGTTTGTAACTCTTTCACGCAAAAACTACTGAACCGATCACCAGTTCTACTGAAACTACTGAACTTATTCAGATAAGTTGTGATTGTTTTTGACTTTTTTATTTACTAATTACAGACAGTTCGTCACTGAGTATATAAAGAATGAAAAAAAAAAGATTTGTAGAATATTGATATACTTATCATGGAAAATTTATCATTGATTTCTTAGAACATATACTTAATATCTAGTTTTAAATTTTATCAACATATCTTGACATCTTTCAATCCATCGTATCTGAATGAATATAATAATAAGTAAGTAAAATTTAAATTTAATGTATTTTTTAAATATTTCATTGAGTAATGTTTTAATTTTATTAAATAATTTACACTGCTTTCTATTCAAAACATAATAATATCCAACTTACTGTAGTTAACTTATCTTAACTGTAGATTCATCGCTTCAGATGAGCAGTAAGTTAGAAACCTAACTTCATTATTGCATAAAACACATAACGATGGTTTCGTATGCGTACGATTTACATTAAAATAAATTTAGGTAGCATAGCATGGCCTTTGCAATTAAAATACTCGTAGCATTTTTAAACAGGGTTAGAAAGCGTACTACTTATCGCAACGAAGATTTATTTTTATTATTTTCTGATTACATCTTTGTGTTTTGTTTGTTATGGAAAATTTTAAAAGTATTTATACCTTTAGAAACTAAAAACTAAAGAAGACAACTGACAGACGTTTGAAATGTAATTTTGGCATGACTGACAATTGCCCTTGGTATAAGCAAATTTTGACTTTAAGGTGACAAACCTTTTCTTACTCCGACTGTACATACATGTTACTGTAATGGTTTAGTATATACATATTTTTACATTTGACTGTACAGAAACTGCATTAGGCACATTGTGCAATTCGTTTATCACAATTTACTTATCTGATGAAATTATCGATATATCTACTAATGTACGTACGTGATATGATAATAAAAAAAAATTACGTGACTGCTGATATAAATACTATTTTAAACTTGTGTCTATTCTCTTTTAAAGATTAAGTCACGTTCTTATCTAAAAGATATATTATCGGAATTTTTTATTTTAAATTATAATACTTTTTATAAAAATAAGTCTACCTAAATAAAGAGTGTTGAAGTAACAAATTATAATTTTATATACATCATTAAATTTCTCACACAGCTTATTCTTGTAGTCCACATAATAAAAAATTCAGTTAAGAATAAAAAAAACTTAACAAAAAATCAATACCTACACTATGGAAAAGAATGGACGAAAATTACCCACTTTACGTACTTATACCAAAATCTTAAAAATGGTAATGAATCAATGAATTATATGAGAGTTATATAATTATATTACCAATAATTAGAAAATCAACTCTATGGGCTTAATGTGGCCAGACATAATTATCATTTTCGTTAACATGTTTAAGCATTTGTTAATATTAATTAACAATGCAAATGAGACTTGTATCAAATAACATATTGTACAAGAGTGAAAGAAGCATTTTAATCACAATCTTAACATCAGAAAATTGCGTAATTTAATAGCGTCACGTGCTTTTTATTAACATAATATTTCTATATTTGTCTATTTTATGCAGTAATTACGATTCGATCGTACTGTATATATGGTTATATACACAGGTTATAGACACATAGGTATTATGATAGTAATAATATACCTACATAGCATGGTATATTATACATATGTATGTTGTATGTATGTAGTTATATTATACATAGTATTATCTGAGCTACTGAGCTGGGTGAGCGCTGAGCTGCCGCAAAAGCACACACAGTCTGCAACTTTAGATTATGAAGGACTAGAAACTCTGTATTTCCACTTCATTTATTAATTTAGGACAGGTTCTGAAAAAACTAAATGTCTCAAAAGACATTTGAAGTCCTACTAACTAAACCGTAATGAACTAGCATGGCGGGCTGTCCATACCAGAATTGATAATACCATAATTTAGTGAGATGAGAATTACTTATCATTATAAAGTAATGGCAAGTGATAAATCGTCGACAAGACTTTTCATCAAGGTGAAAGAAGTTTTAAAATAAAACAAGTATACGTCTCAGGTCATCCTCTCGCTGTCAAAGAAAACACTTTATAAGGTAAATGTTGTTGGTTTTAATGTTCGTGTTGAATAAACCCGGAAAGTCGTTTTAGCTCGTCCACCGTCGTCATCAAGCCGCATTCATCTTTAACATTTCGCATCGCAAGAACTCTTCCTGCTCAGAGTAACATTCTCACAATTAATGTGCCACAAAGAGTCAGACTCGAACTTGAAAGGTAGACTTGACATTAGGTTAATATTGAGCAAGGTTTTTGTTTTAAAACACCTAAGAAATTTACATTGCTGATTACCACCGGAATCAACATTCAACATACAGGTGTATTTTGAAATTTTTTAATACTGTAACTGTAACAGGTGTAATTCAAACGGGAATCCAATCAGTGTAGAGAGTCATTTTTAATTTGCATGCAATTAACTCGTTTTGAAAATTTTAGAAATAATATAAATAAATGCCACGCCTTTTTTTCCTAGAACCAGAAATGACTTCATACAGTCAAAGAAGTATTAAAAACGTAATTTTAAAGTTCTAATACCTACTTTTTTAAACGTTAGTTTGAATAACTGTTAATTACCTATGGATTTAAAATAATTTTTTGTATGTTTGAATATACTCTTATTTGTAACGTCCTTGTTAATCGTCATACTCTTTTTTTAGTTTATTATCTTTATTAAAACAGTGGGCGAACATTACAACCAAGTAGTAAATGTCCATTCTGTTACTTCATTTTACATAATCTTTGCCCCATTGTGAGATCCATCCGTACTTGAACTTAACACAAGCGATCTCACTTTTTATTCACAACAATAATGGGAAAACAATGGAGATATACTTAGTGATCATAAAACGGAAAGTTGTCTCATAATTAGAGTGATTTGCATCTTGTTGTACTCTGTAATCTGCTCGGTGGATCTTGGGCTTCAAAATTCTCTACTTTTGGGAGAATCGAGTATGGAAAGCAATTAATTAGAACCTATGAAAGTTTTGATCATAATATCTCATACTAAGTAGGTATGTGTATTTTTATAATAGCTAAATAATGTTTATTAAATGTATATCAAATTAGAAAATTAGATATAAATACAAATAATAAATTAAATAAACAATTTAAATTATTTATAAGTACTTTATGGAAAGTTTTTTTTATTATTATTATAGTGATTAAATTTATTGTAGTTATTTCTTAGATAATTATGTAGTTATATATAATATATATTACTCTTTTAATTTTAAATTTACATATAGGATGTTTACTATTATAATAAGCTTGAATAAATAAATTAAATTAAATTAAATATCAAAAACGGCTTGACCGATTTTGATAAGACTTTCACTGGCAGATAGCTGTTGTTATAAGAAGTACTTTTATTTAAGAAAAATAAAATAGTAGGTAATATTAAGCAGTCATTATAAGCAGTCACCAATACCGGACGTCACTCACGCGCAACGAAACAGGGCCGGGTTCATCTGGTTATGTACCTAATGAAATTGATAATAACTCGAATTATTGTTCTTCACGCGATAGATAACTAAAATATTGATAACATACGACGAACACAACACAGTTGTTTTTGTCAGTTCAGTAAGTCTCGTCGTTTTATTACTTTCATTCATAAGTCATAAGTCACAATCACAATGCCGTGTTTGAAAATTCTAACGAATGTACCCAAGAGCAATATACCGAAGGATTTTGTCAGTAAAATAATTCCGTTGCTATCAAAAGTTGTCAGGAAGCCGGAAGACGTAAGTTTACTTCATAATAAGTACCTACATATGTATTCAGATATATTTAGCTCCCATATATGAATGTCCACAAAACTCAAAAACTAACCAACTAACCACCAATTTTCTCACAAAGTTGCATTTTAACAGATGATTGTTTCTATATAGTTTTTATTTCAATGTTCCAAAGCAATCGGGTTCGGTTAGTTTACATTTACATTCACGACTTTTTCCCTTGTTACCAGCAGTTTTTAATATAGAAAATATGCTTTAAGATCACATAGTTTAAGATAGATAGATAGGAGGAGGGACTAAGCTGTTATGCGAAGTAGACATATAGTTAGTTAGATCTACTGATAGAAGAGTTAGTTAATTTAGAAGAGAGGAAGGCAAAGAGATTCATAGACATTATTTTTTTATTTCTAAGATTAAGTATGGCAAAAGTTAAGATATTTCTCAACTTACAAACAAAACATCACCTGTGTTATGCTCGTTTCTTACACATACCAGAGCATTTTGAGTTTTTAGCAGACATATTCATGTTTTATCGGTATTTAATATTTACAGAAATTCGTTTGCATCATATCCGGTGATTGTCAAGTGTCATTTGGAGACGATTCGCAATCACCGGGAGCGGTCGCAACACTAGAATCTATTGGTAATCTAAGACCTGAAGATAATAAAATTATCATTGTGGAAGTTTCCAACTTCATACAAAACCATCTAGGAGTGAAACCGGATAGGTATAAAATATGTTTTTATTATTTTTTTAAGAAACTTTGAATTTTTTAACTTCTCTAGTCCCGTTAAAAAATTCTAATCTAGGGTTCAAAACCGATAACGGACGTTATCTAGTAAAATAGTAATATTATTTTATTTTTTGTAAAATAATAATTAATAATAATTAATTAACATAAAATTATAATCTAAATATTCTTAGAGATTTTTTTTTCTTTTATCGACGATACACGTCGGAAGATTAAGGCAGTTAAGGTGAATCTTATTTTAATTTTTATTGTTTCAGGTTCTTTTTATCGTTCTATGACATCCAAGGTTGCAATATAGGGAAAGGAGGTGTCACTATGGATGGAGTTTGATGATATGTACTATGATATATTCAAAGAAAACAAAGAAGTTGCGTGTAACAAGATTTAATATACCTACAATTTTCGTGTAATTTATTCTGTGCAACGACAATACTTCATATAAAATTAATTTTTTTCAAGTGAATCTAATTTTCTTTTTTTCCTTTAATTTGTTTCGCCTTTTTTATTTTTACAACATTCATCATTATTAGTAACAACTGTATTGGCTTCGAAATCCTCGTCATTTTCGGAATCTAAATCTAAATTATTTCCTTGAATTTCGTTGTTATCTGCGCTGCTTTTCAAGGCAATGCGAGAAGCTCGTGCTTCCCATCTTCTTAGATTCTTTAAAGCCATTTTATACATTGGATATGTGTTAGGTAATATTTTTCGAAGCATGTTGTAGCATGGTATACATATCTGGCCGAGAAATCCTACCTAAAATTCAACCAACACCTATGTTAATAATGCATTTTCTCATTAGTTTCGTAATTAAAGGGCAAACTTGATAGATATAAAAAAATATTAAAATATTAAAAACATTGTGCTAAGCAGGTTCATTATGTACTTTCTTTCTTTTAAAGTTTTTAAATACACATCAAATCATCCTTATTATACCGACCTGACTTGAAGGTTGTTCCTCGGGCTTGTACCTGTCCATCATTGGAATGGGTTCTTTCCCTCCTGCCCTTTCCTTATCACCTTGATCATAGAATTCTTCAAAAATTACTCTTACAGTTTTAATCTGAATTTCCCATGGTTTCGCCGAAGCAGATAGATCAGAAGATGTCATGGATATAGCCATAGCAAGTTCTCTACAAATGACGAATACTATTTCATAAAATTGTTTTCGTAATGTTTAAAAGGCATATAGCAAATTTTAGCTCATCGCTGATAGCTGATACCAATAATGAGTGTTTTAATTGACATTATGTGCAAATATAAAATATAAAAAAATCGCGGTGTTATGTTCCACACAAAGCTCTAGTAATTATTATTTCATTTCCAAATATTGTTTGAGACTAACCTATGGCTACGAATATCCCAATCAAAGCTGATCTGTTCTCCAAGCAATTCTTTCAATTTTGCCAAGTTTGGGAAAAAAGCGGCCAAATCAGTCGCAAGGATGCTCAACTTTATTAAACTTAGTATGTCTTTATATTCATCACTGTTCAGGTGAGAGAATATGTTATGGCCGTCCTGTTTAAAATATGAAGAATTTTATTTTATATGTTAGCCTTAATCTTAGCCTACTGCTTTAGAATATTAGTTTTTTTATTTACAAACTACAAGAACTTAAAAAGTAATACAGTTTTCTTAAACCGAGAATATATGGGTACACATTGAGTGTGCTGTGAGTACGTGGTGGCAGTAACCATTGCCTTACAGAAGACCGCCGTGAAATAGCATGTGTGCTATTGTGTTTCGTTGATTAAGAGATGCCAGAGCCTATTTCCCTATTACATACTTCCTAATTCCTAATCCTACTATGGTCAATAGCGCAAATTCAACCTATGTTGCTTTGCTTATGATATAGGTGACGGTGGCCACCTACCATCAAGTGGACCGCAGCCAGCCTGTCAACCTTCACATAAAAAAACATACAAAAAAATTTACTTGTTTTTCTTACCTGTTGTAATATGGTCACTGTTATATTGAAGTGGTGGTGTTCTAATGTGGAGGTGGTGTACATAGCGGCCAAAGGGGATGCTGTCTCTGACATATATTTGTTTGTATAGCCACGATGGTCCAAATCGTGACAAAGACCAGCTACAAATAAAGCTAACCTCTAAAAATTAAAAGCAAATTTAAGTTATAGTGCAACAATTTTCGCTAAATATACGTGTAAAATGATTGGAACTATAGTATACCAAATATACTATATTTTTTGCATTACCACCAAAGTGGTAAGTACTTAAAGGGATTCACTGAAGCAAATGACATTGAGGTTTTACCTTCAACGTTTATATGAAATGTTTCATACAAGCATTGGCTAACATTACAAAAAAAATAAACAATATTTTTTTTTAACTGACTAACTTATTAATCGAGTTTCAAAGCAATTGCGTCCAGTGAAATGGACGTTTGTTTCCATTTCACTGTATAACAGTTAACACTTAACAAATTAACTAATTTATTGATTGCATTAACAGAATAATAAACAAAGAAACAAAACTACTCACCGTTTTATAATCAAACCGTTGCTCCTTATCATTCTTCAATATAACATACATTGAATGTGCTACTGACCAACCGTGATCAAAGTTATGATACGGAACTGTCCTGTAATTCTTTTTCACCGTTAGAACAAATCTTACTACTGTCATCACATCGAACTTAGTTATATCAAATAAGTCACTAAACATGATTATAACCATTTTACACTTAGCAAATTCATTGATTTGATAAGGGTCTAAATAGAAATCGTCAAGATTCACTTTGAACCGTTGTGTGTCTCCTAAAACCGCTTGAACCTCGTTCTCTCTGCAGGTATTGTGGTAGCTCAACACTTCCAAAGCCACTCTATATTTTTGTTCTTTCCGCATTATTTTATCATAAAGTCTAGCGTGGTGTAATGCCAATCCAAAAAATGTGGCGAATATTTCAAACGCCCCTTCGTCGCTTTGGTCAAAAGTCACATAATTTCTTTTATTGACCATTTGAACTACCCCAATAACTTTACCCTGGACTTTGATTGGCATGCAGAGAATACTAACTGTTTTATATCCAGTTACTTCGTCTACAGATCTGTAATAATATTTTCAGTTTACTTTAGTATCTTTATAACTTGAGTCTCAGATGATATAACAAATATTCGCATTACCTATTAAATCTGTAGTCAGAATATGCGTCAGGAATGTTCATAGATTCGCCAGACATTGCCACGTGTCCGGCTATACCTCGGTTTATAGGCATCCTTATTTCTTTCTTCGCCATGTCTCGATCTTGACCAGATTCGAATTTCAAATCAAAAACAGTTGAAACAAGTTCAAAATTTCTGTAATCGACAAGGAATAAAGAAGCTCTATCAGCGTTCACAAGTTTCTGGGCGAATTCTAAAATGCGCTTTATGACTTGATCAAGCGATACCATTTCTTCAAATATTGCTCTAGAATAAAATTAGGGTATAAGTTAGATTAGATACACCTCACAAACAGTTACTAAGATATAATAATAGGAAACTAACTTCACGACATCCAAAAGAAAATTCGTCATATTTCTCTCCTTGTTCATGTCCAAATATAAATTGCAATAATGAAGCGCCAAGTTACCCCAAACCTGAAAATTTGAACTGATTTCTTCTTCCTTTTCAGTAAACTCTTCATTGATTCTCCAGAATTCCATAACATATGCCGTTTGACCAGATTTATTTAGAATTGGCTGGTACATTATGAAGTTCGCTTCTGCCTGTAATAAGTATTTTTCTAAAATTTAAATTTAGTCAATATAAAAAAATATAAAAAAAGTTGGAACTAACTTTTAACATGATTCAATAACATAAATACCTAAATTATGTATTATGTATTTGTATTTGAAATCTTATGATTCCAAATAGTTGATGGCTGAACCCTCAGCAAACTGTTTGTTGTAGTTTACAGTGAGCTACTGTGTTTTGAGACACTATGGGCTTCACCTTCCTACTTTTTCTGTGATAAATTTTGATGATGATGTGATGACATCACCGCCGAGGTTTGATAATGTCATCCAATTAAAATGAATGTTTCTGTGTACCAAACATCATCTAAAGTTTAGTTTAGTTTAGAGCCTGTTTTTTTTTAATAATCTAAATTTGTCCCTAAATATATTTTACATTCGAAGCAGTTTTCCGTATATACAAAGCAGGCTATTTAATTTTCTCACCTTAATGTTAATTTGAAATGTCTTGAACAATTCAAAAGGAGTATTGGGGAATTCGGACTCTTCATATCTACTGCAGCGCCAGCATCTACCACGATTTGCTACTTTCAGTATTAGAGTTGTTTCAATTGGATCCGCCTGAGCCAAACGCTTCGGTATCACCTTCAGATTATTATCCTAAATGTATATAATAAGAAAACAAAATTATCAGTAATATAGAAAATAAAATAAATATAAAAATTGTAAATTGTACTTTTATTTATTTATTTATTTACTATACCTATAGGACACAGACGGTTATAGATTAGCCCATTGCACTAGGTATAACAATAAATAATGCATACATTTTTGTACAAAAGATATAGATACTACAGTATTTGCTTCATTGTTTCATACATAAAATATTAAAATGTGAAAAGCATGTAATAATGCATTTCATTTAGATGCCTACTGTAAAATAATAGCAATTACCGTATTCTCCAACAAAAAATATTGTACAAGTTCTGGAGTTTCGCGTGAAATTTGACATATTCGAAAAGCATCAACGTCCATTGCTGTTGATATGCAACGGGACAATTCCCATACCATTATTGCCACATTCGACTCATTGTCAAACGACTCCAACAAACTCTAGAAAAAAATATATTTAACACGTTTTAACTCATAAAAGAGTAGGTATAATTATATCACGCACGATCACTTTACATGCAAGTGATCGTTGCTTCTAAAAAACATATGAAATAGAAAACCGTTGTTTGGTCTTATTTTGAAACTACATTTAATCGTAAGAAAAGAACTACTTACATTTAATCGTAATTTTGACGAGGGTTCCGCTACACATAGGACTGGTGATGAGATTTTCCAACCAATGTGATCCTAAGCGAGGAAGTTTATTAAAAGTTATCAAAAGAAATAGTTCTTAAAACTCTCAATCCTTAGTCAAAGGCCGAAAATGATGAAGAACACTTTTAATTTTAAGACACTGTGGCCTGTTGGAACCACTTGGTAACTGGAACTCGGAAAAAATACTAGTCCAAATTAAAAAAAAAAAAACATGGATACTTTAACACTTACCTACTTGAGTATTTTAAATTTTCATACGCGACTTAGTTTTTAGTTTTAAAAATATTTATTATATTAACTATAGGTACATAACTTACTTGTAAATATTTACGCCTCTTTAACTGATACCAACGTTGTACGGTTTCAAAGGAAACTTTTTCGGTTACATATTGTTCTAAAACTGTTGCATTAGTGTCCAATGCTTTAACGATATCCAAATCTTAACATGAAAAAGAAATGTGTAATGAAAAGAACATTTACTTACAGTAAATATTTTGAGAATTTCAGCTATAAATTTGCTATAAGCTCTAAGGTTTTGCAAAGAAATAAAACTACTAGCTTGTACACTTATACAATAAGACTTATGGAATTATTTTGTGTAAAATTTCAAGAATGAAAATTTACAGCATTACAATTACATAGTAAGTTATTTATTAGTCTAGAATGGACTAAAAAGTTAACTTGTCACAAGAATCATTATCATGAACAGAACCTACCTGTTTTTGTAGCAATAAGCACACTTGTACGTGAATTAGCTGATTTTCGATGTTTTCCTGAATAAAAAAAACAACAAACATTTACAAAAAAATACAAGGTAGAACTGTAAATTAAAAGACAAGAACATATGATAGAGATATGATAGATAGATGAGAATTATCTACTTTTAAATAGACAAAAATAGAACGGAAAATCATTTTGCGCATAAAATTAAAAGATTTTGCAAACAAAGTGACTTATATCTCAGTTTTGGTTTTTAATTTTGGGCAATTATATATATATATATATATATATATCTTTATTTGGTCTGTTCACTTGATGGTAATAAGTATGAATGGTATGAAGTATGAAGTAATTGTTATGAGTACTGACAATACATTTTTTAAGGTTTTTACTCACTTTGGTCAGTAACGCGATTAAAGAACTTTTGTTATTATTATTCTAGTTATATTTATTTACTTTCTTAGATTTAAATTTTTTACGATATAAATAAAAAAAACAGTAAATATTACAAAAACTTAAACGTAGAGTGCCGCAAGTAGCGGTGCAAAGCCCAAGCTACCGGCGATTACGGCTGCAGAGAGAGGAACCTCTGTCGTGCCGTGTCAAGAAGTACCGCCTTCTGTATCTCTCCCTTGACCCAGCCATCTAGTGAGAACCTCTTGAGGTTATTATAATTAAGAGGTAAGATGGAAATAGCGGAATAGGGTGTGGCGGAAATTATTCACGATGGTCTTCTGAAAGGCTTATCTGCTCTGCTTAGGTATATATAAAATGAAGAACTAAATTATTTTCTATTTACCGTGCATGGGACTTCTCTTCTCGTGAGACCAATCTGACAGCTTTGGCTCTTTGGGTACACATCCACTGTGATATTTAGACCACTGTTTATGGTCTGATCTATTTGGAGACTTCCATGGTAGTGGTGATTGACGTCCTATAATTTTATAGGAAATATTTCCATCAGTCATGTTTTACAAGCTAAAAGGAGCTATAAATACGTAAAGCTTTATTGGAAATTCAATTAAATTTTATAATAATATGTATTTACAAATATACCTACACAGTAATGCAGGTCAAATTATCACAAGAGAAGTCTAATCACAGGATTATTAGGATTTATACGAGAATTTGTTTACGGAGTGTTGTTTTAAAAACAAAACCTGAGTACATTTTTAAAGGTCTTAATACTATTACTATACACATTAAATAAAAGAACGGTGACTTACCAGTGCTGCTTCCAGGAATGTCAGGATCTATAACAATAGGTGGGAGCAGACGAGTTGTTTTAGATGTGTGCATCATTGCTCGAATACAGTGCGTAGACGACTAAAATTATAGTTTTAATATTATTAGTAGTTGCTACTACATTACTAGCTGTGACCGCGAATTCACCCGCAAGTAAAATGTACTGACAGACATGCTCATTACTAGCACGAAAGCATGCTAGTAATGAGCAAATGCTACTAAGTAGCATGTCTGTCACAACGTTGCTAGTAATGAGCATGCTTATTTTTAGCATGCTACATTTTCGAGCAAACGTACGTGTCACCTAGCAACCATTGTTGATAACTTTTTCACTGTCATTAGAAACTGTCAAATCGATTGGTCTCATGTTGTTGTGATGCAGAGATACCTATACTATTTCGTTGTTGTGATGTAGGTACGGGTGTTATTAATAGAACAAAGAGCTAAGCAAAAAGCAAAGTTTATCTAAAAGGTAACGAAGGTACAACATTTATTGATTGTTAGGCGGTACGAAGTTCGCCTGGTCAGCTAGTTCCAAATAAATATTAACATTTCCATTTTTGTTTTATTAAATTCCAGAATTTAGTACGTTTATAACACGTTTTTCTATAATAGTCCAGTCATTTAAGGCGAGGACTTAGCTGAAAAGCGTTTTTTTCGTCGCCTAGTTTGACTTCTTAGAGTAAAATTACAAGTCAGATAAAAATACAGTGCATAATAGACTAAGTATATTGAAAAAAGTTTGAATCGGACAGATTTATAAAAAAAAGTCAATTTTCTGAGAAAAAAAAATAGTAAAATACTGCTAAAAAAACTTACTGTTCACAGAAATAAGAATTTTCCGTGACAACTACTTTTGTTTTTAGGCTTATTAATTAAGTTAAGTTCTACACTAAAGTTTGAATCGGCTACTTTTATTTCTTTTTTCATATTTTACGATTTAAGAAAAACCTTCCAATTTTAAATTTGTTCGGTTGTCTCCGGGAAGCTACAAAATTTGTTGTGCAAATTTACACCTTATTCATAGGATATAAGGTTGCGCTTATTTGGTAAAAATTGTGTTCGGTCTGAGGTTAGTCCTCGTCTTAAGCTTAAATTAGGTAAGAATCTCGGAATTACAGCTGGGTATCTCGAATTCCGAGGTGAACTTACTTTAATGACTAGACTATAAGTCTTATGTCTTATAATAAGTTTTAAATTTATTCTATATACGAAATTGGATTTTTAAGTGTCTGTAGATTATGACGCTGCGCTAATATGCCTAAGGGGTAATACCTAGAAGTAATAGCAAAAATAAAAATTATGGAAGCAAAGTCGCCGGCAGTAACTAGTTATATAAAAATATTTGTAAAGAAGTTGAGAAGTTGAAATTGTCACGCAAACCGAACGTGTCTACTCAGCAAACGCGTTAACAAGCACGTTTCATGTGTTATCTCAACGATCACAATTTAGTATAAATACCAGCGTAGAATCCCAGTAGCTTTACACATCACATTAACACCACAAAATGAAGATTTTAGTTTGGTTTTCCACTTCGATAGCAATGGCTGCAGCAGCGGCTACCTGGGATCTATTAGGTAACAATTTATCACGGACCAAGGTAGCTTTAGATCCAATCTATGAAAAGGAGCTATGGGGACACGAAAAATATGAAGCACTGAAGAAAGATAAAATTTTCTACAATACAAATTCTGATGAGAAGAGTGACATGGGCAAGAACAAACAGGAAGACCATATGAAGAAAGTCGAAAGCAACTTACATGTGGCTGCATCTAATGAAATGGCACAAGTTATAGAAACAAAAACAATGCCAAGCGCCAACAGCGGTATGGAGAAGAGTAACATGGGCAAAAACAAACAGGAAGACCATATGAAGAAAGTCGAAAGCCACTTACATGTGGCTGCATCTAATGAAATGGCACAAGTTATAGAAACAAAAACAATGCCAAGCGTCAACAGCGGTATGGAGAAGAGTAACATGGGCAAAAACAAACAGGAAGACCATATGAAGAAAGTCGAAAGCCACTTACATGTGGCTGCATCTAATGAAATGGCACAAGTTATAGAAACAAAAACAATGCCAAGCGACAACAGCGGTATGGAAAATTCAAAAAAATCTATGGAAGGTGAACGTGAAAATAAGCAGCCGTCCTCACCACAAATGAATTCTATGCAACAAATGGGTCAATCCAGAAATTCTCAACAAGAGTCGATGAGACCAAACGATAAATTGCACGAATCACATCACGAACACGATCAACACTTTATTTCTTTTATGAAAGCATCTGATGAACACAATCAACGCTTCCACGCAACGCATCAAAATATTCATCACGAGAGTCCAGTGGGTTCACAGTGGGTTCACAGTGGCAAGAACAAACAGGAAGACCATATGAAGAAAGTCGAAAGCCACTTACATGTGGCTGCATCTAATGAAATGGCACAAGTTATAGAAACAAAAACAATGCCAAGCGCCAACAGCGGTATGGAAAATTCAAAAAAATCTATGGAAGGTGAACGTGAAAATAACCAGCCGTCCGCACCACAAATGAATTCTATGTGGCAACAAATGGGTCAATCCAGAAATTCTCAACAAGAGTCGATGAGACCGAATGATAAATTGCACGAATCACATCACGAACACGATCAAGACTTCATTTCTTTTATTAAAGCATCTGATGAACACAATCAACGCTTCCACTCAACGCATCAAAATATTCATCACCAGAGTCCAGTGGGTTCACAGTGGATTCACAGTGGCATGATGCCGCAGGAAAAATATGCTGAAATGGCGAATGCGGAGAGGGATATTCAAAACAGACGGCAACACAACTCTGGAGGCGCTTATGGACCAAGTCTTGGTAGTGCTAGCAGTGGCTCGGCAACGACAAGTGGCAGTAGCGGTTCAGGGGTCGTAGCTGTTTTCCCCAACGCCAAGGCCGGGAATTGCGGTATTCCATTGTTACTGAGTTGCTCACCTTCCGTGGTGTCCGGCACCATTGTGAGTAAAGCAAGCACGTACTCTGCTCCCGCCTACAGAGTCAAAAAAGATATCACTAAAATTATAAATTAGGGCTTATTTTTATTACCTTTATTTTATTAAGTTATTTATACTTATTTATTTATTTATTTAAGTTATAATTATGTATATTTACAATGATTTTTATTTTGTAATTAAAAAATATTAAAATAAAATTAATATGTTTTCATTTTCCATGCCTACCTATTTTACACCATATAAAATAACATTTTCAAATCAATAACATGGAGAAAAAATATAGATTGTGTAACTTAATATAAAGATCTATGTCACGAGCATTTAAAGAAAATTTAATTAGATTGAGTTTACAAAATGGATATAAAACTTAAAACCAATATTAGTAGCCGTAATACGCGTTCTTTCGATTTATATAATTATACAATAGTAGAAACACCTAAGTACAACAGTCATATTAAGACGAATATGTGCAATCAGGGGAATTCGTGTAGTTTTGAAAGTTGGTACAGTTATACTTTACGGTATCCAGATGAACAGACTCCTCAAAAAATCTTCAAAGGGGGCTGTGCTGAGCAACATTAAGTGTTTGTTTCATTACAATATTCATACAAATAAAAAAGTTCTACGCTATTCCGAATTGACGTATACGAAGTCGCGGACACAGCCTTAAAATCCTTTAGCCGCCAGAGTCACATTTATTCGACAACTATTTTCGTGTCCATTTCGCCAGAGCCGTATATATACGACAAATACCTCTACTTGTATAAAAAAATATATACATTCACACATTCCACAGACGGTTGATATACTACATACATTACTTTTTTTTGTAAATACTTACATATTATAAATACAAAACATCCATGACTTGGGTGCAAAGGTAAATGTTAACACATAAACATTTGCCCCTAGCGGGATTCGAACCCGCAACCGCATGGTTAACAGCTAGGGGTTACAGCCACTAGTTATTTTATATTATTTTATTACTCATATCGGTTATTTACACACCCTTCTTAACTGTGTCTATTAATTATCCAGTGATGGTTTATTTAGTAAAGTAATTAGTAGGTACATTTTAGTAAACAGTGGTTAATCTATTTACGTCAATTAGGGTGAGCTCTTGATTACTTTAACGTACAAACATTTATTACTACAATTCAGCCAGGTAACATCCATTACTTAATTATTTGGTGTTTCGCTATTGATTATACCTACACAAATTTCATCACTCTAGTAGGTAGGTACTATAATTATTTAGATATAGCTAACTATACATTTTTACTGTCTAATATACTGACTTACTGAGTTAGACATTATGTACTAGCTGGTGCTCGCGACTTCGTCGGCTTCATTTATTTATATAGTATACTAGCTGACTCGGCAAACGTTTTTTTGCGAAAAAATAAAAAATAAATTTTGGGGTGGACCACCCTTAACATTTAGCGGAATAAAAAATAGATGTTGGCCGTATCTCAGACCTACCCGATAAGCACACAAAATTTCATCAAAATCAGTCCAGCCGTTTCGGAGGAGTTTTCTGTACCGCTGATGACGTGTACCTCAACCAGGCTTCGGAACCTTTGGACCCACAAATTTTGACCCTACCTACGAAAAAGTGCCCGTAAGACTCGCAAGTCTTTCATATTATGTCCCGTTTCACCCGCTGTCTATACAAATTTTCATTACAATTTGTTAAATAAATAAAGCGTGGAAACGTAACAAACAAACAATCTCACTTTCGCATTAATTAGAATATTAGCATAGCAGGAATGTACGAGTATTATACAATGTACATAGTTTATATCTAACATATACAAATAAATATTTGTTCATATTAGATTAGGTATATGCGCTTGCCACACCGTTCGCCAGATTGCCATAAAACTTTGCTTGCATTTGCGGGGCATATAATTTTCTATAGTATTTTTTGAGTGATACTGATAGTAAAGTTAGTAGGACAGTCCTCAGTACTGTGAAGGCAGAATATTATTATAGCAACGTTTGTGCTACGAGTCACACCCGCAAATGGAAGCAAATATTCCTACAATTCAACAATAAGTACTTCCTTTTATTTGAACGATGTTTAAACACAATTTGAACATCCGTCTGTACTAATATTATAAATGCGAAAATGAAGTTGAAGTTGCGTATGGATGGATGGATGTTTGTAACTCTTTCACGCAAAAACTACTGAACCGATCACCATGAAATTCTGCATACGTTGTCTGGGACACCAGAAAGGACATACTTAGGGTGCCTTTCATCCAGAACGCGAACGAAGTCGCGGGCACCAGCTCTAGTCATTTAAAAATTGACAATTGACAATGGCAATGTAATTTGCAGTTTATAATTTACTAGCTGGTGCTCGCGACTTCGTCCGCGTGGAATAGTTATTTTGGGAATTATTTGGGTATCTCGAACGGTTTTCGCAGCGCACGCAACGGAGGCCCTCAAAGGCTTTTCCCCGTTTTTTCCACATTTTCGACTGTTTCTTCACTTCTATTAGTCGCAACGTGATGTTATATAGCCTAAAGCCTTCCTCGATAAATGATCTATCCAACACAAAAAGAATTTTTCAATTCGAACCAGTAGTTCCTGAGATTAGCGCGTTCAAACAAACAAACAAACTCTTCAGCTTTATATTATTATATATAGTATAGATTTGTTTGTACCAACGACGTTGGTTTGTTCGTATATTTCCACAATTTTTTTCTTCTGCAACATCAATAAGCAGATAATAAGTTTCAGATAGCAATAATACAAATAGTATTAATGATTCAAATCAAAACTCAAGTCACAATTCTGAATGGACTCTAACTCCTAAGTGATACGTATCATTTTGTCTATATTCCCGGGAAATGGAAAACTAGTAATTGATCGCTCTAATCTCGATTTCATGTTCTTATTTATCATCAAGTGCCATAAAAGCTCTCATTGAATTAATTTAATGTTATCTAATCTATGTGATATATTGTTGACTTAATTAAGTTTTCCTAGGAATAATTAACTACTAGTACTTAGTTTGTTTATTTTGCAAACCATTGAAATACAAATAATCTAATGTCTTAAAAAATACGAGCTTCTATGGTGACCTTACGTGTTGAGCTTCTTTTACTATTATGATAGTAATATAAAAAAATATATCTTTTTTAAAAATATGATTTTTTTACTGAAATTTAAAAAAATATGGATATACATATACATACATACATATACATTATTCTTTTACTGACTTTAGGTATTATAATTTTTTCACAGGTTCGCATTGCATATGTACCAGAGAAAAGCATGAATTAACAGAGAAAAGCCGGAATATAAAATATGATAAGAAAATTAACCGATAAGCAGAATGGAGCTATCTACAAAGAATCAATGTAAAGACACGTAGGAGTGTTTCCCTGATTTTAATCAGATTAATAAAAAAAATATTAGATAAGTAACTGTATGATTAGTGCGTGATGATAAGTAAATTAAGACGAGATTAATTGTTATAATTGTTATAATAAAAGTCACGTTTGGAATGTGGAAATTTAGGGTTGGGTTTGCCTTGGCCAGCAACCAGCCGTGTCGAATATGAGGTCTATGATGGAACGAGCTCCACCCGAAGTTCCCTATTCACTCGAACTTTGAAAAGATTTGGGTTATATGAGCTCTAAAACATAGACGCCGGCAGGGAGTTCCAAACCTTTTCAGTGCGCATTATAAAGGATGTTTCGAAAAAATATAAAAAAAAAGAAAAAAAAAAAAAGAGGGATTACTACAAGATGAGACAAACGGTAACCAGACGTATGTCTGTATGTCCGATGGAAGAAAGAGGAAGGCGGTATGAGCTTATGCAGCTCCTGAGTACACTCTCCGAAGTACATCTTATAAAAGACATATAAACTGGCAATTTTGCGTCTATGTGCATGTGCCAGGTACAGAGACATAAATGATAATTCAAAATTTGGTCAAAATTTTAGAATTGTAAAATTATATTAAAGTAGCCGTCGCGACTTCGTACGCGCTGTACCTAGTTCGATTTTTGAAAATCCTTCGGGAATCTAACATTTTTCCGAGATAAAGAGCATCCTATATTTTATTCCAGGTAAGTAATAAACTGTGTGCCGAATTTCATCCAATTTAGTAAAAAACTGCGAACATCCAAATATATAACATTAGAAACGCTTTATACGTATAAAATAAATTCAAAAGTTATTATTCCTACCATAATATGTAGTAAAATAATTTATGTCATTATTGACATCAATAATTTATCAATCAAGTCGATAAAATCAAATTAAAACCCCAGATTGCTATATATATAACTTACCTTGAACTTAAACAAAGAGTCATCTGATGGAGGTGTTTCCTTACCCGATTCTTCATCAACTATTTCCAACAGAGAGTTTTGCTTTGAATTTTGCATTACTACAAAAACCTACAAATTTTAAGTAACTTTGGTAATTTAGATAAGTTATTTATACATAAAAGAGGAAACTTACCAAATTTAATGCAAACTTGACCGTTCAATAGCTAACTCGCGATCAGAGTGTCAATCCAGAGTGCAAAAGTTAATTAATTATCATTATTTGGGGTGTATGGCACAAATGTGAGGCGAAAGCGAAGGGATTTTTGTGGTGTGGTACAAATTAACTGACTCACACCTGTAATAATCACCAAAATGTTTTGTGTATGCTTTAAAAACTCGAAAACTAGCCGATGGGTTGATTTTTATACAACATTGCATTTAAAGAGAGGAAAATTCTTATATAATCTTATAAACTTGAAGTTTTACATGTATGAGCGAGAAAAAGAAGAGCAGAGTATTCGCCTCAATGGCTAAGACGGCTGTACATGCAACATCTGAATAATCGAACCGAATATTGAATACAGTAGATACCTATACCTCATGTCATCAACATAATTTCAGCCGTAGGACGTCCACTGTTGGACATACTTAGGCCTTAAAATTTCCAATAAAATGAGTTAATTTTGGAATCGGAGAAACAACAAAATTAAACAGTTCGACTCCAAAATTAACTAATTATAAATTGTAACATACAAGTAGGTATTAATAATTTTGTTGATTGAATGCTTTGAAGAACTTAATTAAAAAAATATTTTCGACTTTTTACTTTTGTTGTTCTTTTATTGTTTTGTTGTGAAATTTTTACACAATATGCAATTCGGACCAAGGATTGATAATATTTTGCGTAATAATATGGTAATAATATAATTTCTATAGCGAAAAAAAATTTGCTTTTTTTTTACGGCGCCATCTGCCGAAAGCGAGAAGAACTAACTCGCCGTCGAGGTCCGCTGTCTCATATAGTGGCAGTTAGCAGTTACATAGTTAAATTGTTTTATTAGTTCTCATTTCATTCGCTAGATACCACTGTACCATGAAATTTTATTAAATTATAATAGATGTCGCTTTTATCTTGCAATTTTATTGCTCCTTATTCAGTTGTCGTCACGAACGATATACCAACGAAATAGTATATCTCTGCGAGCGGCAAAGGTCGCTGTACATAGGGCTCCTAGCTCCTAAGTCCTAATCCTTTGCAGATAAAAGGTTAATTAAAAACTTTTTACTGTTTGTGATACATTGAATTGCTTATAGATTAAAATATAATTAAGACTTAATTATTATACCTACTTATACATACTTATTATATAGTACATGTGATGTACCGTTAATAATCCTAATTTCACACTTTTATTAAAATTTAAATTAAACGATTATTTTTTTTGCAGTTATTTTTTTATATGTTACGCATTTAAATGGGATCTCATAACATTGGTCATGTTTTTGGTAATAAACCTAGTTTTGTTATTGTTGGTAATTTCGAAGCACAAGTAGTAAATTAAATTCCCTAGTAGCTAAGTGTCAAATGATGGTCTTAGAAGCCAGCAGTTGTATAATTAATTCTCGTTCTCCTTTTCCTGTGATCTCGCAGTAGGTAATATTAATATTATATTTAAAAAAAAAAAAAAAATTAATCAAATTAAAAATTTTATACTCAATGTTTTGGTAAAAATTAATTTTCTTATTTATACTGATTCATTTTCAGTTTTTCTTTGCCGCAATACGGTGTTTACATCGGCAGAATCCGACCTCCAATATCATTGGCTACGTTGTGCGGTATACGTAAGTAGATATATGGGGCGAAGGGGGCGAAGCTTTTCAGATTGTGGTGTTGCCCGCTGTGTTAATTCAAATTACCATTTTTAAACACTATTTGAAAATTTGTATTAATGTATACTACAATAATAGACACTGTAATAGATATAACCTGTAATGTAACCTGATGGTACATCACTTGATAGTGATGCCGATAAATAAATAGTAACGTACCTACTTGATATAGTATTATATACTGGCTAATATATACCTATACTATAGTATATTATTAGCCTGCCTGTAAGTAACAAGCGGTACAATTATTTTAATAATTAAATCTATTTTATGAGTTCTTTTATACTATCTATACTACATATAGGTAATGAAATCGTAAACAACCAGTGTCTCTCTCTACATTAATATATTTTCAAAAAATAAAATTATGTCTGTTGTCTGCTCTATGGCTACGAGTTTCTATAGCCTATACAGAAACAGTACCTATACAGTATATAGGTATATACGATAATTGCGGAAACTGTTTATAACCAATTTGGGTTCTATATTCACTAATGTATTTAGGTTTTGATTGACTTATGTATAATTAGTAAGGAACACCAGAGCTGTTTCCCTTTTTCATCACTTACCTACCGTCGAGCATATCATGCTCTACGTAGAGTTAGTATTTAGACGTTGGATTTGACATCCCTTGGACAACCGCCTTGACTACCAATATTTAGTTAATTAATATAAATACCGCTGTTCTTGTATAATAGTTTTTTTTATTTCTCATCCTTGCAACATATATAATCTCATATGAAAATTATAATAGTGGAACTGTTATAATATTAAATATTTCTAGGAATTTTCGGTTGAAAAGGTCACCCAATTTCAATGTGAAGTGAAACATTGGCTTACTGGCAATACTGCGCGAAAATATTCACCCATTGCCAACCAAGTAGTAAGCTACCAGTAGTCGCCTCTCTGTCCTACAGGGAGGTATTTTCACAACCGTACTCCCGTTACAACACTATAAAAAACCGTTCTTTTAACAAACAATTCAAAAAAATAGACGAGATAACAATCATAATTAAATCTTATTTGTGATTGTGATGAGAGATGATTCGTTATTTACCCATTAAGTATACTTAAAATGTGAAAGGCGCCAGAAATATTTTCGTGAGTATTGTAAATTTTTATTGTACGAATTTTAATACTTAATTTAATATTAAGTGCGAAATGTTAGGCGAATATCTGATATATTTTAAGTGCGTTAAAAGCGAATTTCGAAATAAAACATTGTGGTAATTTTCTGTAAAACGAACTTAATTTAACATTTTCATGTACAACTTAAATAATCCTGTGTTTACGACAACGTTACATAAGTATATTTATTTTATATTATTACCATTCATTAAACAAATAAATTAGGTTATTTTTAAACACAAGAAATATATATTATTGAAAATCTTTTACCACGAGGCAGTGCCGATGTAGAAATTGTATGCTTGTCGCAATATACGAGTAGGTACTATGCTGCATGCTCGTAATTAAAATTTTTTATCACCAATTTGTCATAACACATTAATAACAATAGGTATTAGTCATAATTAAATTATCGTAAATGTTGACAGTGTCGTAGAAACTTTGTACGCAACAAATACACCTGTATCATCATCATCATCATCATCATCATCATCATCATCGTCATCATCATCATCATCATCATCATCATCTTCTTCTTCTTCTTCTTCTTCTTCTTCTTCTTCATCATCATCTTCATCTTCATCATCATCATAATCTCTCAGCAGCCATAGGGCGCCCACTGTTGATAATATTATAGGCCTCCCTCATTATATTCCAAAAGAACCGGTCAGAAGCGTCGACCAGCGGCCCATATCAGGTCGTCTGTCCACCTTATGGGTCCTGCGCCGTCAGCTCTCCATACTCCATGTGTCCTGCCCACTGCCACTTCAGCTTACTAATCCACCGGGTTATGTCGGTAACTTTTGTTTGTCTACGTATCTCCTCATTGATTCGATCTCGCAGTGTAACCCCGAGCATAGCCCTCTCTATAGCTCGTTGAGCGACGCGACGTTGCGCTTTCTTGCGTGGGCCATAGAGATCACGTTTCAAAGCCATATGTCATCACTGACAACACTCATTGGTTGATAACATTTGTATTGAGACACTGAGGAATTGTGAACGAGAAGATGTCTCGGAACTTCCTGAAAGCTGCCCATCCGAGCCGTATTCAACGATTGTCCTTCTTCTCGATGTTGGCTCTATCTAGTTGGACTGTTTGCCCTTAGTAGACGTACTCGTCAACAATTTCGACAATTCAATTTCCAACTGTTACTGGAGTGAGCACAATGTGGACATTAGACATAGCTTTCGTCTTATCCATGTCTAACTCTTGAAGAATTATAATGCTTCAGAAGTATATTATTAATAAGACGTGATTTATTTGAAACTATTTCAAAACTTAAACTTGAATACTAGGTATCTGATGTTGATGTTACATCGAAACCGCCGCAATGATTTTTGAAATTGTAAGAATTTTATATGCAATATAAAAATAAGTATAAAATCATATAAATTTATTATACGCTGTACCTACCCATATGTTACGAAATTAAATCTGGACTTTCAACTCCTAATTGGAGTCCTAATTATCTTTATTCTTCATGTGGGAAAAATAAAGATAAGAATTTACTTTTTTCACATAATCACATTGTTAAAGAGATTGAACCTATTTTATTTACTTTTGTCTTAAGTGACAAATCTGTTTAAAAGAGGAAACAGTAAATTATGTCATCATCACCAATCATACCTAAAATAGGTATATTTATTGTAGTCCGAGTACGATTGATGCAAGATGTAACGCACTAATAGACAGTTTTTGGGCTCAAATTGTATTAAGTAATGTTTAATTAAAATTAAATGATCTTTAATTCTTACTTTTTTTACTAATAAGTATACCTATAGTTTATCATGTTTTGCAACGTGTTTAGAATTATAATCCTCTCTTCATCACTTCATAGTGTTGGTTGGTCATCAGGTTAGTATGAGATCAAGTGAGATTACCTATATACGTGACTGAGGCATTGCAAAGCAGCCATCTGGGCTTACGTGACTGAGATATTGCAAACCAACCAAATCTGTTTTCCTGCGCACAAAGGTAACAGTGGTTGCGATACCCAACTGTTCAAATATTGGTCGAGACGATTCTGCAGTTCAGTCTATATTTATACGTTCCTACATTTCAGTTTAAGCTGTTGCGCATTATTTTCCTTTTCGTTTACATTAGCCAAAATGTACTGAGACGATTAACATTTATTTATCGAAGAGCTCGCCGAAGTCTACTAAGGACATAAAGTCGTTGGATGAGCTGGAGCCCTAGCCAAGAGCAAACGTTCAGTCAGAAGTTCAGAAAGCTTTGTGATTGGTAAAAATTTTATGTGGGCGTTACAACAACCAATCACCGGGCTTTATTTCTTTCTTTTCTAAGTATGACATATGACATGTGAGCTAGCGAAGGGAATGTGATAGCGAGTTACAAGCTTTAATTTCTTTTACATTAGACGCTCACTGTTTATTGATATAGGATACAGTACAATCTAAAATTAAATATTGAAAAATAACGCCTAACATTCTGTTGCACCACTGTACCGTAAGTTGGAGAGGAGTTGGCTGTTCCGCAGACTACTTGATGCGGCAGCATCAAGTCAAGGTTATGGAAATGCCTTCGTTTAGTGACGAAGTAACAGACACCTACCAAATTTCACATCATTTGAACATGCGAAACTTAAACAGATTTTCATAAATTATAAGCTAAGAACGTATGGCGATGACGTCAGCTTTTAATTAAACAAAATAAAACGGATCAAAATCGGCCTATCCGTCTGAGAGCTAGAATTCACAGACAAACACGTTAAAAACTAATAACACCCCGTTTTTGCGTCGGGGTTTAATGACCAGATTAATTAATAATTTCCCGTAGGTACACTGTAAGCATTGCAAAAATTACTATTATAACTTTTCAGGGCTTTCATATGTTTTGTTTGTGAATACATTCATAAAAATATTCCTACATCTTTAAAATATTCACAACATCGCATTTGCTATAGTACCAATTGATACGTGTTAACAATGTTAACATCATATGAGTAATGTTAATATCCAAATGAAGATGAAATTAGCATATAGTTAGCTGGTACACTAGTATTATTATTTTATTTTTTTGTTTCCTAGATTAATGATGGCGTTTGCAATTGGGCTTGTGACACGTAATTTTGGATTCCTGTGCGCCCGACGACGCCTGTCTATCATCCTACTTCTAGTAACGTCCAGTTTATGCATTGGCTTCTACTACACTGGCAGCAGTAAGTATTACTTAAAGATTCCTTCGTACAATAATCAATCTTCATTCTTCCATTCGCTAAGTTAATTAATATATGGGGAAACTTAACCGAGACGTCCGGAGCCAATGACGTCGGGGTTCATGCATTCGTGCGAAGCATAATATGTAGTTAATAGAAAATTAACGTACAATTTGCGCAAGGCTCTTAACTATAACATAATTATTAAGGCTCTACAAGAAACAACAAGAAGCTATACACACACAGCTATCAATAATTTTGTATATTACTAAAATTATTCTAGGATACCACCATACCTATGTAAGATTGAAATCGCTTTTATTTTACTATTATTAGGACACTAAAATTCAGATATTCCACGGACTACATAGATCGTACCGTACCATAGCTTAGGTGCAAAATTTGTATATTTTCTATATTATTATTTTTTCAATATCCAATAAATAATTTTTATTACCTATAACACATAACGCCTAAAAATCAGTGGTCGCTGAACTGACTATAAAATAAAATTAATTTAAATTGAAATAACGGAAAACTATCAACAAAAATTAAAATGGAATACAGTCTAAATACAAGCTATAAATAAAATTGCCACTTTCAAAGGCTTAATATACAATATATTGCCAGTATCAAAATGAAAATAAAAACAGAACTTCTATGAGATGATGTGTGAACGAAAACTCGCGTTGCTATGGATCGATGACGCTGAATTCTGAAAGAGTTTAATGTTACGTGACAATAAATTAGCGATAATGATCGTAGCGAGTAGAAATTAATTCCTAAAATGTTTCATTTTATTATCCATCTGTTATTAATTTAATCAATTTTATTGCTAAATTTTTATGTAAATTAAGTTATTCATTGTATTTTTTTATATTGTAACATGTCACGCAGCGCTATCCTATTATTTTATTAATATTATATATGCGAAAGTTTGTATGGATGTATGTATGGATGTTTGTAACTCTCTTACGCAAAAACTACTGAACCGATCACCATGAAATTTTGCATACACTTTATCTGGGACACCAGAAAGGACATAGGGTACCTTTCATCCAGTACGCGGACGAAGTCGCGGGCACCAGCTAGTTTAGCTATAAACTAAGCAGAGCTTCTACTAGAATGATAGGCGAACGATAAATTTATTTACATACTTAGAATACATAGAAACCACCCAGAACAAGGCAAACAGACTTACTACCGCTGAGCTAATCGGAGCCAAAAATATGAAGTGTAGGAAGGGCCTGGGTAACGATTTAGATTACCTATATTAGAAAAAAGCGGCTGTGAGGGTGAAGCCAAACGAACGCGTTTTCGGTCGCGTAATTTCTGCTGCATTGGGTTTCATAGAAAAGTCCTATTTGATTCAGACTGTGGCGCAAAATGAGTTGTCTTCCGACTCACACGCTCGGAATCGAGGGGCGAGGAAAGCGTCAGTTAGGTACAGATTGCATGAACTGTCCAAGCATCAGTCTTACACTATTAAGTGGATTTACCCAGCTTCTTTTTCTGGCATCATCTTCTGTATCTGCTAAATATTCTTTTGTAAATACACAACATTTTCAACGGTTCCATTGCACGACACAAACACCCGCTTTTATAGCGTTTGGTTAGCAACTGAATAAAATGTGCCCGTCTGGCAGCCCAACAGAATTTCTGCGACCGAAAATGCGCGACTCTCAACTCAAAAAAATACAACTTAACCTATAAAAGATCTTACATTTAAGACATTTTTTAAAAAATAAATTGTAGCAATAGGACAAAATAAATTAAAACTCCCGAAAAGCTCAAATATGTCAATTGTCCCTGTTCAGTGTATAAACATAAGGCTAATAAAGCCACATGAGGCTAATTAAAAAAAATAATGTACGCACTGCTTAATTCGTATAAATCAAAATAGTAATTGGACAGTTATTAAAAATCTCCATATACCTAATTATTTTTTAATTTACTTCTTCAATTCTAGTGACAATAAAATTGGGACAGCGGGGATAACTTGGATTAAAATCGTTTTATTACACAAAATTACATGTCTCCGCTTCACAAACGAACGTCTTTTTATTAAGTTGTATCTACTATTTAAGTCATAAGAATATAGCGTCTTATTATAAAATATCTACTGAAAGTCAACATAGTTGTCTGTCTGTTGCGTCTTAACCTAACTAGGAAGTCTAAACTACTGAAACGATTTAAACAGATATAAGAGTACATACATAATTTACTCTTTAATTTTTAATGACGGCAAAGTCTGGGGCAAATTATCATTCGAGTCTATTGAACTAGCTTTTGCCGCGATTTCGTCCGTGCCCCTATTTCTTAGGTGTAAATGCATTTATTATCATATATATAAGTAGCTGACCAGGCAAACGTTGTTTTGCGATAAAATAAAAAAATAATTTTTGGGATGGACCACCCTTAATATTTAGGGGTATAAATAATAGATGTTGGCCTATTCTCAGACCAACCTGATAAGCACACAAAATTTCATCAAAATTGGTCCAGCCGTTACGGAGGAGTTTGGTAAAAACACCGCAACACGAGAATTTTATATATTAGACTAGCTGGTGCCCGCGACTTCGTCCGCGTTCTGTATGAAAGGTACCCTATGTCCTTTATGGTATCCCAGACAACGCCAAAATCCATTCAGTAGTTTTTGCGTGAAAGGGTTACAAACATCTATACATACATCCAAACAAACTTTCACATTTATAATATTAGTAGGATGCATTTGTAAATTGACATGCGTATCCATCTATGTGTCCATTGTATGTGTAAAATAGAAGAAATAGAAGTAAAACTTAGTAAGAGCGAGTAGGTATTTTTTCGAGGTTTTCCTCTTACGGTAGTACATAATTAAGTAAAATACTGAATCTTCATAAACATTCATAACTGCCACGTCAGGGGCACGACACGTGACTATCCTATTTAACGGGGTCGGCGCCAGATATCCGAAGAGATATTTGAACAATAAACATCACTGAACTTGTTACGCAACATATAGATAACTTACGTTCATAAGTTCTGCGCATAAGACGGCCTACGTCTGACATTACCAAATAAAAATATTTATTATACAAAATACGACAAATGGATTACACAAGCGTAAAGGGCGCATTTTCCGCTGTGAGGAAACAAAAGAAAAATACAAGCTACACACACTATGGGTACTCCGACCTGGTAGGTGGATCATATTGAGTGCTGATACCACGGGAGTGCCAAAATAGTCACGGTAGCAGCAAAGCTCTGTCGTGGGAACGCCCGAAATATTTTTTATTTAAACCAATTTTCCTCTTTTATCCCTCTTTCCATAAGTGAAAACATAATTAAAATCGGTTGAGCGGCTTAGGAGTCCATACAGGACACGACAAACATACTTACCTACATTAAGGAAGCAAACTCTTCACCATTTGTGAATTCATCGTGCATCTTTGGTGCGTCCGCCGAACGATATTAAATTTAAGCACAGGATTTTGCTCAACATAACGATCTTAAGCAAATCGTGTATATAGATTATATAAGAATAGAATTGCATTAATTTCACATGATGCAATTCTATTATAAAACAGTCCCTTTTTGAGTCCAGCTAATGAAAGCATGCGTCTAAACATCCACTCTCTAATGCTTCACATCTCTAACACGCCTCACATCTATACAAAACAATGGGCCAGATACCCATAACAATGAAGTAAATGAGTGGGTAAATGCGAGGGTAACGTTACAACAACACAGATTTTTCTATTGTTATTTTTATCCATTAGTATCCATTAGTATTTGTAGTATAGTATTAGGTATTAGTATACTAGCTGGTGCCCGCGACTTCGTCCGCGTTCTGGATGAAAGGTACCCTTGTTCTTTCTGGTGTCCCAGACAACGTGTATGCAAAATTTCATGGTGATCGGTTCAGTAGTTTTGGCGTGAAAGCGTAACAAACAAACAAACAAATCACATTCACTTTTAAAATATTAGTATTTATTTGTAGGTTATGAACATTAAAATTATTTGGATTTTTTTTTCAAGTTTATTTTCTTTTCTAACAGACCTTCAGAGGGCCTACTATCACCTCTTAAAACGATGCAAAAACGAGTGAGTAAACGAGATGGCGCAATACATGATGTAAGGCGACATCTCCCTCACTCAATCGTCTTTGCATCGCTTTAAGAGGTGATAGTACGGCCCCAGAAAGTAGTTTCCTGCTACTATTGATGTCATTAAGCGATTTTGTCCTAGTAAGTACGAAGAGGCGATTATGAGGAGTGGATTTTTCGTGGAATAGGTTTTTTGCACAAATTACTAATTTAGTGCCCTCGCGATTGGTTGTTATTTCAATTGTTCGTGTTTATTTAAGATCGCCTATCGCCTGCCCTGACTCGTTATGTAAAAAAAATGTTTTATTTCTTGTGTATACGCACACAGCGGTGTACTGGAAAAACTGTCAGCTTATATTTCATACCATACGCGAGAAATATATTCCCATCGTTCCCATGTTCTATAAAATAATAGTAGGAAAGAGTCCTTGGATAATTATATAAAGCAAATCACTTGGGCGTAACGCAGTTACAACGGAGTAGAACAATGCGAAATCGCATTCGTATTTCTTGTGGAAACTCTTTTATATTTCTGTAAAAGCATTCTAAGTGATTCACAGTAAATTTATTATTACCTAGCTGGCGCTCGCGACTTCGTCGGCGTGAAAAAAGTAGCCTATCCTTTGTCCCATACGTCTAAATGTTTATCTACCAAGTTTTATGAAAATCAGTTAATTCGTTAGTGTTATGGAGGAACATACATATACATACATACAATACCTACACTTACAGATTTATTATTAGTATTGATGAATGATGGTTTTCATTACTCATGCTCTAAAAGTATTATTTAAATCAAAATGCGTGTGAAGGAAATTACTTTTCAAAGTTAGCTCTGGTCTAGGTTTTAAAGGAATGATAATCTTTCCTAATCTCCTACTTTTGCTGCTTGTGTTACGTAGGGCCTATTTCGTAGGCGACGTATAATATTAGTGGTTACCTTAAGTGCCTACTACCTTACCCATCATCATCATCAGCTTGTTTGCTGATCTTGAGTATAGGGCTGGCTCACTTTGATACTCTTGTCCTTTTATAGTTTTACGAGGCGTACCTACGTAGAACAATCGTGGACCAATGTTTGAAATAGTACCAACATAACATTCTTGATACTTACATATATAATGAAATATACATTTCGTTAAATATAACATTTGAACATGGTGTATAAGTTAAATTTTCGAAGTAAGTTCACGACACAATTCTTATTTAAACCCGTTTACTAACTGTTTACCAGTGACGGGATGTTTACGTAATATGAGATGTGTTTGTTATGCAACAAACATTGAATAATATTTACTTCTATTATGTAGGTGTGATAATACCAGCCACAGTATCACGGAATTTCATTAAACGTTAGATTACGTTAGTTAGACGGTTTAAAAATAGTTTTTAGCTCCCGCTACAATCTTTGTCAAGGTCAGTGACGAGGTTAATACTTTGGACCCATCTGTACTTTTCTCTTTCATCTGCGTACGTAACTAAGTTTTGTAACTAGCTAGGTACGAACTAGGATTTTTTTTTCTAGGTTAACGCAATTACTCGAATTTCCTTGACTCCTAATTTTACTACCAATTTAGTGATAAGATGACAAATTATGTCAATCAGTAATCAATACATATTTCAAATCTAAGCCTTAGCGAATTTTGAAATGAATGGAATTTGTAATCGAAACTGATAAAGCACTTTTCTTGTCTGCTATATACATTAAAATCCTCCTTTTTCTCTGTCTGTCTGTCTAGCACTCTAAAACAACACAGCGCAAGCGTCTTTCAGAAAGGGTTATTGTAGCATTTAATAAAATGTACTTTTATTTTCAGACAACCTTCCACGCGAAGATGTAATGGAAGAGCATCTATCTGATATGCAAGTGCACCTTCGATTCTTGGATTCCTTATACAAGTTGCGTCAAGAGGACGTCATTAACTTAGAGGTGGTAGTTAAAATTTTAGCTGTTTAAAGTAGTTTTAGGGGCCTCTTTCACCATTCAAGTAAAATGTTAATTAGTAACTTATAGAAATGATTTCATGTTTTATTAAATTATGCACTCGGTTTAATGGATCCTTCGATAGGCGATTTTTTTTATTATTTTCTTTTTAATGTTTGGGCGATGTAGAGAAATAAATATGTCATTCAAATAAGAGGGAGCTTGCTTATAGAATTTTAGTCCTTCATATAATTGTACATACCATTTACGTAACCTACAATAAACAATAATAAAACTTTACTCTCAGAATAAGAGTAATAAACCATGTTTAGGTGTAATAATATGTATTTATTTATTGTTTATTTATTTATGTATATTATTCTAAAGTAAATAATTGTTCGTCCGCGTATCTTTATAAAATATAGCCTTCACTCGCTGATAAATATATAGCTTCCAAACAGTGAAAGAATTTTTCAAATCGGTCCATTAGTCTATTCAATTCAAACAAACAAACAATATTAATTAAAGTTTATATGCTTGTATGTATGAGAAAATCTAAGAAAATATATACTCATTCGATTTCATTCGATTTATAGTTAGAATAGATTTCATGATGGACATCTAAGGCTAAATATTCCATTTCAGAAGTATGGATCCAACGCCTGTCAAATGTATAACAGCAAAAAGTATGTCAGCAGTTATTGCTTTACACATTTAATTAGGCGCTTAATCCCTTTTCAACGCGGACGAATTCGCAGGCATTAGCTAGTGTTTAATTAAATAAACATAATTCTAATTATAAATAAGTACGAAAAATAGTGCTCAATGCAAAATTTAAGATGACTTAACTAGATTTTTTTTTCAGTCTAAGATTATTTATTTAATTAATTAATATTACATATGTATATATTTACATATAACCTACCTAAAACTTAAAACCTTAATATATATATATATATATATATAATATAATACTTAACTAAAATATATTTCCAAAAGTAGTCCCTTTTAGGGATATATTTTAGTTAAGTATATAAATATATAAAAACTTAACTAAAGTTATATTTTTCAGACGAATATGTTGTCTCGTGCGGGTACTAAAACTAAGAGTCTGGCGACGAAGCTGTATGGTTACAGAAAGGTCACGCTGGCACCGGAAGTGGTTTCTTTGTTGAAAAACATGACAGGTATGACATTTTAATTTATTTTAATAAATTTTACAGCAATTTATTCAAACTTATTTTCAAGTACTTCCTTATTTGCTTCATCCAATGGCTTCATTTCTCCTTCATCCACATTCAGAAAAAATCGTAACCAGCTACGAAATGGAAATTTCCTTCAGTGTTTCGTAACTACTTAGGTATTAAACAGAAATGTTTTTCAAATTTTGTAATTGATACTAATCCATTATTATAACTAAAAAATAGATAATATTGTTCGGCTTACATACGAGTAAGTTGGTTATGTACGAGGAACAAGGGGAATATTTACATAAAAAATGTAAAACAATTTAATAAAGTAACTATTCGCATGGTATCTTCGTGTGATTTGAATAATAATTTTTTTTTTTCCTTGCGGTCCAATTTAGAAGTTCTACTTACATATTTATATAATATACCACAACCAAGAGGTTAATATCGTACTTAGTTCAGAAATTACGTTTAGATTTTTCATATGAATGAAATGTCTGTCTTTTCATACAATACTTGTCTGGAACCGTAGTCTGGAACTATGGCTTTGCGAGTGATAGCTCCTGCTGACACGCACATTATATAATCGGTATTAACATAAATAAATACAAAAGCCACTAATGAAATGCAATGTAAGGACTGTAGCAATATTGTAATTGATTCAGGACTAATTGTGAAGCAACTCCGAGAAGGCGTAAGAATGTTGATTAAATATCCGCTAAGTTGAATAGACGCTAAGCTAAGGTGAGAAAGGTGAAAATATGTCTGGCAAGCAAGCCTGGGATCTTACTCTTCAGTTATTTTCTATCTCATCTCCCCTTGTACACAGCGCAATGATTTGTTTCATTGATCTAAATAAATCTCTTAAAAGAAGTTGTAAATCGCATGTGTTCAAAATATAAATCGATAAACAATGACTTCGCGAAAAAATCGTACTAGAACCAAAGAGGCGCCGTTGCATCACATTCATTGTCCTAATGTATTTTGAAGGTTTAAATTTATGACTTGTACTTATTTATTATTGGTAGTGTAGAATTATTACATTTTTAATCTATTAGTTATCTATATCTATCTATATATCTTAACATATTTTGAAATAAAGTCGCTACAACATACTTGCCTGTTTCTCTGCTTACTTCATTTACCCATCACGGTTTTCACTAATGCAAAGAGCGATAAACGGGGAAGGTTTGTGTACATACATTGTATCCATGCGAAGCCGTTGCGGGTTACCATTACAAGTAGACAGTAAAAAAGTAAAGTATGATCAAGAAAAAATATATTTATATGGTAATATAATAAAGTAAGTAAAATATTGTTTAAAAATTGTTTACAATTTACATCATTACTGATATGACGAGATTAGATGACGAGATATTTATAGATTTTTTGCAACTACGCTTTTTTGTTTTACCTAAAGGTTTTATTTTGCACTTTTTACACTTTTTCACGCGATTACACACGTTGTCGTAATCAACGATAAATAAGTAATGTGTCATCCCACGCCTTGTCTATATGTTAAGTACAGCGTGTGAAAGGGCTGTCAATATGTCTGGAACGGTTTTCCACAAGGTAAGTAATATTATGTTACCTTTATTTACGAGAGTTTAACGAAGTAGTCTAGAGTCTAGGTAACACGTCAGCTGCTGAGCTTATGTTTTTATAACTCTTGTGGTCTTGTGGTTATTAATAATCACAATAGGGGTTTATTAAAAGATATTTAATGTTCTTTTATTAATTAAACATATGAAAATTAGAATGAAATGTAGTTTTTGCATTTTTTTTATGCGTGTCAGGAGCTGGAAATATGTGAATAAATGTTAGCCTTTTTTAAAAGTCCTAAAGGCAAAATAGGAAAATGGTCGGGTAAAATACAAAATTCTTCAAAATCTAAAAGTAATTTTTACCTGTATACGGGATTAAAAGTACCGTTGCAAAACTCGGTTCGAACAATGTGACGCGTAAATCGTTTTTCCTCGAAATGTAGGTATTCATCGGAACTATCGCATTAGACAGAGGGAAAATGATATCAACTAAACGTATTACAGATTTCTATCTACCTAATTCTATACCTAAAAAGAGTAAAAATTAAAAAAAAAAACAATTCAATTTAGTAAAAATTTGTATTACAAATATTTTTTATCGCAACCCCGGTGTCACTACACCGGGGTTGCGGTGGGTTGGTTTGATTTAGGTCACTCGCGAGTAAGAAAACTAATTTCAAAGAGGAGGTGAGGGAGCGGAGCACAGCTTGTGCAAAATAAATATAATTATAAACCAAAACCTATACGAATAACATTTGAATTTTGAATTAGTCTTTTTAATTAATTAGCTTAGGTTACTTAGTTTTGGATTATTATCTATAGTACATATCAATGAACATATTGATTATTGTTGAGACACTCAAATCTTTCACTAAATTCTAGTAAGTAAATAAGGTTGATCGGAAAAAAAATTGGAAAGATTGAATTAACATATTTCTCCAGATACAGATAAATGTTTTAATAACGAATATTAAATAAATCAATACCATCAAATAGGAAAAAGTAAATTCATACTATGTAGCATGGATTTCCATTGAAGTTCTACGGTAGAATAGTAGTAGGTAGAACTACATGGAACCTACCTTAACCTACATTACCTTCGTTAAATTTTAATAATTTGGAAACTTCTAACATTTGTATCGTTTTTGCGTCGGACGTCGGGGCTTAATTAAAGGTAGAGGTTTAGCCGCGATCTTTCCTCTAAAAGCGTGTGGATATTATTTTAAATAAGTTATATAATAAATTTGCGATTTCTTTACAGGCATGAAAGCTGCCGATGGAGTTCTAGAACGTAACTTGGAACCAATCAGAATGCCGTTCTATTATCAACTACTGCCTCACCTGATGAGCGATCCGAACAGCCTTAAACCATCATACCATATGAGGGCGAAGTCGCGTACTGCCTTCGCTGAAATAGTAATAGGTGTGCCGACAGTAAAAAGAGACAAGGAGAGCTATATTTTGATTACACTCACGGTATGATGTTATTTTAGATTTTGATGTGTGAAAAAAATTTGGATTTTTGTTCAAAATATAAATTTAAATTAAAAGAAAGATAAATCAATTTGGTCGAAAACTTCATTATTTTCAAAACAATAAGGTAAATTTCATATCATATAGTGATAGATAATTTTATGTTAGATATTAAATAGCTTGTATAATTTTATATTATTTAAATATGTGAGCTTCGTTGCAATGGTGATGAGTAAACATACTAATTTTCTCATGAAAACCCGTACATACTCGTAATAACAGATATTATGCTCTAAGCGGAACAGATTGCCACTTAATCGTGCTTATAAGTATATATAAGTATATTAGTAAATTACCTACTAGTAGGTATATCTTCTGTTCTTTATAATCGGTTATTGAAAACGTCAAAAACTTAATCTGCTTATCACCAAATGCCATTTATCAAAGACTAGCTGTTGCACGCGACTTCGTCCGCGTAACTTTATAAAATATAGCCAATGTTACTTTCTGGTAATATAGCTTCCCAACAGTGAAAGAATTTTTCAAATCGGTCCAGTAGTTTCGGAGCCTATTCAATGCAAACAAACAAACAAACAAACAAACAAATCTTTCCTCTTTATATTAGTGTAAATAGCTTTTGACCATAAATCTTAAAATATTTAAAAAAAAAATAGAAAAAAAAATCCGGTGTTTCCTGTTAGGAAGAGCCCAGACTTTTAAGAAAATGTTTTGGCCACTTTTTGGGCACTAAGGCTCCCACCACATTTGTCTTTTTGTGAATCTGTCCTTATGCGAATAATCCGCCACTTCAGCTTGTCAATTCTATGTTCTTGTTAATGTTATGTAGAAAACTTTTGTTCATCGGCGAATTTTAGAATGTATTATAATTTATCTACTAAAGAAACTAGCTTAGCTCGCTCCATGACTCGCTGAGCAACTTTGAACTTGTCCTGCCGTGACGGGCCACCATAAGTCATTACTGGCAGGACACACTAATAATAGACCTTGGTATATAAATGATTATAGGGCTTAGTTTAGAATTGTTTTCTATAATTACACGTAATTCCATATATTTACTTTAAAGAGAGTGTTAATTTTGTACACTTGTAAATACTTTCAATAACCACTGCAGCAGCTATTTAAAAAAAAAAACATTGTGTGGTTTTATGAAACCACGATGCAAGTGAAACTTTTTTCTACACGGTCAGCTGATGCGAGCCTTGGCTTGCTCTGCGGCTGCCTGTAATTCGACATGCGATAGATGGACGAAAAATTTGTGGCGAAGGAAAAAATGTTTCACTTTAAAATTAAAAAGCTATATCACTATTTGAAAGTATCTCTTACATTATTCCAAATGCTAACTGGCTTTATCATAATATATAATGTTTTTATGAGTGAGCAAAGGATGACAAATCCCCCTCCTCAGTTTTTATTTGTCATTTATCGTTATTCCGACGTGATACAAGGCGAGCCATAACGCGTTCTTCTAGCCAATAATAAATTTAATTATTATTCAAAACATATGTACTTTAATAATTAAAACTATATAATTTTAAATTTTATATTGTCAAAATTTTCACAGCACCTATTTGCTGGCATGTCTGAGGAGGAAGCTCGCAATTCTCTGATCGTAGTTATGATAGGCGAAACGGATGTGCACTATGTGGTCAACACAGCAAGGGAAATTGAGAATATGTAAGTAGACATATAACTATTGTTTCGAGTTTAGTTAAACCACTTTCGGTCTTACTACAAAAGATTCAGTAAGCACTGTTCAAACACATGCTTAGTTAGACAAGCATTAAGCATTTAAGCATTGGTCAGCGAGCGTTTAAAATGTCCCTACCACAAAACCTTATTTAGCGCTTGTTTCGGTAGACAGTGTTAAAGTACGTGAATGTTATTGAATTATGGCAACCTTGGCAAACATTCATTCAGTCACTCGCCCTGCATTCATGTCGTTTTCATTTTACGCAGATCTGATAGGCGTATAATGATGAATTTTGGTTTTCACAAGCTATTATTATGGACTATGTTAATGATATCAGCAAATTATAAGATTGGAATAAGTAATAAATTACAACAAATACGTTAGATTATTTATAAAATTTCGTAATACCAAAAAATATTGAGCATAATGGAATGTAACTAACACTGACATAATTGTCAAATGTGGTTCAACGTAAAGTTTGATTTGTTTAAATTGTTAAATAATTTTTTTATTTGAGGATCCACCTCTAGCATCACATGGTAGATCATCCTTTATTAAATAAATAATCTTGTTACCAAAGTTATATATTCGAATGGATTAATTCTCTCACTATGTATTCTATCTCAAAAATTATCCATGTAATCCATATCCTCCATGTCAATTAAATTTAAAATATCCATACTCATTTATAAAATCAAAAGAAATCTTTAATATTAACTATTAAGTATACGCAGAAGAAATTTGACACAATACGTCAGAGGAAGAGAGGCCGTTAACTGGATAGACTCTCGTTAAACTAGCATATGGCGGTGGTTAAATTTAAATAATGCTCAAGCATTGTTAAACCCTAAACAATGCCTAGACACTCTTTTGTAGTAAAGTTTTTTTTTAACACGTGTTTTAAGCCTGATTAAAGTGTGTTTAATGTTTTTGTAGTAAGACCGTTTATGTTTAGTTCAAATACTTTTATCGGCCGACCCGATATATCAGAACTACAATTCCAAACTATACACGACGACCACCTCTCTTCGTGAACGAGTTCGTTCAACTGACAGATACCCACAGAGCACTTTTCAATCAACTTCAGTCAACATAAATAGCAGACGGTAACACTATACATGGGTTACTATTTCTAATAATAATTAAGAAAAACTTATTTTTCTAGGAAATTCAGAATTTTTTTTCTTGTATGTTATATTGAATTTATGGATATTTCGTCTATTTTTTTATATAAAAAAAATGTAGAGTAGACATGGGTACGGTTGTGACAATTTTCATTTGATTGCCCATATTTTGTCAATATACCAGTTAGATGGAAGAAATATGATTTTTAATGTAAAGTGTACATTTGCCTACGTATTATTACTTTGTCCTAAAGTATAATGGTTAACTCATAGGAGCAAATTAAAAAAAAATTACTAGGCAAATTAAACTAGGCTCCAGCCTACTCAGCCTTCTGGTAAATCCGCCATTGAGTTTAACACAATTTTAGGTTCCCGAAACAAGTTGAAGAAGGCATGATCGAGGTTCTATCGCCGACGTCTTCTTTCTACCCAGACTTCGAAAGTATGGAAAGTTCCCTCGGTGACTCCTTGAAACGATTTCGCTGGAGAACAAAGCAAAATCTGGATACTTTGTACCTCATGGCATACGCGCACACAAAGGGCAAATATTATTTAATGTTGGAAGACGATGTGATTGCTAAGAAGAATTACATGCATGTAAGTTTATTCCCTTCTGAGGTAAGCACCTACCATCAAGGAGACATAAAATATGTTTGCTGAATGATTAATATATCAACTTTTTTTTTAAGATTATGTAAGTCTAGGAGAAATCGATTATAACATAAAAAGTATCTTATTTTCTTATCTCTTGTTATTTCAGGAAATAAAAATGTTTACCACTGCCGTCACTGTCGCGAATCCACGTTGGTTTTACATCGAATTCTGTCACGTGGGAGGCATCGGAAAATTGTTCAGATCGTCAGATTTGGTGCACTTCATAACCTACATTCAGTTGTTCTACATTAATATGCCCATCGACTGGCTTCTAGAAAGCTATTTAGCGGATCGTGTATGCACAATAGATAAACATGGCGTAAGTATTTGCATATTTAAGGAATTATTTTGTACAATTATAAATTTAATACCGCGACATAGTTCTACGACTTATTTTTTTTTCAAACACAAATAAAAGATTATATAGAGACAAGCAACGTGTTATGTAGATATCATTATCAGGACTAACTGATAAAAATAACTTTTTTTTTTCTAAATACTTAAATTTGTTAAACTGAGGAATTGCTTAATAATATTAAAACTTATTTTCCATATTCCAGAATGCTTGTACCAAAAGTAAGCTGAATATCAGACCCAAATATAAGACATCACTGTTTAAGCACATTGGTTTATACTCATCGTTAAAAGGCAAAATGCAAAAAGTAGAGGTGAGAAGATAATTTAGTATGATATAAAGTGTGAATCATGTAATTACTATGTTCTACAAGTTTAAATAATAATTTCAGGACTTGACTGCGGGTGCCATTCCTTTATTTTACCCTCACAACAACCCGCCTCTTTCAAATGCAATTACGGATATCGAGGAGCACTCGGAGCATACACTTAAAAAGGCGTATGAGGGCGAAACTTTCTTTTGGGGTGTGAAGCCAAAGAAAGGTTCTGTGGTCGAATTTTGGTTCGAGAAGGCGACTGCCATCGAAAGGTATGAGATTTTACTTAATATCAACTTAAAAATTGTGCTACCTTAATGAGATGCGAACCAAAAGAATAGAAACACAATCGAAACAAAACCCATTTTGCTATGTTTAATGTATTTCTGCATTTTTGCATGTCGTTTTTTGCAAGTGGGTTTTTATAGCCGCTAGACAGAGTCTTATCAGCAGTCAATGAGTCTTATCTTAGTCAGCAGGCAATGTGACCTTATATAATAATTCACTCTGGAGTCTTCACTCTGGAGTGGACTCTGGAGTCAGCAGCTTGGAGCGACTTATAGTTTGTCCCTTGCTATTAATTTGTTAAAATTTAATTATATAAGTAAAAAAATATTAAAAATAAACAAAATACTGATCCGATATGTACGCCTAGTAGGTACACTAGGCGTACACGTAACACGTATACTTCTCGAGTTGTTACGATAAAGTAAAGAATACTCTTTATCGTAACAACTCGAGAAAACCAACACCTTGACCACTCGCCATTGGGCTTATCAAATAATTTATTTTTTCCAGCTATATCTTTCGAAGTGGCAATGTGAAACATTTGACGGATAAGTTTTATAATACCATTGTGGAAATATTGCCAGCTGGTCCAAATTCAAACTTCACTAAAGTGAACGCTTTCGATGAATTCGGCCTAGCAGATGGGAAGCTGAAACGCAATGTTGGTCCTTTGAGCGCAATACGTTTGCGCGTTGTGAAAGATAGTCCATATTGGGTTATACTCAGTGAGGTGAGTACCATTTTAATTAAAATATCACTTTCAAAATGCAGTTTTTTAGAGTTTACATTTAGCACAAGACTACTATTTACTAGGCATTTGAATATTACTGCAATTGATTAATTAATCTATCTGCTATTGAATTAATTAATATTAGATATAAAACCGGTTGGATTTACTTTTTCAGATTTATTTAAAGACATATAATGCAAGCGATTCCTGACTAGGAGTGAAGACCCCATGGGATCGGTTTGCTAAAAAGATTCTCGAAGAAAATCAGGAGCAGCATTCTTTCGGCCGCTTCTAGAGTTGTTTAGAAACGAAGAGCCTTGCCTTGACAACCGAAGCTAGTTCACTCACGAGGGAAATATGTTTCCGTCGGTCTGTCACCAGGATTCCGATTTAATATATGAAGACTTTAGGTTACGCGTGGATAAAGAGTAGATAAATATTCAGAATTTTATTAAATGTGTCATTTGCCTTAATGTGTTACTTCCTTCTTCTTGGTGCTATGCTAAGAACAATTTATTTAAATGTGAGTATATAATCTTTGATGTTATTTCAAAGGCAAGCTGTAAGTTAACAAGTTAAACGAATGACTTGGGACTTAGTGTAGCTAATTGTTTTTTACAAATCTAGTCACGATTTTTGTCGACTTAAATAAATATCTATATGTTGACTGGTTTTAGATCTAATTATTATAATTTGGTTATAAAATCTAATAAACTAATGGTAATGTTGTTAGAATTCAATTCTTCAGTAAGTATACGATTTACATAGTTCTATTCTATTGTCTACTCTGTGGAACCATAACTTTTATGAAGTTGAATTTAATTTAATAAATACTCGTTAGTAGGTAGGTACTAAAAATCCAAAAAAAAAATTATCCAAAAATGCTGAATTTCCGAATTACTACTGATTTCGATATGCAACACAAGACATACCTAATTATTATAATCGCATTTAATTCTTATAAATCCAGTTTTCATTTTCGAAGCAATCTCAAGAAATAATCTGCACATCTTTCATTGGTCATTTTTTATTTCATCAAGTAGGCATATTACTAAGTAATATCTACTTGGTAATAAAGCACGGCATTTGAGATTAAACTAATTGATTTATTTTAGAAATTAACAAACGGTATGACATACTTTGACGCGCTCAATGGACGAGAGAGACCACTGTGCTCCTAAAGGACAACAAATCGTGTAATGACAGGTGTTTGCTATAAGCTCAAACGTAGGCGGCCATAACTTTAGGTATTAACTAGGAAAGCATTATGTACTTAAAAATTGGCTACCGAAAGCTATACCAAATTTTGTTTTGTTTTGTTTAGTTCAAAGGTTAACCCGTGAACGTGAAAATAAAAGAGTTTCATCATAAAAGAAATACACATTTATTATTTACTTATACTTTTTAAAGGTGAATTTCGAAGTATTTACCATATACAGGGTAACAAGTAAAAAATATGTATAAACTGAGCCTGATGAAGGCTTTCAGTTTACAGTTTTTTAAGATAATTTGAAGGAAAATGAAAGTATTAAAATCACTTATTAAATTACATGTTTCTTCAAATAAATAGAGAGTATACATCTTCCAAAAAAAATCCGATCAATATTGCGCCTGTACTCTTAAGTCTCGGATAAATAACTTGTTTAATTATAAATAGAAAATAAGTAATATAGATTTGTGTCAAAATTCTAAGTGTATGTTAAAAGATAAGTAAATACTTATTTCCGTTTCAATTGTATAAATTAAATATAATGTTGTATTATTGTTGTGATGGAAAGTGGTTAAAAGGAATCGAGGGATCCAGAGAGAAAAGACTCAGCAAGATGTTTTTGTTTTGTAATAAATTCTAAGAAATATAACATAAGCGACTATTTTTATTTACTTGTTCTATGATAAACTTTGCTGTTATTAGCAATCTGGTCTGGCAAATATTAGTAGCTAACCACCCGCTTACAGAAAACTACTGTTAAATAACAAGATGTGTTTCGGTGAATGAATAAGAGATGCCAGTGCCCTTTTCCCTATCCTCTACTATGGTCGGCAACGTACTTGCAGCACCTGGCGTAGCTTGTGTTATAACAATAATCTATAGGCGACAGCAGCCACATACTGTCAAGTGGACCGTCAGCCTGTCTTACGGCCTTAACATAAAATAAATTTAACATAAAATCTCGTGAAAGCCGAGGCAAACTTACCAAGTACATAGATTTGGCTCACAAGGTGACCGCCATGTGGAATGTTGATTCAACAATCATCGTCCCGATGTAGTGTCGGCAAACGGTCTTATAGCGAAGAGTCTCGACCAACATCTTAAAAGTCTCACGCTAGATGGATGGATCAAGGGTCAGATACAGAAGGCGGTACCTTCTTGACACGAAACGAATTGTCAAGAGGTTCCTCACTCTGCATGTATTATGGATACCAGACAGTAGATATACTACATAGATTACTTTTTTTTGTAAATACATACATATTATAAATACAAAACATCCATGACTCAGGTACAAAAGTAAAATGTTAACATATAAACATTTGTGTTAACATAAACATCTCCGATAATATGTCGAACGAAGCAGTCGGACCACGCGGTCTCGGAGAACTAAATATACTGAAAATGGGAATCCAATAAACGTTGGCGTACCTTCTTGTTTCTTACCCAATTTGATATCCTTTGGGAGCCAAGAGAAATAAAAAAATACTTTAAGATCCCATGGGAGCCAAAATACAAAAAAATATATATCCTAGGATCCCATGGGATCCTAGACGTGGGAGCCAAGTGGAGGGAGGCATAATTTTAATAAATCCTCTGAAGTTAGACACAGGTGACTTAAAATATGAAACTTAATTCTCAATTTGAAACGCCATGTGAAAATTGTTGTTTTTTTTATTCGGGTGCCTAAAGTAGAAATAAGTTCACATCCTAGGCACTACAATAGCCTTAAAAGGTGCTGCTGATGGAGTAGCGCCATCTACATGTTCAAGAGAAGGTAACCCCTCTTCAGGAACAGGTAAGAAGGAAAACCTCTGCAGCATAGTGGTTGTAAATACAAAAATGTTACATTTAGCTAAAACGTCACCCATACAACGACGCTTAGAAACTCCAAAAGGAAAGTAATAATCTGGTAAAGATATTTTACCATTAGCAAGAAAACGTTCGGGCTTGAACGAGTATGGCTCAGGATACAACTTCTCGTCCAGAAGGAGATTTGTGAAGTTGCTAACGACCATTGTGTCCTGAAATGTTAGAAACAATTTTATTGTTTTTATTATGAAAAGTACATAAATATTACATATCTCTTTTTTGACATATTTAGAACTAATGTTTTTGCCCGCGACTTCGTGTGCGTCTGATCGCTACCAAACTTCACAGGAACTAATCCGAAGATTGTGTGAAAGTTTCATCAAAATCGGTTCAGCTGTTTTGGAGTCTATAGGAGACATACCTACATTACATACATCGACTTTTATATATAAGATGAAACAGAATTTTATCATATAGGTGTAGGTACCTAATATGATAAAATTACAAAAATCCTTTTAATGCTAATTAATCAAAACAATACGGCATATACGCGCATGAAGTTGGATAGAAAGTTTCCTCTTGTAGCAAAATAAAAATTGCCAGGTTCAATTACGTTATTCATGTGTCGTTCACACTAACGCAGTACTTGAACGTATTTACATGAAAATTGCGGATAGTGTCCACTGCAGTGGAAAAATCAACAAACACACGAAGCCGGACAAACGGAATAGATTTACTCAGCTAACGAGCGTTATGCCTCCTATGAGAGATTTTAGACGCAATGAAAGAAGCTCTTGTTTTTTTAACTTTTTGGTGAATTTTTTTAAAAAAAAATTTGTAGATATGTTTGTAACGAATAAACTCAAAAACTATTGGGCCGATTTCAATAATTACTTATTTCACTTGTATATTATCAGCGACTAACATAGGCTATATTTTATAAATTTACGCATACGAAGTCCCATGCAATAGCTAGTTTAGTATCCTATTGTCCTATCCTATCCTATCCTATCCTATGTCCTATCTTAGAATATTCTATCCTATGTCCTATCTTATGTCCTATCTTAGATCCTATGTCCTATCTTAGAATATTATTTAAACTATTTGGATAATCAGCCTTACCTCGGGTATATAATATCCAGCCAGTGTCGTGTCTTTAAGTGCTCTATGAGGAACACCAAATGTTCTTCCCATGAAGTGTCGCACGCACTCGTGGACTACTGCCTCGTTGTATGGCATTCTGTTTTATAATAGAAATACTCGGCTTAGCGAATATTAGCGAAATAGCGACACATAAACGATAAATTCTATTGAGTTAAATTTATTTAATAACTTTAATTATGCTCAATAATTACTTAATTTACAGTGTCGTAAATATGTTCATTTAATTTTTATTACATGAATTTTCATTCTGGAATTCAGGCCATCAAGACTAAATAAAAGAGTCAATACAAAAAAAGAAACACCTATTTTATCATAATAACGTTATAGATCTCAATATGAATTTTGAATTGAATTCAAATATTTCAATATTATTGAATTTAAATATTTTAACTAATGAAATACAATTTTTAAAGTTTACTGTGATATTTAGAGATAAAAGTCGAACAGGCATGTAAGTACACTACCTTAAGTTTCATCATATTAACTTACGCAGCTCTGTCGTCTAAACACGGAGTTCGATTGTTCCCAATCACCCTGTCGATTTCCTCCTGTGCTTTCTTTTGTACTTCTTGATCCCTCACTAAGTAACTAAAACCAAAACTCAAACTCTTGCTAGTGGTTTCGGTTCCAGCCATAAACATGTCCATACACATTGCTACTAATTGACCTTCCGAATAAGTATCTTTTTCACCCTTCTCACTCAAAACCCTCAGATACGCTTCCATAAAATCTTTATCTTCCGTCATCGGATTAAGCATTTCCTTGTGTTTCCTAATTTCCTCACGCAGAAACTTCCATATTCTCTCGTGAGTTTTTACAAAATCCGTATAACCGGACATAGTTGGAGCGATAACACTCAAAATAGGGAAGTGGCTGAAACTAGTACCGACCATGTCGATGGCTGCGAAAAGATCAAATAGCAGTCCTTGTAAGTGTATCATTTGTGGGTCGCTGGCTTCATATCGTATACCAGCCATCATTGTCCACAAGGTATTTAACACGTAAGTGTTAAAAAAATTGTGCATTTGTATAATTGATTGGTTATTATTATTTATTAGTTCGGTAACATCTTTCACCATATGTAAAGCTTCTGTTCGAGCGATGTCTCCCATTCCTCGCCTTCCGAAGCCAAACTCCTTAAGATGTTTTAGTAGGAAGCGTCTTTGTTCTTTCCACAGTTCGCCATCAGTCAGAAGAATACCTCTTCTTTCGCCCCATGTGCGAGTCTGGTAGAATATACCCTTGGGTCTTCCGTCTATATCTTCATTGTGAAGCATTTCTTTATTGGCATCCAGTGTATTCACCATAACAATTCGATCCTTTCCAATCCGAAGACCAAGAACGGGCCCATCGTTACAGTATATTCTGGATAATTCCTTCACTGCTTTATACAGATATTTGCTTTTTTCTCGCAACTTGTATACTTCGTTCGCACTACCCAAAATCGGCACCCAATCCGGACCCGGAGGGAAATTTTTGGGCTTCATTGTGTCCCAATATAGAATCAAACAGATCACGAACGCTACAGCTAGTATTGCCAACCACATCTGAAAATAAAGAAAAAGTTAAATTGAGCGAATTATCTAATACTAATTAGTAATAATTGAGTGAAAGAGAAAGCGCTATATTAGCTCGTTTCAGTGAATCGGGTTTAGGTATTTCAAATTTACATTATTTCAGACGGACTATAGAATAGAAAGCCTCTGAATTCCACTAGGACAAAGACGGTGCGCGTGGTTTAATTTATATAAATTAATGGTACATTGTTTAGTGACGGCATTTCGGTCTTCATATATTATCCAACTGGACCGGCTAAGTGGTCCGGTCAGCCACATAGCTCACCGCATATCACCGGCCTAAATAAGAAATAGAGTTTTTTTTAAGTGAGAAATATGTAGATCTATAGAGCGAATATTTTACTGGAAAACTTCTTTCCTGTATAAGTATAAAAACAGCTTCAAAATCTCATTCTTACTCGTCTCAGAAGCATTTTTAACGAACAGTAACGAAGTACGAACGAAGTAGTAACCCATGTAACATCAAACTAAACTGGATAAGTAACATTGTTTACGCACACGATTTCCGTATTAAGTAAACACGTAATACCTGGTTTACTAAGTATCTGAATGAGTTTTTAATTTTCTCTACCCAATATGTTTTTTGAATGCCAACTGTGTTTACTAGGGATGTTTTCAAAGTCCATCTTTGTAAAAAAAATATAAGAAAATTTATTTAAAAATGAGTAGGAAGTCTCAAAACGTCTCCTCAAATGTTTCCGTAGAAATGAAAATAGTAGGTATATCTCTTGCGGGAATTATCGATACTCTCTCTAACTGCAATTTTATAGAGTATAATTTAAGTTGCCTTCCGCGTCTGTCTGTATGGCCGTTAAACTCTTCCTAAACCATGCAACAGATTTCGATGCGGTTTTAACCATCAGATAAATAATTTTTCACGGACTTTTCATATAGAAAAGTATAATAAAACCTAATTAAGTTTTTTCCTGGGCTAAGCTTGGAGGGGGTCGATAGTAATATTGTTGCATTTTGCCTGTATTAGCCTTTTCAGAAAGCTGTTTAACAAGAAGCTAGAACAATAGCTTCTTGTTTAACAAGAACAAGAAGCAGACATGTGTCGTAACGTAAGACATTTCATAAGTGTATACTGAGAATTGATTTAATAACTACCACGCAATAACGAAGCCAAATTCAAATTGTTAATTTTATTTCAGGCTTTTAGGCAGCATTATTAATTTATCAACTTTTATTGAAATACCAACTAACCAAATATTGAATCTAAAACACATTTATAAGTTATACAAACACGTTTACCTACATTTGTGTAGGTACCAATTACTGATGCCAATCATATGAGTAATGTAGTGGTATTTTACACTCAATTTACAATATCCAACCATTAATTCGCCATGAGGCATTTGACTCGCTTGACAAATCGCCTCACAACACAAAGCCGCCCGCAGAGTAATCCTTGGTCGCATCAATCGATTATTGCATTACTCCGGCCCGTGCCGAGCGATCGGGTGCCCTTTGACAATATATCTAACTGTCTGCCAAATAACGTTCACGATGACTTAGTAGACTTAACTGAAATTTCTAAACCTTCAAGTGTCTTAATCTATACTAATATTATAAAGCTGAAGAGTTTGTTTGTTTGTTTGAACGCGCTAATCTCAGGAACTACTGGTTCGAATTGAAAAATTATTTTTGTGTTGGATAGATCATTTATCGAGGAAGGCTTTAGGCTATATAACATCACGTTGCGACTAATAGGAGCGAAGAAACAGTCGAAAATGTGGAAATATCGGGGAAAATTATTCATCTTTGAGGGCTTCCGTTGCGTGCGCTGCGAAAACCGTTCGAGATACCCAAATGATTCCCAAAATAACTATTCCACGCGGACGAAGTCACGAGCACAGCTAGTTTATTTATAAACTAATAACTAAATAAATTATACCTAAAAACAAAATTCAATACAAAAATGGACCCAGCAGCATTTCCTCGTTGAATGTCCAAACTAATACGTTAGCCGAGGAAAGCGCCAGCTCTCCGGTCTCCCGTCGCATCAACAAGCCTCTTCGAAATGTCTTTGAAGAGGCTCATTGCTGCAGGGCCCCACGGACCGATCGTTGAACGGAAGCCCCGTTGCGTGCGCTGCGAAAACCGTTCGAGATACCCAAATGATTCCCAAAATAACTATTCCACGCGGACGAAGTCGCGAGCACCAGCTAGTATCTTATAATATTATAAATGCGAAAAGTGTGTTTGCTGGTTTGTTACGCCTTACTTATTCAACCAATCATTATAAAATTTTGCTTACACGTTGTCAGGTTACACAGAATAGTAGGTACATAGAGTACCTTTCATCGAGAATAAACGTAGGTAGGTACTGTTCCGGAGGGATCATGTAAAACTAAAAATAAATCACCGGCTGACAAAAATACAGGCGATCAAAATTTAATAACGCACAGGCCTAAGAAAAAGGGGCGCGGACGAAGACGAAGGGTTTTGCTATTTTGATTATATTAGGTATAGTTAGTTAGTTAGTAGCAGAACAATATAGAACAATATAGAACTGTAGGTATGTATCTTGTTTGCATCTACTTACCTATAGAATGTTATAGGTTACATGAAGTACAAAACACAAAGTTCAAAACAAAGATCATACAACATTGCATTGAATTGAAATAATAATATTTCCGATAGCCTCAAGAAACAAGACAACACATGAAAATCCAAATATACGAGTAAAACACTTGGCTCGCTAAATGGTTATTACTTACATAAAATAGGTAAGTACCTAATATAGTTCGCTTTAAAAAATATTCGCAGAAGATTCATACAGGTACCTATATTCTTTCTTTATGAGAACAATTTTAGGTTCTCTAAATAAAAGAATGTGTGTGAATTTTGAATGCATCATAATTAAAATTTCACGCCAAATATGCATGCGAATTCTCGTGAATTACAAAGAAGCAATAAAATATAACTGCCGCACTTAGATAGGTACACAAATAAGGGTTAAAAATTTAAATATTAAACACTATTTACCTTAGCAATAGTCGAAGACGCGAGCTGGCTTTCACTGCTCCTTATCCGGAAGTTTGCGCCGTAATATGCCTCACCCCGCCAGCTCTATTACGCTATTCAACCAAGTAACATATAAATACGTATTACACGCTGTCTGTTATATAGTCGCTTGCAAAAAAAATGTTCTTATGAATCTATATTATTATATAAAAAATGAATTTTGTATATCCGTACTAATACCTATTATAAATACGAAAGTCTGTATGGATGTATGTATGGATGTTTGTATTGCATATACGTATATTGCATATACGTTGTCTGGGACACCAGAAAGGACATAGGGTACCTTTCATCCAGAAAAAAAGTACCTACTGCTACCGAGGGATTATCTAAAATTAAGGAAACTAACTCCTGGCTAAGTATAATAGCAATAACGATGTCAGGCGGTATATTGCTTTTTCAACGCGGACGAAGTCGCTGGCACCAGCTAGTATATTATATATCTATAGCAGTGAAATTTTGCATACACGTTGTCAAGAATACTGAAAATGACGAAGGTTATCTATCCATGTAATACCTATGTACCTACCGTAAAAAATCAAAATAAAATTTCAACACCTCACAAACTTAATTATGTATATGAGCCATAGTTATTGCAATATACATAGTTCTCGAGAACCGCCGGACCGATTTTTGATTTGTTGATTTATTCTCCTCCCCGACTAATAGAATATAACTATTAAAATAATGGAAGTATTCACGAAAAAAATTCATTTTCTCATACATTTTGTATGGACAGGTTTTAATTTTTAGGCGGTACGAAGTTCGCCGGGTCACTTAGTTAACTACATATAAAAAAATCAAAAGATTTGATTCCACCATGTACCTAGAAGGGGTGGAAAAAAATAACGATGCAGTGACATCTGTGATATAAAAAGTGTTTCAGATACAACACAATACAACTAAAGTGTAAATTATCCACAGCGACATACAGATGGCATTGCACGGCACTAAGCGAGCATTTATAAACATTGTTATACTTTCAAGTAGGTAAATATTTTTTATTCAAAAAAACAAACAAACAAACAAATCTTTACTCTATAATATTAGTAGTATAAGAAGACTAACTGTGCTCGCAACTTCGTACGCTTGTTATTCCGGTATTTAGTATTACTTTTTTGATTGTAGAGTGTTTGAAATGAAACAAACACTAAGTAGGTACTTGTTACAGGAAGCTTGCCACAATATAAATATAAATATAAATATAAAACCGTATTCAAATAGGTAAAGCCGTATTTGAGACTTTTGCACAAACAGGCAATAAAATTGTTTTTATTCCGGTAACATAAAAACAACGTATGTTTTAAATTGTTTTTTTATTATTATTATTTATGTGCTGTGACATACGATTTTATCGAAATCCTCGATATCCGAACATCCAAACTAAGACGAAGTACCTACTAATGCATTACAATAAAAAACGAAATTGGGAATCGCGTGTTTGCAAAGTTCTGTGTTCTCTCCCTCAGGACATCACAGTTTCGTCTTATTTGGAAGATAGTTTTACTCACGAGTATCTATTATGTAATACATATATATTGCTTCAGGTTTTAAAAGTCTTCTTGTCGTCCCAGGAATATAATCATCATTTTTAAAGTGTGCACTACATATTACGGAATACTTGGTGATGTGTCCAGACACTAGTTTTTTCCATTCCTGATTTAATCGGTCGTCTTTAGGGAATCTACAAAGAAGAGAAACGTTAAAAACCAAAGACTATATAAGTATATTATGGTTAAAAACATTTTAAGTACCTACATAATAATATAGGTGTAATAATACAATCGATTTCCGAGAGCCAAATAAATAAAAAAAAGTGTGTGACAGCTCCGACGCACGACTGAAGTTTACTCCTTACGAACGATTATAAAATACATAATAAAAATTATAAAAAAAAATCATAACGAATTAATATCAGCGTTCGAATGATTACCGGTGCCATCTAGTTTTCGCAAGGATGTATTATTACGTAACATATACTAGTTTCAGAGATATTTGTTAGATGGCGCAATATCTCTGAAACTTCAGAGATATTCTAAAATTAAAACTAACTCTTGACATTGTATTGTGACAATTTTGATTTTACTCCCATAAATGTTCATACCTCGGGCTTATATGTATATTGAACTAGCTGGTTTCCGCAACTTCGTCCGCGTTGAAAAAGCAATATATCGCCTGACATCGTTATTGCTATTACACTTAGCCAGGAGTTAGTTTCCTTAATTTTAGATGATTCTTCGCGAGCAGTACTTTTTTCTGGATGAAAGGTACCCTATATCCTTTCTGGTGTCCTAGACAACTGGTTCATGGTGATCGGTTCAGTAGTTTTTGCGTGAAAGAGTTACAAACATCCATACATACATCCATACAAACTTTCGCATTTATAATTACTTCCAAAATATACTTATATAGTCTTTGACGGATGCATTGATGGTTGAATGCTATGCACCAGACATACCTATTAAATAAACTATTCACAAGTTAATAGTTTATTAATACTGTACTAGGCTCATTCAAGGCCTTACTCCGCCTATGTGAAACAGAACCCATCTTCATTTCAAGTAGAGATAAGCTCTGGATCATCATACACTTTGTAGGCATACTTACTTAATGTAATGTTACCTTTTTACTAAGTTACGTATTCAATTAATTTCATCATAATACCTAAGTTGTGAGCCATAAGCTCTATGCGCTGTGACCATGTACATTGTCGGTGGTCGACTCATTGTCTACGGCTTGGGACTTAAACTAAAATGGTGGAATCGCGAACTTTGCTAATTGTAATGTCTGTCTTGTATAAAGTTATAATATAATAAATGATTAATAATACAAAGTGGTTTAAATAAATAACGAAACATACAACATATTACATGGCGCTGAGGCATCCTGCGTATAAAGCGAATAAGAAAATAATAAGAAAGGAAAATGGAACAATTACTACCTCCGCCGCCATTGACATTCAGCGGATCAAAAAAAAGAAGTTACGAAAACTGGAAACAAAGATTCGATCTGTATTTTCTCGCCAGTGGAGCAGATAAACGTCTTGTTGAAGATCAGAAGAAGGCATTGCTGTTGCACTGTATAGGAGAGGAAGGACTTCAAATTTACAACAGCTTTGAGAATAAAGAAGATTTGAAATATGAGGAGGTACTTTTGCAGCTGGAGGCGCATTGTAGTCCACCAACCAATGAGACATACAACAGACACTTGTTTTTTTCAAGAAGGCAAAGAAACGGTGAGCAGTATGAGGAATATTTGACAGCTTTAAAACATTTGAGTTTGGATTGCAAATTTGAAAATCTCAAAGACAGCTTAATAAGGGATCAGATAATCCTGGGCATGAACGATGATAACCTTCGTGAAAAACTGTTAAGAATACCTGATTTGACTCTAGATAAATGTATGAACATTTGTAAAACAGCACAAGTTGCACAAAGTCAACTAAAAAATTTAAACAACAACACAAATGAAGTGGGTGCAGTGACCAGGAATTGGAGATGCAGTCGTTCTCCTTCGGGTAGCCGAGAACCTACAGCCAGGGGTCGCAGTAGAACTCCTGGTCGAACAAGTTTTGTGAGAAAACTTTCCAGCGGTGGGACGCAGCCGAGGCAACCGTTTGTTCAAGAAAAGTTTAAAACCGTGAGAGAGAAATCAAGCGAGCATTTGAAGAAGGACTTCGGTACGGCAAGACCATGTGGAAAATGCAACAAGTTTCATGGATATGCACAGTGTCCAGCATTTGGTAAAAAATGCATGAAGTGCAATAAATTAAATCATTTTGCATCTTGTTGTACATTTAAGTGTTCAGTGGTTAACAGTGAAAAAGAGTTACAATATAGAATAGATACAGTATGTACAACAAATGTAGTATGTAAGGAATGGTATATAAATATTAAGGTAGACAGTAAAAACATAAAATTTAAAATAGATACAGGTTCTCATGTAGACATTATGAATAAAAATATAATGAAACAATTATTATTGAAATTATATAAATGTAGGAATGTAAGATTGACAAATTTTGACGGATCTAGAATTAAAATACTAGGAGCTTGTGACCTAAAATTGAGATATAAAGGCAATGATTGCCTATGTAAATTTTTTGTGGTAAACTTTGACACACCATGTATTTTAAGCTATTCCACTGCTCTAAGACTAGGTATCATAAATAATGTAAGTTTGATAAGCAAAAATGATGTAGTATCAGAATATAGTGAATTATTTATGGGTCTGGGTGAGTTGAAATATGAATATGATATAAAATTGAAAGAAAATTGTATACCTATTGCGGAAAGGCCTAGAAAAATTCCATTTAAATTACAAGATCAGATTAAAATTGAATTAGATAAATTAGAGAATTTAGGTGTTATCAGGAAGGTAAATGAGCCTACTGAATGGGTCAATTCCATGGTTATAGCAAAAAAAAGTGATGGTTCTATTAGACTTTGCCTTGATCCACAAAATCTGAATAAATATATAATTAGGGAAAGGTTTAAGATGAGTACTTTTGAGGAATTAGTTGCTAGAATGCCTAATGCAAAATATTTTTCTGTACTTGATGCATCTAAAAGTTTTTATATGATTAAATTATCAGAAAAAAGTCAGTTATATACAACATTCAATGCTGGGGATTTTGGTAGATATTGTTATAAAAGATTACCTTTTGGCTTAAACTCTGCACCTGAGGTTTTTGGTAAATGCTTTCATGATACATTTAGTGACATCAAGGGGGTAGAACAATATGTTGATGAATTGCTAGTATGGGGTGAGTCCAAAGAGTCCCACGACAAGAGATTAAGACAGGTTTTAAATAGAGCTAAAGAGACCGGTGTAAAATTTAACAAAGATAAATGTCAGTTCGGTGTGACTGAGGTCAAGTATGTAGGGCACATATTAAGTAGCACAGGCATCAGACCTGATACAGAGAAAATAAGAGCCATTGTTAGTATGAAGGAACCCACCAATAAGAAGGAGTTGCAAACATTTTTAGGAATTGTTACTTACATATCCAAGTTTATTCCTAACTTATCTGATATTACAAACTCATTGAGAGAATTAGTAAAGAAAGATTCAATTTTTGTTTGGGGTAAAAAACAAGAGGAAGCTTTCAATAAAATAAAACAAATTTTAACTACAGAACCAGTTTTACAATTCTTTGAGACTAATAGTCCTATTACCTTGTCAGTTGATAGTAGTAGTACAGGGTTAGGAGCAGTATTATTGCAACATAATGCACCAGTAGCTTACGCTTCTAAAGCTTTGACTGAGTCGCAGAAATCATGGGCACAGATAGAGAAAGAACTGCTAGCTATTGTATATGCGTGCGAAAAGTTTCACCAATTTATCTATGGTAAACAAATAACTGTAGAAACCGATCATAAACCTCTTGAGCAAATTTTTAAAAAATCAATGAATGAAACACCTTTAAGATTGCAAAAATTAAGAATGCGTATTCAAGGATATGACTTGTGTATTAAATATAGACCTGGTAAAGAATTGTTAGTAGCTGACGCGTTATCTAGATCCTATGTACAGGACAGTATATGTAATCAAGATATTGATGAAAAGATAGAAATGCATGTATGTATGATTATAGAAAATTTAAGTATTAGTGAAAACAAATTAAAAATATTTCAAGAAGAAACGAGTAAAGATCAAAATTTATTATTATTAATTAATTATATTCAAAATGATTGGCCTAAGTACTCTGATATTCCATTTCAATTAAAATTCTATCATTCAATTAAAGAAAGCTTATGTGTGGCTAGTGGGTTAATATTTAAAGATTCAGCAGTACTAGTACCTAAAGCGTTACGTTCTGATATGTTAAGACAAATTCATTACAATCACATGGGCTATGAAAAATGTAAGAATAGGATTAAAGACTTGTTATATTGGCCACATATGAACAAAGAAATAGAAGATATGATAAAAAATTGTGACATTTGTTTACAGTATCAAAAAAGTCATAGTTTTGAACCGTTAACATTAAGAGAAGTTCCTGATAAACCATGGAATATGGTAGGAGCTGACATGTTTTTCTTTAATAATAAAATTTTCTTATTAGTAGTAGATTACCTTACTAAATATATAGAATTATGTGAACTTAAAAATCAATCAGCTGAGGAGCATATAAAAGCTTTGAAATCAACTTTTGCTAGATGGGGAATTCCTGAATTGTTGTATACAGATGATGGATCTCAATATAGAAGTTCTGTATTTATAGACTTTTGTCAGCAATATGGTTTTAAACATAAAACTTCAACACCCTATTATGCTAGGTCAAATGGGATGGTTGAACGTCATATTCAAACAGTTAAAAAGATGTTAAAAAAATGTTTATTAGAAAATAAAGATATAGATTTGGCTATGTTAGAATATAGGAACATGTCTATTGATGATAATTTAAAATCGCCAAACGAAATGATGATTGGTAGACAGGTGGCTTCGTTCTTACCTGTAAATAGAAATGGTTATGAGTCAAAATATAAGAAAATAAAAAATTATGTACAAAGAAAAAATGAAAGTTACAAAATGTACCATGATAGGAAACATAAAGGAAAAGGGATAAAATTTTATAATGAGCAAAATGTATATATTAGAGATAGAAATAAGAATAGATTAATTCCGGGTAAAATTGTAAGAGAAAGGGATAATGACAGAAATTATGAGGTGTTATTGGAAAATGGACGGAAAGTTATTAGAAATAGATATCATATATTTAAAGGCTCGAAGTATAAAAAATTCAATTTAAAAAATACTTATGACTATGATGATGAAGATTTGGATTGTATAATGGAAAAGTATGCAATTCAAAGGAACATTGACAATGATGACTGTAATAATGATGATTGTAATAATGTAGATAGTGACATTGATGATTATTATGACGTGGAACAGGTTGATAGGGAAAATGAGTTAGATAATGAACAGCCTAGTAGGGACATGGTAGCTAAGGAAAATGAGTTGGATAATGAGGAGCCTAGTGGGGACACAGTAGTTAAAAGTAAACCTAAAAGGGTCACATTTAATTTGGACCATGATGATGATGGTAGTACAAGATCTAGGAGTGGTAGAGTTATAAGGAAGCCAGATTATTTGAATGATTACTTTTAAGAAAGAAAAAGGGATGTGAGCCATAAGCTCTATGCGCTGTGACCATGTATATTGTCGGTGGTCGACTCATTGTCTACGGCTTGGGACTTAAACTAAAATGGTGGAATCGCGAACTTTGCTAATTGTAATGTCTGTCTTGTATAAAGTTATAATATAATAAATGATTAATAATACAAAGTGGTTTAAATAAATAACGAAACATACAACATATTACACTAAGTTTACTTTAGAAACACTTAGCTGTTTAAAAAAAAATATTGTTATACAAAATGTTACATAAAATAAAAATATTTTTAAAAATACACCTGCTGTGTATAAATATACAAAGGATTACATAACATCGTTGTGTAATCCTAGAAAACTAATATCATTATCGTTATTAGGTATATGATTATTCAAGTTTACCTCGATTTCCTCTGGTTCTCGTTTATATGTTTTTTTTTTGTTTAGCTTGACAGACCTAGTTATTGAGGCTTTTGCTACTCGACAATAGAGATACTTTACTCGTCGCATATAGCTATAAAGGAGCCAATAAAGTTGCTTGAGACTGCTATGTCGACTGACTCCAATTATTTTACTTCTATCAATTTGTAAAGATATATTCATCGAAGTCTTGGTCTCGGAGGGATAGATGTACAGACACACTGTCAAAATAAGAATACTTTACTGTAAGTGTACTTACGCTGTAGGTCTGTACCTACTACGTGTAAGTCTGCAAATTATATTTATCTTTAAATATGTCAACTGTATTGCTCATTTTATGGGGCGAACACAAAAAGTAAGCTTATTTGAATATGTCCCGAATAGCTTAATAAGATGAGCAAAACTTTGGTTGACAATGCGACTAATTCATAAACTATATAGTACTAGGTATACCTAATTTACCAATTTGAAAAGATAGCTTGAATTAATCTTATTTAAAAGGCTTCGTCACATATCAGACGGATTATCAGGGGCCGCCGTTACGACGCCGATGAGTCGTTAGTAGTTGTACAACGCGTTTGAGATAATTATGCACCTCGCTGGAATGCGAGTCCCCTCCCTTTCAGCCGCTCAACTCCCCGCGTTCGCCATGTCCCGTCAGTAAGGTACCATGCAGTCAATGGGTGACATCATCGGCAATAGCAAACTTAGCTCAACCCAACTGTCTTAACTTAATGTATCCGTACTACACACACACCGATATAGTGCCGTTATGTTAACTATAAAAGTCTCATTCATAATATTACGTAAGGCTAACTTACTGTTCGCTCCCGCAAATAGTCACGGTTTACGGGACACATATCCGGGTTTCCTGTTATTTCATTCTTTATTCTATTGTTTATTGTACCTATATCAATTATACAAGACCATGTGATTGGTCTGTTCAAAAACATTACTTAACGTAAAAAAAAACTAAGGCTACAGTTCTTTAGCGTTTAAATAAGATAAGTGTGAGGTTTTTTAAAATGTCAATCCAAAAAACCTGTCTGAGCGAGTAAGTACGCTACGATGACAAAGGTTTGGATTCCAGAGACTGTAGATGAAAAAAATATTGAAACCGGACCGAGTAGGTACGCGGCCTTGGTTTTTGTCAAAATAACGAACTCTCGTAACCTTGACTGATTCATGTGAAAGTGTAAGTATGTGTGTAAGGTGTATGGATATTCGCCAAGCTTAACATTAACAAACATAAAATATTGTAGGTAGGTACTACTCATCTTAAGACATAATGTTTTGCTAAGCAAACTTTTTTTCTTTATTTTATAAACTATAATCAGCATGATTACCAATGCTACATCTACATGGTATATTCAAAATGCTCTCCTCAATCGGGAACTGGGGGTTTTGCCCGCGATTTAGTGCGCGTTCCTTTTTCTTAGGCGTTAAAATATTTATCTACTCAATCTTTATTGATCATGTGTTTTTGTCGGGTTATATAGTTTTACAGTTTTATTTTTTGATTATCCTAGGGGGCCAGATTCATGATGGATCATTAATCTCGCCCCCGAGAAATCCACTAAGAAAAAAATACTCAATAGTTCCAACCCTTGAAGGGCAGCTTATAAGAAAAATAATCTTACTAGAAACCATACATCATGGAAATGTTGAATAGATCCAATAAGAGTGATCTTAGATTTCGAATGAAAGGCTATGGTCCTTTTCTGTACCTCTGACAATATGTATATACAAACATTTAATATGGTAATAGATTTTTTTTGCGCATTTGAACAAGAAATATAAATGAAGTTGTCGACTATCGGAAGTTCTCATTGGATAATTTAAATTATCTGTTCAAGATATAGATCTATTATGATCTGTCCACTTAACTAAGGACTTAGCAAGTGCCAAGTTCCTTTTTATTCCATTTCATATTTACACTTTCTTGATTCAATTCCGGCTTCTGTTGGTTCTGTTCGTTTTATTTCTTTTCGAAATTTTCTTTCCTTATTTTAGCGATCAGCTCATACATAATCGCAATAATCGCATCAATGTTTTTAGATAACTATTTATGCTATGTTTTTACCTACTGTATTTGCTGTATTATGTATTTACCTACGTTTTATGTAATAACTAGAATGTATAACTATAATAAAAAAGCAGGTACGATCAGGTGCAATATTCTGCTCCGATAACTATAAGTTCATCGGCACACTTACTGCAACTGTGCTAACACAATAGTTTATACATTTGATAACATTTATGTTACGACATTACTTGCATAGTTATTTTGCATTGGCCCGCTTACTTTTTTAATTTAATAAGGAATCTTATTAAATTAAAACTCAATTTAAAGGTATTAAACAAATGCAATTAAACAAAGAAATCTTCCTTTTAACATCATAATATTAAAAGGAAGATTAATTGAATATATATGTTAACGACATTGATATACTCCGATTGCTTATTAGTGTGTTTATTGATATGTACTCTATTAGACACATCACTTCTAACCCAGTCACCTAAGACAAAAAAATCGCATTAGGTCGCAATAAATTGCACTGTCTTGATTTTTTGGGATGTTGTTAGGATAGATACCAGTAGTGTAAAACCAAGTTTGCAGTTTCGAAAGACTTCGAAGATTTCTTATAACTTTCCTCGTAGAATGATTATTTTAGACGATATTTTGTTTCAAAAAACGGCTAACTACAAATTTCTAACTTTTTTGGAAAAAATACCCATAGTTAAAGTAGTGTATCTCTGGATCTGTTTGACATACATACATACATACATACACTCATTAACCATTAAATTTTATCTTCTTTAAGAGTGTCTAAGATAACTTTTCCGTAGAATGCACTTTTCAGAAGTTATAAGCGAAAAACTGAAAAAGTCTGAAAATTTTGCGCTTTTTCGAGCTCCGTGCAGTTAGCCCAAGTCTTTCGAAACTGCAAACTTGGTGTTACACTACTGGTAGGTATCTATCCTAACAACATTCCAAAAAATCAAGACAGAGTGACAGAGTTATTTATACAGACATGATAAAAATACTTATTTTTATAACAACGGTCACCTTAACTGATTAATGTCAACACACATAGGTAACATATAAGGTCACGTTAACAGTCAGTATTCTTAAGGAGATCTTATTACTTGGCCTTTCTTAAGGGTGAGGAGTAGTGGGCAATATAAAGAAGAACGTATACAGCACTTTGTTATTCGATCTTTGAGTGGAGAAACATAACATACGTGACATAACATAAGAATAAAACTGATATAATGGCTTCGGTCTACAGTAGAAAAAGACAACTAGGTAATCAATTGCGACTACTTACCCTTAGTCGCCCTTTACAAGTTCACCTCTGTCTACTAAGGACACTTGTTTGGACCCTCCTTGGTAACAATAACAAGGTTTACAAAATATATAATATGAGCAATAATTAATTTAATCTTTATTGCTATTATAGTTTTAAAGCATTAGGATGTTATTCTCTCAGATCTCTCAGAAACAGTACTTCTTTTCTGTGACAATGTGTAATCAAAACTCCCATGATCAGAAATTCTGAAATTCCCCTAAGAACTAAGGTCGTCAACATAGCTAAGAGAATTAAACAGTTGATGTGGAAATGGACCGGTCACATCTGGCACAGAACGAATAACCGATGGGGTAGAAAAGTTCTAGAATGGAGGCTACGAATTGGGAAGCGCAGCGTGGGCTTAGTGGATAGACTTGTGACGCGAAAGACTGTGCGTGGTGGCTAGCCTTGTGAGAGCCTTCACCCAGCAGTGGAGAGACACGAGCTGATCATGATGATGAAGATGGCAATATTTGACGTAGTGTGTGTGACCTGTCATTCTTTTGCGGAATATATAAATCTTGACTTATTTTAACAAGACAGATTATTTAACAACAAACGATCCAAGTGCCTTTCAGATGGATTAACGAACTTATAAAGTTGCATGTGAAATTTTAAAAGCTTTTATAACCTAGCTTAAAATTTTCTTGTCAAATGTCACGTGCTATTCATGTCGGTTCAGTCCAGTCTAGTTTACCAAGTATTCGCGCAATTGCTTTGACTGCGAAGTATGTATAATAAATCTTGGTTAACATTTTGTCTGTCTGTTTATAAAATGAAAAATGTTAATACAAAAACCAATGTTCAGACAAAATGATAACTTGGATTAAATCGTCATAATCATCAACCTTTTTTTCCTAGAAAAATGTTAGGTTCCTGTAAGATTTAAGAAAAATTAACTACATCGCGTAAGAAGTAGCGAGCACCAGCTAGTAAAAATATATAAACCATTAACATTGTTTTTCTTCAATAACCCTCATACGATATTTTCTAAAATGTACTTTCACTCACTCAACGAAATAGATTTATAGGGCGCGATAGATAAAATAAACACGGTATTATGTTACCTAGTAAAGTGATTGAACAATGTCTGGGTGTTATGTATTTTATAATTCAAATATGGAAAAAAATGTAAGAGAACAAAGATATTGAAAACATCAACGTTTGCTTTATACTACTTATTTAAATTGTTTCTGTAAGACAAATATTGATGTGCCAGTATTTTTTTATACATAAGAGGAAATATTTGATTGTTTGTATTGAATAGGCTCCGAAACTAGTGGACCGATTTGAAAAATTCTTTCACTGTTGAGAAGCTATATTATCAGCTAGTAACATAGGCTATATTTTATAAGGTTACGCGTCAGGCAAACGGTAGGTACACTTGATGGTAGATTGGTGACCTTTCCTAAGGATACAAGCAACGCCAGTGGAGTCCACATAGTGCAGACGTGCTTTCCGACCCTGCAGGAATTTAATTACGACTCGCTTGAAGAAGCCCGTATACTGTAGGCTAGGTGCTAGGTGGAAACATTTCAGGGGAAGATTGTTGCAAGATTTAGGAATATGTAATTTTAATAAATAACCTCACTCTAGTGCATGATAAGAAGCTTAAAGAAAAATGAATATTTGTTCTACTTTTCCGTTTTTATCTTATATAATTTATTACTTTGATAAATTAACCATAAAATTTAACTAATAAAATCCGATTTAAAAAAATAAAATTTCGACTATGGAATGTTTGCAACGTCTATTCTTTATATAATTGATACACTTTTCTATATTATTATAAAATAATTTTAAAGCTACTGATTTAATTGTTGTAATGTAGCTTGTAATGCATCCGTCTATTTGGTTATACAAAGTTCTGGTAAGAAACTTTTTGGTTTTCCGTTCTTTTGTCTATTTTTTTAATAGCCTACGTAACTTAATATGTGTATTAAGGCTTCACGCAAGTTTTGTTCTTACACAAAGGTATAGAGAGAGGAGTGTTTGTTATTTTTTAGTTAAAATTCTGTTTCACGCAAGGAAAGCTCTTGTTGAACAATATGTTCGTTTTAGGAGCATGTTTCGCCTTTAATTCGACAATAGTTGTTCAAAGCAGTCATTTTAAATATTATATCAATTCCTTGGTCTAAGCGAAGATAAATTTTGGGTGGTTTTTTAATTGAATGAAATATATATATTTTTTTATTGCATTAACATTACCTAAATTAAACATTAACATTGTAATGATGCCTTAAAATATCTGCTAAAGAAAATTATTTGTAAGATGTATCAAGAATTAACCGCGGAAAATTACTTTGTTGAAAACTTTGTACTGGGTTGCTTTAACCGTCAACCCTGCTATGAAAGTTCTTGTAGGTTAACATTACATAATTATTAAATAAAAGACTAAAATATGACGAAATCATATTATGATCGTATTATGATGTACAGCCATATCCTGAAGAGGGATAGGCGTAGGTTATTTTGTCCAACACCTCCACAACCTCTACAATACCTAGACAATACCTGTATAGAAAGATATATTCAATCAAGTCTTAAATGGCTTAATATTCTAGACTAGCTGTGCTCGCGACTTCGTCCGCGTCGAGTAGTTATTTTGGGAATCATTTGGGTATCTCGAACGGTTTTCGCAGCGCACGCAACGGAAGCAATTTTCCCCGTTTTTTCCACATTTTCGACTGTTTCTTCGCTCCTATTAGTCGCAACGTGATGTTATATAGCCTAAAGTCTTCCTCGATAAATGATCTAACCAACACAAAAAGAATTTTTCAATTCGAACCAGTAGTTCCTGAGATTAACGCATTCAAACAAACAAACAAACAAACTCTTCAGCTTTATAATATTAGAGATTACGAATAAACTGAAAAAAATAATTCGTCCGCACTATATTGTCATGTGTACAGGATTATTGATGGCTCAACTTTGTGCAATATACGAAATGAGATCGGTTATCTAAAATGCAGGAATTACAACGAGCACTGGTCTCTCACAATTGCAACCCTTGTTTGTTTTGTAAAATTTGAGTTAATACAGCATAATTTACAGTACGGTTTTTACGCCGACGTGGACTTTAGTTCCTCACAATAATTTCATTGCAACCGAAGCACAATTAATATTATTTATTTCGGATAATTAACCTCACAAATTTTTGAGTAAACAGTTGATTAAAATCCATCGGCAACAAAACAATAACCACAAACACTTAGAAATATTTAAGTATAAAAAATTGTGTTTTTACAAAAAATACAAAATTCTCAGCTAATAGATAGATTGTTTTTATTTCGGTAAATATATATATTTTAATTACTAATATTTTATTCTTATTATAGCCATAAATCGATATTAAGCGTTTAATTAGTCATAAACTCAATAATGATGGGTTTTTTTGTGCAACCCTTTTATATGGATTTCGAAGTTGTGCCAATCAAATTATATGTATTAATTTTTTTTTATTTGATGATCAATAATGAAAATATTCATGCACGTGCTTTTATAAGCCAATATCTTTATAACTTGGAACATAGAATAACTTAGAAATCACATTGATTGACAATAATTTTTCTGTAAAAATTATTCATAGGTACTTTGAGGTACACAAACAACCGTACCACTTGACTTATTCCTAAAAATATGTATAATTAACTTGCAATGTATGAGTACCAGTCTAAATAATATTTACATAATGCAACCGAGAAAAGATAAACATACAACCACTTGACTCAATCTTTTGATACCTCGCTCGGTTATAGCAAAGGTGACTTTTGTGTCACAGTTCAGTACACTCATAAGGTGTTGAGTTACTCATTTCTCACAGAATCATCTTCGGAAGACATTAGGTGAAAATGTTGCTAACTTAGTGCGACTTAAGCAATATTTCAAAAAATTTTTTTTTTGAAGAATTATAGTGTGGCAAAAAGTATATTGATAAATTTTGCATTTTTATTGTCAGAGCTCTATTGCATTTTGCAGTCAAGTCGTTTGGCGATAATAACGACCTTATAAAATGCATTAAGGAATCTAAGAGAGCATTCTTTTATGATCACATTTATTTCACCTTTTATCCAGTCAAGGTTACATTGCACTCTCCCCAGAGACATAATGTATAAAAGCGATGGTCGCTGGCTACCTCCTGCTATTAAATAAATTTTCAACCTTCCTTTTGATATAAAAATTTACTAGCTGGTGCCAGCGACTTCGTCCGCGTTCTAAATGAAAGTTACCCTATGTTCTTTCCGGCATCCCAGACAACGTGTATGCAAAATTTCACGGTGATCGGTTCAGTAGTTTTTGCGTGAAAGCGTAACAAACAAACAAACTCACATTCACATTTATAATATTAGTAAGGATTGGCTTTTGGTTGCGATTTCGTCCACATAACTTTAAAAAAAAATAGAGCCTATATTACTCGGTAATAATGTAGCTTTCTATAGGTGAAAGAATTTTTAAACCGGGCCAGTAATTTTTTTAGTACAAACATACAAATCTATAATATAATATTAGTATAGATAGATTATATAGTAAGTATAGTTAGGTGTTAGTGTACCTACGTATATGTTATAAATAAAGTGCAATAATTATTTTTGGTAGTGGCCATTGAAGATGTAAACAGTTGGCAACACAGTCAACCGTTGATATACGAGTAGGTACGCGTGAGAATGAATGGTGGGAGACATCGCATGTCCGCGCGCCAGCGCCACTCTTACTACGAATATGTACGTGTACAAATACATTAATTAGACTGTTTATTTATTTTCATTCTCTAATACCACGAAGTCACACTGAGTGTAGATAGAATACATTAATTAGACTGTTTATTTATTTTTATTCTGTAATACCACGAAGTCACAACGAGTGTAGATTTGTATGACAGACCGTTAAGATATTTTGCGTGATGTTTCGATGTTACTTAGCTCGTTTTTCGCACTTCAATCTGCAGAATTTAACCTTCGTTACCCGTGTTACTACCAGTTGCAACACGGGTATTTCTTTTTGGCCGTGTTACCACTAACTGCTCTGGTAGTAACACGGAACATTTTTTATTTTCCATATTTACCCAGTCAGTTATTAGATATTATTATTCTTCTTACTTTATAGCCTTCATTATTAAAAAAGTTTGTTTGTTTAAAAAACTTAAATTTTATTTTAGTTGTCTACTTTAGAATCCCAGTTAGATTTTTTGGTCGTAAAGTTCAGGCAATCTAAAAATTTTACACGTTTGAAAACTTATTATCTTATTATTAAAAACTAGCAACTCGCGATGGCTGGATTTTCCACTTGGAAATATCTCCTATCGTTACTGACCTGAGAAGCCTGAGAAGTCATAACAAAATTTTGTCCTAGCTGGATATAAACTTAAACAGTTTAATTGGACTTTTCAGAATAATTCTCAGGAGAAATGAATCGAGTTATGAGCAAATTTTTATATATTCTAAAACATAATGTATAACATAACATAACTAAATGTATTTACTGGACACCCATAATAAGCGTTTGTGGTAATCTCACGTATATCTTGTGAACACAATAATCTGCTACTTAATACGTAATTATTTTCATAAGCGACTCTAATACGTACTCCGCTCGACAGACTCCTTTGATAAACTTAAGACTACACAACCAACAAAGGCAAAGCTAGAGCTCTCTAAACAACCGATTATTCGCTGTTAAATACATTAGGTAATTAGGTGTGTTTTAAATGTTAAAAAACCCATTTTATGTAAATTGAAAAATAAAGTAGAGAATAAATAACAGAAAATCCTTTTACATTCAGAAATGAATAATACATGTACGCAGATAGATAGAGACCTTCTCAATTAATGATCCAGAACAAAATTGGTTTAATTTTACACAAAATAATGATGCAAGTATTAATTTAATAGTTGAACCACCGGCAGCTTTTGCGTTGAAAACCTCATTACACAATGCTCTTTGCGTGAATAATAAATTAAATTACAAATTGTTATAGCGAATTTTATTTGATTATATCATTATACTCTCATAAAATTTATTTCAAAGAAAACAAAGTGAGTGTACAGTAACACTAAGTGTACAGCGAAGTTTGTAGAGAGTATTCGTTGAGAATGTAGATATTGTACCGGAAATTAGTTAGTGAACGCTGCATGAATCTACTGCAGAAACTCAAGTTCGCCGTCAAGTTTACCATAACAAAGCGATACTTAAGTAACTTTTAGAAATAACTAAGTATACAGATAAAATAAACACAAAACTGCTTTCTAATTAATCCTGTTAAGTTTCTTTCTACTTAATACTTCTTCCGCTCTTTAAATATTTATATTTGAACTCTATTTTAATATGCACTTTGCTTAAGATATTTTTCACTAGCTGGTGCTCGCGACTTCGTCCGCGTTGAAAAATCAATATATCGCCTGACATCGTTATTGCTGTTATACTTAACCAGGAGTTAGTTTCCTTAATTTTAGATAATCCCTCGGGAGCAGTACTTTTTTCTGGATGAAAGGTACCCTATGTGTGTATGCAAAATTTCATGGTGATTGGTTCAGTAGTTTTTGCGTGAAAGAGTTACAAACATCCATACATACATCCATCCATCCATACAAACTTTCGCAATTATATTATATATTAGTACGGATTAAGTTTTGAGAAAAGCAATTTTTTTTTATTTCCATACGAAATTATTACAATCATAACGTAATTTCAATATCTCATAAATTTCCTTTTAACCTCTGTTTTATAATTGTTCGGGAATCAGGAAATACATGATTTAACACAAACTACTGAGCAAATGTAATATCCCCCTAGTCCTATATTATCCTATATATCCTATATATATATATATATCCCCTAGTAGCCAAAGGGACCGATGCTTTATAATATATAATGTGTAAATATATATACATAATTTAGAATTAGATTTTATAAGCTTATTTTTAGATTGTATTATAGATTTAACCTTAATATTAAAGAAAAAAATTGTATAAAAATATATGCATTTATTAAAAAATTAATAGGTTACATAGATTAGATATAGTTGTCCTATTTTGAGTAAAAAATCTTTTAATGTTTTGTTTTCCTTACATAATGGAGTCGAACAATTCTATTGAAGTTTTTAAAGGAAAAATATTACGGTAATCGTCTCAAAGGATTCTGATTGGTTTTATTTGAGTTAATTTCCTTTATTCCATTGGGTTGTAGTGATGGGTTGTTGCGAGTTCACTCTACGTTTCGTTCATCAATTTCGCGAAATTAAATACAAACAATCGTTGAAATATACCAATACCTTCATCCACACTTATAACAAACATTTCTTTATCACTAGCGAACCGGCCCCGGCTTCGCATGGATTTTTCACTTTATAAAAATTTTATCTGGATTTCAATGAATATTTGAAAAAAAAAATGTAGTCGAACTGGTCCAGCCGTTCGCGAGTTTTTCTCTTAGCGACACATTTAAAGTTTCATTTTTATTTATATAGATTTCATTGTTATAATATAAGGCTTTAGTCTAAGACAAAAACCGATAAGGTATTTTGGTTTATAAAAAAAATTGGTTTTTAACTAATCAAACTACGACAATGACCACTTTTTAATTTAAAATAAAAATTGTACATATTACTTTAAATTGCATTATTCGTAGAATATATACGAATCAAAAATGGCCCAGAAATTGACAGTGCGGTAAAACTGTGGTGGTCATGTTTTACATTTTCACTTCACCGTGCCACTCGAACGTAGTCACCAATCAATACAAATCGAATATTTCGCAGAAAGTTTCCGGTGAGCCCTACACGTATAAAAATAATTTTGTGTAATGTAACCTCAGTACCGGAAACTCGTAAAAAGTAACCCTTTGTGAAAATAACAAATCTATTCAATTTGATAAGCATAAATTTGCTTAGGACTTTACTTGAGAAGACTAAGTAGGTGAAATTGATAGTATTAAAAAACATTGTACATTGAAGTTTATTTAAAACTGTAGCGACCCGCTCTCGCACTAGCACTCGTGCTAGGCACTGCTCGGCGTCGGAAGGTTTCTAGCACCATCTTCGTTTACTGGTCTTTCAGAAAAACGATTTTTCTTCGCGCCCATCGACGGCGACCACTCTGACAATTAGAGTGTGCGACTTTGATGATAATAATAATTAATTGGAATTATTTATTATTATATTTTGCGAATAGTTTCTTTATATTATTTAACTAGCTGGCGCTCGCGACTTCGCCCGCGTGAAAAAAAGTAGCCTATCCTGTGTCCCGTACGTCTAAATGTTTATCTACCAAGTTTCTGAAAACAAAGTAACTTACTCCATGGAGTAAGTTACTTTGTCATGACCAACCCTTACAGATTTAATTATTATTAAGTATTGATATATAACTATATATTCGTATAAATTTCCTAGAAAAAATAAATTCTGTTTTTTAGTTATCGCATCAATTCAGTTAAGAGGATTAACCGAATTATACCCGAAAAAATTTTTAGGGAAAGGAAAAATATGGAAAAAATCCTTTTCCGGCAACATGACTTCCGGGAAAAGGAAAATTATATTCAAGTAAAAAACATCCATTGAAAGTACACCGCCACGTAAGTTGTGACTTATTTACCCTATGTGTTAGTAACAAATGTAAGTGGATCCTACTACTATCTTTCCGATCACCCAAAAATTTTGACATTGACAAATAATAACAATTTATTTTGTTTCAGTGCCCTACTCTACTCCCAATAGTAAGTCTTCGGTAGATGTGAGGGTCCCCTATCAGGACTAAAAGGACGAAAAAAGAGAGAGCAGTATTGGACACACTGTTCTCGTAAGGACTTATTCACATCTATACGGTGTCTGCCGTATATAGTGCTTAGCAGGAAGAACAGTAATGTAGAGGAGCGATGAAAATTTACTATTACGTACATGACATTGTTAAAACACTTACGACATTCATATATCTTGAAGCATTTGATTTTTCTAATATATTTTAATCCATATAATTGGGACCAATGTTAGTTGCAACTTGCAAGTAAATAAGAGTGTATGATATTAATATTTACACACTATATACTCTATTCGTTTGAGCTAGAGATGTTGTATATTATTCTTCTCTTCTCTTAGTGCCATCTCCTATCCCTCGTGGCGGCGGCTAGATCTGATACTATGGTCATACCATTCGCGGAGATTCTTGAGCCAAGAAGTACGTCATCTGCCTTGTATTTGCCTTGTATATGATCAGCTGCAGGAGATTAAATACTTCTCGCCGCCCATGATATGTCCAAAGTACTATAGCTTTCAGACTTTTATGGTTTTCAAAATTTTAACATTACAGGGTTAAAGCACATAAACTTATAAATTTGAATTGTTTATTTGTTAGAAAAATTTATTCTTTTCTAATTTATTTATAATTATAAATTTATTTCAAATATCCTTTTTGCGATAAAATCTCTTGCTCAAATTGATCCCTAAACTCCTACTCGTGAGTTAGTAGCGCATTGACATCACGATTCACGAGCCGTATGGGTGTGAAAATTGTGAGCGGAGGGCGAGAGGGGCGAGGCGGGAGTACTCGCGCAACAAGAGGGAGCTCACGAAGCGGAATCACTCTTTACTTTAGTAGTTAGTTAGTAGACGGTTGTACGCTTGACGCAGCGGTCGGTTTGAACGCGCTCGTATTGTTTTCGATCGGCATCGCGTGTATACACGATGGATGTCCTGCCGAGCGGCAATCTCTTCCGCGAACTTCAGGACGTGACTGACACCGGCTACTTTGAGTGGAAGCTGTCACTGGAGGATTACTGGCAACAGGTAAGGGGTCTTGCTGAGCGTTGACTGCCGCACTGGAGCATGCAGGCGAACGAGCTGGGCGCATTGTTGTTTAACAATTTGGGTTTCAACTCGACTCCTAACAGTCCTATAGAGTTAGATGGCAGTGAAGCGCCTCGCGCTTGCGTGAGGTTCGCGGTCGATTCCTAACGAATCGTCTAAACATATTTTAAATCTTACCAATTTTTACTCAAATTAGAGTTTTTTTTACTCATATCATACTTGTCGCTGTGCGTTGTTGTATACCTTAAAAACAGGCAGATTCTAGCCCACATTTGTCTGGTGGTTTTAAATGCTTACGCCATGCCTAAAAATATCCTAGTAATGTTAAGAGGTTTGGGTTTATTGCTGTAGAAGCACACTGACTTCGTTGAATTTTATTACCTACGGACGTCTAAATTCATAGCATATCTTTCGTTCGATGGATTTGTCCGCAAGCAGCAAGAAAGATTTAAATAGAGGTCTCCCAGTATTGGGTAATGTCTGGCGTGTTGTATTGGCTGAATTTGATTTACAATTGCCAAACAAGAGCTTCAGACTGTACCAGTCGCGGTTGATCTGTTTGAGATCAGATCATACTCCAATAACCGCTACGTTCAACGCGTTCGGTTAAACGTTTTAACATATATTTGTTCGTTTGTTTTATATAAATAATAATTTCTTTTTACTTGTTATATTTAATTTAGTTTTCTGAAAATGGCAGATCAATGAGAATTGCTTTAAATTATCATAATCGAAGTGGACAGAGCGGGCACAAGTATTTCTAGTCTCTTGTTAGATCCTTGACTGTACCTAATCGTATTATTCACTTACTACAATTTAGGTACTGTGAAGACCTTTACTTTCACTTAGCATGCACTTAGCAAATAATTATTATATTTTTTATTGTAATCCTTCCGCATGATTTGGATACCTAAGCATATTCGTAAAATGGATTTACTTAAAATTGACATCTTCCTTGTTTTGTCGGGCAAATTTAGTTGTTTTCCGGTTTCTACAAAACTCGTGATCGCATGCCGCATTTAAAATTTATAAAAGGGCTTTCGATGCCAAATAAAAATACGGTTCGAGTGTGAAGAGGTCATAGCACTCCATGGCACAGTAATTACTTTACGGGACGGATTAATGTATAAAAACAGCACTGGTTAATGTCCAACCTCCATATTTAACTGTGTTTGTTTATTCGTTACAATTTTTAAACGAGTTAGTTAAAAATGTATCTGTAAGCTAGTTCTTGAAAGGTTTGTTTCTAAAAGTTTTATAAAAATAGTAATGATTTTAGTGATTTTTCATTTAGTTGATTCATGTATGTCAGTCAAACTTTGTTTTTATTTAAAATAATAATCTGAGTTAATTTGGTCTCTTATGTCCCTTACTAATCATTTCTCTAATAACAGCTAATTATAATAAGCCCTAATAAGAGCTAAAAGAGCAGAATGACTAATTGGATTATCAAATCAAAAAAAAATTTTGCATATTTCAAATAGAAATGAGCAAATTGTCTTATTGTCAAACAAATTGTGATTTTTTAAAAATTACATATAGGGAAACATATAGAAATTTAATTCAAACTTAATAAAATTCATTCTATATTTCTAAAAACATCTGTGTTTATAAGTAATTCGTCATCGATTAATTTATATATTTAAACATGATTTCGATTATCAATTCTTGTTGTATTGATTCTTTAGATCTTGGTTCTTCGAATAATTCGTCCCTTTTCGGGCGACTATCCTTTTTTTACTATACAGGCCGTCCCAAGACTATGCGACATGAAGGGAAAGTAGGTACCTTAAATATCGTAGATAGGATATTTTGCTGAAAGAAGACTTTATGTTATTTTTAAAAGTTAGTAATACTGCATTAAAAGATTTTCTAAAAATTAATACTCAATTGACTCCTTGGAACGAATTATAATCTCTCTCGACCGGGCATGATAAGGGTGAATACGATTTTTGCACTGAACACCAAGACTTTATTCAAAACAATAGAAAAATTATTTTCAAGTAAGTAATCTCTAAAAAAACATCGTTATTGATCCACTTGACGATTGAGTGACCATAACGCAAAAGTCAATATATATATATAAATATCAGCTGATCGAAAAACACTAATGTTTATCTTTAAAAAACATATGATAACAGTGATAACAATTTTACACATAGATACCGGCTCACGTTCGTCACCGGTTGTTTGCAATGATAACATTTTTTAAGAATGCATGTTTTGATAAATTTTTACAATTCAGTTTGAATTAGTTTGTTATTCAACAAAATAATACAATTGAAAGTAATATTTTTAAAAGAATAACTAGATCCAGTTTCAGTTCAATAGAGGATAAAATTATATTAAATTAATACCTACAATGAACTTTAACACGTAGAAACATCAGGCAACCATAAATAGGTTATGATATAATTACCTATATTTAATAATAATTTGCTCTACGTTAGGACAAGCTCGAATATTTGCTTTGCCGTAGATAATATTAATATCTGTGTTGAGGATATTGTGATTAATTTTCAGTACTATTTTTGTCACAATTTAACTTTAAGAAGCACATACGATAAATATTACTAAAGTAAATGTTGACTAACATAGTCTTGAATAATTTATGGAGTTCGCTAAAGTCGATTTTAAAACAAAAACAAACAAGTCCGCAAAGTTTAGAGAATGTCGTCATTCCACAATCTTGGCTCTAAGGGAACATTTTGTTTGATCAATTATTGTACCACTATTAGGACATTCTATATCTGTATTTTAGTAAACTTAAGTAAACTAGCTCTTATCCGCGAATTCGTCAGCTATTAAACTATTAATTAGATAAGGTGTCAAAACATTTATTAAATTATTACTGCTCATATAGGTAATATTATTATGTATTTTATTTTTTTGTATAGTGTTTTATTTTTTTAAACCCTGACGCCCTGCGCAAAAACGGGGTGTTATAAGTTTTACGTATGTGTCAGAGTATCCTGTTTGTAGCATCGTTTTTGATCCCACCTAATCGGAATGGATTTTAGCTATAATTGATAGCTATACAGACAGAGTTACTTTCACATTTATAATGTTAGTAAGGATTATAATAGGTACACATAGTTAATGTATGTTTTTTTTTATTTAATACTAGCTGGTGCTCGCGAATTCGTCCGCGTGGAAATCGTGGAATAGTTATTTTGGGAATCATTTGGGAATCTCGAACGGTTTTCGCAGCGCACGCAACGGAAGCCCTCAAAGATGAATAATTTTCCCCGTTTTTTCCACATTTTCGACTGTTTCTTCGCTCTTATTAGTCGCAACGTAATGTTATATAGCCTAAATCTTCCTCGATAAATGATCTATCCAACACAAAAAGAATTTTTCAATTCTAACCAGTAGTTCCTGAGATTAGCGCGTTCAAACAAACACACAAACAAACTCTTTAGCTTTATAATATTATATAGTATAGAATAGATTGTGTCGTATCACACATTTACAAAGTTAAAATATATTGTAGCGAAGTGCCGATATTTTTCCAACATGTCAAATCCTTTGTTTTATTTTTAATAGTTATACTCCAAAATACATTAACGTTCTTACTTTATATCGGAAAAGCTGAAAAGTGATAAAATAAAAAGCCAGCTCTAGCGTCATAATTAAATCTGTCTATATTGCATTTACGATTGTGACGTTAAAGGCTTTCAGTCTCTTAATTTGATCTAAACGACGACTCTCTTGAACTCTCTTGACTCACTTGAATAGAGTATTCTTTTTTATAGGAGAACTAAGGTCATCGTCTGTAAGAGTAACTAGAAAAATAAAATATCATAGCGTCATACAAAAAGGACAACATAACTCATATTACTTGGTATTGTAAGCCACTTAACTTAAAGTATTATGTAGTTAGTTCTATTTAGTATCTCTTTCTATCTAATCTCTTCCATTGTTCTTTGAGTTTTTTGTCATTGATCCGTCTGGCCATTAAATCCATTATGTCATTCATTCAGGTATTCAGTTTCAGACGACATCCTTTTAGTGTTGTGTATAAAGTCTGAAATGTACATCCATCACAATATTATTACATACTAGTGACCCGCTCCCGGCGTCGCCCGGGGTGCAATTTTTTTTGTATACAAACCTTCCCTGATGATACCTCTATACATAAGTAACCCAATTTAATTGCGATGGATAGTGTAGAAGTAGTTAGCGGACTAACTCCTCGACTGGTAAAATATTCTACACTTAAAACGTAGTATACACTAATATACAACCAATGTATGTATGTTAATCCTATCATTCGCCGTTACTTGCTAGAAATTAGCAAAAATAATAAAAATTGAAATTCGGCTTGTAAATCTTTTTTCATAAAATCTTTTACTGCGGCTTTAGAAGGGTTATTTTCAACAGCTGGCTGTATTTGATCAAACGAAGAAAGGAAATGTCGTAAATATTATATGAGATATATTTTTGAAATAAATATTTACTTTTCCTAATTTTGAGTATTTAGTAAATTTATTGCAAATATTTTTCAGTGAGTTTCGTGTACCTTTATCAAATTTAGGTTTGTACTCGTATTGTGTTGTATTTGTAGTCAAACAATTTAGAATATCAAAAAAAATTCTCCTCACATTAGACATGCTAGTACATCAAAGGATGTTTTGACGGCTACCGCAGTAATTTAATTTATAGGTTTTCGGTTACTTCGTGTTATTTAGAGAATGTGAATTGGATATTGAAAATAGATATAATTAAATTTAACCCATGTGAGTGAGATATGAGTCATAGAAGGTTTGTTTCAGTTGATGACCCACTGGCTGATTTGTTAAGATACTTTGCCTTACACTCGAATTAGTTACATGTAGGTCATACATTATACCTAAAGAAAATATTACTCTGTATTGAGTAAAACACACGACCCTGTCCATCACTACACAGTCTCACCCCATTTTTCCTTTCAATTAACGACAATTATTATCTTGTCATTGTCATTGTCACTGTCGAACATTGGATCATATTTTGATTGAATATTTTATTTTTTTGAAAAATCAAAATATACTAGCTGGTGCTCGCGACTTCGTCCGCGTGGAATAGTTATTATCTCGAACGGTTTTCGCAGCGCACGCAACGGAAGCCCTCAAAGATGAATAATTTTCCCCGTTTTTACAACATTTTCGACTGTTTCTTCGCTCCTATTAGTCGCAACGTGATGTTATATAGCCTAAAGCCTTCCTCGATAAATGATCTAACCAACACAAAAAGAATTTTTCAATTCGAACCAGTAGTTCCTGAGATTAGCGCGTTCAAACAAACAAACAAACAAACTCTTCAGCTTTATAATATTATTAGTATAGATTCGTTAAAAAGTTGTTAAACCGAACACAACATTTTATTATTCGTTAAAAAGTTCTCAATCGCTGCGTGATATTTTCACACAGCGAAAACACGTAACGCGTGATGGCTTTATTGGATTTTGCAATTTTATGTTACCATTTTAAGATTTTTCCAATCTTTTTTGTGTATTTTTAACTAACACTTTTTTGTCAATCAAAAATTTTTTGTCAATCACTTTTTTTTTCTGTGCCATGTGCCCTGTAACTCGGATTCATTGGGACTTTTTTTCTCTGTGCTCAGCTTCAAAAGATAAAAGTGTGATAATAAATAGCCTTTATAATGAATACCAACCAAATGCAAAAATATTTTTTATAATCTGTCTGCTAGTTTCAGAGTTAAACGCTTTTATACAAACAATCAAACTCTTCTGCATTATAAATGGCGGTATAGATTGAGTGGCGGATTCACCAGAAGGCTGAGTAGGCTGGAGCCTAGGGCGGCAGATTTTGGGGGCGGCAAATTTGGCCAAAGAATTATTTTTGTCTTACAGAAATAAAAAAATCTTATACAAGTGACCCTAAAATTGCCGATACTGTGATTAAATTAAATTACATCGGTTTTTTTTTAATATTATTATGATTGTGACCTAGGGTATCGAATTGCAGGGGTCGTCAATAGGGACGGCATAATTTGAATAGCCTACTGACGGCAAATATATAAATCCGCCACTGTGTAGATTCATTCAATAGAGATATTGAATTTCATGAAACAGATCTAGTCCATTTCTTTTCTAACTACAATCGTCAGGAAACAATTTTCTAGTGCAATATGTTAGAACGATTTTTCCCGATGTCACGTAGTGCATGTATGCAAAGTGCGGAGAACCGAGTGTGGTTGCTTTCAATTATAAAGGCCTCTGTCCAACGGTTGAGGTTTGTCATATGAATATGAGGTATTGGTTCGATTGAAATTGAAGGTTTTTATTACGAAAAACGAATGCATCTTTATTGCGTAGGTTTATTTCAGAACATTTTGAACCTTCTAGTTACTGGCCCGACAAAAGATTAGTTCTGTCAAAACAAGTAGATGGTAAGAAGAAAAATGTGATTATTCAGGATTCTTTTTTCCAATTTTCGCTTCGCATAAATTTTTCAAATAATCTGGTCCAGCCGTTTTTGAGTTTTATGTTTTGCAATAAACATAGCTATTAATTTTTATTTGTATAGATTGGCTTAATTAAAGCGTTCTCAACGTATTTAGTCTCGCGTATGTCACAAATTGTTTGGAGTGAAGTAATGAAGAATAACACCTAAAATACTTTACGTGTAACACTCAAGAGTAGCAATGTATAATTTCAAGAATGACTAAACCAATTACAAACAATTAAAATGTGAATGAACAGGATTATATTTATATCATGAGAGAAAAATAAGAACTAGGATAGTGAGAGAATGGTACCTACGAGATATATAGATATAGATATATACCCAAAGAAAAAGAGGTAGACAGACAAAAAGGTGGAAAGATGAAATTGTGAAAGTAGTTAGTAACTAAGTAGAAATCATGAGAGGAGGCATTTCTCTGGAGATAAGCTGAGAAACAATTAATAATTTGTCGATTTATAAAATAATCATTTAAAATAATTTTATTTTGGTCATTTTAGGTAAGAATGTAAAATCATCAATATAGCCTTTTATTTATTTAGCAAAAAGTGACTAAGTATAGAGATTTACTACTATCGGCATGACTACTTTGCAAGGAGACATTGTAGCGCATCTTGCATTTTAAACGATTGAAACAATGAAATCACGACTTATTAGTTGACGACAAGAATGGTTATTAAATACCAATCACGTGCTTTTTATGTTAAAACTCATGATTACATTGTCTACTATGTGGTATGTCTTACCAGTAAAACCACACATTCCATGACGCAGAAGATGGCAAGTGTTTGGTGAACTCATTTAGGAGTTACACAACTTCATAAATAGAGGCTCATCTATAACTGCTCAAGTCTTATTAGATAAGATAATGAAAAAACTTTTCGTTAAACGGTCTGGTCTGATCAATCGATCTAAGAAAATACTCAAGGTCGAACTAGAGAACGCTACACCGAACCAAATAACTATTTATAATTGTAGTACTACAATTTCTAACGTATTTCTAGACGTAGTACTACAGCAGTTCGCAATAAGAAACCCTCTCACACCCACTAAGTTTATTCAAGTAAAGTTTCCTCTATTTTTTTGCTCAATCTTTCACGGGACTTAGTATTGAAGGCGAGCGACTTTCGAGATTTTATTGAACACTTATATTTTTTTTATTAGGTAATATCGCAATAAACAACTTTTTGCTCGTGGTTTCATTCGCTTACATATTTATAATAATATATTTATTAAAGACTAGCTGTTACTCGCCGATAACGTAGCTTTCTTTAGAAAAGAGTTTTTAAAATCGGTCCAGTAGTTTTTTGAGTTTTTCATTACAAACAAAAATACAAATATACAAATATTAGTATATATAAATTTCTCGTCGTGTTTTCTTCAATCTGCGTTATCTAATTTTTTAATGTTTTGCTTCATGCAATAATACAATAGTTTTGAGTAGAAGAACCATAAACAATACTCAGTACTTCATTCAGTTCAGCCTGAAGTCCTATTATCGCTAACATTTATAATCTTGAAAACGAGGAGCTCATTAACGTCTTTATTGTTTAACAAAGAGTAATTAAACATTAAACAATTTAAAAGATCATATAGACATAGATAATAATAAAACAGTTAAACAGTCGTATAAGTATATTTACTTTGAGTGCATTAAGTACTTTGAGTACATTTATTTATAGTATATTTACTATTATATTATAGTACACTAATTTATAATTAATAAATAAAAAATACAAAAAAATAGGCATTTTGTCTGTCTATTTGTTTACGTTAAACTCTGAAACTATGTATTTGAATCGACTGGACTGGACCAAAAATATTGTAATTAAAATAAATTCTTTCATTATATTTTAAATATCATTGTCCAGTTGGTCACAGGAAAATCAATTTTATTAATTGTTACAGCAACTAAATGTGCACTTTTTTCCTGTGCGCTTCAAAGCATAAAAAATCTATACTAATATTATAAAGCTGAAGAGTTTGTTTGCTTGGTTGGTTGAACGCGTTAATCTCAGGAACTACTAGGGCACAAGTGGCATTCGCTCCGTAGCGATTCGATTCGAAAAAATAAAATGTATGGGATATGTCACGTGATTTAGCGACGGCATTATGTCAATCCCATACATTTCATTGTTTTCGAATTTCATTATCGTTTTGATATCGTTTTAAATTGTTACTTTGACTAAGTAAGGCCCCTGGTTCGAGTTGAAAAATTATTTTTGTGTTGTATAGTCCATTTATCGAGAAAGGCTTTTAGGCTATATAACATTTTGAATGAACGCGGACGAAGTCGCGGGCAACAGCTAGTAACTAATAATTAAAATATCTACCACTAAGATTTTTCATAAATTCCGTTTGTACACTTTTCGTTGAATTCTCTCGTTTAATGAAGCTTACGTGAAATGGTATATTAATGAGTTCCATGAATTTTACTCTCGCCGTCGACATCCAATAAGAGCATCACAGTGACACAGATTATCTACTTTACTGTTTGTTATTAAAACTTGCGTTTATTTTAAAATATAATTTTTATACATCGGTTATTACTCATTTAAATAATATTTTAATAAATACTTATTGAGTAAAATGACGTTTTCCTTAACTGCAATGATTCACAGAATGGCGTCATACATTTAAGATATTATATATTATATTATATTGATGCCTTCTTGAGCGTATTTATTTTAAACGTAAATTTATAAGGGAATTTAAAAGTGTTCATTTTTTTATAAAAAAAAAAGAACTACATATTTTGGATATTAATCTATTTACGTTAGATAAATAGGTACATATCAATGTGTTTAGTAAATTCTAAAAGAAAAGTATAAATTTTTTCTTTAATAAGAAGTAGTATATATTAAATTATTTAAAAAAGTTTTATCACCTGCATATATTGGCTTTCGTTGAAATATGGTTACATTACACGTATGCCTCATGTTTACCTAGTAATTTGTTTCTTCCGTTGTGAACGGCTCTGACTCATTCGATGAATCAAATGCCTTTCGAAATAAATGACATATCGCTGAAGGTATTTTGTATTTTAAAATTCTGTTGAAATTTAAGTTTTTTAAGAAGCATTTTTTGTACTTTAGCCATTATTATATTATAATAAAATATTAATAAAATAAATAATATCGCTAATTAAATCTTTACATAAATTAAAACAAACTGACCTGCCGCGTTCTGTATCCTGTGTAATAAGTCTGTAAGTAGGTACCTACTATGTATATTCACAATTATATCAAAAACTACTAAAAGGATTTTCATGCTATTTATTATTACTTAATTCCTAAATAAGGAAAAAAGAAATCTGCCTACTTGTAAATACTTACTTTTAACAAACAAATTAAATATTTTTAAGTTCAGCCGGATGGGCCTAAAGGCGTGAACTATAGGTTCATTTACCTTTCGCTCGTTAGTTACCTTAACTGATGAAGTGATGACCATACCGTACTGGGTAACGCATTATAATATTTATCCAACATGATTCTAATCGGAGTAATTTTAACTTTATTTAGTTTACAGATACCATAAACTCAAATTTGTAACGTTAATACGTCTTTAAATTTTCTTCCATAGAGGGAGGAAATCAACGAAATAGTATATCTCTGCGAGCAGGTCGCTGGAGGCAATTCATAAAAGTGATTGATGACAAATATTATTTTTAATATTAACCTAAGTATTATAAGTTTTTTTTAATATTAGTTGTGGTACACCACAAAATCAGACTACTATACTCAATCCTTTTCTTTGCAAATCCTGATAGGAATCTTGTTGGAATTAAGATATTAAGTATATACAATATATTTTATTCGTTCTATGATTCGGAGGCCAAGCACTGCTTGGTAACGTTTAAACAGACTAAACTCTTGATGTTTTTTTATACTAATCCTGCCACTGAATCCTGCGACAATTCTAAATACATACCAGATGGCGAATACGTATTGCCCTACCCCAAAGGAAAATATCATCGTAGGTACCTACGAGTACATTAAAATTCAAGTGAAAATCTTTAACAAATAGCGCTCCCAATTTGCCTTCATCTGCATAAACACATACAAAGAGATTCATGTTTACTTCGCGCAGACCTCGTTCCATCGATTACTTAGACATTATGTATTGCGGCGAATCGTCATAAATGTATCTCGAACGTAATAACAGCTTCAAAGCATCGAATAAACATTGAGTATTTTGAATTACACAAATCGTCCTATTTTTCTTTGAACGCAGTTATTCAAATAGGTACCCTATTTGAATAACCGTTAACTCGATAATACACACAATGTTTATTTACAAGAACAACAACAACAGAACACTCCTTGCTTAAACTAGGTAGGTACTTGCAACAAATGGATGCATTTTTTTTATGAATCATCAATTAACCTACCTCGTTTATCGCTCTTTCCATCAGTGACAAACTTCATGACAAAATGCATTAACTTCTTGCAAGATTCTTTTACTTTGATAATATATTTTTTTTATCATTTATTTTTTTAGTTCTCGAGTTAGATATGATGTAAGTTTATAAGTTGGACCAAATTACACATAGTTACGAACACCGCGACACGAGAATTTTTTATATTAGATATACAGATATATACCTACTCTAATCTAATTATCTTATTAAATAAGGAGTAAAAAAACATGGTTTTGCCATCCTTACATGTGAACACAACAAAAGATAAAACAATAGGTATTGTTTTATCTGTTATAATTAAAATAAAACCGTTATGCATCGCTATTTTTTAAAAATGGAATAAATGCTACTCTCTACTGCAACACAATGAAACTGGATTGAAAGCTGATTTATGGAATGTATGATCCAATCGCCAAATAGAAATTGCCTTATTGGAAAATTCTTTTCAAAAAAATCACTTCAAACGAAAAAAATAAATCAACAATTCGAAACATGCAGTGGTTTTTCTTTGTTTAAAATAAATGAAAATTGGAATCATTTTTTCCTGGCTTTATCATTTGGAGCGCAAGAAATCGGACACACAGCTTTTGACCGTAGTAGGTTCAGAAATCCGTATCAGAAATCCGTAATATATTGTCCGTTTGATCAATTCGGTATTGAAAGAGCAGCAATTTAAATTGGAATTTTGTGGGTACATGCATTTCATTGCATGTATGTTTTTTCATAGGGTAGATATAAGTTCACTCTCCTATTTACTGGGTATATATAAAATTTTCTATTGAGCCCAAACACACTATATCTGCTGTAAGATTCTGAGGAGTTGGTCATTCCGCAGACTACTAGATGCTGCAGCATCATGTCAAGGTTACCATGTCGTGGAAATACCACTGAAGTATCAGTACCTATAACAAATTTCACATCAATCGATCATGTAGAAGTTAGTGAAATCCTTTCTTCAACTAGGAAACAGATCTTCATAAATTATAGCTAAGAACCATTCCGATAAACGTCAGCTTTCAAACCAAAATAACGATACACAGTCAAATTTATAAAACCCTGTTTTTGCATCATTCTATCGACGGTAAATGTTAATTATTAGAATAACTAAAATTAAAAAAAAAAAATCTAAAAAAATTTGCAAGTCCTAGAAACGTTCCCTCAACAATGTAATATTGTAATGCGTAATAATAATTTAATGCGAATGATAAAAGATTTCTAATTTGAACACTTAGCTTAATATAAGGGTCAACCGTTCATACTCGTACAGTAACTCGATTGGGAATAATTTATCAAATGACGTCGCTATAGGGGCTTGGAATATTGTATTAATAAAATAGACAAAGTTTCAATATTTTAATGTAACGGCTTATATGTATTAAGTTGTTTGAAATGTTTTATTAAAAAAAAAATCTTTTATAAAGTCCTATCCAAAATCGTATTAGAGAGATAGATAATGTCAATAATTAATAAAATTATTGACATTATTATTAGGCGGCAAAAGACGTCGTTTTGTTTATAAAATGTCTGTGTAATTTCGCTAATGAAAAATCATAACCAATGTCATTGATATATTTTTTTCCGAAAACTGCTGAAAATCTCAGCTATTGTTTAAATGTTAATTTACATTTAAAGTTTTTTATTATATATTGTCAAACAATTATTTTTCAACATATATTTAACACGAAATATATTATACTTTAGATTTGCATTTATGAAAGGACATATTGAACGTACATACGTTCGGTACTTGCTGTATTACAATTTCATACGAACTGTCCAACTTGAATATAACATTTGATCCTTTGTAAGGAAGAACGGAAATGGAATAGTCAGGAACACATGGCGTTGGCGACCAATAAGTCAGTAAACTTTGTTACGGTCTAATTAGATCACATTCTTGAAGGTGGCTTTATAATATTTCGTAATTAATAACGAGCCTAATTATATAGGTAGGTATATACCTACCTATACCTTTATTATATGTTGTGTAACAATAACATATAAATCGGTAAGTATGAACGAAATAGTAAATCACTTTAATTACGTTGGTCTATTCTGAATACAATATTTTAATTAATAAGATTGTGCTATGAGATTGACGTGTGTGTATCTATTGATATGTGTAGATGTGTATCTAATTATGTGTGTAGATGTGTATCTAACTATGTGACCGATTTTGGTGTGCAGGATATTTCTGTCTTCTGCAACTGGTTACTGCACTAATGAAGTAGAATCAGCACAACCGAACCGACAGGTGTTTTGACGTCAACAATCACAGATCAGATATTTATACGAGTACTTATAGCTCGATGTTGAAACTCTCGAATGTTATGAACTTTATACGTACAACTTTGTTATAACGAACTTAAATGGTTGCTGTTTGCAACTGTAACGCAATTTAGTTTTCCCTCAAAGTTTACTTTAAGTTTCTTCAATACCGGTAATGCAAAAGAGGATAAATATTTCGGTGAAAAATTATTTTCACAATACCTACTTATTAGAATAAACCACTAAAGTACCTAAGTGGAAAGTACGCTACAGAATCGAATAGTTGAATTTTAGTAAAGCTTTTTTACAATTATACAAAAGAATTGAATATTGTATTTTAGTTGTTAATTATATAAAAAAGGTTAGTTACTTACCTGTAGTATCCTTTAATTTCAATTAAATTTTTATGAGAACTACTAAAACTTTAAAAGTGTCATTTGTTCGGTGATTTGTATTAACCGAAAAAAAGTTGCATTAGTTCGGTCAACCGGACAAACAACCGAACTACTGATACTAGACGCATTTCACAAACCACCTAATTCGATAGTTAAATATTATAAGTAGGTAAGTATGCGACCACATTTATCCAGGCGCATGAGATAATTTATCTGATTTGACCAATCACAATGCTTATTATGTTCAGAATTTAAACATGATTGGTAACATTTTGGCCAGGCGTTAATTTTTAATTTTAATTTATATTATATAAATTAAAATTAAAAAATAAATTAAAATCAAGAAGGGATACTTTCTTGTATCCCTGATAACGTGTTATCATTTCATGATGTTCGGTTGAATAGTTAAGGCGTGAAAAGATAACAGATAGACAGCCACACAGACAGACAGAGTTACTTTCACATTTGTAGGTAATGTTAGTATGGATTAGTATATTATTATGGATTGACTATGAATATAAAAAATATAGGTAACTATGTCTATAACTGTAAACACACCAGTATGCTGGTAGCTACTATTAACAGAAAACACTGTTAATAGTTATTTAAAAAAGTTTACAATACATTTTCTCTATTTTGTAATAAAATGTGAAGTAAATTACAGTAAATAAATACCAATCTTTCCTAGAACAAGCTTCGTAGTTTACATTTTAATAGGTATTGGCAGAAAGTTTTTATTCTTGTTATGTGGTTCGCCGCCTCTGGAATATTAAAATCCACCTGAGTTCAAACGTTTTGCATTTTAAATAAAAGTGCCTTTATTCGTTAACAAATATTTTCTAATTAAGTACTCATTCTGTGTCTATCTATTCTTGTTTTAAAAAATATGCTATGTCTGGAATGATAATAATAATAGGTATAATAATAATAATAAGATCATATCTGAGTAGGCACTGAGTATATATATGAGCCCAGGACATTTTGGCCTTATGGCCTTAATTTAATTTTGGCTTATGGCAAACCGAAGAAATTTCCAGCTCATACGGCTAAGTGACCACTAAGTTGATCAGACGTTCACCAGCTCGTTAAGAAAAGCTTTCGTACTAAGATCTATGTCTATGTCTAGAAATTACATCCATTTCAAAATATTTTCCACAACCTGTCATAATATACAAGATCTTAGTGCTGCCAATGATATCTGAAACTACGATGAATATGGTGGCTCATAAATAAATATATAAAATATATTTACTTCAGACCAAAATTCAGTTTCAAAATTATTGTTTTATAGTCAACCTTTCGTTATATACAACCGTTGCAGCATTCAATTAAAAAGATATTTAGTGGTGTACGTACATACGTAGGTATATGGTTTAATTGTCCATGTATCAACAGTAAGTACCTAACACAAAAGAAAACATTGCAAATAACGTCATACATAATGTACGCGTTTACACACCTAACGCATCTTTATGAAAGTGTGTCAAATTCAAAACATGAAATTCATAATGCATAAGTCGATTCATAATGAATGACCAATTCATAATTCATCCGTGCATCACAAGTAGGTATAATGGTCTCATACAAGTTGAAATATGTTAAAATAATTTATCTGGAAACAGCGCATCAAAAGTGCGGTTCACGTGAGATGTTATGTAATTATTACATCACACAAATGTACAGTCAAGGTACGAGAACCTTCGTCACTTTTCAAATTCATTCCTTCATCAAGTCTTTGACTCTTAGTAGGTACCTTATAGCAGACAACTGAAAGACGCTTGAAATTTTGACATGACTGATAATTACCCTGGTGCAAGCAAATGTCGACATTAAGGTGAACATTAAGGCGAACATTTTTTTACTCCGACTGTACACTGCGATAATTTTATATGCGAGACACAACTGAATGTATTAAACTAACCATTCCAAAGTCAATGTCAACAATTTAGCAACGCCGGGGCTACGAATGAAAGCGGCGAATACAGTTTTCAAATCATAGGCGAAATACTTCTCTAACCAATTGCATATATCTATATACTTATTATGCGATATATTATGTTAGTATCGTATTCTATGTCAAATATTATAATGGTACTATTATGTATAAAAACCATCTAAAATATTTATTAAATAAAAATAAATCTTTATCTTTAAAATAAAGTCTCTGTCCGCCTCTGTCCTAATTCCTTGTTTATAAAAAAATTAATTCTTATTTATGAAAATATAATAATATATTATCTATTATAGAAAATTTCCATTTTGTGATAATTAATTTTGTGATAACACTTATAACAAAGTGTCTCCGATAATTTCTTCTAAACTACCAAACAGATTTTGATGCGTTTTTCACTAATAGAAAAAGCTATAAGCGAGGAAGTTTTCTATACATAATTTGTAGAAAGAAATTACATCCGTGCGAACCCGGGTACGCTATAGTTTACGCTAAAAACTTGTACTTACCTATATAAGCTGAGTTTGCTCAGAGTATGGCTCAGCCTTTTAAAGTGTGGAATTAAAACCGCCAATAAATTTTAATTTTAAGTGAAAAATAAGTTTAAATTTAACAATACATTTTTTTATATTTAATTTACAAACGAAATCATTACGATATTTTCATTTAACCGAAAAATAATGGTCTATTACAAGCTACAGTGAAGACAGTATTAAAAACGCTCTCAACTCTTGAATCACACCAAGCAATTATGAATGCCGTCACTCCTCCTATCATAATAATTTTAATATAACAACCAAAACCGATTACCATAGAATAGTCGTAATACTAAAAATAAGTGTGAGTCGGCTGCGATTTGGAAAACCGGTTGAAACAATTTCTATATTTGCCTCTCTTTCAAATTTATACAAGAACGACAAAGACAGAATATTCCAGCCCACACTTCGGATGACTTTGGTATTGTAGTGAGTCAGACTGCATTTGTCTGATTTGAGAATGATTTAATTTATTTTATTGATGTATATTTTAAAAGTTATTTTCTTGAAGTCAAGAAGACCATAATAACTTCGGGTACTGTCAAGCGAGTATCCAGGGAAATTTCATCCAAATCTGTTCAGCCATTTTTGCGTAATTGAGTTACAAATGGGTACCAAACATAAAAACTTTCGCATTTATATTATTATTAGTAATTATTTCGCAGCATTAGCGCCAGATCCTTAAGTACTGTTCGACATAATGGCTGCCAGTGGTAAGGACATTATTTATATAGGAAAAATCTGCAGTCTTCCTCCAGTAGGTCCGTCTGTATGTACGCTTAGATCTTTTAAACTCGCGACACGTAGCAAGGACTGTTCGGTTCTTAGAGTCGTCGCCCACACCTTAGAGATTTCGCTATTGTTAATTGGATTCCACAAGGAATTCAAAAATTTACATTCAATGAGGTGGTAGCTGGTAAGTGGTCCCCGTGGTGAAATCAGCTTGTTTATAGGTACCTACCCTTGGTACTAACAAATACATGATCATAATATTAACAATAGTCCTTAATTGTAAAAAGGGCAAAGACGTTAATTGAATAATTAATTATATAGGTATAACACATTAGAGCTGATTTTGTATCATTTGTATTAAGAAAATGTATTTTTTTTTAAATCTTCAAATTTACTAGTAAATATAAATATATAATAGGTTGTAGATATATTTTCTACAAATTCATTAGTTAATTAAAGGTAATCCAATAACGAAATTTATATATAAATAAGTAGGTATATTATGTATTAAGTAAAATTCAAAATCAGTTAGTTAAACTTGTTACAAACAAACACTATGTTTTTGATGTTATTATATGTCTACAATACAAGTGTAAATTTTACTTGTTGCTATTTCATGAGAACAAAGGAAAACATTCTATTCATCGACTGCGACGCAAATCCGAAAGCGGTTTTCCCTTTTCTATTTTTCTCGTTCTCGATGTCTTGCGAGAAATTCAACTGGAATTGTAGTAAAGTATAAATCAATCCCTTGACCTAACAGCTTATATATAAACTTCATGAATGCACACTGGAAAGCCTAGCCTGGCAAACCTACTTTCTCTTATCGAGGTAGCACAGCATGTCCCTTTGGGTAAACAAACTTTTCCTATTACAACTCTTCCTTATTAACTAATTCGTATTAACCTAATTAAACCACACCCTAATTAACTACCAATTCCAAAATAATCACAATAATAATCTAAGAGCCGTTGGCCAAAACTTGCAAAAACTTTTGCAAGGTTGCAAACTTCAATCATGTGTGTATTCGTACAAATGGTCAGTTGCAGACGTTCACAGATGGTCGCGGTCATTCCCCTTTAGTAAACGTGAACCAAGTAAACAACCTTTAAAATTAAAATTTACAAGTATGCACGTAGATTTACTAAAAGTAATGCTCGGTAAATCATTTAATATTTAAGTAACTCAACAAAAGGGACTCAGTCAACTCAGTTTGACCTCAGAACTTACGTGCTGTACAAGCCGTAGTGTGTGTAATGTTAAATTTAATTAATTTAATGTATTTCTAATGCATATTATATAAAAATACTAGCTGGTGCCCGCGACTTCGTCCGCGTTCTGGATGAAAGGTACCCTATTTCCTTTTTGGAGTCCCAGACAACGTGTATGCAAAATTTCAAGTTGATCGGTTCAGTAGTTTTTGCGTGAAAGTGTTACAAACATCCATACATCCAAACAAACTTACGCATTTATAATATTAAATTAATAGGAAGGATTAGCTTTTTACAGTAGTTCTCCGTATAAACTTTAAGTGTACGAAATTTCACACTGCATGCATTTTTTTAATGTATTCTTTTTTATTTAGGTTTTAATAGATACGAGTGTAAAATGACAAATGTGTCAATTCATTTAATTTTATGTTATTGAAATATTTTATAAATTTTAATATAAGTAATCGAATGAAGAATAAACATAAATTGTTGTTTCTTTGATTTCAGAGCAACACAATAGTTTAATTTCACATTACATGTATTGTATTATACATTATGATTTCATCGTCTACAAACAGCCCTATTCCATTCTAATTCATTGGTCAAATCCATTTGAAGATTATATTCGGCAATCAATTCTACTCTGATACACCCCTGTGAACTGATTGATTTGGAGTGAATGGGAGTATAATATATTATATGTATAGTCAAGCAAAGTAAATAATGATACGGGAAATATTAAAAATAGCCTTGATTTTTGTAGTTTTTTTACCTCAAAAATAGAAGCTATAACGTCACAGCTGTTGTAGCATAAAACATAGCATAGCATAATGTAGCATAAGAATTCATGCTTAAATATATTTTCTTATTGTACATTAATACTAAATAAGACATTTTACGACGAATTGTTTATCATAACCGCACTAATAATAATTTTAATAAGTTATTATACTCAGATAATAACTTGATGGATTATAGTAAATTTAAAATGAAATCTCATTCGGTTTTTAAGTAATGCGTTAAGTAGTAGGTAATCCATTTTGCCTTATGCCCTAAAAATTTGACTATTTCATTTTTTTATACTCACCTATGGATATTTAGAACTTTTTGTAATAAATATATTACATTGTAAGGTGAATGTAATAATTATTTACATTGAACAAAATTATATTTAATAATATATTTTTGGTGCAATTTTCGATCTTTGACTTTTAGACATAAAAGTATTACTGTCGAAATCATCTTATCAATCGGGTAATCTTTATTGGCTGCGTACTAGCGCTACGTGCCACTGTCCACCACAAAAAGGATAAACGGACAATGACCAATGTCATGTTTCTGTGTGATTCGTTGGTTTGTATTGTTTGCTTTGATACTGGCTTCTCTTCGTTGTTACACAGTTGATAATTTCATATATATAGCATAAAATATATGTACGAATAATAATGTTTCTTCAAAGTTCATAAAATAATTCAATAATTATAGGGTTTAGAATATATTTTGAACATTTACTTTAGAGTCGAGAACAACAGCCATGAAATAATACTTGTAGAACAAATTCGGCGAATTTAACGTTTTAACAATATATAAATGCTGTATATAGTCAATTTAGTATTGATAGGTTGATCCTATCAATACAAAATTGATAGGACAAGGGCTCCGAGAACTATCTGCTACAAATATAAACTTTTAAAAAATCTCATACTGTATGTATGATGTCCATAAAATATTAATTCAGACTAAAATTTTCCATTAATAATTGCAATATCCATTAAAAGAGTGAACTAATTAATTAAGCAATATTCATGAATAATTTATATGATAAGGCTAGATGTGAAAGATTAGTTTTATGACTAAGTTATTAAAATAGATGTTTTTATCAAGAGGAAATCAATATGGGTCTGAATTTCATAAGTTTAATTCGCGCTTTAAAGCTCGTCACACACGTATAGCTATAATATAAATACCTATATGTATGTAAATTACGATATTAATTATAACAAGGCATATTACGATATTAATTATTTTCTATACCTACAAATATTGGAGTAACCACACACGCAGCTATAATATATATTTCTACTAGCTACACGCTCCCATATTCATTCATATGGATTCATTCAAACGCTATTCATATATATACTTACATAATAAAATTGTAAACGAAATAGGTATGTAATTATTTTTCAAAAAACACAATTTGTATACGTTGTTCTTATATTATACTAAGGTTGAAAAAATAGTTTCATATGTTTGTTGTCTGTGGGTTGTGCACGCTAATCACAGAAACGGCTTAACCGATTTGAATGCAGTTCTCATTGTTGTATTGTAGCAAGCTTTTTGTAACATATCGTGTTCATTTAATGCTAACAGAAAACTTAAGTTAATTGAAAATGAATCGGATGCATGTATTATTTGACATAACTCGATAATATTGAAAGGTGATTAATTACGTTAATTACAGTAAAATTGATTTAATGGCAATGATGGTTATTCGGTAAACCAATAAAGAGTGATTATTATTATGTGGTCGCAACCGCAAATTGTTTAACATTTTGTTTAAAATTAATTCCATTCGCAGGACTGCAAAAGAAAGTTTAATGGACGACAGATTAATTTTTTCGCTGCGCCTCTAGTTTATAACGCGCTAACGTTTCGTTCCTCAACGCGAACTACACTTTTCATACATAAGATTCTTAATTTCCCATATGGTTATCTCTTGGATACTAAATTCCGTGTCGGTGTCGTCTATGTCGTACAAATTTATTATTTTACCCCTCTGAAAAATTCTAATTACAAACTCCCCCCAAGCTTGCCTAAAGATATTTTCAGTATAATAAAATTTATGAAACTAACTAACTATTATAATGTAGAAATAACTATACCTACTGTGTTGACAATATACTGTATCGAAGTCATTGGATTTCAGCTTTATCTTAACTGCTTTTATCAAACGTAGGTATAATGTTTATCTAGATAGATGGATACTTCCAATCTGCTGTGACAAACAATGTTTTGTACCTACAAAGGTAAATGTAAATTGTCCTAGCTCAAAAGCCTTTCGCTCCAATACGTCTGCATCGTAAACGAAGTGGGACGAGCCGATCTCAAAGCTTCGTGCACAGTGTAACATAGTTACAAAGAGAATCTCCCAATAAAGTAGATACTACAAGACTTTGAAGGAACGAAGTAATCTAGCTAGGTATTATTTTATTTCTCTTTTTAAAGTTTCAATATGAAAGCCAATCTTTAATCGGCGATTCCTTTCCGACATTTTTAAGTTTAGAAAATACCCGTACACAACTCAGCGAATCCATCGAAGCTGTGATTCAACCCGTTAATTTTGTTTTTGTTTTAACATTTATTTTACCTATTTAATGATTTTAATTTTTATATGCTGTCAGAGATGTGTCCCGTTAAATATGTGTACCTACTTTTTTAAAATTTTATCTAGAGCTTACTTCAATACCAATTTGAGAAACAATATATTTATTAAAATGTAATCGATAAATGGGACAGTAAGTATATTAGATATATTTTATTAACTCTACGTACCTACTATTTGTATAATTAAGAAAATGTTGATGAGACCAAATTTGAAAATACGTTCAAATAATCTCGGGGAATCTAAATGGTAAATTCGCTTAAAGCCCTTAATGTTTTCATGTAAATCAGAGGCTTAGAACTTTTTTGAATTTGTTTTCCTGTGTATTGTTAGCTTTTTTTATGGCATTTAAGGGCACCTATTGTTACACATATTTGCTGTAATGATTCTATGAAAGTTTTAAATCAAACAAAACATGTTATTCAAATGTTATTTGCCAAAAGTTTCTCGAACTTCTAATATAATTGCATTGCACAAAGCACATTTGTGTACAAAATGTATAATTATTTCTGTAAATTCACTGAGTTTCACTCGTTGAGCTCTCAACATTGAAATGTTGAAATGTTGCTAGTTATTTAACAAACATTCAAAAACAACTTTTAATAAAGCTGCCTCCAGTCTGTTTTACATGTTAAAAATTTACAAATAACTGAATAATTAAATTAAAATTGTTTCTACATTGTACCTACACATGAAATATAATGGGGAATTTCAATTCCAATGTGAATTCTGATATTGGTGTAATAATATATCTCTCTTTATCCGTTGCGTCTTCATTTTTATTATAATACAATCATTTATTTAGGTATTTATTTATTTATTCGCTAAACTATAAAAATCCTTATAAAAATATGCAGAAATGATAGAATTTTATGTTTGTTACAAAATACAAGTTAACACAACTTAAAAAAAAAATGTATACTTTTGTAAGAAAAAGTCGCATTTCTTGCTGGTACTGTATGTACTTTTGTAAGAAAACCTACTTTAGACAAAAGACCGTGATTAATTTGTTCATGTCAGATAAAACTTTTTATTGTTAAATATTTGTCAACAATGACTACAAAATAGTGTAGTTCTCGTTTCAGTTTGTTTTGTAACTGAATTCAATTTAATTCTACAATTATTAATTCTTTAATTCTTTTCAACTCAATGATACCTACTACGAGTATAATTGTCAGCTTCGAGTGACTAATCAGTTTTTTAATTGGAGCTTAAGGAATGAAACTTATGAACACTGCAAATTCTATATTTTTTATTCTATATGATTATATTATTTTATTAAATATTGAATTAAGTTCTACTTTTATTGTAAAACAAATTATTGTTTTTAATTATTCACCTAGTTAAAAATTAAGATGTCCGCTTGTCCGCAGCACGCAATATCTATGACCGGAAAAAAATGACACTCCAATAAGATATGTATAAGAAATATACATTTCTCATAAAAAAATAATTAAAAAATTCAGAATTGTTCAGAAAGTAAGTACCAGTTCTATTTGTTAATTTAAGCTCTTCCTATATGTATACTAACTTTTATCCAAACTCGTAAAGAAGATTTACCTGTTGGCAATAAACCAACAAACATATTTGCAAGCTTTCATATTTATTTAAGGATAGATAGTTTTAGAATTTTAGTTTATTTCGGATAAAACATAACATTGGTTTTAGGTAAATATAGTGTAATAGTAGATATTATCAATTATAATTAAACCAACACGAAGTGCTTTTCAAAACATTTAATTGCTTTTATCTAATGTTTTAAATGAAATTATTCAAACTAAATTGTATTATTGTATTAAATTGTATTGTATTGTAACTAAATTATTCAAACTGAATGTATTTATCAGCAATGTTAAAATCATAATTGTTTACATTATGTTAATTTGTTTTATCGCACACAAAATGCGGCTAATGTTTGAAATTGATTTTTTTTTTAAATTGAAAACTTACTAAGATATATTTTAGTATGTTTTAGATATATAAAAATTCGTCGAAAACCTCTAGTAAATAATACATTCCTTTCGATATTTTTTACCTAACGGAAAACGGTATAGAAGGCAGCATAGATTCAAGTAGGTACTACTAATTGAGAATTAGCTTAGCGATAATCTACACTTTGCTATGTCAAATCCAAGCACACAAACACACTGGTCACTAGTCCGTAGGAAATGTACGGGCAACAAACAGATAACACTATCGGAAATGGTGAAGTTAGTAGTGTGTTTGTCATGAACGGTATGTGATGATAAAACTCGGCTTTCAATTGTTATTACGGCTAATGGCTATTGTTATTATGAGAAGGAGTAATATTTGTAGGTAACGTTTCAAACAAATTTAATAAAGTAGAAAATAAAAGTCAAAATTTTTAAGCAATATTCTAATTTCTAATCAATTAGTGCAACAATAAAATAAATAGGATTAGATTTAAATAAAAAAATTTATGATATGTCATTCCATACATGGTATAATTGGAAGCGGCTTTCCGCGACTGTATAAGTATCCGCTAACTCCTCAATCTTTTCTCTTTATTATAAACATAAAAATACATAGAATATAAAAAGAATTTTCATAATAGTAATTAATTAAATTTAATTTACAGAACAGAACGTACACACATAAATTAGTTTATAAGTAGGTAAGATAAATAAAAATCCAAAGACAATAAGAAACCGTAGAAACATTTAACAATGCCTTCAATATCAACTTAGGTTTCTCTTTCAATAATAAAATGATTGGAAGAGTTTAAGAACTAATATTACTAGAACAAAATAGACGCTATGAAACCATAAAGCCTTACAGCAAATTGCTTTTTAATGCAAAATAATATTCTTACAAGGAAAGCCATATTAACTCTTTCACGTACTTATTGAAGTCCATTATTGTCATCTTATTCCCAATAATATTGTTCACGAGGATACTATACTGCTTACCTCTTTAATTAATTAAAAATCTCCAAGGGAAACAACAGACACCCTGCACTTAAAAAGGATATCCCTTATAGGTATATCTCACACTAGCCCTAATTAATAAATAACATTAATACTAGCCCGCCACACCACAATAAAATTTTGCACCTAATGTTCTAAGAGATAACAAATAGATTCTAAGAGATAATCATCATTGATATTCTCGGAAAGTTCTGCGGCGGTACCTATTGTTTATTCCAAGGTCCGTGGTCTCCACTCGAGAATATATTTCGTCGGCTTTCTGTACACTTAGTGTCCTGCCCACTGCAGCTTCAACTTGCTAATCCGGAATCCAGATTATATCGTTGACTTTCTTTTATCTAGTTATCTCCTAATTCCTGATCCGACCTCGCAGACCTCCCCAGCTCGATAGCTCATAGAGAGACGTTATCTAAACTTTCTATAAGAGGTCTAAATTTACAGATCACTTTTGAGAGCCATACTTATATCATCATTTGTAACGCTTACTGGTAAAAAATGTGTGTTTTAAGGCACTTATGAATTGTGGACCTGAATAATTTTGCGAGCTTAAGAATGTCATTGGAACTGTGGTCCATTGCGCTATCCTTGTATGAACATGTTTGTACGTCGATACGTAGGTATACATAGTTTTCGCGTGTCACCTCAAACTAGATTAGGGACGCAAGGTGTCACCGCAACACCCAATTAAGAGTGGCCACGTCATCGGAGGGACGCCCGATTTAGGCACGAACAGGGTGTTTGACCTAAATATATTTTGGGTTGTCACAGTCCTGGCGTATAATCCATGCTCGTCCATTCGTTATATTTACACAACCTTCAATATAATTTTATCGACATATTGACTTTCGTTTTCTAAAAACAATTTATATAATAAGTAGGTACCACCAACACTGAGTGTTATCCCGTAAATCCTGTGATTGAATTTAAGTAACTGACTGGACTTCTTTATTATGTATTTTACTAGTTGGTGCCCGTGACTTCGCCCGCCTTAAAAAGAAAAAAAATATTATATAAGCAAATAACACTTGGCCTCTAGTTGATATAACACTTTGGCCAGGCGTTAGTTCTTTATTTTATTTTAGACGATCCCTTGGGGACAATACTTTTTTCTAGATGAAGGGAACAGTACCTACGTGTATGTAAAATTTCTTGATGATTGGTTGAGTAGTTAAGGCGTGCAAAGGCAACAGACAGACAGAAATAGTTGCTTTCACTTTATATGTATGGATGATTAATACCTAATAGGCAATTAGAGTCATGCAAACAGAACCATAATACCGTAATGTTTTGATGTTTTCTACAATTAGGTCAAAGTATATTAGTCATACAATTATTAGTAGGTATCTTACTTGATTATAAATATTATTATGATGATATGATTCGATCGATTATTAGCTAGTATTAGGTCATCCTACGTGTTACCTCAAACGTGCCAAGTTTTATTTTATTTTTATTTTATTTTATTTTACCTATATCAATTAATATTTCAAGGTTCAAACTGCTAAAATGTCAAGCTGTAATGTCAAGCCAAGTATGCACAATAATAAGGTCGCTGACAATAATTGGTCATTGTCAATGTAACTTACATAGGATCAATGCTTCATATTGCACTGAGGATACTGCAAACGAGACATTGCAGTAGAACTTTATAATGAGAACACCATAATGGAATTATATTACGTCGGTAGGCAAATTAGTCTTGCTAAACAACGAGGTTATGCAGCCAATAAACTGAAACTCTGAATAAGGCCCGGACTCCAGCAAAGCGGAGACGATACGAGCTGAGCGGAGATGTGTTAGAAATTTCGTTAGATACTTATTTTATTTTCGCTTAAGTTCAGTGGATTTGGTTGAGCAGAGAGGAAAGTGGATGAGTCTGGGATGTATCAAATACGCCAAAAATTATTACAGTAACTTGAATAAGTTTAAAGTATAACAACAAACATCAATGAATAATACGAGAATTATTAAAAATTTACGTTTATTTTTAAATTTGTCCACGTGATATTGGGGTCAATTGATGGGTTACGACCCGCTACAAACGCCAACAGCTGAGACGGTGCGTCATGGGGTCGCCCCAAGTCAAGCTCTAATAATGACTCATACTCTCCATTACTCCAATTAAATTTACAAACGACATCAACATCTCTATAATAATATAGATAATTCCTCTATCTATATATCTTTCTATATATGTTCCCTATGGACTCCAAAACCGGTGAACCGATTTTGATGAAATTTTCAGACAATCTTCAGATTAGTCCAGCGGGTAATCCTGTTTAGTTTGGTAGCGATCGGAGGCGGACGAAGTCGCGGGCAAAACCTTGTATCACATAAAATAAGGTTGTGGAAATGTTAGTTGCCATAAGTTTACCATTGGAAATATTTTGTTTAGTATTTTTTGGGTAATAACCCAACAATAGTTAACAATAGTTAGCAGCCCTAAATGATTTAACATGGTAGACGTATCTGTAGTAAAATTGTTATCTATCTTATCTAATTAGCGGAGAAACAGACAGAAGCGGACATATTTATTTTATTTCTATATATATAAAAATTTCGTGTCACATGTTTGACGCCAATGAACTCCTAAACTACTGAACCCATTTTGATAAAACTTCGTAACTATATGTAGGTAATTAGTCACAATAGAATAATTGATAGAAAGTCATCATTGTTAACTATTGTTATATGTATGTTTTGATATATTAATATGCCATGAATGAAATGTGTAAAATATGCAGAATCATGTACCGAATAAATGTTCGGATAATAAATAGAGATCTATACCTACATATACATGTGCAAAGATCAAAATAGATCATGATGATGATCGGCTAGCGGCCGATCAAACGTATAACGTAATAGCTAACTTTATAAATAATTTAAATACATGGTTATACTGTTGGATAAAACTAATATATACTCGTACAAGACTTACCAATTTGAACCAATATATATTTGAGTTTACGAAAATCGTTAACCAAAGGCTTCCGGACGACATAATAATTAAAAAAAAAAAGATTATAAAAGTGATTTAGCTATATTTAAAAAAAAATCGTTATTTCATTAATATTGCAACCTTGTCTTGTCAAAGCTTGTCAAAGCTTTAATGCTTTAATGTAAAAATTTTAACTTTATGTAAGCACTCTGAAAATGTGTAAGTTTTTAATTCCTGTTTGGAGCATCGATGAAAGTAGGCCATGAAAATGTGCAAATTAATAGCAGCTACCACAAAGTGGAGGCAAAAATAATAATATGTAGTCACATTGATCCGATATTAGTTTCACCATCGATTGCCGCGCACATGCTCTCGACGTGTTCAGTGATTTACGAGAAACCAATTACCAAGACACAGGTGTCTTCGTTTAGCTTGAATAATGCATAAGGGTGTTAAGGAATATTATGTTTAGGTATACCTAGACATAATATTCCTTAATATTATTTGCATCATAATTTTTTATCTCAACCAACAAAAAGTATATTATAAATAACCTCTTTCACCAACTACAAGTAAAGTGTTGATTAATTACTTTTAAAAATAATTTTACGTTTTATTAAATTATGCACTCGGTTTACTGCATCCTTCGATAGGCGAATATTTTTTATTATTTTCTTTTTAATATTAGGACTTTTACCGTACAAACAAATGTAAGTATATCAGCTAAATTATTCCCGGTGACAGGTGACTTTAAATGACGGTTAGCGTACTTGACAGATGGTGAAAGAGGCCCTAAATATAATTTTAAAGTAATATCACTAGCAACTAACGCATACTCCTACATTGAACATGCTATCGAAAAGCCTGGCTAATTGAGCACTGTGCTGCGGTGGTCCCTCATTAAATCCCAACATCACAAAGAGGATCTCACCTCACGTATAGTAGAGTATTCAATTGTAGACTCTTTGGCGGCAAATTAGGTCGCACTCGGCTAACCTCTGCTCGTCACATTTCATGCAACAAACGCAGCAAATATTGGCATAATGTCTTCATGTATGTGTGACGATCTTTAATTAAACTAACATTTAGATAGATTTTTTTAAAGATTTATAACTTGTATTATTTTGATTGTAAGTGTATAAAACTTAAAGGTATTTTTACTTAAGGTGACCCCGTATTTGATTTACTCAAAATTTTAATTTTATTGTGCACGCTAAAAATGGTTAAGATAAGATATTTTATCACTGATAAATACTCGGTGCTTGTACATTATTGGCTTAACATTTTTTTTTAAGAAAAAACATTTATTTCTTTACTAGTTGTGTACGAGTTTCGAGTTCCGAATTTTTGAAAATCCCATAGAAACCTAACATTTTTGCAGGATAAGAAGTAAATTCATTTAGCCATTTTTGTGTAATTGAGAACATGAAACTTTTATAATATTATTATAAGGGCTAAAAATGTGCTCTAATTGCTGTTAGCCATTCGTTGCTTAAGGATGTCTAAATAAAACGAAACCCCAATTAAATAATATTCATCATTCATACTATATTTTTCTGTCAATAAAAATATTGGGAAGTTTTAATTTGTTTTTCATATGGATCCACCTGCTTTAGAGTTGTTAAAACACTTACCTTTATCTATAATATTTTAAAGCGATTTAAATGAAAATAAATCTGCGTAAAGTGAAATACTTTATGAGACTACAAACTGTCATAAAAATATGCCTGCAATTTCATCGATTAAAAAGAGCTCGGGTATTTGTTCATTCCTTTTTCTCTTTTATTTTGTGATACCAATTTCTGTCAGGTACAATTTCGAATATTCTACAAACTGCATAACATTTTGTGCCATGCGTCCTCTTGAATGATAAATTTCGTTCGCAATCATTCTTTTATCAGTAGATAACAATTATCTTGTACCGATTCAATTACGACCGTCATTGTATGCATAACTCTTAAACGTTTTTAATTTATCTATGATTCCTGCTATACTTATGTTTGTGTGAATATTATTTTTGTTACATTTTTAGTTTTGACTTCGATTACAACTATGTTGGCAAGATTCAAATTCAAATTCAAATTCAAAATATTTTATTCGAAATAGGATTGATTAACAAAATCGCTTTTCGACGTCAGAGAGTAGCACGTTCACTACCAAAGTGTGCATTCCTCTGTGGAGAAGAACGCCCAAAGAAACTCCACAGGAATCGTGATAGTGCCCTCTCGTGTGTTGCGCTTCAACCACAGAACAAATACAAAACCGACATACAAACAACAGAATGTAAATAATAAAGAAAAAAATAAAACATATCGAAATCGAAATGCAATTTATCGTGGCAATATTTGTTCTGTTCACAGGTTCTGTTGGTTAAATTTTTAACGATTTTTAACGCAGTCTGCAAAATAGATAACATCTGCATCATCAATAACTATATTTTTCTAAACTGGTATTCATTTTATAAAACTATAAAATAAAAACAATAGTAGACTTTTCATTATAACACAATCTTTATCTATGTCTATAATAAAATCTGTCTTTACCTACATTAACTAATCTTTCAAAAAATGTGTTAACTACCGCAGTCAAAAAAACAGTTTTTAAAGTTTTAGTCTGTTTGTGCGTTGTACACGCTAAACTTAGAAAAGGCTTAACCAATTTGAATGTTATTTTCAATGATGTATTGATGATTGCATGAAGTCAAAGAAATATGAATGACATTGAGATTTTGACTGCCTAACTGTTATTTGGTTATTGGATAAGAGCTTTAACTGCAATCTATAGAATTCCGGATTGTGCAAATTGACACTATAACACATAGTGAACTTGTATGTACGACTGTTTGGAATTTCAGTTATGCTATGAAGGGAATATTAACGTTCCATTTGCCTCTCTGTGTATTGTGGTGAACATCGTACACCGAAAGCTACATTGATATGTGCCTGTAGTGCGTGAGGAAATCCACTCGTGGAATTTCAAATATACATCCGTATTATTAATATTATAAATGCGAAAGTTTGTATGGATGTTTGTAACTCTTTCACGCAAAAACTACTGAACCAATCACCATGAAATTTTGCATACACGTTGTCTGGGACACCAGAATGGACATAGGGTACCTTACATCCAGAAAAAAAGTACTGCTCCCGAGGAATTATCTAAAGTTAAGGAAACTAACTCCTGGCTAAGTATAATAGCAATAACTATGTCAGGCGATATATTGCTTTTTCAACGCGGAGGAAGTCGCGGGCACCACCTAGTATTACATAATATACCTTACTAGCTGGTGCCCGCGACTTCGTCCTAGAATGGATGATATTTCTGGTGTCATCCTTTCTGGTGTCCCAGACAACGTGTATGCAAAATTTCATGGTGATCGGTTCAGTAGTTTTTGCGTGAAAGAGTTACAAACATCCATACATCCATACAAACTTTCGCATTTATAATAATAGTACGGACGGATATTTCAACATGAACATGAAATCACATAAATATTATAAAAACTTCATATGATTAAAAAACATTTTAAATGACTAAGACTAATTTTAATTGTTTTACTTTAAATATTTTTGCTTAAAAACCTTATATACCTATATTAGAACTATATATAAATTGTAGATAAATTTTTGCTTTCGAATTTTATGATCTATGATGAATATTATTACGACAAAACGCTGATCATTTTGGTCGTAGCACGTCCAATGCTGGTTATTAATGTCTACCTCATACATTAAACACTTCAAGCATGGTTAACCATAATTTTCTGAAAATTAATTTTTGAAAACTGAGTTTATTGTTTAGCAAGACGTAATATTTATAAGCTCTTGTTATTCTGATGTACTCGTTGTTTCCATAAAAGAGTATAACCAACGAACCAACCGCCTTTGTGTTGTTGACACTGTCGGCATTAACGATTATGGCCTTGTTAAACATGTCCAACGGAGACATAAATATGTCGGCAGGTGCCCCCTATGTACTTAATTTTCGAACAGAATTCCTATAAACTGCGGTGACACCTACCTTCCGACTTTCAAACATGCGGTTTCCAATGCGATTCGAAATTGGAATTCTAACTCGAAACAGTCATGTTTCATAATGTAAGCTGTAGAATTTTACGGTTCTCAAATGCGTATTTCTACTCTATACTTTAAACATGTAGAGAGAGAGTAATATCAAGCAATATCCTCAAAAGAAAAAATAAAATATATAGTAATAAGAATTGACATAATTATGTATTTTAACGCCTTTTATAGCTCTCAAACATAGTTAAGCTTGCACGTTGATAATGATGGTCTGTGTTGACAGTTGCATAACTAAGTATGAAAATAACTTGTTTGAAAGATCTTACATTACTACAATTAATGACTACAATTATTGACAATAAATAACAATGTTCATTCCAATTTCATATCGTTAGTAATTCGCTTAAACGGTTCGAGTAGTTAAGATGCACGCTAAATGATGAAGTACAAATTAAAAAAACCATTACTTGATCAAGTTGTGCATTTCTACAAGCATATTGTGGATTTCTGTACCCAGTTTTCTCGTTTCCCAATGCCCTTTTTTAAACTTTTTTTTTTATTTTATTTTTCAGGTAAGGATGCCTTTTGCACTTTAGTAATAAACTACGCTTTATTGGATTCGTAGTTCGTAAGTAAAACGGATTTAAAATTTTAAAAAAGATTAAATTTACTTTGAAGTTACTAAATTGCTAAGTTTAACATCAATAAACGTCTTTTAATATTCGTGGTTATAAAATGCGCGAAGTTAGCGAGCAAATTCAATATTTATAGTATGAAGGCTTCAGAGTTATGCGGAATGTCCGGAGATAGAGTTTATCAGCACTCCTACATATTTTAGTCCGTAAACGCTCTACTATGTTAATCTTTATAGAACACTGAATAAGCCAGAAGACACTTATTTGTATGACCGACGACGTACGTCCATCGTATCCAATATGTATTATGAAGAAGTTACATCAATTACTATGACAATTTTCGATCGGTAATTAATAATTCGTAATTATAATAGAAAAAAAAAATGAAATCGTAATTAAAAGATAAATAAAATTTAGATAAGGCTGAGAAATCTAGAGATCCGCTCCCGGCTTCACACGGATGTGATGTTTTTCTACAAATCATATTAATTAGTAGATGTTAGCGGAGAAATAGACAGGGTTTTTAATTTTTTAATTTTAATATAATATATTAATATTATAATACTTAATATTTTTAATTTTAGTTTCAATTATTTATCCATTTTATATAAATAGCGACCCATCTCTAGCTTCGTACGTATGCAACTTTCTGCAAATAGAAAAAAAACAAATAATTCTGGTTAAAAAAATATGAGCATTTTCACTGTGAACTTAGCTCGTAACGTGAATTACGCCACGTTCGTTTGTAACGGTCGAGTGCCTCCTTGTACACACATATTCCGTCAAAAACGCTGAATCCTTTGAATATTTTTATCAAATACTGTAATATTGCGCATGTAAGTACCTACAGCAGAAATGAAAATTTATGTTCATTAATCTCACTAATTAAACCAGAGATAATGACATCGTTTCTCTCATATTAATATTACATATTACTTCATAGCCGTGGTCAACAGTTTATCTCCTTATGAGACGGAATGGTATGAAATGAAACAATGATACAGTAGACAATTAATTAATTAAAAAATAATTCTGTCCGATAAAGGAGCACTTCATATAATTATGCCTGTTTAAAATTATAATATTACTTTAACCAATTGCATATACTTATATATATTTTTTTCTATGTCAAAGGGGTTACACTTGATAAGGCACGTCGTGAATCATCGTTCACGCAGAAAAGAAAGTACGGCTCCGACGATTAACGAAGAATGCTTAAAACTCAATTAACCTTAGATGCAATGTGTATAGGGTTGATAATACAATGGGCACTCACGTAACATGATGGCAGCTGGCGACCAATAGCCAACTGGAAAAAGCCGCGAAGTGTGTCCCACGCTTTAAAAATTCATCTCCTGCGCAGGTACACCGGTAAGCCATATCAATTGGGTACTATTGTAAGTACCCCTTTGACTCAGGGTTGCGTTTGCGCAAATGAATTTTCAAAGTTAGCTAGGACTGAGTGTTTTAGTAGTGGCAGACCACACCCCAATTATACTTATATAGTCTTTGACCACACGTGTATAACCAGGTCGGATCTTTTAGAAAAATATGTATGATAGCTGCTGCCCGCGACTTGGTCCGCGTCGAGAAATGAAAAAATAACACCAGAGAAAATATCTGACATATTTATACAACCAATTTTTTATATTTTTATACGACCCATCGAGAACTTAAGGTTTTTCCAAAAAATAAATTACTTGGTTCGGTTCTACGTATTATGTTAATCCAGATAATAAACTAGCTGTCTCCAAATTTCATCCAAATCCGTTCACCGTTGTAGCATGAAGAGTAACACCACATATTCATCCAACACATCCGATCCTCACAAATATTGCAGTTAATTTCTAAAGTATTTCTTATTTCGTAAGAAATTATAGTTCTTTTAAATGGCGTTTCTTTTAGTAGCAAATTGTGTATATGGCGTCGGCACATCGTAGAATTGAACATAATATCATGATATTCCCGGGTAGATCATATTTCTGTTAAAACTGACAAATTTATTTCCATGTAAACCTATCACGCCCCTCCTCGCTTTGCTTCGCTCCGCTCCTCGTCGCACCTATTTTTGACTTTTGGTGAAAGATTTTTGATTTCATACTTGACGATCTGCCCAATTCTACGATCTATCTATCTATCTACGAATCACGACGCCTATGTAGGTTTATCTGTTCAAAACCAGTTTACTGAAATGGAGAATGCTATTGAATGATTAATATTCAAATTTGCCATTTGAAAGACGTTTTGGTACCGACCACAGTGCTGTGTCTCTATGTCAAGTCTGTCAACCGTTCCGCACCAACCGTTCCTAATGTAACGGCTTCTGTATACAGCCGGTTAATTCATTGTCTTTACTCAACAATAGGAATGAAAACGGAGCGTACATTCCATCCAAGTATCCACAATCGATGGTATATTGTTTGTACGTGATCGGACTAACACGTCGTCAGCTAATTAATTTCAACTTTATTCTTAATAAATTTAGGATTTATTTTCGCGTAATAAGTCAGTATGTACATGCGTTAATTGAGACAGTATTGTTTTATGTTTGGCGTATTTGACGTAGTGTTTATATTATGCATTTGTTCGTTATTAAATGACGTTCACGTTATAAATAGTGACATTTTTCATACATAATGTTCATTTACAACGAGCTTGAGTTAGTTAATAAGTAGTCGGAAATTGCACAATAATGTTTTGATTAGAGTTTCGATGAAATACTTAACATTGAATGAGTTTATTGGCGTCGATAAATTGTACTATAATTTTTAAAAGAATATTTATGATGACTAATTTGTCGATAATAAATGTAGGAAATTTTACTTAATTCGTCTCGTCTCGATCGATTCGCAAACAATTATTATATGAAATTTAATTTTTTTTATTTTAATACTTCTTAATATTTACTAAAATCCGGTGTATTTAAATGACAATTTATTCTAAATTATACCATCGATTCTAAATACCTACATCAATATTTTTCTGTTTATATATTGTTTTAATGTTTTAACTATAGAGAAAAACCTTAAAAAAACATGAATTAACCTAGTTACCTTTTTTCCTCTAGATACAAGCTTATTGGAAGAAATTGAGTAAATAACAGTAAAAAGCGAATAACGACTTTGTAATTCTAAGAAATAATTAAATTAATGGTTCAAATTACTAATTGGCTCAAGTAACTAACAACACAGAAACAGAGATGGTTCATAAATTAAATACACAGAAATGACTCTTATTTAGCTATGTTTTTTTTATTATTTATATTAGTATAAATCAATAGGTACTAATAATAAATCTGTAAATGTAGGTATTTTATGTATATCACCTATAATATAGGTCCTATATGTTCCTCCATAACTCTTAAACGAATTAACTGATTTTCATGAAACTTGGTAGATAAACATTTCGACGTACGGGACACTGCATAGACTACTTTTTTCACGCGGACGCAATCGCGTGCGCCAGCTACATAAAATTTGAAATGTATATTTTGTACTATAGTTTTAGCCAGTGTCTTCTTCTGCGCCTATTTTCCTTCGGTGTTAAAACATAATATATTCAATCTTCATTGCTCATATATTTTTGTTAGGTGTTGATTTTAATATTTTTATGTTTAGATAATCTCCCGGGAACAGTAATAAAAAAATATTGTTTGGCATGCAGAGACATATATTTTTCAACTCGCTATAAAACGGCAGACATTTTTTAATTACATATTATGGTCTATAATTTATGTCTAAACTAAATGTTATGAAAAGGCAAAAAACTCATTTTGACGAACTTTGACATTGAATATTTTTTTTACTGTTTTCGGGGGATTATCTAAAGATAAAAATATTAAAAAATATTACAGGATCGATGGGGATTTTTTAAATTTCATTTATAATTGTATTGCGTACATTCCTACCATTTTTCATCTGTATGCGAATTTGTGTAGCTTTACTACTAATTTTTGGGCTAATTTGATCAGACTATATCGTTTAAATTACGAAACAATGGGTTAACAATTTCGTAACTTCAAAAAAAAAATTGTAAATTACTGCGACGATAATCCCTAAGACTCTTTTTATTTACTTTTGATTTTGAACTGTATCTGTTTGTTAAAATAGTTGTAACTGGACACACACTATATAGCGTCATTCTACTAAATCTTCATCCATAAATTCCGATATAGACAGATTGTGTCTATATCGGAATATATGAATATATACGCAGGAAAATTATCGTTCAATATTGTATACACTGAGCTCGTTGTAAACTGTAATACTCTGGACATGTACGAGTACTACATTTACACATGCTCGGAGGTCAATGATGAGCAAGCCTCCTACGTGCGTGAGTCATTACTGGCTAGATAACAAATGCAAACATAACGCATAGATTAAAAATATAGTCTTTAAGTCGAAATAAGAAAATGAAATACTAAAGGACATCATTCAAAACCAGGCGATAGGTTTTTTTAACTTGCGAATTCTTGTGAATATCCTAGGTATAGGTTACTATGACATCTACACTAAACAACTAGTACGAGTATGTGTATGATCCTATACAAAGACCGTTTCTGAATAATTCATTTCCAATTTCGAGGAAGCTTTGGATAAAGGAATTTGGGACAATATTTTAAAAAAATATGTCTCCGTGATATTGGTGAGATAATCGAAAGGTAAAACTTGTCTTTGATTAAGATTTATGTAAGGTGGATAACCTTACATAAATTACATTACATCCCTATTACAACGTGGATTTCTTGTAATAGGGATAGAATTGATTAAATTGAAAAAAGAGCTTAAAAATAATATAGAAAAAACTGGCCTGTGAAAAAATTTCGAAAAAAGATAGGTAAGGAAATCCGGGAGAGTTTAGAAATTATATCTCACTGCTTTCTCTATTATCAGAAAGTGGAATTTATATTTTTAGACAGTCGTAGACTAGTCTACCCATACATTGCTTACACTGTATTATATGGATAGAAATGTTTTTATTTAAAAAAATAATAAAAAATAATTTTCTTAATCAAATTTAGTGTGTCTTATGTGACTAAATTATTAATACCAAGTCCTTTGACTACCTAAAGCTTGACGTTGGAGGCAGAAAAGTTGCTTATTTTAAAATTTCATAGAGTGAGCACTTTTATAACGTCGTGTCCGTGGGTACCGAAAGCTCTGTGCTTAGTGAATAAAAAACGACAAGAAACTACGTAGTACAACCACTTTTATAACTTAATATTTTACAAACTTACACCAAGTCTTTTTTAGAAGCAAAATAAAATTAATCGATCGGGCAGCCCGCCTGGCGACAGTAACCACCTCCCACAGAAGACAGTGGCACAAGCACTTGTGCCACTTGATGGTAGGCGATGGTAGCCACCTACCATCAAGTATACCGTCAACCTGTCCGTCAAGTCTAACATAAAAAAATGAATGATGAAAAACAAATAACTAAGAGACTTCTAGTAACATCTAGAAGTTTTTATTAATAGGGCGGCACATAAATAAATACCATTTTGCTTAACTTTTGTGATTATGGTTCCTTATGATATAATAATATTTTATTATTGTTGATAAGTCTTTTATTTAATCATCAACGAACTTTATTCACATAAATTGCATTTCAAAACAAACTGGAACAAAGTTTGAAGAAGCTCTCAGGTGGATAAAGTTTGCACATTTTAATTAAACATTTCACAAATTCTCAAAATTATTATTTTTGGTAGGTATGTTACGGTTCAATTGTTTGTGAATTTAGTCCCGTACAAAACGTAGATAAAACTAAAAGTGCATTTGTATGACCTCTGACCATTTGAAATTTTAAGATGTTTTAGCGTTTGTTACTCTCGGAGTCCAAGGGCCGCTTTTGATTCAATTAAAACTTATTTCATAATGAAAAGTTGGAACCTCTCGGAGCGCGCCAGTGTTAATGTACTTGCTAACTACTCTTTCAACTAAGCCACTGTTATATGAAACGCAATTGTATGCTTGAATTAGCACCTTTTACATACCGCCACGAACGGCAACCTGCGTGTATAGGCTCTTCACCGCAACACTTTGTCGGAAACGTCCGAAAACTGTTGTTGGCCTATGAGTTAGGTTAGACTGATTTCGTTTTCTTTAAGCCTCAGTTCGTAACCCTTCACCAACATATTGTTCTATTATATAATATATAATAAAGATTTAAAAAATACTATTTATTTTTATTAAATAAAGAGATATTATTAATTGCACATCAAATAAAATAATCGCCTATCAATTTATTTTCATCATTTATATACTTTTTACATCAAATAACTTATTTCATCAGAAATAAACTAAATGTTTAACAAAACTAGTACTGCAGATAATTCGTAAATATACATCAACACTACATTGTTTTTTTTCCTCTAATGCGAGACAAATAAATTCCTTTAGGTACAAAAATACTACAATCTTAACATAAATACTGATTGCACAGCAAATTAACCCGAGCGTCCATGAGCGCTATGAGATAATACTCATTCTCATAGCAAAATAACTATCCGAGTAGCATATATCCTAATAAGCACCTCAAAACTTGCTCATCATATTTGTCTTAATTTTTAAGAACACATGCTGAGCAAATTTAATAATTATTATAGCTACAATTTTTTTTTTCATTGCATAATTTCTAAAAGCAGAACAAATTAACTGAAAACTATACCTACATAGCTATTATTTTGTGATATTTTTATGTCACCTATGAAAATATTTTTATCATAAAAATTATAATAATCGAAAAGAAGGCTAAAATTTAGATTATGGACCGTCGAGTTGGCTGACCGCGATTTTTTGGGAGAAGTTTAGAGTATAACAAGTAATATTTTGAAGTAGGTAACTATTTGTATCTGATTTTATATTTTATTGCTGATCTCATTATGTTGTAGCTGTGGTTGTACTTAATAAATAATAAGATGATATGTAAAATGCTGTTTTATTTAGGTAAACTGTTGTATGTTATATAAAAATAGAAGCTACAATTTAAAAAAAAAGAGTTAATAGGTATAATGTGCGTTAGTCATTATTAGCTGTGCATTAATAAAAAAGCTTTACTTTAAGATAAATAGCGGTATGCTACGAATATAAATTGTAGTGCATTTAGTAATATTTTGAGTTGAGTATTTTGCTGTGCAATCAGTATTTTTGATATGAATTCGGATTATTTTTGCATAGAAAAAGTACTTTTTTTGATATGCGTTTAAATACTACCCTTAAATAAATAGTAAAAAAGGCAGAAAGTAATTTTTAGAACATGATATTTTTATAAAAAATACTTACTGCCGTTCGGACGGAAGCGGAATAATAAGGGGAATACGTTAGCTCAAAATCGAGGGTTATTTTTAATTTGAGTGACCTTTTTTAAAATTTGTGAGTATTCTTGAAGCGTCAAAAGCTTCCTATATAAACACATTCCCCGCGTTTAATGGTATTTCCATCAGTGATTCGAAATAAATATTTTGGGTAACAATCATAACAATGTGTAAATTACACTACAGAATTAAACTGAGCGGATTTGGTATTGTAATATATTCGGTTACCAATTTGACCTTGAATTATGCCCTATACCTATCATTTCAATTTAGCTAACGGAATTATTGCTATTGCCGTAATAGATATTCAAAACACATTTGCAGTGTTCATAGTGCATGTAAACTCTGTTTATCAAGTATTTAATTCAATTATTAAATTGTTAAGATACAGTAGGTACCGTAAATAACCTTAAATAATTTTTGTAGTATAATTGTTCACCTTCTTTTCATTTATCCTATCCGTCTTCTTCTTTTTATCTATTCAAACCTTTGGTCGTTACTTCTAATTGTTATAGTTGTCTGACTTTCAAATGTCTTTTTCTTCGTCATATTTGGTTAGATATAATGCTTAATTGATTCGTTTGCCCAAGCGCAGCGCTTTTAAGCGCAACGCACACTGAACCGGGAGCATTCCGGGAGCGAGATTTTTTGTAATGTCATGTATTACAAAAAATATTGTTTTGTCTGAAAGCTGAGTTCTGAGAGAGTTCTGAGAGCGGTAACTGTGTTCCGTTGTACTCAGCGTTGTTTAAACGTGATTTCGTCAGTCCATAAATTTTTATTGAAAAATTGCGGTTTTCACGATTTTTTGCCAACACTGTTCTGCAAAAAGCGATTGCCTTATCCTTTCTCTTATCCTTTCCCCTTATCCTTAATGCTTCTATGATCGGCAGCGTACTTGCAGCACCTGTGGCGTTGCTTGTGTCATAGGCGACGATAGCCACCTACCATCAAGTGGACCATCAGCCTGTCTGTCGACCTTAACATAAAAAAAATTGGTCAATATTGGAATGATCAAATATTGAAGCGATCCTTACAAAACCTCTGAGATGGACATTGAGATATAGGTATTATGTTGGCGGTTTGCCAGCGACTACCGCAACGTGTTCTGTTGGCGTCAAGATTTTTTGTATTCGGATAAATCATTACCATTTTCACCTGTGTGTTATTATATCATGTTTAAAAACTGCATTCGTAATATTTGTACAGAATTAAAAACATATCCTACAAATAAGCGAAAGTTTTTAAGGATTTATAGGTATTTGTTATTCTTTTACCCAAAAACGGATTTGAATGAAATTTCCCACAAAGAATTACCTGGATTAACATAATAATATATAGGTTCCCGATGGATAGTCGAAACAGCGATAAAGATGTCCGATAATTTTTCAAGTGTTATAATATTTTTCATTTTTAAACGCTTACGAAGTCGCGGGCATCAGCTAGAGTAGAAAATATTTTAAATCCAACTCTGACTTCTTTGCTTTATATTAAATTTAATTTACTCATGACTTTAATGTAGGCCGTGGTATTATTGTCTGTAGAGAGCAAGCATCAGCCTGTAACTGTCTATACTCGTATGTTATAGTTTTGTAGCGAACAAGTAGGTATTGTGGTGTTCAAATTTAAACATTACTCTGTTGCGTAGTAGGTACCTTTGTTTAATGACTGTGTGATTATTACTGTGAACAAAAGGGTGCATTACGCGGATATGTGACCAGTAACAGCGCGAGCGTGTCGCGTGGTCCTCCGCGTTTCTGGGTCATTCTTTGTGATCACCGACCGTGACCTGGCGCTTCGAGCAATACCCCCGTTTCTCTCTGGGTTGCATTCAAAAAATGTGTGACGGTACACTTAACATTAACTTTTTTCACGAAACAGTCGTCGCAATTGGTGCTGTGCCTCTATATAAGTAGATCTACTAGTACCTACTAGGTATATGTTTCTGAAATACGTCATTCGCCTGTGGAGCTGCGAAATTTTGCATTCACACATTTGAGAGAAAAAATATTTTTATTTATTTATCATTTTATATATACCTAAATCAAATCGATCAGTGCTATTAGTTACGAGTTAGTAAGGTGATTTCCCTATCACTTCTCATTTCCCAGAGCCCATTTCTTTATCACTTACTAATCTCTTATTCTTAATATCCTACTGTGGCGTTGTTGCTTGCGTTATATGCGACGGTAAGCATGAAGTGGACCGTCAGTATGTCTGACGCCTAAAAATAATTTTAAAAAAATGAACCGTTACAAAAAATTATAAAGAATATTATTCTCAAATTAACTAATCATTGTTCTCGGCTTAAAAAAAATAATTTAATTAAGTAATTTAAAAAAATTGATTTGTAATTTAAATATTTTATTCTAGTACAAATTTCTAAACGCAATTAATTTATAGCTTATCTTCGGCTCTTAGAAGAAATAATCCACATGTCAAATATTTTACTAATGATGTTTTTCTTCATCGCTAAATCTTCTAATTTCGTAAATAGTTAAAAATAATCATACCGCGACATCCGGTCTTCCATTCAAACCCGTATAAATATTATGTTGGCATAATATTGCAATAATCAAAAGTAGTGGTTTGATATATTATTATAACTTCTATCTAATTTTATTTTTGTACATCCATTAAATTATCTGTTAGCAGCGAAATAGCCAGTCTCAAAGAGATGGCTAGCTCAATTTGTCGACTCCATCCAGTCCTAATGTCCGTTCAACGCGGTCCAAACCTGGTTATTTATAGCTACCGCTCACTAGTGTCGGGAAATCTAACCGTGTCAGATTAAACATTGAAGTGTGAACCGTCGAAATACATTTTGATATGGCAATACAATATGCAAAGAATTAATTTTGGTCAATGATAAGTAACTACATATGTACCTAGTTAATGAATAACTAAAGTTAACATAAAAGTACAAAATCGCCCAAACCACGCTTCGTTTCGAATAGGCTACATTAAAACAAATTTTAAGAGTAGTCCAAATATAATACATTTAAAAACAACATTTTTGTTATTCAAATAGTCATCCGAAAAACACTTACGAGGCGAATTTAACTTCGTACCGCCTCAAAATAAAAACCTGTTCCATTCAAAATGTATGAGAAAATAAATTTAGTTCATTTTTTTTTTCATGAATATTTTTCCTATCTTTTAATCAAACATCATAAAAATCGGTCCATCGTTCTCGAGTTATAGGTACCCAGTAGGTACCTAAAAGGTGTAACTGATACGACGGAGGCATTCTCCAATAAAAATAGCACTACAAAAAGAAAGACGAAATCACAACCCTAAATGTAAAAAACAATTAAAATTTCTTCTGAAGATTTTCATACAAAACAAAAACTAGTAGTAAAATTTATAAAATACTGTACGAGTATTATACGTACAAATGCGAAAGTTTGTGAGGATGTTCAATTTTGAAAAACCTTAACAGTAAATATGGTTTGTGTAATCCGTACTTTAATAATTAATATTAATTATTAATTTATTATTAATTAATATTAATTATTAATTTATTATTAATTAATGTTAATTATTACTTTATTATTAATTAATATTAATTATTAATTATTAATTAATTACTTATTAATTTTTAATATATTATAAATGTGAAAGTTTGTATGGATGTATGTATGGATGTTTGTGACTCTTTCACGCAAAAACTACTGACACCATGAAATTTTGCATACACGTTGTCTGGGACACCAGAAAGGACATAGGGTACCTTTCACCCAGAACGCGGACGAAGTCGCGGGCACCAGCTATCATCAATATAAAGACGCGAGAAAAAGCTAGGAGCAGATAAAATTTAAATGCGGTAGAACTGGCCAAACTTAAATTAATTAGGACATTTTAAATCGCCTTCAAATTGTTTTAATTTTGTTTTGGGTGTGTTGGGTACACACTGCGTTAAGCAGTTATAAATAAGGCAGCCTACTTGCCTAATTACAAAAACATCATTTACAGAAACAGTGCGCTAATAATAAGAAACCTTTATAAACGCAGACAGATAATGTTTAGTAATCAATCCATTTTGTTCAGTCAACCAAATAAATGGATAGTAGGTAAATATCTTGTTTGCTGAAAACATTCACATGTTCGCGTCAATCATCTATAATATCTGCCTTCACAGACATAATTGAACGTAGCTTATACCTACTCGTAGTTGAAGCGTCTGTTTTTGCCAGCAAACAGAGCGAATCTTTAGTGTCCGAAAATTGAAATAATTTCAATTCGATTCGTTACCCGTAGAGAGAACCGAATGGTCAGTCAGATTTTTCCTTCTATCAGAATGTAATTTTTTTTTTTAAATATGTAAATGAAATTACAAATAGTTTTTTTTTTGGTGATGTCTCATTCTCATTTATTGAACTGTTTGCGTTATCGCGATCGGGACACACGAGTATGTCCCGATTGATTCATCAACGCAAAACCACAGGTTTAAAACTTGAAATCTTACTGGCAATTTAAGCACTTTAAGTATACACCAAGTAAGGATTTTTGGAAATTCCACCCCTAAAGGGAAACTTACTATTAAAGTATATTGAGGTTTGTCAATATATGTTTATATATAGATAAGATACACTGAGTTTGTATTTCTTTTTCAGCTAGTCAATCTAAGTGTGAATTTACTTCACACGACTTGCAATTTGCAGTACGATCGCCTTGACAGCTGTAAAGTGGGCGGCTATTATGATGTTCTCGTTGACAGTCCGTCTCGCCAGTTTAAAACCAAATAGGCATCGTCATGTCCCATTACCATTAATTACTTAAGTCTACAACGAGACGTGTCAACAATATGCATATTCCAATGTGAAAAAGGAAGTTTTAGTAGAAAAAATATTTATAATTTATTTATTCTATTTAATCGACTAATACATTTTGCTTGGTTACGTAATATCTCTACACCTTTATTCACTAAGCTCGGCAAGAGATCGGTGAATAAGTGATACAGCGAGAGACGTCTTCCAATAAAGATCAAAAGACTTCTTCGAACACGACAATACACTAAGTAACTTACCATTTCAATTTTATATCAGATTTGCCGTTTCTATGGTGAATAATCTCATCGGAATATTAATTTACAGCACTTCTACATTTTATTTTACATTTTATAATTTTTTAACTTTATAAGTTAAACAATTTTATAAGTTAATTTCGCAATAATCTGTCAGCGATATATTTTTTAATTCTACTACAGCTATATATTTACGGATTTATATAATATGTATGTTAATAATTTAGTATCATACGAGTATACTTAGTAGATATTATTTAGTAGAGTGCGAATTATATTTAAAGTGTGATTTATATATATTATATATAAAAATTTCGTGTCACCTGTTTGACGCCAATGAACTCCTAAACTACTGAACCGATTTTGATAAAACTTCGTAACTATATGTAATTTGGTCCAACTTAAAAGATAGGATATATAAATCGTACCCCGGGCCAAGCCGGGATCGGGTCACTGGTATTATATATAATACTAGTTGCTGCCAGCGACTTTGCCCGCGTAACTTTGTAAATTATATACTAAAACCTCTCTATCCATTAGTGAAAACCGCATTAAAATCCGTTGCGTAGTTTTAAAGATCTAAGCATACATAGGGACAGACAGACGCGGCGGAGGACTTTGTTTTATAATATATAGTGATAATACGGAATAATTTATAAATAATAGAAAGGTTGATGAAAGGATAAATTTAAGATGATACTCGTATGGTTAGCGACCGTTAATTTATATTTAAGTATTTAAGTAATTAAGTAATATATTTTCGAGTGTTTGACAATTATAGTTATAGAATCGGCGTGAAGGTTTTACTTTTCATGTTAAAATAGCCATTCGAATTTAAAGAGGACCATAATTGGTTTCATTCTAAATACTCTCAACAATGTTTAATGTAATTTTAAACATAATTGCAACGGAATAGACATCAGTACAAAATAAACCAATTATCTACACTATGCGTTCGTATGGTCACACATGCTTAATGTTGTAAATGGTGTATTTTTGTCCTTATTCAGTCGGCAATTGACTAGGGTTGTCACATAACTAAGTATAATAGGGAAATATTCACCGCATTTTTGTTTATTAAGTTTGTAGACTCGTATGGGATTTTTTTTTCGTTTAATTATATATGTCATCGGCTTTCCTTTTACGGCGGCATTTCTCGATTTGGCCGATTATTTCATGATGTGCCCAGTATAAAGCTGGCAGAACGATGAGAACAACCTATTTGTCGATTTGCCCTTATAAGTCAGTCACTTGGCCATATCGAGATATAGCTGGGCACATCGTAATGTAGTTCCGCTTCGCGACTCTTGTGGCGCTGTTTACGCTCACAAACCTTCCTCGTTTATCGCTCTTTCTATATTATTAGTAAATTCTGTATCAAAATAAGTTAAGTGTTTTCATTCAAAGAGAATAAGCGTAGAAGCTGACAGAACAGAACAGGAATTTATTTTATAATATAAATAGAATAGGTAAATATAATTTCAGGAGCATATATGTATATTTTTGTATATGTATTGACATATGTGTTCATTCATATATGTATTGACATAAGTTCTTAAAGAGACGCCTGATAAACTGTCAACCCTACTACAACCATCACGTCGTTTCGTTGAGTCACCAACAGAAATATTCAAACAGAGCTATGTCCTTGTTATGCAATGGATTTTAATTCAAACAATTTTAACTTTTACTCTTAACCTTCATACAAAATGACGCGCTATTTTACCCATTTAACTACACTTAACTGTGAAATATGAAAACGAGGTTATGTTTAAAAACTAGTTACAGATTTTTTTTTAACGAGGAGTAATCAGCTTACCCTACCGCAGGTCGCAGGTCCCCTAGGACATCTAGAGAAAACGGGCTTGACCGCCTTCTCCAGACAGCCTCGCCTAATACCACACAACGAGTGCAGAAATTTCCGATAAACTTAAAATTGTTTTGAGCGTTCGCGCTCTGTTATTACAGTAACAGAGGACATCATCCGGATAAACAATACCATCGCTCCTAAGAGCTCCCGCTCGGGAGCGCTCGGAACGCTCTTAACATAACTTAATTTCGTAGGATAATTATCAAATCGGGCAAAATCGGGTAGTTTCGTTTTACGTAGGCGGTAAAACATTAATGCGGTGACATTTAGACATCTTATTTCTTACTATACAATGATATTTATAATAATTTCTTAGGCTTACTTCACACAAACAGAGTCGAATCGAAGCGACGCGTTATGTTTCTAATCGAAAATGAATACTACTCGTAGTACTCGTTTGACATGCGGGACAACTCGCATCACGGGATAGTCCCGCAGAATGCGGGTTAAGGATTTTATCGACTCTATCCATAACCACATTTAATTTTTTTTTAATAGTTATCATGCAATGAGTCCTTAAATACATTTAAATACATTTAATAACCACATTAAAATAAAACAATTATTTGCAATTATTTTAAATTGTTAGGTCAGCACATGTAAACTCAAACACAAAAATTACTTTAGTTTCGTAAAATATTGGTATCATCTAAAAATCGTCATCATTGAGCGGAGCGAAGCGTAGCTCGATTCCTTCGATAAATAATATAGTGTTATTTGACCAACAAAATGACCTACAGATAATTATGGCCGGAAATTAAACAGGCGGCAAAACGAAATATGGTTGCACAGAACACACTTTTCCGAATAAGTTTGACCCAGGTGTAACCCAATCAGTGCGACTCTATAAGTCCGACTCAACAACCACCAGTCTTCCCACAAGTGAAAATTTTATTTCTATTGAACTAATTACCTACATATATTGTTTTTAGTTCTACTGAAGTTAGTATGTAGGTATAAATATTTTAGTTTCATTTGTGGTGAGAAGTGTGTGAGAAATAAACGTAAAGCGTCGCGGTCTATCAGTGACAAGTCGTTGTCAGTTCTAGTGACACAACGCGTTGTTGATGCGTTGCCACTGACGACCGTGTTGTTTTATGGAAATATATGAATATTCTATTCTATTATATTATAATCACGCAAAAAGCTACTACCATTGTGCCAATAGACAGAATTGAGTAAAGAAAAACAAGATTTTTGTTTTTAATCCATGAACTTGGAGTAATCTTTTAAAAACAATGAGTTTTGGAATAAACTATGAATAACTGTCAATTTGAGCGTTAAAGAAAATCTGCATTGCAATGCGACCGAATTAAGAATTATTACCTGGAAAACTTATGACTACATTGAAAATGACATTATTATATAATATCCCTTTCAAACTGTGATAATTTCTCTCAGTTGCGTCTTTAATGTGCAGTTAAGTGTGTTGTTGTTTGTACATACCCTTATCTTATTTTTATTAGGTTATCACCTTTCTTCGCATAAAGAAGTCTATTCCTCCATTTCTTTGAAAAAAGGATAACCTAATTAGTTATAACATCATTCACTTTACAAAATTAGATTATTCGATAAAGTTACTTAGAGAGTATAATATATTTTCTACTTTCTGATTTATATTATGATAAGACGTAATAAGCCAATTGCTTTCCGCTTGTATACATTCTGTTACCTTAATTGCAATGAATTACATCTACTCCAATAGTATCGGATCCTAGGAGAGTACCTACGAACAGATCCTATTAGATTAGATTCATACATCGCCAAGCAATTTCAACAGCGTACGTTCTTCAGTAACATTGAATAAAACGTAACGTATGCCAGAGACTCTTAGCGCATCCCGATGTTAATAATTAAAATTCCAACGAAAAGAAATAAGAGGAAGGGAGCCCTCCGGATAGCCCCTGTGTATGGGATTCCAATTTTAGAATGTTGTGAAAATATGCTCCGTTTCACTCGCGCTTCTGTAAGAGGGTTGTGTAAGATAGAGATGGAAACAACGTTAACGTATACGTAAGAAACAGTTGCAACCATATTACAAACTGGATTGTCAATGAGATTTTATGGTACTAAATCTGTTATATTCTATTTTCACCATCGCAGTGGCTTGTTTATAAACTCGAAATCTACTTAGTCATAATTTATTATTGATTTACAGTGTTTGGATTTAATTATCAACTAGGTCAACAATACACGATTTTGATATGAAACAAATTTAGGAGTTTGGTGACAACTAGCCAATTGGTTAGCCACCTACCCCTATTTAGTATTTGGAAAATGTCAGTGCACGTTCTAGTTATTCTGGGTATTAATATGTGAAAATACAACTTTTTTACCACTTTGCGTGCACTCCGTAATGTGAAATTTTTTAAAAGCTTAAATGGAAAATTTCAACTAATATATTGCACTGAATATTTTGTTTATTCCCATCTCGGCACCGACGAATTTATACTATTATATAATAATTAGTTACAGTTATTGAAATGATAGAAACATAAATTTACCTGATTATTTATCAAGTTCAAAATCAACATTCTAAAAAAGTTATAGATATGCATAATCGTTGGTGCCGAGATGAGAATAAACCAAATTTTCAAATGTTTCCAAAAAAATATTATTCATAATTTTGACCACAAGTTTTCATAATTTTCATAATTTTCATAATCTGGCGACAGACTATGCGCCAGATGGTAGGTACCGTAGGTGGTTACCGTCCCCTATGTCATTGGGCCTAAGACACAAGCAACGCCACAGATTCTGCACCTGCGAAGCCGACCATAGTAGGAATATAGAGATATTGAAGGGATACTTGTGGAGGCATATTTAAGTACCTTGTGTCAAATTTACAATAACCTATTGAAAATGAGATCTGGCATTGCTCACTCACTTACCGTTGTTATTTCCAATGGTGTTTCTGTAAATTGTTGGTTACAGCTGACAGACGGGCTGCCTAAGTGACTGCATAACATATTATGTAATGACTAATTACATGGAGTATTTTAAACTATTCACGCGAGTGAAACCGCGATCGAAATCCAGTCTTTTGTTTCTGTGCACAGTTAGTTTGAATAAAAAATGTATACAAAAATGGTATGGTTTACTTCACACTCTCGTAAACTTTAACAATACATATAGGTACGTACGCGGGCGTACGCTCTCCCGTCGGCCCCAAAAAGATGACCTGTTTACATTAAAATCCGTTGAGCCCTGACACCAACGAATAAATAATCCTGAAACAAAAACATTGGTTCTTGACGAAAACGATTTATTTTTAAGTTTTTGTATAACTTCTCTCGTACAATTCACTAAGTTATAAAATTGACCTGTACCTCTACCATGAGTTTATATTGTCCGCACTCGCTAGCGAGAACGTAAAATATTTATATAGAAAATTGTTATTTTGACATCAATTGTATAAATTGACTCCGGCAACTGAGCGGTAAACCGACAATACTGTGACTAAGGTTTAAATAATAATAATAATGCACTAAGGTCTTAATCCCTTGACTAACAGACGTCTAATTATGCAAACAAATTGAATGAAATAGACATTACTTTAGATTAGATTAGATTACAAACATTATCAAAGCCGTACGTTATTAAAATTATATAATTATTAGGGCCTCTTTCACCAACTACAAGTAAAGTGTTAATTAGTTACTTTTAGAAATAATTTTATGTTTTATTAAATTATGCACTCGGTTTAGTGCATCCTTCGATAGGCGTTTTTTTTTTATTTATTTTTTAATGTTTGGGACTTTTACCGTACAAACAAAGGTATGTCAGCTAAATTATTGCCAGTGACAGGTGACTTTAAATGACGGTTAGCCTAATTGACAGATAGTGAAAGAGGCTCTTAGGGCGCTATATTATGTATATACTTGTTAATAGTATATTTATTTATTTATTTTGTTTATTGTTACATAGTGGTAGTTATAATGAACAAGTATGGCAAAACGATAATAAGCCACAATGCTTTGTATTAATAATTAACTTTTGAATATTGTTGATATACAGGTTGTCCCAGAAATCAAGGCCAAGCGGGCACGGTGAGATAGGCTTTAGTTTACTCTCTCGAGCCTACGCACCTAGAATTGCTTTTTACAGAAGTGTTGGTAAAAATTCGTGAAAAAAAGATTACATGTTTGGTAAAAAAAAACCAACAATTTTATTAGAACATTATTGCCGCTCCCGATATCAATTTAATGTAAATACGTGACTGAAATTTTAAACGGAAAAATAATTCTTTCAATTATTTATTCGATCTCTAAATGTATTAGATTAGATTTCATCCAATTCTATTCAGCAGTTTTTGCGTGAAACAACACATCCAGTCCCACAAACTTTCGCTAGTAAACTTCATTCAAAGTTAGTAGGATTATAACTAAATTATTTTATATTAGTAAATATAATAGTAATTAGTTAATTCATTTATAAAATTATAATTTTATATTAAGTATGTACTAAGTTATGCCGTTAGTCGCGAATACACCTACCGACTACCGAATACCGACCGCTAGACACGATGCCCTGAGCCTTTAATGCCGTACGCCGCATAACCACATAGGACATTGAACCTAAAATAGCTATCGTTCTGCCATTGTGATTTCAAATACTCATTCCATGACCATATTTCTAAATTTAAAATGGTCACTCCTATTATGTCAAAATTTGTATTCTGCTTTCAGTAGATTAATTCCCTTTTCGTGTGCAAAATAGTGTTGAAAATTTTAAGTAGGACACTACTGTCTTGTTTACAGACATTATAAGTAAGTAATATTACAGTACTTGATTATTTTTTTTATCGCATTATTGTATAATCATAAAAAAATCGTAATATTTCACAACTATATTTTTACGAATGTAAGTATGATAGCACGAAACGGGAGCGATAAAAATTATCCTTAAAAATAAAGTGTTGAAAATTTTCATTTATTTACAGATTATTAAGTATAGTAGGTACTTGTTTCTTAATTTTTTCGCAATATATGTAAATTAATAAAAAAAATCGTAATAGCTACTGTATAACTAAGTTTTTTCGTAATAGGTAGGATTTATCCTCCTATCACACCTATCATAGAAAGGAAATAGTGGAATTATTATCTTTGAAAATAAATAAAATAAATAAATAAATTATTATAGTTATTATTTTTTCATACTAGCTTTTGCTCGCGACTTTGTCTGCGTCCCTTTTCCTTTAGTTTAATGAAATTTATTTTGTAGGTAAATATTTTTAACAGGCGTTGAATTTTATTACTGTTAAAGATCCCTATGTATATTCTGTGTCGCTAGTAACGTGTATACGTGTAATTTCATTATGATCGGTTGAGTTAGTAGTTAGGACGGGAAGCGTAATAAACTCAATTTGTATTTTAATATTATTTAGGTTAAAATGTCGATAGTAGAAATATTATTTTCTATCTATCTATAAAACAACAATTTATAAGTACCTAACTAACTAATTTAAGTGTACCAGGTGTCGACTGCGGTGTCGTGGGACAGGACTTGTCCTTACCCGCTGTCGTCAGAGCAATGATTAGTAACCTCGACGGCTGGGATGCTGTCAAGACCTTCTGCGAAGCGGCCCTGAGTGGTAAAGAGGCGAATGAGCGGTCCCGTGAGATTGACCCCCAGGCCGATCCACTCAGGCGCCGAAGAGTCGGCCGACGTGCCCGGGCGTACGCCGCGGCGCACGTTGCGTGATAAATTTCAGGGCGTCTGGCGGGGACATCAGGTGTCCTGAAACACCTAAAAATGATGCGTGGCGGCTCACAGGATTCCTGAGTCGCCACATTGAAACGTGAGGCGGATACTCGCCACGAGATGAGTCCCAAGCGGACGTAGCGGTGAGTGGGGATCCGAGGAAATGGCCTCGCTGTGATCTTGGACCCACACATCTCCGCTGATGGTGGAACCGGGGGGGTTTTAGTGGGTATTCCCGGTGATAAGTCACTTCACCGGGCGAGTCCCACACTCCCCCTCGTCGACTGTCCCCGTCGACGAGGGATAGTGCGTAAATGTCATTTCCCCTCCTAAAAAAAAAAAAAAAAAAAAAAAAAGGTGTCGACTGCGGTGCGTTGCGTTGTATGGTTTCTCTTAATGGTGAATCCTCTTAATGTGTTTGGCGATATAAAATGCCTACTTACACAAAATATAGAGAACGGTTACGGTTGGAAAGGGCTTCTCAAGAGCAATTTACCCCTAAAACACCATATGAAGAGTGAAGCGGTGGCGGGAACAAAAAAATAAAAGCGTCCGAACGGATAAATTCAGCTGAAGCGCACGAGCCTGGGCAAGTGGATGATGTAATTGCTTCTATATCAATACCGGTAACTCAGCGACCGATGAAATGTCATTCAATTAGTTCGAAAACAACTCTGTACTATACAAGGAATTAGAAATAGAATTACATACACATTAGACAAACTTATACTACTGAGGGAAACGCCTGAGGCCTGAGGTAAAGCGCGAAGAGGGGTCGAACACGTGTAACGTGAAGGAGAAGAGTATAGGATGTCGATGTTTTGTCGATTTATGGATAAATAAGCATTTATAAATGTATTTTCTTTTACCTATTTGTTAAAAATAACTTATATTAAAGTCTAGGTTGTTATAATTATATAAAACTATTTACATATTCATATTGTTTACACTTTTAACTACTTGGCATAATTTGGCTCAATAATTGGCATCACCAATCGGCATGGCATGTTCATAATATATTAACATGGCATCAAATCATGCATTTTTTTATAATTAGGAGTAACTTAAAAAGAAATACTTACACATGAATTTCACTTTTGTATCTTAAAGGATTCATACTAAGTAACAGACCGACCTAAGTCCTGTGTATCCTGTGAATCCAGTACAGCGCCAGTGACAGCTGTCCCTTTTTTATCAACATTTTATCAAAACGCTTGGGTAGACACAATTGGCGACACCTGGTATTACCTCGATCAGAAAAATGACATCGAGGTAATGCAGCCAGCGGTCTTAGAATTAGAACCCTGCCTTAAAATTGGGACCCTTAATAATAGAATCTTAATAATATTATAAATGAAAAGTTTATATGTTTAGATATTTGTTCCTCAATAACGCAAGAACAGATGAAAGGATTGGGATGAAATTTGGCACACAGATAGATTACCTGGATATTAAACATATAGAATACTGTTTATTTTGGAAATATGTTAAATTCACGAGAGATCGTCTAAAAATATAAAAATGGTCTTCACGGCGATACTCGTAGATATATAGATGTCAGGCGTTTATTTTATAACTTAATAATTTACTTTTCAACGTGTACCACGTCGCTAACACAGCTAGTTTTTAAAAATATATAGAAATATAGTTAATAATTTTATTATTTAACTTTTGTTTTTTTTTCTGTCACGCAGACATGTTACGAAATGGAGCGGTACCTTCGCGAAGAGCCTCGCGGAGGGAAACGGAGAGAAGAAAGGCAACAAGAGGACGTGGGATCGTCATCAGGCTCGCCCCAGTCACCACCGTCGCCGCCTCCTCTCTTCGCAGTTGTCATCAAAAGCGAGCCGACCAGTGACAATGATGAACCAAAAGGTATACGAGTAATATAAGAAATACTAATCATAAATCTATATCCGTAAATTCGTAAACGAGCCATGTGTGTACAGTCAAGTGTAAAATATGTTACTATACCATTACGATAACATATATTGTTATATAAAATATTAAATGAATCACGACACACTGGACCGCAAAGAAAAAAGGTCTGTTAGAAAATCTTCAATATCTTCCAAAGTAGGTACCTACTGACCTGGCTTTATGAAATAAAAACCAAAGTAAAGAATATTTTAATGCGCTTAAATCAGAGGTATCGCGCGTTACTTTCATTAGAACTCCAATTAATTAAAAGTCTTAATAAGTGGTATATCGAAAAAAATATTCATGGGAGTAACCATTTTACATGTTATTGGTTTAATAAATTCTCGTACATGCTGCAGTATTTTTTTTGTTTTTATTTGTAAATACGAATACAATTAATAACTTTCATTTCAATAATTGAAAACCTTATTGAAATAAAACCTTAATCCTAATCTTTATATATAGTAGGTATATTTGAATATTCGCTTTACGCGTCTGTCTGTCCGCTAACTCCTCCTGAACCACGCAACAGATTATGATACGGTTTTCACCACTTTCACCATCAGATAGATAATAATTTTGGGACCTAAAACCTAATTATCTATTTTCCTGGGCGAATTCGTGAGCTGGAGAGTATGTGAGCGTACCTATAGGTAAACAGTAGCGGAGCGACGGTCGTCCCAGCAAGAAAGGATGTGTGTCAGGCGTTATATTACTTATATTTTTCAAGGAATGTTCGAAGTGGTCTATTGCAACCGTCAGAATGTTTGTTAGTGTTTATCTACTCACTTCCTTCGCAATTAGGGTTGCCACAAAAATGCACCGCCCATACAAAGGGAATACCTACTCTTGAATTTCTTATCATTGATTGGTGGTCTCTGATTATTTCAATAAGTCAAGCTATTTATAGATTTCTCGATATTATACATTGTCTATGACCTAATAAAAGTCATTGACATCTTACGAAGACACGTTTTATAAAGAACAATTAATATTATAACATACTGTATGTACTGTATGCGCGTAAAGCGACACGTCGTAACGTGACTATGACGGTCTTACTACAAAAGATTCAGTAAGCACTGTTCAAACACATGCTTAGTTAGACAAGCATTAAGCATTTAAGCATTGGTCAGCGAGCGTTTAAAATGCCCCTACCACAAAACCTTATTTAGCGCTTGCTTCGGTAGACAGTGTTAAAGTACGTGAATGTTATTGAATTATGGCAACCTTGGCAAACATTCATTCAGTCACTCGCCCTGCATTCATGTCGTTTTCATTTTACGCAGATCTGATAGGCGTATAATGATGAATTTTGGTTTTCACAAGCTATTATTACGGACTATATTAATGATATCAGCAAATTATAAGATTGGAATAAGTAATAAATTACAACAAATACGTTAGATTATTTATAAAATTTCGTAATACCAAAAAATATTGAGCATAATGGAACGTAACTAACACTGACGTAATTGTCAAATGTGGTCAAATGTAAAGTTTGATTTGTTAAATGAAATTTTTATTTGAGGATCCACCTCTAGCATCACATGGTAGATCATCCTTTATTAAATAAATAATCTTGTTACCAAAGTTATATATTCGAATGGATTAATTCTCTCACGATGTATTCTATCTCAAAAATTATCCATGTAATCCATATCCTCCATGTCAATTAAATTTAAAATATCCATACTCATTTATAAAATCAAAAGAAATCTTTAATATTAACTATTAAGTATACGCAAAAGAAATTTGACACAATACGTCAGAGGAAGAGAGGCCGTTAACTGGATAGACTCTCGTTAAACTAGCATATGGCGGTGGTTAAATTTAAATAATGCTCAAGCCAATGATTTTGTATTGGTCTCGCTCGCTACGCTAGACTAGATAGAGGACTATAGAACAACGACAGCTCCGTAAATGCGGCCGTTTTTTATTCTAGTGTGTTTAAGCAACATTTGTCAGTTGACATTGTGAACTAGTGTGCGTGAAGAATTGTGTTACCAGCTGCTAACTGTTACCCGAGTTAATGGGAAAAATATTTTATGCTGTGGTCTATTAGTTAATTAAGTTATAAATATAGCTCAGAAAATACTTAAAAATGAACAATAAATTAAAACGGAATGTATAAATATATTTATATATATAGAAAAATGGAAAATATGTATTATATCAATGATTAGGCCTTATTTACATGTAATATTTACAAGTTATTATTAAAAATAAGGGTTAATAAGGGTTGGCTTTAGAATCGTGTGGGAAGACTTTAGGGTATTTGACGGTTAAATTAGTTAGAAATGGATGTTAATTTCATAAAAATAAAGTTTTTATGGAAAGGAAATCAGTCTACAATTAATTTATAGTACAGTGAATATAGTCGTTTTTTTTGGTCAACTTTGCATTATCCTACCGATCCAATTTTTTTTTTCTATAAGGTTTAGGATCACTTACTGAGTGTACAATCACAAAATGCTGACAGATTCCGGTGACAGCATAGGCGCCATCTTGAAAAAACGTTTCTGGCCGATATCTCGGAAACTATGCACTTTAGGGCAAAAGTGATAGAGACCATTATTGTAGAGAATACTATTTCGCATCTTTTATTTGTTACGCATTTTTTTGTAAAACTCACCGCTTACGTTTTATGGCTCATTTAATTAACACATTTTTCTATCTCGGTCGATAACTCTTATAATATTGGATTAATCAATAAAATGCATCAATCCATTTTTAAAGATCAATCTATTCCCCACAACTTTTATTTGAAACTTTTTTTTTTAATGTCCATAGTTTTCAAGCTATCGGACGTTAAATGTTGGACTACCAGGTGCAAGGTTTGAATTTTCAAGATATGCATAGAGGAATTAATTTTATATAGATTTTAAAACATGACCTCAAATTGTTTGTACATCAATATTTACATACATGTTGTAGGTACAAGACATTTGTACTGGATGAAAACAAATAGGTTAGGTTCCATAATGTTTATGACTCTGTGGCTCATTGGCTCTGTGGTTGAAGATTAAACTTGAAGTAAACACGTATGTAAAAAGTAGATACAACAAAATTAAATAAATGAAAACAGTTTTAAACAGTGAAAATTTATGTGTTGTACTGAATATGTGTGTTGTAATAATGTTTTTAAGTGATGCTGATGCTGATAGTTGCAACAAACCTGGTATGTACCTACATATTTATTTGTATTGTAAACAATTTTAGGTTATGTTCTAAAATATTATTAAATTAATTGTAGACTCATTTCCTTTCCATAAAAACTATATTTTTATAAAATTAACATCCATATCTAACTAATTTAACCTTTAAATACCCTAAAATCTTCCCACACGATTCTAAATAATTCCCAATAACTAGGTTAGATAAATTAAATATGTTATATAATAAAATAAAATAAAAACAATAAATTCACATTATAAAAATCTCAACCATGGGGAAATTGATTCTTGTATACGCGGCAACACTGAATGGCGTTTTGGGTTCATATTATTTTATGTTGAAATTTCGAAATTATACGATAGTTACTGATGGTATGTGATCCCAGTGTTCTTCTTATTTTTTGTGGTATTATTTTTACACAGTTTCACTACGCACCCCGGCATTTTAGTTTGAATTATGCCCAAAATTTAATAAAACATTCGGCATGTACACATGACAGACAGCTTGCAGTGTGACTGGGTGGTGGCTAGCTCTGGTCCGCCAAATTTGGCGTATCATTTTTTTCGCGTTTGACAATTACGACTGCTTTGTCTTGTCGAGTGAAGCGAGACCAATTTTTAGTCTATGGCTCAAGCATTGTTAAACCCTAAACAATGCCTAGACACTCTTTTGTAGTAAAGTTTTTTTTTAACACGTGGTTTAAGCCTGATTAAAGTGTGTTTAATGTTTTTGTAGTAAGACCGTGAGAGTTTAAAGTTTTTAGGTTGTGAGTTTTTTGTTTGTCTTCTTAATATATAAAAGGCGATATATGGACTCAAAAACTGCTGAACAGATTTTGATGAAATTTTCTGACAATCTTCAGATATTAGTCCAGCGGGAAATCCTGTGGAGTTTGGTGGACTCCTGGACCTGTTTGGTGGACGTGAACAATATTACACTAATTTTACTTTTTAAAATGAAGCAAACGAATGAAGGTAGTCTGTAGGTACACACCTCTTTGCAAGCGTCCTTGATAGCGTGGCCGGTACTCGACCAGGAGCATCTAAGGTTTCTTATACGGTCCGTAATTTAATATGTGCATAACAGTCCTCCACATGACTAGTCAGCGGGATAAGCAACCGTACGCACAACGCGCGGTTACGACTTCCGCGTTCGTTCAATCACATTTGCAATAAGCCGCTCGACTTTCAAACAACTTTTCACCACGAGGTTCAAGAGATTCTTTGAATTTCACTACAACACAAATAGGAATACGTAATATGCTGACTAGAGAGCCTTTCAGTATACCCTCTGAGACACTAATAAGGATGTTGCCACTAGCTACGGGTAATCACGCTTAGGAAATTGTACTTCTCAGTATTTCTTCGCAATTATGAAGGTTGTTTATGTCGTTTCAATAGACACGATATTGATAACCAGATGAAAGAAAAACAAATTCTATTAATTTGGACGTAAATACGTCTTTGAAATTGCTTCCACAGTGAGGAGGCAATTCAAAAAAGTGATGATAAACATTAGACCAAAAGTGTAGTCAAATTATAATATTATATTATATTAAATATTATTAACATAATACAATATAATAATTATAATACGCTCAAAGCAAAAATTACTCGTAAAGTACCTATCACTAAAACACAGTCGTGTTCCGAAACACCTCATTTTTTTTAATGTAAAATTCGGCAAGTGAGCTGACATCACAGTCCACACGAAACACAAAATTTAAAGAGATTGCAAGTGCGCTGGCATTCCTCACTCTTTCTGATATTTCACAATAGTATTTTATAAAAATGTGGTTACAGCCACCAGGTGGGGTGTGCCCAATTTATAACTGTGAGAGTTAGAATTACTAGAATATTACCTATCATACCAGGTCCTATCCGCGACTACGTCCACCTCTTATTTATATATTTTTTTTCATATATTTCAACTTTTTTTGGATGATCTCTCAAGAACAGTAAAGATAAAACAAAACTTCTTTATCTAGTTACATTAACATAGAAATTAAAATAAATATTTAGAAATGGTTAAAAATTATATTTTTACGAAATGAAAATAAATGTGAATATAGTACCTACCCTAATAACAGAACACAGTAGATATTAATATCTTTGAAATACCTAATACAACAAACAAACGTTAAGTGGCTTAAATACTCGATTATCATGAAGCTCTTTAACTGCTCGAGCATTTATATTAATACTTTTATTCATTCATATTCTGTTAGAAGAAAAACATGATTGGATTTTTCTCTTCAATGGAATTGCGAATGAAATATTTTTTTATTCCATTACTAACATTAAAATATATAAATTAATGTTACTGTAAAGTTTACTGTAATTATTTAATTTGTAATTTTTATGATTAGGTATGTATGTATGGGACAAATAAAGCTTATTATTATTATTATTATTATATATTAAATAAAACTTCTTAATACTTTTATTAAGTAAATTTATTTACTTATATATAAAAAAACATAAATCACTAACTTTGTGACTTCGTCCGCGTAACTTTATAAAATATAAGTCTATGTTACTTGCAGATAATGTAGCTTTCTATGGGTGAAAGAATTTTTAAAAATCAAGTTAAAAAAGTCAAGTATTTTTTAAGGTTTATTCATTATAAGTAAACATATTATACCTAAACAAAAATAGGTACAAATCTCTCTTTCTGATTCGTGCCGTATTCAGAGGTTTTAAAATGACTTTATTTGTTTCTAATTTAGCAGTTAGCATTTGAGGTCAGGCTTTACATGATTATTGTTTTACTTTCCAGTGGATTGGGCGTGTAGCCCTGAAGATAGAAAGAGTTCTGTGCCGGTGCGTCGAGCGACGCTTCCACCCAGACCGTCTCCTCACCACATTTCAGATCCTAGGCGTCGGGTCCACCGCTGCGAGTTCCCAGCATGCGACAAAGTTTACACGAAGAGCTCGCACCTAAAAGCTCATAAGAGAACACATACGGGTAAAAAGTTTTCACTTATTCTTTCTTTTCAATCGAGTAACAATTTTCCTTTTTTAGACGATGACGGTATGGCACGGCACGGCAGAGCGAAGGGTCTTTTCCTTAGCATAATATGTTATCTGATAAACTACAAGTAAAGTGTTGATTAATTTACTTGTAGTTGGTTAAAGAGGCCTAGGGACCTCTTTCAACAACTCTAAGTAAAGTGTCAAGTAGGCTAACTGCCATTTAAAGTCACCGGTAAGAAAGCCCGCGCACTTGTTTCACCATCTTCGAGTAGCATTACTCGAGGGTAATTTCAATGAAAATGACTCGTAACATTTACTCGCCAATAAACTTTACTTGAAAAGTAACTAATCAACACTTCACTTGTATTTGGTGAAAGAGGCCCTAAATTCAGAAGTTTGCTGGTGAATTACTATTAATATGATGCTTTGAGATATGTAGGTATACCTAATGCGTGGAGGGACTAAGTCGCATTATGACTAGTCTTACTTATGTGTTATCATCCAGACGCAAATAAATATGTGTAATCAGTACATATAATAAAATCGTAAATGAACCGTGCCTGTACAGTCAGCATCAGATATATCGAATCTGTTTAGGCACTCAAATAGTACTTACTACACATTATGAAGTGTTACAGAAAAAGAAACACTTGAATTTAATAAAAGTGTGTTTACTCCATGGATGATATGATTAGTGACACATAAATACTATACAACCAGTCAATACCATACAGGAATATATGATATGAACATGTAGTTTATTGGAACATAGGTTCCAACATGAAGATCTATTATGTATATCGGCAGTTCAAATTAGTCTAATTAATGAGAACATTCAATGTTCTCATTAATTAGATTGTTTAGTTCGTGTTGAGTTAATCATCAAGTTAATCATTAATTAATTCTGGAAAAATATCTAAATCTAATATAAATACCTAGTCGAAAAAGTGTAAATAGTCGAATCATATTTTCATAATAAGTTTACTGTTAATTATAGAACTAAAAATCATAATTCTTTACTTTTTTCCTATTAAGGTCGGCAAACAGGCTGACTGTCCACATGATGGTAGGTGGCTACCGTACCTTCGCCTATAACACAAGCAACGTCACAGGTGTCACAAGTGCACCGCAGACTACACTAAGATTAAGGATAAGGGATGGGGAAATGGGCTTATACACTATAATTTACATAAAAATTAGAAAAGCATTTTTACGTGTTACAGGGGAAAAGCCGTACAAATGCTCGTGGGACGGTTGCGAATGGCGTTTCGCGCGCTCCGACGAACTAACGCGACACTATCGTAAACATACGGGGGCTAAACCGTTCCGCTGCCGTCACTGTGAACGCTGCTTCTCACGCTCGGATCACTTAGCGCTTCACGCGAAACGTCATGCGTAGCCCGAGAACAAACCTGCTACGCCCCCAGCAGAAGACCGCAATGCATCGGCAGTTATTTAGCGGTCACAACTACCCAACCAGCGCGCGGCCTATTACATAGTCATTCCCTATGTTGTCAATGAATAACGGGGTTGAACTGTGAATCTTATCGCTTAGTGCCTAATTACAATGCCGCGCGCTCTGGGGGCGGACTTACCGCTCAGAAGCCAAAGAAGCGCTACACGTGTCGTAGCCGAGTCAACACTCATTACACCTAATGCTTTAAAGTTAATTTTTGATATTTTATTTTAAACCATAAAGATGAAGTTTATAACTAATTCGATTTAAAATCTCTAAACGTTGGCACCGGCCTTTTTGTCGTTACGGTTCTTTGTTGCAATAAGAGAACGTTTTTATATTTGCCGTTGTTTATTGTGTAATGTGTTTGTAAGCTTTGTGTATAGAGATGTTTCTTTACGTTCGCTCGGTCGCATAGCGGCCGTGCACTGCGAGTAGTGCCATTGTCCGCGGGCAGGAAAGCGATGGCAGAAAGCGTTCGCGGGCGGTTCACCCGCCGCGCGACCGCCCGTTTCCTCGTGCTCTGTGTTAACGAACAATTTGTCACATATTGTTTGTATTTTATCTGTTGGTCCGCGGAAACCCACCGAACGTCGACCACAATCTTCAAATGTAAACTTAATAGGATGTGCGTCGTCGTTACCTGAAGTTTTGTCGATGTTTCGATACATTCACTTCGATGTTATTTTCTGTTTTTGTTAACAATTTTATTGTCTGTTTACAATAATTATATATTGAAAGTAGTTATAATCATTAAAAACACACAATATCATTTGCAAATGAATGTTTCGCTTCATGGACACCATTTTATATGTTAACTTTTTATATCCTAATTTACTTTTTAGAATTATTATGCATTTTTAAATGCGAAATATTTTATAAGTTATTTCTTACTCTTTCATTCCGATGTTCAGTATGACCTGTGTGCAGAATAAAATGGCTTAAAGGGTGTTTAAGCCATTTTATTCCGTACAGTTAGTATTTTAAGTAAATAACACCTTTGCATACATAGTTCTTAAAGTATAATTTTATCGCTATGTGTGAAAAGGTGAAAACACGCAGGTTAATGAGAAAAATACAACTATTACGTTTCTAATTTTAAAAATGTGGCAAGGAACGCAACAACTTAGTTTGTAAAAAATAAGACACCAACTTTAGTATTGGCATGTCTCCTTTCCTCTTCGTCACAATTTACAGCCCACCCATTGCCCCTAACAGTGTGTGGGCAGTGCTGTTTTTGTGTATTAAATTTTATTGGCGTAGATAGAGATAGTAAGAAATCTCCAATTTTAATGTTACGGTGTTATTTTAATGTGAACTTCAAATTTCAATGTTAGCATTAATCTGAAGATAAGGGGGAAAGTTGGCAGTGGATACGATAAAATCCAGTAATTTAGTCTGCTTGTATGTTTGTAAAAAGCTAATTTTATTACATAAGTAATATTAACACAATCGTATATCTGTTATAGGTACCTACATACTATTTCCTATACAAGTTCAAATATATTCAAAAGACGCTAGAGATGACAATTTAATTATGTTTTTTATCTGAACAAAATGCTTAAGAAACTCAAATCAATAAAAAAATTTTATTAAGTAGCTTACTTGTATATTTAATTAAAACATTAAGATTTCTTAATAACATGACATCTTGCTCGCAGTATTATTGTGTTTAATTTATTATTATAATTAAAATCGAATTGAATCGATATATAAATAAGTTTACTGCATTTAATGAAATTTATAGAAAAATAGATATTTTTTTGTATTTATATTTTTTTATACGCGAGTTTTTAAAAACATAGAAGCACCATTAAAAATAAAATGGACATGATTTTTAGGAGTTCTTTTGAATAAAATATTGTACATTATTGTTTTTCGCTAGAAGTCATTAGTCAAACCAGGTGGATAAGTTTCATCATTTTCACTCTAGCTCTATTTTCCACTTGCCCCCTTAAAATATTACTATCAATATTTCCAGATAATTTTAGTGAGAAAACTAAATACAATCGTTACCATGTAACAATAGATATAGGTTTTATATTTATAAAATAATAAACACGCTTATTACAGATCATATTCTCAAAGAGAGAATGTCCTTTTTAATCATTATTATTCGAAATAATATCCCTGTTATCTACCATTATGGAATTATACTTAGGTGAACTCGTCGAATTTTTTCAAAATGTTTATTTAAAAAAAAGTGCAACTCTTAAAATCAAACTTATAAAAAAATGTTTATGTATGATATGATAAATAATTTGGTCGATAAGAAAAATGATATTTTTGTGAAGAAATTTGTAAATATTCAAATTGTCGATTCGCTTCTTGTAAACTATTGAAACAAAACGCCCATCACTTGCACAGAGGTTCGAAGACAATATGCTACTAGCTTTCAGTACTTTACTAATACCAACTTGTCACTGCCATTTCCTTCCCACAGTTCCATTTTGTGCCCTGATACAATTTCGTGAAACAAAATTTAATCATAACTCTCGAATAATATACGGTTAAGTTGTGAAATTGAACCCTTAAAAAGAATGGTTGTACTCACAATAAAAGATTTTTTGAAAATACCTCCCGGGGGCCAATATTATAGTCTTCCCGAAATTAAGCAAAACTAATTTATCCAATTCGTTCTCGGGATAATACCTAATTACAATTATATAAGTAATAATGTAGTTTACAGTTTTTCAAAATTAATTTCTTATACTTAATATAATAAATATAGGATCTGTAAAAGTGAAATGTATATCTTAACATTTAATAGTAATAGGACCTTTTTTTTAAATTTTTTTACTATTGTCGTGATTGTATTTGGGTAAAAATTTTTAATATTACAAATTTTTAGGAATGTAACTGAAAATGAATTCTACAAACTCACTGCACTGCCAAATTGCACAATATAATATAAAAAGTAATAGAAGTGTTTTAGATTATAATATAGATGTAATGACGTTTTTGGAGAGACAAACTTTTCTTATTAAAAACAAAGGCAAATAGGTAATATTAAACATGCCTATAATACGGAATATTCACAAATTCTATAGCGTTACAAAATGGATCTGGAACGCTGTTACCAGTTTTCCTCTCCCAGTGCATGTACCTACTAATGAAGACACCAATGATTACTGTTTGATACAATTGATCAATGTCATTATAAAAATGTCTAGGCATTGTATATAGAATACCTGTGTATAGAAACTCGTCATAAATTTTTTTGTGGAAATTTTTTATTTGGTAAAACATTAGATCATTATGTTAATTTGTTTAGAATTGATTGCAGTATTAGTTCGGTAAATATTATTCTAAAGTTATTTTATGAATATTGTGTAGTTTATATGTGATATTTTATTTCTATTCGTAAAAAAATTTACACATAAGATGCCTATACAGTGTATATATATAAGTAATGCTTAATAGTATACACTGCCGTTAGCCAGGATAATTAGAAGAATTTTGATTCTACGTAAAAATATGTTTCTCTACAAAGAAGTATAATTACTTCTACATAGTGACAAACATATTATTATGATTTTTTTACTTATAAATTATACATTTATCTATTCTTGTAATCTTTTATTAAAAAAATTCAAAATATTATTATTTTTTGTTATTAGCTTTGAAATAATTAAATATGGTCATTTTTGTGGCCTATAGTAATCAATTTTTTTAAAAAAACTAGGTCAATATATATTATATATATTATACATATGTTTAGAGAGTCGCGAAAAATACGTAGGTAATCGTAAAATATAGTAAAATAAATGTGATTCATATAATAATCCAAACGTTTACCTACTTACATATAATTAATGATAGGTTAGAAATGAATGGTACATAGATAATGTATGGGATATTGTATTAAATGTGCTTTCAAGGCGAGTGTTAGTCTTAATTAGATTATATAAAATAATATTATTATGCACTATGGCTGGTATGGGCATATTTTGTAGCGTAAAAATACGATATTTATACTTAAATCATCATACGTACAGTGTATTGATATACAAAGTATTTCTAGTGAATTTTATATTATCTGGCAATTAGTGAGGTATGGTGACTGTTTTTTTAAAACATCAACCAGTATCTTAGTATATAAACTGATTGAATTTCCAAACACCAAACATCTAGGTTATTTATATACCTATAATGTGCCGGCATCTGAGTAACAGACATTATTTTACTGAAAACAGTAAACCTTTTGAGAGAGATATTTATGATAAAAACTAGTAATAGCTTAACAACGAATATTATAAAATTATATATTAGTAATTGAACGAAAAATAAATAAAATCAAGATTTTTATGTATTTTTCGTATGCATATAAAATCAAATTGTCGAAATTACTTAACGATGTATTGGATTTTGAAATAATTATAACATTTAAATATCTTCTAGAAAGAGTGTGACTTAGACAAGAAAGAAAGATTAATCTATGTCTGCTTCTGTAATCACCTAAACTTTGAAGAATAAATATCTATGCTTCAACTATTCACGCGAATTATAATACATTCCACAGTGACTGAAATTCAATCTGTTTATTTTGAAATAAAATCAACATATAAATCAACAATTATGTTAACTCATGCAGAGTTCAATTTTTCATAAATAAGATTTATGAAAATATTTTGAAAAACTTGAAAATCTATAGTATTGTAATTTCAGAAAACTGTCACAACCTACTAAATAGTAAACAATAGAGACACAATTCGTGTCTAGTCATGTTCTGGATTAAATATAGGTTCAGTCCAGAATATGACAATTTTTTTAGTCAAGTTGTGCCGAGATTAAGTAACTATAACATCTGAAATCCAAACCATCTTTCATTTTTATAATTTTTTCACCTATATCTGGAGTGTGTTTCAAGGCCAAATTTTGTATACTGAAAATGGACATAGGGTACACTTTAATGACGTCAATAACAACCTGTCTTGTTGCCTAAATTATCAAATACATAGTATCCTGATTTCATTGATTGATTTCAGTAAATTATGATAAAATCTATAAGAAACCTAAAAAATAGATTTTAATTATTAATTTGTTTCAAATATTTATTGAATATATCTAACTGAAAGATCTGGTCAAAACGAAATACATCAAATTTTTACTAGTAAGTATGTATGTCTAAGGCTGGGTTGCACCATCTTACTTTAACTATAACCAACGTCGCAAATTCAGTTAATTCGCACTCATTTTCGGCCGAAAATGAGTTTTAGGCCGAAAATGAGTTGCACCAGTTAACCAGTTATGATTATTTGTTAACTGGTGCAACTCATTTTCGGCCTAACCGTTATTTTAACTGAAGTTGCGACGTTGGTTATAGTTAAAGTAAGATGGTGCAACCCAGCCTAAATGCTGATAAATTAAAATGCTCCTACATTAACTCCTTTCTGAGCGTACCTACATTGACTTTTTTACATAATAAGTATCATATATTACAGAAATATGTAGGTAATAATATTCAAATTAATATGTACATTTTATGCGTAATAAAAAAACTGTTTTTACATTTTCAATCTGTAACTTTAAATATTTTCATTCAAATATAGTACCTACCAGTGAAAGCCCCGTGAAACTATAATGAAATCAAGGTGATTCTCTCAGACAAAATACCTACAAGTAACAAATTGCCATATTGCGAGTACTCAAATAATAATTGTTGATTTATTGTTGAATAAACTTCCTACGGTTCGATTTCTGCGCCACAAATATTAATATTCCTTACCTACGCAGAAGTAAAATCGTAGAAAAAATCAATGCAAAAGCCTCGGCTTTTTACTAATCTTCCAAGGCTCTGCGATTGTATATAGGTAATATCAGATAGTTTATTAACTATTTAAAAAAAATATAAATGGTTATTTTTTTTCTTTTATGTTTTCCCAATGAATTGATGGATGTATGCGGCCCGACACAATATGAGGTCGCAATTTAAATCGTAGTTTAAATTTGTATTAATAAATTTTTCTTATATGTGGATTTGGATTATTTATTTTAAAATATAATCGTTAGGTGACCAATCGAATCTCTAATAGAATCAGCCCCGGATCTTCAATTTTTTTTAGGCGGGGCAAAAACTGAAAAATGCCGCCCCCGCTCACATATTTATTTTTAACTTTATCATCTTTATAATTTCAGCTATCAGATGTCCACTAAGGGTGGGTTGCACCATCTTACTTTAACTATAACAAACGTCGCAACTTCAGTTAAAGTAATGGTTAGGCCGAAAATGAGTTGCACCAGTTAACAAATAATCAAATGACGTCATAACTTTGACCGTACCCGTAACCGCACATTCTTCGCTGGTTAAGGGTTATTGTTATTGTTAACTATAACGTCAAGTGTCAAAACTGCCATATGAACGCGTCAAACTGTCAACTTTAACTAAGCTTACGAATATGGCGGTGCAACGCGTTTCGCAGAAACTGTTAAAGTCAGGGTTATTGTTAGTGACAATTTGACCTCAACTTTTACTTTAACCGTGCTACGATGCAACCCACCCTAAGTAATTGATTGACATTTGGACATAGGCCTTCCGGAAATAATGCATTCATCGCTGTTCTTTCTGTGCCTATTAAGCCTATTTATTTACAGATAAATAGACATTTAAAAATTTCTTTTTCAATTTAATTCAATTTTTTTTAAAAAAATTTTCAATAATTAAAGGCTTCTAATGAAAAAAATATGGATTATTGCTAATAAAACCGTTTAAACTTTTGAGTTTTTTAGCAATAATTTGTTAAGGAACACAAAATGAAAAATCGCCTGTTTTCTTGATTTTCAGCAAAAACGATAATTTCAAACATTCCGGACACTAAGAAACATAAATCGCAGCACCTTGAAACCTTCAGGATTTTTTCAGGACATACTTATTGAGGTTGAAAAGCTATAGAAAAGATTTTTCGAATCTGCATTATTTGCAAAGTTATTGCAAGTTATCCAAATATCCTTAAATATGCAGTTTTTTACCTTTTCTTCGGTAAACATTTTCAGTTTGAAAAAAAAAATTTCATCAAAATCCGATTTAAGCTCCTTGTAGGGAATGTTTTGCAGTTTACAAAACTCTACTTTAATTTTCTGTACGACCATTATTGCCTGAGTAATTAACTATCAAAGTTAAATGTGACTTTTCACTTTGAACGACGATAACTCACTAACAAATAATCGTATAGACGTCGTGAGGAGGTCAAGTTGTAGGGAATTAAATTCTCTAAAAGAGCTTCATAGTTTCATTACACAAAAAATATTGTTACTGTTTTTACAGTGATTTCAAGATGAGCAAAATTTTGAATTATTTTTTTCGTTGGTTTTCTGACGATTACTCATAAACCGCTAACGAAAAAAAAATTTGAAACTCGGATTCAAAAACTAGAGACTTGAAGCTACAATTTCTTTTTTTAATGAGCACCGTACGACCATTTTCTTCTAAGTTACAACCTGTTGAAAATCACCTAAAAATTTGCAACTTTTTCTGGGCAAATTTTAATAGGCCAAAATTTTAACCCTGCCCAAAACATATTGCCCCTATTATAATTATAAAGTTACGCGGACGGCCGGATTTCGTACTATCTGTAAAGTGTGCATGCCGCCCTCGGGACTTGCCGCCCGGGGCATAGGCCCCGGCTTGCCCCCCCCTAGATCCGGGCCTGGTAAATATTAATAGGTACCAACCTGATAATTTGTATGCTGTTCAGTATAATTAGTTAATATAAAAAGTATTAATGTTTGTATTAGTTCGCTTGTTCTCAATATTAAATTGTAAGTGAGTACCTACTATATATTGATTGCTTATCAATTTTTATCCTCTTGCGCATCATTTTTATCGTTATACTTAATACATGTATAGATATACCTACGTCACGTCATTGTTTGGTATTTCATTATGCTGTATGAATGGTATTAATAATTATTATTATTTTTATTAATCATTAAACAAATCTATAACATGTACATTGTAAGTTCCAATTTAAACATTTAATTAGTTTGAGTACTAGCGTCTAAACTAGTCCGAGCCTGTATCTTAGACGCTAGTTTCTTAGGCGGCGGAACATTAACGTGTAAATTAAATTGTTAAATTGATTCAAACAACGTTTTCCGGGTCAGCTAGTAATAAATAAAAATACAACTATGTATGTACTTAAATAAATTTTATTTGGTTTTACTTCATATATTTACATCTTCTGACAGTACCTTTATAAAATAAATAACACATTGTTTGATAGCTCATGATATACCTAAAAAACAATTACAATAATCTTTCCAAAAACAAATATTTTTTTACATGAATAGTATTGTTCTTGAATTTTGTTCAGTTTGTTATAAAGCAAAGGACCCAAATATAAATTATTAATATGTAATATTATAATATAATCGGAGAAACCAAAGCAGCGAGACTCCGCTGGCTCGGCCACGTGGTTAGGATGGGAGATGATCGCGCAGCGAAGAGAGCAACCTGACGAGAACAACCTACTCGAGGAAACCTGACGGCCGTGGGCCCGTGGGGCGCCCTAAGTACCGTCGGGAGGACGAGGTGCAGAGAGACCTGCGCGAGCTAGTAACAGCTGACTGGCGCCAGATAGCTCTGGAACGGGTTCGCTGGAGACTTGTGGTGTCGGAGGCTAAGATCCACTACGGGTAAGTAATTATAATTTATACTGAAATTTACTCTGTCCTTATGGGTCATGGTGTACGGTTCTATAATAAACTACCTGAGATAATCAGAGCCTTATCTATAAATAAATTTAAAAGTATTAAAAGCAAACTCCTCTCGAAAGGCTATTATAAAATCACTGATTTATTTAAGCGACAATGAAGCCTGGATTTAAGCGATTCGGAGGTCAATATTATGAGTATTGTATGTGGGTATACTTTAATGTTTTTTTTTTTAATTAAGTGTAATTGTTGTTAGGTATTTTATATTTTAAAGATGACAAAAAGATTAATTAAGTCCTGAGATTCTTTCGCTTTTTTTCCGAAACCAGACGAAATGGACTGGAAGCCTAAAAGCAATATGACCGGAAGACAATGTTAAACAAGATTAGGTTGCCCACGTGTCTTGTTGAGTTTCGGTCAGTGATAATAGCTCTTTTCCCTATCTCCTATTATCCTGCAAAGGTCGGCAAGGCTTCCATTACGTTACTACGTAATTACGCAAATATTTAATTACGGTCACATTTCAGAATGCCTAGAAATCCGTAATCAAACAGTTAAATTAATTACGCAAGTGAATAAAACACAATAATCCATACTTACTAATCCGTACTAATATTATATTAATGCGAAAGTTTGTATATGGATGTTTCTGTTTGTAACTCTTTCACGCAAAAACTGCTGAACCGATCACCGTGAAATTTTGCATACACGTTGTCTGGGACACCAGAAAGGACATAGGGTTCCTTTCATCCAGAACGCGGACGAAGTCGCGAGCACCAGCTAGTATCCTATAATTATAATAACGCCTGACATCGTTATAATATCGCTGTGACGACAGTGGCGCCGCCACGCGACTATTACGCTCAATTTTTTATATTTTTAGACGATCACTCGAGAACAGTACTTTTTTCTGGATGAAAGGTATACCCTATGTCCTTTCTTGTACCCTGACGTGTAGGCAAAATTTCATGATGATCAGTTGAGTAGTTAGGGCGCGAAAAGGTAGCAGACAGACAGACAGAGTTACTTTCGCATTTTATAATATTTTTATTGATTAAAAATAAATTAGCCCCTGACTTTCTATTGAGCTCAAACATGCTGTATCCGCTGTTAGTTGGGATCATCTAAAATTAAGGAAACTAACTCCTGGCTAAGTGTCATAGCAATAACGATGTTAGGCGATATATTACTTTTTCAACGCGGTCGAAGTCGCAGGCACCAGCTAGTAATTATATAAAAAGTTTCCTCCTTTACCTAACGCTCTTTCGATAAGTAAAAACAGCATTAAATTTCTTTGCGTTATTTAGTCATTGTCTTGGTAATATGAATATGTTTCATATGTAAACTGTAATGTAAACTTTTGTGACTAACATTATCATTACTGCGGCTTCCTCGTTCTCATGTCAACGTTTCAATATTAATTTTAGCCTAACAAAATTTCCTCAATCTTTATACTTCCGTTTTATAACTTTATATCCTATGTTTGAAACATACAAAACGATGGCGCTTAATGCTGAGTATGGAAGTAAGCAGAAATGGTAATGTTCTTTTGTCCAATGAAAGCTGAGTGTGCAAAAAAAACGAAAAAGCTAAATTTAGAAAACTATGATTGTGGCATGACAAAGTATTTTATTATTTCATGAAATTTACAATATCAATATGCAGGTATTCTTATGTATAATAATTCTAAATAATTATGTTGTGCTGTTGTCATCGTAGACATTGTTTTATTAGGCCGAGTAAAAAAAATCGAATCAAACCATTTAATGAATTTATTGTTACGCTGTCTTTATATTATTACTTTTAACTCTTCTCCATGATATCTGTCGAGAGTAAAATCAATATAATAAGTATGTTTACTCTTACTGAGCGTGGTACAAATTAATATAATTATGCTCGGATTTGATAACAATTTTTAAAAATACGCAGTACAAGCAAACAAATCGGCAGGTTCTGTTTATGGATAAAATTTAATAATCATTAAAAAAAAAACGAGTGTGCTTATGACCACACGACTGAAGTGAAACTTCTTTCGCTCCATCTGTATGTATATATATATATATATATATATATATATATATATATATATATATATATATATATATGTGTGTACAATATATTAATATATGTATATAATAATTAATTATTATTAGAGGAAGAGAGAAAGAAAATGTGCGCGCGCACTGCTGTCTCTTGCTTATATCCCCCACATAACTTCCGTTCGCCTTGCCCGATCACACTTTTCGTAACGCTTACGTCACGCGTTCGCCAGCTTACTCCCCAAGTCAAGCGTGCGTAAAGAAGTTTCACTTCAAAAACATGTGCCATTGAACAGGCAAAAATATAGTGAATTATTTGTACATATAACATTAGATTGGATTTGACCTAAGTGTGTGTTTGTGTTAAGAAAACAAAACTATAAAAGTATTTTAGAATAAAGTGTATGTATGAATGGTGTGAACTATTATAATTATTTTGTGATAATCGAGTTTGTTTTTCATTTTTACAATCTAACTAAATCACAAAGTATTGAATTTGGCTGTACGTTTTATAATAACTAACTTATAAATTTTCATCATCTACATCATGATCCTATGGGAGCCAAGTGGAGGGAGGCATCTCAGCCGCAGAAATCCTAGGTCGGCCAGAAGCAGCTTATTAATTGTATTATTTGGCGAATCAGTCTATTATTGGACATGTAGTTAAAAATATACCAAATGTGATAACTCCTGGACTAAGTACTCACATTTTTTCTAAATTTCGTTTTCGTCTGAGTAGGTTGGATTTCGTTTCGACAGTGTGTTTTTTACAAGAAAATCTTTGTAATAAGTTTAATATAATAAATGTATTTTATAATACTTTGTAATCTGATCAGAGGGGTCGAGTTTACACGAAAGTTTTTTTATAAAAATTGAACGTATAAATATAACAAAACAATATGTAAGATCAATAATCATTTTAACGACTCATTAATAAGCTGGAAATTCTCTTAGGCTGGGTTGCACCATCTTACTTTAACAATAACCTCGATTGAAGACTCCTTTTAAGCGGAAGTCTGTGCCAGGAGCCTTCCTTCCATAAAAGCTAGTAACAATATATAATTTATATAATATTTTTTTAAGCAAGAATACACACACAACGCACACGCGCGTTGCGTGTGTATAGCAAATTGAAGCTGGAATAAACTTTCTACAAAATTCTGTTGCAACCTTTAAAAAAACCCTGAAACTTTTCAGGGTTAATGGGGGTACATTCAACTGTAAAAGGCCCATTCAACATTAATCATTTCATGAAAATTAGAAAGTTAGCCGTTGATGTTCTGAAAAACGATAAATTACTCTATTTTTCATATTTTTTCGAATTCACGTCACGGATGAAAAAAAAAAAAATTTTAAGGTCGCAACAGAATTTTGTAGACCCTTAAGAAAAATGTAAATCTACAAGGATAAAATATTACAAATAAAATGACATTTTGTTAATTTAAAATTTAATAATTTTCAATAATTTAAAAAATACGTAAGATGTCGAATTTCGCCAATTGTAATAAACTATAACATACCAATTAAAAAAAAAATAAAGCCAAGTCCTAGAGAATATTGTTTGATTAGACATCTTTTTTTAAGTGCTCTCTCAGCTTAAACTGAGCTTGGGTCTATTTAACTGCTAAAAATAGTAGTTAAAACAAGAAATACACGACAAGAACGAGACACGAGACACGGGACAAGACAAAACAAGAATTGTATAAAGTGTGTAAAAAAAATATAACTATTACTAAAACAAGAAATACACGACAAGAACGAGACACAGGACAAGACAAAACAAGAATTGTATAAAGTGTGTAAAAATAATCTTAAAAATATTTCTTTACAATAAAAAGTCTACTGGTATTAGGGAGCAAGTATACTGGCTTCAATTATTCAAATAGGCTACATACACGAAATAATTTAATAAACTGTAAGGCTTCGTTAATGATTCAAATACTTATCGATTAGATTGAAGCAGTGATTTCTTTTATGGACATCTTGCGTTATTTTTTTTACAATGTGTGATTATTTTTTTTCACATACAAAAATATTATACTTATCTACCCTAATCAATTTGTAAATTATTTAAAAAATCATTATAATTATTGTTCATTTGGCATAACTAGCCGTCGTCTTCATTTGGCATAAAAATTCGTCAATCTTTAAATAATAATTGTGACTTGTGACTTATTGAGTCAAAAAAGTAATAATTCAAAGTAGCAGATAGTGGTTGTCTGCATGTGCGATGAGAATAAAGACGCGTTTATGGCCTCTTGAAATTTCCCCTTGGTTGATATTAATTATTTTGGATGAGGAGGTTTCTTTCTATTTCTGAAACAAAAAAGGGATTTATTTAAATTAATCTAGCTAATCCGTTGGTTTTACGCGGTCGCTTTTGCGACAACTCACGGCGACTGCGGTTACCAACGCTCCAGATTCAGAATATATAAAATCTATACTAATATTACAAAGAGGCAAAGTTTGTATGTTTGTTTGCTCATATATGTAGGAGGTAATTTTCGAAACTACTCATCCGATTGAAGAAATTATTTTACCAATTGTTAGGATAGGATTTCAGGGTGAACATAGGCTAGGTAAAAATTCGAATAGGGAACCAGCTATCTAAAAATCAAAATCCAACGTTTGGCAAAGTTATAAAATATCAGGCGTCAATCTATGTTAGTCGCGATATTGCTTTACATATCTTTTATTTTTCAACGCGAATGAAGTCGCGGGAACCAGCGGTTTGTTGGTAATTTTGGATTAAAAGGTATATAGAAAAACACTTACTTTTCAGCCTCTTTGAGGGCCTCATGAGCCTCTCTACGGGCTCTCCTCTGGACATAGTCCGCTACTAATTCTGCTTGGCCCTCCGCTGAAAAGAGATTAAATATAATATTAAAAATATTCTATTGTCTAACTAAACCATGGAAATAGAGGTAAAATAACTTTCTCTATATATGAGAAAGTGTCCGTCGAATACGCTCAATTAGGCGGCGCTGTAGTAGCATTGGTATGTGACACACTATAATAATAATAAATAATAAAGCCTTTTATTTCCACATTTCAAGTATTACATATAAACAAATATTTAAATGTTGTAGTTTACAATATATAAAAATAATTTATTTATTTTATTAAACTAAATTTACTAAATTAAGAAATATGGATCCCTCTTTGGGTGAAGGCCTCCTCCAACTTCTTCCATGACTCCTTTTCCTTTGCCCTGTTCATCCAATTCCTCCCAGCTGTTAGAATAATGTCGTCAGTCCACCGTGTATTCGGTCTACCAACATTCCTTTTTCCTAGTGGCCCCTTCCATTGAGTGGCTTCTATTGTCCATCTTTTGTCTTTATAGCGTGAGATGTGTCCCGCCCAACGCCACTTCAGTTTTAAGGCTTCTGTAAGTGCATCTATTAGCACTTTATTTACGGATATTTCATGAAGTACGCATCCAACCAATCATATCAAACACCAATGCTACACTAGCGCCATTTTGGTCAATTTATGAACCACTATGCTTTTAGCTTGCCACTTTTTCAGTTTAACACCCATGTAATGTAAGTTGGTCCTCCTTTACCACATAGTCTAAACGAATATCAATACAAGCAATGTTGTTGTTGCTGACTTTAGCAGTATTATTGTAATTTCAGCATATGTGCTGTGCTGAACTTAAATATTTTGTAATCGTTGTAGATTCTATATATTATTATTGAAGTGTTTATGGGATTTACATTTTAATAGGATTATTTGTATGTAATCATTTAATGAAATTAAATGTCTTATCTATTGATAAGATCAAATTTACTTTACAAACACTAGCAGATGTAAAAAAATAAATAAAAAGAATATTAAATGAAACTGTAACTATAAATGTATAATTTATTTTATTCTAAAATTTTTGGGTAATTTTAAAATTCAACCCTCAAAACTGCCCCTTCCTATAAAAAAAGTTTTTTGAGGGTCTTCATAAATAAAGTTGAAAGGAAAGAAAATCATCGCACGGACTTAACCTTATTACATCGAATAATTTGAAGTCACTATCCACTGACTCCTTCTATACCACGGAATTTTGATACGGTTTTCACTGATAGAAGGAGGGATAAACGAGAAAGGTTTGTGTGTATATAAAAAAATGCAGTCGGAAGCTGGTCACTAGTATATGTATAAAGTAAACTATAATTACTTTATAATACGATTTTCACCGAAAGTTGACCGGTCGAAATCTATCTAATACATTACATGATCTGATTAGTTGTTTCGCCAAGTGCCCGCACAATTGAGGCGATGTTTTAACTATTTTGGAAGACAGAATACATACTTAAAGACCGTTAATGAAACATGCAAGTTTTGAGACATTGAATTTAGTATATGGATAATATTACCTGTTTTCTTGAAAAGATTCCTTCTCACTGCGGCTCGGGGGGGTTCCTGTTTCAAAAAGTTTAATTTTTAAATAAAACATATTTTATGAATGGGTAGTTTCAAATGAAAATCAGCTCACTTCTCATAGGATTAGAGTGTAATTAAATGCGAAATCTAATCCATTAATGGATTACAGCAGAATTAAAAGCGGTTAATGCGGTTAATTAATTATTTCTAAAAATGTTGAAACTACGATATCCTGAGGTTGTTGAAAGGAAATGAACGATAAATGAAATGTTGGCTTGGTTGCGTTGACTGCCAGGTATCCAAGAAGATTTCCCAACGTTAAAAAAAGGCTTTGCCTCTGTTACTTCTTTTGTTTGATGCATGCCTTCTAATCAATACTAATAATCTGTAAGTGTAGGTATTGTATATATGTATGTTCCTCCATAACTCTTAAACGAATTAACTGATTTTCATGAAACTTAGTAGATAAACATTTAGACGTACGGGACACAGGAAAAGCTACTTTTTCACGCGGGAGAAGTCGCGGGCGCCAGCTAGTAATAAATAAATGAAAATATATTAATAAAACTTAATTCTAAAAATCCTGATCCTGATCTAAAAATAAGATATCCTGAGAAAAACACGCGACAAATTTAAAATACGTAAAATTAAAGTAGAATATAGTTAAATATAGTTTAAAAACAGATATAAAACGCACAACGAGATAAGAAGGTGCGTTGAATAGTTCCACACTAACTTACCGTCTAAGGATAGCTGGATTTATACAATATGAATGAACAATATACACTTTTATAAAACATAATTATGGTTCATAATTTACTTTTATAATATATTTAAGTATATATTATACAAGTAAATATTATTATACTGAATTCGTGCGCAAAGTATTTAATTAAAGCATTGTTAAATACAATAAGAATCTATAAAAAAATAAATTTTAAAAATAAAAACAAAAGCGCCATCAAAAAAATCAACATTTATTTCACTTACAGCTTTGAATCGACTCGTTCATTTTCTTACTAGCAATCTGTATTAGATTCACACCGAGGACCACATCCGTGGTATTATTACATTAGGTATAGATAATATAAATTATCCCTGAGGGAGGAATTCTCATAATAATAGCGAAAACCTATCATAATTTCTATGTCGGTTGGATAGTTTACAATTCTTGGACAAATCTATATATTGAATGTTAAATATCACGAGGCGCCTGTGCGTTGTGTCAAACGATTCGATTTTATAAGTGTATAAATAAAAAAATAAATTAATACATAAAATATAAAAATTGGGTAAAAGCGTAATTTCAGTATTCATTTTATAAAATGTACAAGGACACAATTACTGTGTGAACCTCTTCAATGTGTTTTTTTTTGCAACGAAAATGGTCGGAGAGCGAAGAAACTGAACAACGCCGTTGGAACAATATAATTCGAATTAGAAAAACGACTAGAAAACGGATATTCGTATGAATAGATTCAAAGTCAGTAAGTGTCAGGGAGACGGAAGTTAGTGTGGACAAAAACACATTCACTGCGTCCTTAACGCCGCCCCTTCTGTTAAACTAGCGATGATATTTCATGCACACTGCCATTTGAAAGGATCACTTTAGTGGGTGGGCAATGCAAAAGATCCGTTTTGACAAGTGTCAATAAAACAATAGAACAAAAACAATCTCTCATTATAAATTTGTTATACTAATGTTATAAAATGCTTTCAGTTTTCAATTTATTCTCAATAATGTTTACTCACTGTCGAGTTTAGGTGTAAAGGTTGACAGTGGTTTAAAAATGACAGATGTCTAAAACGGACCCGTTTACTTGTCCATGTGGCATTTTTATATAATGTGGACGGATGAGTAATAGCTTTTTTGGGGCGGCACGTGTTTGGGATGCAGTTCGTGTGGCGCACCTCCCTATGAGCGCGAGTGACGTCACACCGCGTTCTCTCGCTGGCGATGGTAAATCTAGGTAATGCGGCAGCGATGTACCTGGCTGGTATCTTTCAGGTGTTGCTGGCTGGCCGCCTCCTTGCGTGCACGAGCTTCTCTTGTCTCCATCCGAGAGCATGATGGAATACCAGGGATGGCCGGCACATCCTTGGGTCGTGCTCCTTTAGTGCATGATGGATTACTAGACGACTCTGCCACTGGAAAAAGGCAGCGTCTAAACTTTAGACTCTAAAGTAAAGCCATGGATACAAAACGAACAATGTAAAAAATAACCAGACAAATACTGTGTTCTACAATATTGTGTCATTATTAGAGATTCGAAGAATAGTTGTCTAAAATAAACTTTTAATGAACAAAAAAATACTTTAGATTTAAAAATATTCAAACTTTATATTTTCTAACAAAACAAAACACGCTTTAGTAATAGGTATTATAATCATGAATCATTAAAATAAAAAGTTGCCAGCATTTAAAATGTAATAGGTATAAAATTTCTCCAAAATTTTAACAAGTAACAAATATTATTAAAACTATAATATAAATAACAAATTATAAATTAATAACAAATTATTATTAAACTGAAACTTTTTTCCATCTCGAATTTTTTTGTCCATCTATCTATCACATGTACAGCCGGCCGCGGAGTAGGGGTAAGTGAAAGGCGCTCAGTAGAGCAGCCAAGGCCAATATGGGGGCGCCCATGGCTCGCATCAGCTGACCGTGTAGAAAAAAGTTTCACTTGCATTGTGGTTTCATAAAACCACACAATGTTTTTTATTTGATAAATAAATTATTATTATTGATTTTGATTGTTTTTTACATTTCTTTTTTAATGTCGAATAAAAATTATTCGCGACATTGTTCCTCCTTGTCGATAAATTAAAAAGTATTAAAAGTAACAATGGCCATATTTGTGTCAATAAACAAATCGTAATAGTCGAATAAGTCGTAAACGGTAAGTGATAACTGTAAGTAATTATTTATCCTAATTTATAAATTAAGTCAGTTAAACCTTTCATTTGTATCTAAGGCTGTATAATAAATCAATAATACAGCTGCAAAAACGAGTTAAGTAAGACTACGAACGATCACGTAACTTCAGATTCGATAAGACCGTATGTATCGAAGGGAAAGTTGCTGATGTGTGATCCTGGCTACTTTAGAAAGATGAGCACAACCGGAAATAATATGCCTGAGTGTTTCTCCAGGACGGTGGCATACCGTCTTTCGGGATATATTTCCGGTAATTTTAATACCACATCAGGACCCGTCATGGCCTTGTAGAACCGCCCATGCAGCTCCTTGCCCTTTAATACGTTCCTTCGGTCTTAGGTGCTTAGAACCACAATATAATAAAATAATAAAAAAGTGCCATGGCTTCTCGATGGCACAGTAGACATGAATATGTCTCATATCATAAATAAAAAAAAAGAAAGATTTAAATGGTCCCTATCCCTATCCCTATCCCTATCCCTATCCCTATCCCTATCCCCATCCCCATCCCTATCCTTATCCTTATCCTTATTCTTTCCCCTTATCCTTAATCCTTCTATGGTCAACAGGGATAAAATATATATATAAACAAACGAACAAACTATCCCTATCCCTATCCCTATCCCCATCCCTATCCCTATCCCTATCCCTATCCCTATCCCCATCCCTATCCCCATCCCTATCCTTATCCTTATCCTTATTCTTTCCCCTTATCCTTAATCCTTCTATGGTCAACAGGGATAAAATATATATATAAACAAACGAACAAATTATAATTAATTCATTTACGTCATGGTAACGATTTTCGTGACACACATTCTTTCGAATAGACCCCAGAGAAGACATATTCATGTCAATATAATATTATTATTATTATACTCAGCTGCATCGGCGTAATCATACTCATAACTGCTATTACTATGCAAACATGACTCACCTCCTTGTATTTCCTCTTCTTCAGAGTCTGTGAGGATGATGACGCTTGCATCCTGTATTGTGTGTTGCGTTTCCTCTATATAACAGTTTTTGTTAGGTCTCCTAAATGTCACATAGCACCGGCGGGGGAGAGAATTATCTTCGTCTTCGTCGTCTGGGATGGTGATGATGCTTGCAGGTTTTCGTATTGTTTGTCCCGTTTCTGCAATCAACACACCTTATTATATAATACTAGCTGGTGCTCGCGACCTCGTCCGCGTGGAATAGTATTTGGGTATCTCTAACGGTTTTCGCAGCGCACGCAACGGAAGCCCTCAAAGATGAATAATTTTCCCCGTTTTTACAACATTTTCGACTGTTTCTTCGCTCCTATTAGTCGCAACGTGATGTTATATAGCCTAAAGCCTTCCTCGATAAATGATCTATCCAACACTTTTTTTCAATTTCATCCAAAGAATTTTTCAATTCGAACCAGTAGTTCCTGAGATTAGCGCGTTCAAACAACAAACAAGCTTCAGCCTTATAATATTAGTAAGTATAGATTAACCAGCTGCTGCCCGCGCCTTCGCCGGCATAACTTTGTAACCTTGTATTAGTAAGACATGGAACATTTTTATACTTTTTATTGTCAATTTACCTCACTTATTATATTTACATCAGATACAATTCATATTTAGCAAATAATATTCAATTATTAGGTTTTCTGTCATTGGAAGTGACTTGCATTTAAAATACAGGCTCGGCCTAGTTGAGATGTAAGAATTGATTAAAATCTCACAAAATAATTAAGTAAAAATATGATTTTATTATTACTCTCATCTAACTCGTCTCCCCTTCAGAATCCCAACTGTCTCAGGTTATTCACTGAGTTATTATTATTATCATACACTGCATCGGCATAATCATCCTAATAACTGGATTCAACACAGCGCTACAAAATATTGATGCGAAAATGCTATCACTATTGTTTTAAGAGCTATGTACGTGGTGCCAGACTTACCCAACTTCGGAATGGCTGGTATTTCAGATATGAATGCTGTTTTATATGCTTATTACCGTATGGGTATTGGCTAGTTTGGGTAGGCGGCCAATACTCCGGTATCAGGTGGCGAAGGTACAAAAAATCGTATCTACTTACCCTAAATTGGAATGGCTAATTTTTATATATGTTATACAAAATAGTGTTAGAAAATAATATTCATTGGTGCCAGACTCTTTCCGTGGGCCCGGCCTTAGCCAAACTCTTCAAAGTTGGCCAAAAAAATTATTAACTTACCTAATTTTGGAATGCCTGGTTTTTAGATATTATATGTAGCGCACTATTTTAAACCTAACTTTAAGTAGCCAGACTAATCCGATGGGCCTAACATCCCGCCAGACTCGACAGAAGTTCCGCTGTGAGTATGAGTTAAATTTTACAAAGTAAACATGCAAAGAGTTCGTAGTTAAAGCGATCGACAGATTATTCGTTTCAATAAGTTATTTAGGACACCTGTAATACTTATACACACATATACAAATATACTTCTTTCCAAAAAGCGATCGACAAATTATTCGTTTCAATAAGTTATTTACATACCGGGCACTGGACTTGGAGGGGGGCTTAGAGAAGACAGTCGAGTTCCAGAAAGTGCCAACTCTTCCAAGGCGCCTGTCGATTTATGTTGATGGTCCATTCTCTCTAGTGGTCGATTTATCTGCAACTATTCATGTTATATTAGCATTTATACGCATTAGTTCAACAATGAATCCCGAACAGAAAGTTTCATTAAAATTTTAAAATTCATCATTAGAACTTTAAAAAAAAAAGTTAAATTAAAGAAAACGAAACACAAGTATTTAAATTATATATATCTGTATATATATTTATATATACATTATTAAAAGATTATATTAATGTTGGCAGTAATTTAAGAGGTTTTAGAGACGACATGCCACACAGTATTGTAATAATTTTCTTACTTGTTGGAACAAATCCGACTCCGATGGCCACTGAAAAACCAATGTGCGTTAGTAACCATAAATACCTTCATTGCTATGATTAATGATTTGCTAATTGAATAATTGAATGAAGTAAATTTAATCCATAAAAACCCATTTTATTATTATTATTACTATAAGCGCCTCCTTTGCTCTGTACAGTAATTCTGCCTGTGCCAACCTTAACCTTAACTACTTATATTATATTAGTATAGCTTTATTATTAAATTTCAAGTTGAATCATACGTGAATCTAATTTATTTTAAATTATAATATTAATAGGATTGGACACGTCTTTTATACGATTTCAGCATGAGGAATAACAGTGTAATAACTGGCTAGTGGAGCATGTCTCAATGAGCATGTTAAATGGATACAAATGTACTCTGTTTAAGTCTGCACCATTTTTTGAGAACTAGGCTTTTAGTAGCGATTGAAGTTTTATTTTAGCCACAAATTTATATTTTATTTGGCTTTTCAAACCCGTATACTGTTCTGATTGATTAAATAACTAAAATGTTTACATTTTGGAGACAGAAAATATTGTTTTATTTGCCTGGTTTTAACATGCCATATGCGCATAATTTCCACTATGATATAAATAATGGATTTTTGTAGATTAAACAAGTAACAAGTGAGTCATGTGGTAGTTTCAACGGTTTAGAAGATGAAGGCAATGTACAACCAATCTTAAATCATACGTTATATAATTATGTATAACATGTGAAATATTAAGATGTACCAGCACATTTAGTTTTGTTTACTTTTAATATTATTGAAGCATCTTCAGGCCGCTATTTAAAAAAGCCTTATTACAGTTTGAGTCAGTCTGATAAATTTAATTTGTTTTTAAATTGGCACCTATATGAAAAGCATTATTTAAATTCATTGAGTGCCATAGCATTAACCAATGTATTATCACATTGAATAACCGCGTATTTATTGACACGGTAATGTGTCAATAATGTCAAGACAGTTATTACGTGGTACGATTTAAGAATACATATTTGTTGTTAGTAACCATGTAAATATAAGAGCAACCATCACCATACTACCGGCAGCCACATGGAAAATATTTAACCTGTAGGTATCCACAAGGTTGAAAAGCAAAATATGCTCTCCTTATGAGATAAAACTATAATAAGCTGATGTATCAAAATAATTATTGCGTGATTTTTGACCAGTTTCGTAGTTTTGTTTTTAGAGGGCATACACTCCTAAAAACACTGCTCGATGACGATGACCCGAAAACTAATTGAGAGCACTTTTGAAGCGTTAGTGTCGATTTGAAGCGTTAAACTCGATTATGAACGTTTTCACCAACAGACACCTACAGTTAGGGAACATGTAACTGCTATTTAAGTCTGCCGCTAGATGGAGGATTGAGAATGTGACTGCCATTAATGGCCGGCTTAAGTAGCTGTTATATGTTTCCTAACTGTAGGCGAGTGTTGGGACCTTTTATTTGGTATTTACCTTGTCCCGAGGTCTGAAACGCCTGTTGAGGTATTTGGTTATACTGTTTAAGAAGCTTTTGTTTCGCTTCTCCTTCGTTAATTCTGGGTCTGAGAGGGACGGCATAACGGGCAAAGGCATTATAGGAGGTGCAGGGCGAGGAGGAGGTAAACATGTATCCAGCGACGGCGGAGTTTGTGGTGGAGTCATTTGAAATGTAAATGCAGGGAGTGGAGGAACAGGGGGCGGAACATTTGATACGACGGCCATACGTGGCCTTTTTGAACACCTTCTATTCAATCTCGATCCATTACCAAGCCTCTCCAAAACTAGCCCTCTAACAACCTCCATCTGTTTCTGTCTATCTTTATTAATCTCAAGTACTTTATATTGTTGCGGGGACGGCAATGACCCTGACGATTTTTCATTATTTGACGGCATTGAATAAACACGCGGCGACAATATACTTAAATTATTTGAAGTAGCTGTACTACCCGTGGAAGAAGTTTCCGATGACTTGACAATTTTAGATGGGCTCAAAAAAATGTCATTTGCATTTGAATTGACCGTACATGAAAATTCAGAAGTTAAAGGTGGGGTATATGCAAATAAATTCTCCGTATGAGGTAGCGTAGAATGAGATGTATTTAGATGGTGAAAATTTTCACTCTTTGATCGGCATATGGCAGGAGAGTATACCCTAAAAGTGCTGGGGGTCGTTTCGGAGGGTGCGTGGTAATTCTCATCTGTAAGAGGTGGTGAAATCATTTCATCGTTATTGTTAGTTTTATTGTGATTTGTTCTTTTTGGTGTGTCTATGAAGTCTTCAAATTTACTGTGCTCTAAAGGCGGTGACATATCTGAATTAAATGATCCAGTGTAATTAGTTCCGTTCACTACTTGTTTTTTATTAATATATGTCGTTAAGGAATCGCCAGGTCGGTTTATTGTAGCATTCAAATTAGGTTTAACTATCATTTCTGCGAAGCTCTCTATGACATTTTTCGGTTCCGTTTTCGGCGAATCGTGATCAAATTCATGCACAATTTCCATAAAACCTTCGTTAACGGGATGTTCTGATTTTTCTATTGATGGGTCCTGATCACCTTCGTCGGCGAATTCGAAATATTCGAGGGCGTTAGAGAACATAACTTTTTCTGGACTCGTCCGTCCACAGACATGGGATGAGAGGGCAGTAACATTCTTAGCGTCATGTACTATTTTGGGCCCACTTAGCGTTCTAGGATTCTTACTACGCCGTAGAACGCTAAGCGGATCTTCTTTATCTTCCAGGCCGCAATCATCTAAAACAACGCTTTCAGCTGCCCAATCTGAAAGCTCAGTTTCAGTCAGAGCCAATGTTGTAGCATCACGACATGATTCAGACGATTCAGATTCCGCCACAACCACAGTAGTTCCAGAAAGGTCACCAGATACTTTCTCATCGGCGTTGTATGTACTAATATTTATTAGTGTGCTGTTATGTTCAATTAGTTCGCCGCCTTCATTGTGCACTTCTACTATTGGCACTGTCTGATTAGGCATTTTTTGTGTATGTGAATCCTCTGAAAGAGAATCGGAATCTAATGTCCTATCACTTTTCAATTCTTCGGGAGGCTTTTCCACGTTAACGTGAAAAGCAATAGTTACATTCTGAGCCGCAGCGATGGGAGCTGGGTGCAACATCTTCTGGAATTCAGTAATATTTGTGCGAACCGCTTCAATTTTTGTGTCTAATTGTGAAGTGGAGTCCGATTTGCGAACCGCCGGTGGAGATGGTTCACCTAATAGATAACGTCGTTTGAGCTCAAGGGCACGTTTCGTGGCTAGACCACCAGCAGACCTGGTTCTATTGAGTGGATAGTCTTGAGGTCGGGGTGGCGGAGGGGGTGGTATTGGTTCAGTTACAAGAATGGCGGGGGGAGAGGGTTGGACAGCAATTTCCTCGCGAGCAAACTCGCTATCGGTAGATACTTCCGTAGCGGAAGATACCTCCTCTTCACTTGATTCGGACTCCTCATCCGACTCCACCTGAATCCAGAATTAATGTTGACCAGGGCCTGTACTATCACCTCTTAAAGCGATGCAAAGACGATTGAGTGAGGGAGATGTCGCCTTACATCATGTATTGAGCCATCTCGTTTACTCACTCGTTTTTGCATCGTTTTAAGAGTGATAGTAGGCCCTGTGGCATTAAATTCGAAACACGTAATTTTATAATTTTGAAATGAAAATGTACCAAAACTTTCACATCACAAATATGTGTCCATGTGCATTGAAAAGTGAAACAAAAGTAACGAGGACTCATGTATTACTAATATTAAAAAATATATATATCAAAAGATTATCAAAAGAGGCATTATTTGGATTAAGGCCAAAACCTTGACTGGGCGCTCTATTTGGTTATATCGGTTCTAACGGAAGACCAGCGCAGGTTTTTACAACCTGCATTATGCTGAGTTAGAGCCAGTTTGTGGCGAGGGACGTTTTTGTCTTTCTGTGTGTTATATGTCCTTTGCTACAAATAAAATTTATTCTTATTCTGAAAAAGGCTGTAGACAGGGTGTGGTAGAAGCAACGGGTGGTCAATGCCACCAAGGCAATTCAGAGCGAGCACGACCTTCAGCAATGAAGAAGCTGACTATATCTATCTTATTTTTCTTATATAAATCTTATTCTATTAGAATTCGCCTAGGATAAAAGCGGAAAATTAGAGGCGGATTTGGAGGACAGAATGCTTCCAAGCATTCGTATGTTATTTCCTAGATAACTACTAAAGTAGTGGGTAATTCCTTGGACTGCAATATCAGCGGATATAAGATAATCATTTTACATTTATTTTATTTATATTTATTAGGAAGCCAACACAGTATACAACACTCCATGCACACTCCTAAATAATTCTAAAAATCCTGATCCTGATCTAAAAATAAGATATCCTGAGAAAAACACGCGACAAATTTAAAATACGTAAAATTAAAGTAGAATATAGTTAAATATAGTTTAAAAACAGATATAAAACGCACAACGAGATAAGAAGGTGCGTTGAATAGTTCCACACTAACTTACCGTCTAAGGATAGCTGGATTTATACAATATGAATGAACAATATACACTTTTATAAAACATAATTATGGTTCATAATTTACTTTTATAATATATTTAAGTATATATTATACAAGTAAATATTATTATACTGAATTCGTGCGCAAAGTATTTAATTAAAGCATTGTTAAATACAATAAGAATCTATAAAAAAATAAATTTTAAAAATAAAAACAAAAGCGCCATCAAAAAAATCAACATTTATTTCACTTACAGCTTTGAATCGACTCGTTCATTTTCTTACTAGCAATCTGTATTAGATTCACACCGAGGACCACATCCGTGGTATTATTACATTAGGTATAGATAATATAAATTATCCCTGAGGGAGGAATTCTCATAATAATAGCGAAAACCTATCATAATTTCTATGTCAGTTGGATAGTTTACAATTCTTGGACAAATCTATATATTGAATGTTAAATATCACGAGGCGCCTGTGCGTTGTGTCAAACGATTCGATTTTATAAGTGTATAAATAAAAAAATAAATTAATACATAAAATATAAAAATTGGGTAAAAGCGTAATTTCAGTATTCATTTTATAAAATGTACAAGGACACAATTACTGTGTGAACCTCTTCAATGTGTTTTTTTTGCAACGAAAATGGTCGGAGAGCGAAGAAACTGAACAACGCCGTTGGAACAATATAATTCGAATTAGAAAAACGACTAGAAAACGGATATTCGTATGAATAGATTCAAAGTCAGTAAGTGTCAGGGAGACGGAAGTTAGTGTGGACAAAAACACATTCACTGCGTCCTTAACGCCGCCCCTTCTGTTAAACTAGCGATGATATTTCATGCACACTGCCATTTGAAAGGATCACTTTAGTGGGTGGGCAATGCAAAAGATCCGTTTTGACAAGTGTCAATAAAATAATAGAACAAAAACAATCTCTCATTATAAATTTGTTATACTAATGTTATAAAATGCTTTCAGTTTTCAATTTATTCTCAATAATGTTTACTCACTGTCGAGTTTAGGTGTAAAGGTTGACAGTGGTTTAAAAATGACAGATGTCTAAAACGGACCCGTTTACTTGTCCATGTGGCATTTTTATATAATGTGGACGGATGAGTAATAGCTTTTTTGGGGCGGCACGTGTTTGGGATGCAGTTCGTGTGGCGCACCTCCCTGTGAGCGCGAGTGACGTCACGCCGCGAGTGACGTCACACCGCGTTCTCTCGCCGGCGATGGTATATCTAGGCAATGCGGCAGCGATGTACCTCACTGCTGTCAGGCGGTGGCAGCTGTATGGTCGGCACTTCCCTTCGGCGAGCTTCTCTAGCCTCCCTCATCCTAGAGCCCGATTCGTTTTCGGACGACTCAGCTGCTGGAAAAAGACAACGTCTAAACTTTAGACTCTAATGTAAAGCCATGGATACAAAACGCACAATATAACAAATAACCAGACCCATATGTACTGTGTTCTACAATATTGTGTCATTATTAGAGATTCGGAGAATAGTTGTATAAAATAAACATTTAATGAACAAAAAATACTCTATAAAGATATTCAAACATTATATTTTCTAACAAAACCACTTTAGTATTAAGTATTATTATCATTAATAGGTAGGTAATTGCCCTTTAACCGCTTGGTTTTGCAGGAGCTGTCGTGCCCCTAAAATACATACTTCCGACCGATGATTTGGGATGGCACATTCTGTGGGAGATCACAGTTGTTCGGATTATTATTACTATTATTATCATACTAAACTGCATCGGCGTAATCATCCTCAACTAAATCGCTGCAAAATATTGATGCAAAAATGTTATTATTATGCAAGCCAGACTCACCGTCGTCCGAAGCATCATCATCTCCATAAGAATCATCCGAATCTTCGTTGGTATATTTCTGGCGTATGGCAACAGGACCGTTATCGTTTTCTTCTGCATCGTCATAATCACCGTCCTCTTCGTCCTCGTCCTCTTCGTCGTCGTCAGAACAGGACTCGCTAATGTCACTGCAAAATATTGATACAAAGATCCACTATCAGTGTACATGCGTGATAAATCTAAGGAAATAGATACAAAAGATGTGGATGTGTCATGGCCTTGTGTTTTACGTGAATACGTGTACGTTATACCAGTAATATTTTCTTTGAGCGTTTTGTATATGACTTGAGTTACATGATCTCGGAAACACAGACTAGGAAGTTCCAATCCTATTAAATATTATGTTTCGGAATTTTTCAATAGATGAAATAGCCATGATGGAAATTTTACTAGACATTTTGTATTGAAGAGCAACAGAGGAAAAGAAGGTTTGCTGTGCATGTGCATGACAACATTAATACATAATTAATGCTGATCTGTGGCGGCCCGCGTCTGTACGGACACGTTCCACTCACGCGTTACACCTATAAAAATGTATGTAATTATTTTTTTGTGTTTGTGCTACGCAAAAAATCTGTAAAAAAAAATACGCGTCTGTCCCGTACGGTGTCTGCGTCACATACGATATAAGCGAAGCTTAGGATCGACCCTAAGCCGAGTGCGTTTTGTGGTTACTGAAACTGCAGTGTCAAAAAGGTAAAACTTACGTGAGCCCTCCAGCGCAGGAAGTCTCCGACTGCAGGAAATTGCGATCTGTCCATTCGTCTTCGTCTATCTTGTTAGATGTTGAGGACAGCCGGAGACTAATGCGTTCGGGCGGTTTAGATATCGAGTGCGTCTTTAGTATGGGTGACGAAACTGCAATAGCGGCTACGTCGGGAACTGCAGTATCGTCGACGTCGGCTACTGCAGTAGGGTCCACGTCCGCTACTGCAATAGCGGCTACGTCGGGAACTGCAGTATTGTCGACGTCGGCTACTGCAGTAGGGTCCACGTCCGCTACTGCAATAGCGGCTACGTCGGGAACTGCAGTATCGTCGACGTCGGCTACTGCAGTAGGGTCCACGTCTGCTACTGCAGTAACCGACGTGGACGCTACTACAGTAGCGCCCGCGTCCGATAATGCAGTAGCGGACACTGCAGTGTCCGGTACGGTAACGTCACCGTGACGCAAGCACACCAATCGTACGCCGTTCCTTTCCGTAGTATAGTTGCTAAAAACAATTCACGATAATGTTTAATAATCAACAGTTGCAAGGCAGTTATGCGGGTTTCGTTTAGGTAAATGTTGACGGGCCTCACGACAGTTTCGGGTAAATAATATCCCGAGACTAGCCTCGCGAGGCAGGCTGAGCAAGAATTTCTCGAATATTCAGCAATGGACAACCATGTTTTGTTTAAAAAAAAAACAGACACGTTTTAAATAAAGACTTGATGCATTAAAAAATTTTATGAGAATTGCAGCTACAATAAAAAAACTTTAGTGCCAGGTTTGCAAATATCACTCACTCCTTTATTGAAAAGAGGGTTTATGTAAGAAATCCTTACCCTGGTCTCAGAGTAGTTTTGCACACAGAACAGCGAAAGCAGCTACGGTGCAAATGAATACCGTCTGCTATAACGGCTTCAGCAGCGAAAACGCTCTTTGAACAGGACGCGCATGTCATACCCGGTGTTGCAGGCCTTTCCCAAATTCTTCTAGGCTGTAACAAAAATAAAAACATTTTACAGTATACAATATATTTTATATATTATAAAAAAACCATTTTTTAAATATTTTGTCCCCCTTTCGCGACATTGAGTGTAGACCACCTAAGTGCTCTACACTCAATGTGGCGAAAGGGGGAACCTGGCCATATTTTTTTTTTGACAATTTGATTAGTTACTATATTTAAACCTTATTAACTTTTGCCCATAGTTACACAAACAGTACCATGCGTATTGCACTAAGTAAGGATTCATCTATATTTTGTGTGCCGAAATCGATATAAATATACGGACGGTTACGACGCGACCAATTATTAAAAAATAAAAACAACAAAAACTTACTGTTACGTTCTCTTTGCATGGTGTCAATTTATTCCTAACATCCAGGTCTTTTGCGGCGAACGTCTTGGCCAAATTCGCCACCTAAAACATATGCAATAATCATTAAACGTGTAATGTTGGATGCAATATGACTGTGCTTCTCTAGATACAATTGAAAATAGATTTTATAAATTAATTACAGGTATAACGAATCGTAATATTTTTTTCACCTTATTTGTTCCTAGTTCCGGTCGGCCGCTGTCTCTCCTTTTTCTGTCTAGTCTATTTAAGGTTTCGTCCGTTTGCTTCCATCTGTCATCACTGGAACCTTCTTTGAGTCGTTTTTGACGATCCAAAAACTGTAAAATGAAAAAATATTTAAACAAGTAAACATGTATATATAGGGCGTCCCACGACAATGCCACATGGAGGGAATTTTGAGCATTTGATATATTGATAAATTTTGTATTAAACATTGTAAATTCATGGTCTTCCTTTTATTTTTGACACTATGTTATTTAGCAAAAAATAATCCTTATGATGAAGCCTTTCGATCGGTATGATAAAGCTACAGGGTAATTTTTTTTCTCGTGTAGCGGGTTCGATTCCCGGTTCAACCATATAATTATTTAAAAATCTATGAATGCAGTTTAAATTGTTTTTTAAATTAAAATAATGTCTTCTTTCAGTAAAATGTTCCATCTACAATATTCAAGGTACTTTCCCTCCATGTGGCATGGTCATGGGACGCCCTGTAGGTATATATAATTTTTGAGGGGTCACAGACACTATGAAAATAAGCGAAAATTAAAATATTGTGGTTGAGCAATTGATCGGTAAATTAAATAATTAAATTCGCCGAAAGCGAGGAGAACTAACTCGCCAACGATAACCGCTGTCACATTTAAAGTGACAGTTATCCATTGTCATGGCAGCCTATGACCGTTGAACGTCAAAGAAAACCACAGCAAAGCGTGGTCGGGCTCTACTAGTCTATATCATACTTACTAATATTATAAAGAGGAAATATTTGATTGTTTGTTTGTTTGTTCGAATTGAATAGGCTCGGAAACTACTGAACCGATTTGAAAAATTCCTTCACTTTTGAAAATCTATATTATCAGCGAGTAACATCCGTACTAATATTATAAATGTGAAAATTTGTATGGATGTACTCTTTCACGCAAATATATTTTATAAAGTTAGGTTGACGAAGTCGCGTGCAACAGCTAGTTTTATATATTTTTAGATAGATGATCCCTCACGAACAGTATTTTTTATTAATTAAAAGTACCCTATCTTCCCTTCCTTTCCCCTGTCCTTTTCTGTATCACTGACAACGTTTGTGCAATATTTCACGATGACCGGTAGATTAATTAAGACGTGAAAACACTTATAATAAACTACCTCTTTCCTATCCCACTTTGGAACTCGTTCGGCGGTTCCTGGTTCGGGCCTTCCCAACCTGTTCTTTAAAATTCTCTTTTCGATTTCTTTCACATTCCAATCGTCGCGTTCAAGTCTTCCCACCGCACGTAATAAATCCTTCGGCTTGGACGGAGGCGCAAGGTTTATAACGGGCGATGGCCCAGAAAGATTTGCGGCTAATTCAATGATACGGTGTCCTCTTTTAGTAGCTCGAGTTTCGCTACCTACTGCACGTGCTTCCCCCTATTAGTTAAATACAGAATAATGTTCAAAAACAAAATTACTGCGGTAGGAGAGCCCATGATGCTAAATGTGGAGTTTACTCGAGCGTCGTGGGGACTAATTGGATTTTAAAGATTAGACAGTAGAAAAAAAAGGTTGCAATCTTTTCTCCGGTGGAGGGAACTTTCAAGAGCCTTCACATAATAGTCAGATTATGAAACAGCACGATCAGGAACTTAAACTGAACCGCTCTGACGCGCTGGACTATTTCAAAATAGCGATAACAGCTGCCATGAGATTGCCTCACATCCGAATCGTCAGTCTTATAAAATCCCTTTGGAAATCTAACGATAGGATTTATATTTTTCTCATTTGTAACCCCTATTTCCGTACAGCCCAATCCATAATCGGAGACACATTGGGCATACACATTACCAATATTTGTCGCGCTCGAGTAAATTCCCAAATACCTTCTTGGGTTCCTCTATTAACAAAAACGAAAAGCCGCACATTAGTTAGCGACTCGCATTTCACTCAATATGTATTTTCAATGTTAACCAAATAGATATCAAACATTGTTAGTTAAAAAAGAGTGTAAAAATGAACACAGCAAAAACGTGATATCTGATTTTTTAAACGGTCAATTCAAACAAACAAACCAACAAACAAACGAACGAACGAAATCTGAAATCTGAACGAGTTATTAGTTCATGCACACACATTTCGTATATTTTTGTACGTAGGAGTATTAAGAATTAACCAGCTTCAACAAGAGTTATGTGACTAGAAATATGGGAACACTTTCTGGAAAATCGCATGCAACACCAATCACACTTATTCTCACGTGATGCTGCAATTTTTTTTCTAATTTTTTAACTCGTTCTCCGAATTGTAGAGCACTGGCTCTGTACTGTTGCAAACCATAATCGTTTTCCAGGTCGGTTGTAGCAAAATCAAACCGTGGTTCAGTTGCTAACATCTGCACACTTTTCTCAAAGCGTTGTTTCATTATTTCTCTAGCCGCTTTTCGTCTGCTAGTTTTCGGTCGTTTTTCATTTCGTTTTTGCATCATATCAGACACTCTTTGAACCCTAAATGAAATTTCTCCGGAGTTCCTCCGCAAGGGAATTAGTTCGGGGCTTAAATTTATATGTGGCTTATAACCTTCGATAAGTTCCGCTACTTTTTGCCTTCGTAACGCCATCTCTGGATTTCCAATAGATTCTGAACGCCTGGAGCGGTCCGGACTAGGGCTGCTTACACGTTTGTTCTCTAATATTTCTTCCATTCGTTGTAAACGTAAAACAATTTCTGGGTTCGATATCGAACCTGATCTAACAAATCGTGATTCAGGGCTTGGGGTATGCGTTCTTTTGTTCCCTTCAAATATTTGGGCAATTCGTCTCGTGTTATGTTCAATCTCAACTGCTCCAATAGAATTTGATCTTACTTTATGAATTTGTATTTCTGGACTCTCTGAACTTTTTTCCTTATGTACTACTACTACTTCAGATAGTCTTCTGTTTGTTGGAGGTAATAGGCTATCAGTCGATGCTGAGCGAACGAATTGTTTTTTCTTTACATTTGTAGTCGTTTCGATTTTAGAGTTAAGCTCTGGTTCTGCTTTAATAACAGTTGTATCAACGTCTGCGGAGTTATCAAATATGTCTGAAAAATCTGGTACTTTGATTGATTCTCCGTCTAAGCCCTTTAATTTCCTGGGGGGTTTACTTGGCTTTTTTTCTGTTGCAGTATCTTGAAAGAACCTAGTAATTGATTTTTCACTAATTTCTTTAGGCTTCAATTTAGTTTTTGTAGTGCCTTGTAGAAGATGACTAACCGATTCCCTAAACATATTTGGATCAGGAGAATCTTCTGGATCTAACAAGGCAATGATTTGTTCTTGAAGTTCTTTTTGTTTAATATTGTGTTCATTATTATTTTGCATCGCATCATGTCCTTCGATCAATCTCGCTAATTTAGTAATATCGTTTATTTCAAGCTTCCCTATCTTTTTACGTAAAAACTCTGCCGGGTCATTACTTACTTGCGATTTACTGCTGCGTCGTTTCTTCTTATGCGCTTCTGCAGCACCTGTAAAAAAAGTAGACATTGCGGTTTATGAAAATTTAAAAAAATATTACAAAAAAATATAGGCTAAGTTACATACTTGTGAAGGCAGATGGTTGTTGATTTCCAATATTTTGCAGACTTTTCTCCTTTTGTTGATTTTGTTTGATCTGAAAAGTAACAATATTATCTTTATAAATATCGAAATCAATAGAATATTATCCGATTAATCAAAATTTAAAATATATCGTTAGTAAAAATCGTAGTAAAATTATATTTGCATCATAAGAACTTAACACTCGAAATTTTAAAGTTCAAAAGTTAATAAAACATTAACGCGCGTTAACGTTAACTTCGGGTCTCATGTGTCAGTATAAGTATACTAGCTGATGCTCGCGACTATGTCCTTTCTGGTGTCCCAGACAACATGTATGCAAAATTTCATGCTGATCGTTTCAGTAGTTTTTACGTGAAAGAGTTACAAACATCCATACATACATCCAAACAAACTTTCGCATTTATAATATTAATAGGATAAGAGAGGGGAAGGAGGGGGGGGGGGCATAACTGGGACGTGATCACGTGAGGCACAACGAGGCCATTAACACATACAAGTAACTACGCTAACTAGACGTGTTTTGTTTCGCTAAGAGGCGGCCATTTTGCAACATTCTTCAGTCTGAGAGTGACCAGCAACAAAGTGCACGCATTTGTTTTTTACGATAAAAAAATTATTTGACGTAATTTCATCCAATTTTTAGTGGTTACGAAAACGCATTCAAAAAGGTAAGTGTTTAGATTATTACTATAGTTTTTAACGTGTTTTTCTAATAGTCATATGTTTTACACAAAATCTCTCTGTTTGGATATTGAATTTTAATACTGGCTGAAAATAAATATGTTAATAGTGAAAAAGAAGATGGACTGAATACCATACTGCCCCTACCCTGGGGCAAGATGGAGTTTTCATAGCAATTTGGTAAAATTGCAATTAAAAGTATTATTTAATTTTTTCTTAACCAAATTCGATGCCAAATGGCAATTTAATATGTAACCAAAGCGTTGTCATCTTTATTATAAGTAAATATATTATGTTAATTCTTTTATTGTTTGTTTTCCTTATAGTCCCCGTTATGCCCCCACCACCCCCCTAAACAAAAACAATAGTTCAGTTAACAATAGTTTCTTAACATATATTGCCTTAACATATACCGATACGGGTAGTGCCCGTGGTCCACCTACTTTGTACACCTGGGTGGACGACGGGCACAAAAAAGTGCCCGTAGTACACCTAGGTGAACATAAGTGAACCACGGGCACTTTTTTGTGCCCGTGGTCCACCTATCAGTATAATGACCTCATGGGAGTAAAATCAAATTTAATGTCACGCAAAAACTACTAAACCGATCACCATGAAATTTATACACGTTGTCTGGAACACCAGAAATAACATAGGGTACTTTTCATCCAGAACGCGGACGAAGTTGCGGGCACCAGCTAGTAAGAAAGAAAATACAAAATATCTTATGATCTACCTAATACTGTATTAATCCGTAGTCAAATGCATTACTTACCTAGGCTTTTTTTTTTCATTTTTTTGTAAGTAAAATAATTAAATAAAAAAATTATAATATTTTTTTAATACAAAAACCTTCCTCGTATACTTTCGTAATACTCTTTCCATTTAGTGAAAACACTATCAAAATCCATTAGCAGGAAACAGACCCAGGCGGACAATTTCGGCAAGTTTAAGGATGCATTTAACAGCGGGCATTGTTAAATGCAATCATTAAAGATGATAATCCATTCAATTATGAAAGTTTTTTTTTATTCGAGGCGAAAACGACAGCAATTTAAAAAAAAAGGTATAGGTGGACCACGGGCACTAAGTCTTTTAAATTTTAGTGACATTATTAATGAGGTGGACCACGGGCACTTTTTTGCGCCCGTGGTCCACCCAGGTGTACAAAGTAGGTGGACCACGGGTACTACCCGACCGAATATTGCATTTCGGTTTCTGAAGAAAGTCCTGTTTCGGTTGGCCATTAACAAATGTTTAAAAATGTCTATTACCTGATTGAAAAAATTTGTTTGGTGATCAATGTGGGGTACTTCACCCTTGAATTTATTGTATACAAGACGGAGGTATTGTCTTAATTTTCCTGTCGGCACTTTTCTGGTGGACGAGGTCGCCGAAAACTTCTGGATTCCTGAAACAAATAACATATCTTATTGCAATTGAAGAGATAAAAAAATTATACTCCTGACTTTCTATTGAGACCAAACAAAAAATCTGTAGTAAGTAGCCATACCAAACTCCTTAGCTACTTACTACAGATTTTTTGTTTGGATCTGTGGGGTGTTTTGTGTGGGTGTCTGGGGACAAGCAGACTTCTTGACAAGGTTACCATGTTATGGAAATACCATCGACGTATAATATAAGTATACCATATTTTACCCCTTACATCGATTGAATCTGCATTAACAAAATAATAATAATTTACTAACGATTCAAGACTCGTGTATGTTGATATTATATTATGTTAATCTTAAGGACTTACCGAATTCTTGTTCAAGTATAGCATATACAAGTTTCGATGACTCAGTTGTAGGCAGAAGGTCGGGTCTATATCTCCTTAGTACTTTGGCTAACGAATCGGCACTAGCTGCCTCTTCGAGTCCAGGCTCCGAGTATCCGACCCATGCAATGAGCGCCTCGTCATTAATTTCGGGCTCTGTTTGATAACATAGAAAATGTTATTTTATACATAAAATTTTTAAAATTAATACTAATATTATAAAGCTGAAGAGTATGTTTATTTGGTGGGTTGAATGCGTTAATCTCTGGAACTACTGATTCGAATTGAAAAATTATTTTTGTGTTGAATAGTCCATTTATCGAGAAAGCATTTAGGCTATATACGCTCATATAGACTGCATCACGCTGCGACCAATAGGAGCGGAGCGTCAATGCAAAAATCATGTATGATGGAATTGTTTCTCTTTTAAAGTTCTATAAAAGTTCTACCATGATTTTAACGAAATTTAGTATAGATAGAGTAAACTTGAACCTCAAGGAAGGTCATAATAGTACTTTTTATCCAACCGCGATAACAGACATTCACGCGGACGAAGTAGTATTTAATATAATATGAAATTTTGACGGTACAAACAACATAATAAAATGCCAAATTATGTTGGAGTTAAGTTTTAATGTCGTTTCGAGACATTCATTATGTATTCAACTCATTTAAATCTTTTAAGTTGGACCAAATTATATATAGTAACGAAGTTTTATCAAAATCGGTTCAATAGCTTGGGAGTTCATTGGCGTCAAACAAGTGACATATACATTTTTATATACATACTAGCTGGTGCCCGCGACTTCGTCCGCGTTCTGGATGTCCTTTCTGGTGTCCCAGACAACGTGTACCTATGCAAAATTACATGGTGATCGGTTCAGTAGTTTTTCTGTGAAATATTTACAAACATCCATACATCCATCCATCCATACAAACTTTCGAATTTATAACATTAAGTACGGATGAAAGATACTCACCGGGAGCGCGTTTACGTTTCCTTCCTGTGATGATCGCGTCACGTGGTTGTGGATCATCCGAATCGTATAAGCTCGAGATTCTTCGGCTGAAGTGTATTAAAGTACGATTCCAATTGGGATAGCGAGTGCATGGATCTAACGTGTACGACGACAGATCACGATTTAGATTTTCTGAAGTGGTTTGACCTGGAAAATAATTTGTGTATATCTTACATACATTACAATTATATACTTTTCATGTGAACAAGTTTTCAATTTGAAGTATACTTGACAAGCTAATTTCCAAAGTTGGCCCACCCGGGAATCTAACCCTTAATAGGGCTTTAACCACTCGTCAATTATATTATATTCTTATAATTCAACTTTACCTACTAGTCTCCGTCTGCATTTGTAAAAATATTATTTTTCTTATTTCTAATAAACCTTTACTAATAATGAAGCGGAGAACAAAGCACTCCAAAAGGAATGTACCCTGGTGGAACTCAAGGCTCAAGAAGCTACGGGAGAAAACCAGACGTTTATTCAACAAGGCAAGTAGAACCCTTCAATGGGAGAACTACAAGAAGGCCTTGACTGAATACAATAAGGAGATAAGGAAGTCCAAGCGTGCTGCATGGAGGAAGCTCTGCGAGGAATTAACACAAATGCCTCAAGGAGCTAGAATCCACAGACTGCTCGCGAAGGACAAGCCTAGTCAATTAGGGCTGCTTAAAAGACCTGATGGCTCCTTCACGAACACCGAAAAGGAAACTCTTCAGCTGCTGATAAAAACTCACTTTCCGGAGGCTCACGGCTTTTCGACCGGGGCAGACAGAACGCCTTTACACCAAAGGCCTCGAAATGAGGACCGTAACAGAGCGGCTGATCTCATCCGACCCAAAGCTGTGAAATGATCCTTTAAGCCCCTGAAGTCTAGTGGTGAAGACGGACTGTTGCCTTTTTTATTACAAAAAGGCATAGACGTACTCACGCCATATCTGGTAAAGATCTACCGGGCAAATTTTGCCTGGGGATATATACCGGAACAATGGACCCGGGCTAAGGTATTATTTATACCAAAGGCAGGTCGGAAGGATTATGCTCTGCCTAAGTCCTTCAGACCAATTTGCCTAACGTCCTTTATGCTTAAAACTCTAGAAAAGATTCTAGATAAACACATAAGGGACAAAGCCCTGGCCACAAGACCCATTCATTCCACCCAGCACGCCTATCATAAGGGAAGGTCCACTGAGACGGCCCTTATTCAGCTAGCTGACAGGGCGGAAAGGGCTCTGGATGATAAACAGATAGCTTTATGCGCATTTTTGGATATAGAAGGTGCTTTTGACAACACTCCCACCAACACGCTAGTAAGGGGGCTACAAAACAAAAATGTGGACCCGACTACTGTTAGGTGGGTAAACGCTATGCTATCCAAACGTAAAGCGAGGGTCGAACTACACGATACCTCACTTACTGTAGCAACTACAAGAGGATGCCCGCAGGGCGGTGTTCTATCGCCGCTGCTTTGGACTCTTGCAGTTGATCAGCTGCTGTATAGGCTGGCAGAACATAAGATCGATGCCCTAGGTTATGCTGATGACCTAGTGGTGATCATAAGAGGTTTCTGCCAAAGCACAATTTCGGCCCTATTACAGAGAGCTCTAAATATCATTTGCGAATGGTGCACAGCAAATGAACTGTCAGTAAACGGTGACAAAACCGCTATAGTACCGTTTACCAAAAAGAGGCTGCTAGACAAATTAAAGTCACCTCTAGTAAATGGCAAACGAGTTGAATTTTCCTCAGAGGTCAAATATCTAGGAGTTACCTTCGACCAGAGACTAACGTGGAATGCACACATTGGAAATGTGATAAATAAGGCTAAGGCAGCCTTATGTATCAGCCGTCGAATGGTAGGGAAGAGCTGGGGCCCGTGTCCAAAGCTCACCCTTTGGCTGTACACTGCTATTGTGAGGCCGATGATCGCATACGCTTCTATAGTATGGTACAGAAAAGCCAACCAAAAGACGGCTATTGACAAGCTTAATAGCCTACGGCGTTTGGCATGTCTGATGATAACAGGAGCCATGTCGAGTTCCTCCGGAGCATCTCTGGAGGCAATCCTGGGCTTACCGCCTCTAAATCTATTTTTAGAGGAGGCGAAAACCAGTATGCACAGAATGATGAATCGGGGTAAACACAATTGGCTATCCGAAGTACTCAGAGCTCTAGAAGACTCAGTACTAAGGGATCCCATCCTAGGCATGCCTACTGACACAATGGCACCACAGTACATAGACGAAAAGTCTTACACTGTGGAGCTACTCTCAAGAGAAAACTGGTCAAATAACATGATCTCTTGGGAGGAAGGTAGCCTTTCTTGGTATACTGACGGGTCCAAATCAGGACCTGACATAGGCTGTGGTGTGTATGGCGAGGACCAGAATTACAGGACCAGTGTACACCTGGGACAATACGCCAGCATCTTCAAAGCAGAGGTCTTCGCCATCCTGGAATGCGCGGAAATCAACCTGCGAAAAGACTACGTCAACCGTGTGATTTATATTCACTCAGATAGTCAGGCTGCACTTCAAGCACTGGACTCTGACTTTACAGTCTCAAAGCTGGTGCGAAACTGTGTAGACTACTTAAATATATTAGGGCGCAAGAATAAAGTGGTCCTAAGATGGGTACCTGGCCATATGGGGATCGAAAGCAATGAATATGCCGACGAACTAGCTCGAGCAGGCGCCAAAGGTAGGCTAATAGGCCCTGAACCTGTGTGCGGACTACCAAATAGCCTAGCTCGCTGGACCATATGGAACCAATGCTTTACTAAATCTTACAAACGCTGGACTAACTTGCCAGGTCTGAACCATTCCAAAGCGCTCATAAGAGCCTATAGTCGAAACGTGACAAATCAGGCTATGTCGCTTAGTAGGAGCAATTTGTGCATGTTCACAAGGGCACTAACGGGGCACTGTCGTCTATATAGGCACCTTAAAATAATGGGTCTTGCTAGTACAGGAGAGTGTCGCTTCTGCCATGAGGCAGAAGAAACGCCAATGCATATCCTGTGCGAGTGCGGCCCTTTGATGCACAAGAGTAGTCACATCTTAGGAAGCCACACAATGGCTTGTGAAGATGTGAGGAATGCCTCTATCAAAAAAGTACTACAGTTTCTTGACGTGGTAGGTATTGGTAGAGAGCTTTAGTTTACGTGGCGATCACAATATTTCAGCAATGGACGAAGTGCTACTGGTACTCTAGAAGACACGAATAGCCACTAGCAGATAATAATAATAATGGACAGACTTTGAAAAATTAATTTAGGAAAAATTATCTTACCTAGTAGTCGAAATATTGATTCTCTTTCTTCAATAATGTCAAGAGGGTGTGGTGACGGTGTTTTTGCAAACGACCTGATAGCCCAAGAAGCGTCGAAAGAGGAGAGAAAACCGCGAGCACAGCCCGACCCTGTGGGCCAAAATGGCTCAAGCAGACTATCTCCTACTAACTGACACAATAGGCGATGGCCTTTGCGTTCCAATATCTGTGGACAAAAATTTAAATCACATTATTAAACTGGCGTTTTGTTAATTGTAACTAAACATATTTAGTAACTATTAATACAATTCTTTTTAAACGTGATGTATTGGTATCCTCTGAAACGCGGAAGTCCCAACCACATCCTGAAGACTTTTGTATTGGACATGGAAGGCAACGATGTCTTTAGGGGGGCTACAAGTATAGTATACGTGGCAGTACGATATTTTGATTTGCTCACTACAATTTTCAGACTTTCTACAACTTCTGACCTCTCTACAACGTCTCTTTTTCTATATTCTAACCATTCAAACCGTTATTAGTCCACTACCTAAATAGTTCTAATCTTAATTGCCTAATTAGTCAATTCCTAATTAGGGCGTTTCGTCCAATACACCATAGATAAATGATTGGTCTCGCTGCGCTCGACCAGATACCGCCGTCGTACTTGTAAAATGCGGCATAAAATAGTACGCCGAATTCGGCGTACCCGAGCCAGTCACACTGCAAACAGTCTGTGATAGTGTGTGCCGAATGTTTTATTAAATTTAGGCATAATAAAATATCAGTTTGCGTAGTGAAACTGTGTAAAACTGGGTAAAAAAGTGATAAAAAGTGACGATTTTTACACACACTACAATAAAAAGTTGCCGCATTCACGGAGCTATCGCTTTTGTATAGTACTCTATCTAGTCGAGCGCAGCGAGACCAATCAATTATCTTTGCAATACACGTTTCAAAACGCAGTTTAATACGAATTGTGATGTACAATCTGCTGAGTAGTGATCAAGCTACATAGTGGAATTGCAAAAAAAAAAAAAGTGCCATGGCTTCTCGATGGCACAGTAGACATGAATATGTCTCATATCATAAATGAAAAGAAAGATTTAAATGGTCCCTATCCCTATCCCTATCCCTATCCCTATCCCCATCCCTATCCTTATCCTTATCCTTATTCTTTCCCCTTATCCTTAATCCTTCTATGGTCAACAGGGATAATATATATATAAACAAACGAACAAACTATCCCCATCCCTATCCCTATCCCCATCCCTATCCTTATCCTTATCCTTATTCTTTCCCCTTATCCTTAATCCTTCTATGGTCAACAGGGATAAAATATATATATAAACAAACGAACAAATTATAATTAATTCATTTACGTCATGGTAACGATTTTCGTGACACACATTCTTTCGAATTAATTCATTTACGTCATGGTAACGATTTTCGTGACACACATTCTTTCGAATAGACCCCAGAGAAAAGACATATTCATGTCAAAAAAAAAAAAAACAAAAAAAAGTGCCATGGCTTCTCGATGGCACAGTAGACATGAATATGTCTCATATCATAAATGAAAAGAAAGATTTAAATGGTCCCTATCCCTATCCCTATCCCTATCCCTATACTTATCCTTATCCTTATTCTTTCCCCTTATCCTTAATCCTTCTATGGTCAACAGGGATAATATATATATAAACAAACGAACAAACTATCCCTATCCCTATCCCCATCCCTATCCCTATCCCCATCCCTATCCTTATCCTAATCCTTATTCTTTCCCCTTATCCTTAATCCTTCTATGGTCAACAGGGATAAAATATATATATAAACAAACGAACAAATTATAAAATATATATATAAACAAACGAACAAACTATCCCTATCCCTATCCCCATCCCTATCCCTATCCCTATCCCTATCCTTATCCTTTCCCCTTATCCTTAATCCTTCTATGGTCAACAGGGATAAAATATATATATAAACAAACAAACAAATTATAATTAATTCATTTACGTCATGGTAACGATTTTCGTGACACACATTCTTTCGAATAGACCCCAGAGAAAAGACATATTCATGTCAAAAAAAAGTACAATAAAACCAGGTTTTGACTATGCAGATCCTTAGTGTTAGCAAGCGCCGTTCGACCGGAAGTAACATGTCGGAAAGACTTTCCTGGATAGTGACTAGCTTGACTTATTATAATTTATTAAATAACACATTAACTCACCGAACTTGCGTTTTCGGCAAAAAAGATGGAGGTAAAATCAAACAGGGCCACATCAGGATCACCATAATGATTTAATGCAAAATCAAGCGTCGGCAACTTTCCTTGTGTGGCGAAATCCGCTGCTCTTTTTGCGTAATCAATTAACTTATCATTGTCCACATTTTTAATGCAGAGTAATTTGGCCACATCGGCGTAATCCTGAAAAATAAAATTACAAGAGTTCGAATAAATCAACTATCGACCTTTGAAGTTGTCGCAATAGCTAACAAAATCAAAATATTTATTTATCAATTGGGTTTCTACAAGAAACTCTTATGATCGTCATTATAAATTTAAATTTACCAGGGTTTCGGAAAAATAAAGTCCTTATTTGGTTTGATGGTCTAAACCAGAGTGTGCGACATCATTTTAGATGCTCTTAGGTCTTTGTGCGTACAATAACTTACTTTTTTTAGCACTCCTTGACTCAGCAGACTGGGTTTCTTCGCGGTCATGACGAAATAATGTGTGTCGTCCTTATAGTATACTATGTTTTCCAAATTTATACCAGTCGCTCTGTGCATATCTCTAAATAAATCTGGCTTGTAAATAGATGAAACACCGCTTATTTCGGGCACCTGTCACACAAGAAATAAAAAAATATTAACATAATATTGCATAATTATAATTTAATAAGTGGATTTAAAAGAGACCATAAGAGAAGTCAAACATGAAAAAACATGATAATTAAAAATTATAAACTAAGTCCCAAATTTTTATTGAGCATAAATTAAATGCTGTAAGTTGCTAAGGAGTTGGGTAAAGCCATAGATTTAGTATTGTTACCGTTCCGTTAGTAGATTGGCAATGCAAAAGAGAAAGAGCATAGTATACGCGTATGTTAGAGTGAGACAGATAGGCAGGACCATTCACGTACACGCTAGTGTCCGTTAGTGTCTTAGCGTCAGTTGTGAACGAAACAAATTCGTATATTTTCGCAAAATCTCGTGTTTTAAAGTGCAAATTAGTGTTTAGCAGACGAGATTCATTATGGTTACGTGATCAGTACCTGGATGTAACTCATCTAAGCAAGAAAACCCACAAAATTGTACATTTCACAGGTAAGTACGATTGAAATATTTTATTTTAGTTGCTATGTTTTAGAACTGTTACAAAAGTTTTGTACACAAATGGATGTACAACATTATCACACTTTATTTCACTATTGCTGTAAATGCATAGAAATTTGATTAAAAAAGATAACAAATACGTGAATTCTTGTTATTATTTACCAAATTTTTGTAGAGATTGACACTATCGATAACTTCTTATCGATATTGTCATAGAGTAGTATATACTGAATATATTATAAATATCTCCCTAACCGGCAAAGGTATGACTTGTATGCAGCCTTATTCAACTTCGTAACATTAAATCTAAATTTGTTTGTTTTTTTGAGTTCCGTAGCCAAATTGAACTGTTGTAAATATTCTTCTAAAATAATTTAAACTCTAATGTTTCAGATTGCCTCAAAATATTGAAGTCCGACAAAAATGGCTAAAAATGATAAATAGAGAAGAATGGGTTCCCAAAAAATATTCGAGTATATGCAGTAAGCACTTTGAACAAAAATGTTTTTCTCGTAGAGGCGTACAAAGAGTAAAGTTACGTTCTGGTTCGATATCCACATTATTCATGCCGGTATGTTATTTCTTAATCATAATGTATTTTAGTGTAAATACGTAAATTTACGCATGCCTTTGAACTATGTACTAATCAATTACTTCATGTCATTTACTGTCAATTTACTGCATTTTTATCTGCATAAGTTAAAAAAAATATATTATAGATTATATGCAAATAGGCCTAAAGAATCATAAAAATTATATATTTAAATTTATCTATTTAATTCAAAAAAAGATTGTTGTTGTTTGTTTGTTTTGTTTGTTATTAACCTTTAACTGTTGACGTGGGGGCCGCTTAGGCCCAGCGAAAGTAATAATTACAAGTTAATTACTCTTCTCCTGCACGCGACGCGTACGCTGCTACTTGAAGATCTAAGATCCAAAACAATGTCTGAAGTTTCAGGGGCTTCAAAGGAAAACATTATTTCCTTTGAATTTTTTATATATTTATGTAAAAAACATAATTTGTCTTCAATATGCTTAGAAAGTTTGCCTAGATTGTGCGTAAATTGTGAGAATTGGTGCCTTAGGTTGATTATTATAAGGTTTATTAGACATTATTAAGTTTTATAAATTTTAATAAGACATAAAAAAGTGTTAACTGTTATTTAATTTTTAAAAGTAAGTCTGATTTAAATATAAAATTGTTATGTGTTATTGTCTGTTTTCTCAAATAAAATTAAAAAATTAAAAAATATTTTTATTGCTTCAAAATTTTTTTTAATTTATTTATTAATTTATTAATTAATATTAAGTTATTCTATATAATACATCTGCGTCAAATCACAAGAGACGAAAAAAGACATTGCAATCTGTACTTATCGATAAATCGAAGTAAAGGCAGCAAGGCGAAGCACTATTTGTCTCGCACAAATGTATATCACACGCACACTAATGTATTTCGTTTTTGGTCTCGCTCAAATAATTGCATCGCCGATCTATATACTTTATATCTATGGGTAAAGCAGACTACTTGATGCTGCAGCATCCGGTCAAGGTTACCATGTCGTGGATATACCACAAAAGATAAAGATGGGCTTAAGATTGGGTGAGGAAAAAAATATAATATTTTACAAACCGCTGCTTCCCGTTTCGTACGACGATTAATAAAATTTACTGTAATTGCTAGCGCCAATTTCCCCCTGAATTCGGTCCTCTTGAAGTTCTGTAACGTATTGCGTTTACCATCTGCCCCGATCAAACAATCGAACTCGTATTGAGATACTGGGTGGTCTTTTGGCGTGACTCGAGCTCTCCAACCAAGAACTGCAAAATAACAAGAATTTATGCAATAACGGACGTTATTTTCTACATAACGAGGATATGCTGGTTTCTTTGGTGCTTTGCATTTCTTTTTCACTCATTAATTAGAAATTTCTGCACAGTTTAATTTAGAATAACTAGACGTGACTAGTTCAGAATCAGACAGAACAAAATATAGTAAAGGAAAAATTACGTGTCACGTTGTTTGTCTCCGATGAAGTCCTAAACTACTGAACCGATTTTGATAAAACTTCGTAACGATGTGTAATTTGGTCCAATTTAAAAGATAGGATAGTTTTTATTTTGGGCACGAGCGTGTAGCTAGTAACATTTAAAAATAAAGAATAAAATAGATTAGGATAAATATTACCTTCGGAGTTTGCCGTTACTGTAGGCTCCAGTAGTTCTTCAAAACTCACCGATTCATGAAACTCAACACCTAAAAGTAACGCCACCTGTAACAGCACAAAAACATACCAAATTAAGTATAAAACGTGAATGTTATGCATTATTTACATTATAATGACATGATCCGATAAAAGTCCAATTTCTGGGGGAAAAAATTGAATATTAATTAGGAAACTAGTTAAATATTCCATCATCATAATCTTGTCAGCCGTAGGACGTCCACACCTTGTCGTAACTTTTCAGTAGGACCAGTCGGAAGCAGGCTGATTCATCGAGCCGCCTCAGTATTAATTATTAACAGACAGGCTGACGGACACAAGCAACGCTGTAAGTGCTGTGCCGACCACAGTGGAATTGCAATTAAGTGACCAGGAAGGGATCAGGAGATTTACGAAACACAAAAGCACACATACTGGTGGAAGTTCACTCTGGTTTGGAATATTTATGTTGCTGTAAAAACTGTACAATTATTATACCTACCACGGGCACCAGGCTCTCAAACAGTTACGACCGTTGCTTGTGTAACAATTAAGTTAACATTGCCTGTATTCTGTGGTTTTGTGTTTGTGTGGAGCTAATAAATTTATACATATTTATTTCTTTTCTTAATATTAAAATTTTTTACAATATTTATCATAAAACATGAATATGTCTCATATCATAAATGAAAAGAAAGATTTAAATGGTCCCTATCCCTATCCCTATCCCTATCCCTATCCCCATCCCTATCCTTATCCTTATTCTTTCCCCTTATCCTTAATCCTTCTATGGTCAACAGGGATAATATATATATAAACAAACGAACAAACTATCCCTATCCCTATCCCCATCCCCATCCCTATCCCCATCCCCATCCCTATCCCTATCCCTATCCCTATCCCCATCCCTATCCCCATCCCTATCCTTATCCTTATCCTTATTCTTTCCCCTTATCCTTAATCCTTCTATGGTCAACAGGGATAAAATATATATATAAACAAACGAACAAATTATAATTAATTCATTTACGTCATGGTAACGATTTTCGTGACACACATTCTTTCGAATAGACCCCAGAGAAAAGACATATTCATGTCAAAAACTTAAAAATCCTGCTCGTGATTATGGATCGATCCCAATAGAGCATGACCATTTTCAGCAGTATTTGTAATATGGTACTTCAAATTCAACAAGGGGATTATTTATTATTATTATTATATAGAAAAAAAAGCCACTTTTGTAAGTTATTATGAAGATGGGAATCTAGAGAACACTGCAGAGCAATATAAAGGAAGGTGAAAACGTAAAAAAATCTAATGTCATACTTACTTTGAGCAAGATACACTGAAGTTGCCGAATACTAATATGATTTATATCACCGGCGCAGAATTTGCCATAGAACTGTTTTGCTCCAATTGCCTTTAAATCTTCAATTACAAAAGGCCATAAATGCAAAACATTATTTCGCGACATACGATCTCGTTTTTCTACAATCACCTGAAAATAAATTTAACAATATATTAATTCACACGCCATACAATCAGCGTATTGTCACAATTGAAATATTATTTGGAGACGAATATAGAATCTCTCAGGAGAGAAAATAAAAAAATGTATGTGAGGGAAGGAACGAAATCACTCGTTAAAATACTCACTACTTTAGCTCCGAGCAGTTGACATTCAATAGCAGTACGGAGGCCGCAAGGACCAGCCCCAATTATGAACACTCTGTTATTTGGGCAAGCACGCCCGTTAGCGTACACTTTGTGATTGGCACGTTGGTCAAAATATTTGAATAAGGCTTGAGCTTTCCAGGACTTCGCAAAATAACTCTGAAAACAAAGAACATAATAACATTAATAAAGATTTTTTACAAAATAAGAGTTCCCCCGTCGTGATATGCTTTGTCAATAAAAACAGCAGCGGTGAGAAAAGATACTTTCGATGTATGTTTGAATAAGTTAGTTAAACAGTAATACCCTAGATGGCGCCTGTTTGCGTACAACGATTAATGGTTTTAATGGTTTAATTAATTTTAAAGATTTAATTTGTTTTATTCTTTCGTTCTAATATTCCTGAATGTTATTTGAATTTAAGGGTTAAGTTAATACTTGTAGATAACTAGTAGAAATAAGTTAGGAGACTGAAATATAAGTTTAGCTTCTCTAACATAGCTAAGCACAAAATGTTTGCCGAAATAAATCAGTTTAAAATAAAGGAACAAATGGCTAGATGGTTCTGTATAAAAAAATATTAAAGTACATATTTTATATTTAAAAAAAAATAGAAAGTTAATATTCTTTGATAAAATAGTTTACTGGCGTAAAATTAAGACTCATTGATAAAAGTTTTTATCGTAAAATGATTTAAAAGTAGGAACTAATACTTATTGGTTTTTGATATGAAAAGTTTAACTTTAAAACTTCCCAGTCACTTTCAAATAAATTCTTGCAGGAAAATGTCGAATCCTCATGCCATTGCAGAGATCCATAGCTCGTTGAACCTACCTAACTGTAACCTATATATAAAAACTGCCAGCGTATGTTCGCAATATATATGATAAAACACAAGCAAATGTTATCGCACCTTTATATTCATAAAATATAAGAAGCGGAAATAATTACTGAAAAAAATTAAAAAAACATCGTAATAATATTCGCTTCAGTTAGTCAATCTACAAGTCAAAGAGTTACGCCATTCTTACTAATCTGTGTTGTATGAGTAGTACGGTTATTGTAAATAGGAGGAATATACAGTGAATTGAACAAGACATACATAGATGTCAAATTATATACATATAAGGTGACGTTTTTAATATTCATGAAAATAATCGTAATTGTTATTTACTTTAATGTGAAAGAAAATATAATAATTTCTAGTGTGATTGAAGTATACCAACTTCCGAGTATATTTTTCGTTTATAAAGATAATAATTGGTACAAAATCACTAGGGTTCCGGCCATGCAGAGGGAATTAGATCGCATATAATAATTCTAGACATCGCCTCACTACCAATGTTAATCATATATAGGTACCACAGGTAATTACGAACTACGTCAGAAACATCGCAATGGAAATTTGCATGGGCTTCATAGTCGCAATTTGTGTACAAGTTGCACTTCATACACTTCATACAAAAAGGAAGTTACGCAGAAGTAATTACGGCAATTCAAACAAAGGTGTAGTATCGCTACGATTGCATTATCGCTACGATAAATAATTATTTAAGCTATCGAAAATTGCGATGATATTTTTATTCGTGATTGAAGGAGCGAGAGCGAATCTCGTGATTTTGGAAAGAAAATAATCATTTTGCAAAAGTTCATGTCCATCGTAACTCTTTATAGTAATGAATCTCTTTACAATGATGAAGAAACACAGGTTCAAGTTATTTTTTACAATCACCTTTCGCATAGGGTGCAGAAGCGCACAGACAATTGCAAAAAAAATTATTCCATAGTTTGAAGATAGCTTCTCGAAGAGGAGGGTTCAGAATAATTCATATTCTAAAAAAACTGTTGTTATACAAAAGAATTTGACAGAAGTTGCAATAATTGGCAAACATTTTGCGGCTTTGGACACACAGATGACACTGAAAGCGGGAAGTAGTCAAAATCTTTTAGCAAACAGAATAAGTATAATAGATCTGAAAATTTCAGTACAATATTCGCAGTGGCTGCAGAAGCAGACATCACAACAAGAAAACTAGTTGTTTGGCGAAGCTAGAATAAGACAGACCATTCACAATATACTATTTGTATCTCGCAGCGATATATCTCGCAAAGTTAAAGTTAAGCCCACTTGGTAACCCATTTTTAGTATACTAGACGTGACTATTCCAAGTATATTTTTCGAGAAAGTTCTTATTTACTCGATGTATTTTATTCATTCACCGTAAGATTTGGAGCGCATTTGAACGCTTATTTTAATTTACATTTGCATAACCGCATAATGCACACTTTCCTACTACTTATGCCGGTTGCGAGTTATTTTCAAATGAGAGAACCACAGGCGTTTAAACTTTAAAGTAAAACATTAACGAACGTCGTTTTAATTGCTTAAATGGATTTGATAGAAGCGGACCGTGATGAATGCCTCGCAATCCTAGTAACTAATATGAGAAAGCGAGTTAGTTTTCACGCCTTAACTGCTCAACCGATCATCATGAAATTTTTCATAGGTAGGTACATGAATAGATGTGTTAAGGCTTCGAAAAATAATACTTAAGTTAACCACGAGATAAATTAAGTTACCTAAAGAGATTATACATTAATATCATCAACAAAGGCAAATTTTTACGAACGGAAAGCAACTAATAATGTTATCGGGCCATGTCGAGTCGAGTTTTATAACAAACAATTATTATCAAGTATTGGTTCAACAAATTAAAAATATTTTTAATAAATTCTGTAATTGGTGTTTTAGAAAGAATTTTCGCTAAACGCGCACCTAATCTGATCAATGAGAAAATCAAAATCAAAATATTTATTTATTAATTGGGTTTCTACAAGAAACTCTTATGTATGATCGTCATTATAAATTTAAATTTACCAGGGGTTCGGAATAACGATCCTGAGAAGATAATGAGAACTTATATTACAATCGAGTGTAATCTGAATAGATATAAGGTCGCCTAAATCAAATTGTTCCAGAACCGTGACCATGTTCTAAATGATGGGTCAGAATCGCACACCATCCGCATATTTGAGATGGCAAGCGGCCAAACGTGTATGTATGCACTTTGAAAGAACGCTTTTCTTATACCTGTTTCCGTACATTAGTATTAATAAATTTAGGTCAGTGGGGATTATTTAGGCAAACTAGAGACCTATTCAAATATCTATTATTTATTCAACACGTTCTTGTATCTTTGTCAAATGTAAGTTAATCAAAAAAAAATTCGGGATAATATACGATATTACTTGTTACCTACTTACTTACTTATTACCTACTTGACCGATTATTATGAAAGTTTGCATACCCATTGTCAGAGATGCAGAGAGACATAGACATAGGGTATGGTTCGTACAGAAAAAAATACTGTTCCCGAGGGACGCGTAATTGTATGAAAAATACGGTAAACGAAAATACCTATATTAATTATACTATATTATTATAATTACATACTTAAATTACGGCAATAATAAAATATTTACCTTTAATTGTGGGTAAAAATCTAGGAGAGGATTAGGCTTTAGGTTGAGGCAATTGCATAATTCTCTATGAAGACCTAATATCATTTTTTGCGTGCCTGCCGAGCAGAAATGATCAAATATTTCCAAAGCTTGATCACACTGCTGTTGAGTCGGCTCTGAGTGCCTTCTGCTTGCCATTTTTTATTCTGAAACAATGACAATTCAAATTGTTAAATACATACAAACTTTGCTTATTTTTAATAGGCAAGTCACCTGTAGGTATATATTAAAAAAAACTTACGAAATGCAATGTAAACCAGCGAAAAATATCAATTGGGGCCTGTTCAGTTGAGGGTCAATCAAAAAATACAAAACAAATCGTTAAAATTTCAAAAGAAAAAATGTGCATCACTTGATGGGAGAATTTTGTATAAAAATCTTAGTTCTTTGACGTTAGAAAATTGCACCCGTGTGAAGACGGGGCGCGGGTCGCTGATTTATAATTATAAAATCGTATTATATATTAAATGTAGAAAAGGTTTTGAATTAGGGAAAACACACACTCCTTGTTTAGAAAGTTTTGCATAGAATTAAAAACATGCCGCCAAGCATGCAAAGCTGCGGTCAATAGCTAGTATAAACATAAGTTTATTATATCACATTTTGTTAAAAAATACTTCACAATCAGTAATTTAGGACGAACGGAGCGGCCTCAATTGATGGTGATACTCCAGTGAGCTATGTTGAAATTATCAAAGCAAAATAATAGAAGCGGCAAAATTATGCATTAATGCATTAAATGACGAACAGCGACGATCTACGGTTATACCTATTCAAAAGTGCAAGCTTTATCGGGCCGAATTTAATATATTTATATATATAAAAATTACGTGTCAAATGTTTATTCGCGATGAACTCCTAAACTGCTGAACCAATTTTGATAAAATTTCGTAACTATTGGATAAATTTGGTCCAACTTAAAAGGTAGGATACAAATATAAAATGGACCACGGGCGAAGCCGGGAGCGGATCACTAAGTTATCTATATATTCATTTAATATTTTGCTAATTTGACGTTATTTACTTTCTACTCTTTCCGATTCTTAAATAAACTATAATTAAAGCAAAAGTGAAAGTAATTTTTAATTGTTATAATGAGGACTCTTGCACTAGAGTTTTATTTTATTTAGAGGCTTTATCTCTGACGTTTTGTTATTTACCGAACAAAATATGTTTGAGAAAAGTCAGTAAGTATCAAAGAACGTGAGTCTCTTACACAGTTGTAATGGATGCATTTCTAAATAATCCATTTGAAATAGTTAAAAATAACCCATTGGCAAATTTTATAATTATGAACGTATATTTATTCGTGAATATTCATTATGCATTTGTAAGGACAACAAAAGGACGTTGACCAACCTCAACTCAAGGGTGTAGACTTGTAACGCGATTCCCTCGTGTGTCAACATTGATAATAATAAATTGAATACATTGCAGACATTACGGGAAACAGGGAAATTACGGAAACGTATTGATTCAGTAATGATCTTTCTCATTATTAAAGCAACTCATTATTAAAGTGTTGCATTTGTTCTTAGGCCACTGAATTTAATATTTACACTGCGACAATCGACGACAATTTTAATTTATGTGAAAACCACTTCATTTACAACTATACAATAATTGTAAAACTAAAAAATGATATTACTAAACTGGACTGGAGTGGAGTGGAGTGGATCCCTAACAAAGACGCTGTTATCTGTAACCCAGTGATGACGTGCTGTACTCCAACTATTGTTTGAATTAAAATTTCCTGGAGAGGCGTTGTCGTGTGATCGCCGACATCCCGACGCAGATTGGTGGTATCATGACCAAAAGTCTACATGTATTGTATATGTATAATAAATGTATACATCGCGCTAACACATCCGAAAAAATAAAATTTATTGAGAAATTACTTTTCGTAATGTCACTAGCTAAATAAAGAGCTCTGTCTTTCATCCGGTATTACTAAAAAAAGAAAAAAGTGCCATGGCTTCTCGATGGCACAGTAGACATGAATATGTCTCATATCATAAATGAAAAGAAAGATTTAAATGGTCCCTATCCCTATCCCTATCCCTATCCCCATCCCTATCCTTATCCTTATCCTTATTCTTTCCCCTTATCCTTAATCCTTCTATGGTCAACAGGGATAATATATATATAAACAAACGAACAAACTATCCCTATCCCTATCCCTATCCCCATCCTTATCCTTATCCTTATTCTTTCCCCTTATCCTTAATCCTTCTATGGTCAACAGGGATAAAAAAAGTGCCATGGCTTCTCGATGGCACAGTAGACATGAATATGTCTCATATCATAAATGAAAAGAAAGATTTAAATGGTCCCTATCCCTATCCCTATCCCCATCCCTATCCCTATCCTTATCCTTATTCTTTCCCCTTATCCTTAATCCTTCTATGGTCAACAGGGATAATATATATATAAACAAACGAACAAACTATCCCTATCCCTATCCCTATCCCCATCCCCATCCATATCCCTATCCCTATCCCTATCCCCATCCCTATCCTTATCCTTATCCTTATTCTTTCCCCTTATCCTTAATCCTTCTATGGTCAACAGGGATAAAATATATATATAAACAAACGAACAAATTATAATTAATTCATTTACGTCATGGTAACGATTTTCGTGACACACATTCTTTCGAATTAATTCATTTACGTCATGGTAACGATTTTCGTGACACACATTCTTTCGAATAGACCCCAGAGAAAAGACATATTCATGTCAAAATATATATATAAACAAACGAACAAATTATAATTAATTCATTTACGTCATGGTAACGATTTTCGTGACACACATTCTTTCGAATAGACCCCAGAGAAAAGACATATTCATGTCAATATTAGTGATCAACGAACAATGTATTGTACATGTATATGTATATGTATACATCGCGCTAACACTTCCGAAAAAATAAAATTTATTGAGAAATTACTTTTCGTAATGTCACTAGCTAAATAAAGAGCTGTCTTTCATCAGGTATTACTAAAAATATTAGTGGTCAACGAACAATAACATTAAGTCTCCTGTGTGACAGGAGAGATACATTTACCTGCTTAAGGTTTTGTTTCCAACGGATACTCCATAAACTAGAACAACGTACTGAGAGTGTGACCCTTGAGATTGTTAATTAATGTACATATTAAATGACTACATGGAACAAAAGATCATGTCATAAGCGCACTACTCTGAACGGATTATTGTACAATCACTGAACTCATAGTTCATCTCAAACGCTACTGTATAATATTGAGCGTCTGAGCGAAGACTCGTGTTGAGCAGAATAAAATTTGTATAATGTATTTTCTGTCTGTATAAATAACAGAACAGAATAATCAAAAGCTTAAAGGCAAGTCATGAATTATTCGTCATTTAATTCTTTATTATATTTATCATTATGTTAATTATTTCTATGCCAAAATAGGATAAACAGATAAACAGATAGAAAAGAGAGGATATAGGGCCTCTATATAGGAGCTACTTACTGAAAATTAAAAAAATATTCCCACCTACGAAATGATCATGGTCGAATTTAAGGCATCTGAATTTGGAATAGGTGAAGGGTCTACGATTAATCGATTTCCATTAGCGTTTTTATCGTAAAGTTGACATATTTTTTCTCAAATATATTACGAATTGTAGTGAACGCCAATCAATCAATGGATTACTGCGGATATCAAAATGCGCTTTTCAATCCACATGTAACAAGGGGGGTTACACTTTGTGAGCTGTTTAATACGACTTAACCATAATGTCGGCTTATTGTCGTGTGGGTTGCTTGCGACAAATTATTTTAATGCACTACCGGTCGGAGGTTTTAACTGTGTTGCGTCATCGGCTAACCTTGACTTGGTGGAAATTAGAAATGTTTTGACAACTCTAATTACACCGCACCTACTTGGTAGGTACTATCATTCCCGGGGGGACAGCGCGGTCAATTGATTGGCCATTCAACCTTGCGTGCTATACAAAATACCTATAAACATCTCGTATAAGACCTCCGTCGAATAATACACACATCAGCTATTCTATTTCAGGCTTTTCCTTCGTTTGATTTAAATGCGCCATGAATCGATCATGAGTGAATCGATTCTTGATTCCGTTACACGAGGGCATTTCAACTGCGTAGAAGCTCCCAGACATAAACAAAATTATACAATACGCTCTAGAAATCAGTTGAACTAGGAAGTTTTACATATATTTTATGATTTTAGATGTTATATGGGGCTTTCTTCATTTTTTTATGGAGGGTATAAAACTTTCAATGAAAAATTAAAATGGAATTTCTACGTAAAATATTAACAACTTCATGGCCAGGTAAGTAATATACCTACAATAAAAAAAATTGCTAATATATAATATAAATTCAGTGGAAATAGATATTATGATAAAAATTTTACAAGTTACGTGTGGCGGAAATTTCGCAATAGCGTAATTAATTTGTAAGCGAATTTGTGCTGTACCTATATGTAACAAAGTTTCGTAACTATTGAGTTATAGCGAAAAAGAAAACGACAGTCCATGAAAATTTAAAAAACATTAACTACGTTCCTGATCAACTTCGTTGACAGTAAAAAAATCATTCATATAGGATGCAATTTTTTTTCTATTTATATTTCTAAAAAAAAAAATATATTATAAAAAAATAAACTATATGGATTTAGATTTTTGATTTTGAAGATTAACTTGTCAATATAACTTTAGAAGTTATCTTAGAAGTTCTTTAGAAGACTACAATCTTTAGAACGAGGGCGTTTTCAAATTAGACATTTTTGAGTCGAACTTTTGGCCTGTCACAAGTACGGAGTATCGGTTATGGGTTGTCGCGTATATACATCGCAAGTATGTAATAAGGAATCATCTTTAAATAGCACGATCACGAATCAACAGATGTTTTATTTTCGAACATGCGGGTGCATGGAGGTGAACAAATGTTTACTTGTCCATCTCTTTTAATCGGTCCTCATCCAAACGCGTGAGTACGTGCGGTGGTGACCAGAATGTGTTTAAAATGACAATGATTTCTAACATAAATCTCTTTAACGAATTAATTGCTTCCTTACAACGACACAGTTATAGAATATTTCTTATAAATTTATTTCTCATATATTTATGTCAGGTGTTGAAATTATTTATTTCAAGAAAAAGGTGCACACGAGGTCGCAGGTAAAAGCTAAATATTAATTCTTATAAAAAGAAAAATACTATAAATTCTTATTTAATTAATTAATTAATTTTAAGCTATAAAAATAATTCAGAAAATGTCACATCAATTACATTCAAAGTAACTGGATTCAATCACCTCAGGATCCACTACCGAACAGACATTGTCGGCTGACTAGGCCTGCATTAATTAGTAAAATTCTAAATGGCAAACGTTGTAAGTAAATGTAATGAAAATGTAACTTAATTCGTTAACAATCACAATTGGAGCGTAGAAATGTTTTTTTTCTAGTGATATTGTGTTTGATGCATCATCAAAGCCGACGCGAGCATGAGCGCATGAAAACGCGGCGAAAGTGGTTCAAAAGAAGACTTCAGGCGTGTATATACACTCCCCTAACTTCCTACAGAAATGAATATTTTCAAAAATCTTATCCCTAAATAATGTCGCTTTTTGCGTCTGTCTATCTGTATGTCCGCTAACTCCTAACTAAAATAGATTTCAAAATCAAAATATAATAAAAAGATAATATTTTTTATAATAAAAAAGGTGACAGACAAGATGATGATTCACTTCGTGTTAGATAGCTACCATGGCTACTGGCTTGGTTGGCTTCATTGGCTAATGGAGCCCTTCAAGGATCGAGATAAGGAACGTGTAGGAAGTGCAAGTAAGGAAGATAGGAAATTCATATAATTATCCCCTGTTGTGAATTAAAATGTTTACCTAGTGGCAATTAAAAGATCGTGAGCCTCCAATAAAGTATTTCGTCCCACGCGTATAGTCATCGCTCTTGATATAGACCACAGCAAAATGTGTGGGTAGACATTCGAATCATTCGTGAGCCAAGAGATCTACTAAGCTTCATTTACACACGTAACGTAATCGCAAATCAACACAACTCGAGATTAAAGTAAAAGAGTTAAATGCACTTTGAATCAATATTAGGTACTTTACGTTAGCTAAACATATGAACTTGAATTTTTTTTTGTTTTTTTTTTCTAAGTTCAAAATGTATGACAGTGAATAAACATGTCAGCTGACTATATCTCGGTGGAAACATTGACAGCTGATGTCGTGAATGGTGTAACGCAGGAGCTAGACGCTAGAGCTATATCGCCTATTAATGCACCAGCTGTGAGTTTTCCCTCAGCACAATGTTAGCGAGGAATCGGGAGTCATGAATGACGTCATGATTCGATTTTAGATTCCATGTAGCCACCGGCGATCGGAAGCCAAACTTTGTTATAGATAGTGACGGTCAATGACTCCACCTATATCGGCTTTGCAATGCCGTTTAATAACATGAAGGGCCATTTTAAACCGCTACACCTACACAATGTTTATACTTCTTCGTCCGCGTAACTTTATAAAACATAGCCTATGTTACTCGCTGTTAATATAGCTTCCCAAAAGTGAAAGAATTTTTCAAATCGGTCCAGTAGTTTCGGAGCCTATTCAAACAAACAAACCTTTCCTCTTTATAATATTAGTAGGTATAGATAAAAAGAAAATCAATTACAGTCTAACAAACCAAATTTAAATTCTCTCTCATGAACAAAGAAACTCATTATTAAATACTATTTATTCATACAAATAATACCTATACCTACTCAATGAAACTAATTTATTAATTTTATTATACAATACCACTTATTAATTCAATCAATACTCAAATGTATCCAAGGCACTATCCGTTACGTCTCTAATAGAAATTACCTACTTACCCTTACAGAATATACAGGAAATTTAGGAAAATTGTTCAATCACAATTGTATGCAAATTATTAACAAACACAGGCCTGGGGGTGAATTGAAAAACAAATTACATGTACAGTTGTTCTGTACTCTGAGACCACAATTGAAGGTAAAACATAATTTTTAATATTAACAATATGTAGGTAACTTTTCATAAAACACTTTCTGTTTTATGAAATGTTTGTAGTAGGTGCCCTAATAATCTTTATTAAATTAAAACTAAATTCTTCAAATACATAACAAAAATTACTAGATAAATTTAAAAAAGAAAATAAGGACATCATATTTTACAAAAAAAAAATTAAAATATTCTTAATATATATTTTTTTATAAATTTTATAACTAACTAACTAACGAATAAACAAAAATAAGAAATAAAAAGGCAGGGGCGTGGAGAAAACTAAATGGCCAAAAAGAATAAGTTGTCTAGCTCAGCTGAATCCTGCCTAGTACCCAGGACGCTTGCAGTGTTCCCTCTTTTAATTTCTAACGCTATATGTTGCGTGAAGAAAGAGCTGGCGCACCGGTCGCCAGATTTCTCGATTAAGAATTTTCCTATCTCTTTCCCGAAGGAAATAAATAAGTAATTGTTGACAATATATAATAATAATATTATATTCAGTCAAGAGTCCAGAATACTATAGTGAGTAATGGGTGTGTTAGGCTCAGAAACAATGACTAACTATTTGGCAAGATGCCCTCAACGGCGGAACTGGTAGCACAAACATATTATGATGTCGGATGTTGCACTCAATGTAATCAAAACTTTATTTTAACAAAACAGTAGAAGAATGTATATACATAAGTGGAGTACCTATTATAGGTGTAGGTGTATTAAAAAAATCAGTAAAATAAAATATTCATAATTGTAGTACTAATACCTTCACACAAAGGTAATGAAAATAGATAAATAATTTAATATAATCATTTAAAGAAATATATACCCACTGAGAATCGCAATTTAAAAAATTAAATATTTATAAAAATTATTAATCTTTGTTCAATAGTTTTAATATTATAAATAGAGAAGATTTGTATTTTTGTAATGAATAAAATCAAAAACTATGTACTGGACCAATTTTGAATAATTCTTTCACCTACAGAAAGCTACATTATCTGCGAGTAACATAAGCATATTTTATAAAGTTAAACGGACAAAGTGGCTAGTATTTTATATATTTTCTATTCTATTTATCCGGACTATTTTTTTTTTTCAAATTGAAGAAGGCACGCACCACTTTACTTAAAGTAGATAAATTCTAAACCCTTTAGATACTAAACTATATTCTGAGTGAGACGTTTTCAATGAAAATCAGTAAAGATAACATATTAGTAAATATCAGTAAAGACTATCCCCAACATGAACTTCCCTATGATGGAGTATGTGCAGTTACTGTGTTTAATATGTCCCATATTAATAAATATCTACGTTATAAATGCCCTATACTTTTAATTAACAAATTAAATAAAATACCTGCATACCAAATTTGAAGTTAAAATTAATTGTTTCCTCACTCAAAAGTAAAATATATGAATGTCCGACCGAAGGTTTGGCTTCGGCTTCGGCTCTAACCACCTTCGGCCAAAAAAAACTACCTTCGGTGAAACAATTTCACCGATTCACTGTTTTATATCATTTAAATTATTTCAAAATGTTATTAATTTTGACAAATAAATTGCAAGGTAGTTTTTTATCATGTCTAGATAAACTTCTAGACATGATTTTAAATTACCCTTCTATATTATGCACATACAGTCAATATAAACCTTCAATTAAAAATTAAAATCATTTATATTATTAATTGCAGCTTGTAGCCAATCTTGAACAAAATTTCTTAAAAGTTTTAAGCCTTCAGCTTTGGCTTTGGCCAGAAATTTACCTTCGGTGGGACACTATAGACAACATAAAAAAATAATAATTAGATGTCATACACATCCACAACTGTTTAAACCTACCAACTATCCTAAAAATATTAATTACTAGCTGCGCTGTAGGTATTTCATTTATTTTGAAAATCCCGATAAAACAAAAAAAAATCTAGGATAAAAGTATCTATAATCAAATTGGTTAAACTGTTTTTGAAATTAGTGTGCACAAAACCTAAAAGACAAACAGATAAGCAGACAAACCAACATAAATTCATAAAGTATACTTACAAATTCTTTTTGAATAATATATTTCATGTACCTACAGACAGGGTAGCTTACGATTTTATTATGTGTAGGTACAAATGCGAGAGTTTATATATGTAGAATAAATCTAAATAATTTCTCAAATTATACAATAATGGTAGGGTAGATAAGGCAAGTAACAAAAAATAAATTCAGACAAATACTGTAAAGAATATAGTTTCACATTAAAATGTCTATGAAACTTTTTTGGATAAAATTAAAATTATCATTTATTAACTCAAATGTATGAAATTAAATGCTTTTAACTACTGTGTATGGTGAATTCGTTTTCTATGAATTCTATTCTTTTCTCAAAGTTACCGCAGAGATTCGATTAGGCAAATTTAAATTAGCTAAATTCGTACGGTACACTCGAAATGTTATTATGAAAAGTGTTACACATTGGCGGGTTGCATGGAAGCAAGTGTAAATATAGAAAAAAATTAGGCCGTCACAACTTAAATTCGAAACACCTGATCTATCAATTCCTCACTAATTAAATAGGGATATGTAGCTATTTAAGGCAAAAACAAGTATAATCAAACAGTTACAATAGTAAAAGTAATGTTAAGAACAATAAAAAGCAATCCAAATCAAGTCCATAAAGAGATAAAGTTATAATTTTCTTACGAAGATATAATGTGGTTTGGAAATAGGAGCGGCTGTACAAAAATTAAGTGTAATAATATTATATACACTCACCTGAATCCTGTTTGAAGACTGTCTGTTCAACTTATATTTAATACTTAGCTAATGGCCGACTATATAAATTCAGACTGTGTAACGTTATGTACTGCACTGCTCGCTCGGGCTCTGCTCCACAGATTATAATGTCTGCTCTTGCTGTTGGTTGGTTGGTGTGACTGAGTGACTGATCGGATCGTTCCCCACCACTCGTTCAATTGAGTGAATGTGTCGTCGTCATCGTTCGTGATTGACAATTTTTTTTTGCTTCGTTACTTGACTTAAGTTAAGCCACTACAAAATAAAATAGATATGTTTGGTTTTTTAGTTCGTTGAGCCATTTCACATTATTCGTTGGATTTATACAATTTTGAGTGTTTAATTTTCCAATTTTAAAAATAATAATATTAAGTTGTGATTAAGCTGCTGTGTTTTGGATATTACACAATGGTTTTCATCGTATGTTGTGTTTCTTCTTGCCACTCGAAAAACGATACAAAACTATTTAAGTTTTCTCGAAATGATACGCTAAGAGATCTTTGGATTGAGCAAACCGCTCCACATTGTCCAGAACTTCGACAGTTGTCACCACATCAACTAATACAAGGAAAAATTTGTATAAAGCATTTCCAAGCAAAGTTCTTGGTGAACAGAAACTGACGTTATAACGCTTTTCCTACGTTGTTCAGCACAGAAGAATTCTTCTCTGGAACACCTGCTTCCGATGTTGAAATTAAAGGTCAGTAATAATTATTATACCCTAGCACAAACGTTCTTATAGTATTCTTTATTCTATTTAACCAATATTAGGTCCGGTTTCTGAGACTTGACAATAGATGAACCCTCCTGGTAGAGTGCTCCTTCCAAGGCTGATGCCCACAACTGAGATACAAAAAAATTTACCAAATGGCCCCGAGGTCCACTCACTTGACTTTCTTGAATAATCGGTCAAGATTACAATTGCTGTAGATATAAGATTTGCACTGCAATTGTGCCTTAGTGTCTAGTCATTTTGAGAAGTTGACAATTTGCTACATGGACATTATGCTAATTAGATAAACTGCTCATTAGATTTTATAGAGTTATGTCATTTAACAGCTGTTAATCTATTGTCAAATATCTGAGAAACCAGGTATTAGTTTCATCTCAAAAGATGTAGAATACAGATGGTCATTATTCATAGTGAGTCTGCATGCAACTTATCAAGTTGCCCGTTACAGTATTATTATGCCGTGGCAAAGATACAGGTCATGGTCCTGCAATGATGAATTATTATGATGATTATCAATCAGTCCTGCAATGATAAATTACTTAATACAAATTATTTATTTTCAGATCCAACACTTATACCGTCAGACCATAACTATTGTAAGAGAACTTGTGTAATGCCCAACATTTGTTACTGCCAAAAAATGGAAAAACAATGAACCTGACCTAAACCGACCTTCAGGCAGCTCAAACGGTAAGCAAAATTTTTTAAATATGTTTTTTAATACAAACATTTCTACTCGCGTACGATTAGCCCTTTGACCATAAGCCAGTTGCTTTGAGAGATTATTTGCCTTGTTAGATTTAACCACCCATTGGAAGGATGTTTACCAAATAAAGAATGCATTAGTGAATTGAGGGGTAAGAAAAAAGTACCCATAACTGAACAGTAATGAATAGTTAGCATATTACTAGTCAGAATATAGTGATACTTGAATCTCAGGAATTAAGTAGGCACCATTATACTACAATGTTTGTGCCAAAATTGTGAAACTGAAAAGAATAAATTCTTAATGGTATTTTTCTATAATTTCAGAACAAGAAATACCAACTTCATGGAAATTGATGGAAGAAGCAAACTAACAGTAATAAAAATAAAAATTGAAATTATTTTTTGAGTTTCCTTTTTGAAATCCCTTTTTATTAGACTATCGATACAATGTACAACACTAGTATCGATATCGATATTTTATAAACAGAACATCATTACTCTATGCAGTGCGAACATAGTGCCACCTTGCGGTGAATCGTCTGCATACTAAACTCCTTACGAGTCACGAAAACCGCTAAGCTGTCGTATCTGTCTTTAGACATATAACTATAATCTGTGGGTACAATTTGTTACATTGTTGACGGTTCGCCTTCAACTTTCAACTACTGTGCCCGTAGAGGGAGCTCCCTCTACGACTGTGCCGAATTATTTATACTTAAATTAAGTTGTCCATGTCAAGTGTCAACCAACTGTCATGTCGTGTGTGTGCTATGCTCTCAATAAAAGTATTAAAATGTTACAAGTAATTTTATTAATAATGATTAATCCTGTATCAAAATAACCAAGAAGGATTTCACAATATAGATGTTTTCCATGTTACTATAATATATAATATTACAACAGCATTAATTCTTACGGGCATTACAAGAGATTTTCGAAAAATTTGTTTAATCGAGTTAAGCGCCCTCTATACTAAAATCTTGAAACTTGTAACATAACTCTGCTTTCACAGGGATTACTAGATAGCGCTAGTACACACAGTACACGATGAAAGAAGGAGGTAAATTTTGAAATATGCCTTGGACTTCCATAATATATAAATATTTATATCTATCTATTAGGTATAAGAATTACCTAGGCAAGATTCATAAAGATTTTTGAAGTGAGAACTTCTTTAGGAGTTCGTTGGGAATTTTTGAGATGAGAAAAATATTAGATTTTGTTTATAGGCGTTAAAAGCCATCCTTAACAAAAATTAAAAATTATGTTATATAGGCTTTGAATATTGTTAAGTATTCATTAATACATTAATGTAGTTAAAATACATAGGTAGGACTTTCTTTCTTCTGTACATTACACATTGAACATCTATATACTATACTCACTTACTAATATTATAAAGCGAAAACATTTGTAATGAAAAAACTCAAAAACTAATGGACCAATTTAAAAAATTCTTTCAAAAGCTACATTTCGTATTTGTGTATTTTCTAAAGTTACAAGGACAAAGTCGCTTGCAACATTAATATATAATACATTACATTTTACCTACATAGATATGTAATTTTGTACAGTACCTATATCCGTACTAATATTATAATTGCGAAAGTTTGTATGGATATTTGTAACTCTTTCACGCAAAAACTACTGAACCGATCACCATGAAATTTTGCATACACGTTGTCTGGGACACCAGAAAGGATCTGGGCTACCTTTCATTGTTCAATGCGGACGAAGTCGCGGGCACCAGCTAGTAGTAGATATTACTGACTGGTAAATCTTTTACAATGATAATAAATATTTTATACTTAACTGGTAGATTATTTAGTCTGAGATACGGCATTAGAAATATGTTATTTAATTATGGTAAAGATTATCTCTGGTAGATCCTTACATTGATAAATTGCGATCGGTTGCCTAATTAAATCCGGTGCCGATGGTGTTAAATAAAATAAATTATAATTAACTCTCGCTCGCCATCCCTGCCATATCTGACATGTTGCATAAAATTTTATAATTTTACAGTTTTTTTTTGTACAGAATTAAATATTTTATATTACGAAATGAAGATGAAGGGAAAAGCTATATTAGAAAAAAATACCCTCCATTTGAAATTAGCTCACTCACTTCACATTAAATGACAAGTTTTTTTTTAAATGTCGTTACGTAACAATTATGTCACTTCCTTCACTAACTTTATTGACCTGTTTCTGAAATATACGAGTCTCGAGCAGACCTCGTTAAACTTAATGAAATTTTCTCTGGCGTTTCATGTAGGGTTTATACCTAATATCAGGACACAAGAAAATGACGATACCGTGTCTATTTCTGGGCTGGAATAAAATTGATATTCTCATGTGTTTAGATTTTGTTATTTATTTGAAACTTATTTACAAATGTTTGACGCATTTTCGACTAGGACGGTCCAACTGGTCGAGGGGTTGAAAATTTTATTTCAAATTTCTACTTTTATAATATTTATTTTTATCTCCTTTATATTATTTATTTTCTAATACAATATAAATATATTTACATATTATATTACCTAATATAAAGCTTTGATCCCCTAGACAGGGTTCCAAGCACTTGACTGCATTACCTCGTTGTATTGCAATGCTAATCTGTTGACCGAGGTAATAGCCAGCTCTAGAATCGCCGGATATGTCGACTTATACATGTTTCTATTAGTAAATATTAATAGGTACCAACCTGATAATTTGTATGCTGTTCAGAATAATTAGTTAATATAAAAAGTATTAATGTTTGTATTAGTTCGCTTGTTCTCAATATTAAATTGTAAGTGAGTACCTACTATATATTGATTGCTTATCAATTTTTATCGTTATACTTAATACATGTATAGATATACCTACGTCACGTCATTGTTTGGTATTTCATTATGCTGTATGAATGGTATTAATAATTATTATTATTTTTATTAATCATTAAACAAATCTATAACATGTACATTGTAAGTTCCAATTTAAACATTTAATTAGTTTGAGTACTAGCGTCTAAACTAGTCCGAGCCTGTATCTTAGACGCTAGTTTCTTAGGCGGCGGAACATTAACGTGTAAATTAAATTGTTAAATTGATTCAAACAACGTTTTCCGGGTCAGCTAGTAATAAATAAAAATACAACTATGTATGTACTTAAATAAATTTTATTTGGTTTTACTTCATATATTTACATCTTCTGACAGTACCTTTATAAAATAAATAACACATTGTTTGATAGCTCATGATATACCTAAAAAACAATTACAATAATCTTTCCAAAAACAAATATTTTTTTACATGAATAGTATTGTTCTTGAATTTTGTTCAGTTTGTTATAAAGCAAAGGACCCAAATATAAATTATTAATATGTAATATTATAATATAATCGGAGAAACCAAAGCAGCGAGACTCCGCTGGCTCGGCCACGTGGTTAGGATGGGAGATGATCGCGCAGCGAAGAGAGCAACCTGACGAGAACAACCTACTCGAGGAAACCTGACGGCCGTGGGCCCGTGGGGCGCCCTAAGTACCGTCGGGAGGACGAGGTGCAGAGAGACCTGCGCGAGCTAGTAACAGCTGACTGGCGCCAGATAGCTCTGGAACGGGTTCGCTGGAGACTTGTGGTGTCGGAGGCTAAGATCCACTACGGGTAAGTAATTATAATTTATACTGAAATTTACTCTGTCCTTATGGGTCATGGTGTACGGTTCTATAATAAACTACCTGAGATAATCAGAGCCTTATCTATAAATAAATTTAAAAGTATTAAAAGCAAACTCCTCTCGAAAGGCTATTATAAAATCACTGATTTATTTAAGCGACAATGAAGCCTGGTTTTAAGCGATTCGGAGGTCAATATTATGAGTATTGTATGTGGGTATACTTTAATGTTTTTTTTTTAATTAAGTGTAATTGTTGTTAGGTATTTTATATTTTAAAGATGACAAAAAGATTAATTAAGTCCTGAGATTCTTTCGCTTTTTTTTCCGAAACCAGACGAAATGGACTGGAAGCCTAAAAGCAATATGACCGGAAGACAATGTTAAACAAGATTAGGTTACCCACGTGTCTTGTTGAGTTTCGATCAGTGATAATAGCTCTTTTCCCTATCTCCTATTATCCTGCAAAGGTCGGCAAGGCTTCCATTACGTTACTACGTAATTACGCAAATATTTAATTACGGTCACATTTCAGAATGCCTAGAAATCCGTAATCAAACGGTTAAATTAAACACCATAATTACGCAAGTGAATAAAACACAATAATCCATACTATCCATATCCATACTTACTAATCCGTACTAATATTATATTAATGCGAAAGTTTGTATATGGATGTTTCTGTTTGTAACTCTTTCACGCAAAAACTGCTGAACCGATCACCGTGAAATTTTGCATACACGTTATCTGGGACACCAGAAAGGACATAGGGTTCCTTTCATCCAGAACGCGGACGAAGTCGCGAACACCAGCTAGTATCTTATAATTATAATAACGCCTGACATCGTTATAATATCGCTGACGACGGTGGCGCCGCCACGAGACTATTACGCCCAATTTTTTATAGTTTTAGACGATCACTCGAGAACAGTACTTTTTTTCTGGATGAAAGGTATACCCTATGTCCTGTCTTGTACCCTGACGTGTGTGCAAAATTTCATGATGATCAGTTGAGTAGTTAGGGCGTGAAAAGGTAGCAGACAGACCGACAGAGTTACTTTCGCATTTATAATATTTTTATGGATTAAAAATAAATTAGCCCCTGACTTTCTATTGTGCCTAAACATGCTGTGTCGGCTGTTAGTTGGGATCATCTAAAATTAAGGAAACTAACTCCTGGCCAAGTGTAATAGCAATAACGATGTCAGGCGATAAATTACTTTTTCAACGTGGTCAAAGTCGCGGGCACCAGCTAGTAATATATAAAAAGCTTCCTCCTTTACCTAACGCTCTTTCGATAAGTAAAAACCGCATTAAATTTCTTTGCGTTATTTAGTCATTGTCTTGTTAAGATATAAAGGTATAAAGCAGAATAATTCCCTATACAAGAAACAAAGAGTTATATTGTTTAACATTAAATCCTTACCTACTAATATTATAAAATAATGTGAATGTGAGTTTGTTTGTTTGTTACGCTTTCATGCAAAAACTACTGAACCGATCACCATCAAACTTTGCATACACGTTGTCTGGGACACCAGAAAGGACATAGGGTACCTCATCCAGAACGCGGACGAAGTCGCGGGCACCAGCGTAAGTAGAACATAAAGAAAATAGTATGTTAAAATCAATAGTCGCCTTCCTGGATTCATTGACAGCTTTATGTAACATTACTTATCTTTTATCAAAATAAATTTTGAAGGTTTCTGTTGATATCATCTGTCTTTGACATATTTGTAATCTATACACGGTAGTTTTCGCATAATATGACTGTCGCCAATAGATTACAGAATGATAAAAGATGTTTATTATATTATATCGAATGTAATTTTTGCGATTTTGTTGTATGAAATGGTGAATGTATTATATGTATTAAGTGAAAATGTTTTAAGCATAGTTGAAACAGTGTAACTGTTTTAAGGTCATTTTTTATGTTTAAGTCGACAGACAGGCTGACCGTCCACTTGATGGTAGGTGGCTACCGTTGCCTATAATGCAAGCAACGCCACAAGTGCTGCAAGTACGCTGCCGATCATAGAAGGATTAATGATAAGAGATTGAGAAGGTATAGGACAATAGAAAGTAAAGGTAAGGGACCATAGTAGAATTGAGGATAAGGGATAGAGAGGAAAATGGGTTTTGGCGTCCCTAATTCGTTTACCAAATCACCGAACTTTATTCAGTTCTGATTCATTTAACTGCTAATTATAGAACAACTATTAAATAAGATGAAAAGGACGGCTATAACTAAATCGTAGAAATAGCATCAGCAAATGCTTAACGATGATATGCTTGCATGTTCACGGTGTTTCGAGGCGCGTCGTCCGATCAATCGGACTTTTTTCCGAGCAACAGGAAACGAAGTCTGTGTCGTCCGATTAATCGGACCGCGCGGTCTCAAAGGCTGGTAAGTACAAGTACCTACCTGGTACATATAATTAAGTATGTACGTACAAGTTCGTTGTAATATTATCAGACAAATAGTTTCATCGAAACACAAGAAAGATTTACGAAGATTACTTACTTTCTTAGTACAGAACCCTAAAATTAAAAACCAACGAAGCCGCCAACATAATTTTTTTGTGAAAACAGATTAGAAAAGTTAGCACAAAGGATAAAAGATAATAATTGTGCACACAAATTCATAACAGTTTGTACGGATTATCGTATTTATTTGACCGTTATTAGGCGTATGAAATACCTTATGGCTTCTGTTTGTTTTAGATATAATGTTGGGGGATTAACTTAATCCTTATAATCTCTGCACTCTATGTGAATATGTCAAAAAATTTGTATTCATTTACCACATAAGGCTTTTTTTAAAAAATACTAATAAATTTTCAGTCTGAAACGAGAGCCAGAATAGAGCGCTTAGCTTTTGAACTTTTCTAATTGAGTTTCGATAGTCTAAGTATTGGTATTTACAATCACAGAGCTACAAAGGTCACAGGTAAGTTTCAATTCGACGAAGCCTCGACGTGATTAGTGTTGGTCTTATAGTTGTTCTCGTAACTAAACTAAAGCTTTGATTACTACAGAATAGACCAGATTCACTGTGATAATAAAATTGATTGTTGTATTCGATGTTTTAATTTATCAAAACTATTCACTTGTTCTGAACAAAACGTCTTTGAATCAAATCAAATTCTCTTGAGACAATTAACGCCATTATAATGTTACGGTTACGCCATTTTAATTTTATTTCCATTTATTTGAACAGTATTATGCTGTTGTTTTTAAATGAGTGCGTAAAGGGTTGCCAGAGTTATTTTTCTCTACCCCCATCCCAGCGGCGGATTTACACAGACAGTAGACTATTCAAATTTTGCCGCCCCTTAGGCTATCAACTTTTTCCGCCCCTACTGACCCCTGCAATTCGATACCCTAGTTCATAATAATATGAAAAAAAAAACTGATGTAATAAGATACTCTAATTTAGCTACAGTATCAGCTCCTGAGAGGAATGCGAGCAATTTCTGGTTCACTTGAATTTTGTATAATTTTTTTATATATTATTTCTTTAGACAAAAATAATTTTATGGCCAAATTTGCCGCCCCCTAAAATCTGCCGCCATAGGCTCCAGCCTACTCAGTCCGCGACTGCCCCATCCTATTCTCTTATCACCTGTTAAAATACTTATTTGATATAATATCTTTATCGCTGTGACGACGACAGTAGAGCAATGTAGTAGGAAAGTTAGTTACAGCAATAAAACTTACATTTATTTTATATTAATATTTATTATGTATTAGAAACGGTAAATTAAAAAACAATGAAAAAATATCATAAAAACTCAATAAAACTTAACATTAAATAAAGATCGTAAAATGCCGATTGTGAAGCAGTACAAAATTATGACTTTATATATTGTTTAAATGAATTGAACTTCATTTTCTCCCTTATCCTTACTAAGTATAATGTGCGTGCTTTTCTCACAGGTGAGTAAAGGGTTGTCTCAATGGGGTGCGCACACGCATCGTTGAGTGAGCGCGTAAACTTTGCCAGCCGGCTGATCAGTCATCTGGAAGCCAGTCGCTTTTCTGATTGCCCGCGAATTGTACGTTATTTTCGCGCAGCACTGCGCATCACGCGAGAAAATTTTCAACATGAGTAGTGGAAAAAGAAAACTCTCTTTCCTGGGGTTCGCCCCTGTACTGGTAAGTTTTATTGCATTTAAATAAACAATTATACTTAAAACGGTTTAAACCTATTATAAAAAGTATACGACAATAAATTAATGTTCATTTGTATTTTTACTTCATTAAAAAAATATTTATATCGACAATGAAATTGCGGATGCTGACTCTTAAAATATACATTTGTTCTTAAGAATAAACGATATATTTTAATTATTTTTTGCTTTCTTAAGCCACCTTGCAACCTTTATGATAAGGTCACGGATTTTTATATACAACCTTACGATATATTGACCTGCCTACCATGCCATGCTTTAACTTCAAATGAAAACGAGCATAAAGTTTTGTTAAAATAACCGGGAATAAAATTTCCTTGTGTACTTTGAATACTTCTTATACTTTTTTTTTTTTTTTTTTTATATATATATAAGTCAAGGCAGCGCTTGGCCGCGATCTCACTTGATGTTAGGTGCAGATGCGGCCGTAGATGGACCACGCTTACCTAGTATATGCCCATTTACCCTACGTTTGAAGACCCCGATGGTTGATACTTCAACCATCACGGATGATAAATTTTGGCCTGTAATATATAATATCTATATTAAGTAACAATGATCATAAAAATTTAATTTTGTGAATCAAACTATGTAGATTCCTTATATATGTTGCAGATATTATACCTATACCTAGCTCACCCGGCGAACTTCGTACCGCCTCAGAATCAATAAAAGTTGTATTTTTTATTAAAATAAATAAAAAAATATTCTTTATTAAAGCGGATCGTAATAGTTTGCGTAACATTGCTTAAGTATTTCGCAGTCATGTGTTTTGCAGTTATTTGGGCAGCCTTACAGAGGACGATAGTGAAAGAACCACTGTCGGATAGTGTCGTTAGTAGCAAAAGTAGCAATCTAGCAATTGCTACGGGCCTTTTGGGCCACGCGTACCCATGTCTGCTTGAGCGTAAAAAATATTTTACGGTCCTAACTTAAATATAAAAAAAAAAACTTGTTCAACTAAGGAAACATAACCTTACAATCAGTAATTTATAAATTATTTTCATCAGGTATATAGTTAGGTACCTAATTATATTATAAATTAATTAATATTAATTTACTCTTCATAATTTCAAACTATAATAATTGATAGTGTTCATTTGAGGTTCTACTAACAGATTCAGCGAGTTTATTCCTTATAATAACAATAGGGTAGATTTATTCCCCCATCTCGATTCCTTATTTTACCATAGTTCAAATTATTTTGAATATTTTAAAATGAACATTTCAGAAAATATTGTTCTCAAATGTTATTCTTTTATGTAGGTAGGTACTTATAAATTCGAATGTAGTTTTTATATGTACCTAAAATTAGAGACAACGTAATCCCTTAAAACCCTAAACTGAAGATCCTAATACAAACCAAGGGCTGCTTGATACATTTTGCTATGGATAATTGATACATTTTTGGAGAGTGGGTAAGGGATGTCAGAGCCCCTTTCCCTCCAATAATCCCCTTATATTTAATCCTACTATGCTCGTTAGCGTACTTTGAGCATCTGTAACTTGTGTCATATGTGACGGTAGCCACCTACCATCAAGTTGACCTTCATCCTTAACTTTAAAAATATTGCGCGAGGAAACATCTCGAGGCTGAAAAGAATAAAAAAATTATCATTTGTTCGTTCTCTAGATATCACCAAAAAACCGTTCCATACAAAATGTATGAGAAAATGATATTTTCTTTAATGTTTTTCCGATGTTTTAATAGTTATTCTGCTATTCGGGTTGGAGACAAATTTAAAAATGGTGTAACTAATACGACCTTTAGAAGATTTACAGATCAATTATTACAACTAGGTACCTAGTGTATTATTTTTATGTGCACGGATACAAATCAAAATTAAGTATTTAATTGTCACCGTCCTTCTGAGTAAATATGAGCGAAATTAACAGTTTTCGGGCATTTCGGTTTTCATCATTTCCAGTACATCTTAAGGAAATAGAAATATTCGAAAATGAGGATAATCGAATAAATTAAAAGACGACTAACTACGTAAGATAGCGTTAAGAGACTTCGTCCGCGTAACTTTATAAAATATAGCCTTTGTTACTCGCTGATAATAATAGCTTCCCAACAGTGAAAGAATTTATAATATTCCTCTTTATAATATTAGGTCTTTATATTATAAGCACAATCCCGATCACTTCAGATTTTAAACATAAAAATTCGGTCATCCCTGCTGCCATAGACAAAAAACAGACACACACACGTCAACTTATAATACCCCGTTTTTGCGTAGGGCTATATAAATTTTTTTTTTTAAAATGTAAAATTATTAGATTGGTACTAATTAAAGAATAGTTATTCAAATTCATTAATCATTGAAATTTTTAAACTGAATTTTCAATTAATTTTATCAATAAGTAACTCAAGCGTTAATCAATAAATTGGTGATAGATTAATTATATAATTCGATAAACAATACGAAAAACATTTACGTGATAAGGCGACGTCATGTTTGCCGGCAGCGATCTCCTAGTTATATAAATTTTCATAAACAACGCCCTTTTTAAAAAAAAACTTATCATCAATAACTTGTATATTCGAGACATACGATTTGTAATTGCTAACTTTTACATAATTATGTGAGAAACAAATTTTTTCTCTTACGATTCCATGTAAATCTATTGTGCATTTAGTATCTTTTTTTTATAATTTTAGTACCTATAATATAACATGTGCACATAAGATGTTAAGAATCAATTTAAAATAAATAATGAAATTGATTTTCACAACTTTGTTTCAAATATTAAAGTTTTTTTTTTTCATATTCGTTACATTTTTCATATTACTTAAATTCATTGTGCGTGTTCGATTTTAATGTCGCTTTTTACCATCGAAATTATCTTTGCAAGCACCTGCTTCGTGGGAAGTTTTAGTTCAATAACAATAGTCCAGAAGGTGACTGAAAAAAAGTAGTTTCCGTAACTTATTAATTTCGTAACTGCTTCAATAAGGCTATTTATTTTAACATTAAAAGCCGCAATTTTATTATTATTATTGTATCGAGCCAAATCACAATATTACATTTGCTTGTAAACTTTGTTTTTTTTGTCTCCAGTAAAATTATAATGCATTTTAAAACTCTGTTTAGCTATTTTCTATATAAGTTTAGTCATCTATACTAATATTTTAAATTTAATTTATTAATTTAATTTTTAATCTATACTAATATTGTGTTTTTGTTGTAACTTGGGAACCAATATTTTCAATACAATATAAACAAAAATTGAACTATAACACAAAATCTCACTACAGTAAACGATGTAAGTAGGCAAAATTTTTATGAACTGGTTTTGTCCGCAAAATCTGTCTATAGTTCTTATTTGGTCTGTGATAGTACGGATGGATATGTAATTTACAAAATCCCTAGACACAAAATTAATCAATTTTTTTTTCGCTCGCCTCCTGGTCTAGCACAATGATGTCTGTGCTTGGGAGAATCTTTGAAAATTTACAGTAAAATGAACGATTCATCCACATGTGACAGGTAACAAGCGCTTTACGTTCGTCGCGTAGCGTCGCGTCTCGTTTCTAAAGATAGCTCTCATAGCTTCACCCATACATTGACGGTGTGTTTGTAGTAAATTACCATTTATCACACTTTACAATTTTGTGAACAATTGGCAGAGTAATATGCGAGCATTTCTATAATTATCGTCTTGTGCGGTGCTACCCAGATAAAAAGATCAAATTCCCATCTTTATCTGATGGGAAGTATATTAAGTCCAACAAAAAGTATTGAGAAAATTTAATACGAAATATTATGGGTTGATGTTCGCTTGGTTCTATTTAACACTAGCTGGTGCTCGCGACTTCGTCCGCGTGGAATTGTTATTTTGGGAATCATTTGGGTATCTCGAACGGTTTTCGCAGCGCACGCAACGGAAGCCCTCAAAGATGAATAATTTTCCCCGTTTTTTCCACATTTTCGACTGTTTCTTCGCTCCTATTAGTCGCAACGTGATGTTATATAGCCTAAAGCCTTCCTCAATAAATGATCTATCTAACACAAAAAGAATTTTTTAATTCGAACCAGTAGTTCCTGAGATTAGCGCGTTCAAACAAACAAACTCTTCAGCTTTATAATATTAGTATAGATTAAAATCAAATATAATATTTTGTTTGAAAATGCCGTATGTTGTGAGATTCTATAACTAAGTCTGCGTCCTTGAAAAATTACTTAAGGGTTATCCTCTAGAGGGGGTTAAGTCAGTAATAGTTATTTGGAAAAAGATGTTGTTTCAACTTATTTGCCATAGACTCTATCACTTTGACGTGACTTTATTGGCCTTATCTCCCGCGGGGGCTATTTCAACAGCGTATTTAAAACACTTTTTTTATCTTCTGACAAAATATTCCCTATCTGATCGGTGCAAAAAAAATTACATCCTACTCAGTACTCACCCCTCCTTTGCACAAACCAGGGTGAGCGCTATTCTAACTTTAAATCTTTTTCAATACCTACTATTTGTCGAGCGCTGAAAAGGGGTCGCTAGTCTAAACGGGAAAAAGTTATCTATCGAAATATACTGTCGAACTACGGCGCCTCAGCCTATAAAAATATAAAAATATAAATATATAAAGCCTATAAAAATATTAATATGATTTTGATTCGGTATTCGCATATAGAAAGAGGGATAAATGGGGAAGATTTTAAATGGAAGTTTCGCCCCGTGCGAAACCGAGAGAAGAGACATAAAACTACTTTGCCACAGGTAGCGGGGCAAGGGCAAGGCCCCAAGTAGCGGGATTTTATCCATTTTGGCTCACAAATACCTATTCAAAATAGTTTGCAAACATTTTTAGTGCTCTTTATTCATATCATACAGCTGTTGTTATAAACTAACTCGTATTAGTCGATTGAAGTTACGAACGAGTGCTTTGCAATATGCCCTTACTACTGGCATAAATAAATAACATTACTAATAGAATTTCTATGGAAATCGGTGCAGAATTTTTCAAGGTTTAATGTACACAAGTAAACAAGTTACCGTCCTAGAAACGTTCAAAAAGAAGTAGTCAGGTAGGAATTAAACTATTAATTTAATCTCATATTCATAAGTTATTTAGATTCATTAAATAAGTAAATATATATTAAATGTAATACGTGAAATATATTGCAACTAGCTCGGTTTCGGTTTAGCACAGGTGCGATTTTTTCTGAAAGAAAAAATGAAAAAAAAAACCGCATGAAAATTTGTAGATATTGAGATCATCGCAACAGACAGACAGAGAAGGAGAAGCGGCGGGGGACTTTTATAATATCTAATTTTACCGATTCTAAATATAATTTTAAGAAATAATGAAACTAAATTAATGTTAATTAATGACAAAATTATGTACAAGTATTTTGTATTAACATGGCATAAATATGGCAGCACACTTGTCTTAAATATACCATCAAGTCTTAATCTATTTCATATATCTTTTACAAAGTCTTATAATAATTGAAATTCTTATATTTTATTCACCAATTTTTGTCAGCTTGTTATTGACGAAGACCGGATTGTGTTTAGTTATGTATTTTTATGCCACATTATCTCTAGAAGAAACACTTATTTTCTCTCTTACTTCTCTCCAGTTCATTCACTCTCATGCTATTGTGTGAATAGATATTTCGTATAATCGGCTAATGTCCTTTCAGAATTTTCCATATTTTCAAGTGGAGTAAAATCTATTATCATAGTTATAAGTGAGTTATATTTATTAGAGACTAGATTGGTAGGTACCAACGATCTGAGAATTTACTAATAAGAATACGGCAAAATGGCTATGAAGAATGCATATATACGCATTTAATGCGAATATAACTAAACCTTGAAAGAGTCATGGTTCTTATATTATTAATATAAATATAATAACAGCTCTGAATCACTGATAACAAGTACAATTTCTGGCGAGGTCAGTTAACCGTGGAATCTAACTTTAATAGTTTTTCTTTTGAAGGGTTTTCCTTCACACGATGGGTTTGATTTTACCGAGAACTGTTCAACGGACACATGTAAAAAAAACAGATGTATCAAGTAAATAGAGTGTGTGAACGCTCTAAACAATGTCCTACTTATGGCATACGGTCAATTAGTTAGCAATTAGATTAAATCGAGTGTAAGATCGTTTCTTTAACTCTTAGGCTCACTCACAGGTGTTCAATGTGTGTGTGTGTGTGAAGGTAACAGGTGTGCTCTATGACGTGTTACAATAGAGATTTAGTTTGTGTACATTAAATATATTAGTAGGTATTAGTGGAAAACTAAACTGTGGGTTATCATAGTAGCCAAATAGTTATCATAGGCATGGCGTAGTAAGGCGACACAATAGTTGATTTATCCTAATAAACTTCATACGCTGAAGAAAATTATTAATTTTAATGAAACTATAAAAAAATTAAATCACGAAAATTCTCGGGACTTTTATTTTATTTTAATGGATTATTCAGTAAATTAATTATCTAACTTTGGTTGGTTTTATATAAATATTGTTACTGTTGATTAATTGCATCTATAATTTTCCTTGTATACTTAAATAATTGATAGATATCCAAGTAAATTCAGACGTTACAAGGGTTTTACTGACACACGACATTAGATGGCGAATCCGGGCGAAGCCGAGGGCTAGTCGCTAACTATACAAATGAGCTAATACTTATTTAGTATTGTTTCGCAACCCTTTTTAGTTTACTTTAAATGTATCTGAATCAGTAAAAAAAAAAAAAAAAAAAAAAAAAGTGCTAAGCTACGCACCGAACACTGACCGAACAGCGTCGCGCGACCATTTTCATGCTTTTCTTGCATTTTTAATTTACGGCTATTGACACAGTGCGCGTTCGGCTACTGTAGCAGTCACTTCGATAACCGATCGATTTTAACTCCATTTTCAGGTGCGTACTCACATACCATTAAACCATACCATACCTATACAATATAAAAAAGACCATATAATCACTCATAAATAAAGCGTATTAAACAAGTGTTTATAATAAGATAGAAATTGTGTTAATTAAATAAAGTGTGAATAATTAATATAATTTTATAAATATTTCTATCTCGGGCCATTCTAACCATCGTTTGGTGCGTGCACACCGTATCATGGTATTTCAAGCATTTAAACCAGTGTTAATGAACATTACCAGTCTTCATTGAATCGCAGTGTTTTTACTGAGCAACATCGTGAGGACAACTTCAGGTCAGACCAAACCATTTTTTTATACAAATTGTAACTAAATTTCAGCAAAATGGAAAATTACTTCCTCAACCAAACTGACCAACATAACATAACTTTTTTTTTTATTATCCCACACATTTTTTGATGGTTTCGTAATCTTTTCGACCACGTGAGATACTTGGCGTTACACCTAGATAAGGAACACATTACTAAGCGCAAACAGCGCGCAAAAGCGCAACGTCTAAGAACAGATGCGAAAGTTATATTGGCTGATTAGCCGAAGATCCCAACTATCTCTCAGTAGCAAACTCCTTGTGTATAAGGTCATTTTAAAACCGATTCGGAGCTATGGAATCCAACTCTGGGGAACAGCCTCTCATTCCAATATCGAAATAATCCAGAGATTCCGGAACAAGAAGTTGACATTAATAACCGATGCCCCTTGGTATGTCACAAACGAACAACTGCATCAACTATACACGTCAATATGGTTACAGAAGAAATTCGTCGACATACCAAAACGTATAAAAAAAGGATTATAACTCAACTAACTCAAGGATTATAACTAATTATAGGTAATCAAACTAACACTGTTGTGGTTGTCAAATTCATTATACATAGATAACCATCCCATCCGTGGATTCTTACGGATAGAATTCTTTTACTATTCGTTGATTAATTTCCTTAACGATTTTAAGTTATTTTTTGAGATTATCGCGGTAAGTATGTAAAGATATATATTAATAACAATTATGTATAGCTACATAACAATTTCACTTTTAATTATTTCGACATCGATTTATTTGCTTACGCAACTCAGTGCTAACGGAAATACGAATTGGCTTACAAGTCTTTTTTAATTGTTTTAAAGTATTTAGCAGAAATTTTATTAATGTCGCAATAACATTACCAGTCTATTTATTTATTAAATATGTCTGTCATTCAATGTAAAATATTTAAAAAAAAGAGCCAAAGTAAAGTTTCAAAGTCGGTCGAATGTGATATATTTTAGGCTTAGAATGTTACCTACTTGTAGTCGTGTTTAATAAATTTATATTATTTTTATAATTAAACAATTCCTAGTAATAGATTTGTCACTCTATCGCGCAAGAACTATTAGACGAAATTTTATGACTTTCTTTACTTATAGAGACACTTCGATTTAATTTATTTTCATACTGTATTTTAATGTAATTGTAGCCATAACAAATATAAAAAAAGTTCCGAAGGATTGTTATAACTACTAAAGATATAAGTGACAACTATTATAATTTGGAGTGAGTGATGTTTTTTTATAAGTCACTAAAATAATGAGTAACCAACCTCGATATGAATCATAAACAGTACCTACAAGATTTGGTTTAATGGTTAATACAGTGACATAGTTGCCTAATTTGCTTAAGATAAAGCATTTTCCATTCTGAATCACAAATAGATTTACTAAATAAAACAAACAAAATTTAATCCTCTTAAAAATATTGTAATAATGAAACATCAAACGTCATGCTTTCGAGATAAAGGCAAAAATTCATTAAACAAAGATAAAAAGGCGGCCTACGTCTGAAATATAAAATACAAGCCTTATTTAATTCAATAATATAAATTAACACTACGTTCTAAATGGCAAGAGAATAAAAATAAAATATAAATTAACATGCGATGGGAGAGAGAATGAGATGGGAGGGAACGAATATGCATTCAAAGTATTAAATTTGGCATTAAATACGGCTTGGTCTCAAACGGTCTAGAACGCAATTTGCTAGTTGTAGTTTTGCCTACATCGCAATATGACTACCGCGTAATACGTCTAAAAACTTATTAAAATTATGGTTTGTACTAATATTATAGAAGACAAAGTGAGTTTGTTTTTTTGATACGCTTTCAGTCCTTAACTCATAACCAATCATCATGAAATTTTGCACGTTGTAAAGGACATAAGAATATTTCATATTAAAAAAAAAATACTAATCCTGAAGGATCATATAGAAATTTAATAAAAATAATAACTCATGCCTGCTTGCATTCGTGTGACAATTTCGATTTTACTCCCATAAATTTTCATACCATACATCTATTCTTAAGAAGTAAACTCCAAAAATAAATAAAGATTGAATAAATTTGTGCTTTTGTCAGGCGTTGATAAAAAAAAGGGGTGCGGACGAAGTCGTGAGCAAAAGCTAAGATTGAAACTCTCAAACCAAGAATTCATACATAAGTATAAAAGGAACGAACGCTTTGTAGTCCTAGACTGCCGACATGATTCACTTTGAGAGGGATGTAGGCTACGTGAGGCTACTAAACTTGAAACGGGGTTATTATTCAAATTGTACTCGTACGTAAACCATAGACAGATGTAACCAACGTATGACCAACGCGTTTGAAAAGTTCTTTTCATATTGAAAATATACCAAAAGTAAATTTTATTTTTACTTAATTTTCTAACGATGAGATCTCTAATAAAGTTCTGAACGCGACTTACATATTATACCTAACTTAGCGATAATTATTGTGACATGGGAATTACTTTTTAAAATGCACTTCCTCATTTTGTTTTGCACGTGACTTTAATCATTGAAAAAATCAAGATAGAACTCTTTGCGTCGATTTATCCTTCTTATCCTATCTTATCCTTCAGATAAACAGATATTTCTATGTAAACATCGATTTTTTTTATTTAGTTAAAGAAACTAAAGATTATTTACGAGATAAGAATACCTTTCTATATAATGAAGGACATACGATAAAATAAATAAAAATTAATTAAGTATATAATTAAGAATTATAATGATCTCAAGATGACCACAAAGAATTAATATACAACACGTATTGTATCAAAACTACTCTGGCCGCGACTTCGTAAGCGCTGTATTCGCAATCGTAGCGCGTTTCTAGAATAGCGCGTTTTATTTCAATTATAATATATTAACTTTTTTGTTTGTAAAACTGATATGAATGAAACAAACACTAATTACGAGAAGCTTGCTAAAACATATCAGTGAAAACCGCACCTAAATAGGTTAAGCTGTTTCTGAGATTAGCGTGCACAAACGCACAGACCAATAACGACTTACGAACTATTTTAGTACTAGCTGGTGCCCGCGACTTCGTCCGCGTTCTGGATGAAAGACACCCTGTGTCCTTTCTTGTGTCCCAGACAATGTGTATACAAAATTTCATGGTGATTGGTTCAGTAGTTTTTGCGTGAAAGAGTTACAAACATCCATACATCCAAACAAACTTTTGCATTTATAATATTAGTAGGATATTAGGAAAAGTAGAAAACTCTTCGATACATACAATATTATTAGAATTAGAATAAGAATTAGAAAGACCTATTGCTTACTATTCGTTCAATGATAGCAATACCTAAAACATATTGTATCGAAATCAAATAGTGATTTAAATCATATTGATTGAATTCACAGTGTGATGCATCTTTGAGTTCTTATTAAACAACAATAGGACTGAAATTAATTCTTGTCTCGAGAATCATTGCACCAAGGCTTCGGTGTGATTGTTATTGAAGGACTGACGTTATCACGATGGAATTTAACTCGTAACTGGGGCAATTTCGAATGGAATTATCTCTAGCGAAAACCTTATAAAAGAAGAACTTAAGATTGGATGAAAATAAAAATATCTCAACAATATTTTAATTATCAATTATAGTTTTTAATCACTTTAACATTGCTTGTAATTGTAATAAATCTCAGCCATATCATGTCTATTGCTGACATAAATCTCCCAATAATTTTCCATTTGGATCGGTCAAAAGTAGTCTGGATCCAATGCGCGGCCTCTATTTGGTCGTCCATCCGTTTTGAGGGTACTTTATTTTGTCTGCCCTTTGCCACTTCAACTTTCTAATCAACGGGTTAGATGTTTAGAAATGAAAAATCATTTATGATACAATCGCCCAGAGCAACCACTACCATAGACATCCATAGATCGTTGAGCGATGTTGAGCTTTTTACGGGGACCATTTTTAGGTTTAGGCGCCGTTATTCATCACTGACCAACACACACTAGTCAATACCATTTGACAATAATGAAAGCCATTTCCTATTCTTAGGTGAATGGCTTTCATTATTCAAAAATAAAAGTGATGTCTGTGTCAGCTAGGACGCACGATTGGACTCCTTACGAACGATAAATAAATAATTTAATAAATATAATTAAAACATATTAAAATAATATATTATGTGTATTATAATATGCTAATATGTATTGTAGCCTGTAACGCGTAACGTGTGACATTTGATTATACTCCCATAAATTTTCATACCTCGGGCGCACAGATGTATGATTGGTCTCACTGCGCTCGACTAGATAGAGCGCTATACAAAAACAATAGCTCCGTTAATGCGGCAACTTTTTATTATACTGTGTGTAAAACATCGTCACTTTTTATCACTTTTTACACAGGATCATTATATTTTTACACAGTTTTACTACGCAAACCAGCATTTTATTATGCCCAAAATTTAATAAAACATTCGGTACGTACACATCACAGACAGCTTGCAGTGTGACTGGCTCGGGTACGCCGAATTCGGCGTAGTATTTGTTGCCGCATTTGACAAGAACGCCGGCGGTATCGAGTCGAGCGCAGCGAGACCAATCATTTATCTCTATGCCTCGGGCGTATCAAAATCGATTCTTAAGGAGTAAACCTCAAAAATATTATTTGTCTTGAAGCTCTGAAGAAGAAAATTCGCTGAGCTTACCAAACTCTGCCCATACCAGCTTTAAATATTGTTTGTAATAATATAATTAATTAACTTACTTGATAAAAGATTCCGCATATTTCATAGTTAATTTTACATTTATTTTTGTTTGCATTTTAGTATTTATTTTTGTTGTTATCAATATTCATATCGTTGTTTTATACAATAACTAGTCATCTTTTATGTTTTGTGTTTTAATATGGCGGTCAGAAAACCTTTTATGAAGTCGTCGGAAAATTAAAATATGAGTTTCGCAAAGAGATAGCTGGAAGAAATCTGGTGGAAACTTCAACATGATTAATATGGAGCTAACATATTTTATTTATTCCGATAGACGTGTTTAAGTATTGGCTGTTAGGTACCTTTTTACCTCACCAAACATTAGGTATTTATATCATTATATTGTGTTTATAATCAAACTAGCTGGTATCCTCCGCCGACTTCGGCGCATTAAAAAAATCTGTGACTGGTGGCGCAATATTTTTTTTATATTTTAGACGATATCTCGGGAACTTAAATTTTTTCAGTTTAAAAATAAACCTTTAGATTAATCCAGGTTAACTATCTGTGTGCCATATTAATCTGCGTTTATACAAATTTTCGAATTTAACTATCTTCTTTGTCGTCGATGAACTCCTAAACTACTGAACCGATTTTGATAAAACTTCGTAACTATGTGTAATTTGGTCCATATATATAATGTTTATAATGTATTATTAGTTATATAGATATAGAATAAATAACAAATAAATAGTTTCATTAAAGATAATGGCAAACTTTAATAATTAATTTCGTTTCTTCAAATTTATGTCATAATCATTTTGCATTAAAGTATATCTTCAATTGACATTAGTTACGTAGTTCCCGTTGAGATATAAAAAGACATCGTTGCAGAGTTTACTGTGGTTTACAGCTGCTGTTAAAAATAAACCAGCATGATATTTAATACAATTAATTTGTAGTTACTATTGACTGTTTTGATGGGTACTTTATATAAATATCTTCAAGAGGTTAAAAGTCATTTGTGAACGCTTTGACAATCATTCATTAACATTCCTAATCGGTATTCTTACTAATAATATATATAGAATTATAACTCAACTAAGTGCCTCCTTATTAAAAAAATATGTACGAGTAAAGTACAACATTGTGTACCTATATATAAAATAATAATTAATTTTGGAGTTTAATCGATTTGCATGCATATATGTATATGTCGCAGTATAATCGAAAAGAACGGATTTTCGCAAAAATCCTAGTAAGATTGCAAAGGACCAGATAATAGGAAACTAATATTTAATTTTGCAATCTTATAGATATGAAAGCCCATGGTTGATATGTGTAAAATTCATTTTCAGTACAGATAAAATTAGGATAAAACGCTGCTTTATTTTGTACCTATAGCAAGGAAAATATAAATGTTGGTTAACACTATGAGGCCCTATATGCGGTTTCGCTATCGAGAGGGAGGTTTTCGACACTGGATAGGTAATTGAAAGACGGCACACAGCTTCACATGACGCCAAGCCACCAAGGCAATCTCACTTCGTCTGTAATGTACCGAAACCTTATTCAGAAGACGCGACGTGATGCTTATTGCGTTGTGCGTAGTATTGTTGTGGAAAATTATAACGTAGCGAATACGGCGAGTGCGAGAGCGTTCACGTGGATGTGAGAATGCTGGAAAACGCGGCGTTAAAAGCGAAGACTTCTCACATTTTAAATTTATGAATATTTTCAAAATATATTTCTGAACTATATAGGTATTATATATTTTAAAAATATTTATGACTTTATGAACTTGTGAAAGGATGAATTTTTCGACTTTTTTAACATTACATTTTATATTTAAAAATTATACCTAAACATTGTATTGTTCTACATTTTTATTACATTGTATAATTTGAAGTCGCTTTTCGCGTGTATCTGTATAACCCCTAACTCCTCCTAAACACGCAACGGATTTTGATGCGATTATTACCGTCAGAATTAGTTATTATATAAATAGAAAAATATTTTGCAACCAAGTCGCCGAAAATGTCCGCTTCTGAATGTCACCCAACGGATTTTGATTAGAGCAAAGCCGGGAGCGGGTCGCTAGTTCATAATAAGTTCATAATAAGCGAATTTTTGTATTTAACTTGGACAGTAACCCGTTTGAAATATTTCTCTGTGATAGTGCAAAACATCTAAGTAGATGAAAAAGAAATTTTATTTTTATACGATGAGTCTTTATACGCTGCCGTTGGCAACTACGAGTATCTCTAATGATAAAAAAACAAATATCCCACTTTAGAGTTAAGTCCTCGTCTGAAAGGAAAACAAATACATATAATAATCCTCAAGCGAGTCAATATTCATAACGAGATACTTAATAGATAATTATTTTTGTACCTACTTCAACGGGTTTCTGTATATAACGATAATTTAATTTTTTCCAAATCCCTTAAGATACAAACGAGTCTTTCTTTCGGAACGATTATTATTTTAAACTAGCTGGTGCTCACGACTTCGTCCGCGTGGAATAGTTATTTTGGGAATCATTTGGGTATCTCGAACGGTTTTCGCAGCGCACGCAACGGAAGCCCTCAAAGCCCTCCCGTTTTTTCCACATTTTCGACTGTTTCTTCGCTCCTATTAGTCGCAACGTGATGTTATATAGCCTAAAGCCTTCCTCGATAAATGATCTATCCAACACAAAAAGATTTTTTCAATTCGAACCAGTAGTTCCTTAGATTAGTGCGTTCAAACAAACAAACAAACTCTTCAGCTTCATAATATTAGTATAGATTATGAATGGTTTGAAAAATGTTCCAATAAGTAAAATATTGATATATATCTAGTTACATTTTCAGTCAGTTACATCTTCACTAATATATGATTCCTACTATTTATTTTTTAATTAGATAAGTACATAATTTGACCTAACAATAGCATATATACCTACACCTTAATAAAGACCTTATAATACTAATTATAATATAGATAGATATTATGCTTTTTGATAGATTGATTTATAGACCCCCCGAATGATAACTATTTTTGAACATAAGAAAAATGGAAGAAATATTATTTGTTGCGGAAAAACGTAAATGCATATTGAATTCATATGAAAAAAACTCCATAGCTAAAAGCGAACAGATGTTATTATTACTTTGTTATGATGTATAAGTAAAAAAATCCGAGTTAGCTTTTCTTGTCCTTGCATAGCAATAATATTATGCTTTTTCCATTCTGATCTACTCGGGCCAGAGTTCTATGTTTTATGTTGACATTGTCTGCGAAACGGATTCGCTCCAATTAATTTAATGGTGGCCGGGGCCACCAATCGTGGATCTCTTGTTTCGCAGTGAAACGTCAACAAAACATTTTTTACGAAGATCTAATTAACTGTAAATTACAGTTTTCAATAGTAAAAACTCTTGTAAAAATGCATACTTTGAAATAACTATTTTTAAAAAATAAATAAATAATTTTTAAATAATATATAAAAATGGTTTATTGCAATCTCGGCACCCTCGTAGTGCTGAGTAAAATTTAGCTTAAAAGTAGGTACAGTTCTCCAAATGTTTTAAAATAAATGTTTCAGTGTGTAACATACATTTTAATAATATAAACGTTTCAGTGTGTAACATACATTTTAATAATATAAACATCTATCTCATCTCTATATAATATAATTCTCGTGTCACAGTGTTTGTAACCAAACTCCTCCGAAACGGATTACTTTCGAGATGGTATTTTAAACGGCGCTTAGCATAAATTTTTATAGCCCACTTTGTCTGCAATAACGTCTGCGAGTGTTTGATGTCATGTTTTTCGTGTTATTGAATCAAATTTTCGTCACACAGTTATGAAGTGCAGTGGAGAGTGGATTCGGCTGTTGCCCGTATATAGGAAGGGAAGACGGGCGAGTAGGGAGATCGGCTGGCACGGAGGGTGGCTCTGTTTATCGATTGCGCACGGCCGTGACCTTGATGAGGCTGTGCTGTAACACGCCGCGCCGGGTCTCACTCAAATTTACACCCAGTTAAGCTTTAATTGCACAGGAAATCGTTCAATTTGAATATTTCCTGTAGACACTGTCGTGCTGTTCAATAATGGAATCTAAGTATAGAAACATGTTCATTTAAATCTAAAAATATCTACATTTACATAAAGAGGAAATATTTCATTTTTTTATGTCTGTTTTAGAATGGGTAAACTTAACAACTACTTAACTGATTTTAGAAATTCTTTTACCTATAGAAAGCTACATTATTAACGAGTTACACAGGCTGATTGTCGCGACAGCAGAAAAAATACAGATCACTGCGAAAGTAAAAATAATAGATATAAATAACTCTATTAGAGAAAGTAATAACGTAACACCAGATATTAAGAATTTGCCTATAAAAGTCATTATTTTGCATATACCTACTACATGTTAATAGTACCAACTCATCATTACCTACTGATAAAAAAGTTCGCCAGGCTAACTTGGTCTAACTGTTACAGTTCTGTCCCAAAACCGTTTTTTGTTCAAATTGGTCAATCAAAACACGGTAGAATCGAAATATTATGATATTACCTACATTGAATATTTATTAAGTAAGTTACATGAAATATAAATAAATGTTACATCATGATAGTGATAGGTACGTCCCGAATGAGCTTAGTCCCTAATTTAAAATAGAATGGTTTCATTTAAGAATTAGTATCAAATGAAAATTTAAATTTAATTTAATTTATGTTCATTCAATCTAGAGTCGGGCTATTGCACTTATCCCATGCGGTTTTGTTTATATATATTTTATATAATAGCATAGTCGACGGTGCCAGCGTGTCTCCCGCGGTTAGCAAGAGCGTGAATGTTACCTCATACCCGTCTCTCGTATTGGCACCGCCTTTCCAAGGCTATTCAGGATATTTGCGACATTGGTTATACGAAGATTGATATAAATAAACATGACCGTTTTATTTAAACTCAATTTTATTACGTGATATAGGTACTGTAATAAACACATGTACGAAAATAAAGAAAACCTCCAAATATCGAATATAAGAGATTTACTTATGTAAAAGGATATGTGGTCTCTATATGTTCAAATGATTTAACACAAATAGTGAACAGACAGAGAATTTTTTGGCATTATTAATTTTACCAAAAAAACTTTAAATAGAACAGAACTTTACTAGACTACTGGGAATGGAACAGCAAAATGGTCTCACTATTCCGGTTGATTTGTACGGTCGGTCGGACTACTGGGAAAAAAATCTCACTAGTTTGGTCAACCAGATTGCAACCAGACTGTTAACCAGACCACTGGGAACGGACCTATAATTTGGAGAAAAAAAAATCTATGACAAATTTAATTTAGTTTTTTTGACTACAACGGTTTCTAAATTAAGCGAAAAATTCCAATTTTAACGAAACTTTTAGTAAGCACAAACTTCTAGCTAAGTATACTACATAAGCTTAAAATAACATGGTTACGTAGTTTAGTATTATAGGTACGCGTAGGCGTAAATGTCATGTACTATTATTTCAAGGTATTTATAATACGATACGATGTTACTAATACGAAATTATGTAATTTTAATTGAGTTCGTTACGTCGCCGATGCTAAATATGACTTCCACTTTTAGAAATACAATAAAATTATAAATACTTAATAAACAAAACTTAAATGTCTGTTGATAAGCCCGGATCGGAGGGGGGTGGTTCAGGGGGCGCCGAAATTATAAAATCTCAATCAATTAAAATGAATCACTCAATTGTGTTTTTATTTTATAAGCGCAAAACATTATAATGTAATTGACAGAAGTTCTGACAACTATGCTGTCATTCCCGTCGTGGCCCAACCGAACCGCCAGCTCAGAATATATAGCTACAGATCCGGGAATTGTGTGGTTTTTATCTGATCTTTAATAATCTTTTTCCGATTTTCGTTAATTTTTCCGATATTCGTTAATTTGTTTTGTTTTTAAATTATTTTAAATTAATATCAGCTACATAAATGGTTACATTACATGACAGTGTCGCGAGTGCAATGGTTTTTCCGATCTCAAAAATTGTTCTTTTTTTAAATTATTTTAAATTAATATCAGCTACATCAATAGTTACATTACATGACAGTGTCGCGAGTTCAATGGTTTTTTCACCATCACAAAAACGTGCCTAAAGAAGTTTTCACTTCAAAAATATTAATCTAATAAATATGCGATAAATTATATTCAGACATCATATAGTGGCGTGCTAGTTTTCCTTTATCATTTTGACCTAATTCTGTCCTTTCATTATGAAATTATGAAAAATGAAAATCTTTGTTGTTGATGCAAATAAAAATGAATAATATTTTAATACCTTTGTTCGAATTTGTTTATGCAATAGGGTGTTGTGTAGGTGGATTTGTAGGGGATGAGACGGCAAGGGGGAGGGAGTTAAGTAAGGCAAGCAGCTGGTAGTGGCAGGCAGTAGAGTAGCCGAGGAAGAGTTTTCAGTCAGTGTCGTGTCGGCCGGCGCGGCATGCAGGCGGGCGGGCGCCAACCGCGTTCGCTCGCCGAGCGCGCGCGCCACCGCCTTATAACTCTCTTGACTAACACCGAAACTCATGCGGAACCAAATATCCTAACCGTCATACAACTCAACAGATACAAGGTACTTCATCACACCGCGTACCAAATAATATATTATATTTTGCATGTAACCTTGAAACTAATTCATGCGCCATCTCCAACACAGAGGGATGTCCCCGCGCCCTTGATCTTCTTTTCGGTAGTTAATTATTTTATGTGCATATGTTCCGCCCGCCAATACATAATTGTGAGAAATAGGAATTTTTAAATATATTTTATCTACCCATCTAACCATCCAAAAGAAGAGTGTGCTTATGACCACACGACTGAAGTGAAACTTCTTTCGCTCCATCTGTATGTATATATATATGTGTGTACAATATATACATGTATACACATATACATATATTAATTTTCTACAAATATTTAAATTTATTTCATGTTTTCATTGGTAAATTAATATTTTTGCATAGATCTTCTATTTTTATTCATCATTTTCATTATTGGATACATCAGTAATTACTGTGGTTGATTGTAAAACCGAGACAATAGGCTTATGGTATGAGAAATAAGATACATAAATTTTCGAATTAAAATTAGACAGATATCTAGAAAAGTTTCACTTCAATAATTAAATTTTGAATACATATCTCAAAAAGCGCCATCTGCCGCATTAGTGTCGAACTACAACGAACGAATCACGAATCGAGTGAGAGAGAGAGAGTTGCTAGAGTAAATGGTAATAAGAAAGAGACAAGGAGTTTAACAGTTTTGTTAGCTCGACGAGTTAACTCTCATGACAATAGTGTCCCATAAAAAGTTTCACTTCAAAAGTAAAAATATATTCACAATACCACATTAAAGCATTAAACATTAAAGCACACACAATCACACATTAAAGCATAGTTCAAAAAAAAAATCAGAAAGAATTTTAAATTTATCATTATCAGTCTTATCGTTGCAATGCGTTCCGTAAAATCCAAAAGAATTTTAATCCAAAGCAGGCTACGATTTGCTGACAAGCGCTTAATCTTAATAATGTTATGTAATAAGCAGTTTGCGACTTACTTTTCGGTTTGACTTTTTACGACATGTTCATCAATTAGCTGTGTCTCCTGGTACAAGTATTTTTATGCTTAATAATAAAATATTAACTTATATCTAGGTCTAAGATAAAGAAATAAACTATATTTGTAATTATTGTATAAATATTTAAACAAATTTTCACAAAACAATTTTAAACTATACCTACATGTAAACCTTCCTCTGGAATCACTCTCTCACTATTTATAAAAATCGCATTAAAATCCGTCCGTTGCATTGTTTAAAAGATGCGGAGGGACAACATTTAAGCGACTTTGTTATACTATGTAAAGACGTGCTGTGATTGGGTTGTTCCAAACAGTTCTACTATTAGTTCTACGATAGAACTGTTCGGACAAAAAAATCCAAGTAGTTCTACTGCACAGTATGACAGATTGGACTCGAATAAATTTAATGGAACACGTCCAAACTGTTCTACTATTTTTATAATAGAACAAAATTAAAAAAAAAAGTTCGCTGCGCCATTGCCTGCCAGGGTTTGGAACTCCCTGCCGGCGTCTGTATTTCCGAGCACATATAACCCTAATCTTTACAAGGTTCGAGTGAATAGGCATCTTCTGGGTGAGCTCGCTCCATCTTAGGCCTCATCCTTGCCACGTGGCTGGTTGTTGGTCAAGAGCCAACCCATCTCTTATAAAAAAAATAAAAAAATAAAATAAAAAAAAACCATCTAGGGCACTCCTCAAGAGTGTGCTGTGCACTGTCCTCAGCGCAAGCATACGAGTGACACTGGAGTTGGCTCCCTACGAGCCACCCGGTGGAGATAGCTCCCATGCCCCGAGAGTTAATTACTAAGCTACACACCTACTAAGAAAATGATGATAAGTTTTTACCGAATCACTTAAAATAGTTTTTTCTTTTTTCATTAACCTTTAAATTAAAAAAAAAAATCCAAAAAAATGATTTTCATTTTATTTTATTGATTGTTCTTGAAGATTAGGCATAAAATTCGTTTTTTTAAACCCTTATATCTCTCGTACGATATAGTTTGGAGCAATTCATTTTGCACATTATAACATGTTTTTGCAAGGGCTATAAACGACAATAGGTTTTATGATGCTAACCCTCCATACGAAGTTACCCTTTAGTTTGATTGAGTGATCTAATTACCTCACACGTATACGGTACAAGGTAGTACATGTGCCTACTGTGTACTTCAAGTACACAGAACATATGAGTTGTGCATTGTATATTGTTTCTAATTGCAATCGAGTATATAAACAGTTCATTGTTAAGTTAATGTTCACATTAAAGGAGGCCTTGTGTGACAATGGTGTAAAATGGAACCTAATTTACTTGAATTTATCTTACTAACACTCCCGCATTTACAAGAGATTTTTTTAATGATAAAAGTCGATAGAAATCCGCTAGATCCGCTTTATAAAAACCGTTTAGTTACCGTCGCCTGGGTCCTATTGGGATTGGGATAAGTCCAATAGGACTTACCAATAGGATATTGAGTGAGGAGAACGCACATTGGAACGACTAGGAATCCGCTTTTCACACATACACAGAAACTCACGAATACGTTTTTTTTTTTTTTTTTTTCAAGATAATTTTCTAAAATAACTGTCGGACTTTTAGTCTACCCAGTATATGATTGCGGAATTCAATGTACCTAACTACTACACAACATGATTAATTCCAAAAAAGCAAAAAAAGAAGTGTGCGCGAATATGTTTATACTTTTTCATATGTTTAGATGTGAACATACTCGTAAAATTTGATTATGTAAGACGTTGAAAGTATAAACTTTCACAGTTTATTTGATATATTTTAGTTGAATTTACACTGAACAATATTAATAAAAAGGCGAGAGCTATACACATAATGGGGGGCCGGGCACATTTCATTCTACAATTTTTGTTGAACAACAAAGCCGACCCGATGGACCTTCCATAATGTTTCGACTTTTATTTGGATTAGCCAATCGGCATAAATGCCCGGGCTTGCTACTCTCTGGTAAATTCTGAATATGCGCAGTGCGGGTCGGCCAAAAGGCCTTCTTGCCATATTTTATTGTGATTCTATGCCCAACTGACTATATTCGGCCTTTTTGGCCTTTTTTTTGTTAGGTTAATTAACGGAAGTTATGAAACTAAATATCTGCTAAAACCTCCAGCAACTTCACGTATAGGAATAAGGTAGCATAAGGTTAATGTATATAGAAATGGTTATTTACTGCTCATTCCGGCCTTCGAACTTTTCGGCGCCACCATTAGTAATTCATTTTCATTTTAGGTTTAAAAACCTTAACCTTCTTTGACTACTAACTTTTATTTTTATACTTCTATTCTTAGTGAAATTTTCTATTCTTACTCCTCAAACGCTTTTTGTACGCTCGTTTAATTGCTTTTGAAAAGATCTTTAAGATTAAAAAACTTTTCATGAAGATAGTCGAGAAATTCAAGTAGATATTGAAATCTAATGTAACATCTGTTAACAATCATTAAACTCAACTAAATGTTATACAATTTAAAAAAATGCAGTGTCCCATTAGAACTACGAAATAGCAAGTTACTACTAACTATAACTAATCAATCCTTATTATATTCATTATTATGATATTTCTCGCTAGTGCATATTACATGCATAATTTATACTACTACGTCATGATGGTTTACATATATTTTTCGTGTAATATCTATGTAGGACCCCTTGGACAAGTGGTTAGGGTTCTTGCAACCCCTTACACAGAGCCCATTTTCCTAGCGCACTTTCAGCACCAGTAGCCTTGCTTTTGTTATAGGCGACGGTAGCCACCTGACAAGTGGACCGATCGCCTCTCAAGAATATACAGGTTGGAAAAATAATTCGGGCCCTGGAGGGAAACTACCTTAAATCCTTAAGATGGCTCATTTTACATAAAGGAGACATTCCTTTATTTTTAAAAAGAAACAAAACTGCATCAAAGATTTTCTAAAACTCGCTTGACTCGCCCGGGACTCGATCCAACTAAAATTAAAAAAACAATCACTCGCTATTTTATTATACTAATCGATAGGATTACTATTCCGGATAATATTTCTCTAACAAACATTTGGTCTTACTCTCGTCTGTCGTACAAGATATCCATGAAGAATACCTATTTATTTATTATACAGGGCCCAACTTATTTTTCCACACTGTATATTACCAGTCGTTGCACGAGACTTTATAAAATATACTTAGCCCATGTTACTCGCTTATAATATAGCTTTCGATAGGTGAAAAATAAATTATAATCGGTCCAGTAGTATTTGAGTCTATTCATTACAAAAAAAAATTGTAATGACAATGCCTCTTCGACATGTTTTCAAAAAAAATCAATATCTTGTATAATGAAATAATGAATATTATTTTATTGTATGTTGTGGTCGATGTTTCTACTTCAGTTGCAACCGCAAAACAATTGCTAATGTAACTGAAGAGCTCTTTAACAATTTGATTGCTTATATAATTTTATCTTAAGTGACATTATAAATCTGAAAAAGAGTTTGTTTGTAACGCTTTCACGCTATGACTACTGAACTGATAATCATGAAATCTTGCATACACGTTGGCCAGGATACAGTAGAGGACATAGGATACCCTTTATCTGGAAAAAAGTACCTACTTTTCACCAAGGACTAACTAACTTTTGCAACTTGTTGAAAGCTAGTTAAAAACATATTTGCTTTAATTTAAACATCTTTACATAGTATAAAACAAAGTAGCTTCCTGCAAAGTTCTATCTGTAGATTAAAATGTTATTAAGGGTGTTATATTATTTTTGAAATATATCTAAAAAAGTACACCTGTAACTTTTCACGTCAGCGCTCCTCATTCAACTCTGTGTTATGATTGATATGTTGAATGTGGTGTCAATTTGATTGAAACGATTGAATTGTCAGCTTGAAGAGAAAATTTCTACTTATTTCTCCGAAACCTCTTCGGGTTTCAACGGATATTCAAAAAAATAAAATAGCCGAATTGATCCAGCCTTTTTTTAATTTTAAGCTTATAACAACACATTTATATATTAGCAATGATATCAAATATCAAATTTCTTTCACCTAAATAATAGTCTAATCGATTATAAAAAAATTGTAAATTGTATTTTGAAGTTCTATTCTACTGGTACTAGAGCCCACGACCAAAACCATGTGTCATCGTGATACGGCCCAAATCATATATAGTCACTAGCCCTGATGCCCCTGAACGCAACTAGGTATGTAGTAACGATTAAAGCTGCTGTTTCTTCGCGGGGGGCCATGTCTGCTGTGCAAAAAAAAAAAGGCAGGTCGTTGTATCGTTAGACGTCTGCTATTGAAAATGTACATAGGAATTGTTATATAAGTACGAAAAAACCAGTTAGCAGACATATAGGGTGCTGCGTTTGACCTGGGCAAATTTTGACAAGTGTCAAAAAAATGAGCCGACTTGACAATAACTGCCCGGTTCAAATTTTTTTTGAAAGTTTCGTAAAGCTCTCGAGATGACAAAAACACGATTAGCAGACGTTACTAGTGCTGTTTATAACTTCAAAAAGCAAAAACACGTTTCGGAGCCGCGCGGCAAACGCCGCGGCGCTTGGTACGCTCTTGTGCCAGAAGGCTCATTTACTTGTTACGCTCTTGTATTTTGCTTCACTACACCACTGAGATGTATACATACTCGAGAGTGCACTGGTTCCTCAGTCCGGAGCGAAAAACCAATTACCCGAATTAAAAGAAGTCATCGTGGAGGAAGAATCGATATCCGCGAATGGTAATGTTAATATTACTGTCATTGTTGAATTTTCGTAAATAAATAAATAATTCTTAATAATGATATTTGTGTTATAGAAGAAAACGTCGATCACCTAGACGACGTGCGAGCCGATTTCGACGACGACGACGATTGAGAGAAATGATTTTTCCACAAATTTCGTGATAATTTTTTCAATAAATAATATTTTGCATACAATGTGAGTTCCATTTTATGCCATTTCTCCAAAATTCATTTCATTTTACTCCTACGATTTAATGTATGCATTTATTTGAAAAGGGTACTTCAATCCGTCCGAATACGATTTCGCAATGAATTTTAAGCATCGAAAAGTTGTCTGATAAAGTAGGTGCAGCATTCCATTTGTCTGATATTAATTTTTTCCACATCTCAGTAACCTATTTCACCATATGGAACAGTTAGCAGACGTAAAACGATGATATTGATCCGATTTTTTTTTTTACATTTACAAAATTCTTTTCAAATGCAATGCAGCAGGATATCTGTCTGGAAACTGGTTCGTTCACATAAACTGGCCAACATTTACTTATAAACATTATTTCCAGACGTATTACGATAATTTTTTTTTTTTGTGTCATTTTTTTTTTTTCAAAGTCATCTCCTTGGTATGAACAGCACTGTAGACGTCTGCTAATGGTTTGTTTCATATCTAAGGATTATAATTCAACTACATACCGGATAGCAGACGTGCAGCGATGACACATGTTGGCGACTTTTGTCCATTTTTCAAAAGTGCACTCAGGTCAAACGCAGCAGGCTACATGTCTGCTGTTAGCATTTTTGGGGGTTTTTTCATCCCAATAATGGGTTTTATAAGTTTTAGCCGTATCACGATGACACAAAAATTTTGGTCGTGGGCTCTGGTACTATACAGTATTGACTCCATTACAGCGGTGAATTCATTTATAAATAATAGGTTTCATGATAGGTGCTCGATAGTATGATGTCAAGTAAAAAATTCATTGCATGTTGCTATTTTACTGTGTTACTTTGGTTCCTCAATGTAACACAAGGACATATAAATGTCAATAGCCGTATAAATCTCAATATATATATCGGCGCGTCGGGGATGGGTGAGCGACAGCATTGCCGACATCAGAGTCACCTACTTTGTTTACCTGGGTGGACCACGATCCTATCCTCAGCCTTTCTCATAGCCTTTGCAACTGTAAGGCCTGTAATGTACGATGCACAACATGGTCTGTCCATCGGCTAGGATACCAGCCACGAGACCTCTTGCCATCCACTCTTCCAACCACCGCCAGCTTCTCCAAGTTTTGTGGTTCTCTGCGGACTATGTGCCCAAAGTTATTGAGAACTCTTTGATAGCAGGTAGCGGATCCTGACGTAACGGTTCCATCATTTCTGTCACAAAGAATCAATTGAGTAATTAATTATTATAAGATATTTTAACCATAATGGTACTGGTGATACCAAGTAGTAGGTATAACTAGTACTGTTAATGGTACAGTCCAATCCAATATGGTTTTATTCATAGGCAGATAACGAAGAAGAGGTTCGTTTGGACGACGAAATGGACCGTGTTGTATGGGGGGAAGGCAGTCAGCGGTTAGACGCATCTCGCTTACAAGCCGCCGCCGAACCGCTAAGAGACCCTGCCGCTCTACCGGAACAAAGTCCACCGTATGAACCAGGTACCAAAAAAAAATTATGCATAAAAATATATATATCTTTATCGACGAAAAGATAATTACCTAATTTTGTTTGTGTTTAGAAAGCGTCGGTTCACCAACCATTTCGCAGCAGTCTGCAGACAGCGCCACACAAGCCAGCCCAGGTTCAGAAGGACAGGTCAGTATCAGCATATCTAGATTGTACCAACGTGTACCATTTCAAGATACTCAACACCGGCGAATATTAATAAAACAATAATCGATACAGTACAAATGAATACCACGTTTCAAGGTCAGGTGCAATTGTACGATCGTTGGTTCCATTTGAGCTTCAACGGCGGACATGCGCTATACACAAACCCTCACATTTAGAACTAATCGGAAGATTAAATACATTGTTTGATTCTAAATGAAATCCTAATATTGTATATGTTACTATGTAACGAATTACGTTTGTTGTTTTAGTGGAAATATTGCATTTTTCAATGTCTTGTGTTTAACCAGATGTCGGATTCAGGCAGCCCACGCGAAGGAGACGATCGCCACGTACAATTTAACGGCCAGGATACAAAGCCGAATGGCGAGCTACTCGATGATGCCAACGACGAGCGCAAAGTTCAACGTAGTGTGTAAGTGATATTTGTATATCATACGCACTGTTAACTTTTTATGAAGTAGGTATATATAGTAGGTGGTCACCGTCGTCTATAAACATCATCATCTCAGTCATAGGAGTCAATTTTCCAAAAGGACCGATCAGAAGCAGCCTGGATCCATCGTTTAGGACGCTAAAAAATAACAAAAATATTGTTTGGCTGCATAAATTACACACAATAATGATTGGGAAGGAAAGCGTAAAGTTGGAAGAAGAAATTTGTCATGGCTACGTAACATCCGAGATATTACAGAAAGGAAGAGAAAGACACAAATATGAACTTCTTCTGAATGGTATTGGTCAATGAGGTTAGTGCAATGCACTTGTAATTTTGGCCTGTTGCACATTGAAAAGATGACGCGTGGTATCACCGTGCGGAACACCTGCGTGCGTTGCGCGACAGAAATAGTATAAGTCCCGTGACATTGGCATTGCATTCAGGGTTCTGGCTGGCGGCCGACACTCCCTTGATAGCTGAGCTTGGAAGTGCACGAGACTCATAGTGCATGTCCATTTGTCTGTTTAAATCCGTGGCTTTGCCATGCCGGTGACCTACACCCGTGCATCTGATGTTCACCATCAACGGTAAGTGGAGACGCGCCGTGTACACAAATGTTGGTAGAAAAATCATAGGATTTTTTTCTGATGAAGTTTCGGTATTTACGTAGTTTGTGAGTGCAATTTCAGTAAGAGTTGATCCGTTCAAAATAGTTCGCCAGAAACGCTAGCCAAGTAACTGTCAACGTGAGGGGCGTGACGGGTTTCCCGACCTCGATTTTAGATCTTTCTTGTTTTGCATTCTGTTATTACACCACTCATGAAGTCTTGAAATTGTTGTTTGTATTATTATACAAACAACAATTTCAAGTTCATGAATTATTCATGAAACTATAACATCCAGTTTGTTAAATAAGAAAGCATTTGTTCAAATTCGAGAGAGAGTAGATAAATGTAATAGCAAAATCTTATAGAAATCCAAAGCAAAGTAGTATTCAGTAGAGTAATTTTTTTAAAATATTGTTTGTAAGTTTTTAATTGGATAGCTTCTTAAACGATAATTTATTGCGATCAGGAATATATATACAGTAAGGAATGAACCTATCCCTTGATCCAGCCATTCATTAATTATTGTTTGTCGAGGCTACGCTATAAGACCGTTCGGCGAGACGACTTTCGGGACGATGATTGTCGAATTAACATCCCACATGGCGGTCACAGCTTGTCTTCTTTGGATTTCACGACATTTACGTCATGTTAGACTGCGATGTCATTAAGCTACATCTGGCGCTGGGGTCGATTTATTGGAGACAATATAGTCCTGTCCGTAATTAGCGGTCCCATGGAGCTTTGTGTAGCACCTCAAACTCGATAATGCCTTATAGGCGAGTTTATGATTATTTATAGTACCTATTAATATCTCAAATAAAGATTTTTATTATTATAATTAATTTCGTTGGGTTTTTTTTTCTCAATATGAATTAATATTTGTCTAGACGTCACCTACATCCAGCCAGATCACGAAAATTGTCGCTTCAAGAATATGGTACGCGTGCTTTTGGGGCACAACGCCGAGTTTCGATTTCTAAGGAGCCATTGACTGAGGCTGACAGAAATGAATTAGAAAGCCACCGTACTGATGATCCAAAAGGTCTGCGAAGACACAAAATACAACCCACCAAGGTAAACATTTTTCTTTGTTGATCAAGAGTTTCTGATTGTAATGTCATTACCGCTATTGTACACATTACTAGTCTATTTATAAGAAAATTAGTTAAATTAATATAGGAACGAAGCTAATTATCACTTTATGTTAGGAATCAACGATTCGTGTTGGACGCAAAGATGGCGTTAACAAAGCACACAACATTCTGCCTGAGATGACATTAAAGAAAATGTATGACCACAACCCGCATTCGGTAAGATAATATTTACAACTTATCTTAGTGTTATGTGCGAGTATCTTCTTTTCGAAAGTGTCATTGTAGCAAGTCTAATGTTATTTCTTATTCGACTTTGAATAGCCAATTCGCGTGCGCCATTCAAGCGTGCGCATTTCGGGTCAACAGGCAAACGTTCTCCGGCTAGGAAACAATCGTATCACACAGAATTATAAATTCTATGTTCTAGTATCAACTATTCCAGTATTTATGTTATGCTACATAACTATTATGTTGTTTAAAGAATACCCTTAAATTGACTAGCTTTATTTTAATTTTAAAAAAATAGTCAATTAATTAATCAACAATTAAATATTGGTTAGCATAGTTGCCTTCCAAGCAGTTGATCCGGGTTCGATTCCCGGCCGACTCGGGCTTTAGGTTTATCATCTTCTTTTTCTTTTACATTTATTTTTTAAACATTTTAGGATAAAGGTAAAGTAAAATATATTGTACATTGCATAAAAAATCTATTTGTATGGTGGTACTATTGTACCAATTATAGCTATATAGGTATAGGAAGGAAGGAAAAATTTTAGACTTCTGGGACACCCGGATTTCTTCTTTATGTTTATCACCATTATTATCCCAAGCCCCCATATGAAAAAGAAAATTCACAGAAGTGCACCTAAGGCGTGACCGTAAAAAACGTGAATTTCCTGCAGTAGACAGCCAAGCGTTCTTTGGCTATTACAGTTAAGAGCTTTGTATCACCCATTTGGTGATATTGAAAACATTATAATCTTTGCTCAGGTGTTCGTACAATTGGACGAACTGCTACCTACAGAAGATGGGGAGTCAGAATGGAAGGAGACAGCACGTTGGATCAAATATGAGGAGCACGTTGAGGAAGGTTCAGACCGTTGGGGCCGTCCTCACGTAGCGTCGCTCAGTTTTCATTCATTGCTCAACCTTCGGAGATGTCTTGAGACAGGTGTTGTGTTGTTTGACTTGGACGAGAAGGATCTTCCAGGAGTAGCGTACAGGTATTTTTTGATTATTTTTTTCATCTTACATGATAATTTATTTATTTATAATTATTATGGATTGTTTATAAATTTATTTTTAATAATATTATGTGAAATATCTTTGGCGGCGGGTAAAACCAGCTGTTGGCGTGGCGACGCCAATAATTTGCCAAACTCTGGCCAACACTTTGGGGGAACTTATTAAGGAATTTTATCAACCAGTTATCATTGTGGGATATAAGCATAACACAAATATTTGCAATGGATTATGTTATTTTTTTAAGTAATTAAAAAACATTTCGAAGAATAAGGAAGTAAAAACGTTGGAAAGTAAAAAAAATTTGGATATCTTTGAAAACTATGGATTTTCTTGAAATTTTTATAAAACATTTCATTTTACCAGGAGGATGTTTCTATATACTTTTTATTTCGAAGTTCCAACGGAAACGAAATAAATGAGCCACAGAGAAGCGTGGCCTTATTCAGCTTGTATATACCATTAAAATAAAACAGGGAAATCTAGGTATACAAGAACAATCTAATGACCTATATAAATTTATAGAAACAGGTCCCACGACGAACTGGAATGTTACACATATTGATAGCATACTGTCAAGTGAGAAATGTTTATATTAATTAATTCCCGCAGGGTTGTAGAACAAATGACTACGGACGGTCTGATTGAAGACGATGATAAGCCTGTTGTTATGCGATCGCTTCTGATGCGCCACAGACATGTCGACGAAGATAATCGATTCAAATTCTCCATCAGTGGCAGGAAACATTCGTCCTACACAAGCTTACAGGTATTTACATAATTTGTAAGAATTATCCCTAGCGATTTGTTTGCGTAACTTCTGCGAACGTATATTTTATTTACGTAACTGAGGATCTATCTCTCAGCTTTTTTTTCATAAATTTTTCAGAAATTCATAAAAGTTATTGAAAAATATTTAATATCGTTCAATAGTAGGTACCACTCTTTAAAAACATTTAACAGAAAACAGTTTGGAAATATTCGTTGTTTTGTTGTAACAGCGTGCCAACAAAAGCTTACAATTTAGTTAGCAAGTTCAGATAAAGTAATTCATCCCACATCATGAGTGACGCGTCGTGTAATAATTTGCCAAGAGGGCGTTTTTACGTATCAAACGTTATGCGTCCACCAGACTACTCGCGAGGTTCCACGACGAAGTATTCGGGAAAGTTGACCAGAGTTCGAAGTGCGTCACTATACATTGCGTTGCGGCTCCGACACCACGCTCACGTATTTCATAATGGACGCTCAAGCAGTAGCTGCCGTTGCAATGAATGAATGAATGGTTTGGAATGAATAAAAAAATAACTCACAATTTACATGTGAAGTGAAATAAATAAAAATGCATTACCTACATAGCTATTATTTTGTGTTAATTTTATGTCACCTATGAAAATAATTCTCATCTATATAGGACGGACTGCAAAAAATATAATTAATTTTAATTCTAAACTAATTAATGTTCTGTAATTCTATCCTTATGACCTCTAATTTGGGTCCCAAATAATTGGCTCTGTTTGCAGTGTTCCAAGGAACAACATAATTTGCTCCTGTGACCCCCCACCCTACACCGCTCATAATCATGTTGTGTGTAAATAAAATAATAAAACACGCACGTTTATTCATTCATTACGACGTATCGAAGCGAACTGAAGTGAGCCGAGTAGTGTATGGAGGCACTTCGTGTGCGCACTTCGCGCTACTTCGAGTCCTTTGACTTGGGCGCAAAAACCGACAACAAATGGAAATCGCCCGAGGCGAGGTAAAGTTGGACGAAGTAACGCGAATTGTCCGTCCACACTCTCTTCTTCGGCTGACCTCGTGAGTAGTGTGGTGCCGGGCTAATAATCTTCGAACTCTAAGGCTGGGTTGCACCATCTTACTTTAACAATACCAAACGTCGCAACTTCAGTTAATTCGCACTCATTTTCGGCCGAAAATGAGTTTTAGGCCGAAAATGAGTTGCACCAGTTAACTAGTTATGAAAACTAATTATGAAAAGTAAGATGGTGCAACTCCAGAGATACGGATACTGGGAGTTTGAATGTAGAGTGCAGTTTTCTCATCGCTCAATAGAGTAGCCAGCAATTCCTGAAGAAGAGACTGCCAGAGCTGCTCTAATAATAAATTGGAAAGAAATGTCTTTCCTGTGCCACTGTCTATTAAACGTCTTGGTCTTAAACTTTTGCAAATTCGATTACCGATTTACGATGAATTACGATCGATTTACGGGATAATATAAAGCCTATTTTCATCCTGGATTAATTCTATTCTAACTATTGGTGAAAGATTTTTTAAATCGGATGAGTAGTTTCGAAGATTACTTTCTACATGCAAACAAACATACAAACTTTACCTCTTTATAATATTAAGTATAGATTAGTATTGATCTCTGACACGGCTCGCGTACGATTTTATTATATGTAGGTATAGGTATAATGTCATGAGCATTATATTCTCGTATCATCAACTTGTACAAAATTATAATGAAAAAGTTTGTAGTTTATTACAGTCATATATTTACAGACAATAATTGACTTCGAGTACAAAGTTAGGAGTGCAAAATTAAAAAAAAAAAACAACATGCTGTATATGCCTTCCGTATTCCGTGTTCGTATTGAAGCTAAAGACTTCATTTGTTATTGAAATTGGCCACTTGTGTCGAGATCCGGTTTATTAATATTTATGAATATTTTATTCATAAATATTAAATGAAAATTTTATTTTCAGTAAACATACATTCGAAATAAACAATAATAGAGCTGTGCCCACTAATTCGTACGTGCGATTATGTTTAACCCTTGAGCCGCAAGAGTCAGATTTATCCGACAATTATTTTTGTGTTCATTTCGCCAGAGCCGGATATATAAGACAAATTCCTCTACTCGTATAATGTTTATTTGTACAAGTTCTCTTAAGAAAATAAGAGTCAGGCGCTAATGACACGAAAACGCCTACAAAACCAAGCGGTTAATATAAAGGATAACAGGTGAAATCTTCCTTGGGAGATAGTATAGCGCGTTTCTAGAATTTCTACATATAGAATAAAGCATATTATTTCAAATAACTTGAGATTTTGGTTTGTAAACAGTGAATAAAATAAACATTATCTAAATTCATCAGAAGATTGATATTAAATAACTAACAATTTATAGTTTGATTTTCTTAGTTGTTTTCATTGGCGAAATATTTAAAACAAATAACTTCCGGCATAACTCGGCAGTACCCCTACACTGCCGGGTATCCAAGAGGATTTCCCAACGTAAAAAAAAGCTATACCAACACCATTATACTATGACTCTTACGTTTACCTTACGTAAATATAGTGTTATTTATAGAGCAACATGTTTATTATTACAGAACTATTATAAATTGTGGACGGCCGACCAACTAATAATAGGAACACAGGCTGTCAAGGGAGCAATAGTTTTAAATTGATATTGTTTGATGGTGTTTCCAATATACCTACACGTAGTATTTTAACGTTGATAATCGAAACAGTAGGAAACCTGCTAATTTATAATTTTATGAGGTCTATATGCTAACATTTTTAATTTTTTCTATATAAAATTTTATAAAGAGAGAAAATTTATATAAACTACTGGACCGATTTTAAAAATTATTTCACCTCTAGAAAGTTATCGTTATCAGCGAGTATAACACAAGCTATATTTTATAAAGTTACGCAGGTGAAGTCGCGTGCAACAGTTAGTTGTTTATATTTTACTAGGTATAATGTACACCTATATTTAATAAAAATATCACATATAATATTAGAAAAATTACGGAATGATTGATAATGAAGCAATAAAGATCATTAGTTTTTTTTTCATTATTTTGGCAATTCAAATTTTGGCTTCACGTCAGTCCATTTGACGCGTTGGACTGATCGTGTGTTTCGTCCGTAATTTATTATATTTTGTCATAATAGACTAATTCAAACATATAGGATTTATTCGTATTAATATAGATAAATTAAAACTGACAAAAGATATTAATAATCTCAGCACTAGTGCCTAGTAGGTACGACTTGCACAGTATGTATTTTTAATGTGATCGATAATTATAAATCAAAGCGAGTAATAAAAGTATCCACAACATTATAAATCAAAGTCGGTACACCAGCATAATCGTGGTTTTTGGCATACTTACTCACACTGTACACACACATGACAAAAAATTGGCATATACGAGTAAAATTGGCATATAAAACATAATACGAAAATATCATTGATATTATATTATGTATCTACAACAATCAATATTTTATGTCGATTTGGATATAAACCAATAGATAAACAATTTATAATAATGAAATTTCTTTTAAATGATTGATCATTATTTCAAATATAATCAGTCTAGAGAAATTACGGCTTTGTTCTAACATCAATAAATTAGCATCATCGCTTTCCTGTTGATTAAAGTTGAACAACCAGTTAGATTTAAAGTAATTTTAGGAAATTTATAAAACAAAATTATAAACAGATTTACAGATCTGAGCGGAAAATCATATATAAAGATTTCCACAAATCTTTGGGTAATCTGTATAAAAATCCTTCTTTTTTGTTTGTAAAAGATGAAACTGGAAAAAGATAATGATGATAGATAATCCGCATGTAGCGAGGCCACTTATCCAATGACGATAATACATTTGGCATGTAGTGTAATTGAACAAATTATTTAAAAAAACTGAAGGTCAGATAAGCCAATATCTCTATACACCATTTTTATCATAAGCGTGTTTGCGTTTTCATTAGGTATCGTTCAAAGTTGTTATCAACTATGAATTTGTACGTTTGGGTGTGACGTTACTAAGTTTATATTTCAGGTACAATACTCCAAATACTCCACACGTGGTACCTTCTAACGCTATTGACGTGTAATGCAATTCAAGTTGACGTCAAGCCATCGATGTCTATCACTATATAATAATATAGTTAACTTTAACCAATACATACTAACATTTCCACGATAACTAGAGATACGAGATTAACTGTTTATACAGCAGAACAAGCCAATGGATCATATGGAAATGATACTTCTTTGGCTACCAAATATTACCAAATTATAATTATACTTAATTATAATTAAGTATATTACTTAAGCGGTAGATGTCATGCTGAAACCTTACAAGAATTTTGCTTGTTCGAATGCGTTATGTTAATATGCGTTATAACGTTCTATTTTTTAGAATATCTAGGGCCCTAGCCAAGAGCAAACGTACAGTCGTAAACGCTACGAGTACGCTCAGGCTACGCTACGCTTGGGAGAAATCTTTGTAATTGGTCAAAATTTTATGTGGGTGTTACAACAACCAATCACCGGGCTTTATTTCTTTCGTTTTCTAAGTACGCAAAGGGAGCGTTTGCATTGTTTTGCTCTTGGCTAGAGCCCCTGAAGTTTCAGAGATAACTCGTATTGCGCAATCTACACAAATTATTTAAAAAAAGAACAATGTTGTTCTTTCGGTGAAAATTTATATTTTATAATCGTTCGTAAATTATATCCAGTCGTGTGTCGGAGCTGACACACACAATTTTTTTAAAACTTATCAGTAGCGATAGATCCCTACCAGTAGGGTTAGGTGGAATTTTTTTTTTCACCTATCCCTACTATCTCGAGCAAAGAAGTGTCACTTTAACAATAACGTGATCATTTGGTAATGTGAGCACGTATTATACAGTCGCTGTGGTTGGAAGAGAACGGGATGAAAAGGACTGCGCGCTGTTCCCTCTGCTCGGCGACAGCTTCCTGCCCCCGCCACAGCGCGCATCATACCTTCGTACGGAACACATCAGTGCGACCCATGCCCTATACTAACCTTTATATTCCGTATTCTGTCGCTTTAGAATTGCTGTACCACTAGTGACTAACATTTTGGTTCCTTGCATTTTTTTTTCTGTAAATAGATTTTCAGTTTTAGTGATGATCGACAGAGCATTCCGGACATACCTCTACGTCACTTAGTAGCCGCATTTGTACATTGAACGGCACGGAAAGTGGCCCAAGCCAAGGAATAAAAGTGTGGCAAATAACTACTTTTGAAGTACTAAAAAAATTTGAAGCATTAATTACTTTGATTTTTTTTTTCAGAATTTAATACTTTTTATTTACAAAGTAAAATTTATTATAAAGATAACAAAAAGAATTTTACAGTATTTACAAACTAATATCTAAAGTGTATACAAAAAGAAGGTATAAACTTTATCAATGTACAGTATAAATAGGATTGAAAAAAAAATAGTAGTTTGGTGGAGTGGATAAGCTTCATCATAAAGAAAAATTTTCTTATATCGGGATGCACACTTTTAGGCCACTTTCCTCCGTGGCTGTCAGTGGTTGTGCTTTCATAGACGTATAGCATGATCTTTTTGGTTACCTTTTTTAGTTTCAAGTTTTAGTTGGAATGAGTCATCTCGCTGTTTCCTTGGGTTTTAGCTTGTTTTTGATAGAAATCGCTCTTGGGGGCCCAACATGTTGAAGTCGAATATGAATGTGACTGTGTCGACAAAACATGTAGGTATGTGTAGTAGTTTTGAATTTTCTCATATATTAATATGTTAACGCAGTTCATTCCGGACGCACGAAGAAGAAGAAGTTCGTATGCATTGCCGCTGGAAAAAAGTGCTGCGGAGTTTCGAAAAAAGTTATCAATAGCGGGAGAAAGCGCAAAACTAGACATGCGAGAAGTAGAGTACCTGGCAACGGCTAACATGACCGAATCCCAATTGGAACTTTCACGTGGTCACAACGATTCAATTTTGAAACGTATACCGGAAGGTGCAGAAGCAACCACTGTGTTAGTTGGTGCGGTCGGTTTCCTCGATCAACCAACAATTGCTTTCGTCCGTCTGGCTCAAGGTATAATGATGCCGTCTATCACAGAAGTTCCCGTGCCAGTTCGGTTCATGTTCATTCTGCTCGGACCTACTACGGCTAATCTCGATTACCACGAAATTGGTAGATCCATATCTACTCTCATGTCAAACCCATCCTTCCATTCAATCGCATACAAGGCCGATGATCGCCGCGACCTCATGTCAGCTGTAAATGAATTTCTGGATGACTCGATTGTATTACCTCCTGGTGATTGGGAAAGACAAGCGCTGTTACCGTTCGAAGAGTTGCGTGCAAAAAGCGAGATGATACGTCGTCGCAAACATAAAGCGCTGGAACGTATAACTAATGCCGAATCTGATACAGTTGCGCTTATTTCGGCGGAAAAGAAAGCTCTACTTAGTGCCGAAGAAGGCGGTTTACCACCCAAAGAACCTGACGATCCACTGTATAGAACCCGCCGTATGTTTGGCGGTGAGTTTATCATGCTTACTTTCTATGTATATTCTGTTATTTTATAATAACTGCCTTTGTATATATTAAGTGATTTTATCATTTGTTTAGGGGTCATTCGCGATATCAAAAGACGCTATCCGTTCTACTTGTCGGACTTCAAAGACGCTTTAAACGGTCAATGTCTAGCAGCAACGATCTTCATGTATTTCGCGGCACTTTCTTCGGCGATCACTTTTGGCGGTCTACTCGCTGAAAAGACGTATGGCAATATAGGAATATCAGAAACATTGGTATGAAAGATTTTATTGTATTAAGAAAAATAATATTAAAAGTAAAATACTTTATAATCGGAATTGTAAATCTTATGGCATATTTTTTGCAGGTTTTCACATGTGCAGGTGGTGTAATTTTCGCACTGCTAGCAGGCCAGCCAATGATGATTACAGGAGCGACAGGACCTTTACTTCTACTCGACCAAGCTTTAGCTGATTTTTGTAAATCGTTTGGTTATGATTTACTTTTCGCAAGGATGTACAGTGGTTTTTGGATGATTGCTATCGCTTTAATTGTTGCGGCTTTCGAGGGCAGTGTCGCTGTTAGAAAAATAACTAGGTTTGTAAATAATTTACTACATATTTGTGCTAAAAGATAATAAAATATTACAAATCTTATATAATTTTATACTAGACTGGGTGACCGAGCTTTGCTCGGGCCAATGAAGGGTTTAAAGTTTTTTACATGTAAGAAAGAAAGTTTATGAAACATTATTGAAAAAAAGAATCAAGAATACTTGAATTTAATGATTAATAAATCAAAATATTATAAAATGAGCAAGCGGTATTTCTTTTGTAACCGTTCCATTAAAAAGCTACCTAAAACGAATTTTCTCGAAGCAAAGACCCCTAAAAAACCCCCAACCCTAGATTTTCATCAAAATCGTTAGAGTCGTTTTCGAGATCGTCGTGGCATACAAGAATTCCTCGTTTAGTATTATTATAACATAAAAATAGGAAAATAAATCGTAACAGTATAGATCATTTGATTAAGCGGTCTATTTGAACAAACTACATGATTGTATTTCATTGTATTGGTCTATTATTATTGTGAGTTGCAATTAGGTTATATTTAATATTTAATTGTTTCCAACAGATTCACAGAAGACATCTTCGCTTTTCTTATATCAATGATCTTCATATCTGAACCGGTAGTTGCCACTATAAATGTTTATCGGGCTCATCCTCTTGGTGTGGACTACAATCAATTGAACAACGTAAATGTGCTACCTGATGTCAACGGTACAGGTTTGTGAATTTAATATTTACTCAAACTAAGTTTTTTTTTTATAAGAAATGGGTTAGCCCTTGGCCAACAACCAGCCATGTGGCAAGGAGAGACGCCTAAGATGGAGCGAGCTCACCCAGAAGATGCCTATTCACTCGAACCTTGAAAAGATTAGGGTTATATGTGCTCGGAAATATAGACGCCGGTAGGGAGTTCCAAACCTTGGCAGTGCGCATTATAAAGGATGTTTCAAAGCGCTTGGTCCGAAAAGGAGGGATTTCGACAAGATGAGGATGGTAGCCAGCCGTACGTCTGTAAGTCCGATGGAAGAAAGGGGAAGGCGGTATCAGCTCATGCAGGTCCTGAGCACACTCTCCGAAGTACACCTTATAAAAGACACATAAACTGGCAATTTTGCGTCTATGTGCCAGGCTCTGCATCTTAGATTTTAAAGTCTAGGTAATTATTACCAGGAAACTTAAGAAGCCTCTTGTGGAGTAATAAATAAAAGTAGGTATTCCCCTGGGCCACCAACTGCCACCCTCCGCCACTGCGAGTCCGGGGCTTTGCACAATTTCAAAGCACTCTATAGAAATTGTTGATCAAAGTTTCTAGGAAATGTTTGACAAATCCTTTGTACCTCCATTTGACTAATTGCGTCGATAAATTAATTATGTAGAAATTCTTTTGCAGGTAACACAACATTGGGAACACCATCGCCCCCACCCGCCCACATGCCTCCTCAACCGAACACAGCATTATTCTGCACAATGTTAACCCTTATGACATTTGCAATAGCATATTATCTGCGAATCTTCCGTAACGGAAAGTTCCTCGGCCGGAGTGTAAGTATTTGAGTGTTATAAAAAAAATCTTAGTTAAAATAATACAGAATATCAACATTAACATCAATGTCATCATGAAATAGCAGCGTGAGAGCTTGCACCTTTCCAGTTTCCTAGTGTTGCTTGTATATATATATATAATATACTCTCACGCTGCTATTTCATGATATGGCTTCGTAAAAATCTCTAAAAAAATTCGAATATGCTCACCCGTTTATACATGAATTTTTAGAAGACAAAAATTTTTTCACAAGGACAAAAATTATCTTTTTTAATATTTTACTGTTGAAGAAAAAATAATAATATGTATTCATTTTACCTTACATTCAATTATTTCTTTAATGCTGGGTATATATTATGTAGTTTAAATGTAGATATGTATGAATTTATTTATTCTTTACTTTAATTACTTTAATACTTTAACAGCCGCGACTGGTGGATTTTCTAATTGTCTCTTTACATAAACAGGAAATAGCATTTATGTGTCGTCATTTTTAAAACTGCACTCATGCTTTTCAATACTCATTTTCCGCCCCAGATTATATTAATGACGGATTTCTCACTACATTTTCGCTGGTAAAGAGCTTGCCAAGAGAAAATGTACACGTCGTCGTTGCGCAAATATACCTACGTATGTTTTTTTATTTAATAGGCCCGACGTGCTCTCGGTGATTTTGGCGTACCAATTGCTATCGTCGTCATGGTGGGCATATCTTCCTTGGTACCAGTTTGGACGGAGACCCTACATGTACCGGCCGGCCTGCAACCAACATCGCAGCGCTCCTGGTTCGTCCCCCTCAACCCTGGAGCAGAAACTATCCCGTTTTGGGCAATTTTCGCGATGTTTCTACCAGCGTTGATGGTCTACATTATTGTCTTCATGGAAACACACATTGCCGAGTAAGATATCAGTTGCGCAATTTTGGCCATGAGTACTCATGTTGTTGATTTGTTTGCTTTGCGATCATTCAGCGAAACATTTGCGATATTTTATTAACATAGGTTTTCAATTAATGTGAAGCTACAAATTAACATAAACGATAATGATAATATGTGTGAGCAGATAGAATATTAATATTGTTTTTTTATTTGCTTAGGCTTATCGTGGACAAACCAGAGCGTAACCTGAAGAAAGGGAGCGGCTTTCACATGGATATTGTGATAATGTCATTTGTGAATGCGATTTGTGGAATGTTCGGAGCACCTTGGCAATGCGTTGCTACAGTACGTTCTGTGAGCCACGTGTCTGCACTTACTATAATGTCTACTACACATGCGCCTGGTGACAAGCCTTTCATCGTAGAGGTCAAGGGTAAGAAGAGTTGATTTCCTAATGTCTCTAGTTTATTTATATAGACCTAATAAGCTGTGCGTTTTTTCCTACAAAAATCTATTTTATTTTTACATCTGTTAGAACAAAGATTGACTGGGCTACTCGTCGCTGTTCTGGTCGGAATATCGGTCCTGGCTTCCAACTGGCTGCAACTGGTGCCTATGGCTGTGCTTTTCGGAGTGTTCCTCTACATGGGTATATCGGCATTGGGCGGCATTCAGTTCTGGGATCGTTGCATATTAATGTTGAAACCTGTTAAACATCACCCTCAAATGCCATACGTCCGAAGGGTGAGTTGGTTCTTTTAAAAGCTTTAATTAAATTCAAAACGTCGATTATGTAAAGTTATACCTAATATAAATATATTAATTTAATTCGAATAATTTACAATTCATATATTATAAAAAATAAACTTAATTTATAACTAAGTACCAAATCGTCAACTTTATGTTTTTTTTAGTTAATTTTTACTGTACCAACGGACATAATAACAGCTAATCATACTAATTTCTGTGCGTGATTTCAGACGTATATTTTTTAAAATGCAACAAGTATTATAGTAGGTACTTACTACTTGTGGCACGCGACTTTATAAAGTTACAAGTTACACAGACGAGCTTTCTGTAGGTTTTTGTAAAATCTGTAAAATCTTTCAGTACCTAGATTACAAACAAAAATACAGATGTTTTCTCTTTATAAGTATTAAAAAATGCAATTAATTTTACTACAGTAGGTAATTGTTAATCGCTTGTTTCAGGTGCCGACCTATAAAATGCACATGTTCACGTTTATACAAATTGTGGGTGTGAGTGTCCTTTACGTAGTGAAGTCTTCAAAGTTCTCTCTGTCACTGCCCTTCTTCTTAGTGATGATGGTGCCATTGAGAATGGCACTCGTTTTCCTGTTCACGCCGCTGCAGCTGAGAGCGGTATGTAAATTTTTTTTTATTAAACAATCAGAAAGAATTGGTTGTGAGAGCGTAAAAGCTTTCAATTGCATTCACGAATATTGAATTTGAAACAATTGAATAAGCCGTTTTCAATTAAAGTCGACTCAGAATTTTTTTTAATTTAGGAAAATATTTACAAAGACTTCATTCGACCTGTTGTAATCCTATGAATTTGGACAAGCTATAATTAAAAATTATAAAGTGTTGGTCCAAGCACGCTTTATCTGCTGTAAGTTGTTAAGGAGTTGGGTGTCCCGCAGTCTACTTAATGCATCAGATCAAGGTTACCATGTCATGAAAATAACACCGATATACCAAATTTCCTAAAAAGTTACTGAATCTAGGAAAGGGTTGATAATATTCAAACCCCTGAATTTCATAGATTATTTTACAATATTATCTCGATAACGGCAACTTTCAAGCAAAAAAAAGACTGATCAAAATCTGCCCATTTATTTGGGAGCTATTTCACAGACATACATAGATACACAGATACACACGTCAACCTTTTTTGCGTCGGGCGTCGGGGGTCAAAAAGGTACATCACGACGACCTAGCCTTTCAGGGGTCTGCAGTCAAGTTTGAATCATCAAATAGTGGTAGCGCACACTTCGTTTCGCAGTCATTTTGGCAGCCCGTCTGACGGCAGTAACCACCCCCTTAGAATATCACAGTGAAATAACGGTGTATTCCCAGTAGTTCGGTCGACAGTTCGGTTGACCGAACTATAGTGAGACTATTTTTTCTCTGGTCCATTCCCACTACTTCGGTTGATATGTTGGACCGAAGTACTGGGAAAAAAAGTCTCACTAGTTCGGTCAACCGAACTGTCAACCGAACTACTGGGAATACACCGAAATAACACGTATGCTCGCATCGGTGTGAAAGGGATGCCAGAGCTTATTTTTCCTATCCATTCCTAAACCTACTATGGTCGGCACTCGGCAGCGCGCTTGTAGCATTTGAAGCGTTGCATGTGATTTAGGAAACGTAGCCGGTAGCCAACTACGACCAAATGGTAGCCAACATCGACATTCTAACCCAAGCCAACTACCACAAAATAAATTATCCCGTACAAATAGCATAGAAAAAAATTTAACATTTGAAATATGTTCTAAGTCAATTTATCTACTGGTAAATTGAAATTTATAATGACGATCATAGGAGTGTCTTGGAGAAACCTAATTGATAAAAAAATATTTTAATTTGATTTTGCCTTACGAGTAATAATGCTAGGCACTCTGCAAGCCCGCTCGGCGGCGGAGTTTGTTCTTAGTAGTTAATTAGAGCGTTTCTCTCTCACCTTGGGTGACGATCTGTTGAGGCCTTAAGAAAGATGAATGGTTTTGGCCCATGAATGCAACGTATAGTCACGCTCGGGCGGATAATCGACGATTTGCATGTAGAACCCACAGTTACAAGGCCTCTTAACATTTCGAGTGCTTAGACTAATCAATTTTACATCACAATGTTACTTGCACCGCAGAAATATTTTCTTAATTTTAAATGAAACATTAAACTTGCAATAGGTAAATATAACATCATAGAATATCGAAATATACGAAGGCCAATTGCAAGTTTTCACCAATACAAAATTGCTGATTGCGGTGAAGAACTAATTTTTTGTATGTTAAGGTCGACAGACAGGCTTGATGGTGGGTGGAGCAAATAACGCCACGAGTTCTGCAAGTGCAATACCGACCACTGTGATAAGATGGGAATGAGCTCTAGACATCCGTTACTCACTCACTGAAACATGAACATGACTTTTCGGTTCCCGTACTTTTTCATTTAAGTATGATTCCTACCATCTATGTACTGTCCACACGGCATATATTTCTATATAAACCATCGAAATAGTATAGCTTTTCTGATATCAACTCACTAAGTCGTGAGGAACTATACGTAAGCGTTGTTTGGTGCCATCTACTAGTGATTTTCAGTAAATTCTTTGGTCTATGATTAGCTTACCTATATATATATATTTACCCCGCGTGATATTGTTAATACATTTGAAAGAGATTTTCAGATCGGTTGACTATTTTGACCGTGCGCGATCTAATTCTTGCGCACCATATAAAGATTTTCAATAAATATCATTATTATTAGGTAAGACTATCTTGTCTTATTGCGGAACAACTAATATAAGTAGTTATGCCTATAAATTTTTCAACATAAAAGACATTTCAACAAATGACTTCTGTCGGAATATTCCCGTGAAATCGCAAGAGCGCTGTATCTCCGAAAACATCTATTCTTGCAAACAATAATTAGCTAATATTTTAAAATTGGCAGTGATTCTTAAAATGGATGTTATGTAACGATGATTTTTAAATAAGATTCAACGTTCTTTTCACAGTTGGACGGCGCCCAGAAAGATATAGACAAGGACGACGAGCCAGATTTTTATGAAGAGGCGCCCCTGCCCGGGTAGATTGGATGCCGTCTCAGGAAGATTTCGGGAACTTCAAAATAATTCATTTTATTATTATCTATATCATCTAAGTCTTTAGTCATTCGTTGTTCAATAAGTATATATACTGCAAGCATTTTGCATAGGTAGGTACACGTTTATTATAATATTTACATAAATAATAATAAGAGTTGAAGAGTTATATAAAAACAGTTTCAAGTAGATTTAATTATGTAGATTCATAAAAGTTTCAAATCTTAGTCGCATGTTAGAATCGTGGACATATTTTTGGAGTTTCCTATAACCTATAAATAACCCCTAAGTATTACATTTTGTTCTTATAATTGATAAATAAGATAGAATTTGTTGAGCAGTGAAAGTATGTTCAGCTGCGTAAGGTTTCACAGATACATTACTGTGTAAAAAAAATATTAACAATTTTTTTCGGGCCAATAAATTTTTTATTTACTTAAAATAATAAACTGACAATAGTTATAAAAATAAATTAAAGAAATATATTGATTGAACACTTCTTATGGCTATAAATAGCATTAATTTTTATATAAAAAAAGACTTATATACGTAATAAAAAAAGCGCTACTACAAATAGCGCCCTCTAGTTTTAAAGGACAATACTTTTTCGAGAGACAGTTATGGCGTGATATAGTTTCTCTTTTATAAGCTATTATTACTTATATGTAAATGTAAACCTACCTTATTCAGAAATGTTCTCTAGTTTTAAAATCGTGAACTTGATCCGACTGTCCCGGTTGATTTGATATTTAGGAGGTCGCGAGTTGCGATGTCGTTTCCAACGCATCTGGCGCGCCCCAATTTTTTGTCACAATGATCACACGTGTCGAGTTTGCCATAATTAAAAATTTTGCCTGGTTCTCCCTTGTTAGTAGTAGTAAGTTATATTATTAGATTAGTACAGATTTGTAAGTTTTCGGCCAGGAAAGTACTTTCGAAAAGTTGCTCAATATGAGACTGATAAAATATGTGAGCAAGTTAAAAAAACACAGAAGCGAATTCTGTCGTGTGAATTTGAATTCGCTTCAATGTTTAGACGAAAACCAATGATTGAATCATAGTGATACTGACGTGTATTTTAAGAATATTTTAAGTATGTATGCATCTTGTTCATATCTATTATTGGTTGTATATTCTCATGAGCCAAAGCGAAAGTGCCAAAGAATAATTTTCAGTAAGAAAAGCTTCGAGTTTTGATTATACCTACTTATCACAGGGAATGCAATACTGGGATAATTCGTGACATGAAAATTTCATAACGCAGGTTGCTCATGAAAAAGCGAGAGCCCTTTGCGATAGGGAAGAAACTATACTGAGATGAAATTGTTACTTAAGGCGCTTAGTGGCGTCAAATGGATACTTTCTTAAGCCTACTCTTCGTTTATGACTAGACCTAAAAGCTTGAAAAAAGAATATACATATTATCAAAATGTATAACCTAACAGTGTATTTTTTGTTTGAATTCCGTAATATGATCCTAGGCGGGTACGACGTTTGGAAATATGGCACTCCGTTAAGACAACCAACGCCATTGACGACTCCAAGCGCCTTAAGGGCACATTAAGCAATTACATTTCTTAGATTTATTTTACATAGATCTTATCATCATCATCATCATCTCAGCCGCAGGACGTCCACTGCTGGAGATAGGCCTCCCCCATAACTTTCCAATGGGACCGATCAGAAGCAGCCTGGTCGTCTGTCCACCTTGTGGGTGGACGTCCTACGCTTGCTGGTCCGTGGCCTCCACTTGAGAACCTTCCGGCCCCAGTGGCCGTCGGCTCTCCGTACTATATGCCCTGCCCACTGCCACTTACTCTGATCCGCCGGCTTATGTCAGTAACTATCGTACGTCTTCGGATCTCCTCATTTCTGATTCGATATCGCAGTGTAACCCCGAGCTGCCCTTTCCATAGCTCGTTGAGCGACATTGTGCTTCCTTACGAGGTCCATAGTTAGAGACCATGTTTCAGCGCCATATGTCATCACTGGCAACACACATTGATCGAAAACTTTTGTCGTGAGACACTGAGGAATTTTGGACTGAGGAGAAGATGTCTCGAAGCTTCCCGAACGCTGCCCATCCGAGCTGGGTTCGACGATTGACCTCCCCTCTCGAAGTTGGCTATACCTAACTGGACTGCTTGTCCCAAGTATATGTACTCGTCAACAACTTCGAAAGTTGAGTTCCCAACTGTTACTGGGGTAGTCACAATAAATCGTATATTAGCATATATTTTTAACTAATGATTCCTTATTTTTTGGCCTTAAGTAACTCTTAATATTATGTACTTAATAATTTACCCTCGATTATGGTAATCAATGTTATGAAGTGTGACTTAAATTGGTATGTGTCAGTTAGGTTAAGATTTAGTAATGTAATGAGGGTATGGCTGTGGGGTACGAGTAAAGATTAGAAGACGAAAATAAAAAGTTATTTCGTAAAGACGGGTTCACGATTTAATCGACTTAATTTATAACTAGCTATGTCAATTAAAATATTGTATTAATACTTAATTAAGTTTAATTATCACAGCGGTTATCGCTGCGGAACTTCAAAAAATGCTGATTTTTTAATATTTTAAGAATATCACCTACTTTAGACACGACATCCATATCTACAAAATTTACAGTAAACTTAGTTACTGCTTAATACTTATTTATATTTGCCGATCGGCCTCTAAAACCTTAATGTTAAGCAAAAACATTTTCTTAAGTATCTAATAGCTTACTTAACTTGTCAACGAGACATAATTTAAGTCCTGAAATATTATAAGCATTATTTATTTTAATTTGTTTTGATTAATACTAAGTATAATTAGTTTTTATATGGTGTTTAATTAATTAAAAAGATTATTTTTTGTGAAATTTAATTAGTTTCTAGAGTTAAATTGTTGCGTCGTCATTACCTATAAGGTGCCTATACCATTTTAGAATAGCGATCACATTCCGTCTGTAAGAATGATTTATGGAATAGTATCTAAAATACGCAAAATTTATTTAACTTTCGAATAACGTTATTTCTATTATGTGAAAAGGCGATTAAAGTGTTTAAATTTATTTATTTTTTGTTTTTTATTATTTCTTCCTAAAATAGGTTTGTAGGGCCTATACTTAAGTACCTAAAAGTATATATTGAAATTTAGAAATCATCTTCTCTTATGTACCTAATTGCTATGTAGGTATATAACTTATGAAATGAATGTATTAAAAAAATCTGGGTTAGATATAGTTTATCTTCTATACTTATATAATAGTTTACTAGAAGTCGATAAATTCACGTTTGAAAATAGAACACGTAGCTTAAAAAGTCAAATGTCTAGAAATATAAGTAGGTATATCTGGGATTTTTAGATTTTCAAAAGGTTTGCTAAGACTTTATACGACGATTTTTATATTGAGTTGAGATTGTGGATTTATGAAACTGGATTTTATTACAAAAAAATTTGCTCTAGAAGGATAATCCAGGGAGAAAACAGGGAAATACATTTGTAAGGAAAAACGCTGCTAGCGCTCCCTCTTAAGTAAACATAAATAATAATTTTTGAAATACATAATACGAAAATAGTCTATGTTCCTTTCATAAACTGTGTCCCTTAAAAGGGTCAACCTAATCCTTGAAAGGGATACCTATTCTCACTTATGAAACACTTTTAAATTTAACAAAATATATAAATAAAACTATAAAGTATTTTTTTCGAAAATATGGTCCAATGTGAGATCCAAATTTGGCCGCCTTTTTCAAAAGAGGTACTTGTTTAATTTCAGCTTAATTCTACAATTTTTTTTAAATAGGTACTTATGTGTAACCATTCTGTACGAATTCGTTTCATTGGGCTTCACTTCGGTAAAATTCCAGATATACTGAAATTTTATTGATATCTACATTTTAGCTAGCGGTAATTTCTATTTTACGACATGATATAATTATTATTTAAACTAACTCTTTCTAAAATGTCATACACTAATTACGAGACAGGCAAATATGACGGTTCTAATGGTTCTGTTCAGAAACACTATGGTGCAATCGGTTCTAGTCCAGTATGTGTAAGGAAATTAATATCTCTAAGTGCCTAAAATGACCGTTGCATTCCCACTGTCCTGTCCACTATATATCAGAAGACAATTTTGGGATTTGATCATTGCAAACATATTTAGTACGTCAACGCTCAGTTTTGTGGCCCGGAGTTGAGGATTCTCAGGATTGAAACAATAAAGATAAAATGTACAAAGAATTATTTTTCTATTAAAATTAATATGATAAAACTATTTACATATTTGCAATGCATCTTTATATTTATAAGATTGGTGGGAACCGCTCTAAATATGGACATTTGTTATGCAATGGCGCTATAGAATGTAGCACTGTGTGGCCTGAAGGTTTTGTGAGTTTTGTGAATAGTTAACGGAACTATTTTATATTCTATATTTTTATCTTTAAAATATATATTTATATATGAAAGTACGTCCTTAAGATATATACATATATATAAACACATAAATTCCTAATGTGATTATTTTAAATGAAATATGTACCCAAAACGTACATAATGGCATATTTTCAGATGATACTTAATCAATTTTAGAGTACATATTATAAAATAAAGTTCTAATATACACGGTGTCCTACGGCTTTCGATCGGTAGGGTAAAATTACAGATATTTTTTTTACATTTAGCGGGTACGATTCCCGATTCATAAAAGGCGATTACTTAAAATTCTTTGAATGTAGTTTGTTTCGTTTTTAAAATCAAAATAAAAATCATCTTTTTTCAGTAAAACTTTCTACAGTTTTTAAAGTACTTTTCGTCCGTGTGGCAAAGTCGTGGGAACGACGAGAAATTTATCTTTTAAATTATAGATTTGTGTGAAATATAATTGACAATTGACAATATATATATATATATGATTCAAACTTACCTTACTATTTTTCTGGACTCTATGTTATTTAGGAATTAATAAATTCCCCTATGGGAACCCCTATTGGGGTGGATATGATAACAAACTATTGTTAAATTGTCAGGAAATATTTCAAAAGTAATACCTTATATTTTTTGCGTAGTAGTGCCTTAAACATCTTATGTATAAGGCACTCAGCTTAATTGTTTGAAAGTCTTTGTTCTAATGTATCTAATGTCCCTGTTTATCGAACAGAAATATAACATATTTAATCATTATGGAAAGCTTTTTTTCATTCTTATAATACTTGCAAAAGAAGTTAATTTGATGATCAACTAATTATGACTAATTAATGAGTGAACTAATTAATGAGTGTGCATGATCTCTGTATTAATGTTGAAAAATAAATTAGTAGATTTAATTGAACATGTCTTTTATTTGTGTCTTTTATATGACTCTTAAGAGACTTTTCAGACTGAAAGAAACTCCTAAAAGGGACTGTTTGTCCCAAATGTAATATTTATCCTTCAATAACTCGAGAGTTGAATTCCCAACTTTTACTGAAGTGGACACAACATAGACATCTTTCTTCCTTTCTTTCATCGGACATACAGACGTACGCCTGGCTACCATACTCATCTTGTCGAAATCCCTCCTTTTCGGACCAAGCGCTTTGAAACATCCTTTATAATGCGCACCAGGGTTTGGAACTCCCTGCAGCCCTCCCTGCAAGAAATACCAACTTCATGGAAATTGCTAAAGAAATTGGGAAGGAAATGCCAAAGAATAAGCTACGAGCAAATCAGTAATAAAAATAAAAATTGAAATTATTTTTTGAGTTTCCTTTTTGAGATTCCTTTTTATTAGACTATCGGTAGAATGTACAACACTAGAATCGATATCGACATTTTATAAACAGAACATCACTAGTTAAATTACTCTATGCTAGTGCGAACATAGTGCCACCTTGCGGTGAATCGTCAGCATGCTAAACTCCTTACGATACACGAAAACCGCTAAGCCGTAGAGGGATCTACGCGTTAAGCTGTCATATCTGTCTTTAGACATATAACTTTATAATCTGTGTTTTACAGAAGATGTTACATACTCCTACGGATTGCGGAACACAGAACACACTATATTGTATAGATTAGATTCCAGTATAACACTGGCTGGTCAGTGGTTAGTGGTTTTTATAGTTTATGGTTAAAATAAAATATCATTCATTCCCTTGACAGTGAAAAAAAAATAGAATTTCCATTTCTCACTTTCATATTGCGCTCAGAATAATAACTAAAGCATAGAAGTAAGGCTAAAATAAAAACCAATACTTATAGTGTGTTGCTTCTTACACCAATGCACTGAAGCCATAAACTAAAGAGAGACAAATATACTGTCACTAGATGTTCGTCTGGCTGTTCCGTACCAGAGTGACCTATACAAATTATCCATATATATAAGACGATATTCGGCACAACACTAACATAACCTATACTGTTTTTATCTTTTTCTTAAAATATTAGGTACATATATTCAAGAAACAGAATTTATTAGTGGTATTTATTATACAAACAAGCTCTCAGTATATTTACTGCATGACTGATTATACAAACAAACAAAATCACTTACCGATGGTAACTTATAAACATATCCTCGTTTTGTTTTCTGGACGCATTAGATTTACATCCTGGGACTGAACAAGACATTGTTATAGGTAATCAAAGAATTCACAGATATCTAATTAGTGTTATAATTGATTTGATGCTAGATTTATTATATTTTGATACAGAAACAGAAATCAAAACAAATACGTTGTCACTCGTGTCAGTCACATAGGTACAGACAGATAAGTAAAGTTGACACATTGCGCCATCATTTTGTTAACGTTAGCCAGCCTCTTTAAATCGGCATCATAAAACGGCACCAAACTACGAAAGGAACCAAGTTTGACGTTTTTACTAGGTACGCTGATCAAAAATAAGAACAAAGTTTGTATGTTTGTCTCTATTTGACTTACGGCTTCAATGCATTGGTGTAAGAAGCAACACACTATAAGTATTGGTTTTTATTTTAGCCTTACTTCTATGCTTTAGTTATTATTCTGAGATATTGCGCAGATTATTAATATTAGAATCCAGTTAATGCACAGACTAGTGCAAGGACTAGTGAGTAGTGACCACAAACTAAATAGTAGATACTAACGTATATATATGTCTAAAGAAGTTAATTTAATTTAACCATCCACTTAGCGCCGGCGTACTTGAAAATTTAAATAGCGACCGAGGTTTCGGTGTCAATAATTTCGGAAACACTGCATCGATTTTGATGAAACAAAAACTATTCATATTACATAACCATAGCTCTTATATTATGTGTGTTTTATAGTCATTTTAAAACCCATCGCTAGTGACCTTTTACATGCATTTTATTTACGGTGGTTTTATGAACTACGAAACCAACCAATCATATAAATCCACCAATGCTACACTAGCGCCATTCTGGTCAATTTATGTATCATATTTAATGCTTTTAGCGGTACTCCTTACCTCTATTCTCCATGCCCAATACCATAGCCATAGGGCATAATGGCCTGTTGAACATACTCTGTGTAATAACATAACATAGAAGGTGTGCTGCTTTCTATGCTGGATGAGAACGCCTCAAACTAAATAATAGATACTGAGAACGCCTTTCTTCCATGGTGTTCCATGTCATAAATTGAGGGAATCAATCTTGTATAGTCTGTGGAGAGAATAAATTCGCGTATGGTTTCCTTTCTAGAGTAGTTTAAACCTTACGTGTGATCGTGGCGCCATCTCTTAGCCACAACTTTAATCCAAGTTACCCCAAGTTACGAATGCTAGTGCTGCCGCTAGTGGTCAAATTTGTAAACGAAAAAATCGACGTCAAACAATGTCAGTCAGTCACTTAATGGCGGTGGCTGTGTTGTTTTTTTACATAAATATTCGTTACCGTACATACATATTATAAATCTGTAAATTAATTTGTCCCTTTCCAATATTCAGCCATGTGTGTTGCTTAATATTTTTTTCGCATATTTCCAAATATTGACTGGACTATAATTTTTTTCATAAGTGTTGAAGTACCTAATGAATATGGAGTGTGTATACGCGTTATCTTTAGACTTATTGAATTAGTGCGTCGTCGCTTCGCTGGGGATCGCGAGGGTTGGTGTGCAGGGTGCGTCCGGAGATCAGCTGGTGCGATGGGGGCCCAACAGGCGAAGGAGCGGGGGACTGCTAGCGGTGCATCCATGCGATCGGCACGCAACAAGCCGCGAATACCCAAGGACCCCCGCATGCTTGGTTCCAATATTTTCACGGAGCACAGTGGTGAGTCAGATTCGCTTCAGATCACTATTATATTTCAGTTCAAAAACTCATAAATATTTTACTTAAAATCAATTTGTAAAATTTAATCTCAATGACCATTACATTATGTGTATTGGAGGAAACTATTGTATTGTATTCTTGAACAATAATACGAAATGCATAAATTTTTATATTTACGAAAAAAATAATTACAAATACAGGAAGGAGTCTGAGTAAAATATTTTTTTCTACTAATTAGTTTATTTAACAACACTTAAATTTCATTAGATTATTTATATAAAATATAGTTTGAATAATTATTTTGTATAATAACATAAAAAAATTAAGTACCTTCTCTGATTTCTCTCTTCTCAACTATTTATTATTATCAACCTGTGTTTTAATTGGTCTGGCTCACATAAGTTATATATATCTACCTGCATATTTTTATATTTGAAATTTATGTATTATATGAATAATAAAGATGTGATTTATAGTTCTTATGACCAGCAGTTCTTAGATATTTATGTTGACTGATATTGAGAATAAAATATAAATAGTATATTTTCACAATATTTAATAGCGTTAGGATTAGAATTAAGTATGCACCTTGAAATCACATTAGAGATGCGCCAGATGTTCAGCCGAATATTCGCATTCGGCGATTCGGCACATTTTTTTTATTATTAGTATTTGGCCGGTTAATTTACCGAATAATTACTGAATAGTTATTGAAAGAGTTTTGTTTTACAGTATGATTTACCTAAAACACAAGCGAATGTGGTGTCGATCACAGTAGGATTGAGGACGATGGATTGTAGAGGCATAGGAAAAATGGGCTTTGGCATCTCACACTGAAACTCAACAGCACACATGCTATTATTATCACACTGTTGCCAGACGAGCTGCCCGAATAACTACAAAGCGCAGTGTGCCTACCGCTACTAAATAATGTAAATACCTATCTAATTTTTTTGCTATGCGCCATTGGTTTAAACAGTTCTTTATTATTCTTTATTTGGTAGGTACTTTTTAAATAAACTTAAGAGGGTTAGAGGGTTAAAGGCAATGACTAACAGGACAGATACTAGCATAGTATACTTAGATGGGGATTAAATAGTACTTTTACTTGGGCTTTCCAAGACCAAATGACACAAGAAATCGACAGAACGATAATAAATGCATGGAAAAGATACTGGTCCCTTAAAGACATAATGAAGAATAAACAGTACAATTTGGAAATAAAAAGAAAACTCTTTAATACATGCATTTTGCCTATACTAACTTATGGCTGTCAAACATGGGCTATAACACAAAAACTACAACACAGACTGAGAACCTGTCCGAGAAGCATGGAAAGGAGTATCTTAAGATATCGTAGAAAAGATAAAAAACGAGCTGCTGATATGAAGAAACTAACAAAATTTGTGGATGTATGCATACAAACAAAACAGCTGAAATGATGCTGGACAGGACATATGATCAGGCAACCAACATAAAAATGGACGAAAAAGCTAACCGAGTGGACTCCAAGATACAACGCCAAAAGGAAGAGAGGTTGGCAACTTAAGAGATGGTCAGATGACATAAAAAGGACTGCCGGACCTCTGTGGATGAGATTGGCTCGGAACAGAACAGACTGGAAAAAGTTAGAGGAGGCCTATGTGTCGGCACGACACGCTGATACAGAACCGGACTGATGTGCATTATTAAAAAAATACTTGTAAACATATTATGTCAGAAAATAAAGGCTATTTTATTTTAGTTAAGTATTTCTAAATAAACTTAACACACATCCACTTAGATTTTGATAAGTATCCTAATTTCAAATTTCACTTCATGGCTAAACTGAAAATTTACTTTTTGTTTTTGTAATTGAACTGTTGAAACTGGAGAAGAGTTGCAAAGTATGGAGAACAATGGAAATCGTTAGAGGAGGCCTTTGCCAAGAGGCACACAGAAATCCGGGACATATTATAACTAAACATATCAAGAACAAATTAAATTTCATATAAAGAAAGGAGTTTCGGGATAAAAAGGCTATATTATTATTATAATTCATTTTTGTATCTACTTGTCCCATTCGACTTGTTATTTTATTGAAATGAGGAAAAGAAAACACAATATAACATCTCATCATTTTTATAAATACAGTAAATAAATATTATATGTACTGAGAAACCCTATGTAGCGTTATGGTGTGAAGTACTGATGAATGATATTGTTTTTGATATGTCAATTTTTAAGAAGCCTCACAATGGACATTTGACTAACTAAGAGTTATCCTCTTAGTTTTGCTTATGCTCTTTAGTTCTCAAAAACAAAAAGGCATTTATAGAAGACCACAGAGAAATACCATCATGTGTTGTTCTTATGAATTAACTATTAAGGGATGCCCCTATAAGTATGAGGGATTTCCCTATAACCTCCTAATCCCTTCACCTTCATATTTATCATACACATCGATTGTATTTGTAGGCGATGGTAGCCATCTACCATCAAGATCACATCAGCCTGCATGCCGAAGTTCACATTAAATAAAATTAGTTTTATTTACTATTTGATTAAATAAAATTAGAAATTGATAAAATTAAGTGGTATTGACACTTTTATATTTGCATACTAAAGTGACGGGTCACAGATGTCTTTCATACACAAAAATATAAAACCTGTATCTATCCTGTACCTTGTATTCATTTATCTATGTATCTGTGAAAATTAAAATGTATGCTTAATGTGTTGCTAAGCGCAAAATAGCTGGATCAATTTTATTACTTTTTTTTTTGTAAATATTTATTTAAATCTGAGTAAGGTGTGTATGGCGAGAAAATTTAGAAAAATTTCTAAGGTTAAACGTAATCCGCAGCTGTTTATTCTAGCTGACAATTGAAACATTTCAAAACACAAATGTAGAGGCGCGGATGAAGTTGCGGGCAAAATCTAGTCTTAAATAATTTTGATGTTTTATTTAAATGTAAATTTAAATATAATAATTATGCTGGCGGAACCTTTTATAGTAGTTGAGTATCATCCATCACCTATATATGCACTAAAGTTCTTTAGAATAAAATGTTGACAAGCTGACTTTTATTAACTAAGTAACTAACGTGTTCAAAATAGTTTAATTTGAAAAAATATTTAATGTATAGACACGGAATATGACGTGTATATGTGTAGATGAATTGGTTTAAGTGAGCAGCGGAAAACGCGACGGTAGTAGCAGGCCAATAGCAGGCCTTGTGTCATGAGCGGATCGCGAAACCGCCAAATGTTCTCTACGAAAAATTACAAGCAAATCATGTATACAATTTCTCAACAAGTCGTCTATCACACCATTAAAAAGCGTGTTGTATAATTTGCACTTAATGAGGATTTCATTAGTGAAAGTTTTGATATTAGTGAAAGTGATGATCTATCTATCAATTATAAGATTAAATAAAACATGATATATTTTTTTTAAATAATAGCAAAATACATTTAAATTGTAAGCCTTTCAAATTCAGTGTGTTTATTTTGAGTAAAAATAATTTAAAAAAAAAATCTAGAATATTTATTTTTACAAACCGTAATATGATTTAAATTAGTACCAAATAAGGCTGAGTTAATTTAATTAATAAAATAAATTACAAAAATAGATAGCACAAATCGATATATAAAAGACATCTCATTTGGGCCACTAGTTCAACTACACTCTGGTGCAATGAAATCGCACATGTAAAGATTTTTTGAAAAGTATTGTTTATTTTTTTTTATTTGAAAAGACATATATATATATTTTAAGTGGGATGAAAGGCTATTTCAATACCTATTCAATGATACCATATAAGTGGTAATAAGTTTACCTTACTGCCGAAAAGAGAAGCAAAAACAACAAATACATTTTTATCAGCGGATTTTTGCTTAACTAAAAAGTTCGAAAATTGGGGATTATTAAAAAAAATCACAAAATGTAGTGAAAAAACATTTATTAATAAGAAGTGTTACCCCCTCTTGCCCGAATAACCGCTTGACACCGGTTTTCCATAGACTCTATTAAGTGTTTGACAAAGTCTTGTGCTATGGCTTCCCATTCCTCCTTTAGCGCATTTTGTAGCTCCAGAAGATTGGCTGGAGCAATATTTCTGCCTCTTATTTTTCTTTTTAACTCGTCCCATAAGTGCTCGATCGGATTAAGGTCCGGGCTTCGAGCTGGCCACTCCATCACGGGGATATTTACCTCTTGCAAGTATTGTTGTACTATAGCAGCTGTATGGGGTCTTGCATTGTCATGCATAAAGAGAAAGTTCTCTCCAACAAAACCGCTAAATGGTACGACATGTTCCTGGAGAACTTCCTCAATGTACCGCTGAGATGTCAATCCTCTTGTTTGTCGCCTGATATTGGCCCCCGTGATGAAGACAAGCTCCGTTTTCGCTTCGAGTGAAATGCCTCCCCAGAACATACACGAACCACCGCCGTATGCCACACGTTCTGTGATGCAACACTGGGAGAATCTCTCTGTAGGCCTTCTATAGACCCTTCCTCGACCATCATTGCCGTGAAGACACATCCTGGACTCATCTGAGAACAGGACTGCTCTCCATTGGTCGAGTGTCCAGTGCACATGTTCTTGTGCAAATTGAAGACGGTCGCGGCGGTGAGCTGGTGTTAGATTAGGAGCATTTACTGACCTACGCGCAGTCAGGCCACCTTCGGCAAGTCTTCTTCTAACTGTCCACCGGCTGACTTCCACTTCACGTACCTCTTGAAGGTGTTGTGCAAGATCAACGGCAGTCAGTCGTCGATTTCGCAATGACGTCGTTACGAGAAATCGGTTGTCCCGTTGAGTTGTAGCTCTGGCGCGACCAGATCCTCGTCGCCGTTCATAGCCACCAGTCTCCCGATAGCGCTGGTATACACGACGAACTGAATATCGGCTGATATTCAGCTGTCTAGCTACTGCACTCTGGTTCTGGCCTGCTTCAATTAGAGCAACGACTTGAGCGGCTTTTTCCGGAGTAGTATCCATTTTCTTCAGAATGTTGCAACTGTAGTCACTAGGCGTCCTTTCACGTAGAGCGTTGAAATGCAAATGATGACGTTTTACTCAAAACAGGCCTTTTTATACCTGCAATTGCTATCGCAAACTGCAGTGCGCTAAGTAAGCAATTTTGGGGTTTGTTGTTTTTGCTTTCCTTTTCGGCAGTAAAGTAAACTTATCACCGCTTATATGGTATCATTGAATAGGTATTGAAATAACCTTTCATCCTATTGTAAAAAATATGTGACTTTTTAAATAAAAAAAAATAACACCATATTCTTCAAAAAAATGTTTACATGTGCGATTTCATTGCACCAGAGTGTATATCGAGCGATGTCTAATGCCGCCATAACTAACGCTATCGCAAGAACTCATATCACAGGATCCTAATTAGGTAATACAAATGGGAAAGTGAATTTGTTTGTTTGTTACGCTTCCATGTCTTAACTAATCCTAACCTTTCATCGTTAAGTTTTAAGTACACAAAAAGTTCAGAAAGGTCTAGTAGCTCAAATGCTCTTATTTTTTTGTATGAAAACAAAAATAAGAACATTTGTTTTTTGTTCCGGTATCGGAATATCGATATATCGATATTGAATCGATATTCAATATCGGAAGTACTCGATAATAGAAAATTTGAAACAGTTATTATTCTACCCTGATCATTTAGAAACTTTTCGTACATTAGGTATCTGAACCTGACTGAGCCCAATCTATACTTACTAATATTATAAAGCTGAAGAGTTTGTTTGTTTGTTTGTTTGTTTGAACGCGCTAATCTCAGGAACTACTGGTTCGAATTGAAAAATTATTTTTGTGTTGGATAGATCATTTATCGAGGAAGGCTTTAGGCTATATAACAATATGTGGAAAAAACGGGGAAAATTATTCATCTTTGAGGGCTTCCGTTGCGTGCGCTGCGAAAACCATTCAAGATACCCAAATGATCCCCAAAATAAGTATATTATGTAGAGATCACGTTAGGCATGTGGATTATCAACAGTGTTTTACGTACCTGCCCTAGTAACAGAGATGGTATGAAATTTATATATTTAAATAAAAAATTAAACATTTTTGGATTATTTAAGTGTATATATCTATCTACTCATAATTATCATTATCTTTGAAAGTTTCGTTATCTTATCATTTACAGAACTTGTATTCATTGATATGGCTCGGTTTTGATCGTTTTTGATAACTATAAAAAGATAAAGTTAATGTCTTTTTAACCTAGAAACATTTATTGTCCTACGCGCTATATTAACAAAAAAATATAATTTTGTTTATTATTCCATTTAATAATCGTGGCGAAATGTTTACTCTTTAGTGTTTTTTCTTAATAAAATCACGTTTGACCGCATTGCAGTAAAAATAATTGCTTTTCAGTTTATGTAATCAATTCTTTTGGTCTCGTTATTTTTAAACTCTAGGTATACGTAAGAGAAAGAAGGTCAAACAAAATAATAACAAAAATAATGTATCAAATACTTTTCGGTTTAAAATTGTTTTTTAAAAATTTAGACAATGCGGATTAGGTATTGTTTTATTATGTTATGGGCCTCTTTCACCATCTGTCAAGTAGGCTAACCGTCATTTAAAGTCACCTGTCACCGGGAATAATTTAGCTTATATACCTACCTTTGTTTGTACGGTAAAAGTCCAAAACATTAAGAAGAAAATAATAATAAAAAATATCGCCTATCGAAGGATGCACTAAACCGAGTGCATAATTTATTAATAAAACATAAAATTACTTCTAAAAGTAACTAATCAACACTTTACTTGTAGTTGGTGAAAGAGGCCCTATGACTTTGATCGACACCCCATTTGATAGTAGGTGGCTACAGTCATCTAAGTACAATAACAAATATAACATCGCAAGCGCGCTGCCGACCATAGCACGGTTTTAAGGATTAGAATGAAAATGTATATTAAGAATTCATTACGATTTTTTTTTTATTATGCTCTCACGTGTCTTAGACTTTCGGGAAAATGGAGAACTGGAAAGGGCTGTTATTTTCATAAATTAAAATATTTATTCCTATATTGAAAAACTGTCTTGGGCATGGTTACTTGGGCAACCCGTGCAACTATGATTCGTTGCTCCATTTGGTTTAGTCACTTCACAATATGAGCTGTGTGTGGGGGCGAAGAAATCAATTTAAAATAATATGTTAAATTGCACCTTTCCGCGGTCTTCTAATAACAGGGTGTTTTTTGTCTCATCTCTACGTGGGTGGCGGGGCGACTACTGACCCCCATAACGGGAACAATGCTGTATAGATGATGTAGTGATTACAAAAAACAACCGATACATAATTTTGAAGGCAAGATTTAAGTTATAAAATACCTAGTCTCAATAGTATAAATTACTAGCGACCTCCTCCCGGCTTCGCCCGGTTTATATACAAACTTTTCCTTTTTATCCATATTTCCATAGGTGAAAACAAAATTAAATTACGTCATTGTCGAGTTTTTTTTTTTCAAGAGTACACAGGTAGACATTTCCGGGTAGTAGATATTTGATTTTATGTAGGTTAATAAGAAAATGAACAACATCCTATAGTTGATAGTAATCATAATAAACATCTCGAAACGAATTAATGGAATACATTCATATTTTGTATGGAAATTAAAAAAGGAGTGGAATGCTTTTCAGAAATACATATTTTCATTTATAAATTTTACTAACGGCTTCACACGCGTGCAATTTTTTTCTTCATATTTTAAATGCATACCTTCCTCGTTTATCACTGTTTCCATTAGCGGAAACCGAATCAAAACTGAGACTTCATTTAAAAACAGAATAACTAAATATTAAAAGCTTGTTTTTGATTTTTTTTTGCGAGTTTCGCCTCGTGAAAACTTATAAACTTTCAGAACTCATCAACTATTAAAACCACGCGAGGGTTTAGCTAGTAATATAAATAAATAATCAAATTATTGATTACATTTGTAATCAATCTTCTTTGCAAGGATGAATACTAATTAAGGATAGATTCATTATTATGTAGAATGTGAGTAATCTAGAAAGATTATAATATTGATAGACATGAAGGTCCCACGTAAAAAATGATTGAATTGTTGCGCGCGATGTATCACGATTCGCGTGAAATGGTCGAGAGAGCACCTGCTAGGTCGCGGTCAAGGTAGCGTCCGATTATTACCACTACACCACATTTACACGCAAACGAAACACGATTCACACAGTTGCCTTGTTATAGAATTAATGAATCGTTTCACTGTAGTTCCTCCAGAGTTACGAGTAATCTGAAAAAATATAATACAATGTAAAATTGTCCTATGGGTACTCTTATAAAAAACTAACTAGCACCTTAGCAATGTGATTATTCTGGGAAAGTTCGCGAGTCAGTAAAGAAAATAATGATGTCTATTTAAAAATGAGTATTATGAATATAATTATAGACAAAAGAAAAAAAAGGAAGAAAGAAAAATGATGGTTTGGTACCATTATTATAGAATTTATAGGAGAATGTACCAAAATGGTGCCCGCTCAGCTTTGCAAATAATTTCGGATAGTAGTCGTAACACGAAAACAAAGTATATACTTATTAAAAAAAACGTCAAATTAGCAGCGCACTAGCAGCACCTATGGCGTAGCTTGTATCATTATGCTACCGGTAGCCAGTAGCCACCTGTCATCAAATGGACATTCAGCTTGACTTCCGACCTCTACATCTATATAAATAAAAATGAATCGCTAAATGTGTTGCTAAGCTCCAAAACTCGAGAACGGCTTCACCAATTGGGATACCTATATATTTTTTTAAGTTTTTTTTTTAAACCTATAATTGCTTCAAATGTGTGCATGTTTTGTCGTCGCCGCTTCTCGCGTCCGTGGGTTCACCGCCGGCGCTCGCTGGTAGGACCGGTTCCCACGCCCGCTTTCTTTCCAACGAGCTTCGTAGGCGACATTACTTGAGCAAGATTCACACACTATATCAATTTATACCACAGTCCACAGACCGCACAACCGAAAGTAGGCACGCTCGCAAATGTAATTATTCAGATCAATTTATGTGTGATATTGCAAGATTAGTTTTGACTTATAGCTCTTATGTTTGATACATATCACATATCGATTTATTCGACTACCGAAAGTAGTAGGTACCACTCTCAAATATGTAATATATTCAGATAATTTATCTGGTAAATTAATATTCATGTAGTTCACACATAGTTAGTCCTAGTTCACACACTATCTTAATTTATTCTATAGACCGATAGTAGGTGTACGCTCTCAAATTTTATATATTAATTTATAGTTTATTAATAGAAGTTCTAGTCACGCCAAACCACACAATGGTAGAAATGGTGGATTATTGACTAAACCTCTTCACACAAAAGAGGCCTTTGTCTAGCATTGGGACCATATTTAACAAGCTTTTGCTCGCGACTTCATCCTCGTCTCTCGAGAACAGGAGGTACTTTTTTTTTCAGATAAAAGTTGCCCTTTATTCTTTTCTATACACCTGACCTGACAACGTCTTATGCAATAATAACACGTTATGTATTTCATGATGATCTGTTGAGTAGTTAGGGCGTTGGCTGATTCAGTTACATAAAATTATAATATCATTGCATAAACAAGTATAAGTTACGAATACAGTGAAATAATATACCTACCTGATAAAATTTGTTAAGATCTTTTTGTATGTTTTTTTTTTATAATGTCGATGTTGGGCACATTCGGTAGCTTGAACTTGCCTATGAAACTTGCCTGAAAACTTGAGTTCAATCGATTGCACGGCTACGTCGTCCTTAGGGAATATATACAAGCATTGAATTTAATATTAACTAGCGACCCGCCGCTTCGTCCAGGAAAAACTCAATTAGGTTTTGTTATATATATGCCTATAATAGAAATTCTTTTGAAAAATTGACCAACATCCAACTGATGATGAAAACCTCTTCAAAATCCGATGCGTGGCTTAGGAGGAGTTTGGCGGGCATATAATATAAATGACGCGACTTGAAATTATAGGTACTATAGAAAGAGCTTTTTACCCACGAATTGGGTCTCATGAAAATATTTACGAATCACGATACATTCACTTTCATTCTCCTATATAATATTACGTCCATATTGTCGTAACAATTTAATTAGCTTCATAAATCAAGGTTCAGAGGACAATGAATGGACGGAGTTGTGGTCTCGTACAGTGCAAGCAACCGAGTCCCAAGATCTGCCCCCCCCCCTCCCCCCCTCCCTCATCTGTCAACCTAATTAACATCTTCCCTCCTCTTTCTATTCAAGAAGGCTCACGGTCTCCATCTTTGCACTTTCAAACAGGTTTCACTAATGACGCTAATTATTGTTACGAGCTTCCGATACAGCTCCTTGAATTATATAATACCTACAGTACTACCTATACAGGGCGCTCCAAGACTATGCGACATGAAGGGAAATTACCTTAAATATCGTAGATAGGATATTTTGCTGAAGGAAGGCTTTATGTTATTATTAAAAGTTAGTATAATACTGCATTCAAAGATTTTCTAAAAAAGATTCATGAAACTTGCTAGACTTTAGTACGTACATACTTACGTAGGTAACGCACGACGAAGCTTAAGAGGACATATAGTTACTTAAATATTTAATTGTTAACAGCTTTTTAACATGCAAATGGATGCTTACTATAGGAACAATGGTCAATGGTTATTCAGACACCTTTTATAGATCAGATTTGGTGACAAGTATAGGTAGTGCATTCAAGGCCTCTGATAAATGGATAGGTTTCAATGTTTAAGTAGAAGAACAGTAAAAAAAATATTTTCCCAATTTATTAGCACACTTGAAGTACTTACCATGTTTTGATTTACTAATTAGTTATACGTAGGTATTTAATAAACAAAATCAGTTGTGTTTTGCAAATAACATAAATATAAATTATGTCTATTTAAAAAAAAAACTTTACCTCCGTTTCAAACCTCTGCCCGACAATTCCGGACGATAAGATATGCACAATTTTACTATCCGTAAATTTATTATAGTAAATACTCGTACATGTCCCACTCCCACTGCTGGGCAAAGGCGTCTTCCGTGTGTGGTGTGGGGGTTATTTATAGTTGGCCGCGCTATTCGACGGCGATTTGGCAAAACTTTAATGTCTTCGAAGATTTCTACGATATTTTCCTTCACTAATACAGCTAATGGGTGATTATTATGATTAATTCACTCACAAAATTGAAAAGAGGCAGCCGGCCAGCATTGAACTTGTATCTACCGTGACTGGTCTAAAATTTTAAACCTACAGATTTTTTATTTTATTTTATTTCGGTCTTAATTTATTGGTTGTTACGAAGTCATAATACAACAAGTCCTTCCGGAAGGACTCCGGAGTCAGTAGCCAGAGGCAGTTCTGCTATATTTTGTTTAGAAATGCCGATTAATTAACCTAATCACAAAGTTGTGAACGCACATGCAGCACCTCCGTTGCTTTATAGAAGTTTATAGAAGCACATATGCCATATACCATCAAGTGGAGTATAGTATAGGTAGACTGCCTGTTTGACTGTTGTTAAAAATTTAGATTTCAAACTTTTTTAACCTTTTTGTAATACGGCTATTGTTAGTAATTGTTGCACAGGTTGATCGTACTCATATTATGTGAGTCACACGCAACGTCTCCTGTCTCGACACAATAATATGCCCATTGTATACAACATACGACTTCCTCTCACCTGATCCTATTCAAATGCAACACCCAAGTCGCACAAACAATACTTTACAAACAATCTTTTTCTTTTGAGAATTCGTGTAATATAATCTTCATTTCATACCGTAAAGATTGGTTACCACATGGACCACTATTCAACTTAGAAAAATCACTAATCTTAACTTCGTTAATGTTAGGTATAAATGCGAAAATAGATTTGTCTGTTTGTTACGTTTTCACGCCTTTGCATTCATGAAATTTTGCATAAATGCGTAACCTTTTACCCCGGAAAAAAGTATGTACTGTTCTTGAGAGATCATCTAAAAATAAAAAATAATTAAATGTCAGACACAAATACTTATACTTAATATACTTACCTATACTTGCACTGTAATTATTGAAATGGGAGCAGATATTTCATTTCTAGTTCAGAAAATATTTTTAGTTTTCCTGCAAATACAATAATATGATTGCAGTGACGTCTGTTGTATGTAAGCAAGCTAGATGGGTGCAAGCAGGTGCGCCCCGCCCCCATCCATTTCCCCCAACCCCGCATTGCCCCATAGTGCCTACAATACAATGCCTCCCGGTACTACCCCCACCCCGCTCCCACCCGGATACACTCACTTTGATGCTCCCGTATAATGTGTAAACATCAGGTCTTGATATAACTTCACCGCACTATAATTAATATCTATGCAATTATTTTCTATTTAATTAATTAATAATTCTCTAAAATATTACTGACAGATAAAACTTTCAAACTTTTCACCTTAATGACATCTATGTAGACATGATTTAGACACAATTTCATTCCTAAAAAGTGAAATAATATTTATTATGTTAAAGTCTTGAGTCCATTATCCATTTATCGCACAGGCAAAATTACTAAATGTAGAAAGTTGAAATTTGGAACATAAATTTATTTTGTAACGTAAGCATCCGGTAAGGATTTTCGCAAATTCAATTCTGTGCTAAGCTGACAACGGGTCGCTTAGTAGGTATATAATATAACGAAAAGTCGGATGTTTTTTGTTGTTTAAGAAATAAATATTCAGTTTAATAAATTTTTCGATAATTTATAATAATAATATAAATACATTAGCTCATATTATATCGTCCAACCAAAGGTCCATCCGAAGGAAGTCGTCTCATTATCTAAATTTATAATCAATATATATTACAAAGTTGATGTATGTAAGTATTAATTTAACGGCACACCAATCATATTGTTAAAACAGTTATTGTTCATTAATAGGTGGTACATATTGTATGATTGTATATGTAATATTTGCGACCAAAATCGGTTTGTATCGCACTATCTCTCCCGCCGAGAAGTGAGTCATTCGGCGGCGGTTCAATGCGAGTTGACCACATGCGCTGATTGAAGGCGACACCATTATTCATTTCAACTTTATACAATAACACGTGTTTATTAATTTTTTTCTATACCTACCACGTGATAAATTTGAAAAAAAAATCTTAGATATTATTATCAATCAATTTATTGTGGTTAGTTATATACCTAATTATATTTTACATTTAATGTTATATTTTTTAACATAAAATTCAAAATGAGAATATATATATGAGGATGAAAAGTTTATAACTAATTTACCTAGATTAATATGAAAACATAGTTTTTCAAAACATTTTTATTTTTAAACCTAGCGTAGCGACCCGTTCCCGGCTTCGCTATAGGGGATGCAATTTTTATACATAAAAATCTTCCCCATTTTGCTCTCCTTTCATATGTGAAAATCTAATCAAAGCCGGTCTAGCCAATCTTGACTTTTTGCGTACACAAACCAACTTCACATTTTTATATAATACTAGTGACCCGCTCCCGACTTCGCCCGGGGTGCAATTTATATAACCTATATTTGGACCAAATTACACAATATCCAAATTGTGTTAGTAGTTCAGTAGTTTCAGTAGTTTAGGAGTTCATCGCGCACAAACATGTGACTCGTAATTTTTATATATAGTGATAAAAAAGGACTAGCTGACCCGGCGAACTTCGTACCGTCAAACCCGTACAAAATGCGTGAGGAAATGAGTTTTATCCCCAATTTTTTGTGGTTATTTCCGGTAATCGTTTTAATAGTTAGTCGAAACAAATTTTACAAATCAAATATTTAGCCATTCTCGAAATGGTGTAAGTTATTTAACATTTTTATAGAGGCTTTATTTTTCTTTAAGTTCCTTTTGTGTGGCTTTTTTGATTCCATAACCAATGGAAAGGTTCAGTAAAATAAAATGGTAACATGTATTTTTTTCTTTTATAATATATTCATTTACATAATATTAAATGATATACCTATAGAAAAATTTGATACAATTTTCAAAAACGAGTTTTGTATGAGTTGCTTTGATAATAAGAGACACCTACTTTAATGGTAATGGTTAGGAAACAGTGTTTTATATGTATAAGGCCTTCATAATAATATGGAAAAGCGAATAATTCCCAGACATCACTCGACAATGAATGAAATCAATACAGCCTGACCGCTTTACGGATTCCATCTTTAGTAATCGTATCAATTTTATACGTATTCGTAAAATTTAATTAACCGTTCAACTACTAGATATACCTATAATAAATGCGAAAATCCAGACAACTCGCCCAATTTAACTCACGCTTGAATAATAAATAGTTACCAAGAAATTTCTTATTGTTGAGATGTCGTATAGGTATATTATATACCTTTTTTTTTCTTATCTGGTTTCTCAAATTAAAGACATTTGTTTACTTATGCGCTTTGATGTTTATCATTGGAGCTTTATTGTGATAACAATGAGAATTGCAAGTATTGTTTTTTTAAGTATGAAGGCTAAGATTATATAAACATGTTATCCATAGTGTAGACAAATAATAAGTCGAAAGCCGGTTCACAAGGTGATTCCGTGAAAAAGTAACAATATTAATATCGCCTTTAAATATTGTTTAAACATACCAAGACATACGTCGAATAAAACGTGTCTTCCTAGAGTTTGGACTAGATTTAAAACGCCTATATACCTATTAATGATAATAACACAGCTCATTTACAATGCAAAAATTATCCTCCTAGACAATACCAACAGTAGGTACAGTCAAGTGTAAAATTATGTACCCATACTATTACAATAAAATATTATATTTACTAAAAGAATCAAATCAAACGTTTCAAATGTACCAAAATTTTATTAATTTACGAGCAATAATAATTTTGAATAGCAAGGTTTGAATAAAATGAGATTTTTCCTTTTAATCGAATGAGTTTGAGTATAGTTCAAATATCATTGCCTATCCTTTGATAACCAGGGGGGATATTTAGTAGAGATCGATGGTAGGGATAGGAGGAACAGGCGAAAAAAATGTACCTATTAATTACAGTAGGTGCATATATATGTGCACATTTGTAATAAATGTAAAAACATATTTATGAAACGATTCTTTGGATATACATATATTTATGCACTTGACTCTACCTACGGAGTGTATTGAAACTTGTGTCCGGCTCATGTCTTATTAATACACTTAACCGTGAAGGTAATTTATTTACGTGTTAGATAATCAATTAACAAGATTATTAGAAATTTAATAACGATTCGTAAACACGTAATTGACTTAATTTTTAGTTTATAATTCATAAACAGTTTCATTTCCGTTAGTATAATGTGTGGAAGGTGACTTACATTAAATTTTAGTTAATCGTCATTTTAGTTAATCGTTAGGAGTATGTAATAAATGTTGTTTGTTTAATACGCATTGCAGAGGCTTTGCTGCAAAGTCGACCACTCCCACACATCCCTGATCTGCCGGACGGAGAAGGATCCGCCGCGCCTAGCACACCACAACCACTGGACACGGCAAACAGGTAAATCTAAATATCAATATTTTACAAAACTATATCTGTTTTGTATTTAGCGAATCGACAGCAACTTGAGCCAAACACTCTTATATCTGACGTAAGTTGCTGAGGAGTTGCGTATCTTGAAAACTACATGATGCTGCAGTACCGTGTCTTGAAAATACCACCGAAGTAACAGTAGGTATACCAAATTTCACATCAAACCCTAAATTATAGCTAAGGACAATTCAGATAACGTCAGATTTAAAACAACAAAAAAAAAACAATCAAAATCGGTCCATCCGTTTGAGAGCTACGATTTTACAGTCAGATACACAGATTCACAGACACATGTCGGAAATATAAGACCCCGTTTTTGCGTCGGTCTTCGGGAGTTAAAAACCCTCTTGGTACGCTGTAAACTAACAGCAAGTGTGCAGAATTGTGTTTCATAATCCTTTAGCGTAAATAATCCCTTAGCAAGAAAGAGTCCATCAGTTCTAGTATCGGCAAGGCACTTGTGTTGTATTCCCCATACTACAGCTTAGCTCCCAAGGTTCAGCCAACCATTCAAATTTGATAGACAGCTTGCTCCAGGCTCTTTATCTTTTAAAAAAAGCAATGAAGCTCGATACTAGTATTACTTTTGATCAAATTGTAAATAATGTAAAAATATGAAAGTAGGGCGTCCATTGTAGCCTACCTACTTGGACAGGCGTGTTCAGTAGGGCATTGTTGTGACAAGTTGTGAGAACCTAATTGTGTTAAATTCTCACAAACTTAGAGCAAAGTAAATAAATTTTTGATTGCAAAATGTGAAATTGTGAACATTGAAAGGAAATTGAAGAAGATATTGCGTCTTGTGCGTCGTATAATATTTGGTGCGCCATTAGGAAAAGTAAAGAGACTTTAAACTACTCTGTAGTCGTCAGTACATTAAATCATGATGTGGGTACCAAAGTCACTAAAGAAAAGAATTTGTAAAAAGAAAATGCGTAGAATTCATGTTTTCCTAACCCAATTTTAATCACGTCGCGGTGAAAATATTTCAGTGTTTGTGCTGTTCGCCATTAGACAGAGTTAACGCACGCAAGGTGTTTTGTTTGAAAATTAACGAAATAAAATATTTCTTATAGTTAGTGTGTTAAATTAATTATCATCTGGCATCCCTCACTAACTAGCCAAAACAGATGCACACATGCTGTTACTTCCGTATTACAGTACAGAAGACCATAGTGAAATAACAGCATTTGGTGACAGTAACCACCCCCTTTAAAGGGACTGCCCAAATGACTGCGAGACGCAGTGTGCCTTGCCACTACCTACTAAAAATTTAAAATGGTTCATTAAACTAATTTAACATTTTTTTTTAAATAAACGTAAACTACATAAGCAACCGTTTCTTAATATCGCGTGGATGGATGTGAACATACACACATTACGAGTACAACGGTCGTTCTTTGTCAATTATAGTTACAATTGGCACGACTATTATCTGACGGATCTATTGATCGGGCATTATTCACTCAAGGCCAAGATATTTAAACTTAAGGGTGCGTCACGTGGCTATCGTATTGGTTTTTGTATTCACTGGTAGCCTTCGCGTAATTACTTCTCGTAAGCAATACAACCCACCAAGTGGGTAGGTATATTATATTAAGGATTCTTTGAATTACCGACGGGACAAAGTACAGTATGTTTGTTTATAGCACCACACTAAAGTGTTTGTTACTTTTAAAATGTAATAAACACTACATGGTATGCGTCGTCGGATATGTCCTTATGATTTTAGACATAGGTACTCCTCAAAGCGTCGGCAAAAATTTTATATCTATTTCTTTTATAGTTTTCCATTGTAGAAAATCTTTTTTATCTGACTAAATATCCTAATTCGGATGTGTCGTAAAGTAGTCTTCTATAATTCCACTTTGTTTTTCAGCTCAAGCTCGATTGATAGTGAAATTATAACTCGCAACATATATGATTTCCAATGTGCAAAGTAATAAATTACAAAAAGACACGTTTCATTCCAGATGGACATCCAAAGAGAACCTATTGGCACACCACGAGGAAGACGATCCGCAACTTTTCGTTGCTCTGTACGACTTTCAGGCCGGCGGCGAAAACCAACTCAGCCTCAAAAAGGGTATGCAAAAAAGATTTTAAATTGCAAAACCATAATGTGTGTTAACTTATATAACTAGAAGTAAATCGTCTCACCGTCGAGAAAAAAAGAGAGAGGGAGAAGACAAGCATAATCTGTCTCATCTCGGTCGAAGTCTTATCAATCTTCTATATAATACTTATATTTATATTATAATCGTTTGACCTGAGTGATTCATCAACGCAGAGCCTTCCGGTACTAATTATATGAAGAGAATATATTTATTTTTTTGTTAGTAAAGAATAAACTCAAAAAATCTGGACCGATTTTAAAAAAAAATTTCATTCAAAAATTTATCAGCGAATTACATCTCTATTTTATAAAAAAAGTTAAACGGACGAAATTGTGTTCAACAGCTTGTCTCGTATAAAGTAATATAATTTGAACAACTTATATTAAATGCAACATTGTCCTGAAAACCTTCAGGAGGGAGTCACGGATGTACGAGTACACACGGTATATGATATATAAGTTTAGCAGTTACAAACTCGACATGTTCCGGAACATTGTTCAGGAAGGGGTAGTTGTTGGATGTTGTACGGAACTCTGAACTATCTATGACTAGAGCGTTGTTTTGTTCGAAGTTACCCACTGAGCTCAGTTTATTCATTCAGTCTCCCAACGTTGATGGTAGGATACGCTTTAGCTAGAATTTACTGTGTACCTACTACTACTAAGGTTCTCATATTATTAAGGCATCGTGGAAAACTTGCCTTTTATACGTCCTGTTCATTAAACGTCTAATTTTCCTGCAGAGTTCCTGTTAAAGAAATGCACAATTTGAAATAATTCGTCAGACAAGCTTAAACAAGAAAAAATAATACATTTCTTTTTATTCCTTTGAACGGTTCTAGTGATAATAAAATTGGAGCAAGGAAGTCTAGTTCCTTTCAGTTCGTTAGGGAGGCGTCGAATACGGGGAGAAGGGAGAATGGGGTGCACTTTTCAGAACAAGTTCTTTTTTCTATTTTTAGACTTAGTTATTTATTTTTGCTTTTAAAAGTCGTTTAAAGACTTTTATTAAAGTAGAGAAGTCTGCCCTATAATGTTGACTAATTGTTGGACGTAGGTATATTACAGTTTGGTAAATTTTATTTTACTTTTATTTTAGGAAACTCTTGACAAAATTTTCATTTTATTTGCGGATGCTTAGGTTAGGGACATAATTAAGTATTGAAGATTATAAATAAGGTGCTCGCGACTTCGTCCGCGTGGAATAGTTATTTTGGGAATCATTTGGGTATCTCGAACGGTTTTCGCAGCGCACGCAACGGAAGCCCTCAAAGATGAATAATTTTCTCCGTTTTTTTTTCACATTTTCGACTCGATAAATGATCTATCCAACACAAAAAGAATTTTTCAATTCGAACCAGTAGTTCCTGAGATTAGCGCGTTCAAACAAACAAACTCTTCAGCTTTATAATATTAGTATAGATAGGTTCAATAAGGTACTGTATGGCATTGTTATTTGCACGGGACCACAAGAAGTAATTGTGTTGTGTGCGAAACAGGCGAGCAGGTACGCATAATGAGCTACAACAAGAGCGGCGAGTGGTGCGAGGCTCACACTGTGTCGGGCGGTGTGGGGTGGGTGCCCAGTAACTACGTGACGCCTGTCAACTCGCTGGAGAAACACTCGTGGTACCACGGGCCCATCTCGCGGAACGCCGCCGAGTACCTACTCTCCTCCGGCATCAATGGAAGCTTCCTTGTTAGTAAACATCTTTGATTATGTCCTACTTAAAGAGAGGAAATAAAGGGTGGTGGAGCTTTTCAAACTATATTACTTAACTTGATTTTAAACAAATGCATTTTCTGCTTTCAATTTTTAAACTGTTTTATAAAGAGAGCACTGGGGAGTAACTAGAGAATTTCGCAAGTCGCAAGTTATATTTTATCCTTGAGATTTTTTATATAGGTATAATCTTTTAACTATAGGTGCGTGAATCTGAATCGAGCCCCGGCCAGAGAAGCATTTCTTTACGATATGAGGGCCGAGTTTACCATTACCGTATCAATGAGGACTCTGATGGAAAAGTAAGTTTTTATTTTTGTTCCTATCAATGGTAGTTCTTCTCTCTGATTGCTGTTGACACAAGGGCGACGGTGGCCACAATCTAGTGGATCGTCAGCCTGTCTGTCAACTTTATTATAAAAAATAATAGAGATAAAAGTGATTGTAGCTTAGTACCTAGTGGTAGAGATGTGTCAAGTGAAGTGGTCGTGTGAAACGGACGTCCACTTGACTCACACTCGATGTGGCGACCTCACACAGGTATTGTTCGCACTCACTACACAGTGCCTATGACCGAGTTAAATACTCTTAACACACCAGTGTTGAGATAAGCGACTTAAGGCCAATAAACATAACTTAAGTCTAACAAAACATACAAGTTGTTTAGATTTTTTTACAACCGGTAGAATTATCGGCACTAATATAAATAAAATTTTGCAACACGTTGTCAAGGTTAAAGAAAAGAACATTACGGTACTTTTTATGTAGAAAAAAAGAGTACCTACTGTTACCGAGATCAGTAAGAAAACGTAGTTATAATATAATAATAACCCACATTAAATTTTATTAATTCTAAGCCTTTATGGAGGATATATTATATGATTAAAATGAATTGTAAATATCATCATCAATGCAATGTAAAAAGGATGTGTATGTTTCTCCTAAACGATGAAACGGATTTTGATATAGTTTTCACATATTCTTTTGCACAGGTGTACGTGACCAGCGAATCCAAATTTGGCACACTGGCCGAGCTCGTTCATCATCATTCAGTGCTTGGCGATGGTCTCATTACTCAGCTATTATATCCTGCACCTAAACGCAATAAGCCGACAGTATTCCCGCTCGCACCGCCCGACCAGTGGGAAATAGATCGCACAGATATTGTCATGAAGCATAAACTGGGAGGTGGCCAATACGGCGATGTTTACGAAGCAGCCTGGAAGAGGAACATCAATATAACGGTTTGTAACAAACTCTCAATTTATTATGCACTAGCTGGTGCTCGCGACTTCGTCCGCGTGGAATAGTTATTTTGGGAATCATTTGGGTATCTCGAACGGTTTTCGCAGCGCACGCAACGGAAGCCCTCAAAGATGAATAATTTTCCCCGTTTTTTCCACATATTGTTATATAGCCTAAAGCCTTCCTCGATAAATGATCTATCCAACACAAAAAGAATTTTTCAATTCGAACCAGTAGTTCCTGAGATTAGCGCGTTCAAACAAACAAACATTTCAGCTTTATAATATTAGTAAAAGTAAAAGTATAGATTACAACAAAGTTTTACAAATGGAAGTCGCATCCCATACAAAACACTACGAACTTTATGGAACATTTAAAAGTAACATACGCGTAGACCATCTTATTAAGTGGATGGACCGGACCATGTACAGAAATTTTGCAATTTTACACCATGAAATTTTGCATACACGTTGTCTGGGACACGTTCCGAGTAATGTAATAGATACCTGTATATAATATGTTCGTGTCAGTAACTTTGTTGATAGCAATATGTTTAATTTCAGGTCGCTGTAAAAACTCTGAAGGATGACACAATGGCTTTGAAAGACTTTCTTGAAGAAGCTGCTATTATGAAGGAGATGCAGCATCCTAATCTGGTGAAATTGCTGGGAGTATGCACCCGTGAACCACCCTTTTACATAATCACCGAGTTCATGAGTCGAGGGAACCTTCTGGACTATCTCCGAGCTGGTACTCGGGAGAACATTAATGCAGTTGCGCTCATGTACATGGCCACACAGATTGCATCAGGAATGAGTTATCTGGAGAGCCGGTCGTTTATTCACAGGTATGTACTTTCTTTTTTTATTTATCTAAAACACAAATCGTGAAACCCAGTCTATTATTTTTGTTTAAGAAAAAAAATTTAAACAATTGGTACCAGTAACATTTTGAGTTAGTCACAAATTTCACAAATTTCACTTTTTGCATTTTAGTCCTTTTATTTCTTGTAAAATTTTCAAAATTATTACATACTGTTTTCTTCTTTAATTCTCGTTCTCAATCCTTTATTCTTAATTGTAATATAGTCGGCAGCTTACTACTTGTACCTGTGGCGTTGATTGCGTTACAGGCGACGGTAGCCACCTACCATAAAGTGGACAGTCAATAAATAAATAAAAATTATAGTCCTGTGACAAAATTTACCTTTCAAGCAAATTTAAGGCCAAATAGGCAACACACATCCCTTCGTGACCTATGATCTAGTATATTTTAGATTTAGAATGAAACAACTCATTTAATTTTACGTGATCTCACTTGTTCTGATGTTATAACCTAAGTATGTACTTAAAGTAAAGTAAAGCGTTTTACTGCAGGGATCTCGCCGCGCGCAATTGCCTCGTTGGCGAAAACCATTTAGTCAAAGTGGCCGACTTTGGTCTGGCACGTTTGATGCGCGACGACACTTACACTGCGCACGCGGGAGCCAAATTCCCAATAAAGTGGACGGCGCCAGAGGGGCTCGCCTACAACACCTTCAGCACCAAGTCAGACGTGTGGGCCTTCGGTATACTGCTCTGGGAGATAGCCACGTACGGAATGTCACCTTATCCGGGCGTGGATCTCGCCGATGTTTATCACATGCTGGAGAAGGTGAGTTCATTTTTAACGCCCGACCCAAAAACGGAGTGTTATAATCTTTGATCCCGCCGGGGGCATGTATATGTGTTAACATTTTACCTTTGTTTGTACCTGAGTCATGGATTTTTGTATTTATAATATGTATGTGTTTACAAAAAAAGGTAAAAGACGTTTCAGGCGTTTAGAAATAGTGTTATTGCTAATTTTTAAATCGTAATATTTAAAATGAAAATAAATTGTCTTAATTGATTTTCTTACTTAAAGATGACCTATTATTAACAAGTTTCTCGCTGATATAGGTGAAAAGTTGTATGTTTCACACGAAAGAAAAAAAATTAATGTCTCATGGCTTTAAATCGCTCACTATCCTCAATATAAAAAACAACTGCTCACTTATTGAACAAATAACTATAATTTAAGTAAGCATCTGTAATTTATGTTAGTTTTAAAAAGGAAGTCATTCCAGTTTAAAAGGTTCTGTGGGATTAACCGTTAGTAATACCTCCTCAATTTTCAGATATTTACTTCTTGTATTTCTCGTGTCAATTGTAGTTATCAATGGTCACAGAATATGCTTGTTAAAAGATATACGAAAATCTTGTTTTTAAAAAATTGATTAAATAGTCCCTTAGTGAATCTATGCAATTTGCTTATTTGAATGAAATTGAACGAATGTATACGGTATGGTATCAACGGAAACAATAATATTTTCGAATACTTTATTATTATACCATTTTTAATTAAGCACAAAATAAAAATAAGAAATTTTATCTTACATTAACTACATAACGACATAAGATATGATATATAATGTCGTTGTTCAATGGCCGTATACAGTAATTGATTTATTGATCACTGTATTCGTTACATGACTACTATTGCTACAAATAGTTGCATTACGTGCTATAGAAATGACGAACGTTGTTTGCTATTACAATTTTTTTTTTTTTATAAGATATGGGTTAGCTCTTGGCCAACAACCAGCCACGTGGCAAGGATGAGGCCTAAGATGGAGCGAGCTCACCCAGAAGATGCCTATTCACTCGAACCTTGAAAAGATTAGGGTTATATGTAGGTACTCGAAAATACAGACGCCGAAAATAAATTCGTAATATTTAAGTTACATAAATCGGTCCTGCGGCCATGGTTAATTATAACAAGGGTAACAAAATCCCGTAGTAACCTCTGACGCTCGAAAGCAACGTTCGAAACTCTTAAACCATTTTCAAAGACACGTTTGTACAGCATTGTGTATATAAGTGTTTCAAAACTCTCACTCCCAAGCATTATTTGTTTACAAAAAAATATTAATATTAAGTAAATATAGTTATATAAATTTAAGAGAAATTACAAAAAAAGTAATAGTATAATGTATATAAATAATAGTTAGTAGTGTGGTTGGCGCGTGCAGAGATGTTTCTTGCAGATCGTGCATTGTGGACGAAAAATGGCCATGCGCGAGAACATATCTGAGGTCGACAACTGCTTGCTCAGTCTATTGCACATGGAATATGTAATAATTCTTTTCCTTGACAAGTTCTTGGCTGGTATACAAGTTCGGACGCGCACTGGACCGATTTCCACTCCGCTCTCCGCTAGAAAAACCATACGTTGAAATTTTTATATTTGCAATTAGAAAAGTAAAGGAGGTCATTTATGTAGTTGTTTTTTATGTATGCTCCCTGTATCACGGTATAATATGTAAGTAAATGTATAGTATATTTGTAAAATGTACTACTAGCTGTTGCATAGCCTATTTTACTCAATGATAATGAAACATTATATTAGTAAAATATATATATATATATATATATATATATATATATATATATATATATATAAATAAAAGAAAGTCGTGTTAGTTACACCATTTATAACTCGAGAACATTTTGATCGATTTGTATGATAATTGTTTTATTAAATCGAATAACAGATTAACTATTAAAGCATAGGAAAAATGTTCTCGAAAATAAAATAGGAAGAAAATTAGTTTTCTCATACATATTGTATGGAACTGGTTTTTATTGTGAGACGGCACGAAATTCGCGGGTCAGCTCGTAATTTATAAAATCGGTTAAGTAGTTTTTGAATTTATTCATTAAAACAAAAATACAAATTTATAATATTAGGTAAAGATTCGTGTATATAAACAACTAGCTGGTGCAATAGTGCGTGGAATAGTTATTTTGGGAATCATTTGGGTATCTCGAACGGTTTTCGCAGCGCACGCAACGGAAGCCCTCAAAGATGAATAATTTTCCCCGTTTTTTCCACATTTTCGACTGTTTCTTCGCTCCTATTAGTCGCAACGTGATGTTATATAGCCTAAAGCCTTCCTCGATAAATGATCTATCCAACACAAAAATAATTTTTCAATTCGAACCAGTAGTTCCTGAGATTAGCGCGTTCAAACAAATAAACAAACAAACTCTTCAGCTTTATAATATTAGTATAGATTAGAATGCAATAACAATTAGAATTTTTTTTTCTAACTTACTGAATTTAGCCGATTGGGATGTGATGACGATGCAAACGAACTTCATTCTCGGGGCGTAACAATCTATATTTGATACCTGAACAATTAATTGCACGTTATTACCTAAATATAGTACTAGCTGCTGCACATGACTTCGCCCTCGTAACTTTATAAAATATAGCCTAAATAAAGCCTCTCTCGATAAATGGACTATCCAACACAAAAAAAAATTCAATTCGAACCAGTAGTTCCTGAGATTAACACGTTCAACCAAACAAACAAACAAACTCTTCAGCTTTATAATATTGTATAGATTTACAAAATAACATGATCTATCTCGGGGTAAACAAGGTTTGTTAGATCAGAGATTGCTGTGTCACTTAAAAATTGTCAAAGGAGATCAATCAGTATTGTACATGAAGATCAGACCATTGTACCATTAGGTTAAAGAAGAATTTATAGACTTTACTCGGAAATATTGTGGTTTCATATTGAATTGATCGATCGGTGAACAATTTTCGAATTGTATCCCCCCCCCCCCCCCTCCCCACTTAAGAAATCAGAAAAATATTAACAGGAAATTACACATATTATTAATTATAAGAAAGACTTTTATTACTAAATTATTCAAAGTTTAAAAAAAATATGATCTCGAGTTTTGAGCGATGTGTCCTTCAGAAAATAAAACGAATTACGTATTTTAAAATTGCAACTTTGTTTATAATTTTTTATTTGGCTATGTCAATACAAAAACAGCCTATTAATAATTTTCACCATAGATAAACTAATTTATTGAAGCGATTGTTATATTATAGTTTATTATTATTAATTTATATTACTAACCGTAACATTATCATAGTCCGGGTGATCGGGATCCCAGCATCCGGGATTTTCGGAAGACACGCAGTTGTAACATTGAATACCCTTTGTTTCGGGCGATACAATCTTTTTATGCCTTATCTTCTTCGTGTGCTTTACGGCATCTGTATCGAGATTTTATATTATACTAGCTGTTGCACGCAACTTCGTCCGCGTAGCTTTATAAAATATAGCCTATATTACCCGCTGATAATATAGCTTCCAAGCAGTGAAAGAATTTTTCAAATCGGAACAGTAGTTTCGGAGTCTATTCAATTCAAACAAACAAACAATCAAATCTTTCCTCTTTATAAATTAGTATAGATCAGCTATTGTAGTTTATAGTAATGTACTTTATGCAGCACACGTTTTAAATATATTTTTATATCATTGAAAAATTTCTAAGGAATTGTTGGGAAAATCTACCGTAATATTATTATAAAGACATAAGATTTGTCCTATCCGGTATTCCTGACAAAAGGTGTAAGCAAAATTTCATTCTGATCGGTTGAGTAGTTAAGGCATGAAGAGGTAACAGACAGACAGAGTTACTTTCACATTTATAATGTTTTAAGTAATTGATAAAATAGTTTCAATCTGAACTTACCAACAAAGTTAATAGTGAAGCAACACAGTAAAATTAAAACGACGCCGTAACGGACAGACATTTTTCAAATTGTATCTTTATATAATTTTCAATAGACAACTGCACACTTTGGGCTCAATTCTCGAACTGTACAAAATCCTTCGGAAAGCTGCGTTTATACCGGCCGATGCAAACAATCGTGCGTTCTTTATTTTTTCACATACATGGTGTTTAAATTTTCACAATAAATGAATAATTAAATTTTATTAAAAAAATATATCAATTTCATTAACCCCATCGAACAACTTAAATAAAAAATATTATATTTAACTAGCGACCCGCTCCTGTCTTCGCCCGGGGTGCAGCTTGTTATTTACATATAAAAATCTCTTCATAAGTAAAAAGTTTTTACTAGCTGAAAATCTAAAAACATACACATTCTCTTTTTTTTTCTTTAAATATGTAATAAATCTTAAGTTATTCACGCTTCTGAGTAATTTTTACATAATTTAAAAACTAGTTTTCATGTACATTTTATTTATTTGTGTACAAACATTTAAATTTATTAAAAAAAGAACAATTATTATGAATGTTTTTTTATATTTTTAATTTTTTTTAAGCCACTTTTTTAATAATAGCAGATCACAAAATGCATAAAGCCCTCTGAAAAAGCCGCGCTGGAAAGTCGTCGGGCTTTATCCGGTACGAATCCGGCATAACCCCGCAGCGTAGGGGATAACATAGGTAGTCCTTATGGATTTACCTATGTTAATAAAAAGCCGCCCTGGCTTGGTGCCCTCGCCGGCGCGTTGCTTATGTATCTTTTCTATCCATTGGACCATCAGTCCGCCTGCCACCAATTATATTATCATAAAAAATAATCATTTGCGGAATTTTTTAACATGATGTATAAGTTCGTTTATGATTAATACCTATATAGAGTACAATTATTGTTTTTGTCGCTGCGTATGAAACTATGTTGCAGTATTTTCTGTCGCTACTCGTACACAATAAATAATAATTTCATTTACATTATTTAAGGAATGTGAACAGAAGAATGTAAACATCCATTGTCGAATTTCTTTTAGTTATGCGTAGTTTCGGTCCAGTGTTTGTCAGCAAAAATAATACTGAATTATGAAAAGTGAATATGGCATTTTTAGATGAATTTATCAAATGTTATGCGATTATATATAGCAACACATATTTAAAATAATTGGGTAGACTAAGAAACATGTGTGTGACCCTTTTCGAAGACACGTAGGTTAGGTATGTAGAAATTTTTCAGTCAAGAAATTCTACGCTGTAAAAACAACGTATGCATTGTAATGCATTGTAAAGCACACGTTTCGATTTGTAACTATACGGGATCACGAAATACATTGTGATTTTCGAGGATTTTTTTTTCACTTAATACCTTTAAGGTCAATGTTTATCCCTTTTTGAAATTAACATAACTCTATAATTACCTATAGCCGTTCTATAAAATATTTCACATATATTCCTCCTGTTATTATATATAATGTAATATATTAGTGTATGTATATATTTTTCTGTGTGACAAGAAAGGTTACGATAAGAATTTCTAGATGAAAAGTTGTGTATTAAAAATTAGTCACAGAGATGAAAAAATGTCATTCATCAACTTTGTATAATACATCAAAGTAATATTTGAAAATAAAATTATTTTAATGACTTTTTTATGAATGCACTTTACTTTGAATTTATCAGTAGCTTATTCAAATGGTCCAAGAGAAGATACTGAGTAAAAATTCTTAATAAAATGATTAGTGCATCCGTTTGATAAAATATGTAATATTCATAAATACAATTTTTCGATATAATAGATGTTTAAAGGAATCAATCAATTCGCTTCATAATTTGATAATTGTATTGTTATTATTTTCAGGGATATCGCATGGAGTGCCCTCCCGGGTGTCCGGCAGCTGTTTACGAGTTGATGCGCGGTTGCTGGCAGTGGAACCCGTCTGACCGACCCACCTTCCGCGAGATACACCATGCTCTCGAGCATATGTTTCAGGACAACTCCATTAATGAAGGTGTGTTTGCCCAAGTCTTCATTGTTACGTTTATTTTTTTTATCCACTCTAATTGCTCTGTGGCGTAGTTTTGACAAGTAGCAGCGGGACCAGTGTGTTTTTTTAATAGGGAATTTTCTGGAAGCTTTGAATTATTAAATAGGACCGCCAAAGGCGATCTAGCCCTTTTTCACCGGCGAATTCACCTGAGGAGTGCACGGAAGAGGATAGCTTATGGTTTTCTTGAGCCACCTTCATATTTAGTTTGATTTGCATAGTATTTTCTCAGTTAATTCCTTATATCCGTATATATTCGTCTATAAATTTGCGTGACGGAACTTATTTCAGAGGTCGAAAAGCAGTTGCTAGAGGGTGGTTCAGGCGGCACCCCTCAAATGTCCCTGAAGAAAGCTGGCTCAGGAAGTGTGGTCGGCGGTGCAGGCGGTGAATCCGGCGCTAGGGGAGTGCAGATGCGCAGACCGACCAATCGCCGCGGCAAACAAGCACCCACGCCACCAAAAAGGACCAGGTAACATTACACATTAATTTACTAGCTGGTGCCCGCGACTTCGTCCGCGTTGAAAAAGCAATATATCGCCTGACATCGTTATTGGTATTACACTTAGCGAGGAGTTAGTTTCCTTAATTTTAGGTGATCCCTCAGGAGCAATACTTTTTTCTGGATGAAAGGTAGCCTATGTCCTTTCTTGTATCCCTGACAACGTTTATGCAAAATTTCATTTAAATCCATTCAGTAGTTTTTGCGTGAAAGAGTTGCAAACATCCATACAAACTTTCGCATTTATAAAAATAAAACGGATTAGTTTATTCTTATTTTTATGTTACAATCGGCAGCAGACAGGTAGACTTGCAAGTTGATGGTAGGTGGCTACCATCGTCTATAACATAAGCACTAAGTACACTGCCAACCACAGTAGGATTAAGGATTACTCGCTCACCGAAACAGCACACGTGCTGCTATTTCACGGTGGTTTTCTGTAAGGGGGTGGTTACTGTCGCCAGATGGGCTGACCAATTAACTGAGAAACACAGTGTGCCCCGCCCTGTCACTGCAAGTGACCGGACACAATAAGTAGTTATTGTTATATTTTCAGTGTTATCTTGTAAAGAGGTACTTAATGCCGCCAGACTTGAGTCATGATCTGTATAAAGTGACATATTGTTGCACATATTGTGCATTTTTGCGAACCATTTGGCATAAATAAACACTACTTTGTTGTTGAAACAACATCTCTTTCATAAACAGAGTTTAGTTGGAATAATGATACAATAATATTGATAAGTTTAATCATGTTTTCAGAATACTAAGTAACTACAGTTACCGATAAAGAGCACCAGATAAACGCGGGAGAGATATAATTTTAACGTGTGTGTGTGTGTGTGTGTATGGATGTGTGTATGGGTGTGTCTGTGTGTCCGTCTGTGGAATCACAATTTGGAATCATCGATTTTGATCCGCTTTCTTAAAGCTGATGAGATCGTTCCTTCGCAATAATTTATATAAGAAGATAATCGCCCCCATATCCTTAGTTGACGAAGAGTTTTCACTAACTTCTACAGCTTCGATTGATGTGAAATTTGATATATATATATTGTTACTTCGTTGGTAAATTCCATGACATGGTAACGTTCACCTGAGAGCCTAGTGAGAGTTTTACTTTATCAAACGCGTCGAACGCGTAAATGTCAATTTGTATGGGAATGAAACAGCGCTACCTGGTGGCTAATGTGTAGCACTGATTCAGTCCCATACAAAATGACGTTTACGCGTTCGATGAGTTTGATAGAGTAAAACTCGCACTAGGCCCTCTGATGCTGTAGCATCAAGTAGACTGCGATACGCAATTCCTTAGCAAAATGTGGTTATAGCGTGCTCAATAGAAAGTCGGCGATTGGTTTATAATTTTAATTTATAGCTTGTTTTCTAAATATTTCACTTACCTTTCATGAAAGCTAATATTTGAAATTTGACATACCAGGTTTATATAGTGATTTTTATATAATTTTTTTCAGCTTGCTCTCGTCTTGCAGCTCCTTTCGCGAGTCTCAATACGCTGCTGAAGACCATGGCGGTCACGATGACGCTCACGCGTCTTTAAATGGTAAGTTATACTCACAACATATACGCAAATACACACATGCAAACATTTAAAAGTGTCCGCTCTACATTTTCTTGATGCATTTTTATCATAGGGTCCTCTTGATAAAATCCTAAGCAATTTTAATTTATATTACAAATTAATAATCAGAAAGAGAAAACTACATACATAATGATTAGTTTAATACTTACTAGTTAAGTTCACATAACATAGATTCTAGAACGATAAATAATCGCGATTACTCATAATCAAACAATGCTTGAACCGAATAGTGACGTAGACAGTTAAGTACAAATATTTATTTTATGTTTCAAAATCTCTCGCTTTTTTGATTGGCTTTTTATATTTGATATGTTTACTATATATGTTAGGTGTGAGGCATATATATATATATATATATCGTTGTATGTACTGCATATATTATAACCCGATACATTAAAGTCATGTGAATGATAGTTTCATTTTTATTTTTACATATTTTTTTTCAATGCTTGTCAATTATGGATTTATTGATATGCTGCGTGAGACGAGTTGCTAGCTGCGTATAATTATATTGAGTTATACGTGAAATTGTATAATTATATTTATACAAACACTTGACACGCATCTATTAAAAACTAGAATTAATTTGTTTTGTTTGTTTATCCGCTCACTCAGGTGTATAGCGATAGGTTCAAAGATTTTGTAAGTATACGCAGTATTTAGCGTAGAAGTGTTTTTTAAACATTCCTAAATATTGTATTTTATTATTTTATTTCGTGAGACCCTTTAAGAGATATAGAGTAAAGAATAAATTAATATATTATATTTTTTGAAACTAATAAAATTTATACTTCTACATAATATTACAATGTTTTTTTAAATAGAAACGGATAAAACATTCAAAGGCCATGCGTGTATTGCGTGGCGGCTTTTCGATATCTATATATCAATTAATTTCATTACTCGAAAAATAGCATTTATTGCCAATATTTTTTAAATCACTTTTTGCTTAACTGTTGAGAATTATTGGATGAAAAAGCTCGCCAAGCAATGCATCCGTTGTAGTCTCCACCTTCTTTTCGGAGTTTAGACTTGTCACAAGCAATCAAAAACTAATTTCATAATTATGTAAAATATACATATTATATGGAATTTTTTATTGTTCGTGCGTTCAATTGATTTTTTTGGTTTTTTAGAATGTTTTTTTTTTTTTTTTTAGAATTCAATTCAGAGTTTTTTAGAATTCAGTTCAGAGCTCAAATTATGTTTGTAATTTTTTTACAGAATCTCTTATCAGTTGTCTCGTTCAGAATGAGACAATAAATTTGTCTTAAAGAAGTTTTATGTATTAAATTAATATGTAAAAGTTTATATAGAAAAGGACATTTTCAGTAAAATTTTCTTATTTATAAGAGAAAAGTATATAGAAAATATTATTAATGAAAGAGGAAATGTAGAATTCCAACTTTCAAAAATGAACTATAAAATATGAAGTTAAATCGATATAATGAATTGGGATTATAATTATAAATTCCTGGGTATATACTTAAAACCTACTTGTAAAAATATTACAAATACTAGGTATACCTACAACTTTACAAAATGTTACATTAAATTAAATTACAATCATAATTTGAAATGTAGTTCTGTTCGACAACTAGTAAGTCGCGTTTAGCGTTCGGGAATGTATTTTTGTCTATTTTTCCTGTTTTTCCCATCTCTCTTTAAACATGTTATTAATGAAAGGCACGTGTAACACATTGAATGATAAATTAATATTTCATATATTAAGCCCCTCTGGACAAAGTCACACTTTACTTATTAACTTAATTTTACTTAAATCAGTAATTATATGGTATGACTCTAAATTTACTACGTACAAGAAGGAAATATTTTTAATGAAGTTTTTTGAAAAATAGAAAAAGTTGTGATTTTGTCTGCAGAGGTTTTAAAGATTTAGAGGTCATGATAGGAAGGAATGCTTGATTAGATGACTTAAAAATTAAAAAAAATGTGGATTAAGACAAGGTCGCAAACATGTTCTGGTTTTCTCATACTTCTTACTAGGGCACGAATTTCTTTTAAGATATGTACCTACGAGGCAGCATATTTATTTCTAAATATCTTTGGTCCTACTTTGATTTGTTGCCTAACAGAATGTTATAGACTTTAACCGTGGCTGCTAATTCAGATTTCAATCGCTCAAACACTAATCTTAATAATGTTACAATGCTATAGTTATTATTTATTTTCATACATGTAAAAAAACCTAACCTACTTTTAAATAAAATTGACATCAATTCATTTTAAACGCATGTGATCTTTTTACTCTTACAATTCATCAAGATCAACATTTGGAACTCCCTGCTGTATTTCCGAGCTCATATAACTCGTATCTTTTCAAAGTTGGAGTGAATAGGCATCTTCTGGGTGAGCTCGCTCCATCATAGGCCTCATCCTTGCTACACAGCTGGTTGTTGGCCAAGAGCAAACGCATCTCTTATAATAAAAAAAAGACATTTATCATCTTAAGGCCCACCCTTTATGAAACTCAACGTCTAGTATCAGTAGATCAGTTGTTTGTCAGTTGAGGCTAGGGAATGAATAATAAAAAAATCCTTACTACACAGCTGGTTGTTGGCCAAGAGCAAACCCATCTCTAATAAAAAAATATATATAAAAAATCATGATAACCACAGCCTCAGGACCTCCACTGCTGTGCTGGACATTGATTGGCCTCCTCCGAAATTTTGCAATAGGACCGGTCAAAAGCAGCCTGAATCCGTCAACCGCCTGCACGACAATTTCGCTAATACGATACAATTGAACATGTTATGAACACCTACGTCTTGATCCATCACTAGTTTTGTCATAATAGGTCAAGTAGGTTAAACTGACGTTACGCTAAAAATTATTAAGTTTTTTTTTTTATTATTTCAACGTAGTCCTTGCGTTGAAATTTTGGAAATATTTTTTGAGGATTTTTAGCGATGCGTATTTAATTAAGTCATTGTCTCGTTGGCCCGATTTTCTATAATATGTTATGTTATATTCAAACAATTGTGTTATAGAATAATTAATATTTATATTTTTTTAGGTGTTTATAGATTATTAATTTGTTATATTTATTAGTTATTTTATGAATGAATTTTTTTGCACTCTAAATTATGTAGCTAATCGCGGTCATGAAGTTTTAAGATAGATAGTTTAGTGGTTTGCATTTCATATGGGATATCTAATTTCTTACATTTGTAATTACTTACTTCAAATTTTATTAATTAAAAAGAAACCATTTTATAATTTATTAATTGCATTCAAGATACCTATTTACATTTCATTAAAATATTCTTAAATCACTATTAAGTCCCACATATAACATAATGCATTTAACACAGAAAAACAATGAGGATTAACACTAATTTCTTGAGAACTAAATACTAGTTTGTAATCTATACTAAAAGTTTTGTGTTTGTAATGAATAAATTCAAAAACTGCTGGACCGAATTTAAAAATTCTTTCATCTATAGAAAGCTACATTATCGGCAAGTTACGCGTACGAAGTTGCGTGCAACAGGTAGTTTTGAAATAAATGATATATTTGACGTATCCGTGTGAACGCTAGGCGGTGGTCGGGGTCGCGAGGCTTCTTCTGAGGGCTCTTTGGCCGAAGTGACTCCTGACACCGACGAATCAGGTGCGGACTCGCACCGTCACCGCGCCAAAAGGCGTCATCCTCACCATCAGCCACATCATACCGCGCAACACGATACTCAACATAAGGTATCACCTTTCACTAATATTATAAATAATAAAAACTAACCAATTCATCTCGAATCAGTAACCAATTAGCCAGACATAACCGCACGTATTTACTGCGTAAGTTATATGAGTTTAAAAGGAGCAGGACGCACTTAAGTACAACGTCCATCGCACAGTGGACGCTATTTTTACTCAAATAGCATCCAGTGTAGCGTTATTGTGGATCATTCTTAGGTAGCACCAAAATTGTGACCTATCAAAAGATGTTTGATAGTGAGTTACCGTTAATGCGCATTTATATGTTTTTAGACTGATTAACGCGATTTAGTTTTTAAAATTAATTTGTTTATATTGGTATAAATTTTCAGCAGGGCGTGCAAGTAGCAGCGCTGGAAGTTCAGAACGTGAAGCGAGCCATCAATCGATATGGCACTCTGCCCAAAGGCGCGAGAATCGGCGCCTATTTGGAATCGTTAAGGCAAAGCGGTAACGACAGAGCCGCGGTGCCAAATACTGGAGTGAACGCACCCCGAGAAGTGACGCAAGACGAAGCGCGCTCGCTTTCACCGCGGACAGCGCGCGCGCAACCTCATATGATCCGATCTAATTCATCCGGAGGTGTCACGGGTCCGGCTCCTGCTTCCCCGCGCGCTGTTCGCGCGGCACCCCTGCGTTCCTTCACGAATAGTCCGGCCAAGCCGAGACCGAGGATAGCGGAATTGGAGTTCCCACCGCCGCCTCCGGATTTGCCACCGCCACCCGAGGACACGATCCAACCGCCGCCACCGCCACCGCCGCCAGAGTGCTGTCGCGACGCGGGCACAGACACAGCGGATCGTCTCGACCAATCCCCGCCATCGGGATCTCTTTCGATTCCGCTCTCGCTGCAGGACGACAAGCCCGCCAAGCAAATCATGAAGGAAATGTTGGAATTGAAACTTGTTGCCGAGATCAAGGAGCGTGCCGATAAGAAGAAATTTAAATTAAAAGAGTCTCCGCCGGCCAACGAGTTTATTGAAATGCAAACGTCGTTTGGTGATCCCGTGACGCGATTAGTGTCCGAACTGTCGGAAAGTTTAAATCTAGAAGCGCTACGCAAAGTCGTTGTTGAAAAGAAAGCAGAGAGTTCGGTGAAACCCGTCGATAACGGCAAGGAAACTGTTTCGCCTATTGATCTCAAAGCTGGACTTAGGAAAACTAGCTTTAACAATAATATTGATCAGAAAAAGGCTGATCCTGAGAAGACCAATACCGATTTTAAATCGCAGTTAAAGAAGGTCGAAACAAATAAAAAAGTGATGAATACTGGCAAAGAGGTGGAAGAAGGACGTTCGATAATAGATTTTAAAGCGCGTTTAAGGAAAGTCGACAGTGGAACTCCAGCAACCAACGGTTCTACGAAAAGAACTGAACAGATTTCGCCTGATGATAAAGAAACGAAGAAAGATCAAAATAAATGTGATGATTCCGACCGAAAGAGGTCCGAAATCTCACTGGATACAATCGGTGGGGGTGACGAGGAGGACAAACGACGTAGTACCGGCAGTATTAGCAGCTTGAAGAAATTGTGGGAGAGCAAAGAAAGCGAGGAACGATTGAGCCCCAAATTGTCTAAAAGCCGTGGCGATGAGAGTGAAGAAACTTCTCCCGAGGAAAAGAGTGCGATGAGTGGCGGTGCGATCGGTCGCAGTGGCAGTGTTAACTGTAAGAGAGAAGACAAACCGGTAGTTCCTAATAAACCGAGCGTAAAGAGCAAACCAACCAAGAGTGGCATATATGCCACACCTCTTGGCGCTTTGCACGCTGACGATGATGATACACTCTCCTCGTTGCGAACATCATTGGACTTGTGCATGAATGAGGTAAGACGCTAAATGAATGAGACAAAATTGCTATTATTTCACTGCCATTTTAGCCGTACGATGTCCACTGCCGAACACCGTCGACCCTTGGCCCTTATCAGGTCGTCTGTCCACCTCGTGGATGGAAGTCCTAATATGTGTCCTGTCCACAAACACTTCAACTTACTATAATCTCCCGGCTTATGTCTTCGTAACTTTCGTACGTCTACAGATCTCCTCATTTTTGATTCGATCTCGCAGTGTAACCCCGAGCACCCTTTCCATAATTCGTTGATTCATAGTGATTGGAAATGTGTTTTTTTGTTAGGTACGTCGCGGTTATCCGGGCGTGGGCAGCCGCGGATCGCTGTGGCGGTTGCAAACGTCGGAACGTCTGTCACAATTGAGCGCCGCGTGCGCAACAGCCGCTCGATGCGGGGCGCCTCAGCAACGCGTTCAGTTGCGAGCGGCCGCAGCTCGACTGGAGGCCGAGGCTCGAGCGCTGGCGGCCCCGGCGCCCCACCACCACGCCAACACCCTCGAACAAGCGCTCAACGAACTGGCAAACATTGTCAACAGGTACGTATTAGATTAGCGGCAAGCGCAGCGCAGGATGTTCACAGGACAGGGCCAAGGGTCGACCTGTCTATTGGCAAATTATGGGGGAGGCTTATGTCCAGCAGTGGACGTACTGCGGTTTGAGATGTCAGGACTCAAGGAGCGAGGAAGTAGCTTGACTAAAATTAAATTATGTGTTGTAAGCATTTTCGAAGTTTTTCTAATAAAATTTTTTAATTCTTAATTTAATTTTTTTGTAAAATTTATTACAAAATGCATTGTTTAATTTGTGCATTTTGTTCAATTTTTGTTGACAATTATTATACACAATACACACAACAATAAGACAGTAAATATTTTATTTATACACAAGAAATAAGACAATATTTATTTAATATTTTTTATATGTTTGCCAATTTCAGATAGGCCGTGGAACAAGAATCGCGTGTAAAACAACGCGGATCCAAGACGAAGGTGCATGGTGAGTCAACGAGGCCTCGGGTCACTTCCCCTCCGCTCACCTCGAGAACTTTACAACTGCACCTCAACATACATTCTAACTCTGATCGATACACAATCGTTTAATACAAATTTTTTACAAGGCTATACAATATTTCGCCTTAGAATTTGGCTCTAGTTTTATGATTGAGATTTATTAGTTTATGGTTAATTTATGATATTTTATTTTAAAATATTATTTTCTTTAAATTCATTTCTCATGAACTTATTTGTAAATAATGAAAAATCAGTAACAAATTTAATAATCTAATGTAAAAATAATCAGTATCGAATTGATAAAATTAATGTAATCGGAGTATAATATTTGCATATGTAATAAATGAAAAGTGACCATAAAGTAATCAATTTCGTATATCTTATATCAATTTATTTTAATTTAGTTAAACGTTAGTAATTTGACATTCAATTGTGTAATTTATTTTTATTCTATTATAAAATTATTATGAAATTATAATGATAAAATTACTTGATATTTAAGATGGTATACCATATTAACTTACAGAGAATTATTGAAATTAAAAATAATATTGTATTACCTATGTATAATAAAATCATATTCTTGTTGTAGAAATTAGTGTCTTTATATTTAAAATCCTAATAGAGATATATAATGAGTGTATGTATAATCGATTATAAATAAAGAATTATTTTTTAAATGTGGATTGCAAAAAAATATCCGATCTCACTATATTTTTTTTTTAGAAAACATGAAATTTATTACAGTTTTTATATTATTTATTTGTTCATCACAGTTTTGAATATAATTAGTAGAATATCGAACAAACATCAATTAATTACCTATGTTAAAATATTATAATTTTAGGTAAAAGTATTTATAATTTGTGACCTTATTTGTTTGCCATAAGAGTCCTTATTGTGTATCACTTGTAAATCAATGTAATCTTTAACTGAACTTTTATTTGAGAAACTTGAATAACTTCGTGTATAAAAAAAACAGGCTGTAAAATGATGCATATATTTGCTATTTGTAATGTAACATATAGTTGCATATAATAATAACACATAATATTAAGATATATGCTTGTAATGAATATTCTAGAACCAAAGAGTTTTATTTTGGTCATTTAAGATCACTATCAAAATGTGGTTTGTTATTTTTCTTTTTGTGTATACTTAAAATACTGTGCAATCTTTTTTTTTTAATGTATTTAAACTACCTGTTCTCTCTTCGAACCATCAAAATATTAATGATTAAAAATGTCTTGTAATAATTTCCAACAAAATCAATGTAGTCTCATCTGATATAGATATTAATTTATTATCGCACTTATTTAAGAGATTATATGTTCATTTGAACATTAGTGTGCAAGATAGATATTCAATAATGAAATGTGATTACTTGAATACTATAGAATATTAAATGTCTGTTATTTATTAGAAAATTGTTTCTGAAGAAATTGCCTATATTGGTTTGTCTTTTTCATTCGGTTTAAATCGAAAGTCAACAAACTTACAAACAAGGCGTTCCATTCTTTTATATTATTACTATTTCTATGGCTCGAATTGAAATGTTGATTTTTACAAAATACAACGTCCAATGTGTGTAATTATTTTATTTATTTATTTATTTTAAAGTGTTCAATCAATCGCTTTTCTGTTCGATCTATAACAAGTTGTATTGTATTTAAAATAGTATTATGAACAGGTATTTCTTTTTTATTGTTTTATCATCACACAAAGACTGAAGGTATACAATTTGTGTGTATTATATTTATTGCAGGGCGTGCGTCGCTCATTCATTCATACATCCTGTTCTCGGTGTCTCATGATGATCGTTGTTTTTACAGTGCCAAATAATAAGTGTAGTAGGTATATATTATATGGACTGTGCTATGTTTAAAATATTCGCATTATATTGTATTAGTACAGTGTTAAGACGCCGATTGCCTATCTCTATCGTAACAACATATGAAATTATATTATAATAATCGTCCTATATTTTAATACTCAATGAGATACGTAGTAGTAGGGTATGTAGTGTTAAAAAAGTCGCTATAATGTCGCAAAAGCCACGCGAGCAGTACAATTTAAATGTGATTAGTCTTCCTCATCGTTCGAACACACTTCCGTTTATTTCTCCCTCAGTATAAGGCTCAGTAGGATATTAACCGCGAGCTTTCAGAAGATATTCGCATATAAATTCTTAACTAGAATCATATTTGAAGAGTTTTATCGTAATTTTATTAGCGTGCTAAGCTTCGGCTCATATTATCATACGAGATTGCAATGTGTGTCATCAATTGTGGTATGGATGTGAAATTTCTGATCTGGATACGGATATAGGAATAATAAATTATTTCGGATTATCCGCAAGTTTCGTAGGTCACATCTTTAAAAGGAAATGTAAGAGTAAAATACAAATATGTAGTAATAATATTTACCGGCTCGGCTGGACATAAAAAAAAATCTGTCATGACAGTCATGTCTAATTTAGTTTCCCTATCCGAAACTTTAATATCGTAGTTGATTACAGTTACGGATATATTTTTTATTTCGTATATCCGATAGTTTCGGTTACGATAACAGAGCTCCATAATATCTCACTATAAGAATCTACGACTCGTCGTATGAAACATAATTATGTGCCGATACCGTTTTAAATTTTCAATATGTACAATATTCATCTAAATAATTATGCAAGATCGTCGTAGCCTCAAATCACCGCGAGTTTGGCTTAAAATTGGTGAGCGGATCCCGCCATTTCAATATGTTCTCTGGTATATTCTATTTCCGATTTGGTGTGTATCGTAGCGTCGTAGTGATTTCCTTATCGGACTAAGAGCCTCGGTTCAATCGCTCGCCGATTGGTCGTTGCGTCCAATCTGCGGGCGACAGACTGCCTTTGCATTTAAGACTGTCTCAATTATCTATTGGTTTTACTTCGCGTCGTCTATCGTTTAGTCTTTCGGTGTAGTCGATTGTATGTAATTAATTTATATTCTCTAAATTTAGCGGTAGGTGATATGTATTTGAAAGGTATTTTTTTATTAGTTAGCGTACTGTGATACGGCTTGTAGTAAATCGTCTCAACCACTTGGGCCATCGTCGTCGCTGTATTGTATTTACTATTTTGTTCGCGATCTGTGGTAAAGCGGCGAGATAGGTTATCATACACCTAATTGTCATGCTCAATATTTTTTTTAAATAATATATATTTAAGTTCGACAGATTGTAATGTAGGTTTATTTCACTCGTATAAATTTACAAAAGCCGCCAATCGGCAGCCGAAACAATGTATGTAATTTTTATGATATAAAGTAGGGAACTAGAATAGTTATTGAAGTATGCTAGTCTTTTTAATATTATAACGATTTATGATTAATTTTACGCAAATTCGCGTGTTTCTTTAAACTAGTTTATATTTATATAATTATGTATAACTGTATTTTACTATAGGGAGTTTTATATAGTAGCGCGTTTTTTTCCCGCGCGGTTATCTCCTATATACCCCGCGAGCACTAGAAAGTAAACGCTTGTAACGCCGCTATATACAAGGCGACCCTTAAATGATTATTAACTGCGCATCTAAATCTCTAGAAATATTTAAAGACTCCTCTCGTTTTATACATAAACAGTTGTAGACTACTCTGAAAACAGTTTTAAAAACATCCGTAAAGTGTATTGCTCAATTCGCTCAATAATGGGTTTTTGATGTGCAAAGGGTTTGTAGATCGGTATCAAGTTGAAAAAAAAAATGTGCTGCAGTGGTGTTAAGTTGTGAACTGCATTCAGAGTGACCACAATCTTATACATAACATTTAATGTATGTGTATATTTATTCAATTGTATTTTAATGAAACTTGTATGGGATGTCGGTTCGCCGGCGTAAGCTAAGCTAGTCCAAGCGAGGGGATTACAAACATTAGGTTAAGTTACAAAATTGAGATTAAAATGTGTTTCGTATTTTAAAAGTATTTTTTTAGAAATGTTCATATTCATTTTTGAGGCAGTTATTTCAAGTTTAGGAAAAAATCAGAAATATTTTTTTCAAGTTTGAGTTTTTAAAAAAATCTACTTGTATTTGAAGTTTCCCGCTTGGACCCTTAATAGTTAAATATTGATGTAATAAAAATACCACACTATAATCCACTTTGTTGTACTTCCTGACTCAATCGCTTCATATAACCGCCCTGTCATTTCATTGTCTATTATAAGAAATAGAATCCAAAGAATAGCAACTGGTTAAATACAAATGTCCAACTATGAATAAAATGTTTTCTTAATGAAATGAGACTTTTATTTAAAATTGATTGTTCCTGAATCCTGGTAGATTACTTGAATTTAATGTTGGTTTCCTATTTGAATTGAATAAATAAAATATAAGAAAGAGCCATAGATAAATAATTGGTCTCGCTGCGCTCGACTAGACACAGCCGTCGTACTTGTCCGAGCCAGTCACATTGAAAACTGTCTGTGTACGTGCCGAATGTTTTATTAAATTTTAGGCATAATAAAATACCAGTTTGCGTAGTGGAACTGTGTAAAAATATAATAAAACTGGGTAAAAAGTGATGATTTTTTACACACACTACAATAGAAAGTTGCCATTTTCGGAGCTATTGCTTTTGTATAGCGCTCTATCTAGTCGAACGCAGTGAGTCCAATCCATTATCTTTGAGAAAGAGCTTTGGATAGTGTGCTGAAAGAAAAATAAACAACATCGCCTTCCTTCCTTCTTCAAGTCCTTCCTCTTTTGTATAGCTTTTTGTTGCTCTCTCTTTTTTTTAATGATGCTAATGACAATATAAAGCAGCAGCTGGTCTACTACTAGCGCGTCTGGTGCCATCGCGTGTTTGGGTTATGCGCATAATATATTCGCAAATTATTATATTCTCAAAATATTAGAAGTACAATTAAGCACAAAATGCTTTAAGTTTAAGTTTGCCTCAGCTTGATCCGCTGGTATAGTTTTCTTTAATTGATAATAATATCTCAGTTTAATAGTCAACTCAACTTAGTTAATGAGTTTCATTTTAGTTTTTGACTTCTTGTTGTTATGTTATAAAAGAACTGTTTTATTTTAGAAGAGAAGACCGATTGTTTATTTCATTTCTTATTTGATTAGATACGTCAAAGTTTATTACTTAAAAGTCTATTAAAAAAACTGATAGATACGATTGAAATAATTCGTAAAAATAAATGTTTATTTCATAATACCTATAATTCTTAATAATTTTTTCTAATTTATTCAATCATTGTGATTATTTGCAAGAATAAACACACAAAACTGCCAATCTCGCGAGATCTCGATATTGGCGAGATCTCGCGGTATTGTTATTCATAAACTCGCGAGATCTTGCCTGAGCCCCAATCTCGCGAGATTACGTTCCCTACTCGGGATGGATACGCGGCTCACGGAGCGTCAACAATTGTGAAATGAAATTAAACAACGTTATTTTAGAGTTTAATAAAAGTTACACATAATTATTTGAAATACTTGACAAAATTAACAAACTACAACTAATACATACATACTTCAAATTAATGCGATTTTACCCATTTACTAAGTTATCATACTTCACAATAGGTAAGATAATAAACATATAATTGTTTGGTTTAAAACCATTTTAAATAAAAAAATAAATTACATTTTAGTATAGTGTATATTTCATTAGGTCAATATATATAAATATTACATACTTAGTAGATATGTAGATGAAGATAGATCATTGTTATTTAAAAATCTTTATAAAACGTAAACTTTTACAAAATGAATGGCGAAGTTTACGGAATAAAGAAAACGAGTTCATGATTATAAAACATAGTTATAAATCTTATCTTAAATTGAATATAGACATCTATAGTTCTCATTCGGTTATGTTATGCTTGCTTAATAAGTTGCAATCTAATATAATAATTCTGAGGTAAGTATTACATATTCTAGTATTATTATTTATTGTATTATTATGATAGTAGAAAATCAGTTTAAAATTTTATTAGTGCCTATTGTAGAACTTAAATTAACAACAATCTGTACGACCTTTAAAATTTTTATGCATTTATTCATTTTTTGGAACTGAAATTTATCCAAAGTCCCTCAAAATAGGCTTCTGTGCTTTATGTTGTTCTTCTTCTTTCTTTATTTAGTTTATTTTTCCTTTGCGATGAGAATGCACTGTTGTGCAGAAGATAAAATTTAGACAATTATTCCATTATACATAATTATTTTGTTTGAAATATTTTGAAGTTTAAGTGACACATTACAAGTATTGTAATGTAGTGACACATTATTTAACCCACGGCCGCCAGTATAAGTGAAGCTATTTCTTCACGTGGCGAACGTGTTTCCAGCTGCATAGTTACAGCTCCCTGTGCCGCTACCAAACGGGCCCTAATAAGCACTGGGACACCGGCGCGCCACAATCCACCGCCACGTATATCTTTTACTGCATCACCGCTTACGGCCGCTTTAGGCAGTCCTAGATGTTCGCAAACAGCTTTCGCAGCTTCATCCACATTGGTCTGAGATAAACCAAATGTATCACGTGCCGATTCCGCAGTAGCTGCCCTTTCCCAAGACGCTTCCCATTCCTCAGTGGGAGCACGAGTCCTCAATTGATCAGCACAACCAATTTCCACTTCCTCCAAGCGGTATGTGTCAGCATAACCTTCGCTCGAGTCAGGTAAGCCAGTGGTGGGATCACAGTCATGCACTGTAAACTCCAACGTAGCTCCAAACGAACCGAGGCTCTCGAAAGGGTTCTCCGGAAACTCCAGAAGACAGAAAACACTTCCTTGTTTATCATATGGCAATTGTTCGCAAGATACATGCGCAAGGATCCTGTAACCAGCAATTGCCTCCAAACGAATGCCGACTTTCTCCAAAAGCTGATCACTTAGTGTGTTCAAACACTCAAACTGCAAGACTAAGTGGCGAGCAAATATGTGCTTTACGCATCGCACGCGATATTCAGTTTCTGCTTCTGTCAAATCAATAGCTTCACAAGTTTTAAATATTGGTCCGAGCTTCTCAATATTTGGAATAACTTTTAACTGGTCAGCATATTGTTCTTCGCGAGATACAACAGGCAATTTACGCGTTTCTATCTCCACAGGTTCTTCTTTAGCTTCCTGCGGCTCCTCGGCTGTAGGCACTGTAGCAATATTGAATGGTTCCTCAGATCCTGAATTTATATAGTCAAATAGAGCCCTCTCTAACAGGACTGGATTGGGTATGGGCACATTTATTATGTACTGATCAATAAGTTCCCGATCGTCCGAATCTAATATAGCACTATAGTAAATAGCACGATCGCGAACCTCATCATCATCATCTAGCTGGCAACGAGCAAGAAGCACACGAATGTTTGGGAGTAATTCAGGACGAGCAGCCCCGAAATGGGCTACAGCAGAAACGGCTGCAGCTCTTACTGGGCCAGATTCTAAGATTACCCTGTTGTAAATATATCTTATGTATCTTGAAGGTTGACGCGCCTTGGGACCTTCGCGACCCAAAATGTGCAATATACGCACAGCTAATGATGTATGTTCACAATCTTCTATAAATTCGCATAAATGTGCCAAGCCAGTTTCTTTTGCGTCTGGATTTTCTTCGACAAGAGCAATGATTGCATCAGCAATTGCAGTTTTGTACTGAAGTCCACCTTCATCCCTTAACATACCAGCCAAGAATGCAGCAAGGGACTGATGTTTGCGGGGGTATTTAGAACAAAGACGCCTTATAGCTTTGACTACAACAATTTTGAATTCATCAGATATTTCCGACATGAAAGTAGATATTTGTTTCATTAAACGGTCAATTGAACTTTCAGCGCCTGTAGCCAGAAGTGTCGTCACAGCTAGTGTTGCAACGGAGCGATTAGGATCAGAAATAAGATTTTCCAAATCCACAGCACATGCAGCTACAGCATTTGGATGTTTTGCTGTTAACTTAGCTAAGGTACGAGCACCGGCTAGACGTAGAGTAGCTTTAGAAGATCCACAAAATATCTGCAAAACAGACACTGCTTGAGCGAGATCTCTAGCAGTCTTCCGTAAGTTAACAATAGCATGTGCAGCTTCATAGACGACAATTTCAGATTTATGACGCAGACATGATTCAATGAACTCTACATAGGGTTCAGATGCCTCACTCTGATCTTCTTCAGCCAGTTTGGCAGCGTGGCGAATAAGAAGGCAAAGTGCATATGGGGAACGCAGCGAGGAACGAGTCAGTTTTGTGACAAATTTCACTGTAGACAAACGGTCATTGCGGCGTGATCCTGCTACCACAGCGAGGGCGTGATACGATACCATTATGTTGTCCGACATTATTGCCTCCTGAAATAACAAAAGTGCCAATTGAAACTTTGTGCAGATATTTTTTAAGCTATACTTAATAGGAAAATAATTACTTTCGTGATTTCATAATCATAACCGTCCTACTAATATTATAAATGTGACAGATTGATGGTTTGATGTTACTCTTTCACACAAAATCAGATGAAGAGATTTGGATGAAATTTGGCACACATAATTTACCTGGAATATAGGATACCTACTTATTTTCCTTGAAAAATTCTAGGTTTCCGAGGAATTGTCTAAAAATATTTTAAAAAATTACACATATGTCGCTATGACGGCGCAACAGTCATCACAGTCACATCAACATTGAGTAACATAAGCTATATTTTCTAAAGTTACGCGGACGAAGTCGCGTGCAACAGCTGGTAATATATATTTATATAAAAATTATCTAACTGATGGGGACAACCATTTAAGATAATAGCAGACGCGGAAAGCTACTATGTAATGTAAGAATGGTTCACCTGAGCTTCATTCACCCATCTCCGCACCAAGTCAGGAACAGTGGCGGAGAGATGTAGGGCTGACACCAATGCGGCGGAACTCACTGACGAATTCTTGTCCACTATCGCCTGCTTCATGTAACGCTCAATCGATTGGAGCATTGTGCTGTCAGTAATGGTACAAAGGGCCCTGATCGCAGCGGCCCTATATACATCCTCTTTCCCAGTCATGTCCTTAGTGAGAGACGACGTTACTATGATCACATCCTGAGCGACTGTACTCAACTCCTTAATACTTATGTATACCAAACGGCGTAGCATTAAATCCTTGGATTGAAACAGCTTGGTGGTAGCGAAAAATACATCGGTGGCCTCTCGGGTAGACCATTTTTCGCCTTGATTCAGCAAGTAGAGGATTTTTGTCAGGATATTTATGCATTTCCGAGGGTTTACAGGAGTGGCGTTGAAGTAACGAGTTTCTTGTAATAAAGTAGTTTTATCGAGATTCATGAAAGGATTACCGCCGCTATCTTCTTCTTCTTTCTTATCACGGCGAAAAGAACTCATCTTGCTTGTTTTAAAATATTTTATTGGTTTTTGTTGTTGACTTGACACGTAAGACGCGAATTGTCAATTTTATTATCACAGCAGTTTTTTTTTTTTTTTCTGGGGAGTGGGGAGGTTATGTGCACAGATTATAAGTTATGTGACAAATTACTACAGCAAAGTGAAATGTAATTGTATAGGACAGAAAGTTGTGATTTTTTTAATCTGAGCAAATTATCTTAAACATGTTGTTTTAATTTGGATTTTTTTTAATTAATTACATTTTCATTATTTCAATATAATGCAAATTGATTTCTGAAAGTACAAATAAAATATCCTGTGAGAAATAGGTAGTGTTGTACTTGAAGTTTTTAATTTTGTCTCAATGTTCAAAAAGCATTAAATTAATAAAAAAAATTCTGACTGTGTTCTCTGAGATAAGGATAAAAAAGTCAGTAACGAGACCCCAGATAAAATATTCGAAACATCGTTTTTTTGTACCATTACGTACAAAATAACGTACGAAATACATGGTTATTTTATTTCAAGACTTGTTTGGTAACTATGATATTGGTATAGTCTATTACAGCGCCGTCGACAAGTTTAGTCTGTAAAAAAGTTAAGAAATAAGTGCACAGATTATAAAGTTACATGAATATGTGTAATACTCAGAGAAATTGTTGGTAATACTTCAGTGTAATCGTCCCTTTCTTATCAACATATTGGTTAAAACGGGACAACACTACAGCATTGACACTTTTTATTTTTCCACAGACCAATGAAAGGTACATACTTCAAAATAATATCTAATTGTCTGTGTTATTTACAACTTGTGTCAATATTCTGTGGATACATCATATTATGTCTCAATATCAATGTCATTGTCAATATTGTCAATGATTGTCAATGCGTGCTTTAGTATCTATCTCCCTACCAAGGATTTAACAAATATAAAGCTGGTAATAGTAGATACTAACGTATCGGCTGGTAATCTTCAAGGAAAATTCACTAGACATTGGAATTTTATGGCCTGTGGTAATAGCAAAATAGAACATGACATTTGCCTTCCCCTCTCATCGCCTTGATTGCCTTATAGGCTTATAGCGATCTGTACTAAGAGAGGAAGCCATTTTGTTTTGTAAGATAATTGTTTATATTGTTGCGTCGATTAATTTTCGCCATTTTATATATCTACTAATTTATTAATAACAATCTTTAGACACATATATTATATTAAGTATGTATTATGTGATGTATGCCAGAAAATACAAGTTCGCGACAGGACGCAGTGGATGTGCAGTGTAGTGTAGTAGCACAGCATACTTATTTCGTACAGTAGGCCGACGGAGACGTCTAGACTCTAGACAGGGCAATCGTGCGAGGCGTGAGGGGTGAGGCGCGAGTGGGCCCAAGCAACATCAAAGGCGTCGGCCTACTGTATGAAATAAGTATGCTGTGGTAGTAGTATGTTAATCTGTTGAGTTTATGGCACACTTTGTTAGTACGTGCGTTATTTAAGTCGTATATAAAGTCCATGTTATGTTTGTCTATATCCTACAAAATAAATATGTACCCATTATTTACTGTTTTAATTGTGTGATGATATTTCCTTAGTTAAAAATAAATTCAAGGATTCCTAATAAAGCCCATAAAAAAACAAAGAGGTGAGACGCTGAGAGGGGCGGGGAAGTCAAATGTTCTATTTTGCTATGGCCAATCAGGTGAAATTAAAGTACTCTAGCCCATGTCCAGCGCATTTGATGCAGATGTCCGTCTGATACATTAGTATCTACTATTTAGTTTGTACGGTACTTTAAACCATGGATTTAATATCATCATCATTATCATCATCTCAGCCGTAGGACGTCCACTGCTGGACATAGGCCTCCCCCATAATTTTCCAATAGGACCGGTCAGAAGCTGCCTGGATCCACCAGGATGGATTTAATATAATAATAAGGATTTATTACTTGCGGCTAAAAAGCGGGCCAAGTAGGATATATAGAAGAGGAGCCGTGTGTCTCTTTCTAATAGGGTGACCATAAGATTTTTGTTGTGTAAGATAAATTTAAATGTTCTATTTATTTATTTTCAAGGAAAACTTACAGTGATATTTATACAAAAAAATACTAATATATAGGTAGTAGTAGTTTCTTTTAATATAAACTAAATAAACACATAAGCAATGGACGATTACTGAGAAATGTATCGATGGTTATTCGCTAAAGACACTGCCCATCTATCCTCGACGGTCTTGGAGATATCCCGCTTTGAAAACTCCAAAAAAGTTGTATGGACTGTAAATCATGTATGAACGGGATGGGATACTCTCTATGACATTGTGCAAACCCTACTTTTCTATCCCTGATACGTTCCGAGGACCTTTCACCAACATTTTACTAAGTCGGTGTACTGAGCGTCCTGGTTAGGTATATTAACGATGAGTGGTATTTGATATTTCAGCTTTAAATATAGTAAAGTAAATTACAATAAATATGTAGTAAATATAGGAAAGTACAGTAAATTGCGAAAACAATAATTTGTTTGTACAAAATGGAAAATGACTTTTTCGAAAAAAAATTCTATACAAATGGTACGAGTTTTGTTTCTGAGGCGGCACGAAGTTTGCCGGACCAACTAGATTTACTAGATTAACATAATTGTACATAGCCATATCCACCAACGTTACAAATTTATGGTTAACATAGTTGGTAGATTTATTATTATGTTATTTTTAGGTTACCTGTGAAAAGATATATTGCAACCACCATAGGATTCGCTCGGACAAGCATACACGCAACACTTTTTCACCATTTTAACTTCAAATTTAATTTCTATGAACGATTTTAAAAAACAATATGTAAACTGCTATTTAAAAACACCGCCATGACATTTCATAGGGATGCCAGTAGAAAATAAAATAAAAAAATAGTACATATTGAAATTATAAATATTGACATGAATATGTCTTTTCTCTGGGGTCTATTCGAAAGAATGTGTGTCACGAAAATCGTTACCATGACGTAAATGAATTAATTCGAAAGAATGTGTGTCACGAAAATCGTTACCATGACGTAAATGAATTAATTATAATTTGTTCGTTTGTTTATATATATATTTTATCCCTTTTGACCATAGAAGGATTAAGGATAAGGGGAAAGAATAAGGATAAGGATAAGGATAGGGATGGGGATAGGGATAGGGATAGGGATAGGGATAGGGATAGGGATAGGGATAGGGATGGGGATAGGGATAGTTTGTTCGTTTGTTTATATATATATTTTATCCCTGTTGACCATAGAAGGATTAAGGATAAGGGGAAAGAATAAGGATAAGGATAAGGATAGGGATAGGGATAGGGATAGGGATAGGGATAGGGATAGGGATAGGGATAGGGATAGGGACCATTTAAATCTTTCTTTTCATTTATGATATGAGACATATTCATGTCTACTGTGCCATCGAGAAGCCATGGCACTTTTTTTTATCTTTTGTAATTTAGTAATATATCACAAAATTAATGTTATTATAATAATTTCATTTAAAAACTATTAAAATAATTGAACTACAATTAATATACATAGTGTTTGATCTAAGATTTTTGAATCTAAAGTTTTTAATGAAATACATTTTTGTAGTCTGGCAAGATGAAAGAAAGGGACACAAGGCCTTAGTTTGGCTATCTCTTTTTTTCTCGGTTTAGCCCAGGTGTAAGGCGCAATGAAAAATATACTCTAACTATTGGTAATACAGTTAATTTTTTAAAAGCAATTTTTTGGAGTTATCAATCCTGTTATATTATTAAAAAATCCTTGCTTTAAACATATAATTTTATAATCTGTGACCTTAAATTTTAATGACTTGACAGTGCTCTGCTTAAGGAGATTAATGAAAATGTTGATATTATAGTCTTTCTGTTCATACTGTAGGTAGTTACAAGTAAGCGACGTCTGCTAGCGATGAAGATATAACTATTGTATTTTATTATACTTTATTTATCTAAATAACCAATGCACAAATAAGCCGCGTGATTGTACAGTATTTAATATCATGTCATTAAATATGAAATCGTGACCGCCGGCAACTATAAATTCGTCAAGCGTCTAGCGTGATCAAAGTGAGTGTATTTATTAATCATTTGCTATATTTTGCACCGAAATATATACAAAATGTCCGGTAGCAATACTCAAAACGATTCCGACTTCGACAGAGCTCAAACGTTGAAAAAAATATTGAGCGCATTGTTTTATGCATGTGCCTCATTTATGATCACAGTTGTAAATAAAACTGTATTGACGTCATATGGATTTCCATCTTATCAAGTGCTCGGACTCGGACAGATGGTGGCTACAATCAGTGTGCTGTGGTTGGGAAGAGAGTTACAGATGGTGCAATTCCCCCAGTTCGATAAAGGTGTTGCCATACGAATCTGGCCCCTGCCACTTATATACTTGGGAAACATGGCGACAGGACTTGGTGGCACTAAAGAACTGAGCTTACCTATGTTTACCGCCTTACGTCGGTTTAGCATTCTAATGACAATGATTGGAGAGAGATTTGTCCTTGGAGTTAGAGCTTCTTGGTCCGTACAAGCAAGCGTTTTGGCTATGGTTGCTGGTGCCTTGATAGCGGCTGCAGACGACGTCACATTCTCACCATCGGGCTACACGCTTGTCTTACTAAACGATGCATTCACAGCGGCAAATGGTGTTTACATGAAGAAAAAACTGGACTCAAAAGAGCTCGGTAAATATGGTTTAATGTATTACAATGCTCTACTAATGATAATACCGGCCGCGACCGTCGCCTGGTATATGGGTGAATTGAATAAAGCTGTCGAATACCAGCATTGGAATGATAAGCTATTTCTTGTACAGTTTCTTATGTCTTGTATCATGGGATTCGTATTGTCGTACAGCGTAATGTTGTGCACTCAATATAACAGCGCACTAACTACAACAATTATTGGATGCCTTAAAAATATATTTGTAACATACTTGGGCATGGTTATTGGCGGAGACTATATATTCAGTTATTTAAATTTTGTCGGATTAAATATAAGTGTCATAGCCAGTCTCCTGTACACATATGTAACATTTAAACGTAAACCGACCCAGTCATACAAACTTTTGACTGAAGCCGACGACAAACTAGAGACTGTATAGCAGTATTTGAAACTGAAAACAACCCCTTTAGTTTAGTGACGCGGGTTGTACCAAAGAAAGTCATTGTTAAACCAAAACAAAATAAATTAACAATATCTCTTCTACTATTTATTATTCTCTGTCATTTGCGCATGAAAGATTCTCCTAGCTTAAAATGTTGCTTTTTTTTATAAGATTCATACATATAAAGGTACTAAGGTCAAAATGTTGGAATCTCAAAAAAGTGCACATATTGGTTTGACAATGACTATATTATATAGATATATGACTTAGTCAAAAGTACAATAGATTATGTTGTAAGTAGGTATTTTGAGTTTTGTATGTTCCTTCACTTTACATTTTCAAGGTTTATTTTTTTTGGGCCTAGTATTAATTTATCATTTATAGACAATTTTATTTTTTACATTCACATTTTAATGAAATTCAATTTAAAATATTTTTTATTTAATGTTATGATTTTAATTCATTTAAAAAAACTTTGACTTGTTAAAATGTGATATAATATTTTTTTTAAATATAAATGTAACTGATGTAAAAATCAAAATAATGAAATTTGTATATAAAAAGGACAGCATATACCTAGGAACTATTTTTAAGGTTTAACAAAAATTGTATATCATTTACTTGATCTATTTATTGTAATTTTAAATGACTTACTTATCTGTAAATTTTTGAATGAATTGTAAATATATAATGTAGGTAAATAATAGAAAATATGTGGGTAGCATAGCAATGTAACATTAAATCCCTGTACAACAAATATGAGAACATCTCTCGGATTATATATATCGGAACTTCAATTCGAAAATTAATATTTTGTAATTAAAAACAAATTGTAATACAATTAATGTCTATTTAATTTCAAATCTCAACTCCTTGTCTAAACAAATGTGTGATTGCAAAAAAATCTATTAACAATGCACACACAAATCATAACATAGTAATCAAAATCTGGTATCAGTTTGTCCATAATTTGATATAAGTATTCGACGTTTCCTGTTAATGTTGTAACATGTTAAAATAGGTATGTGATCTACCAAATAGTAAAATGAAGTTATCTAAAGCATTATTATAGATTATTAAATATTATTTATTATTATTAAATATTATTATTAATTATTAAAGCATTATATTATAGTCTAAGATCTGGCATTAGAAATATTTACCCTCATCTGTTATTTAATGATAGCAAAAATTATCTGGTACATAGATTAGGTATTAGAATGGGTTGCCTATTTAAATCGCGTGCCGTTGCTTTTAAAAAAAAAAATTATAATTAACTCTCGTTTTTATTACGAATGTATTAAATATTAATGTGTTAATTAAATAACAATAAATTAATATATATATATATATGGTAGGTAATGTCGTATCTCGTACTTTTTTTTTTATATTAATGTAATTATTATGATATCAATAATGCTATACTGAATTATAATTATTAGGTTTATTGTTTTAAGTTACTTAAAAAAAAAAGAATAATTATTTTGTCACACATGATTATGAATATTTGGAATTTGTGATTTCAAATTGTATTCTCAGCCCATGTAACGAATCAAAGTAAGCTAAATGACTAGCAATATTCTAATTATATAAATTACAACTATTTTTATATCAAAATTGTATCTAGTAAAAAAATAAAAAAGGGCAGGTAAAATAGGTTGTTTTGCAGTAATTTTAGGGAGTTCATATTTTTTTAAGTTTAAGTTGAGACATAAGGTTTTTTTGTAAATGGCTGCCACATAGAATGATGACCACTCTGTCAAGAGTGAAGCCGATGAAGAAGAAGAAGAAAATGCTTCTTGTAATTTTATCTACCTAAAATATTGCTAGTCCATTATCTACTAATTAAACGCACAAGTATTTGCTTTCTTTACTAATTATACAATAGTTAAAGTCCATGTATTTGTCTGTTTGTGTGGTACTGGTACACAATGATTTAAATACTATCTGAATTTAGTTTTCAGTTAATTTTCTTTTATCTAAATCCACTAATTGTCGAGTAGTTATCTATGTGGCATTTGTATATTAACTTATAATATATTATGTAGATACTAAATGTATGTACATGGATTATAATAATCTTATCTCGCCATAAGAAACGAAAGCACCTTTGTAAATATAGCCCACACGGTGTATATAGTTAATAATTTTAAATATTTTCATGGAAGTACTTACCTACTATGTTTATTTGATTATTTTTTTCAAGGTTTTTCTATCAGACAAACATTGAAATGGATTTTAAGGTCGTTTTGTATAATGATGACACAACGATTCAACATCAAGTCACGCACATAAGCGAATTACGTACATTTCAAACAAAGGTCAGACATTCAATACCATTTATTAGGTATATTTTAGTTAATTTTTAAGATTCTTGCTTTTTGTGTTGTGTTAAATTCTCTCAATGTAATGTCATCATGTAGACAATTTTAATTAAGGTGGATATCAGCTCCTTTCTACACAGTAATCAGTTTATCAATAATGTGGTAATTGCCAATATTAAATATTAATAAAAATAACTTTTAAAATCAGTTTTGTGTTTATCCATTACAAATAAATATACATAAAATAAAATTTTACGTAAGAAGTAGGACAGTTAGATATAATGTTTTTAAAATTAACAAGTGTATTGTTAATTTCAAACATTGTAGGAATTCTTTTGTAATAAATTGTTTTAACAGCCAATCTAAATAATGGAATAATAAAGTTATAATGACACTTAATAGTTACTTAAACAATAATTTATTTTGAATGTATGCAGTGTCAAAAAATATAATTATTTTGGGCAACTTAATGTATGTACTGTCGGGGTACAAAAAACAGATAACAGACAGTCGTTTTAAATTAAATTTTAGCAGTACTGATAGAACTTCTTTACCCCGACTGTACATGCGATAATTATTTTTGATTTAGATAATATGTGAAGCGAGTTGTGTAACTCATGTAACGTGCCGAATCTTAACTGTAAGTAAAATAAATTGTTAGAAAACTGCTTTTAAATTTCAATGTTTTCTCACGTTTTACGTTCATGTATAAAATTCCTTACGTATTATAATTCTCACGTATTATTTCTGAAACAATATTATCAAATACGTATATTTATCATTATTTAATTTAAAATAAAATAGATTATCTTATAAACCATCTAAGTATAATAGATAAAAAATAAATTCTGTACTTAAATGACTTTTTTGAAGGGAAGTGACCACGATCTAACCACTTTTCTCGGTTGTCGAAGGCTGGTCGCCCGCCTTTTCACTTATTTTCTAGCATCTTTAGGATTGTAACGTGATGTTAATATCCTTTCAACCTTTCGGCTAAATAAGGCAAAAATAATTTTTTTAATGCGACTCCGAAATTAGAGATTAGCACGTTTAATTAAAAAATAATAATAATTTAGCAAGATAGCGAACGTCAGAGTTACCACACGAACATACTGATACGTTCATTTTAAATTAAATTATAAATATTATAAAATATAATTATCAGTATGTTCATGTGGTAACTCTGACGTTCAGGTCTATCTTTAAGCGCTTGCTTTTAGTTGCTAGTTTGCTACAGTTTGCTAGTTGCAGTATTGCAGTAATGCTGCAAACTAGCAAACTGTGGACACTCCATTTCAAATATATGGAAGGGCGTACTAAACCGATACGCCGCAAACTCAGTCGGCCGCTAACAGTTTGCATACTGGGGCACAGCCTTAATGTGTGAAATGCACGTCTCCAGTAAATTTGTGTTCACGATCATAAATATTCAAAGCGATGCTCAAATAGGGCACTTTGTCCTGATCCCACAGTTTAGGGATCGGTCACGTTGCATTTTCCAATAAATTCGGATCGAATCACGATCTGGAAAATCAAACATTGCATCACTATGCAGATTATATAGGTTCAAGTGGCAACGCGAATCGTGTCCTCACAGTAACTTCGTTGGGCTTAGTAGTGACAAACATTTACAATTTGAAAGTTTAAAACAAACGAACTGGCCACCTGTTAGGTATTAAATATCGAGGAATATACTTATAGCCTTCAATTTAACACACACAAAAGTTTTTCTTAAATTCCTCAATGAGCTCTTAACAAACTAGTACTTATTTGAAAGTAGAAGAGACCAAAAATGCCTTGTATCATTCCAACTTTTTCATTCATATCACTTGCAAGTAATAAGTAAAAAAAAAGGTGTTTTGAAGTGTCATTTAAACAATAAATCAAAGCAATTAGTAGGTAACTTGCAAGACTAAAAACCAATTTAAAATTTTTCTAACATCTAACATTAGTATAAGAGTATATTATTAGAGATGTGCCGGATATCCGTATTCGCGGAAATTAAATTTTCTGAAAATGAGATTTATTTTACATTGCCACATATTTCGTGCATTAGTGCTACTCTTACTATTTATATTTTACAAAAAAATTCGCCGCACCGACTGAGTAATGAAAGTAATTTAACGGCCAGATGATATATAAGTATACTACTTGAATGAAATTTTTGATTATCATATTAATTTCGACTGTGTGATTAAAATGGCTGTGCACATAATATGCTTTGAATCATTTTTACTACAAATTGTTTAGATGTTTAAATCGAATAATTAGAATGCAGTTCTAATTATTCGTATTAATTAGAACTGCATAAGTAAAAAAGTTTACTGTTTACTTAGAACACTTTTACTGTGCATTTAGAATTGACATTATATATGCCATATTAATTTTTAGTGAATCATTGTAAATTTGTAATGTCTTGTATTATTTTTAAAGAATTATTTTAATAAACCTTTTATCGGAACGTTTTTTCTTTCATTTTAATATTTAAGAATATTCACGTAAGTACACGTACAGTAATTTAATCACAAAAAATGTGGTAAATTCACAGGGGATGAATTTTTAAAAGCATTGGGTTTAATTTGCAAGCCACCATAATAGCTCTACAACTCATTTTTTTTATGTTAAGGTCAGCCAGACAGGCTGACAATCTACTGGATGATGTGGACACAAGCACACCACATATGCTGCAAGGGCGCTGTCTAGGATCCCATGGGATTCTGGACGTGGGAGCCAAGTGGAGGGAGGGGTAGGATTAAGGATAAGGGGATAGGGAAATAGGCTCAACAATCATTACTCACTCTTCGAAACAACACGTGCTGTTATTTTTTATATTGAGGTCAGCCAGACAGGCTGACGTTTCACTTTATGGTTATTATTTCATGGAAGTGTCTGTAAAGAGGTTACTGCCCCCAGCTCCCTCCACTTGGCTCCCACGTCTAGGATCCCATGAGATCCTAGGATATTTTTTTGGATTTTGGCTCCTATGCTCATAGGATCCACTTTTATAAGTATTTCATTCAGACATGTCGAGTGGGCCTTAGATGGTCATCTAGACACTTTTTTTTCTGGATGAAAGGTAGGTAAGTACCACCCTATAGCCCTGACAAGGTGTAATGTGAAATTTCATGATAGGTTAGTATTGATTTAGGTAATATTAGCAGAAATTATTTAGCCCACATCAAGCACCGAAATACAATAGCACACATGCTGTTCTTTCACAGTGATACAGATAATAATAAGAAAGCATAAAGATGAATCAAACTTTGTGCAGTTCATACAAAAAAATCAAATTACATTCTTCTTATTCTATAATAAGAATAATCTAATTCTATAATAGAGAATAGCGCCATCTTTTTAAAATTATTGGAAATACTTGCTTAAAATATTCTTAAGCAGTTTACGAAATAGGACGACAGGAGCGCCACTAACTCATTATACATTGTCTATGGTGTCAACCTTTCTAAGATTATAGGTACTCAGTATGCACCTAAAATGCAGCACTTTTTTTCTTTGTTTATGCCTCTCGACAGTTTACCGACACGAGTGACGAGACACCACTTCACAACTTAGTAGGGCATACATCTGAATTTTGTTCGCCGTCGGGTGGTAGTCCACGAGGAAGCGAAGTATTCATGTTTCCCAAATGAGATATTTAACGTCTGAGGCTGAGAGCCTCATGTATTTCAAAGACTGGTTTACTCGGCACAGATAGAAATTTATAAATACAAAAAATATATATATTGATAATCGATTTTAAAGCGTGTGGTCTGAGTGAACACGCATACCGCATTGTATGTATAGGGAGAAGGCTTTGGTTGGAGCGACGCGGTGTCAATTTTCATTCAAGTTCTACAACTTGTGTGAAGCAAATCCGCGAAAGGGCTATTCACCATTTTATTTTATTAAGTAGCTATTTTCGAAATAAAAAAAATTGTGCTATTACAACTTCACAACATTGACAGTTATATTTCAGAAATATAAATGTTTTGAGGTTTTGTATCAAATATTTCTTGTTGTGTACCTACTTACCTATCCTTGCATAGTATGATAAGTCACTTTCCGCGTCTGTCTCTAACTACTTATAATAATATGTGGAGGGTGAAACATGGAAACAGAATTCTAAGACATGAAATTGGGGCTATGGTTTAAAATATAGTGCTTAAACTACGAAATAGAGAAAGGAACAAATGACAACACTTGATTTATATATCAATAGTTTATTAATTAATTATAGCCCAAGCTTACATTTTCTTCAATTTATCTAAAGATTGAAAACTGTCTAAATTTTATTCTATGACCACCTGAAAATGTCGCAAAAACTGTACCACTGCTTTCGAATTTTGACGCAGACAAGACTTGAAAATATGAACATATTGTTTATCTGTTATTTCTTATACGAACAATAATGAAAAAAAAAATAACTACGTTATGAAGTTAACACATAATATTGTAAAAAAATACGTCAAGTTCGAATACAGTGGCCTATTGCGGCACATAACTTTTAAACGATTTTTTTTCTTCGAATTCGTTAAATTATGACATCCAGATTGAAAGCAGGCGTTTCTGCGACCGTTCTGTATAAAAAACTTATATAAATCTAACATCACTCTAAGAATTACAATTAATTAGGCTATGCTTGGTGTTACTACAGTTGCTTCTAACCTTTTTTCAAAATAAACATTAATTAAAATCTAAAGTCGATAATTTGCATAAGCAAAGAACTAAGTTATATAAGTTTCTTTTAGGTAAAATTATGGCTCTAAAATAACTTACGAGTATCCCTGTTAGCCGAATAAGTCAAATGATTTCGTGAGTTCAGTAATAATGTAGATATATTTTTTTTTTCAAATGAAATGTCCAAGACGACAGTTATATGGAACAATCTTATAAAGTAAAAAAAAAAACACGCGAAAAATTGAATTATTCAGCGAAAAGGGTAGTTATCACATTTTTGTCTTCCCTTTTTAAAAAGGGAACCTTGTAACAGATATTCAAACCCACGTATGTCGAAGTAAAGATGTTTTTTTTTTCTAAATGACTACAAAGTTTTCTTACCAATAGGTTTTTCATACTACTAAAATGAATACAAGTCTTTTTGTAAGTTTTACAATGAAAAATAAATAATTTTTCAACTGCTGTCGACATTGACAGCAGTTGAAAAATCAGTAAGAATACAATAAATCCGTCAGACTCATGTCAGACTGTACACATATAGTCTAAGATCTGAAGAGAGATCGTCATTTGTTTACCAGACGAAAAGTACATTTTAGCAATTGTACTTTACTATGAGACAATAAATCGAGATTGTGTTGCCTTTTAAAATTTCCTCGTGGATATTCCTAATTTAAAAAAAAAACACTTTAGTGTATTTTAATTAGACAACTCAATGGCGATTTATTTTCTCATAGATAACAATTTATATATTAAAATATTATTTTCTTCTGGTAAACAGATTGGTGTTGGGGCACCTCTCTCTCTTAGGATCATGTAATTATGGTTTGGGTGGTGCACTCATAATGGTTATTATAAATTATAGTCTTTCACACAATATAGCCCTGGTCTTGCCCCAGTACGGTAAAATATGAAAAACATATCTAAGTTTAAAAATTAGGGTGAATACTGTTCAAAGAATGTGTAGTCGAGTTGAGTGTTCATTGAAAAGTATAATCCTTTTATGACGCTTAATACTGATAGATTAATATTGATAGATATTTAGATATTAATTTTTCAAATGCAGTGGTTTTTTCCCCTAGTTTTAGAGCTAAATAAATATAAAGTGAAAACTATTTTTGCGACTGAGAATATGTATTGAAATATTTCTCTGGAATGTCAAGTAGAGTCGCACATAATATAAGCCGTTTTAATTAACTTTGGGCACAAACATCTGCTATTTAGACAATATAAAAATTTTCCTCTTTTTTGTGACTACTATTACTGTTAAATCGTATACCAATGCTTGATGACATCAAAGTGAATAAAAAAAATCTAGCTGTCATCTAGCTGCCAAAGTATCTGAAAACACTTAGTCGATTAAAAAATTAAAAATAATGCTATTTAGTATACTACTCTAAGAATTTATGAAAAAAACACTCGAGTTCAATTTAAACTATTGAAATATCTCCATCGTCTCCCGGCAAATGTATCAAAAATTCTTACTTTTTAAATTTATGCTAGCTAATTAGAAAAAAATGGCCTATTTATTTATGCCTCTGATCTACTAACATGAACATACATATACTATACCTACTATATATTATGTAACAATAAATCGATATGATCGGTGTTGTAAAAATAAATTGGTAATTAAAAAAAATTACAGTTCTTAGTAAAACAGTCTAAATTCTAAGTACAGAGAGCCACTTTTTACAATAGAATAGAAATTACAATAAAGTTATTAAATGAGTCAAGAACTACAGAAAGTCACTAGAAGTCACGCCACCCTACGCTTCCGGTCCATCACAACCAAATCCCAAATTGCCTGATTCCCATTTTGACTGAAATCCGAAATGCCCTAGTACCAAATTGCCTGAAAATTTGAAGATTGAAAATATTAGATATTTATTAATTTTTTCTTATTTTTTGCAAAAAAAGAAGAAGAAGCCACCTACGATCGAGTGGACCGCCACCCTGTCTGTCGACCTTAACATAAAAATTATAAAAATTAAAGAAATGTGTAGTAATTAAAAATTAAGTCAAGTCAATTCAGGCAAAATGGGATTTAGTCTATTTGGGATTTAGTCGATTTAGGATTCAGTCAATTTAAAATTCAGTCTATTTGGGATTTAGGCGTATTCACATTTCAAGCAATTTGGGACTTGGTTGTAATGGACCGGAAGCCACCCTACTATGGTAGGGGAGCCACCGATGCTAAATGTGGACTTACTCAAGCATCGTGGGGACCTATTGGATTTTGAAGATTAGATTGTAGGAAGAAAAAAAGGTTATAATATGATGTTTCTCATTTCAGCAGTGGGGTGAGCGTCTACAGGTGGTCAAAAGTTTGTAGACCCACTTGAGGGTGCATTTTTGCATTTTCAAAAAGCTGCCAGAAGCTGCCAATCGTCTGTATTTTAAATGGGAGCTTAGTTTGGGTTCACTTAACATCCCCTCTGAAAATCTGACGCGCTCGAGTTGTATTTAAATATTGTATTTACCCCAACCCCACCACCCAAACCGGCAGATTAATTACATATTCGTCTTCGGAGACACGTGGGGAATATACATACATTTGCAATATCTGCTAATAATATGCGCTCGAGTAAATCCCAAAATCGCCTCTTGGACTCCCCTAAGTTGATCAGTACCTATATGAACGAAGCAAAGAAAATTATGGAGATCACCAATTTTTAAACGAGCTAGATTTAATAAGTAATCATTGTGAAATTTGAACTTTAAACTAAATATTTTTATGTAATAGAGAAACTGACAAGACTCAATACTATAAATTAAAGGGAACTGGAAAGCTTTATTTACATAGAAAATAATCTCATTATAAAAGGTGAAACCTAATCAAAAGCGTAAGAAGAAATAACATATCTTTATGTAAGTTATTGGTAAAATGTAAAAATATATTTAAATTATTTTAATATAACTTAATGTTTTTAATGACCAATTTTCTGCTTCCGAAATACTTAATTTTTTAATAGGTTTTCGAAGTACTCTAGAGATATGTGAATATACTCTCTCTAGAACCATACTTGCAAGTCAATATTGAAATTTAGCAGTAATAAAGTTAGCGAGAACTTGAGCGTGGCGTTCCCAATAGAGATCTAATTAAAACGTAGAGTAATGTAACTAATAATAACACATAATATATGCAACATATAATTTTGAATTTTTGTACTTTGAAACTTAAAAAAAAAACTGTTAGAAAAACTTTTTTGGCGATATATCAAAAGTACCTATACTTTTATAATTTGGACAATTTTTAATATCAAGTCTTCTGCCTGCTCACATAATATCTCAATTAGGTAGGTTACGTCATAAGAAAAAAAAGTCGCAAATATATTTAAAAAATAAATAAAGAGTGATGATAGAGAATGACACTCACTGGAATGTCGATCTCTAAATGCTTATACTTGACAGACTGATTGCATAGATAAGAGGAAGAAAAAATATATATAAAAAAAGTAATCTGCACAAATTAGTCATTCACTCAAACAATCGAGTTGGAAAAATGAACGTAATACTTGTTTTCGATTCAAGTTACAAAATAATTGCTGCATCAGTGTTTGGCATGAGGGTGCATTTACAGCAATCATTACCGCTGAGTGAAATGAATATTTAAATGTAAAAGGTTTATAGAGCTCACTCTGGTGTAATTTTTTTTATATGTTTAACTATTCAAGTACAGTGGGAAGTAGACCATCATTATATATAACAAGATGTATATATATATACCAATAATATTTATAGTCTACAACTGTCTTTCCGTTAATATACAATGAACCATCTTTTTCTGTCTTTTTGTTAATATACGATTTTTTTGAGTTTGTTTGGAAGTGAAGTAACTTTCATTTTTAGTTATAATTTCAATCTTTTGAACACAATTGAAACAGACAATTTACTGCACAGAACTTGTGTATTGTATACACAGATAACCGTTCTCAATGTCTACAAAACATTCATGAAACACGATAATGGCAAAAACTGATTAAAAATTATTTTTGAGTATAAAATTGTATATTCAATGCTTTCTATTATTTGTGTACATTATTTGTAATGTAATAATGTAATGAATTAATGGAATTATTGCCACTTGATAAGACTTTTAAAAAATATAGGCAAAATTATAGGACATCACATGTCTTCGAACTAGTTACCTACATCATCTTGGAATCACTTTTATTTGTTAGATTTTATGTAACATGCAGATTTTCTCACAACACTTACTCTTCACCGTGGATCAGCTGACAATTACTTCCAAATTCACACATAAAAAAAAAACTTCAGATTCTGTAAAATGCTCCCTGGTTCATACGAAACACAGAGGTCCACCACCACCTGAATGTGGCTACTGTGAGGGAGGAGATAGGACACTTTTTCAGAAATTATAAATGCCGTCTCCAGAGACATCCAAACCAACTTGCCGTGCAGCTCACTGTGCCTGTCACAATAAAGCGTCTCAAGAGACGAAATATTCAAGACCTGGACTCCATAGTAGACTGAGGAGCCGGCTACATTGAGAGTCGTTCCTAATGGGGAATCGGCTTTTAAAGCCCTAGACACCTTTTAACAGATCTGCTTATAGTCTTGAGACTGATCGCATGATGCTTTAAAAAAAAAAAAAAAAAAAAAAGATTCTGTAAAAAATGATGAATTAAAAAAATGTGATTAATCACATTGTGTTTGTGGTTAACGCAAAGCATTGTAAAGAGTTTATCGCGACATAAAACAATTAAAGATTATAAATAAAAAATGAATATGCTTAGGTATATTATAACTAAGTTGGCAGTAATGTTCATAATAGGTACTCGTAGTATAATGGGATATTTTTTTTTTTCAGAAATAACTCAAGAACAGTAAGTTAGAGTGACACGTAACTAATAAATGTTAATTATATATTAAAATTTATAGTGTTTATGTAAGATATATATATAAAAAAAGAGTGTGTTACATAGTGCACAATGTAAAATAAATAATTTTGTTAATCATACTTTCATTAATAAAACAAATTATAAAAATGTGATCGCCATTATCCAGACTAGACTGTGTCAGTATATTATATATCATACATATATATATATATGTTGTAAATAAAATATGAATGTATTTTGAAAACGTTACAAACTAAAATGCAAGTGGCAAGATAAAATCATTAAGTACTCTCACAAGGTCACACTTAAAATAAAGTAATTACACAATAATAATATGCAATCTATACTTAAGTTATTAAAAAAACAATAGGTGTCAGTAAATGAATTTAAATATTTACAAAAATTTGTCAAAACTGCAAAATTTGCTATCTACAATTTATGCTAAATTTATTTCTTTTCTTTTCTCAAATGGTGTTTGTTGCCTTAACATTTAATTTTTAACTATTGCTTGTAATTGTTATTTCTTTCTGACCCTTTGGTTGAATATTGAAATCAGAAGAGTGTTATTCAACTTACATCTAGCTTCAAAAGCGATAAATTTATTATCCAATAACTGTTATCGCGTTAAAATATAAATATAATTAATATATTTAATTCTATGAAATAATAATAATCACAATTACAAACATCAGTCACAGATAAATCGTTTTTTTTTTAAATTTACAATACAAACACTGGCTAGCAATAAACTAAAAATAAAATTTGTTCATATTGTAAAGTTCGTTACTTAAATATTTTTTCGTTATTAATGGCTTAGAGTATCAAAATAAATTATGGCTCATCATTCGTTGTACAGTACAAAAAAGACGGAGATTTTGGTAAGGTTTATAACAAAAATCTTTTAAAATTGACGTTCTTAAAGGTTAAAAGATACCACTAAACATTAAAGTAAACTTAAAGCCAAAATACAACGATATTACATAGAAAAAAAAAATAACAGATGATAACTTTTCTTAACTGTTATATTTATATATCTAGTTTCATTTAGGTTACATTTATAGTTCGTTTTACAATTATAGTTTGTTTAGAAAAATATATATTACAAATTGCGTCATTTAATAATCACTGTTTGGATATTAAATATACACATATAAAGAAATCATGTTCACCTCGTGTGCTACTTTACTAAATAGAGTATTGTTCACTTCACTTCACACAAGAAAACCATAAGGGCCACTAACACGGATCTGTGCACGCATACTCTGAACACTGTTCATTATTTTCTTCTGGTGACCCACGAGCGTAACACCCAGTGAAGCTAACTGGTGAACGGTCAAATCAACAACAGCGTCCATGTCTGTTATGCCGGCTGTGCGGAACTTTTCCACATACCGTGACATCTTAATGCATTCCAACCACTCCTCAACTGAAGAAAACTGGATTAAATCGGGCGTATCTCCGGCGAGAGGGTCAGCCGAACGGTTTTGGGCAATTTTCCTTAGAGTATCAGGACAACGGATTAATTTGTCTAAGGTTTTCACAATACTAGCGAAAGTAGGTCTATGTGTACGCTCCTTCTGCCAACAATCAAGCATAAGCTGATATACAGCTTCAGGGCAATCCATCGGTGCAGGTAAGCGATATCCTTTCTCTATAGATTTTATCACATCTTGATTACTCCAGTTCCAATAGGGACGTTCGCCAAAACTCATTACCTCCCAGCACACTATGCCCATAGACCACACATCACTTGCAGATGTAAATTTTCTGAAGGCAATAGCCTCTGGGGCAGTCCATCGTACAGGGATTTTTCCACCGCGCGTTGTGTACGCACCGTCAGCTGTTGATTCTATTTCTCTCGATAAGCCAAAATCGGCTATCTTGCAAACAAGCTGAGAATTAACAAGGACATTACGCGCGGCAAGATCGCGGTGTATATAGTTCATCTCGGACAAATATTGCATACCTGTTGCGATGCCTCGCAACATGCCTACCAATTGTAGAACACGGAATTTGCCGTCATTTGCACGTAAAAATGTATCAAGTGAACCGTTTTCCATGAATTCAGTAATTATCATTATTGGATTGCATTTTGTCACGACACCCTGTAAAAATATAACATTGGGGTGTTCGAATTGTCCCATAATAGATGCTTCTGCAAGAAAATCACGTCTCGCCCTCTCAGTAGACCCTGGTTTCAAAGTTTTAATAGCGACGTCAATTTCTTGTCCACAGCTCGCTGGGAGCTTTAATTTTCCGCGGCACACATCGCCAAATTCGCCACCTCCAATTATAGCTTCTATTGTAATACAAGATGCATCAATTTCACGAGCAAATTCTCTCACCGCTTGATTGGGATCTTCATAAGTATGAGGATCTATATATGTTCTGGATCCAGTTCCAGCAAATAGCGGTGTAGTAGCGTTACTGCTGGTCTTTGCAGGTCTTTCTGGGCCGGTGTACACTTCACCGTTGCGATAATTGAGTGCATTGCAATCATTTGGTTGTTTCTTGTCGCATTCATCATCGGCACGCGACCGTAGAAAGAGCACTGTAGCTATAATTGCAATAACCGACAATACTACCACAGCAACCATGACACCGGCTACTAATCTAACTTGAGCACCTTCCTCTTCGCCAACAAATGTTGTATCAGGTAGAGAACCTGTACGAGCATATACAATTGCACTGAATTCGCCCCAACCTCTCTTCATTTTAGCTCTCACTCTAATCCCATATTCTGTATCTCTCTTTAAACCAGTTATAGTTATGTGTGGTTCTTTTGAAATCTTAAGTGTTGCATTAGTGTTTTTCTCTAAATTATCTTTAGGGAAACATTTTACTTCATAACTCTCAATGGCATCATCGGGGTCGGTGGAATCAATGGGTGGTGGATTCCAAGCTAAAGACAATTTATCACTTTCCACACTGAGAACCCGCAATTTAGACACCACACTCACCACAGAAGCCTCGGTTACAGCTGTTATTTCAATTTTCTTTGGTGGCTCACCTGTGAGTTCTGTTACGCCATTTTCAGCAAATATTTGAAATTTATATTCAGTCACTGGATCAAGCCCAATCACTGTAACTCTAGTATTGTTGAGCCCGCTAGCAGCCGGTCGGTACTCTACATTGGGGCCACAGTTAGAACACTGCACTTTATATGTGACATCACTACGTCCTCCATTTTTATGCGGCGCTTGCCATGCGAGAGATATTGAAAATTGATCAGCAAATGTGACCGTTAGGTTGTCTGGAGCAGATGGTGGTTGTGTACACGGCACATTCTTTTGATCCTTCTTTGCTCTGAAGAAACCGGGAACACATTTGCATTCACTGGCTGCACGCATTGTCGACTCTGAGTTTTCGGGGCAGGGACTGCAAGGATCATCTCCAGTGTGAGATTTGAATTTGCTTGGTGGGCACTCATTGCAAACCTGATTATGATGATCGGGTTCAAAACCTGCCTTACATTTACATGAACCACTTGGCAGAGTCCACTTACCATCACCTTTGCATAAATAAACAGGCGGAGCTTCACCAGAAGCGACTTCAGCATTTTCTACACAAGTGCCATTCGCTTGTTCAATAACAGTAACTTCTCGGCCTGTAGGTGTGGCTGGAAACCTTGAAAAATTTACAGTCACTTCTGGACAAGTGATATAATAAACTTTAACAGCCAAAATGGAGATGCAGGCGCCCTGATCTCTAAAAGCAAAGTATACACCCCTTTTAGTAACTGCTATACTCTTCACCTCAGTATTTATATCTACCTCAGAGTTGGTGTTAAATCTGCCCTCTCCTGCTGCTATCCTGCCAACTAATTTATAACTCTCAGGTTCCCAAGGTGGTTGTTCGCGGGTGGCCACGTCAAACTCATAGTAAAGCAGACTGAATGTCTCCTTACAACTCAAAGCATTACCGGGAAACAAGGAACAATCTCTGATGGTGAATTTAATCTCAATGTATATTCGATTTGCGTTTCTTCTCTCTATGAACGGCGTCCATAACCAGTTGTTAACGTTTTGATGTGCAACATCGCAAACGACGTACGAACGCCAGTTGATTTGTTTCTCGAAGTTTGTATAGGATTCTTCAAGCCAGCCGGGTGTATTCGCTTGTGGACCATAAGGGAATCGGGTCCAACCAAGTGTTGGTTCCGTTGTGGTATCAAGAAGCAATACTTGCTCGCCTCGCGCTCCGAGCGCCGCGATTGCAGCGACCACCACGACTGTGCAAAACATCATTTCGATCACATAATAATGTTTAGTCCCCCAAAAACGTCTCACTCACTTCACCTACTTATTTACTCACAAATATCAAACAATCCCACTACATAATGCCACTTGACAAATCGTTCGGTGTTCGCAACTAGCACTTCACTTTGTTGCACATAAAGAACGACCCCGTCATTTCTCAATGCAATGTAATGCCATTTATTATAGGTGACGAGTGCACACACCAACCGAGCACGCCTTTCGCGAGAAACAGTCTTTACAAGTCCCACGGGTGTCTCCTTTAGTGATGACTGAACACAATTAACTCAACTTTTATGTGAACATTCCGCATCTATATTTTATATTGATCCTGTATTACACGGATGAAACTCACTTGACATGGACGCGCAGCAGTTTTGTGTGTTGCCAGTGCTAATATAAATGTGTATTATATTAATCATATCGAGTCATATTGTCTATGCTTCAATTTTAGTATTTTTTTTAATTGCAATATCAAAGTTTAATCAATAGAAAATGTTAAAATATAAGTTGTGTATTTATTAAAAATAAATTGAAACTTTTCCAAGTTTCTAAGATATACTTAGTTATCTGTGTCTGGAAGCACTGTGCACCATAGCGAATGACAGATGACAGCCAATTGTAATGTTATTATTTAAATTTTAAGTAGTACAATATTTCTTGGAATAGAACAATAGAACAAAACTAATGTATCTGGAATATTAATATAACGGCTGGAATTTAATAAAAAATCGTTTATGTTCTTGTTATATTTTATAGCTGTTGCACGCGACTTCGTCCGCTTAATAATTAATTATAGCCTATGTTACTCGCTGAATATGTAGCTGTCTATAGACGAAAAAACAATAAAATAAAACATTGTTCGGCTACAAACAAAAAGCATTACAGTGACATCTAACGCACAAATGAAACATTACTTTTTTAGCAAATACTATTTAATCACAGCAAAGACAGATGGCAGCAGTTGTAGTCGCCAACTTTCGTGTTTCGTTTTATTCTCTTGTTTTTTGTAGTACCTAACTCATTTGTATGTAAAGTCAGGGTACGAAAACCTTCGTCAATTTTCAAATTCATTCCTTTATCAAAGTCGTAGACTCTTAGTACCTTTTAAAACACATACGTCGCAACTGTTTTATAAAATCTGAAAATTAGTCTGTGGATAGTAAGACGACTAACAAACTATGCGGACATATTTCAAAATTGATTTTTTTTAAATTGTTTAAGATATATCGATTTTCAAAAAAAAAAAAAAAAGTCTTGGAAATTGGGTCCTTTTGCTCTACAGATAGTCTTAGAGAAACGTTTTTAGTCTTATTTTTTTCTTAAAGGTCCAAAAATGACTGAAAAAATATTATTTTTAGATCACATTTTTTTTTCAAATCTTTTTTAATTTTGGACTTTTAAGATTTAAAAAATCGTTATAATTTTTTCTTGCCTTGATAGTAGGTATAACTCGAAAAAAAATCGTGAAGTTAGAACAGGTCTTTCGAAACTGCAAACTTGGTTTTACACTATTGGTATCAACATCCCAAAAAATCAACACACATTTTTTAAACCTTTGAATAGCCGTAAGTAGGAATCTTAAAACCTTTTGGCCTACCAATACTAAATTTTTCACATTTTAATATAATTAAAAAGTGACCTTCGCCGTAGCACAGGTCCATGGTAGTAAAAATTGACAAAAACTGAAAAAAAGACCTAAATTTTTATGAATTTATTTAACTTATTTATTTGAGACTGCAGTGTTTACTTTAAAGCATACTGTCAGGTACTACACTGACAGAGGAACTCCAGTATATGCTTGCTTTTTAGACTTATCTAAAGCATTTAAGATACGGTATCTTATGATATCTTGTGGCACAAATTAATAAAAACCGGTGCTCCTTATCAACAAATTACTTGAAATGGGGTGATACTTTGTCGAAACCGTATAGGATGGAATGATTTTTACGCCATAAGGCGAAAGACGGTAGCGTCTCTGTGGCACAAGATACGTGGCAGTACCAATAGCATTCTGAAAACAATTATAGATAAAGTAGACTGTCCCATACAAACATTTTGGATGGGACTAAATATGTCATATAACAAAATTAATAAGTATATATATTTTTGCAACATCGGTGGCAGCGCACTTGCAGGCACATATTGTAAATTATTCTCATTATTATTATTTTTAATATTATTTTGTATATTATGTAAATAGGTAATATGGATGTTATATCTGAATTAAATGATTATTATTATTATAATTATTAACAATGATCCGAAAGGCTTTCGAGGTGGAAAAATTGGATTTGCCCCATTTCATCAGTACCTAGCTACCAACATATAATAAAATCAGAACTATCTGATTTTGATGTAAGGTAAAATGTAGTTACCAAATACATGGGCTATATTAACTTATTATATTTAAACTTATGCACCCTAGTTTTTAAAACACGTTTTACAAAAAAATGTTGACAAGTAAAGGAAAAACACGGTCAAGCTAAATAAACAAAATTCTCTTACTGCGTATAATCATTTCATTTCAACTAACGTAAGTAATTATTATTTGCGCTAACCTAAATAAACTCTTCAGCTTTATAATATTCTGAAGAGTTTATTTGTTTGTTTGTTTGTTTGAACGCGTTAATCTCAGGAACTAGGTACTGGTTCGAATTGAATTTTTTTTTTTTGTGTTGGATAGATCATTATCGAGGAAGGCTTTAGGCTATATAACATCACGTTGCGACTAATAGCAGCGAAGAAACAGTCGAAAATGTGGAAAAAGCGGGGAAAATTATTCATCTTTGAGGGCTTCCGTTGCGTGCGCTGCGAAAACCGTTCGAGATACCCAAATGATTCCCAAAATAACTATTCCACGCGGACGAAGTCGCGAGCACCAGCTAGTCCTACTAATATTATAAATGCGAAAGTTTGTTTGGATGTATGTAACTTTCACGCAAAAACTGCTGAATGGATTTCAATGAAATTTTGTATACACGTTGTGAGGGACACCAGAAAGGACATAGGGTACCTTTCATCCAGAAAAAAAGTACTGCTCCCGAGGGATCATTTAAAATTAAGGAAACTAACTCCTGGCTAAGTGTAATAGCAATAACGATGTCAGGCGATATATTGCTTTAACAACGCGGACGAAGTCGCTGGCACCAGCTAGTATAATATAAAATTCTCGTGTCGCGGTGTTTGTTGCCAAACTCCTCCGAAACGGCTGGACCGATTTTGAATTTTTGTGAATTTTGTGTACTTATCGGGTAGGTCTGAGAATCGGCCAACATCTATTTATGTTAAGGGTGGTCCACCCCAGAAATTTATTTATTATTTTTTCGCAAAACAACGTTTGCTGGGTCAGCTACTTAGCACCTATTATTAGTTAGTATAGATATTATTCAACGCGGCCGAAGTCACAACATCAGCTAGTATTTAATAAAGAAAAAACAACACATACTTATTGATGATTCAATAATAATAGGTACAATGTACAATTTTAATTTGTGTCATCAGAGAGATGCCTTAACTTGCAATTTAATTCGTTCTGAATTTAATTGTTAACGTTTTAAGAAAATAAAATGAGGTTACTTGAAAACAAAGAGTTTTCTATTAAATAAGTAAATATTATTTTCATCACGTACTAGAACTAAGTGCTGTTTAAGCATTTCTATCAGCATACAAACTGTAGGCATTGACATGGGGTGAGGGTGAACCTGGATGAACATATATTAAGGGCAAGAAAAATTGCCTGTGGATCCACCATGGTGCTCAATGCTCTAAGTGGGTTCAATGACCGGTGTGATGTAGTAGTATTAGTAGTGGTATTATTCATTACTAGCTGGTGCTCGCGACTTCGTCCGCGTGGAATAGTTATATTGGGAATCATTTGGGTATCTCGAACGGTTTTCGCAGCGCACGCAACGGAAGCCCTCAAAGATGAATAATTTTCCCCGTTTTTTCCACATTTTCGACTGTTTCTTCGCTGCTATTAGTCGCAACGTGATGTTATATAGCCTAAAGCCTTCCTCGATAAATGATCTATCCAACACAAAAAGAATTTTTCAATTCGAAACAGTAGTTCCTGAGATTAACGCGTTCAAACAAACAAATAAACTCTTCAGCTTTATAATATTAGTAAGTATAGATAGGTACTGAGCTCATGACCCAGTATTTTTCTAACGTGTTCAGGATGAGGTGTAGCGGTAAGCAATTAGGTAAGGCAGGTTAACGTCTCAGCGGCTCTTCAATCTAGATATACATTAACATTGTTCTATCGATGTACTTAAATACCCTTTTATTTTATTTTTGTCGAGGTGTAATCCGCTTAGAGATTCCCTACCGCTAGCTAGACGGTAGGGATATGTGGGGGTCGCCCAGCACCTGATCATAGCGGCACTGGGAATACCCACTAAAACTCCCCGGTGCCTCCTTGCCCTGAAAGCGGAGTGGACCGGGTTCTGCCGAGGCACCAAACTCCGATCCACCCCAGGGCAGCCTAGCCGATGCAGGCTAGGCTAACGCCAACGGAGGATTGCCCGGAGACACCCAGGCAATCCCCAGACGGTGGGACCTTGTGCAGGCACACATAGCTGGCCAGCTATGTGCGCAGGTCCCCTGGGACATTTAAAGACGGGCTAGGTATGCCCGCCTTCTCCTGCCCAGCCGCCTACGTCTGAGGGAAGCGAGACCAGCCTCTTCCTCTCGCTCCCTCTCAGCTGCCTCCTTCTGCGACATTACGTATTCGCAGAAGGTGGCAACTGCTTTCCAGGTGGCACACTGCCAAGCATGGCTTCAAACATGTTTGGCAGTGTGACGTCTTCACCATCCAGCGCCGTTTCCAATTCCCGGCGCTGGGGACTCCAGGCCGGGCACACTTGTAATGTGTGCTCGGCCGTGTCATCAGAGTCGCCACAGTGGTGGCACTGCGGCGACTCCTCCCTTTTTATACGGTGCAGATAATGACCGAAGCACCCATGTCCGGTCATTATCTGTACCATATGGAAGGTGAGGCAGCCTTTACGGCGCCTCACCCATTCCTCCAGCACCGGACGAACCGCAAGGATCGTCCGGTGACCAGCGGTGGGGTTGAGGAGTGCCTCACCCCAATCCTCCATGGCCCTCTCTTGGGCCTCCGCACGGACCCGCTGCACGTCCTCGGCAGCGAGTCTTTCTCCCAGAGTCCTTGCGGCGACCCGATGCCGATGCACCTGGGACAGAACCAGGGCATCGACATCCCTAACACACAGGCCGGCAGCTCCGTGGCTGACCGTGCGATAAGCCCGCACGGCCCGGGTCGCCATGACCCTTTGTGGCCTCCTCAAGAGGGCCCGGGTGCGACTAGTGAAGCACTCCGCAGACCGGGGCTCCGTAGAGTGCCATCGACCTTACCACCCCGTGATAAAGTCGACGGCACGCCGAATTGGGTCCTCCCTGATTCGGGAGGAGTCGTCCGAGTGCGGCTGCGGTGTTGATCAGCCGTGGAACGAGGAGCTTGAAATGCTCCTCGAAGTTGCAGCGGGGGTCCAGTGTTAGGCCGAGATACTTGAAATGCTTCTCGACCGGAATCCGGACCCCCTCCACTCGGACTCGGAGCCCCGGCGGCGTGAGGGATGGAAACCCATGGCCCTAGTTTTGTCTAAGGCCACCTCCAATCCGAGCAGACGGATGCGCCGGACGACCAACGAGGTGCCGACCGACGCTAGCCGTTCTGCCTTTTCCCACGTCTGCGCTCTTGCCGCGACCAGAGTGTCGTCGGCAAAGCAGACAATCTCCATTTTGGGTAGGAGATTGCCTCGCAGGACCCAATTAAATCCTAAATTCCAAAGTAGGGGGCCGAGGACGGCCCCCTGTGGTACGCCAGCCGCCATTGGCCGGCGCCGAACTCTCCCGTCTGCACCCTCGTACAGCACTATCCGTTCGGAGAGGTAGTCGTTGACGAGGGTGCAGAGGTAGGACGGCACTCGGTGGAACCTGAGTGCCGCCCTGATACATTCGTGGGGGAGGCTGTTGAAGGCGTTACGTATGTCGAGCGACACCGCAACAGCAGCCTCCCCTCTGCCGGTGGCTTCCTCAGTCCATCTCTTGAGGAGGCTCACTGCATCAATCGTGGACCGACCGGTGCGGAAGCCGAACTGGTGTTCATCCAGATTCGGCCCCTCCGTTTCCAGATGCTCGACGATCCGACGAGCCATGATCCTCTCCATGGCTTTGCCGGAGTCGTCGAGCAGGACCACCGGTCGGTACCCCGACGGCGAGTCGGCAGGACGACCCTCCTTGCGTAAAAGGCAGAGTCGCCCCACCTTCCACCTCGCCGGGAACTTGCCCCGGGCGATGCAGGCATCCAAGATCGCCCGGAATCTTTCCTCTAAAGGCCCTAGCGCTATTGCTAGGGCCTTGGCTGGGACTCCGTCTGGTCCCGGGGCCGTCTTCTTACCCCGGAGCCGCTCCCTCACCGTCTCAAACTCCACAATCGATGTAAATACCCTGATATAAAACAGCTTTATCAGAACCTTTCATCAAAATACTGGAACCAGAAATGTTTATCTGGCAACGGCGAATGTCTTAGTTATTACACTAAGTTTCTCTAAGAATCATTAAATTCAACTACATTAGTATTGGAGCGGCAAAAAGCGTTCCATATTTTGCATCCCATCTGGCGGCAGTAACCGCCCCTTTAAATGTACGTATTTCGGTGAGTGAGGAGGGGATGCCAGAGCCTATTTCCCTGTCCCTTCCTAAACCCTTATTTATCCCACTATAGTCGGCAGCCCACATGGAACACCTGTGGCGTTGCTTGTGTTATAATAGGTACCATACCGACGATGGTATAAATAGGTATATACCTAACATCAAGTGAACCGTCAGCCAGCCTGGAAGGATACATTTATTTTTCTAAATAAAAAATAAATAGGTAAGTACTTACCTAAATGGAAATAATATAAAATGACAAAAAGTATGGAGCTACAACTACATACACCATGTAGACACACTTCAATTCAGTAAGGGATTTTGAAAAATCCCAAAAAAAAATAGATTTTCAAAGATTTACATTTCAGTGTTAAAGAAAAAAAAAACTTAAGTATAAATTTAAACTGTTTATTTGTTAGAAAAATATACTTTTAAATGTCAATTTTCTTGCTCAAATAAATAGAGTATAAGACTTAGTAGACCGCCCAAAGAACAGTTATATTTAATTTATAGTAACATAATTATCAAAACCTCATCTCACAAATAGGAAGTAAGCCAATAAATTTTAAAAAAATATCTTGGATCTTGACCAACCATCTATTTTTAAACTGATTAAATTAAAATATATATATACCTACCTGCTTAGATCGTCAGTAAATATTACTATACTATACTAGGAACGTGGAAATAGGTACACAAAAAAAAAAAAGTGTCAGATCAGATCCGACGCATGACTGGAGACACTGGAGTTTACTCCTAATGAACAATAATTATAATTAAAACATATTAATATAATATATTGAAGCATATTGTAGCCTGTAACATGTAACGTGACATTTGATTTTACTACCATAAATACCAAGGGGTTATATCTGAAAATCGATTCTTTCTTAAGTAGTAAACTCCTATTACACCTTATTAAGTACATAGGTTCTTATGGGAAAGAAAGTATAAATAAAACTCTTCATAATTTTCTTACATCTTTGGTTTATTATCCTTTATTTAAAAAAACTTAGCATAGCACTTGAATTGTTATGGAAAAACAGAATTGTGCAATGATGTGATTTTTTTTAACTTAAGCCTAGATTGTGCAATTATGTGAAGGACAAAATAAATTATAAATACAAAATAAAATGAAAAGGAATATGTTATAGCAAAATAATTTTCTGATTTGGACCTTACTGACTAAATATTTGCTAATATTGTATGTAAAATCATTTTTGGTTAACATATAATAAGAATATCAAATTTTGAATAGAGATATACAGATCACAGTCATGGATTTTTCCTAAACATTGAGAAACAAAGAATAATTTAGCTGCCTTTTAATAAAGTAAACTTTTCAACATATTCTTCCTAAAATCTTATATAAATTAAACATTTCATAGAATTTCAACCACCTATACTTTTCGTTTAACAAGATAAATAAAAGAAATTACAAAACCAATGTATTATTTTCTATGGCTTCACTCAGGTCATTTAAGTTTTTGAACACGTGTTTAACATCTGGTGGTGTCTCTTTATCATTGTTGTTGATGAGGATTGCATGCCATCCTACCTCTTTTGCGCCTTCATAATCGTTCTCATAATCATCCCCGATGTGTATAATCTCAGATGGCTTCAAAACTTTCAAGCTCATATCCATCGCTGTATGGAAAATCTCTTCATCTGGCTTGGCGTAACCCACTTCGTAGGAAGCCACGATAAAGTTGAAATAGTTGAGTATTTTCATGCTCTCCAATACACTGCACAGACGTGGATCATAGTTTGAGATCACACCAAGTCTGATTCCCTGTTTCTTAAAAGTTTTCAAGATGCGTTCGCAACCATCCGCCAAATACCAGCATTTGGATGTTGAATAATCTTCTATGAGCCGCTCCGCAAGATCTTCTAATTCATCATCTGACATTTTGTTACGGAATGTATATAAAACAAGAGTACGCCACCAATTCCTCCATAAAATTCCTTTACAACCAAAATTTGGTTGTCTGGTACGCAAGTATTCTAAAGTAGTCTTGTACGGAAGCTCTAAGTCCTTTACATCACAGTTGTGTCCAAGCTCACGAGCAACCGCCGCGTAATACTGGAGTGGCGGCATTCTGAATTTTAACAGAGTATTTGTGGCATCGAAGGTGACTACTTTAATTCCTCTTAGCGACAAATTTGCCATGGTCGCCATTTAGTAATATTAAAAAAATAAATAAATATAAGGTCGACGAGTTACGAGATCACTTAATTAAATTTATGTAGTCTAGATATTTAAATATGTACGAACACTGCTACTGGCACACGAGAAATGAATTCTTTTTTAGTGGCGTCGTTGCTTTATTAGTTATTTTTGCTTTGCTAAGCTAATCTCGTCCCGCGCAATTTGGAGCTACACAGAAAAACAAAAGACTAATAATAATTCAATCGAAAGCAAACAAAAATCAATTGACTTTTTTATTTACATAATTATGACAGTTATTGTCATTCACTATACCACAGATTACATAATAGTATGTATATAGTATGCATAGACATAGTATACTTCGATAGTATGTAACATCATGTCGACTGCAGTACATACAAGCGTTAGTCTAGTCTGTGCACAGTACATACCACCATAGAGTCACAACAGCTTGGTGAAAACATTATTTACAATAATTACAATATTTATTTACAATTTGTATCCTCGTCCTCGTATTTAGTTTTTACGCAATACAGAGTGTTTTCTTTCTATAATTCACGTGGTATTTTATTGTCATGGTGTATATAAAGCAAGGTACCTATTATGTTCCTTTAAGATTACATCATTCCGTATTATTTCCTGTATAGATTTAGGACACGTCAGTACATAATATAATAACAATCTATTATATATTTTTTATTACAAGGATTGTAATATTTGTAACATAAATTATTATATTATGTTTATTACTGGTGTTGAATTCTGTGATGTTGTGTGCAACTTAATTTTAACAGAAAAATTGAAAACCTGCTAACGGTCAACTTGATAGCAGGAAGCCACCTGCTATCAAGTTGACCGTCAGTCTATCAGCCGACCTTAACATAATAAAAACGCTTCTGTAGCATTCTATTTACAAAATATAATTTTATTTTCAGATGGTACAGTGGCGGAGGGTAGACTATTCACTATATCAGGCTTCTTCTGGGGCATAATGAACTTCATATACTTGTTGTAAGTACATAACTACATAAATAAATATAAATATGTATGCATATTTATATTTGTACCCACGATAAATTTTATACCTTCTTTTTGTATACATTTTAGATATTAGTTTGTAAATACTGTAAAATTGTTTTATTTTTGTTATCTTTATAATAAAAATAATTTGTTTCAATTGTACCTAAGTCGGGTATGTTTTTACCAATTTCATGATTTTAAAAAATTATAAAAAATGAAAGTAAAAGATAGAATTAAACTCTCAATAATTTTGATATATCATAACTTTGATAGTGTGGTTTGTTTGTTTGTCTGTGCGTTTGTGCACCTCTAATCAGAAATGGCTTAACCAATTTAAATGCTGTTTTCACTGATGATTATCTGGTTTAAACTAAAAGATACTTTTTATGCTGGAGAAATAGTGTGAAGATTTTCAAAAAACGAACAACAGCACGTTAAAAGTTGAGGCCACCAGCTAGTTTGTAATAATGTATGAAATTGTAATGTAAATTAAATCTCCATTTTAGATTTCAGACTCTCATAAACCCCAACTACAGCAAATATGGCGACAAACATCAAGTTGATTTTCGTCGACCGGGCAGTGGGTAAGCATTAGAACACAAATTATTAAAATACTTATGTTATCTTTGTCATTTATTTTGCTTTGAGCTTCATAATATTTTTAACAGATATTTTTGTAGACTGATTCTTCAAGATTAGCAGACAATTTATTTCATTGGCATGTTTACTTAAATTCCCTCTTTTACAATACAGTGTAGCATGATGAGTCAAAAACTCCAGAATGGGTTTTCAGTTATGTAAAGAGGGACAAACAGGAAAGATTTTTCTCTTTTCCTATGTGAAAACCGAATTGAAATCAGTCTACCCAGTGGGTCTCTATCTATGTGTGGTTTTGCTGTGGTTATCAACTCGATGCGGTTATAGACTCGACAATTGTCTACTTTGGTATTCACTAAGCACCTGTAAAAAAGTCTATAACGTTTTTACCATGGTTATACAATGTAAGACATGATGATGAAGTTAGAATACTAAAGTTCAAGATGTGGTTTCATGGTGGTTTTAATGTAGAACGACTAGCTGTCGGACATTGGAGTCGATAGGTTTTAAAAACGACAAATAGAGAATACGGCACGAGTCTTGAGTTTTTGCGAGACTAACATACGGTGATTGATTTTTATATTATATTTGTTTCATTTTCAGACCACCTAAGCCTCCATCCAGGAAGTACGGCGGTTTTGGACCTTCTGGTTCCGGCCCATCTCCTCCACCAATGGGCGGCTGCGGCTGTGGGGGTTAACATCCATATATAGTTTTAACAAAGTACACATTTTGGGACAACCATCAAATTTATTTGTAACGAATTATTCTAGCTCCTAAAAAACCCATTGTCATGAGTAATTATTATCCTTGATCTATCTAAGTAATATACTAAAACCAAAAATTATGAATGATCTTTATTTTAACAAGGTATCTTTACTACATTCCTTGATTTCACTATTTTATCTTATGAATTTTAAATTAAATTTTTTTCCTTGTGTTTTATTTGACAAGAAAAATAATAATTTTAAGTTTTTTTTTTCTTGTAATAATTATTTTTATATGTTTTCTTTAAAATCACTTATTCGACACTAAGATTATTTTTAATGTTATTTCTTCTATCAAATAAATATCTATAGTACATAATATTATGCTTTTGTTATTATTTCATTAAACCCCTTAATGATAATTAATTTCAATATCAAGGGTGTAACATGTAAAATTTGCACAGACCACTTACGTTGGTCTGTGTAATATATAATGGACTATGTGTCACATGCATCTGCCATCTGTCGGCGGGGGTAGGAAACGTGAAAGTGGAGGGAGAACCGAGATAATAAAAGCAGGAGCGCAAGCCGGCGGGCTACGCATTCGGACGCTTCCATACTATTTATATTTTTACTTAATTAACGACGCCTATTCGCTCTCATACCCTCGATTACCCTGAGCTGGAGAATCGAGAAGAAACTGCGACACAATCCGAGCTTCGCCTGTGTGTAGAAGTAGATCGCCGAGGCCCACGCACAACTCTTGCGCGGGCGATTGTACCACTGACGTCGGAAGGCTCCAGTGGCTACCACCTAGTTGGTAGCACCTGTCTCCGGTTCCCGGACCCTTCGTCACGCCGACGCATGTCTACACGCCCTTCGTGCTTTATTGAGTCTGCGCCACGTCTCCACGCTGAAGACCATCTCTGCTGATCCCGTGGAGCGTCATCAAAGCTGAGTAGATTTATTTATTTCTGTTCTATCAGCCACCCTCGGGGCATCATCGACGTCATCACGCACGTCTTCAACGTGCCATTTAATCTGTAGAATAGCACAAGTGCTAACTGTGCTATTTTGTCTACCTTCATTCTACAAGGCGGATCAAGTGCATCCTACCTCCTATTAATATTGTAATTAACTTGTATAGTTTAGCATCTGCACATATAATTGTATCTCAACCTATTATTATATAATAAACTTGAGTTGTGGGAAGTCTTGTGTTTAATTTGATAGGATAGCCTCTTTCTTCTCTCCAGCAAAGGCGCCCATAGTCTCGTGCCTCTGCCTGCTGAACCCTAGTTGGTGGTAACGATCTGGGGCAGCTAGGTGAAAAACAAGCCAATCGCACCAGAAGGGTTACAAGGGTACCTAATAACATAGGGTACTTTATAATAAAAGTGCAAAAGAAAACTTCAAATCAAAAAGGTTTGTTAAATTTCGTAAGTTTTTTTTTAAATTAAGTATATATTTTTTAAACTGACAAGTTTAAAATTACGATAATATCACTTTTGGCTTAAATTCAACGACTTCGGTGCCCCGCCATGAAGAGTAAAAAGTGAGAGATACTTCTTGGTTGTAATATTGTAACAGCGGGATAAAAAGTCCAAAGTCGCCCTTTCCTAAAGCCCGTTACAAAATCATAGCTGCAATATTTTTATAGAAAATATTTTTTTAATGAGGGTAGTGGGGGGGGGGGGGGACGACAGAGCCCATTTCCCTATAAATCTATTCCTCAATCCTTAATCCTACTATGGTTGACAGCACATTTGTTGCACATGTGGCGGACCGTCAGTCGACCTACTGAATCGAATTTCCCTATAGTGAAAGATTTAAAAAAAAAAAATTAACTGTTGGGAAGCTATATTATCAGCGAGTAACATAGGCTATATTTTATAATGTTACGCGGACGAAGTCGCGTGCAACAGCCAGTAGATTATATTTCTATTAACCAAATCCGTGCACGGGTAAAAATCGCCCCGTGAGTTCTAAGCCTAAGAATGTTGAACGTGAGAAATTCTACTGAAAATTATAGGTACTCAGAATACGCGTTAAAAAGCACGTTTCCTGCATTCTGAAGATAACGTTTAGCAACTCGATAAATAGAATTTAGTATAAATAGCAGTGTAGAATCCGAGTAACTTCACAAATCATAGAAACATTACAAAATGGATACATTAGCCCTGTTTTCCACTTTAGTTCTAGTTGCGGCTATCTTGGTTCTATCGAGTAATCCATTAGAAATATCTTCGTTGTTCAAAGATAAGCAAACCACGAAGCGGAACACTGAATACTTTGACATTGAATTGAAGACGCCCAGCATGGGATTCGCTTTAGAATCAAACGATCAAGAACGCACTTTCTTGAAGAAAAAGCCGATACTCAAAAAATCAAGAAAGTCATGCGAAACCAAGGAAGAGGCTAAATTTGAATCTCAAAGTAAAAATATGGTGAAGCCTGAAAGAACGAAACGCTGTGAACACGAATGTCATTTTTTTTTAATTTCTTTTTATTTTTTCTTTTCTTTATTTTTTTATTTTATTTCAATATGATATTTTACGCCCCATATGAGCTCGGCACCCATATATATGTAAGCATATGGCAAGAGCTGCGCAGGTCTAGAGGCGCTTACGGACCAAGTCTTGGTTATGGCATACCGCCACCATCATCGGGTAGTACCAGCAGTGGCTCGGCAACAACAAGTGGCGGTAGCAGTTCAGGGGCCGTTTTCACCAACGCCAAGGATGGGGATTGCTGTATTCCCTTTTTGCTCGCCTTCCGTGATTTCCAGCACATTGAGTACAATAACTCGTACGGTTTTCCATTGCGTCAACAAAAAAGCCACCACAATTTTAGGATATCTTTTGAGCTTATTTATACTTTTATTTTATTTAGATATTTATTACGCTATTATATGATTATGAATGAAATTATTTAAATTGGAAAAAATAAAAATGAAAAACATTAATATGTTTCAATTTTCCCAGCAGTTCCTTACACCTTACATTTTACATTAATGTAAAATAATATTTTCTAATCAATGCAATAAACAAAATACCTACTCAATGTGTAACTTAAAAGAATATGTCTCAATGAGTAACTCCAGACAAGCACGTCCACTGAATATTTGAGAGATGGTAGACATTTCGGGGTAAGTACATATTTGAGGCAAGCTGAAAACTTATCCTTCTATAATACCCTAAACACAGAACTACAACCCTGTCTGGGGAGTAGTGGGGGTAAATCAACCCTTATATAAGGAAAAGTTTTCAGCTTGCCTCAAATACCTGCCCGAAAATGTCTACCATCTCTCGGTCCATTTGGCAGCGTTCCACTCCATGCCACTCAAAATCACATGTGAATGTGAATTTCCAAACATTCCAAAATCCCTGCTCCAACGGACGCAGTCCAACTCACCGTGAATGCGGAACTCACGCGCTACGTTGCGCCGTTCCACGCCGCGCCACTCGTGAGTGTTTAAACCGAAATCCAATTTGAGCTCATTTCGTCGTCATGGACTTATGGAGCTCATGGAGTGCCCGTGAATGGCAGCCTTTAGATTGTATTTACAAAATGGATATAGAACTGAAAACTGCAAAATGCAGTTTGCTCCACCACCACTACTTTTCAGATCCAGACCAGTCTTTACAACCTCATTGCCTAGATGGCGTTGTAGGTATCAGTTCAATCAAGTTAACAATAATTTATTATAAATAATTATAAGGTATCTGTAAAAATGTATATAGGTAAATCGAAACGGAAAATAAAAAAACAAGGTCATTCGTAGATCAGCATAAAACGCAATGCATAGTTTTATTTATTAAAATAATAAAAAGCAATTATAAGTGCAAATATGGCCATCCATTGATAACAGACGTACCAGGACAAAAACTTCAAGTACGATCCCCGACATTTAGCCAAATCGAGTTGGATTTATAAGTACATTCCGGTTCCATCAAGTTGGAGCCACAACACCAGTGAGTCAGAGTTAACTTTGAAAATGATGATTCATAATTCTAACTGGTGCTTGTATCCCTGACAATGTGTACGCAAAATTAACGAAATATGTCATGCCACTACTTTCCACTTTAGGCCAGGGTCAACTTTCAAATGTTCATTTTCGAAATTGACCGTGTCGTGAATCGAAGCCGTGTACCGATGTACCCTAGTATAGAGTGTTAAGGCAAGCAGTCTAACCACTCATCCAACTGGCTCGTTAAAAATATAAATCTAATATACCTATAGGTAAGCAAATTTACAACAATTGACATGTCCAGAAACGATAATATACAAAGTTAACAGACAGACAGACAGATGAGTTACTTTCACATTTATAATAGGATTAAAAACAGACAGACACATAACTACTAGGGTTTTGGAATCCCTTATCTAGAACATTTTTTTTTCTTATTTGATTGGTGAAGTAAATAAGAAAAATTTTGCTTTATCTTCATTTATATTGTATTATAGACAAATTTGACGAGCCCTTTGTTGGAGAAATTGAGGTGCTTGCATTAACGCTCTTTCTAAGGGGTCTCGGGTCGATTTTAGGCCTCCATCTACTTGGCGCCCACGTCTAAGATCCCACGGGATCTTAGGATTTTTTTTTCAGGCACTGTTAAATGTAGAAATTCATAGTTGACTCTGGTCTGAATCTACAACGGCAAGAGATAGCGGGAACACTGCATTTCGCGGTCATCTGGGCAGCCCGTTACTAGGTGGCAGTAACCACCCAGAAAACGCCGTAATACAGCATGTGTGCTTTTGTGTTTCTATGAGTGATTAATATGTACTTATATGGAATAATATTGAAGACTAGCTGGTGCTCGCGACTTCGTTCGCGTGGAATAGTTATTTTGGGAATCAGGGGGGGTTTTCGCAGCGCACGCAACGGAAGTCCTCAAAGATGAATAATTTTCCCCGTTTTTTCCACATTTTCGACTGTTTCTTCGCACCTATTACTTAGTCGCAACGTGATGTTATATAGCCTAAAGTCTTCCTCGATAAATGATCTATCCAACACAAAAATAATTTTTCAATTCGAACCAGTAGTTCCTGAGATTAGCGCGTTCAAACAAACAAACAAACAAACAAACAAACAAACTCTTCAGCTTTATATATTAGTATAGATATTGAAGATTCTATATCGCCGATAAATTATAAAACATTATCACTTTTGAGATTTATGAAATTTTCCACTAACCGGAACGTGTCTACTAACGCGTTAATAAGCACGTTTTATGCAATCTGAAGATAATATCGATGATTAGAATTTAATATAAATAATACCAGTGGAGAATCCGAGTCACTTCACACATTAAGAAGTTAAGAATATCCCGCAAGGTTGAGGAAGGGGCGAAATCTGAATCTCAAAAAAAAATATCACGAACTTACAATGGCTGATTTAAAACAATACTATACGGAATCTGTAGAGCGTCAACAAAGCATATACGAAAAATACGAAGAACAAAAGAATATGTGTCACGAATCGAAAGCAGATAAGTCTCGAAACGTAGAAAATTACTCAGAAGGAGAATTGGACGAAACAGTTAAAAAACCGAAGGAAGCTTTAGGTAAAATTCAGAAGTCAAAACGCCAATCAGCATCCTTAAATAATCTTTTTTCTTGTTTTAATGATGAACCATTAAAACAAGAAAAAAGACTACCTAAATGGAAGAAAGTATTGAATAAAATTATGGAGATTGGACATAAGAGAATGAAATCATATTTGAAGAGTGAAGAAGGCGAGAAAAAACGGGAGGACCATATGAAGAAAGTCTATAGTGAATTACTAAAAACAAAAACATTGCCAAGCACCAAAAGCATTTGTACGCATCAGAGCGCAAGAGCTGCGCAGGTCAAGAGGCGCTTACGGACCAAGTATGGAATACCGCCACAACCATCGGGTAGTACCAGCAGTGGCTCGGCAACAACAAGTGGCGCTAGCGGTTCAGGGGCTCTCCCTTCTTCGGCACATTGATTACAAGCTCATACTCTGCTCCCGACTACAGTGAGCACTAAAGTTCTTCAATTTTTTTATTTATTTATTATACGGTAATAATTTACGATTTAAAATTTTTTATATGGTACAATGGTAAAGAATAAAAATGAAAAAATATTTATATGTTTCATTTTCCCAGCAGTTCCTTACAACATTTTACATAAATACGAATTTTAATATTTTCAAATCAATACAATGAGCAAAAGGGTTATGAGCATAATATTATATTCGCAAAATATTATATTCTCAAAATATTATATTAATACTTTAACTTGATCGTAACAAGAGGATTGTCTTTTTTATACATAACCCACCCTCGCAAAATTTCGTTCATAATATTGATGCAAAGGATTTTATAAAGCTCTATTATAAAAAGTAGAGATTGTGGCCGTCATATTCACTGCCCAGGTAATGTAATGATGCGATGACAAAAAGAAAAACATTTTCCATTTAATTTTTAATTAAAATGTTCTACATATCTTCACTTGGCTAAACATTAAACATAATCAAACAGATTTGAAGCCTGAAGAATTCATATAGAGCATAATGAACATTAATTTCTATCGGTAACGTTATCGTTCGCAATATTCTTTTTTATAAGCACATAAGTATGCCTAAGTACTGAACAATAATTGTTTAATCTAAAGTAGTAAATCTAATAGGCAAGATTGCGACTGGCTCCGATTCACTTGGTTTCTCAATGTACAAACTCCAGGTTCGCTTATCCAAATCAAAAATACCTGTAACAGACAAATTTGGATACAATATAAATAACGGAATACCAGCGCAGGTTTCTAAAACCTGCATTATGCTGAGTTGGAGCCGGTTTGTTGCAGGGGACGTTTGTGTGTGTCTTCTAAGTTATTTTTTAGGTACCTATATCTATGTATGTCCCTTGTTGCAAATAAAACTTATTCTTATTCTTATTCTTATTCTTAAATATTATGTTTTATTTTGGACCTTTTTTGTTGCATTTTATACTAGCATCTAGATTTTTCTGTAAATAGTATTTTATATCTTGTATCATTGTATCTACTCAGCACATTCTCATACAAATTAAGTTATTATTATTATATAAATGATAATCAGGACAATATACTTATACTTGAATATATTTTTAGTTTAGAAAATTATAGAAATTGACTTTCGAATATCAAATAGGTATCTAAACTTACCGGCGGCAATAGTTTTTATGACAGCACCCTTTTTGTCTTGAAATACATTGAAGATTTTGCCGCTTGTGTCAGACAGGATTTTCTCGACATCAACTCGTTTTTGTGGGGGATTGTGATTGTGGATTGCTTCAAGGCGCGCTTCGCTGCTGTCTATGATTGGCCCAACGACCTCATTGACAGGAAGACGTTGGTATCTAAAAGAATGGTATTGATTATTTTGATAAGGGTGATACTGATAGAGAACTTCGCGCTCATCGAAATAAAACGAGAACTGTTACCGAGAATTTTGGAGTTTACTACTTACGAATCGGTTTGCATATAGCCCGTGGGTTTTTTTTTCTGGTTTTGACATATGTTTTAATGACTATTGATATTTAAACCTACTTATATACCTACATATTATGATATATTCTTTTGGTCTTTAACACTTACATGTTACAATGAACGAGGGGATCCTTATAATACTTCTCGATGTTGAGCGAAGATTGGTTCGCCTTTAGATCTGGTGCCACCTCGATATTGTACAGCTGCCGGCCACCCCACGAGTCCGACCAGAGCATGTTGACGGAGAACCCGTTGGCCACACCGAGACCTTCGTCGCGTATGATCCTCTCCGCCTCGTCAAAGTTCTTTGATGTGAGCAGAGCTCTAGTGATGAAAGTGCGAGCTGCAAACAAATTCGAATATGTTACGAAAGAGATGACAAGTGCTGAAAGGGTGCTGTATATTTTTTTTTGTATATTAATAACACAGATATATACAAAAAGAATTATGACGCCATAATATCTTGGAAATGTAACAGGTGGATGTTTGATTTTATTTTGACGTAATGGAACTTTATATTTTTAAACTATGGCATTAAGTATGTGACCAAACCGCGGATATCCACCCAAGTCTATTATGTATTAAGTTATAAACTTTACTGAAAAAAATATATGCGAACTTCCTCGCAGGAACTACAGTCAGCTCCAGAACTATTTCATGAATAATGAAACGAATATGCAAATTTCATACATACACACATACAATTATTTATAACTAGCTAGTGCTCGCGACTTCGTCCGCGTGGAATAGTTATTTTGGGAATCATTTGGGTATCTCGAACGGTTTTCGCAGCGCACGCAACGGAAGCCCTCAAAGATGAATAATTTTCCCCGTTTTTTTCCACATTTTGTTATATAGCCTAAAGCCTTCCTCGATAAATGATCTATCCAACACAAAAAGAATTTTTCAATTCGAACCAGTAGTTCCTGAGATTAGCGCGTTCAAACAAACAAACAAACAAACTCTTCAGCTTTATAATATTAGTATAGATAGGATAATAGCCATCATTAGATTACTGGGAGTACCTAATAATAACTTACGAGTGCTTCCAGGTTTCAACTGACGTGGGCTTAGTGTGTTGATGGAAAACACCAGTCCATTTTCATTGTAGCCCATTGTGTAACCGGGAAGATGGCCGGCGTAGCACAACGATGCGAATCGTTCTTCCACTGCCTGCATTCACAATTTTAATTGCTTAACAATATGGCCGTTACTTAAGCTTGTATTGTTGAGCGCCATCTTGTTGTGGTTTAGAGAAATAGAAGGTAGATTTTTCCGCTTTTTGGAACAATCTTCTTTTAAGGAACAATATCAACTCTAACGGCCTTATTCATAAAAAGTTATAGAAGGCTTATTAGCTTGTTATAAGAAATTTACCAAAAAGTGTTATTCATAAACGTTCAATAGCAGCAAACCGCTTAATAAGTGTTTCATAAAGTTATTGAAGCATGGACCCTACTATAAGCCTCTAATAAGGGAACAATTCAAGATGGCCGACTTAAAACAGCTGACCGACTGACTGATTTCTGTTGATGTTTGATGTGGAGTTTGAATTTTGATTGATGTTTGTTTGTAAAGGAATTAGCAAATAATAGTTTAAATTACATACTTATGTAAGATATAACATAATAAGTGATATGTAGTAAAAATACAATATATTTTTCAAGTACATAATTTATTTTTTTCTCATAATAAGCAATTTTCTTTTGCACTAAAATTTCTTTTAGGTCCAATATTCTCCCTTTCTTCATTTTTTATTTGGGCTTCATGAAGCTCCTTCCGACACTCCATTACATGATTCACAATATTTGCAGCATAGTTTTCTGGCTGAAATAAAAATAGCACTTATTATGTGTGGAATGAAATATTATGTGGGATGTTTATTTGGCATACAATATTTTATAGATATGAGCATATTAGAGCTATGTGAGCCCAAAGGCTGTAGTGCAATAACACACTATCAACTTTGCATTGTCATGGTGTTATGTGACATAATTATTTATTATTTCTCCACTACATATTATAATACAAAGTCCTCCGCCCCATCTGTCTGTCTGTTTGTGATAAACTCAAAAACTACTGCACCGATTTTCAAAATTCACAGTTAGAAAACTTTGAGAAAAAGAAAAGTGGTTCCCTCATGACAGCAATGCTTACAATTTCTAATAAAATAATAATAATAATTTTTTGTTTTAAATTTGCATCATGCGATCAGTCCAAAGAATATGAGCAGATTTGTTGAAGGTGTTTTAAAAATAATAAAATAAATATATTTATAACAAATAAAAAATATTTAATAAAATAATTCGTTTAGGTTAGGGAATATTTGAAAGCTAAACATGAAATTACCTGATTTATTTGGTCTGAATCAAACTCGTTTGTATCTATAATGAATTCGTTTGGGAGCCACAAACTTATATCTTCAGCGTTGTCTAGCTTCCTTGGCGGCGGTGGACCACCACCAGTCACAACAGTTTGTTTTCTTTCTTCTACTTTTTGTCGTTTTTGGGTCATCTTTAAAATGCCCCACTGGGATTGCAGCTGAGTAATGGTACGTGTGGTACCATTGCACATACCTACTATTGAAGCTGGAAATAATGAACAACTTTAACAAACATCTAATATAACAATAACGTACGCATTAAATATGTGTTAGTTCATGTCTTAGCAATTGCCAAACTAAGCTATACATACCTGACTTGTAAATCCGCTCACGCTGCTTGTATTTTGTAATTGCAATTAGTGTCCGTATTTTTATTTTCGATCGCTTCAACTCTCTCCCTCACCAATTCGAACAATAGATGCTACGGAAGTAAAAGTAAGAAATTAATAAACAGAAAATACTACATAAACACAACTAATGGCAAATGAATATTTAAAAAAAAACACTCACTTTATCTTCCTCTGACCAATTTAGGCTTCTTTGCCGTTTTTTATCCACTTTTGGATTCCATAGTTAATTGCGAATCAAAAATTTGTTAACAAAATCACTTATTTATCACACAAGTAAATTGGGTTATATTTTCAATTTTCATAAGAAATGTCAAAATATGACATAAAAAAAATCACTTTACTATCATTTGGGGCGTGGATACAGAGATTTTAGCTTTTTGTCTATGAATTCATCAGAACGGCAACATAACAATGATAAACTAAATAATAGCGACATATTAGTTATGACAGGCTTATGGAACGTTTATGAATAGCAATTTTATAATAAGCTTATTAAGGTCTTATGAGTGTTTTAACTATTGAACGTTTTAAGCCTCTAATAAGGGATTTTTATGAATAAGAGCGTAAGTTTTTAAGTATTTTATGTATATTGTGTAAATTTATGTATACTGTTTGTTTCCTGAATAAATAAAATTTAAAAAAAAATTCTGCACGGTGGGCAGCCGCATAAATCATCCTGTTGTTGCTTGTATACTTAGCGGACTGTAGCCATGGACCATTTGCACATGCACATGCAAATGTATCCATTTACACATCCATTTGCACATGGACCGTACTGCTACCACTTAAAATATAAAAAAAATAAAAAGATTCATAAAGGCGAAGCCTGATCCAGCGTAAAAGACTAACTTCTACGCAACAGTTTCTAGTGCAAAATTGCGAAAAAACATGAAAAATGCTGTTTTATTTTATAATTTTATTTGAAGTAATTATTGTTCTTCAATATCCCTGAATTACTTTCATCACTGCTCGTCATTGTTTTGAAATTAAAAACTTAATCAAAATTTTATTAGTAACGCAATAGTTAATAAGTTTTCTGTATGATCCATAGGTAGGTATGATCGCTAAAAATCTACGGATAGGGCAAATCCTTATTTACAGTAATTTGACGTATATGAGGTTATCTGTCAAAACATTATAGAAATGCACAAGCAGATCCCATAAAAAATTCTATCCACAGTAAACAGTAAGCACTCTGATGGATAGATAACTAGATAAATATATGTAGAGTTTGCTATCTATCTGTGGATAGTTAGGTTATTGAAAACGTGGCGTAAGCCGACTTCGGAGTGATATTATAATTAATTTCGAACATTCTCATGGTTTTGAATCATTTATTATTCTCAAGTGATAAACACGACACAAATGCACTTTTACAAGATTAATTTAAATTTCAATTAAGTGCCACTCCTCTTACCACCCTCTAATATTTTGATTCTTTTAAATTTGTATTTTAATTTAAAGTCTGGAGTCAGTCTATAGGTCGTATTATGAAATTCAAATCAAGCGAAAATCACTCGTTTTTCTCTGATCTAGTATGTTACTTTTTCAGTAGGTATGTTATTTCATTTAATAATATTTAATTATTCATTTAAAACATTCGATTGGTATTCTATAGAAATCTTATACTGTAAACAATTTCTACATTCAGTTAAATAGATAACCAACGCAAAACGAACGTGACAACTGGCACGATCTCAAATTATTATCAACAATTAAATATAATAACTGATGTTAGATTAAAAAAAAGTAACGTACTTAAATACTATGTAACATCTATATTTATTGCTGTAATTAATTAATTATATATACAAACAAATTTATAATTTATAACCTACCTAAAACTAAAAACATTAAAAAAATATTATTTTAATTTATATTTATACATTCAGTTAATATTTAAAAGAATATGCACGAATGGTAGGAATGTGAATTGTTCTCAGACAAATGTTTTATATCTAGGTATTAATGAGACATGCATCTTCTGAGTCTTTTCAATTTCTTGTGTGGCTTGTAAGTGATTCTTTAAATGAGTTGAATTGTACACTAATTATATACATATTATGTACCTAATTGTTAAGTATACTACTGTTATGAGTATATTATATAAATAATAAAAAAAAAACACAAGCTAACAAAAGTTTTCGCTTCACGTCATAGTTATTTCAGCGACTTTATATTGATTATAGACTTTATATTTATTTATATTGACAGTACCATGTTAGCTCATGATGCTTTTAAGTAGGTCCTTTCAATCCCGATCAATTTTAACTTTGAGAAGAAGCTTCTCTCAACAGAAGCTAATATTGACAACTGCTCTGGTTCCAAGACCCATTGAGCTAGTTGTTTTAACTTTGATAATGTTGCCAGATTAACTTTTATGGCTGACTGCTGGCTGCCATAAATGATGTCTAGGATCCATAAGATTTGCATCTATAGGTACTCACCCCATTTAATTTATCTTCAGCGGTGGGTATTATGTGAGCAGATAATATGTAGAAATGATTCAAAGTTTCCGCAAACGCATCTTCTGTGTGCCCCAATACACCCTGCAATAAATAGTTCGGTATCACATTAATTTCTTACTCACACAGCCTTGATGTTTTCTGAAAAATATTTTCTGCTCATACCGTGTTGGCTGTTACGATGCCTATAGAGCTGCATCCGCCCGTATCATTGCGGTTGATTTGGTTTTCATTTATTGTACCAATGATATCGTCCATTTGCAGTAGAAAGAGCTGAAAAAATGCAGACATTTCAGAGCTTATAAGTTATCAATCTTTTTTTGCCAACTTCTGGAAACCTCTGAAAACTAAATCGTATCACACGCACCAAGCGCATCGTCAGACTGCCTACCAACATATACATTAAAAAAATATCATAAAATATTATTAAGTATTGTAAGTAAAAGTACCTGGTGAAAAGGAATATTAGCTCCATCTGCAACGCCCTGTATCTCTTTCACATAGTGAGGAAATCTTTGTTTCATATTAGTCAGAGTTTTATCGTAAGCATTTCGACCCGTGTCCGTCTTGTACTCAGCTTCGAATTGTCTCAAATTTTCATATGTCGCGATGAAGTTTTTAATCACAGAGGAGAAGATGCGACCCTTTAGAAATAATAATAAATAAATACATAAATATATTCACATAAGTAAGTAGGTATTCAACACAGCACCATCTAGTTTCACAGTAAGCAACTAATGCTTGTATTATGGAGCAAAAATGTAACTTTCATTTAATAAAATAAAAATAAATTAAATAATTATTTTTCTTGAAAATCTACTGTATGTTAAACATATTATGTTCCTTTGTTTACATTGTGGTTAAACAAAATAAGATTGTTTTATGTTTGTGACTCCTCGTCTTTGGTACTACCTACTTGAATTGTTACCGCTGATGGATTATTAAGTACAGACAGGCAGAAAGATCATTGTTACAGACAGGCAGAATTTTCTATATAAAAATAAGGTTGCTGTCCGTTTCTGGCTGTTTCTCCGCTAAGTTCTTCTAAACCTAACGGATTTTGATAGTATTTTCACTAACGGAAAAAGGAACAACACAAACATTTTAATACTAAGTAATGTTCACTAGAAACAAAGATACATAATTCTGCTATTGGGCCGAATATGTGGCTTGAGAGACTTTAATATTATAAAAAAGTTACCTTAGCATTACATTTTTAATGGGTAGGCTTACAATTTACATATAAAGATATGTTTATTTAATACTTTTATTGCTAACTGTACATATATATCCATATGACGCCTCATTAACCTGAAGCGGTTTTCCTTTCATTGTAACTCATGACACTTATGACATTATCTCACAATTTGATGTGGTTTATACTTCAGAGGAAATTATACCTTTTTTATACAAAGGAGTAGGTAATCGTACGACCATTCGTGACCACTGATAATTTTTGAACAGTTTGTTCAAAAGCACTATGGTGATTTCAAGTAAATTGGCTATGGTGATTGTATTTTAGCAAATTTTATACTTTTTATATTTTATACTACAAAGATAATAAGTTATCATAACTAACTTCGTTTAATATATTTTCGAGTATTTGTTAATATAATATAACTATAGACTCTAGATTTCAAATTTTAAGAGAACCATTTTTTATTTCACTTAGTACAAAGTAGATAAATAAATAATCCACACTATGCGTTTTGTATTACACATGCTTAATATATTATGATGATTTTCAACGACTTTTATTGTGATGTTTAAGTAAATAGATTTTCTATATGAGATATTGTAAGTACGTTTCGCTGTTACTGTCATCAACCCTGATATCAATAGATAAAATCTACGTTCTCTATACACACACACACAGAGAGAGAGAGAGAGATACAATATAAATAATACCGTCTGTCTGTCTATTAGGTACAGTTCTGTGACTTATGGATCGGTCTACTAATTAACCTTTTCATGACCGATCGGGTAGCGTTATATGGAAATAAAACAAGTTATTTACACTCACCGTGTCAAATCCGACATCGTAATGACTTCCACGGACATAGATCACTGGAACAGATGTTCGCCTTTCCAACTGCTTCTCCGGAGCTGCGTTGCCTATGAAAAATATTAATATTTCATTCAAATAGAAAGTCAACTAAAATTCCTGCAGATCTTTCTGCAATACCTCTATCTAAACAAATTCCTAATGGAGCCCCTAGACAGTCAAAATTGCTTGACAAGCATTTACGTGCTTGACAAGCATACTTGATGAGGCTTGGCATACTTGTCAAGCATCCGCACTCATTTTAATCTCAGTCGCTACAGAGTGACCCAGTGTAGGTACTTGACATTAAATATTTTTGCATGCTTGACAAGCATGCAAAAATATAATTTTTATCAAGCATTATCAAGCACGTAAATGCTTGTCAAGCACATCAAGCTCCGTTTGATCATATTATACATACTCATAATGATAGACACATTGTTATAAAATTTGCCATAAAAGGTAATATTTAAGACAGTATTATTATGTCCCACAGGTCTCTTCTCTATAGCAGAAGTTATGAATACAAAAAAAATACACATATAAAACGTAAATATACCACGTATATTTACGTGGTTATAAATACACCACTTTCAGCACTGTGGTTCCACAATTGGAAGATTTCCAATAATTACTAGTAATTTTTCGTCACGGTTAAGACAAGGTTATTATTTCTTATCTACGTATGAAATCAAATTCAAATACAATGTTTGCTTTTCTTATTATAGATACTCTCGGCATCGCAACACAACGATGCAAATATTTTTGAAAATAATATACACAAATCTTTACAAAAATAGACAGAAGAAGCGACTATATTTTATAATAAAAAGTGTATTATATCCTACTTCTATAGACAGAAGACCAGGATTCAAGACTGTGTCTGCAATGGCAGGAGCCGATCATTTATTCCATTGTTGTGATAGAGTGATAGGTAAATTTTACTACGCTTATACGACTTTTGGCTTTGTTACTCGCACGGTCTACTAATCTTCAAAATAAACTTGATACTTCAAACCAATAGATAATATTAAAAATTCAAATATAGCAAATGATATTCAAGATTCAAGCACATATATATCAGCGAACTTGAATGCAACATATACAATATGTACAGCCATATTACGCGTTCATGTCACATTATGTTTAATACCATGGTTAACAACGCCTTTGACAATAAAAAAAATAGTGAGATATAAAAAGAGGTTCGTTACTTATATAAAATTGGGATCTGTTTTGTCACTATACCTACTTCCTTAACGATTTTTTTTATAAATCTTTTGCATATTAATAAATTGTATGCTTTGAAAAACTGTTTATACTCTACTAGCTAAACGCTCCCGGCTTCGCTCGGGTTAAAAAAAATATATTCTATATTCTATCTTTTAAGTTGGACCAAATTACACATAGTTACGTAGTTTTATCAAAATCGGTTCAGTAGTTTAGTAGTCCATAGGCGACAAACATGTGACACGTAATTTTTATAATATATAAGGATATCCAGTGGTGCCCACAAAGTCTGAAATTCACATAGTAAGTAGGTATGTATACTTTATAAAAATAATAATAAAATAAAAATTCAACGCCACAAAAAGGATGACGTTATCTTCAAAAACCTACTATTACGAATGAAATTTAACCTACATTAATAAAAAAAAATAAAAATATTGGAGCGCTCAGCCGCAATAAAGAAAAACGAATGCACCGGGAAATAAAACATGTTTATGTAATAAAATTAATAAAAGAGCGGTTATTATATTTATAATACTCACACTTACTCACAGGCAGAGAACGTGCAAAAAATACTCCGAAAGGTACATATTATGCGATTCTATTCTTTTTTTGTAGATGATCATACTTATAAGAACTAATCAAATAATTGCTTTAATATTAAGCATCAGAAAAACAAGTGTCTTAAGATAAAAAGTGAGATATATTAAATCATTGAAAAGGTAATTGATATACTTATCTACTGTAATGTTTAAAGTAATGTCATTCGATTTTTTATGGATAATTTTTGTATGGATATTTTTTGTATGGGCAAGGTCCACCGCAAAAAGTGGGTGCATTCTAGTTTTAATATTAAAATAATATTAATATTATTCTAAGTGTCTTTCATTATTTATTTAATATTATTAATAAAAAATGTTTAAATTAATATTGAACCTAACAGTAGCCTAAAATGTTAATACGAACGAAAAATATATATTTAGATATTCATTTATACATAAATTATTTTATTTTAATTAAATACTTTTAGAATCTTTAGGGTAAAAACAATCCTTTTATATATAACTAGCTTTTGTAGGCACCTTCGCCCGCGTAATTTTATAAAATACTAGCTGACTCAGCAAACGTTGTTTTGCCAAAAAAAAAAAAAAAGAAATTGGGTATGAAAAATAGATGCTGGCCGATTCTCAGACCTACCCGATAAGCACACAAAATTTCATCAATATCGGTCCAGCCGTTTCGGAGGAGTTTGGCAACAAACACCGCGACACGAGAATTTTATATATTAGAGATGGCCTATGCTACTCGCTGATAATGTAGCTTTCTATAGTGAAAGAATTTTCAAAATCGGTTCAGTAGATTATGAGTTGATTCATTACAAAAATACAAATCTTCTCTCTTTATAATATTAGTAGGTACCTATAGAAGCATATAGGCTTCGCACTGATAATTTTTTTAAGAAGTATAATTTCTTATAAATACACTTTTCTTATATTACTAGATTATTTTTATTCACAATATTTATAGTTTAAGACTTCTTTTAACTATTTCAACACTTACCGTTAAAAGTTCTCATAGTACAAACTCTATACTGGCTTCGAAATTTACAATTTCGAACTCCGAGTAACAAAGTCGCATCGGCAACAGCACGAGTAACACTGCGCCAAGTCCTTATACCACTGTACATAATATACTTTTCTCGGTTACTTAGTTCGAGTACAACAAGGACCCAGAGCGATTTTGCTGACCACGATCAAGGATATCGTAATACATCCGTTAGGATATTCTAGTGATGCAACTGATCATAAGATACTTATCTTTTCGATAACTTTTAGATGGGAATCACCGTCCCCTTGATAAACAAGTTGAAGGTCTACACTTCTCTGAATATACACATACCTATACCATATTGCACACTAGTTATATCTTTACATAGTAGGTACAATTGTATCGAGTTCCGTACGTAACCGGTAATTAAATTTATATAAAAAAAACTGCTTATTGAATGCCAATTGTATCGCTCTGAATTAAAATTGTTTGTCATTGTTTTAATTACAAATGATCTATCTAGGCGTATAATATGTACCTAATTGAATGTTTGTTTTTTCCTATTGAATAAAATATGTATGTACGAATAAGTCTGTTTGACGAATAAATAAATTTCAACATAGTACTTACTTACCTTTTTTTTTTTTTAACGTTGGGAAATCCTCTTGGATACCCGGCAGTGAAGGGGACACTGCGGGGTTATGCCGGATTCCTACCGGCTAAAACCCCTGTAAAAGCATTTTAGAGTCTCTATTTGATAAGTCATCCAAAAATCCTTTACATAAAGTAAATGTTTCGATTAACATTGTATTCTCTCAAGTACATTATATCTAATGCTTTGTAATGTTGAAGTAATAAATAAACAAATCAGCGACTGTCCAATCCAGATAGCACAGTGCTGTGTGTTGTCACGCGTACAAAATGTGAGATACCGTAGGGCTGTCAAAATTATCCTGGTGACCTATACTGAAAATAGAGTACTGTAATCCCTTGATTCCTTATTTAATTTTTATTTAGCCGACATCAACTTTCTTCTTCTGTTTCTGCGCTTATTTCTTGTAAACCACCTGCCGGATTAACCACCTCTTTAGCCGGAGCTAAAGAGCTAAACAAGGAAAATTTTTGTATATAATTGAGAAAAAAAAATCGCATCCGTGCTAAGCCAGGGGAGGTTCGCTAGTAATTCATATGATGCAAATTTTTGCTTCAAATTATATTATATATAAAAACTTTCCTTGTTTAATGCTTTAACTCTCCGTCAATGAGATGCTCTTTCTACTTATGGAAACCATGATAATATCGCGAACATACAGACAGACAGATACGGCGGGGGACATTGTTTTATATACATATATGTATGTAATGATTGTTAAACAAATAGACACTTATCAATAAGTTTTCTCTTAAAGTGCATTACTACTCGTATAAAACAGGATATTTTACAAATATTTTAACAAACCATTGGTCAACCCTAAACTTTAGATAAGCGGTAACTTTAATATTCAAGCAAATTCCATTACCCTAACCAAGTGTAATAATCCTTATAAAAAGGTTATTCCACTATGTATCAAACAGGAATTTCTGGCGTTCTCTCATACAAATTATTCTCTGCCACATACTCTTTAGTAGGTAATATGGAAATACGTGGTATACTTAAATGTGATTTCAAAGCTACATAATGATTATGTAAGAAATAAAGAGGAAAATCGGTCAGAAACTAGGTGAAAGAAACGGGACGGTACACCCAGGTACCTACTAGGTACATATTTATCGAACACTTTCCTTGAGGAAATATTTGCATTCGTTGCTTCTAGGCAAATTAGCGTTGTAACAAATTATAATAATTATGTTAGAAATTACAATAAATATTACCTATTTACAAAAGAAACTCAAAATATAGTTTTATTGTTATTGTTATTGTTATTGTTATTAGGCATATACCTACATTATATAAATTACTAGCTACATGCTCCCGGGTTCAAATAAAAATTATCCTACTATGCTATATTTTAAGTTGGACCAAATTACACATAGTGACAGAGTTTTATCAAAATCGGTTCAGTAGTTTAAGAGTTCATTGGCGTCAAACAACATGACACGAAATTTGTATATGTATATAGAGAGATGAGTAGGTATCCTGATGGACTGCTCGATTTATGACTGCAAAACGCAATGTGCCATGAAACTATATTACTATTTTCATTACAGGTAATAAGCACGTGCCAAGTACATTACAGGGCGATAAAAAAAATTCAGAGATCATGAATTATCGTTTTGTTAATAATTATTAGCCAACTGTAATCAGTTAAGTTTTCGAATTATCAGTAACTTTAGATGTTGCACGCGTATTCGCCAGCGTAACTTTATAAAACTATGTTACTCGCTGATAATAGGTGAAGGAATTTTCAAAATCGGTCAAGTAGTTTTAGAGTTTATTCATTACAAAACACAAAAACCTAAAGAGTTTTTCAATCCTCCAAAAAGCTATGAACGTAGAATTTTTTTTTTAACACCCTAAACTTCCGTACTAGTGATTTATGGCTAACATAACTGTGTTACTTGATATGTTATCTTTGTATTTAATAGTGAAATGACATGGTAACTAAATCACTTTAAGATTAGTTTAACTTTATCTATAAATGCCAATCTATAAATGACAGCCGATCTATAAATGCCCAAATTTTTTAACAATCGGTTTGACATTGAACTTTGAAAATTAATACTTACAGGCAGTATTAGATTGACTGAAAAACTTGATATTTGCATGTAACGCGATATTGCGTTCACACAAATTTTGTTGAGATATTAATATAAAGTAGTTTTATTGAACATGATATGCGGTTTATTAACATTAGACTCTAGGCGACGGTACCCACTTACTATCAAGGGGACCGTCAGCCTGTCTGACAACCTTTACATAAAAAACGATCAATCGTAGGAGTGCAAGTCTTAATTGAAAACTTCTTACCTTCACAAACGAAGAAGCTAGGTTATTGAATTGATATTGAATTTATGACTGCAAGCAATTTCATGTCAGCAGTGAACATCAATCATTCAATCATTAAAAATTATACAATAAAATTGTTTTTTTACCATATAAAAGGTAAGTATTTTGATATTGATATTATTGATAAATTTTAAGCAATTTTTTTGTTTTGTATAAATAGCCGGACAACACTGATAAACACCCATACGTCGTCATTTGGTATTGTCTGATGTCATATTACGCAAACCAAGAACTGACGAGAGACTGAAAAAAAAATAACCAAATGCAATAATGTACTTTTGTGTAGTTAATTTATATGCTTTTTCCTCCATACAAATAGTGTCCATCGCTCTTGAAGAAGTTTTCACTTTGAAAAACAACTTATACGAGAGAAATATGGCGCAAAAAACAATAAAAAATGTCTTCAAGTATTTCAAGAAACAATAACACCAATAAAGTCCTATGTTTATTAACCAATTTAAATTTTCCGCAAGATAATTAATTATTTGAAATTCCTGCATAGTGTATTTAGCTTATTAAGGGTTTGACAGAATAGAATTTAGGTGTTAATTGATGGATTAGTTTCCTTCCCGAAGTCATTAACTTTTCTTATCAAATGTAGTATGGCATTCGCAGCATGCAGTAACTTATTTAGCATTCGAGCAGGTGGCATAGTTATAAATGATAATTATCGTAATTAAATATTTAATTACTCCAACGAAATGATTGTTTATTTATTTATAACAAATGTAAGTAATATTAAATTTGATAGGAAATATTTTATAAATTTGGTCTTTATTGTTACACTTTGGTTTGTTTTATAATATGTGAGGATTTATTATTATATAATATTATTTAAAAATTTAAAAACATAATTTAAGAACACAAAATCTAAAGTGATACAATCATATCAAAATATGGTTAGATAAATTAATATTTTCATGTAAATAGTATGAACGCGAAATATACATTATATCAAAGAATTTAATAAGCAAACTGTCAACCATTAATTTCTCACCGTTTCAGTGTCGACATAAGACACAATAAATCATTAAATAACTTAGTTCACTTGTCAATCTGTGTCATTCAAGTATTCGTGAATACTCAAGTTGTGAATATTTTACAAATTTGAATTTTTGGAATTTTTTAATTTGAAATTTGTTATAACTTTTTGTTTGTTTTGTTTTAACCAGAGTTTTTTTAATTTATGTGAAAGTATTATGTTCGTACCAAGCTTAAGCAAGGTAAGACAAATAGAGCAAATTAGTCTATTTACGGTCAAGCGAACTCAATCTTCGATCTCGTCTTCACTTGCCATCAGGTGAGATCAATCGCTTTCTCCTAGGATAAAAAATAAAATAATAAAACATACCTTTAAATGATTTTCTTCGCGGTTTTAAACTACTTAAAAAAGCCTCTTGCATTGAAGGGCCTTGTTTTTCTTAATACAATCAGTCTTATCTATTACATATTACAAATTGGAAAATGAGTTCGTTTTTCGTTAAACTTTCACGTCTTAACAACTTCATAATGAAATTTTGAATATACCTTTTCATGGAAACAAAAAAAGACAGCGTATTTTCCATCCAAAAAAAGTCGAAATTAATTAAAAAGCTAATTAAAAATAATAAGAATATTTATTTTTAAAACATTACCAACATCAATATGTTAGTAGATAGTAAATTAATTTAAATATATACCGGTCAGTCTATTAAAATATTATTACGCAGCGCAACAATAGTGAAATATTTTATTGATCGGGAATCCGGTGCAGCTGCGAGGCTCACGCTACAATTCACTTTACTTAAGGTTGCCACATTGTATTGTAGTAAATATATTTATGTATTATTACTTATGTACATATCTATATGTTAGATATGCTTTATTTTAGCATTACATATATACGAGTAAGTACCTACTAGCTGACGCACGCGACTTTATAGAATATATCCTATCTTTTAAGTTGGATGGACCAAATTACAGATAGTAACGAAGTTTGAACAAAATCGGTTCATTTGTTTAGGAGTTCATCGGGAACAAACCCGTGACTCGTAATTTTTATATATTAAGCAAATATTAAGATAAAAATTACCCAATAATTTGCATATTCATAAAATTTACCTAACATCTGAGAAATATCTGATACGATTTGAAAAAACTATCAAAAGTGGCGCCCTAACATTTAATATTTTAGTTACATTTTTTCAGGATTAAAAGTATAATAAATTATTTCATCCAAATCCGTTGAGTCGTTTTTTGCGTAAAAGAGTAAACATACATCCATCCAAACTCACAAACTTTTGCATTTAGTGGGATATTAGAAATGTAATGATAATTTTTTTGTCAACCCTATTAACGCTGTGATACAGTTCCCAATGCGCGTCTTTGGTTGTATTAGTTAGTAATTATGCAATAGAGACCTGCCCACCACAAGGTCGCACGCTATGCCTCCGCTCCAATTAATAAAATTATCAACTATTTTTAATTTGTTGATGACTAAACGGAATGAATAATTTAATGAAGCGATTATTGTTATTAATGATTAAGGGTGAAATTAAAGTACACGATAAATTCGATGACGACTAATTATGAGCATAATTCATCTACATATTTACAGTTAACAGTAATTTATAATACTTACTGGTAAAATGACATATTTCATGATACATATGTATCATAAAAGTTTTTATGTTATTTATTATGCTATGAACGTATTTTCCTAGTCTTAATCTTAATGCACCTATAGTACTTTTACTATTCACTTTTAGTATACTTACTTTATGTTTTGTTTTATTATTACAGTACCTATGTGTGTAAATGAAGCCTATTAAATTGGCGAAAAGTCGTAAGTCTTTTCGTTACAAGTTTTACATAGATATTTTCGTTACAAGTTTTACGTTTTGTATTATTATATTTTATTTATATTTCAGTTAATCAAGTGTAGGTAATATTTGCTACTATTTTGCTAACTGTACTTTTGTATTAGTGGCAGCGGGGAATTCATATTCATACTCTGGCGAAAGGGGAATTCTTTGTAGGTATTTTTTTCGAACTTCTGGTTTCCAAAGCGGCCGAATACGTGCGAGTGGCAAACCAATATTTGCCACTCGCACGTGGCTAATCTATCGATAGATAAGATAGATTCGATCGATCGATAAGCGATATTCGATAGATAGATAGTATAGTATATAAAAGAAAGTATATATAAAATAGCTTAAGTGTGGGTAAGTAAATGATATTTTTATTAATTTTATTAATACTCGTATATTACTTGTTCAATCTTTGCTTTAATCTACTATCGGACGGAGTTACGCTTTATTAACTGCAGTTCGTAGAGTAGCTACAAACCTATGATATTTTAGAATGAGTTTACTATGAGCTGTGTTAAACCAATAATTTATTTGGTTTTAATTCAGTTTAAGACTCACAAGCAAAACCGATACTAATAGACTAAAGTTTGACTATAACTGAGTCTCTTTAAAACTGTGTATATAATTACTTTTAAATACTCAATTATTATTTTACTTATTGTTTCTCATTTCTTAGGTTAGTTATACCTATCTCATAATTATAACTATTATATTTACCTCCACTATTTACATCCATGTCAATGGCATTAATGTTCTAAAGAAAAATATGTTTTTATTTTAGACTCTTTTTTTTAGACTCTTATCTTATGTCGATTGACAAACGGATTAGTCACATAAGACATTTTTTTTAAATACAAACCTTACAACCTACAAACCTTGGTAGACATAAGCTAGTATTTATTTATGTAAAGGTCGTCAGACTTGGCTGATGGTCAAGTAGGTGACTACTATCAAATTGACATGAGGTGCTTGCTTAATCTGTCTCAGATTTCCGGCAGTGCCATATTTAGAAATGAACTTCTCTGGTCTGGCAAGTAGTGTCACTTGGAGAGCATGTCTGATGACTGACTAACCACCTGAAATTTCCTAACCCTACCCTATCCCTTGTAGGCTGCAGCACATGTTGCTTGTGTTAAGAGCAAGCCACCTACCATCCATCGTCGTGGACATCATTAGCCTAGGGGACCGTCAAATAGTTTGACGACTTTTACATAAAAAAAAATTGAAAATTAGCTACAACAAATTTAATTGAAGTTTGTACAGTGTTTAAGTAAGCAGAGATATCAATTTCTGAGAGACAAATAAAGTAATAAGTTTTACGAAAACTAATTAAATAACATTTAACTAATTAAAATTATAAATTAATTAAAACTGTAAGTAAATCGATGTTATTGAAATGTCAATTAATATGTATTGCGGTTAAACCATTGTATGGTAAATAAACATGAACTAGATTTGATTGTTGCTTAGATCCACCCATCGGGATCGCATTCTTGAGAATTACGTGACAACTGACTACACTAAGTGGCAGTAATCAATGTTTGAAATATTCTTACGCGGTAGTAGTTAAAATTATTTCTTTTGAGAAACTTTCTTTTAGAACAGACGCTGTTGCATATAGTAGTCTATGGTCAATCTGTGATGAAGAGTATTGACAATAGGTACTTAGAAGTGTACTTAATGTCTATGGTATTGAAATAAAATAAAAATAAAATGATAAATGATGATATATAATTATGTATAATATGTTACATATAGGAGCGTCTGTCTGTACGTAAAAGAGCGTTAAAGGAGGAAGGTTTTTATATATGCCTACCTAATTTGCAGAATTTGCACCTGTACGAAGCCGGGAGCGGGTCGCTAGTATTCTCTACTATGTAGGTACAAATTTAAATAAAAAAAATTCTTCTTACAAAGATTTCTATATATTTTATGAAATCATATATCAATAGCTATTAAAAATTCAAAGCCACTTTGAGTGGACTTTGTCTTCTCATGATCTGCACCGATTATAGATTGATCAACCGCGCGATCTAAGAATTAAAAATTTATATAAGTAATTTTAATTATATATAATTTCATGATTGTAGACGGATAATTAGATATATTAATTTATTAAAAAAAACTGCAAACAACTCTTGTCCTTGTGATTTTTTTAAAATATTATTTATGAAAATATTTATTATTTTTTTATGATTATGAGCAACCTTATTAGTTAATCAAATTGTAATTACCTGTTAAAGCTCTAGGCAAAAAATAAATGTAGTCAGATTGTGTTCTAGAAATCTAGACAGTCCAAGACCAACCCCTACTTTATTAATATTAATGGACTTCAATGCGCCTATTTTTAATTATTAGCAATAATATGCTTAAAGTGTTAAATGTTGCTGTCATCTAGCTGTCATCCATTTCAATATTACGTTTCTGTTCAATATTTTACATTTATTCGTAGCATTTATCTGTAGATATAAAATATGTTTAACTATTTAATTTTTACATACGTAAAAACAAAGAAACTAAAATTTGAAATATTGTTACGTCCATTAAAATATGGTTTCAAAGAAGATCTTATACCTACTTAGATGGGAATAAAATATTAAAATCTAGCAAAAGCCTTTAAATTATGCAAGACACCATTAAATATTCAGATAACAAAAAAAGAAAAAAAAAATTGATAAAGGGAAGGAAATTTCCTATCATTCCTAACAAAAAATGATGTGATATAATTATATTAACCGACTTCAAAAAAGGATCTCAATTCGACTATATTTTTTTATGTTTGTTACATCAGAACTTTCGACTGGGTGAAACGATTTTGATGATTCTTTTTTATTTGAAAAGAAAAAAAAAATTGGTGCTTCCCGCGTGGTACCATTTTAATTTGGTCCAGTTCTGACAATGGCATCCATGAGAAAACCATAAGTATGTGCGCGACAAATGGACGAATAACTCAATATCACGCCAATCGATTTCGATTAGATTCGATTTGTAGTCGTATTATTATTAAGTATATATTAATTTATTATTATTATTAATTTATAATTAATTTATTACCAATATTATTAAGTATATATTAATTTAAGAAGAGCTCCACAATGCAAAAGAAACTCTAGAGATATTATTTACCTAAACAATTGTGCGGTTTCTATGTAAATATAATGACTAACTTAACTAATAAAATGAACTAATTTTTTCGCACCTCAATTTATCCAAATTTTTTAATATGATTTTTTAATATTATAAAAATATAATTTAATGTGAATATAATACATATTTCAGCGTTTAATTAAATTTATATATAATGAAGTAGAATCCAGGAGTTAAGAGTTTTTAATCGGAAATATCCTACTAGTTTTTGTGTTATTAGAGAAAAAATAATATAATGCCTTTTTTTAATTTTAATTTGATTATAGTTTCTGGAATTTTTTATGTATAGTAAAACATTGTAATACGTTTTTCTAGACATCATTCCGAATCCTATCGCCATATTGCACATATTTTTATATTTATCAAGAACATTTTAGTTTATTCGACCTTCAAGATTTAACACCAATTTGAACATGTAACTAATAGAAAATTAGTTCTAAACTACATATTTCGAGTAAGCATGTAGCTATTTAGGCTCAAACTAAGCGTGTCTACTCTAGTATTTAATTGGTACTTAGTATAATAATAAAATTAAAAACTACTTACCAAAAATTAATATAAAAAACGAAAAATAAATTAGCAAATACATTAAATAACTTGTTTATTTAAAAAATATATCAAAAAAATGGTCTTTAAGACGCGTCCTCTTCGTATCGAATCGGCCTGACTTATCGGTATTGGTATGAAAATTTTATTTACTTATATTCTACTTGGACAAAAAAAATTAGCATTATAATAAGAGCATAGATTCTAGTACATAAAATTAACAATACCTAACGTCAACGCTTGTTACAAATTACTGTACCTACTCGGAACATTAAAAACAATAGCTCATAAGTATTATGTTTTATTTAACTAGAAAATACATGTGACTTTGAGTCTGATGAATAAATCTGACTATTTTTTTCAAGGACAAAAAATATATACCTACATTAAGCACATGATTATTGATTAATAATACATACATACAACTTTCACAGAAAATTAATAAAGTATACCTATTTTGCGTTTGCTTTGCGTTTTGCGAATTGCGATCTATATCATATCTATCCTTATCCTTTCATGATATGACGAGCCCTTCACTTGACAACGTGTGAAGCCGGGGCAGGTCGCTAGTAACTTATATTTAAATAGTATATAAGTAGTTAGAACAATGAACTCATAGGTATGTAGTAAACTTAAGGCCAGCAGATGTCCTGGATGTGTTGAGTAGACGATAACAGATGTGCGTAGCCTTTAAGATAATATACCTTATCACAGAGAGGAGGGATTTGTTTTATTGGTATCTATCTAGTTTATTTCCTTATGTAGACAATCTCTTTAAAAATACTAAGAATTAGAAGTCATAATTAAGAAAACCCAAATTCAAATTTAGTTCATTCAAGATTATATTTGATAAGTGGGTAATGTTATAAAACTGAAGAATCACATAGGTATTTTTATTTTTCTTGAAAAACTGGGCATTTTATTTTGTAAGAATATTTAATATTAGCAAATTTTGTTATCAATGCATATTATAAAGAGATGAAGTGTATATGTTTGTATATACATACTGGGTTATCTCCGAAACAACTCATTCGATTTAAATATCTTTCACCAATAGTTTAGTTACAGAAGAATTTAAGCCAGTGACCATAGCCATAGCATAGGCTTAAATATTCCACGCGGGCGATGCCGCGGGCACTACACTAGCAGTCTCGAAATAAAGATCCAATGCTTGGCAAAAGTGTAACTGGCAGGCGTCAATTATAGGTTAATATCACGTCTGGCGTTATATTGCTTCACATATTTTGTCAGGCGTTATGTATGTCTTTTATTTTTCAACACGGACGAGCTCGCGGACATGGCACGGTCGCGGCTTTTTATTATATTTAAAATAATAATCATAAAGTATATATAACCTCATTCATAAAAGCAATGGTCGAATTACCAATGGGTTAGCACTAAATATAGAACATAAATAATCCACTTAAATAAAGCATATTTAAAGCAAGTAAAAGAAAGTTATACCTAAATCAATAAAACTCATTGTAATAGAGCCCAAAGTAATAGGAACCATTCAATGGATAGAAGGCGAAACCCTGCACACGCAGACTCGGGCTCAGCCGGGAATCGAACCTTGGACCCCTGAGACAGCTTTACGTCTAAAAAAGCTTTAACTAAAAGGTTTGATTGATTATTTAACTAATAGGTTACATTTTAAATATTTATTAATAAATAATTTAATATCTCTTCAGCACAATATGTAATTTATGAAGAAAATTTCACTGTCTAATAATACAGCCTCTAGTGTGAAATATGATGGTCATTCAAATCTTTGTTTAAAATTGATTTAACATGTTTCATATTTGGCTGATTTCTATTTTCTTATCCTGGATAACACAAAAGTAGGTACTCACCTTCATTCATGCCTGGACGTGTTGTTCAACAGCGCCTGAATAACGGACAGACTGAAAAAATTAACGCACCTGATGCCTATATAGCCTTACAACCTTACAAGTGCCTAATTTCATTATCTCTACATTGTATACGTATTACTGACGTAGTTACATCATCTATAAAAACAAACATTGATAACTTTTTGCATTTGACAAAGGTTTATAATAAGGCTTCCTTTAAAAATTCACGCTCAGCTTTTATTAACCACATTAGAGAGTTTCACACTTACTTATCAAAATAAGCTATAACTACTCTAACTTTACTAAGTACCTGCATGGCACATTGCGTTCAACATTCCACTTTTAAGTAGTAAGTAATAATTTATAAATAATCCAGTCATTTTTTAATTCAGCGGCAACGGTGTCTAGAAGTCTAGAATTTTTTTTACAACATATTTGTTTTCTAGTATTTTGTGAAGATTATCTGTACTCATATTTATATCGATGTCTGCTGCGTGGAGTATTAACACAAAAATAAAATAAAATTTGCCCTAAATAAAATAAAATAAATAACCACAAAACTAAAATAGGATAAACCACTCATTCGCATGGGCGAAATGACTATTAAAGTTATAAATGAATGAGTTTAAATAAATGTCTCATAAGTCATAAATAACTTCCCCTATGCAAAAAAGCTAAAAATATATACATACCTATACTAGAGCCGCAAAAGTAACATGGGGTTGAATTCAGAGATCCTCAGAACACTCAGACCGATGTACATATATATATTGCTGTAATAGAATCCATTGTGATGAGTATATGCAGCCAGTGGCTGGGCTTCAGCATCGAGAAAATAGAGCACAAGAAAAACGCTTTACACGGTGAAGAGAGGCTTTCTGCAGATGATCAGCACAAGGCTTTAAATTTTCTCTAGCCATTAATATTAAAATAATAATTATAATTCTCAATAAAATTAAACCAAAAAGTGGTATTTAAGGTGTAATCGCTGTTAGTTAGAACAAATTGGATCCAATTTAGATTTTAGATTCTATTATCTATTTTCAATTCTGTATCTTCGACTTAGAAATCAATTTAGTGTGGTGTGATCACAAGTTCACTACTTAGGTTCCTAAATTGGTTTCATACAAATTGAAAAGTGAAATAACTGCTTTACCATCTTCCTGAATGCGACAGTGTTTTTTTTTTTATTATTTTAACGCAGAGCCCATAAAAGTAATGTAAATAAACCCAAAAAATAAACATTGGGTCAGTTTAAATAACTTAAACTCAATAAACCACAGGTAAATATTGTTGTGAAGACTTGTTTATCAATACTCAACTATGATGAATGTTATTGTGTGCAAAAAAAATTTGAATAATTGGCGCCCTATTACCCTGACGCCTGTGTGCGTCACACGCGGCTCGGCTGGGGTGGCTCGGCCGCAGCTCGGTCGCGTTTACCCATACTATTTGGTTTGTGGTTATAGCGTACTAGTTAGTCTAGTCTGTGGTAGTTGTTCCGTACTGACTCAACTGACTGTGACTGAATTGTGATTTTGTGATTGTGTTGTGATGTGAATCTGAATTGTGATTAGTGTGAATGGTGTGAATGGTGTGTGTTTATGTATACAATGAAATAAAATAAATGTGTGCTAAATTGATATAAATATAAACACAAAATATGGGTAAACGGTGCGTAATCACATAATTCTTTATGTGTGTGTTTATTTTTTGTGTGCAATTTTATTTTGTAGGTATAGTTCCCAAAATGGTGTTGGTTTTTAATTGAAGTTATTTATATACCAAAAATTTATACACATTACTATTTATTTTTTCTTATTTTGATATATCCTTAACAAGTAAAATTGGTTGCATCTTTGTTTGGATCTTGTATAGGTTAAAACCTAAATATGTTTGAAGCTTCATTTCTTTAATGCAAAATGGCTGCTGCTTTTTGAAATAATTATAAATTGTATGACTGTAGATGATTTTTTATGATATTGGGCAGTAAAAAGATTATTATTTAAGTAACTAAAAGGCTAAACTAACAAACAAACAATGTAGTTATGACATGATTTCAAACAAATGTCATAACTACATTGTTGTGGTTAAAATTTCATTTGTACATTGTAAATAACTTATATATATTTTATTTTATTACAAACTATATATTATATCTTCCACGAGTATATTAATTCCATAGCAGAACAATTTTGCAAATAGGTTTATTACATATTTTAAATTTTTTTTCTATCTCTTTGGCGACTAAATAACCAAACTTTTTTGTGAATATTAAAAACAGTAGTCTCTGATATAAGTTTTGTATCATAACCTCTGATACAATTAGTTAACATTATAACTTTGAAGCAAATTACAAAATTTTCAAAATTCTTGCAAACATTGAATAGTTTTTAAGAATAAGTCTATTAAAACATATTATATTATTAGGGCAAACTGAAAGTTCTTATTCTTCCAGTGCCTCTTCAGCCTTAAAGGTTACCTTCAATTCCCTGAACTTGTCTGTCAAGATCTATTTTAATCACCCGTACTTTCAAAATGGTTTTCGATGAATTTGCCAAAAAAATATACCAAGAATGTTTGATTATGCCTAAAATTATGTAAGAATTAGTATTATATAAGCTATTTATTTTTATTTTATTTACAATATAACACATATTTATATCAAGTTCATAGACATTGTGTACATAGACATGTCATTTGTGCATTATGTTATGGATGTTACACGGTCCATCACACAATATTTTGATAACCTATCTTCAAAAATTGCGTTAGTGTATAGTGTACACAGACCATATAGCGTACAATATAGTCCCCCAATATAGTGTAGATGGACTCGGTGGAACCGCTCCATGTGTACACTGGACTGTAAACGAGCTATGTTTTTCCAGACAATGAGAAATTGCCTTTGGTGATAAAAATCCAGCAGCTTTGTATATTCTTGGATCAGTGGTTTTAGCTGTGCTGTTTATGTAATGTGCTGTTTAGCAGAATGTAATAAAGGGTCATGAAGTCAACCAAGAGCTCTCCATGTATACTAGAGTTTTTGAAGCATATGCAAACCGACTTAATATTTTTATAAAATAGATTTATCGAATCAAGAAACTTCAATATTCAAGTACATATCCTCATTTTTTGTGTTAAAAGCTTAGGAAATAAGACAAATATTTTAAATAGTTCTGTTCACTGGTTTCAGAAAATCATCATGTCGGAAAGTGCAAGCACAGCGAAAATTTGCCCAAGGTGCCTTTATTCCACCAAATATAAGCAATATACCTGAACGTCCTCAGCGCGTTTTGGATCCTTCAAGCCAGGAGCATCATGTGTACCAAAGTAACATGAAAATATCAACATTACTTGACGTAGTCACATTTCGTAGTAAGTATCTATAATATGTTTCTATAATATCTAGTTTCTGGTGCCAATAGGTGTTGCTTTGGGAGCGCTGGACTGGCAATGTATCACTTATAGGCTCCAATCGAGTCTAGATTATTCTTGTGATGTCCACATAAAAATCAATTCGTGACATCTATTGAAAAAGAGATGAGATTTAAATTTAGCTTTTATTTTGAACATTTTCTAAGCCCGTTAAAATTTTACATAAGAAGGGGGGAGGGGTGTCATTGTGTTTATCTTTTAAATGATCACACAAATTATTTCAGAGTTGCACCCTCATGCAAATCCAGTTGTGTGGCTTAATAGGCTTGACTTAGAAACACTAGTTGATGAAGATGGAATGGAAATTTCTGTGCCTCCCTTTGAAGAACATAAGTCTGAGAGGAGAACACTGAGGATGATAGATTCGTCACCATCCACAACACTCGAGGAGTCACCAACTAAATCTTCCCCAATAAAATCGTCACCTATAAAGGCTTCGCCACAATCATCGTCCCCGACAAAAATGGCGACTCGTAAAAGAAAGTCAACTGAAATAGGTGCATCCAAAGTGACTAGGAAACATAGGTCTATTGCGATGTCTGCTTCACCATCGAAAAGGAGATCAAATACAGATGATTCGAATATGTTAAATGAAGATACAGATGATGATCGCCCACTTAAGTATTATATCAAGAAGGGCATGACTCGACCAATCAACAAGATTAATAGGCCCAGGGTTGTCACAAGGAGTTCAAGAGGTATTAGAATTTTATTTTATAATTTTAAAGCTCCATAACTTTATACAAAGCGAGTACGGGCAAGTCAGGTTCGTTGGGATACAAATGTGTTCGTACACCCCATAAATTGCATATTAATGTTTGGGCAGAATATTTTTCTTGTTCTATATGTTATTTCTTAGAAGACACCATCTTCGTTTATGAACACCTGTAACAGTTATTTTCTTTAGTTAATTTAAATTTAATTTTTAATCTATATTTTTTTTACTTATTTTCTTTTAATATACATTTGGGATAAATATTTCGTGTGATTTTGTAACGTATTAGTAAGGATAAATATAAAAATATCTCGCGTCAGAGACATCTGTTAATTTAAATTAATAACATTAAATATCTAAGCATACATAGGGACAGACAGACAGACAGAGACAGACGCGGCGGAGGACTTTGTTTTATAATATGTAGTAATGACTAAATTCTACTAACTAATATGATTGTTGTATTTTTTTAAGGTTTACTTAAATTCAAAAAGACACGTGCAACTTTGAGACTATTGAAAAAGAGGAGTACAATTGTTTCATCTGTTACAAGTAAGTATATATTTTTCAAATAAATAATGTATAGTATATATATATAGTAAATAATTAAAACTTATTGTACTTGTTTATCTTCAGACGCCGTTCGCAGAGAAGATAAACTATCCATTCGCCGCAGATCTCTGAAACAACATCCGAAACGACAAGGCAAGTAATTTACATTTTATTAGCATTATAATAATATTATTACTTGTCCCATAATAAATAGACTTTTCCCATAATAAATTTTGTATAGAATAGAATAGAATAAATTTTGTATAGAATAATAGAATAGAATAAATAAATTTTGTATATTTTGCCAATTATATATTTTTTTGTAAAATTACAAGGAATATACACAATATTTGATTGATTTTGTAGAAACATGCAATTAAATTTTAATTAAGAATTTTCACACTTAACGATCGTTACATCAATTATAATACAAACATTTCAGATAATGCAGCCAATAAAGTTTCACAGAATCATATATCGCTGAGGTCTCGGCCACAATATTCAAATGAATCCACAAAACAAATAGGTATTGTTTTTGAAATTTTTCAATATATGAACAAAACGAGTGTTTAAAAGTTTTTTTTTTTTACATTTATGTTAAGGTCGATAGACAGGCTGACGGCAAAACCAAAGGTCGGTGCTGCATATGCGCTGCCGACCATAGTGGGATTAAGGATAACAAAATGCAGTCTATTTAAGATATACTATTTTACTGTTTCAGAACAACAAACACAAAACAACATATCACTTCGTTCTCGTCCAGCTGAAGTCAATAAATGCACAAAAACACAAGGTAAAGAAATTTTCATTATCCTTAACTTAGAGATGAGAAGCTGGTTATGAAACATCCGAAAGTGGACTGTTTTAACTGGCTCTTGACAGAGACTGGTTCAAGGAGTAGACAGCCAATCTTGAGTTGAATGGCAAATGAGTAGAAGAGGCAATAAGAGAAAGAGAGAGAGAGGAAGAGAGTCATATAAGGCTTGAGTGACATCACAAGACTTTAAAATTTGTTTTGCTATAAGTGGAATGCTAAAAAGTTGAAATTGCCAGAAAGAGCCCATTGGGCTATTTCTATGAATATGGTCAGTGATGTTTCATTTTGTTTTCAGATGATAGTGCGACATATCCAAAAAGGAAGTCTTTGAGATCTCGATCATCAGATTCTTGCGGTGTCAGTAGTATGTAATCGATTTTAAAGATTTTATTTCTATGATATATTTCTAATTTTTTTTTTAAATTAAATCTATTTTTACGAAAATTTCGTGTCACGTTGTTTGACACCAATGAACTCCTAAACCACTGAACCGATTTTGATAAAACTTCGATAATTTGGTGCAACTTAAAAGATAAGATAGTTGTTAATTTGAACCTGAACTATAGCTTCGAGGTTTTCCACGTTCACAATATGAAACGTTCTCTGTGACATCATCACCTGTGTTGGTTAATGTTCTCTTTTAATTTTTTTTTAGACGATAGAGGCGCTAGTTCTACGAAGTCACGTTCTCAAACTGCTAAACCTACAAGATGGTCTTCAAGAATCACACCAAAAAAACAAAGTAAGTGTTTGATATTCGCTGATATTTTAATTAATTACCAAGAAATTTGGTTTGCTAGAACTGCTGAGAACAGTGCAAGTGTTAACTAACAAACTTCTTAATCCTATCGTGATTCCAAAAGTTTATAATGAGAATGTCCACTCTTATTAGTGGACATCCTACGCTTGCTAGACCGGAGTCTCCGCTCAAAAACTTGTTAGCGGCGATCGGCTTTCCGTACTATGTTCCCTGCCTATAGCTATCTTATGGGCTTTCTTGCAACGTCGATAGATGTCCATGTTTAAGCGCTGTATATAATTTCATTTTTCTCTGGAGTGGAACTGCCTGGAATCGCGATGGCATTAAGAGTTTTTAAAAGACGATTTTAAACTAACTTGAGTTTGCTGATATAATCTTTGAATAATTTATTTGTATTGAATAAACCTCTTTTGTTTGGAAAATATATACGAAGGAGAGCAGAGGACATCACATGTGTTACGCACAATGTACAAGTTATTACAGATGTGTTTAATTATTTTGTCTAATGCAGATTGCTCATGCGAAATGAGGTCGCATCGCGGTAAAACACTACCTCATAAAGGTAAAACAAATGAAAGCGTCCCCATCAATATCACATCACTCATGAATTTATTTTTTCACGCACTATTTCGGTTCACTTACATGTGCATAAAGGGCAAATGTTTATCTACATCTACCTACCTCTTCTTGTATATTAAGCGTTGATGAGAGTTTTTGTGTAAAATGTCTTTCATGTTCCCTGTATGTATATATAATTATATATATAATATGTAGGTATATATTTTTATTCTTTTTAGTTTAATGCGTCAATCACATAATTCAATTCAGAGTCCAGATTTAAAAGTTAGAAGATTATCCCCCCGTTCGTTTATATTTTTGATTTTTTAAATTAAATGCAAAAGCTAATAGGTTTAATTAAAGGTTAAGGACTAAAGTTCTAATACCATAAAAATCTCTACCATCTCTCCGATATAAGTATAAGAAATAGCAAGTTTCATTGCAGTCGAATTACGTCGGCGACGGTTTGTTTTTAAAGAACAAGCTGTACAAAGAAATGCATGATTTAGAAGTTGTGGCTGCGTGTACACTGGACGGTATAATAAAATAGAAGATTGGAAGGTTTGGAAGGTACAGTAAAGAAATAATCTAAACAGAAACACAACGGTGGTCTCGTCAGCGACTATTAAAACATATTATTCTTAAAAAGAATCATATATGTCTGTAGATTACCATTAAGTACAAAAATAAATGAATACATATTGTGTAAAATTAAATGAAGAAGTCAATATGAATTATTTAGACAGTCTTATAAGGACGATGAAAACATTAAGATGGAGTCTAAACGGGTCAAATTTCCAGTCTACATAATGTGTGGCTAAAATATTCCAAGCCATACAACACGGTTTTTGACTTTTACACGGATCACAAAGTGGGAGACGAGATTTGTTTCAAGATAAAACAATATTTATTTAATTTTAATTTTATTATGTTATTTATTCTATTACCAAGTATTCTAGCAAATAAATGCATTATAATTATTATTTAATTAGATATTAAATCGTGTAATATTGTTAGTGTTTTTTTACAAAAATCCGGATGATCTCTGATGTAGGTATTTTCAAACACGATTTTCTCGAAAATTACTAATTTTTGACTAAGGTCCAATATAGTCAGAGTTTCGTATCCCGATAGGAGTACAGTACGAGCAATTTCCGGGTCACCTGTCCGCAAAATTACCGTAAAATCCAATCTTCAAAAAAGGTTCAGACGGTTACAAGCTTTCAAGGTAGCATAGTGTGTTCATAATATTTTGACTTATCTAAAGAGTGGGAAGACAATAAAGGCTGTAGGAATATGTTTAGGTAAATTTCAACTTAACTTTTCTATTTACTATATTATAACTGCTACATAGATCATGTTTTATAACAAAAAGCTTGTTTTGAAATTTAGAACCATTTTTTATTACTTAAGTGTCGTACTTTGCTCTCCATTATTTTTATTATTAATTGTTTACCTTCTCATATTCACTCATATTTGTGTATATTCGTAAAATTCATTTATTAAAATTTATTCTTTATTTAACCTACATTCACGTTTTTCAGTTTTGGATAAAAATGTTGGTGTAAAAAAGAGAGTGGCCACCGTGGTAACGACAGCAAGTAAGTATTTTTCAGATTTTTGTCAATACTTTCAATTCGTATTTCAACATTATTAAAAAACTTTCTAATATTTTCCAGAAAAACTTAAGCCTAAACTTCGCAAAACGTCTATATTAATAAACGAGGATGTTAGCGATACAAAAGAGAGTACTGCAAACAGTTCAGCTGAATTGTCTGTCAACGTGTCTGTTCCAACAGAAATTTCATCTATTGAATCCAAAAAGGAAATACCACTTTCACCTCCATCCCAGCATGTGGTGCAACAGAGATCAAATAAGGCTGAAACTTTTCCAAAAGTTACGTATATATCATCTCCAGTGCTTAAACATGAACCCGTTTTACCATTAAATGCGTCAACACTTCCAACTTTACCAAAAGTGGCTAAAATCATACCTTCGACAAGTGGACAATCTTTATCATCCTTACCTTTATCTAACACCAATAGCGATATCCAGTCTCCTCCGAAGATTCCATGTGTACCATTGATTCAAGTACCAAGTCAACCTTCTTCGTCAAGCAATATATGCCTAAAAGAATGTTTACCTTCGAGCTCACAACAAAGCACAAACCAAGAAGGCGATGATTCTCGAAAAAGCTTGCAAAGTTACGATACTCAACGTAAAAACTTTCAGGGTTATGACATACAAAGTTGGTTAAATGCGATGCCGCATATGACATCCATGTCAGACGAAGACGAGATCGATACATTTAAAGCTCCAAAGAAACCGAAACGAACAAAACTACCTCCCACAAGGGAGTCAAGAAATGATCGGATCAGGAATGCAAATGAGACAAGGGCTTTAAGCAAAGAGGAAGTAGAAAGTAAAATTGAACCTGCATTGGCTTTTGTGTGTGATGCTACTAATATGATTTCTCAGTCCAAACTAGAGCCCACTAATGGTGTGAGAAGTGCTGAAATTCAAAATAAGGACAAAAGCAAAGAGCTAACAAATAGTGAAGACATCAAGCCGAGTGGACATTGTGACTTTAAACCTCGAGAAGAAAAAGCACAACAAATTCAAGCTCCAAAATCGAATGTTTACGATTTCGATGTAGAAAACGATGATACTGAACCAAATCCTACCTTGTCGATGTACAGACGTGGTACACGTGCTTCAATAGAAACATCTGAAAATCTACATCTACATTCCCATAACACTCCCACGATATATTTGGATCCTAGATTATCGTCGATTCCAAACCATGTCATTGAAATAGGAATGTCTAAGAAAACGGAAATGTCTGAGTGGAAAGCGCGACTTGTACCGTTGTCGAAAGTGAACAGAAGCAGCATATCGATGATTTACGACGACTCACTGTTTGATAATATGAACAGCAATTCTCAGGCGCCAAATTGTGAAAGAGAAGAAAATTTCAATTTGCAAATCGTTCAGCCGTTGTTAAAAGAGAATAATAAATCCGAATCAATTAAGACTAGTGATACCCAAGACAATAGAAATAAGGTAGAACAAAAGACTGCACAATCTGAAATTAAATCTGATCGTATCATTCCCTGCACTACTGAACAACGTAGCAAGGGTCAGAATAAAAATAATTTGGAAGTTAATACTCTAAATCTGGACAATCTTAAAGTTCAAATAAACGCTTATGATGCACCGGCGGTCATGAAAGTACCGGAGGTAAAAGATTGTACCAAAAAAATCTCTGATTCTGTTAAGTTGCCAGATGTATTATCTGGACTGACACAAATGTTGAAGCCGAAAGTTCAGACAGTGCCAATGCCGAAATTACCTGTTTTATCAAAAAGTAGCGCTCAAAGCGTCGACACTAATTCTTTGTCCCGATTAAATGCTTGTGTATCTGAACATCATAAGAAGTCTGACAATTTTAAATTTTACTTGGACCCTAAATTCACTTCGAGTCAAGAAAGTCAAATTATTGAGATAACTATGTCAAAAGCTAGTGATGGTGCCCATGTTCATGCACGTCTTGTATCTGCATCACAAATAAATGAAGACACACCTATGATAAAAGATCAAACTTCGTACGATCAGATGCTTAATAATCATATTGGCAATAGAAAAGTGCAGGAAATTAAGCCACCTATTGTACAAACCGAAAAGAATAATGAGCAAAGACCGAATTCACGGACAAGTCAGTCGAGTACCACTCAATCGACACAGTCTGTAAATTCCAGTTCCTCGTGTAGAAGATCCGGATCACAAAGGAGTAACAATCGCCCACTCGCTTATAATAGGACACCAACCAAGGCTAAAATTGTAGACGCGCCAGTGTTTTATCCAACTGAAGAAGAGTTCAAGGTAAATATTAATTAATGTTCCAACAGAAGTCATAATATTAAAAGATTTTGTATTACATAATACTTATATTACTAGACGTCAAAGAAATTGCGTGGCTGCATTATCATTATGATGTAACGTCTTTTTCGTTCATCATGATGATTTTTTTTTTATCTCAAAATTTTCCAACACCTGAATACCATAAATATTTAACATGGTAAACAGAAAATGTGAATGATCCCTATTGTTATGTTTTTAGGATCCTATTGAGTATTTTGAAATAGTAAAACCAATGCTCAAGAAGTTTGGATTGGGTAAGGTGGTGACTCCTGTTGGTTTCGCCCCCACGTGCTTGTTGGATGACCAAATGAGATTTAATGTGATAAATCAGTATATAGCAAGAATGTATGCCCGATGGGGGCCCATTTCTAGGGAAATGTGCACTATTAGAGCACATTTGGCTACACAAGGCGTGGTTTTCACAAGAGCTCCCTTAGTGAGTATTACATTTTGAAAATATTATATGTTGATGTAAGGAACATTATACACATTATGTTCCTTACTTTTAATCTAATATAATTTCTTAAATAATTTGCAAATTGTACCAATTTATGGAGTTTGATGTATGTGCCGATCTTAATTGCAATATTCCCCATGAAATAACACAGTGATCTAAATTGATCCCTTGCCACCAATTTTGAGGTTCCTTGAAAGAAATTAAAAATACTGTTGGACTAAGAGACTAGGTGCTTTTGTGACATGTTTGAAAACCACTTGAATTTTTTTAGCTCGACGGCATCGAGGTGAATCTGTCGAAATTGTATCATGTCGTACAACGACATGGTGGCCTTCGGGACGTGATACAAAGGAAGCGTTGGAGTAAAGTAGCCGAAGAAATGGGTTTACCGAAGGGACCCAAACTTGAAAAGAAATTGGATCAAATATATCTTAAATATTTGGTACCATATGACACATTGTCTAGCAGTAAGTATACATTACCTTATTATTTGTATTAATAAATTGAAATAATTCTTTATTTGAAAATTAGTCACTGGACAACTTTTTTGCTATTATATGAAGTATGAAAAGTATTTGAGGGTTAAGTGGCATTGCATTCAAGTTGCAAGAAATTAATTTTTGAAATCTATGTAAAGAAAAGCTTGTTTTCTTTTCAGAGGAGCGTCAACAAATAATGGCTGCCGTTGAACAATGTTGGAGTAAAAAATATAAACGTATGATCGACCGCGCATTGAACCCGTTACATAGGCAAAGGCGTTTGGTTGGTGAATCTGACTCATCGGACGAGGACGATGATGAGGAAACGTCAATGTTGGAAGGAGCATTACAGGAAGCGGAAGACTGTGTTGTGCCAGGAAGGAATATGAATTTAGCAACTTTCAAAAAAGTAAATTTGACAGTCGATTTACCTTTCTGCTTATTTTTTGATTAGTTTTCAGGACATCATCATATCTGCTGCAGAACGTCCACTACTGGGACATAGATCTCTATAATATATTTACAATAGGACCTGGCGAATGCAGCCTGGATCCTATCAGTTCGTGGCCTCCACTCGAGATTGATTTCAACTTACAAATCCGCCGGCTTATTATGTCTACGGATCTCGTCATTTCTGATTCAATCTTGCAGTGTAACCCCTAGCAAAGCCCCTCTATAGCTCGTCGATCTATACGAGGTCCATAGTTAGAGAACACATTTCAGCGCCACACATTGGTCGTAAACTTTTGTTTTGAGGAATTTTGGACTCTCGTCAAAAACTTCTCAGATGTCTCTATAATTGGACTATTTGTCCATTCCATATTATGTATTCGTCCCCACTTTGTTATTAGCGCTGAGCGCTCGTCTGGTTACCATTTTTTAATACGGATTTTAAGAAATTTCCCAATAAATACTGTGCTAGAAAGGTATACAAATTTATTGTGCTTTTCGTTATCAATCAACTCTCTGTCGAGTTACCCGCTGAATTGATCAGAGATTGATAGAGGGATTGTTAAATTAATTAGAGTGCAACAATTAATTTCAGATCGCTGAAAAAGTAATGCATATGCGTTGGCCTAACTCCACGCCGTCTACGGAACGTATTGAGGCGGAATATTGGAATGTAATGCTGATGGGCTCGGACCATGAGTGCGTATATTCAGCATCTGTCGACACGAAACAGGGTTATGGGTTTGCCAACAGTGATCTAGATCCGCAAGGGAAACATCCATGGAATTTGAAGGTACACTTAGGATTAATTTATGTTATTCTTTAATAATAAATAATAATGTGACAATAATGTCACATCGCTCGCGTAAGGATCGCATGTTAAGAGGGCCAGTTTCAACTTTTACGCGCATCGTTTTAAACGAATTTCTGAACATTATTGTGCTTAACCAAACAAAACAAAAATGAAACAGGGTAGTGCAATTGTACATGTAGGTAAATATTTCAATTTTTTTGTTGCAATTAAGGCATGAAAAGGTAACAGACAGATAGACAGACAGAGTTACTTTCACATTTATGATATTAGTATGGATTAAACTTTCAGCCCTATTCTGTATCATTCACTTTATGGATAACGCAACCGTTATAGACATATTAACCTTTAAAATCAAATATCGCATTTTGTATCCTACCTAACCTTTATTTTTTAACGTTATACTTTACATAAAGGACAGTGCATAACCACTGCTGTTAACTCGTATGTTGTATCATAACGTAACCTTTATTTTGACGTCTTGCACTTTATATAAAGGCAGTTATTATACTTTATCCAACATCACTGTAATAGCTCACGTTATAATTAAATCACGTTATATTTCTTAACAAAAATAATGGAGTTTGGGAATTTACTGGGTTTAACGCTGTTAGAAGAACTCGCTGAACAAAATGAAAGGTACCTAAGTTGAGAAAAACGTTATATCTACTTAGGTACCTAGTCTTTTAGTCAATCCGATGCTTCTCTACAAACATCAACAAATTTTCATATTCTCGTCTTGTCGTCTTTGCTTGTCGTTTAGCCATGACTTAATATTTTTAAAAGTAAATATATAAGTATAGTATTAATATAATTATAATATAGTAAGTAAGTAAGTATGACTTAGTATTTATAAGTTTTTAAGTATTTGATGTATATTGTGTAAATTTATGTATACTGACTGTTTGTTTCCTGAATAAAAAAAAAAGAAAAACTAATTGAACGAATTGAAAATAATTGAATAATTAAAAAGATAAAAATTAAAATAATTGATTTAAAACAAACAACCGCAACTACTGAAACTGAAATTAAAATTAAATAGGTATCAAACAAGGATTTTTTAATTATATAACAGGATTGATAACTTCAAAAAATTGCTTTTAAAAAATTAACTGTATTACCAACAGTTAGAGTATATTTTTCATTGCGCCTTACACATGGGCTAAACCGAGAAAAAAAGAGATAGCCAAACTAAGGCCTTGTGTCCCTTTCTTTCATCTTGCCAGACTACAAAAATGTATTTCATTAAAAACTTAAATTCAAAAATCTTAGATCAAACACTATGTATATTAATTGTAGTTCAATTATTTTAATAGTTTTTAAATGAAATTATTATAATAACATTAATTTTGTGATATATTACTAAATTACAAAAGATAATATTTATAGTTTCAGTACTATTTTTTATTTTATTTTCTACTGGCATCCCTATGAAATGTCATGGCGGTGTTTTTAAATAGCAGTTTACATATTGTTTTTAAAATCGTTCATAGAAATTAAATTTAAAGTTAAAATGGTGAAAGAGTGTTGCATGTATGCTTGTCCGAGCGAATCCTATGGTGGTTGCAATGTATCTTTTCACAGGTAAGCTAAAAATAACATAATAATAAATCTACCAACTATGTTAACCATAAATTTGTAACGTTGGTGGATATGGTTAAGTACAATTATGTTAATCTAGTACATCTAGTTCTTCGTGCCGCCTCAGAAACAAAACTCGTACCATTTGTACAGAAAAAAATTTCGAAAAAGTCATTTTCCATTTTGTACAAACAAATTATTGTTTTCGCAATTTACTTTACTTTCCTATATTTACTACATATTTATTGTAATTTACTTTACTATATTTAAAGCTGAAATATCAAATACCACTCATCGTTAGTATACCTAACCAGGACGCTCAGTACACCGACCTTGTAAAATGTTGGTGAAAGGTCCTCGGAACGTATCAGGGATAGAAAAGTAGGGTTTGCACAATGTCATAGAGAGTATCCCATCCCGTTCATACATTTTTACAGTCCATACAACTTTTTTGGAGTCTCAAAGCGGGATATCCAAGACCGTCGGGGATAGATGGGCAGTGTATTTAGCGAATAACCATCGATACATTTCTCAGTAATCGTCCATTGCTTATGTGTTTATTTATTTATGTTTATATTAAAAGAAACTACTACTACCTATATATTAGTAATTTTTTGTATAAATATCACTGTAAGTTTTCCTTGAAAATAAATAAATAGAACATTTAAATTTGTCTTATACAACAAAAATCTTATGGTCACCCTATTAGAAAGGGACACACGGCTCCTCTTCTATATATCCTACTTGGCCCGCTCCTTAGCCGCAAGTAATAAATCCTTATTAATATATTAAATCCATGGTATCAAATACCAACCATAACCGTAACGTCAAAAAACAAATGTCAAACATGTGAAACGTTAAACCATAGAGTTATTACACTTTATCGAGTGTCAACGGTAAGCATAGCGTAGATACGATACAACATCCCGAATTATAAAGTAAACGTTATCGCAACCTTTATTTTCTAGCGTTATTTAGCGTGTCCTTTATGTAAAGTAAATGATACGGAATAGGGCTGATTGTGTGTCTATAATTTACAGATGTTAAGCCACGATAAGGGTAACGTGCTTCGTTTCCTGGATTCAGTGCCTGGAGTATCGACTTTGCATCTCGGAATGATGCATTCTACGAGTTGTTTACATCGTGATCCTCACGGATTGCCGTTTACAGAGTATTTGCACGAGGGATCTCCTAAAATATGGTGAGACTCGTCCACTACTTATTACGCTTATTTCATAAAAATGTTCTTTCATATTATAATTATATGAACCGCTTTAATATCAAGGATGTAATCATGTAACTGTTTAGATTAGGTAGGTATTATTTTGATAAGATTATACAAGAAATCGAACTTAGTTTGAAAAAAATTTCAGGTATGGAATTCCAGAAGATCAGAGTGAAAACTTCCGAAAGGCTGTGGAAACTCTCTGCCCATCGTACTGTCAGAATAAAGAAGTGTGGCTACCGTCTGACATAGCAATGATTCCACCCAACCAGCTTATTGAGCGGAACGTGGCTCTCACAAGGGTTGAACAGAAACCGGGAGAATTCGTGTTGGTTTATCCCCAAGCGTATTCCTGCTCCATTTGTACCGGGTACACTGTTTCGGAGAGTGCATATTTTGCGACCAAATACTGGTTAGACAATGCGTATCTCATTTTTCAGGTAACTGGCATTTGTTAGTGGCTACATGATATTATGACCAATTTATGACTGAGAAAAGCATAAAGCAGTCATAAATTGATAGGGAACCCCCTCTAGGTATTGTGTGGAGGAGTTCCCCTTACCACAGAATATCATAATGACTGCGTGCTTTTATTGTTTAGGTGCATGAGGATGCATGACTGTCGTCTTAATTTTTGCAACCCATTTTTTATTTTTTTTGCGTGGAAATATCTTGTTTCTTCGCGCCGCTTGAGTGGGGGGGGGGGTGTTAGGCAACGTTAAGACACGTTACCTCCCCCCCCCCCCGCGCCAGACGAGGCCTGCACATTCTCTGCAGCACAATCCACCGCAGAGTCGAAGGTCGCTTCCACCTGAATCTCTCGGATAACCCCTGCCCTGCCTTATTAAGCTGGGTTGCGAAGCCGGGTGCTCACTCTTCCGGAGGGCGGTTACTAGGCCTACCTGCTGCAATCCGTGCCGTGATTCATAACTCTGTCCGAGGAGGAGCCGTCTCCGTATTAGAGCCCGTCCGGAGCACACACCTGTATGCTTCCTTCGTTTTTGCAACAAGGGTTAAGCGATAGGCTGGTTTTCTTGTCGCGCTGACAGCTGACAGGCCAATATAATATATGTATTGTACTCGTCGGCGCGTACGGTCGGCGCGACACGAAAACGCTCACTGAAGACAGAAGCGCCTGGACGGCGGTCACCGCCGACCGTCAGCGGCGCTGACACGCGGCGTGTACGCTCAGTACGGCTGAGCGGTCGGCGTTACTCTATATATTTTATTTGGGAACATTACAGAAACGATAAATTTAGCCTCGACGACGGTCAGCGATTTTGCGATTGCGATTGCATGATGCTGCATCGCCTTTCGACACATTCAAGCTCAGTATAAAATTCAAGCATTTTAGCGATTCCACGGGTAAATAAATGTATACAAAAATGTCATGAGCCGTTATTTGTAAGTAAAACTATTAGCATTTTTTCTTATATTGAAAAGTTTAAGGCAATCCGATAGGACCTCAAGTAGGTAGCGACGTCAATATCCACAAGAAACAATAGAAGGATTGCATGCTCTCTATAGGATAAAGGATGTTTGGCAAAATTTTCCCATATTTTTTCTTATAATGCGCGTGTAATTATCCCGCCTTATCGCTTTTGATATCTGATGGCAGGTGAATGTATCATGTCTGCTTATGCCCTAAGTTATAATAATTTTCATTTGCTTGAAATATTAATTTAAATATGCAGTAGAAAAATTTGCATACACACGAATAAAGAATGTATAGGTATAGGTTGTGTTCTTCCTATTGCAATTGAGGTTGTGTTCTTATTTCTAATTTCAGTATAGTAACAGTTAACAGTATTTAAACAAACAATAAAGATAATATAAACTTAGATATTTCATAAATGTATATGTTTGATAATATAGTAAATCTTCTTTCCATTCCAATCGACTCAATTGAAAACGACATCTTTTTTCTGTTCAAAATTACAAATCAAAAATCAACTGGCTGATAGATATTAATCACTTTCACTATTCTATAAACAATAACAATCTCGACCCACAAAGATCTGTTTCCCAAAACAGCGAGTGGCTTTAAATAATTGTTTCCCTTAACACCAGCTTCATAAAACAAACATTTTTGAAAATATGGACTAAAAAATAAAAAAAAATTATAGCTCAAAAATTCTTTTTTTTTTTAAATGCTGTTATACTGACGTAAAAATAAAGTATTTTGTGACACGGTATTTGGTTATTTTGGTAAAAGGGCTTTATGGGTTTAGGTTATTATGAAATATGAATGTCGTGTGGATTACCTTGAACTTTTTGCTGCACAATTTTGACTGCTTTTGACTATGTATTATATTGAATTTTTATAATTTTAACAATTATATAAACAGACAATAATTACTATTTAAATAATAATAAAAAAAAAGCTCACCAAAAGACAACACTTAAAATGTTTTAAGTTTAACTTGAAATGAGATTGAATTTTTATATATTTTTTATTTTAATTTAATATTTGACTGTTTTTGTCTATTAGATGAAAAGAAAGTCATATAAAATTCAACATAATTGAATATACCTTAGAAGCCAACTAGTCCAAGGAAATACCTATGTTTCAAATTCCAAACTATTGAACGAAAAGGATTTATTGTTTTAATGAAATTCTGTGTTGATTCCCTTTAAGAAAGCCTCTTTTATGAGTTGAAGAAAATTTACTTCTTGATCCAAAATAACAATCACATCAATTTCACATGGACTTTTAGACATCTAAGGTATCTTTAAAATATACATTTCAATACAAAGAAAGTATTTAAAAAGTAATTCTAGTTAAAATTGATAAATATTTTCCTTAGAATCTACGTGAAAGTTGCGAACCGACCATGTTCCCTTTGGAACAGATTCTATTATCGGCTGGCAGAGATGTGTCCGTGAGCCTTGAAGTGTTACATCGAGTGTATACTCCGTTCAAGACTATAGTCAAGGAGGAGCTGAGACAGAGACGCGCTTTGGAACGTATAGGTAATTATATTATATTATGCATTACTCTAATGAGCAAAATCAATACACAATGGTCATTGTCGTTCATAAAAATAAGCAGCGCGGATTTGTAGTTCAACACGGAAACACTGCAGCTCATGTGAATCATCGGTCGAGCTGTACAGTTAATGACTACGGAATATAACTCCACAAAATAAGTAATTCTTTTGTGGGTCAATGTATACGGTTTTATAATAAACTACCCGAGACAATCAGAGCCTTATCTATAAATAAATTTAAAAGTGTCATTAAAACTAAACTCCTCTCAAAAGGCTATTATAAAATCACTGATTATTTAAATGACAATGAAGCCTGGATTTAAGCGATTCGGACCTCATAGGTATTGTGTTGTATTGTATGTATACTTTAATATTATTATTATTTTTTAAATTGATTGTAGTATACATAGTTGTTATTTTATATTTTAAAGATGACAAAAAGATTAGTATTCTGAGTTTCTTTCGGGGTTTCTTCTCAGGATCGTCATCTTAGCTTTTTCCCGAAACCCTGGTAAATTTAAATTTATAATGAAGAACATAAGAGTTTCTTGTAGATACCCAATTGATAACTTTAAAATTGATAAAATCAATTGTAACCCAATTGATAAATAAATATTTTGATTTTGATTTTGGAATGGCTTCTACAAATTGACAGTCAAGTTGTGTTAAAACGATTGTAGGTGTTCCAAGTCAAACACATCGACCACAAAAAGGCGACAAACGACGCACTCAACCGGTTTCACCTCGAGAACAACACGAGTGTGAGATTTGTCGGGCAACACTCTACCTTTCACATGTAAGTAATCTACAAACTAGTTAATTAATCCAAATTAGCCAGTATTTTACGACTACTACTTAGTGAATATTATTAGTTTTCAGAGATGATAAAAAATACTTGAGATTAGTTTGTTAACAAACATACACGTAGAAATTAACATTATAAATGATTTTATTATACATTTATTATTTGTTATAAAAAGGTCCCTACTCAGTATTTGCTGACATATAATATGCCAGCATTGATCTTCCCCAGGAACCCTGCTTAACACACATACAGCCATACACCAATGCATGTGCTCCTTGAAAATTAATTAATATAAATAAAATTAAAAAAAGAATTATTATTACTATTATCATTATTATCCTATTGCCAAACACACAACTGCTTGTCAAAAACAAAAAAGGCCGAATACAGTTTTAAAGGATTTGCCTAAAAGCAAAGGTCATCGGTCTAATTAATGTTTATTGATTATAGTTTTCATAATAAGTATGGTAATGGTGGGTTTTGAATATTGTTAGGTTACTGGTGTGACGGATAAAACATCGGCAATGTGCGTACAACATGCGTTACGTGTACTGAGTTCTCCGAAATACAAAGGGCGGAGTATGTCGTCAATAAGTCTCACATGCTTCTACTCGGCTGCTGAACTGGAGAACGTTTTAATGGATATCAACAGAAGGCTCGGCAAAGGTGAGTATTATAGTATTTACCAGCAAGAAAAAGTAATAAGGCCTGTTTTGAATGTTCACACAAATGTAATAACTATCTACTAATCTATACTAATATTATGAAGCTGAAGAGTTTGTTTGTTTGTTTGAACGCACTAATCTAAGGAACTACTGGTTCGAATTGAAAAAATCTTTTTGTGTTGGATAGATCATTTATCGAGGAAGGCTTTAGGCTATATAACATCACGTTGCGACTAATAGGAGCGAAGAAACAGTCGAAAATGTGGAAAAAGCGGGGAAAATTATTCATCTTTGAGGGCTTCCGTTGCGTGCGCTGCGAAAACCGTTCGAGATACCCAAATGATTCCCAAAATAACTATTCCACGCGGACGAAGTCGCGAGCACCAGCTAGTAAATAGTATTTACCAACAAGAAAAGTAATAAGGCCTGTTTTGAATGTTCACACAAATGTAATAACTATATTATATATACTAATTTAATGTAAATCTCAAAGGAATTTTCTTTTGAAAAATTTAACGCTTAAACTAAAATAAACGCTTAGACAAACTCATATTAAGTATGTACTTAAAATGAAACATTTTAATTTAATTTTAATTTTTCAGTTGAAAACATCAGTGTTGCAAACGACAAATATACAAAGACATCGCAGCCTTTGAAATTAGAAGGAACCTCATGACGGAAACTGTGTGTGCGAAAAGAGTTGTAGTATCCTTTGTGAACAAATAATTCGTGGACTAGAGACGTTTGGGACATTTTAAGTTAGACGTTTTTAATTTTAAATTAGAATTAATCTAATGCCTGCGGATATTAGTTTTAAGTTTTTTTATAATATTTATTATTTTTATATAAATATTGTAAAAAAAATTAAAATTAAGCAAATAAATAATAATAATCTCTAGTTTCGTAGTTTTTGGAGTTTACTTCTTAAGAATTGATTTTCATATTTTATAAGCCCGTGTTATGAAAATTTGTGGGAGTAAAATAAAAATTGTCACACGGTATGCGTGCGTTTAGTACAAAAATCAGTCCACTCACGTCTTCAATTCACTATTGAGACTTCTCATTTGGGTGTCAAAAAAAATGACATGGGAGCCCACCATGCTGAAATCACCTCTTGGGCTCCCCTACTATAATATGTATATTCTATAGGAAAAATTTTACTGAATTAATTACAAGTTAATAACAACTTCTCGATTCATCTGTTTTGATTGTGATTGTTGTTTCAATTTTTGTACCTACAGAAAGAACTCCAACTAAATTTTAGTGTTCCATGATTTAGATAGATCTAGTCATAATTTTTTTTTTGTAATTAGTTTGTATTGCATTTAATGATATTTTTATGTATATATTGATTTTGTAAGCAATCGCTCAATTGTGAATCAAATCAAATCAAATCACAATATTTATTATTTATGTACTTAAACTCTGATAAAGACACGATTGAGAGATGTGAACGATATAAATTTGTTTAAAATCTCGAATTAATCAATTTGTGATGGTAAATAATTTGTAAAACTAACACTACAACCATTTACTTATGTAATGTAATAAATGATTTTTTCATTGATAACTATGTATTTTTTTTACTTACGTGATTTTATTAGAAGGGCCATGGTCAATTAAAATAAAATGTTAATTATTACACACACATTTTATTGGTATATTGGTAAAGATTATTAAATCAACCCAATAATCTTTACCAATATTATAAATGTGGAACTAACAGCTAACTGTCTTCCTTTACTACTCAAGGAATAGTTACGAAATTTTGTCAAAATCGATTCAGTAGTTTTGAAGTTCATCGATGACACGAAATTTTTATTTATACAAATAAAATAAATAATTTTTATTTATATAAAGATTACGTATAATTTTCTTTGAGGCCAATGAACTCCTAAACTACTGAACCGATTTTGATAAAAAGTCGTAACTATGTGTAATATGGTCCAACTTAAAAGATAAGATTTAACCCGGGCGAAACCGGGAGCGTGTCGCTAGTCACTACATAATATAAAACAAAGTCGCTTTCCGCTGTCTGTCTGTCCCTATAATGCGATTTTCACTAATGGATAGAGTCGTTCGAGTATATATATATATATATAGTGCTGCAAGCTCGCTGCCAACTGCAGTAGAATTAAGTATAAGGGATGAAGAAATAGGCTCTCTTACTAAACCACAACAGTACATAATATGCTGTAATTTCCTGTAGGTAGAAGCGGTGTGGTGACATCTATTATAATATCATTGCAATGGTGAAGCGTCAATGAAACTCATGCATCGTGTTGCGAATGATAGAATATAGAGGGTGTTGAACTGCTACCTTGTTCAGCAGCTGGTGCTGCCACGGCCAAAGAGTAATATATTTATAATCACTATGTTAGCCACGGCCTTTGCTTCATTACAGACTACAAAGCATCGTCTCTCTGACACTTTTGCTTCTCTTCTATATACATAATATTAAGTATCTATTTGTAATATATCTAATATAGACTATCACTACATAGTATAAAACAAAGTCGCTTTTTCTGTCCCTATGTCCCTTTGTATGCTTAGATCTTTAAAACTACGCAACGGATTTTAATGCGGTTTTCACTAATGGGTAGAGTGGTTCTCGAGGAAGGTTTAAGTACATAATTTACTAAGTTACGCGGGCGAAGTCGCGGGCAGCAGCTTTAATTTTATTAACACGTAATTTTATAACATGTTGTGCCATCTGTTAACTTTTAGATGAATTAGAGTACTACATTGCTTCAAACAGAATTCCCTAGATGGCGTTGTAAATTTTGCATACACGTTGTCTGGGACTCCAAAAAGGACATAGGGTACCTTTCATCCAGAACGCGGACGAAGTCGCGGGCACCAGCTAGTAGACTATATACCAATCGAGTAAGGAAATTTTGTGTATTTGTCTGTTGATAAGGTCTATCTCATAAACATATTATAGTTCATAAATGACAACACTGGTCTATCTATTGTCACAGATTATAAAGTTATATGTCTTCTATTGTATCATGTTCTGTGGTACAAATATTCTGTGACCTGTGTTCTGTTCTGTGGTTCTGCGGTTAAAAAGAAAAGAGAACGTTTTATAATAATTTGTTTTGATGTAAATTGTAATATAATTAACAAACTTAAGAAAATAACTTTTAGGAACATAGGAACACTAGTTTTTTTCGCCTAAATTCTGTTTTCAACCCTCTACTGATCTTACTTATGAACTGTTGAGTTTAATATAATATAATACTTTATTTCATTATAGATTAGAAAATGGAAGAATCGAACTTCTCTTCACTTCTGGCATTGGCTAATTCCCACTTGTCGAAAACGGAATTGACTAAAAAGGACAAACAGTTGAAAAGCTCCACCTATAATAATCTCATTACCGGAAGCACATCTGAAACCATAATTACACCGCTTAAACCAAAGCAGGCTTCGTCAATACCCAACTTAATGACGAGCACTAGTTCCATAACGGATGTTCTATCCAGACAAATTTCGAACATGTTGATTAGAAAAGAGGAAGAAGAAATGAAAAAACAGGAAGAATTGAAAAAACAGGAAGAAGAATTGAAAAAACAGAAAGAAAAGAAAGAGCAAACAGAAACAATGGAAGATGTAACAATGGAGGAACAAGATGACTATGTTGTAGATTTAATGAAAGCCATCCAAACTCCATATGTGTATGAGCCACTACCTCCACCTGTACAGGAGCTCAGTAACAGTTCTTCCTTAGAGTCTTTGATAAAGCAAAACTTTGAGGAAAACATTGAAAGACCCAAGACTCCACCAGAAATATTGCATTGTACAACGGATATATCATACATTCTCAAACAGAAAGTCTACAAAGGGAAGTGCTCTGCTTTTGGGAAAGTATTGATATCTCGTATAAAGCCAGTCGCTGCACCATACATTTTTGAGAGATATAAGACCACTATAAAACCATTTGATTTTAAAACTAAATCCCCGTGCGATTTGATTTTAGAAGAGAGAAGTCGCCCAAGCAGATATAACAGTAATGATAATTATATTATGAAAAGGATAATGGCTGATTATGATAAAAAGGAAACTAAATAATACATATAGCCACTGGGCCAATTTAAGTTATGCGTAATTGAAAAATTGTGTTGAAAATGAAACTGTTGTACTTTCAACAAACACTGCAATACAAAAGGCACTTATATTCAGTGACGAGTAGAGCATGTTGGGTGAAGATGTTGGATGCACAAGGGACCGACACTGGAAGCATCACAAGATCAAATGAATATTTATTTAGAATATTGTAATTTAGAGTGTTATAGTACTGTCCTATTTGGTTAACTTAAATCCGACACAATGGAAGCATCACAAGATCAAATGAATGTTTATTTAGAATATTGTAATTTAGAGTGTTATAAGGACTGTCCTATTCGGTTAACTTAAATCCGACACAATGGAAGCATCACAAGATCAAATGAATATTTATTTAGAATATTGTAATTTAGAGGTTATAAGGACTGTCCTATTCGGTTAACTTAAATCCGACACAATGGAAGCATCACAAGATCAAATGAATGTTTATTTAGAATATTGTAATTTAGAGTGTTATAAGGACTGTCCTATTCGGTTAACTTAAATCCGACACAATGGAAGCATCACAAGATCAAATGAATGTTTATTTAGAATATTGTAATTTAGAGTGTTATAAGGACTGTCCTATTCGGTTAACTTAAATCCGACACAATGGAAGCATCACAAGATCAAATGAATGTTTATTTAGAATATTGTAATTTAGAGTGTTATAAGGACTGTGCTATTCGGTTAATACAAATTAAAATCTAAAAATTAAAATTATTAAATAATTCATATAATAAAAATAGTAAAGGAGATTACTTATGTCTGTACATTTAATTTTTTTACAAAAAACAGAATTTGTACATTATGTTATATGTTATACCACATTATGTTTTTTTAAAAAAGACGAGATGATTTTGTAATGAATTGAATTTATTTTTTAATCTTTTTAAATTTATGTGTAGTTAATCAGTTCTGATGGAATATTCAAGTTGCAAATAGGATCACTGTATCACAAGAGTGAAGTCACACACAATTTTACTTCCTTTATTTAAGTTCTAATTGATTCTAATTTACTAATAGAAACATGTATAAGTCGACATATCCGGCGATTCTAGAGCTGGCTATTACCTCGGTCAACAGATTAGCATTGCAATACAACGAGGCAGTGGCGTGCACAGAGATTTCAGACAGGGTATGCACGGCTAAAACTTACCAACTTCAGCATTGTTTAGATAGCCTACCGCCAGTAGGGTACCTGCGGCGACATTGGCTTCGCTCTTAGAGTATTAGTTCGCTGATATTTGTTTGGGCCACCATGAATATCTAAATAAGTGATTGAAATCACTTATGTGATAAGTATCCAAGGTGGCCTTTAAAGTTGTTTATTTTCTTTGCGCAAATTAATTAAAATTGAAAAAGTATTTAGGTACATCAAGGATCAACTGATTTTTACAAGTAAATTTTTTGGGTTAAATTTCATTCGGGTACACATCTTCCCTTCGCAATCAATTTAACTTTAAATTTAAAAGATAACGTCGAAAACAATGAGCTGATATTACTACGTAAAAGCGGTTTTTATTTATCTAAACCCACTTATTTTCATACGTGAATACATATTACTTCAATGTCAATTTTCCATGTTTTATAGTAAATTAACGAAATAATTAATTAATTAAGTATTGTCAAACACAAAGAAAATCAATCAAAACAAAATAAATTACATAAAAAAATAGCGACAAAACGCTTTGACCACTTTGTAATAAGTAGGAACAAAATTGTCTTATTGTCCAACTAAAACAAGTCGACCGCCTACAATAAACAATTAAGCTATGCTTTCTCTGCTATTCAATTCGGTCGGGTTACATCCATAAGCTGTGCTTCTAAAATTCGTCAAAAGTTAAACACGCGCATACATTTTCACGCACACACCCACACATTTACTGTGTACTACACGAGACGTATTGTATGAAAAATAAGCACGACGTAGTACTGCTTATGGCCGAGAGAATGTATGGGGCGCTAGCAGCGACCTTTGGCGCTAGGCGCTAACCCCACAAGTTCCACAATCATAATAAGAGATGGCGCGCGATGTGAAACGCGTAATGAACACGAGAAGCGGACAAGCCAAAGCGCTGTGCGGTGAGATGGCGAACGAGTTAGATTAATTATTATTGTTATTACCATGATTTTTAACTAATTATAGTTATCATTTAGGGGCATGTATGTGTGGGACTCCAGGGTATGCAGAGCTTATTTGCATGTATGGAACGCACGCCCCTGCAACGAGGTAATGCAGCCAAGTGCTTGGAACCCTGTCTAGGAGATCAAAGCTTTATATAATATGTAAATATATTTATATTGTATTAGAAAATAAATAATATAAAGGAGATAAAAATAAATATTATAAAAGTAGAAATTTGAAATAAAATTTTCAACCCCTCGACCAGTGGGACCGTCCTAGTCGAAAATGCGTCAAACATTTGTAAATAAGTTTCAAATAAATAACAAAATCTAAACACATGAGAATATCAATTTTATTCCAGCCCAGAAATAGACACGGTATCGTCATTTTCTTGTGTCCTGATATTAGGTATAAACCCTACATGAAACGCCAGAGAAAATTTCATTAAGTTTAACGAGGTCTGCTCGAGACTCGTATATTTCAGAAACAGGTCAATAAAGTTAGTGAAGGAAGTGACATAATTGTTACGTAACGACATTTAAAAAAAAACTTGTCATTTAATGTGAAGTGAGTGAGCTAATTTCAAATGGAGGGTATTTTTGAAGTGAAACTTCTTTACGCACGCTTGACTTGGGGAGTAAGCTGGCGAACGCGTGACGTAAGCGTTACGAAAAGTGTGATCGGGCAAGGCGAACGGAAGTTATGTGGGGGATATAAGCAAGAGACAGCAGTGCGCGCGCACATTTTTTTCTAGATATATGTCTAATTTTAATTCGAAAATTTATGTATCTTATTTCTCATACCATAAGCCTATTGTCTCGGTTTTACAATCAACCACAGTAATTACTGATGTATCCAATAATGAAAATGATGAATAAAAATAGAAGATCTATGCAAAAATATTAATTTACCAATGAAAACATGAAATAAATTTAAATATTTGTAGAAAATTAATATATGTATATGTGTATACATGTATATATTGTACACACATATATATATATATACATACAGATGGAGCGAAAGAAGTTTCACTTCAGTCGTGTGGTCATAAGCACACTCGTTTTTTTTCTAATATAGCTTTTCCCTTCATCTTCATTTCGTAATATAAAATATTTAATTCTGTACAAAAAAAAACTGTAAAATTATAAAATTTTATGCAACATGTCAGATATGGCAGGGATGGCGAGCGAGAGTTAATTATAATTTATTTTATTTAACACCATCGGCACCGGATTTAATTAGGCAACCGATCGCAATTTATCAATGTAAGGATCTACCAGAGATAATCTTTACCATAATTAAATATATATATATATGTGTGTACAATATATACATGTATACACATATACATATATTAATTTTCTACAAATATTTAAATTTATAAAATAAATATTTATCGCGCGCACATTATCGAAAATAACATATTTCTAATGCCGTATCTCACACTAAATAATCTACCAGTTAAGTATAAAATATTTATTATCATTGTAAAAGATTTACCAGTCAGTAATATCTACTACTAGCTGGTGCCCGCGACTTCGTCCGCATTGAACAATGAAAGGTAGCCCAGATCCTTTCTGGTATCCCAGACAACGTGTATGCAAAATTTCATGGTGATCGGTTCAGTAGTTTTTGCGTGAAAGAGTTACAAATATCCATACAAACTTTCGCAATTATAATATTAGTACGGATATAGGTACTGTACAAAATTACATATCTATGTAGGTAATATGTAATGTATTATGTATTAATGTTGCAAGCGACTTTGTCCGTGTAACTTTAGAAAATACACAAATATGAAATGTAGCTTTTGAAAGAATTTTTTAAATTGGTCCATTAGTTTTTGAGTTTTTTCATTACAAATGTTTTCGCTTTATAATATTAGTAAGTGAGTATAGTATATAGATGTTCAATGTGTAATGTACAGAAGAAAGAAAGTCCTACCTATGTATTTTAACTACATTAATGTATTAATTTTTGTTAAGGATGGCTTTTAACGCCTATAAACAAAATCTAATATTTTTCTCATCTCAAAAATTCCCAACGCTCCTAAAGAAGTTCTCACTTCAAAAATCTTTATGAATCTTGCCTAGGTAATTCTTATACCTAAGAGATAGATATAAATATTTATATATCATGGAAGACCAAGGCATATTTTAAAATTTACCTACTTCTTTCATCGTGTACTGTGTGTACTAGCGCTATCTAGTAATCCCTGTGAAAGATTTTAGTATAGAGGGCGCTTACCTCGATTAAACAAATTTTTCGAAAATCTCTTGTAATGCCCGTAAGAATTAATGCTGTTGTAATATTATATATTATAGTAACATGGAAAACATCTATATTAATAATTAATTAATATTAATAATTAATAAAATTACTTGTAACATTTTAATACTTTTATTAAGAGCATAGCACACACACGACATGACACTTGACATGGACAACTTAATTTAAGTATAAATAATTCGGCACAGTATGTAGTTGAAGGTTGAAGGCAACGTAACAAATCGTACTGGTCGAGCCAAGATAAATTTTCCTCAAGTTGCCGAAGGCTCGACATGTTATATACATTTTTAGAAGGCGGCTTATTCATTATTTGCTGGACTGTACAGAAGTAGAATGTATGCGATATTTTCTACTAATGGTTTTAAAAGTTACATTTTTGCTAATGAATATAGTCAATATTAAAAAATAAAGAAATTGTGCAAATAAAAATAAGGCAGCGTACATTCGTTACTAATTTGCTATTGGATGTATTAAGTATTTAAAAAGTGTACCAAATGAGAAATTACATAAAATGCTAATAAATCATTGTAACGAGGAGAATTTACAAATATTCTTCGATTTTGAATAAAAACCTTCTATTTAATTCTCTCTCTCTCTCTCTATGTGCCTCTTCAGTCCTGAAGGTCAGCCATCAAGAGCCATCTGAACCGGTCCCTGTCAAGAGCCAACTGGAACAGCTGCTCGACCGAGGCAATTCCAGTCCACTCTCTGATAATTCCTTTCCTGAGCCAAGTTCCTTTTAAAGTGCTAAATAAAATGCTAATTTAAAAAATTAATGATAAAATAAAAAAAATTAACAGGGGTTTCCTGAAATAATTAGCATTTTTTTGGGGAAAAAGTTTGCATATTTCTCAATTCTCATGTGATATGTCTGTTATGAGTTGTTGACACTTCTCTTTCATTTCATTAATTTTTACTTTTATTATGTGGGCAACGAAATAGTATATCTCTGCGATGAAAGGTCGCTGTATGTGGGTAGTATATGATGACGACTGATTGACTGAAATGGAGATGTACAGACATAATAAAAAAAAGTGCCATGGCTTCTCGATGGCACAGTAGACATGAATATGTCTCATATCATAAATGAAAAGAAAGATTTAAATGGTCCCTATCCCTATCCCCATCCTTATCCTTATCCTTATTCTTTCCCCTTATCCTTAATCCTTCTATGGTCAACAGGGATAATATATATATAAACAAACGAACAAACTATCCCTATCCCTATCCCCATCCCTATCCCTATCCCTATCCCCATCCCTATCCTTATCCTTATCCTTATTCTTCCCCCTTATCCTTAATCCTTCTATGGTCAACAGGGATAAAATATATATATAAACAAACGAACAAATTATAATTAATTCATTTACGTCATGGTAACGATTTTCGTGACACACATTCTTTCGAATAGACCCCAGAGAAAAGACATATTCATGTCAATAATACAATTAATTAACAAATGCATAACCTTTACATTACGAATATGTAAAAAAACGAATGGTAAAAACCTCTTTATAAGATATTTTCAATCATTAAGAATATAAATAGAGATGTGATTGAAGAGGTGACATTAATAGGCTAGACAAAGTTTTTTCATGTAGGGTTTCCTGAAGTCGCAGGTTAATGGTAATGGCCCATGAAGTCAACATAACTCAGGCCATTGCTTGAATCCAGCCGGATCTATGCTGCACTCATTAAAAACTGGACCACTCAAATACTTGCTACAGTGAGAAGCCCCAGCGGACATATATATAAATGATATTACATTTCATACATAATGGCACATTTGAATTAAAAAAGAATTACATAAATACCTCACACACATCTTGTTTTATTCCATCCTTAGAAAATCTTTAGATCCTTTAGAAGGTATTATCTATCTCTATTTAACGATTTTTGTCAACTTATAATCGGCTATCGAAAGATGCACTAAACTGAGTGCATAATTTAATTATTTTTTTAACATTTTTATTCTAAACATAAAATTATTTTTAAAAGTAACTAATCAACACTATACTTGTAGTTGTTGAAAGAGGCCCATAGACTAACAAACCTCATTGTAACATATTACTTGGTCATTTCAAATTCCCATCAGATTTATTATTATATTGAGGTTTACAGTAAATATATATTTTTTATTTTGTAATTTGTTGCACTAATATAAAATGTAAATTAATTTATAAAAAACAACTATTTAAAAAATGTTAACATTATAAAGAATTAAGTACAATACTAAAAGCTAAATCTAGCTTTTCACATTCCTACCTCCAATATTATTGAAAACTTTACCGAGTAGCTTTTAATGTAACTTGTTTTACATATTTATTCATATTTTTAATCGAAGGTTCACACACACAGTCCGGCCTGGATTTTTTTTAACCTGTGCGTACTGCGAGACCAAACAAGCTTTGCACGCCTCCATCTGTGAACAATAAACAATTTTTTATACATTTTACACATTCATATAAATCCTTTAAGTCTAGGAGAGCACAAATACAATGGATCCCATATTAAAACTAAGAATATAGTGGTAATGGCAGTATGTAGAATTAAAATGAAGTTAAGATTTCCAGTTTAAGCTGTGAAATTGGTTACATTCTACATAAAATATTAATTTACCAAAATATAAATATTGTTTGAATAGAAGGTAGATAATGATTAATTATTTTAAAAAGAATAATTCATTAAAATCAACACTTTTTAGAGGTTGTGATGTATGTTGTAAATAATAAATATCTATTTGAAAGTAATACAGTCTCACAGCGACGAGCACATACCCTCAGTCTAACCCAATCCAAAACCAAATACTTACATAAAAGTGTTTTCCGTCTGGCTCCTAAGATATATAATAAGATACCCCTTTCTATCACAAGCATTCCAAATACACAATTAATAAAGAAAAAAACTAAAGGAGTTATTAGTACGCATAGTTCTAGAATAGTGTTCTGATGCATTTTAAAATGTAATTTTGACTTATGATTTTATGATTCAATTTAATAATAATTAATGTAAGACATTTATGTAATAATTTGACTTGTAATATTAGATTTTGCACACCAAATGTGATGATTTGATTTTATTTATTATATAGGAACTAGCTGTTGCACATGACTTCGTCCACATAACTTTGTAAAATATAGCCTATGTGACTTGCTGATAATATAGCTTCCCACCAATGAAACAATTTTTCAAATTGGTCTAGTAGTTTTCGAGGCTATTCAATTCAAACAAACAAACAATCAAATCTTTCCTCTTTATAATATTAGTATAGATGTGTCACACACAGTATGAGATGTTAAAATATATATTTTGTCCTACTAAGCTCACATTTCTGTAAATAGATTATAAATTACCTACCTAATCAACAATTCGTTTCTTTGGAAGCCGTCTTTGGTATTATTTCCATACATAGGTGCAAAGAAAGAAACCTATACCTTTTTGCCAGATAATACAGATGAACAATGGGCATTTATGTTGCCTAATTTCTACTAAATAAATATCTATACTTAATTTATGATTCTTTGTCTTTTTTTGTTTACTCGATCTTTATGTAGACACAGTTGCAATATCTGTATGTGTTCTCTGGGAACTTATTGCAAGTGGTTCTTTAATATTATGATTAAGATGGTTTATGCGCCAATAGTGGGTCATAAAACTTTCTTTTTGCTTTGTAGACAGGCTAATGGAAAATCTTCTATAGTTTACAGATAAATTTTAGAGAAGAAAAATTGGTTTAATATTTTAAAAGTTGTTTTTATATTTTGATATGTTTGATATTGAAATTATTAAGTACTTATAACATTAACAAGTAAAGATAAATAAATGAGTTTAATCTCGAGAAGAAAAGTTTTATTTGTATTTCACACAAGGATTCATAGCAATAGAATCAGATAACACTAAGAGCATTGACACATAATTTAAATTTATGAGAATAAAAGCTAAAAAGTTTATTTAACAAGAACATACATATTTATTTACCTGCATGTTTTTGATGTGGCATTGAAATCCTTACATAGTTGAGCCATTTGTTTTTTCATCAAAATGGTTGCGAATCAATAATTTTCTCTTCCTTTCAATCACCAATTCTGATTAATAACAACTAAATAACCAAACCAAATACATACATATACTGTAAAACTTTATTTTAACTTTATTTATTACCTTCACTTTACATAGTATAATAGTGTCTATGTTCACTTCAGTGACATGACATGAATGACATTGATCGATCTGACTAACGAATGAAAGAATAAAAGATATGGAATAACATATTTTGACTTTAAAATTTACGTAACATACTAGTTTATAAAAAGCGTAAGAATTTCACTTAAAAATTATTAAACGAACTAAAAAACCAAACATATTTATTTTATTTTGTAGTGGCTTAAAAGTCAAGTAACCAAGCAAAAAAACTCGACAATCACGAACGATGACGACGACACATTCTCTCAATTGAACGAGTGGTGGGGAACGATCCGATCAGTCACTCAGTCACCAACCAACCAACAGCAAGAGCAGACATTAAGTACAATCTGTGGAGCAGAGCCCGAGCGAGCAGTGCAGTACAGAACGTTTCACAGTCTGAATTTATCGAGTCGGGCATTAGCTAAGTATTAAATATAAGTTGAACAGACAGTCTTCAAACAGGATTCAGGTGAGTTTTTATAATATTACACTTAATTTTTGTACAGCCGCTCCTATTTCCAAACCACATTATATCTTCGTAAGAAAATTATAACTTTATCTCTTTTATTTTTTTCGAATCGTATCCCTGCGGAAACTTTGAGAAAAGAATAGAATTTATAGAAAACGAATTCTCCATACACAGTATTTTAAAAGCATTTAATTTCATACGTTTGAGTTAATAAATTATAATTTTAATTTTATCCAAAAAAGTTTCATAGACATTTTAATGTGAAACTATATTCTTTAAGTACAGTATTTGTCTGAATTTATTTTTTGTTACTTGCCTACCCTACCCTACCGTTATTGTATAATTTGAGAAATGATTCAATTTATTTTATTTTATTATTTCCTACACACATAATAAAATCGTAAGCTACTCTGTCTGTACATGAAATATATTATCTGTTTGTCTTTTGTGCACACTAATTTCAAAAACAGTTTAACCAATTTGATTATAGATACTTTTATCCTAGATTTTTTTTTGTTTTATCGGGATTTTCAAAATAAATGAAATACCTACAGCGCAGCTAGTAATTAATATTTTTAGGATAGTTGGTAGGTTTAAACAGTTGTGGATGTGTATGACATCTAATTATTATTTTTTTATGTTGTCTATAGTGTCCCACCGAAGGTAAATTTCTGGCCAAAGCCAAAGCTGAAGGCTTAAAACTTTTAAGAAATTTTGTTCAAGATTGGCTACAAGCTGCAATTAATAATATAAATGATTTTAATTTTTAATTGAAGGTTTATATTGACTGTATGTGCATAATATAGAAGGGTAATTTAAAATCATGTCTAGAAGTTTATCTAGACATGATAAAAAACTACCTTGCAATTTATTTGTCAAAATTAATAACATTTTGAAATAATTTAAATGATATAAAACGGTGAATCGGTGAAATTGTTTCACCGAAGGTAGTTTTTTTTGGCCGAAGGTGGTTAGAGCCGAAGCCGAAGCCAAACCTTCGGTCGGACATTCATATATTTTACTTTTGAGTGAGGAAACAATTAATTTTAACTTCAAATTTGGTATGCAGGTATTTTATTTAATTTGTTAATTAAAAGTATAGGGCATTTATAACGTAGATATTTATTAATATGGGACATATTAAACACAGTAACTGCACATACTCCATCATAGGGAAGTTAGTTAGGTTGGGGATAGTCTTTACTGATACTTACTAATATGTTATCTTTACTGATTTTCATTGAAAACGTCTCACTCAGAATATAGTTTAGTATCTAAAGGGTTTAGAATTTATCTACTTTAAGTAAAGTGGTGCGTGCCTTCTTCAATTTGAAAAAAAAAAAAATAGTCCGGATAAATAGAATAGAAAATATATAAAATACTAGCCACTTTGTCCGTTTAACTTTATAAAATATGCTTATGTTACTCGCAGATAATGTAGCTTTCTGTAGGTGAAAGAATTATTCAAAATTGGTCCAGTACATAGTTTTTGATTTTATTCATTACAAACATACAAATCTTCTCTATTTATAATATTAAAACTATTGAACAAAGATTAATAATTTTTATAAATATTTTTTTTTTAAATTGCGATTCTCAGTGGGTATATATTTCTTTAAATGATTATATTAAATTATTTATCTATTTTCATTACCTTTGTGTGAAGGTATTAAGTACTACAATTATGAATATTTTATTTTACTGATTTTTTTAATACACCTACACCTATAATAGGTACTCCACTTATGTATATACATTCTTCTACTGTTTTGTTAAAATAAAGTTTTGATTACATTGAGTGCAACATCCGACATCATAATATGTTTGTGCTACCAGTTCCGCCGTTGAGGGCATCTTGCCAAATAGTTAGTCATTGTTTCTGAGCCTAACACACCCATTACTCACTATAGTATTCTGGACTCTTGACTGAATATAATATTATTATTATATATTGTCAACAATTACTTATTTATTTCCTTCGGGAAAGAGATAGGAAAATTCTTAATCGAGAAATCTGGCGACCGGTGCGCCAGCTCTTTCTTCACGCAACATATAGCGTTAGAAATTAAAAGAGGGAACACTGCAAGCGTCCTGGGTACTAGGCAGGATTCAGCTGAGCTAGACAACTTATTCTTTTTGGCCATTTAGTTTTCTCCACGCCCCTGCCTTTTTATTTCTTATTTTTGTTTATTCGTTAGTTAGTTAGTTATAAAATTTATAAAAAAATATATATTAAGAATATTTTAATTTTTTTTTTTTGTAAAATATGATGTCCTTATTTTCTTTTTTAAATTTATCTAGTAATTTTTGTTATGTATTTGATGAATTTAGTTTTAATTTAATAAAGATTATTAGGGCACCTACTACAAACATTTCATAAAACAGAAAGTGTTTTATGAAAAGTTACCTACATATTGTTAATATTAAAAATTATGTTTTACCTTCAATTGTGGTCTCAGAGTACAGAACAACTGTACATGTAATTTGTTTTTCAATTCACCCCCAGGCCTGTGTTTGTTAATAATTTGCATACAATTGTGATTGAACAATTTTCCTAAATTTCCTGTAGTATATTCTGTAAGGGTAAGTAGGTAATTTATATTAGAGACGTAACGGATAGTGCCTTGGATACATTTGAGTATTGATTGAATTAATAAGTGGTATTGTATAATAAAATTAATAAATTAGTTTCATTGAGTAGGTATAGGTATTATTTGTATGAATAAATAGTATTTAATAATGAGTTTCTTTGTTCCTGAGAGAGAATTTAAATTTGGTTTGTTAGACTGTAATTGATTTTCTTTTTATCTATACCTACTAATATTATAAAGAGGAAAGGTTTGTTTGTTTGAATAGGCTCCGAAACTACTGGACCGATTTGAAAAATTCTTTCACTTTTGGGAAGCTATATTAACAGCGAGTAACATAGGCTATATTTTATAAAGTTACGCGGACGAAGAAGTATAAACATTGTGTACCTTGTCTACCTTTTAAGTTGGACCAAATTTATCCAATAGTTACGAAATTTTATCAAAATTGGTTCAGCAGTTTAGGAGTTCATCGCGAATAAACATTTGACACGTAATTTTTATATATATAAATATATTAAATTCGGCCCGATAAAGCTTGCACTTTTGAATAGGTATAACCGTAGATCGTCGCTGTTCGTCATTTAATGCATTAATGCATAATTTTGCCGCTTCTATTATTTTGCTTTGATAATTTCAACATAGCTCACTGGAGTATCACCATCAATTGAGGCCGCTCCGTTCGTCCTAAATTACTGATTGTGAAGTATTTTTTAACAAAATGTGATATAATAAACTCATGTTTATACTAGCTATTGACCGCAGCTTTGCATGCTTGGCGGCATGTTTTTAATTCTATGCAAAACTTTCTAAACAAGGAGTGTGTGTTTTCTCTAATTCAAAACCTTTTCTACATTTAATATATAATACGATTTTATAATTATAAATCAGCGACCCGCGCCCCGTCTTCACACGGGTGCAATTTTCTAACGTCAAAGAACTAAGATTTTTATACAAAATTCTCCCATCAAGTGATGCACATTTTTTCTTTTGAAATTTTAACGATTTGTTTTGTATTTTTTTTAGGAGAAAAACGAAGCAAGCCCGAGCCTACTACAGAATCCACGGTCGGATCGACCCTCAACTGAACAGGCCCCAATTGATATTTTTCGCTGGTTTACATTGCACTTCGTAAGTTTTATTTAATATATACCTACAGGTGACTTGCTTATTAAAAATAAGCAAAGTTTGTATGTATTTAACAATTTGAATTTTCATTGTTTCAGAATAAAAAATGGCAAGCAGAAGGCACTCAGAGCCGACTCAACAGCAGTGTGATCAAGCTTTGGAAATATTTGATAATTTCTGCTCGGCAGGCACGCAAGAAATGATATTAGGTCTTCATAGAAAATTATGCAATTGCCTCAACCTAAAGCCTAATCCTCTCCTAGATTTTTACCCACAATTAAAGGTAAATATTTTATTATTGCCGTAATTTAAGTATGTAATTATAATAATATAGTATAATTAATATAGGTATTTTCGTTTACCGTATTTTTCATACAATTACGCGTCCCTCGGGAACAGTATTTTTTTCTGTACGAACCATACCCTATGTCTATGTCTCTCTGCATCTCTGACAATGGGTATACAAACTTTCATAATAATCGGTCAAGTAGGTAACAAGTAAGTAAGTAAGACAAGTAAGGCGTCTGAGAAGTTAAAAAAAAAAAACAAACAAACAAATAAACTCACTGTCGTATTTATGTTATTATTTAGGATTAGAATTATCGTATATTATTCCGAATTTAACCCTTAAATTCAAATAACATTCAGGAATATTAGAACGAAAGAATAAAACAAATTAAATCGTTAAAATTAATTAAACCATTAAAACCATTAATCGTTGTACGCAAACAGGCGCCATCTAGGGTATTACTGTTTAACTAACTTATTCAAACATACATCGAAAGTATCTTTTCTCACCGCTGCTGTTTTTATTGACAAAGCATATCACGACCGGGGAACTCTTATTTTGTAAAAAATCTTTATTAATGTTATTATGTTCTTTGTTTTCAGAGTTATTTTGGGAAGTCCTGGAAAGCTAAAGCCTTATTCAAATATTTTGACCAACGTGCCAATCACAAAGTGTACGCTAATGGGCGTGCATGCCCACATAACAGAGTGTTCATAATTGGGGCTGGTCCTTGCGGCCTCCGTACTGCTATTGAATGTCAACTGCTCGGAGCTAAAGTAGTGAGTATTTTAACGAGTGATTTCGTTCCTTCCCTTTTTTTTGTTTTCTCTCCTGAGAGATTCTATATTCGTCTCCAAATAATATTTCAATTGTGACAATACGCTGATTGTATGGCGTGTGAATTAATATATGGTTAAATTTATTTTCAGGTGATTGTAGAAAAACGAGATTGTATGTCGCGAAATAATGTTTTGCATTTATGGCCTTTTGTAATTGAAGATTTAAAGGCAATTGGAGCAAAACAGTTCTATGGCAAATTCTGCACCGGTGATATAAATCATATTAGTATTAGGCAACTACAATGTATCTTGCTCAAAGTAAGTATGACATTAGATTTTTTTACGTTTTCACCTTCCTTTATATTGCTCTGCAGTGTTCTCTAGATTCCCATCTTCATAATAACTTACAAAAGTGGCTTTTTTTTTCTATATAATAATAATAATAAATAATCTCCTTGTTAAATTTGAAGTACCATATTACAAATACTGCTGAAAATGGTCATGCTCTATTATGCTCGTGATTATGGATCGATCCATAATCACGAGCAGGATTTTTAAGTTTTTTTATGATAAATATTGTAAAAAAATTTAATATTAAGAAAAGAAATAAATATGTATAAATTTATTAGCTTCACACAAACACAAAACCACAGAATACAGGCAATGTTAACTTAATTGTTACACAAGCAACGGTCGTAACTGTTTGAGAGCCTGGTGCCCGTGGTAGGTATAATAATTGTACAGTTTTTACAGCAACATAAATATTCCAAACCAGAGTGAACTTCCACCAGTATGTGTGCTTTTGTGTTTCGTAAATCTCCTGATCCCTTCCTGGTCACTTAATTGCAATTCCACTGTGGTCGGCACAGCACTTACAGCGTTGCTTGTGTCCGTCAGCCTGTCTGTTAATAATTAATACTGAGGCGGCTCGATGAATCAGCCTGCTTCCGACTGGTCCTACTGAAAAGTTACGACAAGGTGTGGACGTCCTACGGCTGACAAGATTATGATGATGGAATATTTAACTAGTTTCCTAATTAATATTCAATTTTTTTCCCCAGAAATTGGACTTTTATCGGATCATGTCATTATAATGTAAATAATGCATAACATTCACGTTTTATACTTAATTTGGTATGTTTTTGTGCTGTTACAGGTGGCGTTACTTTTAGGTGTTGAGTTTCATGAATCGGTGAGTTTTGAAGAACTACTGGAGCCTACAGTAACGGCGAACTCCGAAGGTAATATTTATCCTAATCTATTTTATTCTTTATTTTTAAATGTTACTAGCTACACGCTCGTGTCCAAAATAAAAACTATCCTATCTTTTAAATTGGACCAAATTACACATCGTTACGAAGTTTTATCAAAATCGGTTCAGTAGTTTAGGACTTCATCGGAGACAAACAACGTGACACGTAATTTTTCCTTTACTATATTTTGTTCTGTCTGATTCTGAACTAGTCACGTCTACTTATTCTAAATTAAACTGTGCAGAAATTTCTAATTAATGAGTGTATAAGAAATGCAAAGCACCAAAGAAACCAGCATATCCTCGTTATGTAGAAAATAACGTCCGTTATTGCATAAATTCTTGTTATTTTGCAGTTTTTGGTTGGAGAGCTCGAGTCACGCCAAAAGACCACCCAGTATCTCAATACGAGTTCGATTGTTTGATCGGGGCAGATGGAAAACGCAATACGTTACAGAACTTCAAGAGGACCGAATTCAGGAGGAAATTGGCGCTAGCAATTACAGTAAATTTTATTAATCGTCGTACGAAACGGGAAGCAGCGGTTTGTAAAATATTATATTTTTTTCCTCACCCAATCTTAAGCCCATCTTTATCTTTTGTAGTATATCCATGACATGGTAACCTTGACCGGATGCTGCAGCATCAAGTAGTCTGCTTTACCCAACTCCTTAGCAACTTACAGCAAATTTAATATATTTGAGCTCAATAAAAATTTGGGACTTAGTTTATAATTTTTAATTATCATGTTTTTTCATGATGGACTTCTCTTATGGTCTCTTTTTAAATCCACTTATTAAATTATAATTATGCAATATTATGTTAATGTTTTCTTATTTCTTGTTTGACAGGTGCCCGAAATAAGCGGTGTTTCATCTATTTACAAGCCAGATTTATTTAAGGATATGCACAAAGCGACTGGTATAAATTTGGAAAACATAGTATACTATAAGGACGACACACATTATTTCGTCATGACCGCGAAGAAACCCAGTCTGCTGAGTCAAGGAGTGCTAAAAAAAGTAAGTTATTGTACGCAGAAAGACCTAAGAGTATCTAAAATGATGTCGCATACTCTGGTTTAGACCATCAAACCAAATAAGGACATTTTTTTCCGAAACCCTGGTAAATTTAAATTTATAATGACGATCATAAGAGTTTCTTGTAAAAACCCAATTGATAAATAAATATTTTGATTTTGTTAGCTATTGCGACAACTTCAAAGGTCGATAGTTGATTTATTCGAACTCTTGTAATTTTATTTTTCAGGATTACGCCGATGTAGCCAAATTACTCTGCGTTGAAAATGTGGACAAGGATAAGTTAATTGATTACGCAAAAAGAGCAGCGGATTTCGCCACACAAGGAAAGTTGCCGACGCTTGATTTTGCATTAAACCATTATGGTGATCCTGATGTGGCCCTGTTTGATTTTACCTCCATGTTTTTTGCCGAAAACGCAAGTTCGGTGAGTTAACGTGTTATTTAATAAATTATAATAAGTCAAGCTTGTCACTATCCAGAAAAGTCTTTCCGACATGTTACTTCCGGTCGAACGGCGCTTGCTAACACTAAGGATCTGCATAGTCAAAACCTGGTTTTATTGTACTTTTTTTTTGTTTTATTTTTGCAATTCCACTATGTAGCTTGATCACTACTCAGCTGATCGTACATCACAATTAGTATTGAACTGCGTTTTGAAACGTGTATTGCAAAGATAATTGATTGGTCTCGCTGCGCTCGACTAGATAGAGTACTATACAAAAGCGATAGCTCCCTGAATGCGGCAACTTTTTATTGTAGTGTGTGTAAAAATCGCCACTTTTTATCACTTTTTACCCAGTTTTATTATATTTTTATACAGTTTCACTACGCAAACTGATATTTTATTATGCCTAAATTTAATAAAACATTCGGCACACACTATCACAGACTGTTTGCAGTGTGACTGGCTCGGGTACGCCGAATTCGGCGTACTATTTGATGCCGCATTTTACAAGTACGACGGCGGTATCTAGTCGAGCGCAGCGAGACCAATCATTTATCTATGGTGTATTGGACGAAACGCCCTAATTAGGAATTGACCCATTAGGCAATTAAGATTAGAACTATTTAGGTAGTGGACTAATAACGGTTTGAATGGTTAGAATATAGAAAAAGAGACGTTGTAGAGAGGTCAGAAGTTATTGGTCTGAAAATTGTAGTGAGCAAATCAAAATATCGTTATTTAAGCCTTACTGCCACGTATACTATACTTGTAGCCATCGTTGCCTTCCATGTCCAATACAAAAGTCTTCAGGATGTAGTTGGAGAGATACCAATACGCGTTTCAGAGGATACCAATACATCACGTTTAAAAAGAATTGTATTAATAGTTACTAAATATGTTTAGTTACAATTAACAAAACGCCAGTTTAATAATGTGATTTAAATTTATGTCCACAGATATTGGAACGCAAAGGCCATCGCCTATTGTGTCAGTTAGTAGGAGATAGTCTGCTTGAGCCATTTTGGCCCACAGGGTCGGGCTGTGCTCGCGGTTTTCTCTCCTCTTTCGACGCTTCTTGGGCTATCAGGTCGTTTGCTATAACACCGTCACCACACCCTCTTGACATTATTGAAGAAAGAGAATCAATATTTCGACTACTACGTAAGATAATTTTTCCTGAATTAATTTTTCAAAGTCTGTCCAACCGTAGTATAGAAATTTGAGGTTTGAGGTTGATTAAAAATTCAATTTTAAAAGGTTTATTAGAAATTAGAAAAATAATATTTTTACAAATGCAGAGGGAGACTAGTAGGTAAAGTTGAATTATAAGAATATAATATAATTGACGAGTGGTTAAAGCCCTATTAAGGGTTAGATTCCCGGGTGGGCCAACTTTGGAAATTAACTTGTCAAGTATACTTCAAATTGAAAACTTGTTCACATGAAAAGTATATAATTGTAATGTATGTAAGATATACACAAATTATTTTCCAGGTCAAACCACTTCAGAAAATATAAGTCGTGATCTGTCGTCGTACACGTTAGATCCATGCACTCGCTATCCCAATTGGAATCGTACTTTAATACCCGTAAGCCAAAGAATCTCGAGCTTATACGATTCGGATGATCCACAACCACGTGACGTCGAGTTTATCACAGGAAGGAAACGTAAACGCGCTCCCGGTGAGTATCTTTCATCCGTACTTAATGTTATAAATTCGAAAGTTTGTATGGATGGATGGATGGATGTATGGATGTTTGTAAATATTTCACAGAAAAGCTACTGAACCGATCACCATGTAATTTTGCATAGGTACACGTTGTCTGGGACACCAGAAAGGACATCCAGAACGAGGACACAAATATGGCCATTGTTACTTTTAATACTTTTTAATTTATCGACAAGAAGGAACAATGTCGCGAATAATTTTTATTCGACATTAAAAAAGAAATGTAAAAAAGTGCCATGGCTTCTCGATGGCACAGTAGACATGAATATGTCTCATATCATAAATGAAAAGAAAGATTTAAATGGTCCCTATCCCTATCCCTATCCTTATCCTTATTCTTTCCCCTTATCCTTAATCCTTCTATGGTCAACAGGGATAATATATATATAAACAAACGAACAAACTATCCCTATCCCTATCCCCATCCCCATCCCTATCCCTATCCCTATCCCTATCCCCATCCCTATCCTTATCCTTATCCTTATTCTTTCCCCTTATCCTTAATCCTTCTATGGTCAACAGGGATAAAATATATATATATAAACAAACGAACAAATTATAATTAATTCATTTACGTCATGGTAACGATTTTCGTGACACACATTCTTTCGAATTAATTCATTTACGTCATGGTAACGATTTTCGTGACACACATTCTTTCGAATAGACCCCAGAGAAAAGACATATTCATGTCAAAACAATCAAAATCAATAATAATAATTTATTTATCAAATAAAAAACATTGTGTGGTTTTATGAAACCACAATGCAAGTGAAACTTTTTTCTACACGGTCAGCTGATGCGAGCCATGGGCGCCCCCATATTGGCCTTGGCTGCTCTACCGAGCGCCTTTCACTTACCCCTACTCCGCGGCCGGCTGTAATGCCAACATGTGATAGATAGATGGACAAAAAAATTTGAGATGGAAAAAAGTTTCAGTTTAATAATAATTTATTCGTTACTTGTTAAAATTTTGGAGAAATTTTATACCTATTACATTTTTAAATGCTGGCAACTTTTTATTTTAATGATTAATGATTATAATACCTATAACTAAAGTGTGTTTTGTTTTGTTAGAAAATATAAAGTTTGAATATTTTTTAGGCTAAAGTATTTTTTGTTCATTAAAAGTTTATTTTAGACAACTATTCTTCGAATCTCTAATAATGACACAATATTGTAGAACACAGTACATATGGGTCTGGTTATTTGTTATATTGTTCGTTTTGTATCCATGGCTTTACTTTAGAGTCTAATGTTTAGACGCTGTCTTTTTCCAGTGGCAGAGTCATCATGCACTAGAGGAGCACGACCCAAGGATGTGCCGGCCATCCCTGGTCATCCGTCATGCTCTCGGATGGAGACAAGAGGAGCACGGCGAAAGGTTTTGCCGGCCATCCCTGGTAATCCGTCATGCTCTCGGGTGGAGACAAGAAGAGCTCGTGCTCGCAGGGAGGCGGCCATGCAGCAACAGAAAGATACCAGCCAGGTACATCGCTGCCGCATTACCTAGATTTACCATCGCCAGCGAGAGAACGCGGTGTGACGTCACTCGCGCTCATAGGGAGGTGCGCCACACGAACTGCATCCCAAACACGTGCCGCCCCAAAAAAGCTATTACTCATCCGTCCACATTATATAAAAATGCCACATGGACAAGTAAACGGGTCCGTTTTAGACATCTGTCATTTTTAAACCACTGTCAACCTTTACACCTAGACTTGACAGTGAGTAAACATTATTGAGAATAAATTGAAAACTGAAAGCATTTTATAACATTAGTATAACAAATTTATAATGAGAGATTGTTTTTGTTCTATTGTTTTATTGACACTTGTCAAAACGGATCTTTTGCATTGCCCACCCACTAAAGTGATCCTTTCAAATGGCAGTGTGCATGAAATATCATCGCTAGTTTAACAGAAGGGGCGGCGTTAAGGACGCAGTGAATGTGTTTTTGTCCACACTAACTTCCGTCTCCCTGACACTTACTGACTTTGAATCGATTCATACGAATATTTTTATTTTTTTATTTTATTTATATTTGGGAAACAAACAATATCTCAATACACATTAAACATACACATAAGAAAAACATAAATCAGCAAAGTTTCCACTAAATTACTAAAACATATTTTGAATTGAAGCTGGGAGAAAACATACAAAAAGGATATGAAATAAAAGAAAGAAAGAAGACAATTAATAAATAACATATAACTACAACATACAAAATAAACAAATAAACTAATAAACTGGCTGCTATAAAAAGAACACTACATAACTAAATTATCGAGGACCTGTTTAAGACTTCGTTTATACGCTCCTATAGGACAACTGAAAATATCCAGGTCCTGCAAGTGCTCATTATAAAATTTACAGGAGCGATGCAAAAATGTATTACTAGTATATTTCTTTTTATGTAAATGAATATGTAACGAACACTTGCGGCGCGAATTCACTCGAGGGCAACTCAAACCAATGTTACTTAATAAAAACGGTGAATCAATTTGATCATTTAAAATCTTATATAAAAACAGTTGATCTCTCAGAATTCGTCTATGACTAAGAGGTGCGAGGTGCATTGTCAAATCTATAATGAAGATGTTTCAAATACAAGCTGAATACCCTATCCAACTTCTTAATTTGAGTTTTATATTGTGGGTTCCAAACAATAGACCCGTACTCGAGTAGAGGTCTGACGTAGGAGTCGAATAAGAGAGAGAGGGTTGAACTGGCTTTGAAATCCTTGCTGACTCTAAGAACAAATCCAAGCATGCGGTTGGCTTTGGATATTATATAGTCAAGATGCTCGTCAAATGTTAATCTACTATCCAGTAGTATACCCAAGTCTCTCGTAACTAAAACACGCGTTAAAGTGACATGGTCGAAATTGTACTCGTATTTAAGATGATTAGGGTTTCTAGAGAAAGAAATTACATTACATTATACATATCCGTTCTCTAGTCGTTTTTCTAATTCGAATTATATTGTTCCAACGGCGTTGTTCAGTTTCTTCGCTCTCCGACCATTTACGTTGCAAAAAAACACATTGAAGAGATTCACACAGTAATTGTGTCCTCGTACATTTTATAAAATGAATACTGAAATTACGCTTTTACCCAATTTTTATATTTTATGTATTAATTTTTTTTTTATTTATACACTTATAAAATCGAATCGTTTGACACAACGCACAGGCGCCTCGTGATATTTAACATTCAATATATAGATTTGTCCAAGAATTGTAAACTATCCAACCGACATAGAAAATATGATGGGTTTTCGCTATTATTATGAGAATTCCTCCCTCAGGGATATCTATACCTAATGTAATAATACCACGGATGTGGTCCTCGGTGTGAATCTAATACAGATTGCTAGTAAGAAAATAAACGAGTCGATTCAAAGCTGTAAGTGAAATAAATGTTGATTTTTTTGATGGCGCTTTTGTTTTTGTTTTTAAAATTTATTTTTTTATAGATTCTTATTGTATTTAACAATGCTTTAATTAAATACTTTGCGCACGAATTCAGTATAATAATATTTACTTGTATAACATATACTTAAATAAATATATTATAAAAGTAAATTATGAACCATAATTATGTTTTATAAAAGTGTATATTGTTCATTCATATTGTATAAATCCAGCTATCCTTAGACGGTAAGTTAGTGTGGAACTATTCAACGCACCTTCTTATCTCGTTGTGCGTTTTATAACTGTTTTTAAACTATATTTAACTATATTCTACTTTAATTTTACGTATTTTAAATTTGTCGCGTGTTTTTCTCAGGATATCTTATTTTTAGATCAGGATCAGGATTTTTAGAATTAAGTTTTATTAATATATATTTATTTATTTATTTATTTATTATTTATAAGGTCCCCCAAGGCATCCATCAAACGAAAAGAAATACTTGGCAGATGCCGCCGCATGATAGAGGCGTTTTGTTTTTGTTTTTGTTTGCGTTGCGCTTTTGTTTTAATGTTGGGAAATCTTCTTGAGATACCCAGCAGTGAAGTCATTAACATTTATTTTAAACGAAACAGAATAACATTTAAATAATTGATCTAATATATATAGTGAAGAACATGACTAGGAAACTACGACTAATCCCGAATTCCCGGTGGTTAATTGTGAGTGGTTTTGGCCTATAAGTGTGCATGGAGTGTGCATGGAGTGTTGTATACTGTGTTGGTAATTACTAATAAATATAAATAAAATAAATGTAAAATGATTATCTTATATCCGCTGATATTGCAGTCCAAGGAATTACCCACTACTTTAGTAGTTATCTAGGAAATAACATACGAATGCTTGGAAGCATTCTGTCCTCCAAATCCGCCGCCTGCCGTCTCTAATTTGCCGCTTTTATCCTAGGCAAATTCTAATAGAATATGATTTATATAAGAAAAAAAATAAGATAGATATAGTCTTCTTCATTGCTGAAGGTCGTGCTCGCTCTGAATTGCCTTGGTGGCATTGACCACCCGTTGCTTCTACCACACCCTGTCTACAGCCTTTTTCAGAATAAGAATAAATTTTATTTGTAGCAAAGGACATAGATAACACACAGAAATACAAAAACGTCCCTCGCCACAAACTGGCTCTAACTCAGCATAATGCATGTTGTAAAAACCTGCGCTGGTCTTCCGTTAGAACCGATATAACCAAATAGAGCGCCCAGTCAAGGTTTTGGCCTTAATCCAAATAATGCCTCTTTTGATAATCTTTTTACATCTCTTTTTTTAATATTAGTAATACATGAGTCCTCGTTACTTTCGTTTCACTTTTTAATGCACATGGACACATATTTGTGATGTGAAAGTTTTGGTACATTTTCATTTCAAAATTATAAAATCACGTGTTTTGAATTTAATGCCACAGGGCCTACTATCACTCTTAAAACGATGCAAAAACGAGTGAGTAAACGAGAGGGCGCAATACATGATGTAAGGCGACATCTCCCTCACTCAATCGTCTTTGCATCGCTTTAAGAGGTGATAGTACAGGCCCTGGTCAACATTAATTCTGGATTCAGGTGGAGTCGGATGAGGAGTCCGAATCAAGTGAAGAGGAGGTATCTTCCGCTACGGAAGTATCTACCGATAGCGAGTTTGCTCGCGAGGAAATTGCTGTCCAACCCTCTCCCCCCGCCATTCTTGTAACTGAACCAATACCACCCCCTCCGCCACCCCGACCTCAAGACTATCCACTCAGTAGAACCAGGTCTGCTGGTGGTCTAGCCACGAAACGTGCCCTTGAGCTCAAACGACGTTATCTATTAGGTGAACCATCTCCACCGGCGGTTCGCAAATCGGACTCCACTTCACAATTAGACACAAAAATTGAAGCGTTTCGCACAAATATTGCATTTCACGTTAACGTGGAAAAGCCTCCCGAAGAAGTGAAAAGTGATAGGACATTAGATTCCGATTCTCTTTCAGAGGATTCACATACACAAAAAATGCCTAATCAGACAGTGCCAATAGTAGAAGTGCACAATGAAGGCGGCGAACTAATTGAACATAACAGCACATTAATAAATATTAGTACATACAACGCCGATTAGAAAGTATCTGGTGACCTTTCTGGAACTACTGTAGTTGCGGCGGAATCTGAATCGTCTGAATCATGTCGTGATGCTACAACATTGGCTCTGACTGAAACTGAGCTTTCAGATTGGGCAGCCGAAAGCGTTGCTTTAGATGATTGCGGCCTGGAAGATAAAGAAGATCCGCTTAGCGTTCTACGGCGTAGTAAGAATCCTAGAACAGTAAGTGAGCCCAAAATAGTACATGACGCTAAGAATGTTACTGCCCTCTCATCCCATGTCTGTGGACGGACGAGTCCAGAAAAAGTTATGTTCTCTAACGCCCTCGAATATTTCGAATTCACCGACGAAGGTGATCAGGACCCATCAATAGAAAAATCAGAACATCCCGTTAACGAAGGTTTTATGGAAATTGTGCATGAATTACGTTTCGCCGAAAACGGAACCGAAAAATTTCATAGAGAGCTTCGCAGGAATGATAGTTAAACGTAATTTGAATGTTACAATAAACCGACCTGGCGATTCCTTAACGACATCTAATTACACTGGATCATTTAATTCAGATATGTCACCGCCTTTAGAGCACAGTAAATTTGAAGACTTCATAGACACACCCAAAAGAACAAATCACAATAAAACTAACAATAACGAAGAAATGATTTCACCACCTCTTACAAGCATTACCACGCACCCTCCGAAACGACCCCCAGCACTTTTAGGGTATACTCTCCTGCCATATGCCGATCAAGGAGTTAAAATTTTCACCATCTAAATACATCTTATTCTACGCTACCTCATACGGAGGATTTATTTGCATAACTTAACTTCTGAATTTTCATGTACGGTCAATTCAAATGAAAATGACATTTTTTTGAGCCCATCTAAAATTGTCATGTCATCGGAAACTTCTTCCACGGGTAGTACAGCTACTTCAAATAATTTAAGTATATTGTCGCCGCGTGTTTATTCAATGCCGTCAAATAATGAAAAATGCCGTCCTCGCAACAATATAAAGTACTTGAGATTAATAAAGATAGACAGAAACAGATGGAGGTTGTTAGAGGGCTAGTTTTGGAGAGGCTTGGTAATGGATCGAGATTGAATAGGTGTTCAAAAAGGCCACGTATGGCCGTCGTATCAAATGTTCCGCCCCTGTTCCTCCACTCCCTGCATTTACATTTCAAATGACTCCACCACAAACTCCGCCGTCGCTGGATACATGTTTACCTCCTCCTCGCCCTGCACCTCCTATAAAGCCTTTGCCCGTTATGCCGTCCCTCTCAGACCCAGAATTAACGAAGGAGAAGCGAAACAAAAGCATCTTAAACAGTATAACCAAATACGTCAACAGGCGTTTCAGACCTCGGGACAAGGTAAATACCAAATAAAAGGTCCCAACATTCGCCTACAGTTAGGAAACATATAACAGCTACTTAAGCCGGCCATTAATGGCAGTCGCATTCTCAATCCTCCATCTAGCGGCCGACTTAAATAGCAGTTACATGTTCCCTAACTGTAGGTGTCTGTCGATTATGAACGTGGTGAAAACGTTCATAATCGAGTTTAACGCTTCAAATCGACACTAACGCTTCAAAAGTGCTCTCAATTAGTTTTCGGGTCATCGTCATCGAGCAGTGTTTTTAGGAGTGTATGCCCTCTAAAAACAAAACTACGAAACTGGTCAAAAATCACTCAATAATTATTTTGATACATCAGCTTATCATAGTTTTATCTCATAAGGAGAGCATATTTTGCTTTTCAACCTTGTGGATACCTACAGGTTAAATATTTTCCATGTGGCTGCCGGTAGTATGGTGAAGGTTGCTCTTATATTTACATGGTTACTAACAACAAATATGTATTCTTAAATCGTACCACGTAATAACTGTCTTGACATTATTGACACATTACCGTGTAAATAAATACGCGGTTATTCAATGTGATAATACATTGGTTAATGCTATGGCACTCAATGAATTTAAATAATGCTTTTCATATAGGTGCCAATTTAAAAACAAATTAAATTTATCAGACTGACTCAAACTGTAATAAGGCTTTTTTAAATAGCGACCTGAAGATACTTCAATAATATTAAAAGTAAACAAAACTAAAGGTGCTGGTACATCTTAATGTTTCACATGTTATACATATTTATATAACGTATGATTTAAGATTGGTTGTACATTGCCTTCATCTTCTAAACCGTTGAAACTACCACATGACTCACTTGTTACTTGTTTAATCTACAAAAATCCATTATTTATATTATAGTGGAAATTATGCGCATATGGCATGTTAAAACCAGGCAAATAAAACAATATTTTCTGTCTCCAAAATGTAAACATTTTAGTTATTTAATCAATCAGAACAGTATACGGGTTTGAAAAGCCAAATAAAATATAAATTTGTGGCTAAAATAAAACTTCAATCGCTACTAAAAGCCTAGTCCTCAAAAAAATGGTCCATTTAACATTTCACTTATTTTTTATGTAAAAAAAAAGGAGACATGCTCCACTAGCCAGTTATTACACTGTTATTCCTCATGCTGAAATCGTATAAAAGACGTGTCCAATCCTATTAATATTGTAATTTAAAATAAATTAGATTCACGTATGATTCAACTTGAAATTTAATAATAAAGCTATACTAATATAATATAAGTAGTTAAGGTTAAGGTTGGCACAGGCAGAATTACTGTACAGAGCAAAGGAGGCGCTTATAGTAATAATAATAATAATAAAATGGGTTTTTATGGATTAAATTTACTTGTATGTAGCAAATCATTAATCATAGCAATGAAGGTATTTATGGTTACTAACGCACATTGGTTTTTCAGTGGCCATCGGAGTCTGATTTGTTCCAACAAGTAAGAAAATTATTACAATACTGTGTGGCATGTCGTCTCTAAAACCTCTTAAATGACTGCCAACATTTAATATAATCTTTTAATAATGTATATATAAATATATACATTATATTATTATATAATTTAAATACTTGTGTTTCGTTTTCTTTAATTTAACTTTTTTTTTTAATATAACATGAATAGTTGCAGATAAATCGACCACTAGAGAGAATGGACCATCAACATAAATCGACTGGCGCCTTGGAAGAGTTGGCACTTTCTGGAACTCGACTGACTTCTCTAAACCCCCCTCCAAGTCCAGTGCCCGGTATGTAAATAACTTATTGAAACGAATAATCTGTCGATCGCTTTAACTACGAACTCTTTGCATGTTTACTTTGTAAAATTTAACTCATACTCACAGCGGAACTTCTGTCGAGTCTGGCGGGATGTTAGGCCCACCGGATTAGTCTGGCTACCTAAAGTTAGGTTTAAAATAGTGCGCTACATATAATATCTAAAAACCAGGCATTCCAAAAATAGGTAAGTTAATAATTTTTTTGGCCAACTTTCAAGAGTCTGGCTAAGGCCGGGCCCACGGAAAGAGTCTGGCACCAATGAATATTATTTTCTAACACTATTTTGTATAACATAGGTATATAAAAATTAGCCATTCCAATTTAGGGTAAGTAGATACGATTTTTTGTACCTTTGCCACCTGATACCGGAGTATTGGCCGCCTACCCAAACTAGCCAATACCCATACGGTAATAAGCATATAAAACAGCATTCATACCTGAAATACCAGCCATTCCGAAGTTGGGTAGGTCTGGCACCACGTAGCTCTTAAAACAATAGTGATATAGTTGAATCCTGTTATGAGGATGATTACGCCGATGCAGTGTATGATAATAATAATAATAATAGTTCAGTTAATACTTTTTAATTCATCTACAAGAAGGAACAATGTCGCGAATAATTTTTATTCAACATTAAAAAAGAAATGTAAAAATCAATCAAAATCAATAATAATAATTTATTTATCAAATAAAAAACATTGTGTGGTTTTATGAAACCACAATGCAAGTGAAACTTTTTTCTACACGGTCAGCTGATGCGAGCCATGGGCGCCCCCATATTGGCCTTGGCTGCTCTACCGAGCGCCTTTCACTTACCCCTACTCCGCGGCCGGCTGTAATGCCAACATGTGATAGATAGATGGACAAAAAAATTTGAGATGGAAAAAAGTTTCAGTTTAATAATAATTTATTTGTTACTTGTTAAAATTTTGGAGAAATTTTATACCTATTACATTTTTAAATGCTGGCAACTTTTTATTTTAATGATTAATGATTATAATACCTATAACTAAAGTGTGTTTTGTTTTGTTAGAAAATATAAAGTTTGAATATTTTTAAGTCTAAAGTATTTTTTGTTCATTAAAAGTTTATTTTAGACAACTATTCTTCGAATCTCTAATAATGACACAATATTGTAGAACACAGTACATATGGGTCTGGTTATTTGTTATATTGTTCGTTTTGTATCCATGGCTTTACTTTAGAGTCTAATGTTTAGACGCTGTCTTTTTCCAGTGGCAGAGTCATCATGCACTAGAGGAGCACGACCCAAGGATGTGCCGGCCATCCCTGGTCATCCGTCATGCTCTCGGATGGAGACAAGAGGAGCACGGCGAAAGGTTTTGCCGGCCATCCCTGGTAATCCGTCATGCTCTCGGGTGGAGACAAGAAGAGCTCGTGCTCGCAGGGAGGCGGCCATGCAGCAACAGAAAGATACCAGCCAGGTACATCGCTGCCGCATTACCTAGATTTACCATCGCCAGCGAGAGAACGCGGTGTGACGTCACTCGCGCTCATAGGGAGGTGCGCCACACGAACTGCATCCCAAACACGTGCCGCCCCAAAAAAGCTATTACTCATCCGTCCACATTATATAAAAATGCCACATGGACAAGTAAACGGGTCCGTTTTAGACATCTGTCATTTTTAAACCACTGTCAACCTTTACACCTAGACATGACAGTGAGTAAACATTATTGAGAATAAATTGAAAACTGAAAGGTTAAAGTTTTATAGATTAATTTTCTTTAATACAATCTAAAAATAAGCTTATTTACAATAAAATCTAATTCTAAATTATGTATATATATTTACACATTATATATTATAAAGTATCGGTCCCTTTGGCAGGGTCCCAAGCATGCTGGCTGCATTACCTCGTTGTATAGCAATACTTATCTGTTGACCGAGGTAATAGCCAGATTTAGAATCGCCGGTTATGTCGACCAAACGTTTCGATAAGGTGTTAAAAAATTTAAGCGCGTTGGGACCCCACGGACCCAGAGATTCGACACCGAAGGGAATGAATATGTAGCCGGTGCCGATATCTCTGTATTTGTTAATTTTCCGATTTTCGGCCGTCTCCGCAGCAGCACCAGCTGAGGCCAGAACTAAGTTTTATAACATTAGTATAACAACAAATTTATAATGAGAGATTGTTTTTGTTCTATTGTTTTATTGACACTTGTCAAAACGGATCTTTTGCATTGCCCAGCCACTAAAGTGATCCTTTCAAATGGCAGTGTGCATGAAATATCATAAGCTAGAAAGTAGCGGCCAAGCATAATTAGTAGCGGACTATGTCCAGAGGAGAGCCCGTAGAGAGGCTCATGAGGCCCTCAAAGAGGCTGAAAAGTAAGTGTTTTTCTATATACTTTTTAATCCAAAATTACCAACAAACCGCTGGTTCCCGCGACTTCATTCGCGTTGAAAAATAAAAGATATGTAAAGCAATATCCCGACTAACATAGATTGACGCCTGATATTTTATAACTTTGCCAAACGTTGGATTTTGATTTTTAGATAGCTGGTTCCCTATTCGAATTTTTACCTAGCCTATGTTCACCCTGAAATCCTATCCTAACAATTGGTAAAATAATTTCTTCAATCGGATGAGTAGTTTCGAAAATTACCTCCTACATATATGAGCAAACAAACATACAAACTTTGCCTCTTTGTAATATTAGTATAGATTTTATATATTCTGAATCTGGAGCGTTGGTAACCGCAGTCGCCGTGAGTTGTCGCAAAAGCGACCGCGTAAAACCAACGGATTAGCTAGATTAATTTAAATAAATCCCTTTTTGTTTCAGAAATAGAAAGAAACCTCCTCATCCAAAATAATTAATATCAACCAAGGGGAAATTTCAAGAGGCCATAAACGCGTCTTTATTCTCATCGCACATGCAGACAACCACTATCTGCTACTTTGAATTATTACTTTTTTGACTCAATAAGTCACAAGTCACAATTATTATTTAAAGATTGACGAATTTTTATGCCAAATGAAGACGACGGCTAGTTATGCCAAATGAACAATAATTATAATGATTTTTTAAATAATTTTCAAATTGATTAGGGTAGATAAGTATAATATTTTTGTATGTGAAAAAAAAAATCACACATTGTAAAAAAAATAACGCAAGATGTCAGTTTTCTTGTCTGTGTCTTCAGTTTTGTCTTGTCCTGTGTCTCGTTCTTGTCGTGTATTTCTTGTTTTAGTAATAGTTATTCTTTTTACACATTTTATACAATTCTTGTTTTGTCTTGTCCTGTGTCTCGTTCTTGTCGTGTATTTCTTGTTTTAGTAATAGTTATTTTTTTTTACACACTTTATACAATTCTTGTTTTGTCTTGTCCTGTGTCTCGTTCTTGTCGTGTATTTCTTGGTTTAACTACTATTTTTAGCAGTTAAGCAGACCCAGGCTCAGTTTAAGCTTAGAGAGCACTTAAAAAAAGATGTCTAATCAAACAATATTCTCTAGGACTTGGCTTTATTTATTTTTTTAATTGGTATGTTATAGTTTATTACAATTGGCGAAATTTGACATCTTACGTATTTTTTAAATTATTGAAAATTATTAAATTATTGAAAATGAGTTGTTACAAATTTGAGATTAAAATGAAAAGAGTTTATTAAATTTTAAATTAACAAAATGTCATTTTATTTGTAATATTTTATCCTTGTAGATTTACATTTTTCTTAAGGGTCTACAAAATTCTGTTGCGACCTTAAAAATTTTTTTTTTTCATCCGTGACGTGATTTCGAAAAAATATGAAAAATAGAGTAATTTATCGTTTTTCAGAACATCAACGGCTAACTTTCTAATTTTCATGAAATGATTAATGTTGAATGGGCCTTTTACGGTTGAATGTACCCCCATTAACCCTGAAAAGTTTCAGGGTTTTTTTAAAGGTCGCAACAGAATTTTGTAGAAAATTTATTCCAGCTTCAATTTGCTATACACACGCAACGCGCGTGTGCGTTGTGTGTGTATTCTTGCTTAAAAAAATATTATATAAATTATATATTGTTACTAGCTTTTATGGAAGGAAGGCTCCTGGCACAGACTTCCGCTTAAAAGGAGTCTTCAATCGAGGTTATTGTTAAAGTAAGATGGTGCAACCCAGCCTAAGAGAATTTCCAGCTTATTAATGAGTCGTTAAAATGATTATTGATCTTACATATTGTTTTGTTATATTTATACGTTCAATTTTTATAAAAAAACTTTCGTGTAAACTCGACCCCTCTGATCAGATTACAAAGTATTATAAAATACATTTATTATATTAAACTTATTACAAAGATTTTCTTGTAAAAAACACACTGTCGAAACGAAATCCAACCTACTCAGACGAAAACTAAATTTAGAAAAAATGTGAGTACTTAGTCCAGGAGTTATCACATTTGGTATATTTTTAACTAGCTGGTGCCCGCGACTTCGTCCGCGTTCTGGATGAAAGGTACCCTATGTCCTTTTTGGAGTCCCAGACAACGTGTATGCAAAATTTACAACGCCATCTAGGGAATTCTGTTTGAAGCAATGTAGTACTCTAATTCATCTAAAAGTTAACAGATGGCACTACATGTTATAAAATTACGTGTTAATAAAATTAAACCTGCTGCCCGCGACTTCGCCCGCGTAACTTAGTAAATTATGTACTTAAACCTTCCTCGAGAACCACTCTACCCATTAGTGAAAACCGCATTAAAATCCGACAGAAAAAGCGACTTTGTTTTATACTATGTAGTGACTACATGTCCAATAATAGACTGATTCGCCAAATAATACAATTAATAAGCTGCTTCTGGCCGACCTAGGATTCCTGCGGCTGAGATGCCTCCCTCCACTTGGCTCCCATAGGATCATGATGTAGATGATGAAAATTTATAAGTTTGTTATTATAAAACGTACAGCCAAATTCAATACTTTGTGATTTAGTTAGATTGTAAAAATGAAAAACAAACTCGATTATCACAAAATAATTATAATAGTTCACACCATTCATACATACACTTTATTCTAAAATACTTTTATAGTTTTGTTTTCTTAACACAAACACACACTTAGGTCAAATCCAATCTAATGTTATATTTACATAAATGTACAAATAATTCACTATATTTTTGCCTGTTCAATGGCACATGTTTTTTTTAATGATTATTATATTTTTATCCATAAACAGAACCTGCCGATTTGTTTGCTTGTACTGCGTATTTTTAAAAATTGTTATCAAATCCGAGCATAATTATATTGATTTTACTCTCGACAGATATCATGGAGAAGAGTTAAAAGTAATAATATAAAGACAGCGTAACTGGTTTGGTTCGATTTTTTTTACTCGGCCTAATAAAACAATGTCTATGTTAACAAATAGAGTCAGAATTGTGAGAATAGTAAGAAATCCTTTTAACAGTCTTAATTTTGGCCTTAAAGTCATCCTAGTGAAAGCTGATAGGGCGAAATAATCTTCGACAATTATTTTTATAAAATATTAGTCGCTGCAAAAGTTTCGGTAAGTTAGGAATTACAATATCATATACGACCGAGCCTATATACAGCTCGTATTAGGAAATTGTGAATTATTTTAACATTCTATTTTATGACTGTGTATTATTATTTTAATTATTGTGATTTTATCGACAGAGCCCATATACAGCTTACTTATATTTTATAATTTTTTCTGATATTATATTTTATTTATTGTAAAATTATTTTAACCTTTTAAATTGCAACTTGTACATTATTTTAACATTTATTGTGGCTATTTATTGTTTATTGTAACTTGTTGACAGAGCCCACTTATATTTTTGACATTTAAATTTAACTTTATTGATTTTTAAATCGACTTAATTTTATTTAACTTTATTGATAGGTAAGTTTAAATTGAAGGCCCCCATACAGCCTATAGACATTAATTAAGTATTATTTTAAAATTTTTAAACCTAACGACGCCATTATGCTTCGGTCCCCCGCTGGTAAGACGGAAAAAAGACCCCAACCCCGCGAGTCCCAGGGGTCCCCGGCCCCGCAGTCGAGAGTCAGGAAGAGTATTGGGGAGTGGGAGACGGGAAAGATTTCCGTCTCTCCCCTTGCCCCGGCTAAAAACCTAAAAGGCCAAACATTGAAAAGGGACACACTGGTCATGCAATATAAGGACAGAGTTGATGAGGCAGGGGCCTGCCTAAAAAAGGCGAAGTTCTACCTCAGCAGCTCAAAAAATCTTAAAACTGACTTAAAAGAGGGAATACTGCAGGCCGTTAACCGCCTTTTCAGCTTGGTTGGAGAGGCGGTCGCCGAGGCTGGGGGCGCGGGGAAGTAGCCTAAGAAGAAGGAAGAGGCCCAGCCAAATAAAGACCTGCTAGAGGCACTGGAGAAAAACAGTAAATTATTAGCGGAAAACAATAAAAAGCTGGAAGAATTAAAAGAGATTAAGGAGCAACTGACTGGGCCCAAAACCACATCATACGCGGGGGCCGTAGGTAGAAAAGAAAAAGTGATCAGCAGGCCAACGCTCCACTCCGTTGTCGTCACGTCTGAGAACGTCAACGACACCGGGGAGGAGGTGTTGGCCAAAGTGAGAGAGGCCGTCGACGCGAAGGAAGGCTGGGTGAAGGTCGAACGAGTGCGGAAGGCGAAGGATAGGAAAATAGTAATGAGTTGTGGAAGTGAGGAAGAAAGAAGGAAAATAAAAGAAAGGATAGAAAAATCGGGAAAAAAATTAATTTGCGGTGAGGTCGAGAACAGGGACCCGTTGCTGATCCTTTGGGGCGTCCTGTCGGTTCATAGCGATGAGGACGTCCTAAAGGCACTCAGGAACCAAAACCGGTCTCTGTTCGACGGCCTTAGCGCAAAAGAAGAAAGAGTGCAAATAAAATACAGAAAAAGAGCCAGAAATCCCCTCACGGGGCACATAGTCCTAAGCACCTCTCCGGAGGTTTGGAAAAGGGCGACTGAGATCGGGGCGCTGCACATTGACTTGCAGCGCATCAGGGTCTCGGACCAATCGCCCTTAGTACAGTGCTCGCGGTGCCTGGGTTACGGACACAGCAAAAGGTTCTGCGGGGAGGCGGCGGACCTGTGTAGCCATTGTGGGGGGGGGCCATCTTAAGATGGAATGCACCCAATGGCGGGCAGGGGCGCCGCCCTCCTGTCGGAACTGCGCTGTGTCGAAGCTCGGGAACCGGGAGCACAACGCTTTAAGTTCAATGTGTCCGGTGAGAGTGAAATGGGACGCAATCGCCCGTTCTGCCACGCAATATTGCTAAAGGCGCCCCTGGCGCTAGCCCTACTTACGGGCTCTTGCAGGCAAATTTGCAGCGAAGCAAATTAGCTACCTCCGAACTCCTAGTGGAAGCAGAGAAGAGAGGAGTGGCCATTGCGCTTCTTCAGGAGCCCTATGTGGGGGCGGCTCAAACGGTTCGGTGTTATAGGGGGGTGCGAGTCTTCCAGAACCCCGTCCCAGGAGAGGGTACTGTTAAGGCTGCTATAGCAGTTTTCGATAGCAGCTTAAAGGTCATACAGTACCCGGAGCTCACCACCAACAACATCGTGGTGGTGGGGATTCGGACCACCACGACCTGCCTGCCTGGCCTGTAGCCTGGCGGATTACGCTGACCTCCTTTTATTTCGAGCCGGACAAGCCAATCGATCGATCGGCTACATTGGGCTCCTGAAGCGAGTAGAGGCCAAGCTGGGGGCTGGGAGGTGGCTGATCGGCGGAGATGCAAATGCAAAAAGAGCTCGTGGTGGGGCAGCAGTAAAATCGATTACAGGGGTGAAGAGTTTTCAGGTAGTCTGGAGGAGCTCGGCCTCCAAGTACTTAACAACGATCCGGGGGGGGCGGCGTTTCTGTAGTCATGTGGATTTAACAGCTTGTTCCCATGACCTCTTGGACCTGGTGGATGACTGGAAGATCCTCACTGATCTAACGAGTTCCGACCACAACGGTATCGCGCTAAAGTTGAAGCTGAAACCTTCTCGAGGAATGGAAGTGGTCAGAACGACCAGAAAGTACAACACCAAAAAAGCGAATTGGCAAAAGTTTGGCACCAAAATTAAAGAACTAATTGGAAAATATAAAATTAACGACGGTGTTGTACTAAACAAAGAAGAAACAAATTTGGCTGTTCAAAATTATACGAAATTGATAATAGAGGCGTGTGAACACGCCATTCCGAAGAGAGGGTCGAAGGAGAGACTGGCGCTGCCATGGTGGTCGGAGGATCTGGCGATCATGAAGAAGGAGGTCGCCACCAGGAGAAACAGGATCAGGAACGCTGCTCCGATCCGGAGGTTGTGGGTCGTTGAGCAATATCTCGCTAAAAAAGAAGAGTACGAGAAGGCGGTGAGGCAAGCTCAGACAGACTCCTGGAAGTCTTTTTGCGAAAGGCAGGACGGCGAAAGCGTCTAGCAGGGGATATATAGAGTAATAGGTAGGACTGCCGTCAGGGACGAGGACGTGCCACTGAAGCGAGATGGCGTGTTTCTGGACGCGAAGGGCTCGGTGGAGTGGCTTGCGGAGGCATTCTACCCGAAAGACCTTCCCGATTCGGATGAAGAAGTTCACCGCCAAATCAGGAAAGCGGCGGACGCAGTGAATGTTGCGGAACAAGACTCTTCTTGGGACCCCCCATTCACTCTGACCGAGCTCGATATGGCAGTGAGGTCCTTCAATCCGAAGAAGGCCCCCGGTGCCGATGGACTCACTGCTGACATTTGTTCCAGGGCCATCAGTTGTGACCCCAACGCATTTTTAAATTTGGTAAACAACTGTATGGCCAACCATATTTTTCCGCAAATATGGAAGGAGGCAGCAGTGATTGTCCTTCGGAAACCGGGGAGAGATAGTTATGCCATCCCCAAGTCATTCCGGCCCATTGGTTTGCTTCCCGTGCTTGGCAAAGTGTATGAAAAAATGCTCGTGGCTCGCCTCAAATACCACATTTTGCCGGGCATAAGCGCACGTCAGTATGGCTTTGTGCCCCAGAAGAGCACGGAAGACTCCCTCTATGACCTCGTGTCGCATGTGCGCAGGTTGATTGGCAACAAGAAACTTGTGACACTTGTGTCCTTGGACATAGAGGGAGCCTTCGATGGTGTCTGGTGGCCTATGATCAGAGTCAGACTGGCGGAAGCGGGATGTCCCGTAAACATCAGGCGAGTCTTTGACAGTTACCTCACCGACAGGACGGTAAACGTCAGATACTGCGGTGAGGAACTCAGCACGATGACAGGCAGGGGGTGCATCCAGGGGTCTATAGCCGGCCCTCTGCTCTGGAACCTGACACTCGACACATTGCTGCGGAGCCTGGAGAGTGGAGGCGTCTACTGCCAGGCTTTCGCGGACGATGTTGTCCTCGTCTTTGACGGAAACACAGCCCAGGACATAGAAAGTCGTGCCAATGCCACCTTAGCACAGGTTCTGGCGTGGGGTGTCAGGAATAAGCTGAGGTTTGCACCAAGCAAAACAAGTGCGATGGTGCTAACCAGAAAGCTTAAATTTGACACTCCACGCCTGAGCATGGGCGGGGTTAGCATTGGCATGAAAGATGAGATGAAGTTACTAGGCCTAGTTATCGATAAGAAATTGACCTTTAACAGTCATGTTGATAAAGTCTGCCGGAAGGCCATCGGCATTTACAAGCAACTGGGGAGAGCTGCCAAAACTAGCTGGGGTCTTCACCCCGAAGTGGTTCGCTCTATCTATGTCGCCGCGGTGGAGCCCATCATCACATATGCTGCGAGCGCGTGGGCGCCCGCAGTCGGCAAGCTGGGGGTGGCCAAACGCTTGAACGCTGTGCAGAGGGGTTTCGCACTAAAATTGTGTAAGGCCTACCGCACGGTATCTCTCCATTCGGCTCTGCTTCTGGCCGGGTTGCTTCCCCTTGACCTACGTATTCGTGAAGTTGCTTCACTTTACGAGGCCAAGAGGGGGGTACCTCGGCCGGAGCTGAAGGACAGGGACGTCGAGCGGATGGCCCCAGCAATCGAGGCTCCCCATCCCGCCGAGCATACTAGTCTTGAGTTCGGAAGACTGGTGGACGAGGAACAACTACAACAAAATAGCGACCACCAACTGCGCATATATACGGACGGCAGCAAGATTGACGGCCGGGTTGGGGCCGTGCTATCCATATGGAATAGCGAGGCCGAAACGAAGGCCGACAAACTTGGTCTGCCGTTCTACTGTACCGTCTACCAGGCCGAGCTCTTGGCGGTGTGTGAGGCGACGAGGATGATCCTACGACGCGGCGAAACTACCTCTGCAATCTATAGCGATTCAATGGCCGCTCTCCAGACCATCGCGGCGAATAGTTGCTTGCACCCTCTGGCGGTGGAGGCTCGAAAAAACCTAAGAGAAGCTTTTAGTAAAAATAAAATTGTAAAATTTTTTTGGATAAAAGCCCACTCCGGCTTAGAGGGTAATGAGCGAGCGGACCACCTAGCTAGAGAGGCAGCGCTGAAAAGCAAGACCAAGCCAAAGTACGACCTGTGCCCGGTCTCATTCGTCAGGCGAAGCATACGCATGCGCTAGCTTGAGGAATGGGACCGCAGGTACGTGCAAGGCGAGACAGCAGCAGTGACGAAACTGTTTTTCCCCAGTGCTGTCGGGGCCTTCCGAAAAATCAGAAAGATTGGGGTGAACAATATCCTGACGCAAGTGTTCACAGGGCACGGTGGATTCTCCGAGTACTTGAATCGCTTCAAGTGCAAGGAGAGTCCATCGTGTATCTGTGAGCCGAACGTAGCGGAGACGGTCCCTCACTTGCTGACCGAATGCCCAGCTAATGAAAAAGACAGAAAGAATGCAGAATATGAAATGGACATAGACATCACAAAGGAAAACCTTAGTGAAATAATTAACAGTGATAAGAGGGATATATTCCTAAGATACTGTGTCAAGATTGCGGAGAGGGCAATAAAGAGAAACAAAAGTGATAAGTAGGTAATTTGTAAATATTTTAAATTGAAATCAATTATTATTAAAACAATGCTTTCTAAATGTTGTAATATTTTTAAATTGTAATGCATTTATTGTTTTAAAATTGTATAATTGTTTTGACTTTTACTGTATTATTGAATTTTTATTGTATTATTGAATTTTTTATTATATTATTGAGGTTTTATTGTATTATTGAATTTTTATTGTATTATTGAAATTTTATTAATAAAAGTATTATGTGTCAAATTATTGTCCCCAGCCGCAATCAAAAGAACAATAGACATAATTATATAAGATAGTAAATTAGAGTAGGGAATGACAGACGGGCATCCCACCCGTAATGGAATGAAAGAAAAGATGGATGAAAGAAAGATCAAGTATGAAGAATGAAAGTACGAGAGGCAAGTGAGCGAGAACTGGCATGGAAGAGATATTGTGAACATAGGCTTCAGCGCATGATGCTGGAGGGGTTTTTGAAAAAAAAAAAAAAAAAAAAAAATCATATACGAGAATTCTTCCAACGATGACAACAGCACAACATAATTATTTAGAATTATTATAATAAAATACTTTGTCATGCCACAATCATAGTTTTCTAAATTTAGCTTTTTCGTTTTTTTTTTGCACACTCATTGGACAAAAGAACATTACCATTTCTGCTTACTTCCATACTCAGCATTAAGCGCCATCGTTTTGTATGTTTCAAACATAGGATATAAAGTTATAAAACGGAAGTATAAAGATTGAGGAAATTTTGTTAGGCTAAAATTAATATTGAAACATTGACATGAGAACGAGGAAGCCGCAGTAATGATAATGTTAGTCACAAAAGTTTTTATTACAGTTTACATTACAGTTTTTCATATGAAACATATTCATATTACCAAGACAATGACTAAATAACGCAAAGAAATTTAATGCTGTTTTTACTTATCGAAAGAGCGTTAGGTAAAGGAGGAAGCTTTTTATATAATTACTAGCTGGTGCCTGCGACTTCGACCGCGTTGAAAAAGTAATATATCGCCTGACATCGTTATTGCTATGACACTTAGCCAATAGTTAGTTTCCTTAATTTTAGATGATCCCAACTAACAGCGGATACAGCATGTTTGAGCTCAATAGAAAGTCAGGGGCTAATTTATTTTTAATCAATAAAAATATTATAAAATGCGAAAGTAACTCTGTCTGTCTGTCTGCTACCTTTTCACGCCCTAACTACTCAACTGATCTTCATGAATTTTTGCATACACGTCAGGGTACAAGAAAGGACATAGGGTATACCTTTCATCCAGAAAAAAAGTACTGTTCTCGAGTGATCGTCTAAAAATATAAAAAATTGGGCGTAATAGTCGCGTAGCGGCGCCACCGTCGTCACAGCGATATTATAACGATGTCAGGCGTTATTATAATTATAGGATACTAGCTGGTGCTCGCGACTTCGTCCGCGTTCTGGATGAAAGGAACCCTATGTCCTTTCTGGTGTCCCAGACAACGTGTATGCAAAATTTCACGGTGATCGGTTCAGCAGTTTTTGCGTGAAAGAGTTACAAACATCCATACAAACTTTCACATTTATAATTCTAGTACCTACGGATTGGTATGGATAGTATGGATTATTGTGTTTTATTCACTTGCGTAATTATGGTGTTTAATTTAACCGTTTGATTACGGATTTCTAGGCATTCTGAAATGTGACCGTAATTAAATATTTGCGTAATTACGTAGTAACGTATGTACATACAATACTCATAATATTGACCTCCGAATCGCTTAAATTCAGGCTTCATTGTCGCTTAAATAAATCAGTGATTTTATAATAGCCTTTCGAGAGGAGTTTGCTTTTAATACTTTTAAATTTATTTATAGATAAGGCTCTGATTATCTCAGGTAGTTTATTATAGAACCGTACACCATGACCCATAAGGACAGAGTAAATTTCAGTATAAATTATAATTACTTACCCGTAGTGGATTTTAGCCTCCGACACCACAAGTCTCCAGCGAACCCGGTCCAGAGCTATCTCGCGCCAGTCAGCTGTTACTAGCTCGCGCAGGTCTCTCTGCACCTCGTCCTCCCGACGGTACTTAGGGCGCCCCACGGGCCTACGGCCGTCAGGTTTCCTCGAGTATGCTCTCTTCGCTGCGCGATCATCTCCCATCCTAACCACGTGGCCGAGCCAGCGGAGTCTCGCTGCTTTGGTTTCTCCGATTATATTATAATATTACATATTAATAATTTATATTTGGGTCTGAACAAAATTCAAGAACAATACTATTCATGTAAAAAAATATTTGTTTATGGAAAGATTATTGTAATTGTTTTTTAGGTATATCATGAGCTATCAAACAATGTGTTATTTATTTTATAAAGGTACTGTCAGAAGGTGTAAATATATGAAGTAAAACCAAATAAAATTATATTAAAATTAAAAAGTAGTTGTATTTTTATTTATTACTAGCTGACCCGGAAAACGTTGTTTTAATCAATTTAACAATATAATTTACACGTTAAAGTTCCGCCGCCGAAGAAACTAGCGTCTAAGATACAGGCTCGGACTAGTTTAGACGCTAGTACTCAAACTAATTAAATGTTTAAATTGGAACTTACAATGCACATGTTATAGATTTGTTAAATGATTAATAAAAAAAATAATTATTATTAATACCAATCATACAGCATAATGAAATACCAAACAATGACGTGACGTAGGTATATCTATACATGTATTAAGTATAACGATAAATTGATAAGCAAACAATATATAGTAGGTACTCACTTACAATTTAATATTGAGAACAAGCGAACTAATACAAACATTAATACTTTTTATATTAACTAATTATTCTGAACAGCATAAAAATTATCAGGTTGGTACCTATTAATATTTACTAATAGAAACATGTATAAGTCGACATATCCGGCGATTCTAGAGCTGGCTATTACCTCGGTCAACAGATTAGCATTGCAATACAACGAGGTAATGCAGCCAGCGTGCTTGGAACCCTGTATAGGGGATCAAAGCTTTATATTAGGTAATATAATATGTAAAGGATTATGGCTCGTCGGATCGTCGAGCATCTGGAGGCAGCTGAGAGGGAGCGAGAGGAAGAGGCCGGTCTCGCTTCCCTCAGACGCAGACGGTTGGGCAGAAGAAGGCGGGCATACCTAGCCCGTCTTTAACTGTCCATTGGGACCTGCGCACATAGTTGGCTAACTATGTGTGCCTGCACAAGGTCTCTCCGTCTGGGGATTGCCTCGGTGTCTCCGGGCAATCCTCCATTGGCGTTAGCCTAGCCGGCAACGGCTAGGCAGCCCTGGGATGGATCGGAGTTGGTGCCTAGGCAGAACCCGGTCCATCCCGCACAAAGGGCAAGGAGGCACCGGGGAGTTTTAGTGGGTATTGCCGGGCCCGCTATGATTAGCATAGCGCGGTGCGCCGGCTGACCCCCACACACCCCTACCGCCTAGCCAGCGGTAGGAAGTCAGTAAATGGATTTCTCCTCGTAAAAAAAAAGGTAATATAATATGTAAATATATTTATATTGTATTAGAAAATAAATAATATAAAGGAGATAAAAATAAATATTATAAAAGTAGAAATTTGAAATAAAATTTTCAACCCCTCGACCAGTGGGACCGTCCTAGTCGAAAATGCGTCAAACATTTGTATTCAAATAAATAACAAAATCTAAACACATGAGAATATCAATTTTATTCCAGCCCAGAAATAGACACGGTATCGTCATTTTCTTGTGTCCTGATATTAGGTATAAACCCTACATGAAACGCCAGAGAAAATTTCATTAAGTTTAACGAGGTCTGCTCGAGACTCGTATATTTCAGAAACAGGTCAATAAAGTTAGTGAAGGAAGTGACATAATTGTTACGTAACGACATTTAAAAAAACGAGTGTGCTTATGACCACACGACTGAAGTGAAACTTCTTTCGCTCCATCTGTATGTATATATATATATATATATATATATATATATATATATATATATATGTGTACAATATATACATGTATACACATATACATATATTAATTTATGTATATGTGTATATAATAATTAATTATTATTAGAGGAAGAGAGAAAGAAAATGTGCGCGCGCACTGCTGTCTCTTGCTTATATCCCCCACATAACTTCCGTTCGCCTTGCCCGATCACACTTTTCGTAACGCTTACGTCACGCGTTCGCCAGCTTACTCCCCAAGTCAAGCGTGCGTAAAGAAGTTTCACTTCACTTGTCATTTAATGTGAAGTGAGTGAGCTAATTTCAAATGGAGGGTATTTTTTTCTAATATAGCTTTTCCCTTCATCTTCATTTCGTAATATAAAATATTTAATTCTGTACAAAAAAAAACTGTAAAATTATAAAATTTTATGCAACATGTCAGATATGGCAGGGATGGCGAGCGAGAGTTAATTATAATTTATTTTATTTAACACCATCGGCACCGGATTTAATTAGGCAACCGATCGCAATTTATCAATGCAAGGATCTACCAGAGATAATCTTTACCATAATTAAATAACATATTTCTAATGCCGTATCTCAGACTAAATAATCTACCAGTTAAGTATAAAATATTTATTATCATTGTAAAAGATTTACCAGTCAGTAATATCTACTACTAGCTGGTGCCCGCGACTTCGTCCGCATTGAACAATGAAAGGTAGCCCAGATCCTTTCTGGTGACCCAGACAACGTGTATGCAAAATTTCATGGTGATCGGTTCAGTAGTTTTTGCGTAAAAGAGTTACAAATATCCATACAAACTTTCGCAATTATAATATTAGTACGGATATAGGTACTGTACAAAATTACATATCTATGTAGGTAATATGTAATGTATTATATATTAATGTTGCAAGCGACTTTGTCCGTGTAACTTTAGAAAATATACAAATATGAAATGTAGCTTTTGAAAGAATTTTTTAAATTGGTCCATTAGTTTTTGAGTTTTTTCATTACAAATGTTTTCGCTTTATAATATTAGTAAGTGAGTATAGTATATAGATGTTCAATGTGTAATGTACAGAAGAAAGAAAGTCCTACCTATGTATTTTAACTACATTAATGTATTAATTTTTGTTAAGGATGGCTTTTAACGCCTATAAACAAAATCTAATATTTTTCTCATCTCAAAAATTCCCAACGCTCCTAAAGAAGTTCTCACTTCAAAAATCTTTATGAATCTTGCCTAGGTAATTCTTATACCTAAGAGATAGATATAAATATTTATATATCATGGAAGACCAAGGCATATTTTAAAATTTACCTACTTCTTTCATCGTGTACTGTGTGTACTAGCGCTATCTAGTAATCCCTGTGAAAGATTTTAGTATAGAGGGCGCTTACCTCGATTAAACAAATTTTTCGAAAATCTCTTGTAATGCCCGTAAGAATTAATGCTGTTGTAATATTATATATTATAGTAACATGGAAAACATCTATATTAATAATTAATTAATATTAATAATTAATAAAATTACTTGTAACATTTTAATACTTTTATTAAGAGCATAGCACACACACGACATGACACTTGACATGGACAACTTAATTTAAGTATAAATAATTCGGCACAGTATGTAGTTGAAGGTTGAAGGCAACGTAACAAATCGTACTGGTCGAGCCAAGATAAATTTTCCTCAAGTTGCCGAAGGCTCGACATGTTATATACATTTTTAGAAGGCGGCTTATTCATTATTTGCTGGACTGTACAGAAGTAGAATGTATGCGATATTTTCTACTAATGGTTTTAAAAGTTACATTTTTGCTAATGAATATAGTCAATATTAAAAAATAAAGAAATTGTGCAAATAAAAATAAGGCAGCGTACATTCGTTACTAATTTGCTATTGGATGTATTAAGTATTTAAAAAGTGTACCAAATGAGAAATTACATAAAATGCTAATAAATCATTGTAACGAGGAGAATTTACAAATATTCTTCGATTTTGAATAAAAACCTTCTATTTAATTCTCTCTCTCTCTCTCTATGTGCCTCTTCAGTCCTGAAGGTCAGCCATCAAGAGCCATCTGAACCGGTCCCTGTCAAGAGCCAACTGGAACAGCTGCTCGACCGAGGCAATTCCAGTCCACTCTCTGATAATTCCTTTCCTGAGCCAAGTTCCTTTTAAAGTGCTAAATAAAATGCTAATTTAAAAAATTAATGATAAAATAAAAAAAATTAACAGGGGTTTCCTGAAATAATTAGCATTTTTTGGGGAAAAAGTTTGCATATTTCTCAATTCTCATGTGATATGTCTGTTATGAGTTGTTGACACTTCTCTTTCATTTCATTAATTTTTACTTTTATTATGTGGGCAACGAAATAGTATATCTCTGCGATGAAAGGTCGCTGTATGTGGGTAGTATATGATGACGACTGATTGACTGAAATGGAGATGTACAGACATAATAAAAAAAAGTGCCATGGCTTCTCGATGGCACAGTAGACATGAATATGTCTCATATCATAAATGAAAAGAAAGATTTAAATGGTCCCTATCCCTATCCCCATCCTTATCCTTATCCTTATTCTTTCCCCTTATCCTTAATCCTTCTATGGTCAACAGGGATAATATATATATAAACAAACGAACAAACTATCCCTATCCCTATCCCCATCCCTATCCCTATCCCTATCCCCATCCCTATCCTTATCCTTATCCTTATTCTTCCCCCTTATCCTTAATCCTTCTATGGTCAACAGGGATAAAATATATATATAAACAAACGAACAAATTATAATTAATTCATTTACGTCATGGTAACGATTTTCGTGACACACATTCTTTCGAATAGACCCCAGAGAAAAGACATATTCATGTCAATAATACAATTAATTAACAAATGCATAACCTTTACATTACGAATATGTAAAAAAACGAATGGTAAAAACCTCTTTATAAGATATTTTCAATCATTAAGAATATAAATAGAGATGTGATTGAAGAGGTGACATTAATAGGCTAGACAAAGTTTTTTCATGTAGGGTTTCCTGAAGTCGCAGGTTAATGGTAATGGCCCATGAAGTCAACATAACTCAGGCCATTGCTTGAATCCAGCCGGATCTATGCTGCACTCATTAAAAACTGGACCACTCAAATACTTGCTACAGTGAGAAGCCCCAGCGGACATATATATAAATGATATTACATTTCATACATAATGGCACATTTGAATTAAAAAAGAATTACATAAATACCTCACACACATCTTGTTTTATTCCATCCTTAGAAAATCTTTAGATCCTTTAGAAGGTATTATCTATCTCTATTTAACGATTTTTGTCAACTTATAATCGGCTATCGAAAGATGCACTAAACTGAGTGCATAATTTAATTATTTTTTTAACATTTTTATTCTAAACATAAAATTATTTTTAAAAGTAACTAATCAACACTATACTTGTAGTTGTTGAAAGAGGCCCATAGACTAACAAACCTCATTGTAACATATTACTTGGTCATTTCAAATTCCCATCAGATTTATTATTATATTGAGGTTTACAGTAAATATATATTTTTTATTTTGTAATTTGTTGCACTAATATAAAATGTAAATTAATTTATAAAAAACAACTATTTAAAAAATGTTAACATTATAAAGAATTAAGTACAATACTAAAAGCTAAATCTAGCTTTTCACATTCCTACCTCCAATATTATTGAAAACTTTACCGAGTAGCTTTTAATGTAACTTGTTTTACATATTTATTCATATTTTTAATCGAAGGTTCACACACACAGTCCGGCCTGGATTTTTTTTAACCTGTGCGTACTGCGAGACCAAACAAGCTTTGCACGCCTCCATCTGTGAACAATAAACAATTTTTTATACATTTTACACATTCATATAAATCCTTTAAGTCTAGGAGAGCACAAATACAATGGATCCCATATTAAAACTAAGAATATAGTGGTAATGGCAGTATGTAGAATTAAAATGAAGTTAAGATTTCCAGTTTAAGCTGTGAAATTGGTTACATTCTACATAAAATATTAATTTACCAAAATATAAATATTGTTTGAATAGAAGGTAGATAATGATTAATTATTTTAAAAAGAATAATTCATTAAAATCAACACTTTTTAGAGGTTGTGATGTATGTTGTAAATAATAAATATCTATTTGAAAGTAATACAGTCTCACAGCGACGAGCACATACCCTCAGTCTAACCCAATCCAAAACCAAATACTTACATAAAAGTGTTTTCCGTCTGGCTCCTAAGATATATAATAAGATACCCCTTTCTATCACAAGCATTCCAAATACACAATTAATAAAGAAAAAAACTAAAGGAGTTATTAGTACGCATAGTTCTAGAATAGTGTTCTGATGCATTTTAAAATGTAATTTTGACTTATGATTTTATGATTCAATTTAATAATAATTAATGTAAGACATTTATGTAATAATTTGACTTGTAATATTAGATTTTGCACACCAAATGTGATGATTTGATTTTATTTATTATATAGGAACTAGCTGTTGCACATGACTTCGTCCACATAACTTTGTAAAATATAGCCTATGTGACTTGCTGATAATATAGCTTCCCACCAATGAAACAATTTTTCAAATTGGTCTAGTAGTTTTCGAGGCTATTCAATTCAAACAAACAAACAATCAAATCTTTCCTCTTTATAATATTAGTATAGATGTGTCACACACAGTATGAGATGTTAAAATATATATTTTGTCCTACTAAGCTCACATTTCTGTAAATAGATTATAAATTACCTACCTAATCAACAATTCGTTTCTTTGGAAGCCGTCTTTGGTATTATTTCCATACATAGGTGCAAAGAAAGAAACCTATACCTTTTTGCCAGATAATACAGATGAACAATGGGCATTTATGTTGCCTAATTTCTACTAAATAAATATCTATACTTAATTTATGATTCTTTGTCTTTTTTTGTTTACTCGATCTTTATGTAGACACAGTTGCAATATCTGTATGTGTTCTCTGGGAACTTATTGCAAGTGGTTCTTTAATATTATGCGCCAATAGTGGGTCATAAAACTTTCTTTTTGCTTTGTAGACAGGCTAATGGAAAATCTTCTATAGTTAACAGATAAATTTTAGAGAAGAAAAATTGGTTATTTTAAAAGTTGTTTTTATATTTTGATATGTTTGATATTGAAATTATTAAGTATAACATTAACAAGTAAAGATAAATAAATGAGTTTAATGTGCACATCTCAAGAAGAAGTTTTATTTGTATTTCACACAAGGATTCATAGCAATAGAATCAGATAACACTAAGAGCATTGACACATAATTTAAATTTATGAGAATAAAAGCTAAAAAGTTTATTTAACAAGAACATACATATTTATTTACCTGCATGTTTTTGATGTGGCATTGAAATCCTTACATAGTTGAGCCATTTGTTTTTTCATCAAAATGGTTGCGAATCAATAATTTTCTCTTCCTTTTAATTACCAATTCTGATTAATAACAACTAAATAACCAAACCAAATACATACATATACTGTAAAACTTTATTTTAACTTTATTTATTACCTTCACTTTACAAAGTATAATAGTGTCTATGTTCACTTCAGTGACATGACATGAATGACATTGATTGATCTGACTAACGAATGAAAGAATAAAAGATATGGAATAACATATTTTGACTTTAAAATTTACGTAACATACTAGTTTATAAAAAGCGTAAGAATTTCACTTAAAAATTATTAAACGAACTAAAAAACCAAACATATTTATTTTATTTTGTAGTGGCTTAAAAGTCAAGTAACCAAGCAAAAAAACTCGACAATCACGAACGATGACGACGACACATTCTCTCAATTGAACGAGTGGTGGGGAACGATCCGATCAGTCACTCAGTCACTAACCAACCAACAGCAAGAGCAGACATTAAGTACAATCTGTGGAGCAGAGCCCGAGCGAGCAGTGCAGTACAGAACGTTTCACAGTCTGAATTTATCGAGTCGGGCATTAGCTAAGTATTAAATATAAGTTGAACAGACAGTCTTCAAACAGGATTCAGGTGAGTTTTTATAATATTACACTTAATTTTTGTACAGCCGCTCCTATTTCCAAACCACATTATATCTTCGTAAGAAAATTATAACTTTATCTCTTTTATTTTTTTCGAATCGTATCCCTGCGGAAACTTTGAGAAAAGAATAGAATTTATAGAAAACGAATTCTCCATACACAGTATTTTAAAAGCATTTAATTTCATACGTTTGAGTTAATAAATTATAATTTAAATTTTATCCAAAAAAGTTTCATAGACATTTTAATGTGAAACTATATTCTTTAAGTACAGTATTTGTCTGAATTTATTTTTTGTTACTTGCCTACCCTACCCTACCGTTATTGTATAATTTGAGAAATGATTTAGATTTATTTTATTTTATTATTTCCTACACACATAATAAAATCGTAAGCTACTCTGTCTGTACCTACATAAAATATATTATCTGTTTGTCTTTTGGGTTTTGTGCACACTAATTTCAAAAACAGTTTAACCAATTTGATTATAGATACTTTTATCCTAGATTTTTTTTTGTTTTATCGGGATTTTCAAAATAAATGAAATACCTACAGCGCAGCTAGTAATTAATATTTTTAGGATAGTTGGTAGGTTTAAACAGTTGTGGATGTGTATGACATCTAATTATTATTTTTTTATGTTGTCTATAGTGTCCCACCGAAGGTAAATTTCTGGCCAAAGCCAAAGCTGAAGGCTTAAAACTTTTAAGAAATTTTGTTCAAGATTGGCTACAAGCTGCAATTAATAATATAAATGATTTTAATTTTTAATTGAAGGTTTATATTGACTGTATGTGCATAATATAGAAGGGTAATTTAAAATCATGTCTAGAAGTTTATCTAGACATGATAAAAAACTACCTTGCAATTTATTTGTCAAAATTAATAACATTTTGAAATAATTTAAATGATATAAAACGGTGAATCGGTGAAATTGTTTCACCGAAGGTAGTTTTTTTTGGCCGAAGGTGGTTAGAGCCGAAGCCGAAGCCAAACCTTCGGTCGGACATTCATATATTTTACTTTTGAGTGAGGAAACAATTAATTTTAACTTCAAATTTGGTATGCAGGTATTTTATTTAATTTGTTAATTAAAAGTATAGGGCATTTATAACGTAGATATTTATTAATATGGGACATATTAAACACAGTAACTGCACATACTCCATCATAGGGAAGTTAGTTAGGTTGGGGATAGTCTTTACTGATACTTACTAATATGTTATCTTTACTGATTTTCATTGAAAACGTCTCACTCAGAATATAGTTTAGTATCTAAAGGGTTTAGAATTTATCTACTTTAAGTAAAGTGGTGCGTGCCTTCTTCAATTTGAAAAAAAAAAAAATAGTCCGGATAAATAGAATAGAAAATATATAAAATACTAGCCACTTTGTCCGTTTAACTTTATAAAATATGCTTATGTTACTCGCAGATAATGTAGCTTTCTGTAGGTAAAAGAATTATTCAAAATTGGTCCAGTACATAGTTTTTGATTTTATTCATTACAAACATACAAATCTTCTCTATTTATAATATTAAAACTATTGAACAAAGATTAATAATTTTTATAAATATTTTTTTTTTAAATTGCGATTCTCAGTGGGTATATATTTCTTTAAATGATTATATTAAATTGTTTATCTATTTTCATTACCTTTGTGTGAAGGTATTAGTACTACAATTATGAATATTTTATTTTACTGATTTTTTTAATACACCTACACCTATAATAGGTACTCCACTTATGTATATACATTCTTCTACTGTTTTGTTAAAATAAAGTTTTGATTACATTGAGTGCAACATCCGACATCATAATATGTTTGTGCTACCAGTTCCACCGTTGAGGGCATCTTGCCAAATAGTTAGTCATTGTTTCTGAGCCTAACACACCCATTACTCACTATAGTATTCTGGACTCTTGACTGAATATAATATTATTATTATATATTGTCAACAATTACTTATTTATTTCCTTCGGGAAAGAGATAGGAAAATTCTTAATCGAGAAATCTGGCGACCGGTGCGCCAGCTCTTTCTTCACGCAACATATAGCGTTAGAAATTAAAAGAGGGAACACTGCAAGCGTCCTGGGTACTAGGCAGGATTCAGCTGAGCTAGACAACTTATTCTTTTTGGCCATTTAGTTTTCTCCACGCCCCTGCCTTTTTATTTCTTATTTTTGTTTATTCGTTAGTTAGTTAGTTATAAAATTTATAAAAAAATATATATTAAGAATATTTTAATTTTTTTTTTTTGTAAAATATGATGTCCTTATTTTCTTTTTTAAATTTATCTAGTAATTTTTGTTATGTATTTGATGAATTTAGTTTTAATTTAATAAAGATTATTAGGGCACCTACTACAAACATTTCATAAAACAGAAAGTGTTTTATGAAAAGTTACCTACATATTGTTAATATTAAAAATTATGTTTTACCTTCAATTGTGGTCTCAGAGTACAGAACAACTGTACATGTAATTTGTTTTTCAATTCACCCCCAGGCCTGTGTTTGTTAATAATTTGCATACAATTGTGATTGAACAATTTTCCTAAATTTCCTGTAGTATATTCTGTAAGGGTAAGTAGGTAATTTATATTAGAGACGTAACGGATAGTGCCTTGGATACATTTGAGTATTGATTGAATTAATAAGTGGTATTGTATAATAAAATTAATAAATTAGTTTCATTGAGTAGGTATAGGTATTATTTGTATGAATAAATAGTATTTAATAATGAGTTTCTTTGTTCCTGAGAGAGAATTTAAATTTGGTTTGTTAGACTGTAATTGATTTTCTTTTTATCTATACCTACTAATATTATAAAGAGGAAAGGTTTGTTTGTTTGAATAGGCTCCGAAACTACTGGACCGATTTGAAAAATTCTTTCACTTTTGGGAAGCTATATTAACAGCGAGTAACATAGGCTATATTTTATAAAGTTACGCGGACGAAGAAGTATAAACATTGTGTACCTTGTCTACCTTTTAAGTTGGACCAAATTTATCCAATAGTTACGAAATTTTATCAAAATTGGTTCAGCAGTTTAGGAGTTCATCGCGAATAAACATTTGACACGTAATTTTTATATATATAAATATATTAAATTCGGCCCGATAAAGCTTGCACTTTTGAATAGGTATAACCGTAGATCGTCGCTGTTCGTCATTTAATGCATTAATGCATAATTTTGCCGCTTCTATTATTTTGCTTTGATAATTTCAACATAGCTCACTGGAGTATCACCATCAATTGAGGCCGCTCCGTTCGTCCTAAATTACTGATTGTGAAGTATTTTTTAACAAAATGTGATATAATAAACTCATGTTTATACTAGCTATTGACCGCAGCTTTGCATGCTTGGCGGCATGTTTTTAATTCTATGCAAAACTTTCTAAACAAGGAGTGTGTGTTTTCTCTAATTCAAAACCTTTTCTACATTTAATATATAATACGATTTTATAATTATAAATCAGCGACCCGCGCCCCGTCTTCACACGGGTGCAATTTTCTAACGTCAAAGAACTAAGATTTTTATACAAAATTCTCCCATCAAGTGATGCACATTTTTTCTTTTGAAATTTTAACGATTTGTTTTGTATTTTTTTTAGGAGAAAAACGAAGCAAGCCCGAGCCTACTACAGAATCCACGGTCGGATCGACCCTCAACTGAACAGGCCCCAATTGATATTTTTCGCTGGTTTACATTGCACTTCGTAAGTTTTATTTAATATATACCTACAGGTGACTTGCTTATTAAAAATAAGCAAAGTTTGTATGTATTTAACAATTTGAATTTTCATTGTTTCAGAATAAAAAATGGCAAGCAGAAGGCACTCAGAGCCGACTCAACAGCAGTGTGATCAAGCTTTGGAAATATTTGATAATTTCTGCTCGGCAGGCACGCAAAAAATGATATTAGGTCTTCATAGAAAATTATGCAATTGCCTCAACCTAAAGCCTAATCCTTTCCTAGATTTTTACCCACAATTAAAGGTAAATATTTTATTATTGCCGTAATTTAAGTATGTAATTATAATAATATAGTATAATTAATATAGGTATTTTCGTTTACCGTATTTTTCATACAATTACGCGTCCCTCGGGAACAGTATTTTTTTCTGTACGAACCGTACCCTATGTCTATGTCTCTCTGCATCTCTGACAATGGGTATGCAAACTTTCATAATAATCGGTCAAGTAGGTAACAAGTAAGTAAGTAAGACAAGGCGGCTGAGAAGTTAAAAAAAAAACAAACAAACAAATAAACTCACTGTCGTATTTATATTATTATTTAGGATTAGAATTATCGTATATTATTCCGAATTTAACCCTTAAATTCAAATAACATTCAGGAATATTAGAACGAAAGAATAAAACAAATTAAATCGTTAAAATTAATTAAACCATTAAAACCATTAATCGTTGTACGCAAACAGGCGCCATCTAGGGTATTACTGTTTAACTAACTTATTAAAACATACATCGAAAGTATCTTTTCTCACCGCTGCTATTTTTATTGACAAAGCATATCACGACGGGGGAACTCTTATTTTGTAAAAAATCTTTATTAATGTTATTATGTTCTTTGTTTTCAGAGTCATTTTGGGAAGTCCTGGAAAGCTAAAGCCTTATTCAAATATTTTGACCAACGTGCCAATCACAAAGTGTACGCTAATGGGCGTGCATGCCCACATAACAGAGTGTTCATAATTGGGGCTGGTCCTTGCGGCCTCCGTACTGCTATTGAATGTCAACTGCTCGGAGCTAAAGTAGTGAGTATTTTAACGAGTGATTTCGTTCCTTCCCTCACATACATTTTTTTGTTTTCTCTCCTGAGAGATTCTATATTCGTCTCCAAATAATATTTCAATTGTAACAATACGCTGATTGTATGGCGTGTGAATTAATATATGGTTAAATTTATTTTCAGGTGATTGTAGAAAAACGAGATCGTATTTCGCGAAATAATGTTTTGCATTTATGGCCTTTTGTAATTGAAGATTTAAAGGCAATTGGAGCTAAACAGTTCTATGGCAAATTCTGCACAGGTGATATAAATCATATTAGTATTAGGCAACTACAATGTATCTTGCTCAAAGTAAGTATGACATTAGATTTTTTTACGTTTTCACCTTCCTTTATATTGCTCTGCAGTGTTCTCTAGATTCCCATCTTCATAATAACTTACAAAAGTGGCTTTTTTTTTCTATATAATAATAATAATAAATAATCTCCTTGTTAAATTTGAAGTACCATATTACAAATACTGCTGAAAATGGTCATGCTCTATTGGGATCGATCCATAATCACGAGCAGGATTTTTAAGTTTTTTTATGATAAATATTGTAAAAAAATTTAATATTAAGAAAAGAAATAAATATGTATAAATTTATTAGCTCCACACAAACACAAAACCACAGAATACAGGCAATGTTAACTTAATTGTTACACAAGCAACGGTCGTAACTGTTTGAGAGCCTGGTGCCCGTGGTAGGTATAATAATTGTACAGTTTTTACAGCAACATAGATATTCCAAACCAGAGTGAACTTCCACCAGTATGTGTGCTTTTGTGTTTCGTAAATCTCCTGATCCCTTCCTGGTCACTTAATTGCAATTCCACTGTGGTCGGCACAGCACTTACAGCGTTGCTTGTGTCCGTCAGCCTGTCTGTTAATAATTAATACTGAGGCGGCTCGATGAATCAGCCTGCTTCCGACTGGTCCTACTGAAAAGTTACGACAAGGTGTGGACGTCCTACGGCTGACAAGATTATGATGATGGAATATTTAACTAGTTTCCTAATTAATATTCAATTTTTTCCCCCAGAAATTGGACTTTTATCGGATCATGTCATTATAATGTAAATAATGCATAACATTCACGTTTTATACTTAATTTGGTATGTTTTTGTGCTGTTACAGGTGGCGTTACTTTTAGGTGTTGAGTTTCATGAATCGGTGAGTTTTGAAGAACTACTGGAGCCTACAGTAACGGCAAACTCCGAAGGTAATATTTATCCTAATCTATTTTATTCTTTATTTTTAAATGTTACTAGCTACACGCTCGTGTCCAAAATAAAAACTATCCTATCTTTTAAATTGGACCAAATTACACATCGTTACGAAGTTTTATCAAAATCGGTTCAGTAGTTTAGGACTTCATCGGAGACAAACAACGTGACACGTAATTTTTCCTTTACTATATTTTGTTCTGTCTGATTCTGAACTAGTCACGTCTACTTATTCTAAATTAAACTGTGCAGAAATTTCTAATTAATGAGTGAAAAAGAAATGCAAAGCACCAAAGAAACCAGCATATCCTCGTTATGTAGAAAATAACGTCCGTTATTGCATAAATTCTTGTTATTTTGCAGTTCTTGGTTGGAGAGCTCGAGTCACGCCAAAAGACCACCCAGTATCTCAATACGAGTTCGATTGTTTGATCGGGGCAGATGGAAAACGCAATACGTTACAGAACTTCAAGAGGACCGAATTCAGGGGGAAATTGACGCTAGCAATTACAGTAAATTTTATTAATCGTCGTACGAGACGGGAAGCAGCGGTTTGTAAAATATTATATTTTTTTCCTCACCCAATCTTAAGCCCATCTTTATCTTTTTGGTCCCGTTAACTTTTTCCGTAGATTTGTTACTTCGGTGGTATATCCATGACATGGTAACCTTGACCGGATGCTGCAGCATCAAGTAGTCTGCTTTACCCAACTCCTTAGCAACTTACTGCAAATTTAATATATTTGAGCTCAATAAAAATTTGGGACTTAGTTTATAATTTTTAATTATCATGTTTTTTCATGATGGACTTCTCTTATGGTCTCTTTTTAAATCCACTTATTAAATTATAATTATGCAATATTATGTTAATGTTTTTTTATTTCTTGTTTGACAGGTGCCCGAAATAAGCGGTGTTTCATCTATTTCCAAGCCAGATTTATTTAAGGATATGCACAAAGCGACTGGTATAAATTTGGAAAACATAGTATACTATAAGGACGACACACATTATTTCGTCATGACCGCGAAGAAACCCAGTCTGCTGAGTCAAGGAGTGCTAAAAAAAGTAAGTTATTGTACGCACAAAGACCTAAGAGCATCTAAAATGATGTCGCACACTCTGGTTTAGACCATCAAACCAAATAAGGACATTTTTTTCCGAAACCCTGGTAAATTTAAATTTATAATGACGATCATAAGAGTTTCTTGTAGAAACCCAATTGATAAATAAATATTTTGATTTTGTTAGATATTGCGACAACTTCAAAGGTCGATAGTTGATTTATTCGAACTCTTGTAATTTTATTTTTCAGAATTACGCCGATGTAGCCAAATTACTCTGCGTTGAAAATGTGGACAAGGATAAGTTAATTGATTACGCAAAAAGAGCAGCGGATTTCGCCACTCAAGGAAAGTTGCCGAAGCTTGATTTTGCATTAAATGATTATGGTGATCCTGATGTGGCCCTGTTTGATTTTACCTCCATCTTTTTTGCCGAAAACGCAAGTTCGGTGAGTTAATGTGTTATTTAATAAATTATAATAAGTCAAGCTTGTCACTATCCAGAAAAGTCTTTCCGACATGTTACTTCCGGTCGAACGGCGCTTGCTAACACTAAGGATCTGCATAGTCAAAACCTGGTTTTATTGTACTTTTTTTTTTGTTTTATTTTTGCAATTCCACTATGTAGCTTGATCACTACTCAGCTGATCGTACATCACAATTAGTATTGAACTGCGTTTTGAAAAGTGTATTGCAAAGATAATTGATTGGTCTCGCTGCGCTCGACTAGATAGAGTACTATACAAAAGCGATAGCTCCCTGAATGCGGCAACTTTTTATTGTAGTGTGTGTAAAAATCGCCACTTTTTATCACTTTTTACCCAGTTTTATTATATTTTTACACAGTTTCACTACGCAAACTGATATTTTATTATGCCTAAATTTAATAAAACATTCGGCACACACTATTACAGACTGTTTGCAGTGTGACTGGCTCGGGTACGCCGAATTCGACGTACTATTTTATGCCGCATTTTACAAGTACGACGGCGGTATCTAGTCCAATACACCATAGATCCCTAATTAGGAATTGACTCATTAGGCAATTAAGATTAGAACTATTTAGGTAGTGGACTAATAACGGTTAGAATATAGAAATAGTCCAATACAAAAGTCTTCAGGATGTGGTTGGAGAGATACCAATACGCGTTTCAGAGGATACCAATACATCACGTTTAAAAAGAATTGTATTAATAGTTACTAAATATGTTTAGTTACAATTAACAAAACGCCAGTTTAATAATGTGATTTAAATTTATGTCCACAGATATTGGAACGCAAAGGCCATCGCCTATTGTGTCAGTTAGTAGGAGATAGTCTGCTTGAGCCATTTTGGCCCACAGGGTCGGGCTGTGCTCGCGGTTTTCTCTCCTCTTTCGACGCTTCTTGGGCTATCAGGTCGTTTGCTATAACACGGTCACCACACCCTCTTGACATTATTGAAGAAAGAGAATCAATATTTCGACTACTACGTAAGATAATTTTTCCTGAATTAATTTTTCAAAGTCTGTCCAACCGTAGTATAGAAATTTGAGGTTTGAGGTTGATTAAAAATTCAATTTTAAAAGGTTTATTAGAGACTAGTAGGTAAAGTTGAATTATAAGAATATAATATAATTGACGAGTGGTTAAAGCCCTATTAAGGGTTAGATTCCCGGGTGGGCCAACTTTGGAAATTAACTTGTCAAGTATACTTCAAATTGAAAACTTGTTCACATGAAAAGTATATAATTGTAATGTATGTAAGATATACACAAATTATTTTCCAGGTCAAACCACTTCAGAAAATATAAGTCGTGATCTGTCGTCGTACACGTTAGATCCATGCACTCGCTATCCCAATTGGAATCGTACTTTAATACACGTAAGGCGAAGAATCACGAGCTTATACGATTCGGATGATCCACAACCACGTGACGTCGAGTTCATCACAGGAAGGCAACGTAAACGCGCTCCCGGTGAGTATCTTTCATCCGTACTTATTAATGTTATAAATTCGAAAGTTTGTACGGATGGATGGATGGATGGATGTATGGATGTTTGTAAATATTTCACAGAAAAACTACTGAACCGATCACCATGTAATTTTGCATAGGTACACGTTGTCTGGGACACCAGAAAGGACATCCAGAACGCGGACGAAGTCGCGGGCACCAGCTAGTATGTATATAAAAATGTATATGTCACATGTTTGACGATCTGCAGTTCCCGACGTAGCCGCTATTGCAGTAGCGGACGTGGACCCTACTGCAGTAGCCGACGTCGACGATACTGCAGTTCCCGACGTCGACGATACTGCAGTTCCCGACGTCGACGATACTGCAGTTCCCGACGTAGCCGCTATTGCAGTAGCGGACGTGGACCCTACTGCAGTAGCCGACTTCGACGGTACTGCAGTTCCCGTTGCATTTTCTACACCCATAATAAAGACGCACTCAACGGACGTGGACCCTACTGCAGTAGCCGACTTCGACGGTACTGCAGTTCCCCTTGCATTTTCTACACCCATAATAAAGGAACGAATTAGTCTCCGGCTGTCCTCAACATATAGCAAGATGGACGAACAAGAATGGACAGAGCGCAATTGCCTGCAGTCGGAGACTTCCTGCGCTGGAGGGCTCACGTAAGTTTTACCTTTTTGACACTGCAGTTTCATTAACCACAAAACGAGGCCGGCTTAGGGTCGATTCTAAGCTTCGCTTATATCGTATGTGACGCAGACACCGTACGGGACAAACGCGTATTTTTTTACAGATTTTTAAGGTAGCTCAAACAAAAAAATTATTACATACATTTTTATAGGTGTAACGCGTGAGTGGAACGTGTCCGTACAGACGCGGGCCGCCACAGATCAGCATTAATTATGTATTAATGTTGTCATGCACATGCACAGCAAACCTTCTTTTCCTCTGTTGCTCTTCAATACAAAATGTCTAGTAAAATTTCCATCATGGCTATTTCATCTATTGAAAAATTCCGAAACATAATATTTAATAGGATTGGAACTTCCTAGTCTGTGTTTCCGATATCATGTAACTCAAGTCATATATATACAAAACGCTCAAAGAAAATATTACTGGTATAACGTACACGTATTCACGTAAAACACACGGCCATGACACATCCACATCCTATTTTGTATCTATTTCCTTAGATTTATCACGCATGTACACTGATAGTCGATCTTTGTATCAATATTTAGCAGTGACATTAGCGAGTCCTCTTCTGGCGATTATGATTATGACGGTGATTATGATGACTCTCAATAAAAAGATAACGGTCCTGTGGCCATACACCAGAATACCAACGAAGATTCGGATCATTCTTATGGAGATGATGATGCTTCGGACGACGGTGAGTCTGGCTTGCATAATAATAACATTTTTGCAGCGATTTAGTTGAGGATGATTACGCCGATGCAGTTTAGTATGATAATAATAGTAATAATAATCCGAACAACTGTGATCTCCCACAGAATGCGCCATCCCAAATCATCGGTCGGAAGTATGTAATCATTAATAGGGCAATTACCTACCTATTAATGATAATAATACTTAATACTAAAGTGGTTTTGTTAGAAAATATAATGTTTGAATATCTTTAAGTCTTTAGAGTCTTTTGTTCATTAAAAGTTTATTTTATACAACTATTCTCCGAATCTCTAATAATGACACAATATTGTAGAACACAGTACATATGGGTCTGGTTATTTGTTATATTGTTCGTTTTGTATCCATGGCTTTACATTAGAGTCTAAAGTCTAAAGTGAATAACCTGAGACAGTTGGGATTCTGAAGGGGAGACGAGTTAGATGAGAGTAATAATAAAATCATATTTTTACTTAATTATTTTGTGAGATTTTAATCAATTCTTACATCTCAACTAGGCCGAGCCTGTATTTTAAATGCAAGTCACTTCCAATAACAGAAAACCTAATAATTGAATATTATTTGATAAATATGAATTGTATTTGATGTAAATATAATAAGTGAGGTAAATTGACAATAAAAAGTATAAAAATGTCTTAGTAAGACAAGGTTACAAAGTTACGCGGGCGAAGGCGCGGGCAGCAGCTGGTTAAACTAAACTTACTAATATTATAAAGCTGAAGAGTTTGTTTGTTTGTTTGAACGCGCTAATCTCAGGAACTACTGGTTCGAATTGAAAAATTCTTTTTGTGTTGGATAGATCATTTATCGAGGAAGGCTTTAGGCTATATAACATCACGTTGCGACTAATAGGAGCGAAGAAACAGTCGAAAATGTGGTATTAAAATTACCGGAAATATATCCCGAAAGACGGTACCGTCGACGTCTGTCGGGTATGCCACCGTCCTGGAGAGACACTCAGGCATATTATTTCCGGTTGTGCTCATCTTTCTAAAGTAGCCAGGATCACACATCAGCAACTTTCCCTTCGATACATACGGTCTTATCGAATCTGAAGTTACGTGATCGTAATCGTAGTCTTACTTAACTCGTTTTTGCAGCTGTATTATTGATTTATTATACAGCCTTAGATACAAATTAAAGGTTTAACTGACTTAATTTATAAATTAGTATAAATAATTACTTACCGTTTACATGCAAATGAAACTTTTTTCTTCCCTATTCGAATTTTTACCTAGCCTATGTTCACCCTGAAATCCTATCCTAACAATTGGTAAAATAATTTCTTCAATCGGATGAGTAGTTTCGAAAATTACCTCCTACATATATGAGCAAACAAACATACAAACTTTGCCTCTTTGTAATATTAGTATAGATTTTATATATTCTGAATCTGGAGCGTTGGTAACCGCAGTCGCCGTGAGTTGTCGCAAAAGCGACCGCGTAAAACCAACGGATTAGCTAGATTAATTTAAATAAATCCCTTTTTTGTTTCAGAAATAGAAAGAAACCTCCTCATCCAAAATAATTAATATCAACCAAGGGGAAATTTCAAGAGGCCATAAACGCGTCTTTATTCTCATCGCACATGCAGACAACCACTATCTGCTACTTTGAATTATTACTTTTTTGACTCAATAAGTCACAAGTCACAATTATTATTTAAAGATTGACGAATTTTTATGCCAAATGAAGACGACGGCTAGTTATGCCAAATGAACAATAATTATAATGATTTTTTAAATAATTTTCAAATTGATTAGGGTAGATAAGTATAATATTTTTGTATGTGAAAAAAAAAAATCACACATTGTAAAAAAAATAACGCAAGATGTCAGTTTTCTTGTCTGTGTCTTCAGTTTTGTCTTGTCCTGTGTCTCGTTCTTGTCGTGTATTTCTTGTTTTAGTAATAGTTATTTTTTTTTACACACTTTATACAATTCTTGTTTTGTCTTGTCCTGTGTCTCGTTCTTGTCGTGTATTTCTTGTTTTAGTAATAGTTATTTTTTTTTACACACTTTATACAATTCTTGTTTTGTCTTGTCCTGTGTCTCGTTCTTGTCGTGTATTTCTTGGTTTAACTACTATTTTTAGCAGTTAAGCAGACCCAGGCTCAGTTTAAGCTGAGAGAGCACTTAAAAAAAGATGTCTAATCAAACAATATTCTCTAGGACTTGGCTTTATTTATTTTTTTAATTGGTATGTTATAGTTTATTACAATTGGCGAAATTTGACATCTTACGTATTTTTTAAATTATTGAAAATTATTAAATTATTGAAAATGAGTTGTTACAAATTTGAGATTAAAATGAAAAGAGTTTATTAAATTTTAAATTAACAAAATGTCATTTTATTTGTAATATTTTATCCTTGTAGATTTACATTTTCCTTAAGGGTCTACAAAATTCTGTTGCGACCTTAAAAATTTTTTTTTTCATCCGTGACGTGATTTCGAAAAAATATGAAAAATAGAGTAATTTATCGTTTTTCAGAACATCAACGGCTAACTTTCTAATTTTCATGAAATGATTAATGTTGAATGGGCCTTTTACGGTTGAATGTACCCCCATTAACCCTGAAAAGTTTCAGGGTTTTTTTAAAGGTCGCAACAGAATTTTGTAGAAAATTTATTCCAGCTTCAATTTGCTATACACACGCAACGCGCGTGTGCGTTGTGTGTGTATTCTTGCTTAAAAAAATATTATATAAATTATATATTGTTACTAGCTTTTATGGAAGGAAGGCTCCTGGCACAGACTTCCGCTTAAAAGGAGCCTTCAATCGAGGTTATTGTTAAAGTAAGATGGTGCAACCCAGCCTAAGAGAATTTCCAGCTTATTAATGAGTCGTTAAAATGATTATTGATCTTACATATTGTTTTGTTATATTTATACGTTCAATTTTTATAAAAAAACTTTCGTGTAAACTCGACCCCTTTGATCAGATTACAAAGTATTATAAAATACATTTATTATATTAAACTTATTACAAAGATTTTCTTGTAAAAAACACACTGTCGAAACGAAATCCAACCTACTCAGACGAAAACGAAATTTAGAAAAAATGTGAGTACTTAGTCCAGGAGTTATCACATTTGGTATATTTTTAACTACATGTCCAATAATAGACTGATTCGCCAAATAATACAATTAATAAGCTGCTTCTGGCCGACCTAGGATTCCTGCGGCTGAGATGCCTCCCTCCACTTGGCTCCCATAGGATCATGATGTAGATGATGAAAATTTATAAGTTAGTTATTATAAAACGTACAGCCAAATTCAATACTTTGTGATTTAGTTAGATTGTAAAAATGAAAAACAAACTCGATTATCACAAAATAATTATAATAGTTCACACCATTCATACATACACTTTATTCTAAAATACTTTTATAGTTTTGTTTTCTTAACACAAACACACACTTAGGTCAAATCCAATCTAATGTTATATTTACATAAATGTACAAATAATTCACTATATTTTTGCCTGTTCAATGGCACATGTTTTTTTTAATGATTATTAAATTTTTATCCATAAACAGAACCTGCCGATTTGTTTGCTTGTTATCAAATCCGAGCATAATTATATTGATTTTACTCTCGACAGATATCATGGAGAAGAGTTAAAAGTAATAATATAAAGACAGCGTAACTGGTTTGGTTCGATTTTGACATGAATATGTCTTTTCTCTGGGGTCTATTCGAAAGAATGTGTGTCACGAAAATCGTTACCATGACGTAAATGAATTAATTCGAAAGAATGTGTGTCACGAAAATCGTTACCATGACGTAAATGAATTAATTATAATTTGTTCGTTTGTTTATATATATATTTTATCCCTGTTGACCATAGAAGGATTAAGGATAAGGGGAAAGAATAAGGATAGGGATGGGGATAGGGATAGGGATGGGGATGGGGATAGGGATAGGGATAGTTTGTTCGTTTGTTTATATATATATATTATCCCTGTTGACCATAGAAGGATTAAGGATAAGGGGAAAGAATAAGGATAAGGATAGGGATGGGGATAGGGATAGGGACCATTTAAATCTTTCTTTTCATTTATGATATGAGACATATTCATGTCTACTGTGCCATCGAGAAGCCATGGCACTTTTTTTTTTACTCGGCCTAATAAAACAATGTCTATGTTAACAAATAGAGTCAGAATTGTGAGAATAGTAAGAAATCCTTTTAACAGTCTTAATTTTGGCCTTAAAGTCATCCTAGTGAAAGCTGATAGGGCGAAATAATCTTCGACAATTATTTTTATAAAATATTAGTCGCTGCAAAAGTTTCGGTAAGTTAGGAATTACAATATCATATACGACCGAGCCTATATACAGCTCGTATTAGGAAATTGTGAATTATTTTAACATTCTATTTTATGACTGTGTATTATTATTTTAATTATTGTGATTTTATCGACAGAGCCCATATACAGCTTACTTATATTTTATAATTTTTTCTGATATTATATTTTATTTATTGTAAAATTATTTTAACCTTTTAAATTGCAACTTGTACATTATTTTAACATTTATTGTGGCTATTTATTGTTTATTGTAACTTGTTGACAGAGCCCACTTATATTTTTGACATTTAAATTTAACTTTATTGATTTTTAAATCGACTTAATTTTATTTAACTTTATTGATAGGTAAGTTTAAATTGAAGGCCCCCATACAGCCTATAGACATTAATTAAGTATTATTTTAAAATTTTTAAACCTAACGACGCCATTATGCTTCGGTCCCCCGCTGGTAAGACGGAAAAAAGACCCCAACCCCGCGAGTCCCAGGGGTCCCCGGCCCCGCAGTCGAGAGTCAGGAAGAGTATTGGGGAGTGGGAGACGGGAAAGATTTCCGTCTCTCCCCTTGCCCCGGCTAAAAACCTAAAAGGCCAAACATTGAAAAGGGACACACTGGTCATGCAATATAAGGACAGAGTTGATGAGGCAGGGGCCTGCCTAAAAAAGGCGAAGTTCTACCTCAGCAGCTCAAAAAATCTTAAAACTGACTTAAAAGAGGGAATACTGCAGGCCGTTAACCGCCTTTTCAGCTTGGTTGGAGAGGCGGTCGCCGAGGCTGGGGGCGCGGGGAAGTAGCCTAAGAAGAAGGAAGAGGCCCAGCCAAATAAAGACCTGCTAGAGGCACTGGAGAAAAACAGTAAATTATTAGCGGAAAACAATAAAAAGCTGGAAGAATTAAAAGAGATTAAGGAGCAACTGACTGGGCCCAAAACCACATCATACGCGGGGGCCGTAGGTAGAAAAGAAAAAGTGATCAGCAGGCCAACGCTCCACTCCGTTGCCGTCACGTCTGAGAACGTCAACGACACCGGGGAGAAGGTGTTGGCCAAAGTGAGAGAGGCCGTCGACGCGAAGGAAGGCTGGGTGAAGGTCGAACGAGTGCGGAAGGCGAAGGATAGGAAAATAGTAATGAGTTGTGGAAGTGAGGAAGAAAGAAGGAAAATAAAAGAAAGGATAGAAAAATCGGGAAAAAATTTAATTTGCGGTGAGGTCGAGAACAGGGACCCGTTGCTGATCCTTTGGGGCGTCCTGTCGGTTCATAGCGATGAGGACGTCCTAAAGGCACTCAGGAACCAAAACCGGTCTCTGTTCGACGGCCTTAGCGCAAAAGAAGAAAGAGTGCAAATAAAATACAGAAAAAGGGCCAGAAATCCCCTCACGGGGCACATAGTCCTAAGCACCTCTCCGGAGGTTTGGAAAAGGGCGACTGAGATCGGGGCGCTGCACATTGACTTGCAGCGCATCAGGGTCTCGGACCAATCGCCCTTAGTACAGTGCTCGCGGTGCCTGGGTTACGGACACAGCCAAAGGTTCTGCGGGGAGGCGGCGGACCTGTGTAGCCATTGTGGGGGGGGGGGGATCTTAAGATGGAATGCACCCAATGGCGGGCAGGGGCGCCGCCCTCCTGTCGGAACTGCGCTGTGTCGAAGCTCGGGAACCGGGAGCACAACGCTTTAAGTTCAATGTGTCCGGTGAGAGTGAAATGGGACGCAATCGCCCGTTCTGCCACGCAGTATTGCTAAAGGCGCCCCTGGCGCTAGCCCTACTTACGGGCTCTTGCAGGCAAATTTGCAGCGAAGCAAATTAGCTACCTCCGAACTCCTAGTGGAAGCAGAGAAGAGAGGAGTGGCCATTGCGCTTCTTCAGGAGCCCTATGTGGGGGCGGCTCAAACGGTTCGGTGTTATAGGGGGGTGCGAGTCTTCCATTGCTGCGGGGCCTGGAGAGTGGAGGCGTCTACTGCCAGGCTTTCGCGGACGATGTTGTCCTCGTCTTTGACGGAAACACAGCCCAGGACATAGAAAGTCGTGCCAATGCCACCTTGGCACAGGTTCTGGCGTGGGGTGTCAGGAATAAGCTGAGGTTTGCACCAAGCAAAACAAGTGCGATGGTGCTAACCAGAAAGCTTAAATTTGACACTCCACGCCTGAGCATGGGCGGGGTTAGCATTGGCATGAAAGATGAGATGAAGTTACTAGGCCTAGTTATCGATAAGAAATTGACCTTTAACAGTCATGTTGATAAAGTCTGCCGGAAGGCCATCGGCATTTACAAGCAACTGGGGAGAGCTGCCAAAACTAGCTGGGGTCTTCACCCCGAAGTGGTTCGCTCTATCTATGTCACCGCGGTGGAGCCCATCATCACATATGCTGCGAGCGCGTGGGTGCCCGCAGTCGGCAAGCTGGGGGTGGCCAAACGCTTGAACGCTGTGCAGAGGGGTTTCGCACTAAAATTGTGTAAGGCCTACCGCACGGTATCTCTCCATTCGGCTCTGCTTCTGGCCGGGTTGCTTCCCCTTGACCTACGTATTCGTGAAGTTGCTTCACTTTACGAGGCCAAGAGGGGGGTACCTCGGCCGGAGCTGAAGAACAGGGACGTCGAGCGGATGGCCCCAGCAATCGAGGCTCCCCATCCCGCCGAGCATACTTAGTCTTGAGTTCGGAAGACTGGTGGACGAGGAACAACTACAACAAAATAGCGACCACCAACTGCGCATATATACGGACGGCAGCAAGATTGACGGCCGGGTTGGGGCCGCGCTATCCATATGGAATAGCGAGGCCGAAACGAAGGCCGTCAAACTTGGTCTGCCGTTCTACTGTACCGTCTACCAGGCCGAGCTCTTGGCGGTGTGTGAGGCGACGAGGATGATCCTACGACGCGGCGAAACTACCTCTGCAATCTATAGCGATTCAATGGCCGCTCTCCAGACCATCGCGGCGAATAGTTGCTTGCACCCTCTGGCGGTGGAGGCTCGAAAAAACCTAAGAGAAGCTTTTAGTAAAAATAAAATTGTAAAATTTTTTTGGATAAAAGCCCACTCCGGCTTAGAGGGTAATGAGCGAGCGGACCACCTAGCTAGAGAGGCAGCGCTGAAAAGCAAGACCAAGCCAAAGTACGACCTGTGCCCGGTCTCATTCGTCAGGCGAAGCATACGCATGCGCTAGCTTGAGGAATGGGACCGCAGGTACGTGCAAGGCGAGACAGCAGCAGTGACGAAACTGTTTTTCCCCAGTGCTGTCGGGGCCTTCCGAAAAATCAGAAAGATTGGGGTGAACAATATCCTGACGCAAGTGTTCACAGGGCACGGTGGATTCTCCGAGTACTTGAATCGCTTCAAGTGCAAGGAGAGTCCATCGTGTATCTGTGAGCCGAACGTAGCGGAGACGGTCCCTCACTTGCTGACCGAATGCCCAGCTAATGAAAAAGACAGAAAGAATGCAGAATATGAAATGGACATAGACATCACAAAGGAAAACCTTAGTGAAATAATTAACAGTGATAAGAGGGATATATTCCTAAGATACTGTGTCAAGATTGCGGAGAGGGCAATAAAGAGAAACAAAAGTGATAAGTAGGTAATTTGTAAATATTTTAAATTGAAATCAATTATTATTAAAACAATGCTTTCTAAATGTTGTAATATTTTTAAATTGTAATGCATTTATTGTTTTAAAATTGTATAATTGTTTTGACTTTTACTGTATTATTGAATTTTTATTGTATTATTGAATTTTTTATTATATTATTGAGGTTTTATTGTATTATTGAATTTTTATTGTATTATTGAAATTTTATTAATAAAAGTATTATGTGTCAAATTATTGTCCCCAGCCGCAATCAAAAGAACAATAGACATAATTATATAAGATAGTAAATTAGAGTAGGGAATGACAGACGGGCATCCCACCCGTAATGGAATGAAAGAAAAGATGGATGAAAGAAAGATCAAGTATGAAGAATGAAAGTACGAGAGGCAAGTGAGCGAGAACTGGCATGGAAGAGATATTGTGAACATAGGCTTCAGCGCATGATGCTGGAGGGGTTTTTGAAAAAAAAAAAAAAAAAAAAAAATCATATACGAGAATTCTTCCAACGATGACAACAGCACAACATAATTATTTAGAATTATTATAATAAAATACTTTGTCATGCCACAATCATAGTTTTCTAAATTTAGCTTTTTCGTTTTTTTTTTGCACACTCATTGGACAAAAGAACATTACCATTTCTGCTTACTTCCATACTCAGCATTAAGCGCCATCGTTTTGTATGTTTCAAACATAGGATATAAAGTTATAAAACTGAAGTATAAAGATTGAGGAAATTTTGTTAGGCTAAAATTAATATTGAAACATTGACATGAGAACGAGGAAGCCGCAGTAATGATAATGTTAGTCACAAAAGTTTTTATTACAGTTTACATTACAGTTTTTCATATGAAACATATTCATATTACCAAGACAATGACTAAATAACGCAAAGAAATTTAATGCTGTTTTTACTTATCGAAAGAGCGTTAGGTAAAGGAGGAAGCTTTTTATATAATTACTAGCTGGTGCCTGCGACTTCGACCGCGTTGAAAAAGTAATATATCGCCTGACATCGTTATTGCTATGACACTTAGCCAATAGTTAGTTTCCTTAATTTTAGATGATCCCAACTAACAGCGGATACAGCATGTTTGAGCTCAATAGAAAGTCAGGGGCTAATTTATTTTTAATCAATAAAAATATTATAAAATGCGAAAGTAACTCTGTCTGTCTGTCTGCTACCTTTTCACGCCCTAACTACTCAACTGATCTTCATGAATTTTTGCATACACGTCAGGGTACAAGAAAGGACATAGGGTATACCTTTCATCCAGAAAAAAAATACTGTTCTCGAGTGATCGTCTAAAAATATAAAAAAATTGGACGTAATAGTCGCGTGGCGGCGCCACCGTCGTCACAGCGATATTATAACGATGTCAGGCGTTATTATAATTATAGGATACTAGCTGATGCTCGCGACTTCGTCCGCGTTCTGGATGAAAGGAACCCTATGTCCTTTCTGGTGTCCCAGACAACGTGTATGCAAAAATTCACGGTGATCGGTTCAGCAGTTTTTGAGTGAAAGAGTTACAAACATCCATACAAACTTTCGCATTTATAATTCTAGTACCTACGGATTAGTAAGTATGGAGTATGGTATGGATATGGATAGTATGGATTATTGTGTTTTATTCACTTGCGTAATTATGGTGTTTAATTTAACCGTTTGATTACGGATTTCTAGGCATTCTGAAATGTGACCGTAATTAAATATTTGCGTAATTACGTAGTAAGGTACATACAATACTCATAATATTGACCTCCGAATCGCTTAAATCCAGGCTTCATTGTCGCTTAAATAAATCAGTGATTTTATAATAGCCTTTCGAGAGGAGTTTGCTTTTAATAGGATTTATTTATAGATAAGGCTCTGATTATCCTCATGGGTCATGATATTAGTATACCATGACCCATAAGGACAGAGTAAATTTCAGTATAATTATAATTACTTACCCGTAGTGGATCTTAGCCTCCGACACCACAAGTCTCCAGCGAACCCGGTCCAGAGCTATCTCGCGCCAGTCAGCTGTTACTAGCTCGCGCAGGTCTCTCTGCACCTCGTCCTCCCGACGGTACTTAGGGCGCCCCACGGGCCTACGGCCGTCAGGTTTCCTCGAGTATGCTCTCTTCGCTGCGCGATCATCTCCCATCCTAACCACGTGGCCGAGCCAGCGGAGTCTCGCTGCTTTGGTTTCTCCGATTATATTATAATATTACATATTAATAATTTATATTTGGGTCCTTTGCTTTATAACAAACTGAACAAAATTCAAGAACAATACTATTCATGTAAAAAAATATTTGTTTATGGAAAGATTATTGTAGGTACCTAATTGTTTTTTATGTCATGAGTTATCATAAATGTAATGTTTCATACATTACATAAAATTTATTTAAACCCAATAAAATTTATTTAAGTACAGAGTTGTATTTTTATTTATTACTAGCTGACCCGGAAAACGTTGTTTGAATCAATTTAACAATTTAATTTACACGTTAAAGTTCCGCCGCCGAAGAAACTAGCGTCTAAGATACAGGCTCGGACTAGTTTAGACGCTAGTACTCAAACTAATTAAATGTTTAAATTGGAACTTACAATGCACATGTTATAGATTTGTTAAATGATTAATAAAAATAATTATTATTATTAATACCATTCATACAGCATAATGAAATACCAAACAATGACGTGACGTAGGTATATCTATACATGTATTAAGTATAACGATAAATTGATAAGCAATCAATATATAGTAGTGTGGCGACCTCCTTCAAATGAGACCTGTTTGGAATTTCCATCTGTTTCCGTGTCATTCTTTATTTAAAAGAAGAAGGCACGGAAATCAGTCTGTCGTAGTCAGTTGGCGTTCAACTCGGCTTAAGAAAGCACGCGCTTTCTCGCTTCTCGCCACTCACCGTTTGTCAATATGTTAATATGTACATATGTGTAATTGTAAATATATAAATACTATATATAAATATGTGGTGTTCTTCATCCGATCCGCCCCACATATAATTGGTGACCCCGACGTGATCGAACATTGAATATTAAGTTTCCATAGTTACCGACCGTGTTGTTGACAAAGTGACATTCGAAACAAAAGTTTTTTCATCGTAATTGCAAAACGAACTACGACGTCACTGAAGATTTCGTGCAGAAGATTTCGTGCCTGAAAAAGTCGACGCGACCGCGCGCTCCTAGCAGCGTTATACAGGCTGGCGCACACTGCACACGGACACATGTCAGCAGCCGGTACATCGACTCAGATAATGGACACTGCTGGTGCCATTACGCAGCAACGTGCCACCGAGTGCTGTCCACTTCTTCGAGTCTACTTTTCATTACGACCTACGGTCTCCGCGGGGGCTGATGTGGCGACCTCCTTCAAATGAGACCTGTTTGGAATTTCCATCTGTTTCCGTGTCATTCTTTATTTAAAAGAAGAAGGCACGGAAATCAGTCTGTCGTAGTCAGTTGGCGTTCAACTCGGCTTAAGAAAGCACGCGCTTTCTCGCTTCTCGCCACTCACCGTTTGTCAATATGTTAATAGTGTAATATGTATAATTGTTATAAATATAAATATGTAAATATAAATATGTGGAGTTATTCCTCTTCACCCCACAGTAGGTACTCACTTACAATTTAATATTGAGAACAAGCGAACTAATACAAACATTAATACTTTTTATATTAACTAATTATTCTGAACAGCATACAAATTATCAGGTTGGTACCTATTAATATTTACTAATAGAAACATGTATAAGTCGACATATCCGGCGATTCTAGAGCTGGCTATTACCTCGGTCAACAGATTAGCATTGCAATACAACGAGGTAATGCAGCCAAGTGCTTGGAACCCTGTCTAGGGGATCAAAGCTTTATATTAGGTAATATAATATGTAAATATATTTATATTGTATTAGAAAATAAATAATATAAAGGAGATAAAAATAAATATTATAAAAGTAGAAATTTGAAATAAAATTTTCAACCCCTCGACCAGTTGGACCGTCCTAGTCGAAAATGCGTCAAACATTTGTAAATAAGTTTCAAATAAATAACAAAATCTAAACACATGAGAATATCAATTTTATTCCAGCCCAGAAATAGACACGGTATCGTCATTTTCTTGTGTCCTGATATTAGGTATAAACCCTACATGAAACGCCAGAGAAAATTTCATTAAGTTTAACGAGGTCTGCTCGAGACTCGTATATTTCAGAAACAGGTCAATAAAGTTAGTGAAGGAAGTGACATAATTGTTACGTAACGACATTTAAAAAAAAACTTGTCATTTAATGTGAAGTGAGTGAGCTAATTTCAAATGGAGGGTATTTTTTTCTAATATAGCTTTTCCCTTCATCTTCATTTCGTAATATAAAATATTTAATTCTGTACAAAAAAAAACTGTAAAATTATAAAATTTTATGCAACATGTCAGATATGGCAGGGATGGCGAGCGAGAGTTAATTATAATTTATTTTATTTAACACCATCGGCACCGGATTTAATTAGGCAACCGATCGCAATTTATCAATGTAAGGATCTACCAGAGATAATCTTTACCATAATTAAATAACATATTTCTAATGCCGTATCTCAGACTAAATAATCTACCAGTTAAGTATAAAATATTTATTATCATTGTAAAAGATTTACCAGTCAGTAATATCTACTACTAGCTGGTGCCCGCGACTTCGTCCGCATTGAACAATGAAAGGTAGCCCAGATCCTTTCTGGTGTCCCAGACAACGTGTATGCAAAATTTCATGGTGATCGGTTCAGTAGTTTTTGCGTGAAAGAGTTACAAATATCCATACAAACTATCGCAATTATAATATTAGTACGGATATAGGTACTGTACAAAATTACATATCTATGTAGGTAAAATGTAATGTATTATATATTAATGTTGCAAGCGACTTTGTCCTTGTAACTTTAGAAAATACACAAATACGAAATGTAGCTTTTGAAAGAATTTTTTAAATTGGTCCATTAGTTTTTGAGTTTTTTCATTACAAATGTTTTCGCTTTATAATATTAGTAAGTGAGTATAGTATATAGATGTTCAATGTGTAATGTACAGAAGAAAGAAAGTCCTACCTATGTATTTTAACTACATTAATGTATTAATGAATACTTAACAATATTCAAAGCCTATATAACATAATTTTTAATTTTTGTTAAGGATGGCTTTTAACGCCTATAAACAAAATCTAATATTTTTCTCATCTTAAAAATTCCCAACGCTCCTAAAGAAGTTCTCACTTCAAAAATCTTTATGAATCTTGCCTAGGTAATTCTTATACCTAATAGATAGATATAAATATTTATTGTGCAGATAAAAATAAGGCAGCGTACATTCGTTACTAATTTGCTATTGGATGTATTAAGTATTTAAAAAGTGTACCAAATGAGAAATTACATAAAATGCTAATAAATCATTGTAACGAGGAGAATTTACAAATATTCTTCGATTTTGAATAAAAACCTTCTATTTAATTCTCTCTCTCTCTCTCTCTATGTGCCTCTTCAGTCCTGAAGGTCAGCCATCAAGAGCCATCTGAACCGGTCCCTGTCAAGAGCCAACTGGAACAGCTGCTCGACCGAGGCAATTCCAGTCCACTCTCTGATAATTCCTTTCCTGAGCCAAGTTCCTTTTAAAGTGCTAAATAAAATGCTAATTTAAAAAATTAATGCTAAAATAAAAAAAATTAACAGGGGTTTCCTGAAATAATTAGCATTTTTTGGGGAAAAAGTTTGCATATTTCTCAATTCTCATGTGATATGTCTGTTATGAGTTGTTGACACTTCTCTTTCATTTCATTAATTTTTACTTTTGTTATGTGGGCAACGAAATAGTATATCTCTGCGATCAAAGGTCGCTGTATGTGGGTAGTATATGATGACGACTGATTGACTGAAATGGAGATGTACAGACATAATAATACAATTAATTAACAAATGCATAACCTTTACATTACGAATATGTAAAAAACGAATGGTAAAAACCTCTTTATAAGATATTTTCAATCATTAAGAATATAAATAGAGATGTGATTGAAGAGGTGACATTAATAGGCTAGACAAAGTTTTTCATGTAGGGTTTCCTGAAGTCGCAGGTTAATGGTAATGGCCCATGAAGTCAACATAACTCAGGCCATTGCTTGAATCCAGCCGGATCTATGCTGCACTCATTAAAAACTGGACCACTCAAATACTTGCTACAGTGAGAAGCCCCAGCGGACATATATATAAATGATATTACATTTCATACATAATGGCACATTTGAATTAAAAAAGAATTACATAAATACCTCACACACATCTTGTTTTATTCCATCCTTAGAAAATCTTTAGATCCTTTAGAAGGTATTATCTATCTCTATTTAACGATTTTTGTCAACTTATAATCGGCTATCGAAAGATGCACTAAACTGAGTGCATAATTTAATTATTTTTTTAACATTTTTATTCTAAACATAAAATTATTTTTAAAAGTAACTAATCAACACTATACTTGTAGTTGTTGAAAGAGGCCCATAGACTAACAAACCTCATTGTAACATATTACTTGGTCATTTCAAATTCCCATCAGATTTATTATTATATTGAGGTTTACAGTAAATATATATTTTTTATTTTGTAATTTGTTGCACTAATATAAAATGTAAATTAATTTATAAAAAACAACTATTTAAAAAATGTTAACATTATAAAGAATTAAGTACAATACTAAAAGCTAAATCTAGCTTTTCACATTCCTACCTCCAATATTATTGAAAACTTTACCGAGTAGCTTTTAATGTAACTTGTTTTACATATTTATTCATATTTTTAATCGAAGGTTCACACACACAGTCCGGCCTGGATTTTTTTTAACCTGTGCGTACTGCGAGACCAAACAAGCTTTGCACGCCTCCATCTGTGAACAATAAACAATTTTTTATACATTTTACACATTCATATAAATCCTTTAAGTCTAGGAGAGCACAAATACAATGGATCCCATATTAAAACTAAGAATATAGTGGTAATGGCAGTATGTAGAATTAAAATGAAGTTAAGATTTCCAGTTTAAGCTGTGAAATTGGTTACATTCTACATAAAATATTAATTTACCAAAATATAAATATTGTTTGAATAGAAGGTAGATAATGATTAATTATTTTAAAAAGAATAATTCATTAAAATCAACACTTTTTAGAGGTTGTGATGTATGTTGTAAATAATAAATATCTATTTGAAAGTAATACAGTCTCACAGCGACGAGCACATACCCTCAGTCTAACCCAATCCAAAACCAAATACTTACATAAAAGTGTTTTCCGTCTGGCTCCTAAGATATATAATAAGATACCCCTTTCTATCACAAGCATTCCAAATACACAATTAATAAAGAAAAAAACTAAAGGAGTTATTAGTACGCATAGTTCTAGAATAGTGTTCTGATGCATTTTAAAATGTAATTTTGACTTATGATTTTATGATTCAATTTAATAATAATTAATGTAAGACATTTATGTAATAATTTGACTTGTAATATTAGATTTTGCACACCAAATGTGATGATTTGATTTTATTTATTATATAGGAACTAGCTGTTGCACACGACTTCGTCCACATAACTTTGTAAAATATAGCCTATGTGACTTGCTGATAATATAGCTTCCCACCAATGAAACAATTTTTCAAATTGGTCTAGTAGTTTTCGAGGCTATTCAATTCAAACAAACAAACAATCAAATCTTTCCTCTTTATAATATTAGTATAGATGTGTCACACACAGTATGAGATGTTAAAATATATATTTTGTCCTACTAAGCTCACATTTCTGTAAATAGATTATAAATTACCTACCTAATCAACAATTCGTTTCTTTGGAAGCCGTCTTTGGTATTATTTCCATACATAGGTGCAAAGAAAGAAACCTATACCTTTTTGCCAGATAATACAGATGAACAATGGGCATTTATGTTGCCTAATTTCTACTAAATAAATATCTATACTTAATTTATGATTCTTTGTCTTTTTTTGTTTACTCGATCTTTATGTAGACACAGTTGCAATATCTGTATGTGTTCTCTGGGAACTTATTGCAAGTGGTTCTTTAATATTATGATTAAGATGGTTTATGCGCCAATAGTGGGTCATAAAACTTTCTTTTTGCTTTGTAGACAGGCTAATGGAAAATCTTCTATAGTTTACAGATAAATTTTAGAGAAGAAAAATTGGTTTAATATTTTAAAAGTTGTTTTTATATTTTGATATGTTTGATATTGAAATTATTAAGTACTTATAACATTAACAAGTAAAGATAAATAAATGAGTTTAATCTCGAGAAGAAAAGTTTTATTTGTATTTCACACAAGGATTCATAGCAATAGAATCAGATAACACTAAGAGCATTGACACATAATTTAAATTTATGAGAATAAAAGCTAAAAAGTTTATTTAACAAGAACATACATATTTATTTACCTGCATGTTTTTGATGTGGCATTGAAATCCTTACATAGTTGAGCCATTTGTTTTTTCATCAAAATGGTTGCGAATCAATAATTTTCTCTTCCTTTCAATCACCAATTCTGATTAATAACAACTAAATAACCAAACCAAATACATACATATACTGTAAAACTTTATTTTAACTTTATTTATTACCTTCACTTTACATAGTATAATAGTGTCTATGTTCACTTCAGTGACATGACATGAATGACATTGATTGATCTGACTATCGAATGAAAGAATAAAAGATATGGAATAACATATTTTGACTTTAAAATTTACGTAACATACTAGTTTATAAAAAGCGTAAGAATTTCACTTAAAAATTATTAAACGAACTAAAAAACCAAACATATTTATTTTATTTTGTAGTGGCTTAAAAGTCAAGTAACCAAGCAAAAAAACTCGACAATCACGAACGACGACGACGACACATTCTCTCAATTGAACGAGTGGTGGGGAACGATCCGATCAGTCACTCAGTCACCAACCAACCAACAGCAAGAGCAGACATTAAGTACAATCTGTGGAGCAGAGCCCGAGCGAGCAGTGCAGTACAGAACGTTTCACAGTCTGAATTTATCGAGTCGGGCATTAGCTAAGTATTAAATATAAGTTGAACAGACAGTCTTCAAACAGGATTCAGGTGAGTTTTTATAATATTACACTTAATTTTTGTACAGCCGCTCCTATTTCCAAACCACATTATATCTTCGTAAGAAAATTATAACTTTATCTCTTTTATTTTTTTCGAATCGTATCCCTGCGGAAACTTTGAGAAAAGAATAGAATTTATAGAAAACGAATTCTCCATACACAGTATTTTAAAAGCATTTAATTTCATACGTTTGAGTTAATAAATTATAATTTTAATTTTATCCAAAAAAGTTTCATAGACATTTTAATGTGAAACTATATTCTTTAAGTACAGTATTTGTCTGAATTTATTTTTTGTTACTTGCCTACCCTACCCTACCGTTATTGTATAATTTGAGAAATGATTCAATTTATTTTATTTTATTATTTCCTACACACATAATAAAATCGTAAGCTACTCTGTCTGTACATGAAATATATTATCTGTTTGTCTTTTGTGCACACTAATTTCAAAAACAGTTTAACCAATTTGATTATAGATACTTTTATCCTAGATTTTTTTTTGTTTTATCGGGATTTTCAAAATAAATGAAATACCTACAGCGCAGCTAGTAATTAATATTTTTAGGATAGTTGGTAGGTTTAAACAGTTGTGGATGTGTATGACATCTAATTATTATTTTTTTATGTTGTCTATAGTGTCCCACCGAAGGTAAATTTCTGGCCAAAGCCAAAGCTGAAGGCTTAAAACTTTTAAGAAATTTTGTTCAAGATTGGCTACAAGCTGCAATTAATAATATAAATGATTTTAATTTTTAATTGAAGGTTTATATTGACTGTATGTGCATAATATAGAAGGGTAATTTAAAATCATGTCTAGAAGTTTATCTAGACATGATAAAAAACTACCTTGCAATTTATTTGTCAAAATTAATAACATTTTGAAATAATTTAAATGATATAAAACGGTGAATCGGTGAAATTGTTTCACCGAAGGTAGTTTTTTTTGGCCGAAGGTGGTTAGAGCCGAAGCCGAAGCCAAACCTTCGGTCGGACATTCATATATTTTACTTTTGAGTGAGGAAACAATTAATTTTAACTTCAAATTTGGTATGCAGGTATTTTATTTAATTTGTTAATTAAAAGTATAGGGCATTTATAACGTAGATATTTATTAATATGGGACATATTAAACACAGTAACTGCACATACTCCATCATAGGGAAGTTAGTTAGGTTGGGGATAGTCTTTACTGATACTTACTAATATGTTATCTTTACTGATTTTCATTGAAAACGTCTCACTCAGAATATAGTTTAGTATCTAAAGGGTTTAGAATTTATCTACTTTAAGTAAAGTGGTGCGTGCCTTCTTCAATTTGAAAAAAAAAAAAATAGTCCGGATAAATAGAATAGAAAATATATAAAATACTAGCCACTTTGTCCGTTTAACTTTATAAAATATGCTTATGTTACTCGCAGATAATGTAGCTTTCTGTAGGTAAAAGAATTATTCAAAATTGGTCCAGTACATAGTTTTTGATTTTATTCATTACAAACATACAAATCTTCTCTATTTATAATATTAAAACTATTGAACAAAGATTAATAATTTTTATAAATATTTTTTTTTTAAATTGCGATTCTCAGTGGGTATATATTTCTTTAAATGATTATATTAAATTGTTTATCTATTTTCATTACCTTTGTGTGAAGGTATTAGTACTACAATTATGAATATTTTATTTTACTGATTTTTTTAATACACCTACACCTATAATAGGTACTCCACTTATGTATATACATTCTTCTACTGTTTTGTTAAAATAAAGTTTTGATTACATTGAGTGCAACATCCGACATCATAATATGTTTGTGCTACCAGTTCCACCGTTGAGGGCATCTTGCCAAATAGTTAGTCATTGTTTCTGAGCCTAACACACCCATTACTCACTATAGTATTCTGGACTCTTGACTGAATATAATATTATTATTATATATTGTCAACAATTACTTATTTATTTCCTTCGGGAAAGAGATAGGAAAATTCTTAATCGAGAAATCTGGCGACCGGTGCGCCAGCTCTTTCTTCACGCAACATATAGCGTTAGAAATTAAAAGAGGGAACACTGCAAGCGTCCTGGGTACTAGGCAGGATTCAGCTGAGCTAGACAACTTATTCTTTTTGGCCATTTAGTTTTCTCCACGCCCCTGCCTTTTTATTTCTTATTTTTGTTTATTCGTTAGTTAGTTAGTTATAAAATTTATAAAAAAATATATATTAAGAATATTTTAATTTTTTTTTTTTGTAAAATATGATGTCCTTATTTTCTTTTTTAAATTTATCTAGTAATTTTTGTTATGTATTTGATGAATTTAGTTTTAATTTAATAAAGATTATTAGGGCACCTACTACAAACATTTCATAAAACAGAAAGTGTTTTATGAAAAGTTACCTACATATTGTTAATATTAAAAATTATGTTTTACCTTCAATTGTGGTCTCAGAGTACAGAACAACTGTACATGTAATTTGTTTTTCAATTCACCCCCAGGCCTGTGTTTGTTAATAATTTGCATACAATTGTGATTGAACAATTTTCCTAAATTTCCTGTAGTATATTCTGTAAGGGTAAGTAGGTAATTTATATTAGAGACGTAACGGATAGTGCCTTGGATACATTTGAGTATTGATTGAATTAATAAGTGGTATTGTATAATAAAATTAATAAATTAGTTTCATTGAGTAGGTATAGGTATTATTTGTATGAATAAATAGTATTTAATAATGAGTTTCTTTGTTCCTGAGAGAGAATTTAAATTTGGTTTGTTAGACTGTAATTGATTTTCTTTTTATCTATACCTACTAATATTATAAAGAGGAAAGGTTTGTTTGTTTGAATAGGCTCCGAAACTACTGGACCGATTTGAAAAATTCTTTCACTTTTGGGAAGCTATATTAACAGCGAGTAACATAGGCTATATTTTATAAAGTTACGCGGACGAAGAAGTATAAACATTGTGTACCTTGTCTACCTTTTAAGTTGGACCAAATTTATCCAATAGTTACGAAATTTTATCAAAATTGGTTCAGCAGTTTAGGAGTTCATCGCGAATAAACATTTGACACGTAATTTTTATATATATAAATATATTAAATTCGGCCCGATAAAGCTTGCACTTTTGAATAGGTATAACCGTAGATCGTCGCTGTTCGTCATTTAATGCATTAATGCATAATTTTGCCGCTTCTATTATTTTGCTTTGATAATTTCAACATAGCTCACTGGAGTATCACCATCAATTGAGGCCGCTCCGTTCGTCCTAAATTACTGATTGTGAAGTATTTTTTAACAAAATGTGATATAATAAACTCATGTTTATACTAGCTATTGACCGCAGCTTTGCATGCTTGGCGGCATGTTTTTAATTCTATGCAAAACTTTCTAAACAAGGAGTGTGTGTTTTCTCTAATTCAAAACCTTTTCTACATTTAATATATAATACGATTTTATAATTATAAATCAGCGACCCGCGCCCCGTCTTCACACGGGTGCAATTTTCTAACGTCAAAGAACTAAGATTTTTATACAAAATTCTCCCATCAAGTGATGCACATTTTTTCTTTTGAAATTTTAACGATTTGTTTTGTATTTTTTTTAGGAGAAAAACGAAGCAAGCCCGAGCCTACTACAGAATCCACGGTCGGATCGACCCTCAACTGAACAGGCCCCAATTGATATTTTTCGCTGGTTTACATTGCACTTCGTAAGTTTTATTTAATATATACCTACAGGTGACTTGCTTATTAAAAATAAGCAAAGTTTGTATGTATTTAACAATTTGAATTTTCATTGTTTCAGAATAAAAAATGGCAAGCAGAAGGCACTCAGAGCCGACTCAACAGCAGTGTGATCAAGCTTTGGAAATATTTGATAATTTCTGCTCGGCAGGCACGCAAGAAATGATATTAGGTCTTCATAGAAAATTATGCAATTGCCTCAACCTAAAGCCCAATCCTCTCCTAGATTTTTACCCACAATTAAAGGTAAATATTTTATTATTGCCGTAATTTAAGTATGTAATTATAATAATATAGTATAATTAATATAGGTATTTTCGTTTACCGTATTTTTGGTGTAGTATCAGTAGTACGGTTGTTTGTTCGGTTGACCGAACTAATGAAACTTTTTAGTATCAGTAGTACGGTTGATAAAAATCACCGAACAAATGACACTTTTAAAGTTGCAGTAGTTCGCATAAAAATTTAATTAAAATTAAAGGATACAGGTAAGTAAGTAATTATCTTTTTTATATTTAACTAACAACTAAATACAAGTACAAGTTTTGTTTAAATATTAATTATTACCTACAATAAGTTTGTACTAGGTAGGTACCTAACTGGCCATTTTGATCCCTTCGCTATAAACTCAAAAACTACTGCACCGATTTTCATGCTGTTTTAACTCATGGATAGAGTGGTTCTCGAGGAAGGTTTTAGTATATAATTTACAAAGTTACGCGGGCAGAGTCGCGGTCAGCAGCTAGTTAATAATAAAAAGTATAGATAAAAAATCGAAAAACCCGAAGGTTTCTTTTTACATTAGAATTGGTAAACTTGTTTTTTTTTTCGTTATTGTTCACCTAAAACATTTTTTAACGTAGTTGGGTAAAATATAAGTAAAAACTAATGGAATTTCTACTCCGGAAAGGTCGCAATCCGGTGAGAAAGTGCGACTTTGTTTACTTAAAAATAAAAAGTCACCTGTATTATACTCGTATGTATTAAAAAGGTGATAACATATGTAGGTAATAATTAATATTTAAACAAAACTCGTACTTGTTTTTAGTTGTTAGTTAAATATAAAAAAGATAAGTTACTTACTTATCTATAGTATCCTTTAATTTTAATTAAATTTTTATGCGAACTACTGCAACTTTAAAAGTGTCATTTGTTCGGTGATTTTTATCAACCGTACTACTGATACTAAAAAGTTTCATTAGTTCGGTCAACCGAACAAACAACCGTACTACTGATACTACACGGTATTTTTCATACAATTACGCGTCCCTTGGGAACAGTATTTTTTTCTGTACGAACCATACCCTATGTCTATGTCTCTCTGCATCTCTGACAATGGGTATACAAACTTTCATAATAATCGGTCAAGTAGGTAACAAGTAAGTAAGTAAGACAAGTAAGGCGGCTGAGAAGTTAAAAAAAAAAACAAACAAACAAATAAACTCACTGTCGTATTTATGTTATTATTTAGGATTAGAATTATCGTATATTATTCCGAATTTAACCCTTAAATTCAAATAACATTCAGGAATATTAGAACGAAAGAATAAAACAAATTAAATCGTTAAAATTAATTAAACCATTAAAACCATTAATCGTTGTACGCAAACAGGCGCCATCTAGGGTATTACTGTTTAACTAACTTATTCAAACATACTTCGAAAGTATCTTTTCTCACCGCTGCTGTTTTTATTGACAAAGCATATCACGACCGGGGAACTCTTATTTTGTAAAAAATCTTTATTAATGTTATTATGTTCTTTGTTTTCAGAGTTATTTTGGGAAGTCCTGGAAAGCTAAAGCCTTATTCAAATATTTTGACCAACGTGCCAATCACAAAGTGTACGCTAATGGGCGTGCATGCCCACATAACAGAGTGTTCATAATTGGGGCTGGTCCTTGCGGCCTCCGTACTGCTATTGAATGTCAACTGCTCGGAGCTAAAGTAGTGAGTATTTTAACGAGTGATTTCGTTCCTTCCCTCACATACATTTTTTTGTTTTCTCTCCTGAGAGATTCTATATTCGTCTCCAAATAATATTTCAATTGTGACAATACGCTGATTGTATGACGTGTGAATTAATATATGGTTAAATTTATTTTCAGGTGATTGTAGAAAAACGAGATTGTATGTCGCGAAATAATGTTTTGCATTTATGGCCTTTTGTAATTGAAGATTTAAAGGCAATTGGAGCAAAACAGTTCTATGGCAAATTCTGCACCGGTGATATAAATCATATTAGTATTAGGCAACTACAATGTATCTTGCTCAAAGTAAGTATGACATTAGATTTTTTTACGTTTTCACCTTCCTTTATATTGCTCTGCAGTGTTCTCTAGATTCCCATCTTCATAATAACTTACAAAAGTGCCTTTTTTTTTCTATATAATAATAATAATAAATAATCCCCTTGTTGAATTTAAAGTACCATATTACAAATACTGCTGAAAATGGTCATGCTCTGTTGGGATCGATCCATAATCACGGGCAGGATTTTTAAGTTTTTTTATGATAAATATTGTAAAAAAATTTAATATTAAGAAAAGAAATAAATATGTATAAATTTATTAGCTCCACACAAACACAAAACCACAGAATACAGGCAATGTTAACTTAATTGTTACACAAGCAACGATCGTAACTGTTTGAGAGCCTGGTGCCCGTGGTAGGTATAATAATTGTACAGTTTTTACAGCAACATAAATATTCCAAACCAGAGTGAACTTCCACCAGTATGTGTGCTTTTGTGTTTCGTAAATCTCCTGATCCCTTCCTGGTCACTTAATTGCAATTCCACTGTGGTCGGCACAGCACTTACAGCGTTGCTTGTGTCCGTCAGCCTGTCTGTTAATAATTAATACTGAGGCGGCTCGATGAATCAGCCTGCTTCCGACTGGTCCTACTGAAAAGTTACGACAAGGTGTGGACGTCCTACGGCTGACAAGATTATGATGATGGAATATTTAACTAGTTTCCTAATTAATATTCAATTTTTTCCCCCAGAAATTGGACTTTTATCGGATCATGTCATTATAATGTAAATAATGCATAACATTCACGTTTTATACTTAATTTGGTATGTTTTTGTGCTGTTACAGGTGGCGTTACTTTTAGGTGTTGAGTTTCATGAATCGGTGAGTTTTGAAGAACTACTGGAGCCTACAGTAACGGCAAACTCTGAAGGTAATATTTATCCTAATCTATTTTATTCTTTATTTTTAAATGTTACTAGCTACACGCTCGTGTCCAAAATAAAAACTATCCTATCTTTTAAATTGGACCAAATTACACATCGTTACGAAGTTTTATCAAAATCGGTTCAGTAGTTTAGGACTTCATCGGAGACAAACAACGTGACACGTAATTTTTCCTTTACTATATTTTGTTCTGTCTGATTCTGAACTAGACACGTCTACTTATTCTAAATTAAACTGTGCAGAAATTTCTAATTAATGAGTGAAAAAGAAATGCAAAGCACCAAAGAAACCAGCATATCCTCGTTATGTAGAAAATAACGTCCGTTATTGCATAAATTCTTGTTATTTTGCAGTTCTTGGTTGGAGAGCTCGAGTCACGCCAAAAGACCACCCAGTATCTCAATACGAGTTCGATTGTTTGATCGGGGCAGATGGAAAACGCAATACGTTACAGAACTTCAAGAGGACCGAATTCAGGAGGAAATTGGCGCTAGCAATTACAGTAAATTTTATTAATCGTCGTACGAAACGGGAAGCAGCGGTTTGTAAAATATTATATTTTTTTCCTCACCCAATCTTAAGCCCATCTTTATCTTTTGTAGTATATCCATGACATGGTAACCTTGACCGGATGCTGCAGCATCAAGTAGTCTGCTTTACCCAACTCCTTAGCAACTTACAGCAAATTTAATATATTTGAGCTCAATAAAAATTTGGGACTTAGTTTATAATTTTTAATTATCATGTTTTTTCATGATGGACTTCTCTTATGGTCTCTTTTTAAATCCACTTATTAAATTATAATTATGCAATATTATGTTAATGTTTTCTTATTTCTTGTTTGACAGGTGCCCGAAATAAGCGGTGTTTCATCTATTTACAAGCCAGATTTATTTAAGGATATGCACAAAGCGACTGGTATAAATTTGGAAAACATAGTATACTATAAGGACGACACACATTATTTCGTCATGACCGCGAAGAAACCCAGTCTGCTGAGTCAAGGAGTGCTAAAAAAAGTAAGTTATTGTACGCAGAAAGACCTAAGAGTATCTAAAATGATGTCGCATACTCTGGTTTAGACCATCAAACCAAATAAGGACATTTTTTTCCGAAACCCTGGTAAATTTAAATTTATAATGACGATCATAAGAGTTTCTTGTAAAAACCCAATTGATAAATAAATATTTTGATTTTGTTAGCTATTGCGACAACTTCAAAGGTCGATAGTTGATTTATTCGAACTCTTGTAATTTTATTTTTCAGGATTACGCCGATGTAGCCAAATTACTCTGCGTTGAAAATGTGGACAAGGATAAGTTAATTGATTACGCAAAAAGAGCAGCGGATTTCGCCACACAAGGAAAGTTGCCGACGCTTGATTTTGCATTAAACCATTATGGTGATCCTGATGTGGCCCTGTTTGATTTTACCTCCATGTTTTTTGCCGAAAACGCAAGTTCGGTGAGTTAACGTGTTATTTAATAAATTATAATAAGTCAAGCTTGTCACTATCCAGAAAAGTCTTTCCGACATGTTACTTCCGGTCGAACGGCGCTTGCTAACACTAAGGATCTGCATAGTCAAAACCTGGTTTTATTGTACTTTTTTTTTGTTTTATTTTTGCAATTCCACTATGTAGCTTGATCACTACTCAGCTGATCGTACATCACAATTAGTATTGAACTGCGTTTTGAAACGTGTATTGCAAAGATAATTGATTGGTCTCGCTGCGCTCGACTAGATAGAGTACTATACAAAAGCGATAGCTCCCTGAATGCGGCAACTTTTTATTGTAGTGTGTGTAAAAATCGCCACTTTTTATCACTTTTTACCCAGTTTTATTATATTTTTATACAGTTTCACTACGCAAACTGATATTTTATTATGCCTAAATTTAATAAAACATTCGGCACACACTATCACAGACTGTTTGCAGTGTGACTGGCTCGGGTACGCCGAATTCGGCGTACTATTTGATGCCGCATTTTACAAGTACGACGGCGGTATCTAGTCGAGCGCAGCGAGACCAATCATTTATCTATGGTGTATTGGACGAAACGCCCTAATTAGGAATTGACCCATTAGGCAATTAAGATTAGAACTATTTAGGTAGTGGACTAATAACGGTTTGAATGGTTAGAATATAGAAAAAGAGACGTTGTAGAGAGGTCAGAAGTTATTGGTCTGAAAATTGTAGTGAGCAAATCAAAATATCGTTATTTAAGCCTTACTGCCACGTATACTATACTTGTAGCCATCGTTGCCTTCCATGTCCAATACAAAAGTCTTCAGGATGTGGTTGGAGAGATACCAATACGCGTTTCAGAGGATACCAATACATCACGTTTAAAAAGAATTGTATTAATAGTTACTAAATATGTTTAGTTACAATTAACAAAACGCCAGTTTAATAATGTGATTTAAATTTATGTCCACAGATATTGGAACGCAAAGGCCATCGCCTATTGTGTCAGTTAGTAGGAGATAGTCTGCTTGAGCCATTTTGGCCCACAGGGTCGGGCTGTGCTCGCGGTTTTCTCTCCTCTTTCGACGCTTCTTGGGCTATCAGGTCGTTTGCTATAACACCGTCACCACACCCTCTTGACATTATTGAAGAAAGAGAATCAATATTTCGACTACTACGTAAGATAATTTTTCCTGAATTAATTTTTCAAAGTCTGTCCAACCGTAGTATAGAAATTTGAGGTTTGAGGTTGATTAAAAATTCAATTTTAAAAGGTTTATTATAAATTAGAAAAATAATATTTTTACAAATGCAGAGGGAGACTAGTAGGTAAAGTTGAATTATAAGAATATAATATAATTGACGAGTGGTTAAAGCCCTATTAAGGGTTAGATTCCCGGGTGGGCCAACTTTGGAAATTAACTTGTCAAGTATACTTCAAATTGAAAACTTGTTCACATGAAAAGTATATAATTGTAATGTATGTAAGATATACACAAATTATTTTCCAGGTCAAACCACTTCAGAAAATATAAGTCGTGATCTGTCGTCGTACACGTTAGATCCATGCACTCGCTATCCCAATTGGAATCGTACTTTAATACCCGTAAGCCAAAGAATCTCGAGCTTATACGATTCGGATGATCCACAACCACGTGACGTCGAGTTTATCACAGGAAGGAAACGTAAACGCGCTCCCGGTGAGTATCTTTCATCCGTACTTAATGTTATAAATTCGAAAGTTTGTATGGATGGATGGATGGATGTATGGATGTTTGTAAATATTTCACAGAAAAGCTACTGAACCGATCACCATGTAATTTTGCATAGGTACACGTTGTCTGGGACACCAGAAAGGACATCCAGAACGAGGACACAAATATGGCCATTGTTACTTTTAATACTTTTTAATTTATCGACAAGAAGGAACAATGTCGCGAATAATTTTTATTCGACATTAAAAAAGAAATGTAAAAAACAATCAAAATCAATAATAATAATTTATTTATCAAATAAAAAACATTGTGTGGTTTTATGAAACCACAATGCAAGTGAAACTTTTTTCTACACGGTCAGCTGATGCGAGCCATGGGCGCCCCCATATTGGCCTTGGCTGCTCTACCGAGCGCCTTTCACTTACCCCTACTCCGCGGCCGGCTGTAATGCCAACATGTGATAGATAGATGGACAAAAAAATTTGAGATGGAAAAAAGTTTCAGTTTAATAATAATTTATTCGTTACTTGTTAAAATTTTGGAGAAATTTTATACCTATTACATTTTTAAATGCTGGCAACTTTTTATTTTAATGATTAATGATTATAATACCTATAACTAAAGTGTGTTTTGTTTTGTTAGAAAATATAAAGTTTGAATATTTTTTAGGCTAAAGTATTTTTTGTTCATTAAAAGTTTATTTTAGACAACTATTCTTCGAATCTCTAATAATGACACAATATTGTAGAACACAGTACATATGGGTCTGGTTATTTGTTATATTGTTCGTTTTGTATCCATGGCTTTACTTTAGAGTCTAATGTTTAGACGCTGTCTTTTTCCAGTGGCAGAGTCATCATGCACTAGAGGAGCGCGACCCAAGGATGTGCCGGCCATCCCTGGTCATCCGTCATGCTCTCGGATGGAGACAAGAGGAGCACGGCGAAAGGTTTTGCCGGCCATCCCTGGTAATCCGTCATGCTCTCGGGTGGAGACAAGAAGAGCTCGTGCTCGCAGGGAGGCGGCCATGCAGCAACAGAAAGATACCAGCCAGGTACATCGCTGCCGCATTACCTAGATTTACCATCGCCAGCGAGAGAACGCGGTGTGACGTCACTCGCGCTCATAGGGAGGTGCGCCACACGAACTGCATCCCAAACAAGTGCCGCCCCAAAAAAGCTATTACTCATCCGTCCACATTATATAAAAATGCCACATGGACAAGTAAACGGGTCCGTTTTAGACATCTGTCATTTTTAAACCACTGTCAACCTTTACACCTAGACTTGACAGTGAGTAAACATTATTGAGAATAAATTGAAAACTGAAAAGTTAAAGTTTTATAACATTAGTATAACAAATTTATAATGAGAGATTGTTTTTGTTCTATTGTTTTATTGACACTTGTCAAAACGGATCTTTTGCATTGCCCACCCACTAAAGTGATCCTTTCAAATGGCAGTGTGCATGAAATATCATCGCTAGTTTAACAGAAGGGGCGGCGTTAAGGACGCAGTGAATGTGTTTTTGTCCACACTAACTTCCGTCTCCCTGACACTTACTGACTTTGAATCGATTCATACGAATATCCGTTCTCTACTCGTTTTTCTAATTCGAATTATATTGTTCCAACGGCGTTGTTCAGTTTTTTCGCTCTCCGACCATTTTCTTTGCAAAAAAACATATTGAAGAGGTTCACACAGTAATTGTGTCCTTGTACATTTTATAAAATGAATACTGAAATTACGCTTTTACCCAATTTTTATATTTTATGTATTAATTTATTTTTTTATTTATGCACTTATAAAATCGAATCGTTTGACACAACGCACAGGCGCCTCGTGATATTTAACATTCAATATATAGATTTGTCCAAGAATTGTAAACTATCCAACCGACATAGAAATTATGATGGGTTTTCGCTATTATTATGAGAATTCCTCCCTCAGGGATAATTTATATTATCTATACCTAATGTAATAATACCACGGATGTGGTCCTCGGCGTGAATCTAATACAGATTGCTAATAAGAAAATAAACGAGTCGATTCAAAGCTGTAAGTGAAATAAATGTTGATTTTTTTGATGGCGCTTTTGTTTTTGTTTTTAAAATTTATTTTTTTATAGATTCTTATTGTATTTAACAATGCTTTAATTAAATACTTTGCGCACGAATTCAGTATAATAATATTTACTTGTATAATATATACTTAAATAAATATATTATAAAAGTAAATTATGAACCATAATTATGTTTTATAAATAATATAAAAGTGTATATTGTTCATTCATATTGTATAAATCCAGCCATCCTTAGACGGTAAGTTAGTGTGGAACTATTCAACGCACCTTCTTATCTCGTTGTGCGTTTTATAACTGTTTTTAAACTATATTTAACTATATTCTACTTTAATTTTACGTATTTTAAATTTGTCGCGTGTTTTTCTCAGGATATCTTATTTTTAGATCAGGATCAGGATTTTTAGAATTAAGTTTTATTAATATATATTTATTTATTATTTATAAGGTCCCCCAAGGCATCCATCAAACGAAAAGAAATACTTGGCAGATGCCGCCGCATGATAGAGGCGTTTTGTTTTTGTTTTTGTTTGCGTTGCGCTTTTGTTTTAATGTTGGGAAATCTTCTTGAGATACCCAGCAGTGAAGTCATTAACATTTATTTTAAACGAAACAGAATAACATTTAAATAATTGATCTAATATAGATAGTGAAGAACATGACTAGGAAACTACGACTAATCCCGAATTCCCGGTGGTTAATTGTGAGTGGTTTTGGCCTATAAGTGTGCATGGAGTGTGCATGGAGTGTTGTATACTGTGTTGGCTTCCTAATAAATATAAATAAAATAAATGTAAAATGATTATCTTATATCCGCTGATATTGCAGTCCAAGGAATTACCCACTACTTTAGTAGTTATCTAGGAAATAACATACGAATGCTTGGAAGCATTCTGTCCTCCAAATCCGCCGCCTGCCGTCTCTAATTTGCCGCTTTTATCCTAGGCGAATTCTAATAGAATAAGATTTATATAAGAAAAATAAGATAGATATAGACAGCTTCTTCATTGGTGAAGGTCGTGCTCGCTCTGAATTGCCTTGGTGGCATTGACCACCCGTTGCTTCTACCACACCCTGTCTACAGCCTTTTTCAGAATAAGAATAAATTTTATTTGTAGCAAAGGACATAGATAACACACAGAAATACAAAAACGTCCCTCGCTACAAACTGGCTCTAACTCAGCATAATGCAGGTTGTAAAAACCTGCGCTGGTCTTCCGTTAGAACCGATATAACCAAATAGAGCGCCCAGTCAAGGTTTTGGCCTTAATCCAAATAATGCCTCTTTTGATAATCTTTTTATATCTCTTTTTTTAATATTAGTAATACATGAGTCCTCGTTACTTTCGTTTCACTTTTTAATGCACATGGACACATATTTGTGATGTGAAAGTTTTGGTACATTTTCATTTCAAAATTATAAAATCACGTGTTTTGAATTTAATGCCACAGGGCCTACTATCACTCTTAAAACGATGCAAAAACGAGTGAGTAAACGAGAGGGCGCAATACATGATGTAAGGCGACATCTCCCTCACTCAATAGTCTTTGCATCGCTTTAAGAGGTGATAGTACAGGCCCTGGTCAACATTAATTCTGGATTCAGGTGGAGTCGGATGAGGAGTCCGAATCAAGTGAAGAGGAGGTATCTTCCGCTACGGTAGTATCTACCGATAGCGAGTTTGCTCGCGAGGAAATTGCTGTCCAACCCTCTCCCCCCGCCATTCTTGTAACTGAACCAATACCACCCCCTCCGCCACCCCGACCTCAAGACTATCCACTCATTAGAACCAGGTCTGCTGGTGGTCTAGCCACGAAACGTGCCCTTGAGCTCAAACGACGTTATCTATTAGGTGAACCATCTCCACCGGCGGTTCGCAAATCGGACTCCACTTCACAATTAGACACAAAAATTGAAGCGTTTCGCACAAATATTGCATTTCACGTTAACGTGGAAAAGCCTCCCGAAGAAGTGAAAAGTGATAGGACATTAGATTCCGATTCTCTTTCAGAGGATTCACATACACAAAAAATGCCTAATCAGACAGTGCCAATAGTAGAAGTGCACAATGAAGGCGGCGAACTAATTGAACATAACAGCACATTAATAAATATTAGTACATACAACGCCGATTAGAAAGTATCTGGTGACCTTTCTGGAACTACTGTGGTTGCGGCGGAATCGAATCGTCTGAATCATGTCGTGATGCTACAACATTGGCTCTGACTGAAACTGAGCTTTCAGATTGGGCAGCCGAAAGCGTTGCTTTAGATGATTGCTGCCTGGAAGATAAAGAAGACCCGCTTAGCGTTCTACGGCGTAGTAAGAATCCTAGAACGCTAAGTGAGCCCAAAATAGTACATGACGCTAAGAATGTTACTGCCCTCTCATCCCATGTCTGTGGACGGACGAGTCCAGAAAAAGTTATGTTCTCTAACGCCCTCGAATATTTCGAATTCGCCGACGAAGGTGATCAGGACCCATCAATAGAAAAATCAGAACATCCCGTTAACGAAGGTTTTATGGAAATTGTGCATGAATTACGTTTCGCCGAAAACGGAACCGAAAAATTTCATAGAGAGCTTCGCAGGAATGATAGTTAAACGTAATTTGAATGTTACAATAAACCGACCTGGCGATTCCTTAACGACATCTAATTACACTGGATCATTTAATTCAGATATGTCACCGCCTTTAGAGCACAGTAAATTTGAAGACTTCATAGACACACCCAAAAGAACAAATCACAATAAAACTAACAATAACGAAGAAATGATTTCACCACCTCTTACAAGCATTACCACGCACCCTCCGAAACGACCCCCAGCACTTTTAGGGTATACTCTCCTGCCATATGCCGATCAAGGAGTTAAAATTTTCACCATCTAAATACATCTTATTCTACGCTACCTCATACGGAGGATTTATTTGCATAACTTAACTTCTGAATTTTCATGTACGGTCAATTCAAATGAAAATGACATTTTTTTGAGCCCATCTAAAATTGTCATGTCATCGGAAACTTCTTCCACGGGTAGTACAGCTACTTCAAATAATTTAAGTATATTGTCGCCGCGTGTTTATTCAATGCCGTCAAATAATGAAAAATGCCGTCCTCGCAACAATATAAAGTACTTGAGATTAATAAAGATAGACAGAAACAGATGGAGGTTGTTAGAGGGCTAGTTTTGGAGAGGCTTGGTAATGGATCGAGATTGAATAGGTGTTCAAAAAGGCCACGTATGGCCGTCGTATCAAATGTTCCGCCCCCTGTTCCTCCACTCCCTGCATTTACATTTCAAATGACTCCACCACAAACTCCGCCGTCGCTGGATACATGTTTACCTCCTCCTCGCCCTGCACCTCCTGTAATGCCTTTGCCCGTTATGCCGTCCCTCTCAGACCCAGAATTAACGAAGGAGAAGCGAAACAAAAGCTTCTTAAACAGTATAACCAAATACGTCAACAGGCGTTTCAGACCTCGGGACAAGGTAAATACCAAATAAAAGGTCCCAACATTCTCCTACAGTTAGGAAACATATAACAGCTACTTAAGCCGGCCATTAATGGCAGTCACATTCTCAATCCTCCATCTAGCGGCCGACTTAAATAGCAGTTACATGTTCCCTAACTGTAGGTGTCTGTCGATTATGAACGTGGTGAAAACGTTCATAATCGAGTTTAACGCTTCAAATCGACACTAACGCTTCAAAAGTGCTCTCAATTAGTTTTCGGGTCATCGTCATCGAGCAGTGTTTTTAGGAGTGTATGCCCTCTAAAAACAAAACTACGAAACTGGTCAAAAATCACTCAATAATTATTTTGATACATCAGCTTATCATAGTTTTATCTCATAAGGAGAGCATATTTTGCTTTTCAACCTTGTGGATACCTACAGGTTAAATATTTTCCATGTGGCTGCCGGTAGTATGGTGATGGTTGCTCTTATATTTACATGGTTACTAACAACAAATATGTATTCTTAAATCGTACCACGTAATAACTGTCTTGACATTATTGACACATTACCGTGTAAATAAATACGCGGTTATTCAATGTGATAATACATTGGTTAATGCTATGGCACTCAATGAATTTAAATAATGCTTTTCATATAGGTGCCAATTTAAAAACAAATTAAATTTATCAGACTGACTCAAACTGTAATAAGGCTTTTTTAAATAGCGACCTGAAGATACTTCAATAATATTAAAAGTAAACAAAACTAAAGGTGCTGGTACATCTTAATGTTTCACATGTTATACATATTTATATAACGTATGATTTAAGATTGGTTGTACATTGCCTTCATCTTCTAAACCGTTGAAACTACCACATGACTCACTTGTTACTTGTTTAATCTACAAAAATCCATTATTTATATTATAGTGGATATTATGCGCATATGACATGTTAAAACCAGGCAAATAAAACAATATTTTCTGTCTCCAAAATGTAAACATTTTAGTTATTTAATCAATCAGAACAGTTGAACGGTTTGAAAAGCCAAATAAAATATAAATTTGTGGCTAAAATAAAACTTCAATCGCTACTAAAAGCCTAGTCCTCAAAAAAATGGTCCATTTAACATTTCACTTATTTTTTATGTAAAAAAAAAGGAGACATGCTCCACTAGCCAGTTATTACACTGTTATTCCTCATGCTGAAATCTTATAAAAGACGTGTCCAATCCTATTAATATTATAATTTAAAATAAATTAGATTCACGTATGATTCAACTTGAAATTTAATAATAAAGCTATACTAATATAATATAAGTAGTTAAGGTTAAGGTTGGCACAGGCAGAATTACTGTACAGAGCAAAGGAGGCGCTTATAGTAATAATAATAATAAAATGGGTTTTTATGGATTAAATTTACTTGTATGTAGCAAATCATTAATCATAGCAATGAAGGTATTTATGGTTACTAACGCACATTGGTTTTTCAGTGGCCATCGGAGTCTGATTTGTTCCAACAAGTAAGAAAATTATTACAATACTGTGTGGCATGTCGTCTCTAAAACCTCTTAAATGACTGCCAACATTTAATATAATCTTTTAATAATGTATATATAAATATATACATTATATTATTATATAATTTAAATACTTGTGTTTCGTTTTCTTTAATTTAACTTTTTTTTTTAATATAACATGAATAGTTGCAGATAAATCGACCACTAGAGAGAATGGACCATCAACATAAATCGACTGGCGCCTTGGAAGAGTTGGCACTTTCTGGAACTCGACTGACTTCTCTAAACCCCCCTCCAAGTCCAGTGCCCGGTATGTAAATAACTTATTGAAACGAATAATCTGTCGATCGCTTTAACTACGAACTCTTTGCATGTTTACTTTGTAAAATTTAACTCATACTCACAGCGGAACTTCTGTCGAGTCTGGCGGGATGTTAGGCCCACCGGATTAGTCTGGCTACCTAAAGTTAGGTTTAAAATAGTGCGCTACATATAATATCTAAAAACCAGGCATTCCAAAAATAGGTAAGTTAATAATTTTTTTGGCCAACTTTCAAGAGTCTGGCTAAGGCCGGGCCCACGGAAAGAGTCTGGCACCAATGAATATTATTTTCTAACACTATTTTGTATAACATAGGTATATAAAAATTAGCCATTCCAATTTAGGGTAAGTAGATACGATTTTTTGTACCTTTGCCACCTGATACCGGAGTATTGGCCGCCTACCCAAACTAGCCAATACCCATACGGTAATAAGCATATAAAACAGCATTCATACCTGAAATACCAGCCATTCCGAAGTTGGGTAGGTCTGGCACCACGTAGCTCTTAAAACAATAGTGATATAGTTGAATCCTGTTATGAGGATGATTACGCCGATGCAGTGTATGATAATAATAATAATAATAGTTCAGTTAATACTTTTTAATTCATCTACAAGAAGGAACAATGTCGCGAATAATTTTTATTCAACATTAAAAAAGAAATGTAAAAAGCAATCAAAATCAATAAATGTATGCGTCAGTCCAAAACTAACAGCGTCAAAAGTGAAACTTTTTATGTAATTCAAAAACTGTCAATAAGTGTACAAAAAAATACATTGCAGCAAAGAAAAATTGACTGGAAATTATAATAAAAATGATTTATAATAAAAATCAAGAAAAATCTACAGACTATCCCGAATTAATTACTATGGAAGTTTCACTTGTACGTATATGTATATAGTTTTATGTATATGTAAATAATAGTACGCACGAGTGAAACTTCCGTAGTAATTAATTCGGGATAGTCTGTAGATTTTTCTTGATTTTTATTATAAATCATTTTTATTATAATTTCCAGTCAATTTTTCTTTGCTGCAATGTATTTTTTTGTACACTTATTGACAGTTTTTGAATTACATAAAAAGTTTCACTTTTGACGCTGTTAGTTTTGGACTGACGCATACATTTTTTGTATCTTCATTGACAATAACTGAGAATAAAAACAATATTAAAAAAATTTTAATATGAAATAATTTAATAAACATATACATATATATATATTACATATACATAAACATTCTACATTAAGAAAAGAACTATATAAGTAATTAATATGACTTATGTTAATGAATCACAGATTCAAATATCTTTATCTGCACTGTCATTTTTATTTGGCAAAATAGAAATAATTGGCTTATGATAGCTAAAGTAGGATGCAAATACTTCAGATCTCAATGAATTCAAGTGTCTTGAAAAAACAGCATCCAAGCAAGTTCCATATCTTGTTGTTGAAATATGAATGTCATTGTTTATTTTTAATTGTAATTTATCATATAAAAATGAAATAAGTGGTTCTGAACTTTTGTCACTAAAATTTACATTAAAATCTCCAGCTAAGATCATTGGAATCTTATCTTTTTCTGATTTAGCTTCGGATGCATGTGGTTACACTTACAAATTCGATCTACTTAAGACCTAAGTACTTACGTATGTCAGCTTAGCGACAGCGTTAGCTTTCTTATGTTATGTTATCTTGTCGTAGTTCCACTTTAATTTCTTCCATACATTGTGCTATGTACTTGGCCTAAAATCGAATATTATATAAAAAAATATAACATTCAAAACTTATTTACATGTTTATTAAGTAAATAGTAACAATTTCTGATGTGTACCTACCTCGTTATCTTTATTATTCCTTATACCACGCACTAAATCGGTGAGATTTTTATCGAACATTCTTTCGAAGTTCCCCTTTACTTTCTTTAGTGCCATTTTATTGAATTATTTTCCATAAACATATAATTAAAAAATAAGGACGTTGAACACTTGAAGCATGACTGTATTATCTTAAAGAAGATAAGTTTTACACAACACTAAATTAAAAATAAAATTCAGGATTCGCCAGGCAGTCATAAAACCAAACTTTGTCATTTGTGATTTGTTAGTTAAACGTCAGACAGATGGATGACAGTAATGTCATCCATCTGTATATAGTATGATAAGATCATACTCTATAATCCGTAGCATATAGAGAATGAACTATGTCTGTGTAGTACTCATTTTTTCCATAATATTAATTAGTTGTTCTGTATTTATCCAATTTATCCGACACAGACTGTCAATGTCAACAGTGTCACTGTCAGTCAACATCAACAATTTTCTTTCCGCCTCTCTCACTCTGCTAGAGTGAGAGAGGCGGTAATAAGAAAGAGACAAGGAGTTTAACATCTGTGAGTTTAACAGTTTAACACTTAACAGTTTGTTAGCTCGACGAGTTCACTCTCATGACAAAAAGTTTCACTTCAATAGTGTCCCATAAAAAGTTTCACTTCAATAATAATTTATTTATCAAATAAAAAACATTGTGTGGTTTTATGAAACCACAATGCAAGTGAAACTTTTTTCTACACGGTCAGCTGATGCGAGCCATGGGCGCCCCCATATTGGCCTTGGCTGCTCTACCGAGCGCCTTTCACTTACCCCTACTCCGCGGCCGGCTGTAATGCCAACATGTGATAGATAGATGGACAAAAAAATTTGAGATGGAAAAAAGTTTCAGTTTAATAATAATTTATTCGTTACTTGTTAAAATTTTGGAGAAATTTTATACCTATTACATTTTTAAATGCTGGCAACTTTTTATTTTAATGATTAATAATTATTATACCTATAACTAAAGTGTGTTTTGTTTTGTTAGAAAATATAAAGTTTGAATATTTTTAAGTCTAAAGTATTTTTTGTTCATTAAAAGTTTATTTTAGACAACTATTCTTCGAATCTCTAATAATGACACAATATTGTAGAACACAGTACATATGGGTCTGGTTATTTGTTATATTGTTCGTTTTGTATCCATGGCTTTACTTTAGAGTCTAATGTTTAGACGCTGTCTTTTTCCAGTGGCAGAGTCATCATGCACTAGAGGAGCACGACCCAAGGATGTGCCGGCCATCCCTGGTCATCCGTCATGCTCTCGGATGGAGACAAGAGGAGCACGGCGAAAGGTTTTGCCGGCCATCCCTGGTAATCCGTCATGCTCTCGGGTGGAGACAAGAAGAGCTCGTGCTCGCAGGGAGGCGGCCATGCAGCAACAGAAAGATACCAGCCAGGTACATCGCTGCCGCATTACCTAGATTTACCATCGCCAGCGAGAGAACGCGGTGTGACGTCACTCGCGCTCATAGGGAGGTGCGCCACACGAACTGCATCCCAAACACGTGCCGCCCCAAAAAAGCTATTACTCATCCGTCCACATTATATAAAAATGCCACATGGACAAGTAAACGGGTCCGTTTTAGACATCTGTCATTTTTAAACCACTGTCAACCTTTACACCTAGACATGACAGTGAGTAAACATTATTGAGAATAAATTGAAAACTGAAAGGTTAAAGTTTTATAACATTAGTATAACAACAAATTTATAATGAGAGATTGTTTTTGTTCTATTGTTTTATTGACACTTGTCAAAACGGATCTTTTGCATTGCCCAGCCACTAAAGTGATCCTTTCAAATGGCAGTGTGCATGAAATATCATAAGCTAGAAAGTAGCGGCCAAGCATAATTAGTAGCGGACTATGTCCAGAGGAGAGCCCGTAGAGAGGCTCATGAGGCCCTCAAAGAGGCTGAAAAGTAAGTGTTTTTCTATATACTTTTTAATCCAAAATTACCAACAAACCGCTGGTTCCCGCGACTTCATTCGCGTTGAAAAATAAAAGATATGTAAAGCAATATCCCGACTAACATAGATTGACGCCTGATATTTTATAACTTTGCCAAACGTTGGATTTTGATTTTTAGATAGCTGGTTCCCTATTCGAATTTTTACCTAGCCTATGTTCACCCTGAAATCCTATCCTAACAATTGGTAAAATAATTTCTTCAATCGGATGAGTAGTTTCGAAAATTACCTCCTACATATATGAGCAAACAAACATACAAACTTTGCCTCTTTGTAATATTAGTATAGATTTTATATATTCTGAATCTGGAGCGTTGGTAACCGCAGTCGCCGTGAGTTGTCGCAAAAGCGACCGCGTAAAACCAACGGATTAGCTAGATTAATTTAAATAAATCCCTTTTTTGTTTCAGAAATAGAAAGAAACCTCCTCATCCAAAATAATTAATATCAACCAAGGGGAAATTTCAAGAGGCCATAAACGCGTCTTTATTCTCATCGCACATGCAGACAACCACTATCTGCTACTTTGAATTATTACTTTTTTGACTCAATAAGTCACAAGTCACAATTATTATTTAAAGATTGACGAATTTTTATGCCAAATGAAGACGACGGCTAGTTATGCCAAATGAACAATAATTATAATGATTTTTTAAATAATTTTCAAATTGATTAGGGTAGATAAGTATAATATTTTTGTATGTGAAAAAAAAAAATCACACATTGTAAAAAAAATAACGCAAGATGTCAGTTTTCTTGTCTGTGTCTTCAGTTTTGTCTTGTCCTGTGTCTCGTTCTTGTCGTGTATTTCTTGTTTTAGTAATAGTTATTTTTTTTTACACACTTTATACAATTCTTGTTTTGTCTTGTCCTGTGTCTCGTTCTTGTCGTGTATTTCTTGTTTTAGTAATAGTTATTTTTTTTTACACACTTTATACAATTCTTGTTTTGTCTTGTCCTGTGTCTCGTTCTTGTCGTGTATTTCTTGGTTTAACTACTATTTTTAGCAGTTAAGCAGACCCAGGCTCAGTTTAAGCTGAGAGAGCACTTAAAAAAAGATGTCTAATCAAACAATATTCTCTAGGACTTGGCTTTATTTATTTTTTTAATTGGTATGTTATAGTTTATTACAATTGGCGAAATTTGACATCTTACGTATTTTTTAAATTATTGAAAATTATTAAATTATTGAAAATGAGTTGTTACAAATTTGAGATTAAAATGAAAAGAGTTTATTAAATTTTAAATTAACAAAATGTCATTTTATTTGTAATATTTTATCCTTGTAGATTTACATTTTCCTTAAGGGTCTACAAAATTCTGTTGCGACCTTAAAAATTTTTTTTTTCATCCGTGACGTGATTTCGAAAAAATATGAAAAATAGAGTAATTTATCGTTTTTCAGAACATCAACGGCTAACTTTCTAATTTTCATGAAATGATTAATGTTGAATGGGCCTTTTACGGTTGAATGTACCCCCATTAACCCTGAAAAGTTTCAGGGTTTTTTTAAAGGTCGCAACAGAATTTTGTAGAAAATTTATTCCAGCTTCAATTTGCTATACACACGCAACGCGCGTGTGCGTTGTGTGTGTATTCTTGCTTAAAAAAATATTATATAAATTATATATTGTTACTAGCTTTTATGGAAGGAAGGCTCCTGGCACAGACTTCCGCTTAAAAGGAGCCTTCAATCGAGGTTATTGTTAAAGTAAGATGGTGCAACCCAGCCTAAGAGAATTTCCAGCTTATTAATGAGTCGTTAAAATGATTATTGATCTTACATATTGTTTTGTTATATTTATACGTTCAATTTTTATAAAAAAACTTTCGTGTAAACTCGACCCCTTTGATCAGATTACAAAGTATTATAAAATACATTTATTATATTAAACTTATTACAAAGATTTTCTTGTAAAAAACACACTGTCGAAACGAAATCCAACCTACTCAGACGAAAACGAAATTTAGAAAAAATGTGAGTACTTAGTCCAGGAGTTATCACATTTGGTATATTTTTAACTACATGTCCAATAATAGACTGATTCGCCAAATAATACAATTAATAAGCTGCTTCTGGCCGACCTAGGATTCCTGCGGCTGAGATGCCTCCCTCCACTTGGCTCCCATAGGATCATGATGTAGATGATGAAAATTTATAAGTTAGTTATTATAAAACGTACAGCCAAATTCAATACTTTGTGATTTAGTTAGATTGTAAAAATGAAAAACAAACTCGATTATCACAAAATAATTATAATAGTTCACACCATTCATACATACACTTTATTCTAAAATACTTTTATAGTTTTGTTTTCTTAACACAAACACTTCTTAATGTTATATTTACATAAATGTACTTACTTAAACTTTATCATCAGACTAAACAATGTAATACAAATAATTTACTATAATAATAATTATTATTATAATTCTGAATTCACTATATTTTTGCCTGTTCAATGGCACATGTTTTTTTTTAATGATTATTAAATTTTTATCCATAAACAGAACCTGCCGATTTGTTTGCTTGTACTGCGTATTTTTAAAAATTGTTATCAAATCCGAGCATAATTATATTAATTTGTACCACGCTCAGTAAGAGTAAACATACTTATTATATTGATTTTACTCTCGACAGATATCATGGAGAAGAGTTAAAAGTAATATTATAAAGACAGCGTAACTGGTTTGGTTCGATTTTTTTTACTCGGCCTAATAAAACAATGTCTATGTTAACAAATAGAGTCAGAATTGTGAGAATAGTAAGAAATCCTTTTAACAGTCTTAATTTTGGCCTTAAAGTCATCCTAGTGAAAGCTGATAGGGCGAAATAATCTTCGACAATTATTTTTATAAAATATTAGTTGCTGCAAAAGTTTCGGTAAGTTAGGAATTACAATATCTTCCAACGATGACAACAGCACAACATAATTATTTAGAATTATTATACATAAGAATACCTGCATATTGATATTGTAGCTTTTTCGTTTTTTTTGCACACTCAGCTTTCATTGGACAAAAGAACATTACCATTTCTGCTTACTTCCATACTCAGCATTAAGCGCCATCGTTTTGTATGTTTCAAACATAGGATATAAAGTTATAAAACGGAAGTATAAAGATTGAGGAAATTTTGTTAGGCTAAAATTAATATTGAAACATTGACATGAGAACGAGGAAGCCGCAGTAATGATAATGTTAGTCACAAAAGTTTTTATTACAGTTTACATTATAGTTTTTCATATGAAAAATTAGGATTACATAGGAAAATGACGTCTGGAACGGTGGTTATGGCGCGATTGGTTCGCAGCGGCCCAGTCTGCCTGAGGTTCACGGTGGTGATGATGATGATGACGCTTCCTCTTATCCCTACCGAGGTGTCCTGGGTACATATCGGAAACAACTAACTCAGATTCATCTTTGGGCGCTTCTCTGTCGAGCCTCCTGTTTTTTTTAACTGCTGCCGCCTCGTGAAGCTCCTCCCAAGCCTGAACGTAATACTTATTCAAGCCACTAGTCGACCTTGATGATGATGATTCTACGGAGGCGACGGTATTAGTGCAGTCCGGCCCGACGTGGTGTCTGTACCGCTGCCTTTTATTTTTCTTTTTGCTGCAACTTCAAATAAATTTAAAAATATTAGCATTTTTTTCATTGCACCAAGTTCGACTGGAATCTAGACTCTAGATAGTCACTATCCAAATTTTTAATGCACATTTGTTTCTTTTGCAATATTCAATACTAAAAAAATATTATATAAAATAGTGTTAAGAATATTATCAAGTAAGTATATGTTTGTGTCCATATTATCTACTAATAAATATGATTTGGTATGACTGTAAATATTTACAGAACTCTTACAGATATAAATACCTACACTACAGATACGGATGTATATGTGTATACTTGAATATAAATATATGTAGTAAGTATTCAATTACTATAAATTTTTAATTTACAATGGCGTAACCGAACTACTATACTAGACGAATTTATGCCTCAATTAGTTCTTAGTTCAATTAAATTCTAAGATCAGAATAGAACGCAGACAAAAGTTATTTCAATTTTATATTGCAGGCTTTGTAAAAAGAACGTTTAATTTTTCTTAGTAAAAATTTGATCGCAACCATTAAACATGTTGGAGTGCCGCTTTCTCTATGGTTTAAGGAGAATTAAAAAGAAATCCGTTGCCATAGCAAATTTTCCTAATAAGATAATAACTCCGATTGTCATTCGTGTACATACATATAAATATTGTTTCATGGTAAAATAAATAATTAACCCTAAGTTCTTGCATATGATTATATAAATATATAAAAGCATCAGCTATGTGACAGGCTCATTTGCTTGATTACAAAACAATTAGTACAATGACCAAAATAAATATTAATAATTTAAACTACGCCAGCAGTCTAGTGTAATTTTTTTTTAGGAGAATAAAAAGGAATTTATTACTCAACGGTTTATTATTATTTATTATTTAAAATAACCAATAACACGATTGAGTCAACAGTCGAACTCGGAGCTTTTCGAACAGTTTTCTATGCTTATTAAAAAAAAATTCTTCAACCAGATAAAATCTACAGACATAGGCAATATTCCTTAGACATGCAGTAAATAGTGTTAAATAGAAATATTTCTCCATGAAATCTGATCTTAGTACAATAAGCCGATTAGCCAAAGCTTTTTACGAGTCTCGCCTGAAAAAATCTAGGTACACTATTAATGGAGAAAATTGGAGTGGAAGTGCATTTCGTGCCGTGAACTACGTGCTTCACTTCTACTGTGATTATTATAATAATTTACATAAAATAGGTATGCTGTGTTCTTACGTGTTACTATCGCCTAGTGATTGATTTTAACTCCTTGCATTAAAATACGTGTAGGTAATGCCAATAACTCTTATCTACTCAAAAAAGTAGTTTTATGTGATAAATTTTGTGCTAATAAAATACAAAAAAATATATGTGAAATTGCTTGTGATGTAAGGTTTTTTGATTTGAGGTATTTCTGTGCGGGTGCGGAAGCGTAACATGATAACGCGGTGGCTTCTTGTTACATATTGTGATTTGCATAATAACTAGGTATTTCTTCTGGCAACAATAAATAGTGCATTTTTACTATGCTATTTGAAAGCATAATAAAATATATTATGCTATTTTTAAGCATGCTAACATTTCGTGAAATAAACAAAAGAAAAGTTCATTTTGATTATTATGTATAAATGATTGATTGTTTTAATAACAAACAAACAAAAGTTCCTACAACTTTTCTGTATTAAGGAACGTAATGAATTTTGGTAATTCCACATCACAATAATATATCAATTGAACGCCAGTCAAAAAGAATGAGAATAGTACCTAGTGAGAAATTGAGAGAAATCTCAAGCAATATTTTTTCTGCGTCGTTTGTTGTTTTTAAGAGTGCTAATATTAATATGGACTTGTTCCGTTGTATTTATGTACATATAAAAGATTCCTCGAATTAAATATTATTACAAGACAGAAACGGAGGAGTGATTCCTATTTATTGGACATTTGTGATGTGGTGAAGTATGAAACGGTCTGTACTATCTATCTATCAGCCACCGCGTCATCAAGGGTACCTTAAAATATAAACGCACTCGCTATAAGGGGTTGGAGAAATGGCCAGCCCGATGTGCGTGTCGGTGTGGACGCGCGAACTCGCGTCTGCCAACTTGCTGGTCGGGAAATGGTAGGGCTAGCAACGTGTACCATCGTGGCAGCTCGCGAACAGCCGGCGGTGGCTGCTTACCCTCACCGCTGACCATTACATTACAATCATACATTAACTTTTCCATAAATTAACCATAGATTTAAAAAATATTTTACATTAAATTAATTAGGGCCGCGGGTCGTCGGTGGATTCAAGCTCCTTCTGACCGGTTCTATTGGAAAGTATAAATGGAAATCTATGTCCAGTAGTGATTAGATTGAAGAAATGCTAAAACGACTGAAGAGTTTAAATTAAAAGTTTTTATATTAAGGTATGTCTTATAAATTAGCTTTAATGTAAAGGAAAAACATCGTGTGAGAAGATTAAAATATGCTATAATACCTATATAACTTCTGAAAATATCTTCGGAAAAGAAAAACAAGATATAAAAAAGAAAATATAATTGTCACTAAACCAAAATATTATTTTACAATACCTACACACACGAGATCATTCTTGTGTACGGTGTATTCAAATATGTTACTAATTAGTTAGTATAGAAGAACTATTTATCAATATTCCTTTTTCCCCGCACACTTTAACTTGAAATATACCTATACCTACTCTTCTTATTGATTAATTTAAAAAAAAATATTTAATTTAAATATTTGAATTTAAAATCATTCCATTACTTACATAATTTATGTATTCATATGAATTACATACACTTGGTATACATATCATAATTTCATTACACATGAAATGTATAAATATATTTATATGAAAATACATAAGAAAAGATATACGAATTAGATTTCCTACTCTATGATGAAAATACATATTTTGTATTTTTTCCCATAATGTCACATTAATGAGACATCTATCCAAGAAACGACAAAATAAGTTAATATATAAAAAAGTGTAAATAGAAAAGAAAACGTTTATATTTTAAGGTACTTTCATAATAATACGGAAGAGTAGATGTCTGAAAGGAGCTGTATTAATCTCTATGGTTAGAAATAAATATTCAGTATACACTATGGAAATTTACTAATTTACTATAGAAATTTTACTAGACTTCACGAAATAAGGACTGAGCTAATCACACTATATATTAAAAAAAAAAAATGTTAGGTACTGCAAGTAGGTTTTACGAAGCTTTAAAAATACTTACGTGGTTTCTTGGCTGCATGTAAGTAGGCGAAAGTTATTATTTGTAAGCAGTAGTTTTTAAATATTTGTTTAATTTAAAATTTTTCTACCAAAAAAAATATTAATTAAAAAAAAAACTTACTTTTTAAATAAGACTACTGTGCTGACTATGACTGCGATCAGAAATAGTAAGCAACCAATGATGCCAAGAGCCAACATGGCGCCAAAACTGAGTTCATGTTTGGCTCTTATTATCTGAGCCTTATCATCTGTAGATTTTGCAACGGGAGTTGTCTCGGTCGAGACTAAATGTTTGTGGCCTTTCTGAAATGATAAAAATAGTGCATTTCTTAATAATTTCAAAATGAAAATGAAAGATAATACTAACGATTACCAATAATGTAGGTACTACTACTATACCTAATATATTTCAGGTTCAGTCATTTAGATTTTGTCAATATATTGTGTTAGAAGAAAATCTAATCAAAAATAACCATTAAGTAGATAGAATTTGTTGAAGAAAAACATTGAAGAAAATTAAAAAAAAAAACAATATTTTTTTTAAAAATGATATTGACTTATTATTCGGTGCAGGAATCATTTGCTCGCAATAAACCGTTTTCGAAACAATTTTCAATATAAGTCAAATTCGTCTTATGTTCTAACTTTTATTGTGGGGTTTCTACTACTTCGATGGAAATTCTAAACAATATAATTTGTTCTTCACATGTTTAAGTATGACATATATTTTTTTAAAACCAATTGCGTTGACAGTTTCTTGTAACATATTTTTTTAAAAATGCAAATTTTTAGAATGGGCGTGTGCTTACACCTCAAAGGAAAATTGGTTACTACGATCTAAATAGAGCTAAATCTATTCGGACACTTGTCCGAATTGAGTTTTTCTATTTTATTTTTTAGAGTTTAAGTACATCTTAAGAATCGATTTCATATTTAAGCCTTTTTTTCTTTTTTTTTAACATTTTTATTTATTTTAATAAATAATTAAAACATAATTTGTTTTCATTGTGTCCGATCTAGTCTAAGATATCTCGCTACGGAGAAGTTCCATTCTTTGTCTACCTAGACTTCTACCTAAGTGTAATTGTATCCGAGAAAAGAGTCTAATGACTTTTCTGAGTGTCCATTATGTCCATTATCCATCCATGTCTGTTATCGTGTGTTATAAAAGCACTGTCTGTTATCGTGATAAGTTGACATATGAACGGACCTTGTTCTTACAAGGTGGGTTCAGATGAAAGTTAATGGAAAAATCATTTTGGTTTTTTTTAAGAGCAAATTTCAGAAAGTCGTATAACATTTACAGTTGTCAATGGTTCGTAATGCAGATTTTATGAAGAATTACCTAGTAATCTAATCAAAAATCGTATCGGTCGATATCGCGTCTAGTAAAGCTCGCGATGCAAAAGTTTCAAGAGGCAAATTTGTACTTTCTTAATTTTTGTCATAATTACCTGATTATTATCTATGGGCGTGGGTGCAACAATGATGTGAGGTAAATGACTCGTCGGCGAGAGATGTATGTCTTCTATGTCCGGATGTTTATCGGCCACCTTTACTTTTTCCGTGGTCGTTTTAGGCCGTACTTTCTTTACGGGACTCGACGTGAACGGCGTTGGTGACGAGTAAGGTCTCCTGGTGGCGGTAATACGAGGAGTGGAAGACGGTATGATGACAGTAGGCGTAGGTGACGATGAGACTGTCGTTATTGTTGTAGTTGTTGTCGTTCTGGCTGTTGTACGTTCTTCTACTGCAAAAAATATATAGTTATTCAATCTATTTCTAGTAGGTATAGTAACGCTTATTTTTGAGAAAAAGTCTGATTAGTCTGAGTATTATTTGTGTAACAATAATTTTTATGAGAAAATATACTTTATAATGTACTAACTAGGAGAATTTCAGAATGATTACATTAAGACATAGGTAATAAAAAAACTGTGCGAGCCTTACAGTAGTTGAATACTACGTGTAACATCTGACATCTCGCCTTGGTAATTATTATCCTGAATCAATTGAGCAGTGACCGAAATTGACTTAAAAAATAATAATAAAGCGACCAAGAATTTAGTTTGACTGACAATAATAAATTCTCGGTAAATATATAGATTGGGGACACACACTTCTGTCCCTTTTCACGAAATCACTCCCGATATTGCAAGAAAGCGAGAGGAAAGATGAATTTTGACTCTCACAGAGCCTTTTAAATAACTTACGCTGACATTGAGGTGCAGGTTTATCCCATGTACCATTGGCGAGACACTCGATTCTCTTAACACCGACTAATTTGTATCCTCGGTGACACGAGTATTCAACGGTGGTGCCGAACAAAGATATGTTTTTAGGATTCACCACTCGACCATTCAATACTTGAGGAGGATTTTCACATTGAACGACTACAAAAACGAAAAATACAATACATTAGTATAAATGAAAGTAAGCAATTTGTTTTTCATGTTGGAAAAAAAGTCTCCATTAAAAACCTACACATACATATAATGTGTACCCATATAGACATAGAATAGATATACAAAAATAGATAGTCCATAGTAACCTCTTTGCACCCTTGAACTATGGGATGGTTTAATTTATTAATAAACTAAGTTTTATTTTCAAGTTATCAGTATTAAAAGACGACTATTACCTATTTAAAATTAAATGTTTAGTTAAGTAATCAAAAACAAATTAACCGTATAAAAGTATAAAAAAATCAAATACATAATAAGGGTGGCATCGTGATGGCATGTTCTATAAAATTATCTGAAACCTTCGTATGGAAAGTTCTTTGTAATATTGTTCCCACAGTGCGCTCGTTGTTCAAGATACGCTATCTAATTGTCTGTAATTGTCGAGTCTTGAATGATTTCTGCAGATAATATATTTTAGCTGTGATTGTAGCGTGAGTATCATTATATTTTTCTTGTTAGCCAGGCCACACACCAAACAAGCCGACATCGAGAAATGTGTACTCGTTATGTGAATTAGGGAAATTGATTCAGTTAAAAATGTTATGGCACATATTAGGTTTTTTAATAACTTCATATATTCTTATATAATGATATAAAAACTAGCTGGTGCCCGCGACTTCGTCCGCGTTGAAAAAGAAATATATCGCCTGACATCGTTATTGCTATAATACTTAGCCAGGAGTTAGTTTCCTTAATTTTAGATAATCCCTCTGTCCTTTCTGTTGTCCCAGTCAACGTGTATGCAAAATTTCATGGTGATCAGTTCAGTAGTTTTTGCGTGAAAGAGTTACAAACATCCATACATACATCCGTACAAACTTTCGCATTTATAATATTAGTACGGATAGTACGGATTACGTGTGACACGTTTGTCGCCTATGGACTCCTAAACTACTGAACCGATTTTGATAAAACTTCGTGTGTCCAACTTTGATACGATAGTTTCCATTTTGAATCCGGGCGAAGCCGAGAGCGTGTAGCCTAGCAACTATATTAAAAATAGGTGAAGACAAAATAGTTCTTTTAATCGTCATTTTCTTTTTATGTTAGTAGTTTACGTCCGAAAAACTGACTTTTTAATTATGTCGAATGTTCCTTTTCTTGCAGGTGTATATGTAACTCACCGGCACATTTTGGTGGTGGTCCATTCCATCGCTCGTCAATGTCGCAAACTAGTCTTGAGCGACCAACCATTTCATAACCTTCGTCACAACTGTATTGCACATGCGATAGATAAGATACGCTTCCATTCAAAAGTTCATATTTGCCATGCTTTAAATCTCCAGGAAAACCGCAATCTATCCCTACGACAAAAAATTGTACGGTTCAAACATGTATAACAAAAAGATTAGTATCCTGAGTTTCCTTCGGGGTTTCTTCTCCGGATCGTCATCTTGGCTTTTTTCCGAAACCCTGGTAAATTTAAATTTATAATGACGATCATAAGAGTTTCTTGTAGAAACCAAATTGATAAATAAATATTTTGATTTTTAATTTGATTTGATATGGCCTACATGTTTCATTGTATGAGCAATTAGGGTTAAGGAGATTAAGGAGATTAAGAAGAAAACGGTTAAATTGTTTTAGTTATATTGATAAAAGGCTGTATTTTCATTTTAGTAGAAGAGTTGTCATCATAGCGAGGAACTGCTTTATGATTACCAAAACTAGCAATAACTTTTTTGTATTATTATGTACTTACTTTTACAGAATGGTGGGTATTCGTCGTAGAAACCGGTCTCTTGGCATGTTCTGACAGCAGGACCCAAAAGAAGATGACCATCGTCGCAAGAGTACTGAACTGATGCGCCTACTTGGAAATGGTCCGTTGTCATTTGAGATCCAGGAGGTTGTTCTGGTTTTCCACATGCCTTTGGCTCTGAGAAAAATACACGCAATCACGTTATGTAACAGCTTAGCTTGATTCATCCTTTGTATCGCGCAAGAATATAAACGCTAGCAAATATAGCTAAGTAATTAAAACAAAACATTTCTGGTGTTTGATTCATTAACACAGAAAATAAAGACATATTTTTTATAGTTAGCTATTTTCGATAATGAATGGTATAAATACAAAATATGTCCATATTTCACAATGAACCCGCTCAGCGATTCGCAACATAGGGTATGTGGCAACATAGGGTAATGAAACTTACGATGCTGACAGATGAAATTGAGTCGTGCATTGCAGTCGGTGTCCGCCCAAAGCCATCCCTTGCCTCCATCGAACCTGGCACAGTCTGCGTTACCTCCTGGCGCGTTCCAGAAGGACACTGTGACGTCATCACCGTTCAGCCATTTCCAATTCACTTTATCGTTCTTATCTCGGATTGCGCCCATCCAGTAATGGCTGCTGACGTCGCTTCTGTTAACGATATTTACCAAGTCAACATAGCTCGTTGAGTTAAGAAATTTATGGTAAGTAACTTTCATTGCTAAAACTAATGTAAAATTCATTTCTGACCCACGGACCCACTAATCGGTCAGTGGGGAAATTATAAAAAAATATATTGGTCGGAAGTGTATTAAAAAATTGAAATATGTTTAGGAATTATTTTGATTATTGAAATAAAGAACTAGGGCATAGTAATATAATTTGTATATTTCACAAGCAGGTGCAAATAAAAATAATGACTTAATCATGTTAACATATATAAGAACACGAATGGAGTTTAACAGGTTAAGTAATCGAAAATTTAAAAAAAAAACCACTAAGTATAAGTTAAGTTTTAATCAAAGTTATTTTAAAATTAATTTAACTTATTGACTACTATTATTTTAAAAGATATTCAACCTATAATAATAGCAAATTATTAATGCTCACATAGATAATTATCCATGTACTTGTTTGTTCAATAATTGTAACAAAGTTGTAGTGTTTTTATTTATAATTAGTCCGTTGGTCATGCAAAAAATACATAGTAGTAGGTACCATGGGGTATGATGCTTTTTACATTTTTACTTTTTACATACAGTCCATACAGATATTTTTTACATTTCCAAATGAGGGATTAGTTGATCAGCAAATTGGTCCGTAACGGAGGTCAGAAATAGTAAATTTTATTATACATTTTAAGTATCAGACAGCATAATAAGCCAAAAAATGATTGTGCTCATATGGTGACATTAAAATTTTTCTTCTATAAATATATATTTTTAAATTACAAAATGTATTTTAAAAAGCTTATAAAGCTAGAGTTATATGTAATTAAATATAGAGGATATTTTAAAAAACGCATAAGTTATCAAATCCAAAAGATAGAATGGGTGTGTGAGTTAGTTATATTAGAATTTTTACGTAGCCGCTACTTGTAAAGCATTCGCTGGATGAAGGTCCCGTTGTTCAATAGCTAACGGCTCAAATTGACATAAATCACGCCGTTTACGCATAGCGGGTCTCCAATCTCGATCAGCTATTGCCTTCAGAATGTCCAAATGTAATTTTATGTTTATAACATTCAAAATACTTAATATGGAAATTTCAATATTTTGCTTTTTTTTAATTCTAACGTTTTTTTCCTCTTCTGACATCTTTCTTGCTTACCAATATTCTAAATACTTCTTTAAAATTAGTGTAATTTTTTATTGAAATTTCCGTTTTTTTCATTCATTCCGTTCACCACATCACAAGATCATCAATCATTGTAGCGCTAGGCTTTATATATACAGATTTACATATGTATAGGGCAAATATTGCACATTAGATTCGCATTAACTATAGTTCAGTGTTTCTTACGTCAGAAGCTAGTCGGAAAAAAGTATCATTACGACGAAAATGTTTTGAACGCCAAGCAACTTTGGCGCTCCTGTTAAGTATCTAAGTATAAAAAAGTAAATTCTCGCTCTGCAAATAATATCGCTATCGACATACCAAAGAAAATTAGTAAAGACAAGTAATTAAAATTAGTGTTAGAAAAACAATAATAAAATTAGCCTCATATAAAACCTGTTCAAAAATACTTTACGTACATATATAATAAGTAGGTACATCACTTGGTATCACAAGAATCTTTGAAATATTTGATATTACCTAATATTGAATGAGTAATGTAATGTTCAGTGAAAGAATATAAATGTATAGACAATTAAAACATTATAATATTATGTAGTTATAATATTATATACTTATGATTTAAAAAGTATGATTTAATAAAGTTAAATCATACTTTTAGGTTAGGTGCAAATTTTCTTACCTGTGTCTCCTCCAAAGCTCCCAGCTAATGAATCCTTGCAACGCTGGATTGCTTTCATCCACTAAAGTGCCTCCTCTTGATCGGCAAAAGTTCAAGGAATCCATAAACGTGGCTGGTTGGCGATCGTAGAAAATGTAACATTTCCCATTATAAGTCGCCGTACTTCCAGGAGGTTGATCTCTGAATTGAGGACACCTTTCGATTGGCAGCGCTTGGTCCGTGTAAACGAAAGCTTCGCATATAGACAGTTGGATTGGAGTTGATGATTCTAGATGTACACTGACAAAAGCGCCTGGCATTGGCGGGTTGCATGGCAGGAACAAAGGTTGCCCTTCTTCGATACTACCAGTAAAGTGATTGCAAGTTGGGTTTGTGCCAAGATCGGGTCTACTGTTTCCGACACGGACGACAACTTCCGCTTGTATTTTATCGCCTGTAAAAGAGGGTTAGGTTAGAAGCTATGATTAACAGTTGATATCATATTAAAGGAGATCGTCTACATCATCATACTGTGTCTCTTCACAGCTGGATGTAGACCTCTCCTAAGGCTCGTCACAACGCACAGTATATTTGATTCTATACTTCTGTAGGTACTTCCTAAGAATATATTATACAAATTATAACAAATTTAGACAAAAATATTTTTTTCGCAAAACCGGAACAAATTGAAAAGATTGATAATAATACGACGAATTACTGGAATATGTAATTTCTTTGAAGTATGAATATATGCCTAATTAATACCTAAAACTAATTACTTAAAAATAATATTGAAATCTGACATCTATCTATTGATTAAAAGACATTATAATTAGAATATTGCTTCACAGTTCACACGAGTGAGGGGGCTAAGTACTTTTATATAAATGTTACAAGACAAGCCTTCAGTTAAGTACTTGTCAGTTGAATTAAATACCACATTAAGTTAAAACAAACGTCGACATCACTGTCACGTGTACTCGTAAAGACGTCTTATTCAAAACCGCAACAGGCGACAAAGATTCCTTCGAACATTCCTACTATATCTATTCTTGTGTCGTAAACTTACTTTCACTTGAAGGTAGCTATTTGCGTTCGCTAGAGCCTGTCCACAAACTGTTTATAATTTAATATAATAATGCAATTGTAAAGGGTTTTCATGTTGATATTAAATAGCTTTGGAAAGCTATGACGCCCCATTGCTTTCTCGTAGACTAGGTTAGGTATGCAGCCAAATTAGAAATTAATATAGTCTAATGTTAAAACAGTTTGTTAAAACAATTGCTAGTATAAAATGTATTATAGGTATATGTTATTCTTCTTTATTAAATCTTGTTACTCAATAACTATTTCTTTATAACTGTTTACAGGGATTACGAGTATATGGTTATGCAGTAGAGTTATTGAATAAATTGTTTTGATAAGATAATTACTGCATATGTGTACCATACGTAATTATATAAAAAAATTTACGCATCAATAGTAAAAGTGATGCAATAAAAACAAGTAAGCTGTAAGTATATACTTATTCTTCTTTTTTTATCATAATTACCGTTTAAACGGACATTATGTCTATCTTGTTTGACGGGCCGTCTTCTGTCCTAATCAATACATAAACTGGTCATTTATACCCGATTTGTTGAAAGCAAAACAGGTATCGCTTAATTTTTTTTACGTTTTTTAAACTTCAGGTTATTTTATTATAATGTTTTAAAGCTCAAGCTTTAATAATCTAAACTAATATGATTTTTTTAAAAGTTCATATTGAAAATTCCTATACATACTCCGATGTTATTAAAAGAGTGATATTAATGCGGAAGCCCACACACTGCCGTATACAATTACCACGCTCGCACTTGACTTGTGAATTCAAGCATCGTTGCGCATCTAGGCTGAGAGGACAGCATCTTAATAAGTATAGACACGAATGAACATTTAACGCGTATATCATTAGTAAGTATACCTGAATAATATTACTTCAAATATTCGAAATTCGAATAGAATTGATTTATTTGATTTAATTTTTTTTTCTCTTGCTGTTTTTGATTTTTAATGATGTGTAATTTGATTATTATTATTATTATTATCATTTCAAAACAGGGGCGTTAGTCAAACTAACAATTTAAAACGATAGCGAAGTTCGAAAACAATAAAATATATGGGATTGATATAATAGGTATGCCGTCGCTAAATCACGTGACACATCACACTTAGACTTAGACACTTAGACAAGTGTCTAAGGCCCGTTTTCGTTTTATTTGAATTAGTGTCAGTATAAAGAACTATAAAATTTCTAGATCTATAAAATTACATAGATTAAGTACAGCTTACAGCTTTATTATCTAGTATAACAGAAAACATGTCTTAATTATGTTTTTTTTTCCTCTTTACACTTACCTATTTCTAGAGCTATGTCAATTATGTATTTGACAAATTATAACATCTTAATTATTTTCATGTAAAAATAAAATAGAATGAACTTACCACAACAGGATTTTCCGAAGTCAAGCCTGACCAATTGAACCATGTAAGGTTCCAGTAGGTTCACGTACCACCAAGGCACTCGCTCCGGTTTAGTCAACGTGCAAGTATCGGGCGAAAACACAGCAGACGTGCTCCCATCGAGCGCTCGCTGCGGTATACCTCCATCTTCTGTTGATATTTGCATCGGCGCCTTACCAGCAGCTACGTTTAAGACTGTCCAAAAAAAATAACTTATTAATTGTTTTCATAGCACTTGACATACGGGAAACTTAATATGATAAGAACACCATTCATGTTCGATTATCTACTTAATGAATTAAAAACATAGAGAAATAAGTTTTCACGGTGTCAAGGGAATAAAAATCTAATTCGACTCAACCGAAGGTAGCTTTTATTTTTGTGAAGGTAAGTACCCGACTAAAGTCAGGTTTTATCAGCTCACTGAATTTTCAATATTTTCCGAGAGACTGAATTATTGCTTTGTGGTTAAACAATAATACTAGATTATCATAATCGACCACGCTTGAGCTGGTCTTATAAATTATGCATTGTTATTCACCGCGAACCTTCTCTAAGATATAAAAATAATATTCATAAGTTTCTAAAATAAACTTAAAATTGGCTAGACAATCTGTCATGTGTCAACTTACTAGTAATTGGCGCTGATTTTATTGTGTGGTTGAAGTGTACTGACTGACAGGCTTAAAATTAAAACAATACTTTAGATATTTTATCTCCATAATACATTGACGTAGTAGGGTATGAGGGTATGGAACGGGCGAAATATTTCTTTATAAGTCCTCATTGTACTATTTGCATTTATTTATTTATTAAGTTTAATAAATAATATTAAATTTAATAAGTAAATAAAACATAAGCTCCGACGGATTCACCCATTCATGCATATTTAAAGGACCTTAAACAATATTAGCTACATATACGTATAAGATTTTGCAGTCATTTGAGCAGCCTGTCTAGCATCAGTATAAATGCACCCAATCACAGAAGACTACCAGAAAGTTTCGGTGAGTGAGTAAGGGATGTTATATTAGTTAATTTTAAACGATGTGGTGTCCGTCCATTCACAAATAAATTCCGGAAGAATTTGCCTCTCTATCGTAGTAGTGGCAATAGCACATCTTTCATAACTGGTTATCATAACAAGCTATCATTTTCCAGCAGTTATGTCGAGTACTGTTATTACGATTCATGTGTATGCATGATCGTACTATGCTTTTAGCCTGGATTCGGTTGAAAGCTTAGCCTGGTTACTGAATGTATCATGTGTCATTTACAGTTCAGCTTATTAGGTTATATTCCTAGGTTATACCGTTACAATTTCGAGAAAAACTTGTTTGCAATATCACATCATTATAGGCTATTTCTAATTCGAATATATACAATTTTGTAGAAACTATGTAATGTTAAATAACTCTGATCAAATCGTTCGGATCGTTTAGGACCATTATCAAAATGTCTTCTTTTAAAAATTAGGGACTCCGTGAAGCTAATGTTTCATAGTTAGATCAATATTATTAAATATTTTTCGCATAGATAAATGTTATTTTTTAGTATTAGTTTGAAAAGCAGACTATTCATTAACGTAGGTAATTAATAATACGTCGTCTTTTACTAGATGTGGAATTAGATTTTATTTATAATTTTTTTTTAAATTTAATTTGTGTTTATTTAACAATTTAATAAAAAAAACATCATATTGCGTGTAGTTTGTTTTAAACGTTGTAGATGATATTTTTTTATATAATAGATGGGTTTGCTCTTGGCTAACAACCAGCTGTGTAGCAAGGAAGTGGCCTTTGATGGAGCGAGCTCACCCAGAAGGTGCCTATTCACCTTCACCTATTCACCAGAAGGTGCCATTCGAACTTTAAAAAGATTAGGGTTATATGAGCTCGGAAATAAAGACACCGGCAGGGAGATCTAACTATATCACTAATAGTTAGAATAGAATTTCAGAATATTCCCAAAGGCACCAGATATCTGTGTAATTATACCTAATTCTCATAACACGAGCCCCATCAAGATTTTAACGAATAGTTCCAGGAAATTTGCCCTAAATACGATGCGAGCTCATTATTATTGGACGACATTGGCGTGAGTTTTGGGGTGAATATTTACGTAGAAACTGAAACACGCGTTGTATCGGCGACGGAAGCTCGGTAGACTACTTAGAAAAATAGAATAGTCGGGATAATTTTGTATTTTCGAGAAAAATCTAATGAACCAATTAGACAGAATACTTGGAACAATTGGATATTTCCAGAGAAAAAATAAAAACGAAATTCGGTTCTATTCTATTCTGGCTATTCTATTGATAGCCAATTATAAATGACAGGAAGTCACAATAAGTCGAATTGTAGCGGGTGTAACAAAAAAAACCTTTACTAATGCAGAGGCTTTCATCAAATCAATTCGTTAAATAATAACAGCGTGGCCTAAAATCCTATCATGTTACTAGATTATTAGTGACCCGTTCCCGTTTTTTATACTCCTCCTTCATTGTTTATTCCTCACAATATACCTAAATAAATGAAAATCGAAATTCATAAGTGAAAACCGAATCCCGGCTGCTTCTGACCAGTATTTTTGATATATCAAACCTTCGCGAGGAACCTATAATGTGGTATAGATTATTAGCAATTTTTAAGAGCACTAGCTGGTGCCCGCGACTTCGTCCGCGTTGAAAAAGCGTTCGCCTGACATCGTTATTGCTATTATACTTAGCAAGGAGTTAGTTTCCTTAATTTAAGATAATCCCTCGGGAGCAGTACTTTTTTTCTGGGTGAAAGGTACACTATGTCCTTTCTGGTGTCCCAGACAACGTGTATGTATGCAAAATTTCATGGTGATCGGTTCAGTAGTTTTTGCGTGAAAGAGTTACAAACATCCATACTACCATACATCCATACAAACTTTCGCATTTATAATATTAGTACGGATGTAAACCTTGTGATGGACCTTGTGAAATCCTAAAATTTTAATGACCTATTTCGTCACATGAAATCGAGTACGAAACTAAGTAAGTGCACGTCGAACTGATAGACGAATTACCTTACAAAACTGTAATTTGTCTTCACTGTGTTACATCTTCACAGCCACTTTTATAAATGATTAAACATAACGTCACATTTATTCATAGTCCGTAGTCCATTGGCCAATTACGTAGTCCATTTCTCGTAGACTCGTAGTGCCGTTACTCTGTCGACCGTGACATCTACATTTGCATGCAATTATCGACTTGTTATCGACAGTCGAGCACATCGCTACGCAGTTATTTCGTACCTACTCTCGGTTCAAGGCAATCAATTGAATTGTAGATACAATAAATAATATATCCATAACAATTGTATGCAGATAATAGAAATAATACATAACTCTTCAGTCATCCGAAACTTTTTTATATCACAATAACATTTGGAAAATATTATTAATAATGTATTTATGAAATTGAATATTATTATTTACATACCTATATTTATTTCTTTTCTTAATCTTAATTTTTTAACAATATATAATATACTAGCTGTGCTCGCGACTTCGTCCGCGTGGAATAGTTATTTTGGGAATCATTTGGGTATCTCGAACGGTTTTCGCAGCGCACGCAACGGAAGCCCTCAAAGATGAATAATTTTCCCCGCTTTTTCCACATTTTCGACTGTTTCTTCGCTCCTATTAGTCGCAACGTGATGTTATATAGCCTAAAGCCTTCCTCGATAAATGATCTATCCAACACAAAAAGAATTTTTCAATTCGAACCAGTAGTTCCTGAGATTAGCGCGTTCAAACAAACAAACAAACTCTGCAGCTTTATAATATTAGTAGGTATAGATAAAAATAATAAATATTATAAAAAAAAAAACTTAAAACTAGTAGTCCGCAGGCAGCGGGAATAATAATAAAAATTTAATATTATTGTTCGCGATGTTATATTAATAAAATAAAATAATTTAATCATTTGTTTCCCTTTAGCCACTTAAAAAAATATTTAAAAAAGTAATTAAAAAAGATATAATAAAGATACAGCTCGTTTACGATTTTGTTATATTGTATAGATTTTTGTTTGTAAATAAGCTCAAAACTACTGGACCGATTTTAAAAATGATTTTACCTGTAGAGAGCTATTTTATCAGCGAGTAACATAAGCATATTTTATTAAATAACGTGGACAAAGTTGCGTGCAACGGCTAGTAATTTATGAAAATACTCGGATTAAATCACGGACAGAGATTTAGCTGTTATAGTGAGAAAACAAGAAAAATAAAAAACAAGGGACATTAGAATCATAATGGCCCATGAGGGGATCGAACCCGCGACCTTCGCGTTATTAGCACGACGCTCTAACCAACTGAGCTAATGGGCCGTTGAGATATTCATACGAATTACAGGAATATACTGTGGTTTTGGTCATGAAATGCATGCGCGAATGTATTGATTTTTTTTGTGAAAACTTCAAGATATACTTAATGTAGAAATATGGATAGGTAAGTACTTGTGGCATGTTACAAAAAGCTATGATCCTAATCCTACATAGTACGATGTCGGGAAGCAAAAGCATACACGAGTAAAAACTAAAAAGTATCCAACTGCATAATGGGTTTTTTAAGTAACAACTTATTTAGGCGTAACTTATGTAGTTATTACTTTGGATATGGAGAATTTGTTAGGCTAAAACACTGAAACTCACTAGATCACCCTAGAAATACAATTCTTCGACGTTAGATGGAGTGGAGCTGTAATATGTTATTACAGCAACACAACCATCCGAACAATATTAGTTTTTTAACGAGCGATGGGAAAATCAATTAATACCTATTAACCAATTAATCCAAGTAATCTGTGATGGCCGTAAATATATTGTTTAAGGCCGTTAGAGAAAGCCTTTAAAGTGCCTTTAAAGTTCAAATTAAAGAAATCGTGATTTCCCTTCTACTATCATAAAATTAACATTGCTTTAACTATTAATTACAATAATTACTAGGTATTTATTTTCTTTGCTATTATTATTATTATTATTGCCCTATTAATCTAGTCAAAAAAAGCCTAAAACTTTGACACTTTTCCTTAAGTTCGTGAAATTGTGTTCCACTAAACGAACATCAAACGAACCACTTAATTCGGGCCAATGTGCTACACGACAGTACTTTGTCATTTTTGCCGTTTTTCGCACGTAACTCGAGAGTGAGAGTTAATTTGTCAAAAACGTTTTAAAAGTGAAAAATGTAGGTACCTACTGCTTTCACAGGTTTTTGCTGTGACATGTTTACTCGTCACGTTTTACGTGAGAAATATATGCTACAAGAACAATAAATTTTACTAGAGACTATCCCACTCCCACGTTGACGGCAGTTGCTTTATTGAGGATGGTTTTGACGTAGGAGAATAGAGATGAGGCCTCATAAACATTATGACGTCACAGATGGCTTAAAAAGTTTATACTTTTTAAAGATTTTAAATCTTTAAAATTTTAAATTTTTCAAAGACCGCGAAATACCGGGGTCTCAGTTCCGGATACACTTTTGTGCCTTTCGGAGTCGAGACCCTTGGTCCGTGGGGTCCCAGCGCTCGCCAACTTCTAAAAGAACTTTCAAAAAGGCTTATTAACGCCACTGGTGACCGACGAGCTGGCAGCTTCCTCGCGCAACGCATTAGCATTGCAATACAGCGAGGAAATGCTGCCAGTATCCTCGGTACCATGCCGAGGGCGCCCAATTTTATAGATATTTTTTAGGCGTATTTATTTTAGATTTTAGTTTAGTTTAGTTTAATTTAGATTTAATAATTAATACTTTTTAATTTTCAACATTTCATAAAAAACACGTTCTTGGACTTTGGATGGGAAAAAGAAAAAATATTTTCATTTAAGTTTTTCTATTCATAAGAACCTTTGAAAACTAGCCGAATTGATCGAGTTGTTCTCGAATTTTGCGCTTATACAATTCACATTACATAACGAAATAGGTCAGAAATTATTCTACCATTTATTGAAAATGTTTAGGTCCGAAGGAATCCTGACCAGACATGAATGTAGCGAGTGCCATTGACTCGGACCGTTCGTAGTAAACAATCCGGTTGTGGAAACGTAGCATCTACTGCTAGTGCTTTAGATCTTACAGGGATGTCTCTTCCTACAAACTATAATCAAACTTAATTTCTATAATTACTTATTTTTTCATTATAATTTATTTCTGATTTATTGTTTTTTAAATTATGCTATAATATTAATTAGTGACTTACACGACACGAAACCAGCAATTCACAAGAGCTGAAATTATTTAAGATAGGTAATCTATTCTATACTAATATTATAAAAAGAAAAAAAAATGTATTTTATATTTTTGTTTGTAATCAATAAACTCATAAACTACTGGACCAATTTTAAAAATTCTTTCACCAATATAAAGCTACATTATTAGCGTGTAATAAATAAGACTAACATTTATAAAGTCGTAAGTCGCGTGAAAGTATATTTTAAAATGAAAAAATACGTTAAATAATTTTTTTCATTTGACAATTATAATTTCACAGTTATAATTTCAAATCAAGTTTAACTTGCCAGCCCTGCGTGTAACGGCCTGCGATAAGTGTGCCACTTGTCGCTAACGGTGATGACACGACCTGCGCGCGCGCAGGCACACGCCGCCGGACGATTCAACAGGTAATGGTTTACAAGTAACGCCTTCATTCTTAATCCTTAATAAGGAATCTTATTGGAATACTTTCAAAATAATTTCCCTGGCTTCAGTATGAAGTCCTATAGAGATCAATAAAAAATTTAAATACAGGAACATAAAACAATGCACTATTAGTACCGCGGACGAATTTATTAATTTTTGTACCGAATCAATTTTTTGTAATCTATACTAATATTATAAAAAGAGAATGTTTATGTATTTGTTTGTAATGAATAAATTCAAAAACTACTGAACCGATTTTAAAAATTGTTTCACCTATAGAAAGCTACATAATCAGCGAGTAAAATAGGCTATGAATTATATTAAGTTACGCGGTACGAAGTCGCGTGCCACAGCTACTAATAGGTATAGCATATTTTTGCAAACACGACTAACTGGAGGATAAAATTAAAAATTAAATAACAACAATGTCTATGAAGAAAATTAAATAATCTTGATTTCTTTATAGACATTTTTGTTATATTTTTTCATTACAGATTGTATTCTATTATGAAAATATAATTATATGCTGAAGCAATGACACAGTTGAGTTCTAGGATGAAATGTAATTTATATTCAAAAAACCGAGTGTGGTGCCGCCGAGTCGTTGATGTCACCTGTCCTACATACTTTCCACTGTGGTTCACTTTACAAATACGTTATAATTTCTCTAATTAATACACTCCTTATTAGGAACAAGACAAAGTTATGGTAAACGTTTTATTTGTATTGACAACGCCTACACATTTCTAATTGGAATGTCTTCTATGTCTTGACTTGAGTTTACAATTGATAGAAAGAAAACGTGATTGCAAAACAATTAACTACATAAAAATGTAAATTAATTGTATTTGCGCATATTTGCGCGTTTTTGAAAAAATTCTATGATATCGTGAAAACAGATTCAAAATTAATTAAAAATAGTTATTAATTATTTTAATTATTAATTGTTTACTTAACACGAGGCTCACTCAAGTGTGTACATATTTTAACTTAAAAGTTGAATCTAGGCGGGTTTTTTTTCCGTTACATGCTATTGATAATATTGGGATAGCCAGCCAGTTACATTACATTACAACAATATAGCGGTAAAGACAATATATATCTTTCTTACTTAATCTATGTATTTCTTCTCTGTTTATTAACCAATTTATTAATATTTGTGTTATTAACCAACACAAATCTTATCAAAAATATATATTAGGAAGTACATTTTTTTTTATTTGAATTTAACTAACCAGTAAATATCTTATAACCAATAATTATACTTTTTAGTTTTTAGCCATTTACTTATTATTATTATTTCTTTTCTTTAATTTTGTATTATATCTTAGTAAGTATGTATAATAACTATGTATAAAAATGTAAAATATGGGTCTAGTTACCTGAAAATAAATGAATTTGAATTTGAATAGCTCTGTAAACATCGACAGAAAGTTTGTAATGTTCCAAATCTTAATATTTAATAAAATCATAATAAATAAATGAATTTTATCACTTATAAAAGGAAAAACCAGTGCTTTTACTTATTGTAGCTTTCCATTGCACTGAATTGTATTACAAATCAATCATCCAAACTGTTATTATGACACGTTTGCTATGAATAACGATCTCACGTGTGATACGTCTAGTGGTATGTAAAAGGGCAACAATATGCCGCCTTTCAGAGTGAGAGTCGTGGGATTGTCGTACAATGCTTCTTCCGCTCTTTCCCATTCACAGCTCATGTGAAGTGATTTCACGAAGAAAGTAAAAGTGGGTCAATACAGGCGGCGGCGCGGGCGCAGAATTATCGTGTTATGTCTATGACATTTTAATAACTGCTTGCTACACAAAAAAGGATACTAATATACATACTTCCATGCTAATATTATAATTGTGAAATTAACTCTGTCTGTCTTTCTGTCTGTTGCCTTTTCACGCCTTAACTACTCGACCGATCGTCATGAAATTTTGCATACACGTTGTCAGGGATACAGGAAAGATCATCGGATATACCTTTCATCCAGAAAAAAGTGCTGTTCCCGAAGGATCACTGAAAATAAATTACAAAATTAAAGCTAGGCCAAAGTGGACAGATGTTAGACTGCTGTTATCTTGCTTATCTATTTTTTAATTTTCAAAGCGGACGAAGTCGCGGTCACCATCTAGTATGTATAAATTAATAGCTACTCGCCGCGATTAAGAGTATGGTTTATGTATATAATTATTATTAAAAAATCTTTATAATTATCTTATTTATATTTGTTTAGTTATCACGGTATTTGTCAAATAAGGCGGTCTCTCCACTGGCAAACCGCAGCGAAGCGTTTGCAGTTCAGTTTTATTAGCTAGTATTTTTTAACTTAGGACTCTGTTCGTTCACCTGTGTGCTGATTTTGTGCACATTGCTAATGTATGCTAATATTAAATCCAAATCCTTAATACCTAATGCGATAATTTCATATTTCGATGGCTTAGAGCGTTTTGTAGTAAGATGTAAGAATATGCAAAATAGTAAATTTTACTGTATAGAGGTTTTAAACTTTTAATGAAATAAGATAACTTACCGCAAAATGGGATTCCGTCAGGCAACCAGATGCCATTTTCACAAACTCTTCTCGCCGGGCCGAGGAGTTCAAAGCCTCGTTCACAAGAGTAAGTAGCAACTGTTCCCTCGACTAATTGATCGTTTGAAAATATTATTTCCGAGTGCGCCGGAGCACCTGGGAAACGACATCTTGCCATGCAACCTGAAAACATAAAATTTTATATTTTAATATATTATGTATTATTAGAAAGAAATGTTTAACGCAATAAATAAATACCTACTCCAAGATACGGGATACCGTAAAATTACTCAAGATGCTTGACCTAAATTGTGTTGGGTTTGGGTTTTGAACTATTGAATACTCCATTACTCCAGCTCTCCAGATTTTATTTTTTATATTTATATTTTGTAATAATTATGATCGCCAATGCATTCATAAGTAGGTATAGTATAATAAAAATGTCCGCTATCTGCTATCTGCTGATGTAAAGATATCTCTTCTTTTAAACCATCTAACGGTTTGGGTTATAAGCATAATATTATATTCGCAAAATATTATATTCGCAAAACATTACATTCTCAAAATATTACATTTGGGACAATTTTTCATTAATGTGAAGAGCGATAAAGGATGCTCAAGCAAAGCCGCGGGCGGATGGCTAGTTGACAATATAAATAGATTTATATTATAAAGGCAAGGACACATAATCTTAAATGCCTAATGAACCAACATGGACGCTTTCATCTTCCAACGACTTTTTTTAGTATTAATTTTAAAAACCGAAACATTTTAAATGATCCGTGACAATGCTTCAAATGAAAGCGTGCACCATCAAATGATACGCCCCAAACTACGGCGGACGAGTAATCCAATCGGTTACATTGGTTTTTAATGCGAAAAACAGTAAATTTAGAATTTATATTCAGCTTAGTTTTTACTTACTGAAACTGATTTTACCTATATTTTAACAAAACGTACCTACGTAATTTGTTTTCTTTTTTTAACTGATTACATTAAATTTTCAAGTTTACATTTTCAATAAAGTTGAAGTTAATATATTATATATAATCTTTTTTATATAGAAAAAAATAATTTAATAACTTCCGTATATTAAATGTTCACATAACTCAAGAACTAGCCAATGGATTGACTTTAAACATACATACATAACATACATTACTGTACCATGTAATGTATGTTACAGAATTACAAAAAAATATGTAATAACCTAGCTCAAATTACAGTTTAGTACTTGTAAATGTATGTACTTGAAGAAAATAAAGGCAACATTATTAACTAAAGCGAGAAAGCGTGGTGACCTCAGTGATAGTACAATCTTACCGAGAATGAGCCAGCTTATAATTCTAACAGACCGATGGCAAATATATAAAAATAAACCCTATAAACGAATGCAATAAGGTTGATGTTGATTTTAGGCGCATCGAAATTACTTAAACAGATAATTTCGCATCATCGTTATTCATAATATTATCGGGGAATCGAACAATTTGTAATTATGAAGCTTTCTATCTAACAAGTCAAGAAAGGGGACGAAATATTCTATGATAAAGAATGGCAGATAGGCTGTAGATAGTAAGCATATTTTGCAACAAATGCTGTGCTACTACGATAAACAACAAACAAAACAGCTAGTTATGTAACTCAGTTATGTACGAAGAACAAGGGAAATAAATATTGTAAAAAAAGTGATCTGCAAATATATACTTTATTTATCGACCTATTGTAATAAATGAAAGTAAAGAGTATGTCCACCGGCATCCCTTTAATCACGCAGTGATACACACCAGCACCTGTGCTGTCATTTCTCGGTAGTAAAACTGACTGCTTGTAAGAGGGTTCTTAGTTGATTAAAAACTCATTAATGTTATTGGTTGAATGACAGTGTAATTCATCTTCCTTATACTTGTTTGATATAAAAAATCCATTGCTTTCTACCCTCGGGCTGAGTTCAGGTGTGCGAACGATAAAAAAATTCGTTCACTAGGTCAATGTACGATGTGGCGGCAGTTATAAAATGTATGGTCACAGTTGAAGCGGGTTTGCGGCCTAGTTTAAGTCCGCCGATGACCTATGCTAAAAATCAGGATCAATGATACTGCAGTAATTAAAAAATAATGTTTTTTTAAGTATTAAAAAGATTGAAATGAAGTAAGTATAAGCCAAAAAATAGAAATAAAATAGTAAAAGTTACGTTTTTCAATGTCGATCGTAACAAAGCCTTCAAATGGGACAAATCAAGTCAAGTTCAAAGTCATTGTGTACAAAATGTGTTTTTTATATTACGTATTTTTGCATGACCTTTCAGGAATTAAGTGTTAGAATAGACTGCTCGTTCAACCTATAAATCAGGTTTACATATTTAAATAAAATACTAACTGGCATTTGAATTTACATTTCGTTCACGTTCTCTTTGTAGAAGTCTACTATAAATTTTCCTGCATACCTATAAAAAAATATCTTCAGATATTAATTTCGTTATCGATTACTTGACGGGAAATTGTATCCGCTCGCAATGCGGACATACCTTAACATTGCACTGACTCAATCTTCGATTGTTCAAGGCAGTGTATTGTCAACCATCCGCAGTAGCAGGTGTAAAGATATTCAAATGAGTTTAATGACACTATGATACTAGAAAATTTAACGTAACACTTTCGTCATCGACTAGACCTGTAATGCCTTTACAAAGAAAATACTTATATCTTTTAATTTAGATTTAACATTCTACAAATTTTAGAAAATGTTTTAGTTTGTTTTTTTATAACTTATCTTTACATATAATTTGAAGATGCTGTCAGTACAACCGCTAACCTAACGCTAACTCTTCTTAACCACGCACGGGATTTTGATGCGCTTTACACAGTTTTATATAATACTAAGCTGGTGCCCGCCGGCGACTTTGTCTGCGTCGAAAAATAAAAAAAATATATAACTAACACTTGAGTAAATACTAATTAGAGTAAATAGTTATGACACCTTTATAACTGGGTGACGGACATGATAAAATAAAGGACATAAAAATTTTCCTTCCGAATGAAAATATATAGTCACAGTGAAAGTTTGAACGCGTATTCTTACCGATTCTTTATGGTGTTTCTGGAAATTTCTTAAAAAATCATAATTTATACTTAATGTATGTTTTTTAACGTCTTGAGAATTTCATCTGAAATACATTGCTAGAATAAATTATAAAATATTTATTTTATTTTGTTATAAATTTCAATTAGAATAACCGTTTTCCTCTAAGATTTGAAACCACTGCAATAAAATAAAGATACCGGATGTAAAATCGATTTAGCGTGAAGAATAAGTCTGGTAAAAGCGGCTTCAAAAATCTAAATGACAAAAAAAAAACTTCAGAGAAATTGGTTTTACTTACTTATTTATTTAAAACACAACAATTGTCTTTACATAACAATCGATATCACTTACGTTACGAATATAGGATAAAGCATAACTTTATAATAATTTTAGTGAACGAATTGCACAATAACAAAATTATACTAATTCATTTAGTTTAAAACGGAAGTAGAACTTGAAACCAAAAAAAAGTTGCTAACTACCATATATAGCCGTCAATTAAAAGCACATGAAAATAAATTAATACGACATTCAAATATTATGTAAAAATATAGAAAGCAAATACAGGTTTTAAATCAAAATAAATGAACTAGAAAGTTTTTAACACTAATTATAATCTATTTGTTTAATATGCAAAACAAATTTGTTTTTATTTAATGTAAATATCTAAATGGAATGTTTGAAAGATCTATTCGCAATTATTACAAACAGAATTTTTTTTAAATCTATACTAATATTATAAAGCTGAAGAGTTTGTTTGTTTGTTTGAACGCGCTAATCTCAGGAACTACTAGTTCGAATTGAAAAATTCTTTTTGTGTTGGATAGATCATTTATCGAGGAAGGCTTTAGGCTATATAACATCCCGTTGCGACTAATAAGAGCGAAGAAACAGTCGAAAATGTGGAAAAAACGGGGAAAATTATTCATCTTTGAGGGCTTCCGTTGCGTGCGCTGCGAAAACCGTTCAAGATACCCAAATGATTCCCAAAATAACTTTTCCACGCGGGCGAAGTCGCGAGCACCAGCTAGTGTAATATAATTAGTACCTATATCTAAAAATTAATTAACTTATTTATTACTTATTATAGATAGATAGGTACTTCTACATCAAGAAAGTCTGACGTTATTATACGTATATAATAATGACGCTTCATCAAGTAGGTAGACGACGTGACGCAAGATGATGAGTCGATACCTAGGTGAAATGTGAAAATGCTTTCTCGCGACAAAAACTCCAATCTTAATGTGAGTACAGAGAGGCGATATTTGAATGGCAAGCTGAACACTGGGTCACGTTATGAGACACAGAAACACATTGAGTCACAATTTCCTTATTATTAAGTGGATAGTTTCCTCTTATAGGAAGGCGCGATCAATGTAGATTTACGTGGCTCACGATATCTCCATATTGAAGATTTCATATGCGGCAGCTGAGTAATGAATTTCTCATAAGTCCTATTTACTTATTTAAATTAAACAAAATGGAAAACATAACGGTTTTTTTGGCATTATGGAGATTAGTGTCAAACGCTCAGTTTAGACAAAAAGTATTAATTTTTAACAATTTATTTGTGTCGCATCAATTATTCTTTTATACAAAGTAAACAAGTTTTGAAAATTTTAGACAATCTTTACAAATACGAGGGCACATATATATATATGTGTTTGTATGTTTGTTACCTACTACGAAACTATAAAACCTTGTCCATGATCTTAGACCTAATAGCGGACGCATTCTTGCACCGTTACGTTATTCCATTGCGGCATCTAGTCACAGGAAACCGGTCAGTCTTCAATCTAGACAAGCGATAGATGCTGTGGCACGCGAAGTATCCGGTTCTCAGAAACAGGTATTTTAAACTATTACTGGCCCACTTACAGCAAAGCTTATAAAAAATATATAGACCCTTAAATAAAAATATGACAAAATTATCGATTTGCAACAATATAATAAACATTGAAAATATATTATTCGATATTTTTGAAAAATACGTGTTAACGATGCAATAGATTTACGAAATATGATTAATGGTTTGGACAGATTTGTTATTTTTCTAACAAACAAAGTTATTGTAATAATGTTTTAATATTAACAAATTACGTTTAAAAAACAAGGTCTTAAAAAATGAGAAATTTTTTACAAATTTGAATTTGGGTTGGGTTGAGTACTAATCAGGTCATGAAATAAGAATTTAGGATCAAATATTTGCTATATAGGTTGGTTGAGTAAGAAAAAGAAATATAGGTCACAGGAAAAAAAGTCAATAGTGGGATGAGTTGTTATTTGATTGACTCATCATCTCTCTATATATAAAAATTTCGTGTGACATGTTTGTCGCCGATGAACTCCTAAACTACTGAACCGATTTTGATAAAACTTCGTAACTATGTATAATTTGTTCCAACTTAAAACATATGATAGTTTTTTTTTGAACCCGAATAATAGTGGGACGTGTATTTGTAGGATGAGTACGGAACATCCCAAACTATATAAATTGAAGATCGTAATGGAGCTATTGCTCATGCAATGATTTCATTGGACTGACATGACAGAGCTGTTTGGGATTGATGATTAGAGCTTGTATCATAAATATATAGTAATTAAAAAAAACACGTTTGTCTACTATACTATTACAAAATCTTGAATAACTTCTCTTAATTAGCGGTAGTCGGTGAATTAAGAGGCACTTTCTCCGTCTGCTATACATTTTTACTTTTACTCAGTACGTTAGTCAAGTTCTAGCGGGTCAGAGGCCCGCGGAAATTAAATAAATACACACTCCCAAAGAACCATTTGGCAAATCGATGAGTCAATTTTTTGCTTTTAATAATTGTTATGCTCTAGGCGCCTGGCTAGATCTCATATCTTTGTTATATTCAATACTAGCTGTTGCAAGCGACTTTGTACGCGTTAAAAAATTAAAAATAAATAAGCAATATAAACGCCTGATCTTTAACAGGCGTTAGTTTTTTTTATTTTAGAAGATCGCTCGGGAACTTTTCTTTTTCTGGATGATAGGTTCTTTTCTTATGTTACTGACAACGTGTATGCAAATTTTCATGAGTAGTTAAGGCGTGAAAAGGCAACAGACGCGATGCATCATTTATGATTTGTTATTGTATTAAGAAAATCTTGCAATATCGAGAACATTGAATTTTTTATCGCTGTGACGGCGGTGGCGCCGATTTTTTTTGTTTTTAGAGAATCCATCGGGATCCTAACATTTTTCCAGGATAAAAAGTATCCTAAGTATAATCTAGGCAATAAACTATCCATGTGCCAAAGTTCATACAAATCCGTTCTGCTATTTTTGCGTTATTGAGGAACGAACATCAAAACATTCAAACTTTAAAATATGTTTAAAGTTCTTTATCTTTATTCTCCGTATTTTATGAAAATAAATAAATTAATTAATTAACTAAAATGGTAAAATGAGAAGTTTAAAATTTGTATGAAACTTTTTAAGGACGTCTTTAAAATTAATGTAGATTATTGGGAGTGGACTAGTCACTTTACAAGAATCAAAATTAGTTATGTACAAGCCAAGGGATAGTTTGTTCCTAACTATTTATAATTGTTATATGTTATATTGTATGTTGTGTTATATGTTATGAATAAATTGTTATTTTATGTTAAAGTTTATATGTTCTTTCGGAATCCATGGAAATAAGCCATAGGTATCTAGAACTCGATATATATCTTTTACAGCTCTACAAATAATCTACGGCTTTGAAAATTTTTAGACCGTGATAAATGTCGCTACATTTTATGAGCAAACTACTTAAACGAGAAGTGTTGAAAATTTTCATTGTTTTATTTTACCAGTATTTTTTTTAATTAATTAATTAATTAAAAAAAATGGTAACGCAAAAATTATAAAAATACATACTTTTAACAAATGCTACTGAAAAAAAAAAACGCCGCCGATATGCTGTTAGAATGTGCCGCCCTAAATAATGTTACATGTAGCAACTTCCCTTAGAAATCAGGCGCTAAACGACCTCACCTCATGATGAAATAAGTTAAATGTCGATTGTTTCTTACAGATAACTCGCAATTTAAATACTGACATAGTTACTTTGTTACGATATAAAAATTGTTTTAAATCTCAGATGTACCTGAATTTTTATTTTCTGTTGCACTATACTTATGTACTACTGCAGTATTAAGTAGGCGTAGACCATGCCTTCCGATTGAAAGCATGGTCAATTGATAAATGAAAAACTAAAGAGTACCTAAAGATATATATTTCAAAATACACAATAAAATCTCCCGCATAAATCCAATAAACCGTTAAAAACGTATTCTGTTAGTTTTTTTTAGGCTAAACTGTCAAGAGTCCGCTTTCTTGGCGGAGCACATGTCTCGCGACGGAATTTAGCCTCATAAAAAGAACTTTCACTAAATGACTACGAATTTTCGGCGTTGCTGTCATTTTGTACCGATTGTTGACGTCGTCGAATTGATAAATCATTTTTACTGTGAACGTATGCGCATTGCGCTGGTGTGGCAGGCTCTTGACCGAATTTTATTGTGTAAATAGGTATTGTACTTTCGATGTCTCAACAAATTGTAAAAAAAAGAGATCAGACAGAGATAGCATAAGAAAATTTCTAAATTTTAAAATCTCGTTTTGTATTACTGAAATTCGATTTGCGTAAGTATAATGTATTGAGTGGATCCTGATAAAAAAAAATCAAAACAAACTTTTATGCTTCTTTCTATGCAAAAAACTAATAGATGAAGAATACAGTATCTTTATAAGATAATAAAATTACCATCTTATTTATCTTACAAAGAGATTATTATTATTATTTTCAGGCTGTTACCTATTATCCGAAGATATATTTCTATATGTATGTAAATTTTTACATATTATTATATATAGGTAGGTATTTATAACCAAATCATTTTAGCACCATTACACCGATCCCAGAATATTTATATTTAACATGTTCCAATCAAAGGCTATATAATTGAAAAATGTAAAAAGATGTACGAAACCTGATAAAATGCCTTTATTTCAAAGATATTCAACAAAAAATATTTATCAAAATAAGTATGTATTTAAAATATATTTGAAAAGCACATCCATTTCAGTAGAGTTTATACATGGTTCCAATATATTCTACGAGTAGGTCTCGTTGTATGACGTCATATAATTATATACGTTCCTACGGTCCCATACTTAGGAACAGGTATTTTTAAAGCCATTAGATTTTTTGTTGGCGGCAGGGTTGCATCCCGATAAAATCGTCGTAATAACCGTTACAAAAACGCATTCCTCTGACGCATCGAAAGAACAAATAAATCCTTATAGTTGACTTCTATAATAATATATAATAAGTATCTAATGCATAATAAGTCACTTCAGTAAATTGGCTAAGTTTTGGAGACATCTTTGAGGAAATCAATAGTACATAACTTAATATTCAATGATATCTAACAGAAGATAGGCGTTGTTATCTTGGTGAAGCCATGTGAAACGGAACAAGGTACGCGACTTCCGCTCTTAACACGAAGGGGTGTCAAGCTTTTTGTAGAGAATTTTTTCTTTATTCTAACTTTTGGCTCCTGTGGCTAAATTAAAAGCTAAATCGAGTCAAAATAGTCAACTTTCATAAGGTTTGTATATATATTTTTATGACATACTATATTTATTACATGGTTTATATTTTCTAAGCTTTCGCTGCAGTATCTGTTTTTAAGGCAAATGAAAAATCTCATTTTGTATAAAATAGAAACAAAGTCAAAAATAATCTGAAGAAAAAATCTGTAGAAAAACAACAAAAAAATATTTAGATTAAAAGGGTATTTTGTTTTTATAATAATTAATAATTAAAACCTGTGGTATCACTTCGATGTTCGTTTAAATAGAATATAGAATCAATAGAAATAGAATAACTAATGCAATTCTCAATCTTATTAATCCATAAAGAAAAAGTTTAAAGTTTGCTGTTAGGGTGACTGAATGATACTTAACTTATAATGGAATTAAAATACCTAAGTAACACTGTTTCAATTCAATATAAGGATGGTTAAGTTCATGGTTTTGTGTTCAATGATCATCATTTGTGCGTAATGAAAACCCAAATGCGTACTTCAAAATATCATTATATGTACGAGATGCATTGAAAATTGAAGGACTTTTCAGAGAGTGAGCCTATTTTTATTCTGGAAATATCTATTTGAAGTGACCTTTTATTTTATTAACGTCAGGTTTAAGATATAAATATATACCTAAATCCAAGTAATATGTTATTGTTTCCTGCGTCAATGACTTCGCATTTGGACGCGTGATTTACTCAAGCATCGTATTTTTGCCTGTTGCTCCTTTATTATTGAGTTAGGATTAATTTGTGCAATCCTCGTCCGTCCGACCGCAATCAACCGAATAGGCTCCCTGTTCTTATACATTTACTAAGTAAATACATACGTTAAACTTATCATATTAACTCTTAGGATATTGATTTAACATGGAGGAGATTAAAAATTTTTGGTGGCTTTATCTCGGCTTTATTCAATGTTATGTTCCCTTTTATTTTATATAATCAGTGATAAAAACACTGCCTCGTGTAAATATAGATAACGGTTTTTTTTAATATCCGCTTTTTAAGATTAAAGTTTATTAAGTTATTTCATCATACATTACGTGAACGTTCAAAATCAATTGAAATATGATTAACTCTTCTAAATGTGCGGTGATATTTATTTTTTGGCACGTAAAGGTGGCGAATTTAGAAATATTTATTCTTTTATTCAATGTTTGTAATATAGTACAGTTTAAAAACCATAAAATCTTAAATTGCGGCTTTTGTAAGATTTACAATATAAATAAATAATCACGCATAATGGCATTGAGTTTCAATTATGAAATCACCAATGATAATTTGTGATAAAACAACATATACTATGTACATGTACAACATAAAAATAAGTGAAACGCAGATTCAAACACATCGCGACCCAAGAAGACGGTTTAATGCGGAAAGTAGAACATCTTCTGTGCCCGATGCAACAAGCGCACCTCATTTAACTGTAGATGCACATAATAAAATGAATACCAACCTTGCACGAGAGCTATGAGCAAACAAATATTTTTAAAATCCATTGTCTTTACACAAAACATTATGCTATGACACTCGCGACGATTTTCTGTAACACTGAGCGGTCATGGCGTGTACAGCGCGTGACTATTGGGTAGCGACTGGTAGCGGGATGGTTTGGTGGTGCTACAGCCGACAGGTGCGCCAGCGCATACAGGTACCTACTACAGTACTTATGCGCGTACGCCCCGCTTCTTCAGCCCACACCCCTCGCACATACATCGAGGAGCTTTCGCGCGCTGAATAACAAATTTCTCGTGCTTCAGGGTATAGCATGCCAGTGGTGTAGCCACGCGTGGGAGGTGTGGAGCCCATACTCAAGAGGGCCTTGGGCATAGGTTAACCTCTATCAATTATCCAATGTTCAAAAGATGTGTGAGTCGTATCTACTACTATTACAGAATTAGACGATAGGAACTGTCTGAAAAGCTCACTCTTTAATGTCGAAACGTATTGATTAATATCAATGTACAGAAGTCTTAAACGAAGTATTTCTTATTAATTACACTAAGAAGTAAGGACCTTTCTATAACACATGAAAAAATATCTGATATATTTATCGCTGTGGAGAATGTGGCGCCCATTTATTTATATTTTTAGACGATTTTTATATATATTTTTTGAAGATAAAAGTTTCTTATATAATAGCGTTTAACCAAACTCTTAATTAACCGAGCAGCAACCAAGCAGTGTTAAAGTTCTTATTTTCTTGATGTTTCTTTGATTTCAATTTTGGTTGTCATTATCCTGTCGTCGTGTCATTTTCCTGGGTTATGTCCTGGCATTTTGCAAATATCCTTATAATAGGCTAAAGTTAACGGAACGCACGTTTATTGAATATAATACACTATATTACAACACAATAAAGCTAAAAATACAAAAAAAAATACAAAAAATAAACTCGTTTGACACAAATAACAAATATTGACCCATATCCACGTAATATCTGTGTGACAAACATTCAAATTCGTTGGCGTTTTTTCGTGAAAGAGTAACAAACATTTATACATCCTAAAAAACTTTCGCTTTTGTAATATCAGCAGGATTGATTGGAATTCTAAATGATACCTTAAAGAAGCTTCACTTGTTGCTAGATTAGTCAACGCTGCCCCACTGTAGAATATGGAGTCTACGTGTTACGAATTCTACTCAAGGTGTAGGTACTGATTGGACGATTTTAGGTTAGTAGTTTCATCGTCCTAAATCAATCAATTGTTTACTATAAGAGGGAACTATGTTATTGTGCAGAACAGGTACACGTAAGTATACTAAATAATATTCGTAGTTCAAATATACCTAGGTACGTGGTATCGTAGGGAAAAATAATTACCCACCGTACCACTGGGGGCATGGTCGGTGGTACGGTGGGTCAGAAGCGATACGAAGTACGAACTAATATATTTTTAGATTTTTTACGAGTTTATGTCTTTTCAGTGATATCTATACGTATACAATAAAATCTTAACAAACCGTGTCTATCACTTAATTAAATATTTTCCAAAAAAAGACAATTTGTATATACGTACCTACTTTTGTTACAGAGGTAAAAAAAGTGTTAGAATTTTCGTCTGTTTGTATATGCACGTTAATCTCAGAAATAAGGGTTTAACGGATTTGAATAAAATTTGGTGTATTTCGTAGCTTATATTACCTAGATTAACGTATAGGATCCACTTATTTTAGAAAAATGTTAGGTTAGGTAGTATATAGAATTTTCGTATTTATTTTTATTTTTAATATTCTTGCACAGCTATAGGTAGGTACCTACACCCACTAGTTGTACAATTATGTCACAGTGTCAAGTTATTCAAATAGGTTGAATACATATGCTACAGTTGATGTTTGCTTATTGAAAAAAATCGTGAACCACGAATTCGATCGAAACTACACACGCGTGGCCAAAACGCACTTTCCGCTATCTTTGAACTTTTGGTTGGTTTACCTACTTTTGAAGTTCAATGAAGCAAAATGAATTCATGGAGTGTACGAAACTAATTTCATGATTCAACTCGTCATAAAATTTTCCAACTCTCTCTTTTCATAATTGATTCGTTCCGATTTATAATAATATCTAATTACGCAACAAAGAGAAATGGTTGGAGAAATTGAGGATTTTTTATATATTTATAACGGAACGCCATAACATAATAAAGTGCGAATACTAAAGAAAATGTCCTCTGTATCAAAACTAAATATTATAAAGTAAGTAATTAGTTTCTATAAGTAAAGACTGTATGTATTATAGATTAATAAACCCTTTTCTCATAATTATATCGTTTTATTTAATCCATATCTATACTAGTAATTTATTTTTAAATGTGAAAGGAACTCTGTCTGTTACCTTTTCACGCCTTAATTACTCAACCGATCATTATATAATTTTGCATACCCGTTTTCAGAAATACAAGAAAGGACATAGGGTCACCTTTCACCCAGAAAAAAAGGCTCCCTCCACTTGGCTCCCAAAATTCTTATACCGAGGGATTATTATAAAATTTAATAAAAAACTAACGCCTCGCCAATGAGTTATAGCAATAATGGGGCTAACCTATTTTTGCTATAAAAATTTGTCAGGCGTTATTATATGGCGTTATCAGTTTCACTACGCAAACTGGCAGACGTTATGCCCAAAATTTAATACAATATTCGGCGCGTACACATCACAGACAGCTTGCAGTGTGACTGGCTCGGGTACGCCGAATTCGGCGTAGTATTTGATGCATTTGACAAGTACGACGGAGGTATCTAGTCGAGCGCCTTCTCTCTCAAGAACTTCATAATTAAAACCCTCGGCCACACCTTCGGCCGGGTTTTGGGCCGAAGGCCGAAGGTGGTTTTTTGGACGAAGCCGAAGCCGAAGCTTCGGTCGGACACTACTAAGTAGTGAGTGAAAATATCTTGGAAATTTTACTTTTCGTTGAATATCTTGGCACCATTATTTTGTAAATAATTAAGACTTTCTCTCTTCTCATTATCAATTTATTCACTTTTAATTTCCTGGTACATAGCTAAGTATGTATGAATTGAATATCTATATTAAAACTTACTAAACAAACATTTCAATATAATTTCCAAAGAATGAACTCCTGAAATCTTAAAAGCAGTTGCTTTTATTCAGTGCAGTCTCATTCATTCTGAAAAAACCTTTCACTTGATTTTTTTAAATCACATTATTTTTCTTAAATTTGTCACCTGTATAAATCAAAACTCTAACAAAATAGACAAACTAAATGGCAAATTGTTTTTTTTTTGTTTGGTAACCGTATTCGGCCAATCCCACCTCTTCAGTTGTTATTGATATCCCAATCTTTTATTTGTTATAAATAACGAATAAAGTCAAATTTAGAAATAATAAACTTCGAAATTAGAAGTGGCAAAAGAAACGAAATTCAATCGCAAAACGATACAAATATAAGTTTCTCCATGCATACGAAAATATGACGAAAATCACTATTATTGTCGTTCGACACCTCAGTTCGACATCCCGCCAATAATAATACTCCCTCTACGCCGCCAATAATGTCTCTATGTCCTGCCAGGATATTAGTGTTCTGTGGTTCGAGTTTAAGAAAATCAAAGTATATAGATTGTAGTGACTAAAATCCATGTTTATGCTGCTATGCTAAAAACATAGGCTAAAAACATACCTGTTTGTATCTGTCACCTGTCACTGTCAGTAAGTTTGGTTTATGGTTGCGTGCGCAGTTTTTTTTTTAATTTTCTGTTCTTGAATTTAAATAATTAAACATTTAATTTATTTTCCCTTGTAAGGTGATTAATTTTTTTCGCGAAAACAAGTCGCGTATAAAAATGGCAAACACTAGGGTCCAAGATGTTAACAGACAGTGGGAAATAATTAACTTGTTGATATGTGCTGAGGAAAAATATAAAATCGACAGGAGTAACACCGAAGTTGAAACCATGACATATTTTTTGACCAGTGATCCAATTAAGTAAGTACCTTAATTATATTACAATTACATACATTAACTAACTAACCAGATAACCCGTTCATCTAAAGTATTTATGTAACACCCTTAAGGAACTAAATGATGATTACTTATTGTTTACAAAATACCTACTGTCAACAAAGTTTTACATTAAGTATTCTTTTTATTATTATCCTTTTTTATACTACATTTATAAAATTAATGAGAATGTAAGTAAACAAAAGTTTCTATGTTAGGACAAGTTATCATTGTTATCTTCAAACGTACAAAGTTTGTTTACATATATATTTTGGTAAACAAATCAAATGACATAAATATACTTTTCACCTCTCCAGCACGAAAAGGGTGCGTTTGGTGCCTAAAAACTCGCAGAAAAATCTGATGCGTTTCTGATGCGAGCGTGATTCGAAATTCGAACACGCTATTTAACCTGTATTTAACTCAGAGGAATAAGCTTTTGATTTTATAGTATGTCCAGCCAAAGTCAACTAGATTCGGCCGGCCATAGCCGACAGATTTGGCCCGCCATACTCGCTGTTGAGGTGAAAAGTTGTATGTTTAACACGAGAGCAAATTTTTTTATGTCTTGTGCGTGCCTTTAAATCACTCACTTTGCTCAGTAGTCTATATTAGAATCACTCGCTACGCTCGTGATTCAATTCTATAGACTACTTCACTAGTTCATGATTTAAAGTCTGCACTCGCAACAAAAAACTATTTTGCTCTCTAGTTGAACAATGTACTATTATAACACTTCTACTGTTCAATTGAACATCTTAATAATTATTTAAAACAAACACTAAACTGATTTATTTTAATAAGTTTCTTTTAAAAAGAGAATTTGCACAATTTAACAATATTTAACAAATTAATAACCATTCAAATAAACAGATTACAAAATAAGACGGGTAGTTATTTAAAAAAGGATTCTATGTCTATGTCTAGCTTTTAGAAGTTAATTTTATTTTCATTTGTTTATGCAATTTTATAAAGTAAATGCTTCGTGAATTAGAGAATTCTACATAAGGAAAATAACATAAATATTACAACAGTAATTGTTTATAAGTTACCTACCATCAGATGGACCATCAACCTGCTTGAGCGTTAACAATAAAATAAAAAATAGTGGACTGTGTGAGGTCTATTAAAACATTGAAAATTTGTTTTTCTACTGGTCACTGCGATGAGTGACACAAATATGTCTTTAAAATAACCTCTAAACTATTTTAGGTCTTGATATTTTTTTAGAAAATGAATAATTCTATTTTTGTTTTTCATTGGCTTATACATAGAGCTAACTATATTATTAAATTAAAGTTGAAAATGTACTGTACTTAAAAAATAAAATTTATTTAATAAATATATTCCGGCTTAGTGTGGGTTGAACTGTTTTCTTTTATGAGATGTTAAGTCAACAGACAGCCAACTGTCCACTTGACAGTGAACAACATTTAAACCTATTATTTCTATATTTTTGTTTACTTCTTTAAATGTTTTAAATTATTTATTATTTATTCACATGACTCGTTTTACAATCAGATAATATTATACCTCCGTATTATCACCGCATTGTAGGTAGTCGCTTTTAAAATCATAATTTACATATATCTATATAATCTTACTAAAGCATGATTGGGGCACCGAATCAAAGGCCTTGTTGTAATATTCAAACAGGCTGACGTTCCACTTGATAGTAGATTGCTACCTTCCCCTATTAACACAAGCAACGCCTTAAGTGTTGCAATTGCACTTCTTATCCTTATCCTTTTCGATAAAGGATAAGGAAGGACAGACAGACTAGAAGACAGACTGGAAACAAAACAGCCCTAGTGAGGTTAAGGGTTTTTGTAATGGGATTGGTTTTGGTTACTGCCGCTACTCGGGCTGCCCTGTTTATGACTGCGGACCTCAGTGGAGCCTTATACAGGCTTTTTAGTTACAAGTTATTAAATATATTTTTAACAAACAGAAACTTTTTAGTAACAACTAAATCTTTACATAGGTAGTAGGTATAGTTTGAAGTCACTTTCCGCGTCATTCTTTCTCGTTTATAAATATACTTATAATAAAACCTAATTAAGTTTTTATTTTATTTAAGTAGATATTTTGCTAACCGAAATTCGAGTAGGTACTCACTAAAAACTGATACCTTTAAGTAGCTTTTGCTGCCATCTGGTATATTTTGACTGTACCATTTCGTTTTCATGACTACGATAAAACATCTGTTTTGGTTGTTCAATGTTAGATGGCCAGCATACAATAGGGGCGAAGCACTCGCTGAGTTTTTTATATTTTATTAGGGCCAGTGGCGGATTTAGAGATTTGCCGCCCATAGTTTATTGAAATTTTGCCGCCCCTAGGCTATCGAAATTTTGTCGCCCCTACTAACCTCTGCAACTCGATACCCTAGTCCACAATAATAATAATTTTAAAAAAAACTGATGTAAAAGGTACTCCAATTTAACCATAGTATCGGCTCCCGAGAGGAATGCAAGCAATTTCTGGGTCACTAGGTTAGTTAGGTACAATCATTAGTTATACAAATAATATATTTTTTATATTATTTCTGTAAGAAAAACATGATTTTTGGCCAAATTTGCCGCCCCCTAAAATTTGCCGCCCTAGGCTCCAAGCCTACTCAGCCTTCTGGTAAATCCACAAATGATTAGGGCTACATTTTCTAATATACTTTATACAATGTGCTTAGTGCCGCCAAATGGGTACATTCTTAAGCTTACTCCTCGTTTATGGCTTGACCAAAAAGCTTGAAAAAAATATATATACACTTGCGGTCAAATAATACGGGTCAGTGACAAAATCCTCTGTATCTTACAAATTAATAATGGTACATTCATGAAAGTAACTTTATATTAAAAAGAATTTTAATATCGTACGATATAAAAACTTAAATGTTATACAACGTATAAGGTCGAACTTGGTAAATGTATGCGTCAGTCCAAAACTAACAGCGTCAAAAGTGAAACTTTTTATGTAATTCAAAAACTGTCAATGAGTGTACAAAAAAAGCGCCATCTGCCGCATTAGTGTCGAACTACAACGAACGAATCACGAATCGAGTGAGAGAGAGAGAGTTGCTAGAGTAAATGGTAATAAGAAAGAGACAAGGAGTTTAACAGTTTTGTTAGCTCGACGAGTTAACTCTCATGACAATAGTGTCCCATAAAAAGTTTCACTTCAATAAATTGAAATCCCGTTTGTTTTACTTTTGCTTGTTTTCTCACTTTTGTTTTCAATCTGTGACATCAAAATGATAAAAGGCAGTCATTGTCGTCTTTCACGGTCAATATTAAATTACATATATGTACTATCATGTCGCTAACAAGCGATGAAAGTGCCTGTGTCGTCACTATGGAAGGCAGAAGTCAGAAAAGTACAGCGAGGGTAACAGGCGTGTGGCATTTTCTACGGTGCAGAGTCGTCTAACGTTTCCGAGAAACCGGGCAGAACATTAGAAGAGCAGGAATCGACAGACCTAGGAAAACAAGAGAGACGCACGGAAGTAGATGCTGATAGAAAATGGTACACTAACTAGTATAAGATATGTAGAAGATATCTTTAATGAGAATATCGGCCCATACTTAATTAATTTGGGTGAAAATTCCATATTCCTGCATGACAATGCTAGGCTACATTCTCTAGGCTCAATTTGTAAATGAGAATTTTCACGACGTTGCATCAATGCCAATCTGAGAGCTGGCCCTCGAGAATTCCGGACTGAAATCCGATTGAGCACGCTTGGGACAAGCTTGGGAGGTGTATAAGAAACCCCGCCCCAGCTACACTTCAAGAGTCCTGAAATATGCGTTAGTGAAAGAAGGGCCAATATACCGCAACATCGCATAAGAAATTCCGCAGCTTTCCCAATCGCCTGGCAGCTGTAAAAAGAGCCCGTGGAAGCAATACGAAGTATTAATTTGGCTTTACAGTTCGTTTTTATGTGGTATGTGATGTGAGGTAACGTCTTTTACATAACAAATTTTTCAACGCAAGAATTGTTGATTTTGTGTTTCCTATGTATAATTTTAATAAATAAACAAATTAATTTTCCAACATTTGCTGTTGTTTTATTAACTATGAAATTATCTACGCCTAGCTCACGTCGCCTAGCTCTATTATTTTTGGAGATATTCTAGTTTTTCGTACTGACCCGTATTCTCATAACTCTTAAACGAATTACCTAACTGATTTTCATGAAACTTGGTACATAAACATTTAGACTTACCTACGGGACACAGGATAGGCTACGGCACATATTTAACGCGGACGTAGTCGCGGGCGCTAGCTAGTATAATATAAATATTATTAATTAATCGTATCTAATATAATTATAATTAGTCTTTTGTGTTTACATATTTTTCAGTACCTACCAGGTAAATGCATTAAAATAAAAATATTAAAAATGATAAAAAAATACACTTCATTTTTAGGTTGATATTTAGATTATATATTAGACAAATATGCTTCAAGATAGGTTATAATATAAAAGATTATCACAATTTAGTTAAAGAACTTTTACCAGTTATTATTAAACTTTTGGCAAATGTAATAAATTTTTACGTAGTATAAAATAAAGCCGCTTCCCGCCGTTTGTCCCTTTGTGTGTACGCTTAGGACTTTTAAATTAAATTTGCGGAAAAATTTGCGGAATTGCACCTGTGCGAAACCGGAACCGCGTCGCTGGTGGATTATAATATGTTAAACATTTATGCTTCAATCTTGAAGCATCTAGGTTACCTAATAATTTAGCTTAGGCCTAAAACGGTATCAGTCTAATCTTTATCAGACCTTAATATTTATCAGACTAAACGCCGTAATTATATCAACATGTTGATTTAAGAGGAGATAAAGGTATCCGCGGATCCACATGTGGAGCCAAGCTGTGGACCCATGTGGAAGGAGGCGTTTCAACGCCACCAAAACGCAAACGAATCTGTTTTCTGCAAAAAGGAGCATCATTACCTATGGCCAATGATAAAGCTTTAGCTTCTATTATCTTAGCTTTAGCTATTAACTATTAGCTTTTAGCACAGTAGCTAAAAGCTAATAGCATAAGCAATGCTTATGCTAAGTCGAATCCAAATCCCAAACAGCGGACTAAAAGATACTTAACACCTATGTATTAAGTCCGATCTTGTATGGAGTATTGGTCCCATACTAATATGTAGTAAGAGCTCATACCGCCTTCTGTCTTTCTTTTATCAGATAATCAGACTAACGGCTGTTTACCATCCTCATCTTCTCAAAACCCCTCTTTTTCGCGCGTTTTGGTTAGGAAGTTAGGTTTAGGATGAGTTAACGTACCTATATACCTCCACATAATCAGAGGCGGACAGTGATTTAAATTTAGATATAGGTACTACTAGTGACCCGCTCCTGTCTTCGCCCAGGTTCAAAATAAAAACTATCCTATCTTTTAAGTTGGACCAAAATACACATAGTTACGAATTTTTATCAAAATCTGTACAGTAGTTTGAGAGTTCATTGGCGTCAAACAACGTGACACGTAATTTTCATATAATTATATAGAGATGTAAGGAGAGTATTTATTTAATACTAGCTGGCGCCCGCGACTTCGTCCGCGTGAAAAAAGTAGCTATCCTGTGTCCAGTACATCTAAATGTTTATCTAATAAGTTTCATGAAAATTAATTACTTAATTGGTTTAAGAGTTATGGAAGAACATACATAGATTTATTAATTAACAATTTAATTAACAATCTGTGGACGCGCAATTTGACCACGTTTTGTAACGGATGTTCTTTGTTCTTTCACGGAATAACAAATTATTGCTTAACACTTTAGTGTCGGTAAATAATACGGGGACGAAGTAGAATTCTTCAAAGATAAATTTTATACGAGATGAGATTTTTGTCTAGCTCAGTTAGGTACTTGTAATCGACAATTTATGAGTTAAGTATATGACTGTACTTGTTAAAAAACTTGTTAAATAAACTTGTTAGTTGTTAAAAATTGTTATTCGTACTATATATAATTAAGAAAATGGCGCTGTGGCCACGTGGTTCGACTGTATAGTTCGTTTGATCGCACTATGTGAACTTTTTTGTCCAGTTAGCAATAACATTTGGTTCGACCAATCGGACTACAGAGACTTTTTCTTCCTCTTGGTAGGCATTCGGAAAATTAAGAATTATACTATTTAGGAAATATACTAACTAGTCGTTTTGCGTTGTAGTCAATATAAGAATTAGGTATTTTACCTAGTAGTCATATTGCGATGTAGGCAAAACTACAACTAGTCAAATTGCGTTCTAGACCGTTTGAGACCAACCCATTAATAACAAAGAAGAATTCGTCCCAATAATAATTAGCAAAATTTCTCGCTTTGAAACATTAGATATTTTAACAATTAAAACCTGAATCATTTTTCTTTTTAACTTCATCCGGTAGTATAGGATCTAGTTTCCAATGCGAATACTTTAGTTTCTTTAGACTTTAGTGTGTAAACGATTTTGTTCACACACAATTATTCTCAGCAACCAAAACCGGGTCTAGACCATCACATTTTAGTCTCCTGTGACAGCCCTTGTTAATTGTATTGCGAGTTTTGAAAAGGTCCCCTGATGTCTGAGCTACGTCCGGGGTTTAAAGCACACAGATGCAAAAACCAATATCCGTGTGTTTGATTATATAAAGATTTTTTCTCCCTTTTTGCACGTACGTATTTTTCTGATCTACACACATTCAACCACAATGCAAATAGGCTTTATGATTAGTGACCGAATCGATGCAGCGACACACCCCTTGGGTATCTTATTATTATAGAATTGAGAGTTCTCATGCATATTAGCTGATTGATATAAAAATATTTAAAAAATCCTTTAATTTGTTTGTTAAAAATAATATACGAGAATAAAATTTATTCTCACTGACATTTATATCAGTGACATATTTAATATGTCACTGATTTTTTTAAAACCTTTACTCTTCTTTAATGACACAGACTAACTGTGTCGGACTAACTGCGTTCGGGAAGCTCCGAGACATCTTCTCGTCCAAAATTCCTCAGTGTCTCAAGACAAAAGTTTTCGACCAATGTGTGTTGCCAGTGATGACGTATGGCGCTGAAACGTGGTCTCTAACTATGGGCCTCGTAAGAAAGCTCAATGTCGCTCAACGAGCTATGGAAAGGGCTATGCTCGGGGTTACACTGCAGATCGAATCAGAAATGAGGAGATCCGCAGACGTACGAAAGTTACCGACATAAGCCGGCGGATCAGTAAGTTGAAGTGGCAGTGGGCAGGGCATATAGTACGGAGAGCCTTGGGCCGCTGGGGCCGGATGGTTCTCGAGTGGAGACCACGGACCAGCAAGCGCAGGGTAGGACGTCCACCCACAAGGTGGACAGACGACCTAATAAAGGTCGCGGGTCAGCGGTGGATCCAGGCTGCTTCTGACCGGTTCCATTGGAAAGTTATGGGGGAGGCCTATGTCCAGCAGAGACGTCCTGCGGCTGAGATGATGATGATGATGATGATGATGAGCTGTGTCGTCGATCAATACCTACTTATCAAACTAACAAATGCCCGCCCGCGACTTCGTTTGTAATATATAACATTGTACCCGGGCGAAGCCTAGAGCGGGTCACTGGTAATATATAATAGTAATATACAATAGTAATAGTAGAAATTGGAAAAGTTTTTTTTTTTTGTAGGTACTGTAAGTTGGCTGCTTTAGGAAACGTTAGCCTTCTACTATGAAGTGGACTGTTGAACTGTCTGACAATATTGTTCATAGAAAAACATTGCTATATTCCATTTAAAATAATTGTAGGTAATATTATCCCTCTTATATTGAAAGTAGAAATTGCTCGTCGAAACGAGAGAAATGCACACGTTCACAAATTGAGTACATAAGAGTAAATAACATGCACCGAGATTTATGCACACAGTTGCAAGTTGCTATAAATGTTCGTATATAAGAGGAGAATCAACGCCTGCCACCTCACCCACCCCAGGTCTACCTATTACGAACCTAGATATCCCAGAACCGGGCATTATTGATCGGCCGCACCCAGTCGAGTCTCATTTATAACTTTTATATATATTTCATATGAAGTGATTGTGTGACCATTTAGCTTCTTACACATGTCTGTCTATGTTGTCAACATATTATACGATGTATGGTGCCCATACGTGGCTTAATAAAATAAAAAAAAATAATTTTATCTAAATATATCTAGATGTTACCTTATCTAACATATTATAAAAGCTATTATCTATATTAATAATATCTAATATTAATAATATAAATACGCAAATTATTAAAAAAAAATTAGAAGTAAAAGTCATGCAAGGAATACTTTCGGATTTCGTACGCGCTGTAGTTCGTTTTTTCAAAATCCCACAGGAATCTAACATTTTCCGGGATAAAAAGTATCATCAATACATCAGTGCAAATCGCATTTAAATCGGGTAATCTGTTCTGAGTACTGCCAGCATTCACAAAGGTACAGAAAAACAGATAAACAGACAAAAATTCTATAAACATTTTTTTTTCCGAGTAACAAAAAGTTCAACATAGTTATACAAATATTTTTTTGAAAAAATATTTAATGTAACAGACACGGCTCGTTTACGATTTTATTACATACTTACATTAATATGATCACAATCTTTTATACAGGATTACAATTGTATGGAATATAAATAGAAACGTATACAAGAAACTGCGGAACTGTGAGGCATAAATTGAAAGAAAATATTTAATTTTATTGTTTTTAATATTACTATTCGATGGATAAATGTACCGATTTAGTTAAACTCATTCCATATAAGTAACTCCCTGTCTGTACCTTTTCATGTCTTAACCAATCATCATGAAATTTCGTATAGGTACACGTTGTCAGGGATACAAGAATGGACATAGGGTACCTTTCGTCCAGGAAAAGAGGGTTGTTCGCGAGAGATCATCATACAAAATAAAATAAAAAATTAACGTCTGGCAACAAGGGATCAAGCGTTATATTGTTAGTTTTCAATTGAGACGAATTCGTGGGCACCAGATAGTTATTTATAATATACAATATCATGTTATTTTTTAACTAATGACAACAATTACATTGTCCCTTTAAAAATATGTAAATAAATTTTTTAACCTATAAAATAAAAAATGAAATTTCACTTTTTTACAATTTTTTCTTTTACTATCCATTTATACTTGTGTATGTTTTGCAGGAGAATTTTACTTGATTGGCTCCACGATATGGCCTTTGTGAATGGTTGCAAAACAGATTTAGATATAGCCACAAAATCCGATGATGTGTCTCTTCGCTGGAGACTCAAAGGCAACGACAATTACAAAAATGGATTAATAAAGGAAAGCTATGAATGCTTTACTAAGAGTGTTAGTTTTGCGGTAAAATTAGGTCCTAAGTATTCACTTGCTTTGGCCAACAGATCCGCCGCTTTGTTTAAACTGCAAAGATATAAGGTAATATTTTTTCTCTATGTATATCAGTTAATATATTGTGGCTTGGCTATCGACATTAGGGCTTCTGGTTGAAACAGACGATTGATTGCACGACGAGCCGATTCTTTGACCATGCGTGTGATGAGCCAAGTGGTTGATCAAAATAGTACAACTAGGCGACCCACCTTGTTGATTGTATTGTCAATCTGCTGGGCTAGGGGACTATAATGTATAAATGTATATATGTAGAAATGAAATAGAAAGAGTCAATCTTGTACGAATAAATATGAAAAGATTAAAAAAAAAATTTTTTTTTAGGACTGCCTCGAAGACATTGCTCTGGCTTTGGATTTTCGATTTCCTTGTATTCTGAAGCATAAATTGTATTTGCGTAGAAGCGAGTGCTATATTGAGTTGAATCAAGTACAAAACGCTAAGATCGCTCTCGCTGCTGCCAAGGAAGTTGTGAACGTTCTAAGACTTACAGAAGCCGAAGAGGGTAAGTTTGTTTGTGAAGTGCAGAAAAAAATTGAATTATTGTATTATTATTATTTATCAAATCCAGTCAGTCCCCAGATGGCTAAAGTCACATTATTATTTTTTTCTTAAAATTACTACATAAAGAGACTGGCCCTTTTACTTACGACGTAAAACAGTCTTAAGTAAAATAAAACACAAATTAGTTGCAAAAGTAATCTTAGTTTTCTGAAAGAAACACCCGTAAGTTACAGTAAGACAAATGAAATCAGTTCTCATTCGTGTATGTTAAATTCTGTCATTGTAGATATTTTTGAGGGTCAAGTGCAGGAGGTGACCAGGAAGATAGACAATTTGAGTGTCAATGAGTCCAGACCTGACGTTATTGTTTTGCCTTTGTGTTATCTCGGAGAGAACGAGAACTTTGTTAGCGCATCTAATGCAGTGGAATTGAGGTATTTATTTATTGTTACACTAAGTTTTTCTATTCCCAAAGTATTAAAGACATAATATTAACTTATATGTATTTACATACTACCAAAAATCCTTTAAAATGTTTTTTATGTCAAGATCGGCAGACAGGGTGACAGTCCACTTGTTGCTAAGTGGCTACCGTCGCCTATAACAGAAGCCAGTACAGGCGTTATAAGTGCGCTGCTGACTAAAGTATATAGAATTAAGGATAAGTCATTGAAAAGGGATAGGGAATCGGCTCTGGTATTATAAAATGTCGAAAAATATTCATATTATTTTGGTAGTTAATTAATTACAAATTTTCTTTCAGTAATTCGGTGTATGCTGGCCGCTGTGTGGTATCCAAGAAGCCAATAAATCGCGGTGACGTGTTGTTTGCGGAGGAGCCATATGCTTGTGTGACATTGTGTACTGAAAATCCGATTTGTGAGATGTGTTGTTCTGTAGATATCAATCCAGTGCCGTGAGTTATCAATTTCTATGTATAATATTACTAACTAAGAACTAACTGTGGGGAATATAGAGAGGAATCGATTAATTAATTTCATTTAATTGAACAGGTCAATGTTGCAAATGAAACTACGGCGAAAATCTTATGAAATGACATTCAAGAAGTAAATTATATAATTAAAAAAAAAGTTAAAACTGACATACAATTTAGTTAGTCACTTTTTAGTCCCGTGAGATCCTATAATAACTGGACGAGTCCAGGATGGACCGTTTCATGTTTGAATATGAATGCAAAACACCTTTATCTAAATTCGCGTTCGTATCTCAATTTATTTGCTTTTCATTGTATGGACGGCAGCCGGAATAATTCCAGGCACCCTCGTGATGTAGATAACGAGCTCGTTTTTGTACAAACCCTTTAAAAATCACTCACAACCGACAGAATAACAAATTGTTATTCTGTCGTCTCTGTGCGAGCTGGGCTTTAACGAGCAACAATATGAAGTAAATGGTACAGACCGGTTCGACAGCTCGAGCTTTTATTTGACCGGTGGCTGTGTTATTTTTTCTGTCTGGTCTTGTCATATTAGCTCTTGAACGATTTTCAATAGTCATCCGGTGACATTGACTTCAAACTGCCTTGGTAAATGATGATAACTATTTATTTATATATTTAAAGCTCATCACGCTTTAAGTAATTAATTAATTTGCTTGTTTGGCGCCTACTCAAAATTACTAAGGTATAGGGTTATTGCACTGGTTTTCCGTCCAGTTCCACTATTCGTCCATTGCTGAGATGCGACAAACATTTGGGTAAAATTTGAATAGAAACCTACTTTCCCACGCAAGTTTGGACTTGTTGCCATCCATAAGGTTCTAATAACTTGAAAATGTGTTTGTACAACTAACAATTTCAAAAAAATTAACATCAGTGGCCACTTCGCATCGGTGCCTTGCAAACGTCATCGCAATAGAAAAAAAAGTGCTGACTTAATTTTTGATTACTTTTTTAATTGTAATACACAACTCAGCATTAAAATCAATGAGTGAACAATCAATCACCCCTGTTTGCCTACCCTAAAGGTGGATTTTTTTTTCCAAATTTATGTGGGACTACCTTCGGGGTACACACTCTTTCCAATAAAAGAAGAATTATCAAAATCGGACTACTCTGTAAAAAGTCCCTCACAAGTATTGATACACCCGCACAACACATGAGACTAATCGATTTGACAGTACAATTTATTTCTATAGTAATTTCTCTTTTTTTTTTCCTCTATATTTTAATGGTTATACCTACTGCTATTCGGGACGGAGATGAATCCAAAAAAAATTACCAAAACAAAGATCATGAAAATCGGTCCAGCCATTCTCGAGTTATAAATGGTGTAACTAACACGACTTTCTTTCATGTATATAGATTTGCAGAAAAAAATCCGAGCAAATCCTGGGCGGCCCGCTAGTGTATTAATATAATAATGCTGTACATAGCGTTTCTGAGAACCTCTGTACACGGATCCCACTCGCTTATTTAATACATAGGTCGTCTCCCTGCACATTGCACGAGGCAACCCTACCGTTGGGTGAACTGCAACCCCCTAGATCTCCCGCCCACTTGCACACCCCACTTCATCCCCGTGAACTGTAGCTACACAGCGCCCCACTGCAGCCGCCCGGAAAATTCCATTTTAACGACGCCATTCCGAAAATCAATAAATCTCTTCGCCCTGTGCATCCCTGGATCCCCGGGAATGGAATATGATGCATGTCATGCATTCAATAATAATTGCAATATGAGAGTCGCAGCCTCATTGAACTGTTTTTGCTGATAGCCATAATGAAAAAAGTATAGATTTGTCATATATTACGCAATGTATTATAAATCCACTGCATATCTAACGTTAGAATTTAATTTGTTTTTGTTTTAATTTTATGCGTAGTTGCATCAGAATTCGGTTACTTTATCATATCAGATCAAACCCAACGAAATAGTATTCAAACCTGATACATTACCATACCTAAATTAAAATTAACTGTAAATTCTTTGTTTAAACTCGCTCAAGCTACTATAACTACATACCATAATGTTTGCAAATATTAATAAAACATTATATTTTACGTATTTATAGTATAAAATAAAACCGCTTATAAAGACGTCTGTTTGTCTCTCCGCATGTAAAGCCGACAAGAAAAGTGGTTTACCAGTTTCGATTACAAATTCCATTCATTAAGGCTTAGATTTGGAATAGGTATTGATTACTGATTGACATAATTGGTCATCGATAAAGATAGCAATAGAAATTGTCACTTTGAATTTTCAACGGAAAACAGACTTTACGAGTATCATTCTGCAACATACAAAGAATGTTCAATCATGGATCTGTGAAACTTGGCAATGGATTTTAATTCCTTTTTTCATCAATAGAGAGAGGAAGAGAGAGTGATTCAAGAGAAATTTGTGTAGTTTAATTTGTTGAAATACGATTATTGTTGAAGATGTCGGAGTTTTCATCAAAAGCATTGCCTTATCCGTTTGAATCCGTTTCTCCTTTAACTAATATATTTTTATTGAACTAAGTAATATGTTTTGAACAGGCAAATTTACTAGTTACTATCGAATATTCTGTATGATAAACACATGGCCTCCTAGAGAATTCTACAATGGTATAGAAATAAAATTACCTAAAACAAACATCGATGACAACAATAAAATACTGCATATAGGTAATTATTAGATACTGTGATTGTGGTTACAATACGATCGTGTATGCAGTTTTTTTACACGGGCACTGGCAAGTGTCGGGGTTGCGATGACGTCACAAGTTCGAGGTCAGCCTCTTGGATGATTGCCAAGTCGTCGCGCCAAGGGCAGGATGATGGCATCCCCCTGCTGTAAAATGGGGAGGTTCCATCTGAATGGTACATGCGTTTTGACATCACTTGATGCACACTTCGATCACCAAATAATGACCTTGATTCATCACTGGGAATATATTAATTTACTAGGTGTGCCCGCAAATTCGTACGCGTGGTTCTAGATAACTTAGCGCTTCTTATTTCAAACGACTTAATTTTTTGTTTGTTAACCGATTGGAACGAAACAAAAATTAAATGTTAAAACTGCATTCAAATCGGTTAAGCTATTTCCCAAATTAATGTGCACAAACGTACAAACAGTCAAAAATTAAAAATAGAACTATTTTTTGCACCTTGTTTAATATAAGCAACAGCGTTTGCAAATTGTTTCTTATAAAAATTTTTATTGTTCAGACACGTCTTGTGTACGTGTTTATCGTATACTAGCTGACTCGGCGGGTTTCGTATGTAATTTTGAATGTTTAAAGTACCCAACATAAGTTCCTCATATTTTGTTCAGTTAGGAACAACCCGGGACAATTATCTGGTAGGGAGGTGCGCAGCGAGAAGCAAACTCCTTCCGCGGTGTCTCCCATCCCGCTACATTGGGGGGGGGGGGGGGCTGTAGGGGGCTGTGAACAGAGTTTTGCAAGGTCTCCATTGCATTTTGCACCCCTCCTCATCCTCGGAGCTGAGGGTGGTGCATGGTGGTGGCGTGGGTGGCGTAACTAGTCTCAATTTATCCTCCTGCTCCTAAAGCTATATCCTGGTCTTTGATTTTGCAATTTACGACGTAAAAACTGTATTATTTTTTTCTTTCTTTTTAGCTGTAATGACTGCTCGCGCAGTGTTTACTGCAATGACAAATGTCGCTCGCTCGCTGCAGTTTCCTTTCACAAGTGGGAATGTCAGGGAAAACAAAGTGGGATCTTCAAGGTTATTGGCGTAGGCCAATTAGCTTTAAGGTAAAATACATCAAGACTCATTTGAATTACCACAAAAAAATGTATATTAAAAGTCTAATACGGATATCATAACGATTCGGATGTTTTATGAAAGATTTTTTTAATGTAATTCATTTAATTGATCAAATTATTTGTAGGGATACTAAAATTATATTAAAAATATATATAAAAATTATGTCAAATACTAATTAATTGTGATTGAAGATAATATATTAATCCTTTGTCTATGTTATGTAAAAGAAAGTGAACTAAATTAATTTGAACATAGAAATCACTTAAATTATGTAGGTAATACTTATATTGCCAAAATTCTCCAAAGTGTAAATTAAAAAAAGACATTGGTCTGGTTTTGAACGATGTTCTTTATTCAGTATTATTAATTATAATTTCTTTTCAATTATATCGACTGTCTTCTTTTCACCAGAGTTCTGCTGATGAGCGCCGAACGTGGGTTTCCCGAAATTCCAGAGCCTGTTGCACAAGAATTTATAACAGCGGCCGGCTTGTTTCATAGTTATAATGATTCTAACTACGATAACATTCAATTATACAACAAAAGCATACCCGCATTCTATAGAATGTTCAATCTAACATCTAATATGGACAAACTGAATAACGACGATTATTTATTATACGCTATGGTGAGTTATTTAAAACAAAAATTGCGAAGTGGTACGTACTTTAGGAGTTGCAAGAGTAATATAATAAATATATAATAGGTACATAGTGACTATTGATTATTCTTTGGGGATTTTTGTAATAATTATCCAAAATGTATTTAAATTATTTCAATATAAAGTCTAGTTTTCTTAAATTAAATATGTATTTTCACTTTAATAGCTGATCTTGTTAAAATTAATTTTGGTTTTGTATTTGAAACCAAAAAGTTACTGATTTTTAAGTACATTTTAATTGAAATAAATATGTGGCTCACGTTGTCAACCCTAACGAAATGATCGATCCTTCTATTTCGTCTCGTCTCGTCTCGACTCACAAGGTCAACGGTAGTCAGGGTTACTTAGTTAGAATTCGTCTAATGCGTCGTCCAAGAACACGTGTTGCTGTATTTTTCCAGAAGAATCCAGCTTTTATGAACAATAAAATAAAGAAAAGTCGAAAAATTTTACTCCTACATTCATTTTACATGTACTTATTTATGTATGTAGACATCTATCTATGTATCTATACCTACTATATGTATTTATTTTTTATTGTAATTTTAATTTTACTTAAAACGATACCCTCACACTGTCATACATACGAGTACACAGTTAATATAATGTGAATATGTCCCGTCGAAAGATGCACCCTAACGAACGTTTAGGGTCGGACCCTCAGACCTTGAAATTTTCAAGGTTACGGTCACAATAGATTTTACACAATATCTTTTCAGCCATCACTGGCGTATTGATTTATTTAATTGAGCTCATTCTTCGCCAATTACTTTTATTTCTTTTAACAGCTAGCACCAACTATGAAAAATCTGTGTGTGCTGTGTGTGTGTATTGTGTAATATTAAAATTATGTAAAATTCTCAAATTGTTTCATAAAACACAAACCTTCGATTTTTAAAAATAGTCTAAATAAATTAAATGAAATAAATGTGATGTTGAAATTTAAATTCTCTAAACGGTGTTCTTTTATGTAAAAATTTCGTTTTCTGTTTCAGACAGCAACAATGTTACATATGTATTTGCAAAACTACACAAACTTCTATGACTATCTGCCCACAAGGATTCCGTACCAAATGAACCCGTTTCAGCTGCATGTGTTTTCAGCTGCATTTATTTTCCGTAGCATAGCTCAATTGGTGTGCAACGGCCACAGTGTTACGAGCTTGATGACCTGCAGGGAACACGAAAAACAGTCTGGTAAAAGGAATAAGCATCATGCGTACATATATAATATTTAAAATAGCAATTAGAAATTTTATGAAGCAGCACATGTATTTTTTCTTTGTAATTCAGATGTCCCAGTTGATCGTAGGACAGCGAATGAACAAGAATTATTTCGGGCAACAGCAATATATCCTTCCGCTGCTATGATGAACCACTCCTGCGACCCCAACATCGTATCTAAGTGAGTAGCATCAATATTGCCTCCTTATTTATTTGCAGCAACTTCAGAAGGAAGTCTTTAGTCTTTAGTCGCGCACCAAAACTACATAGGATATACGCATAATCACGCATTTACGCATATTACGCATATTACGCAATAGGTCGGATATATATAATATTATTATTGCCTTTAACTAAGGGTATTCAAACTATTCAAACTTATTTCGTTGACAAAGTGTTCTTTATGAAAAATTAATTGTAAACTGAAAGTTTCTTACTAGTACTAAAATAAAAAAAAAAAACAATTAGAATCAATAAATTGGAAATCATAGTCACGTATAATATTAAAAATTACTTAACATGTGAGTGATTTTGAAGTAGGTACTTATCTCCTGTGTAATCGTGGAGCATCAGTGATTCGTGCCTAAATATTTTCTTCTTCTGTCATTAAAATATTCTGCTGATGTTGTGGGTCGAAATTCGTTTTTCTGTAAACATCATTTTATGTTTCCGGAGTACCTATAACCCAAATGTCAGAAAGTCCAGGATCTCATGGCCATGTCTTGTCCACCATGTCCAGTGTCACAATGTCCATGATAATTTTCGTCTTCTAAGTAATATCTGTTTCTCGATCTTTTTTTTGTGATATTGTCATTGATTTCATAGTACCTCTTTGAAACTCTTCAGGAATATTAATTAATGTTAATTAATGTAAAAGCAATTGATGTTTTAATGAATATAAATGGTCATTTCACAATTCTCCAATGTGCTTACGTCTTTATATACTTATCGAGAATATCGAGAATGTACCATCACCATCCTTCACCCCTGAACTTTGATGAATTGATTTATTACTCACACAAATACAGAGCGACACGCGCAAAAGGTTAGGGGGTGAGGACAGAGGGAGACTGAAAGGGGTGGGCAGAAATGGCGTCGTTTTCGCACCGCACCCCATCGACTATATAAACCGTCGCCGGCCGGGGTTGCGTCGCAGTCATATTTCGTTCACCATGGAGTCAGCTTGTCCTGAAGCGACTGCCCAGGCGCTGACTCTGGCCGAGGATCACCTTTCCTCTGTATTCCATAATTCTGTACCTACAATTCCTTTGTTATATTCCCGTACATCCTCGGCATCCTATACTCCTACTTCCAACCCCAGTGCGTCTCACTACCAGCCGACGGGACGCGAAAAAATCTTTTATTTGTTTTCTCTTGTACTTCTTATTAAAGGCGCGTGTCGATTCGTATGATCTCCAACCGTTCTTAGTTTCATGTTAGTGTTTAGGACTATATTGTGTGTAGCTTTCAATGTTCATTAAGTACTCGTTATATCTTCACCTTCGCCATCGTGCCTTTTGTGCCACAGACGTCTTAATTTTACAAGTAAGTAAAACTTGTATTTGTAACGCAATTAACTTTTAATTTTCCCTATTTATATTTATTTATTTGCAAATTTGCGAAAAAAATAATTTTGTTTAGTAACGTTGAAGCGATATTGCATTGCATTGATTTCGTTTTATTCCTTATCGTCAAATATATATTTTTTATGGTTGTTTCTTGCAATAATTAAGTAAATCTATATTGTTTGTTATACTTGCAAGCTTAAAATATTTTTCGTGCATGTATCTATGTTTACATTTTGAAATGCGCAAAATCTCGTAAGTAGTTTCAAAGTTGTTGTTTCATTATTATCTATATCTTATCTACGTTGTACGCGTTATATTTGCTTTGGTTTCATTTTAATCTATTTTGTTTCTATGATGAGAAGATTTGTCAAATCGGTTAAAAAATCTCCATATTTCTACTACATAAAAGATTTCCTGCGAATTGTGCCTAGCATTTAGTGCAATTTTGATTCCTTTTTGGTAGTGGTTTTTCGTTTGTGACTCGTATCGTTTGGGTTACAGTATTCGACTAAAACTTAGAAATGTTATTCCATATTTTTAAATTTGGCAAATTTTATCGTGTGATTTGCGCATGTGCAGTGTGTCCAGTTTAGATGATTCTTCAATGGTGACGACACGGAAATTAAATTCGAGAAATTTGAATTGAATGAAGATTCAATTCAAATTTGGGATTTTTTTTAAATCCGAGAAATTTCATCGCGCCGTTTTAATGATTTTAATAAATTTTTGGATTTTTCTAAAATTGTATTCTGAGAGGGTATCGATCGCGAGTCTGCGCATGTGCAGTATTTTTACTTAGGTAATGCTTCTCCAATGGTGGACTCGGAAAATTCGTTCGTGTACTTTGCGCATGTCAAAATATCTTCAATTCTAACTAAAAAATTATATTTATTTTTATCCGGAAAATGCGCATGTGCTCTCATTTCAACTTTCGGATTTTTTCTTTTTATTAGGCTATAGACTATTGATTGTATAGTCGGCGCATGTGCAGTCTTAGTCATTTTAGGAAACGCTCCTCCACTTGAACAAACTTGGGAAATTCGTTCGCGCCTTATACGCATGTGCGTAATATGACTATGGTCTGCGCATGTGCAGTCTTACTCATTTTAGGAAACGCTCTTACATTTGAACAAACTTGGAAAATTCGTTCGCGCCTTATACGCATGTGCACAATATGACTATGGTCTGCGCATGTGCAGTCTTAGTCATTTTAGGAAACGCTCCTCCACTTTAACAAACTTGAAAAATTTGTTCGTGCCTTATACGCATGTGCGTAATATGACTATGAACTGCGCATGTGCAGTCTTAGTCATTTTAGGAAATGCTCCTCCACTTGAACAAATTCAAGTATTTTCGATCCAAATCTCTTCCGTTATCGCGGGCTGTAAAATACGACTGCAAGTCTTGCGCAACGCATATGAAGTCTTTTTGTCAACTGAGAAAACGCCTTTCGAATGGTGCAGTTTCAGAAAATTTTAACGGATTCTCAACATTTTTTAATTCTGGACTAGACTATCGATTAGATAAGACTGTGGTCTGCGCATGTGCAGTCTTAGTCATTTTAGGGCACGCTCCTCCACTTGAACAAACTTAGAAAATTCGTTCGCGCCTTATACGCATGTGCGTAATATGACTATGATCTGCGCATGTGCAGTCTTAGTCATTTTAGGAAATGCTCCTCCACTTGAACAAATTCAATTTTAGGGCACGCTCCTCCACTTGAACAAACTTAGAAAATTCGTTCGCGCCTTATACGCATGTGCGTAATATGACTATGATCTGCGCATGTGCAGTCTTAGTCATTTTAGGAAATGCTCCTCCACTTGAACAAAATTCAAGTATTTTCGATTCAAATCTCTTCCGTTATCGCGGGCTGTAAAATACGACTGCGAGTCTTGCGCAACGCATATGAAGTCTTTTTGTCAACTGAGAAAACGCCCTTAGAATGGTGCAGTTTCAGAAAATTTTAACGGATTCTAAACATTTTATAATTCTGGACTAGACTATCGATTAGATAAGACTGTGGTCTGCGCATGTGTAGTCTTAGTCATTTTAGGGCACGCTCCTCCACTTGAACAAACTTAGAAAATTCGTTCGCGCCTTATACGCATGTGCGTAATATGACTATGATCTGCGCATGTGCAGTCTTAGTCATTTTAGGAAATGCTCCTCCACTTGAACAAATTCAAGTATTTTCGATTCAAATCTCTTCCGTTATCGCGGGCTGTAAAATACGACTACGAGTCTTGCGCAACGCATATGAAGTCTTTTTGTCAACCGAGAAAACGCCCTTCGAACGATGCAGTTTCAGAAAATTAGAACGGATTCTTAACAATTTAAAAAAATCCTAATTCTGGACTAGACTATCGATTAAATAAGACTGCGCATGTGCAGTCTTTATTCATATAGGGCACGCTCCTCCACTTGATCAAACTGGGAAAATGCGTTCACGCTGACTTTTTGACAATTTTGAAAATTGACAATTTTTGTAAATTTCCTTTTTAATTCTGGACTGGACTATCGAGTAGATTAGGCTATGGTCATTTTAAACTCCTCCACTTAAACAAACTGGGAAAATACCTTCGCGCTCTTTGGCGCTCTAGTCTTTAATACAAAATTAAAAAAAAATCATAAATTCATCTTCATAAAAAGATGAAGTTCATAAAGTGTTCATGCAAAGAGCATGGACACTTGTACAATCTTAGTTAACTTAGGATATGCATCCTCCACCGTTTCATACTTGAAAAATTAGGAACTCCAATTGCGCATGTGCAGAATATCTTTAATTCAAACTAGGATTACTGTAGGTGGGCAAATTCGATTCCCTATTTGCACATTACATGTTTTTTTGTCAACTTAGGAGATTTTCCTCCAACTAGAACTAGAATATCGGTCGCTTAGTCATTGTGCAGTATTTTTGTTAACTTATTAAGTTCTCGTCCAATGGCAAAGACCTCGTTAAAGTTGTGTTCTCACATGATAAATAAGGATTGACATCAGGTAATTTTATTTCAATTTTGGTAACCAAAGCTTAGCAAACCAGCCAAACCAAGCACTTGGTTTGCACAAATGCATTTGATCGAATGACTATAATTTTATATTAGAACTGAGTATCCCACTAATGTGCAGTCTGGGCAAGTCTAAAAATGGCCAATTTTCATATTCGTGAAAATAGGAAAGTTGGTTTGCAAGGTTTGCTCACGGGAGTGATTCGGCTGTATAAATGTTTTTCCAAATATGTAATAGAAGATAGCGTTGTTTGTCGTACTTGCGCCTATTTTTGATAATTTTTCAATTTTCAAAATGACATGAAAAAATTACAATGTTTAATATTATTTTATTAAATATATATATTTTTTTACAGTTACTATAAAAACCGGCTAATGGTTAGAGCCTTGCGCGAAATGCCAGCTGGTACCGAGATCCTGAACTGTTACGGGCCTAATAGCGCGAGGCACACTACCACTCAACGGAAATATACTTTAAAAACTCAATATAAGTTCAATTGCAATTGCGCGCCTTGTAACGACAGACGAGACTTTGCTGTAAGTAAATCCGAATATTTTGGAAAGCGTTATTAAATTTTTAATTGATTCAATACATTAATGACAGTAGTTTTACCGTTATATTTATAAATCACAAATTGCAATAAATTTTAGTTTATCATTTTTTCATCTTTTTAACTCATTTATAATAGTTAGGTATATAAAACATGTTTTTTTTTATTTATTCCTATACAGTCGCTGTTCAATGCATATGCTTGTCAATCGTGTAAAGGACCCGTGCTTTGGATGGGTTCAACATATCGGTGCCAACAATGTCATGCCGAGTTCAACAGAAGCGCAGCATTAGAAACGATCGAAATAGCCGAAGAGATCATGAAGAGAGGTACGTTTTAGAAATGTTAATTTATTTTATCTATAACTAGTTTTTTTTTATTATGTAAGTCATATACAATCCTTGGACAACACTTGGTGGGGCCGACAATATGTTACAATCGGTAAGAAGTTGGTTACCGCCGCCACCTGTTGCCTAATTGGTGCTCTGCCACTTAATTAAAAAATCTTCTATTTAACATGAACAATATTATGTGTCTACAAAAGCATACATAATAATAACTCGTTTTTTTTTTAATAATAGCCGAAAGGGCAAGGCTTCCAGGCAAGCGGTTGGAGCTGGCGCATCAAGCCTTCAGCTTGAAGCGGCGTGTATTGCATCGTCATCATAAACAGTTACGAATTATGGCAGACATCTTGGCGAAAATGTATATCGATGCTGGTATGTATGACTATGAATGACTATGAATGACTGAACTGAATTTCATAATTTTTATTAATAATCGCTTTTTCATATTGTTCACAGGGGAATACACAAAAAGCGCAGAATTGATGAGGCAAAATATCCAAAGTCACGAATATCAGTTCGGGTCCTTTAGCGTTGAAGTAAGAATATATATATTAATGTAACATACAAAGGACATAACACACAGCACATACAAAATTACTGAAATAAAATCAAAAATTAATATTTAATTGAAATTGATATTTTTAAAGCTCTCTTTCTTTAAAAAATAAACCGAATAGGGCCCGGTTCCGATTGATTCAGATGATACTTACGGGTTGATTAATTTCAACAAGCCTTTGTTTCGTAATCACAGACACATTCATTTCTTTTTTATATATGTATAGACATTTTTAACCTCACAATTTTCGTGTTTTTTTTATAAAGGTAGCATATGATCTCAAGAAGCTGTCCTACATATTGATCGAGAAGATCCACAACTCATCACCAGCGAATACTGAATTTAGGTGCGTATTGACGGCCATATTATGTCATTAAATATTATGAGGAAATTATACTTTGAATTGATATATGTACAATTTAACGAATTCAACAAAACAAAACAAAACGATACAAGTCAAAAATAGAAAAAAAATAATATAAAATTTCAATCAGTGTCCATTCCGTGGCATAAAGGGGATAACAATAGTTTTTGTTTTTTTTTCACCAGTGAATCGGTTTTGGAAGCCTACCGTGTCATAACAAAGGCAATTCAACTAATAGAACTGAACTACGGCTCGTGGGAGCCACTCGTTAAGATTCTTCAAGTGCAGGAGAGCTTCGTAGCAACATTCCTCAACGACAGAAGAACAGCGCATGCCTCGCAGAGACATGGCGCGCATCGCCATGTCATTTAGACTTAAACTTTAAACCCCATTCTCTTCGATGACGACGCTATTTTAGCTGGCGTTTTTTTACAAATGTTCAATTCGATGTTTAAAAGTATTTTTTTGAATTTTATTATAAGTATCGTTAATATTCATTTTGGTGTCATAAAGAATATTTTTCTATTCGCAGCTGTTTTAGCGTCGTCGTATCAATTTGTTTAGTGACGTAAGGCCTATTTGTGTTGTCCGTCACATTTCTTTGATTGTAACCAACACAAACCAAATTTGTGTGTATGTTGGTTTTTTTTTTTAATTTTGAGGGTAGTTATAAGTAATATAAGTATTAATGTGGGTAAACAATTCATTTTCTTTACTGTAGTCGGCAGCGCACTTGTAGCACCTGCGGCGTTGTTGGTATTATAGGCGACGGTAGCCACCTACCATCAAGTGGACCGTCAGCCTGTCTGCCGGCCGACTACATTTAAAAATAAATAAAAAAAAACAAAAAAAAATTATTAAAAATAAGTTAATAAAAAAAACAAGGGTTAGCTTTTAAGGAATTTCAATTTAATTTTACATATCGATTATATTCATAGGATTTTTAGTTTCGTTTATTTTTCATTAAATGTTTTTAGTTATTCATAGTAAACCGTTAAAGGGAACAATCGATTTTCTAAATCCTGATATTAGTTTCTATTTTCTTTTTTTTTTCTATTTCTCTTAAAATACTAATTTAACTTAAATGAGAACACTACCCTCATTTTATCTTAAGCTTACACTGAGAAAGTTTTTTTTTTCTTCTAATGTCTTTATTAAGAACGGAATAATTATGGGGCAACACATCTAACGTTACATATTTTAGAAGTGTTCTCTTAATATCAGCCTCATCTCTTGCAAACGTGTTTAGTGTTCTCAAGTAAATCTTAATTGTATCTTTCTTATTATTATGTCAAAAAGCCTACGAAATTGTTTAAATTTAAGAGTAGACATTTCAATAGTTCATTTTTAAATGTAACAATAATCTAATATTCACTTTGAACTTATTCAATTTAAGGGTTCTATCATATGTCTGTCTGTCTCTTACGTTGATTTTATACGGTTTTTAATATTATTGGGGAAAAGATTTTTTTTTCATCTTAAGTTCTAAAGCTGTTTTCAACGTTTTTAAGGTCACCCTTGCTACACACACACTGCCTAGCTGTTTTATAAGCACTGAACATACTATAAATGTAGCTATTTTTTAAAAAAATGATTCCGCACTTAGAACAGAAAAGAATTTTATGAATTAACAACTTAAAAGATAAGAAAACAATAGGAGAGGCTCACATGGGAAAAGAAGTGGTAATATTGATTAGAGGTGTTAATAAGAACTCTTCAATGTGTTATTTGAATATTGTCTGTAAAATTTTGTCTCTTTTGCCAGTTTTACATCAGTTGTAATACTTCGTGTCTTACGAGGGTTACACAAAGTGTCCATCCATTAATACATTAATTTTATTATTATAAAGTATAAACATATCGTAATTTATTACATAAATTTATGATTTTAACGAAATTCACCATTACGATTTGTGAAATAAAATATTATTTGATAAAAATCATTTAAAATTTATAACTTGTTACTCAGTTCCATGTTATTCCAAATTGCTGTTTAATCTTTAGTTTTTCTTTTTATTTATACTTTTCATTGACATTCCCTATCAGGTTAGCTATGTTTCAATACTATGATTCAGTTATGGAACGATATCTTGGTGCAAATAAAAGCCTGCAGTTTGATTATATCAGGATAATGGATGTATTGAGAGCTAACAATATATTACAATGGTCAAAAACCGGCACTGGGCAATCAAGTTAAGGGTTCGGGTTGTGGAGGGTCGCTTGATTGCGCAGTGCTTTTATTTTCGAAATTTATAACTCTCTTGTAAAGCGGAACTCAACTTTTACTTGTAATATTTGCAAAAATTCTCAAAAAAAAAATCTCTTTAGGTAATAAAAGCCACATAAACCTCGAAATTTGTCACTAGTTAGTAAAATAATAGATTTAGCTCGTTCTTTGATGAATACTTTTTTCTTTTCAAAATTTTAATGTGAGTAGTTAAAGCAAGGGATGGTATTTGGTAGAATATTACTATTAGAGGAAGTTAATTACAATTAAGACTAAAATAGTGTGTAAAAAAATGTATTTTAATTGTTTCAAAGTTTTCAAAATAATTCGTTGTTTCTTCGCTCATACTAATTTATGATTTAAAAAAAAAATACTTCGCAATAAGTAAATAATATCCATCTAATATTTAAATAATGTCGAATAATGTTTTCTTAAATAACGTGTTTTCTCAATAACATCGATATTTTCAAAAAAATTCAATATTATAAATCTGGCAAAACTTTTCTATGGTTTTTTCACTTAATCTGGTTACGTTATTAAGTCGCAAAACTATTAGATCATTTATTTAAACGAACGATATATGAGAGAGAAAAAAAAACAACGAAATGAAACTGAAGTCAACTCTAATAACTGTTTTTATTTTTTTATTTCTATAAATCTTTTGGCGTATCAAAACCATGCTCCGACTAAATTTTTTTATATTATGTAAGAGTCTTAAATCTACGAAATACATTGAGTTCCTATTATAAAACCCTCTGATTTAAATTGATACATTGTTAAATTTGTATTTCTATCCCCAATACCTTGTTTTTTTCCTAAAATTCCAAATTTCTATGAACAATATTGGCTAAAAATTCATTTTGTTACCATAAAATTAAAGTGATCATAACATTTCCGTTATAACAATTACAACATATTATTTTGAAACACATATTGTTGCCAGCAATATTGAAAATATTTCAATAATGCTGGTATACCTACTTAATCATAAAGTTTAGATTTTTTATTCGTTCTGCGTGTATACTTACCATCACGTATCAACATGTCTATATTGGCTTAGTGTATATAAAAGCAAACTTTTAATATTACCTATTTACGGGAAATTTGTATATCGTTTAAAATTACTAGTAGACTTGTGAATATATTCCTAAACTGAAGCTGTAAAACGAATAATATTTGTACAATCAAAATGTACTTTTTCACTTAACTCGATGTCATTTAACTCTAAATATGTAATAGATTCTAGTTGATAGAAAATACTTTATCTGGCCTGTAACTAACTAATAACTAAAGGCAATTTCACACTTTCATATAATATGTAATAGAATTTATTGTGTAATCGTACTCGTTAAATGTATTTCTTGATTCGCCACGAACGTTTCTTACTCTCCTTAGGCTTAAAACTCTTGTCACTTGACGAAAATATCTGTGAACAAAGTTTCTATAAACGTCTCCTACCTTTATTATTTCTCTTCTAAAACTTCCTATATGAAAATGCATACATATAAAATACATGTCTCATATTAATAGTTAAAAAAATAATCAAAAAATATACTTCTGAAAATTTATAAAGTTATTGGATTCTAATTATTTGTAATGTAACATAAAAACGCGTTAACATGTACCTTTCACAAGGCGTTTGTGTACTCAGTGTCTTGTAGAAAACTTTATAGTTATTCGTATGTAATTATTGAAATTGACGCTTAACAGATTTTGGTTTTTCTACGGTTATACTTTATAAATATGAAAAATAATAATAATTCATAGATATTTTCGTTGTGGATCGTTTGGTCGTCGTAGGTGAAATTAATAAAAATGTCACTACATTTGCACATTGTGTCTTAAAAAAATTATCGTTAATATAAATTTCGATTGTGTAATTATCTCGTTTCGCCGTTGTACATATATTAGATCTATTAAGTCGTGAGTTACTAGTTGTTGTGCCCGTTCGTCGCACGATTTTGTATAAGTAGGTATGCCTAAGACATTGCCAACTGATATTTAAGGAACGTCACGTGATTTTTCCGACATTTCATTTCCGAAATTTTTAGTTCAAATTAAGCATAATTTTAAGTATTCATTATCTGTGAATATTTCATCATTATCAGCAGCCCGTGACTCTATACTGCTGGATGTCCTCTGTCGCAATCAGTCGCTTCCCGCGAAGCCTTTCAGAACATCTGACCACTTGGCGTCTCACGCTGCATTATCCAATTCGTGGCCACCACTCCAGAAACACGTCTCTGGCTACTTCTACTACAGCGAATTTCAGAATTTCTTATCTTTCAGTCCTGCCCAATCACTCCTGGAGTGGGAGGCCATGCTTCGGCACCATATGTCATTACTGGCAATTCGCACTGATTGTAGACCTTGGCAGCAGCAGCATATTTGACGCGAAGAACTTCCCGAAAGCATTCCAACACAATACTGGTAATGTGAATATTCATCAAAACACATTAATTTTTTTAATAATATAAATTTAAAAATTTAACATTAATCTAGTATTTTAACTAAAGTTGTTTTTTATATGTGACTTGACTATTTTTTATTACCATAATTAGAGTAACAAGTAAGATGATTCTTTAAACTTTGATTCCGCAAATCGTTGAAGTATTCCCCCTGTATCAATGCAGAGTTAGTGCTGCATTTTACATTTGCGATAACGATTTCTCGATTTTGCTACAGTCAACCTTTTTTGAAATACAAAGTAAACTCTTAACTTAACGAGCCCTTCATCTTGGTTAAACCAATTCCGTACATTAAGTTAATAACAATCAATATATGCATTTCAAATGAACCTCATTAAAAATGTATAGATTTTTCATTTGAGAATAAGCTGTATATACATTAGCTTCACACGGTACAATACTTTATTAAAATATTAAGAAAAGTCAAATAAGACATTAATCATAAATAAAAAAATCTGTCAGTAGGTACTTACCACTCTTATAGATTCTCTTACGGGTACTAACCACTACGATTTTCCTACTACAAGCTGAATTTGACTACTCTAATTTTATTCGACTTAAAAAATATATTAAAACACTATTCTTCCATTTAACACCAATACAATATTCTCATTCATTTAAAATATTGGTGTAAAAGTATAGTATTAATATTAAATATATTATGTAAAAATCCTTTGACAACATTCCATGACACACTTTTGGGTCTTGTTATTAGAATGTTAGGATGTGAAATAGTGGAGATATTTATACGTAGCAAGGTACATAGGAGTCTGATACATTTACTAAATTATTCTAGACGAAAATGTGTTTAAATTTCCTACTAACATATTCAAAGTTATTGCTTTTTTTTTTCTAACAATATATTTTAAAAAAAATTCAAAAAGTATTTGATTAGGTCAGTATTTTTTCAAAGAAGCTAAATTAAATGTCTTTTCTTTTTATATACTTAAATACCTTTTTTAATTTTTAGATACAATCTATAAAATAAAGCTGAATAATGTGACCTCTCTTCCAAAGATATTTTGCTTTTAAAATCTATAAAATTATCATTTTGTTTAATGAGATCTTTAAATTTCTTTATTTGTTATTCGATGTTTCATTCGAAATATAAAAATAGATTTCTAAAAAAATATATACTAATAACTGTTCGAGACACTTGATAAAAAAACTATACTTAACTAGATTTTTTTTTGCAGTTTTTCGTCATTAATTGCTATCTTTTCTCGGTACTGTAGTGACCAGATCTTACTCAATATCAAATTTTATTTAACAAAATGTCCACTAGTTGGGTTACGTAACGAAACTTTTATACCTTTTATTTGGATCATATTAAACTTTCAGAGATACTGATTATAGAAACGATTATATCAACCAATAAATGACAATTTATATTACTACATGTACCGAGATACAGATCCACTAAGATATTAAAAATAATATATTTCAAATAATATATCAAATTCAAAATGTCTCTTACATAAATTATTTTTCTAAAACCACTAGAATGCACAATTCGAATGTATTCGTAATAGTATGTCTACAGTTTGCCAACAAAAGAATAAATTGTCTTATGCGGCGGATGATATGTTTAACTCTGCATATAGGAATTTAAAAAGCAAATATTTCTAATGTTTTCTTCCAAATTGTGTCGTGTTTAATTATAAACAATAAGAGAGAATATATTTATATAAATAATAAGTGTAGGTCTATATTTTATGATGACTATTTTTGGCTTTGAATGGTTAGAATATATGGCTGCGTGTTGCTAAATTTAAGTACACATAAGATGTTTTCCTATAGGCAAATATCCGATATGTATGTTTATCTAAAAATATTTAAATTTCAACGATTTACCCGTAGTGAAAAAATTCATTAATATTTGTGTAAACAGTTAAGCCACTCGTAAATATAGCGCCATAATATTATAAAGTGCAATGTATAACATTTATTGTGTACTGTTTGTCATATAATACATATAAATTATGTATATATATTTAAAATAATAATATATTCTAGAACCCACAATAACCTCACGTATTCTGGCCTTATAATTATAGTTAATAAAAATTGCATACGTAAATGCACTTAGAAGTAAGATTAATGTTCACATTTAAATTCGGATACGTTTAGGTTAGATTTAGAAAAAATTGGAATTGAAACAAAAATATAATTTTCTGAAAATAATAACACCATAAAAAAACGACCAAAAAAAAATTATGATGTGCAGAATATTTTCACAACACCATTTCCTATACTATTCCTATACTCTCAATTTCAACAAGAATTTGTGTATAATGACTTTTGTTGAGTTAATCCTTCAACCGTAATAGTATTCTGCAAAACATTTTCTAAATGTAATAGAATCTTGGCATTAGCATCTCGTTGAAATAGAATTGGTGAAATTAAAAATAGAAAAAATAACCTAAAACTGTACATAAAAAATATAATTAATATTTTCATTAAAAAATATTCTACGTTGTTTTAAAAGTTTTCAAATATTGGAAATTTGTTTCAAATGTCAATATTTTAAAATTAAATCATCAATTTATAATCAATCAAACCACTATTTTAGTTAGACACACCATTCAAAACTTGTCTATAAATCTAAATTAAATTCACTATTTAATAAAAAGAAAATAGATTTTCGCACATTTTTCCTAAGGATGTGACGTGCGGGCGCATCTTCTAGATCTAGAGCAACGAACGCAAAAATAGTCTCAAAAACGCGTAGTCGTATTGCAACGAAGAATAAAAATTTACAGTAATCTAAATATTTAAGGGCTATAAAATTTATGTCACCTTTACTATCAATAATAATGTGGGGATAGCGTATTTTTACTATACAAGGTTATAAGGGGTCATTTTGTTTTATAAATCTCATTATTTTTTCAAATCAGATTTTTCGTATTTGCGACTTTAGTTCCGCATGCAACTCAACTTCAGCATACGCCGTTGATCAAAGCTGCCACAAAATATTAATAATTTGGTGTTGTAATTTAAATTTAAATATTCGTCTTCATTTAAATAAATGAAAAAGTAATAATTAATCATAAATTTGTTGTATTTTGGTAAGTTAACAATTAATTAAGCGTTTAAAGTTAAAAGTTCTTTTGTAGTCTTCCGCCCTCCCCCAACCGAAACAACTGTAGCTATTACTGTACGAAGAGGGAATTTTAATTGGATTCATCCAGTACTTGAAGATCTTCAACAAATTTTAGCCAACCACATCGCGACGCGAACTTAAAATCATAAATTTCATTAAAACATATTTTGTCGAGTTAATTTAGCTCTAGTAAAATCTCGCCTATTAGTTGTACTAAATGTGTGGTAATAAGATTTTTAAAAAAATAAGTCTTCATTTGTGCACAAAGTAATAAATTTAGAAAATAATTGGCTGTTTCGAAGGAAATGTTGTTACCAAAATAATGCACGAGAGGTCTTTCGTTGATCTAATTCACAAATTTATTTTTTATTTTTTTCAATCCAAAAAAAATTCAAAAATAGTGTAGCGTGATTATTAAACTCACAAACATTCATAAAAGTTAAATTGTGAAATTATCGATAGACACAAAGCATTTGGATGTGTAGTGTTGTATCTAGATTTGATTTGTGCATAATAAACTTGGCGTAATAACTAAAGATTATTACCTACTACAAAGTGCTTTATTTTGGTGACACTTTAAACTAATAATCGAAACGTAAGTATCCGTTTACATTTTAAATTATCATTAGAGAAATAAGTTTGATGTCATGTAAAATTTTTTAAGACACTTGGGTATAACACCAAAGTTTATGTGTTTAATTGTCTCATAGTCGATTTAGCGGATTGATTTCTAGACTATGAAATTGAAAACAAAAAAAATAACAACTTTTTCTACAGCGCATGTTCAGTAGTCTAAAAATCAATAAATTATTTAGACGATATAGAACAGAAACTATTTTTTCAAATTAAACTCCTTTTTTTAGTTTTTATTTCATTGGTAATCGGTTTAAAAAATTACAATATAATAAATATAACGATAAATTAAATATTAGCCCGGTTTATTGTTCTAACGTTTTTTTAGAGTTTAACTTCATATTCACTTTGAAAATTTGATGCAAAAATTTATTACGTATACTAATATTCTGTCGATAAAACGTGACCAGTTCCTTTTTTTATAACTCGATGGCGACCATGTGGTGTCTGTTTTTCGGAGTGTTCTATATGCTACATTCGTATGATTTATTGGATTTTTTATTTCTTTATACTATAGACTTATATACTAAAAAAGTCTATTTATATTGTCACTTTTGTTAGTTGTTCCTCGAAACAATGACATAAAAAAGGGAACGGTCGCTCTGGTCTCGTTGAAATTTTAATCTATCTGGAAATTTCGTGTTTTTTTTTAAACCAATGAAGAATCATTGGAAGAAACTACTTTTTATTTTTAAATACGTCCAGTGAGAGACAACAAGAGATATTCAACTTTTTCAAATCATTTAGACGCGACATATGTGAGAATAAAAATAAAAATGGAATTACATCTTTTTTCATCGAATTTTCATTCTCGATATTTCCAGAATAAAATTTCAACGTCTACATAATTTTCACTTCGATAAATAATGAAAGAGTCAATTCTTTTAAGGCGACACAACATATATCTATATGTGTAACTCATCTTTCAAAAGACTCAAACGGTATACACTTTCATATGGTTCTTATTTTCAACATCTGTGTAGAAAAAGTTAAAAAAAAATTAAATAACACAAAAAAGATGACCCAATTTATTGGATTATTGAAAAAAAAAAAAACATGTTTTATTAACTCAAATAACTTTTAAAAATTATTGTTAATCCGCTACGATCGTCACTAACCTTGTATGTTATTTATCCGTGTTTAGAATTACTGTAATTTTGGTGTCAGTTCTAATGTTAGCTCTGTAGGATAAAATAAACAGTTAGTTCATACAATCGTACAACAATATTTGTTGTTATAATGGCAGCACTTTCCAAGAATTTGCCTTAGTAAGCGTATATAAATTTAAATAATTTGTGGGTATTACGATTATTACTTAACATCCAGAAGCACATTAATTAGATTTAAAAATCAGTATTACAATCTGGAGTTCGCGTTTTCAGTAAGTTTCTGTCTTAGTCAAGTCGAGACCATACACTTTGACACACTTTTCTTAATGTTCCTGTAACGGGTTGTGTTTATAAAATACTTGGATCCATTTAAAAAAAGAATAGATTACTAAGTTTCATATTTTACTTACTGTTGTCTCTTTAAAAATATTTTTGTATACATCGAAATTAAATTCGCTATTAGTTACCTAAAGCTTTAGTTAGTTTTCCATGGCATATATTAGACTCTAATAAAATAATTCAGAAATAAAAAATAACCAAAACATTTCATGTAAAATTGTAAACTGTTAAATAAAAGTTAGTTAAATAACCAGAGAGCCGTAGAAAATTAAAAGTAATTACCTGTACGTAGATTAAAGACTCGCTTTCCGCCAAATGCAGTATAAAAAGCGTTTTATGTAATATTACAAAAAAAAAAATCCAATAATTATATAAAAAACACATGCCTATATGTAAATTAATGTAAAAATCCTATAATCATTATTAATTAATAATAATCCTAATTTTTATTGTAGGTAATGATTGACAGAACAAAAGAGAGAGAAAATAGTTAAAAAGTTTTGTTTTTTGAGTTTCCATAATTTAATTTTTCATATACTTTTTCGATTTAAAATTATAATTATATGGTTTTATTTAATAACTCGCGATTTTCGATAACGTATAATAAATGTTAATAATTAAACCTCGTCCATTTTCGTAAACATATTTTTAACAACATACTTAATTAGCGAGTAATTTCGTTTATGATTTTAATATTAATAAGTGTTTAGATCAATCGTGAAGCTAATTAGGATTAGGTGCTTTTAAGAGTTGTATTCAAAACTCATGGACTCTTTTCGCGTTTTAGTATAGTCACTGAACAGATTATAAAAATATTTATTATAACCCCCAATCCAGATACTCTTATAATTTTTAATAAGCATATTACAGATTTCAAAATCAAGAGTTGTTCCACTTAAGATGTGAAATTGTTAAATTTTTCAATAACATCTGTGTTAATTTTTTACTCGCTATTATAAAATTGGCAGGAAAAATATTAAGTGTCTATAATAAAAGATATCTTTAAATTCATATAGCAATTAAAATTTAATTCAAGTACTTGATTTAAGTGTTGATGTTAATGTTTCTCAGAAAATTGTAAACTTACTAGAACACCAACTACCATATTACTTATTAATTATATGTAATCCCAAATTACCTCAAACCAATATTCGGTAGAAGTAATAACTAGAATATTTAGAAATATAATTAATATAAAATTATTCAAAAAGCATTATTCTTGTAAATATTAATAATAAATTTGTTTGAGTAAACTCATATACAAAGCCTACGCCAAGGAAACTAAGCTAAGCGGCAGTTGTTAACAAAATGCGAATTAGTGCGAGGAAATGCTAACAGAAATTATAAATAATATAAATTACCACACTAACAATAATTTCAATAAAATTAAATTCTTTTCTACTTTTATTTCTATGGACTGTGTGGAGATTCTTATTAACTTCAGAATAAATTAACTAAGATTTAATTAAATGATTCTTTTTAACGGTTGGAGCAGTGTGTCCAAAAATAATTGTGACCATAAAAAGCACTGTGTTTTTGTTAATACCAAAATAATATCCAGAATTAACCAAAATATTTAATTAATTAATTTAAGTCATTATTTTGCGCCAAAGTTCATCTTCTAACTAAACCGCCACGTTAATTTGTGATTTTAGCTATTTACCAAAACGACATTTCAAGTTGATCAAGCTTATGCTTAGCGATAGATTCAAATTTTTTTTTTTTAAAGTCATAGAAAATAACCAATTTATAAATTTAACTATATTTTAATTAATTCTGTGTTACTCACCTAATAAAGACACACTGCATTTCGCACTTATAAATTGATAGGTTCGTTCGGCGATAGTGACCACCTAATGAACATTCGACATTTCGCGATCTATGAATAACGGATGGGATGCCCTGGGATTCGTTTCTCCATTCTCCTGCTGGTGTTAAAGTTTTCTAGCCAGTAGCCATCTACCATTAAGTAAGCCTAGTATTTAAATATGCAATTTCAAATAAGCAATTTATGTGGAAGTAAACAACAGCAATGGTCCTCGACATGACCTTAAACTGTCGTGCACTTGGCTCTACAAGTGTAAAACAGCCAATCAGAGCTCGTGCAGTGCAGTGTCTGCAATAGAGGTCTGGTTGGTCAGTCGGTGCCAGGGCGGGGTATTGACTTTGGGCGGCAATGGTACCATTTTCAATGATACCAAAGGCGTCCGTAGGCCTAGTAAGATGGCTTACCGCTCACCCACCAATTCTTCGAATATATCACGCGGTGGGTTAACTTTCATTTCCATGTCTTTATATTCCTATTCCCTTCCACTAAACTCTACTACTTTTCCTTTTCTCTTCCACTAAACTCCACTACTTTTCCTTTTCCCTTCCACTAAACTCCACTACTTTTCCTTTTCCCTTCCACTAAACACCACTACCTACATTTCCTATTCCCTTCCACTGAACTCCACTACCTACATTTCCTATTCCCTTCCACTAAACTCCACTACATTTCCTATTCCTTTCCACTAAACTCCACTACCTACATTTCCTATTTTTCCACTAAACTCCACTACTTTATCTACATTTCCCATTCCTTCCTATTACCTTCCACTAAACTTATAATCGTTACTTCAAATCGTGTGTACTTTCCCTAAAACATTTTTCACTCTTAAATTACTCTCGATCTAAAAAAAAAAAAAAAAACAAATACCTCAACGTTTATCAAGTTCTCTTATAGATTCACGTGAACAATACCTATCCTATGCTTTCAGTGACTCTAAATAAATCGGTATAATATAAATGTAATCTTTAATCGTTCTGTACTGTGTGTGGGCTTTCATATCTTAGCGTAAGTCGCAGTTTCTCGTCTCGTCTTTCAATCATATATTATTGGTGTAGAATCGGTGTGTGTAACTTTATAACTAATTAATCGTAATTATTTAATACTAAAGCAATATACTTCGTCAAATACAAAGTGTTAGTGAGACAGTTCCGCAAAGCACTTTAAATAGATGTGATCCTTCTCTGCTTGCTCTCTTACTGTTGCTGTATAGTTTAGGTATCTGCTTAGAACTCTTTAAAACATGTATTCGCATAGTAATAAGTAGATTAAGTTAAAGCACAATTTATAAAAATCACGAGTCTTCGATAGTTTTGCGTAAATTGTTCGCTTCGCTTAATAAGTATAGGTAGCATGTGATTAGTTCGTACATTATCTGTGGACTGGGGTGATTTGGGATGTCTAATGATAGTAATTGAGGAATTGAATACGATATACTTAACTAGATTGAGTGTTGAATGTTTTGTTTAAATTGTACTTATCTGTAAGGTAATCTGAACACCGGAATGTTTATTAAACTTTGTACAGGAGAGGAAGAAACGTTTTGGCGAATCTATAATGTAAAACAACTTACTGAGATTGATGTTTATAACATAAAAATTGTAACGGAAATGGGAAAGTAGGGGTGATTTTTTTGCAAAAGAAAGATTAAGATTTACATATAAATGTTTCAACTATGGCTTAGAACTCTCTCTGCTGGAATCTTTCACTTTTAAATTAAATAATAGTAGGTACTTATACCAGTAAAAATGTCTGCCTCATAGATGTATCCTTTCAATGTCGTAAAATTATAGGACTGTTGGAGTTAATGCGGATTTGTTTGTAATGCTTGTGTCAACAATTCTCAATTGTCTAATGTGTCAAATATTTCTTCGTTCTATATAATCTTTAGGCTATAATTAATTTGTGTTTTGCTATAAAGTCGTCGTGGTCGTTTCTATTAAATTCTCTAAGTACTTAGTATTCTCTAATACTCTAGTACTCACTTCTTTATTATAATTATTATTAAGTGCGAGCCTGACATTATATTTTCTAGAATCCATCGGACACCGGCATGTCGTAGTAATGTGGGCTCATTGAATAAGTTCTATTTATATTTATCTTCGACAGTAGCTGTTGAAATGTATACAGTATTCATTAAGTGATAGTGTATCTTAAAAAGGGAGGTCGGTATAATACCGGTTTAATATCGGTTACTAATATTTTGCACAAATTAATAACACCTGGCAAATTCACTCGCTTCAAAAGAAACACTATTTGACTTTAAAAATCTAAGTAAAACGCATTCGGGACAGTTAAAGTAGTGCGAACAACGAAGAATAGAATCGAATAAAAATAACTTTACATTTAATTGTCACGAATTGAACGTGTCTCATACTATTTTGCTGTTCCGAAACGATCGTATCAAGTAGCAAGTTTCAACTACTACTGATGTACTTAATTCTGTTATATTCGTACTTATATTAATTAAATTAGTGTTCCTTTACAGTTACTTTAAAACTGTCTATAAGATAAGTTTAGATTTTTGATTCTTATATTGTCTTTATTATATAGGTACTTACCAATAAAGTTCTTGTGTGTCAAGTATAGGTATTTGTTTTATTTGTCGGCGAACCTGCTCCTTACAATAAGCTAGATTCACACAAAACAAGCCGCGATTTAATCGCATTGAGTTGGTCTAGATCAGATATAAATTTATTATTCAAAGGATGAAATTTAAATGATAAAATAGTTCATATTTTGTCTAAGGCTTCTTCCAGATTGACTTGGTTAATTTAGAAAATCATGCACTTTGACTATAAAATATTACATTGTTGATAACAGTATTAAAAGTAGGCGTTAAAAGTGCAGAGTCTTCACACAAAGATTCATCAAACTTAGTTGTAGCATCTTAGCATAAAAGCAGTTTTTATGGGTCTTTGTCTACAAGTACGTGCAGCAAGGTTATCCATTAATGATGGGACACCTGTATATAAAGATATACAAATAAATATTTGTTCATATTTACAGGCCATATATCAAAGCCCAGCATAACTATAATTTATCGTAATTATATATTATTTTCTATTGTATTTTTTGAGTGATACTGATAGTAAAGTTAGTAGGACAGTCCTCAATACTATTATGATAGTATGTAATATAAAAATACCTAGGTAAGTATATCTTTATTTTTTTAATGTATTGTAATTTTTCACAGGTTCGTATTGCATATGTAGGTACCATCTTTCGTGAATGAATTAATAGAGAAAAGCCGGAATATAAAATATGTTAAGAAAATTAATTGATAAGCAAAATGTAGGAACTATCCACAAAGAAGCAACTTAGACACGTAGGAGTGTTTCTCTGATTTTAATCAGATTAATAATAAAAAATATTAGATAACTAACTGTATGATTGGTGCGTGATGATAAGTAAATTAAGACGAGATAAATAGTTTTAGGTAATAAGTCACGTTGGGAATGTGGAAATTTATGGTTGGGTTTGCTCTTGGCCAGCATACAGCCGTGTAGCGAATATGTAGCGAATGGTCTATGATGGAATGAGCTCACCCCGAAGTTGCTCATATAAGTTCACTCGAACTTATATGAACTCTAAAATATAGACGCCGCAGAGAGTTCCAAACCTTGGCAGTGCGTATTATAAAGGATGTTTTAAAGCGCTTTGTTTCGAATCATTATAAATGTTATGTTGGTTTGTGTATGCTTTAAAAACTCGAAAACTAGCTGATGGATTGACTTGAAATTTTACCACAACATTGCATTTAAAGAGAAGAATAATCATAATTTTCATACGATGTTATGGCAACCGTAGAACGTTGCTATGGCATGGCCTTGTAATGTCAATCATGACTATGGAACCGGGATTACTTTTATTTAGATTGTTTTACGCAACTCATTTCGTTCGTATTTTAAAATTTGATCAACGTATTTCTGTGGTAATTTAAAAAAAATGTAGTTTGTCGTAAATTATTTTTTCACCTCTCCAGCACGAAAAGGGTGCGTTTGGTGCCTAAAAACTCGCAGAAAAATCGATTTCTGATGCGAACGTGATTCGAAACTCGAACACGCTATTTAACTCACAGGAATATATTTTGATTTTATTATAGTATGTCAGCCATAGCCAACTAGATTCGGCCCGCCATACTCGCTGTTGAGGTAAAAGGTTGTATGTTTAACACGAGAGCAAATTTTTTATGTCTCGTGCGTGCCTTTAAATTTTTAAACATTCTTCTTCTTCTTTCTTCTTTGCCCTCGCCGCTTCCCGCTTCGGCGCCTTTCATTTCAATAAAGCTACATTGTCATAGCTTGTCATACAATAAAGTAGCTTGGGCTTGGTCATACAAGATGATTTTTTTCCCGATATGGTCTCCGGGTCTACGCATAACATGTTCTTACCACCTTAGCCTGGGACTCTGTTCATCTTCTCAGTACTATTAATGAGATGACAGAGTCCCAGGCGTTACTTTGAAACTCCACTTACGTGTTCGTTCGTTACAAATTTTGTCCTTGAGAGTAACTCCACCCACCATTCTATTTTTTTCTGTGGTATGAAGGTTTACGATAAAAAAATACGTTTTTATTATATGTAGGTTTTCTAGTTTTAAATTTATTCTGTTGATGAAATTGGATTTTTAAGTGTCGGTAGATAATGACTTTAATAATCCATGCCGAGAGGGTAATTAGTACCTAGAAGTAATCGTGCAAATAAAAATTATGAAAGCAAAGTCGCCGGCAATAATTTGTTATTTAAAAATATCGTGTAATACTTACGAGAAAATAATCAGTAGATATAAGAATGCACTTTGAAGTTGAAAGTTGAAATGTTCACGCAAACCGAACGTGTCAAACAAGCACGTTTCATGTGTTATCTCAACGATCACACTTTAGTATAAATACCAGCGTAGAATCCCAGTAGCTTCTTCACACATCACAGGAAATCAAAATGAAGACAATAGTTTTGTTTTTCATTTTAATAACAATGGCAGTAGCGGCTGCCCCGGCTCTATTCGGAAAGAAATTATCACAGACCAAGGAAGCTATAGAACAAATCCAAAAAACAAATAGTGACAACTTATATGTGGCTGCATCTAATGAGATGGCACAAGTTATAGAACCAAAAACAATGCCAAGCGCCGACAGCGGTATGCAAAATTCAAAAAAATCTAGTCAACCCAGAAAATCTCAACATGAGACGATTATTATCTGCTTAGTGGCTATTTCTGTTCTATTATTAGAGTACCATTGCTGAAATATTGTGATCGCCACGTAAACTAAAGCCTTCTACCCATACGTGGTAGTTAAGAAACTGTAGTACTTTTTTGATAGAGGCATTCCTCACATCTTCACAGCCATTGTATGGTTTCCTAAGATGTGACTGCGCTTGTGCATCAAAGGGCCACACTCGCACAGGATATTCATTGGTGTTTCTTCTGCCTCATGGCAGAAGCGACACTCTCCCGTACTAGCGAGACCCATTATTTTAAGGTGCCTATTGAGACGACAGTGCCCCGTTAGTGCCCTAGTTAACATGCACAAATTGCTCGTACTAAGCGACATGAGACCAAACGAAAATTGCACGAATCACATCACGAACACTATCAATACGTCATTTCTTCTATAAAAACATCTGATGATCACAATCAACGCTTCCACGCAATGAATCAAAATATTCATCACGAGAGTCCAGTGGGTTCACATGGCATGACGCCGCAGGAAAGATATGCTAAAATGGCGAATGCGGAGCGGGATATTCAAAACAGAAGGCAGTGCAGCTCTGGAGGCGCTTATGGACCAAGTCTTGGTAGTGCTGGCAGTGGCTCGGCAAGAACAAGTGCCGGTAGCGGTTCAGGGGCCGTAACCGTTTTCACCAACGCCAAGGCCGGGAATTGCGGTATTCCCTTGTTACCGAGTTGCTCACCTTCCGTGGTGTCCGGCACATTGAGTAAAGCAAGCACGTAGGTACTCTGCTCCCGCCTACAGTCAAAAAAGAAATCACTAAAATTATAAATTAGGGCTTATTTTTATACCTTTATTTTATTGTTATTTATATTTATTTTATTTTATTAAGTATTATATAATTATGTATATTTACAACGACTTTTATTTTGTAACTAAAAATATTAAAATAAAATTAAAATGTTTCAATTTTCATTTGGCATTTGTGACGCGATTTCCATAGGTATTTCGCGTAGTATTTCGATGCTTACTAAGCGGACACTTTTACAACTGTTTCCCCATATGACAGTGCTCTTTGCCTCTATCCTCAATCCTCCATAGTTCGAATAAGTCATAGGTACCGAAGTTAAGACCGAAAGTTTATACAACTAGCGCTGTTGCGGGCCTCCAATGCAATCAAAAATATGGCGGGAATTTTGAAACAACTTGCATAGCGGAGCGATATAATATTATTTTCACCTCTCCAGCACGAAAAGGGTGCGCTTGGTGCCTAAAAACTCGCAGAAAAATCGATTTCTGATGCGAGCGTGATTCGAAATTTGAACACGCTATTTAACTCACAGGAATAAACTTTTGATTTTATTATAGTATGTCCAGCCATAGCCAACTAGATTCGGCCCGCCATACTCGCTGTTGAGGTAAAAAGTTGTATATTTAACACGAGAGCAAATTTTTTATGTCTCGTGCGTGCCTTTAATCACTCACTTCGCTCAGTAGTGTATATTAGAATCACTCGCTACGCTCGTGATTCAATTCTATAGACTACTTCGCTAGTTCGTGATTTAAAGTCTGCACTCGCAGCAAAAAACGATTTTGCTCTCTAGTTGAACAATGTACTATAGTGCTTTACGTGTTATTGAGTAGCGCCTAGCAGGTACACCTTTAAGCGTAAGCTTAGAGGTTATTTGTTGAAGTCACATCTTTTCCCTGATTATTAATTTCTGTTTTGTTGTTTTTGTATTATGTTTGTGCCTTTGTAATGGTGAATAAAACTCTTTCTTTCTTTATTTATTTCTATATCTACTGGATTTACAAAGTACCTAGCCTAAAATAGATTCTGAATAAATATACTTAGCCGCTTTGTGGGCAAATTAGTCAAATTACATATTATTAAATAAATGAAACTACTAAATCATCATTGAACATTTATTTCTAGTTTCTACAAGTTTCGAACATTAATAATTAATCCCAAGAATAGAATTAAATTTGTATCTGTCTATCATTCAATGAGGTGGAAATAATAATCAAGCCCAATGTGAAAACCTCTTTGGTTGAAAGTCAGTTAAGTATATTTTAAATTACATGTAATAATCAGTTAAGTATAATAAATTTCATGTAATAATCAGTTAAGTATATTAAACTTCATGTAATAATCAGTTAAGTATATTAAACTTCATGTAACAATCAGTTAAGTATATTAAACTTCATGTAATAATCAGTTAAGTATATTAAATTTCATGTAATAAAAAAAATAATAATAACTCTCCAAAACTAATAAATAACTCGTGTAACTTCTCACCTTCTCACGGGTTAAATTAATCAAAACAAAAGAAAAAAATATCAAAAATTCATTCAGTGTAAACGGTTTTGCTTTTTTCTGCATCGTTGCACTCATATTAGGCGCATCTCTCTATGGGGGAGGGGAGGGGGAGGGGGGGCTGTTCAAGTAATACGTAAGCAGATTTGCAGATTTATTACAATTATTTAACCCCTTTCCTCCTTGTCGGCAAAAGTAAGCAAAGCTCTTACACAATGCTTACGTAAACATTGGTATATGCATTTATCTTTTAATTTATTCTGTTTTTTTTTATTGATTCGTGAGCAGCAGTTATAATTCTAGAAATAGTATTATAATGAAATAGAATTTTACACATATATGTGTAAATACTGCTGACGTAATCACCATTTAGACCCCCCCATCCCCCATGTCATCAAAAATAAGCAAAGCAAACCCTATAGTGCTTACGTAATACTTGAACGGGCCCTTACAAAACTTTTTAACATGTTTTTTTTTTATAATAGAAATGTTCATAAATATAATATTGCAAAAATTAAATTGTTAACTCCACATTCAGAATGGTTTTCTCTACAAGTTAATTCTCCTCCTCCTCTTCTACTTCTTCTTCTTCCACCTAAGACAAAGAAAAAAATAATACAATTAAAATGTACTTCTTACATAGAAAGGGTTCATAGGCAAAAAGGCGGCTGCAAAATATTCGAGGGAAAATACAATTATTTTTAACATTAACATATTTTATAAAGAAGCTTTGCCGTAAATGTATAATTTCTAAAAAGACTTTGGAGATACCACCAATCCTATTTATTCGCATTTCTAAACAAAATTTAAAATTTTGGGAACCTAACCAACATGTTACAAAATAAAAAAATAAAAAACCTGTATAAAAAGTATTATACGCGAACGTATATGCTGTGTAAATTTTGTATAAAAAGAGTACAATTTTCTAATAAAATATTTTCCTGACTGTACATACAACGAATGGAGTATTATTTGACCACACATTAATCGCCAAAACCTCTTTAACACAATACTTACATCAAATCCAAAACATTCACTGACATCTTTCTCTAGTTTGATGCTCCTCTCGAGGGCCTTTTGTCGCGCTTGCGTCATCAAGTCGACCTGTGGCTTCGACTCTTCCATCTCCTCTTCCTCTTCTTCCTCCTCCGATTCAGCTGATTAAGGAAAATCACAAGTACCTCATTAACAAAATGCTCAAAAACAAACAATATTCAAATATACATCAGTTGGTTGGCTGATTCACTTTAACTTTTAGAAGAGTTTTGGTTCATACATGTCCAAGGTCACTTTATGGCACATCAGATAAATGTTTAAAGTAGAGTTAGGTCTGTTGGTACTGTGGGGAAACAATATTAGCTAATTGAATTACCAATAGTGTTATCCTTCTCGTACTTGGACGCCACAACTGCCACTTGCTGAACTCCTTCCTCGAGCTGAATCACTTCCAATACGACGTACTGTTCACCGTCGCCGCCGTCCACCGTCACCATCTCACCGTTACTCATATTCTCGCTCAAATTCACCTCCGATGCGTCGTCGTCTTCTTCGTCCTCGGAATCGACTTCAATTGGCTAAAACAATTCCATACAAAATTTTATCTAATGTCTAAAAACCTATCTAAAGAAAAAACCATATGTAAATATGCATAAAAGTATTTCGATATAAAAGTAGTACAAGGAAGACACCGTACTTTCAAATATCGATTGAATCGATTATTATTTTATTTACTACCTGGTGGCCGCGACTTTGTTTGCATTTAAAAGTTTAAACTTAAATAACGTCAGACATCTTTATCGCTGTGAGAACGGTGTAAATTGATGTTACCAGTTGCGTGTTCCGCATATGTTCGACAAGCTTTCGTTGGCGTCCAATTTTGAGAGCTAAAGCTCTCTCCTTGTGGCCGGAGTCCGGATCGTGAACGGCAAGATGCCTGATCAGATTCCCCTTGTGTGCGAAGGTGCGGTTGCAATCCTGGCAAGTGTGTGTCTTCTCTTTGGGCGGCTTCGGCACATAGTCCGGATTGTGGTACAAGTTCTCGTGACGACGCAGCAGTTGCTTTTGTCTGAACAAAAAAAAAATTTTCACTTTATACAAAACATTCTTCCGTTAATAGTAGTATTTTATACAAATAAAAAGTGATTTAGTTTTTTTTTAAACATTTAAAAAGAATTTTTCAGATGCAGATAAAACATTGTATACAGTGGGACAGTTTGTATGCAAGAAAAGGGAACACTAAAGAATGTTGTTAATAAATAAAAATATAAACGTACCGGAATGATTGATCACACTCACTGCACATAAATGGTTTTTCATCTGTATGTTTGAGCATGTGAGATTTAAGATGCCGCATTGTTGTCGACGCATATGGACATAGTTCGCATTTGTAGCATTTTTCGCCTTCGTGAGTCTTAAACAAAAAATAAGTGATATGAACGGCAGCACTTTGCTGTTTTATTTCGGTGAACGAGTAAGGGATGCCAGAGCCCATTTCCGTATCCCTTCTCAATCTCCTTATACATCCTACTGTAGTCAAGTGGACTATTATCCCCTGTCTGTCGTTCTTAATATATAAAAAAGCCGCAATGCCCACACACCAACTATGTGAACCTGGAACGCGACATGAAGAAATCAATTTTTTTTTTAAATGCATCATTTGTACTCAGTATGTTTGTACCAACTTTCTTTTCGTTTGTACCTTAAGGGGGTCGCACATAGTGGGTTTCCAAAAACTGAAAAAAAAGGCAAATCACTCATTTTTACACTGGGATGAAAACTATAAAAACTGTCCTATCATTTATTTTACTTTTAACATAAATGAACACATCAAATTAGGATTTTTTTTTTGACAATTTTCGTTTCTTATTAAACAATGGTTAAAAATTACTATAAAAATTAATAATAATAACAAATAACTATTTACCTTATTGTGAACCTTGCAAGAATATCGGTCCGGGAAAGACTTTCCACACCGTTTACATTTCAACGGTTTGTCCGATGTATGGAGTTTTTGAATGTGAGTACGCAAATCTGTTTTTCGTCCACACTTTGCCGGACACAGCTCACATTTGTACACTGGTTTGTCTGCCACTAAAAAATATATATTTTTTCCAACATTGAAACATAATCATTATCTAAGGTTTAAATAAGATAATGCAATCTTTTGTGTTGTAGGTATTTCTTTAATAAAACAATATAAATACATACATATAAATATGTAATTAATGTTCTATAAAGCATTGATTACACAGGAAATGTCAATGTGAATACTGACCGTTATGTATGCGCTTGTGCGCCTTGAGCGAATTGGACTGCGTGAAGCACATGTTGCAGTTGTCGCACTTGTACGGCTTCTCCCCGGTGTGCGTGCGCAGGTGACGCTTCAGCTTGAACGTGTCCGGCGACGCGTAAGTGCAATGCGGGCACTGAAACCAACACACGTGCACCGTTCAAAATCACACTCCTCGCACACTATACATTGCCCGTCCGAGTCGCAAGTGTTTACCTGGTACGGTCTCTCTCCGGTGTGACAACGGACGTGACGCCGCAGCTTCGACAGCTCCACGGAGGCGTAGTCGCATTCCGAACACTTGTGAGGTTTCTCGTGGGTGTGCCGATAGCGTACGTGACGAACCAGCTCGCCTATATATCGTAAAAAAAAAACACAATTTCTTATACATACTCGTATTTATTTTTTAATACTAGCTGAGCCCTTGCACGCTTCGCTGTGTTTTACTTTGACGTTCAACGGTCAGCAGCTGCCACATGACAACGGCTAACTGCCGTGTTAAATGTGACAGCGGTTATCGTTGGCGAGTTAGTTCTCCTCGCTTTCGGAAGAGGTTATATTATTACGCAAAATATAAGATAAGATCAATCCTTGAAGCGGATTGCAAATTGTGTCGGTTTTATAATAAACTACCTGAGATAATCAGAGCCTTATCTATAAATAAATTTAAAATTGTCATTAAAACTAAACTCCTCTCAAAGGGCTATTATAAAATCACTGATTATTTAAATGATAATGAAGCCTGGATTTAAGCGATTCGGAGCTCATATTGTGTTGTATGTTTACTTTAATATTAATATTATTATCTTTATATTAATTGTAGGTAATTGTAATTTTATATTTTAAAGATGACAAAAAGATTAGTATCCTGAGTTTCTTTCGGGGTTTCTTCTCAGGATCGTCATCTTGGCTTTTTTCCGAAACCCTGGTAAATTTAAACTTATAATGACGATCATAAGAGTTTTTTGTAGAAACCCAATTGATAAATAAATATTTTGATTTTGATTTTTTTTGATTTTGTCAAAATTTCAAGTCAAACTAGTTTTCGAGCTTTTGAGAGGTACATACACAAACCAACACATATATTACATTCTGCATATCTCTTCTCTGTAAGAGAAGGTATAATTACTTACTATATTTTTCCTTGACCCTAATCTAGCCATGAAATCGAAAATTTAATTTTACGCTTTTTATTAACAAATACATACCTGAAGTTGTGAACGAGCTGCTGCAGTATTTGCAGGCGTGCGGTTTCACGCCGTTATGCATGTTGACGTGGTTTTGTAAGGAGACTAGTGTTTTGAATCCCCTCTCGCACACTCCACACTTGTGTGGGCGCTCGTCGGAATGAGACTTCAGGTGACGTATGAGTAAATAACTGAAAACATTAGTTACATTGTCATCACAAATAAATACTTTTATAACAAAAGTAGGCTTGTGGCTGATATTTCCAAACGACATTTTGAGAAAAATATCTTTTTTGATGATTTTGATATTTTTTTATCTTAGATGACTAATGACTACTACTTAGGACGCTACTTACTACTAACGCGCTACTTAGCTCTTGTAAACTGTGAAGTGTACGTTATTTCAAGTTAAGCAAGTTAAGTAAGTGGTGTTACAAACCGTCGGTGACTGATATAAGGGCAAAAGCTGCACTTGTATGTCCGATCGGTCCTCGGGACTCGTGGCTTTTGTTTCTTTGGACGAGGTTCCCCATCATCGTCGCTTCCCTCTTCATCAGCTGTATCATCTTCAATTTCAAACCGGTACACGTCTTCGGTCGAGTCGTCACCTTCCATCTTTGGCTGCGTTACCAAACAAAATGTTTATTTTAAACTCCTTTTCATAAAATAAGTCCCCTAGACGCGGCTCTGTCATCGTGCGACGGAATGTTATCGACGAGAATAACAGCTCTAATAATTAGTAAATTAATTTTGTGTAGGTTATGCTTATGCTTATGCTCACTGAGGTAACTGATTTATTATTTAGTTCCGCTGTTTCCCTTAGAACTTCTTGAATGAAACGAAACACATTCTCAGCATTGCTTCGTCAAATGTAAAGCTCAAATGCAACCAAAAACAGCTTAATTTTTTTGAAATTTTCAGGCAATCTTCAGATCAGCCCAGCCGGTGAGCTTTTGTAATTAATTAATAGGTACTTTTATGCCAAATTGTGACAATTGAAAAAATGGGGTAAGTCTGTGTGCTGGACGCGTGTGTTTGACTTGAACTTGTACATTACGATTAATATTTTCATTGAGCATATTGTCGAGTGTTACCTATCAAGTGGTGTAATTAAATTTTGGATATAAATGATTCCACCCACTATTGAAGCAATACACGTTATCACCTAAGATAAAATAAGACATCAGGTGGACGGCAGGGTGAAGCTGATAGATAAAACTACGCCTTCGCGCGATAGTACCCGTAGATACACGTCAAGTGAAAAATTTTCATTACAAAAGTTGGATAGCAAACCGACTTAATTATGTCCGTTCGTCACCATGTTGTAAGTAAACCTCAGAACAAATAAGAACTTTATTTGCACACGTTAGGTTATCACGTGAAAAGTATAATATTTGAAATAAATACTCACTTCTTTAATGGTGACGATGGGATTTGTGTCATCCTGTACCACAAGTACATAGCTAACCTCTCCCGAACCCACATCTGGGAGCAGTGTGACAGGCTCGAAATTACCAACTGCATTCATTATCATTGGCTCCTGCCCCTCTGTTAATGTCTAAATCACATCATATTAATTACTTTTAAGAATGCTTTTAAACAATGTTATTTAAAAAAAAAAATAAGTGTTTAAATAGTTACAAGCAAAAATTTAAAGATATTGATATGGCTGTCTACATAGTATGAATCTTACCACTTCATCTTCACCGACCGAATTAGAACTGGTCAATTTCTGATAGTAATAGCGACCCTCACTGTCGACAAAATATGTGGTATTTTCATCAGTGTCATCCTTTTCTTCGACTGCTTCTGTAAAAGGTTATATAAAATAGTTAGGAATGTTTTTCCTTGAATTTACAAAAATAACAAGTATTTTATAATAATTAATGGATACCTATAATTATTTGCTCTTGGTTTTCATCTGGAAGTGGACTTGTAACATAGTCTTCAATTTCCATAAGCCCCGGTTTATTTTTGGGAGAAGACATTGTTCTGAAAAAAAATATGCAATATTTCATGTTTTGTATCATCACGTTAATTAGTTAAATATTCAAACATCAAAAAATGTCTATTATAACCTTAAAGCACCATCCCATCTATTCCTATCTAATATGAAATGTTGAAAAACATAACACATTAAATTTCCATATACAAATAGCAATACATCATACCATGTGATTGTAACACATTATAAATAACATAATTAATGGTGTTATTACAAATTGAGAATGCAATAACTACAAAACTAACTGCTATTTTTCACCATAGAATAGGGGTAGTTTTTCGGTTTTGTCATTTAATTACTTATAATAAATTACTAGACTTGGTGACCGAGCTTCGCTTGGGCCAATGAAGGGTGTTTAAAGTTTTTTACAAATAAGCAAGTTTATGAAACATTATAAAAAAATTTCAAGAATACTACAATTGTCTAATAATTAATAATTCAAAATATAATAAAACGAGCAAGCAGTATTACTTTTGTAAAAACTACCTACCTAAAACGAATATCCTCAAAGATATGACCCTGACAGATCGATTTCTAGACCTAAAAATCCCCTACCCCTAACCCGTCGAGCCGTTTGGAAGATCGTCGTGGCATACAAGAATTCATCGTTTAGTATAAGTGTAACAAATCTTGGTCTTTATAACTTTTACAACAGTCTTCTTTTCTTTCTTACGTATAAAACCGAATTTTAGCCATAGTGCAATGGCTTAAATTTAGTTTTTGAAAATTTTACTGTCAAGTTAATTTTAATTATTAAATTATGTACAAAACAAATAGGGTACATATTCTACAAATATTAAATAAATACTCCTCATGGTATATCTGTTACTTTTGTATTTTCTCTAATAACTGAAAGTCTCCTTGCCTTTTAACAACTCCATATTTAACATACTCTATCTATAAATATTAATTTAGTACAATTCGTTGCATGCCTAATCTTGTGTCCTACTTTATTTAGTATGCGAAACTAACGCAAATATGTTACTGAAAACATCATAGTAAAATATATTTTAATGCTTCATGGAGTGCACTACATTATCACATTGTTTACAAACCATTGAACTATAAATGTGAGATGTGTTAACAATTTCGAATGAGCAGAGCATATCTCCTAATTTATTCACACAAAATAAATGAACGTTAATAAACCTACCTAACAGTTAATAACATTAACCATATATACATCTGCATCAACGTCAATGGATTCTATGTCATACCTAATCAAATTGTGTCCATTTACACGTACATACATGGACATGAATGACTATGCTATGGTTGTTTGGAGAGGATGATACAGCTAACAAAAATGCACTGTGCGTTTTTGGTTTAACTGCTTTCGTAGTGGAAACTTTGACTTGAAGAATGAACAGGGAGGACATCCAGCCACTAAGGTAAATAACAATGAATTGAAGGTCCGTACTGAACTACCAAGGATTTGTATGAAAATCTTCTAAAAAGCACAGCATATTTTGTTCGATGAAATATAAAATGGTTAGGTAAAAGAATATTTCTTGGTTTTTGGTTAGGTAAATGGTTAGGTAAAGGTAAGAGAATAAAGTCACGTAAAGGGTAAAAAAAAAAACATTAAATGTCACAGGTAGTTTTGTAGCCTTCCGACATTATAGCTAGGTAATCCCAAATCATTGAATTCCCTTATTGATTGAAAAGCTTCCCGAAATCAATCAAACGTTAAAATGTCGACATATTTTGATTGACCGCAATGACGTCCTAATTTGACAAAATGGGTCAACGATCTTGTGGGGCAAGTCGAGGTATAGTCTCTTCTTTTTGGTTAAGGCCTTCACAAGACCGTCTTCGTGCGGAATAGTTACTTCCACCAAAAACTTCAACTGCTCCCGGTCCATCAACACAATATCAAATCTATTCACTAGAATAGTCCTGTCTATGATGATTGGCCGGTCCCAATAGAGTTTGCTATGGCCATTCTCAAAAACTGGTTCAGGTGACAACGAAGCGTATTTCAAACAGAGTTCTTGATGCAGGAATCTGGCTGCTTGGTTGTGCCTATGCAGATACTCAGTGTAAGCAAGCGCGGAACAACCAGAAGCACCTAACATGTGGGAGTGTCTCTCCAGGATAGCAATGTCTTCCTTTATTATGTTGGTTCGGTGATTTCAGTAATTCCTCATCTTGCCCACCTGATCTTGTATCGCACAAACAAAACCCTCAGTTTCTCCGAAGAGATCACCGAAGCCCAGCCAGTGCACACGAAGGCTTTACGGTCGATATGAGGCTCATGGAGAGCCTTGTAAAACCGTTCGTGCAGCTTCTTCTCCTTCCGTAAGGCTTCCTTGACAGAGGTGCTTGGTATCACCTGATCATGCCATTGCCTATCTGCTAAGATTAGCTGTGTTGAGTCCATTGACACATTCTACAACCGCCTATGCAATATGCCACCCGAATCAGCTACGAAGAAATTTGTAAGGTTGTACATCTTGCAGTTGTGCATGGTATTAGTTATAATTATTATAAACAAGTGAGGTATTCCACTTTAAACACTAACAAACCGCCCCTAATCCATTATATTGCAAGAATATAATCTTTTGTTTGAGTAATGATGATTTTAAACATAATGTTGACTTGTGATTTTGATTCTAATTTTATTAAGAAATTAGAATCAAAATTAGAACTTGTCAGTCCGCTGCCTCCACTCGAGTACCTTCCAGCTCCAGGCTTAGAAAAGAATCCCATCTTAACCTATGGGGGTGCCTTAAAAATCGACTAAGGCAATGATTTCCAAAAAAATATGGTAAATTGTTTAAATCAATTTAAATTAGGGATTCCTATGATGACTCCAATAATGTAACCAAAGGTGAAAAAAATCTATACTAAATTATAAAGTATGTTTGTAATAAATAAACTGAAAAACTACTGGACCGAACTTGAAAATCTTTCACCTATAAAAAGCTACATTGTCAGCGAAAAACATGGGCTAGTGTCGCGTGCTACTGTTTTAAAATTACATTTCAAAATACTAAGTTATACTTAGTAATCAAAACACTGGGTAGTCTGAACATGAAAACTATAGTAAAATCTAAGTGAATATCTAAAGAAACTCTCAAAAAGCAATTAACAAATTACAAGATGAAAATTCAATATGTAGGTACCTAATATTTTAACAGAAGAAACACCCAAAATCCATTTTCGAGAGTTATTCGAAGCCTTCACAGAAACAAATAAAGTACACCGAGCCACCAACTTTCTATTTTTTATGATAAAATACTTTTCACAATGTGAAAACCGCTCAGTTATGTTGGTAAAAGGTAATCGTACTCTTTACCGACGTCCGCCATTTTATGCACAGTATTGTATACAAAACATTTAAATGTACTTACATAAAACACGAAATAATTATGTAGAGAAGAGAAATCAATTGGAGAATTAAATAAAAACTACAGCATGTTAGTTCATCGTAATTTGCACGGTTTTTTAATATCACTTCTACTCTTAATAAAACATACGGCACTCGCGCACTCGCGGAGACGCTTCTTTCTTCTTTCACAAAGTCAAAGTGAACTAGGAACTAGTGAAGTGAAGTGAAATCATGAAGTGACGTGATGCCGTCTGTCTGTGTAATGGAGGTAGGGATGGACGATATAGTAGTATCGATGCAAATCGAATGAAACCGTTGTATTGTTCTTCAACATCGATTATACATCGATATATTTTATTCGATACATCGAAAAAGCAAACCTACTAAAAATACTTTTTATTTGATAGACAAAATACAGTTTCCAACATTAGGTAGGTACTTAAAATCGCCTTTAAATATCTTACTATATTGGGAACATCGGTTTCGGTTCCATTAGAAAAACTATTTTCTAGGTGATGACTAAACAAAAAAACGGATTGAACGGCAAACTTTTATTTTTACAAAGCATTGATAAAAAGTATTAGGATATTTAAGATATGATTATTCGTCGATTTTTGTCTACATTTATTTTCATATAAATTTTAGTGCAATGAAGCTTTTTTATTATTAAATGCCTGTTTTTTACATCTAAACCACATTCATATTCAACTTATACAAAAAAAAAAAACAATCGATGTATGGGAACCATCGATTGTATTTTTTGATATATCGATATAACATCGATCCCATTTTCCGATGCATAGTGGTCGACAACGGCGACCATGTGAACTACGCAAGACCGGTGTGGTCAGTTATAAAAAAAAACTCTATGGCTAAGTACACTTACTCTATGGAAGTTGAGAAAGATAAGAATAAAAATGAAAAAGATAAAATATATAAATGAGAATAAACCCAGACTTAAAATAATGCAGTTAATTGAAACATTTAAAAATATTAGTATTTCATAACAGAATTATTAATATCGTCTGACACAGAATACTAAATAAACATTAATAACAAAGTAATAATCTTAATAACAAGAAAATCAACGAATTTGTGAACAATTAAAGTATATTTAAAACTAGCAGCACCTCATCAAAATCTATAAAACATTATTAAAGTGTAAGCCGGCAATTTCGAAATTTGTGGTCCAATTATGTACTCTTGCTCTGTGGTCTGTACCTACTAATTTACTTTTTAAATTTTTGTCCAGCGCTCGTCCAGCGCTACAAGGTACAATGAATTCCATGTGTTCTGTACAATGTTATATTAATAATAATAAAACTATGTATGTATACTGCTTTTTTCTCTCACACTTTGTGTTAAGATATGCAACCTCATTATCTGATATCTGCTCTATAGACCGTTGCTTAGCAACGGTTTACTTATTTATAAATTGATATATAATTATGTCAAGAGAGAAAATAAATGTTTCTTTAGTTTCTACTAGTGTTATAATTATTAACAAATAAACATTCCTTCACATGGTAGCAGAGCGATGAAATGATCTAGCGATTATCAAGGAAGATGTCAGTTATAAAAATCGAACCACTAGGAAGAGATAATTACGATACGTGGGCGATACATGCAAAAGCTTACCTTACGAAAAATAAGCTTTGGAAGCATGTTACAACACCACTAATCAACAATCCCAGTCAAGAACAGATAGAAGCAGATGATTTGACAAAATCCGAGCTATTGCTGCTCATATCAGCTTCTGAATTAAAGCAAGTGAAAAACTGTGCAACTGCTAAAGGAATCTGGGACACACTTGAAGGTATTTACGCTAGTAAAGGTCCTGCCCGAAAAGCCACACTTCTGAAACAAATTGTCTTGACAAAATTAACAAACAATGGGGACGTAAGAGAGCACTTAAAGAAATTTATGGACAACGTCGACAAACTTAATGATCTAGGCGTTGAGATTAACAGCGACCTACTGTCCATAATCATGCTCTACAGTCTTTCTGATGATTATGAAAACTTCCGGATTGCAATCGAAACGCAAGAGACTTTACTAAGCCCGGACAAACTAAAAATAAAAATAATCGAAGAGAGCGATGCCAGATGCCGCAACGCAGACTATAGTGAGCAAGGATCGTCCAACGAGGAAGTATTTTATGCAGTCTGTAAAATCTGTAAAAAGCAAGGTAACATATTTAAACGTAAAGCTCACAAAATTTGCACGAATTGCTGGCAGAAAAATGCTCCTAAGAAGGTCTACAAACCTGACAAAAATAATTTTACTCAGCAATCTCTCCTGTGTAAAAACGGAAAGGAAGCTGCTAACAATATTTGGGTGTTAGATAGCGGTTGCACCTCACATATGACATATCAGAAAAACTTGTTTAAGGATATGAAAAGTACATCCCGAAAACTGAACTTTGCCACTAATGAGATTACCGCTGATATAAAAGGCACAGGTGTTGTACCAATAGTTACTCAGTGCGGATCACTAACTACAGCTACAAACCTAAGAAACACACTGTATGTACCTAGTTTGAGTACAAATTTGTTGTCAGTTGGAAAAATAACGGACGCTGGTTGCTCCGTTCACTTCACCAAAAATAAAGCAACTGTGAACAATCCTAAGTGCGGTACAACTATTATCGCCAAAAAACACTCAGACGGGCTCTACTACGTTAAACCTGAAAAACCAGAACAACGTAATAACCTTACCAATGATAATGTTCCAAAAACAAAGATGAACAACTCAACTACAATGGAAGAATGGCACCAAAAACTTGGGCACATGAATGCCAAAGATATGAAACTCGCCCTCAAAAATGACTTATTGATTGGACTCAATTTTGATGCCAACGAAACTTTATCTGATTGCGAAACCTGCATCCAAGCAAAAATGCATCGAGTACCTGCATCTTGCGAGAAAACAACTCTAAGAACGACGGAACGCTTACAAATAGTTCATAGTGACGTGTGCGGTCCTATTCACACACCCACACTTGGTCAGAACAAGTACTTTGTCACTTTTATCGACGACTACAGCAAATACTGCCAGGTCTATCTTATTAAGAACAAAAGTGAGGTACTAAGCAAGTTCAAAGAGTTTAAACAACAAACTGAAAACTTTACAGGAAACAAAATAAAATTTCTACAATCTGATAATGGCACAGAATACGTAAATAACGAGTTTAAAAGCTTCCTCAAACAAAACGGGATACAACGCCGACTGTCAGCACCTTATACCCCACATCAGAATGGTGTTGCTGAAAGAAAAAACCGCACTCTAATAGAGAAAGCGAGAGCCATGATCTTAGGTTCTAAGGCTCCACGATATTTATGGGGTGAAGCACTGTTAACTGCAAATTATCTATCAAACAGATCTTTGAATCAGGGAATTGAAGGGGCTACACCATTTGAGAAATGGGTCGGCAGGAAACCCTGCATAAATCATTTATATACCTTTGGAGCAAAAACATTTGTGCTGCTGAAAGGCACAAACATGCACAAATTTGCATCAAAAGCAATCCCTGGAATGTTTACAGGATATTCTGAGACATCAAAAGCGTTCAGAATATACCTACCTTCAAAGAAAACTGTTATCACCTCGAAGGATATTAGAGTTCTAAAGAAAATGTACTTTGAAGAAGACACCAAAGGCATGGAAAACTTTTTTGAAAATTTGAACGAACATGACTTGAGTGATGATGACAGTGAAGACAAAACAGAAATATTTTTCCAAAACAACAGTATACTGCAACCGCAACAACAGCAAAACGATGCACAAAATAATGATGGCTTACAACATGATAACATTCACAATGCTGAAAACATATCTAGTGAATATGAGTCTGCTTCTGAAGACGAAAATGACATTCGTGATGATATAGAAGAAGTGAATGATGTTTCTACTGAAACAACTACTCACGAAAGTGAACATGAAGAAATAGAACCAACTCGCATGCAACTTCGTGATAGAACACTGATTGAACGACCAAAAAGATTCGATGACTTCATAATGGCTGCAATAGAAGCTGACAAACCTGTAGAACCCCAATCATATAAGGAAGCTATGAAGTGTACCGATAAAGCTGATTGGTTGGATGCCATGCAAAGTGAATTTACCTCACTCAACGAGAACCATACCTGGGATTTGGTAGATCTGCCAAAAGGCAGAAAGCCTCTGCCCTGCAAGTGGGTCTTCAAAATAAAATCAAATCCAGACGGTTCAGTAGACAGATACAAAGCGAGACTAGTCGTAAAAGGATTTTCCCAGAAACCGGGCATAGACTACGACAAAACTTTTAGTCCAGTAGTTCGACTGAGCACTGTACGAGCCGTATTGGGCCTGGCTGCTCAAGAAAATATGGTTTTGCAGCAGTTTGACGTTTCGACTGCATTCTTAAATGGTTCAGTAAAAGAAGAAATCTATATGATGCAACCTGAAGGCTATAGTGATGGCAGCACGAAAGTCTGTAAATTAAAAAGAAGTCTATATGGTCTTAAACAGGCACCTTTGTGCTGGAATACATGCATTTCAGAATATCTTACTAATTCTGGCTTTAGACAAAGCACAAAAGATCCCTGTCTCTACATTAGCGAACAGGTGCTAATAGTTCTCTATGTAGATGACGGATTAGTTGCGTCAAAGAATGAAAAATCTGGAGCAGAATTTATTAAACAACTGAAAAGTCGGTTCAAGATAACAACCAAACCAGCCTCATACTTCTTAGGGATGGAGTTACAAAAAACTAAGGATGACAATATTACAGTTGACCAAAAAGCTTACACTAAGAAGGTACTAGATAGATATGGAATGGCAAACTGCAAGTCTGTGCCAACACCTGCTGTAAAAACTACTCAACAGGAAGAGGAAGACGGAAGCAAACCTGATGCCACGAATTTTCCATACAGACAGGCAGTAGGCTCTCTGGCATACTTGATGGTAGCTACAAGACCCGACATTTGCTACGCAGTAAGCGTCGTGTCTCGGCACTTAGATAATCCCAGAAAGTTGGATATCCAAAATGTGAAACGGATTTTTAGATACTTAAAGGGAACTATTAATATAGGACTGACATTTAAAAGGTTCGGCATAGAAAAGATGCTCCTAGGATACAGCGATGCTGATCACGGTGGAGACCCCACTACGGGCCACTCTACTACAGGAATGGTTTTCCTATTCTCGGGACCAATCATGTGGAAGAGCCAAAAGCAAAATACTGTGGCGATTTCATCTACAGAAGCTGAGTTGATCGCTCTTACTGAAACTGCCAAGGAACTAATTTGGTTGAAAGGGATTTTGGAGGATATCACCAAATTACAAGAAGTACCGGTGATTAATGTGGATAATGAGTCAGCCATAAAGCTTTCAGATCACCCTCCTCATGAGTTTCACCGAAGAACGAAACACATAAAGCTCAAGCATTTCTTCGTGAGGGAACTTGTAACTAATAACGAGCTACAAGTTATGCAAGTACCAACTGAACTTCAACTTGCAGATATGTTCACGAAGCCCTTATTTGGACCAAGATTGAAGACACTATGCAGCAAAATTGGAATTAACAAAACTTATTCCAATTTTTAAAAGTTTGGTGGGTGTTAAGATATGCAACCTCATTATCTGATATCTGCTCTATAGACCGTTGCTTAGCAACGGTTTACTTATTTATAAATTGATATATAATTATGTCAAGAGAGAAAATAAATGTTTCTTTAGTTTCTACTAGTGTTATAATTATTAACAAATAAACATTCCTTCACACTTTGTAATATCATAGAGTAAGTAGTACTTAAGGCTGCGGACCGTTAAAAATTGACTCTCATCGAATTTTTGGCGCTGCTTATAACATTGTTTTCAAACTGATTTAGGAAAAACTTAGAAATATTTTTATAACCAAGAAAAAATTATAATATGGTTAATAGTTAAGTATTTTTTAAGCGTTTGTTTATAGGGTATATATTAGGTAAAAATGGAGTTAAACACAGCTCTGCCAAGCCCTACAGTATGTTGAGCTATGTTCACGGACCAATGACATAACAACTAATGATAAATTAGAAAATCTATTCAGATGTGAAGTTTTCTTATGTGGTCGTCCTTAAATTGATCTGATTATTTTTTTGCAAAACTAATTCATGTTCTTAAGTAAGAACGTTAAATATTGTCTTTTATCAAATTTTTCACTAATTTTTTTTTTCATTTTTAACATAGTTACGTAACAACAATTAGAAATTAACATTTATTATCATAAAGGACAAGTGTTTAGGTACAATAAAAAGCTATGGTTTCTGTATAAAAATTAAGAAAAGTAATTATTTTATTGATAAGAAAATACCGGCAATCAAACTCCTCAGTGACCGGTGAGCGGTCGTTGCGTTCAGACGTGTGCTCCGTGTTAAATTTTTACATGTTTTTTGCGATCGAACAAATATCTTTGTCTCGCTCACTCTCAGAGATTTTGCGCTTCTGTTAGCATATCGAAAGTTGCTTTACTTTATTTATTTTCAACATTATTTTCGAACTTTTTGGTAGTTAGTTAGTTTTTGTTTTTGTTATATATATTATTATTGGGTCATAATGGAAAAAGATATGCTTGTCTAAAAAAAGGAAATGCAAGTCAAATATCATAAGCATTATATATTATATTCGTATATGTTATATTGTATTATATTATATTATATTATATTATATTATATTATATTATATTATATTATATTATATTATATTATATTATATTATATTATATTATATTATATTATATTATATTATATTATATTATATTATATTATATTATATTATATTATATTATATTATATGTTATAATCATTATAAAAAAAATTAGGTATATATATATTATTACTAGCTTTTATGGAAGAGTGAAGGCTCCTGGCACAGGCTTCCGCTCAAAAAAAGTCTTCAATCATGTAATATCATCTCAATTTCTAATAATGAAATGAACACAACCTTATTCACAATAATAATATAGATAATCTGCTAGCAACTTTTCTATATTCTAAATTAACTAAAACTAATTCTAAAAAACAAGTCTGTTTCTAAAATTTCTAAAATATCTAAAATTTCTAAAACTTCTAAAATTTCTACATTTCTAACATACTAAAATTTCTAAAATTTCTTGGAGCTAGCGCGCCGACTGTATTCTATTTATTGGATTAACTATTATAGCATAACAATGCATGTATCATATATTTAGAAATGTTGAAAATTGGGTATTTTCAATAACATGAAATTAAAAAAATTCTCTTTCTAAGTCTCTTTCTAAAATTTCTAAAACTTCTAAAATTTCTACATTTCTAACATTCTAAAATTTCTAACATTTCTAAAATTTCTTGGAGCTAGCGCGCCGACTGTATCTATTTATTGGATTAACTATTATAGCATAACAAATCCATGTATAATATATTTAGAATTGTTGAAAATTGGGTATTTTCAATAACATGAAATTAAAAAATGTCTCTTTCTAAAATTTCTAAAACTTCTAAAATTTCTACATTTCTAACATTCTAAAATTTCTAACATTTCTAAAATTTCTTGGAGCTAGCGCGCCGACTGTATCTATTTATTGGATTAACTATTATAGCATAACAATGCATGTATAATATATTTAGAGATGTTGAAAATTGGGTATTTTCAATAACATGAAATTAAAAAATTTCTCTTTCTAAGTCTCTTTCTAAAATTTCTAAAACTTCTAAAATTTCTACATTTCTAACATTCTAAAATTTCTAACATTTCTAAAATTTCTTGGAGCTAGCGCGCCGACTGTATCTATTTATTGGATTAACTATTATAGCATAACAAATCCATGTATAATATATTTAGAATTGTTGAAAATTGGGTATTTTCAATAACATGAAATTAAAAAATGTCTCTTTCTAAAATTTCTAAAACTTCTAAAATTTCTACATTTCTAACATTCTAAAATTTCTAACATTTCTAAAATTTCTTGGAGCTAGCGCGCCGACTGTATCTATTTATTGGATTAACTATTATAGCATAACAATGCATGTATAATATATTTAGAGATGTTGAAAATTGGGTATTTTCAATAACATGAAATTAAAAAATTTCTCTTTCTAAGTCTCTTTCTAAGTCTCTTTCTAAAATTTCTAAAATTTCTAAAACTTCTAAAATTTCTAACATTTCTAACATTCTAAAATTTCTAACATTTCTAAAATTTCTTGGAGCTAGCGCGCCGACTGTATCTATTTATTGGATTAACTATTATAGCATAATTAATGCATGTATAATATATTTAGAAATGTTGAAAATTGGGTATTTTCAATAACATGAAATTAAAAAATTCTAGTAAAATATTAAAAGCAATAAGTAGAGCAAGATTCTATTGATAAATTACGAGTATTATAACGCAGGATGTCAGCGGAGGTGCTCCCCACGCGCACGGTTTTTTTCGACTCTATTTCGTAGTTTTGCACCGATAGACTGAGCTCTTAACCAATATAGAGTCACCCATCCCGTCTCACATTGAAACTTTTTGATTTATTTTCTTTCTGGCTCACTTGATGTCGCTAGTAATGTCGAATTTGATGTTACATATTATTTTGTGGTACTGGGTGTGGGAAGAAAACCGAGAAAATCCAAAGCTGTAAGTAGGTGACGACAGGTGGCGCTGTGAGTGAGTGATGCGTAGAGGGAGTGATCAGATAAAGTTACTCTATAACTTTATAATCTGTGTCATATATTATAAGTTACTCTATGATCTGTGTCTATGGTGATCGTTTGACTGACCTGACTCATAATAAATAACATAATAACAAACAAATAAATACATACATACGGCAATTGTCATTGTTTTTTTTTTTGCAAATATTGAGATTATAGCAAGATAATCTGTTTATTTAAGAACAAAATGTATGAAGTGTGGTCAGTTTCAAAGCTTAAAACTGAATTGAGGAAAAAGAGGTGCTTCTTTACGGGGTAGAATAGCAGATCTTGTTAGCAGGTAAAACAAGATTTCTCATCCCTGGTTACAAACGAAAGACATTTAAAAATGTGACTAGTTTAGCTCCTAAGGAGTGTTCTTTATCAAAATCTTAGTAACAGTAGTAGCACAGTGCTACCACCATTAACAAAACATCACATCCTATTAATATTATAAATGCGAAAGTTTGTTTGGATGTATGGATGTATGTATGGGTGTTTGTAACTCTTTCACGCAAAAACTACTGAACCGATCACCATGAAATTTTGCATACACGTTGTCTGGGACACCGAAAGAACATAGGCTACCTTTCATCCAGAACGCGGACGAAGTCGCGGGTACCAGGTAGTTCGTTTATATTTTAACGAGTGAGTTGTTAACCATACCCTTGTTATTATTGTTTGCTATGATGAACAAAGTATAACAATGTTCAATTAATTAAATAACAATCTATAATTTTTATTTAATCTTGCAGATTTAATAAAAAACCAGATAATATATGAGTGTTTAAATCTTTTTCTTATATGGGATCATTACCTACATTTCAGCCAGTACCATTGAAGTTTAAAACCTTTAACAGACCATACCTTCAATGAAACGTTTGCAATATGTAATTAATTTAAAAATACATTCAAGTGGCAGTATAGAAGAAGCATCTTGTGAATCAGTTGCTAGCAGTGGAACATTGCTCATTGCAAACATGTTGCTATGGCTCTCTGCAACCGACCATATGGTGAGAGAAAAAAATAATATAATTAAGCACTTGGCAACAACAGAAAAGTTGCAAAAGTTTCACATGCCAAAAAATGCAAACCAACGAACGATTGCCAACGAAAAGAAAATTAGAAAACATTATATTTTCACCTTGTGCTATGAAAATAAATAAATTAGAAATTCAGAAATTTAATATTGAACTACTCTTCCCCCAGTATGCCCTTAAAGCAATTATACAAACCAGCCAATCCACATGCTGTTGAATAGGATTATAGTTACTGCAGAGAAATAAGAAAAAATCATAAATGATTTATTAGCTTTCATATATACCTACGCCTGTAATATTTTCTGTTATTTCAGGAGTGGAGCAGATCTCGATGCGTCCCGACGGACCGAAATGACTTTATCACGACAGCAATAGTTCAGAACAATTAAACGTTTAGAGTGTCATAATGCATGGAATTGAATGTTTTTTTTTGTTTGGCTTTCTAAAGGCCTAAAATAAAGGTTTATTTAAAAAAATTGTGGCTTTTTTATTCTTTTTTGAAGGCAAGTAATGCTCTTATTCCCTATATCTATACCTTAGTACTAATATTATAAAGAAAGAAGATTTGTATGTTTGTAATGAATAAATTCAAAAACCACTGGGCCGATTATAATTTTTATAATATTGAAATTTTTCACTTCTATTTTCAAAGCTACGTTATCAGCAAGTAACATTGGCTATATCTTATAAAGTTACGCGGGACATGTCGCGTGCAACAGCTAGTTTTTTGTAAATATATTTTGCACATTGAAACTCGTACGCTTTCTTACCGGTGACTTTAAATGGCGGTTAACCTACTTTACTCAGAGATGGTGGTTATTGCCACAGTTATTGCGCAGAAGTCAAAAATTAGGAATCACAGGGGGGCTAGAGGGACAAAGGGTGCGCGTGCGTAGCGCTGGTTGGCTAGCCAGTCGTAATCCGTCCCCCGCTCCGATACGCCGCCCCGCGGACTTCTGACTGTACAGTCGTGTTTTAAAGTGTTATTGCTTTTTATTATTATTGTTTTTTGTTAAGTTTGAGTTTGTTTGTTATTGTTGGGTTTTTTATTAGTGTATTTTTAGTTGATAGTGAATATGTCTAAAAGAAATACTGCTTTGAAAAGACAGGCACGAAAAATGGTGTATGACATGCATTGTTTTGTTAAAAGAGAAACCAATGAATTGATTGATTCTTTAAAGCAAATAGGTTTAGGTTTAGAAATTTATTTATTCTCACAAAGAAATACAAATTCACTTACGTGAGAAACTTAAAACTAATACTTATAAAACAAATTAATTCACGTTGCAAGCATACCTACTTTAAAAAAAAACATATAATAGCAAACACTTACAAAATATAAAAAAAAACACGTAACACCTTCAACTTAACTTGTTTTGCGAATATTAAAGTAATTTTCGAATATAATATTATGTTAAATGGGGTAGGATTTATGGCAAATAAAACAACTGAATTTACGTGTACAAAAATGAAAAACGTTTTATTAATCCACCGATTCGATTACACCTTTTGAGAGGTCTCCAATTTTGGTTTGAACAACCCCGATTTACATCAAAAATTTAAATCTAAACTAGAGTATTCAGTTTTCGTTACTTGGTTGAACTACTGCTAGCACTATTAATATTCTTTGTATAATTATTTAATATAACGTTAGAAAAGAATGAACAAATTATTTTATACATCGTAACGGACGGTGAGCCACAAAGTTCACATATATTATTAAAATCTAGATCAAAATAATCAGATATAAAATAATTATTTATTTTTATTAATGAAAAGTTACAATTGTATTATGTGCGCGACTGTATCCATGCGCAGCTATCCCTACCACATTTCGCTCAGCGCTAAACTTATGTGCCGCTGCCTATACTGTCTATCTTCTATCTATATAATATATTTTATATTATCTAAGTATCAACACTGGCAGATGCTAATGCAAATCGATTAATTTCATTTAATTAATTAATCATTGATTGTTTTTAATTGGTAAAGGTGGAGCAATTTTTTTCCAGCTCTGGAGCTGTTTTTTCGTGCAACCTAATAATACGTATTTCATAAGATATGTGCCTTGCAATGGTCCAGTTTATTTTTGCGAATATAATTATTTATAAACTGGAGCAATTTTTATAAATTTATAATTCGATGGAGCAATTAACTATACCTACATCGATTTATGCTTTTGTTTTTGCATTATTTGTAACTTAATCCGGTTAGGGTTATGGCGGTCTATTCTACCACTCTACTTTCCATGGTTACAATCATAGACATAGTATACTTCGACTATGTTTATGGTTACAATATAACCACAGCACAAATAAATGTTCATTGTCATGGGCATGGGCATCGTTCTCGTTCTGTGTAGCTATATAGTGTTCTGTGTTATCAAAATAATACAAAGTGTGAGAGAAAAAAGCCTTTTTTTATTATTAACACATATAACATTGTACAGCACACATGGAATTCATTGTACCTACGGCAGCGCTACAAAAATTTAAAAAGTAAAGTAGTACAGACCACAGACCAATAGTACATAATTATATTGGAGAACAGTTCGAAATTGCCAGGGTTACGGCCACAAACTAAATAGTAGATACTAACGTATCAGACGGAAATCTGCAGTACAAATGCGCTGGACATGAGCTCGAGTACTTTAATTTCATCTGATTGGTCATAGCAAAATAGAACATTTGACTTCCCCGCCCCTCTCAGCCTCTCACCCCTTTGTTTTTTTACGGGCTATTAGTCCTTGAATTTATTTTTAAGTAAGGAAATATCATCACAATTAAAACACAGTAAATAATGCGTACATATTTATTTTTTAGGATATAGACAAACAACATGGACTTAATATACGCCCGTACTAACAAAGTGTGCGATAAACTCAACAGATTACACTATAACACTGCACATCACTGAGTCCTGTCACGAACTTGTATTTTCTGGCACACAGCCAGAAATACATACTTAATACTTAATATAATAAATGTATCCAAAGATTGTTATAATTAAATTAGTAGATATATAAAAAGGCGGAAATTAATCGACGCAACAATATAAACAACAATGACCTTACAAAACAAAATGGCTTCCTCTCTTAGTACAGATCGCTATAAGGCAATCAAGGCGATGAGAGGGGAGGTGAAATGTCATGTTCTATTTTGCTATTACCACAGGCTATAAAATTCCTATGTCTAGTGAATTTTCCTTGAAGATTACTAGCCGTGGTTACGGCGGTGTAGAGTAGATACTAGAGACTAATGTAGAGACATAGTATATTAATAGGAAATTAATATACTGTGGTAGAGATATGGAGGGTAGAGGTAAGGAGTAGGTGCTGTATACATACCGACTCATATAATAGACAAACATAAAATGAAAAAAAAATCAAAATGAAAAACCGAATCAAAATAAAACAAATACTTACAAAAGACCACCGTGAAATAACGGCACATGTGCTTTTGTGTTTCGATTAGCGAGTAAGGTACATCAGAGGAGCCCGTTGCCCTATCCCTTCATAATCATGCTATGGTCAATGGTCGCCATGTCATCGCCATCTAAGAATATTAACGTGCGTTATTATTCTAAGATCGCCATCTTATTGCCAAATAAAATAAAAAAATAAAAATAAAAACCTACACTACACCTGTGGCGTTGCTTGTGTTATAGGCGACGGTAGCCTATCTACTATTAAGTGTCTGCCTGTCTGTCGACTTTGACAAAGAAAAAATCTTCTAGCAAAGATGCTGGTGTCTGGGTGTAGACAATAAAAAAAAACTTCCAGAAGCGACGCGTCACGTGACTGACGACGCGTTCCACCATGCGACGACCGCGTCGCTTTACGTCGGACAAGGGAAGTAAATTGCCAATACAAAATTAGGAATTTATTTATTACGCTCTTTTCGTAATCAAGGTGATTAGGTATGTTAGGAATTTACATGTAGGTATACATGTTAATTCCTCTTTAAATGAAAAGTTACGACTGACTATGTCCTAATTGGCCACTATGGTTTCGTAATTTCGTTTTTCGTGTTTTTCTAAAATTTACATTGTCGACAAATTCTGAAAAGTATAGTAGTATACCTACGCACTCACTCGGCTTGCTCCTCGCGGCCCGCCGCCAGTTGAGTAATTGTTTGCGTAAAATGAAATCACCATCGCACGATGAGATCGTACGATCGTGGCCAATTAGGACGCCCCCTTACGTTTGTATTTTTTGTCTATAAAATTAATAATATGCATCTCTCAAGCAAGATAAAGTCCACAAGAATGAAGTCGCAGACATCAGGATTATTATGTAAGAAAATGAAAATCAAAACATAGCCTGTCTCTGTGGTTTATTCAATGGAAATAAAAACAATAACAGTTGCCTATATAGGATAGGATAATCCGGATGAAAGGTGAATTTTAAACTAAATGAAATGATACACACGTTGAAAAATGAAATATAATATCACAGTAAAACATATACATAATAAGATTAATAAGAATTATCTCAATATAAAACTTAACCATAACAATCGCAAGCTTTTGTTAACGTATTAGGGTATCTACTAAAAATATCATCCAATCTAAGTATGGTCAAGTTTAAATAACATATGAAATGCAAAACAAAACAAAGAAGAAATTCCCCATAATTATGATTCCAAACCTTACTTATACTTATATATTTTTGGCCCCGCGTTTTCTAAAGGACGACTAGTAAAAAGAATTCCTCTTCCGAAAGCAAATCAATCGTCATATTTAACTATAACACTACAATCTTGACAACTTCACTGTCACATCTTACTATCAGATAAAAAAACATATGTACCTATTTAGGAGCAAAAATTATATCGATTGAATAATATTGTACAAACCAATTGAAAAAAATCGATAAAAACATATATTAATTATAATTATATTACAAATTCAAAAGAGTACTTTCAATATCGCATGCTTTATTTTAATGGTAGGCATTATTATAGATTTAAGTGATACCTATACATAGACCAATATAATATCTATGACGAGATAATTGAAATAATACGTGGGTACCTACGATCATAAAAAAAAACCAGAAAATATTCACACATTACAAACTATAGGTAAATTTAAATTTCTGTATATCCGCTATAACCAAGCAATTACAATACAAAGTCACCCGCCGCGTCTGTTTGTCTGTAGGTCTGTATAATGCATTTATTAGCTCTACTCGCACGCGGGAAATCAATATATACCTACAGACAATGTTAACTTAATTGTTACATAAGCAATGTTCGTATAACGTAACTGTATGAGAGCCTGGTGCCCGTGGTAGGTATTGAAAAATAGCTGTAAATTGATAGATATATTAGGGGTTGTCATAAATTAAAAACTACGCGCCAGAAAATAACAGATTGAACGGATTTTTATTTTGAGACGGTACGAAGTTCGCCGGGTTAGTTAATTTAATTATTATATTATAAACTCAATAAAAGTTTTATTTAAGATGAAAAAAAAACAATATTTCTGCCCACGTCTGTCTGTTACTCCGCTACTAACTATGTACTTGTAAACCACCCAGCTCATTTTGATAAGGTTTTCACTAAAAGCAAGAAGTATAAACGAGGAAAATTGGAGACGAGGAGACGAGGAGGAAGCCGGGAGCGCGTTGCTAGTCTAATTAAGTTCTAAGTTACCTAAACCTACATCTACTACCTAATAACTATTGATAAGGCAACGGAATGCCGAATTCCTTCCATTTAGGTATCAGGAATTGTACTACAACTAACCTACAAGCTAACTTGACCTAGGCTTACAAATAACCTACCTACCTACAGTAAAATTTGGCACAAAGTAAATCTTAAATAACCAGGCAAGTTGTGTTGAATTTATTTGTTAATTGTGGTACCATTACATAGTTCCATTGATGGAACTAAAGCAAATATGTTTGCAAAATTAATGATACGACGAAGTTTTATGTTTTCCAATGAGGGTAGGGTACTACGGCAATTAAATTAAATTGTAATAGATCATTATAAAGAAAGTAAGTTATTTTTAGTTTCATTGTATTCCTAGTTTGAATATAATATTAATAAAAATAGTAAAAAAGTAATAAAAAAAGTATTTTAAAAAAAAGCTCTAGTTCCATCAATGGAACTATGTAATGTGTAACCATTTTTAACAAAGGGTTGAATTTACTACTTTTTTAAAAAGGAAATTTATAGTTAAATCTCAAATATAATCTGAGAAGTATATATATAGGTATACTTACTAGTTTTATTCTATAGTCGTTCTATTTAAGAAGTTAAGTACCGATGAGAACAAACTGGTGAACAATGTCTTTTTTTTATTTTGTCTGATAATTATTTTTGGCATGCGCTTATTATTAGTTTGCCTCGAGAAGCATTAGTCTGCAGTGATCAAGTCTAACATGCAATATAACTTCTGAATTTCATGCATTTAATTATTTTTTTTTTAAATTTAAAATCGTTATTTTAAATTTTGCTTAGGAAACAAAAAAATTCAATTGTTTGCTGCGTCTATTGTCTATTGTATTTACAGATATTTAAATTTAAATTTATTATAATTACATTTATTTGCTAACTTTCACACTACATATTTCGTGCACTCCTACTTTCTCAATCAAGCCTTAAATACACAAAAAATTACGAGTAGGTATAAGAGGGTGACCGATGAACAGTGTTCTTTCACTGAGCGAACAAAGAAATTAAGAAAAAGTGCAAGAACTAAAAGTTAGGCTTCGATTTTATTTCTAGCTATTTTAAGTGTTAAGGGTTTCTTCTATTACGAGTAACTTCATTTGTAGTTGACACTTTTCGAGTTAAAACGTAAAAGCTCTCATATAAAAATTGAAGTAAAATTTTAGTTATTATTTTTAAATGAAAATATAAAAGCTTTTTATGAATCAGAAATTGGAAACTTACAGCTATTAGCACCCCATTGCACAGCAGCGTTTCTTGAAACATTAGCTTTCGAGTGGCCTCTTATTATTTAAGCCTTTAGGTTGTTAGTAAATGGAAACTGTAGGACCATTATCGCAATTTAAAACCTCGATCTGTTGACAAAGAGTATTTTTTACGAATATCGATTTAAAAAAAAATATAACTTAAAGACATTTTCATTTAAGTAGTTAAAAATAAAAATAAGGAACCAAAACAAATTTGTTAATTTTTTTTATTTACTTATTAATTTCCAATTGAGTGTAACAAATACCCAGGCTGTTGTGAATTTTTTAAGCGTATTGTGTTCATAAACAAAGAAATAAAAAGTTAAAGTCTCAAGAACATTTATTGTCCGTATAAAAGGAATATTTTAGTAAGAGGTAAACAATTATTTTATAGACGTATTGTTTGTCAATAACTTTTAGAAATATTATAACATTAAAATATAATAGAAAACATAAAATTTTTGAACTGTTTTTTTTTTTATAAATGTATATAATGAATAACAAAAAACTGTTATTTTACAAACAAAAAATTGTTACCTAATATTTCGAACACAAACTCAATTTGGTAATTCCATAATTTGTAATGTCAAAAGTTCCTTCATGAGGTTGTATTTAAATTTGAAAATAAATTAAATAATTGACACAATGAATCAAATATGAATTTTTAAAGCATGCAATCACGACTTAATTTATTTACAATTAGAATTGTAGATTGTAAAGATTAGAATTGCAATGTCTGACTAATAATTAACAAATTGTTATAGTAGTAGGTAACTATGGGAAAATTCTCTGCGTAATATTTTCTGCGTTGATAACGTGTCGTATGATTGGAAAGTACTCTTTTTAAATATGAAATAACTGTATACCATAAAAAGAAATAAGAAATAATATACCTAATAATAATAATAATAAAAACGTAATATATTAATAATAGCTATAGGTAAAAGCCACAAAGAAACTATGAATTAATCTCTTAAAAATAGAAAACTTATTTATCTAATAAAAAAAGTTTGATAATATTTAAATGCAATAAAAAGTTATAACAACTAATTACAAATAATATGTACATTAAACACTAAAATAGTATTTAAAGAATTTTTAACTCCCTGTATTTACTAGTAAAGAATGTTTAGTCATCGTTCTGAGGTAGAAATAGAAAATTAACAATCGATAAAATATGATAAAGAAATTGAATTAAGGTTAATAGTCAAGTCTTTCATTTTATTTATTTATAGTTTTCAAAATATCGTTAAATGATTTTTTTTAAAACAACAATTCTTCACATTGTTTACTAGTAAATACGTATTGAAGGAATTACATATAAAGACAAGTGCTTTGGTTTTTCGTTTCAAATTAATATAATTAAGTACCTACTTCAGTTCGCTGAAGTACTTATATTTTTCCTTCCATTTTTTTTCAAGTTTTTTGAGTTTTTAAAACAATTGTTTTTAAGTTGTTTTTATTAAAATGTAACACCATTGGGATAATTGACACTTCCTTTCGCACATAAGTTTGTACATGCACGAAATGCTTATCTTATATTATAGAATAGAATGGCACCGATTAAAAATTATTGTCGTACATTTTAACAGCACTTATCTAACTTAAAAATATAAAGACAAAACAATGCATTGTCAATTAAAAAGATGTGCCATTGCGCTCAGCAGATAATTTTAATTTTCCGCACATGAATGATAAGTTAGTAGATAAAAATTATAATATAAAAGAAACGCTTGTTCGCAGGATATTAATAAAAAAATCGATTATGTAATTATTTTGACATTGTCTGACCATGTTTATCATTAATGATTTATCTTCGCTCGTTACGCAATGTGATAGGTGACTTCCTTGGCTAAAAATCAGCAACATCTTCGACAATAACATAAAACCAAAAGATTATACTTTGGAATGACATAAGTCTCCATTTCTGAAATGGACAACATTAATAAAATATAATTTAACAACTAATGTTACAAATGCGAAAACGAATGCATATTTTCATATCCGTCAATTTTGTTAGAAGGTATAGATATATTTATACGAGGTAAAAATGATTTCTTAACCCGACTATAAACTTAAACAACGCTGGAAAATGCAATATCCCAGATTATCGGGTCAGAGAATTAAAGAGATAACAAAGAAATGAAGAGCAAAAACTATGTAAGTAGGTACCTACCTAGTGTGGAAAAATAAGTCGAGCCCTGGAGGTATTCTTCATGGATATCTTGTACGACAGACGAGAGTAAGACCAAATGTTTGTTAGAGAAATTTTATCCGGAATAATAATCCTTAGTATAATCGATTAGTATAATAAAATAACGAGTGTTTGTTTTTTTAATTTTAGTTGGTTCGAGCCTCGGGCGAGTCAAGCGAGTTTTAGAAATACTTTGAATGCAGTTTTGTTTCTTTTTAAAAATAAAGGAATGTCTCCTTTATGTAAAATGAGCCAACTTAATGATTTAAGGTAGTTTCCCTCCAGGGCCCGACTTATTTTACTTACCGCGTGCAATTTTATAACGCATCCTGGAGATAAAATTTTGTATATCAATGAAGTTAGATAAAAAATAAACATTCCGTTGACATTAACATTCCATTAAATTGAAATTATTCAGCGGGATTGCATTCTCTGAGAACAATAATAAAATTAAAACCAAGTGTGTAACCTATGAATCAAGTGAAATACTTTATATTAGGCCTCAGGCGGGTATAGGCTGACGGGTATGCGTCTTCATGTGACGAGTGATCATGTCGCGGCGGCACGCAGCGTAAGGACACGCCGGGCACCGATACGGCTTCTCCCCAGTGTGTGTCCTCTGGTGAGTGGCCAGGTGATCGGACCGAGAGAATACCTGTCCACATAGCTTGCACGAGTATGGCTTGAGACCACTGTGAAGGCGAGCGTGCCGCGACAACATGTCTGAACGCGAAAAGCGGCGATTGCAGATATTGCATTCGTAGATCCTGGCTGCGTCCGGTGTTCTATTTCTGTGGCGAGACGCGACATGTTTGGCTAGACGGTCGTATAAGGAGAAAGTCTGTCCGCAAATGTTACATGCGTACTCCGGATCTGGCTGGGGGTCGGCTTTGATTGAAAGATCAAGTGGCGTATCGTCGTCTTTCGGTGGGTTTAACATGAGCCAGTGAGGTTTTGGGTAACGATTGTTGTTTTGTAGCTGTGCCGTCAACTTGTCTAGTAGTTTGGAGAGGCGTCGTTTTTTTTGTAGTCGCCGCGGACTGCGGGGTACTCCCAATGCGTCCGCCATGTTAGCCGCGCTTTCTCCACTGCCCTCGCCGCGTCCTACGGCGTTCGGTGTCCCGTTCCATCCTGTGTAAAATTAGAAAAATATATATATCCATATATACAAATAAAATTTAAGTCTCCGTTTGTAATGTCAAAATAATTTTTGTTTGTCTATCCGTTTGTTCCAGTTAATCTCTGAAGCGGTTTCACAAATACGGCATATTGTAATATTTATTTTACATTTTTATTTTATTTTATTTATTGCATACGTATTGCCAGAAGAATAAATGTTGCATTAATTTATTTGGAATTCCACAAAAAATAACCAACTATATTTTTAAAATTTTTGTGATGGATCAAAAACACGTTGCGGGCCGCACTAACATGAGTAAACCCGGGCCTTGCTTTGGACAGCCTATAAATTACAAAGAACTAGTATTCACCACCCTTAGTTGCTCCTGCTTCGCGCAAATTCATTTAAAAAAGCAGGTGGCTTTTTTGGCTATAGGTAGGTACTTGTATTTACTTTTCGAGATGGTTACCGACAAATAACCGATAAAAATGCACCTTTAGCGCATCTGTCTTTCAACTATTAGGGCGAGACGTCGCCGAAGCTTCTTATTGGCAAGACGTCATTTACTTTCAACCAATCACAATCCGTGGCGGCAGGATAAAGGAGACCCTTTCAAAAGGCGTGGGATACATGGGAGCTACTTGTATTTTTTTTTCTACACTAAACGTTGAAACGAATTTGAAAGGCGTCCCTAGTTCACAATGACGACCAAAGTCACGGGGTTGTTGAAGGAAAAAAATATTTGTTAAGTATCTTTATGTAGTTACCAAGCAAGAGGGTGATATTTTTAAACAGACGACCGGCCTACGCACGGTGGGGATTATGGATGAAACAAATTTTCCATAGACATTAAATTAACAATAAGTTGAGCTTATCTTCTGTGTGAGAAAGGACATTAAATTGTTTGTGCACAAATAGAAAAGCTTAAAGCACAAAAAAATATTATCGAATATCCAATATTATTTTATGTATTGATATCATCATTAAAATAATAGTGTAAGTAAATAAAATAGGTATGAGAAGATTTGTCATTAACTGGTAATATCTACCTATAATAGGTATACTTAATATAATTAATTAATATATTTTTGGAAAATGTTATAAAAAATGTGTTCACTGTAATAAAATAAGTTAAATGTATTGCTAAAGGGAAACTTCAAGAATGACCGACAATTTTTTAAAATAAATAAAAATATGAAATACTTATTTTAAAACATAATTATAGGATACATTATAACTATTAGTGTAAACTGACCTTATATAAGACAAGGAAAGAAATAAAAAAAATCGAAGATGATTTTAAAAAATTAAAGTGAAATCGGGTAGGTACCTATGTATTATCACCATTTGGTGGGTATAGCTTATTATGTAGAATTTCATTTTGTCGCAATGTCACGTCTCTATGTGTAAGATACCTTATATACCGTATTTTGTTTTCTAAAACAGCACGTTTCTTAGCAATTACAAGACAAGTAGTTATCTAGATTGCTTTTGTTATATTGATATGACCTTAAGTACAGTCGGGATACGAAAACCTTCATCAGCTTTCAAATTCAAGTCGCAGACTCTTAGTAGGTACATTTTTAAACTAGAGCGACAATGTTGAACTAAGCAGACAATGTTTGAAATGAAATTTTGGCATGACTTTTAATTGCCATGGCAAAAATGGCGCTGTACGAGCGTTGGAAATAGGGAAAATACGAGTAGGTAATAGGTATTTGAGAGAATTTGTTGCCTCAAATTACTAAAATGTGAATAACCGAAGATAGAATGGGACGCCAAGACATTCGCGACACTTATTGAACTCACGAAAATAATAAAACGCACGCCAGCAATTCTAATAGTTTAGAAAAAACCTTTATAGATGGTTTTAAAAACATTTTTGTATTTTAGTCAGTAAGTAATAATATAGCTTGTGCTATAATATTTATTACAGTATACGTTGGTGACGTCATACAAATATATATTATAGCTGCGTGTGTGGTCACTTCAATATTTATATAGAAAATGTATCGTAATATGCCTTGCTATAATTTATAATTACCTAATTTAGGTAGGTACTAGTATATTATAGCTATACGTGTGTGACGGGCTTTAGAAAGTAATTAGGATACTAGATATGAAATTAATTTCCGTTTTTTTTTTCATCTTAGAAATGTCATGTTTTTTTTATAAATTTATACGACCAATAGGTAAATAATGAGCAATCATGGAATTGCGTAGTATGGAATTGGTATTTGGTAAGCTCGACCTCTTAAAATAATTTGGCAGAGTATTTCTAATTCTAGCTTTTTCTACACGAAAATTAACTTAAGGCAAACTCCGGCCCCGGATTCGTGAGGTGATGACATTTACAAAAATCCTTTCTTAATTTATTAAATAATCTATGTTCCAAATTTCAACCATCTAAACTTGTTGAATATTATTAAAATACCAATGCAACCATTGAAACACATAATCTGTTTACTGAATCGTATTTCATTTGACAAACATGCGTTACCTTTATTTTTATATTCTGTTTATCTAATAACAAAAATTACATAACAATCTCTACACCTAAACATAAAAATATATATCTATCCACTGGAAAGGGCAAGCTACGTTTCTCATAATAATTAATCCGCCAAATAAAAAAAAAATACTGAATCTGTCCTGTCCTCAGCGTCAAACTTGTTTGACGACACGTTTGGTCTAGTGGCTAGTAACCCCACCCCAGCTGTTAACCAAACGGTCGCGGGTTCGAATCCCGCTAGGGGCAAATATTTATGTGTTGACATTTACCTTTGTACCTGAGTAATGGATGTTTTGTATTTATAATATGTATGTACATATTTACAAAAAAAAAGTAATCTATGTATATAGAGTATATATCAACTGTCTAGTATCCATAATACAAGCATTAGGTTGCTTACTTTGGAACTAGATGGTGCTATGTGGAATGTGAAAAAAAAAAATAAAAAAAAAATTTTTTGACAAATTAAGTTAAAAGTCGCAATACCTAAACTGTACCTAAACGGCTTATGCTCCACTCGCACGTGGGAGTTTAATATTTTTTAAAATACCTACAAATAATTCCCCTTTCGCACGAGTATAAATATGAATTCCCCGCTCGCACTAATACAAAAGTACAGTTCACAAAATACAAAACGTAAAATAAAATAAAAATAACACAAAAGATATGTAAAACTTGTAACGAAAAGACTTACGACTTTTAATCAATTTAATAGGCTTAATTTACACGCATTCTGTAATAATAAAACAAAACATAAAGTAAATACTAAAACAAAATAATGACATGTAACAAAAATGTACAAATGTTAATAAATTTTCTTAATATAATATCAACAACAAAACATAATTTGTAATAAAATATTTTTTCTATACTTAATGATTTATAACGTCTTGGAATTTTCGATGATGACTTACATGCTAATAAAATCGTACCTTGTTTTAATAATTATGATTCTCGTATTATAATATCAAATTATTATTCACTTTACTAAATTGCAATTTTTTTCTATGCAATGGCCAAGACTTATCAAGCCACTTAAATGATTTTGAATGGTATTGTTAATTTTTGCGTTTTTTTCTAACAAATTAGAATTTCTAATGGAAATGGGTTCATCTCGGTAATATTGTTTTATTTTTAAATCGGTCAAACAAGCATTATTATAAATCACATCTAAAAACTATTTTAAACTTGTACACTATTTTATAATTATAGACAAAACAACGAATGTGCACAATTTAACAAATATATATATATAACTTTAATGTTGTCTAACAGAGGCGTGAATATCGACTGAAGGAAAGGAGAAAGATTTAAAGGCAGGTAAAACTTATTTGCAATTTCATAAAAAAAATAATTTACAATCTTCAATCATTTACCTATTATAATAGGTTACAAATATTTTAAAAAAATCTGTGCGCCGTCGAGGTGCCCTATTGTTTATAATTTACCTAATGTACTGAAATGCACGTGCATCCTTCTAGTTGGCATTCGGCAACAAGCAAAATACCAATGTAATTTCTGTAACTACATTGTTGGGAGTTAAAATTTATTTATTTTTGTGTCTAACTGTACAAATTCAGAGTACTCTCGTGTCTCATGGCAGTGGAGCATATGTATTCGTGCGAAAGGGGAAATTATTTTAAAAAGTTTTGATTCGTGGCAGTAGAGCATACTTATTAGTGCGAAAGGGGAATAAATTATTCGTGCCAGATTCTTCGTGCGAGTGGAGCATAAGCCACCTAAACTACGTTGCTTGTCGTAAGTATATAACATCTACCAATGGTACCTATAGGTGGGCGCATCTGTAGAAATTTTCCTACTCAAAGGTTGTCGGCACTACGATGTATGTGACTTCATTCTACTACGGAACTACACGTACGGATTTCCTCATTACGTAATTTGACTTATAGGGAGAGAGCCCCAGCACAGCTCGTTTCCATAGTAAGTTGAGCCTTTTCATAAGGCCTAGAGTTGATGAGAAGTGTCTGTTCCATAGATAAAAAATGACAATATATACTTATATATTGTCATTTTGTACTTACACCAATAAAACATAGCAATGATGTTGTCAATCAATACCTACTTTAATATTATAAAGACAGAAGATTTTGTATGTTTGTAATGAATAAACTCATAAACTACTCGGCCTATTTTAAAAATTCTTTCACCTATAGAAAACTACTTATCAGCGAGTAACATTAGGTTATATTTTATAAAGTTACGCGTGCGTTATTGTATTAAAAGTGAAATTGTTTAATGCAATCGTAACTAATTTTATAAATGCGTACCTAGATAAGTTTGTTTAGTTGTTAGACAGACTGTCACGCCTTAAGAAGAAGGGACGCAAACGATGTCACGGGCATAAGGTAGTTTGTAAATAAATATTCATGTATTCAACTAAATAACTTTAAGTAATATATAATCATATGAGTCGAATAAACTTTAAGGGCTTTACGGCACTTTATATATTTAAAAAGAAGTTCTGTCCTAAGTTATATCTTTAAGTTAATAAAGATATATCTTCATTTTGATTGTCTAAAAAATTATAATTTTTAACCAATTTCTAAATAGTTAAATTGAGAATAGGTACGCCACTTGAAAAATAATTGTTAAATTAGATGTCGCGCATATCAATTAATATCTAATGAACGCGAGATACTTATTGGACAGCGGATGTTCAGAATATTTTAATCTGTTCCATTTCTAATTATGAACATTAAAATAAAATATATGAATCAATTTTTTTCACACCAAAAGATATTCCTATAATATAGAGAACTTAATATTTCTCAAAGTAGAATTTTTGATGATTTTGCTAAGGAAACCTCAAAGAGAATACTTACTTTGTTAGGTATATCTAATAATCATCTGTATAGTCGACATTATTATACCTATATTTTTTTTGTTTAACCTTTATTAATATTACATGTAAATATTTACATATAACCTAACTAAAACTAAAAACCTTAAAAAAATAATAATATAATACTTAACTAAAATATATTTCCAAAAGTAGTCCCTTTAGGCAAGGTTCAAATGATACATGATTTGAATCAAAAGGATAATCTATACTTACGTAGGTACTAATATTATAAAGAGGAAAGATTCGAATACTGAATCAATTTGAAAAATTATTTCAGTGAGAAGTTCATTCAGTTTGATCAGTGAGAACAAACATTTACAAAGTTAGGCGTACGAAGTCGCGTGCACCTACAGCTAGTAGTCAACAAGCTGATTATTTAATTCAAACCGAAATCTGCAATCATCGAGCTGATTGATTCATTTAAATCGAAAATCAAAATTCACAATAAATTGCCAAATCTTAAATATAACTATTCATTTATAAAATGTATTGGACAATCCATTAATTGTGATATTCGACGGGTGATAAGCTATTTAATTACGACATTACGAGTGATGATCGAGTGGGATGAAAACGCCGGTGTAGTGTCATAACGTACTTAATCAAATATTTCATATCAGTGGAGTACCTAAGTAGATAATGCTCACTAATATTATACCTATTATTAATTTGATTGTTCCGCTTCCACGACTTAACTATTTCGATCACAGGTTTTGTGTCAAGGGTAGGTACAGAAAAGGAAATAAGGTGGTAGGTACGTTTCATCCAGATCAATTTAGGTACCTAATATTTCGGAGAGATATTCTACAAATATATATACAAAAAAAAACCACTTACTTAGAAAAATAAACGAGCAATATTTTATATAATGTTTGAACGTTATAGAAAAAAGATGTAGGTAGGTATCTACAATCTACATACAGACAAAGTCGCAGGCAAATGCAAGGCAAGGAGAATAAAAAAATTATATTTCTTTATCTCTCTTAGCGTTATTACTTTACCTATGTTTTTTTACAACAATCTCATAAGTAATGATATCGTTATTTTATCATATTGCTTCAATTAGAAATTTCGACAGTTGCGATGGTGTCGATGTTCATTTAAAAAAATAATTAAAGCTGTTCCGAAACAGTAATATCTTATAAGACAAGCACCAATGTGCTTTTCCGACCACAATAGGATTAAGGATTGGGAATGGGCTTTAGCATCTGTACCTACTCACTTACCAAAACACAACAGCATACGTGCTGTTTGCATCACACTTTGGCCAAAGTGCCAAAGCCAAAGGCCAAAGTGTGGCCGCCAAAGACGAAGTATTTTTTAAATAAATTTAAACAAAATATTTTTGATATTTCACATTTAGCAGACGTTCCGCAACGGCTTATTTTTTTTTTCTTATTTACTAATTGTGGAATAGCTATCATTGTTTGAGCGTCAACTCAGTTAGTTCATTGGAATGGATAAAAATGGAAAGCAATCAATTAAAAGATTTGATGGATTAGTTGAGAATAGAGTTCTTTTTTCATTTTCATTTCATCTACATCGGATTCAGTATTTGGTTATATAATAATAGGTGTACCTACATATGCTGACTTATGAACATGAAATGAAAGTATTGGTTCTTAATTAATTGGTTCTAACGGACTGGAACGATTGCGGGAGTGTTGGAGCTGTTACGTGTGGCGCGTGAGAGAGGTCTTTTTGAGGGTGATCGCCAAGCTACTTTAGGCAGTGTGAAAAGAAAGACACTATGGAGGTACGCAAAAATGACAATGATATTTCCGATGTACCTATGCGAGACTTACACGACTAGTCTCCCATAGGTACTGTATATCCTATCTAGTAATGTTCGTATTTCTTACATTTTTACATACAGATTTTTTTATATGCGAGTAAGCGTTTAATTTTAATTCCTTTTAATTTATCCCTTTTAATTTCCCTTCAGCACATTCATAACCAGCCACTAAAAAGGAAATATTCTTAACTGTTTCATAACTAGTTAATAAAGAAGAACTATTTTTGCCTTTTTTGTGATTAAGAAATTACGGAATTTCGCGTTTCTGATTTTCTGATTACAAGTTTGTCGTTATGTTATATTATAGATTATATTATAGAAAACTGAAAGCAATTCATCCTCTGCGTTGAGACACAAGTTCAGGTCAACTGGTTATATTGGACACAACTCTTTCATAAAATGAAAAAATAAAACCTCAATTTCTACTTTTTGTTTTAACTATTTATTAACTGATGTTCGATGTAAAATACCATTATAGGGGAAGCAGGGGGAATAACGCCCACTGGGTAATGGCGCTCACCACTGTAACTCTGTCAAAATGGAACGTAGCAACACGCCACGTCGCGTGAAGCGTGAGGGGAGAGGGCCTCTAACAGATAGGGATGCAAACGGACAGTCGGCTCGCGTCATGTGACCGTGAAGTGCGTTTCTTCATTTGCGGCCGTACTGATCTAATTTTTGGTTAGGTGTTTTTTGTCGGTAAGTCTAAAATTTTAATGCTTATTTAATTATTAATTTTACTTTTCTAAAAAAAAACTATTCTATTTTGTGATGATGCAATCAATTTTCCACAATTGTGTACGATTTTTTTTTTATTTCAAATTAATTACAAAACGACGGTTTGGGGTTATACCGCTCCTCTGAGCGCCATTGCCCCTTACTGACTTATTTTTTTATTGTTGTAGATATGCCAAGAAATCGTCAAAGGACAACCGCTAAAGCGGCTTGGACCGAAGAAGACCTTCAATCTGCTAAAACTGCGATTGAAGGTTTGTCCAAAAGAAAAGCTGCAAAAGAATATACCATTTACTTTAGAAAAATTAAAACATGAGCAACCCAAGACTAGTGGGTTAGAAGGCCGTTTTCATCCAACAGCAAGAAACTAAAATTGCTGAACAAGTTAAGTTACTGGGTTCTCTATATACTATGGACTCAATGTCGCAGATTTGCTTAAAATTGTTTATAAATATGCTGAGAAATTTACAAGATTATAATTTATTTTAGAAGAAAGTACTTCAGAGAACGAAGATGAAGAGCACCTTTGCGAAGATGACAGTGATGACGAAATGAATGTGGATGATGAATAACAAATGTATTATTTGCGAAGAATTTGGAAAAAATAACGGGTTGTGGTATCGCTGTACCATATGTGGACTGTAGGCTCATGCTATATGTTCAGAATGGGATTCGCCAGATGGATACATCTGTGATTTATGTGTCCAAAAATAAAATATTACTATGTACATATTTCTACCTATAATAATAATTATTATTATTTTATATTATATAATAATAATTGAAGTTGATTTGACATCGAAGACTTTACTATATTTGTTAAATTGAAAAAGGCAAATCTTACGTACAAATGGGGATAATTGATGCTAATTTGTGATTGTAGACTTTACTTTTATAGTATAAAGTTAATCTCATTAATATTTCTTTAATTAAAACGTATCTTACTCCTTATATTCCAAAAAGCATGTTTGAGCGTCATTACCCCGTACCCTGAGCGGCATTACCCAATGTCAGGGGGAATGCCGCTCAAACGCGTTTTTTTTTAAATGTTTTCCTACTACTAGTAGGACAAAGATATATGCTTTTCTTGTTGAATTATTTATTACTCGATAGTTAAAGACTTCGTTATTTTTCTTAATTTTGATTTATAATAATTAATTTAAAAAATACAACATGTTTTCCTTAAGTGAGCGCCATTCACCCTTCTTACCCTACTTTACTTTTCTGCACTCAATAAACAAATAGTTTGGGTTGATTAAATAATTTAATTTAATAAGTACCTAGTTAGACATTTCGAGTAGTTTTTTCTATTAGGGCAATAGAATATGATAAAATAGGTAGGTACAACTTAACTAGTAAGGTTTTAAGCGAGTGGCGGTCTTTTCATCTGCTAACAAAACACTCGCTGGAATAACACGCAAGTAGGTGCCGCGGTCCTTTTAGAAAGTTAGGATCCCAGGCCAAAGTCCAGCAGTGGACGTCCTACAGCTGAGATGACGATGATGATGATGATGATGAATTTCATCAACAGCCTGTGTCTTTCTAATGTTCTCTTCCAATAATCGCCATCACCCACGGATTTTTGTTCTGCGATTCCTTTCTGATCGTCTGTCACTTGGCCTACCTATTCGCTCTGCTACAGATGTTACCAGTAATTCTATTGGCTATGTCCTTATTAAGTTATGAATTTATTAGGCTTTAATTTTAATTTCAACCTAGCTTTAAACAATATTCCTCGATCAATCGCTTTGGCAAATTAATTAATAATACACAATAGAAAGCTTAGGAATGTTTTGGTCGATTTAATTGATGACAAGAAAGAAGGCGGTATTTAGAAGGAAAATAGCTATTTTCGTTTTTCATGTGGGAGTGGTGAATCTTATTACGCAGTTACTAGAATATAATCTAATTCCTATAATAAGACTATAAACATAACGATCGAGTACATTTCTTTAAAATTATACATTTATTAATTTTATAAGTACGGAATAATATTTTTTTATTTATTTTTAAGAACTATTTTACTAAAATCTAAAAAGAACTAAAATTTTCAATCAACCAATAAATAAAATATATAAAAGAGTTGGTTTTTGTGTGAACATTACTGCTTCTCTGTAACTATTTTGTAACATTCGCCGACGGCAAAGTCCAAAGCAAAGGAAACGAGGCTGTTACGAGCAAATATTTCATGAAATAGGTGGATATTATATTTTCGTCAATAGCTAATACACTTCAAATTTTTAACTTACAAGCTCACTCTTAATGCTCTCTTTTAACTTATTTTCTTTGAATATTTTTAAACACATTTAATATTTCTAATTCCAATCTAATGAACTGAGGACCATACCTATTGATGTTTCATATTATTTCTTATTTTATTAATTATTCATACAATTTTCTAAAAATTTTATGACAAGATGTACAATTTTATTAGTTTTATTTTAAAAGAAAATTCCATTAGTTCCATTTGAAAACCAATATACACCATCTTCGTCGTCTTTAAATTGTTCCTTTGCCTGCAGGTTCTATTGCACTTAGGTTTTTTCTATTGCATCAATTGTTTGATTTTAAAAGCAATAAACTTATTTTATATAAATTTGTCTTTATAAATTAATGAAAATTATATAGTTTATGTTTTGTGATATTATTAAAACATAAGAAATGTTTTATGAGTAGGTTTAAATAAAATGTATTTTTTGATATAATTTAGCGCTTAGCTTCCATGAAAATATAAAAATATACAATTTAATATATAATACAATTTAATATTAATTTATCTTTTAAAATTATTACCTACTTATGTTTAGTATCTAATATTACTTAAACACGAAATGTTTTTATAAGTAAATTTAAGTGTAATTAAGTATTTATAGATATAAATTAGCGTTTAGCTGTTATTAACTTTAAATAAATGGCAATTGTTTGTTGATTTTAAATGTAATACACATATTTTATATGATTTTTTTCTTTTCAAATCAATAAACAGTATTTTACTTATTAAAACACAAGAAATATCTTTATAAGTACCTATTACTAATATAGATTATCGCTTAGCTGTTAAATATTTTTATAAATATATTTAAGTGTATTTTATGATATAAATTAACGCTTAGCTGTAACGAACTTTAAATAAATGGAAATTGTTTGTTGTTTTTAAATGTAATACATATGTTTTATATATATTTATGATATATATTTCATGATATTATTAAAACACAAGAAATATTTTTATAAGTTTATTTAAGTCTAAAATAGCGCTTAGCGTACAAAATATAAAAATTAAGTTTTTAGTAAATACATATATAAATGAGAATAATTCTAAAATATTCAATTATGTTTTTAAATATTTAAAAACAAACATAAAATTGAGAAAGGTTTATAAAAGACAAAAAGCATTCAATAAAACTATTGATAAAACTAGGTACTAGGTAATTTTAGCAACATCAAAATTGCATCCGGGCCAAATAGGTACACCTTGCGACTTTTCTGTCGAATGAACGCAAAAATAGTTTTAAAGAAAAGCAATATACGTACATGTTTATGTCTATTTTCTGATGGCCTTCTCACAATAATTGTCACTGAAATTGTTAAATAGTTTAAAAAAAAGTTTGTTTCGGTACGTTCATGTAGAGTTTTGACTTGATGCACTTGGGTTTAAAATTAAACCAGTGTAGGTGCGTGTAGTGAGCGGTTACTACGGTAAGTAAGTAAGGTCGGCGGGTCGACTGTGCGACCGGTCTCAACACCCGTCGCCCCCGCGCTACTCAGACACAGGAGGATCGTGAAAGTTTTTTAGTAGTCATTTTTAGATCGTATTCCTTTTTGCGTGCACCCCGCAACGCGGTTCGCGGTCGACTGACTGACTAGACTAGAGTCGAGCGAGACTACTCGGCTGCGCTGTGGCTGCGGCGCACCATCATTAAGGGCATCTTTCACCAACTAGTAAAGTGTTAATTAGTTGGGTACTTTTAGAAATAATTTTATGTTTTATTAAATTATGCACTCGGTTTAGTGCATCCTTCGATAGGCGAATATTTTTCATTATTTTCTTTTTAATGTTTGGGACAATTACCGTTATACAAACAAAGGTAGGTAGCCTATATTAGCTAAATTATTCCCGGTGACAGGTGACTTTAAATGACGGTTAGCCCACTTGACAGATGGTGAAAGAGGCCTTAAGCCTACTAATAGTACTGTACACTCAATTTACATGCACCATCGCCAATTTATAGGTCTATCGGAATCAAGTCAACCTGAAAAACCTCAGAATATAAGAGTTTCCTTTAAGAGTGAGCTTGTTAGTAGGTACTGACTCAGACTGTTGGAATGTTATGTGATTAAAAAACACGTGAGGAGAAACACCACTCATACAGATAAAATACTAGACGGTACCTATATTAAAATTGGCGATTAATATAATAATAAAGTCTGGAAAATATTTCTTTCGCAGCTAGTGACTGTCTGTCTTTCAGACTCAGTGTGTGGGTCTTTGCGTCATACTAAAGCAGCAGTAGTCTTCAACTGAATTAATTGATTGAATCAAGCGTTTGGTGGTTTAGAGGCTAGCTTTTCCATTATAGTTTGCAAATGTTGACAATACACAAGCTGTAGAAGAAGCTGTATATAGTGGATGACATTAGTATTACCTACAACGACAAATCTGTGCATGTGCGTCGCGATATCAACAAGTTGGTTATTTGGATACAAATCCCAATTTAATATCTATACCTACTATAATATATTAATATTATAAAGCTGAAGAGTTTGTTTGTTTATTTCTTTGTTTTGATTGTTTGTTTGTTTGAACGCGCTAATCTCAGGAACTACTGGTTCGAATTGAAAAATTCTTTCTATGCTGGATAGATCATTTATCGAGGAAGGCTTTAGGCTATATAACATCACGTTGCGACTAATAGGAGCGAAGAAACAGTCGAAAATGTGGACAAAACGGGGAAAATTATTCATCTTTGAGGGCTTTCGTTGCGTGCGCTGCGAAAACCGTTCGAGATACCCAAATGATACCCAAAATAACTATTCCACGCGGACGAAGTCGCGAGCACAGCTAGTTGATTTAATATGAATTTAATATTAATCAATTAAAAACAATATAGTTTTAATATTGAGATGAGATATAACGAATGCCGATGCAATGCAAACACGATGCAATTTCAGTAGGTAATTACGATAAAACCAACAAATTTGGTTTTCGACCAGATATATCCAATTTCATTCACTTTGCTACTCCTACCTGTGCTTTGATCTGAAAATAACAATGCCTAAAGCGCGTTTACACATGCGTTCAATGGGAATTTTCCGATACATTTTTTTGAAAAATAAACCTGGACAACAAAGATTGATGTTTTTTCAAACCAAAAGCCTATTTTGATGAAACGTAATACTTTTTTAAACTTGTTTTGTAATAATCCCGATTCTATATTGAGATGGCATAGCAAGCTATAAACACAAAATTGTAACGAACATTATTTTAACGTTGGTCTGATTCGCAATTATAAAAAAACGAAGTATTCGCAAAAACGAAAAAATTGTATAATATAAAAGGACAAAAGGCATTGCTTTCTCAGTTAACTTATCCGCTGAACTTAAGTATTCCCGAACTTAAACTTATCAAATTGAAATTATTATAGTAAAGAGATAGTGAATATCAATTAAAATATAAATGAAATTGTGTTTTGCCATTTTTTTATAACTAATTTGTAACTAATTAAGAAAATAAACAATACTTATCGAAATTTCGCGTAGGTAAGTTCAGTTCTAAAAATACAATGATAGGTATAGACGGATAGACTTCATGGAATAAGCTGACCTTTTTTTTCGCGTGGGAATTAAATACCTACGCACGTAACGATGTGCGTACCTAAGTTGATATATAATTTTTATCAAAACTGCATTTCATTTACTTAATAAAAACAGGGAATTTTTATGAAATACCTAGGTACGAGTATATTTTCTATAGCAAAGATATTTCCCATAATAATTGTAAAACATTAAAAATTATCACTTTGTCCGCGACGTCGTCCGCGACCTATTTTATTTATTAATTTGTTTAATCATTATCTATAGGTACTAATATTTAAATATCTGTCTGTCTGTTACCCCTTCTATTACTTAACCGACATAGAGAAACCTTCCCGAAAAAAAATAATGTTCCCGACATGCAGACGGATAACTTTATCTTTAATTAGAAATTAGATACTTATATTTAAAAATTTATGTTTGTTCATAAATTAATGTTGTTGTGTTTGATAAATAAGTATTAACTTTATGTTTATAAATAAATAAAAGAACTGTAGGTACCTTATATTTGAATTCAAATAAACTCGGAGAACGCCCTTGTTTCAAAGAACGGTCTCTTCGAGCGTTCATTGCGAGAATTTTCAACTTAAATCGGCTTATATAAGTTGGACTACTAGGAAACAATGAAATCATGAGATCCTTCTATTGAAAATAAACAGTATAAACGAAATACACCTAAAACTATTTTTTTCTTAAGTAGTTTAGAAGAAAGAAACTTACATGGAAAAAAAATTGTTAAGTGGTGAATATTTTCTCTAATATTATTTTTATCAATAAATTTAATAAAATCGTAAATGAGCCTTATCTATACACTATACAGCAATAAAAAGGGAATAAAAAAGATATTTTTTTAAATCTAAAAATAAGAATCTGAAATTCGCTCACGCTCATTAGCTCATCAAAAGAACTACAAAACTTCTTTCCTGTTATATTAAACAAAACCTTATCTATTATTCCGAATATCACGAGCACGAATTCGCGGGCAAAGCTACTTTCTAACTACTGTATACTATCTACTAAGTATATAAAGGTTTTGTGTAAAATGTTATAAAAATATTCCGAATGTTTGTGTCCTACAATACCCAAAAACTAGCCGACGAGATTGACTTAAAATAAAATTTTTACACAGCATTTAAATTTCAACAGAAAAGTGTTTTTTTTTTTTTAAATATTAAAGTGAACCACAGCGAAGCTTGGGCTAGTATGTTATAAATGCTTTAAATTTTTACTATTGCACTATTTTAATCGCACAGGTGTGTGTGTTGATAAACCAAATACCTAAAAGCTTACCTTGAATATTCAACGCAGACATGTTCGATTTGTGCGATCCGATTAAGTAACTCATTAGTTAGAGAAAAAATTTTCAAGGCGTCACCATAAGGAACACTGAACTAAGATTATCCGATAGGAGAGGTTAGATGGAAACAAGTAACGCGTGCGAGATGCCCACTACGAATGAAGTACCGTTACGTGAAATCACAGTAGGGGTGAAAAAAAATAATAAGCTCTAGTTTCATTGTCGTTTAGCGAAGGTGAGTAAGAAGGGTCCGAGTAAAGCAGATGTAGGTACCGCGTGAGAAACGGGGGTGGCGTACCTACAACCTTTCAGCTGTCTTAAATATAACTAAGTGTCTTATGCAATTATTAATTATTTTATAAAAAAGCGCTCTCTGTATATTGTGCTACGAACAATTTAAATTGTCGTAAACGTATACGTCATAATATGTCGAATTTAAAAAAGAATGCATACGTATATTATATTCAAAATTCAAGTTAATTACGAATGTTAAATATGACCTTCAGGTAAATTTGATTTGGAAAAATGACTGTAAAGTGAGCCATTTCTTTTTTTTTTCTAGCCAGAGTAACCCCCCTAAACTCCAAATCGGTACGTGAGTGGAATTGAAGAAAACTCTAAAATATGCACATATGCTGTTTGTTTTTATTTATTAGAGATGAGATAAGTAAATATAAAAAGTAAAATATTATAAAAAAAACTTATGTTCCGCTATATTCCGAACGTAGGCGGGCAAGTTAGCTTTATTATTATTATACCTTTAGACGAGTATTATTTATTCGTAGCTTTAGATCCCTTTTTAAACTAATTATAATGTATTTTATGTTCAGTGGTTTTAAATGTAGATTCAATAAAAAATAAAATAAGAACATTTATCCATTTTATATATGTCTACAAAATATATCGTTAAAAGATTTTTGAACTTATTATAAATAATGTATTATTAAATATTTATTACCGTCTCTTTTCTTTAAACTATTTAATTAAATAGGTATTATCGTATAAGTTAAAAGGGTAATGACGTAGGTAGTACCTAAGGTTAATGGACAACTGTACAATATAAAGCCTCGATCATAATGTACCTACGGCGTGACTCAATGAGAGATTTGAAAATTTTAAAGTTCACATCGTAGTGTTATGATTGTATAATGTGTTTTTCTTAGGTATCACGAATTAAAGTAGCTGCTATTATGATTGGAACCCTGCACGAATCTTTTGTAAGTATCTCAATATTTATACTAAACTAGCTGGTGCTCGCGACTTCGTCCGCGTGGAATAGTTATATTGGGAATCATTTGGGTATCTCGAACGGTTTTCGCAGCGCACTCAACGGAAGCCCTCAAAGATGAATAATTTTCCTCGTTTTTTCCACATTTTCAACTGTTTCTTCGCTCCTATTAGTCGCAACGTGATGTTATATAGCCTAAAGCCTTCCTCGATAAATGATCTATCCAGCATAGAAAGAATTTTTCAATTCGAACCAGTAGTTCCTGAGATTAGCGCGTTCAAACAAACAAACAAACTTCAGCTTTATATATTAGTATAGATAATAATTAAATAGGAAAGATTTGATTTTTTGTGTTGTTTGTAATGGATAAACTCAACAACCACCATTATAGTATACCAGATAGCAACATTATTGCGAATAATTACTTCTCTGTAACTGAATGAATTAAATGAAGTCCGTTATTGGCAGTAGTTTTTAAGTATACATATGTATTTATTCTTATATTATTATCGTATTGAGTGCTGTATGATTTCAATGAAATAAAATAATAATAAAAAAAATATTTCAAAAAAGAAAGAAAGAGATGATTTTCAATAGAAAAATGTAGTTATTATAACTTCGCAGTTTATTTTTGACGATATACTACATACCTAATACATTTGTATAAAATGATCATGGGAATTTAATTTAAACATAGCTAAGATGTTTAACAAAATATGATATATTGAAAATTTTTAGGCTAGGTACCTAAAATTGGCGAATTCAGAAACTGTCAAATGAGTAAACTAATCCCTAATCTTTTCAAGGTTCGAGTGAATAGACATCTTCTGGGTGAGCTCGCTCCATCTAAGGCCTCATCCTTGCCACATGGCTGGTTGTTGGCCAAGAGCTAACCCATCTCTTATAAAAAAAAAATTGGTGAATTAGTGAAATTGACGATTAAGGAAACGACCAGTAGTACGCTAACTCCTTGAATCAATAAGAAAATTTTTCAAGGCTCTATTCTAAGAATGAGTAGATAGGTACATATTAGGTAAGTTGGGAGTTTTTGTAGGCCTTAATTACATATACTCGTATACGAAAAAAACTGCTTGAATAGGTTGACAGTGTAAATATCTAAGCAGGTACTCGTTTTTTTTCAAACATTACCTACCCAATGCTATGATGAGATGATATGGGGCGTTGCTGAGGTACATTTACGCTCCCAAATATTTTTTGTGCACGTTGCACAGAGGTACTTTTTCATGTATTTTTGCACCGCTTTTCAAACGACTTCAAAAAAGAAGGAGGTTCTCTATACGACTATATGTTTTTTTGTATGTTTGTTACGCCAATACATCGCTGATTATGAATTGATTTTGATGTTTCTATTTTTTAATTTTTTTTTAAACTATTACAATTATATTTAACGACATAATTATATATACAAATAAAACATTATAAAAACAAACTTATCATTAAACCTAAAATACCAAATAATTATAAAAAGAATACCCCGTCTAACAGGTTCTCCTGCGGCATGGACCCTATTATGCTGGCAACGTAACCCCTCTGTACTGCTAGAGCGATACGCTGACAGAAGTATGTGCCAGCCCTGGGATCCCCTGTAGAGTCAACCAGCCGTGCCGACAGAGCCCTTACAAATTTTTTCATTTTTTTTTATGATTCATTATTGATGTTTCTTCTTTTGTTTGGTGGGTTTAACTTCAGAGGTTGTCTCATATAAATTTTATGAAATTTATTAAGCGCTTTTTTTTGAGAAATTCTAAAACAATCTAATATATAAAATTCTCGTGTCGCAGTGTTGGTTGCCAAACTCCTCCGAAACGGCTGGACCGATTATGATGAAATTTTGTGTGCTTATCGGATAGGTCTGAGAATCGGCCAACTATTTTTCATACCCCTAAATGTTAAGGGTGGGCCACCCCAAAAAAAAAAATTATATAGCAAAACAACGTTTGCCAGGTCAGCTAGTAATTTTGTATATTTGTTCCGAGATTATTCCACTCATTATTTATGAATGAGGGTTTTAGCGCTGATTAATTTGTTTTTAATAATATAGATATAGTAAAATTATTATTATTTTTTTAAATGTTAAAATTAATTCAAATTTCTAATTATTGTTATTGTTAATGCATTCATGGTATAAATAAAAGGCTTATTATTATTATTATTATTTATGAATAACCATTTATAAAAAATACTTTGCACTAAAGATTTAAAAATAAAATAATTTTTATAAAAAAATAACAAAAACTGACTTCAAAACCCAAACTACATACACAAACTTAAACTAAAAAAAAACTGCACGTCAAAGGGTGAAAACGTAGCTTCAAAAAATAATTGTATGATATTTAAATTCCTTGGCATTATCTAACTAGGTAAATACGATTATTATTGATTGCAAGAAATACAAGAGAAAATATATGACACTGACACACAATGACAATTAAATAAAACATACCTAAGTAATTATTTAACATGAACTTCATAAACCGCTTTTTCGCTTTTTTCGGTGCCCTGGTAGACCCTTGCCGCCGCTCCGCTCCGCTACTCATACTCACCAGTAGACCTCATTGCATGTTTTATTTTATTTTCTTCTGTTATAAAATAGTAGAACAGTTTCGAACTGTTCCATTAAATTTATTCGAGTTCAATCTGTCATACCTACTGTCCATTAGAACTAGTAGGAATTTTTTTTCCAAACAGTTCTATCGTAGAACTAATAGTAGAACTGTTTGAAACAACTCAATTGAAAAGGAAATTTTACTTCTTTGCATTCAAAACGAAACCATAGTTTATCTTAATGTGCCCTTGAGACTTTATATTTGTATACAGAGATTTAACATTATTCTCATTGTGATGGCATTAAGGCCAAGGTTTTCAGTGAGGGTGTCCCCCACGAAAAATTAGTGTCAATAGTTTAACTGTTTCCCACGGAATGTTCGTAACACCTGGCTTATAACGGGGGTTGAGACGCCTTCATACAATACTACCCCGTCTTGTAACCACGCATTTATTTTTTTAATTCTCCAGTAATATATGACGAAATTATATTGTATCTCTACGAAATATGCATTCGAATGAAGTTGATATTTGTTAGTATGGGAGAGCTTCTGAATTATTATAAGCACCTGTTTACAAATATTTTAAATTTATATAAATACATATATAACTTTAGTGTAATTTCCACCATGACCTAGTAGGTGCAAATGGGCAGAAGAGCAGTGTTTGTCTGGTGAGTTCTAAGCTCTAAATTAATTAGAGGCTATTAAGAGCGCTCAAGTAATTTAAAATCTTCGAATTACAGTCTACCTGACTACGGGAATCACCGAGTTACTATAAATATATCTGTATATATTTAGTATATTATAAACAATATAACATTTTATTGTATAATACTTTTTTGACAATTATGTATCTAGGTATATTTTTAAAAACAAAAATTAGTAAATGAAATAACTTCAAAGAAAATGCTTCGAACGATGCGGCTTGATTCATTTGAAAAAAAAAAAAAAAACATGTGCGACTCTTATCCTGGAGGACTGATAAACTTTGAATAGGACACATTCAAAGATACTGATGTTATTGGGGAGAGATCGCTTGTGTAAACGAAAACAAACAGTGTAGGTGCTTAGTATAAAAAATCAGTAAAATCGTCACGCGGATTCCTATACTAGCTACGGCCACTAGGCTATTATTATTATGGCAAACTGCGGCGGGGTCGGCGTCAGCGCAGGTGTTCCCCGTGAGAATACTTTCCCCCTACGAATAAGGTTAGTACGGGCGGAGGGCATTTCGCAACAGTACCACGGAATTTATTCCCACGAACGCGCAGTTTAAATACAGTAGATAACTAATAATACAGTAATAGTTATTTAAATATCGATTTGAATTAAAATATAATCAGAAGAATGATATTGTCAGAAGTAGCCTGGGTGCACTGTATACCTACCTACAACTCTTATCCATCGTCGACCTATAATATAGACATATAAGAGAGAAATAATTGTTTCATACATTGTTTTGTTATACTTATTTCAAATGGGTTAGGCAGCGCTTTCAGTGAAAGCTCCCAGACGACATTTTGCACATTTGTCTTTTAGTGTCGTGACCACGTGTAATAATGAATTCCGTTGTCTATGGTCTAGACAAAAACAACCCCAGCTATAACCTATATTCAACAATTCTATCAATTTCCCTATTGGAAAATATTGGAAAGCTGATTTACCTTACTTCCGGGCTAAGGAATAGAGGTACTTACTACACGCCGCCGAAGCGACGCCCTATATTTTTGTATTTTATATGTTAAGACGAGGACTAACCTCAGACCGAACACAATTTTTACCAAATAAGCGCAACCTTATATCCTATGAATAAGGTGTAAATTTGCACAACAAATTTTGTAGCTTCTCAGAGACAACCGAACAAATTTAAAATTGGAAGGTTTTTCTTAAATATTGTGTAAAATATGAAAAAAGAAATAAAAGTAGCCGATTCAAACTTTTTTCAATATAGTTCTATTATGCACTGTATTTTTATCTGACTTGTAATTTTACTCTAAGAAGTCAAACTAGGCGACGAAAAAAACGCTTTTCAGCTAAGTCCTCGCCTAAAAAAAAGTTGCTGTAAGATATCTTTGCTTAATAATAATTGATGTAACATTTGAATCGTAGGATAATATTATGTTGCACTGTGTTTGTTGCATAATGTAAACAATGACGCGACATTGAAATATTATATACCCTTTGTTTACAGTCCGGCGTTTAATCTTATCTAAAGATAACTAAAGCGGTGTCATTAGGCGAGTATCGCTAGAACAGTTCGTTAATTCGTCATATTATCGTTTCTAAGTATATGAAACATTGTCTACCAACTTGCTTATTAATAACGATGTATAAACAAGAGATCCGTTGTAACAAAATATTGAGGCGCTTTAACCTCTTAACATTTTATGTACCTATTTGTCATCAATATTTGTACCAAATCTTTGTACCAATCTTTGTACCAAATTTGTAACCAAATTGTACAATATTTAATTTTTTACCTTAATTTATTTTTTTTTATTTTTTATTATTATCCGTACTAATATTATAAATGCGAAAGTTTGTATGGATGTTTGTAACTCTTTCTCGCAAAATCTACTGAACCGATCACCATGAAATTGTATACACGTTCTCTTTCGCACGCCTAGGAAATGAAGAATGAGACATTTGCGAGGCATTATCGCCTGAATTATCGCACAACAAAGATAATGTTTCAGAAAACTGCGAAGTTTGTCTCAATTGCACTAAACATAAACATAAACATAAACATAAAGGTATAAGCGAGCAAGACAACTATATAATGATCATAAAAATGAGAAGAAAAGTGATGATACTGTTTATTTTAGCGCTGACTTAGAGAAAGCAATTATACTACCCCGAATGGATAGTTTTAAAGAAATAATATTTACCCAACGGATAGTTGCTTATAACGAAACCTTTGTGCCCCAATCGGGACAAAATCACCATTAAAAACAAACGCAGTCCTTTGGCTTGGCACATGCAATTGCAGGCAGAAAGCAAGAAGACGCATTTTATTGCATTTTACGCATTTCTGTTGCATTTACCGTGACGTTCAAAACCCTGAAAGATTCAAGGTGCTGCGATTTATTTTTCTTAGTGTCCGGAATGTTTAAAATTATCGTTTTTGCTGAAAATCAAAATAAAGGGCAATTTTTCACTTTTTATCCCTTAACAAATTATTGCTAGAAAAACTCAAAAGTTTAAACGGTTTTTTTAGCATTAATCCATATTTTTTTCATTAGAAGCCTTTAATCATTAAAAAAAAATGAAAAGAAATTTCATTTTTTTTTCTACACAGAAAACATCGGAAAAAAAATTTACATCGAAAAAGTAACAACCATGTCTAATAATATAATTCGTTTTATCTGATAGTTCAGTCATTCTTTAGTACCTAGAGTTCGCTTTAGTAATTTCTGTTCTTGTTAGTTGCATAATTATCTGTAGCTGAGAGATTCAATGACTAGTCACCGAAGTATTTACAGTAGAGCTAATTAGAAAGGTCAATGTTTACAAATCGAGATAAAAAATGACATTATTTATTTATTTATTTATTTACAATATAACATGGTACATCATTACAGGATAATTCCTAATTCGATGTATCTGTACATTTTTATACCTACATATAAAATAATTATCTACATAAATTATAAAAATTACAAAAAATTTTAAAATATGCCCAAGAATACTTAATAATAAACTTAAATTACCTACTATAACATATTACAAATAGTCCTACTCTACTAAATTCGTTCATCGTGCAATGGAACAGGTCCTTGTTTTCTATTTTTGTTTTAAAAATATAAAATTCTCAAAAAAAATCCCACGATTCTTTACCTCTCATCAGCTACAAAAATTAGGTATACAACTATATATTAGTACCTAATTCGATTAATTTCAAATTTTAGGAAAGCAACAAAGCGGATAAGGACAGGTCCCTGGATGAAGGGCAAGTGGATAAACGCCCTGATTTGAAGACTTGAAAGAGTGGAGAAGATTTGTGTGTGTGGCCAACTTTGTGTGTTCCTAAATTATTTGTTTACATTTTTTTGTTCAAGAACTCATTATTTTAAAGCTTTGGACTATTCTCACTCTTCACTTTCGCATTTATCCTTCTTTAGTGTACCTGTGCATTATCCATACATACACGTGCCAGCCAACATTCAAGGTGACATCGGAAAAACGTTGTTGGTATTCACCGATTTCAGATACATAAGAGATTAAATATCTATTTTTATATATCCAGACAAGAAAGAATTAGGGACATTATTGGGCATAAAATCCTTTTTCTCTCCTAAACAATGCAGCTGCCATTACTAATAGGTACCTACCTATAATAAATTCTAAAGTGAGTTTAAAATTAAAATAACACCCGATTTAAAAAAATCTTTCATAAATAGAATAGAATTTCAGGATGGACGTATGCTAAATATTTAAATAGGCAGCTATTTAAATAGGCAGCTAACTAATATAGATCCAAAGCTTGACGTAGAAATATTTAAAAGCGGCCAATTTAAAAAAAATACCAATTCTTAAACTGTATTTATATAAATATACCTACATACAATTTGAAACTATTCAGTAAGTTCGTTATTCACCAGTAGGTACTCGTAGATAAAAATGTGCAGACCCATTGTTATTATAATAAATAATCTCGACTGAGTCTTAAGTTACTGCGCGACGGAAGTATTGTTTACATTGATATTATTCCTTGAAATAATATTGATCTCAAAAATTTATTAGTTAATCAATGGGTTCAGTTTTAAAAATAATTAAGTTTTAAAAGTCACATATTGCTGACATGTTTTTCTTATCCCTTAGAAAGATCTAAAGGAGTTAGATCTATACGATCAAAGAAAAACAACACAATTTAAAGTTATATCAAGGATATTATAGTTTAATACAATAGAATGTTTTATTTTAATTACAATTTCATACAATTTAAATTCGGTTTTTATAAACAAAATAAAAGAAATCGAGAAATTTTGAAATCTTCATTAAATGTGCTATATTTTTAAGGCAACGTTTTTTTTTAAAGACGACGTGTCAAAGTTGGCTGTGATCAGTGCCCCGATGATGTGGCTTCCAAACGTTAAAAAAAGTTTAGAACCGGCGGTGTCACTAATGGAACTAAGGCGATCTAGGTTTGACGATTATGGTGCGTCTGGTTCGAGGTTAGATTAAGAACCGATCCCTTCAATAGAAGCAGTAGTCAACTAATCAATTAAGTTCTAAATATGAAAGCCGGGACGGGACTAGGAACTTGAATGTATGGAATTCACCTTTATGCCTGCCCTTAAGCAGCAGTGCGCATCGGTAGTTTCGTTACTTAGATAGAATTACTATTAAAGGCTAAAATAATAAGACCAGAGGTGTTTTTCAATAATTTATTTACCGATCTACAAATACGTTTGTACACTGGTAATTTAAAACATTTTTGGCAAATTCTTTGCCCTAACACACATTATACATCTGAATTTATAAGACAATGTAAATAGCAGGCAGATATTACATTTAATTGAATGATTTCTGGTTTGGTTACATAAATAAAAAATCTTTTTAATGTTTTAACTTAAATCATGAAGACTTCATGACTTTTTAAGTTCATGACACAAAATCATGAAACACTTTGAACAGATTTAATTTTTACATAGACTTTTGAAGAACTTCTTAAATTTGTTAAGGAAAAGTTATGCTATGGATACTCCTTAAGTGGGAATAATATGTTGAAGTCGGCATAATCACTAATCACTGAGTAAAATAGCAGTAATGACAGAATAAAATGTATTAAACTGTTTCAGAATAAAATTTTAATATCATTGACCCAGATAACTAACATTTCGAACGAACTAAAAAATCAACAAAGATGCGATTATTTATTTATCTGTCACTACTCTTCTTATCTAATTGGTTTAAGTTTTACTGTATTACAAAGTAATTAGGTTTTTTGCATCGCAACATATAGACCTATTATAATATTCTACTGTATGTATTATGTATTCTACTAGACTTGGTGATTGGAACAAAATTGTCAAATAATGTAAGAGTTAATAATGCAAATATGCGTTCAATTTCGGGACCAAAAGGTCGAAAGTGCCCTGGAAAATACGGCGCTTACGCGTTTTTCTCTGCTTCGCTCGCTCTAAATGCGGAATTACTGCGTTCCGCTCAGCGCTATATAAAATTATATAACAATACCTATTTCTAATAATAAAATAATGGTAACAAAGTTTATTTTAAAACAAACATTACAATTAAATCACAATTATGAGACTGTTAGAATCCCTGGTGGTGTTCTTTCCGCAGAATGTAGTGTATTTTTGTATTTCTAAATAGATTTCTAAACATTTTAAAATCTCAATTATGGAGAAGATTTTTATCTTAGGCGATTAGCGTTGATATTCCAAGACCTACATTGTATTAGTTAGACAAACTTACACGTAAATTAGATACAGAAAATAGACAACAATAAAAATAACAATTCGTAAAACAAATTATATACTAATAATTATGAGATCCTCAAAAATCAATAAAACCACAGATTATAAATAAAATTATTATTGTTGCTGTAATTTTTAAGTTCTCTCACCGGCTCATTAGCTCAGTTGTTTTTTAAAAGTTTATATTTACTAATAACATAAATTAGTAAGATTAGCTCTTATAACGATAATACCAATCTTACTAATTTCTGTCCGTGATTTCATCGATATATTTTTATAAATTACTAGCTGTTGCACGCGACTTCGTCTGCAATGATTTAACTAATTTATTATCGAGAATTTTTCAAATGCGACTAGGTATATTATTAAATCAATTAAGAAAACATAAATAAAGGAACATGTCCTTAACCCAAACCACATTTCAAAAAAAATGAACAGTCTAACAAAAATATTTAGAGAAGAGTTAAGTATTTACTTAAAAGTTTATAACTGAACATCGGTTATGGTTTATGTAACAGTTAAAATGACTTGTTTACCTACTATTTGTTAGTTTGTAACTATTCCATAATATTATATCTAGTGACTAAGGTATTAAATAACATTTCATTTAAATATGTATGTAATATCGTTTTCCTCTTTGAAGTTCTCACAGTAAAGTACCTATTTGTAGGTATGTAAATTCTATTAAAATTTTGTTTCATTTATGAGTGTATAGAGGGTTAGCTGAAAAGTAGGTAAGTAATTATTTTGACACACAAGTAATTTATCGTGAATATCAAAATTTTTTTTCCACATATTTGGAAAAACTAATCTTAGACTCGTTTTATATATTCACCACCATATTCAGCTAACTTTCTATACCTACACTCTTCCAGTGTTTAGTATATAATATAGGTAATCTTATATTGTATAACTACAAAAACACTATTCACAACATCTCTTTTTCACGTCAATGAATGTAAACTATAATGGACCAATCATGTATTGGAAAATCTTTTATAAATTATACAAAAGCATATCTACTTAGATATTACACAATCTAGTATTATGGTTTTTGTTGACAGACAGACATAGTTTATATTTTACATTTCCATGGTTGGAGTAAAATGTTATAAGGTGAATTTTGGACAATATTAGTACTAAGTGAATTTGAGTTTTTGACATGAACCGTTTTTTTTTACGGTGGGTGAGACCGGGTGTTGGCGTGGCGAACTCAACCTTAGCGAAATCAAACGAAGCGAAGAATTTTTTAAATAAAATTATTTTCATGTTTTGTAAGCGTACCGCGACCGCTCATTTTTTAAAAATTATTATAATATTTTTAAACAGAGCGATATCTTTGCTCACGGCAATAACTTGTACAATGCGCGTGATACTTATAAATTTAATACGTTTAAATAAAAATAAAAATAAATAAAATATTATCAATATCTAATAAGACTCACTAGATAAAAATACCTATATTGAACTATTTTATTTAAAAAATAGTAAGAATACTGATTTTTAACAAACAAAATATAATAACTGCTATGCAGTTTTTATTAATTAATATATTTGTAAACATAACAAACTTAAATATATTTAATAAAATTGCACGTTTCATGTTTCAGTTATCTTTGGTAAGTAACATTGGTGTGGATACAAATTAAAAAAATACAAATTGTTTATACTATAAAAATTGCACTTTGATTATAATACCAATATTTGTAGACATCTTTGGATCACATCACAAATCTATATAAAAAAACGCAAATTAATATTCATGATTAACTGGAAACTTATACAACATGAGACATGTTCTAATACTAGGTAAATCAACACAACTCCGTATTATACAAATGTGGTCAATGTCGTTGATATATGCCTATCTATTTTATCTGCCGTGTGATTTTGTATGTATGTGTGTTGCCAGTGATGACATCTAGCACTGAAACTTGGATTCTATCTATATGCTTCGTAAGAAAGCTCAAATGCTCAACGAGCTGTGGGGAGGGCTATGCTCGGGGTTACGCTGCTAGATCGACTTAGAAATAAGGAGATCCGTAACGTAAGAAAGTTACTGACATAAGCCGGCAATCAGTAAGTTGAAGTGCCAGTGGGCAAGACACGAAGTACGGAAAGTTGACGCTGGGAGTATTTTCGAGTGGAGACCATGGACTGGCATGCGCAGCGTAGAACGTCCACCGACAAGTTAAACAGACGCTCTAATAAGGTCGCCCTGTGGGCCGTCAGTGAATCCAGGCTCCTTCTGACCGGTACTATTGGAATATTATGGGGAAGACCTAGGTCCCCAATAGAGGACATCTATATCTGAGATGAAGTGAGTAGGTATGGTTGTCGATCACATCATACTCTTTATTCATTTTAAAAACAATCTGTTTGTATCTTCTTTGTGTGAAGACTGAAAAGTTAATACGTTGCATTACGCGGATTGGCAGGACTTTGAACGTGTTCGAAGATTATTGTCTCTAAGATGCTAATTCCATTCAACGTTAGAAGAAATTAAAAATACTCTGGATTTGTTTTCCCCTATTGGATTATTATCACTCACAAAGTTATATATATTCTACCCTATAGTTTAAGTTACCTAATTTCAGTTCAAACTAACGAAATGGTTGGTGATCACACGGCAGAGTGATTTTTACCAGGTCAGTATGGTTTTTTCCATTCCTTTTTAGTTGGACATTCTTGGGAAGTACGCGCGGTCAATGGATTTTTTTTTGTAACTTACACTTAAAATAAACATCAAGTACAAGTTCTAAGTATGTAAGTAGGACATTTAATATAAGATTATAGAAAGATTTTTATAGCGTTCAAACGCTCTCTAAGTCGACTTAATTAAGTAAACCAATTAAGTAGGTAACACTAACATTTAAAGCCTAATATTTCTTTTATAATTTTAACAAAATTCATATATCAGAAATGTTTCGAAAACTATTTTTTTTTTTGTATAAATTATCAAGTTGTAGAGATTACCATTTTATAAAGTGAATCCTACGCATCACATTCCAATGCAATGACTATTTGCATTTTTCAATATCATTTCAATAGATTCAAAATTGAAAATAATATTAGGTTAAACATATTTAGCGAAAATTCAAACAATATTTAAAGACATCATGCAAGTCTATCCTTAATTACATATAAGTATAGTTAAACTACATAATATTTTGAAAGAGAGTTTATCTTTTATAAAAACGGGGTTTTTAATGGTTTTCCCTCAAAACTAACATATTTTGCTATGCATTCGATTTTTTAAAATTTAAAGTTTTATGTACATATTACAAAATAGAATTTTGTTTTTTTTTTGTTTTTATTTGACAACAAATAACTAACTATTCGATTCATTTACTTATACAATCACTATTACTAAATGGAAATATAATTAACAATAACTTACTTTACATAATGAGAAACGACCTTAACAATTCTAACCAGAAATTCTTCTTACATCTAATTAGCTTCTCGTGTTAAATGTATCAATTTCATCATATAAAAATGATAAACATTGCGCTAATACAATTTATATTATTAAAAGAAATTCAGTTACAATTTACATAGTTTGAATTACCTATATAAATTATTTAATACCCTCTGGTTATGGACACATAACATACTCAATTTCAGAGGTAAAGATGAAGAAAAGTTCGTTGTGAACAATGCGTATCATTTGCGCCGTATGTTTGTATAGCTATCTAATAAATTTCAAAAAATTTCAGATATTTCATTCAAAAGTATCAAGATTACTGCGCATTGTTTCCGAGGAACTTTATATAAATATACGTACACGTAGCAAATGTGGGAATAGCCTTATTTATTGAATCCAGTCAGTAGTAAAGTCATTTACATAAGTCCCTTTTTGAATTTTATGTACTCCAAAAGATTGACATAATTCTTATATTTTTTCTACATTAAATTATAACGGTTTAACTTGAACTGTAAGGTTAACTGTTTTTATGATATTAATATGTTTGAACACTTTAAACTCTGCAACTAGCAGTGCGTAATAAAAAATAAAAAAAAAATTTGCATTCCTAATTTTTGAGGAAGGTTACAGGCTATTTATCATCACGCAACGATCCTTAGAACAGGAGAAAAATCAGCAAGAACGCTAAAAGAAAATGTCACAACACGGCATTGCAAATTGAGCCATGCCAACTAATTGTTTTTTAAGGATAAAATAAATTAAATTAAATAAAGAATAAAACTCTTCATAGTATTTATATGACTATTTTGAAAACCAGAGAGGTTCAGCTATCCAAGTCCTCAATTAGGCTTCTTGTGTAACAGAACAGTAACACATTTATTGATTATATTAACTACATTTTGGTCTTGCAGTTGTGCGATTTTCGTTTCTTACTTGTATGCAACAGTCTAAAAAAATTACCCTAGGCATTTTAAATTGGCAATCTTACATTTAGTATACATTGGATTTTAAACACACATTGAATTTATATGTAAGTAATTATTTAATGACTAAATTCTAGACAATCGTCTAGTAATATATTAACATTGAAATTACACCAAATGAAACTTATTGTCTTTAAATCAATTTTGAAAATGAATCAAAATCTTTGTACAAGTGAATGTACAAGTACATTTTATTCGTTGATGTAAATGCTTCGCTTGGGAAAGACAATATTATTTAAATTTGATGGGCTTATAAGCCCCCGGCAGTTATTAATCCCCTATAGCTAAGAAGGAATTAGTATTTGGCACTCGTGGAATTTGGTTATTTTTATATAATCTAATAATTATAAAACACCGATAATAAGATTATCTTATGTTACTATTTCATATTAGTCTAAGATCCGAAGAGAGATCGTCCTTCACCCATCTGTTTGGCAAACAATAAAAATTTTGCGAAAAAATAAAAAATATTTTTTTGGGGTGATTTAACATTTAGGGGTATAAAAAATTGATGTTGGCCGATTCTCAGACCTACCCGATAAGCACACAAAATTTCATCAAAATCGGTCAAGGATAGCATTGCACACTGGATGCTTCTCTCTCTTCTCTATAGAAGAACACAGCTTATAGATTTTTTAAAACATACTTGCGATTTCTCTTCGGAATTCTGTACTATATGAATCAATACCTATATAATATGCATATTGTTAAATGGTTAGGCCCCAAAGAGACCTATCTTCAAACATGCTTGGCCAGTTTTCGTAATTCAAATTGTTACTCTGTCTCTACACCCCAAAGTTTGAATGAAAGATGTGACAATAATAGAGTAGTTTATATATTATTATATGTACAAGATTTAAGATTAATTTAAGAATAGGAATTTATTAAGGAATTAAACTGAAATGCATGATATTCTTTGTAATTTTTTCGCGATTGATCGTTTTATCAATGGCGTGTTACTTCGTTTCATTCTTAATAAAGAATAACGAAAGTATGTAATAAAAAATTAAATTTTTAAGTATTTTTTGGTAGCCTTTTATTTCAGTATTTTTGGATTATTACCTTTTCAAGGCAGCTTTTATAACTTTGAGCAAAATGAAATCGTTTAAATTGAGCTTAAAATGCAATTAGAGAAATTTTCTACAACTAAATTATATCAAAATTTATAAATACCTACACTTTTTATATCATAATTATAATTATAATACTTTTCAATGTTTTCGAGCAACGTTGAAAATACTTATTTTTCTTTGGTCAAATATATGTAAATTATAAATTTTCCACGAACATTAGATTGTTACATTGTTCCTAGAAGTCTCACAGATTAATTTAGCAAAAATATATCTAACTACTCTTAAGCTCTATGTTGTTTTTTTTTAATTGTTGAATGTAATGTAGTATTCAAGGCGCATTGAGAAAGCTTTGTGCATTCATACACGCTCGCCTGCTACTAAATTGATGGTAATGTTTATACTTCCTCAATGTAAACTCTTATGTAAACTAAATATCGTTATATTATAATAGATATACTTCGGTTTATTATTATTTATTAGACGACCTTACAAAACAATTTTATGGCCTAAAATTTTTAAAAGTTGCATTCTATTTCATATAAATATTTTTTCAATTTAATTTTCAATATACTTACATAACTTCACAATTATATATTTCAAATTAATATAGAAATCACCGGGCGGTGTACCTCTGTGTTTTAAATAAACATGTTTCATACTTGTGTACGGTCAGCAAAGCCAAAAGACATGACAGTATAAGTATGAAAATACATTATAATTGCCCTTTTATTTTGCAAGGGACGGAATTAGGTCTCGTAGCAACAAGTCGTAATAGTTCATCGTCCAAAATCTAAGTAGGTAGACCATAAAGACGATGATTTGGATATCTATAAGCGGTTATAAGAGTATTTGATTTCTCTGTTAACCAAGTGTCCTGGATTTTTACTGTTTCATAGGTATATAGGTAGACATTTAATTTTGTGGTACTTCAGGGTGAAAGATGTCTGCACGTGTGATTCGTGTTCATTTATTTTCTGCTTTCTTACTGGAGTCCGAATCTGTCGGTGGATTAACACTTATCCGGACCTCCCCTTTGGGACCCACCACAATTTTGACCTGCAAAAAATATTTTTAATTAATAACAAAATAATTTTAAAATGTCAATAGGCTTCGTAATTCATGAAACTAGCGTAAATAAAATGCTACTACAGCGCCTCCTATTTAATGGTGCTCGACACGGACACTTTCTCATGTATAGAGTTCGTCTTCCTTATTTTTATGATTCACGTGGCAGCCTTTTCCCGAAACAGCATACAACGCTCATTTTTATATCTGCCATGTATCAGAGATGGCGTTGTATACGAATTTAAATTTTCCATTGCGCGAAGAAATTTAAAAAGAAATCATCGAAAGTAGACGATCCATTCTGAAGAAATCATCAAAGCCGTTCCATACAAAATGTATCTACCTACAATTTTTTTTTCGATGTTCTAATAGTGATTCTGCTACGTTATTATGCTACGAATATGTAACGTGCAGACAGTTTAAACGCCAACACTATCTTTATTTTTATTCTACGTAAGTATTATTAGTTGCTTACTTCTAAGACGATACTGCTCGTGCTTACCTAGTCCCCCCGTCAGACGTTCATAGCGTAATACACAGGGTTTGCAGGAGGAGCCATAGGTGAGGTAGCTGTAGGCACCGAACTACTAGAGGGAGCTCCTTCTGGTGCTCCTCGGCTGGATCGAGATGGCGAACCTGGAGCCGGCTGGTATAAGGGGGCTGCCACCTGTAACGCATTACACGAAATCTTATTACATTGGTACCTACTATAGTTATTTTATGAGATACTTCGCAAAGACTTAATAATTAATTTAACGAGATTTCATAATAATATAATAAAATCGTAATTATATTATTTAACATGTACAACGTTACAACGCTTACCTTTTCAGAGTAGCATATCATTTGTTTACCCCCGCCAGCCTGAGAGGCAGGCACTGTTCTGTATCGGGCTGGAGCTGGGCAGAGCGTCTGTAATCATCACATACGATTATAATGTATGTTAATATACATATTGTTTAACATGGAGAGATTGCGATGTCTCGCAGAGGCCGCGATTAATATATCAGACGATCCACTTCGCCAGAAGACTAAGAACTTAGGAGACTAAGCCGACTAAGAAGAAGAATTACGGAAGAAGTCAATGTAAGTGCGCTTCTCTGGACGCCTATCCAGGATCCAGGATATCCAGGCTATATCACTTTACCATTTTTCTGTCTATTTGTTTTATCATCGTCTAATTATAATGTGATCAAATAAAGTCATGTAACGATTACCTATATACGCATATGACGAAATGATGGTAATTATAAGTCTAGTACCAATCTAGTACCTACCTAGGTTGACTGGTTAAGACATTGCAATATGCAAGTGATCAGAAATTAATTAGTAGAATTTTCCTCAAAATAATATTTAAGTAAGTTACACTAATAACCGTGAGATTAGAATACTGTGAGAGTCTATCGAAATAAAATAAATCAAATTAGTTTTCGTTGTACCAATTGATATCTTATAAGAGTTTTGATTGGCTTTCGTTAACGATTTGATTTTCGTAAGAGTTTTTTAACATACCTGGTATGGGGCAGCTCCATGTGTGTAGTGTGCCCTCTGAGGCTGAACAGGTGCAGTCGGCTGAGGAGTACTTGAACCACTCCTACTTTGTTGTTGATAATATGAATGCACACGATTATCTAAAATATAATTTATTTTATTGTATAATAAAGTTCGTTAAAAAATATTGTTACACTTTAAAGAGAAGTGAAATATAGTAGACTTAAAAATGGCCTTATTTACTGTAAATCGGTAATTAGTACGTATTGTTGCTGCGGACACCGATGTTGGAAGGTCGGAAGAGCGCAAGAACAGATTGTCTATCTTGCATTTTGGTCGGCAGAAAAATCGAGTGGTTTTCGGCTTCACCAATAGTTTATTGAAATAGTTTGAACAACGTGTTACAATGCGTTTCTTTTCTTGTGTGTGTTTTTTTTGTAATTGTTGGGGTGGGGTAATTGAAAGATTTATTTTTCCCGTCAAATTTTATGTATGCGACGTTCCGTGCCGCGTTTATTTCTGTTTCAAACATTTATTTTATTTGACTAAACCCTTAGCTCAAGGTGTTTAGTCATGTGACACAAAGGCTAAATTTGTCCTGAACATACTTCGTACCATTAAATGTTTTTTAGGTTAAAGTAAAAAAGTAGGATAATAATAACACAATTACAAAATTTTAATGATTATAGTTAAATTTTATAATAAAATCCACGTCAACATCTGTGACTCAAAATGACACTGAGATTCTAATTTTTTTTTCGATTTACAGGTGCGCTTCATATTTCTATTTGACAATGCCTAGTTAATTATTGAAAAAGATAGAGCCATTTGAATGAAATTTCTTCGACACAATGGACTAACGTTTAACCGGCAATTTACGAAACTTGTGTTGCCTTTTGTTGCCTTTTGATAGGCTTCTGTGCCTTTTGTCAACTAAGGAAAGCTTTTGAGGATTATGAAATATTGAATCACGAGTCTTCCAAATCCGGATGATTTTGACACTTTTAAGGTTTATAAATACACAGCTAAATATTTACAATCGTTCCATAACTGAGATAATCATTTCAAAACAAAGTAGAAATTATATTCCTTTGTAGGTTAGTGTGTCTTTAATTAATATTATTATTTCATTGAGAACCGTCTGGATAAATGCCGAAAGATGAGGAACGTGATTTTGCTCAAATAAAACAGCTTTAGCGGCATTTAGCACAAGGAGTCTGATCTTTGAATGATTATTCCACAGTGTTTGAAATTAGTAATAATACTTATAAATGGTAATAGAGACGCGCTGGGCGAAGGAGAAAGTCGTGGCTCAGAAATATCCGAGAGTGGACAGGGATTGCCTCGGTCGAGCAGCTGTTCCAGTTGGCTCTTGACAGGGAAATTGACGGCTAACCTTCAGGACTGAAGAGGCACATAGAGAGAGAATAATATAAATAGGTAAAGACAAAAAAGTTCAGTACCATTTATCATTGCACACGATCAATAAAAAAATAGAAACTATTTTTCTTAATTACTAAAAATAATGGTTTAATTATTTTGGTTTGTTGAGTTTGACTTACAGTCATTCGCACTCCAGTGTGCACCGTAGTCGTGTTGGTAATGATAATGGCCAGTGCTATTGTACGGCACGTAAAGGAGCTGATGGTGGTTCCTGATTGGCGGAGGCGACTCTGGTCTTCGGCACCTCGACGCTGAACGGACAGGCGATGTTTGTTCGGAACTTGTTTGTGAACTGTACAGCTCTTGACTACTATCCGAACAACTGTAATTAATTACGAGTGTCAGGTAATGTGTGTAGAATTTGTTCATCATCTCAGCCATAGTATAAGTAGGTATCAGTTCGAAGAGTTTCAAGACAAAATTCTACAACTCCTATAATGTCAAACTCCTATAATCAAGATTACTAGCCACACTTCATATAGGTAATATATATAAAATTAAATGTTTCGACTTTGAAACTCACCCTATGTTTGCGTAGAGAGAACAGTTGCGGTACATAGGATCCTGTGTCCTGTGTTGTTGATAGTGCGCATAGGACGTTGCGTTTTGCGCGTGCGCATAGCACATATCATTGTGTTGCTGTTGCACAGCAGTAGTCGCACATTGACGACCGCTCACATAGTCCGGCGACTTTGACCTAAAAATTAAACAAGTTTTTGTATTGGATAATAATGGGAGCAAATTCGGAATCAGAAAACAAAATCAGGTAATACAGTTTGATCTACATATCTATGATCTATATGTAAAATTTAATTACACCTTAATTTCTAAATATTTTTTTGGTATATACATACATATATATTCGAATTCGTTATATACATATAGAAGAAAATATTACTCGTAACGTATATGTATTCATGTAAAACACACGGCCGTATCCACGACACAGCCACGCCCCATTCTTTTGTTTTACAACAACTTTATAAATACCTACTTTTTAATATAATAAAATATAAAAATAATCCAGATTAGTATTCACAAGTCCATTACCAGCCATTTAAAATGAAGAGATTAGCCTGGTCACATGAATGGAGCAATAATTTATTTAACTCTTATTTACCACACGAGCTTCAGATAAGCTTCTATTACTTAGCTCAAGAGCAGATTGATACCTATTATTTTATTTATTACTTTCTCCCTATATAATACATAATATATTTTCCTCTTATCGAAATATAAAATAATTTTATAAATACTTCAAAACAGTATAAATAAATAATAATAAATATAATATGGACAAAGATAATAATAAAAAATTATAATAAAAATGATTTATAATAAAAATCAAGAAAAATCTACAGACTATCCCGAATTAATTACTACGGAAGTTTCACTTGTACGTATATGTATATAGTTTTATGTATATGTAAATAATAGTACGTACGAGTGAAACTTCCGTAGTAATTAATTCGGGATAGTCTGTAGATTTTTCTTGATTTTTATTATAAATCATTTTTATTATAATTTCCAGTCAATTTTTCTTTGCTGCAATGTATTTTTTTGTACACTCATTGACAGTTTTTGAATTACATAAAAAGTTTCACTTTTGACGCTGTTAGTTTTGGACTGACGCATACATTTTTTGTATCTTCATTGACAATAACTGAGAATAAAAACAATATTAAATAACTAAAGCTACAGGGTAGCCGTAGCATATAGAGAATGAACTATGTCTGTGTAGTACTCATTTTATTCCATAATATTAATTAGTTGTTCTGTATTTATCCAATTTATCCGACACAGACTGTCAATGTCAACAGTGTCACTGTCAGTCAACATCAACAATTTTCTTTGTTTGGAACTTCAAACTTGGAACATGGACTGGAACACATTTTTTCCGCCTCTCTCACTCTGCTAGAGTAAATGGTAATAAGAAAGAGACAAGGAGTTTAACAGTTTTGTTAGCTCGACGAGTTAACTCTCATGACAATAGTGTCCCATAAAAAGTTTCACTTCAATTAATATGACTTATGTTAATGAATCACAGATTCAAATATCTCATGACAAAACGCTAGTGTCCCATAAAAAGTTTCACTTCAAAAAAGATAAAATGGAATATTAATTAGTTGAGTATATAAGAAGTATAAGCATCAACATTTGACAAAAAAAATAATTAAATTTTGAATACATATCTCAAAAAGCGCCATCTGCCGCATTAGTGTCGAACTACAACGAATCGTGTCAAAGGTTATCGATTATTTATTTATTTATTTTTAAAGCGCCCTCTGCCGTATTGGAATTGAACTAGAACAAATCCTGTCAAAGATCAAGTTAAGTAAAGGTCGGATGCAATGTGTATGTATTCTGCAGTTATGTATTGTGAGACAAGATAACGATGCAATTCATTGAAAAATTCATGCAATTCTTCATGCTTTGTACGGGGATGAAATTTTTAAATTTATCAATTTGTAAACAAACAATCAAATATTCTGTCTAACGAGTGAGAGAGAGAGAGTTGCTAGAGTAAATGGTAATAAGAAAGAGACAAGGAGTTTAACAGTTTTGTTAGCTCGACGAGTTAACTCTCATGACAAAACGCTAGTGTCCCATAAAAAGTTTCACTTCAATAATTAAATTTTGAATACATATCTCAAAAAGCGCCATCTGCCGCATTAGTGTCGAACTACAACGAACGAATCACGAATCGAGTGAGAGAGAGAGAGTTGCTAGAGTAAATGGTAATAAGAAAGAGACAAGGAGTTTAACAGTTTTGTTAGCTAGGAGTTTAACAGTTTTGTTAGCTCGACGAGTTAACTCTCATGACAATAGTGTCCCATAAAAAGTTTCACTTCAAAAGATAAAATGGAATATTAATTAGTTGAGTATATAAGAAGTATAAGCATCAACATTTGACAAAAAAAATAATTAAATTTTGAATACATATCTCAAAAAGCGCCATCTGCCGCATTAGTGTCGAACTACAACGAATCGTGTCAAAGGTTATCGATTATTTATTTATTTATTTTTAAAGCGCCCTCTGCCGTATTGGAATTGAACTAGAACAAATCCTGTCAAAGATCAAGTTAAGTAAAGGTCAGATGCAATGTGTACTGTGAGACAAGATAATAATAAGAAAGAGACAAGGAGTTTAACAGTTTTGTTAGCTCGACGAGTTAACTCTCATGACAAAACGCTAGTGTCCCATAAAAAGTTTCACTTCAAAAGCGCCATCTGCCGCATTAGTGTCGAACTACAACGAACGAATCGAGTGAGAGAGAGAGAGTTGCTAGAGTAAATGGTAATAAGAAAGAGACAAGGAGTTTAACATCTGTGAGTTTAACAGTTTAACACTTAACAGTTTGTTAGCTCGACGAGTTCACTCTCATGACAAAAAGTTTCACTTCAATAGTGTCCCATAAAAAGTTTCACTTCAATAATTTAATCATTGTCTGCGGGGTGACATATTTTTCATATTTCAATATTTCTCCTTGATTTAATTTTACTTAGGTCGTAGTAACAGCAGTACTTAATTTCCATGATTTACCGAACCGATACGCGGCGGTTTGCGGTAACTTCGTGCACCGATGTTTATTAAATCTTTAACCTGGAGAGGAAATATGGTTTTATGCATTCAACGGTGGTTAATCTGCTTTTAACTCTCAATTCATCGACACGATAATTCCCACGATAATCCCACGACACGATTATTAAAAATATAGTAACACAATTTAAATCATTAAGGGCCTCTTTCACCAACTACAAGTAAAGTGTTGATTAGTTACTTTTAGAAATAATTTTAAGTTTTATTAAATTATGCACTCGGTTTAGTTCATACTTCGATATGCGATTTTTTTGTTATTTTTTGGGACATTTACCGTAAAAACAAAGGTAGGTATATCAGCTAAATTATTCCCGGTGACAGGTGACTTTAAATGACGGTTAGCCCACTTAACTGATGGTAAAGGCCCTAACAATAATAATATTGTTTTAAGTATGTAGGTATTTTACAAATAAGATTTCCTTTGAAGCTACAGGGGGCCTAGACAAGTTGCATTCGCTCCGGAGCGATTCGATTCGAAAGAATAAAATGTATGGGATGTGTCACGTGATTTACCGACGGCATATGTCAATCCAATACATTTTTTTGTTAACGAACTTCGTTATCGTTTTTACAATGTCACTTTGTCTAGGCCCCCAGGTCTATAGGTATATTTTACGAAAGCAAAGCCGTTGGTTGCGGTTCATTAAAAACATTAAGATGTATGTATAATGTTACTACCTGTTCTTATTTGAATAATACGAAGACGAATCAAAAAGTTCTTTGAGTCGAGTTCAAAATAGTCACCTGGTCCTTCGATCAATTTTAAATTTGCTTGTACCTACTCCGTTGTCTAACAATTTCGTTTAAATAAATAATTATTTTCTTGTGTACACCACAAAACAATCGTCCTAAGATCATCATGATCACTATTCACTACATAGTATAAAACAAAGTCGCTTCCCGCTGTCTGTCTGTCTGTCTGTCTGTCTGTCTGTCTCTATGTATGCTTAGACTACGCAACGGATTTTAATGCGGTTTTCACTAATGGATAGAGTGGTTCTCGAGGAAGCTTTTAATATATAATTTACAAAGTTACGCGGACGAAGTCGTAAGTATTAAACAACCATTTAATTAAATATTAAGGCGACATTTAGTAAGATTTTTAGGAACAAACATTAGTAAATTTTTAGGAACAGTCAGGCGCGTCTCTGACGCGAGATATTTTTATATTTATCCTTACTAATATAAAGTTACAAGTCACGAGGGCGAAGTTGCGGGCAGCAGCTAGTTGTATTATATTATCTCAATACATTACAGAAAGGGGATGGTCCACAAAGTAAGCCTCTCTAAAACATCCATGCCTAATTAATCATAGGGTATGGATGTTCCTAATGATTAATCGTGTAGATTCTCAACCACCTCGCCGCACTAATTAATCATTTCAGCATCCGAAACAATGTATCGAAGGTACCAAGATGACCACAGATTAGGTAAAATTTTATACGTTTCTCTTACTTTTCAGTATTAATATTTTTAATAACAACGACAACGGTTTTTTGACAACGGTCCGTTTAGTCCGTTTTCGTAATTGCAGTTTCGTAACTGGCTACGAATTACCTAGTTACCTATTATACAATGAAAAGATGTTTGATTACCTACAGTTTTAGCATTAAGTTTTAATGTTAATAACTATGAAACTATTTTAATAGTAGGTACGGAAAAGTGAATTTAATATTTTTTTTTCTTATTAGGTATAGCGATTTTTCACGTGGAGCAAACAACACCTAAGAGGATTAAATTTTCAAATACACAGCACAAAGCACAAATGTTACCAGTACAAAAGTTTGTTAACGTTTTCAATGCCGCCACCGAATTCACAAAATTAGAGAAGCTCTAAAAATAACACGAATATGACTGTAATTTGACATTTTATTTTAACATTCGTTTGTAACATTTTAACAGTATGTAAAATATTCGAAACCCCTTTTCAATGAAGATTGTAAATAAAAATTATTTGCGATAAATATTTTTTTTTGTGTTTTTATAAAAACCCCCTCGAAAATTGTTTTTTTCTTTACTCTTCTAAAATGATACAAACTATATGTAGGTATACGAGATAGTTAAGCATTTTTCCTCATCCCAGGGATCGTATTATGCAAAATTACGACACACTTCATGAAGGTGTTGATCACATGGAACCTACTTTAATCTGCCTTTGTTAAAAGTATAATATTTTCTACGCTGAAAATCCAATCAAACCGTTCAGGTAACCTATAATACGTTTTTATTAAATTTCAGTACTACGAATTTCAGTAGGTAAGAAAGAAATAGTGAGATACTTTTCTTTCTCGACAAAGTTCACTAATTAGTAAAATCAAAACTTAAAGAAAGTATCAAAAAAGATAAAAATGTAAAGATTATGTAAAGATTATAGTTATAATTTCAGACACTTTTAAAGAGTTTACATATTTAGATATAAAAGAAAATTCAAAGTGAAAAACTCATTCGATTCGTTCCAGGTATTTAACGACATCTAAAGCACCTGAAGACAGCTTATTCTTTTGTTACGGTTATGGTATATTTTTAATATTGAATACTTCAGTGAAACCAGATCCTCTACAAAACAGAGTAAAATATAAATAACCGAATAAAAATTTCATTAATTGTACATTTTTAAATGAAATCATTAATTCTCGGAATCGCGATATTCGAGCAACACTCAGTAGAATTTATTGGTAAAGGAGAACACGAAATTGAGGCTGATTTTTGGATTTTTCATTTCAATGGGTCTGGAATTTTTTTGGAAATTTAATTGAGTAACGATTTATAATTAACAAGAATGTTAATAGAATTCGGTACCCTCTGTCACGACTGTCAAATTAATTTTAATTTCTACGATGGGGTTGTTGCAAATATGTTCTTTTTCTTGTAACAGGTGGCTGTTATCGTCGTTAAACACAAGTAGTTCACTAAGATCTTACTAATATTTACCTATTAGATTGCGCCAAATTAAGGCATAGGCCGTAGATGGAAGCAAAAAGAAAGACTATTGACGCATTATCTGCGCATGGATCTCGTAAACTGAGTCCAATGAACTCAGTATCATTCAGTCTCTCAAAGGACACAGTTATTTTAGAGAAGTTTTTAAATATATATATCAACTCTATTAATACACATGTTCGATATTAGGAGGATAAATTACGTAATCTAATTAAAATGCTGTCAAAATTTCATTTGCTTCCATAAACGGACAAAGATGTGTTGTAATATATTGTTTTAAATAACTATTCAATCGCAACGTTTCGAAATTATAAATCAATAAATAAATAAATGTTGAATAATATTAAAATACTAACCAGTTGGAATTGGCGCTTGTTCTACTTTGTGGACGCGAGTTGAGATTCGCCTCCGAATAGTAAGGCCAGGAATAGTTTGAATTGGTTCGTTGACAGGCGTGAACCGGCATCTGCGATGGAGTTGTCACCGGCGAAGGTTGCAGTTCATTTTGCATCTGTTGCAGAATTTCGTCGGACGCGCCGAGTTGCTGTTTCATAGCTATCCCTCTAACGGCTGGTCGACGATGGAATCCTAAATTATTGTTTAACAAATGATTAGTTTACTGAAACTTTGCATTAGTCTATATGTCGTGGGCAGATCATAGAATTGGACAGATCGTAAAGTACCTATGAAATCAAAAATCTTTTACCAAAAGTCAAAATTAGGTGCGACGAGGAGCGGAGTGAAGTAAAGCGAGGAGGAGCGTTTTAGGTTTAAATAAACCGCTCCGAGCGAAGCGGAGCGGAGTGAGGCGACCCTCTCAGTTTTAACAGAAATATGATCTACCCAGGAATATCATGATATGCCCAATTCTACGATGTGACAACGACTTAGTTCTTGTTGAAAAAAGAAATATATAACATCAGAGAAAATATATGAGTAATATAACGCCTGTGATCACTGTGACGACGTGGCGCGGTCACCATTGTGCAGATTTTTTTATATTTTTAGACGACCCCTTGGGAACCTAACATTTTTCCAGGATAAAAATGAACCTAAAATAATTTTATGGATAACATGTTCACAATTTCAGAAGCGAAACCGCAGGACACAGCCTAGTATTATTAAGTGTGATTTTGTAATATGTACGTACGTAGGTATGTAGATTGTTATCTCAAAAACAACAAGTGCATTATTCCAAGGTAGACAGAGGCTCTTTAATATTTAAATACTTAGTCCCCAACCAGAGGTGTCGCTCTAGTACCTATTTCATATATCTACCTATTACTTCTCAGTAAAGAGTGTAATGCTAGCGGATCACAAATTTTCCCTATGAGCCGCCACAGTTTTATTGCTTTGAAAGGGTGAATCTAAATGTAAATGTTAAAAATTTCATGGAAAATGAAATATGTACGTTTAATTTAACGGACATCAGAGTCTGTACATTAAGTTAGCTTTATTTATGCAATATAAATATTAGTCTTATCACTTTATTAAAGGGGCTACAACTGGTGGGAAAAACACATAAAAATAAAAAAGTTGCGACGATGTGGATTTCCTTTTAAGTTCCGTGCGTTGGAAGCGTTGAAATAAAAAATCTAAGCTATTTATGTTCATCTAGACATAAAACAGTGTTGCAATTATTATATTTAAGTTCAAATAAGTTAAGTTTACCTTAACGTAACGTAAGATTTTATTAATATTTAAAAAAAAAATAGAGATTTCTCAATTTAGCTTTCAAATGTGTTTTTCTTATATAAGTCTAAAAAACCTTTCAAAGTCTAGGAAGTAATTACCGCGGTAATTAATAAATGTAACATACAAGCAAATACTTGTACGGTCTAAGTAATCTGCTTTATATTTAACTAGCTGATGCCCGCGACTTTGTTGGCGTTGAATAATGAGAAATAGGTAGTACTTGAGTTGTAATGTTTATGCTACTACTTACCATAATCATCGTGTTCATCGTCGCTACTAACTGGCTGCGATTCTTGACCATATTTCTGCTTTAATCTTTCTGTTCTTGGAGCAGTTGCACGAGCAAATGCAGCCAATCCATCGTCTCCTTCGCCAGCCCCTTGAATAACAACTCCATAGATTAAACTTCGTATACAAAAATCATTATATACAATATGTAGTTTATATCTTGTCGGATTTCTCACTACTTCGTATCATCAATAACATTTGAAAGTTATTATTAGTTTAAGATACGAGGCCGGCATCAAACTACGTATAAACTAAGTGAAACTAACAAGTTGTCGCCCACACGTATGTCGCCTCTTGTATATAAATTATTTCAAACAAGTTATATTTCTATAAGTAAATTTATTCTATAGAGCTTTAGCTGGAAATGCAATTAATAAGGAACCAGTAAGTTTTTCTCAGAGGGATTATCTACCTATAACTTTATCATGTTTTATTTTTATAAGCAAGGACTTAATTAAGATCACAGTCTATCCTTTTTGATCCTTTTTTATAATTAAACAAAAGAATTGTATTATATTCAATGTATAACTCTTTGTATTAGTTTCTGAATTGAAACAAACGTAAGGAATTTGATTTGTCAGCCTTACAAAACTCTATTTCGCTGAGATGATCTGTTATTTAGATACCTATCTAAATAATAGTGATGTCCTGTAGTAGCATTTATAATTTTTTCAATAGTTTACCTGGAGTGCCAGCCAACACATCTGGGGCTGGTGCGTCACTGTGTTCCTGAATTTCCAAATTAGTTGCTGATGAAGTTGACGTTCTATCGCCTTGAGAGACGTAATAGAACCCTTCGTGATGAGTCGCACTACCCACGCAAGCAGTTAGGGGTGCAAGAGTGGACAGGAACTGGCGACGAGGCTCCGTTCTTGGCTGAAATATATGAGTTTTATATTTCACTTTTTTTTTCACTTTTTGTCGTTTTCGATGGCATTCACTGTAATGAACTTAGCATTTTTTTAATTTAAGTTTTTTAAGCTCGGTACTCGTATGTTTTTATATATACCGACTAGGTGTGCCCGCGACTTCGTACGTGCTAAAGTTCGCTTTTTGGCACAGGAACCTGACATTGAGTAAAAAGTATAATATATGTTAATAAGTTAATAAGCAGCTATCTGTGTGCTAAATCCGTTAAGCTGTTTCTGAGATCAGATTGCACAAACGCACAAACAAACAAACATAAATTCTAAAAATAGTTTTTAGTTTTTAGTTTTTAGTAATAAAATAGTTTTAGAAATTTTTTTTTCACTCGTTTACGATTTTTAAATACCTATGTCTACTTTGAGAGCTTTCAGGCTTGCATGCCAATTTCACTGCTGCATAGAGTAGGTACATATCATTATCCCAATAGGCAAGAGAATTCAGCTGTAAATGCCGCTATTTACTTTGAAATCCATTTACTTTCAAATACTCACCTTCTGAGGTTCCTGATGAACATCGCCCAAGTCAGGTGGCTGTTGTTTCATCAGTACTGGTGCTGATAGAGTAGAGCTAGAAGAACTGGAAGACGCACTTCCAAAAGCCTTCTCGCTGTTCTTATCGATGCTACTAAATGACTTGTCACTTGACTTGTCACTGCAGCTACTGAATTTATCAATGTAACCCCCAGCTGGAGATGACCTTTGCTCTTGTTCAGGCTCATCTTCGACGTCGCAAGTTAGCAGTCGTATGCGTTCCGCTAACGACGTTGTTTCTTGCTAAATTCAAGGAGAAACCGTAGACTTTAAATATAGAAAAAATAATACATAAAAGGAAATAAAAATGTATCATTATCACATAAATAAATTTAATATAATACCAAAGTTTTACTTCACATTGCTATTTTTCTAAAGCGAGTGTTCATAATAATTATTTATTTGCTTTAACTTTTAAAAATCAAATAAAACTCAATGCTTTTATATCTACTGAACTCTATTTGTTATTTAGGTCAAAATGTCAGACGCATTTTGAATTAAAAACTACCTAAATTCTAGATTTAAAAAGCGAAAGTGCTCAACTATTTAATGAATTATAAAGTAGTAACAATTTATAAAATGTATGAGTCATATAACGGCACAATTATTATACAAATAATGTCACGTAGACTCACAGGTCCATTATAAAGATACTGAAAATTTAATCGAGCCAATAAACGTAGAACAAAACATTTTAGAACAACTCGTGCAGTGATCCTTTATTTTTATTGTGCTTGATGGAGAAAGTAGTTCAGTTCTAATTTCATTGTTTTCTGTTGAACTCGACGTTTAAATACTTTACGGAGAAAATAAAATTGATGGGTAACTTTTCCGATACGAATGATTCCCGTTTTATTTTCCATGTGTTAATTAAAATTTTATAGCCACAATAAAAATCTTATTCAACAAGTTTTTAATAATTGTAAATTATTTTTTATTATTCATTATCGTATTATAAGAGATGTAAATAATATGTCAAATATGTGAATGATGTCATATGAAATCTGTCGGAGAGCATTGAGGGTCTGGTAGATATAGCCCAAAAGGATTAGTCACCTAAAGAGGGAGTATGTTTGTCGTACAGTGGATAGGTGTTGGTGTAGACGAATCTTACAGTTGAGAAGCCACGGTCGAAACGCCCCGTGGGCTGATCGCCTACTCACTGGACCGCTTAAAATATGGTGTTGGATGGATGCAGAGGATCGAACGTAATAGCGCCAAGTTAAGAAGGCCTATGTCAAAAAATAGACGATTGTAGGCTGACAATGAATTTTATCAAATATTTACGAGAAGCACTATAAGTGATTATCATCTACATTTTAAATACATGAAAACTGCACTGTAAAAAAATCCTGCTAGTAAAACTGTAAAATAAATTTTATGTGAGCAAATCCGATGGTACAGCTAGTCTTTATTGAAAACAATACCAATCTCAATCTCTACAGTGACCTTCTATTAATTTATGTACAATCACATAAAGGAGTGTCCTATTTTCAAGTCTAAGGAATTATTAACGACCATATTTAACACGAAAGTTACGAGACGGCTAAATGAGAATGGCCTCAGGGATAAAACCGGGTCAGGTCATGTGAGACGTACCTTTGGCTGCTGTTTTTTCCTAGTTTCACTTCTAAGAAGTGAACACCTGAGCGCATTCCTCTCGGCAACTCGACGGACTGCTGCTTCTTCTGTCTTTGGTCTTACTCCTGCGTCCCATGCCCTGACATAAAACATGCATTTATTAAAAAAAATAAAAAGAAAATAAGTATGAGTATAAGTTTTCAAACATAAATGTGACTCAAAATAGCATAATTTCACTGGAAGAGCCATTAGTACCGATTGCTCTTGCCTGAATTTTCTGAACAACATTCAGAGCGAGTCAAGAGGTTTTTGTATACCCAGTCCCATTCAAAAATTATTTACGTAGTAGCTCTATAAATTATTTAGTAAAAAGTAGGTCGCCAAATGAACTCTCATGTCCGATTTTGCATAATTCAGATAATAACTAATATTAAACCAAATGAAATGCATAAAATATTGATTTATTTATACTTACTAATATTATAAAGAGGAACGATTTATTTGCTTGTTTGTTTGAATTGAATAGGCTCCGACACTACTGAATCGATTTGAAAAATTCTTCCACTGTTGGGAAGCTATCAACCGAGTAACGTAGAAAGTTACGCGGACGAAGTTGCGTGCAACAGCTCGTATATTAATAAAATCAAACTAGACGTTATACAACTATGTATATATTATGTAACTAGCACCTCTCCTGTAATTTCATGGTTTTAAAATTTGCTTGGGTTAAACATGTATCGTTTATTTTACTGTTGGGTCAATGAAAATTGGGAAACTATACGCCTACGCTTGGGTTCGAGTAGGCGTATGTAGACGCCATTAGGGAAAAGTCGAGATAAAGGCATGAGTATACATGATCTGATTTTCGTGCTTCGTGTATTAACGCTGATAATATGTAAATGGTATTTCGCCTTATAGGATCTATACCTACATCAAAAGTAAATATGTAGGGAATGCAATCTCGCGAGATTGGGGCTCAGGCGAGATCTCGCGAGTTTATGAATAACAATACCGCGAGATCTCGCGAGATTGACAGTTTTGTGTTTTTATTCTTGCAAATAATCACAATATTTGAATAAATTAGGAAAAAACTAATAAGAATTTTCGGCTGAGATCAATCTCGCTAAAAAAGGCCAAGATCTCGCGAACACGAGATCTCGCGAGAACGAGATTGCATTCCCTAAATATGCAGGAATAAAAAAGATGGAAGAAATACTTCAATGAGAAGATAATATTTTTGACTCATACACAGAATATCGTTGCATACATCATGTTTCTGTTATGGACGGTGTTGAAAACGCAAGGTAGGTAGGTATGTATGACAATCAAATCTCACTACAAAGAGACGTATGTCATTACGAGTGTTCAAACTGGCATTGACATCCCTTTGAGAACATTGTATTCATTGGGTTGATTGACTACAGTAAACGTTCTGAATAATCTAGTGGCATCTAGAAGAGAGATTCTATTTGTTAGAAATACCAGTAGCATTTCTAGTTAGTTATAAATTAGAACTCGGTAATAAATTTTATACTATTTATTATGGGGTAAGTATTTTATATTATGCATAAAATTAAAAAGTTTTATTTTAAAACACTGATTTTCACAATTTAATTTTGTCTTTAACAATACAAACTTAATATTTAGTTTTGTTAAACAACAGTCTAAAATAAAATCGTAAATATTTTAAATAATTTTTATTTAGGGTCATGCGGTGAGATCACGACCTAAATAAGATATTTATTTATAAGTCAGTTTTATGATCTAATTTATTTTATTACGCACCGATAAGAACTGGTTTTATGCAGGCACTGAAAACTCTCGGTTTTTGTAACATAAGACTATAATAATTATACTTGTAAAATACCCATGTAATTTCTGTTCTTTCGGTAATTAGTTACACTCGTATTAAAATGAAGGAGTATCGTTATTTATAAAAACTTCATCAATTTAGATACAAATTTTCAGATACGAATTGAAGTTACAATTTAAAAATATATAAAAATATTATTTATCAAGCCACACTACTTGCTGTTGGTTATAATGATTGACGAGAATAATTATACTCTAATATATACTAAAAACGCGTTGGTATAAAATCAAAAAATCAAAATCAAAATATTTATTTATCAATTGGGTTTCTACAAAAAACTCTTATGATTGTCATTATAAGTTTAAATTTACCAGGGTTTCGGAAAAAAGCCAAGATGACGATCCTGAGTAGAAACCCCGAAAGAAACTCAGGATACTAATCTTTTTTTCATCTTTAAAATATAAAATAACAATTACCTACAATTAATATAAAGATAATAATATTAATATTAAAGCAAACATACAACACAATAGCTCCGAATCGCTTAAATCCAGGCTTCATTATCATTTAAATAATCAGTGATTTTATAATAGCCTTTTGAGAGGAGTTTAGTTTTAATGACAATTTTAAATTTATTTATAGATAAGGCTCCGATTATCTCAGGTAGTTTATTATAAAACCGTATACATTGACCCACAAAAGAATTACTTATTTTGTGGAGTCGCGTTTTATGTAAATCTAAATCATTTTTAAACCTAGTATTAATATTGTGTACATCACATTTTTTATTAAATTGACTAATATTTTTATGCACATAAATTAAATTTTCATAAATATACTGACATGCAACAGTTAAAATCTTTATTTCTTTAAACTTTTCTCTGAGAGAAGACTGCGGATCTAGTTGATAAATGGCTCTAATAGCCCTTTTTTGTAAAATGAAAATAGTATTTATGTCCGCAGCGCTACCCCAAAGAAGAATCCCATAACACATTATACTGTGGAAGTAACTAAAATAGACAATCCTAGCTGTATCGACATCTGTTAGGCGTCTAATCTGCTTAACTGCATAAGCCGCAGAGCTAAGCCTTTTACTTAGTTTCTCAATATGAGGAAATACTAGCAATCGCAATATATAGCAATCGTTATAGTTATACGTTATATAGGTAATAGGAAATACGAATACGACCCACAAGGTGTCTACCTTATGGGTCGTATTACAGCCACTCTAGACAGCCGCTCTAATAAGGGCCAAGGGTCATCAGTGGATCCAGGTTGCTTCAGAGCGGTCTTCTTGGAAAATTTGTGAGAGAGGCCTGTGTCCAGTGTAGCGAATGTCCATTGGCTGATGTTGATGATATAAATAAATATAATATGTTCTAGTGTGTAGTTACTTTTTGTTAATAAATTTTGAATTAAGCATTAAATATTATTTACTAGCTGGTGCCCCCGACTTCGTCTGCGTTCTGGATGAAAGGTCCCTATGTCCTTTCTGGTGTCCCAGACAACGTGTATGCGAAATTTCATTGTGATCGGTTCAGTGGTTTTTGCGTGAAAGAGTTACAAACATAAATACATCCATACAAACTTTCGCATTTATAATATTAGTACGGAAGTAGGATTTACACACGATACATAGATCAGTGTGCCGATGCCTAGTGTGTATATTGATAGCAATGAGACTTGATTTATTTATATTCTGTTAAATAAATATTAAAATGAAAAGGAAATAAATAAATACGATGATATTCATAAGTGTTGATGATGCGTGATAATGTTCTGAAGAAAATAAGTTATTTTGTGGCCTGTAGGCACGGTCAATCTGACTGTAATATGTTGACATGTTCTTAAATTAATTCGTATATTTAGAGTTGATTAGATCAGTAGACCATAAAGGTAATTTTGTAAGATCCCGGAGGGCCACGCCTACACACTATACTAAACTTTTAATTAAACTTAATTGGGGTCACAAAATAAACATTTATTATTATATAAATGTATATCAAAGATATCACAGACAAGTATACAAAGGATCATAGCATAGAGGAATGATTGGTTTCGCTGCGCTCGACTAGATACCGCCGTCGTACTTGTAAATAAAATGCGGCATAAAATAGTACGCCGAATTCGGCGTACCTGAGCCAGTCACATTGCAAACATTGCCGTGATGTGTACGTGCCGAATGTTTTATTAAATTTTAGGCATAATAAAATACCAGTTTGCGTAGTGAAACTATGTAAAAATATAATAAAACTGGGTAAAAAGTGATAAAAAGTGACGATTTTTTACACACACTTCAATAAAAAGTTGCCACATTTTCGGAGCTATTGCTTTTGTATAGCGCTCTATCTACTCGAGCGCAGCGAGACCATATCTTTGGAATCATAGGTTAGTGTGGATTAAAATAAATGTGTTTTTTTTAGTGTTCACCTTAACGTTTCCGATGTAACAAGCTGAGGCTCTATCGCTGGCGGTGGTGGTCTTCCACTGTTGAACAATTGTTGGACTGCTGAATTCGCCTTGGGCACGTGGCTGGTTAAAATCAACGGCGTTTCTAACCTAAACATGAACAAGTACATTTGTATAATTCAAAGTTCAAAATTCAATGTAGGATAAAAAAAATCAATACTTATTAATTAAATTAATTATCGGTAAAAAAATATTAGATTTGAACGAGTATGAAATAGAGGAAATAACTAAATAAGCTGTCACTGACAATTAAAGCGGAGGTTTAAAAGTCAGAGTTCAATTAAAAGTTAAAATGTAAACAACTCTTGTACTTTTTTAATGAACTGAGAGAATTTATGTAACAATTTCGTTTTTTTTTTCAATCGTAACATGACTTTCTTTTGTAATTAATTTTAAATAATTCAATATTTTAAAATAATTTTTAATAATTCGTGTTTTAGTTTAGTTAATTTCCCTTAATTTCTCATTTCTATTTCCTCTTTTAACTATTAATATTTTATAATTATCATTTAATCATAGTTCACCTATGCATCTGTGCATTTTCTCTGCAAATTATATATAAAAACTTTCGTTGACTTCATTAAAATCCATTTCTTGGTTTAGGAGGATTTATGGGAAATACAGACAGACAGACAGACCGACAATCTTGGAACGCTAAATTGTTTTATACTTTTTGATCCGTAATCGTTCATCAAAGAGAGTAAGGAGAGTGAGTGTTCTAATATTTTTTTACAGTCGTTAGCGAATTTGTTGCCATTTTTATTTAGTACTTAAATATAATTTATTTTAATATAGTAATTTGTTAATAAACAAATTACTCATAAAAATATAATAATATATTAATATGTTTATTACCTGTAATTCATTTGTGACTCTCTATCTTTTAGTTGGAAATCCTGTTAATTGACTTTAGCTATTTGTAAACTAAGGTATTAATTAAATCCTTGTGATGTTAATTTATATTACGTATACTAATTTATACAACCTGTTGGCTAAAAACTGTGTCCGTACTCGTCCATTGAAAACAGTTTTGCGGCTAAGTTTGGTAACTGAGTTTCGTCTATGCAGTTTACGAACAACGCATGCACTCGTAGCTCTCGCTCCGGGAGAGTGCATTTATTGAACTAACTGTCACCAGCAGAGGATATTCTTGTGATTTACTTCAAACTAAGGTCATTTTCAACGTATCTTAAGTTACCCTTAAAATACCCATGTGTAAATATCTTTAGTAAGATTAAGTTACATGATAGGTCAAATTAAATTACATTCTTATAATTATTTCTAATAATTGAAAATCAAATATGATATTTCTTAGAAGGGAAATGTTTGAAAATTGAATTCTCAAAACAGTAATAAAATTAATTCCAAAGAATCGATACTAGTCCATACTACCATACTTACTAATATTATAAATGTGAAAGTGACTATGTCTGTCCGTCTGTCTGTTACCTTTTCACGCTTTAACAACAAAAAAGTACCATTTTAAATATAATAAAAAAATAACGCCTGGCCAAAGTTTCATAGCAACAAGGGCTAGTTTTATATTGCTTTTATATTTTTTATTTTTCAACGTGGATGAAGTCGCTTACACCAGCTAGTTTATAAAGCAATTCTGAACCAATCAAACTTGAAAAGATATATTATTTCGATAAATTAGACCCACTTTATTAGGCTCTCTAAGTAATTCTAGTTATTTAATTATTATAATAAAGCCCCAATTTAATTAAGTAGCTTCCTGGAAATTCGAATACATATACGCCTGTACCAAACAAGTACTTACTCTTTTGCGTCATTTGCTTTATATAATATGCTATAATCAAAGTATAAGTATACAATCATTGTATTATTTCGATTTTTTACAATGAACAGTCAAATATTATAAATATTGGTGGGTTTTGTTAATGAATACATTCCCCACCTTTCCCCCCTCTCCTCGTGTAGGTACACTCAAGTCGATATGTGCGACAGATGTCGCCGCTATTTCGAAAACTATGTGTGGGTCGTCAACCGCATTTTATTTAATTTAACTATTAACCCGCTATTAATACGCAAGAATAATCGTAATTTTTCCATTGTATTTAGCAGTCTACTGCACATCGTGTGATCTATCACACAAAGAGACGCTAAATATTTTCTAATACTAACCGGCATGCATTGTGTGAGTATTGATTCACTATTCATTCAAAATTCATTTAAGCATTTCAGCTTCTCGATCAAGAGAAGAAAATTAAAAAATACTTCGTAAGGGCCTGGATTAGTGTCTTATGAAAAACTTAATGCTGCCCTAGAATAAAACTATTAGTCCTATTCGGCTTATAATACCATATTTTAAAACTGGGGTCGTTCATTGAAATTGAATTTAAATTGATAATGGGGCAGGGCACACTGCTTTTCATCAGTGCCTGCTAAATACCCCACTAAAAATCTTTATGAAAAATGTGAATTCTTATAGTGCCTATATGACCACCACCTTCTGGTGTTATTTCACAAGTGCTGTTATTTCACAAGGCCATTGTGAAATAACAGCACGTGTGATGTTGTGTTTCAGTAGCACTCCGGCCGTTGCTTGTGTAACAGGCAACGGGGCCTACAGGTGGACCGTCTGCCTGTCTGCCGATCTTACCATAGAAAATAATTGCAAGCTACTAGCAGGATACTGATATTCTGTGTACTTTTTAGCAAATTAAAATGAAATTGTTTTTCTTATACCTAATATAAAAAATATTTACAAAGAGTCTGGAACCTAAGGAGGAAAGCTTAAATTGGATTATAGCTTTTCTATTTAGTTATTTACATCTCAACATAAACAACTTTATCTGCCTTATTTATTTTGAAACATCCGTTATGTTTCAAAATAAATAAGGCAGATAAAGTTTCTCGGTCGCTTAGTGCCGTGGGAGACTCATGAAGCGCTTTAACTTTATAATAACCTAAGCCTTGTGCGGCTTTATATTATTGTTGGTAAATAAGACACAATGGTTGTTTTATTGCGGGGTTTTGAGGAATGCATTTGTGTGACATTTAAGGTTGGTTGGTTCTTTGAAAAGCATTTCTGTATAGTTCGTAACATTTTCTTCTTAAATATCTTCTCTCAAATTATTTTATTTAATAGTTAGTTACTGCCGCAGTGTCAAAAACTAAGTAATATAATCAGTGCGTCCTGCCAGTGACGACGTAAGGTGCCTCTCCTCTCTGATCCACAAGTTCAATGTCCCTCAACGGGCTGTTGAGCGAGCTATGCTCTAAGTTTCTTTGGCGGATAGGATCAGAAACTCTGAAATTCACCGAAGAACCGAGGTTGTCGACATAGCAAAAATAATTAGCAAGTTAAAGTGACAATTAAAGTGAATGGAGGTCACGAATTAGAAAGCGCAGCGTGGGACGCCCTGGACAGAAGATCTGAAAGGTTGGAATCTGGATGCCAACTTCAGAAGACCGTGGGTCGTGTCGAGTTGTTAAAAACATAACAAAGATACTATTTTGGAATTAGTAAAGCGTCATGAAATTCTGGACCACGCGATGAATGACACATGGCCATTGGCCATCTTTCTTAAACCTTATAATTTTGGGATATTTTAAGAGATAGTAAAGTCAAGAGACTTGACAATGCAAGTCAATGAAGTTTGTAAACAATTATCTATGATAGAAGTAACAAAGGTTATGAAGTATTCTACAAAACAATAGCGTTTAAGAGGAACTCATTGAATCTTTTGTTTTTATAGCATCCTGTTGAAAAGTTTTCCATTATCTCAAAATATTACAAGCTATTATGAAATGTACCTTCTGAAATATTACAAGCTAGTCTGATGAAATTTGCTGGGATGTAATATTTAAGTTTTAGGTTTTAGTAAGATTATCCTCGATCGCTTCTATAACTTTGATGTTCATACTAATAAAGCGATGAGTTTGCCAATAAGTAAAAGTAGCTTATTTAATTTGTTTCCACCGACATTATTATTACGTTATGTACACAAAAAATATTATTATACTTTGTCAAATACTTAATGACAATGAAAACACTTTGTCCAAAATTAAATTTTGAAGTTTATTATCAATATTTTTTTAATGAATGACGAATTAATTATATTGCAAAATCATATTGGCAGAACTTAACGAAGAGAATTGATGGAAATATGTGTTATGTTATGAATTTACAAGGAAATAACGGGAAAGTGAAAAGAGTAGAAAATATTATAGCAAGTTAACAAACGAGATAACTTTTAAGTACAGTCCGACGTCTTTTAAAAATGAAACCAATTTGTATTTTATATACGTGGGTTGTTCAAAAATGTAGGTTATGTTTATAAAGCAATCGTAACCCGAAATTATCTGAATGTACATTTTTATACTGCATTGCAGATTTATTATCTAATGGACTTTTGAATTGTTGCCTATATGAAGGATCAGATTTATTCACAAGCATTAATTGATCTATTGATCTATGGTTAAAACTATATAATTAAATGACTGATAATAATTTTGTGGAAAATGTAGATTTTCTCAATAATATAATTACATAATTTACTTTTGGTTTAAATGAAACTTGAACATTGAACTTTCAGACGGATTTTAAAACATTCATCTAAAATTTCTACTTGCATAGTATGATTAAGGATAGGGATAAGGAAAAGTTAGAATAATGTGCTCTAAATAAATTACGTAATATGTGTTAAGATTGATGTTAAATTTTTTACCTGTGTGACGAAGTGTTGAGATCTTTTTGAGGAATGTTTTCGTTGTCAGTTGAAATCGAGACTCCCACTGGCTCTTGTTTCGGTGTTTCGTCCTCATGTTGGTCTTTTGGCCTCTCAACGAAGCGAACTGATCGGGGTGTTACTGAACCGTCTTCGTCGCTTGCTGTATTTGCTGAACGTTGGTCTTCGTTCTGCTGTAAATTGTAATTTTATTTACTACCTGTTTGAGACAAGTATATACAATTGGAATTTTTTAACTGGAGATAGTAAATTTTAGAATTTTTTTAAATATTTTTTTTTTAAACTGAACTGTGAAAAATAATACGAATGTATAGAAGTATTAGCATTAGAACACACCCAAGTAGAGAAATCGGCTCAAAAACGAAAAATTAAAAACGGGCATCAATCGATGGGGTCAATTAAAAGGATCAAATCTCTTTAACAAACACGATAAATTAAATAAAAGGAAAACCGCGGAATCGAAGTTTATAAATTCAATGGGACAAGATAAATCACTTTTTTTACTCAAAGGGGGGCTATCGGATTGCTTATTATATCAACATTTTATCTTCGACGTACATAATTTATTTATTAAAATCATTTCATAGTTTCCTTTCTTTCTTTTTTGACAATATTAAGTAGTTAAGTTAAAGCCAAATCGTAACTGCATATCTGCTTTTGTTTGATACAATACAAAGCTTAAAAGTAACTATGCTTACTTATAATATAATAATATATCATAATAACTTTATTTCAGACATTTGTGTCCATAGTTTTTTTTAAATTATAAACTAAATTATGTTACATATTATACAAAAACAAAAAGTAAAATATAAATTAAAAATTCATTCATTTTCTATTAATGGTGATATACGATTTCATTCAATGTTTTAATATTGGGCAGTCCACCGTTTCCAGCAATCACCTTCAACAGCGTGTCTGTGCTGCCTCGCACCCTAGTCATCAGGGATATGATTAAAGCATAGCATAGTGCATATAACTATGCTTATGCTTTAAAATAACTATCTATTAATGTTGTATCCAAAAGTTTCGACATCTGTTAGTTACATTACCTAACTATAAATTAAACGCGTTAAGGACGAAAGTTGTGGGCGGATACAAGTGAAACTTTTAATAACTTAAAAAAAAAATTATTTATTATGACTAAAATTTGAACTCATTGAATTTATTTACCTGTTCAGCGATATCTTTATCAGTGTCAAGTGACTTCCAAAGCCGTCCGCCCTTCAAAATGCCTCCTCTTCGTTGCCTCTGAGGTGAATTCTCAGACGATTGACGACCTTCGGTTTCCCCCGTATCGCTTTCTTCACCTTTGAAAAAAAGGGACATTAAGATAATTTTTTGCAGACCCCGTTACGAGTAAGCATTTTTACAAAAAAACCTTTTTTGGGGAAATATCTTTACCTAATGCAATCATATGAAAAATCGTAAATGAGGCGGATTTACTAACTTAATAAATTATTGAGCACTTGAATGAAATTCTTGAATTCTGAAGGTCAAAATTTTGGAAATAAAAGTGGTCATTTTTGAAATATATCATTTTGGTTTGACAACGATGATATACTAAATTTTATAAACGGGTAAGGTAATGGTGTTCAAGTCGACGCCTAACCTAGTTTCAAAGGTTTACTTATGATTGATGAATGCCTTTGCAAACTATATTAAGTGAACATTTTCTGACAGTTTCTAGTAAGATAAGATTAGAGAGAATTTAGTGCGCAGATGAAACACCGTCATGCTTCGTGACATATCCTATTTGGCCAATTTCTCGCAAATAGGATCACGTGTTGAGACCGACAGTCGGTCTGTAACAGGAGATATGTTACCTACTCGTATTTACCAATTCTCTTGTTCACTATCCTGAACAAAATATCCTATATCTTGTTTATTTCTCAACATTTTTGTCATACAACTTCCTACAGGAATCTTAATTTTTATCATTGCCCGACTTAGTTCTCTATAGTTTTGTGTTTGTTCCGTATTTCCGTATTATTCCGTATTTTACACGAAAATGCCTCTTTTATTTACAAAATTATATTACAATTGAGGTTAATCAATATGTAATCCAAGTTAAACAAGCACTTTTTTTAACTTAATAATGTTGAAATGGGTATCTATTTTCGACATCGTTATCGAAATATATTTCGAAATGAAAATACTTATATCTATTTAAACATTGAATTCACAGTTTATAATTATCTCCGCGTGAAACAGTGGAACGTTAACCAAATTAAGAATCTGCTGTACTTTTGGGTAAACATAAAATAGCATTCATTTTTGATTCAAAATATCGAGATATCCTAATACCAGAAGAGTCTTTAAAACCTTAATAACACCGCCCAGACACAAAATGATACATTTGTGTAAGCTTTTCACGTATGGAGATGCTCCTCACGTTGCAATTAGAATCTTTATTAATTTATTATATTAATAGTTACTTACTGGTTAACGGTGCTGCAGTGAGCTCACTTTGTGCCTCTTCGACTTCTGGTGGCGATTCTGTATAAAAATAAACTCATTATTATATTGTTAAAAAACATTTGAAATAAAATTTAGTTTGGTACAGATAAACACGTAATAAATTTTTGTAGCTATGGGGTTGACAGTGTCAGAGATTATTAAAAGAGAAATTTCTAAAACACGATAAAAACAAGAGCGAAAAAAGTAGTTGTATAAACAAGAGCGAAAGTAGTCCTTGTAAACTTAATAAATAACGTAAATTCTGCATGAAATTTTAATTGTATGAGTAAGTGTATCCTATTAATCCTATTATCCTTCCTATTATAATATTATAAATGCGAAAGTTTGTATGGATGTATGGATGTATGTATGGGTTTACGTAACTCTTTCACGCAAAAACTAGTGAACCGATCAGCATGAAATTTTGCATACACATTGTCTGGGACACCAGAAAGGACATAGGGTACCTTTCATCCAGAACGCGTAAAGTATTATCAAAACGATTATTATGTTGTTCAGTTAACAAATGAAGATCTCGTATTTAACATTTGCATGTTTTTTTGTTTTAAATACAAAAATTCAGAAAAGTAGTGTCAGAAATTCAGAAAGTTTTAACCGTACCTAATGGTATAAATGTCCACACTACAAAAAGTATAGGATTCGAAGTTTCAAAAACTCCAAATAGCGACGGAAACCTATTTTATTCTAAACGATATTGAAGAGTAACGTCAACATGCGGCTGGACAGTTTGTCAATATATAACTTGCATGAATGTTCGTTTCGTAAGTAATGAAAGCAATATTCCAGCCTCGGTCATAAGCTTTATGTTATGGCAAATATCAGTTTTATTTTATACTAGCTGGTGCCCGCGACTTCCTCGCGTTCTGGATGAAAGGTACCCCATGTTTTTTTTGGTGTCCCAGACAACGTGTATGCAAAATTTCATGGTGATCGGTTCAGTAGTTTTTGCGTGAAAGCGTAACAAACAAACAAACTCACATTCACTTTTATTATAATATTAGTAAGGATTATAATAAAATTGATTTGTTGGAATTGATAAATTGATAAAATTCACTTGTATCACCGAAACACAACAAGCACACTTGCTGTCACATGATGACCACCGTGGTCGTCCGTAAGGGGATGGTTACTGACACCAGACGCCTCACGGTAACCACCTTTTATTAAAAGGGCCAAGAATGAAGTATTAAGTAACTAAGTAGGTAATATATTTTGTTAAGGGCCTCTTTCACCAACTACAAGTAAAGTGTTGATTAGTTACTTTTAGAAATAATTTTATGATTTATTAAATTACGCATTCGGTTTAGTGCATCATTCGATAGGCAAATATTTTTTATTATTTTCTTTTTAATGTTTGGGACTTTCACCGTACAAACAAAGGTATATCAGCTTAATTATTCCCGGTGACTTTAAATGACGGTTAGCCTACTTGACATATGGTGAAAGAGGCACTAACATAATTAAGTATTGCCTGTTGTTAAAACGTAAAATTAGTATTTAATATTCTTTTTATGTTTTAATTTAAATTGCTAGGGTTAGGTAAATTAGTAGTCTTTAAATTGCTTTATATGCTAAATATAGATTTAGTAATGATGGTGAAACGCGTAAATTGAATGTTTAGACGAGTATCCATTTACGAGTAATAAACCGTCTTAAGGTCATATTACCATTTTACTAATAAATTAGCGGCGCTCCGGCGTTATTTTGATTTCATCAGTTAATAGAGAGTCAATATTCATGTATATTAATAATAAATTTATACATAACTATGGAATCATTCATAACAACGTCTAAGTTTGCCTTCGATGCGAAAGATGCCTTAAAAGTCAGTAGGTACCGCTATAAGGAATTTTTAGAAAATTTCGTCTTTATAAAACGCCAACCAATGAACTTTTATTGTAAATAACACCATTGTAGATAATTCTATGTTATTACATATTTAGGTACTCCTGTATATATTGAAACAGACTTTAATGAGCAACAGACTAATTTTTATTTTTAATGAACATTAATGACCTTAATGAACATTAAAAAATGCATGGGAATAAATCAATAATATTTAATAGCTACTTTATATAGCCTACTTACTTGTAAAGTTGTAATGCACAAGTTGTAATCGCGATAGGTACTAGAACGGTTTCAACCGATAAAAGATGCAAACGATAACATCAGCTCGCCGTAACAAGTGCTGATAATGCAAAGGGAACATTTTAATTGAACTTTCTCTTTCTATATATTTAAAATGTATATAATAAATATTTTTTCCCTTGTCCGATTATAAATTTTATTTAATGTTGATGTCGAGAGACTGACTTCCCAATTGATGGTAGCATAGCAATGCTACTGGTGCTTCAAATGCGCTGCCGATGGTATAGGATTAAGGATAAAAAATTAAAAAGAGAGAGGGAAATAGTCTCTGGCATCCCTTACTCACTGAAACCCAAGCTGTTCAGAAGCTGTTCACTGCGGTCTGGTTGGTTACTGCCACCAGACGGGCTGCTCAAAGGACTGCGAAACGCAATTTACTCCGTCAATGTTGACAGATCCAAACCAGAACCAACTATGAAAATTTCAGCCTATTTTAAAGTTAAGTAAGTATTATGAAAAGATTTTTTATACTGATGAAATAATTTACTAATTCGGCAGTATAAAATTTATAAGTCATACGTGCGAAGTCAAGGCGATAGCTAGTGGTAATAAGAATACATTTTATTAATCATAAATAATAGAGAATATCGCTGCCGGTGTTTGTACGCCTTTAGATGAAAATTTAATAAGCCAAAAATGTTAGTGTTAGGGACAAGTAAATGTGTTGAGTAATCGAAAACGAAATTCAACACTCAGAAATGTCTAGAGGCATAAGATTTTTACGGTAAAGTCTGTAAGACCACTCCTGGAATATATAATCTTCACTGGACACGCCAGAGACAAATCTTAACTACGTGAAAAAATATTTTGTTCTCGAAGTTACTCTTTAGCAAATAAATAGTAATGTACTATAGGTACTATATAATGTGCGATCAGGCTAAATAAAAAATGATGGATGAATAATACCAATGATAAAAATGATTATGAATTATAAATAATAAGAATAATTAGTTAATTAGACGAACAAGGTCCCTTGCTTATGCAAGGGGTATGTATTTGAAATAATAAAAAAAAAAACTGTATTATGTAATGTACTATATAATGTACTTTCTGCTTAATGGTGTCGTGGTGTCAATGGCGTTTTTTTTTTCATTTACGCTACAAAGAATGAAAGAGAAAATAAAATAAATGTGTACCAAATAAATTAATGTAGGTACATTATTTTCTTAGGATAAATTTATTAGCTCTATTCGTTATAGCTGCCAAGGAACTCTATAATAAACCAGCCAATAGTAAATTTGAAATAGCTCTACCTATCAGAAGAAAAAAGCTGATTCAATCTTTTCTTTTAATAGATCGTAAAATTGTATTTTCTATCTGAAAAGTCAAGTCTGCGAATTTCAACTTTAGTGCTCCTATTAAGGTTCTAATAAAAATATCCTTGGACAGAATTCAAAGTAATGGAAAACGAAAATTCAATAACTTAAACTGTTGTTATAAATTACAAGATACTCGTAACTATTACTCGCCAATAAGCTTTACTTGAAAAGTAACTAATCAACACTTTACTTGTAGTTGGTGAAAGAGGCCCTAAAACTCAGTCTCACTTACCTACTTATATTTCTTTCATATTTCGTATTAACTAATTGAGACAGATGAAATGTTAACCCGCTGCGAACCATATGAATCGAAATTTGCGTTTAGACAGATATAGTATTGATCATTATCAAATTAAATACGTTAGCCACAAACGTAATAGCTCTTTTCACGATACAATTTAAATGAATGTCAGTAAATACATAATCGTAAATTAAAAATTTATACGCGCGGGAAAAGAAATTGAAGCGATCTCGCATCATTTATATCGATGTAAGTATTTTACAAATACAGCGTTAAAAATGGCCACAATAAAAATTTCCAAACAATCGATAGTCTTAGGTACCTTTTGGGTAACCATTAATAATAAAAGATACCCTGTGCCTAGCCTATAGTACCTATAGCTTTTCACACAATGTGGTCGAATCCGGCACCAGTCAACAAACAGGCGCATAAATAATTTTTGAAGTAGGAAAAAAACCATTGAACACGCGAAACTGTCGAGTAATGTAATGTAACGTAACCGAAACCTCGGTATATTTTCAGATATTATTTTAAAATAATTAAAAAAAATTTTTTTTTTGAGATGGGAAAATAACAATTGAACTCGTGTTAGGTAATGTAATGTAATATTTTTTGTGTAGCTTAGTTTTTGCTTCTTACGTCTCCAACGACTGACATGTTTTTTTACTGACAACAACTTAACGAGAGGAACATCACCTTTGACTTGTTAGAGTTGTTAGTTCTCTTTTTTATTCTTTATGTCCTCTTTTTATTAATTTGCTACTTTGCAATAGTATTTGCTTTAGTAATAGTAATATTAGCCACCAACGACTCAAATGGAAAACTCGACTTCGACGAATTGGAGAACATGTAATAATATCACACTACACAGAAGTAGAGTAGGTACTAACTTCTTGGGAAATATAGTTTTTTTTTTGTTGTGCGCAACAACCTTTCTCGAGAACTTACTCTCATAACAAAAATTTATGCTTGCGTGAATCGTTAAAAATCGAATTACCTACTATCTAACATTTCTTTGCCAGGGTCTAAACAATTTCTGTATAAAATTTCATCGCATTTTTTCAAAACTTTAAATCGCAAAACACACTGAGACAAAAATTGCTAGCAAGGCGGCTTCACCGCTATCCCAACACAAACAGACGAGCGCACTCCGGGGCGGGAGCGACTCGGTTCCGTTGTAGATACATATTAGCCCTAAGCCACTTTTACAATCACACCGGCCTCTACCGCGTCACATTCCCGGGGCAGTACCGCTGCATTCTGTGAAAACACTAGCTCCGGAAAACATTAGCTTCCCCCATTTCCGCTTCCGGACCGCTTAGTGCTCCAGTGTGTTTTGCGTTTAAAAGAAAATACAATGAACTACTTCCTAAATCAAAAATTATAATTAGATATTTTTATATAACACAATTAAATGTTAACTTACATAATTATATTAGCAAAGTATTTGCAGATACAAATGTGCATAACCTTGTAAGCTGTGTAGGGTTTTATTGCCTTGTACCTTTTAAAGGCATTTTAAATACAAATATTTAACTTTAATGGAAGCATATCCTTTACATTTTCCAATCTTCGTGTAGTGCAAAAGTGATAAAAAAATAAAAAAATAAAAATGATCGATACGATTTATCCAAAGAAAGAGGTACAATTTCTACATAGTTCTAAACTAAACACTATTACAGCACTTTGATTTTTTTTTTCATTTACATTTTTATATTTATTTGTTTAATTTTTACGCTTACCTATTTAAAAGGAGTCATCAGTATTAAACGAAAGAGAAAGCTTTCATAAAATATAATAATAATTTTTCTTGAAACTGTATACGAAAGAAACTAACTTAAGAGTACTGGCGTATTGCAAATAAAAAATGTTCTTTAGATGAAATCGTCTAAGTTCGATAAAGTTTGTGATGTTAGTTTTTATTTTATAGTAAGAGGTAAATAATAAGTAAAAGGTTTTAAATTGCTATCTCGAATCCTTTATACTTTTTTATTGGAAATTCAACAATATCTTTAGAATTTCAATTGTATAATGTTTTTTATAGAAACCTAAAAAATCCTAGGTACTCTCACACAAAAATTCACACAAACGCCGTGTTTGAGAATCAGTACGCAATAAATGTTCGATTCGATTGATTCCTCGAATCGAACAGAATAATGTAGTAAATTTTTATATTTTTCACCATTCACGCAAGGTATATTATCGAAATAATATATCTTTGCAAGCATAATATAATAATAAACGTTTACATACCGATATTTCATATTTATTTATTTATTTTTATTTGCTTTATCTTGTGGGATTGTTTTTTTTTTCGTCATCAGCGCTCAACATATTCAGAGAAACGGCGAGCATGGCTCTCTCAATTGTAACTTGTGGAGAAGGTATTTCATTTGACAGTCTTTTCTTCACTTGAAGGGACTTTATCTCGAAACTTATAATGTTGTGTGCATTTTAAGCTTAAAATATGTCTTAAAATATTCTAACGAGGCTTAACAAATGCTGGCTAACTAAATTGAATTTTTCTATCAGCATCTTCTTAATCGAAGTTGCAAGACCACTCTTAAATAGGTAAATACTATTCCTATGTCTACACGCTATTTTATGTTGTCTAATTAATGGGATGTATGTCTTAAGTTTAACGAAATTTAGTACCAGTAAAATTTCATAACAGAACTCTAAAAACGTTAAAGAACAAAATTATTAAAAAAATATCTCTCGGTTACGTATTTATGATTTTTTTATTGTTTCATTATTTCAAATTAAAACTTTTATCTATATGAAATACTAGCTGGTGCTCGCGACTTCGTCCGCTTGGAATAGTTATTTTGGGAATCATTTGGGTATCTCGAAAGGTTTTCGCAGCGCACGCAACGGAAGCCCTCAAAGATGAATAATTTTCCCCGTCTTTTCCACATTTTCGACTGTTTCTTCGCTCCTATTAGTCGCAACGTGATTTTATATAGCCTAAAGCCTTCTCGATAATTGATCTATCCAATACAAAAAGAATTTTTCAATTCGAACCAGTAGTTCCTGACATTAGCGCGTTCAAACAAACAAACAAACAATTAAACACACAAACTCTTCGGTTTTATAATATTAATTTATAGTGTTTTAATATAGATTTAAGTAATATTTGTTTTGACAACCCTGACCCTTGACCGAGTTGCTGTGTGTACACACTACGCACGCAGTGGCGGCATGCATTCATTCAACAACAAAGGAGTCCTGCTACTCGTAGGCGAGTAATTATAATACGGGGGCCTATTGTGCTTCCAATACCAAATATCAGAGCCTCAATCGTCAAGATCCTATCAGCTGATGTGAATATGCGTTCAATTCTAAATGACGTTGATGATGTTGCCTGCCTTCAACGTCAAAGCCTGCCTGTTCGCCGTATTTAGGTAGGAAAATTAATAATATGTTATATTATATAAACTTATTTATCTAACTAAAATAACTGGTAGACACCTTATATGTATAATGCTTAAGGAAAAGAGTTGCCCCTTTTCTCGCTTAGTCAGAAGGTCAAACTTGATAACAAATCATTATAGTATGTAAAAATCTAGATTGGTATATACCAATCTAATATAGATAATATAATATAGATATATATCTATATTATATTATAATATATTATTATATTATATTATTATCTATATTATATTATAATATAGATATAAATATAATATAGATATATATCTAGATTGGAACATGTTGATGATGTCAGTCATCATATAGCTTTATATATTTTTTCAGGCGTAGGTTATATGTCTTTAATTTTTGCAAATTGAAAATACAAACTACAATACAAAAATACAAACTTTTGCATTTATAACATTAAAATGATTTAGGATTAAAGTCACGTGGCCTTTCTTTCTTGTTTTTTTTGCTTGGCACCTTGTAAAATATTATTTTGTACTACTTGTCAAAAACCAATAAAAGTTTACAATGCAACAAAATGTCGTAGAGTTTCGTAGCAGCAAGTTGAAACTCGTAGACATATACGAGTATAACTCGTAGAGATACAGTTTGTTGCAAATAAAAATAAACCTTCTTTCCGACAACTTTACTTCGACACACTTTCACTCTATTGTGAACATATGTATATACAAACATATGTGTGTGTATATATTGTATATACAAACAGGAAATATTTGTATATTTTTACTTTGTAAAAGCCCGTAGCGTATTTGTAAATTTTAAAATGTGTCTCTTTGAGTTCAGAATTTTTCGTGTGGCCGCGGCTTTAAAGCTACGTGTTATTAAATTTGGTATTTGTGTGGCCGCCACGAATTTATTCAACTAACTTTAAATATTTTTAAATGATCCATCGGAACTTTACTTTTTCCGAGTGAAAATGTGAATGTATGTCCTTTTCTGTATCTCAGACAACGTGTGTGCTAAATTTCATGATGATCAGTTAAGTAGTTAAGTCGTGAAAACGTTACAAATAAACTCACTCTCACATTTATAATTTTAGTTAGAATTAGAAGAAGAATTAGTTAGAAAAACTGTTGCTACTACTAAAGTCGCCACCAGTCGAAATTCGCGGTTAACCTATTTTCAGATTACCTAACAAACGAAAACTAACTAAACAAATTGTTACCGTTTAGTTGTTATACAAATAATAAACATTGTTTGTTTACAACTTTTGTTATAGGAACTAATTTGTTCGCATTGTACCACATTGTACCTACTTACCTACTTAAAATTGTTTCATATGTTTGAGTATAAAAAACATAGGTTTGTTTGAGTGTTTTATTACCTACGTAAGTTTGTCTGCTTAATAAGTTTTCATACGTAAATGTTCAAAGTAAAAAAATATTTCAGCGATCTTGCTTCTTAAAATCGTCTTTGTTATACTCCTGCCTTGGAATTACCTCCACATGTCAAGAGGCCATCTCGTACGGAAACATTGTAGATTGGTTATATTATATTTTATAACATATTTTCTCATAAATTATATATCTCCAATCAGAAATGTATTAAATTCGAAGTATGTATAGGCTAACGAGAAGTGGTGTCACGTGGTGTGCTCTTTGCTCTAAAAATCTTAATACCACTATGAGAACAGTCACAATGCTATGAAAGACCAAAAAAATTAAAAGAAAAAAAAAACCTTTCGTAGTCTCTTCTTAGGAATATCCTAGGTATCCTAGGTGGGTACGAACTGATAATGACGACATTAAAATTCTTTAAAACCAGTAAATAATTGAAGGTTATTTATTTAAATTTAAATTTCGGCAATTAACCTGCTCGGCAAGATGTTCACAAAAACATTGACTAGTCGACATTCGTGTGGAAATTAGACCGAACGCTATATTGCACTTTCAAAGTTTGTTGAATAAGTTCAAATTAGTGAACCAACAGGGAGTTTTGAAACAAACTAACAGACTTGATATAGAACCGTTCAATTTGATACAACTTGAGTGTAATGTAGTTAAACAACATTCTACGGCTAAAGGAAATTAGAGAGCTTCATTGGACTGTATTCAGAGTTAATTTAAAACTAAATGTCATTCGACTGTTACGAGTATCATGTGATCGTTTTAATTACATACAAAATATAATATACTAGCTGGTGCTCGCGACTTCGTCCGCGTGGAATAGTTATTTTGGGAATCATTTGAGTATCTCGAACGGTTTTTGCAGCGCACGCTACGGAAGCCCTCAAAGATGAATAATTTTCCCCGCTTTTTCCACATTTTCGACTGTTTCTTCGCTCCTATTAGTCGCAACGTGATGTTATATAGCCTAAAGCCTTCCTCGATAAATGATATATCTAATACAAAAAGAATTTTTCAATTCGAACCAGTAGTTCCTGAGATTAGCGCGTTCAAACAAACTCTTCAGCTTTATAATATTAGTATAGATATTCATTACTGAATTTATGAGCTGCCCAATTTATGACTGCGAAACGCAGTGTCACTGACACTACTACACTACAATTAAGTTTATCTACTCTTAAATTATTTTAGACTGGAAATTGTCACACAAACCTTGCCATTACGTTCTCTCAGGGGTTTAATTTATAGAAATCTCTCTTTTAACGATACCTACAAAATGAAATCAAAAAATAAAATTTACATCTTTAGAAATATCTAAGTCACTCGATATAGAGGCAACTTGGCGTAGTGGAAATGAGGCACTGAAAAATAACTTCGTGCGAAATTATATCGGATTAATTAAGTGTCTCCATTCTTAAATTACAAGTGCTCTACAATATTTTAATTACCTAGTTTAGAACAGACACATTGCCTACTTTAGTTATTCCATCGTGTAGAACGGAATTGAGGTGCCGCATTATTATAATTAAGTCTTAAGACCACTTTTCACTAATAATTTAAGTTATATTACAATCTCGTGACATAAATTAATATCGCTCACCGTGCTCTTAAAGCAACTATTTACACTGAGATGAGATTTAACATATATTTTACATCTCAAACTATAATATTTTTCGATTGACCAAGCGATATTTTCAAAATAAATTTCGCGGAACGGAAATTATTTGACCGTTTAAGTTATGCTTACTGTGTAATTGTTGGTCTTCGTTAATAAAACAAAATGAAATTATAAGTGATCAAGCTGAAATACATTTTGTATACCCAAATGCCACTAGAAACCAATGTTCCGACCATATGTCACTCCGCTGAGTGGATCTGTTACAAGCAATGTCCAACAAATCATTCATCATAATCATTCGAAAGCTTAAGCTCCAACCCACATCTGACGAGCATATATTCGATGTGTTTGTCTTACTTCACCCCTAATCGAGACAGAAACAAATACACATAATTCTAGAACGGCGTATAGAATGACTAATCGATGAAACGGGATGACGCAAAATAGCAATTTCGCAAATTAATTTTAGTAAGTAAGTACCTATAAGCTACTGATAGAGTTATTACCCTCGTAATTGCATTAGTGCTATTTAGTTATCACATACTTAAATAGTGAAGTATTACTTCGTAACACCAATACAAGTAGAATACATATATTAATTAACCAGTACGTTCAAGACCTTTTTCTTGAAAACAATTCTTCCCAAATTTCTCAAAAACCTATGTTTTTGAGAAATTTGGGAAGAATTGTGCCTAGATAAGTAAAATGCAATATTATCCTACTAATATTAGGTATAAATGCGAAAGTTTGTAAGTTTGTTACTCAATGACGCAAAAACGGCTGAAAGGATTTGTATGAAATTTGGCACACAGATGTTGACCTCGGTTAACATAAGTACTATATGTAAAAATTGTTTTGTGTATAATATATATTTAATATACAGCTAGTTTACGGTTTCATTACATGTTTATAAATAAACAGCAGTCTTAAAAAATGACAAGTCTGTAAAGTTTTAAAGTGGTGATTTGACACCAACCCTTCTTACCCTTCAGCTTTAATTTTTTGTCTATTTACAAAGATTCAAGTAAGTAACGTGTCTCTCATAACTTGCGGTTAGAAACACAAGAGTTCTTCCCTACAACCCTTCTGACGACCTAATTTTTGACAACATGTAGTTTCATGTCAATAGGTTCTTGTGGGGCGTAAGAAAATTGTATTTATGTAGTTAAACTTGTAGTTACACTGTCTAACTAGAGAATGCCGCAACAATCTCTAACTAGAATGTACACCTAGTATAAATATAAACGAGAAATAAATAATGTGTGTGTTAGCTCCGATACACGACTGGGGTTTACTCCTGACGAACGATTATAAAATTTAAAATTTCGCAAAGGGATTCGAACACGCCGAATAATTATAAATAATATTGTGTAGATGGCGCAATATTTATGAAATTTCAGATATTCTAAAATATACAAATAAAGAACATTTATATATACCTAACGCATAACAGAACGCATTCGTGATTCCTGTGACAATACACCACAGGCTTATATATAGGTATATAATTATATTCCAATGAAGCATATTTGAATGTCGACAGACGGACTTAAATTGATTGGTCATTAGTCAATCAAATTAAGTAATTGAACTAATGAAAATTTGAGAGTATCGATTGAACAAATTAATGAACTACTCATTATAAGCTAATAATTAGCCCAAAGCTAACTCAAACAGATTTAATACCTACGAATATAAATAACTAGCGGATGTCAACTCAATCATGATTTTTAATTATTATTTAGTTACACAATTAACACTAATTATGTGAATCTCTACGGTGGAATATAAAAATTAATTAATGTTAAAGTGGAAACAAGATATTGTAAAGTCGTAATTTTAAGAACAAGCAAACACCGCATCCCGACTCGACGAGAGAACAAAGTCTAACATGGATCGTTTAGGAGTTGAGTTAGTTTTAGTTAGTTATTATATGATCCCAAAGTTGACCATTTAGTACCTAATAATATAGTTTTAATAAGTGATTAAGGTCCAACTTCGAAAATCTTTATACTTAGGTATACAAAAATGTTAAGTTGGTTTGTGTACGTTTCGAAAACACGAGCATGATTTTAATTCGTTTTTCACATATGAATGGAAAGAGAAAAAAATTGCACCCCGGGCGAAGCCGCGAGCGGGTCGCTAGTTTCTAATAAAAACTGACTTGTTTTCTCTCTTTTTATCTAACTTTCAAGTTATTACTAACACACTAAAGGAATTTACTGAATATGAAATGAAATATGAAAATTTAAATGCTAAAAGGTTAATTTATGCATAACTACAGAACATAACGGCATTAATAATCTTTGAGTGCAGCGGGTCTCTTCATTCGTTTATTGGGAAAGTTTTTATATTTTTTCCAATTCAAATTTACATTTGAATATTTATTTTACAAATGACTGTGTATTTACACGTCTGTCGCGTATTTACACAAAAACTGTTTTGAAGAAACGGAATAACTTCGATATTCCGAACATGAATGGCAACATCTCATTCCTTTTTGAGAAAATATTCGTAAATGTCCGTTACTTAAACGACGACGCGACGAGTAGCAGCGTTGGGGGCGAAGAGAGACCCGTTTATAACATAACGAAGTGCCTACCTATATAGCGACTTGGCAAGAGTCCAATACAGCCTTTAGTCTCACAAAATCACAAAATGCCCTCATAATATTATGCCGCTTTTGGCTTATATTTGTTCACAACACATTACGATTGAAGTTTAGATTACAATAAGTAATGCTTAAAGGATGACTCCACATTTGTTTATGGAATCACTCTATTTATATTATGACTAATTTACTGACTTACACTCTTATTCATAAAAATCCCTTATTAGAGGCTTAAAACGTTCAATAGTTAAAACGCTCATAAGACCTTAATAAGCTTATTATAAAATTGCTATTCATAAACGTTCCATAAGCCTGTCATAACTAATATGTCGCTATTAGTTAGTTTATCATTGTTATGTTGCCGTTCTGATGAATTCATAGACAAAAAAGCTAAAATCTCTGTATCCACGCCCCAAATGACAGTAAAGTGATTTTTTTTATGTGATATTTTGACAATTCTTATGAAAATTGAAAATATAACCCAATTTACTTGTGTGATAAATAAGTGATTTTGTTAATTTTGTCAAATTTTTGATTCGCAATTAACTATGGAATCCAAAAGTGGATAAAAAACGGCAAAGAAGCCTAAATTGGTCAGAGGAAGATAAAGTGAGTGTTTTTTTTTTTAAATATTTATTTGCCATTAGTTGTGTTTATATAGTATTTTCTGTTTATTAATTTCTTACGTTTACTTCCGTAGCATCTATTGTTGGAATTGGTGAGGGAGAGAGTTGAAGCGATCGAAAATAAAAATACGGACACTAATTGCAATTACAAAATACAAGCAGCGTGGGCGGATTTACAAGTCAGGTATGTATAGCTTAGTTTGGCAATTGCTAAGACATGAACTAACACATATTTAATGCGTACGTTATTGTTATATTAGATGTTTGTTAAAGTTGTTCATTATTTCCAGCTTCAATAGTAGGTATGTGCAATGGTACCACACGTACCATTACTCAGCTGAAATCGCAGTGGGGCATTTTAAAGATGACCCAAAAACGACAAAAAGTAGAAGAAAGAAAACAAACTGTTGTGACTGGTGGTGGTCAATATCACATAACACCATGACAATGCAAAGTTGATAGTGTGTTATTGCACCACAGCCTTCGGGCTCACATAGCTCTAATATGCTCATATCTATAAAATATTGTATGCCAAATAAACATCCCACATAATATTTCATCACCACACATAATAATATGTGCTATTTTTATTTCAGCCTTTTATTACATTTTTATTTCATGAAATGGAGTGTCGGAAGGAGCTTCATGAAGCCCAAATTAAAAATGAAGAGAAGAAAGGGAGAATATTGGACCTAAAAGAAATTTTAGTGCAAAAGAAAATTGTTATGAGAAAATAATAAATTACTTGAAAAATATATTGTATTTTTACTATATATATCACTTATTATGTTATATCTTACATAAGTATGTAATTTAAAATATTATTTGCTAATTCCTTTACAAACAAACATCAATCAAAATTCAAACTCAACATCAAACGTCAATAGAAATCAGTCAGTCGGTCAGCTGTTTTAAGTCGGCCATCTTGAATTGTTCCCTTATTAGAGGCTTATAGTAGGGTCCTTGCTTCAATAACTTTATGAAACACTTATTAAGCGGTTTGCTGCTATTGAACGTTTATGAATAACACTTTTTGGTAAATTTCTTATAACAAGCTAATAAGCCTTCTATAACTTTTTATGAATAAGGCCGTTAATCTACAACAAGCTGATAAATATAAGTTGTATTTAAGCCATTATAATTCAAAGAAAATTTAGAAAAAATATCATGTGAATTACCTACATCAAATTGTTAAAGAAAAACTAGGTATGTTAGGGTTTTAGATCTCTTGAAATTGTTAGCTCATTCTAAAATTAACTGGAAAATAAGTTATTTTTAGCATAATTAGTTTAGTTAAAAACAAAAACAGTGTTTTCCTCATTAAGATTCCTTGACATTTTCGTATTCAGGTAATATAATTTGTATTAGGTAGATGTGATGGAGATTGTTCTTAGCTATAGTTAATGAAGATCTATTCAATGCGTTTGAAGAACATCAGCCAATTTCCTAGTTGACATACGAGTAGGTTATATTCATCATTGTTTGAATAGTGTTCAACAATCTGACTGTTTAGCAAGATCTAACCAACTTAATTTTAATACTGTTTTTGCTCACTCCTAGATATCCTAATCAACATTTTTAAACTATTGTTGCTGAGACGACATGTTCTATACTTTATAACCGACTTAAAAAAAAGGAGGAGGTTCTCAATTAGACTGTATTTTTTTAATGTTTGTTACCTCAGAACTTTAGACGGGGTGAAACGATTCTGATGATTCTTTTTTTATTTGAAAGCTGGTGCTTCCCGTGTGGTCTCATTTCAATTTGGTACAGTTCTGATAATGGTGTCCATGAGAAAACCATAAGTATGTGCGCGAAAAATGGATGAGAATGGATGATAATTTAGTTATGTGTTTTTGTTAATTATTGTCTTCTTTCTTTCTTTTTTTATTTTTGTTTGCCTTTTTTGTATGTTTTCTCCCAGCTCCGATTCAAAATATGTTTTAGTAATTTAGTGGAAACTTTGCTGATTTATGTTTTTCTTATATGTATGTGTAATATGTATCGAGATATTGTTTGTTTCCCAAATTTAAATAAAATAAATAAAATAAAAAAAATAACTCAATATCACGCCAACGGATTTCGATGATTCTTTTTTTATTATTTGAAGTCGGTTAAAAATATAGCCAATATTATGTATTACTAGCTGGTGTCCACGACTTCGTCCGCCATCTGGATGAAAGGTACACTATGTCCTTTCTGGTGTCCCAGAAAACGTGTATGCAAAATTTCATGGTGATCGGTTCAGTAGTTTTTGCGTGAAAGAGTTACAAACATCCATACATACATCCATACATTCATACAAACTTTCGCAATTATAATATTAGTACGGATTTCTATGCTTGTACTGTATATATAGTGTTTACAATTATTAAATAGTGCAAGGTAAAAGTAAAGCACATTTTAAGTTGTTCAAGAGCTAATAAAATAAATGGCTGCTGTCGGTTTCACCCCGCAAGTCTTTCAGTTTACCTGAACTGCCTTATAGAGCTCGTAGGGTTGACGCAGTGCATAAATAAAAACATATAATTTAATTAACACATTTTACAACTTAAATTGTACTCGTTTATCAAATGTATGGCTTTAATTTTGCAGAACCATAAAAGAGGCTGTTATACTGTTTTATTGTTTACAAAGTATATGTAGTTAGTTATTCTAATAATTTAAAGTATTTTTAATAAGTTATCAATTTTAATGCTAAATACCCAATGTTTTAAAAATTTTATTTTATTTATTTATTTTCAATTTTGTAATAAAAAATACTGTGTAGAATTATTTATCCGACTGTGTAGATTAAGGAAATTAGAAACAAGGAATAAAAATATATAATATAGAAAGAAAATGACAGACAGGCGGGAAATCCCACCCGCAAAAGCATGAATGAGTGATGGATAAAAGAAAAATACAGTATGAAGAATGAAAGTGCGAGAGGCATGCTTGATAGAACTGGAATGAATGAGAATATGTAAAAATAGGCTTCAGCGCATGATGCTGGAGGGATTCTAAAAAAAAAAAAACGAAAAAAAAATAAGTTACCATTTAACAAATCTCCTTAAATGTAAAGACGATCACCATTGAACATTGCAAAAAGAGATTATAGATTTTTCCAATATACGCTCTCTTTGGTATGCGGGCAACCATAATTGGACTATACGATGCGGCGCCGAGCAATCTAGTTGACGTGGACCGCTTTGTTTTACCAACAATGTTTTATACGTTTTAGCCTCGTATCTTTGAGAACAAGTTCCGACTTTGCAAGGAATTTGAGTACAATACGCTTCCGGCTTGGCGAGGAATTATGTTTCAAAAATTAATTGACAATTCGAAAGCTTTATTATTTATTCTTCTAACATTGGATAAGTAAAGTAAACTTGAACCGCTAAAATGACTAACTAAATAAAATAAAAGTTAGATGAACAAAGAAGAAAAGGTGTATTGAGCTTTCTTACGTGAAGAAAACCGATCCTCTTTTAACTTATAAAAGTCTTATCTGACAATATTATTGTACGAGCAACCGTAAAGTAATAATGTAATAATAATACAGGAGTCAGGAGAATGTCTTTGGTTCAAAACATAACATTTTCGCATGATTTACGTTAGGGTTTTATTTTACTATATTTTAAAATGCTTATAATTTCTTTGCATTCTCTCTATGGTTATTTAATTTGAGATGAAAAATTCTCTCAAACGGAACATTGCGAAAAATTATTCATACAGGGTATACATACATATAAGGAACTACTTTGCTGATTAAGTTCATTAAGTTTTATTAAAAGAAAAAAGAAATTGTGTACAATTAAAAGAAACCACTGACAGAACAACATTATCCCATTCACGTATTATCAACAAAAATAAATTTATTTTTCTCTTTGACACTAATTCGCCTTTCATCATTCATCATTTAGGCCGACGTAGGCGAGACGCCCACTGTTGCTTTCGTTATACGACGTTAGCGAGTTTTGTGGGCCCGAACGTAGCTTTTAAGTTCTTACTTAGTTTAGCAACAACACAATTTCAAATTCAACAGGTTCTAAATTTTTAAAACTGTCTAAAAGTGAATTAAATTTGGTCTTGCTTCGACAAGATTAGGGGTCATGTTTATGAACTCACCAGACGAGCGCGTTGTTCGAATGGTTTAAGTGGTTAGCGCCCTTTGACTCAATTGTCTGTGGTTTGAACTGGCGAGGACAACTAAGAAATTGAAATTCCTACTTTGAAGCCCCAAGTCTAACTTAGCTTGCGGCTGTAATACCTACGATTTCTGATATAGTTTTAATGTAACAATAATCGCTCAATGTTGCCTTATGCCAATTTTACTAATTAAAAAGACTAGGTTCTCACTTGCCACTTGCCATTTGCCCAAAAAAACTGAAACTGTTATGCGGAACAGTTTACTTATAACTATATATTTATTATGAGACTGACTGATGAGTCCGACACGAGCATAATCATATCACCATTTCAATTATTACCTACCTCACTAACGAAAACTGACGCTGTTTCCCCGCTAATGAATTTTGATTTATCATGTGGTTATTTATTGTAGGTATCTAATTTACAATAAAAATAAACATAAAAACGAGTGTGCTTATGACCACACGACTGAAGTGAAACTTCTTTCGCTCCATCTGTATGTATATATATATATATATGTGTGTACAATATATACATGTATACACATATACATATATTAATTTATGTATATGTGTATATAATAATTAATTATTATTAGAGGAAGAGAGAAAGAAAATGTGCGCGCGCACTGCTGTCTCTTGCTTATATCCCCCACATAACTTCCGTTCGCCTTGCCCGATCACACTTTTCGTAACGCTTACGTCACGCGTTCGCCAGCTTACTCCCCAAGTCAAGCGTGCGTAAAGAAGTTTCACTTCAATAATAATTTATAATAATTTACATGCTCTCTTGTAAAAAAAAACCGAAAAATCTTTTATACTGAAAACATTCGGTTGACGAGAGCTAAGAAAAAGGTTTAAAATTTTTATAAGTTAAGGATCTCAGTTGTTCGCCCTATTGTTTATAGCCTTCAAAGGAGCGCGGTTAAGTACTGCTGAAGTGTTGTCAAGAACATGAACGAGTTACCGAGTAACATTGAGTACAGCACAACACTTGATAAAAATGATACAAACGCGAATTCATAAAGAAGGCTTTTAAATTCTCAACAACACTATTGTGATAATAAAACATTGAAAACAAATGGAACGTGAATGTTTCATATATTTTTCATGTTATCAAATTCGTTTAAATCGATAGATTGTAATTGTAGGTATACGTTTTAATTAAAACGCGGCTGACAAAGGATTAGCGGTTATCAGTTTTTTTTTTATTTCGATGAATTTCGTTTTATAGAATAGGCTTTGTATTCACTAGGGGTTAAATGTTCCGGGACACGTGTCGCTCAACATGTCGAGCGATGTCGCCCGACGTCGCCCGACATGTCCCGCAACATGTCTCGCAACCTTTTTCGTACAGGACCAAGTCGCGCAATGTTACCGGACTTGTCGTGCGATGTCAGGCAACGTCGCCCGACGACATCGCTCGACATGTCGAGCGACACGTATCGCGGGGAGACAAATGTCCCGTGAATATGAGGCCTTACTTCTAAAATATCAACACACTATTTTACCGATGCAAAATCTCTGTGATTACAGACATAACACATTTTTAAAGTTTAGTTAGAGGAAGTAGGTTTGTGTTGTTGAAGTCAAATACTTAGTTCTACCTATTTTTTTTTACGTTACGTTCTATCTAATTATCTGTCTGCATCAGAGAATTCCAAACTAGATTTAGATTACTGAATGATCTACTGAATGAAATTGATTGATTGATATTGATGGGGTAATTACGGTTTTGCACTGGTCTACATGTGATTCAATGGCTTGTATGTATGTAATATCGCATAAAATATATTATTATTTTTAAGGACTCTCCCCCGGATAGGTAAAATAAAGTTCTTATAAATATTGTGGCTTTTTTAAAAATTACAACAATATATTTGATTTATCTTTGGGGTATTTTATTGGGTTTATTCACAAAGAACCCAGATATCGGAATGTTCAATGACGCCCTTAAAACCATTTCCAATTAGATGTATCGTCACAAGTTTCGTAAGTATCATATTAATATTAGGTATTTGTATGAAGATAAGTTCGCAGCAAGGATATTGTTAATCTTGTTGATTTTCCTCCTAAGATATTTCATATGAAGACAGTATTTTTTTTTTGAGAAAATGAATATAGCAAATCAGATTGTATTACATACCTACAATATTGGTTTTGTATCGAAATCTTAGTTTGCTTTATAAATATATGTAATGAAATTAAAAACGTAAATTAATTTCATTAAATTATAATAATAATAATAATAATAATAATAATAATAATAATAAAACGGCGTAGGGATGTGACGACCCCATCGCCCAACGGAGAGGCAGCTAATGTGACATAGCTGCTTCACCGTTGCAATTAGTCATCCTTACTCATCCTAGGGTTAGGGACTCCTCCGCTCATAGATGTTGGAACCGTGTCTGTGAGTTTCCAACTAGACAGTTTCAAACGGTCCCATCGGGGAAATGGGCGCCCCCCGATGTACACAGCCCAAAAATATGATGATGAATAACAATGAAACACGTATAGGGCCGCTACCCGGGGGTCGCCGGGGCACGTCCAGGACAAACACTGGCACTGGACGTGACAGAGGGCGAGCCAGTGTGTTAAGAGGTGTGGGCAGTCCACTTAGCCTGCCCTCGAATTCATCATCACCACCAGACGGCTTGGTGTCGATAGAGCCTTCCTTGGCTCAGAATTCGGCATCCGCTGCTGGTGGTCAAAGAAGGCGCATGGCGTGGACCAATATGATGAACAGTAACGCCATGCGCGCCTTTTATAGGGCGACAATGGGCGAAGCCGGCGGGACGGGCTATCGAGCACGCATGCATCGCGAGTTTCGGCAGTTGGAGCCGGGGGTGACCGTCACGGAACAGAACCTGTCGGACAGGGTTCGGTACATACAACGCACAGGACTTTTTAGCGCTACCGAACTCGAGCAACTGAGACTAGAGGTTGTTCCTGACCCGAATGCTGCATCTGATGTGGGGGCCTCCGCATCATTGCGCGATGGCGCGGACGTCCTCGTACAGCCGCGTAATGATGCGGAGACCAGTGACCGACCGCATCATATGCAGGGTGACGGTGAAGGAATAACCGCCCAGGAAATAGAGCGTATGAGAAGCATACTGGGAGAGGCGATTTTGGAGTACCGCCAAACTCCTTTTGAAATGAGACCACGCTTACCCCGAGTACCTCTCAGCGTCAATGTTCGGGATGTCGTTGGGGCCATAAACAACATGCTGCCCTCTTACTTGGAGAGCAGCGCGGGCCTCTCTGATACGGATTCGGTCCTATTTGGCGCAGCTATAGCTGTGTGCCGAATAGTGGGCGCCAAAGTACGTTTGCCGGGTCGTGCCACTCAATACAATGAAGTGCCGGCCTGGCGGAGAAGGATCGAAAGCCGTATCACTGCGGCCCGAGTCCTCATCGGCAAACTGACCAGCTTCAGGTCAGGTAACACCAGACCTAGAGTAATGCGCTTCGTCAGGGAGGTCTTTTCGGGTGAGAGAGTGAATCTTTCTCACCCGGATACGCACCGAAAACTCACGGAGCGCATTGATGACCTGAAGCAGAAGATCGCTGCTTGGGGTAAGCGTATCAGGCGGTACTTGGAAAGGGTGAAGAGGCACCGACAAAATCGCCTCTTCATGAGTGACCAGAAGAAGTTTTATAAAAACTTAGGACGTTCCGATAGCAGGGTGACTGGTTCCAGACCTAGTCAGACTGAAACTATTGCCTTCTGGCGAAACCTGTGGTCGGAACCAGTTACTCACGAAGAGGGCCCTTGGATGAGAGCAGTGGAAGAGGCATGCTCTATAATCACGCCGATGAGCCCCATTGCAATAACTGAAGACGATGTGGTCGCTGCGGTCCGTAAGGCTCCGAACTGGAAAAGTCCGGGACCGGACGGGCTGCACGGCTACTGGTTGAAGGGGTTCTGGCGCAGCCATGCCACTCTCGCTGTTCAATTTCAGGAGGCTCTTGAAAACGGAGCGCTCCCAAACTTCTTGACAACAGGGGTCACTCATTTAGCTCCCAAAAACAGTGCTACCGCAGATCCATCTAAATACCGCCCAATAACGTGTCTTTGTACAATATACAAAACACTCACATCCATTCTGAGCTCAAAAATTTATCGTCACGTCACCGATAACAACATCTTATCGGAGGCTCAGAATGGATGTAAGGGCGGTAGTCGCGGTAGCAAGGAGCTGCTTCTCATTGACACGGCTGTTTGCAGACTGGTTAAACGCCACCGTCGAAACTTCTCCGCTGCCTGGATTGACTATAAAAAAGCATTTGACTCGGTTCCCCATACGTGGCTTTTGAGGGTCCTCGAGTTGTATAAAGTAGATAGTACAGCTCGACACTTTCTTGGGACATGTATGGGGCAATGGAGTACGATGCTTAGTCTTTCCGGTGAGCGGATGACGGATGCGGCTGATCGGATAAGGATCTGTAGGGGTATTTTCCAGGGCGATTGTCTGAGCCCACTTTGGTTTTGCCTGGCGTTGAATCCTCTGAGTACTGTCTTAGAGGATTCGGCAATGGGCTTTCAGTTTCGGAGGGGAGGCCATCAGATGTCACACCTTCTTTACATGGACGATCTCAAGTTGTTCGCCCCGAACGCTCATCGTCTGGGGGAGCTGCTGAAATTAACAGAAAATTTCAGCAGATCTATCAGGATGGAGTTCGGGCTCGACAAATGCGCGGTAATCCATGTGGAGAGGGGTCGGGTTATTCGTTCGACAAGTGTCGAAGTTGGCCCGGGGCAGATGAGGTCACTCTCCGAGACTGAATCATACCGATATCTGGGCATGTCGGAATCATTGGGTGTGAGGGAGACGGTTGTGAAACAGTCGGTCTGCGAGGAATTTTGGGAGCGCCTGACAAAAGTTCTAAGGAGCTATTTGTCCGGGGGTAACAAGATCCGAGCTTTTAACGGCTGGGTCATGCCCGTTCTCCTTTATACGTTCGGCGTGCTCAAATGGTCTCAGACAGAGCTTGACGCTCTGGATAGAAGGGTCCGCACAACTATGATCGCTCACAGAATGCGTCACCCGAAATCATCGGTTGAAAGGATGTACATCCCGCGGAAGTGTGGTGGTCGAGGCTTACTAAGTGCCAAGAACATGCACAACCGCGAGCTGTGCAACCTTAGAAATTTTTTTTTGGCTGATTCGGGTGGCGGGCTCCGTAGGGCGATCGTAGAATGTGATAATGGACTCACCCCTCTCTCCCTGTCTGATCAGCAATGGCGGGATCCGGTGGTACTGAGCGCCTCTGTCAGGGAGGCCGTATGGAAGGAGAAAGAGCTGCACGGGCGGTTTTACAAGGCTCTTCATGAGCCTCATATTGACCGTAAAGCCTCCGTGCACTGGCTGCGCTTCGGTGATCTCTTCGGAGAGACCGAGGGTTTTGTCTGTGCGATACAAGATCAGGTGGTCAAGACGCGGAATTATCGGAGGTACATCATAAAGGATGGCACAGAGGACATATGTCGAGCCTGTCGCCATCCCGGAGAGACTCTCCGACATGTCACCTCCGGTTGTTCGGCGCTTGCCAACACTGAGTATCTGCACAGGCACAACCAAGCAGCCAGGATCCTGCATCAGGAGCTCGCTCTGAAATACGGCTTCCTTGAGCAGAGGATGCCTTATTATCGGTACTCGCCAGAACCAGTCCTTGAGAACGGCCGTGCCAAGCTCTACTGGGACCGGCCCATCATCACAGACAGGACTGTTCTAGCGAATAGACCTGATATTGTGTTGATGGACCGGGAGCAGTCGCGGGTGTTTTTGGTGGATGTCACTATCCCGCATGACGATGGTCTCGTGAGGGCTGAAACTGAGAAGAAGAGGAAGTACCTCGACTTGGCCCACGAGATTGTCGACATGTGGGCTGTGGATTCCGCTGAAATCATCCCAGTTGTTCTGTCCGTCAATGGTTTGATCCCAGCCAGCCTCAGTGACAACCTGAAGCGGTTGGGATTCCGTGGTGGTTCCCTCCGGGCCCAAATGCAGAGAGCGGTGCTGCTCGATACAGCCAGGATCGTGCGTCGGTTTCTGTCGTTGTCGTCCTAAACCTCGATCGACTGTGCTTCTGTCGGGGGTAACACCGTCTCCCTCTCATTTTGGCTTTTGGAGGGGGAGACGAGATAAATGGAAATATGGCAAATAATAATAATAATGCATTTATTAGCTCCACACAATCACAACCACAGAATACAGACAATACTAACTTAATTGTTACACAGACAATGGTCGTAACTGTATGAGAGCCTGGTGCCCGTGGTAGGTATTGAAAATACCTGTGTTACAGGTCACCAGGTCACAGGTCAATTATGATTATTGTTTTATATATAATTTATTTTAATGAAATCGAGAACATAAATTGAATTTACCTAACACAAGATTGCCACCTACATAATAATACTCATTAACAAAAGCAATTAATGTTGGAACCTTTGACTTGGTACGCTTCCGTGAATTCTCGTTTCACTAACTTGAACTTCTTCCGATATTAAATGCTCAATATTATTTTTATTATGACTTTTTCATTCTCATAACCGTGAGACAGATGTGACAAGGAGTTTGGAAACGAGCCAGCTCCTGTATTTCAAAGTGCAGCCACCAATTTTCAAAGGCACACCTCCGCACTCACGTATGTTCGCTAGAACGAGAAATGTTCTGTACATTCCTACGATACAATGGATCATTGTAAAATTGTCTGCCATCGCCTTATTCAGGTCATGTTTTCGTCATTAGAGCCACTGCACACTGTGTCTCGTGAGGCGGCGGGTGTATCATTTTTACCAATTCTCAATTCCGTGTCATGCGAACTTGCAATTTACTTCAAATTTTAAAATGTTTCATTATTGTTTCGGTAGGTATGTGCTGATTCTGTAAGGGTATGGTCACTGCCGCCATACGGACTGCCCAAAAAGGTGCTACTTTTAGGTAGTGATACCATATAAAATTATAAAATCGGTTCGTCTCTTTCTTTCTTTCCTTCCTTTATTGAAATAAATTAATTTCCAATACTAAATATTCAAATTGTATGTCCCCCAAAGTAAGCGCCTATTAAGCTTGTCTTATGATAAAAACCGGCGAAACCTTGCAAAGGCCTGCCGGATAGAATCGGCCCGTAAGTTTAATGCTAAGACACGTAAACCACTCAACCAATGTACTCGTCAAAATATTAATTGCCATTACAATAATGTAATATACAATAACATAATATAATAAAAGTATAGATGTTTTCATTAATTATATCTATACTAATATTATAAAACTAAAGTGTGTTTGAATTTAACTACTAGTAGAGTAACCAAGCAGGTTGCTAGCGATTTCCGTGGGACTCATCGAGTTCCTAACAATTATTGGTATGTACTTATTCAGCATGCTCTCCTGATCACGAAAAGTGCGGTAGTAAAACGGTAAAGGTGTGGAGGGGGTAGCTATGACGTCACAAAGATGGCGGTCGGGCCTATTCTATTTAGCAATTTTTCTCGATAACTACTGCACCGATTTACTTGAACAAGGTGTCGAGTGAAAGAGAATAGAATACACAATATTTTATCTCATACATTAGTTTACGTAAATCTATTATTTAATAAAGAAAAACACAGAAAACTGAATTTTAAAAAATATGTACTATTTTATCTTGTAAATATCTCGCTAACTATTGGGATTTTTGAAATTTAGTTTATTTTAAGAAGTACTCCCAGGTTTATCAGAATTATAATGATGCTTGAATTATAAAGATAGAGTGATAAACAACGAAGCTATAGTCATTTATGTGCGCGTCGGCAGCATTAAGATGGCAGTTGAGCCGCCTGGCGGGGGTGCGGCGGACGACGGTTTTAGGCTAATATGAATCGCTAAAATGGTCTTTGGGTGTTTCTTACTAATGAGAATACATTTCTGGATATTATAATTTTCAAATATATGTGTGTTGTTACGATTACTTAATATTATACCTAATATTAAAAATCCTTAGGGTTCCTTATATCATCAAGATTACAGTATTTTCGGGTAAATTACTTAATTACCTGTGTATATAAACACTGGAGCATGACGCTCGCTCTCGCTGCTCTTCAAGCAGACGAAATGAGTTTACCCTTATTTTTCCCAAAATAACTATTGCCGATGCTATACACCAACTGCAGAATCTTTGTCAGGAACGTTGACAATTTTTTAAGCGATACTGTTGGAGAAGTAGGAGAAGACCAGTTGATCACCAGAATGTTCTATCACGTTGCTCAAAAAGTAAAGGGGGACTTGAAATCTTTAAAAGGACTAAATCAATTAAGGTCTCGGGACTCTCGGGCCTTAATTGATTTGGTACATGCTGCAGGAAATTGCGTCAGCTATATGAAGTTAATGCGCATTGACACTTCCTTGGATAATCACATTGTAAAAGATTTCCAATTTAATGGTAAAGTTTTTATTCCCGAAAATTTATGTCAGACTCAAAATGGACAACACTTTCTCCAATTTTCTACAGACAATATTGATATATTAGAAGAGACAATTGATGGACGTGGAACTTTTCATGGCACACAGGTAAGTAGTTGCTTTCAATGTGGTCCACCTAAGAAAATAGAGGGTGAAGTGATTTTGATTTTGAGTGAATAAAGCGTATTTCACAGAAAGCCAAAAAAAATCCTATAAATAACCATGACATAGTCTGGCTTACATGTCGTTCATCTTCTAATAAAGATCAGGTGCTACCATCTTGGCCAGATATGAATAAAGTTGTAAAGTTGTAATTGGATACACTCAGATTATTAATAATCCGGCGCATGAAATGGACACACTGATAGCAGTATTGAACCGTTGCAAAGTAATAACCAAGGCTCTTCTACAAACGCATACTGTTTTAACTTGTGACGTTATCCAGTGGTATAACGATCGTTATAATGACGTTATTGTGCGCCTTGGAGGATTTCATTGGGTTCTTAATTTTCTGCGTGTAATTGGTCATCATTTCGGAAGCGCAGGTCTTTCAGATATTTGGGTTGAGGCAGATGTTTTATATATATAAGTCAAGGCAGCGCTTGGCCGCGATCTCACTTGATGTTAGGTGCAGATGCGGCCGGAGGTGGACCACGCTTACCTAGTAGATGCCCATTTACCCTACGTTTGAAGACCCCGAGGTTGTAATTTTAGCGAAACACAGACGCAGGCAATAGTTCCACTCCTTAGCAGTTCGGACAAGGAAGGTGGAACTGTAACGCTTCGTGCGTGACCGAGGAACTTCAACCACGAAGGGATAAAACCCCCGCCCGCGCCTCGCAAGTGGAACGGTTCCGGTTTGATCAAATCTAAGAGAATGGACGCACACTCCATGGTGCAGACGATAGAAAATCGATAGGCATGCTACTTTTCGGCGATGCTGCAGGTTTTGAAGTTGAGACTCCACAAGGGAGTCGTTGCCAATGAGTTTCATAGCTCGCCTTTCAATCGAGTCCAGTACAGCCAACTGATATCGGGCAGACCCATCCCAGAGGTGGCAGCAGTACTCCATGCAGGATCGGACTTGTGCTCTATATAAGTTAAGGAGCTGTCTCGCAGTGAAGTACCGCCTAACCTTGGAAAGGATGCCCAATTTTCGGGCAGCTGTTTTGGCAATGGACTCGATATGCCTACCAAAGTTCAGATCGGCATTAAGGTCTACGCCAAGGAGTTGCAGGTGGTCTGTGATTGTAACGGTCACTCCCCGGAAAGACGGGTTCAGGTGAAATGGACTTCGTTTCGCTGAAAAAAGACACGCTTGAGTCTTCGCTTGTTTATGGGGAAACTACCGCTTAAAGTATTATGGAAGGTAGACACTATAATCGCTCTATTCGAGCCCTGAAATTGACAGCAGATGCCTAAGCTGGTTGCCGATCATCCCGCTGTGGGTGTAGTGATAAAAAACAAAAATGTATAAACATGTTATTTTTTATCAGTATTATAATTGTTGAAATAACACCCCTGTTCATAATGAAGCTCATTATCTATTTTCATTCGTCGAACATCTTGGTCAAGTAAATTCTCGCTATGAATAGTAAGTAATATAAGCTTTTTAATTTGTATTTTTTTACTGGGACCTATGACCTTTTAATAAACCATTATTATTATTATTATAATCAACTTATATTGCTAGTTACAAAAGCTAGCTATTAGCGGTTAAAAATACCTACCGCCCTGCCTCTCCCGCCAGGCCGCCTTACCCACAGCCATCTTCGCGCTGCCGACGCCCACATAAATTACTATAGCTTCGTTGTTTATCACTCTATCTTTATAATTCAAGCATCTTTATAATTCTGATAAACTTGGGAGTACTTCTTAAAATAAACTAAATTTCCCAAATCCCAATAGTTAGCGAGATATTTACAAGATAAAATAGTACATATTTTTTAAAATTCAGTTTTCTGTATTTTTCTTTATGAAATAATAGATTTACGTAAACTAATGTATGAGATAAAATATTGTGTATTCTATTCTCTTTCATTCGACACCTTGTTCAAGAAAATCGGTTTAGTAGTTATCGAGAAAAACTGCTAAATATGATAGGCCCGACCGCCATTTTTGTGACGTCATAGCTACCCCCTCCACACCTTTGCCGTTTTACTACCGCACTTTTTGTGATCAGGAGAGCATGCTGAATAAGTACATACCAATAATTGTTAGGAACTCGATGAGTCCCACGAAAATCGTTTTTAGAAGACTTTTTCGAATATGGATACTACACTATACTGGTTCGAATTGAAAAATTATTTTTGTGTTGGATAGTCCATTTATCGAGAAAGCTATATACAATTTTGAACGCGGACGAAGTCGCAGGCAACAGCTAGTATATAGGTATATATATATATTGGCGTGCCCTTCGCGAGATATGATGCAACGTTTGAAACCCTTTAAAAAATCTTAAATCAACTTGGCTGGTTTTGCGGCGAGCTTAAACTATTTTTAGGGTCGAGTGGAGGCTCAACGAATGCCAGGGCCGAGATGTTGTAGGGCCAAAATTATATTCGTAATTATGTTGACACAGATTAGGTATAATAGGTAAAATGCGGATTTTAAAACGAAGGAGTTATGTGACGCGAGCAGAACAATCATATAAACCCATGAATTTTATAAAAGAAAGACTAACATTTTCTTTGCTTAGAGGTTTTCTTCTTTTATTGTGCGAGAATTATTGAGGCTCGGCATGCTTTGTAGTGAGTGATGATTCCCCCTCGGCCCATATTGCCAGGTCAAGGTTACTCCTCAGGCCCTCCCCGCAACCCTCCGTACGAACCCTCGCTTCAAATCTAAATCGGACAGCGAAAATATTATTCATGAGTTCAAAAATAGAAAAAAAAGCCTTACTTAATATTTCGCTTAAGGTGCATAATTTATGTTCGTATACATTTTAGTTAATTAATCTAAATATGACTTCAAGGTTTGACCTGTGGGGTAACAGGAGTGCTTTTTGGAGCGGGAAATTGTGAGAGCTAAAATTAAAATTATATGAACTCTAGTTCATTTTCCCCAGGTGTGTTCTATTTTTAATTAACTATAACGTTAACGTTATTTTGTACAATTGCAGGGCAATTGTACACAATATTGTTGCTCTATTATTGTATTATTATTCTATTGCAATACTATTGCCTCTCCTCTGAGTAATGAAGTATAAACTTATTATTCACCATGCTAAAATTGTAGTTTATCTGTTTTTTTTGAAATATATATTTGAAGCTTGCTAGTATTCTAAGGACATACTGGTTTTCTTTACCGTTAGAACAAGTCATAATTCTAAGTCCAAAAATTAGGACTTTTTGAAAAGAAATTGGGAAGGGTGTATACTAATAATAGTTATACGCTAATAAAAGTTGCGCAGACGAAATCCCGACAAAGCTAGTTGATTCATACAAAATAATAAATTATACTAAATTCCCTAGATGTTTTCGCAATTGTTACATTTTTTTTTATTTCACGTAGTTAACTTGACATGTCAACTATTCAAAAGTCATGAGATAGGTACATGACTTTACCATTACGTGAATGTATTAAAGATCCCTTCAAACCTTCCTCAGACAATATCCATTCTGAAGTTTCAGTAGTACGAAGTAAAACAACATTTCGCTTTCAAACAACGTTCAAACTAATTTCGAATAAGGACGCTAAAATTGTTAATTAATTTTAAGCAGGTGTCGTCATTCATTCTAAGTAATAACAAAAAATAATAGGAGACAATTATTATCTACGATATTTTGTAATGACCTGAATAATTTAATAATATTTTGATACCTACAGCTGGGACAGGCCTCATTTTGATATGAGGTTATGTAGACTATTGTCCGTCATGGCGAGTATCGCCGTGTATATCCTTGATACGTTTGTTTTTTTGCTTATAATTTTATCTTTAGATCAGCAGTACTTAAGAAGCGATATCTGTGAGGTCGTTGACTCATTTAAAAAATAATATTTTTTTAATAAAATATTCGAAAAAAAAACCAAGAAAAATGTAAGAAGAAAACATCATGTATTTTGTTGTAGCTGGTAAGAAATTAAATGTGGTTAATTAAAATTAATTAATCATATATTAATGTGAAGTGCGGAAAAGTAGACAAGAGACAAAGTGAGCTTAGGTCGTGTCGTTGTTATGCACAAACTAATAATGGGTTAATATTGGCTTTCTACGAGAACTAATTCTGTGGTTATTTTATGGCTTCGGCAAGTACCTAATCGACGCTTTAACCTTTGCGTAACGAAAAATGTTGTGGTTACATAAGCATTTCCTATATATGTATAATAAAATAAACAGTTTCAATTAACACGATTCACTATTTCAAAAATCTTATGTAAAATATTATTAAATTTGACATCTCTACAATTTTTAAATTTAACTGGAATGTTCGTTACATGTTATATTAAATATAGTTAACTCATAGTTAACTATTTACAAACGCTTTAACTATAAAATCAATATGTTTACTCATTAGAGTGAAAACTAGAGCAAAGCGATTAAATTATAAAAATAGATTGAAATTATATAAGCCGATACTATGATATAACATCTATATTTAGATTCTTTGTATGTTATTTGCTTAATATTTAGATTCTTGCTATTGTTTTTATTGTAAATATATACATACCTATTGAAACTGGTAATGCTAAAGAGCAATGTTGAAAAGATTAACGTGTGCAAAGGCACATAGATACCATACCACCTTTGCATGTTAATATATTAGTGCGAATGGTTATATAATTATATTTGTGGTTCTACTTAAGTGGCATATTTAAAATCGTAAACGAGCTGTGTCTGTAAAAAAATATTAAAAATATGTACATGATGTTGTACTTATGTTATTGAGGTCAAAAAATACTTTTTAGAACTGTTGTCTGTTAGTTTGTGTACGCTAATCTCTTATCAAAATTTCAATCAAAAAACAAACTACAGCGCGTACGACGCTGGTAGGCACCAGCTAGTTTAGAATAGGTACTAATTTTATTTTCTAGCAAATTTTTTAGAAGAAATCTTGAGAAATACGAAACTGTTTTTAAACATTCCAATAAGCTCATCCAAGTTTATCCATCCATCTCCAATGACTACCTATTGAAGGTATCTATCTCTATTCATATCTTTCAATTTACTACAGCCGGTTCGTTGACATTATCTATCAAACAGCGGTATACAATTATTTGTAAATCAATTTGTTGGACAACTTTCTATTGAGATATAAATAATACATTTAAAATGAATATGAATTATTTTAATAAAGTGAAGCTTTGAAAATAGGTACTATTCAAATATTGAAGCACTTTGAATTACATACAACTTTGTACAAGTAATATAACGTACCTACAATCTATACTAATATATAAAGCTGAAGAGTTTGTTTGTTTGTTTGTTTGTTTGTTTGAACGCGCTAATCTCAGGAACTACTGGTTCGAATTGAAAAATTCTTTTTGTGTTGGATAGATCATTTATCGAGGAAGGCTTTAGGCTATATAACATCACGTTGCGACTAATAGGAGCGAAGAAACAGTCGAAAATGTGGGAAAAAACGGGGAAAATTATTCATCTTTGAGGGCTTCCGTTGCGTGCGCTGCGAAAACCGTTCGAGATATCCAAATTATTCCCAAAATAACTATTCCACGCGGACGAAGTCGCGAGCACCAGCTAGTATACATATAAGCATAATAAATTGAGAATTTGTGGAATGGCCCACCGTATATGTATACCCTAAGTTATAATTGTAGCAAAAAGTTAGTGTAAGGGTCAACCCAATAATCGATTAAGGTAGGTGGGTACTTATTAGGCAAGTGTCCTAATGGCTACCTCGATCCGGATAAGGGTTAACACATGGATGATAAAGGATCACAACCTCCGTATAGTGGGGAGGGTACACAATAGCCCGCTTAGCGACCGACTACTCTGCAGATACGCGGCAATAAAACCCTTTTTGGAACTATGGAATAGAGTGATTGCGTTGTTTTGGGACAGTGTTCTGACTGCCGAATAGGTAAGTACTAAGTAAACCGTGTGATTAAATTTTATAATAAAATAAAATAAACTCTTAAACGTATGCCATAGGTAAATTCTAAATTTTAGATTTCAGGGCGTATTTTCATCCGTACTAATATGTATGTATGGATGTTTGTAACTATTTCACGCAAAAACTACTGAACCGATCACCATGAAAATTTGCATACACGTTGTCTGTGACACCAGAAAGGACTGCTTCATCCAGAAAAAAGTACTGCTCCCGAGGGATTATCTAAAATTAAGGAAACTGACTCCTGGCTAAGTATAATAGCAATAACGATGTCAGGCGATATATTGCATTTTCAGCGCGGACGAAGTCGCGGGCACCAGCTAGTTTTCTATAACTCAAGCGTTTTTTTACGATTTTTTGCTTACATACATCGAACCAATATATGTATGTAGCTCGGTGGCTCCACATAATTGGATACAGTTGACACGGCGTGTCTACGCCACTGGTTTATAACAGATACCTACAGATATGAAATGTGGTTAACTTTAACTCGTCATAAAAGTCACAAAAAATTCTGGTCATAATCCTAATGTTGACTCAAACAACATTTGAATTCAAAACTTTTCCACTTGCTGAATAAATGTTGTTACATTTGCAACACAAAAATACAATTCAGTTGAAAAGAGCCAGTCATAGGAATCCAAACATGACGACGACATTCGACATTCTTTATACATTTTTTGCATTGTCCTTGTTGAAATATAAATGAAAGTCCAAGTTTTTCTCAATATACTTACAAGTGAATTCATGTTTAAGTACAATAATAAAGCTTCGCTTTTAGCCAAATCGTTTGTTTTCTTTGGACTGCTTTAAAAAAAGTTCTAATATATATAGTATTTATATTTTAATTATTATTTGAAAAGCAACTGGTAAAGCCCCATTTAATTCCTAGTTCTGCTATGTAAACAAACTTTTAAAAGTTGGTCTTGAGTTGGGTGTTTAGAGTTTCATTACAAATCCTTTGTGTATTTATATAATACAAGTCTAACCTTCAGAACTTCATTTGAGGCCAGCTAAAATGGTGAGGACGAGTGCTTATTTATTTATACGTTCCTTAAAACATTATGTTGTGCATGTTAAATTGGTAAGTAAAAGTAAAATGCTCATGGGTAAAACTGCAGACGTAACTTCGAATCGTAGTCAATACAAGTAATTTTCGTTTTTCTTAAAGGATTAAAAGCAATGATGATTGATTGCTTTAATGCGAGGTTAATAATCGCGAGCAAAATAGTTCATTCGAAAATATGACTTGGACACAAAATATTCGGACACATGTTCCAATATTTATATTATTTTATCCCATACCCTTACATAAATGCATTTGGTCATGTAAGTATGTTTGTTTAAATTTTCTTGACAATGTGACAATGTTGTTGACATTGAAGAATTGAAAATTGTTTTCGTAAAACATTGTTTTCAATTCAATTAGTTGCCATTAATGTAAAACACGAAATAAATTGTACTGAACAACTTATTCAGTATGCAAAGCGAGCAATTTCACAGTTGCAAATGATATCTTTTATCTTCTCCAAGACGAGTTTGTGCCTCGTAAAATTGACTATACTGAAATAAATTCAGTACCTACACTCCTCATACGGCATTCATTTGTGAGCCCCGTCAAACCATGTGCAAACCCGTTTCACCCGCAAATGCGTCATAGTGTTACGTACGTACATACCATACCTACATACACAACTACCAGTAACACACATGAGAGTGTAAAAAGGCGAAGATCCCTATGTTTGTTGAGGGTTGACGTATTATGACATAGCACAACCACATATATTTCTGTATTAGATTCGATTTGACATGGTGATTGATTACATTCAAATGTTATAAATGCAAAAGTTCGTGCGGATGAAATTTTTTTAAATAATTCGTGATTTTTGAGGTACATTTTTAACCAATTTAAACAACGCATTACATATTTTACAATATGTAAAATTTTGAAAGAAATTATTAGTGAAATAACCATTTATTCATGTTCATGTTGAATAATGTTTGACCATGTGATTAAAAACGCACGCTTATAACATTTCAGAATCACTTGCTTGTTTACACATGGCGTCTTTAGCGTATTGGTGGTTTTTACTTTGATTGATCATTTTTATAGTGGATGAGTAGAGAGTAGAGAAAAACACAAAGGATAAATGAAATTGCAAATGTATTATGATATAATGAACAACTTGAGATGTTTTCTTATCGGAAAGTCTTAATAAGGGCTTGTATATTCCCAAAGACCCAGGAAACTTTTTTCCGCATAATTCAGATATATAAACAAGTAATGAAACTTCGTCCCTTGGAGACTCGAAAACCGAAATAAAGGGAACAATAACCCGCGATAGTAAACTTCTATTACAAAATGAATTATTTACTCGTGCTATCAAAACTGACATGGCAACGACGTTGTTTAAATTACGAAGTAGATATTCAAAGAAGGTTTTTTTTTTAATTTTCCACAAACCAGTTGGAGCAAACAGTAAACAATGAATAAAACGTGATAGTTCATTGTAAACACTAGTATTTTCCAATTACAGAAGTAGGTACAAATACTTCCAGATAACGTCGCTGTTCGCCCTTCAAATGGAAATAAATCCACAGCAATGTACACCCTCAACTTGGAGGTCAAAGTACCTTTTAATATAATTAAAAGGGAAAATTGGCTACATTTGAACAGGGTTTTTTTAACACTTAATTTAAGGCAACGTACGCTATATATCCTAAGAGACTAGGGTGGGATATGGCAATAGGTCTTCTTTAAGAGAGCTGCCCAAATATTTGCGATACGCAGCGCACTTTTTCCACTACTTTCTAAATTCAGACCAAAGCCAACTTTTAAAAGTTCATTTCCAACCGAGAAACGATGAGATAAGCAAGAGATTTTAAAAACTATTTCACATAGCCTAGCTAGAGAAAGCTACATTGTAGTAGGTAAGGACCAGCGCTGAGTGACTGTATGTCACGGCGAGGCAAGCTTCGGCAACCCGCGGCAGGCCTACCTACGCACGTCGTGGTATCCCACAATACGCAGCCGAGTCGTGCCGAAACTATTTAGGTTAGCATTGCGTTATTCCGAACTCGGTTGCGGATACATAATTTAGTTAAAATGATTGATTGGTAAATTGGTATTGATAATAGCACTTCATAGATAAATGATTGGTCTCGCTGCGCTCGACTAGATACCACCGTCGTAGATACCACCGTCGTACTTGTAAAATGCGGCATAAAATAGTACGCCGAATTCGTCGTACGTGAGCCAGTCACACTGCAAACTGTCTGTAAATCTGTGATGTGTACGTGCCGAATGTTTTATTAAATTTTAGGCATAATAAAATACTAGTTTGCGTAGTGAAGCTGTGTAAAAATATAATAAAACTGGGTAAAAAGTGATAAAAAGTGACGATTTTTTACAGACATTAAGTACAATAAAAAGTTGCCACATTTTCGGAGCTATTGCTTTTGTATAGCGCTCTATCTACTATCTAGTCGAGCGCATCGAGACCAATCAATTATCTTTGTAACACTTGTTGCTAAAGAGATGCCGCGGCATGCTTCGCATGTCACGGCACGCTTCTTGGTATAAAAATGTGTGAGTGCTATTTTATTTTATGTTTTGTTATAATAATAGTTTTTGTTAGGTTAATCTCAAATTAAAATAATCAGTCGGGCACTTGCGCGTCCAAAATGTCTGTTGGTTACGAATATAAATATTTTCTCTTTCGCTCGATTGAAAACTTTGCAGCCAATGTTTAATTATAATTCAAAATGAAAGTTTAGTTTTTGTCCATGTATAGAGACATACTTTATTTGTTTACATTTATATCAATTTCTACTCTCAAAAAGCCCTATATTTTGAATAAAATAAGATAATATCAATTTCCAGGTAACGCTTCACAGTAAATTACTTAGTAAATAACCGTCTAATAAATAATTTATCAATTTCTAGGAACACACGATTTATTACGTTAAATTAGATCGCAATGAATCGGCGCCTTCTGGTAGGGGAAACGGGCAAGATACGAAATAAGTATGCTGGCTGTGGTATGGGTAAGACGAATACTCGAATTTATTAAAAACCTACTGATCATTCGTCTCAATTTCTATTTTGTAGTTTATCTGTGTATACAATAAAATTGTTTTGTGTTACCTATACCTATTATAAGATTTTTGTTTGTACTATTGGTGTACCTTTTCAAAAATAAATAAATAAATACAATATTAAACATGGTAAAACATACCTCAATTAACTTAACATCGTACATGTAAAATTATAAAGCTTTAGTTTTTGAGAGGAAGTGATAAAAGGGTCCTATTCCCTCTCCGTAATATGTATAGCAGTAAGTTCGTTAGCGTGATGAAGTGTGGAGCAAACGGCAAACTTCCAATCAAGGTAACACAGTTACTGACAGCAAATCACAGTTATTAACTTAGGCCAACTGAAAACTGCATTTCCGACTTTATACCTACTTATATGAAAATGTATGAACTGATTAAAAACATTAACTCACTATTTTTCATTTTCATTTTATATTTTCATTTTTAAATTTTTCATTAAGGCGAGGACTTAGCTGAAAAGCGTTTTTTTCGTCGCCTAGTTTGACTTCTTAGAGTAAAATTACAAGTCAGATAAAAATACAGTGCATAATAGACTATATTGAAAAAAGTTTGAATTGGACAGATTTATAAAAATAAATCCATTTTCTGAGAAAAAAAAAATAGTAATATACTATAAAAATAAAACATAATATAAAATAAACATAATATAATATAAAAACTTACTGTTCACAGAAATGAAAATTTTCCGTGACGACTACTTTTGTTTTTAGGCTTATTAATTAACTTAAGTTCTACACTAAAGTTTGAATCGGCTACTTTTATTTCTTTTTTCATATTTTACAAAATATTTAAGAAAAACCTTCCAATTTTAAATTTGTTCGGTTGTCTCTGAGAAGCTACAAAATTTGTTGTGCAAATTTACACCTTATTCATAGGATATAAGGTTGCGCTTATTTAGTAAAAATTGTGTTTGGTCTGAGGTTAGTCCTCGTCTTAATATTTACTTTTAATTTAGGTAGGTACTAAATTATATAACTTATTTATATAAATTAAATTGTCCAATATAACTTGTAGCAGCAAAATTTTGTAGGGTTTTAAAGTTTAGTTTTAAATAAATAAAATCTATCACAAAAATCTCTGAATGTTTTCTTTTTTTATGATGAAGAGTAGGTGTCATCATTATCATCAACATCATCTCAGCCTTAGGACATTTACTGCTGGACATAGGCTTTCCCATATTTTGGCGAAATCTATTGTAAGAATTACTACTACGGATTCTACAAATAACTTTAACAATAACAAACGTACCTACTACTTACTCTCAAGGTAAAATTATGTGTGTATATTTATAGAGAGTGTTAGTAATCTTTACGTAATGCATACCTTATCACAACCCTTTTTATGGTTGTAATATGTCAATAGGTAATAACCACAACAAACCACCCGACGGATTTTGATATGGTTTTCACTAATGGAAAGAGAGAAAAACGAGGAAAACTTGTTTATATAATATGCCAAAGATAATTGATTGGTCTCGCTGCGCTCGACTAGATAGAGCACTATACAAAAGCAATAGCTCCGAAAATATGGCAACTTTTTATTGTAGTGTGTGTAAAAAATCGTCACTTTTTATCACTTTTTACCCAGTTTTATTATATTTTACACAGTTTCACTACATACGCAAACTGGTATTTAATTATGCCTAAAATTTAATAAAACATTCGGCACGTACACATCACAGACAGTTTGCAGTGTGACTGGCTCGGGTACGCCGGATTCGGCGTACTTTTTTATACCGCATTTTACAAGTACGACGGCGGTATCTAGTGGAGCGCAGCGAGACCAATCATTTATCTATGATAATATGCATAAAAAACATTGATACCTTGTGAAGACGGGGGAAGGTCGCTAGTACATATTAAATAAAAATATAATATAAGTCACATGTGCGATCTAATACACGAATTATATTTCGTTCGATGTGGGTTCAAATTCCAGTAAACCCAAGGAATTAAAACCCTATTTTTGGTATCTCTGCTTTGTTTACTATGTTTTTTCGGAAACGACATTCGAAGTGTAGGAATAATTTTGTATAATTTGTATTGGCATTTGTAGGGCACGAAGCGTTCCGCCTGGAATTGTTGTTATTTGGGGAATTTCCGGAATTGTTCTGGGAATTTGTTCACGCTTGCTATTGTTACTGTGGTTGAGTAGGAGATACATACCCATTTTCGGAACTTTGCTGCTCTATTCCCAACTAGCTGGTGCTCGCGACTTCGTCCGCGTGGAATAGTTATTTTGGGAATCATTTGGGTATCTCGAACGGTTTTCGCAGCGCACGCAACGGAAGCCCTCAAAGATGAATAATTTTCCCCGTTTTTTCCACATTTTCGACTGTTTCTTCGCTCTTATTAGTCGCAACGTGATGTTATATAGCCTAAAGACTTCCTCGATAAATGATCTATCCAACACAAAAAGAATTTTTCAATTCGAATCAGTAGTTCCTGAGATTAGCGCGTTCAAACAAACAAACAAACAAACTCTTCACCTTTATAATATTAGTATATATTTGTCCTTTATCTCGCCAGGGTAAATAAATTGCGCACTCACCGCGTTGTTATAGACAACGGTGGACAGTTTTTTTGTCGGTAAGGGACATTCGGGACATCAAGGGCCAACAGTGGACCTAGGCTGCTTCTGACCGGCCCTATTGTACCGTCCTCGGATGTTTCGCGAAAGAGTCCAAATTAAAATTTGACCTCCTTCCACTTGGATCCATAGCTTGGCTCCACATGTGGATACGCGAATATTTTTATTGCCTACCTACGTAATTTGTTTGACTGTGTAAGAAAGATATGTGTACCTAATTATATACACAAATCTTCCTCGTTTATCTTTCTTTCTATTTGTGGAAAACCGTATCAAAATCTGTTTGGCTTTAGGTATAAGAAGTTAGCGAAGAATTAGTATACTATAGATACCAGCTGGTGCACGCGACTTCATCCGCGTTCAAAATTAAGATAGGTAATATATTATTTCGCTGTAGTGGCATTTTATTTACGGCGGTTTCATGATAACTACGAAATCATAAAAACAAAAAAGCCGATGTTCGAAAATTCTTCATAATAGCGCCAGCCTAAAATAACAGTCATGGATGAGTCAATAGAAGTGATAAATGAATATTGTGTGCTGTCATCACTGGGTATTAATTTGTTGGTTGATTTTTCATTTATTTTGAAGCAATATGTTTGAATTTTTTTCTCATTTTGTGCTGCTTTATTCTGTTTTATAACTGAACTATTTTTTAAACCTTTTAGCTGTAGGTGAATACAGTCACAATGAAAACTGCGTAAACATCTTCAAAGATTAGTATTTACTCACTAATAATTTTGTTTTGTCAATATTATAGGTATATATTTTTACTGTTACTATAAGCGATAATAATTTCTAAGCCATACATCGATAAATCGAAAGAGCACTGATCTGTTCGACCGTAATGCCGATCTGCGTCAACCCTAACTCAAAAATTCTTTCCAAGTGTACGTTGTAATTCTTAAAATATAAAAGATATTTAAAAAATAGTACATACCATCAGTCGGTGTCGTTTGTTGACTAGAATTGATGCGCGGCCTCTCTTCGCCCGCTGCAATGTGTTTTCCAGTCCTCCGGGCCACAGGACGCAATTCTTTATCTCTGTCCACGTCACTCGACTCTTCGTCCTCGTAATTGTATTCCATTTCTGCAAAATAACGACTTCTATTTGTTCTTTTATCAATTTCGCCATAAACGGTCAATAAAGAGATAGATATAGGTACGCTCAGCAGTTGAATATTTGAAATCGTGGTAATATTTCAGCAGTCCTTAAGCCGGTGTCATTGAGAGACTTTTAAATATCTTGTTTTATAAATACTAAACTAACGATTTCTCTCTGTTACTTGTTCATGGTTAAACTACTGAACTGATTTAGAATATATTTGGTACGGAGATATAATATTAAAAGAAAATTTTTAACTATTTCAATTTGCTTGGTATAAACACAAGGTGTGTTGTATATCTACTAAATATCCTGCCGTGCCGATAATAATGACAAAAATATTTCACTAAATTAACTTAATTAAATTTAAGACAAAATTTTTATAAGCCAACATTCTGTGGACTCTGGAACAGGATTGTTATTCTGTTTTCTCGTTGTTCATTTGGAGAGTTTCGTAAAAGCGTTAGGTATTATTGTCATGAAATTTGTTACTGTAAATATAGCTAAACTTTGTATGGCTTGATGATTTGCTTGAAAATTATTTATCCTACTTTTTATATTATAATCCTACTGTCGTCACAGCGATAAAGACGTTAGATATTTTCATTTTTCAACGCGGAAGAAGTCGCGGGCACCAACTACTACCTTTAATACACCTATATTACTTACCTATATTGTTTAAATTTCTATGTTATAGGTACCTAGGTACTAAATTAATTTTAATTTATTTGCTAAATACTCACACATATAATGTCAGTCAAATGAATTTCCAAATTTTGATCAATGTAACCAATAAACATATTAGTTTACGAATTCATGTTAAAGTGTTAAGTGAAATTGAGTCCGATCACTAAGTAATTTCCAATATAATTTTAACATAATTTCCAATGTAATGATTCTTTTACATTTCTCTGTTTTATAACTTTATGTTACACAATTTAATATTATCTACTTAACATACATATATTATACAATATTGTGTAGTATTGTATACCTATTATAATATTTTTATAATAAAAATTTACCATCCGTATGCAATGTAAACAAAACTAGAAAACTAGCAGCTTTTACACATTTCATTTTAATTGAAGAGTGTTTTTATATATTTTTATTCCGAAGTTCCAACGGTAACGAACAAAATACGAGCCGCAGCGAAGCGTGGCTGGGTTCAGCTAGAAGATATTGTAAACTTACATTTTGCACTCCAAGACTTTATACATTTCAAAATTCAATGTTAATAAATAATGAGATTTTTTTGTGATTAATAACGGCAGGTAAACTGCTGCAGATGAGATGATGCCTAACGATTGCATATGAGTATGATCAACTTCGTAGATTGATCATCTGATCGATTATATCATCTGATGGCCAATATCAGTCGATTTACAATTTTTGTTTGATGACGAGAGTAAACCTCTTTTTACATTTGTCAAGGTCGTTTACGATTCTCGTCTTCTGAAAATTCTGTCTGTAATTAAACTTTATTATGTGGACAATTGATTGTGGTCTTCTATACGTTATTACTTTTGAATGTTTTCTATTTCTTTTGTGGAATAAATCATTGCAACCAAGAAGAATTAATAGCATATTGTAATGAAAGTGTGCGTTTTCTAAAAGACTAACAATCTTCGAAAGATTTGAAAGCATGTCAAGCATTATGTGAAATATACATTTGCTTATGTTGCTTGGTTAGCATTGTGGAGAGGTCTGTGCCAACAGGGAGGCCTATGTTATTTACATACTAAGTAAGTATGTTATGTTACCCCAGAATAGTATCATTCTCCAATATATGAAAGAAGGCTAGCGTGCCACTCATAACACAGCTACGTCAGCTACAAAAAAAGACATTGCTCTACATGTCTTTACTTTAATTAGACTCCCGTCAGTAACCTTTCAGCAATATTGGCCAGCTCTACAAATAAAAAATATTAATATTACGAATTCTTAGAACCGTAATAGATTGTGGAAATGGAAGCGTTCACATTATACAGAATATGAATATCGAATCTTTATTTATATTAGATACGTAAAGATGATGTATTATACCGTAGGGATGTAAAGATATTGTTACTTGGTAAATTAATGTTACTTTATAAACCGTTATAGAGTTGGATAGAGGTTTCTATGGTAACAATGAGATTTACAAAAAAAATAGAAACAGCAAAATTATGTACCTATGTAAATCATATATATATGGAACTTATATGATCTAAAAAGGTTTCTGCAGTGGTTTTGCTATATCAGTAGGTACATATTTATGATGGGTAAACAGGAAAGAACCTCGATCCGTACTAATATTATAAATGCGAAAGTTTGTATGGATGTTTGTAACTCTTTCACGCAAAAACTACTGAACCGATCACCATAAAATAATGCATACGCGTTGTCTGGGACACCAGACTGGATTCTGGACTGACCAGATTTTTCTGGATGTCCTTTCATCCAGAAAAAAGTACTGCTCCCGAGGGATTATCTAAAATTAAGGAAACTAACTCCTGACTAAGTATAATAGCAATAACGATGTCAGGCGATATATTGCTTTTTCAACGCAGACGAAGTCGCGGGCACCAGCTAATACTGATATAATTAATGCTAATGTGGTATGTAATATTTATTAGTAATTATGGTTAGATATGGCCAAAAGAAATTGAAGGATGCACATTATGTATTTGGATTTTAGTGGCGTAATCTGAGAGTCCAGCGATGTTTGAATATGACTTTCATTGATCGTTAAAGCGAATGAGTAGCAGTTGCCCATTGAGATTTGAGTTATCGGTATTCCAGCTGCTCACGTTGATTGACGACCCACTTTTCGCCTACTGGTCTAACCTTATTTAGTGCAGACTGAGTCCGTATATCAAAAATCTTATGGATCTAAGTCAATAAGATATTATTATTTTTTTCATTTTAGGACTTATATTAAAGTTTCGTGGTTTTGAATAGCAATGAATGCGAGTTGCAGCAAATTTTGCTATTTCGTTTTTTCAGAGCCTTTGTTTGGTTACAGTATAATCGAAATAATATAATATCTCTGCGAAGCAGCTAAATGATGAAATGAAATAAAGGTATCATTGCAATTACAATAATAATGTTAATTTACAAAAAGACTGACATTATCGACAACCATTCTGACTGGCAGACTGCACGAACTTTTCGGTTCGTTTCATGTGTTTTCATAAATTACTTGATATTTACGCATATCAGTAGGTATTTTAATCCAAATTTTATTTTAAAATCCTGAGTTTATAAGTATAATGCAATCTGGAAAAGCTGATCGTTATTGGGAACATTTAAGGCAAAAATATTACGAGGCCGATCGCCAAAGAGATGGGCAGATCATGTAAAGGAAGCTTCTGATACTCTCCGTCAGGTGGTGAGGACGAGCATGCTCAGGGGCCGATGGAGTAGAATGGTGCCGTCGAAACTGATACTTTTACCAGCGTGTGTGAAGTTGGCTCCCCATTACGCGATAAAAAATAATAATGTGAGTTCTAGTTGCCCCCCATATCTGGAGTTCTCTATACTTTATATCAATAGTTCTGTTTATTTTTCTCGAGAAATTGATTATTGAACTTGATGGGGGGCCAACTTCACAAATCGAAAAGTTTGCGTCGTCGTACTAACCAAAGTATTGCTCCAAAGTTATGAGGATAAATTGTAGAACTCTTTGGGGGGCAAACAGAACTTCGTGAAAAAATTTCAAATTTTGAAAAAAATAAAAGTTTTTTTTAGTGAATACAAACTTTGCATCGTCGTACTAACCAAAGTATTGCTCCTATCGAAAAAGTTAAAGAGATAAATTGTAGAACTTTTTGGGGGGCAAACAGAACTCTGTGAAAAAATTTCAAATTTTTTAAAAAAATATTTTTTTTTAGTGAATACCAACTTTGCGTCGTCGTACTAACCAAAGTATTGCTCCTATCGAAAAAAGTTATAGGGATAAATTGTAGAACTCTTTGGTGGGGAAACAGAACTCCGTGGAAAAATTTCAAATAACTATCCTCAGACCGAGACCGACCGGAGATAGTGTAAGTATTACAAAAAATATAATATTAATAAAAAAATATCAAATAAAATAGATAAATGCTTAATTTATTGTACAATATTTTTAATAAAATAATTATTTCCTTTTTTGTAGACAATTGTAGACTCTTAATGTGTCTCTTTACTTATAGAGGATTATAACTGAACTAAAGGTATCTTCAGCTGAACCAATCTTGTTTTTAAAAAAAATAACTTTATCGCTTTGAACTTACTGAAAGTTTCTAAAACGAAAATTAATAAAAAAATAATCTTTCAAGTTGATGTAACTTTAATTGTAAGTTATGATATTATGTAAATTGATATAGCGTGTAGGTAGTGTAAATACATGTATGAGAGTCAGTCTCAGTCAGTCAGTCAGTTGTCAGTCTGACGTTGTACGCTTAACACATACTGCAATAACGCAAAAAATAACGGCACTACCCACTATGCCAACGAAGTGTGACAAGTGTAAAAAAATAATTACAAAAACGTCTCCAGGTGTGGAATGCTCCAAATGTGAAGGTATTTTTCACCTAAATAATAAATGCACGGGCTTAAGTAACAAGCAGCTAGCTGCTTTAAGAGCCGCCTCGAGTTTAGAGTGGACATGCTTACAATGTCAAAATGAATCGCCGAAACGCAGCTCATCTATAATTGTTCCGGAAGATAACGAAACCGATGATGAAGACGCTAACATGCCATTCAATGCAAGCAAACTGCTGAGCAACATATCCAGAGAGGTTGAGAAGGCTATCAAAAGGGAAATGAGAGAACTAAATGAATCACTACAATTTCAAAGCAATAAATTGGATGAATTTGTAGAATGTATTGAATCTTTTAAAAAATCTATTAAATCCCTTGAGAAAAAAAATTTAGAGCTTACTAATAAAAACACAAACTTAGAAATCAGGGTGGGAGCAATGGAGCAGCGCCTACATGAACTGGAGCAAGAAAAATTAAACAAATTTATAGAAATAACTAATGTGGCAACTGAAAACAATGATGAAGCATTTAAAGTGATAGAAAATATTGCGAACAAATTAAAACAGCCAAAGCAGGTAATAAAGAGCAGTAGACGTCTGCAAGAGAGAAATGGCCAACCACCAATAATACTGGTTGAATTAAAAGACGAGGAGACTCAAGCAAATTGGTTAACGTCATCTAAACAAACAAAAATTTTGGTATCTGACGTGAATCAGTCACAGGCAATGAACGATAACCCAGTGTATATAAGGGAAGCTATGACCAAATCCAACAAACAGCTATTCTGGAACGTGAAACAAGCGTTGAAAATCAAGTTGCAGTTTAAGTACGTCTGGTTCAAAAAAGGTTTGGTTAGAGCTCGTATGGATGACAACGAGAAGGTCTATACTATAAGAAATATGAACGACCTTCAAGCTATCATTAATAACCAATCAACTGCTCGTAATTCATAAGTGAATAAAATAGGTAATTTGTATCACATTCCCAAAACACTCTTATCTATTCTCAATGAATGGTAGCAACTTACTGTTTGATGATATAAATGAACTTACTGATTGTCTAAACATAAATGATTTTCTATCTCAATTACCTACATGTAATACTAATTTATTGTGCCTACACGTTAACATAAGATCAATTATAAAAAACTTTGCTGCTTTTGAACATTGTATAAATACCTCCAATAAATGTATAGATGTATGTATATTAACTGAGGTAAATATTACTGACAACGTAAGCTGCTTGTTCAACCTACATGGCTACCAAATGTCCGCTGTTTTACGGCAATACCGTAGGGGTGGAGGTATAATTTTATATGTACATAACAAACACAAATATCACATAAAAAATATTACTAATGAGTATTTTGAGGGTATCATGTGCTCACTAACCACACAGTCTAACTATTCGGCCAATATATGTGCAATATATCGGCCGCCTAACTGCAGTAAACGGCAATTTATTACTGAGTTAGATAGATCATTATCACTCAACTCTTTAACCAAGCAACAAGATTTATACCTAATAGGAGATATTAATTTGGACCTAAAACAAGATAACCCTGTAAAACATTTGTACATTAATACGCTGCACAGTATGGGCCTTGCATGCGGGATTTCTGAGTACACTAGAATTGAATTATCTAATGGAAAATCAAGTAAAACATGTATTGACCACATATACGCTCGATCCCGCTCTCAAGACCTATACACAGCGGCCATCGGAACCACACTGGCAGATCATCGCGCAATAATCATTGCCGCGGTCGGTACCCGTATACAGGTTGCTCCAAATTATAAAACATGTTTGAATAATATTGTGGTATCTGAACTATTAAACCAAATCGATTGGGATACCTCATGTATAAATGAAGAGTGTCCAATAAGTATCAGCGATTTTTTACATAACAAATTTAATGAATGCTACTCAAAAGGGAAACATACAGTAAAAATTAAAAGCAACTATTCACGAAATAATAATTATTACGTGACTACTAAAATTAATAAATCATGTGAACATAGAGATAAATTATTTTTAAAATGGATTAAAGACTCCACTAACATGCAGCTAAAAAAAGAATACAACAAAGTAAGAAATTATACGAATAAATTAATTCAAAAACACAAAAACAAAACACTAAAAGCTAATATACTGGAAAATAAACAAAATCCAAAACAATTATGGAACATATTAAATGAATTAACAGGCCGAATAAAAGCATCTGTAGATAATGTCATCACAAACGCATTCGGCAATAAAGGCCTAAATGACGTAGACATAGCTAATAATTTTGCTAAAAGTTTTAAAAATAGTGTGTCAGCTATAATACCAAACTGCGCAACACCTTTATTAAACAAGTCAATATATTCTGTACCTTCTAATGTCTCGATGCGATTTAGACCAGCTACAGCAAAAAGTATTGAAAATATAATTAAAAGTATTAACACCAACAAATCACCTGGTTTAGACGGTGTTAGAGCTGTTGACGTTAAAAGACTATGTACAAAAATTAGCAATATTATAGCTAAACTTATAAATAAAAGTGTTGTAAAAGGTATATACCCTACTTCTCTAAAAACAGGTATTGTTAGGCCTATATACAAAAAAGGAAAACGTACAAATTACGATAATTACCGCCCAATTACAATACTGCCTGTGATTGATAAAATTGCCGAGAAATATATATGTAAAGAAATTCACAATTTTTACAAAACAAATAACATACTAACTAATAAACAGTTTGGCTTCCAACAACACAAAAATACTACACAGTTACTGACTAAATTCACAGATAAAATATATGAACAATTAGATGCTAAAAAACATGTGATGGTTGTATTTGTGGACTATAGTAAGGCATTTGATACCTTGAAACATAATACTCTACTAGACAGACTAAATGAAAGTGGAATCAGAGGGAATATTCTAAAATGGTGTAACAACTACCTAAAAGACAGAAAATATGTAGTAAGGATCAATAACTGTAGCAGTAAGCCGGTAAATGTCACAGATGGTACGGCACAGGGATCCGTGTTAGGACCCTTACACTACCTTACTTATGTTAATAGCCTACCGAATTTAATGACGGAATGTGACATTTTTCAATTCGCCGATGATACATGTTTATTGGCCTATGCTGATAGTCCAGAAGAAGCCATTGACAGGCTACAGACAGACTTTACCAAACTAATTGCATGGTCCCACGATGCTGGTTTGGTCCTCAATGTAAACAAAACAAAACTAATTTACATCAGCACTAGTCAAAATAGAATCAAAAATAAAGTAAAATTAATAGCACACAATCATGACTGCCTCCACAAAAACTTCATTCGTGAAAGTCAATCTGCGTGTGACTGTGAACCAATTGAGGAAGTAAACAAACAGGTCTATCTGGGGCTTGTAATTGATAACCGGCTAAATTGGAAGGACCACATCAATAGTGTATGTGACAAACTGAGAGCCATGCTTGCCAAATTTGCTATTATTAAATGGAAAATTCCCTATCATACCTTATTGATGCTGTATAAATCACTGGCTGAGTCGGTGATTGGTTATGGACTCTCTAGTTATGGCAGAACATACAAAACGCATCTTGACAAAATATATTCTCTGCAACTAAGAATTCTAAAAACAATTATACCACACAACATTAAAAGACAACTAAATAACGACGATAAAACAATATTTGAATTTTGTAAAATCATTCCTGTCCACAGAAAGGTGCAGCTATCACTATTATTGGAAGAATACTTCAACAACGAACTGAAAAATGTTAAAATAATTAATCCAAAAAAAATAAATACACGCAGCAGCAAATATAAAAAACTAGAACTGCCAAAATATAATAACTTATATGGTAAACGTAGATTGGGTTATCTGGTACCATACCTTATTAATAATTTGCCAACCGATTTTAAAGATAATATAAACCTTAAAAATATTAAACATAAATTAAAAGAATATTTTATACGTAATATCTAGTATAACACAAATATATGCGCATGTGTGTGTATGTATATGTAATTGTATATGTGTATATGTATATGTATATTATTATTGTTATTTTTATTTTATATGTATATTATGTATATGTAACTAATAATAGTAAATATAATTAATATTAAGAATTTAAAACTAAGTTAAAATTAAAATATTTAAAACTAAGTTAAAATTAGAATTTAAAATATTAAGTTGTTAAAATTTTAAACAGCCTGTAGCAGGTGTGCAGTCTTGTTATCAACAAGGATGCACTTATGCGAGCTGGCTGCATGTTAGAGTGGGACAAGCGGGCGCGTTGTGTTGCGTTGGTTAGAGGTATTGTTTGTATGTATTTCTGTGTTAGGTTTTTAATTCTTGTACCTACTATTCTTCATTGTAGACAACTCAGGTGTACGCTAGAAACTCAACTGAGTTTATAGTGCACCTCAACTGTGTACCATAATATATTGTTATTCTTTTGTAAATAAATAAAAAAAAAAAAAAAAAAAAAGAGAGCTAAAGGCCATTGTTACCCCCGACGAGATTGTTGTCATACCCGTATTACAAAGGCGTTTTGAACGCAATGTTCTTTGTGACGTTAACTAATTATAAGATATAGACTCTACCCTACACGTTACATAATGTTCGCAGGGAAAAGTACGGGCATGCAGAAAAAAGATAAAAAATCTACTGTGCTGCAGTTGACACGTTATCTATCGAGTAAAATGCACTGAGAAAATAATACAAAACAAAACAGTTCGTAATGTACGTACAAATACTAGACTAAGGGCCTCTTTCACCATCTCTGAGTAAAGTGTCAAGTAGGCTAACCGTCATTTAATGTCACCGGTAAGAAAGCGTTCGAGTTTCACCATCTTCGAGTAGCATTACTCAAGGGTAATTTCAATGAAATTGACACAAGATACTCGTAACATTTACTTGCCAATTAGCTTTACTTAAAAAGTAAAGTAAAAATCAACACTTTACTTGTAGTTGGTGAAAAAGGCCCTAATCGTAACGATCTATTTTGTCTATACATAGCATACACAGATAATTTGTCCCTAATCAACCCGGGATATAACCAGGGATTGGGTCCTGTTTATGATCTTATGAGAGGCAGGTATGTAAGACATTTCTCAATTCATTATCAACTTGTGTGTCGCAGTTGCGTATTATTCAGTATTTCGTAGAAAGTGTAGAAATTCATTTATCGTCTATATGAGATTTATTATAGATGCAAAACTACATAATATACATTAGGTATATTATATTAAGCCTAACTTACTCTGAAGTAATCTAGTAACTCAATCCAACTCTAAACTAACTGGGAAGCAAGTTCTTGTTCTTGTCGTTTGATCCTTGTAAGGTAAAATTCACGGAACATTCTCAACATTGGACTCGTCTGTGTCAAATTAGTTAATTTAAATTTTAACTTGCTACTTTTATCAGTTTTAATTAGCTATTTTCTCACAGACAACTTCAATGTTGAATTCGAAGTAATAAGTTTGATAAAGTAATTCGATTGATCATCGAATTACTTTATCAATTATTTTGCTTATCCAAGTCTAAACTGTGTCACGAAACTGCCGAAGTAAATTTAATTTTTGTAAATAACTATTATTATAATTTGGTAAGTTTATCTTGTCGTTAAAAATGAAGTCCCTTCCCACCGTCTGTCCATCTATATGTACTCTTAAATCTTTTAAAACACACAACAGCTAACAATGCAATTTTCTTAATGTCCGTTAAACGAGGAAAGTTTTTATATTAGGTAATATAATTTGCAAAAAAAATTGCGCCCTACCGAAGCCGGGAGCGGATTACTAGTTTACAGTAAATGCGAAATTTATAAAATGAATGCAAGATGTAGATGCAAAAATAACATGCTCTTGCATAATAGTCATATAGGTCTTATATGGTTTAGGTGTGATACTAATTGAATATGCTTCACCTCTGTAAACCAGAATGTTGTTGTAACTCGGTACCCAACTGAAAACACAATACAATGCAATACAATCCCTATATACAAATAATATAGCAGTCCTTATCTACATTTCAAGTGACTTCAGTGTGTCGTCGTCAGTCCCATTGTCGTCTGACCGCAAGCATATTGGTTACATGTTCACTGAGATATACAACTTACGCATATGAAAAGCCAGCATACGAAAAGCCGACGGCCGCTGATGCCACGGATTTTGAGTGCAGGCCACAGAGATCGGGAAGCGCAGCGTAGGACAGCCTAATACAACTGACAACCTAATCGTTCCAAACTGCTTCTGATCGGTCCTACTAGAAAAATTTGATAGAGGTCTGAGCATTGGACGTCCTACGACAGACAGATAAGGGTTATGACGAATTTTATGTGTGAATAAGAATAAGACTATTTATATGAGAATACTCTCTATTGTTTAACAGTTGCTAATATCTTCCCAGTTATTATTACTCATTAGTTACTTATTAGTTTACGACATTTCAATTCAAATTTTCCAAAAAATTGTATGTGGGGTAAAAAAATGTATAAAGTTATGAAGTAGTGGTGACCCCCGAAACCCTTTATGACAAACTCCACCCCTTTACGACTTATAGTTTCCGAGGCTAAGCCATTTCTTACCATGTCAGAAGGTCGAGGTCGGGTACTCGTAGCCTAACTCACGCTCCCTCCCGCTGTAACCTTATATAAAAAATGTCTATAGCACTACTTCTGTGCATATAAAAACTTTATGAATATATCTAATTTGATTACAATTCAATTTGATGAAAATAAACAACACGTTAAATAACAAAGAATACAGCTGGGTTGGGCTGTATTCGGAAAGCTACTCTTCATCTGTTCTCGTCACCACTGCCGCAATATCTGAAGATCAAGTTATATAGTCAGTGCTTTCTGCCAGTGATGACGTATGATGCCGATATGTGGCCTCAGCAATGATCCGAAAGTTTAAAGTCACTCAGCGGGATTGGGAACAATCTATGCTCATTGATAGAGTTGGAAGAGATGTTTCGAACTATAGCGAAATCTTATTCGAATAAACGATTTTCATATATATTTTTTCTCACCTACTCTTAAATATTTTGATTCTATGTCGACCTAACCGAAATTGAACCAACGATACATGAGATGATAAACTGTAAGCCTTTAACACCCTCAATTTGAAAACTGTAAATTGTGAAATATTTACTAAAACAACTAGAGCTGTGAAAAAGATCCCTCTATTTATCTGTCGGGGTAGTTTAACTCTGTTTTAATTTTTACTTTTTGTCAACTCATCCCAACTAAGCCAATTAATCACTTTAGCTAAGCTTTTTACAAACACAGAATGAAGGCGTACCGTGGCGACAGCGAAATGAAGCATTTTTATTTGTAGCTGGTTTCGCTACAGGGAAGTTAAATATTATAATAATTTAATATCAACTTAGTACAAAGGGCATTTTAAAACATCTCATTATAACATTAATTACCTAGAATGAAGATAAATAAGAAATAAGTTCTTAACTTTTTGGTTAAGAAGAGGGTGCCATAGACATTCGAATGGAAGATAAAATCTCTCACATAACATAAAGCATCCAATTTAAAAGGACGAAATGATTAACATATTTTTAGATGTCTTAGTAGTCCCGGGTTTTCCTTGACGTAGCCTATGCTTATATTAAAGATATTAAAATAGAATACAAAACACAATCTGTGTTACGTCTGCTTTTGCTAGAAGTCTGTTGGTTGAAATAAACCTTGTAGAACATTTTTATATATGTTGAAGAGCACTGATTTATTCGCGCTAATGCTGTTCTGAGTCAGGTTCAGATACATGGTAACTGGTAATGGATACTTGATAGAGAACGTATGTTTAGACGATATACGTTTTAAACTCAAAATTACAAGATCACCACAAAATATTTTACTATGTGTAAGTCCGGTTCACTAGTAGGTATAAATGTGTTCTCGTGTAACGTTTGCGTCACAAATCATCGAGTCAAGCATTTTGTTATCACATGTTTAACCATGTCAAACATGTACCGAAAATAAATTAATGAGTTCTAATACCTACGCCTAGAAACTTAAAAAGCACAAGTAAAAGCTAGTGTGTTTAGTAAATATGTTTATGAGTAGAAAACTAATCTGATTATGAGTCGTCGAGTTCGTACGATAGTCGGTAACTTCATTGAAACTCTCTCGTACCTTATAAAAGCGAGTGATTAATATTTGCGCTCGGCAGTATTGCTAAGCTTTTGGACCTACAGATACAGATATTGCATAGAGTTATAAGGCCCGCGGGCCACATTTTTTAATATGTCCGATCTAAAAGAATATTTGTATCGAATAAACCTCGCATATGTTAAGGTTTCTATGACACACCGCAAATAGCAGTCATAGCGAACACTTTTCTCTCACTTGTTCAACTTTCCTTAACAATTTTAGCAAAGCAAATAGCAACTTTAGAAATATCCGGAAAGAGAAGTAGGTAGGTATTACCCACGAAAAGGACAATGAAGAGTCAATGAAAGTTGTGGCTTGAGTAGGTACGAGATGCTAGGGCTCATGGGGTCCCAGGGTACCTACTTAAATTTTCATCAAAATAGCAATCTACACTAATATTATAAAGCTGAAGAGTCTGTTTGTTTGTTTGTTTTAATCTCAGGAACTACTGGTTAGAATTGAAAAATTCTTTTTGTGTTGTCTAGATCATTTATCGAGGAAGGCTTTAGGCTATATAACATCACGTTGCGACTAATAGGAGCGAAGAAACAGTCGAAAATGTGGAAAAAAACGGGGGAAATTATTCATCTTTGAGGGCTTCCGTTGCGTGCGCAGCGAAAACCGTTCGAGATACCCTAATTTTTCCCAAATTAACTCCCAAAATCCCCAAACAAACGCAGACGAAGTCGCGAGCACCAGCTAGTATTAGATAAAGACGAAAAATATAATAGATAATTACTTAGTGCACTAGCTAATTAACTAAATAAATGTCACTGTTTGTCGACGTGCTATTCACTCCAGAGTATGAAAACATTTCATTGAAAGCATACTTGAACAGTTGTTGTTTTCAGTAGTAAGTTAAGAAGTACGGAACTTCGTTCTCATTACAATAACAAATGCTTTGTCCTTGTATAATATGAAGAAAATTTATTTCTATAGGTATAATCTAGCTAGACTTTTCTTGTTGGTCAACATTATTGATGATTGTGCATCTACAAAACAAACAGTAGCGTAGCCTCGTACTTAAGGGCCTTGTACGCAGAGGTTGTACCCCATACACTGTCCTACGGTATGGTCGGTATGCTCATTAACATTAACATTAAAACGCCCTAAAACTTTTCCTATTTAATACAGAATTCAAAATATTGTAGTACATATCATATTTATTATTCGAAATCAATATATTACCATTGGCAAGCTTACGTCATTGTACAGTCGGGGTAAGAAAAGGTTCGTCACCTTAATGTCGACATTTGATTAAAGACGTCAGGCCAATCAGTCACTCCAAACTTTCATTTCAAAACAAAACATTGACGTTTGCTGGATGCTTTAGTTTCAAAAGGTAGTAAGTGTCTACGATTTGATAAGGGAATGTATTTAAAAACTGACGAAAGTTTTTTTACCCCGACTTTACTACATTAATTACAAAATAGTGTCAGTCCTCATTGCGTTTCGCAGTGATTTGGGCAGCCCGTCTGGCGGCAGTAACCACCCCCTTACAGAAGACCACCGTGGAACAATAGCACTTATTCTGTTCTGTTTAGGTGAGTAAGGGTTGCCCGAGCATATTTCCCTATCCATTACTAATTACCTATTCTTAATCGTACTAAGATAGGCACTTGTAGCACCTACTGTGGCGTTGTTGGTGTTACAGGCGACAATAGTTAGGTACCTATCAAATGGGTTGTCAGCCTGTCTTACCCAAATAATTATGTTAAATGTCCTTTTTATGATACTTTTTTACTCTATGTTCATGTCATTATACATCAAATAAAAATACATATACTCGTATAAATATGCATACGAACTGGAGTGTCATAGGTCTCGGATTAGTGCGTTTTCTATATATATAATAAAATTAAATAGTTCGTTGTATGATGCATACAGCAGTAATTGCTAGTGACATAGTAGGTTCTTTGCAAATTCGAAAGAAGCATCGCAAAAGCTACACCGCAACGTATGGAACAGTCTAAGCTATGCGAATGAAGACGGGAAGGGAGGGGGGAGGGGTTGGCGAAAATGTGGAGGAGGGGTGTGTGTGACTGAATGGACAAAAATCGATTGTGCGATGCGAGCCTTGGATTATTCGTTTAGACAAATATAGCTTGCGTCATAAGATTCTGAAATCTAAAACGAATCGAACATAAGAAATCTAACCTTGGATAAATTTATGAAATGTTAAGAAAAAATATGAAGCCAATATAATGCTCCTTGAAACATATGAGCATGGGAATCAATGAAAACGCTTTGAATGAAGTATTGATTTTGACGGATTCGTATGCAAGCTAACTTTAGTTCAAAGGTTTATTTTTACCGTAGCTTTTGTTTGCTTTTTGTTGTTCCACTGAGGAATTTATAGCAGTTATATTTCAATCGAAGGTGAAATTGTTAATAGCGTCCTTGAAAAGGTGACCTTCAAAAGGCTAGGGTTAACGACTCAGCATTTGTTCAGGGAATATTTTAAAACTAAATTACCTAAGTATATTTTCAGTATTAGCGTACATTAAAAATATATTATCATTTTCAAAGTTTGTCTACTCGATTCAACACAATAACATCAATAAATTATTTATCGAATTTTTCACTGCTGAACATAGGCCTCCACGTAATTTTCGAGTAGGATAAGTCAGAAGCAGCTTGGACCAGCGTCTACATGTGGCCCTTAAGGCAGACGTCCTACACTGCGCTTGCCGCTTGTGGTCTCCGCTCAAAAACCTTTCATACGTAGTCGTACTTTTTTAAGTAACATCTGAACTAAAAAAAGTTGATTGCGAATTTTCGCGTTTTCATGTATGACCAGCTGAAAACAGGTTATTTGAGGCCTTAATACCTCTTTAAAAATACACTTGTGAGATATTTTCTTAGTGTTATTTTTAAAGATAGTGTAAAACTGGCATCCAAAAACGGACTACGATAAAGCTACTAAACCATTACTAGTATTATTGTTTTCATAATCATTACTAACAATTCAATAAATTTATGATTTAAAATACCATATAATTGTGGGTATAATTTCTTGTTAAGGCCTGAGACCTTGTATATCAAACCACATTCTGAACCGAATAAAGTATGATTATATAGGTACTGGTTAAAATATTTGTTTATTTCATTCAAAAAATATTTTCATGAAATCTATTTGACTTTTATTTAATAAGAATAATTGCAATAAAAATAGCAGTAAGAATAATTGCAGTATTCGCAGTAAAAAATAATAGTCCATTAAATAGAAATCACTTAGCCTTTGTATTTATACAACATAAAATTCAGTAACGCGCCTCAAAAGCTATTATTATATAGAACAGTTCAATACACTATATAAAGCTAATTATAGAATAGTAGGTCAACATTGTAATGAACTATATTTACCGAAATGTGAACATGAAATTCGAGAATGCAATTAACAGCCGATTGGATATCACTACAGATAATTAAACTGCAATTATCTATCAGAAATAATTATCTAGTCTATGTTTAAATAGACATTAAATATGTTTAATAGACATTACTTATCCTATGTTTTTATAACATGTTTAACATTAGTCTATGTTTTAATAGATATTATCCTCCGGTCACTGATATTTGTCGCTATTTTTTTTAACTATTGCTTTCTTAAAACCTCTATGGTAGATTCGCATGGGATAAATTCCAGAGTATGCAACGTATCTAGAAACAATATTTATGGCACTTCATTATATTTTTGAGATGAGGTCTAGCCGTTGAGCTTATTAATTGCTAACACTTGTTGTTATAAAAGGGCAAGTCGAGCTCTGCTTCAACGGCCAATTCTAGAAATCAATCGCTTAACATTTCTGTGAAATCCCTTAATAAAATAATTATCTTTGAATCCTATCGAATGACAATGGGAGCCAAAATGCAAAAAAAAACATCCTATTCTAGACGTGGGAGCCAAGTGGAGGGAGGCTTTTTTTCTGCCTATTATTAGTGACACACGTAACAGAACACACAAAACAATTTTAATAATATAATTGTTTAAATAATTTCGCCAGCTTAATGAAACGCAAGGTTATTCCGTTACAATATCTTCAGAATTGAATAGTGATGAAAGACAAAAACATAACCGACAATGAGTAAAGTATCTTTCAAGAGGCTTCGTGACTTTGATGTAGGATAGGATTGTATTAATTATTATTTACCAGTTTATTTATCTATATGTAGAATTTGTAGAAGGTAATATTGATTTCTACTTTTCTATTCTTAATACTTTAAAAGAAAATTTTAATATTATTTTAACCGTAAACTAATGCGATAATTGTTTTATAAACTCACAAAATTGTATAAGCGCTTCAAGTTGAATTTTAACATTTAAATAAGAAGCTTTATTCAAAGTTATACAACGAACTGCATAAGAAGCCGCAATTTTATTAAATATTCAGGCATCAATAAACAAATGTTCTCAATTTATTAAGTATATTTATTCTTCATTGAGTGTTGATAGAGTACGAAAATAATACTTGGTAAACTTTATGTAAAATTGTGCTCCGTGAGAGAAATATTATCGTACAAAGTAGAACTCCAGCTCTGTTATCGTTTTTTTCCCTTCACGTCGCAGTCTTTTAAAATTAGCCAGGAGTACTCTACCTACAGTTTTAAAAGCGTCAAATTTGATTTCCTGTCGTGGAGTTGACTCGTCACCGTCACTGCACCGGGCCGCCCGCCCCCGTCACTGCAGCCGTAATTGCTTTCAGATTACATAGAATCTATGCCAACCCCCCCTAAGGAGATAATCTCTTAAATTTTTCATAAGTTTGTTCATTTTATTTTTATTTCAAATTATTATGTATTTTGTTCGTACTAGTTTTAATTTTACCTAAAACATAATAGTGAAAATCCTGTTTCGTTGAGATAAATAAGATTAAGCCGACCTAGATTTTTTATAGACATAGATTGATTATTTACAAAAAAATACTTTGAATGAGAATGTCATAGTTTCAATCTGTGTGTATGGGAAACCACAAATGCACTTACAGAGGAGCTTCTAATGAACTCCTCGGCTTTGGTTAGATTAGTGTGGAGTGTGACCGTAAGCATATACTCCAGCTCTGCGGTGTGACCTTAATTTTCAGTTCTGCCATACTTCTGTGCGGTGTTTGATGTGCAAATTACCTTCCTCGCTTAGGAGTCTTTGCATTAGTGTATTAAGATCCATTGTGTAGTTTAGAAGAAGTTAGTGGAGAAACCGACAGAGGTAGACAGCAACTTTTTTTTATAATATGTGTAGATATATATGTGTGTGTAATTCAATTTAAAAGACATTAAAAGTAGCAAATATTTATTTCAATTCTGAACGTAACCGCAATACTTCTTTGTAGTTACAATTCAATAAAGTTCAACATTGTGGCATCGATTTCGAGCTCGCTCACAACATTGACGGCTTAACTCCTCCACTTTCAACTAAACGTAAGTACGAGTGCCTACAAAACTTTTATAGACAGCTTTTATAGGTATTCATGTTTACGTTAGAGATTTCAAGGCCCCAGCTTTAAGCATTACATTTAAAGAATTTATATAAGGATTTTTAAATGTGTACATAATTTGGGGCAGGAATATCATGTATCTCATTTCATGTAGAAATTCAGCCACGAAATGTTCAAAGGACGTGGAAGTGTCCATACAAAATATTAAAATTGCATTAATCTGTCTATACGGAAAACAGAAAACCGAAGAGTTATATAATCTTGCGTTTGTGGATTGAGAGGGCATTCGATTCAATCGAAACATCGAAATGATCAAATCGTGTACATCGAGGTATTAAAGTGTTTATAAAATAAATCCACCATGTCTGTTCGAGTATAGAAGCAGAGCACATAGTCAATCCGATTGAGAGGAGGTGTGAGACAAGGAGATGTAATCTCTCCGAATTCATTGCCACATTGTAAGATGCATTTATGCTCCTGAAATTGAAAGCATTTGGCATCAACATTAACAGCGAATATATAATTTACCTTCCGTTTGCCTACGATATTGTAATCATGACCAAAATGGATAACAAACATCAATACGATGCTCAAAGACCTCAACTTGGCTTCTCAAAGGGTGGAACTTAAGATAAATATGGAGAAGATGAAAGTTATGTAATGTCCATGTCGTGCCACCTCAGTAAAAGTTTGGGAATTCAAATTTCGAAGTTTTTGACGTCTGCTACTTTCTGGGAGAAACTGTCCAATTAGGTAGAGCCAACTTTAAGAAGGAGGTCAATCGTCGAATCCAGCTCGGATTGGGAGCGTTCGAGGAGAAGATATCGGGTCGACAGTGTATCCAGGCAGCTTCAGTCCGTACCAATTGGAAAATAATGGAGACATTTTATCGTCTATTCTACCAACACGATTTTGATTATATATTACAATCACACGACGCCTTTGTTTACAAAAGCTAATGATATGTGGGTAGCATGTGAAGGAATTCATAAGCAACAAACATCCGCAACTTAAAATACTCTTGAACGTGTATTTTGTTATAAATTTATTTTCTATTTCATGCAGGATTTCTGATCCCTATTTAAAAACATATATTTATAATAAGCTGCTTGCGGCTTTTTAAATACGAATTAGACGTTATTTTAGCTTAAAATACCGGAATCACTTCAATAAATCCGTTAAAAGAAAACTCTACGTAATAAAAGTAAAAATAAAAAAAGTATAAAATATAGGCAACTGAGGAAATAAAGATAAATTGCTACAAAGTAGGAAATCGATGTTATATTTCTGCTTCACACAGTAGACAGGAGAAGTGAAGCCATTTCCGTAGTGGATGTGTACGTCATATAATAATATGTACGTGTACATTTTTAAGGATTTTGTAATAGAAAATTAATGCTCATATTTGTATACTTAATAATTTGAATTTATACAAATGGTAAAATGGTGGTGTATTCCCAGTAGTTCGGTTGACCGAAATACAGGTGTATAAAGTATTGAGAATTGTACAAATTTTGTGTATGTCGAAATTAAAACTTCCTATTCGATTTAACAAAGCTCGAACAGTTTGGTTCATCGGATATCAAAGTGGCTCGGACTGTACATCAATAGAGGAGTGAACTTCTCCGAAAGCGTTTACCACCACTTAGATTTTATCAGGATTGTTCCGACAAGTTACTCTGTACAAAAGGTACAGACTAACTCTACAGATAAATCTCGATCATGTATTTGCGCTTATGTATAGTTAGACTGAAAATTATTATTATTATATAAAATTATTATTATTATATAAAATTATTATTTTATGTAAAGTAAAATTATTATTATTTTCTAAGTGTTTTCTAAGTGCGCTGCCAACTTCAGTGTGAGAGGGAATAGGCTAATGAGCTATTATAATGAGTTATTTCTCGGAAGTTCAAATTGATGACTGCGAAGTGCAGAGATGCACTGACGAATACAGAAAACAGAGAGAAATATTTTCAAAATTATACTTACACCCATCAAATATAAACCAGACTTTTGACACATCACTGCAATTCACAGAAAACGAAATCAACATGCAGCCGGAGAGATGTCAAACACACACACGACTCGACTAGTGAGATTAAAGGATGTGAGCTTTTAATCCAGCTAGATTTAAGCGGTAAATTTGCAGAATAATAAACGAAATGGAAAATTAGTAGACACAAACATTTACTTTACATAAAAAAATTTTTAATTTTTTTTTAGATATTGTGTAGAGTCATTATTATCATAAAAATCAACATCATCTTAGTCGTAGGAAGCGTTTTCTTTCACCACCTATACCTGCTTTTGACAGGTTCTATATCCAATAGGACCTGTCAAAAGCAGTCTGGATCCAATGTTGACTCGCAGTTATCAGATCGTCAGTTCACCATGTGTGGGTGGACATCCTATGCTGCGATTCCCGGTCCGTAGTTTCTACTAGAGAACCTTCCGGCCTCAGTGGCCGTTTTCTCAGTACTATACGTCCTGCCCGCTGCCATTTCAAATTACTAATTGTGTAGAGTAGCTAATTTTTAATTGCACTGGAATTAAAACGATAAACACTACTATTTTTCTAATCGCAATCTAATTCTAATTTCTATGTAATCATATTTTTTACACTATACAGAGTGGCAGGTAGGCCCTTGACGGTTCCTTTAATTGTAGTTGGCTAACGCCGCCTAAGCAAGCAACACCAGATGCAGGTGCTATGCCGACTCATATTGTAGAAGTCTTCATTAATCACAGTACTTTATTAAACGCTTTAATGAGAACTGTAAAATGTAAAATTTTAAGCCTTTTCACTGCTGCCACATGACGTAATAAAATCATTCGGCTTACCGAGTGATTACCCAAACACGGTAGTGTACATTTTATATATTGTTTTATATTTAAACGTCCACGAACCGCAACGATGCTATCGAATTCGTGGGCCGTAATTACAACGGACAGTCGCCGTGCAATTATTCGTTTTCAATTTACATAGGTAGTTGTACACGAATTTCAATTACAGTGGCCAAATCGTTCATGGCATTGGTAACATCGCTTTCATTTGCCAAAATAGATTAGAAACATTAGTAAGTAATTTAATTTACAATGGAATCAGTAAATGTTATTTTGTATTTCATAGGTAACTATGGAGACGAGATGAGTTCAGAGCGTGTTTTATGATTCTTAAAATAAATTCTTCTATAGAAAAATCTAACTAACAAGTGAAACTTTTTTTATATTCAGATTCAGACCATGAACATTCATGAATTGAAGTTTGATGCAACCAGATAAGTTTATATGATGTCAGTTTGTTTGCAGACAAAGAAGTATGTTTTCAGATAATGATGTACGTTATCCATGCGCCCTGAAATTCCCTTTTTCCTTTGATACCAGGGACCTTTGTAGATTATTTATCATGCAAAGCTTATAGATAGCACATATATTCCTATAGAGGAGTTGATACCTTCACAATGAGGCTATTATGTCATTTAATGAAAAACTACGTAATAATGGTTTAAAATCTACCTTGAACCTGATTCTGTATCGCCATTTTGCGATTCCTTACTTCGAAACCACATCAATTCTTTAAATTGTTACGACATCTGCTAAAAACCTATTCTCTATGGCATCTTGCACGAAATGGACGTGGAATGGCGCGGTTTGAACTGTCAAAAATACCGCGCTTTAAAACTTAGCGGAATCGTGTGTGAAATGAGTGCATTGCATATCTTGGGGCATACAGAATAGAGACATAAGAATTTCATGACAAGACAAGGCAAGACTGTCTTTTGGCCTACTTTTGTCTTGCAAAAGTAAGACAAGAGTAGTTGCGATACAGAATCAGGCGCCAGAACTGTCTTTTTATATCAAACCAATACAATAGCTCGTAAAGAATTAACTCTCCATTATGAAATAAATTGAGATAGGTACTCAATCTCAGAGAAATACGTTCCACGTTTCAATTAGTATCATTAGCAATTGTGTTTGTACCTTTGTAAAATACAATAAGTAAAACTAAGAATTGTGCTAGCACATTTCAAGAGATTAAATTCCAAATCAAAATCAAATAAATCCAATTGTTTTCTCTTCTATAGAACAAATAAGTTACAATTGAAACAATAGAAACGGGTATTTAAGAATATTGTTTTCCCTGAAATAAATAATTAATTACTATTACCTACCACCATTGAATTACTTATATTACTAGAAATCATTGCCTACAACAAATTAAGTAATTACTTGTAGCGTAGATTATCTTTCAGAGAAGTAGTTGAGTGTTTTGATTTCCTATGGGGGGAGAATTACGTCGAACATCGGACTTCGTTGTATACTTTTATATCGTCGTATTTTGACCGTAGTGAATAGTTTACTGCCTTATCTATAGTATAAAAAAGTTGAGTGCTTTTATAAGCACTAATGTGCAGCAGTTAGAATATGTTTTGTGCAAAATTTAGTCTATTATCCAAATAATAAATAAAGTAAACCATTTTAATGTTTAAAACACAAATATTTTTTAAAAAATATAATACGTCTTCGTGTAAAGAAAAGTTCTTCAGGAAAACTTTCTTTGAAAATAGATATTTTTTCAAAAACAAAAAAAACTCAAAAGTATACTTTTGAGATCAAAAGTGTACTTTAAACAAACAGCATATGTAGACCATTTTTTTCCATCCTTAAGGCGATTTTAACTTGAACAGAATGTTACCTAGAGTTAATTTTGCAAGTTTAAGGAAGGTAATTAAACGACCAACGACGTGCACGTGGAGTGCAGTTACTAAACTAACTTATTCTCGCTTGACTTTTCACTGAAGCCTACCGAGTTTACGAGTTATTTCGAATAAAAAGTGAAACTATGAAACTAGCCTCTTTTATTTCTTATTTGTTATTTCATTGCGCAACGTTTAAAATGTTTTCCTCGTTCCCGTGAACAACCCGTAACGGAACTTTCCGAGAATCTTCTAGCTTTAAGGATAACTAATAAAAAGACATGATTTTGCAGAAAAATATAAGTAGGTATCCATTTATAATATTTTCTTTCATAAAATCGCTACCACGTATTTGTGACGGCAATTGAGCAATGATTCCATTCTTTGCTGGTTAACTCCCATATTTGCTAATCTTTTTTAGATATCTACATCTTTTTCCCATTTGGTTATCCTGTTATTATGTTTCTGAGCTTCTTTTACATCGTGAAATACATGTTTTTTGCGTGTGCGTATCACGCTATCAATCCATCTTGGACATTATATTATTATTAAATACCTTTTTTTCGTGTTTTAAGTTATATAGTGATATATTTTGACTGTTATGACCTCGTTTTATGATTATGACAATCCGTAATTGGCTTCTTTTGTATAACCTTATAAATAGACTGATTCCGCATGGGGGCAACCGGGAGAATTAATGTACATATTATGTACTTAGCCTATGTATAAAGGATCTTAAATCTTTCAAATAAAGGAAGAGATTTCAAGTAAGTGCACTGACTCCGGAGGTCACCACTTACGAGTTCAAGCAAACTTACAGAATCCTCTTTCTTTCTTTCTCTCTTTTATAACTCGAATTATATTTCGAAAGTTAAGTTAAAGCAGAAGACCAATGCAATTATTGTAAAAGTTGTGAAACTTATATAAACTTGTACTAAAGGTGAACTAATAATACCTTTTTTATTTTTTTATTTTATTTTATTTAGGAAAACAAACAATTACACAATATATAGTAAATATAAAGAAGGACATTCATATAAATAGAAGTAATCGTGCAATCAACAACATTTTCCACGAATTGGTACATAGATTTACATAGAAAACAAGAAGAAAAATAATAATAATAATAATACACATTCATACACAACAAGAAAAAACACCAGAATACAAATACGAAGAAAAGAACAACACCATAAACTAAAACAATTTAACAATACTATTTTTATATTTTTGCGAGCCACTTGAGAATGGGTCTAAACTTGTATATAAACAATTGTACTTGTGCATGATACGATTTAAGGGTGCACGTTCACCAGCGTTGGTTTTACAGTGCTTCGGCATAAATAGTTTATGCGTATAGGCAGATAGTTTATCCAAAAAAAAAAAAACCATAGTATCTATATATCTATTTTTAGGTGCATTAGACACCTAATATACCTACATTTAAACCTACATTTAAATCATTTGATCGCGATATAAGAGCAATATTTTTTATAGAAGACAGAAGTTTTAAATTATGCAAAATTTTATCAATGTTTACGATAAATTTAAATTTAATTTTAAACCAATGGAAAACCAATGGGTTCTTGTTGATATTGAAATATGATATTGTTGTTGAGTTCGCTAAATTTGAAATGTTTATACAACACACGTACCTACACATCCTGACTCGGATAATATATACAAATTACATATTTATATATTACATAGTGAGTTGTTAACAATCAATTAGGTATTCAAGCGTAAATTCGGTAGGGTTGTGCATCCATTACATACGGATGAATGATTACAGATTTAATTTTCGTTTTCGTTTTAATATTAATTAAAATCCAATAAATTTTATTTGGAAATGTCATTTTCTTGCGTAAAATTATATTAATGAAATATAACTTTATAGCATACTGCCTTTGTGATGATATATTAATATTAACTACAGCGACAAGGCTTCGCAAACTTACATTACACACACAAACCTTACGTTTTTTTCTTTTATCATAAGTGAAAATCATATTAATTTTTTTTTATTTTAGTTTATTTTTATTTATATTTTAAGGTTTAGCATATTTATCTTTTTTTGTAAATAAATTTTAGCCGACTTGGTTGTACATAAAAACTTATTTATAATGCATTATAATATATGTTGTATAAACTTTCCTGCAACATTATCTAAATTATGGTGAAAACCCAATCCGTTTCATGGTTTAAAAGAGGTACCGATAGCGACTTTAATTTAGCCATGTAAAGAATATTTATTAGGATTTGCTATATATTTATTTTAACTTTTTTATTATAATGTGTTATTTATAATTACGTGTGATTTTTATGAGATACAAAATACAATGACCCCAAAAGAAGACATTAACCTATGTATGACCCCAAGAGAAAATCGTAGGTATTGCCATACCTACTTGCTGCCGCATTTAACTTTCGATATATTGATCGAAGGGAACGAAAATAACTGTTCTGATTACTGATTTAACGTTAAAAACGGACTCAACAAAAGTCTTTACAGATTGAATGTGAATTTAATATACCGTGTGTCGTCCAGTCTAGCTGACTAATTTAGATACATAAATTACAATAATTTAAAATACAAATACAGCTCAAAATCTGTCAATCTAGCAAAAGTTAAAAAGGTTATTTTTGCAGTAATTTACAATTTTTGGAGATCACTATTTTTTTTTAATTACAAAAATGTGAGTTTTTTAGTAATCTAAAACGATAGACAATTTTTACCTCAATAAGACCAAAACTTTGGGAGATAATTTTTTTTTGTAATCTCAAGAAAAAAAACCAAAATGGCTGGGACGTAGAGAGGAAGTGGATTGTGGACCTCAGTAAACAAATGTATTTATTGTAAGTGTATTTGTGTAAAAAATAGTTTTAATTTATGTACCTACAATACCGCCACTAAATTAGGCCTGAACACACTGTACACAAAAAACATGTACATATTATAGTAGTTAGTGACAACCCTATCGTTAAGTGGAGCGATTAGCCCTAAATTCGTCTCAAGGCTAAACACGCAGCGGCCTCGGTTTATTTCTCCTATAGTCTGCTATATATCGCATACTTTGTTAGTAACTCGTAAGTTGAACATGTAAAAGGATTATACAAGTAGGTTTCAAGTAAATTTGATTACCATCTAACGACAATTCAATTATATTATTTCTTTTTAAAGCATCGACGATCGATAATTTAAAAAAAATGAAACAATAAATACACTAAAATTCTAAACATTAGAACATTTATCAGCCCGCCATATTTGAAATAAACCAATAAAATAGCTGTACATTAATATTTTTCGTTAAATAAATAAACTTTTTATTTATATTTTGTAGATGATCCCTTGGATACAGTGTTTTTTTATGAATGGTACCCTATATGTCCTTTTCTCTACTTCTGACAATTTGTATGTAAATTTTCAATGGAGACGCTCGAATATATGTATTACTATAGATATCTTATTCAGAATAATATTTTAATTAAAGAGCAGAATATTTATGATTAATAAGATAAGAAACTTAATTTACATACAACATTCTACTACACACAACAAATACCTACACTTTAATTTACCAAAGACGTTTTCAAGAAATAAATTGAAATCGAACAACTAAATATAAAATTTCCGGAAAATCCAGACACTTCTCTGTTACTCCTCTATTCAAATTCCGTCGTCGTGAAGAAAAAGTACAGGTAACTTTACTCTTTTCATGGCTTGGTGAACAAAAATTTAAAGATGATCAAAAAGATTAGTATTCTGAGTTTCTTTCAGGGTTTCTTCCGCATTTTTTCCTAAACCCTGGTAAATGTAAATTTAATTTTATAATGACGATCATAAGAGTTTCTTGTTGAAACCCAATTGATAAATAAATATTTTGATTTTGATCTTGATTACCAAAATAAACCTGTGTTCCAAGTTTTAGCTTTTTAGTCTTTGTATATTAGTTTTTGATACTATCTACCTATAGAGTAGGTAATTCTCGTAACTATAATTTATTGTTAGAACTAGGCAGTGAATTTTAAATAATCATTCGCGGAATCAGTTCATAAATAATGTAGATACGCTATTTATTTAGCAAACAAAGTCATGCAGTGTATTTGTCAAAATAGTTAAAAGCATCCCATCCAATTCCCCTAAAACATTATTGCCACCATTATGTGCGTATATTTTCAACAACTTATAGAATTTTCCATGTAGTTGAACAATATTTTTTCAAGAAACTCTTTGCTGTTATGCCTACGTAATTTTTCTTGTTAATGGCCTATATAATCAGTATTTTTTTTAACATTAGGCGTAGTATCAACGCATTTAGAAAGGTGTATGAGTGAGAGCGTTGCCCTGTAGACACGGTCACCTTTTGCGGGTTGAGTGACACTTTGTGTATGCAAAATGTCAACGAACGTTGTCGGGACGAAACCACCTTGCACCCCTTGAATCTTTAATCTTGTAGGAATTGTAGAATATTTCACTATTCAATTATACCTACCGACCGACTTAAATGTTGCCAAGTTATAGAGAAGTGGACACAGTAGGTAGGTACACTCGAATCCGTGTGTATTTTTTTTGGTTACGTTTGCATGTTCGATAGGTTCAAATTTACATACACACCTAATATCTGTCTTTGTTCGCTCTTTAAGGGGTAGACCAAAGCTAAATCCTAAAATTTGCATTGTTTAATAAAGATGTTACAAGAAGTGTCAACTGGGTTGAGGTGTGGACTGACTACGTTTGTGTTTTTCGTGCGGAATTAGTTAGAAATATATAGACATTATATACAAATATATAGACAAGGTCTAATCGTCAATGTCATTCGCCTATGTGAATCCCTTAAGATTGGAAAGCGTCCATAAAAACACGATTTGCCAAAAATATTTCAGTAGTAACTTATAAAGATCTCAAACCAAACATTAATTTCTTTCTAAGTTTCTACAATTTACAAAAAAATCTACAAAAAATTATTCCCTTTTTTCCTAGTTTATGAAAACTTCTTAGTTAAATTCAAGTAACCTATTGACAGCAACGAAATAGTATATCTCTGCGATTGACAGTTTTCCAGCATATTTTAAAATTCCTCTTAATTCACTATGTCTAAAATTTCAGTTTTCAAACAATGCTATTGACATACGGGCTCAAATTTAAAACAAATTTAACTAATATTAAACAATTTATTTATTTAATGTATTATTATTTTTTACGTTCATATTTCAATTGGTTTATTCCCATCTCGGCACCTAATCTCGGCACCCTCGTTATGTCAAACCTAGTAAAGTGAATACGTAGGCAATCTAAAAATGCTGGAAATTATATATCTAATGACGTTAGATTTTGCTATTAAATAAATAAATAAATCAATCAATACTAATAAAAATCTGTAAGTGTAGGTAATGTATGTATGTATGTATTTATGTTCCTCCATAACTCTTAAACGAATTAACTGATTTCCATGAAACTTGGTAGATAAACATATAGACATACGGGACAGGCTACTTTTTTCACGCGGGCGAAGTCGTGGGCGCCCGCTAGTGATTATATAAAGTTTTTCATGTGGATAAAAAGAATATTTCGCAAAACTGAAAAGCAAATTGGTTAAATGACTAGTATGAGGTTTAATAAATTTTGTTCCGAGGTGTAATGGAAATTATCGGATTTTCATTACCACGTTCACAGCGAACGTGTTAATCACAAAAATATTTTACTGAAACAAAATTATGTTTGACAAGCAAACAATTAAATGATAATGTCTAACTAAATTATCATAATATTTTCTTTACATACCTAAATAAACATAATTCTGAGAATACTAATTTACCCCCCCCTTTTTTTTTTTAATATTGAAAAATAAAAAAGCAACGTCTAAAAAATATATATGAGAAACAATTTATTCAATCTTTATTGCTTACGGCGTTGATTTTTATCTTTTAAACTTTTAAACTTTTATCATCCCTTCTAATTATCATCCCTTTTATGAAGTATCCTAATCCTAAGTAAAATTTAAAAAATGAGTTTTTTCTTTTTGATTTTGGTTTGACAACGACGACACGTTTCAATCTCATCATTGGGGCACGATTGTTGGATGTGGGACGTAGAGGGTTGGGCAGAAGACAGATGTCATCTGCCAGTGTACTGGAATTGCGGGAGTAGGGAACTGTTCCGAGCGGCGAGTGACAGAGACATTTTCGAGGTTATTAGGTATTTTTATAGTGTACCTACCTACTAGTGATACGCTCCAGCTTGTCATGGATGCATCCTGATTTATCGCTCTTTCTATCAGGAAAAACTGTATAAAAATCTGTTGGGTTGTTTAGAAGGACATAGCGGAGAAAGATACAGAGACCATTATACTTATGTATTATTTTATTTTGATACCTATAGATGTATTTATTATATATAATATAAAATATCATTATAAGGGCCATCTCTGAGTAAAGTGTCAAATAGGCTAATCGTCATTTAAAATCACCGGTAAGAGAGCGTACGAGTTTCACCATCTTCTAGTAGCATTACTCAAGGGTAATTTCAATGAAATTGACACAAAACACTCGTAACATTTCTCGCCAATCAGCGTTATCTGAAAAGTAACTAATCAACACATTACTTGTAGTTGGTGAAAGAGTTATGGATATAGATTTAATTAAAATTTGTTTTGAATGATAATGTTTTTTACTCAGGATAGTTAACTTAGGTTTGTTGTACAAGGGCTTTGCGGTCAGAATGCTATTTGGTCGCACCAAGTGCTTTGTGACTTTATGGGCCGACTCGACCGTAGCAAACAAATGACGTTATTGTGAGGAAAAGGTATTGAATAACACTAAATTAAATAGTGGTCCTGTATTTTTTTCTAGAATCTGGTGTTTGCTTTGTGTTCTGTATAGTGTTCTCTCTTGTTAGTTTTATAGTAAAAGTTAAGAAGATATAAAAGCCTACCATCTGACCGATACTTTTGGAAAATTATAGAGGAGCTCTTTGCATCTACGCGTTCTACGGCTGAGATGATGATAAATTTGTAACATAAAAATTGTTTTGATTCATTTTAGAGATAACCTTTTATGTTTTATTACTTAATAATGAATAAACGAAAATATCATTAGTGTAACAACAATACAGCCTTCATAGAGATTGGAGCGTATTTTCACAATACTTTAGTGTATTTTCCGGTACAAGTTTTTCCCAAGTTAATATAAGCTAATTAAAAGCTGTTAGCTGGCTCGTTAGCTGTATAAAAAACTTTCTTTGAATTGCGCATGTTATTTTGCGGTTTTTATCAAAAAAGCGACAGGAAGGTTGACGGCCCACTTGACGACGGTAAGTAGCTTGGATACTATCTATAAATACTAGCAATACCGGAGCTAATATAATACGCTACTGTTCCTAATGCAATAAAAAGTTATAAGTATATGTTAATAGAAATGGGTTTCCTTTACTCACATTTTAAATAAATTCTGTAAATTGTAAACACGTAAAAAATTTTCAACTTAGAGATATCACTGAGCGCATGTCGGTGATGTTGAAATTTTTGTTTAATGTTTGATGCTCTTGTTAACTGAAAACTATCTCTCCAGTTACAATAACTTTGAAACAAACGCCGAGAAAACGTTGGTATTATTTACACACTGCGAGCGAGCAAATTAACGTACTTAGTTTTAAAAACATTTTACATGTGTAAAACAAAATATGTACCTTTATCTAATCTTATCCTAGCATGTAGGTATTCAATCTTGATTGCTCAAAATATATATTATATTTGTCAGGGATGGAATTTTTTATTTTTATATTATTTCTCGAGAAAAGTGTTTACTTTTTTTTGAATGAAAGGTATTCTATGTCCTTTTCCGTATTTTGAGAAATGGGTATTCATCAAAAAAGCCTTCTCATCGGCACTCACAATCAATCACTCGGTAGATGCTGTATCGTTAATTTGAGGAAAAAATAATTCGCTCACTCTAAAAGGCCCCTAGCTTCAACTTGATTAGTGATTAGTTATATGTTTCTATAATCAATTTTGATAAAATCGAGTTTTTTATTTTCTTCTCTTTTCTGCGCACTTTGACGGTTTAGTTTGCAAGTTTGTAAGCACTATACCTACGTATATGGATTACCTTTCATGCACTTAATTAAACGTTTAGAATAAAATCAATGCTAACGTGTACGTTATATTATAAATTAAATATAATAAAATCATTCTATGATAGGATGCTACGAGTATATCACGCGTCTTAAAAATAAAGCTGTCTAGACCGTTAGTTAATAACTTTATTTTTTTCTAAAAATATAACGGTTTTAATGGTTTTATAAACCATTAAAGATTTTATAAAGAGGTTTGGAGATATATTACTTTAATTTGATTGTTTTACTAAAATTATACACAAGAAAATTAAATTAAGTGACTTTGATTTTATTAGATTCTATGCATTAAATTTCAAGCATCTTTTGTCAACCGTGAACGTGCAAAAAAGGCAAAAACCTTCAAGTGCTTTCACTTGAGATGAGGACAATGATTCGTAAAAGTGTTTTGAAATATGATCCAACTTACATCACCGATTTTAAAAAGGTTTCTAGATGTTGTCATTGAACTAATTATAGATTAACGCCCCATTGTTACAACTTATATATAACTTATAAGATAATTTCGCTTCAGGTTTTGGCTTAGAAATAAGTTTTTCTTTTAATTATAGAATGAAGATGAATGTCTGGATTCAATTCGCAATGCGTTGACATGTTTAACTAAAAAGGATTCCGTAGGCTTCAAGTAGAGGCATCAGTCTTCAGTGCTGTTTTATTTAGACATTATAATTACACGTGAATAACAATCGCATAGGTTAAGTAGATACTCGAATTAAGTAGATACCTGAAAATGTGAAATCTCATATTTGTACAGATGTTTAAAGGAATGCATTATTAATTTATTTAATATAAAAAAAAACAATGTTATGTGAATCCACAATATTATGAGAGTCGTTTGTCATACTAGTACAAAGAGACGTTGATGCGCTGAGCTATGTGAGGCAGAAATATGAGATGTGCGTGAACAAGGTCGACAGGATGGCGTTTGTCCTTGGATAGAGGACGGTGACTCACCGAGAGGCTGATGTAGGGCAGCATGAGCATCGCAGTCCGCACATATAGTGGAACGGAGCATTCTCTCTCGCTGCAGTCGCCGTAAAAGTTGTAGATGCTGAGGAGTGAATACTGTCCCCGACCGCTCGCCAACAAGAAGCACGTCTCCGGCTTCCCACCACGCTTGTTCTCGTAATGTCCCATCCCGATTGAATAGCCCCATATCTTTGTAACCCTCGGGCGGGCTCAGAGCGCCAGGCTCTGGCTCCTGATAGCGTTCGCAGGTTCCGCATCCCGTGCATTCCTCGCCTTCGCCCTCGTCAGAGTAACCACATTCGTCGCGGACGACAATAATGTAGTCAGCCTCGAAAAATTCATTAGCGGTCTCGTCGAAGACCACTCTATTTTTTTTAGATTTATGGTTACCCTTTTTAAGAGAGGATTTTAAATTTTCGTGATCCTTATTGTGGCGCGAGTCACGGGCCGCGCGGTCGCCGCGCATCGTCGCGAGTGTTCGCCGCGCGTGCGATAGGCAGAGTGTCGAGCGAGCGAGAGTGGGTTTAACTCGGTGTAGAGACGAAGCAGGGCAGTAAGCGGTTGCCGGATAGACGACTGCAGCGCCGCACCGCCCTGCCCTGCCCTATCGATCGGCACTGCCGCCTCCCGCCGCGCCATCGCCTCAGCCGGCTCCCGCCCGCGCCGCCGTCCTATAGCCTCAGACCATTCTCCGAGTCTCCGACCAGTCAGATCGCTACCACTACCATTGTTACTGGTACAGTCTGCCACAATTTATAATTCCCTTCACCAACTAAATGGTAATCAATGACATAATCGTGAATGAGCCCCGTATTATTAAATATTTTTCAAAAAAAAAAAACAAAAAAAACTATCTGTCTTGTACACTTATTTATGTTAAGACCTACCGATTAATAAGCATTCTATCTAAGAGCCCAAATCTTATAACGATATACCTATGCTGTAAGTTGCTGAGAAGACTACTTGACGATGAAGCATCAGGTCAAGGTTACTATGTCATGGAAATACGACCGAAGTAACTAGTATACCATATTATTTTAAATTAATCAAAGCTGTGGAAGTCAGTGAGAGAGATCCATTAGTCAACTAAGAAAGGAGCTAATCATAGATTTTATATTGGTCTCGAGCGCAGAGACCAATTATTAATCTATGGAGCTAATGATCTTCAAAACGACGCCTGAACAGATCTTCATAAATATAGCTAAAAACCATCTCGATCGCTCTTTCAAGCAAAAACCAATCGACAATACAAGAGGATCTAAATCGGTCCAACCGTTTTGGAGTTATGATACACAATCTTATAACACCCCTCTTTTGCGTCGGGCGTTAAAAATAGTACCTATCTCGCCACAACACGCGCATACATCGCTTGTATTGTTTCCTTAGGTAAACCACGAGAGAACCGTTTATAGCGCTTCTCGGAGCTATGTAGGAAGTTCCGGCTTACTGGATTGCGAAGTCCCTCCACATACTGGCTGGGCTTACAAGAAGGACTTGATTGGTAAGAAGAAATTTGATACATGAACTGCTAGGCCTACCTACATACCTACACCCACATACGTTCTATTAGCGTTAGGGCGTGTGAGGGAGGGGAGAAACTTCAGGTAAACAGATGATTATCTAGTTAATCAGCCAGGAATTATCTTTTACAAAAGAGGTCTTATTTCAATGTCTAAACCCTGCTCGAAGAAATATAACGTTTCACCGGACTAATATGTCAACGGCTACATGAACCTCATGATCATGACCTACTGCTACCGGACAGCCCCTCTCTTTTACCAGAGAGAGGCTCGGGAGCCATCACTCGCATTAAAGACAATTTCTGCTATTATTTGTCAATTCTTACCCATTTCCCACAATTCAAACATGATCTAAACAGCATGAGTAAAGAGCTATCAAGAGGCTGACAACATGCTCAGCAAGACTTCGGCACCCATTTCCTCGCTGCCCGATGTTGCAAGTAAACATTGTCTAATGCGGCCGTAAACATTTATTTATTTATTTTCATGTAACACATACAGTGACTTTTTTCTTTGTTAAGCCTACTAATATTATAAATGCGAAAGTTTGTGAGGATGGATGGATGTACCTACATTTTGTTACACTTCGTTCGTTCGTTATTTTGATGAAATTTGGCACGCAGTTAAATTTATTACCTGGATTAAATAATAATTATAGGTTTATTTCTATCCTGAAAAATATTAGGTTCCTTAGGTTCCAGTTGTAACTCTCATAAGTGGATCGAAATACATCTGAAGCAAGTGTGTCCGCGTGATGAAATTTTAAAATGTAGTACCTATGTTATAAACAGCGGTTATATTGACAACCTTAACTTAAAGAAAAACTAAGCATTTACTTAGTTGAACAACTCAAAAGCTCATATATACTCACATACATCAAAAGTTACATTTCTTTTGATATCCAAGGATATATAACCAGGCGTTGTGTTTCTATAGATGTAAGTATTTCTATATTCGGTTCTGTAAGGATTCAGTTGATTCTCCAGAATTAAGCCGTAATTCTTCCTCTTTTTAGGAATATATTAAATATCAATATACAGAAGATTACCTACTTTTAATAATAAAAGCAGAAATTCTGATAATACTAGCCTGATCTATAACTCAAATAATAGTAGGTATACCTATAGGTATTTCTCCGCATGTGTTGATTACATAGATAGGTACTCTATCGACTTACTTTTTAAATTAAATAGTTGTTATTTAAATTTACTTTTTAAGACGAGGACTAACCTCAGACCGAACACAATTTTTACCAAAATGAGCGCAAACTAATATCCTATGAATAAGGTGTAAATTTGCACAACAAATTTTATAGCTTCTCGGAGACAACTGACAACCGAGCAGATTTAAAATTGGAAGGTAAAATATGAAAATAGAAATAAAGGTAGCCGATTCAAACTTTAGTGTAGAACTTAAGTTAATTAATAAGCCTAAAAACAATAGTAGTCGTCACGGAAAATTTTTATTTCTGTGAATAGTAAGTTTTTTTGGCAATAGGTATTTTACTAATTTTTTTCTCAGAAAATGGATTTTTTTTTATAAATATGTCCGATTCAAACTTGTTTCAATATAGTCCATTGCACTGTATTTTTATCCAACGAAATAGTATATCTCTGCGAGCAATCTGACTTGTAATTTTACTCTCGAAAAAACTCTTTTCTGCTAAGTCCTCGCCTTAAAATATTAGATCTGTTCGCGATAAATAAATCATATCCCAACACTTTTTCTTGTCAATTTGCGGTTTTTATTTTATTTTATTTATTTTCCATATTACAATAACAGAGGCCGCATGAAGAAGTTTTCGAGCCTTGACACGAGAGGGCGCTATCGATGACATTCCAAGCCATGTTCGAACGATAACAGATGACGCCATTCGACGCTTTACATTATTTTAAATAATTAATGCGATCACCAAACCTTTTCGTTGACGTATATAAATATACGTGCAAAACGCTCGCTAGTCCAATATTTTATATGGTGACCTATCTATCTAGGTTTGAGGCGGGAGAACCATAGATTTAATTCTTGTTCTGTGATCTTTATGTTTTAGTTCATTCATTTTTTGATTGTTGCCAGTTTGTGGCGAATTCACCAAATTGCGAGGAATCTTAACTTTATTGGGGATTCTGTGGGGACTGCCACTATGCGGGAAAAATTTGGGTATTTTTACATTTACTTCAGTGTCGAATCTCTGGGTCCGTGGCGTCCGAACGTGCTTAATTTCTTAAATTTTGTCAAAACGTTGGCCAGCGATTCCAGGAGCTGGCTTATTACCTTAGCCAACAAATTGGCCTAGGGGACTGAAGCTTAATACATATATACAATTTGCATAACTTAGTTTTAGACATAGGTCAGTTGTTAATTTATTAATTATAACTAGCTGTTGCACGCGACTTCATCGTAACTATTTTTTTTTTATAAAATATAGCTTATGTTACTTGATTGGGAAATAAATTCCATTGGTTTGAAATTCTTGAAATTGTGTATACAACATTGGCCTAATTTCAAATAATAATGAAAATAATGTTGTTGAAAGTTACTGGCGTTTATTTACGACTAAATTAATAAATAAAAATTAACTTATTAATTATAATGTTTTTCATAACTTTGTGTTTACTTGCAAAAATAGCGCAAGGAATTATTTATATCCAAAAAAATATAAAATATTAATAAATTTATCGTTTGTTTTATCATTTGCAAATACTACAGCAGAAAGAAACTTCAGTGACATAAAAAAACACTCAAAAACAAATCAATAATTTAGTTTTCACTGAAGACGTTTTCTTTGGGTCGTTCTTCTCTCCAAATTCGGGGAATTTGGGTGTTTTGGGGAGATTGAACAATCGACGTTGGCAATGCTGATAGAGTTAATTTTATTTCATTCATTAGGTTCAGTCATTTCAGTCAAAGTCAAATGTCAATGTCAAACTGAAACGGTAAAATCATAAAAATTATATAATACGTATGTACATATTTACATTTATTTTGTATTAAATTCAAAAAAGAAAAAGAACAGAATATTCTGTAAGTGATAAAAATTAATTTTTAAAGTAATTCGCCAATTTTCTTTTTGTAAGAATTGTTTGAATAAGAATTGAATTTCTATATACCAATGTTCTTGTTTACAGGTTGGAAACTTTGGTGCTTAAAGAACTAATCATCTTAATAAAACAAAAGGACTAACCACATTATATATACAGTGCCAATTATCACTGCTCGTACCTGCTCATTCTATTACATCAAAACTACACGGGACAGCAAAGTTAACTGCAACTGTGGATATCTATCTTTTGTGGATATCATTCTTTTTCTTTGTAAGTAGCATTTCTTTTTCTTCTTCTTTACCATTGGGTATTAAACAAAGTCCCCCACATCCGTATTGTAAACAATTTTAGGTTATGTTCTAAAATCCTATTAAATTAATTGTAGACTGATTTTCCATCAATAAAAACTATATTTTTATAAAATTAACATCTATTTCTAACTAATTTAACTTTCAAATACTCTAAAATCGTGGACTCACCATTCTAAATATTTTCCAAAATGGAAAAATATAACAGTTAATAGCGCCATCTATCTACTGTGGAGCTGGTCGCTAAAAATATCACCAAGCAATTCTATCCAAATCCTTTGGGACATACTTACATGGCTGTTCACAGTTCACATGACTGACGCTTCACCTAATACTATTTTAAACTACAATAGATAGATGGCGGGTCGTTAGTTATAAGATATCTTACCTTATAATATATCGCTAGTCAAATTTCTCAATGAGTGTAACTTAAAAATATGTAATTAACCTATCCTTGTCTTAGCAGACTTCATCGTTTTGCTTCATCTTTGCTTAAGAAAAAAATGTGCTACTATTTGTGTGTGAGCCCTTTTTTGTTATATATATTATCATGTTTGGATGTACATGTTTTTGCATTTGACAGTACTAATATTTGTTATAAAAATTAAATTTCAGATTTCAAAACAATGCAACTCATCGACAGAACGTGCTACTAACGAAAATATGACAGTTGATGTTGAATACAATTACACACCTGCCTAGCAGATTAATTTTCTAACGAGATCAGTGTTCTGATATGCACCCAGAACACTAAAAATTACTTGGTCACATTGTTTGACCAAGTCTTGGTGAGTTGCAAAGTATCGGGTGGGAGGCGTAGGCCAGACGTAGAAAAGGTACACGCATTGTACATGTTGTATTGCCAATGCATTAAAATAATTTCAAGTGATCCTAGAACAACATGTTTTCTCGACGTGAGTCGCCTGCCTATCCACGTGCTATATATCAATAAAAGTTCTGCACAGTAATTCTTTTCCTCCAATGCATTTCTGATAACTTTGCATATTCTGTGTATCTGCTCTATTGAAGCATGCCTTGGCCTAAATTCAAATTGATGATCAGGTATCAAAGAACCTGCACTGACAGCACAAAGCAGCCGCTGAAGAAGGATCTTTTCAAAGAGCTTTGATAATACTGGTAGCAAACTGATAGGTCTGTAAGATTCTATCTCTGGCGGTGGCTTCCCTGGTTTGTTGATCATAATAACTTCTGAGACTTTCCACAGAAGTGGATAATACCCCACTGTAATTATGCGATTAAAGAGATAAAATGTTTTGTACATTTGATTTTTGTTATTTTAAAAATGTCAGTATTCCTTTGAAAGTATTTATCAAACGCTTAGTAGATATTACAGTGACAGTGGGCGTACATGGATCCCGTGGTGGATAGCCGTGGCGGAGCACCGATGTCGTGTCATGACGTCCCCGCGACACATCCCACAAACGGCCGCGCTAGAAATTCGTTGGGTATTAGCCGGTAGCCGGTCGTTGGGTTTTAACCCCGCAGTGTCCCCCTAAACTGCCGGATATCCAAGAGGATTTCCCAATATTAAAAACAAAGCGTACATGGATCACTCTAACAAGTCAGGTTTGAGTATAAAAATATACCTACCCATACTCGGAGTAAAGCGAAAAACAAAAAGTCACTCGAACAATATGTTAAATTGTTGTCTGTCCCTATAAATGGTTTTGTACGTTTGATTTTTGTTATTTTAAAAATGTCAGTATTCCTTTGAAAGTATTTATCAAACGCTTAGTAGATATTACAGTGACAGTGGGCGTACATGGATCCCGTGGTGGATAGCCGTGGCGGAGCACCGATGTCGTGTCATGACGTCCCCGCGACACATCCCACAAACGGCCGCGCTAGAAATTCGTTGGGTATTAGCCGGTAGCCGGTCGTTGGGTTTTAACCCCGCAGTGTCCCCCTAAACTGCCGGATATCCAAGAGGATTTTCCAATATTAAAAACAAAGTGTACATGGATCACTCTAACAAGTCAGGTTTGAATATGAAAATATACCTACCCGTATCTGCTCTCCAGATTAGAGCAAAAAACCGGAACCGAGCAAAAAAAATTAAACATGCAAAAATAATGTTAAATAAAAACTAAAAGTCACTCCTACAATATTTTAAATTGTTATCTGTCCCTAGGTATAAAATGTTTTGTACACTTGATTTTTGTCACAAATGTCACGTAATTTCGAAATATGTTTTGGTTACTTCGACTAGACTAATTTTAATCTGCTACTAAGTTTTATAGTGTGTAAAAGAATGTTTTTAATTTCACGTCTAATCCTCTCTGTCTAATTCACACACTGAATGTAAGCCGCTGTAATTTCTTATTTGAGCACCATCACATAAAAAAAACGAAATTTTTATTGAAGTTTTTAAATTGTAACACCCCTTATTTCCAAATTAGTTCAGTCAGATAGATAGTCAGATAGAATAAGGTAACACAATAATTGAACCACTCAAAATGCTATAGCATCACTTTCAGTAGAAAAATAAAAAATGTTCAATTCGATTATCAAAGTATGATTCCAAGATGTGATATGTGATATGTACTAATGATCAAATAAACAAAAGTTATGTAGAAAACGTTGTTTTATTTAATTTAAGTATACTGTCTATGCTTCCTATTTTTTAAATATAGTTTACTCCTAACGGAACGGTAGCAATACTAAATCTATGGTTTACTCTCACTGGTACTAAATCGGAGTTACTTGAGCGTCGTCGGGACGCTTGTATTAGATTTAGAAAATTAGATAGTAGAAAGAAAAAAAGGTTATATTATATTATGGTATACCTTTTCACCGGTGTTGATATTTTAAACTCCAGTGTGTCAGATTTTAATACCAACGGCTGAACCATAATCTGACAATTATTTGGAAGATTTTTCTGAATCTGACAATTGAAAAATTGTGTTTTCCTAATCAGGAAAACACAATTTTTCAATATTTTTTTTAAATCATTATTTAAAACAAATTTTACAATTCCTCGAGGATATTTTGTCAATAAAACACACACTTCAAAATACCATCACTCCTAGCAGAGTGTAGAATTCGTAGAAGATCATGTTGCCATAGTAATGTAGTTTCAGAAACCTATTGTATCACCTATTGTACGCTAATAAAATAAATATATTGTATTCAACACCCAACTTAATTATAAAAAAAAATATCCGTTATCAATACACTTTATGTTACCTATTTTCCCATTTTATGCTGGGACATGTTTTGACCACTGTTAAAAAAATTTAACAGTGGTCCAGTTGACCGGATCTTATTAATATACTTAGTAATTATTAGTATTATTTATGAGCCAGTATTATCAGTGCTTTATTTATTGTCTGAATGAATAAAATAATTAATTTCCCTTTCCCTCTACAAGAAAATAATTACTAAGATTCTCTAGTCGACATGGTGCAGCAGAAGTCACATTTAGCGCCATCTAGCGGTGAGTAGCATAATTAATAAGTGTAACACAGTTGAATTTGACACACTTCATAACTAGATGTCACACTTTGTTAAAAAATACGAAATTTATTTTTTAACTTACAAAATATATTTATTAATAATTATGGATGCATATAAAATACACCAAACCTGTGTGTTCGCCTATTCCTCGTAATTTGTAAATCCTTGTAATTTCATTTTACAATATGAAAATCCTATGTCCTGTTTCTGTTAGGAACTGGGGTTCTTAGTCATATTTAAAACTAGCTGGTGCTCGCGACTTCGTCCGCGTTCTGGATGAAAGGTATGTCCTTTCTGCTGTCCCAGACAACGTGTATGCAAAATTTCATGTTGATCGGTTCAGTAGTTTTTGCGTGAAAGAGTTACAAACATCCATACATACATCCATACAAACTTTCGCATTTATAATATTAATAATAAACTAATAGGATTACTACGATTGTACTACGCTTTAGAAAAATTAAAAATAGTTATAAGCAGGTTATAAGTATAAATTGTCTTGGGCGTCGCATGTAATAGTGGCGAAGTGCATGATTTGAACGAGGAAAAAAAGTGCTAGAAAGTTGTGGGGTTTGGCCGACAGGAGTCCGTCCGGCATAACCCCGCAGCAACCGATACCGGGTTAAAAAAGGAAACACTGCGTAAATTGGGCAGCATGTCTTGTATTGATAACCACACCCTTATATAACGCCACCTTATAGGGAAATTATAGCATGTGTGCTGTTGTATTTTGATTTGTATCAAAGTAATCAAATAAAGTAAGTTTTGGTAGTAGGTATAGTTCCCTTTTATTTCATCCTATCCTAATCCCCTCATTAACCTCTGTTCTTCTTGGATTGGCAGCAGGCCTATGGTGTTGCTTGTGCTAATAGGCCATCTACCACCAAAGTGGTTTATCAGCCTGCCTAATGATTGATCATTACCTTAAAAAAAGTGTGTGTCAGCTCCGACGCACGACTGGAGTTTACTCCTTACGAACGATAAATAAATAATTACCGGTGCCATCTAGTTATCGCAATGATGTATTATTACGTAAGATATTCTAGTTTCAGTGATATTATGTAGATGGTGCTAAAAGTTAATAACTAACGCGTAACGTTAGGATGTGTGACAATTTTGATTTTACTCCTATAATTTTTCATACCCCCGGGCTTATATATGAAAAACGATTCTTAAGGAGTAAACTCCAAAAATGACCTTTAGTAACCGTTATAATTAGTTCAAATATTGTGATTATTCGGTAACAGATATATGCATAGTGATTTAGTGGCGCCTATTCGTGAGTATTATGATCGTATGATTACAACTGGAACATGCATTTGATGCATTCAGCCTTGCTTGATAGTATTCAATTGAGCTCTGGATTGCGAAGAGATAAAAATCCTCTATTGCTGATTCCTGAAGAATACCGACGAATCTGCTGATGTCATCTTGCCAATGACGGCTGACGGGCCAAACTCCAACTGAAAAGTATAAATTTCGCTTATATTATATCTATTATATCATTTCTCACAACGTCTGTCTACATTCAGTGCGGGACTGTACTTATGAGATGCATCAATAGGAATCTGGATCATTGTCAAACCTATTGATTGATACCTTTGATTCTAAACTCTTCGGGGTAGTAATTTTGCCAGAAGGAAAATGCGGCTCTGCTGGCATAGGATTCAAGTGAAATAGTGAAGAGAAGTAGGTACCACAAAATGCAGTCAGGTCCTGGATCATATTATTTGTTATCGATTTTACGAAACTTCTAAATTTATGGAACAAACTAGCCGGTGCCCGCGATTTCGTCCGCGTTCTGGATGAAAGGTCCTTTCTGGTGTCCCAGACAACGTATTTGCAAAATTTCATGGTGATCGGTTCAGTAGTTTTTGCGTGAAAGAGTTACAAACATCTATACATCCATACAAATTTTCGCAATTTATAATATTTATAGGACTATAGGATTAAGCCAAAAATAGATATTTGAAAATCTTGAATTTTGATTATCCAAATAATATTTCTTATTGTGAATAAGTTTAAGCTAACTCATAAGTAGATAATGAGACCACACTCGATAGCGCGTGTATTGCATTGTTTGCTTGAATGCTATATATTATGGTCTTGACTTGTCTCCGCAGAGGTAAGGTGAGGAGAGGGGGTGCAGGTAAGTTAGGAATGTACCGCCGGTGGCCAAGTGCACTCATTATTAAATAACTACTTCATACTCGTTATAAATTTTATGTATTTAGTTTCACATAAATAACTTATGGTCCAAATTAATATCTAGGTATCATCATCATATCTATCATTAAAAAAAATTCTGACGTCAAGCTGTTAAATGTGAAACTTATTATTTAACATAATATTTAATAAACATCAGAAAAATTATTAAGTGAAGGCACTGGAATGAATTTATTTACTTAGTCATCTGCTCATCTCATATAATTTGCTGGCTCCAGCGGCCAAAAGTATCTAGAATCTAGTTTAGATGTAACAAAATTTAATAAATATCAACTACTCGTAAATGGTACCAATAAAACGCATTAATTTTTTACACTCTGATCATTCCATATTCGACTACAAATTTAAGTAAAGTGGACTTCGTTATGAATCAAAAACCTACTATTGTGATATTTTCTACTTAGTACCTAGTACCTAATTCCTACGTGACTTCTATGAAATAGAAAATTCCTGGAATCAAATAGAAAACTAGAAAATTCCATGAAATAGATCAATCACCGGGAGACCTGTTTAGTTAGTTAAGTATCTGTTTTAATAATGAAGATATGTTTCGAAAATAGAACATTGGCTCTATGCTCTATTTTCATAAGAAATCATCGATTCCGTACTTCCCAACAGACCAATTTTATTTTTAGTTATGTGTTAATGATGAAGATGTGTCGCAAAAACAGAGTCAATGTTTCTAATCCACATTCTCTATGCGTCAACTCAAAGCTAGTTATTAGATATAATTATTATTTACTAGCTACTACTAGCGACTTCGTCCGCGTTCTGGATGAAAGATACTTTATGTCCTTTCTGGTGTCCCAGACAACGTGTATGCAAAATTTCATGGTGATCGGTTCAGTAGTTTTTGCGTGAAAGAGTTACAAACATCCATACATCCACACAAACTTTCGCATTTATAATATAAGTACGGATGAGGTTGTATTTGTCCGAACCTGTTTTTTTCCGTTCCGGCACATTTTCCAAGTGCGTAGACATCGTGTCTACTTTTGTTTTCCAAATTGTAAACATTCATGTCTTGGTGGAGTAGCTTAGTGGGTTCTAGCTAGTTATGGAGGAACATACATACATACAATACATACAGATTTATTATTAGTATAGTTAATAGTAGGTAATGATGAAAATACTCAATATTGTGTCGTGAAAGGGTGTAAAAATCAGGTTGGAATCACATTTTATTATTTTATAAAATTTATAAAACATTTTTTTATAAAATTCAGGTTGAAACACAAAATCTTAATACATTAAACGGTTTATAAAACCGGCTTCACTATGTTTTCCGCAAAATTCAGTCTATAGTTTCAATATTCAAATAAATAAAAAATCTTCTTGAAATACTTGGAATCATTATTGAGCATTGAATTGTCAAAATGGTAAGAAATTTTTTTCGTTTAAACTTAAAATACTTTCTTGTTATTCACCGTTCAAATGAGAGTTTTTTTGGATTTCAATATGATAATATCCTAATATTGTAATAACGTTCACATTTTGTTTACCAAAATGTTAACTAGAATTGTGGTAGTGTAGGTTAAAAAATTCACTAAACGTCTCAAATTCATCTCAAGATTTGTTAAAAAAATGAATATTGAACTCCTTTGCTGTCTAGATAAACAATTGCTCAATTTCCAATTATTCAGATTTGGCACCGAGCGAGAATGAATACACGTACGCCTTTGTGCGCTTGTGTATAGTTAGGATACTTACATATATTTTTTATAATACGTTTTCGCTCGCATGGCAACTAAATTTCGCTTCCACTTACAAAATTGTTTTTTTTTTTTTTGTAATTTGGTATTTAAATATTTAAACGCGACCAGTTATATCAACCAAATTTCGCAAATAGTTCCTATTAGTTTATTTTTTTCATAATATTTTAAATTCTGAGATATTTGAATTTTTAATTAGACTTTTAATTATAAGGCCATTTCAGAAGTTCTCTGATAGTTTGTTAAAAACCTTTTTCACTCGTTACGGCTAATAAATTGTTAACAAAAAGCTAATGAGGAATAAAACATTTAATTTTGGAACTGACTGCGAATGTTAGTTGCTATAGCTGTCAAAAACAGGATAATTATAATCAAATTCAATAGCATGATCGCTTCAATGACGCGTAAGCAGTAATCGAGGCTGTATTACAAGATCTTGTTACCATTGTTATTGACCATGTAGTTTACAGTGAATATTACAATATAGGACTGGTTTATACATTTGTATCCACTGACTCTTGAAGTAGGTAAAGTGAAGTAGGATAAAAGACTCCACGGGTTTCAAATATTTCTAAGAAATATATGGTTTCAGAATATGTAATACCATTCAAATATACTTATATAGTCTTTGTGTAATACAGTCTCTGATCGAATCGTCACAAATATATTCTTGACAATTACTAAAAATACCTAGGTAACCTAGATCACTTAGAACAGTTGTATTTCGGTGCGGAAGTGGAATTCATTGCCTAATCTCCCTAACCTTCGTCAGAATTAAATGAAAAAAAAAAAACGATTTGTTTTAGCCGTTTTCGAGTTGTAGGTACGCTTAGCAACACATTTCCCTAAAAGTGAATTCATTTTATTAATTTATAGATATATATGTAGATAGAATTTTGTATTATTTCCTAAAACTCCGTCACATTTATTTGTTACGCATTATTTTTAACGATAGATAATAAATCATCGAGGATAATCATCAAATATATTTTACTTTTTCTGGTGTGGACTAAAATCGTTAATAATGTAATAAAATAACAGAATTCAAAATTGCTTTAAAACTTTTTAACAATATAAAAATATGTTGATATACAGTGCTATATAATCCACAATCGCATTGCTTCGCTTCGTACGGCTGTCGTAACATGTCACCATGTTATTACGCCATTTTCATCATTGCACTCGTGCTACCTTACATGACTGAGTGAAAAATCAATGAAACAAGGACTTTTTACATTATAAAACTTTATTAGAAAAATTAATGGATCGGTGGAACTTCATAAGGAACTTATAGACTTTATATTAAAACTTATTAGAAAAATTACAATATTAGAAAATTTTGAAAAAAATACGAAGTTCAAAAGCCGATGGACCCTTTAGCCGTATTGACCTGAAAGGAAGAAATAACTCTATTAATTAAAAATAAACAATGAAATTACAGCTGAAAAATCACATATTAAATCACAAACACATACATTGTAATTGTATACAGTGAAAAACAGAGAAAAACAGTGAAGTAAAAATAATACAACATGTACATCGTAATGTGGTAATACAGTGAAAACATGCAAAATAATAGAGGAATTTCATCTTGAAAAATTTTCTTCCGACGCGACGTTACGGCATCAGAGAAGTCAACAAAGCTGGCTGTGATATGTGCGAAGCAAAACCATTTCACAACCACTTTGCTGGCTCCCCCACTGCCTTACTCTTCAGCTTCTGAGATCTTGAACAGTCTTCTGAGCCCAAATCAATATTGTCTGAACAAACATGTCGCTCATCAAAGCTGGCTGTGATATGGACAATGAACGCATATCACAACCACTTTGTGAGCGACAAGCCGTTCTTTTTGATTCGGCTCTGTCTCTTCTGCTTTGTAGCCTATCCGTGGAACTATCGCACAGCCCAACTCGTCAAAAATGGCTGTGATATGTATATGATAACTACAAGGCACAACCATTTTTACGAGGGGGCCATGGATTCTCGTTGACGCTGAAAACAACACTGTAAAACACTGTAAATGGTGCAAGTATCTCTTTAAACCGACCACATCAAAGTGGCTGTGATATGAAGACAATAATACATTTCACTGCCGCTTTGACAGGCTAGGCCCGAGAACTTATGTTTCTGCATTAGTAGAGGATACGTCGGGCCGTGGCAGCAGACGAACGATGTCCCAAATGAGTTTATGCTCATCAAAGCTGGCTGTGATAGTTGCTCAATGATCTATGACCAACCGACTTTGATGGCACAACCACATTTATCTTATCTTCTATCTATCCTGTAAAGGTCACAAATAAACACAATAAAACAATATCACAAATAAACACTCACAAGGAAAATTTACCTACAATAAACAAACACACGATTGATAAAATGCAGTAAGCCTCAAATGCAGGCAAAATATAAAAACAAACACAAAATTATAGTTTACAATATACAAAAATAGTACAAATATACAGTATAGAAGTTGTTATAGTAAATTATACTTATGTAAATGACACATTTATACACCACACAAAAAAAGTTATAAATTGATAGCAGACAAATAATTAAATTAAATTAAAAGATAAGTACACAATTAAATAGCCGTTATAAATTTATAAATTATTCAAATGCTTCATACACCTTAAGACTCATTGACAAATATGTAAATAATATAGCAAAAAACATAATTAATTAACTAATATTAAAAAAAAAAAGGAAATTTTACAAGAATATATGAAGTACATATGTTGGTGGGTACATGAAATAACTTTTGGGTATAATGTAACCTCTGTAAAAATGTTATTATCTGAAATAAATTTAACATCACCCTTAATATATTATGACTTTTGGGTACAGTTAATTACATAAATTATAATTAATATTACTTCTGCTAAGTTGATCAGTTTAATAGGTGTGTATGACAATTATATTTTTTTTTAATTTATATGAATTGATGTCTTTTGTACAGATATAGAAGAAAATCTAATATAAAAATCGAGATATTTCTCGATTATTATTTAAAACGAAAGCTTAGATGAATATTAATACACTATATATATATATATATATATAGAAGGTTGATTGCAACGGCTTATTATCCACTCGCACGACTTTATTGGGATCAAAACGGATCTCATTCAGGCTGCACTATGAAAATAAATTATTATTTGTTCAAGCCAACAATAAGGATATTAAAAATATTCCATCTTTAAAACGAGGCTTTCATGTTCCATTATATAAGGGATCCAATTTAATTTTCTTTGTGACGGAAAATTGTTATTGTATCAGATATATACGTAGGTAGCTATTTTTAGTTTCTAGACCTTAACTAGCTTCTCACAACACACGTTCACAGCCTAGTGTACACTATAGTGTACACGGGGAGTGTGATTAAGTATGTCTTTAGTTGGTAAGCCTCTTCAAATAAATCAATAAACTACAAGAATTATCTATCGGCCATCCGACATCCCAAGAACGCTAATTATCCATTCAAATCTACGGATGCTAATTTGCTAATAGTGATGTTTAAGTTTGCGATGGAAACCAAATTTTGGCTGGTTCTTCATCTTGTTTAGAGTAGTTGGCTGAACACGAAAACTTTGACTGCAAGCTAACTTCACATGATATGATTCGATGAAGCAAACTATTAATAGAGTACCTACTCCAATAGTTTGCTAGAAAGGATTAAATTATTACATTTCAATATTACATGTGAAAGTTAAACTTTCATATTTCAGGGAAAAAAAGTACATAGATTACCTTTCATACAGACGCTTAAGAAAAGATAATTCTTTAGATTTTGTAAGTAATTGTTCGCAAAAATTTTTTTGTAATTTTTGACAAAAAGTGGAGAATGAATTTAGAAAACAACAAAATTAGAATGTAAAAATAACAGCGATAGAAATTTATCATAACAAATTTCACTTTTACATGTTACTTTGAAAATTGTAACAAAAATAAGTTACTTTAATAAATAACAATTTGTCCTAGCAGAAAAGTTATTATGCCATGAGAAGTATTTTATTGCAACATTTGTCTGTTAAAGTTTAACTAAAACCAATATTTTAAGTGGTTGATTATTAATTACCGAACGCTAATTGCTATAACAAGACAACTTAAGACATTTACGTAAATATTCAAACATGTGAACGCGCCGCCACAATTTATATAGATATTTTTTAAATAATATCTGTACTGGTATTGATAGTTGCATTACATTCGTTTCTGTTAGTACCTAAGTAATATGTGTTTTGTTGAGGTGTTGTTTTTATGTCCTACCGGCTAGAATTTCTCTGACATAGGTCAGAGATCTTATGTAGCTAGTAGAGTATACGAATTAGGTTCTATTGCTCTGTAGACTTTTATTCTTAGACCTTAGATAAAATGAAACATAGTGACATAAGCCGGCGGAAGTTGAAGTGTCAGGACACATAGAGGTATGGAGAGGGGCCGGAGGGTTCTTGAATGTAGGTCACCAAAGCGTAGGACGTCAACCCACATAGGGAAGTCGCGGGTCGCTTCTGACCAGTCTTTAAGGAAAGTTAAAGGGGCGCCCTATGTCCAGCACACATCCTACGGCTAAGATTTCTATTTTAAGTTTATGTGTTAAGGCAGTCAAGTGTAATGTTACTCCATATACCTACAATGTTACAATTTATTTTGCGGACAACTGTGACGTAATTAAGTCATCTCAATACAATATATTTTAGATATGGACTCGTTATCTCATATAAGTATATAATAAAAAAAGAGCATAAAGATATTTATAAAATAAACATTATTACAATTAATCGTTTGCACATTATTGTCATTATTATTATCTTTTTGACTACTTTGTAATAAACTTGTCTTTAAGAATTTTGTAATAAGACATTGAAAATTGATTTTAAATAGAATTCTAATGATCTTGGAACAATCATTTGTACATGTACCTACATAATTGAGGTTGAACATTGGTTTGAACGAGAGTTAAGTATGCCAGAAAAAATTAGATAGATCACTACTTTTGATTAACGGTCTCAACGAATCTAATCGAAAACTTTTGGACTCCTTTTTAAGAAAACTACGCAGACTGTGTTTAGTACTAGAGAAGGACTGGAGAAAGCTATTTTTTTTTTAATTTATAATAATTGTTTATGGTGAAATTTCGGCCACAAGCCGAACTCTAGTTTATGTAAATCTATCTAACTATTACCAAGTTTAACAATAATACTATACGTAGTTTAATGTGTATGTAGGTATTATTAAATTTTTAAAAAGTTTTACACTAATGTTAACCTACGTTAATGTAGCATTTGGTTCATTTGGTAAAATTTACGAAAACATTATTTTCTCTATAGAGAATTCCAATGTTTACTTACAGAACTGACGAGTGTTTACGATATTTAAAATACACTACCATTTTTAAACTTTGCAGTATTGGGTTTCAATTCGTTTTGACTGTTAAAGGGGATCAACGTCAACTTATGGCTATTGTAAAAATTTTGTGTGGAAATAAATGGAAATGATGAAGTGACATGTCATTTCCGCATCCAACTGTCTATTGGATGCCAATATGATGCCAATGCGAATTGCCGACCAAGTCAAGAGTGACACGAACTACGAGTACTCACTGATATGACTGTTGATTACCAATTATTGCTTGATTGACAATTAATTATCACACCTATATGAAAAACGAAAATTGCCTTTAGAGGATTGCGGGTACAAAAATTAATTTTGTCGTCATGAAATTTTGAGTTTTCTCTCATCTGATTCGTCCGAGTTGTACATAGGTAGGTATACACTGGACCGCAAAGAAAAAAGGTCGGTTAGAAAATCTTTAATATCTTCAAAAGTACCTGACCTAGCTTTTATGAAATAAAGACTAGATAGACTCGGTTTGAAATGCCTTGGTGGCTGTTTCCACTCCACCTTGTCCTCGGCCCTTCTCATCGCCTTCGTAACTGTAAGGCCTGTGAGATGCACAATTTGGTCTCTCCATAAATAAGACTTTTATAAAATAAAACTTTACTACACTGAGTTTTGCTAGCAACTTTTTCTTAGCTGTTAAAAACATTGCTCACTTTGTCTTTTATCATATTAGTTAGTATTATAGGAATACGAATGAATTCATAAAAAGTCAAAATACAAAAATGCTTCCAAATTTGTGTATATTAAAAGATTTATTGAATTCAGTGAGATTTGTATAAGATGTTTGTTTGCGACGTGGTTTAATCGAAATTAAAAGAAAAAAAGTGGTAAATAAGATAATAAAAGTAATATTTATGTTCTTGTTTACATTTAAAATGCACTCACTTAATAGTTATCGGTGAATGTCGGTGGGTTCAGTAATGATTGTGGTTAATTATTAATTTCAATTTCATTCAGAAGAATTTTAATGAATCATTAAAAATATTCTTTACAATAGTTTAAACGTCGTTTAAGTTGTAATGTTGTAAAGTCATATAAATTTCCCAAGTATTTTTTGGTAGTAAATAATATATTTTGAAATCTTGATCAATTGGGACATTTTTTTTAAATAACTTGCCTAGTATTATATTGCCTAGCCTAGCCATTTATAGTACTTTTTTTCTAAAAGACAAAGTGTCAAAGTTGACTGAATAAAGATTTTTATCTATGACTCGATTAAACTTTATTTTTTGATGCAAAACTCATAGAATCAATTATTGAAATTATGACTGCAACCAAGATTATACAAAAAATTATATTAGGTATCTATTAAAAATACCTATTATTTATATAATAACTACAAAATTAAAAAGCTTGTGATTACAATACCCAAAAACGTCGTCCAGGGTGGATAATAGATAATAAGATGATATCTCTATTATCTCTTAACCAAGTTATATGCAGAGCTGGTATAACCTAGCCTATTGCCTACTAAACACACACACACAAATACACACATCTAAATATTTATATCGAAGCATGACGGAAAAAGTTTCCAACGCGCCTAAAGAATTTTTATTTATATTACGTGATTACCCGATTGCTACCAAATGAAACTGATGCTCTAACTTAACGATCAACCGCTTTATAGTGGTCTAATTATGTGTGCAGATTAATAAATAATTACTCGTCAACAGTTAACCTTTAAGAATGAATATAGCTACAATAATTGCTTTGAGATAATATCCCACAAACAAAACAATAGAACTCCACAAAGAATCATTCTCTAAAAACGTTCTATATAAATGCTAATGAAGACTTAATATATTTGGAGACAAAAATAAAAAAATCGAAATTAAACTGGACAAAAATGAAACTTCTAAACTTATTTTATTTTGATAGAAATACTATGTTTTCACCTCAAAATTTTACATTGTACGGCAGATGGAAGGAATACGGGCTGACCAAGAGATTCGATTGATTTTATTATTGCTCCCTACGAACTTGGTAAGTAATTTGAGATTTAGAGAGGGTGTTAGATTCCAGTGATCGTTAAGAAGATAATTCAACTCCAATATCGAAATACAAACTCGAAAAGGCAGAAAAGAGCTGACAAACAAGTACCTACCTAATTAAAAAAAATTACAATTTTCTGGGCTAATTTACTTAAATTTTTGTATCTAACAAATGTTTCAACCTAAGTATGGCCAATTAAATATTTGAAATAGGTAATTTATTTGAAACTTAAAACTTTCAATCATAAAAATAATACAAATATTTAGGAGTTTTGAAAAATTCGAACCGTTAAATAGGGTGAAAAAAATTAGTGATTTGTTTAGTGATATTAGTGATTTTGTGCACACTCTACTTTTTGAAGGAAACTATTTTGTAGGAAACTATACCATACAATACAAGTAGGTATAGCTAATCTAAAGCGAATCCAAGATTTTAACATCAGTGTGTATTAAAACAATATAATTGTCCTATAAGACTCATATAAGTTTCACAGTAGTAATAGTTATATAGCATTCATTTTAAAAATAGTTGAAATATTTTCTAAATTCTAATCTTTTTCAAACGGCGACGCGAAGCTCCCCAATTCCCGACACACATGGTTACCAGGCACCCGCCAATTCCGAGGGGATGTCGAATTATAATATACTGCCATGTTGCGTCTTGCTTACACCCAAAAGTTTTAAAGATGAGGGAAAGTAACAGAAAAAAACCAATGTTGACAAAAAACGTAGAGGTTCGGGTTCAGGTAGACAGACACGCCGTATTTCGGTTAGCTTGAACTCAACAAACCAAAATTATTTAATCCCATAGAATTTAACTATGTCCGTGTTGAGAATATTTTTATGATTTTATCATTCCAATTTGGTACATTTTACCTAAACAATTTAAAAGGAAATTAGATATAAAAGGAAAATTCAAATTTTTTATTTTATTATTGAAAATAGCTATCCTTTAACTTTATACATTGATGACTTTAACTGATCAACTAATAAGTATAAGTAGTTATTGGTATCAAAATAATAATTTCTTTCGTAGACGTTCAACGGCTGTTTTTAAATTTAATAAAAAATAATTTCATGTACCCATTTATTGAAAGAAATTGGTATTATAAAAGTACATATATAAATAAATATATAAAAACAAAGTGTTGACGAGCTGTTTATGCGTATTTACGCGAGTTAAATATATTTAAATGAATAAGTTAAATGTAATCTAATTTGCTTAAAAATGAATTTACACCTCAAATTTAACGAGTCCCCTGTTCCCTATTGCCTATTCTACTCAAAGACTATATAAGTATAATTCTACTCGCATTGGGCTCTAATTTTCATAACTCTTATTCGTTTTGGCTCGAATTACTTGAAATGGGACATTGTTAAACAATTTTTTTTTTAACTGTTCCATTATAAATTTTGTCCCCTATTGTATGAGGTGTATCGCATCGCATACCGTAATGTCGTATAGGTTGAAATCAAAAAATAGCCAACCAACCAGCCAGCCAAATCAGCAAGCCAACTGATTCTTTTAAACAAAATCGGTTAAAAAATCAGTTAAAAAATGTAATTCTGAGAGAGTCGTATTTCTAATATTATGTATTGAACTGGGTCTGTCTGTCCAAGCCACAAAGAAATTGCTGAACTGTTTTTGAAAGATTTACTTTCCTTCCTGCTACTTTCCTTCGTAAAGATCGGAAATTAGTAAATCATTACTTAAGTCTCAAAGTAGGTCATTTAATTAATCTTCAGATTTTCGAAAATATTATTAGTTATTTTAGTATCAATTATTTATAATACTTTTGTTACCTTAAAAAAATACTATTTTAAATTAAATCTTTGATTTTAAAAGTAGATTTTAAAGTGAACACAATTTTTATAAATACAGTGGATTTCAATTATAACTACGATGAAGGGATGACTACTATATTTCCTTTTATTATATAGAAAGATATATAGAAATGTTATATAGAAAGATAACAAGAAAGAAAGTAAACGTAAACATTTATTGCTAGAAATGCACTAATTTTTCATATTTTATTTTGTCCAAAGTTACTATCCAAATAGTCCTATAGCCTCGATTAATGAATGTCTCTAGCTTATGAATGTCGATTGATAATTTTTATATACCTACTTAAGTATTATATTTATTTCATAAAAGATTGTACCTACCTAAGTTTTGTTCATGTTCTTTATATTTAAATTTGTTATATGGAACTTATAATTTGAACTATCTATAGGTACATTACTTTTTAACTGTTTCATTTAAAAAAAATATATGTTAAAATCATCATTTAATTTTATACGTATTAAATAGATGCATCACTTTGTTTTTATATTTTAAATGTAAAGTTTACAATCTATGAGTATACATCAGCCGTCCGCTACTTGTTGGAAGAATCTTCTTAATGTGAACGGCAATTCGCAAGAAGATTTATGCTCAATTCCCATGAAAGACAAGGTAGTGAGAATTTTGATGTACCAGGACATCTCACTACCCATGTCTTTCACGGGGCAGAGAGCATGCTCCGACGACGCCAAATCAGCCAATAATATATTTTATTAACTATTACACTACATATAATTTATAGCCAATTGTAATTATTTTAAACCGATTCATTATAAACACCTTAGCCTGTATTTATCTACATAAGTGCAATATTTCTCTATTCTGCATTTAGTTTTTTAACAGTGTACAATCAAAGACTATGTAAGTATGGTACAATAGGTTTTTAAAAAAACATAACGTAAGAAAAAGTAAGCGATTTTTTAAAAAAAATTGTGATTCAAATATCAAATTATTAATATATTTTTCTATTTTTTTCTTATTAATTCAATTCTCTGTACAAATTTTTCTATGTTCTTTTGAGATTCACATATTAGGTATTAAAAGTAAAAATTATTTATACCAAACTTTATTTATTTTACTTTCTCGTAGAAAGCTTTATTGGAACTTATTATGTTATAGTTCCAATATATAATATTTTAATGTTACGCAATTTTATGATAAATTTGCACACTGTTAAAAAAGGTATGCACATGTTCAATGCTTAGGTGTTTGGAAATATTATAGAACTTTTAAATAATTTTGACAAGTAGTATAATAATATTTATATATTGAAAAGCAAAGACACGATTAGAAACCCGCTTTGACAGATCTCAAATTAATTCATTAATATCTATTAATATGTATAACATTCAAACCAACCATGTAAGGTATAGAAAATTCAGAGAATAGAATAAGGTTTTTATTATACCTAGACCTAGATTAAATTATAAATCTCCAACAACGATGAATGATAATCTTCGAATATTTTCGACTTTAATAGCTAATAAATATATCTAGACCATAGGTAAATTATTTTTTAGGTTTTTTTTTAAGAAAATATTTCGTGCATGTTTTTCCAAAATGGATCTTTAAGCGTATCTTTGCTGCATATTAACTTACCAAATAAAAAAAGCTAAATATGATATAAAATTTTGACACAAAAAAATATAAAAAAAAATTAAAAAATACTACTTAAAAAGCGGTATTTGTCACTACCCGAACACATTTTGTATTACTCATCGGTCGTCAAAGTGATCTATAAATAATTTATGTGGTGGGACACCGACTTAACGAATTAATTGTATATATATCTATGTAATATGTAATTTGATTTAACTAATAATTACAAATGAGATAGAAAAGATCATAATCGGTAGGCGACTGTTAAAATTAATAAATTATTCAAATAATCATATTTTTATAATATTATAAATCAAGTTTTCATAAAAAATATTTCACTATTAAAGTTTAAACAATCGTGTCGAAAAGTAATTTATGTTCGATACAATTTCAAATAACATATATTAAATTAAAACTTACTAGTATTTCATGAGGTTTACGATTTATTTGATACGCGTTCCTTAAACTTGAAACACAAAACTTAAACCGTCAACAATAAGCCAACCGTTTTAAATTATCTCTTATAGGTAATAATAATAACATACTGTAGACTTTAAACAATCAGCAACTTATTGTTTAACCTTCAAACCTCCGAATGTAAACTTTGTAACAAAGGCACCAGTTTGGGCCATTGTCCAAGTTGACGTAAGATTTCAAATTTCCAGCACTTTATGTATAGTAAAACTTAAAGTTTATTACCACTACTTGTCACCAAACTTTAGAACGCAAGAAAACAAGATTTTTTTCTTTCAATTGAATCAAGGTTATTCAAATTTTTATTAAGGTTTTATACTCAAAAAAAAAAATTGCGCTAACTTTGAATGTGAATTTAATCGAAATTTTAATGAAGTTTTAAGCTTAATTATAATAATCTCAACTTAATAACCCGTACACATAATGTTTTTTTTTATTTCTGTAAGCATAAAAATACTTATTTAAAAAGTTACCCGGGCTGACTATAAGCCAATTTTTTATTTAAATAACAAATTTAATTTATAATTTCTAAGTACGACTGCTTTATAGAATATTAAAAAAGTACCGTAAAAGTTGAGAAAATGGCCAAATACAAAATATAAATATTATTATCCAAGACCAATAAATGAAGAGACAGTATTCTCACAGAGTTAAAAATCCGGAAAGAGCTTTTCAATAATTTAGTTTCGAAAAACTCGATTAATATTAGTAGTCCAATGCAGTTAGACGTTTTTAAGTGGAAATGACGAAATCCAATAATAATGGTTTTTTTTTTTGTAGGGTTTCTAAGGACCTAAAATAAAAAGTTTATCTAAAAAGCCTAACAAATCGATGTCGATATTAATCGTTGACAGTCGCTTCCCGATCAAATATAAATAAAAGTATTTAAAATTTAGTTTATTATTAAAATAAATAATAATTAAATCAATTTACTGTGAAGAAGTTCAACAAAGAAGCATAAATTATGAAATTATTATTACAAACTTTATATTTGTATCAACAGAATTTAAACGCGTTTAATAAACAATTTGTCGTAATCGTAATCGTAATTCAATCGTTAATAATCGTACAAAATCGTAATGAATATTAGTTTTTCAACTTATACACGTAAGAGAATAAATTTATAAGCATTTTTTCTATCTCTTTAAGGACTAGACGCGAATTTTCCAGAGATGAGATTTTAAAACCAGTGACCGATTTACGGATAAAATGCTATTGTATAGTTACGAGGTAGTGACATTGGAAGCAAAGTAAAGCCTAGACACGAAGGGTGGATTTTGATAGCCCCAAATCCTGCCAGCCACAATTTTTTTTATTAGTATTACGACTTGGTCTTGTCTAAATAAAGAAATGGTACAGTCGGGGCCATTTAGAATATCAAAAACTAGTAAGAATATAAAATTTAACTATAAGTTGATTTAGTTGTGCAATGACTGTCAAAAACACCATACAACACAAAACACAAAAACATATTTATTTTAATTTTCTTTACTTTAGCTATATTTATCCGTGTTTTATTCCTTTTAAGGCTTTTTAGGCTAGCTCAAGTATTAAGTCAAGTCGAGGGGCTGATTGGATTTGGTTATGTCACGAACCACCCGTCACAACATGGATACAATAAAAACAATAAATCAGGAACAAAACAATGAAATGCCCAAAAAAGAATATCCACTTAGATTTTTTTATCATAAAATTATATGTGAAATAAATACAAATCAGAGGATATTTTTCTCTCGGTATAAATATTGAACTTACGTGACAAACGCGCCGGAGTTGGTGGCACTGGCAAGTCAACGCAATTGCAGTATCCCCATACATTTAGTTCGCGGCACCATTGAAAGCTGTCAAAATTGATTACAAAACTGATTCAATAAGGCGAATTTACTTACAAAAAATACGCGTCAACAAAAACAAGCCAAAAACTATATCGGTCAAAATCAGTGCAATTTCGCCGATAGGATTTCTTCGGCGACCTTTAAATTAATCTACAAAAAACATTAGAGGCAGTTCCACAATCGTATAATGTTCACTCAGCTTACAATAAAAATCGCAGAATCATTTTCGCTAAGTTGGGCTATGCTATAAAACTTAAGTTTAAAATATTAATATTAAATTTATTAAGATTTAAATTTAAGCAGCGCACCAGCAACCCATCTGGTGTTGCTTGTGTCCTTAGGCGACCATAACCATCTACCATCAAGTGATGGTCAGCATGTTTGTCAAAGAATTGAAAAAGAAATTTAAATAATAAAAAGTTTTTATAGAAAAAAATCAATTACCGTAAAATATCCACCACTGAGGGTTCCGTGTAAACGGACTCCACCATAACAAACTTGCGTATATATGAATCATATTGGTAGGTTTCAACTGTAACAAAAGGAAAGCCATAGGGTAGGTACGTTTTAAAATAATTTTCACGCGACACGTAACATAATAACACGTAATAAAACACAAATATTCAGAAATGCGCCAGCATTAAAAATTCACAATAGTTATTTGTTCAACAAGTGAGAAATGTTTTTTATAGACTACTGAGCAGTCTATAAAGGCACGAGTTTACACGTGTTTACCAGCGAGAAAAGCGTTAATCAATTTAGATGATTATAAACAATATGTTTTTAGGCACCAAAAGCATTTCTAAATATATATTATATTTATCATTATTAATTTAGAATTAAATTCACCTAATATAATATGAGTTATACATAAATCAATTAATATAATGTCAAAAAAATATAAAATATATAAAAATTAGAAATAAAAAATATCACGGTGCAACTTACCAATCCAACGACCCCATATTGCTATTTCTTCAACTGGCGGGGGCGTAAATGGTACCATCTCGAAACGTTATTCACTTAAAAACTGAAATGAAAACATGAATTAACTTTATGTCTAAATGAGACTTATTAAATTCATTACTACGATTATAACTTATTTTTTGATTTATTAATTTATTAGAATTTTTTAAGTTTTTTTTACTGTCACTTATAATAATTCACCTTAGGTATCGCAGAACACACTTCCCAAGAAGGCTCAAGATGAACTATAATAAAATCAAATGTGCCATCTAGTTTTTACCTTTCAATAAAGGCTTATTAGTCACAATGTAAGCTTGCAGTGTACCTACTGATTAGTTAATTACGTTCCCATTGCTCAAGCAATAAGAAACAAAATCGAATAGCCAAGTCCAGTTTAATACAAAGAGTACAAATTATGCTACGGGAGGCAAATTTTACAACGGTCGATTTGATTATATTCTCGTTCTGTAAAATGAGCTGCTACCTACAGTACCTACCACATATTGCCTAAGGTGAATTTCGATAACAAATTTCTAAGAACTAACACATACAACACTCATGATTTTTTTAAATGTATTTAAAAAAACCTAAGTATATTAGCAATACAATATTGCTATGTAATATACCTATACCTATATGTACCTATATGGTTTTTTTGGAATTTACTAAAAGAATCGATTTGCATAAGCCCGTGGTATGAATATTTATCAAAATTGTTACACGAATGCGTTATAATTATATACGTTCTAATTTTTGAATATTATTTAAAAAAAGATTTATTAAATTTAAATTTTATAGTGTGTCGTAACTGACACACACATTTTTTTTATGTTAAGGCGTCTGTCTATCGGTGCAAAACTACGAATCAGAGTCGAAAAAAACCGTGCGCGTGGGGAGCACCTCCGCTGACATCCTGCGTTATAATACTCGTAATTTATCAATAGAATCTTGCTCTACTTATTGCTTTTAATATTTTACTAGAATTTTTTAATTTCATGTTATTGAAAATAACCAATTTTCAACATCTCTAAATATATTATACATGCATTGTTATGCTATAATAGTTAATCCAATAAATAGATACAGTCGGCGCGCTAGCTCCAAGAAATTTTAGAAATGTTAGAAATTTTAGAATGTTAGAAATTTTAGAAATTTTAGAAAGAGACTTAGAAAGAGAAATTTTTTAATTTCATGTTATTGAAAATACCCAATTTTCAACATCTCTAAATATATTATACATGCATTGTTATGCTATAATAGTTAATCCAATAAATAGATACAGTCGGCGCGCTAGCTCCAAGAAATTTTAGAAATGTTAGACATTTTAGAATGTTAGAAATTTTAGAAATTTTAGAAAGAGACTTAGAAAGAGAAATTTTTTAATTTCATGTTATTGAAAATACCCAATTTTCAACATCTCTAAATATATTATACATGCATTGTTATGCTATAATAGTTAATCCAATAAATAGATACAGTCGGCGCGCTAGCTCCAAGAAATTTTAGAAATGTTAGAAATTTTAGAATGTTAGAAATTTTAGAAATTTTAGAAAGAGACTTAGAAAGAGAAATTTTTTAATTTCATGTTATTGAAAATACCCAATTTTCAACATCTCTAAATATATTATACATGCATTGTTATGCTATAATAGTTAATCCAATAAATAGATACAGTCGGCGCGCTAGCTCCAAGAAATTTTAGAAATGTTAGAAATTTTAGAATGTTAGAAATTTTAGAAATTTTAGAAAGAGACTTAGAAAGAGAAATTTTTTAATTTCATGTTATTGAAAATACCCAATTTTCAACATCTCTAAATATATTATACATGCATTGTTATGCTATAATAGTTAATCCAATAAATAGATACAGTCGGCGCGCTAGCTCCAAGAAATTTTAGAAATGTTAGAAATTTTAGAATGTTAGAAATGTAGAAATTTTAGAAGTTTTAGAAATTTTAGAAAGAGATTTTTTTTAATTTCATGTTATTGAAAATACCCAATTTTCAACATTTCTAAATATATTATACATGCATTTGTTATGAATTTTTAGAAATTTTAGAAATTTTAGAATGTTAGAAATGTAGAAATTTTAGAAGTTTTAGAAATTTTAGAAAGAGACAAAGAGAAATTTTTTAATTTCATGTTATTGAAAATACCCAATTTTCAACATTTCTAAATATATTATACATGCATTGTTATGCTATAATAGTTAATCCAATAAATAGATACAGTCGGCGCGCTAGCTCCAAGAAATTTTAGAAATGTTAGAAATTTTAGAATGTTAGAAATGTAGAAATTTTAGAAGTTTTAGAAATTTTAGATATTTTAGAAATATTAGAAACATACTTGTTTTTTAGAATTAGTTTTAGTTAATTTAGAATATAGAAAAGTTGCTAGCAGATTATCGATATTATTATTGTGAATAAGGTTGTGTTCATTTCATTATTAGAAATTGAGATGATATTACATGATTGAAGACTTTTTTTGAGCCTGTGCCAGGAGCCTTCACTCTTCCATAAAAGCTAGTAATAATATATATACCTAATTTTTTTTATAATTATTATAACATATAATATAATATAATATAATATAATATAATATAATATAATATAATATAATATAATATAATATAATATAATATAATATAATATAATATAATATAATATAATATAATATAATATAATATAATATAATATAATATAATATAATATAATATAATATAATATAATATAATATAATATAATATAATATAATATAATATAATATAATATAACATATACGAATATAATATATAATGCTTATGATATTTGACTTGCATTTCCTTTTTTTAGACAAGCATATCTTTTTCCATTATGACCCAATAATAATATATATAACAAAAACAAAAACTAACTAACTACCAAAAAGTTCGAAAATAATGTTGAAAATAAATAAAGTAAAGCAACTTTCGATATGCTAACAGAAGCGCAAAATCTCTGAGAGTGAGCGAGACAAAGATATTCGTTCGAAAACATGTAAAAATTTAACACGGAGCACACGTCTGAACGCAACGACCGCTCACCGGTCACTGAGGAGTTTGATTGCCGGTATTTTCTTATCAATAAAATAATTACTTTTCTTAATTTTTATACAGAAACCATAGCTTTTTATTGTACCTAAACACTTGTCCTTTATGATAATAAATGTTAATTTCTAATTGTTGTTACGTAACTATGTTAAAAATGAAAAAAAAAATTAGTGAAAAATTTGATAAAAGACAATATTTAACGTTCTTACTTAAGAACATGAATTAGTTTTGCAAAAAAATAATCAGATGAATTTAAGGACGACCACATAAGAAAACTTCACATCTGAATAGATTTTCTAATTTATCATTAGTTGTTATGTCATTGGTCCGTGAACATAGCTCAACATACTGTAGGGCTTGGCAGAGCTGTGTTTAACTCCATTTTTACCTAATATATACCCTATAAACAAACGCTTAAAAATACTTAACTATTAACCATATTATAAATTTTTCTTGGTTATAAAAATATTTCTAAGTTTTTTCCTAAATCAGTTTGAAAACAATGTTATAAGCAGCGCCAAAAATTCGATGAGAGTCAATTTTTAACGGTCCGCAGCCTTAAGTACGACAGACAGGCTGACGGTCCACTTGATGGTAGATGGCTACCACAAACAACGCCATAGGTGCTACAGGTGCGCTGCCGACCGTAGAATAATTAAGGATAAAGGATAAGTAAGAATAAGTAAGAATAATTAAGGATAAGTAAGGATAAGTAAGAATAAGTAAGGTATCTGGCATCCCTTACTCACTCATCGAAACACAACAGTAAGGGGGTGGTTACTGCCGCCAGACGGACTGACTGTAAGGGATACCAGAGCCCATTAACCCCATCCCTTCCTTAACACTTATGACGTTGCTTGTGCTAGGTAGGTATATCCGACGGTAGCCCTTATCAAGTGGACCGTCAGCCTGTCTGTCGACCTTAAAATCTATACTATACTAATATTATAAAGCTGAAGAGTTTGTTTGTTAATTTGTTTGTTTGTTTGTTTGAACGCGCTAATCTCAGGAACTACTGGTTCGAATTGAAAAATTATTTTTGTGTTGGATAGATCATTTATCGAGGAAGGCTTTAGGCTATATAACATCACGTTGCGACTAATAGGAGCGAAGAAACAGTCGAAAATGTGGAAAAAACGGGGAAAATTATTCATCTTTGAGGGCTTCTGTTGCATGCGCTGCGAAAACCGTTGAGATACCCAAATGATTCCCAAAATAACTATTCCACGCGGACGAAGTCGCGAGCACCAGCTAGTAAGAAATAAATCTTGTTCCATGATTCAATCTAATATATTCTTTTTTGTGGGATTTATTATAATTTCCAGTTTTATGAAATTGTTGACTAATGTGTATCAAGTATGGCCTAGAATCTAAAAGTAGGTAAGGTAATCTAAGGTAGGTATATCATCTTCAGAACATCCTGTAATGCAAATGACAATTTAAAATATTATATTAGCATAGAGCTTGAGCTCACCGCTCTACACTTTAATACCAATAACAATTTTCCTTCACATAGGAAATGAGATTGTTATGAGCTTTTTATAGTTCATGAAAGCTTTAAATTGTTTAATGAAAGAATATTTTTAATATCCTTACTATACAGCTAAGGTCAAGCTACTAAATTATTACAACAAGTAATAATTTAGTTTACATTCAATAAAGCAAAAACAATCAAGTAGCCGTCTGCATCTAAATTCATGACATTATTGGCATGGCAATAAGTATAAAAAATTAAAGTGCCATGGCTTCTCGATGGCACAGTAGACATGAATATGTCTCATATCATAAATGAAAAGAAAGATTTAAATGGTCCCTATCCCTATCCCTATCCCTATCCCTATCCCTATCCCTATCCCCATCCCTATCCTTATCCTTATTCTTTCCCCTTATCCTTAATCCTTCTATGGTCAACAGGGATAATATATATATAAACAAACGAACAAACTATCCCTATCCCTATCCCTATCCCTATCCCCATCCCCATCCCTATCCTTATCCTTATCCTTATTCTTTCCCCTTATCCTTAATCCTTCTATGGTCAACAGGGATAAAATATATATATAAACAAACGAACAAATTATAATTAATTCATTTACGTCATGGTAACGATTTTCGTGACACACATTCTTTCGAATAGACCCCAGAGAAAAGACATATTCATGTCAATAACAAAAAAGAAAGAAAAGCTCATAGTTTACAATCTCTATCTATATATTTCGTGTCACATGTTTGAAGCCAATGAACTCCTAAACTACTGAACCGATTTTGATAAAACTTCGTAACTGTGTGTAATTTGGTCCAATTTTAAAGATATATATCTTTAAAATTGGACCATTTTAAGGATATATAAATTGCACCCCGGGTGAAGCCGGAAGCGGGTCACTAGTAAATTATAAAAAGGAAAAATTTCGAAAAATTGTTATTCCAAAAACTTTTATTTTTTTAATAAGTTAAATTCAAAATTTGGAAATAAAAATTTTTGAAAAAATATCTACATTTGTGGTAGCTTCGCACAGATGCTCTTTACATCAGTAAAAACCGTATCAAAATCCTTTTGTTGATTAAGATGAACTCAACGGAGAAATAGACAGAAGCTTATTAATATTTATAATATATATAGACTTTATGTTAAGTATATAAATGTATTACAAGTCTAATAGATAATATATTTAACTACAGTTAGCCTACACAGACGTATCTAGAAACACCTGGTTTAACAACTTCAATGTTTATACTATTATTGTATTATATCTGCATTAATTATCATAATGACTCTGATGTAAAATATTCGGCATTTGCCTTTGAGCGAAATCGTTTCGTAGTTATCGCGTTTTTTGATTACAACAATAGAGTTTACTGGTTTAATGTAACCTACTGATAACATTATGCCACTCTTTTTATTGATGCTATAAAATCTTATTCTATGGATGTGACTGGCGAGCGTAAAAACTGTTAAAAAATTAAATCTAACTTTATGTAGGTACTAGATTTTTTAAAATTTTAAGACCACCAATCAAGCGGGTTAGTAGCGTCAACGGTCCACGGACAGACGGAGACAAGCACCTTAACATTCATCCAACCGGCTCGTCTTTAAAAATATTTTTCTTTAAATATAATATTGGAATAATAAAGTCAATAAATTATCCACATAAAATTAATGATACTACGAAAAGCAGAATTGCTATTTTTTATTTCTTAACATAATTATTATTGTACCTAACTAAACCAATAACATCCACTTCAATCCGTAGAACGATAACGAAGCATTATTAGAAGCGTACGTGACTTTAGATCGAGCATCAAATTCTCAAAAGTCAGTAATAAGCTTTTTAGTAAAGATATCAAACGTGACTCAACACCTAGTAGGTATTAACCAGCCAGCATTAGGTAGACCTATGTACCACCAATTAAACATGTAAACGCCATGTTACATTTGTTAAAAAAAAATTGTTTAGTTAAGTACTAATAACTTTTTAAGAATGTTGATTTTGAACTTGATAAATAATCAGCTAAATTTGTGTTTCTATCATTTAAATAACTGTACCTAACAAATAATTCGTGGGTGCCGAGATGGGAAGGTGCCGAGATGGGAATAAACCAAACGCCGAATACAAATTAATTTTCTTACTCTACCCAAAAAGCTTAGTTAATACCTACCTACTAAGTAGATACTGGTAAACCTAAGATTACTTATTCTTCTAGCATTACCCGTAACATATAATAATATACAGTGTGGAAAAATAAGTCAGGCCCTGGAACAACTACCTTAAATCCTTAAGTTGGTTCATTTTACATTAAGGAGACATTCCTTTATTTTTAAAAAGAAACAAAACTACATTCAAAGATTTTCTAAAACTCGCTTGACTCAATGCAATCTCCTTTATGTAAAATGAGCCAACTTAAGGATTTAAGGTAGTTTCCCTCCAGGGCCCGACTTATTTTTCCACATTGTATACAAGGTTGGGCTGAAAAGTTCGTAGGCTAACACACATATGGCGCTACTTAGTATTAAATCCATATGATTTTTAGTTAACCCTAACCTTCAAAAAACAGGTATACGAATTTGACAGCAGTCGCAACTATTAGTTTGTGGGATAGTATTTTGAGTGAAGCAACTTTTGTTAGTTTGTAGAACAATCAAGACAATGCACCGTATCACAAATCAATGAAAACGATAGAAAAGATCTCCAGATCTTGCCCCCAGCGACTTTTTCCTGTTCTCAGACCTCAAGAGAATGCTCGCTGGAAAGAAATTTAGGGCAGATGGAGAGGTAATCGTCTATTTTGAGGCTAAAGACAAATCGTACTATAAAAATGGCATTGAAAAATAAAATTGTGTGACCGCTACGACCGCTATAATCGTTGTATCGCCTCGAAGGCAACTATTTTGAATAATAAAAATCAAATTTTATAAAAAAAAATCTATGTTTTAGCCTACGAATTTCTCAGCCCAACTGTTATATGTTTAAGCCTTCCGTAAAAAATATTTAATTGATGGTGATTGGTGAAAACTGCATTAAAATCGGCATGAAACAAAAGACGCGGAAAGCGACTTTAAATTATTAGCGATCTGATGGGTGAAATTTTTTTGCAATTTATATATAACCTTTCTCTTTTAACGTCTTTCCATTAGTGAAAACCGCATTAAAATATGTTGTGTAGTTTAAAACTTCTAAGCGTGCATACAGTAGATGGCGGGAAGCATACATGAAGATGTAATATATGAAACACGTTAATGCAAAGTTAAATTTGAAATGCACCCATCTATTAGGGTTTATTAGTATACGTATATGTTGTAGTTATTGTCTGTGCAATGTGCATACTATGAATATTGTAAACCAATTCGAATTGACACGATTCAATGCATATATTATGAATGATTGTTGGATAGATTGGGCGCAAATGTTTGTACACATGTAGAGCATCACATCAAACATTGGTCATATAAGTTGATAATTTAGCATTAACCCATACCTAGTACGAAACTTGGAATTTTTAACAATCGATCGTGGTTTATAACGCGCATGCGAAGTAATCGCTTTAACCATTGGAAGGAGTTTGCTTGATCCTCCTCCTCTTACGTTATTTAAACGTATGTATCTTATTACTGAAAGCATAGAGTTTATTTTGTTGCAACAGTCTGCTGAAATAAAATCATTCAAAGTAGGTATTATTAGTCCATGGGAGCCGAATACAACAATCTCGCTTATTTAATAAACAATGAGAACATTCAAATGAATTTAGAACTTATAAACAATGTAGGCTGTTGTTATATTAGCTTGTTGTTATATATGCTAAAATATTACAATTCAAGGAACTAATAAATAAGATAAGGTCATCTAATTTCGTCATTTTGGACATTTTTGAAATATTGAACATTTTGGACATTTTAAGCAATCAGTGGGCTAATATTGTAAAAAAATCTGTACTTTTGTTTGTAATGTAATAAACACAAAAACCACTGGACCGATTTTAAGAATTATTTTACTATTTTAGGCTAAATTATCAGCGAGCAACATACCTACTACTTTTATGAAATTACGCGGACGAAGTCGCGTGCAACAGGTATGTAAACTAAACTATTATAATACTAAAACGATATAATAGATGTCACTATATATTTGTAGCCGAACAATGCTTTATTGTATTTTATTGTTTTAAAAATTCTTTCCACTATAAAATGATACATTGTTAGCGGGTAACAATCATGGACTATTTATATTATAAAGTTAAGCGGACGAAGTCGCATGCAATAGCTAGTGTGATATAATTTGATCCGAACGTTCATACCTACGCGTAATTTACAAATATACAAGTCTAGTGAATCAGCGAAGTGCGACATTGCGCAAACGTATTTCGCTCGAGTGGAGTGCAGAATAACCACAATACATCATCAACACCCTGACCTCGGATAAAGCTAACGGCTCCAGTGCATTCGCCGTTTCCGAGTTCAATGGCATACGTTTTTTCGCCAACTCCAAGGGCTCGGCACATATACGACAAAGGGTTGACGTCAGCGATGCGAAACTTCGAGTTGCAGCAAGTCGTAACTGCAACTCGTCGACGACGCGTAGCCATTCTGCTCCGCCGGATATGTGCCGAAGCCCAATGATATTAATATATAAAATATTGTACGTTAAAAGAGTACAACAACTTAGACAACTTAGACAATACAACAACTTAAAAAATCATAGGCCGAAGCCTACGCGACGGATGCCATTCAAGACCGACCGTTTACTCAATACGTACCTAATGCAAGTGGATTAATCTTCCACGAGTAGCAAATCTATCTGTATGTCGGCCGAAACCATGCAACGGATATTATCGTGGTTTTCACCACAAGTTAGATACATTTTTCACGGAAGGTTTATTAAAAAGCTAATTTCGATTTTGCGAAGAATCGCAAATATTCGGAAAATATTATAGGTATTTGAGTTTGAAATGCTTGACGCCCGCCGCAGTGCGCTTCCCTTTGCACTATTTGCCGCGAATTCGCCAGACGCTGCCAAAGGCATTCTCAAGACGTCAGCGACCTTTGAAGGCTACGTATGAAAACTATAAAGTTACATTAGCCGTTAACATTCTCCAAAAAACGCAATTTAATTCAAATATTTATTTATTTATTTATTATTTTACTTTTAGTTATACCTACAAAATTTTATATTAATTTTTTTGTTTTTGATAGTTTTTAAATATGAAATATATACTAAAATAAAATTATAAAATTTTACCTACTAATATTATAATTGCGAAAGTTTGTATGGATGTATGGATGTATGGATGTTTGACTCTTTCACGCAAAAACTACTGAATGGATTTCAATGAAATTTTGCATACACGTCTGGGACACTAGAAAGGACAAAGGGTATATTTTATAAAGTTACGCAGGCGAAGTCGCGTGCAGCAGCTAGTGTATAATAAAATGATCTATTATTGCACAACGACCTCGTCATCTACCAAATTACTCTCGATTTAACTCGTTTTAAAAAGAGTTACTCTGACTGACCTCACTCAATATAAACTATTGGACCGCAACGCGTTCTCATCTAAAATAGTTTTTATTGTAATAGTAATAAGATCGAATATCAATTAATTGATTTTACTAAAGACGTTCAATAATAAAATCAGTGGTAACTTGTTATCAGTTACAGTCTATATACTTAATAAAATTCTAATATTTACACATTTTGATTGCCTTTATCTTGTTCTGCGGAAGAGGGCAAGAAACTTTCAAATAATGAAATACGACTCTTATTACATTTCGAATTTAACAGCCGGACGAGGTCTATTGCAAGAAGCTAATATTATGATTATAATATATTTTACACTAGCTGGTGCCCGGCGACTTCGTCCGCGTTCTGGATGAAAGGTACCCAATGTTCTTTCTGGTGTCCCAGACAACGTGTATGCAAAATTTCATAGTGATCGGTTCAGTAGTTTTTGCGTGAACGCGTAACAAACACATACCTATTTATTTATTATCACTGTGTAAATTCTTATATAGCAGCATTTAATTAATACAAAAAAACCTTATTATTTTCCTTAGATAGGTACTATTAAAAATTTTTATTAAAAAGGACCAAAGTTGCCTTGAATTAAAAATATCGACATTCATGCTCAAAGGCATTATAACCTAAATGGTATATACAATGTATGTGTATATTGATATATTTATTTAAAAAGTTTGGTTTTAATATGTAAATAATGTAATAATGGCAATTTATTTATAAGTATAGACGAGAATTTATGACAAACTGGATTTGTCTATACAAATCCAAAATTTACTGTAACAGAAAACAAGTTACAGAATCATTTAAATAGGTAAGTACGCGTAGCAATTTCAAGTTGATAGACTCGAATCTATTTTCGGGACGAACATGCTTTGTGAAATATTATTGGGTTGTAAAGAAAGTTCGTAGAGTTTTTATGACAATAATTTATTTGAACAAAAAACAATACTTAATTATAACAATAAATTAATCAATAATATTTATTCTTCGTTGCTGTTCACGACCTCGGTACACCTCTTGACCAATTTGTTGATGCCGTTCCGCCAAAAAATTTTTGTGCAGTAGAAACGCTGACTTCTTCTCCATACACGCTGCATAATGTCCCGAGCGGCTTCGGCAGCTTTTTGAATTCGATGAAAAGCGAAGAAAAGCAGGTGTCGAAAATGCTGATTTTTGCTGATAGTTCATTTCTGAGCCCGACAAATGATGAAAAATTATCCAAAAAAAAAAAAAAGCAGAAAAAGCTCTATCAAAATAATGAATATATACTTACAATTTGCGAAACAGCAAACTTCTTTGTAAAAAAATGAAAACTCACGTTTTTCATTTTTTCTTCATGTTTTCACGTTTTCACAGAATATGAAAACAACGTAATATATGGTCTAAGAATTAGGACAATTCATATATTTGTAAAGAAATAAAAGGCGCCCAACTTTAAATTCAAGCAGTTGCCACTCCACTAAAATAGTATACTCACATCAAATTTTATCAAACGACTATATACTTAATGTTCCGTTATTTACGAGTAATTTGTTCATTTCTCTTTTAATACATATAATATTTAATTTCTTTTAAATAATTTATTTCCTTTTAAAAAGCTTCATTCATTTCATAAGCTATTATCCTCGTTCTTGGCATTTACCTACTTTACAGCCATTTCACGAAACCTATAATCTCGTTGCAAGTCTTCCGCCGTCGAGCTAATTAGAAATTGTTCGTCGGCTTAAATTACATGAAGCATTATACACTCGTAGAACAGGATCAATAACGCTAGAGAAAATTATAGTGATTTTAACTAAAAGCTAATAATAGAAACTAATACTTTCGAAAATTCATGCCAATAATTACACTTTAGTTTATGTTTTGACTTTTTTAAGCCGATTACAAATATGTTGAGACAAACAAGTCGTGTATTACGTCACAAAAGTATGATAACAATGTTATGAAAGAGCGTTATCAGCAGAACGCACTTGCAGGGACGTCAAATGCCTTATCTTACGTTAACCACCAAATATAATATCAACACAGTCATTCGGCAATCGCTTTATGTACATTATCATTAAAAGTTTAAACTTATACATTGTATTAAATTTATTTTCATTTACTGGTGAGAATAAGTATCAGTTTTTTTTTATATTCTCCGATGAGAAAAGTTTGTATAACAGTTATGTTTCGATTATATATAAGGATTAAATGTAACTTTAATCTAGATTTGATTACTATTATTGAATGCAAGATTTTGAGGAGTTTCGCATAAGAATGATAAATGTTAAAAACGAAAACTATCTTTACTAAAAATTATTAAAAGATAAACTAAAATTAAGTAGGTACCTACTTTTATTAAGTATTAAAGAAAACTAACGCTCGTCGAAAATTTTAAAATAAAATCTTCAAAATAAGTATAAAATTATAAAAAATATAAAACTCTAGATTAAATATGAAAGAACAAGAAATCGAAAATAGTTGCAGATCTTTAGTTTGAAAATGTTTCTAAGTACTATCTTTGTAGAAGAATAATTTAATTTCAAAACGTGATTTTAGTATTATAATAAATATAATAATTATGGTGTTGGAAACACACGTGCCTAATCTTTATAAAAAAAATGTATATTATAATTATTATTGGAACACATGCGAACTAAGTACTTACTTAAGAAAAAATCTATAAATACAACCTACGAAATTTGTGTTTGTCTATAAGTCGAAATTTGTGTTATTTATTTGCATTGTCAGCAGTACAGAAAAGGACATAGGGTCCCACCTACATTTTAACCTAAAAAAAAAACAGGTTAACGTGGACGAAGTCACGGGCAAAATATAGTTGAGAATTATAAATATCTATGCCGCATAAATTAACTATTCGGTAATCTATTTAGTAACGGTCGCTTGTACAATCAGACTTTTACACGTTAGAGTTCCGCCGCCGTTTGAAGTAGGTATAATATAATATCAAAATAGAATTTCAGTTCCGTCGCATTCAACTGAGCTATGTAAAAACTAAACTTGTGATGCGTAGGTACATTTACATACTTGGTATAGATAGTTTGTTACAGATATGATACGAGACAAGATACTCTACGCATATAATAATAACACTGTAATCAATTTGGCAAACGCCCAAAATTATAGAGAGAACCGGCAATATGTAGGTACCTATTCATGTAGGTAATTTAGCTCGACTATAAAGAAATAAAAGAATTAAAAAATCTTTGCGTTTTAAATTTTTAGATGTACTATTTTATATTTGTACTAGCAGGTCACCGCGACTTCGTCCGCGTTCTGGATGAAAGGTAGGTAAATAGGGCGTTCTGTCGTGCGGCAGCTAGTACTAAATAAATTAAATTTTTGTAATGCAGCTTAGATGCAAGAGCGGATCCGTAAAAATGTCATTCAATTAAAACACTCAAACTAACAGCTTCAAATTGAAAAAAAAAATTATACAAGTGATGGTCCCGCATGACGGCGAATATTACAAACAAAAGCTTCGTTGTAGTTGTAGAATAGTGAATTTTTATTTTTACTTCGTAATATTTCTATATCAGGTGAATCACGTAACTTTTTAAAGATCTTATTTTTATTTTAGAAAATATTTGAATAATTTAATTATTAAATTTATTTAAACATCTTGTTTAAAAATTTAAAAAATTTGCTAGTAAGTAATGTGTTAAAAATTTTAAATTAAAAATTGAAAAAATTATTTCATTTAAACTCTGAAAAATTAAGGTGAAATATAAAATTTAAAAAAAATCTCAATAATTTTTTTTAAATGAACTGTCGTAATTTTGGTTTTCTGAATAATAATTTTTTTTAAAGAAGTCTTAGTCACACAATAAAAATGTTCACATTTTATATATGCAAGTACGAGTACGAGGAGATAAACGGTCCATTTCAATAGTCATGTCGATGTGAATACGATAATTTATCATATGTGTGTGTGTGTGTGTGTGACACAGTCCAAAGTGGCGGAGGACTAGATTAACAATCACTTACAATTCGTTGACAAAAATGAAGCGGGTTTGGACTTCAATAAATTTATTCATATTCACATGTTATATTATAGCTTCTTAGAGTGCTCAAAATAAGCTCAACTTTTTGAACTTTTTTGTCACTTTAAAGTGTAGGTACATTTAATTAAAGAACTTTTCAAATTTAAGTTGAAGTTCGAATGAAGCTACATATAAATAAAAGCAGCATATTTAAAAAGCAGCATATTTAAGACAGATTATATTAATTCGATGCTGACAATAAATTAACTTAGTTGAAATAGTGCGTGTAAATGATTGGGACAATTAACTCTGACCCAATCATTTACATTTTACATTTACATTCTATTTTATTTTTAACAATTAATCTCAATTGATACATGGAACAAGAAAATAAAAATCCAAAATAAGTAGAATATAAGTATACCTAGACTATAGCCCGCTACTGTTTGAGAGTAAAGAAGGTATTTCTAAGATGTCACACGTGAGTCGTGACATGAACTGAAATGTATATGAAACCCGATACGTAACGCTATATTATTTAAAGTTAGTTGTACGCATAGCAATAGGTAATTAATTACGCATTAAAACGTTAATCCCTTACCTGGTAACTCCAGCACGCCTCGCCCACGGCCCGCTTTTATGGTTTTCCATCCAGTAGCATACAGCTTCTTTTCAATAAACACCACATCACGTGACGTCGAACCAATTTATATCTGAAACAACAAAATAATATATTAATCCTACAATAATTCGGACTAGAATTTCATTTGCATATTTTAGTATATAAATTTTTAGTTTTGTAACTATACATAAGTTACATTAACGCAGATCGCAGGATTTCTTCTTGGAATTTTTTCTCTTATTTTTTTCTTCTTGGAATTTGGAATTAGATTCTTTTGAATTCGTAAATAAATATTTCATTAAATGTTTTAGCTCAAACAAAGGGTAGTGATTATGAATATCCCATGGGATGGGACGAGACGTCTATCCAGCTCTCATAAACGTTTATGTCATATCCTGTGTACAGTTACACATTATTATATTACATAATGTATAATATATAAATCGCCGGAGGAGTAGCAGCACAGTACAGCCTCTGTTGAATTGTTCCGTACCCTTATATAACAAGTATTCTAAAGAAAATTCTCTCATCGTCATCTTTAACAGTCGACAGACTCCTATTGTAGGCCTTCTCTATAGATATAATAAAAAATAATCACATACACGCGGATGTTACGTGAACATTACTAAATTGTCACCTTTTGAGTACCTTTCGTCCACATCGCTTATTGTGGCTCTACGAGCCTTTGGGTCTGTCCTCTCTGCTTCAGCTTGCTAATTGTAAGAACATGTCGGCGATATTATTTCCTCTGAGAGTTTTTCATCATGTTCATCATGTCACAGATAGTGACCACCTCTCTATGCATAGAGGTATTGACGCACAGATATTTTTAATTTTTTTTTTATTATCTTTTTGTGCGGGCCTGTAGCACCTGCTCATTTGATATGGCCTGGCTGTTATGGCTTACTGAGTGGGCAGAGCCTCCGGCTAAGGAGGGTGCGCTGGTCAGCCGTTCGACGGTTAGTCGAGGAGGAGAGGGTCGTATTTTCCAAAACAAGTTTTGTACTGGTACTAATGGTCTTTATCAAGCCGGAGCAAGAAGAAGACTGATTTTTTATTAAAAAAAGCCTATCTATATTACAAATGTAGCTTATACAACTAGTGACTATGCTACGATATGTTACACATTCCTATCTATTACATGCTATCTCTATCTTATATCTATCTCTGTCTAATATTATTCCTGTCTCTATCATGTGTTGTCTCTGTTTTTAATGTTGTCTATTTCATTCTAACTTATGTTGCCTTTATTTATTCAAAAATGATTCTATACAAAACAAATATACAAATAACTATTCTATGTGGCTGTCCCGAACATTCTCCCGCCGTGCGTCGTCCTCAGGGCGATGCATCTTCTATCTGCTGGAGGGCAGCCGGCTCCGTTGACAGGACCACCAACTTCTTGGTAGGCCTCCGTAGAGTGCCAGCCTTCGTTCTGACGTCGACCGTCCTCACAGCTCCGTCGGGTCCGGGGTAAGCCGCTATGACCCTTCCTCGCGGCCATGTGTTGCGAGGTAGGGTGTTGTCCGCGATGAGTACGACGTCTCCTATTACGATCTGCTGTCCCCGTCCTTGGGGCTCCCGCCGGTGCTGAAGCTCAGGGAGGTATTCCCGAAGCCAGCGCCGCCAGAACAAATCGGCGAGACGTTGTGATGCACGCCAGTGTGTGCGTCCGATGGTGTCCTCCTCTGCAAAGGCTCCTATGGGCGGATCTCGGCCCGACCCCATCATGATGAAGTGGTTCGGTGTGAGCGCCTCGGGATCGTCAGGATCGACCGAGACGTGTGTGAGCGGTCGGCTGTTGACTGTGTACTCAGCCTCCGCTATTAAGGTGGCGAGTACTTCTTCTGTAGGGCGCCGCTCATGTAGCACACTGTTGAGGGATGTCTTGACACTTCGCACGAGACGTTCCCAGGCCCCACCCATAAAGGGGGCACCAGGAGGGATGAAGCGCCAATTGATCCTCTTCCTATTTGCTTCCTCTTGAAGCAGTTGGTCTGAAGCTCGCCGTAGTTCACGTTCTGCGCCATGAAGGTTCGTGCCGTTGTCCGACCAAATTTCTGTCGGGCAGCCGCGACGCGCTATCATGCGTCGCAGTGCCATGACGGCAGAATCCGTTGTCAAGGATGCGGCGATCTCTAGGTGTACGGCGCGCGTCGTCAAGCAAGTAAACAGCGCGACGTACCTCTTCTGTGTGGTGCGTCCCACAGCGACTGCAAGTGGCCCGAAGTAGTCGAGGCCTGTGTAGGTAAACGCACGTCTATGATGTGCTAGCCGGCATGGTGGTAAGTCTCCTGTAGGTGGCACTGGTGGCTGCGATCTACGAATCCTACATGGGAGACATCTATTCACTATCATGCGTGTGACCGGGCGTAGCCGAAGAATCCAATAGTGTTGTCTACACTCATTTATCGTCAATTCGACGCCAGCGTGATGTAATTGCCTATGGACGTGTTCTATGTAGAGCTTGCAGACTTGGTCATTGCCATCGAGGACTGCAGGGCTCTTCAAACTATCAGGAACGTCTTGCGTGGCGCCAATACGAGTCTTCAGTGTGATGACGTCGTTTTCTATCTTCACCGCTAAATGGCGTAGACGGCTATTTGGAGTTATTCTTCTATCGTTTCTCAGGTTGTGTAAATCTTCGGAGAACGCCTTTTCCTGACTGCTTCTAACGAGGATTTTCTCCGCTTCGTGTAGAAGGTCCGTAGGTATTGGAGTGTATGACTTCTGTTGTTGAGGAGCTTTCGGAAGTTTCTTCTGTTGTTTCCGTGTCATTTTATGCTCCCGCCATACAGGATCGGTTTCAGGTCGTTTTGTCGTCCTCTTGTAATTCACACGTTCCTTTTTCTGTTTACAAAGTCGGATGAAGTGTAGCACACGTGCAGTGCTTCTAACTAGTTTCTCCCACTTGGAGAACCTGTTGCTATCGGGGATGCACTGCTCCAATTTTGACCTTCCTATTATGACGGTCACGTGCACCTTTTCTTCTCCGGTTTGTGTTGTGGTTGCAACTCTCTCTCGTGGCCATCTATCGGGTGCTTCCAGCAGGAAGCTCGGCCCGTTGAACCACCTATGTTGCGAGTTGAAGTCGATGGGTACATCCCGGGTTGCATCGTCCGCAACGTTCAATTTGGTAGGCACCCAGCGCCACTCGCCTATTTTGCTGTGTTCTTCTATTGCTGCAATGCGATGAGCGACGAAAGGTTTGTAGGACCTAGCGCCTGTTTGCAGCCATGTGAGCACAGTTTTGCTATCTGTCCAGAAGACCTTCTTGTCAGGTTTCCTGTCGTGCTCTTCTATTACTGTTGTCGCCATCCTGCTTCCCATTACTGCAGCCATCAGTTCGAGTCGCGGGATCGACATCAATTTGAGTGGTGAGACTCGCGCCTTCGCTGTTACAAATGCCAACGACACTTGTCCGTCTGGCCTAGTGATGCGCCAGTATAGGGCTGCGGCGTATGCATTCTCGCTCGCATCCACGAACACGTGTAGTTCTATTTTCGAAGCATCGCTATAGTTGTGGTAACAGCGAGGTATGTTTATGTCGCGTAATCTCTTCAAATGTTCTAGCCACACTGTCCATTGGCTAGTCAGATCGTTGTCTATCTTTTGATCCCAGTCTATACCTCTGCGCCATAATTCTTGAAATATTTGCTTGGCTCGTGTGGTCACAGGCGATGCGAGTCCAAGCGGATCGAACAGGGACATAATTATTTTCAAGGTTTCCCGCTTCGTCGGTTGAGTGTTGTCTATGGCGCCAGGTGGCAGTCGAGCCAAGTTGAGATCGAAGGTCAGCTCGTCAGTAGCAGGTCTCCATATGACTCCCAGGAGACGTTCTATTTTCATGCTATTGTCGAGATCTATGTTTCTTGTTTCTATTGTGGAGTCTTCGTTTAGCGCTTCGAGTATCTTCTTTGAATTCGATGTCCACTGGCGTAGTTCGTAGTGGGCTTCTCTATTAATTTGACGTACTCGAAGGGCTACATCTATGGCTTCTTCTTCGCTGTTGAAGCTTTGTAGATAATCATCTACGTAGTGGTTTCGAACAATCGCCGTGTACGCTTCGGGATACCTATTTCTGTATCTTTCGGCGTTTCTGTTCTTCACAAATATAGCCGATGCAGGCGACGACGTGGCTCCGAAGATGAGGGAGGTCATCCTATATTCTATCGGAGGCTCATTGCCTCGTTGTCTTCCTCTCCACAAGTATCGGAGCGCATCTCTATCTTGCTGTCGTACTTTCACCTGCATAAACATTTCTGCTATATCTGCAGACACGGCGAATCTATGTTGTCGCAACCTCATCAAAACCCCTGGTAGCGACTGTATGAGGTCGGGTCCGGTTAACAGGTAGTCGTTGAGCGAACGCCCCAACGTCTTGGCTGCTGCGTCATGCACTATGCGGACCTTTCCCGGTTTGGTGGGGTTGAGCACAGGAAAGTGTGGCAGGTACCAGGTCTTTCCTGGCGTTCTATGGGGAGGCGCCTTCTCTGCGTATCCCTTGTCTATGAGTGCGTTCATCTGCTCCTCATAGCGATCCCGAAGTTGTGGATCTCTATCAATCTTCTTCTCTGTCGTGTGGAGCCGTCTAAGCGCGTTGTCGTAATTGGCGGGCATTTGAAACTCGTCCGATTTCCATAATAACGATGTCTCGTAATGTCCGTCGCTATTCCGTTGAGTGGTTTCGGCAAGCGTCTTGATGGCTCTTTCTTCTATATCGTTTGATGGTCTCTTTGGGGTGATCATCAGCGACTCCAGAGAGAAGTATTGTTTCAACTGTTCGTCCATGCTATCTTCTGTTTTGTGGACGATGTTGTTGATGGAGTCCACACGGCGACCGAGCATGCGCGCGTGTGACCCGTGTAACACCCATCCGAGCGCAGTGAGAGACGCGACCGGCTGATGTCGGTGTCCCTTTCTGATGTGTTTGGCAAGCAGCAAGTCCCAATTGTCCTGCCCGATGAGAAGTTTCGGCTGGACGCGAGGATATTTGAGCTTTTCTCTTATGTTGTGGAGATGCTTGCAGTTCGACAGGTCTCGCTCCGATACGGATTGAGCGGAGAGCTGTAGATTATCAATCGTTCTCGCTCGAATGTTGCAGGTGTTTCTATCGCCGTGTAAAGTTACTTTTACACGGCGTGATCTATTTACTTCCACTTCGGTGTTTGATATTGCCTCTATATGTAGAGGATCGACGGGCCCTTTTGCGCCTATTTGTTGCGCCAAATCACTATCTATTAGGGTCACCGTCGATCCATCGTCGAGCAGGGCGTATGTCTGGACACTTCCTTGGGGGCCGGAGACGCGAACAGGAACAAACTTCAAAAATGATTGTGTTTCTGACGGTTGCCAAGTTGAAGTGACCACCTCTTTTCGATCACTATTCTCTGTTTTTTCGAAGTGGAGCAGTCTATGGTGAAAACGCGGGCATTTGTTCACTTTGCACTCCGATGTGTGACACTTGTGTATCCTTGTTCTATTCTTCAAGCATCGGAAGCACAATTGCTTGTCCTTGGCTATGTTCCACCGCGTTTTCGTGTCTGCTTCTATAAATGTTGGGCATTTTTCTATTTTGTGTTCGGTATTTTGGCATACCGGACAGGCAGACACATCTATCTCTGTTGCGGCGTAAGTCTTTTGAATCCGTCGGGGCGCGTGGGTTGCTTCTTTGGGTGCCACGAACTCCGGTAGTGTTATAGGATCGTAGAGCTCCGCCTGGGTTTCGAAGAATCTCGCTAATTTCAACAGGTCCGGTTGTTCCTTCGGTTGATCTCTGATGAAGGTGACCCAGTTGTTCTTGATTGTAGGGGAAAACTTCTGTATTGTTTCGCTCAAGATGGCTGGATTGAAGAGAAAGTGCGACTTCTCCAGCGTTTGTAGAGTCCTCACGATGCTGGTGACCCGCATGGCGAAGTTACAGATGTCACGAGGTGAGTCTGTCAGTCGGGGAAGCGTCCTCAGTCTTTCCAGTTCGGATAAGGCGATGTAATCCGGTCGGCCGAACCGGTTTTCCAGCGTCTTCATCACTTCCGGAATGTTTATGTTGTGGACGAGGAGGGTTTCGACTGTCTCCTTTGCTCTTCCATGTAGACTTTTCCTCAATCGCGCTATATTTTCACTATTGCTGTAGTTTTGGTGAGATTCTTCGTAGGCCGCCTTGAACGTTAGCCATTCTTGGTGTGACCCGCTATAAGGTGGTAGCTCCATGAAATGGCGCGGAGCTTGTTGGCCCGATCTTGCGGCCATGGTGATTGCTGCAGCCAAATCCGTTAGCCCTATATACTGGTTAGGGGGCGCTGCAGCAGGTACTACGTCTATCGCGGGCTTGCTTCCACTCGGGGGCCGATCTTCTATATGTACGGGGATTGGAGCCGGCGTGGTCGTGGTGGGTAGCACCTGGGCCTGCTCTATTATGCAGGTCTCTATTGGTGGCGCTCCCGGCGCTAAAAGCGCTTGACTATGGACCCAGGTGTCGACTCTCTCCTTCGTAGTTTCTTCATCTTCAACGGTGTCGTCGTTGATTGTGTCGGCGTCCGAATCGTATTCCAATTCTTTAAGTTTTGCGGCAGCAAGCTTCACTTGTAGTTCCAGTAGCTTTATTCTAGCTTTTTCTATTTGGGCCCTCTTCTTGGACCGATGTGACGAGGCTCTCATTCTAGAGCGTACGTCCGAAGGAGGTGCACCGAGCGTGGGGACCGATTGCTGTCCCTCTCCCGCCGGTGCCGAAGCGATCGTCGCAGCCGTCGACGTCGAAGTTGTCGTCGTGGCCGTCGCTTGTGACGTCGTTACTATTGACCCCGCGGACCACGTGTCGGGTGACGACGTGGTGGCGAGGGCGGACGCGGGAGCGATTGGTCTCCCGCCGTCCCGAACACTGGACGCGTGAGCGATTGATCTCTCGTCGTCCCGAACAGCGGACGCGGGGGCGATTAATTCCCCGTCGTCCCGAACACTGGGTGCGGGTGCGATTAATTGCCCGTCACCTCGAGCAGAGTTACTCCTTGTAACCGGCATGATGTCAACCTATACCCTCTCTCCTCGACAGACAGCAACTAACAAACGGCTATATCCGGCTCGTTTGGACCATAAAATGTGCGGGCCTGTAGCACCTGCTCATTTGATATGGCCTGGCTGTTATGGCTTACTGAGTGGGCAGAGCCTCCGGCTAAGGAGGGTGCGCTGGTCAGCCGTTCGACGGTTAGTCGAGGAGGAGAGGGTCGTATTTTCCAAAACAAGTTTTGTACTGGTACTAATGGTCTTTATCAAGCCGGAGCAAGAAGAAGACTGATTTTTTATTAAAAAAAGCCTATCTATATTACAAATGTAGCTTATACAACTAGTGACTATGCTACGATATGTTACACATTCCTATCTATTACATGCTATCTCTATCTTATATCTATCTCTGTCTAATATTATTCCTGTCTCTATCATGTGTTGTCTCTGTTTTTAATGTTGTCTATTTCATTCTAACTTATGTTGCCTTTATTTATTCAAAAATGATTCTATACAAAACAAATATACAAATAACTATTCTATGTGGCTGTCCCGAACACTTTTTGTATTTTGGGGCTTTCGCCTGGGGCTTCCGAGAATGATGGGGCTTTCAAAGGTATGTCAGCCCTTTTTTTAACTTTGGGAAATCCTTTTGGATACCCGGCAGTGTAAACATCCTCCTAACATCCTAATCATCCTCTAAACTACTTAATATAAACATAAACATAATTAACATAACATAACCTATTAAAAGCTTCACTGATGCATAAACATATCAAATAAGACGCGAAGATAACGATTCCCTAACGATAAATCAGCCGAGTTAGGTTCGTGGATAGAAAGTTATCAAAAAGTGCTAAATGTAATAACATCTTAAGTCTAAGGGCCTCTTTCACCAACTACAAGTAAAGTGTTGATTAGTTACTTTAAGAAATAATTATGCACTCGGTTTAGTGCATCCGATAGGCGATTTTTTTTATTATTTTCTTTTTAATGTTTAGGATTTTACCGTACAAACAAAGGTATATTAGCTAAATTATTCCTAGTGACAGGTGACTCTAAATGACTTGGCAGATGGTGAAAGAGGCCCTAAGTATTTTCCTTGTCCCGGTATTGCACTCAATGTAGGTATATTTAGAAAGTACAATAAAACAAAATATCCTTGAAAGTTTGGTCGGTCGATGCCTTTAAACGCCATCTGTTCAAAGGCGACCCGTTTTATACACCCAAGCCAAAGTTGCAACCAGACACCATTGAACAGCTACACCCTACCTGAATATCATAATTTTACAGACGAATAAAAAACTCAAAGCAAAAACTATCTCGCTTTATATTTCATACTAGCCAGTGCTCGCTACTTCGTACACGCTGCAGTTCGTAGGAGCCTAACATTTTTTCAGGATAAGAGGTATCCAGGTACTGAACTATCTATCTGACAAATTTCATCCAAATCCGTTAAGCTGTCCTTGTTTCTGAGAATACATAGCGTGCAGCAAACAAGCAGACAAAAATTCTAAATATATTATATTTTTATATTATTGACCTCGGTAACAGTCAATCGAATATTGACTAGGTATAGCAATAATGTGGCGTAACAAATATTAATTTAGCAATATTTGGGTTTTAATTATAAACAGTAATAATCTGAAAATTTAATATTAATTTCATTATATAAATGATATAGATACGCATTTTACCTTTACAATTACTTAAAGGAACGTGCAAATTACGTGATAGGTACGCTCGTGGAAATCAATTCATTCCCGACTAATAAGTCGGTAAATTGCGGCGATTATTCGATTAGTGCTGACTAGAGCAGACGTATTTCACGAAAATCGATAAATGAATCTTCGTCTGCCTTCAGACATATTCTACATCTTAAACCTTACTGTTTTATATTCAATTATTGATAAAACGAAGCTATCACGCCAGTGACACAGATCGCGTCGCATGTTTAAACAAAAGCGGACGAAGTTTGCTAAATGGAAATAGAAAATCAGTATCCGGATAAAGATTTATCGACGTTCGAACGAGAACCGTTCGCCGAAGACGGGAGTGCATGCGCATTTGCGGTCATGTTAGCAATGTTAATTGCGTGCGGCGACGCGACGCTCTACTTCATTTAACGGAACGTAGCGTGGACGGTACAACGGATGCTTTTTTGAGACCCCCTTCGTTTTAAACCAGTACACAACACGTAAACACTAACTACCTTGCTTTGCTTTCATTACACTCAAACGCAAAGCCAACTTGTCAACCGATTTTTTTAAACTGCAGTTAACACAGTAATACGGATCGCGAATAACATTATTTTAAAAATCAAAGTCCAAAATATTTAGTTTGAACAGTATTCATATACTGTTCAAACTAAATACTAAATATCAGGGGTGAATATAATTTTATTTCATTATTAAGATGAGAGTCCATATTTTTCATATAAAATTATTAGATAAAATTTAATATTATTCTAGGTTTTTGTTAAACTATACTATGTGAACCACAAATTAAAAGCACAAAAAATAAACTCTGCTCAGTGAATGTCTCTAAGTATATTAAAAAAAGTTTCTCCGCCCTAGCCAACATGCCGAGGGTTCAGCGATGACGCGAACACTAAACGAAAAATGTATAGGATTGACAGCTACATGTCAATCGTATAACATTTGTGTAAATTGCCTGAAGCATCAACTGCGATTGGCATTTTCACCGGATTCTCTAGACGAAACAAACAAAACAAAAAAAATACAATAACCTATACGGTTGATTTAACATTAAAGTTAAAAATATAAATTTAAATCGACAAGTCTGCATTCTGGTTTTCATTTTCAAATGAATTTATCTAGAATAATAGACTCTTCCAGTCCGTTTTCATAAAATACCTACTAACAACTTCATAGTCACAAAGCAGCACTATGTAGCTTAGATGATCGCCTACAACTATGTAGGTACGTTAAATAACTCACACGAGGGACTAAAAGTACCGCGTACTAAAATAACCGAAGATATTGTACCAAATTAGAACGTGGGAGTTTCCTGAAAAATAGAACCAACGTGCCGAGGCGGGCGAGGCGTAGGTATTACAACGGATTTTAGGTAGGCCGAACATTGGCTACTTTAGGTTATGCGATAGTACTTATCTCATTTTCTAGAAGCGACTATATACTGTCTTGTCATGATAGAACCAAGATAGAACTGTTGCAAAAGCGACTATTCTGTCGCTAGAGAGATTAAATTTTCCTCTAGAAATCAATTCCCTCGAACTAGGCGAAGCTAGGCGAACCGCGTTGCTCGGACGATAGTAGTTGCTCGCGTGATAGTAGCCAATGTGCGTTCTCCTTTAGTCAAAATTGATTGTATTATTTTAATTCACTTTTTTATACTTTATTAGGAAGCATCTATCGCGAACAAAAAGCCATCGTCTGCCTAAGCTCTTATTCTGACTAAAAACCGAAAAAAATATTATTAATCTTTGTTCTTTGTATTGTAATATATATAATGTAATAATATGTAAATTATTCCACCAAAGACGATATAATAATACTGGTTATATATGTGTATGAATAAAAAAGGCGACAGGCGTTTAATTTATCTATATTGTTTCCATTCTTGTCAACTGCAAATTAAAGACTCTACCTACCTCTAACTACCGGATGACTGCTACTCATGCATATAAAGTTACTCGTTCGTATTACGATCATACAATTAAGTCACGTACCTAAGGTAACACTTGACGTTGAAGACCTCAGTCAATGTTAGTTGAATTCAAGTACAATGCGTTTTTAAAACATTTGGTTTTAAACTAATTTTTAAATATTTTAAAAATCTGTTTAATATTTATTATAATTTCATTGTTAGGTAAATAAAACTTGTTTCGTGTACGCAGGGTACTAACTTAGTAAAATATACCTATCTTTGCATATTATTTTGCTCTGGTGCTCATTCAAACTGAACTCAATTTCAAGTAACTTAGTCTTAACTTTAACTATGTAATGAGTGGTGTAATTAAATTTTGGATGTAGATGACAAATATAGCTACAGCATCAATCTGTATGTCCCGATTTTGTTATCACCGGTTTTCTAAATTGCCTCTCACTATTGGATGCCAAAAGTGTATAATATGCGAATGAGTGTTAGATAGTTTATAATAGTTAATAATTTGCGAATGGATGTAATTAGTATTTAAAAAGTGTACCAAATGAGAAAGTACATAAAATGCTAATAAATCAAATTTAAAGACGTATTCACTTTAAAAAAAAAACGGATTTTTTCTAACATGTTACTATATTTTTTTAAAAAATTAAACTCAACAGAAAGAATAGTCGTTTAAAAATGGAACGTTAGATATACCGACCGGAGATTACGTATCTGCATAATAATGTATGGTTTGTGACGTCACTTCCTATTTGCAGGTCCATCAACCAAACCAAACGGTCGACGTTCCGCTAAATGTGATCGCTTTAACCGACAACAGTGTACGATGCTCATTAAGCGAGTTGTTTTCGTTACACTGATCTAAAAAATGTTAACTGCCAGTAGTAAAGAAAGTGAAATCAAGTTCGTCTTTTAAAATACTATCTGACAAATGATAAACAGTTTTACAATCTCAATGCACTTTGTTAAATTAAATTAACTTATAAAAATTTTAACCATATAGCGTATTCGTTACTAGCATTTTTTTTTCGTTATCATATCACCTTTGTCTGCGTAATGAATAACCTTTCGTATACTAGGTATTTCAGATAATTTTATTTTCGGTTGTGGTAAGTATTTAAAAATATTTTAACGCAATTTAAGTTCAAATATTTTTACTAATTCTCATAAAATAATTTTTAATTTGATGAATGATATTCTGGAAAATAACAATATGTAATGTTATCAAAGATAATATGTACGTAAAAGATGAGCTTTCTTCGCATACCGAGCGTTGCGTGTACACAACCCAATGCCCGTGGCGATAGCTCTGATTCACACTCCATTTCGCGCGAGGCCTGCGCCTGCAAATCTAATAACACCCGCGTACTATAAATTCTTTACGAAACGAATAAAAGTCTTACTATTTTTAATTTACCTATCTAAACTCTTTCTACATGAACATAAAGTGCACTATTATTATCTCCGAATGTATTGCAGAAAATTTATTAGTATTTAACGAAGTTATTGTACAATCTAATAAAAAATTGAATAACTTCATTAAATGTAGTAACGAGTAACCTACATGCACTATACTTTATCTATCATTTTTCACCCTTTTTTACGTTTGGGAAATCATGGATATATCTACCCGGTAGCGCAAAAGACACAGCAGACTCCTACCGGCTAAAACCCAACCCAACGACCTTTTTAACGAGTCTGTAGTTGGGCGAGATAAATTACGATGAGTCTAATAATAATAATAATAATAAAGCCTTTTTATTTCCAATAACCACAAATTACATGCATTTAAATTAATTAGATATATTAATCAATTATATAACAATGTTGCAATAATTTAATTTTTAATATAATAAAATGTTAAAAAATAAAATTTATTTGTTTTAATCACTATCAGTTTCGTTGCCATTGATCGGAACCCCTTCTTGGGTATAGGCCTCCTCCAGCTTGTTCCAGTCCTCTCTGTCCAATGCTCTCTTTGTCCATTCTCTTCCCGCTATCGCCTTTATATCCTCAGCCCATCTCTTATTAGGACGCCCTCTACTCCTTTTTCCTGTTGGTCCTTCCCATATAGTCGTCTCCATTGTCCATCTCCTGTCTGTACATCTTGCCATATGTCCCGTCCACCGCCACTTTTGTTTTAGAGCAAAGTGTAAGGCATCTATAGCTTTCGTTTTTCGTCTTATCTGTTCACTTTTTACTTTCTGTATTCTTCTTATCTTTAATACGCTCCTTTCCATTGCTTTCTGGCATGTTACGATTTTAGATTTTATTTTTGTATTATATGTCCACGTTTGGCATCCGTACGTGAGGGTAGGCAGAACACATGTATCCAGGACGGTTTTTTTTAAGTGAAGGGGATATTCGCCTTTTAGGACTTCCGATGAGTCTAGTGTCTAGTAACTATGTAGATAGAATCCGAGGTGCGATGCGATATTGCTAGTTGAAAATTTCATAAATTTTCCCGTACGCGTCCGTAAACCCGTAATAATGTTGTTTTCTTAATTGGATTAAATTTTATCTATCTATTATATTTTATTTTGTGAACTAATATTACCTAATGCAGCCAGGTAAAAGAAAATTGTCTAACTCATAACATGAGATTCGTGTTAAATTAGAAAAGGATGTTCGCGAATGATTCGATACAGCAAATTGACATTAAATATAATGTCATAAATAGACGAGCTCATTATTATTAGAGAATATTGGCGTAGGATGTGAATTTACGAATAACTGAGACACTGTTTGTATTGGCAGCGGAAGTACGGTAGACTACTTAGATAGATTACAGAGAATAGTCGGGATAATTATATTATGTTCGAGAAAAATCTGTATTAATAAACCAATTAGATAGAATAATTGGAAAAGTTGGATATTTCCAGGGAAAACGATAAAAGAGAAAACGCCAAGGAGCCAATAATAAATGACAGGAAATGACAAACACAAGTTTACAAGACATATATACAAGTCGAATTGAATCTATGTAGAACAAAGAGACACCTTTGATGAAATAGGGCTTTTTGAAAAAAGAAACCTTTGGTGAAACAGAGATTTTAATCAAATCAATTCGTTAAACATTCTTTGTTACCTTGTACACATTTCAAAGAGTGGCCTAAAATCCTATCATGGCGGAAATGAAAGGATTAACAGACTGAAACTTTAATTATTTCGACGACTGTAAGGTTTTCGAATCTTTTTTTATAGCATCACTACAAGTTCCGCCATCCTTTGAACTTCGAAACTAATCATCCGATTTAAAAAATCCTTCACCAAAGAATTACGGGATGGACATAGGGGCGGCCAAAAGATATTTAAAAATACCTAAAGATCCAACGTTTACAAAAGTACATATTATTGTCAGGCGTTAAATTGGTTTACATTATTTTATCATATTTCAACGCGGACGAAGTCGCGGGCACAAACTAGTCTTAATGTAGGTATGTATGAATGTATAGTCTCCTATAGACTCTAAAACAGCTGAACCGATTTTGCTCGGTTGTAGGTATTTACTAGTTATAAATAAAATAAAAGCCAAAAATAAGTGTAACAAAGCATTTTATAACAAATTAGACGTGACAATAGAACGATAAAAACAATCAGCAACACAGGTACCTACAAAATAAATAGAAATATCTTCTTCTTTAAATATACAAGTAGGTAAAACAAAGTTGCTTAAGAGGGTACGCTACCAGCGTTTTTCCATACAAAATGTTTCTCCCTGTTTTCTCCATGGGAAAACTAACTCCCTGTCTTCTAGAGCAAAAATTTTTTGTCATAATATCTAGGTCTGCAAAAGCTATCATTGCTTTTTTTCCACCAACTAATTACATAAGAAAATATGACTTCTCAAAAATCGTAATAAATAGCCCTTTTATGTCCCCCTAATCAGACGACTATGAAAAAAAATTGAAAGATTTTTAAGATAAAAAAAATGATAGATTCGTTCTTCTTGAAAATATTTGTGTAAAAATTAAATTAAAAAAAATTCAAATTCTGCTGTACCCGAGTCCCTTTGCATTACGCTGAAATCTTTTAAACTACGTAACCGATTTTAATGCTGTTTTACCATCAGTTTCATAAAATTAACGGAAGGTTTATATAAATTATATAATAAAACCTCTGTATACTCGTATTAGAAAAAAAGTTGTTGTTATATTTTACGACAAAGTCGTCGCAAAAAAAAAAGATTTACATCCTAAATTATCAAGAAAACTTCGGGATGTCAAGAATACTCTATCTATTGTAGACTCAAAGTAACTAATTTATTTATTTTATTAAACCTTTCATAAATATGAATAGAAATGTAAAGTTTGACGTAACAAAAAGACCTGGACATGCCTAATATAAATTACAAAAATATAATTTAAAAACTTTTTTACTGATATTTATACAAGAGATTTTAAAAACTAAGCTTTGCCGAATGACAGAATATGAGTTGAGAGGCGTTCAAAAGCAGTAGACAAAAGCAGTGGACATGCACAGACATTATTAAACGTTCCATGAAAAACTCTTCTCAAGTCTTAACTTACCTTATAGCTTCCATCTTTTTGATCAGGAACTTTCCTTGAAGTCTTGATGATTTCAATAGTCAAACACTACCTACATACTTTCAAAATCAATGGATACTAACTGTCAACCAACTTACAGACTGTTAAAGAACATCTAACGTAGTACGGGGTTTCTGTAGAACATTGTAATAATTAAAACGTATTTATTACGTAAGCCATTTTAATTTATTTTTTATGAGTATTTTTTTTTTCATTTTTAATTCGAGGAATTAAAATGACAAATAAATCTTTTAATTTCGATTTGCAATAGGAAGTTGCAAAACTATATCATTGCTGAGACAGAACCAAGAGCATCCGTTATAAAACGTAGATAAATTACGCAAAGATAGCGTACCATTGTTCAATTTCCTTAAAAATACATTTAATTGAAATCACATTTGAATCATATGTATTAGAATAATTAATTTCCTTAAATATTATAAAATGAAGTCATTGTCCTTGTCTGTCTTTGTACCCGTTAACTGTTCCTAAATCACGCACCGCGATCCGGCACTGGCTTCTCGCGGGTCATTTATTTCTTATTTCCATTATTGAAAAAAGAATGAATCAATTTTTCTTGGATAGTTCAAAAGAAGTTAGCGGAGAAACAGTCAGAAGGGATTGTCATAACGAAGTTAATGAAACGGGCAGAGTTTTTGAATGAATCACGAATTTTAGTCATTACAAGATTTAGGTAGTCCTACACATTTCTTAAAGTAGTAGTACGTGTTTAATATGTAATCCGCTTCCGGCTTCACATGGATGATTTTTTTTTTGCAAATTATATACACAAACTAATATTTACGTTTAACGCTTTTTCCAATATTTTACAATCACAATGATTTAGGTGGTTTAGTTAAAGTGATAGCACAGAAAATTGAGAATTAATATTACCTAAACATAATTTTTTTCTCAAATCGCTTAAAAGTCCAATATTTTTAAACAACCATTAATTCTATATGATGTCCAAGATCATATCAATACACGCGAAAAATTATAAAATAATATTATTTTCTTATATAATCTTTATAGTTCTTGTTAATATGTAACAATAGTTGATAGCTTTTTTTATCTAGCGAATATCATCCCTGGATGATAACTTTTCAAAAGATTCTTGAAAACATAATTAAATTTCAAGTTAACTTAAAAAGGGAAGTCAGAGTTATTAATAAAGTTCTAAATTATTCAAATCGAATTAACATATGAAATATTTATAAAATATATGAAAAGAAATAAAAAATTATCTATTTCGCGTGTCTGTCTGTATAATATCCGCTAACTACTCCCAAACCATGCAACGAATTTTGATACGGTTTTTACAATCAGTTAGATAATTAATTATTCACAACAATATTTTGCAACCAAGTTGCCGAAACTGTCCCCTTCTCTCTTTTTCTCCGCTAACTAGTAGGTACTTCTAAACCACTAATGAAGAGAGGAATAAACGAGAATGTTTTGTAAATTAAGATAAAGGTAGGTATCCCGGGCGTAGCCGGGAGATGGTCGCTAGTAGGTACATAATATAATGCAATCTATAAAATTTAATTGTTACTTACAGATTAAATTACAGGAGAGATTTTATTTAGATGATGTTATTTTGCACAAATTTTACACAACCGCTTTTATATGATACACATCGAGAGGTAAGATTGAATATAAATCACCATACATACACCGGTGCTAAGATTATTGATCATATGATAACAGGTGCGTAAGTGGTGTGGGATGTAGCTCTCTTAAGTGGGCCTCGAAATCGATGTGTCCCTCACGACCACGTGCAAAGACCACGCAACACAACGATGCCAAAAAGGAAGCCTCTTTCGCAGATATTCTCATAGAGCCTTCCTGTTGTGTCAACCGATCGCGATTGCCGAGTGAAACACAAAAGAACCTACCCTACCCCTTTCAGCCTCAGATTGCGCGCGCAATTTTTCCCCGCTCGCACTTGTTGGTGTTACGTTCTAAAATTATACCTATGGACTAGAACTATCTAAAATGTAAGTAGGTCGATTCTATTGTATGAAAAAATGTGAGGCTAAACTATGGTAGATCCGAAAATTAGTCTCGAAATTTTAAATTAATGTAATTTGGCTCATTAAGTTGCGCATAAGGATTTCTCGGAAAAGCGGCTGAGTAACACTAAATACCTGTTAACGCGAAAAGAGTCTTGGTACACTAGTTTTTTTTTTTTATTGTATCCGGTGTGATGGAGAAACTCCTATTTTAGGGAGCGTTTACAGAGGACATGGTCTTATTGTATTTGAATTTTATTTAGACCTTGTTTCCTGATTCCACACAATTAAGTTAAGATTAAAAATAAAATTATTGTCTAAATAGAGAGAATTTGTTAGAGCGTGTGCGTTGTAATTAGCTATGTGTGTTTATACGATCTTTTATACGATGTGAGAACACGTGAGTACTAAAAAGTGGAACCGTTCTCTAAAGAGGCCCGTCAAGGCGGTCTGGTCATTGGCACGGGGCCGCGACTCGCGAGGTCTTCGCCCTGTGCCATCTCTCTCGTGGCAATAACTGACCTAGCACTAGACGCACCTTCGCCTAGACGAGGGGCGCTTTGCACCTGGCGAGTAGCGACCGAGCCAACATTCGTTTTTGTGCTAGTTATCTGTCGGTAGCAATTTATTTTAAACGTCTGCACGCAGATGGCGCGAGCGCAAGGGTCGCACGCTATCTCCATATGGGCGCGATTTTACACCCTAACGTGATGCACACAGGATGCAGATCAGAGTACACCAGTTCCCCGTGGGTGAGTTGTAAACAAACCGGGTGAGGGCATTGCCTGCTCGCCACTCCCCGCGCTTTGCCGCGGCTGCGACGACGCCATTCAACCGGGAAGTTCATGCTTTATTTTTAGCGTTCTACGAAACAAGCAACGCAGTATTTTAATATAACGGCTGTTGGTGGGGTATAAAACATTATTTCTTTACCACCGACCGATTGTACGTATGTGTACACGATAAAGTGTAAAGAATAGTCGAAGTCAAACAATGATATTTCTGCATGCATTGTGATACGGTATCGCGTGTTTGTAAGACTCGATGCGCGGGCGCTTGTGTGTCACACAATGGCCAATGTAAGTATGTAGTACTACAGACACCGCCACTCAAAGATTCCACACTTAACGGATATTGGGTCACTTAAAATACATGATTTATAAGGAAATTCATGAGGGGGAGGTTTAAACTTGCCTGAAAGTGAAGCACAATGTAAAATTCATTGTAAAGCGGCGAACAAACACATTATCAGCACCGCAACGCCGCGGTCGACAGGAAATAAAACGGTGGCTGGGCTATTTTTAAAACCGGTCTCTCGAATACTATACCTTGCTTAAGTTGCTTAGTGTTAACGAAGACGAAGGGTTGTTTTGTGATGTCACGAGGCCAGGTGCAGAATGTGGGGTCAACAGCCTCGAATGCGCGCCAAACTAATGATCTAATTGCTATTAGGTAATACCTAAGTGGTGACATTGACATTGGTTAGGTGAAAAATAGTCGCACGAGCAGATTGGTGGTTGGGACCGCGAGAAGGTGGTTGGGACCGGGTGGTTGGGACCGGGTCGTTGGCGGGTGGCGGGTGGCGGGTGGCGCTGGGAGTCGGGTCGGGCGTGAGTCAATGACCCGAGGGCGCGGGAGGGTGCGCGCGCACGCAGCCGCGCCCCGCCTTTATTTATTACGCTACGCGCGACGCGTTTGGCGCCGGCAACGCGCTGCGACGCGGCCCGGCGGGGCGGGGCGGGACGGAGCGGAGGCCGCATTCCGGACGGCCAGCGCCGTTGCCGCTGCGGCCCACCACCGCAAGCTGCTAAAATAACGCGCACTAATGCTATCCCACAAGCCAGCCAACGTCAATAGCGAGTCACACTTTAAAATAAACTAAACTGAAAACTTACTTGGTTTCAGGAATATGCGTGGTACACGTGCGCCATTCCGGTGCGTCACTCTATAGTCTTTCAACTTGACGCCACCAAAGTCACTGTCCATCATGGTAAATGTCACGAGAGAGTTCATTGTATTTAAGGCGAAGTTAAGTCAACACAGGTACACATGGCGCGCGCGAATTATCACGCCGGAGCGGAGGATGGTCACGTCAGCTTCGATGGCAATATGACGCATTAGTGAGCGCGCCGCGCGGTTCTACAGTGTGCGCAAGCAGACGGCCCAGGGGCGGCGAAGCGCGAGTGGGGGCCGCGGGAGCCCAACTAGCGTTGGGCAAGTGCTGCCCTCTGCTACGGGCTCATCGACCGCGCCGAGTGCCGCCGTGCCGCGCCGGCCGCGGGCGGTGCTGAAGCCATCCATGCCACTCTCACTGTACGGCAACTCACCGCTCACCCCAGAACACAAAGCCGATTCTGTCACACGAACCGTGCAGATGCTTATTGGCATCACGTGATTGATATAGCGGTTAGCTAACAAACACAATTTCAACAGTACAACATTTCACATTGCTTTTCACAAAATAAACTCCCTAAAATAGTTACCTCGAATTAGGACTTGTTGATAGATTATAACCAGATTGAAATTTAAAACTAAAGTCTACATCTAACGAACACGTGTATTCTAAACGCGGTTAAAACTCGATCGCGTTATAAATGATAACGCGTCATGATTCACAGTCTCTCAAAAAAAACGTCCAGCGAGTGGTCCCGAGCGAGTGCCCCTGATGGTGGTCAATGGTTGGCTAACGGACCGAACGCGACGCGACGTGTCAACAACCATGCACACATTACATTACGTTTAACAAAATTTTCAATGTTACATCTTTTATCATAGCCCATTCTTTCAAAATATCTTTCTTTCTGATTTAAATAGACAACATAATAGTAGAACAGATTTTGAATAATAGGAAATGTCTACGAACCCGATTGCCAAGGCCGCTCTAATTGCAGGTGTTCTAACAAAAACGTTTATTCATTTGCTCACTTTTGATTTCACACACAAAGTTGGTGCATTGAAAAAATCTACTACAAGGTTACTAGTAAGAGATGAGCAACAATTGCACGATTCATGTTTCATTTTGGAATGGATTTACTTACTCAAACATAGTAAGAAAAAACTAATCTTTTGAATGAGTAGGTTTATAATCGTATATTTAGTAAAATTATTACGCGCATTTTCTTAATAAAAATAAATTATGGATTGGAAAAGTTAAGAAGAAGAATTTTTGCATGGATATGTCTGCCGCTCCAAAGGTTTAATTTGCGTTTTTAGAACTCAAAAAGAAAATACAGGAGCAGCTATGACCTGATCAATGACCTGGATAAATTTAAAAATAATATTGGTAATTAGCATTGACAGCAGCACACACTCACCAATGTACTGTGAGACTATAGATTGTAACCTATGATAAAGGATACATACACTAGATTCTGAGTTGCTTCACTATAAGTGGCGTAGTAGAATAGAATATCACCGCACTCACAGCTTGGGGTGATATTTCAAATTAGTTGCACAAAGTTGTCCTTAAGGTGACCATCAACGAAATAGTAGGTATATCTCTGCGAGGTGACCATGTGTTACCACTTGAACCATTATTACTAAATATTAAGGTTCAAATCAATCAGTCGTGCAACATTTACATTATTCATCTTCTTATCAGAAATTAATGAGAGAAAGTGATAGCATGTATAAAAAAATTCAGTGGACACTTTTTCGCAGTGATTTTGTTTGAGACCCTGAATCTAGTGCATCTTTTATCAAAGGTTGTAACATACGAGTATATGACCCTGACTCTTCATAACCGTAGAACCAATGATAAGGTGATTTACCTAAAAGGATATTTCAGCAATGGACGAAGTGATACTGGTACTCTAGCGGACAGAAATAGCCACTAAGCAGATAATAATAAAAGGATCACTGCGGTTACGTATTACTTCCGGGCAGCTATTTACCTACAATTAACAGGCCCTATGTCCACGATCACTATGGAATTATTGCCACCATAAGTGATTGTTGTCTTATTTAATTTTTTTTGTTCAAAATTCTCGATTAAAAAGAAACTCAGAGGGCAGCGTCTAATTTCCATTTCTTAAGTAAGTTATTAATGATTTGAAATTGAAATATACCTACATGCGGGTACACAAACAGTCCTGACGAGGCAACGTTTCACCTAGTACATTACTCTGTCCGACGACGTATAAAGTTATACTACAGCCCGTATATAAAGTTATACAAGAGTATCATGAAATCGTATCCGGGTGGATAGCGTAGTTTGTCAGTTGGTAATAGATGGTTCTTTGTACCGTCAAGGCCAAACCATCTACGTTTATTACATGGGGACATTAAACACCTACCTAACATTGCTCTGGGTAGTGCTCTGCTTGATTGATCACAGCAGCCTCTGAATAATAATTCATATAAGGCGAAAACAGTGATCGTACGTGTTAGTACAGGCAATAGAGAAGCCGGTTACTCTTATTCATAATGCACTAAATTACAACTCTTTTATTTTGATTTAAATAGGTTAAGTATTACGAACTGACCCTAACCGTACAAAATCCTTACAAATTAGGGGGGCGGAAGTGCCACCATTTTGACAAAAATCGTTTTGGCTTATATCTCCGTAACCGTGCACTTGAGACCGGAAACGGTAATAACCGTTATTGTAGATAAATAAATTTCCTATCTTTTTTATCCAATATTTTTTTTCTGTCGCTTACCGTTTACGACTTATTCGACTATTACAATTTGTTTATTGACACACAAATATGGCCATAATAAACAAATATGGCCATAAATTACAACTCTTTTTTTAAAATAAGTTCAGTGTCATGTACTGACCTTAAATGCATAAGATCCTTGCAAATTAGGGGGGCGGAAGTGCCGCCATTTTGACAAAAACCGTTTCGGCCTATATCATTGTAACCGTGCACTTGAGGACCAAAATGATAATAACCTTTATTGTAGCTATATAAATTTCATATCTTCTTAGTCCAATAATTTTCTTCTATCACTTACTGTTTACGACTTATTCGACTATTACGATTTGTTTTATTGATGGCCATAAACAAATCGTAATAGTCGAATAAGACGTAAACGGTAAGTGGTAGAAAAAAAATAATAAACAAAAAGATAAGAAATTTGTTTATCTATAATAATCGAAATCGATTATTACCGTTTTTGGCCTCAAGTGCACGGTTACGGAGATATAGGCCGATACGGTTTTTGTCAAAATGGCGGCACTTCCGACCCCCCTAATTTGTAAGGATTTTGTCCAATTAGGGTCCGTAGGTGATGCTGAACCTATTTAAAACAAAATAAAAGAGTTGTAATTTAGTGCAGAAGAAAATTCTCTATTGCTTGTATAATGTATTATGTGTTTATTTTTCTTATTTTAAAGATAAAATAAGATTGGGAATATTTCCTTGGAATATATTCTTGCTAAAGGGATAATTTCTTGTTAAGTCTGTTCTTAGTATGTGTCCTTTTCTGTGCACTCTCAAATTTCAGGCGGTTTGTCGCAACCTACAATGTAAACCTGCACCAAGATGTTAGCTCTCTGCGTTGCGCTCTATAATGAGTCACACCAACATTTTATAATGAGTCACACCACCGTCTAAAAATAAGTAACTCGAGAAAAAATAATCTGTTTTTATATTTTTTCTATCTTAAGAAATGAGTGAGATATTATACGTTAAAGTTCGGCCTCCTGGAAAATTATGATAAGCGACCGCGCTAATGTGTGACGTCACGCCACGAGACGGCGCTTACTTACCTACATACTTTGGCTCCTTGACGTCCCCAACATCAACCGCGACGTGACGTCATCGCAATAGCGCGTGAATGAACGAAAATTTAAAAAGCTGTGAAACTTTACAACGCTGTAACTTTGGAAATCCTAGCCCGATTTCGATGAAACAAACACTATAATTATTTGCACGAGTACTTACGCGCATTAAATGCAGTAACTTTATAGTAATAATGATGGTTTTTGCGTGAATGCGTAACAAACAAACAAACAAACTCACATAAACATTTATAATATTAGTAAGGATTTTGACGTGTTGGTGTGACTCAATCTCAAGACTGTGGCACTATGATTACGGGTAAAGAGGTTAATTACAGAATTACTAGCGACTCGCTCCTGGCTTCGCCTGAGATGCAATTTACATAAACTACTGGTTTATCCCTATTTCCATTAGTAAGTATAAGATACATTATTTTAGCTACTTATCTATATCTATAGCTGTTGCACGCGACTTCGTCCGGGTAACTTTATAAAATATTGCCTATGCTTCTCACTGAGTTTAGCACGGCAGACTGTGGCGAAATAGAGGAGAACGAGAGATAAAACATCAATAATTATGGCTGTGTCCTTCGCATGAAGAAAATAGGAAAAAATGCCTGCACATCGTGCACATCGATAAAATTTGAACAACTTTGAAAGTTCGCATATAAATAGATTTATAGGAGGAGCCGCCAGCAGTATAGGTAAGTATAAAAGGACAAAGCAAAAACATGAATAGTGTACTCTTAGGGCGGCAAGAAATGTGCCTTGCATCTCCCGCAGTTCGGTACGTGCAATTACAAGATTTGAAGGTGTCGGTCGGACCTTTTGATCTACAATTATTCTTGTCACTACCTACGAAATAGTGACCATTTGACCGTCTCGTTGTTTTTTGAGACTATATATAGGTGACGTAGGACATAAAAACAACCCTGGTACCTATTTGTAACGGAACATAAAGTAAATAAATTGTCTAAACGCAGTACAACTTGTCCTAGTATCAAGCGTCTCTCTGTGATCTAAAAGAAAAGATAGGGACAGCATGCATCGCCTACGCAGGACACCCAGAAATAGCTATGCGACGTTTCTGACTCAGCGCAGACAATGGACCGTGTTGTACTTAAGGCAACTTTCGCGAATTTATCCACAAATATTTCACCGATTAGGTACAAAGAAATTTGACACTTCAAAGTTCAAGTACTCTAATGTATTTTTTAAAAAGTAAAGGTCTTTTCTTTTATAAATTGTATAACATTTCCAGGTTTTTATTTTATGCGACAATCGTTTCATACTACATATTTAGATATTTAAAATCGATATTACTTTAAATTTCGAACAACTATTCACTACAAAGTTACCTAATAGTAGGTAAGATATCAATAGTTTTTAAAGAATTCCATTACAAAGTTAATCTTTAATCGGTTCTCCATCTTTAAAAACGGAATTCCTTAGATCTCACGGACACCAAAGTTGGAATAAAAATTCAATAAACAAAGACCGGTCGTAGTCTCCACACACAACACATTTATATGGAAATCTCAAGACGTTTCAACTTAAAGTTGGTTAAACTTTATCGACTATGCCTTTAGATAGTTTTTTTTTTTAATTAAAAGCAGCAGTCACTAATGACAACACTATGACAATAGCAAATAAAGGTAGGTATTCAAGTGCAATTAGGTCCTAATAGTACAAAAGATATGAGACATAGGAATTGGTTCTGACATCCTTTACTAAAAGCAAAACAGCTGTTGTCATAGGGTTATCTTTAGTAATAATATATTTTTTTAATGTTTTTGTAAACAAAAACTCATGCAGAAGAAAGCATCACGAAATTAAACCATACCATATTTCTTTGCGTATTTTAAAGGATGCGTTATCCTATCCCCCAACTTCTCAAAAAACCTGTATTAGCTATGTCAAGGTAGCGTACTGGAATTCATGCCATGGCGTCATGGCATGAATGAATACGAGTCAGTGTTTAAAATGTTCTTCCATACTGTGAGACAATTCAGAAAAGTACTGATAACCAAATCGGGTGACGAAGTTTGGTGCTGTAGCCTACATACATATCTATCACATAAATCTAAAATTTAATTACACTACTCGATAGCTAAAGTATTAAATTTTTTTTGGTATATATGCTGTATTCGAATTCATTGGATGTATACGTTCAAAGGAAATATTACTTGTAATCCACACGTAAGTATACCGCCACATTTTTTTTCGCCACAAGATATGGTGCCCGAATGCTGGTGACATAGAATGAAGCCAAAACGTTTGGTCGATTTACATGGTGGCGTTGTCCATCACGACGATCAGGTCGTCTCAGTTCAACGAAGTGCCGTTACTCAAATATTTCTCGAGCCAAGTGCTTGGCAAACATGGCCGATGGTACCTACATACTAATGCAGCGCTATGCTAATTGTTACACCAGCCACATATTAATTTAACTAAGGCATTTTAAAACTGTGCGTACTTGTTCACCAAAGGCCACTCAGTAACGGTCTAGGTTTAGAAATGGAAGCGAATGTACTAGACCGATGCAATCACTGTCGGCAGACTGTTACGCATAGTGATGTCAAATGACTATTTCCGAAAGAATGGAATATTAATTATATTATTCGGTTCATGTTCGAACCGAAAAGCTATTATTATTACGGTAACGCGTGGATGCCTGTTTAGTAGAATTGTTATATTTAATCTATTAGGTAGGTAATATGGATTTACACAATCTCCAGCTTATTTTATTTATATTAGGAAAACATTGGTACAATATCTCGATACACATTATACACATACATTACATACAAGAAAAACATAAATCGGCAAAGTTTCCACTAAATTACTAAGACATACTTAAGAAAAATATTTACCATACTACTAATGCTAAAGAGGTTGCTACTAATCCTACTAATATTATAAATATGAAAATTTGTCAGGAATCTTTCACGCTAAAAGTTTATTACCTGGATGCAGTTAATATGCTTAATATGCAGGATACTTTTTAAATATAAAAAAATGGGAGCCACGATTTCCGCGGTGCGGCGACACCGTCCTCAGATGTTATACTTATTTTTCATTATTCAGCGCGAACGAAGTTGCGGATGCCAGCTACTTAGTTTTTAAAATACTATTGAAAGCACGTAATTTACTAAAACAAAAGTTCTCATTGACGTTAATAAATATTTGAATTGTTACTATGAATGCTTTAAGTCAAACGGGGTTACTTTGACTTCCACGAGAACATTGACACATTTTGGGGCTAAATTGACAATGGGTTAAAACAGGTCTGTTGGTGACTTGGTGACTTATTTATAACGAGTCAGAAGCGCGGGAACTACTTTTTTTTTTTTTTTTTTGACGAGGAGTAATCCGCTTACAGATTCCCTACCGCTGGCTAGACGGAAGGGATATGTGGGGGTCGCCCAGCACCTGATCATAGCGGCACTGGGAATACCCACTAAAACTCCCCGGTGCCTCCTTGCCCTGTGAGCGGAGTGAACCGGGTTCTGCCAAGGCACCAACTCCGATCCACCTCAGGGTAGCCTAGCCATTGCTGGCTAGACTAACACCAACGGAGGATTGCCCGGAGACACCCAGGCAATCCTCAGACGGTGGGACCTTGTGCAGGCACACACAGTTAGCCAACCATGTGCGCAGGTCCCCTAGGACATTTGAAAACGAGCTAGATATGCCCGCCTTCTCCTGCCCAGCCGCCTGCGTCTGAGGGAAGCGAGACCTGCCTCTTCCTCTCGCTCCCTCTCAGCTGCCTCCTTCTGCGAATCTATAATGTCGCGAATCTGCAACCGCTTTCCAGGTGGTCTCACTGTCAATCATGGCTTCAACCATGCTTGGCAGTGAGACGTCTCCACCACCCAGCGCCACCTCCAGCTCCCAGCGCTGAGGACTCCAGGCCGGGCACACTTGGAGTGTGTGCTCTTCCGTGTCGTCAGGGTCGCCGCAGTGATGGCACCGCGGCGACTCCTCCCTTTTTATACGGTGCAGATAATGACCAAAGCACCCGTGTCCGGTCATTATCTGCACCATATGCATATGGGTGGCCACCTCGTCGGCGCCTCACCCATTCCTCCATCACCGGACGATCGTCCGGTGACCAGCGGTGGGGTTGAGGAGTGCCTCACCCCAATCATCCATGGCCCTCTCTTGTGCCTCTGTACGGACCCGCTGCACGTCCTCGGCAGCGGGTCTTTCTCCAAGGGCCCTTTCGGCGACCCGATGCCGATGCACCTGAGACAGAACCAGGGCATCGACATCCCACGGTAGCGTGCCCGCCAGCACGCAGGCGGCCCCGTGGCTGACTGTGCGGTAAGCCCGCACGGCCCGGATCGCCATGACACTTTGAGGCCTCCTCAGAAGCGCGGGAACTCCTGGCAAATCACAATGATGTATCTAAAAAATCTAAAAAGCCATAAAAATGAGGCGTGGTAAAGGGTACGAAAAAAAATCCTAATAGGTAAAGAAATGTTGATTAATTTGGTCTTTTTTTTTTATTCAATTTTCATAAAATTTTTACTCAAAATGATGAACATTGCTTCTTATTTTTGTAGAAAGCTTATTACTGTAAGCTTTTAAGGGATTTGACTTACAGTGCATTTTAATGCTATTGTCAAAATAGCCCCTAACTCTGGGTTACTTAGATTTTTGTCTCCATTTGAGCATTGGACTGTATGTAATCAAAGGACTAATTGTACTAAGTATAAAGCTTAAAAAATATATCTAAAATCGCAGAAACGCGTCGCAGGAACTAAAAACCCTCAAAACCCTGTCAAAGTAACCCCCGTTTGACGGTATTTGTTACATCTCCATACGATAGCTAGTTCATTCATATTCGAATGAAATTTGGTTTGTCAATTTAAAATCTTTGGAGTACCTATCTTACTTTATTTTATCGTGCGAACCGAACCGGTGTGAATTAATTAGTTAATAATTTTTGTTGTAGGTTCCGTTAAAATGTATGCTGAAGAGTTTTTGAGAATTGGAGCAATAGGTGGCTTCAAATACAGTAGGTAGGTACTTTTAAAGTGTAATTTTTGCGCAGTGTTTTTTCAATAGGTATTTTAATCGGATTGTTCCAAACAGTTCTACTATCTACTATTCTACTGTTTGGAAAAAAAAATTCCGTAGTTCTACTGCACAGTATGACAGATTCCGAGTATAATTTGTTTTAAATACCTATCGCTCTTTTGTTTTAAACATTACAACATGTTTTATTTAATTAATATTTTAAAGATTACGAAATTGTTTAGCATTGGAAAATTACAATTCATATTTCAAGCATTTATTCATTTATGAATTTGTGGACTCAACATTTCGATGAACACTAATTGCGTGTAACTATTATTATTTTGTATTACTTATGTAGGTCATAGGTCTGTTCTAACTGTCCACGTGGAAACATCCTTATCCTTACTAATATTATAAATGTGAATGTGAGTTTGTTTTTTTGTTACGCGTTCACGCAAAAACTACTGAACCGATCACCATGAAATTTTGCATACACGTTGTCTGGGACACCAGAAAGAACATAGGGTACCTTTCATCCAGAACGCGGACGAAGTCGCGGGCACCAGCTAGTGTAAAATGTGATATTAGACGATCCTTCGGGAACCTAACATTTTTCTAAGATGAAAAGTATATGTTAATCTAGGTAATAAACTAACTGTAACGGTTGTAACACACTATAGTTAAGCTGAACTATGGCGGTGCTGCTAGAGTTTGGTGACAAATTTTGTGTGACGGAGTAACAAACAAACATACGTCCCATCCTGACAAACTTTCGCATTTATAACATTAGTGGGAATGTATGGTGTTCATAATAATATGAATAATAGGATCTAAAACAATAAAGATAATCTTAACAAGACTCTTTTTGTTATATGTATTTATAAACCTGCTCGACTGTAAATAAATAAAGAAATAAAATATTGTGCACAAATATTTCATAATATACTTAATATAGCATAATAAATATAATACCCTAGCCGTTGCACACAACTTCGTCTGCGTAGCTTCATAAAATATAGCCTATGTTACTCGTTGATATGTAGTTCTTTCTATAGAAAGGATTTTTAAAAACGGTCCAATAGTTTTTAATATACCTACTTAAAAACGAAAATACAAATATTTTCTCTTTATAATATTAGTATAGAGTTGCGCAAGTAAGCTGCGTATTGTAACTGCAAAAAGCAAATTCATAACAAGACTGTACAATTGCGGCCAAGCACAAGCAGTTACAGGAATGGCCTGTGAATATTTGCACCGAGCATCGATGTAGCCGCCACGACTGGTCCAACGGCATTCTCAACCGCTGCCACTGCACAAGAGCCAAGACACGCATTTACCATAACTAAACAGTAACCAAACTACTTGTGAAAAATACGTTGAACCGAATAAAATATCAGTAAAAATAGGCGGTGCGCCACAACAGCTTTGTTTCGTGAACCAAATGCCAAATTCTATGCTAGAAGTATCAACTGGGCTTGATAATTAATTTTATTCATGCAAAAAACTTAGATTTTTATAATATATAATTAACTCAAAAAAAGGAGGCCAATAAGAAGTTTTTGAGAAATGTATTTGTATTAAAGGCATTTGTCTTTATTTAAAGTTTGACAGATATTCACATAAAAATGAAAGCGGTTCGTAGACTAATATGCATTTGTGCAACTGATATGATAGCGTCACGTGTCAATGCGATCATGTTTACAACAACAAGAGATATGTGAGGCGAGAGTGAGGCGGTCTGCAAGAGTGGGACAGACAAATCGAGCGTGGGAACGCACTCCAATAACATAGGCCGGGATGCATTTGCGCCTGAGGCAATTCAGCCGACAAGTTACTGGAAAAAAGCTGTCAGTGTACCTACTCATGTCGAGACTTTCGAAATCCTCGCGAAAATAACGGACTTATCTTTCTCAAAATGTGTACAAAATGTCTTTTAAGTGTGTCCGTGAAATAATAACAGCATCTTATTTATTTCTATATCTATAACTTCTAAAAATCGATACAACCTTTTAAGGAAAATATCCTCTTACGAAATCTAATCTGTGTAGGCGGCTGAAGGAGAGAATGTAAATAAGACTTTTACTTAAAAAAAAGAAAAATATATCGAATGAAACAAATTTTCCAATTAATTTCAGGTACAAATAGCTTAATGTATCTACATGTATCTGTAGGTATTTTACAAAATCTATACATATTTGTAAAATACCTACAGTTAATGTCCGCTTCTATCTACTTCTCCGCTAACTTCTAAACTAGGCATTGTATTTTATACGGTTTTTACTCATGGAAAGACAGAAATTAATAACAGTAGCCTGACTATATTATGTTTCACAAAGTTAGAAGATCCTTTTAAGTGCAGTTAAACAAATATTTTAAAAGCACTTTCATTGTAGGTATATAATAGTCCGATCGCTACCAAACTCATAGGTACACCCGCTGGACTAATCTGAAGATTGTCTGAAAGTTTCATCAAAATCGGTTCAGGGGTTTTGGAGTCTATAGGAGACATGCATTCGCCTTTTATACACACACATCGTCTTTTATATATTAAGATATAGTTTATTCGCATATTACGATTAGTTTCAAAATTACTTCCTGAAATAATTACAAAAAGTAAAATACAAAGATAATTTTCTTCTATTGTCGCTTTGAATTCACCTTTCTCTTCCTTTGCTTATATAATTACGTCTTTAAAAATGTACTAAAGGTAGGTAGGTAAGTACTTCTTTCTTGAGTTTTCACAAATTCACAAAGATTTTACAGCGATCTTTCACAAATTGTAATTCTACTACTTAATTGTGTAAGTAAATATTAACTTAAGAACACCAAATCTGTGATTGGAAAATATCATTTGAGTAATCAGGAAACTATAATGAATGTTGAAACTAGAAAAGTAAGAAGAAAATATAAGAAAAAAATAATTGAAAGGTCCACTGTACCGGAAGTTTCATATTGAACCGTCTACTACGACAGTTATTGAAAAATTTACAATGGAGTGCACACTCGTGTAGCATGTAGGATGAAGAATTAGGTGGGATGTAGTTGATTGAGCTCGAATAATCCAGCATCTAAGTACTCTTAGTACCTACAAGTCGGCATGAATTCACTCTGTCTGCTCTCTCAAACGTTTATGTACACTGAATAACTAATAATATTAATAAAATAAATTGAGACTTTTCAATAAAATCGAATATAACGTTGTATAAACTTAAAATGATTTATATGTTAGTTGGTTAATTTTTTTTTATGTTAAGTTCAGACAGGCAACTTGACTATAACACGTCTAAGTACATATAACACAAGCAATGCCACAATAGTAGGATTAAGGATAGGGAAATGGGCTCTGGCATCCCTTACTCGCATCCTTCTGGCATATCACAGTGTTCTTTTGTAAAGAGGGTGAGGTTACTACTGCCAGAGGGGCTGCCCAAATTACTGCGAAATTCAGAGTGCCATAAAACTAACCTGTGAAACCCATGATATTATCACAGCATACTTATTTCTTACAGTAGGCCGACGGAGACGTCTAGACAAGGCAATCGTGCGGGGCGTGAGGGGTGAGGCGCGAGTGGGACGTGCCCAAGCTGCATACTTCGTCGTTCTTAGTAGCTTGGGATAAATATTCCAGGGCTATCGCGTCTTTCAGATTTTAATTTATTATATAAATCAAAATGGTGTATACGGGCATGTGCTGTAAGTGCGTGCAAATCTTTATCTCGCATAAATAAAGAACTAAGCTTTCATCAATTTCTGCACGATGAAGAAAGGTACTTAAGCACATTTTATATTACTTAATTTGTGTCAACCCTTCCGTAATTTTTAAATACCTACACAGGCGGCGGTATCGATTTACAAATTTTTAATTTATTATGTAAATTTAAAATTTGTAAATCCCACCAAAAATCCTCTATTTACAGCTATAATAAAGTATATGCAATTTTCTGCAAAGAATAATATTATTAATCTTGTACGCTCCACGGAATGGTTTAAACGCCAGTAGGTACACGAGAGTTACAAAAACAACATTAACACTGGACTTCATGGCTGCACGATGCAACGAGTTGACTGTAAAAAACAGGATCGCGTATGTTTTATTTATTAAAGAGTGCCGAGCTTGAAAACAACCCGAGAGGCCGTTAGCACTGAGATCAACTACAAATGCATCATTTTGGCATAAAATAAAACTGAGCGTGCACTTACGCCTGGAATACAAAAGTGCCGGCTTCCTATATTTATTATACGTTATCATGTGAAATCAACGGGACGCTTGCTGGAAATTGTATATTCAGAATCAAAAACGGAGTTTTATAAATTTGACGTGTGTGTGTCTGTGTATATTTGTATGTAGCATTGTAGCTCCCAAACGGAAAGCTGACGTGGTGAGGCTCCCAAAACGCTCTCTGTGGGCACACAGCGCGGTACTGAGGAAGACTCGCATGCATTCCCTTTCAAACACAAATACGGTTCGAATAAGGTTGAATATCGAATGATCCATTTCTCTGTTTTTCTTGCATAGAACTAAAGGACATAAGTCTCAAATCAAATTTAATTTATTATGAGAATAATAATCGTTCTAGGTAAATTTTGTCTTGAGAATAAGTAATAAACCTCATTTTCTTTCTATGAGTATTTATTTTGCATATGTAACTAAAGTTGCTTCTGAGATAAAAGAAAAAATATCGAATAAATGACTCAATTTTAAAAAATAAAAGTGTCGAGTCAATTTCCACTAATTGTGTTTCTGTCTTGACAATGACTAGAAAAAGGTTTAAAATATAATATTATTTAAGTTTTATATTGATGTGACATTTGGTTTACTTACAGTTTTACGGCAAACAATCATAATGTTTAGGGAGCGGGGCCTTACTTAACTATATTTTATTAAGATCTGTATAGGCGTTTGAATTTCATCCGCCCATAATAGGAATAGTAACGTGGATTTATATAAAATTTGTTGAGAATATCATATAATAATGGCAAAACGCCAACTAGTATACAACCCGTAACAAGCAGCTTTAGTATGTAGATATATTTTGTGCTCTAATTTTTTATATTTTCTTTTGAACAAAATATTAAAATGCTGTCTCGCTGTCCATTTAGATTAAATATAAAAAAAGAGCATTTCCTATTTTTCCTTTGAACTCCAAGTTTGTTAGGACCACGAATGTTCCATTCGAAAGTTCCACGAATTTTCCATCGAATGTTCCATTACGACGTGTCGCTTTCCGTCTATTGTTTTGCCTGCATAAACTAAAAATAAGCACAATATTTCTGCAGTTTAACATGCTCTCTCGCTCTCTCTCTTTCTCTGTCTCTCCTTGGGTATTAAAATTGATACAGATATAGTAAGTATATACCTAAGAGATATACACATTTAATTCATTATTGTAATACATTTTCGCAGCACTTCTCGAAACACCTGATGTTATGTCGATATAAACTGAATACGAATTCGTCTTTTAACAAAACAACTGAATCTTAAAACGATCAAAATTAAGGACTGAAACCCGAAATAACCCAAACAATCCAAAATTAAGTAACAGTTAAAATGAGAGGAGAGATTAACATTTTACATAATTTGAATCGAAGAGCGTTTGAGTTAAAAGTTAAAAGAGTTAGAACAGAGAAATACAATCTCATTACAAAATGAAATATTTCTCAAAGAAATTTTGCAATCCTATTTCACCCCTGTCCACGAAATCCTATCCTTCCTATCCTATCCACAAAAATCTGTCCCACCTATCGTTACTACCAGTATCCGCAATGGCAGTGATAGGGATAATTTCCATTCTTGTGAAACATCGTATTTCGATTGGACAGGTTGACAGGTCGATTGACTAGGTATTTCGAAAATAATAAGAAATCAAATTCGATAAAAGTTCACCACAATTACATTTACCACAAATACAATATGGCATATTAAACTGTTTAGGAGCTAAACAGTTGCGTCTTTTAATACAGTTGAGAGAAATTAATAAACATGCATTTCTCCCACTTTTAGTTAATTTTTACGGTTTCCCTAATTTTATCTGGAAATTCATAGGTATTCTATGTTCGGAACATAATGTTCCATTGTGCTTTGATACTCTTTTGTGAATTCTGTGAATCCTTCTGTGCTTTGAATCCTGTTGAATATTTGAAATATTTCATTCCAGTCATTTTTCGATTTTGCAGCCTTCAAAAGGTTTCGACTTTGCAGCGTTCAAAGGTTGAAATCCAGTGTTCAAAGGCCGGTGGTGCAATGCAACGAAATCCATTTCGCGTTGTTGGTTTCTCGGAATTTTATAATACACTGCACTGAAATCCTTGTAGCGTTTTCAAAGCTTAGGTAAAATTATTCTGATGAATTATTTTAAACAATAGACAGAATTTTCTTAGTGAAAAATTTATCAAATAAAATAAAAACAAATTAGAAATTTACCAAACGTATTAATATGATACGAGTATGAACCCTAAAACTCACGCTTATGTTAAAAAATCACGCTTTGAAATAGGTAGGTACCTACCAACCCTATGACGCTTTGATCGGCGTCATATTTGAATGATATTCTTCGTTCCATTTTTAAAAATATTACACAGAAAGCATTACCTATCCTATATCCAGCACTTGTTTAAGTTTAAGTTTGGCTTCGGACCCTTTAGACCCACAAGTTTTAACCCTACCTACGACAAAGTACTCGTATAACCCGCTAGTCTTTTATATACATGTCCTGTTTGACCCGCATTATAGTGGTTAGGAAAAATTATTATGAATTAAATAAAACGATATAGGTAATTATTAGAAAAGGATTTATTAATCAATAAGTACATATAAAATAAAATCGTAATTAAGCTGTGTCTGTAAAGTACCTAATATTAAATGGATTTGTTATAGGGTTCGCGGGTTCGAGCTATTCCGAGTGAAAATGCATCAAAATGTTCTGTAGTTTAGCTGGGGAAAGGTAACAGGAAAATAGCGTTACTTTTCATTATGCCTACGAGAGCAGTTATGGGTTTAGTGAGTTAGGAGGTGAAAGAAGAAGAGAAGAAAAGATGAAGGAGCAACAAACTAAAGTTAGTTTCCTGCTCACATTTCATGTACTGTACCGTAATGCCGTAATGCAAATCGCAAACACAGAACGTGGTCTAGTTAGACAGACAACATGACCGAGTTATTGCCTGTCCACTTAAAAGATCTATGCAATCTTTGAGACGAGGCAATGCGCTGTCACAGACGTTTACAATTGCTGATGTCACCTTGAGCGGTGATCGTCTACTGCAGGTAGATCAAAGATAAATAATACATGACCTGCGCCTCACATCGAATATGTGAACGATGTTTTTATGGAACATCCTATCGAAATTCAAATTCACTTCCAAAAGTTCAAGTTCAAGTATACGTTAAAAGTAGGTGAAATTTTCGAATACAGGTAATAAGCATTATCAGTATACTTAAGTACATCTATCTATACTAATATATAAAGCTGAAGAGTTTGTTTGTTTGTTTGTTTGAACGCGCTAATCTCAGGAACTACTGGTTCGAATTGAAAAATTCTTTTTGTGTTGGATAGATAATTTATCGAGGAAGGCTTTAGGCTATATAACATCACGTTGCGACTAATAGGAGCGAAGAAACAGACGAAAATGTGGAAAAAAAACGGGGAAAATTATTCATCTTTGAGGGCTTCCGTTGCGTGCGCTGCGAAAACCGTTCGAGATACCCAATTGATTCCCAAAATAACTAGGTATTTCACGCGGACGAAGTCGCGAGCACCAGATAGTAAGTATCTATATAAAATTGTTCTGACTGACTATCAACGCAGAGGCAAAACTACTAAGTCTAAGAAACTGAAATTTGGAACATTTTAGGTATATAAAGTAAGCATCTGCTAAGAGGATCCGGGACAGGTCGCTAGTTTAAATATATATAATTCTTTGTTATTTAGTTACGCCTATTAAGTAGGTAATTTATGTTACCTTATATCAAAATAAATTACAGTGACAAGTAAATATGAAATTTTTATAAAAAAAACCCTTTTATACACTACTATGTTGCATTGAAAATGAATGCAACAGTTTTTTTAATAAAATAAGTTCAGAAGCTCAGAGTGAAGTTAATAAAAAGTACTAGGATACAATGATCGCAAGGCGGTTGACCTTGCTCGGTGTTTACGTCGCCCAGCGTGCATCGGTCGCGGGCACGACGACGATGGGACACAAACAACCTACATACACATATCTATACCGATGCTAATGCGGTTGTATGGTTGCATCTATATTATAGTGGTTCGAGTATGCAGGACGCCGCCGACCGCGTCCGGTTAGGCGCGCTGCGTTCCGATCAGACAACAGGAATGGCACTGAACTCTTAGCGGCCATTGTGAACCCTAAGGCAAACCCTAATACGTTCTAAAAAAAACAATCTATGCAATCGAAACGGGCAAACACTAATTATAAGGAGTTTTTTCAATATCCGCTAAAGTCAAATGAGGTCGTAAGCTTTTACGCTGAGTTTCGCGCTTCGACATTCCAACGACGCGTCGGCGCTGACCGGTGTAATTTAAAAAAAAAAGTTCTGTGTCGTTTCGCTTAGATTTTTGAACCATTTTTTTACACACCTCGGATAAAAAATCCAAAATTCAGCCCCTTTCTTCTTCTTCCCGACCGAGGAGGGTTCAAAATAAGACTAACCTTTGATAGTGAACGAGAAGGTATTATTTTGTTGGAACATTGACACAACAAATTTCACTAGCATTTTTTAAATTTCATTTCTTCAGTTTATAAAATAAGCTAATAAAATTGAAACATTGTAATTAGAAAAAGCTTTTGAGATTTACCCTGATACACACCTATTTACAAACAACAGAAAACATTAGTTACATAATTACGTGACCACGGATACCTTGAATTGTTACAGAGATGAGGATAAAATAGAAACAAGAAACAGTTCCGATTCATAATATGCTCAAATACAGAGAAGGTAGGTACGTAGGTACATACCTATCTATGACCACAGCAATGAAAGGACTGTATTCGACATTCCACTCGATTGGTATTCCGCACAATTCGACAGCAGTGATGTGGTCGAAGTACAGTCAGACGACAAACAGCTCACACCGATTTCAAGTCCCATTTTGTTCCCCATAGTAAATTCTAGTATTTATTTTAAAAGCAGCAATTGTGTTTTAATATACGACGTAATTATCACGTAATTATCATTTTATTAAATTGTAATGATATGATCAAGTGATTATGCTTAATTTTTTTACAATATATATTTGTATAAAAAATAATAATATAAAAAACTTAAGCCTAGAATGCTCCAATGCAAGCAGCGTTCTAAGGCGCAAGCTATGGTGGCCAGGCCTGCTGAGAATATGTATAATATTTTATTAGGCTTTTCCTAAGAGGTCTCAACAGACGTTGTCCCGGCTGAACCGGCTGAACCCGCAGCGCCACCTATTGTGAATCTCATCCAAATAGGACCAGCCGTAGCAGGACTTCTCCCTACTTGTTATACTGTATGTTAAATTCATAGTTATAAAACCATTTCAATTGTCGTTTTAAGTCACAACGAAAACCAATACGGCATATGAAACGACTTAGGTAGAGCATTTAGGTATTCAGTCGTGATGAGAGGTGCGATTTTTTAATTATATAACTCTGGTTCAAACTACCTACTTTGTAAACTGTACCCAAGTAATTATAATGGAAGTGTAAATCATTGACTCAAGACTGAAATAATTATTTTGAACTACGTTTCTAAAAGATCGCCATCCAGAGATAGGTATACTATCCATAGATCGTGGCGTAATACCTACATTTAAAATTGAAAAGGGATAAGTTAAAAAAATCCCCTGGTGGAGGATGGGATACTGAATGGGGACGGATGGGGATGGTAGGGACCTGTTGGAGCTTCACTGGTCACCGCTCGCCTCGGGACAAGGATATTCAAAAGAATCCAGATTCTCTTTGATGGCTCTGTCACTCAATGGTAGTTGGAGTTGGGCAACCTGGCAAAAACAAGCATCGACTTTTTTCTAGGTCAATTCATCTATTTTATAGTAGATAAGATCATTAAGAATGTATTAGTTTAGTAAGACATAAAAAAACGAATCAATTTTTACCCTTTCATGGTGTAATTTAAAATGGGCCACCTCGCAGATAGGTATGAGGCCGCAGATTATAAGCAATAAAAAAAGAATCTTTACTATCTAAAGAAACTTGAAAATAGTGTAACCTTTAGAAATCAGTTAGAGTCTTTGCTCATGCAATTTCAACCCGGTTCAAGCAATGCATATTTTGCAGTGGTGTAAGTAGGCCTAATTGGGATCTGAAATATGATAAAGTCTAGGGTAGGTATATTTAAGCCACATTTAAGACATTGTGGCTTAAAATGTCCTAGGATAAATATAAATAAAAATACGAAAAATATTGAAATGTGGTTTCAAAGCAAAATGGTCTTAAATTGAAATATTCTCATACAGTCCACGTGTGTTCTTATATCTCACGAATGCCGCGCGACTGTCTAAAATTCGTGTCCTAAACTGTACTCGCGTCGTAGGTATTACTTACAAGTTTCTTGACTCCTGGGCAGGCCAACAATCGAGGGGTTCACTGAGGTAGATCGTAAAGACGTACAGTTAGCAGCCGCCCGCATTGGACTTTCACTATTTATACAATGTACCTACCTGTAAACTCATTAAACATACCTAGACACATAGTAGGTATTCTTTTTTTTAAACTTTAGACTCGACGACATCTCAATAACGGACACAAAGGACCCCTCTTGTACATTATTGTAGGAACTAACGACAACTGTAATCATTCATTTAATACGTTTAGTCATCATACCCAATCTAACAAGGCAGAAAGTGCTCGTTGAGGCGCAAATTTCGCGCCCTGTCCTCCAAACAACGCTATGGTACACAAAAAAAGAGACAGAGTGTGCGCAAGCGAACGTGTGTGACAAGGAGGAGAATGTTGTTGCGGAATGCGGCGCACTTCATTTTTGTAACGGACAACGGGTCGAAAAGCGCGCGTCGCAGTGGAGAGGGCCAATGTAGTACGAGCCTTGGGGGGCAAGAGGGGAAACGGCTGTAGTACGACAGCCCGCGCTTCTCGTAAAGGAAGCGACCCTGGCGCGGTCATTGCTCGGCACGGCCGCATTCCTCTCCCGCACCACCCCGCGGCCCCCGCCAGCCCTCCGCAGCGCCTGAGCATCAATGAACGGCGCGCGCGCAACACCTCTAGCGCGTCCCTCCCATACTCCTATCTCGTTCCGACCACATCTACTTTTATATCCTTCCTACTTCATCAACAACTGCCTATGCTCTACTCTATTATATTACCTATTCACACAGGTATTGAAGTATGAACTTTTATACCATTTAATGTGAATTTCACATTACAGCTTAACTTACACAAAAACCGACAATTTATTTATAAGCAAGTGTACTTACATAAGCAAATTCAACCAGCAAACTTAGTTACACTGCATATCAACATATTTTCAATTCGCACTGGAAGATAACGATAACATTAAAATGACTTGCCTTATTTCCTGTTAGAGCAATTTTTTCACTTATTATTACATCTCTAAGTATTAATAAAAACTACGTGTCGATGTCGCATGTTAATTGTGCCCGATGAACTCCGAAACTACTGAACCGATTTTGATACAACTTCGTAACTATCCTCAATTTGGTTCAACATAAAAGATGGATATATTATATAAATTGCACCCCGGGCAAAGCCGGGAGCGGGTCACTAATGTTATATGTGTAGTTTAAAAAAGGAATAGGTATCTACATTAAAATGAAAAAGAAAATTGTAAATTATACATTGGGTTTATAAATAGCTAAGATAGGATTCAAATTAAATTTATCAAGAGATGACGTGTACACTTCTTTTGTAAGCTTTGAGTTAGGTACGGTGCGGGCATAAATAAAATAAATGGGTTTAAAGGAAAAAAAAATAGGATGAAGTGCATCATATATAACTCAAGAAGACGCAACGGCAACCAACAAAACAATGCAGGTAGACATTTTTTTGGCAATTCTGTAGACGGTACCTTAAGAACAGATATTTAATGTTAGTTGCACGCACAATGGCACGTCTTGTCTAGTCCATAAATGTTGCGCAACGCTTTAGTTTCTTGTAGTTACCTACAATTAAAATATTTATTTATTTTCTTATGATTAGCACGTCGTAAGAAGTACCAAATGGCTAAAACCATCACTCTCTTTAGTCACGTAATGCAAACTAATTAGTAATCTATATAAGTAGGTATTGGTATATATAAGAAAGAATCGCTACTCGAGAACGGCTGGACCAATAAAATTCTTTGAGTCCAAGAAGTCCAAGAGAAATTTTGAAAAATTACCGGGAAAATTGCATCCGTAGATCCGTATGAAGCCAATGGTAGATCACTAGGAAAAAATAATACACGATAAATATGTAAAAAATCAACTTATAATTTATACCTTATAATTTTAAATTTATGACATAAAAACGGAACTGAAAAAATAATAATAAAACAAGCAAACGGAATTAAACACGTTCTCATACTAATTATAAATTGAAATTTCGAATTCCAAATTATGTCGATAACTTTTAAAAATATAAGGCTATTAGAGCCACTATACACAGATGACGAGTCGCAATTCAGTCTCTCATCGACTAAAACATAGGCATACAATTCGACTAGGATACCTACTTGTAGTTGAACTCAACACGATGCTCGATGACTCAACCCGGTTTCCCAATGATTGAGCTTTAATATGAATGGTTAAGAACACCTATGTCTTGTCCATGTTGTGTTCACCTAACAAAGAGTTTCCCAACTGTTCACCTCTTCTCGAAGTTCTCAAATTCACCTGTTCTGGAAGTTGTGGACGAAACAGTCCAACTAGGTAGAGCTAACTTCGGATGAGCAGCGTTCGATAATTTCCGAGACATCTTCTCATCCAAAATTCCTTACTATCCTAAAACTAAAGTTTTAGACCATTGTTTGTTGCGGTATAGTTCTGGTTCTAGTTATAACTTTTGAAACCCCATTGTTCATTGGTATCAGGTACTTTATTGATTTTAATCCGAAAACCTTTAAAACGACACTGGCCTATCGACTAGGCGATTTCGACAAATGTTTCGACAGTGCGTAATCGCCTTAACAGCCAACAAAATTTAGAAGATATTTTATTATTCACGTGTTCAGATATTTAAAACATTTAAGAGTATCCTAATTGCTATAATATTCTAATTTTGCACTATACAAATATTTTACGAACTTACTTACAAAACAGTTTAAAAAAAAATACAAACTTGAATGAATGTATTGAATTAAGTTAAGCGAAAGGCCAACGAACTCAGCGGAATATGTACTTTCTTGAGTTTTATTACTATCTATTTAAGAAATCCTCACATCCACTTGAGCATTATATCAATGATATATGAATATCTACAGTACTTCAATATCGAAGTGGTTGTTAAAACCAGTTCCCGTTTAGAAGTAGATATTAGGCAGCTGTAACTGAAACAAAATTTGTTAACTGCAAACGTACCTTAGGTATAGGTACCCTATGTAGGTACTTACAATAGCTTTACTAAAAAATTACAAAATTAAAAACAAAAATACACTAAAAAAAAAAGCTTACGTCATATAAAATTAATTGGGCTTTTGACCCAGAATTCAACACTGTCCTGGTTTCAGATGACCTGTGTTTGCCTTTATAACAAATTTATAACGTTTAGTTTTCATCTAATAATAAATCTGTAAGAGTTTAGGTTCTATACTTACATGATACTGAAACTAAATACACACACTAAATACAATAACTAATACATACACACGCGCGCGCGCGTGTGTGTATGATCTATGCGATTTAGGATTCGTATCTGCTAACATTGTATAAACGTCGAAAATACGTAATGTAATAAAATAAGAACAACATAATTAATTATACAAACAATATAAAAGCGTTTGTTATTTTATCCAGAGCAAAATGTGCGTAAATTGAATGTCAAATTCATTTTAAATTTAGATTAATTTCCGTCCAAATCCTATTATTTATCATTCACATATGTTTACAGAGTTAATCTTATCTTATTAATATTGTATTATGTAAATAATTTATTTTTACTTACATAAATACGAAAATAGTTTGGGTTCGTCTTTTAATTGTGCGTGATCAAATCCATTAATAGATAACATTCGCGACGCTGCATCTTCTAAGGATAATGACAATAAAAAGGAGTATACAGGAGCTATCTACAGCGTCGTCGTAGTTGTCCAACGGCTTTGCGCTTCGTGGCAAAGCGCGCGGTCAACGCTCGGCAAACTGCCGGACTTACAGGTTGAACATGGGGCAATGGAATCCGTGGAGGACAAAAAAGAAACGCGCCTGGACCGCACTGCCGTCGCCTCTAACTGCTACCTCCTACCAAATGACAGAACGTATTCTGGGGGATGTTTTCACATTAGTCTCCAAATATATTAACAGATTGTTAACGTTAAGCATGATATTCATACTAAAGTCAAGAGCAAACCTTTTTTTTAAATCCTGGGGACGCTGCGGGGTTATCCCGGTCTCCTACCGGCTAAAACTACGCGACTTTCTAGCAACTTTCTAACGCAGTCATATGTAGACGGGGCGCGGGGACTATTTGTGACAGAACATCCACGACAAGTCAATGGCGGTGAAGAAAAAATAGTGAAAAAAAAGATGAACAAAGTTAAAAAAAAAAAACAAAGAAAAAGAAAAGAAAGAGTTTTTTTATATTAATGGACAGAAATAGTGATCGTCTGTAAGACATTAGTCACACTTGTAGTCGTCCTCGGATCGAAATTTGCTCATCGAATCTAATTGTGCATATAAAATAAAAGTTACGAGCTCCTAAATATTCTTTACAAATATGCGGGTATAAATTTTATCTTTGTTTAGAATAAGACTAAAATAATAACAAATAAGATTAGACTAGACGAAAGGAATGATAACTTGTGTGTAGCAGTAGGTTTTCGTAGCAGTAGTGGAACAACACATTTGAGATCCTGTAGAATAAATACTCAGATCAGACAAATAAAATAGAATGTCAACTTTCAAAGAAGTTACAAAGAAAAACGAAATTGTTGTAGTGAAGCAATAGATAAACAAAGAAGCCAAGTCATTTACAATTTTACAAGTTGAATATTACTGCGTCTGAAATTTATAGTCAACCTGTACACATTAAGTAAAAACATAATTCTTTATGATTACTTGTCTTCAGAATTGGGCGATATATCGCAACCGGCAACTTTACCGCATTGCACGATCCACTGCATTAATTTTTAAATAGGACGATTAGGTATACTATATATCAGCATTAGTAATCTAGTGCTAAAACTCTTGGAGAAATTTTGAAGAATTGGTTGGTAATTTGTCTACGAGAGGATTGTTTTCTAGTTTTTAGTTTTTCTAGGATTGTTCTCCTAGTAAATGATGTAGTAATCACTTCTGTTTTTTTTTTAAAACCCTCACATACTTAGGTACTCACATAGTATGTTAAAAATATACCTATTTATTGTAATACACAGAAAATTCAAGTTCAATAAATTAGCAGTAATGACTCGAAATGAAAAGAAGCCTCCCTTGTATTTAATTACCCTGGAGACAAGAGACCTTTTGTTATATATTAAATCGTTATTATTAAATTGTAGTCATATTAGGAGTTCCGTTGTAATTAAGAGTAACGTATTAAATAAAAGAAGGCATTATTAGGTATTTTCTCTTGTAACAGGCGATCATTAAAATAAATGATAAGTAAGAGAGAAAAAGGTAGCTATACACGTGGCGCCCAACGCCGGTGCGTTCGCTCCTTTCTTAGAATTCATATATTGAGTGCGGTTTTCTGAGAAGAGTGGCCAACTTTTTACGCGCCAAATTCTTATTACAATGAAGTACGAATACCACCGCGCATTCCGTAGGCTCGAGCCCTCTACGGCTGCTTGTGCAATCTGTGACGGCTACATCCCGCCACCCGCTTTTAGAGGCGTTGAACCCATGCTGTATCTTTGATGCACCGTTTATGACCATTTCGATTCCATCGCTCCCAAACGGTACGTAAACATTACGTAAAATATTTCCTGTTAGGGTTAGGGGTTTAGAATTATAAGATGATTCAAATTTTTTAAGGTAATTCAAAAGGACACCGAAGAATTTCTTAATAAAAGTCTTTCTTAGTTTCAGTAATTTCCTGTGAATTTTTCAGATTTATAAAATTCAGATTATAAATTTGAGAAATGTATGTGACTTTGTATTTGGGAAATTCACGGTATTTCAAAATTTTTAAATTTTTTAGTTAAATTTAAAACGGTATAAACCTAATAGTACCTACAAGTTTCACATAAGTAAAAGTAAACAATAGCACTAATATGCGCTTAAAAATCCATTAGAACTTACAAACATATACCTACGTTGTTTCTAATTTCCCGATAACTACAACAACCTACTCTATTTTCCTAATAAAACATAATAAAAAACACAATGAGGTACATACAAATATACAAGTACAACTTACATAACATTCTATTTCTACAAGAAATTCTCACAGTATCACATCATTTTACTCTCGTGTTGGATTTGATATATATAATATCATAACACGAGGAGCTGAGCTAATGATTAGTCGGAGACCGAATGCGGGGGCACGATGAAAATGGAGCATTACCGAGAATAGCTATCTCATTTTATATACTAGCTGGTGCCCGCGACGTCGTCCGCGTTCTGGATGAAAGGTACCCTATGTCCCTTCATCATATAAGTAAGTTACCTATAGCTTGGTTACTTGAAAGATGTTTTTTGTCTCTAATTTATGTATTGTTTATGTATTTTTAAGTAAGTCGAAAAGCACTTATTGAAATGTAATTAACAAACTAGTTAACAACAATAGTGGATAACAATAATTTATTAACTAGTGACAAGCAAACCCTTAACTAAACAAAAAAAAACAAATATCTAAATGAGTCACACACTTAACCATTGAAATGTTGAGGGTCGAAGGTTGTTAAGATTAAGATTAATATCGTGTCTAAAGTATTTCATGTGACTGTATTTTCAAGCTTTTTCGACATTGTTATCGCGAATCCACACAAAATGCACTATTAGGAACTCTGTCATTTTTTTTTGTATGAGGCCACAACCAATTGTAAAGGATTTACAAACCAAAAGCCTTTTTTGAATTTTTTTAAGTAAATTTCGTTAGACTCTGCAGGATATCTGAATTTCACCGAAATAAGTGATTGTTACGTCCAAATTCGTCTTCGTGGAATTACCTACTTACCAGGAATCAAATACCTAATTATTGTATTAATAATATACTCAAGAAATATACTTTTAAGGTTTTAATATTGTATTTATGGAGCATTATAAATTGTAATTTTCCAATAATTTTCCATTTGCTTCTCCCACCGGAACTTTTAGGAACACAATAAGCCGACTGGGAACTGAGGAGATAATTACTTTATGAACACTGCTGTCTTTTCTTTAGAGTTTAGAGACATTTAAAAGGAAATAACACTGTAATTTAATATTAAAGCACCTTTGAATTTATATTGCAATAAGTAATAACTTTGGTGAATTACACTACTTGATTGTAATATCAATCAACGCGGCGTCAATGACTAATTATGAAGCAAATCACATCATCAATCAATCATTATTGCCGTTATTTTCTCTTCATAAGAACCTTTCCTGGAATTCAAAGAAAATTTTTAAAAAAATTCCCGAATTCGTTCAACTTCAACTTCTCGGGTTTCTTTCTCCAAATTAACTTTCTCGAGTTTTGCTCTTATCAACACATTTTGCGATTTATTTTTATTTTCCTGTGTGCTATTTTTCTGTACTGTCATCTTTATGCTTAACAATTTCAACTTGTCACTTCTCCGAGGATTATCTGTAGAATTTTAATGGATGTACCCATTATAATTTTTATGCTTCGTTTTTTTATCCTTATATAAACATTGTTTAAAATTACTGACTCTCCATAATATGTTTTTTAAAAGTATTTTCGAAACAATGGTGGCTTGAGTAAAATATACATCTTTCTCTCTCTCTTTCTCTATCTACACGAGCTTCTTCAGACCCTAAGATTGGTCGTTAGTTTCTTGAACTTTTCCTAGCAACGACTAGTCGGAACAGCAATTGTTCAATTACTTAATGAGGCTTTTAAACTTCTTTCAGCTATTAGTTCATGCTATTATTAATCGTATCTGAGATTATTTTTCGCTTTTTTTATTTTAATCATTATTTTTCTGATCCTGTAATAACACACTGAAGAACGGTTTCGTTCCAGATCTTTTACGTCCAATATACGATTCAAAAACTGTTTTATTATTTATCATCTTTCAATCTTCAAAATCTTCGTAATTTGACAAGATACTTATCCGAGGACAAAGCATCACAAACATGTGAGTTTCCAACGCTGAAATAATTTATTTATTACAGACACCGTTAAAGAGTCTTTTGATAAATCACGATCTAAAATACCAATCATCGAGTCTGTTTCCATTGTCGTGCGTCCAAGAGATAAGTAATCCGGCGGTGAATACAGGCTTTTATCCAAGTACCAGGTAACAGGCATTAACTCCGCATTGGCCTCAGTAGGTTGTTAAAAAAATCGGGGCAAGTTACGACTCAACGATGAAATTTGAAACTTATTTATACATAATTTAATCATTTGAATTTGGTGAAATAATTTAGAAGTAGATAGTGCGTTTTTAGGTACCACAAAAATTTTAAGGTGTCGTGGGCAGATCGTAGAATTGGGCAGATCGTAAAGTATGAAATAAAAATCTTTCACCAAAAGTCAAAAATAGATGCGACGACGAGTGAAGCGAAGAAAAGCGAGGAGGAGCGTGTTAGGTTTACTTGGAAATAAAGGGGAGCCGAGCGAAGCGGAGCGGAGTGAAGCGACCCTCTCAGTTTTAACAGAAATATGATCTGCCCGATTCTACGAAATGCCGACGACATATATACAAAAACAAAGTTTGGAAGATGACTTCAAAAGAGTAGCCGGTCCAGAATGGATGAGAATCAAAAGAGATAGGTGGAAGTCTTTGGGGAGCCTTTGTCGAGGGACAAGCTATAAAACCTCATTGTACCTATTTACAGTAATAAAGGCTTATTTTATTTATACACAAACAAATTTAGATCTATTGCGTTCATAACAAGTACTTAGTACATGAAAGACATTTTTAACTATCAAATGGTAAAACAGTAATGCCGTCGGTGATAAGTATCTAAACTTACTTAACATTTAAAGGGGAAGTCTCACCAGACATTTGTGATTGCAAAAATGATTATAGGTACTTAAACAGATTTAAAACTTTTTAGATTCGATTTCGAGATTGGTAAAACTTGGAGGAATTATTCCTCGAGATGTATCTCGGAAAGAGATGAAACCCAAACCCAAACCCAAAGATGTTTTGCATATATTTAATAACGGTGTTTACTTCATATTACATTAGTATTATATTGACTTCTTCATTCTTAGATTTTCCATGTTTATGTAGGCTATGATATCAAACGACTACAAATAAATTATTTATTCCTTTATTGAAATATTACTTTGAAATATAGTTGAATACTTTGAATACTTCAGTGTTGCCTATAAATCCCTATGACAGAGGATTACTTCGAATTCTCACTCGAGTGGGCAAGCTACACTTTTGAATTTCCTCAAAGATATGTCCCGGTAGAAATATAAATTCTATGTTTAACTTTATACTTCTAAAGGCAGGTTGATATTCACTATTTTGTAAAACTATACATTTTATAAGTGACTAGCTGTTGGACGCGAATTCGTGCATGTAAATCATTACAACTGAACAAGCGAATGTTTCTAAGTTAGAATACGGAAAGTACTTAGTGAGAGAACTAATCACCAATTTTAAAGATTTCACCACACCGGCGATATAAACTATTGTTACTAGGTACAATCAAAGTGCTTTTATTTTTAAATAATTATTAAAATATTTCTGGTCGAACAAAACGATAATGCTATACTTTAAAAGTTTGTAAGTAAATTATTTTTAAATAAATTAAGAAAATCCATAGTAACATTCTAGGACTTTGGAACGATGGCCGGTCTTTGGGCGAGCTTGACGGCTGGCTGTCTGGCCTGGCCAATAAACTTAAATCTACTTAACTAAAGGGGTCCGACTGTTCCCGGAGCCGTGGGGTGAACCACAGACGGTAAAACCAGTAGGTACCTACTGGGCATTACTAATAAAACTAATAGTTAACTAAATCTAATCTAGATTTTATATAATACTAGTATTCTCCCGCGACTTCGTCCGCTTCCGATCGTTACCCGCTGGAACACCCGCTGGACTAATCTGAGTTTGTTAATCTGAATCTGACTAAAGTTTCATCAAAATCGGTTCAGCGGTTTTGGAGTCCATACACACCACACATCGCCTTTTATATATATTAAGATAATAAATAAATTTAATTAAATATTAATGCCTAAGTAATTCCATTATTCCACATACATTATTTCAGTTAATAATATTATAATAGATCTACACATTAGTAAATGATAGTCAACTGCACCGGTATCTACTGTAGTACGGCGTAGCTGCAGTATGCCTTTTTTTTGGAGGGGAAATGACGTTTACGCGCTGTCCCCGTCGACGAGGGGGAGTGTGGGGCTCGCCCGGCGAAGTGACTTATCGCCAGGAAAATCCACTAAAACCCTCCGCATTCCACCATCAGCGGTGAAGTGTGAGTCCGAGATCACAGCGAGGCCTTGTCATCGGGTCCGTACACACATCGGCAGTATGCCTACTCTAGTTTTAAATGAAGATTGATCTGTTTATTATATAATATTTATTTGTACATTTCGCATAATCGCATAAGTGGACTTTCTCAATGGACATAACGTGGGCATATTCTCAGACAGTTATGTAAAGGGACACGTAGGAGTCAAATTATTAGGTGCTGTTAAGCCGATCTTATAACAAAAATGATATCTTCTATAACCTTTATGGAATTATTGTAGACCGAATATAGATAATGAGCTATTTCTGAGAAGAGTAGTTACACAACATAACTTACCCATAATATATATAGTTTTTTTGCTTGCTTTTGCTTCACATTGCCAATTTTCTTTCGGAACTTTAGATAATTGTGGATTTCTTATGTAAATGCTTATCGATTGTGGTTCTATCTTCTTCTTCTTCTTGTAGTGTCATTTTCTATCGGAGGTCGTTATCATCATGGCTAACCTAACCCTCGAAAAGCTCGAAAGAGCAATCTGGTACCTACTTTGGCCATACCATTCGCGGAGATTCTTGAGCCAAGAAGTACGTCGTCTGCTCGGCTTGCGTCTGTATTTTGTATTTTCCCCTGCATGATCAGCTGCAAGGACTTCTCGCCTGTTTTGTGGCTTTTATGGTTTTCAAAACCTCCACCTTCTTGTTCAATCTCTGCAAAACCGTCTGGTTCCTTATTCAATCTGTCCACATATTCATGATTCGCTAAGATGGTAAGAAGTGAAACGCTGAAGTCTCAACATTAATTGAGGAATAGAAAGATACGATTGTTTTCCTCTTTTTTTCCTATTTCAGTCTTATTTTTCATGTTCTTATGGCAGGTTTTTCATGGGGATTTTTCTAATGGGAAGAGCGATAAACAAGGAAGCTATGTGTCAATAATTTACAGGAAAAACTGCATCCGTGCGAAGCCGCGGACTGGTCTAAACGTTATTATTGATTCAGATATAATTCATCAAATTCTTATTGCATCCATAAAGAGGAAATAGATGAGAAAGAGATATTTTATTATATTAATCAAATAAGCCTTTTTGATTACTCGAGATACAAATATGGATTAAATATCATAAGAGAATTTGTTGTGTATGTATAACACAAGATTGTTCCGGATGTGCCCGTACAAAGTGTTAGTGTACGTAGTACCGCATAAATTCGATGCGGGCGTTCGTTTCGTTCGATCCGAGCGCGGTCGTGGTATTTCGCCAGTAGGTGGGTCGCCTGATCTCTCCAGCGGTATTGCAATGCACATCCGGGCCGGTCGATACTACAGGCGACTTGCGTTGCGCGGTACCGAGCCATCCACGCCACCCCGCGCCGCTAATACGGCCCCCTCCCTTCTTAAAAACCCCTCCACGGCGACTCACATCGATTCGTGCCTTGATAATTAAACGCTACTTGCGAAATGTTATCCACTAACAGGAAATAAAACCCACGCATCAAAATATTACATAAACCGTCAAAAGAAATTATGTAGAAATGGGTTATTATACTTAGATGATTTTCATTTGAACTTTTCACCTCACCATAGGGTACTTCACAAAAATACCTAATTACATCGAGCTAAACAAAACACTCAACACGTGTCCGATTTCACTAAGCTTTTTTTTTTAACATCAAAAATTCAAAAATCTCAAAAATTCAATCTGCTGCCAAAGTATAACTGAGACTTTTGCTATTTGAGTAGGTATTAGGTATTCCCTTAATACAATACCTAGCTAGACAACACCATATTTTAAGTAACTGACTGTCTTAATTTATTTAATCAAATTAAAAGATTCATTCTAAGATATTCTAGTAAACAAAAATGTTCAAAAATGTTCATTTAAATAATAATTAACAATAAGCATTCTTCCAAGCTCTATTATAATTTCCGAGATTATAACTTTATATTATTATTATATTATTTAATTTAGTTCAATTTTTCAATTTCAATTTCTTACTTTAGTTCAACAGATTTGATACAATTCATCTGGTCCTGGTCTGCTCGCCGTAGAGCTCTTTAGAGTTTTCTAATTGGTTCAAAGGCTTTACCCCCCCTACTCCCCTCACCCTCCCATGAAGCAACAGGTCGTTCGTAGATAATGTTACATGCACTTACAATTATTAGGAACGAGTAGACGTCACAACATGATTGGCATCTTCATATTGTGTTCGCTCAATAATTAGCACACTGGAGTGGCAATTACTGGGCTAATTATTATGAAAGCCTAGAATCCTACAGGCTTTCATAATAATCAGTCGATTGATCAGATCTTGGTTTATGGTTTGGGTTTGAGATGCAAATATTGAAGGGTCGTTGTTAGTTTTCAATTTCTTTTGTCTTTCAGAAAGCTTAGGTAAGCTTAAAATAAGCTTTAGGAGCATCGAAGTCCTGTTTACAAAATATATGTAATTTTTTTTTAATAAACCGTTTTGAATGGCACAACTTGGTTGGGCAAAATTTGGTTGTTGGTTTTTTAATTATATGAATCCTTAAATAGGTAGTAGATATAAATTAAAGTCGCTTTCCGCGTCTGTCAGTCTGTCTGTCGTGATCATCACTGGTAACACACATTGGTCGAAAACTTTTGTTTTATCATTTTGGACGTGGACATGTCGTGAAAATTATTTTGCCCATAAAATGGAATTAGGAATTAGGACTGTGAGAGATTTGTTAATTGTACCTACACCTAACTATAAATATATTTTAATGTCATCACATAGGCTGACGCAAAGATAATTGATTGGTCTCGCTGCGCTCGACTAGATAGAGCGCTATACAAAAGCGATAGCTCCGTGAATGCGGCAACTTTTTATTGTAGTGTGTGTAAAACATCGTCACTTTTTATCACTTTTTACACAGTTTCACTACGCAAACTGGCATTTTATTATACTCAAAATTTTAATAAAACATTCGGCACGTACACATCACAGACAGTTTGCAGTGTGACTTGCTCGGGTACGCCGAATTCGGCGTAGTATTTTTTGCCACATTATACAAGTACAACGGCGGTATCTAGTCGAGCGCAGCGAGGTCAATCATTCATCTATGGGCTGACGGTTCACGTGATGATAGATGGCTATCGTCACTTATAATACAAGCAACGTAACAGGTGCTGCAAGTGAGTTGCTGACTATACTAGGATTTATAGATAAGAGATTAGGAATAGATGGGAAATGAGAAATGGTATCCCTCCTCACTCACCCTACAACTCAATGTAAGGAGGAGGTTCTAAGTGGGTGGGTGATGTAGTTGATAAACTGTGGTAGCTGTGCACTTTAAATATATCTAGACATCTCTGAATTAACTTAACTCTATGACGTAAATAAATCCTAATAGTAAGCTAATTCAACAAATGAATATATCATTGTTTTGTAGAGTTTTTAATTAAGTGTATTTTCATTCAACGCCCTTACATGAAATAGCTTTTGATAACAAACCGCTCTAACTAAACTCCAGTGCACCGTGTTCGGTTAACTTCATCAGTTGCTAATTGGATTAAATTGTCCCGTCCGCTGAGTGTCACGGATGAGCGTCCGTACGAAGGACAATAAACTAACAGAACTTTTAGATTTTTCATGGTATTCTTAGTTGCGTATTGCAACTGTTTTACTTTTGGTGTGACTTTCTTACTGTATTTCTAAGGAATTGTTAACAAACCTACCTACAGATTTTATTTGATTAAATTTCATTATAGGTTCCTTTCCTTTTAATATTTTCTTATTTCTTTAAATATGTTTTAAAAGTTGAATTGCTCTAAAATAAGCTTCTTAGTTCTTCGAATTTAAAATTACTAATTACTTAGCTGACAATAGGTAACGTTTGTAGTCACATAAAATATTCGTTATTATTGCACACATTCTATTTATTATTTCACATAGGTATCAAAAGCATAAAATATCAAAATAAGAATAGGACATAATTAAGCGCTATATTGTGACGTTTAAGGACTTCAGTTTATGTAATTTGGTGGTAATTGCAAGTAATGTAAAAAAAGTTATATTAGCTAAGTGTTGCTTTTCGATGCCATTTAATTCTTCAAATGGCTATGATACGTAAATGAAAGATATAATCTAAATATATGACAAAATTAATTAGTTGCTATCTAATTCAGGAACAGTTTTTGAAATAATTATAAATAGTAGTAATCATTAAAATAAATATTTTTGATTTGATAGCTGACCATACTTTAAAAGTAATAAAGTCACAATATAGCGCTCGCCCAGTCCTACTCTTTGTTACCGCGCGCACATTGTACTCTAACGCCAATTTCTACTTGTCGTTCGCTGTCGAAGACAATATAGGTTTCATATTATAGCCACATTCCTTATACTACTAATCCGTACTAATATTATAAATACGAAAGTCTGTATGGATGTATGGATGTTTGTAACTCTTTCACGCAAAAACTACTGAACCGATCACCATGAAATTTTGCATACACGTTGTCTGGACAACCGGAAAGGACATAGGTTACCTTTCATCCAGAACGCGGACGAAGTTGCGGGCACCAGCTAGTATGTTAGTTAGTAGAATACTGTATGTTATAATTATTAATAATTATATATGAATAACCAATAAGTTTGTGAGGATGCATGATTTAGCTTCACTTTAGTCCGTGTAACAACAATCATTGCTAATTTCATTGAAATCCTAAACAATGTTGATCGCTAGAATTGTACTGAGGTAATAATTATTAGTAAATAATAATAATAAATTAATTAATTAGTAAGTATGTCTTTTATTAAAACGCTTCTTAAAATTTCTTGCTCGTACTTTATTCATAATAAAATATATAAATAGCCTGCGCCCGCGACTTCGCCCGCGTGAAAAAATGAGCCTACCCTGTAAGTTGGACTGTACCTTAGTGTACATTACATATCTGACATCGTGTAAACGGAAGTACCTAGCTGACTAATTGCCTTCTAAATATTATGGTGTAATATTTTGCTACAATGCATCTAAAATCTAGAGTAGCCAATATTATCAGTCTACAGAAAATACTTTAGTATGATCTTGAATAGCAGTTTTGGATTTTATCGATTTTTATACTCGTTGCAAATACACACACGTGGGTTCATTTCGAAGTATTCATTCGAAGCTTTTATCGAATTATTTAAAGCCCTGTATATTATTCACCTGTATATTATCAAAATTGCAATTTAACATTATCTGTAATACAATACAAAAATACCACACAAATATTTATAAACAAACTTTGGTTTGATAACCATTCGTTCGTCAGCGCTCTTTTAACTCATCAACACAGAAAGCTTTTACTTAATCAATAAATCAAAGTTCCACAATAGTTCCCATATGGTAGCCGATTACAAGCCTTTACAAAAAGGCATTTATGATCGTTTCAGCTAAATAACATGAAACATAAATGCTCTTTATTTATTTTTTTAATTTACAAATGGTATAAATGGTTGTAACAAAAATTACAAGCAACTCTAGAGTTAGCGTCGGTGGCTCCATCTCTTGACGAGTAGATTTTCAGAGAGAATATTTTAATTCTTGTGTGTTGCCCCTTCTCTCTCATAGATGTAGGTACGTGTACGCTGCCTTCGATATCTTATCAGCGCATTTGACACTTCCTTGACAGCGATGTCATTCATATATCACGATAAATAATGAATTATAGTAATTAATAAAAAATAGTTTTTGGCCAGTAAGTATTTATCAAGGAATATTTATTATTATTACTATAACTACTATTAATGATGAATTGAAATGAAAAAATCAATTTAAGACTTGTTCTGTTGACGAGACCCATCTAGTGGCAAATAGAGGAACTGGCTATCGGTTTTATAGTAAAGTTCTTGAACGGCTCATTATTCAGAAACACAGAACACAGAATGTGTGAAATTTCTTTATAACTTTGCTGGCTTGGTTTCATATTATCTTTGTTTTCTCGTTTTAAAATACATTTTATGTTAATTCTAAATTTGTTTACCTAATTTTTATCCTAAAAAAATTCACAATTATTATTTTAAATTAATATACTTTATTGCGGTTTATTATTTTATAATATTTATAAACTTATTTTAAGTTATATGACATTGGCATTAAATCCAAGTAAAGAACGCACAAATTATATTGATAAAAAAGTTTTATAAATTATTAACAGTTTCAAAGTTACGGTTTTAAAAACCGTAATTTATCGATATATTCAAGAGTAGGGTGGGGTTAGGGAGTTGGTCTGAAATGAGATCACCCAAATAATTATTTTCTTGTGACGTTCGACGATACGAAGGGGATCGCAGTATTCGCAGCCGAGGGAGCACAAACAAAGTAGAGGCATGCGAGATGCGAGGCATCCTCTTCCACAGATACCTAAATAGGGATGTGGAACTTACAATCGATGTATTAATTCTATTTCGCATGTAACATCGATCTTAGCATTCAATTATTGGTTGCTAATATTATTAATAGCAATGATTAAATTATAAGTGTAAATAATTATTTTGATTTACTAGATATTATTACAAAACGTATTTCAATACTTTAAAATATCAGAATGCTTTTATATTAAAAAAGCTGTTAGTTAATTAATAATTATATAAAGAGCAGGTCGAAGTTTATGCTTTAAAACCTAATCAATAATTGAATATAAAACTATGCGATATCTGACTGCATCTGGTTACATTATCCTTTGAGATTCATACAAATCACTTGTATTATAATCAAGTACCTAAGTAAAAAAATTATATCGACTAGTCCGCACCAAACTTGAGGCAAATTTATTGATCTTTGAAGTTGTCGCAAGTTATTATGGAGTTTATTTTATGCAACTTTTAGTCTTTAAATATTTATGTATATCGTGAAAATTAAATGTATAATGACTGTTTGTTTCCTGTATAAATAAAAAAATTAAAAATTAAAACAGGTATCAGACAATCAGGGGGGACGCGCGAATTGTACTTGCGCGACTCTGTACATGTAAAGGAGGACCGACTCATGAAAAAGTGGCGGAGCTTTAGTAGAATTGGGGCGTAGCGCTCTAGTGGTATTTTTATTACGGTGGTTTCATGAACTACAAAAGCAACCAATCACAGATTATAAAGTTATATGTCTAAAGACAACCAATAATATCCGTAACTAACTTTACTAACTTTAGAAGTTCGATACTCGACTCGATAGTTGTTTGGCGCGGACTCTACTCGTGTTGACTCATTCGTTCGCTTCGTTCGCATCGTTGCGTTGATCGTAACGAACGAACTTAATAAAAAAACAGTACATCCCTAAGCGGCCGTCTTTCTGCTTGTGTTCTCTACTATATGAAGCATAATTCTTAATTTTTTTATTAATAGTATACGATTTTATTGTTTTCTTTGGTTTACATACATAATTTGTGATTAAATTTATTGTTTCTTCAAATAATCAATCATGACTTGGGGTTTCGTTACTTGTGGCCCAAACGAAGCGCTCGTTGTTTCGGGTAAGTATTTACTAAACGTTTTATACGTTTATTCCCAATAATATTATTTGATATATTAATTTTAAATACATTAAAATTGACCGCATAAGTAATAAATTATTTTATAGTGGTATTAACACTCGAATCCCTATGCAATTATATCACGCAGTCTGGCTGGCGCCAACTCCTTTTATTTTTGGACAAACATAAATTAAATAGAGTTCCCCAGTCGCTTTTGAGAATTTCACAGTATTTTCTAATTGTGTAGATATTTTTTATATTAATCTAAATAATCGGACGAAAAATTCTATATTATATTTTTTGTTGTCATACCTACACAGTTTTCCACAAGAATTAGCTTTGGTTTTCACATAATATAATTATGCACCTTTCTAAAAGCAGACAGTTTATAATATAAAAATAATTTATTCTAGTGATTTAGCATTTTAAATGAGTATTTGGTCTGAATATTTGATGAATAATGGAACTAAAGTTCTTCTTCTTCTTCTTCTTAGGTTTAAATGGCAATGCGGCTCATTTTAAAATGGCCATTATCTGCCAGTGTCAAGTTAATAAATAAAGTAAATAAAGTTAATAAACTTTTTAAATAATTTAATCTATTTAATATTATCAATTTCATCTAAATAATTATATATTTAAAAAGTATGCATAAAGCTTGATAATAATTTGTAATTTACTTTACGGGCCAACAAAAGTAATTTTTGGTATGAAGGATATTGTAAATATTGTAAACACTAAAAATAAACAAATGCAGATTGTTTTAATCATGTTATGTATTTTAATTTGCCTCACTCACACATAAAACGTGTTCATTAAACTGTATTATTTATACATTTATATTATATATATACAAATTGTTTTATATATTTATATAATATATAAAATGAAGTCGTGTTAGTTTCACCATTTAAAGAACTCAAGAATAGCTGGACCAATTTTCATGTTTCTAATTTATCTCTTCCCCGAATAGCAGAATATCTATAAAAACAATGGGCCACTTGATGGTAATGGTAGATTTGTGTATTGCAAGATAACAGGCCTAAATGTGCTGAATTATATTTATTCTAAATATAAACTGATAATGTTTCTGGTTAGTGTTATTATCAGTTTCTTTGCAAGTGTCATAAATACGCACAAAATAACTGGAGATAAATATGATAACTTCCTAAATATTTTTGTCAATATAGGTAATGCTCAATCTTTTGATATTAAAGTTGTACTAAGATGACCCTATAGTACTAAGATTTTAATATTACCCATGAACCCTAATGAAATTTTTATTTTGTATTTTTTAAAGATAAGTATTCAAATAAATCTTAAATTCATCTGAAGATGATTAGTCATTTTTTCTTAAAATCTTTTGTGCAGTACTTGTGGACCACTATGTGACCACTTAGAAATTTTAAATTATTAAATTATGTAATTTTCCTAAGAGTGAGAATTTGAATTTCAGGATGCTGCTACTCAAAGCCATTGTTGGTTCCGGGCGGCCGCGCTTTCGTGTGGCCAGCAATACAGCGTGTTCAGAGGATATCTCTAAATACTATGACACTACAAGTTGAGTCGCCAACTGTGTATACCAGTCAGGGAGTACCAATTTCTGTGACCGGAATTGCTCAGGTACTTAAGTGTAATTTTTCTATATTTAAATAAAATATGACAAGTTATTAAAAATTCTGTGTCTTGTCTTATCTCGTCGGAATTCCAATCAGATAAGCAGCATTGTCAAGAAAAATTGTCTTCATTTATTATAATATTTGTAACTATTATACGACTACAAAATAAATATCTCAGATGAAAATTATAGGAAGTGAGTACAAAAAATACTGCAATTGATAGAATCATCTCAAGGTTATTTCAATTAATTTAATTCAAGAGATAGTAAAACTATATTTTTTTATTAAAAACATTGAATATATAGTGCAAACTACTTTTTTAAACATCATTATGCCTTATTGTAGTTAATAATAATAATAGTGCATTTATTAGCTCCACACAATCACAAAACCACAGAATATACAGACAATGTTAACATAATTGTTACATACATAAGCAATGGTCGTAACTGTATGGGATCCTGGTGCCTGTGGTAGGTATTGAAAAATACTTGTGTTACAAGGTCACCAGCTATTATTTATTTGTAATGTTCTTTTAAATACACTTATCTCTATATATATAAAAATTTCGTGTCTCGTTTTTTTAGGCACATATGGTTACCATATGTGTTAAAAAGTAAATAACTACTGCTGACAAAATCACCATCTAGACACCCCCCCCCCCCCCCATGTCATAAAAAATAAGCAAAGCAAAAACCTACCACCCCCCGCCTTATGAAGTCCACTACTGAACCGATTTTGATAAACTTCGTAACTATGTGTAATTTGGTCCAATTTAAAAGATATGATAGTTTTTATTTTGAACCCGGGTGAAGCCGTTAGCGTGTAGTATTATATGTATTTATCATAGATTAATAAAGACACATATAAAATCTATGCTATTTATTCAAATTGTACACTGAAACGTCATAGATGTGCTACTTCGTGACTGGAAGTCGTATTTGGTCGTTCCAATTAGTGTGACGAATGTTAATGGCCATCAATGATAATAAATTAACATTTTATTTCAAGGAGCTGATCTCATATTTTCATTTATGCAATTGTTCTTAGTTTTTTTTAATTAGTGGAGTTCGTAATTGCAATTACAGTATTTAATAGTATCTTAAAATTATGACTATATAAAATGAAATAGCTGTTTATTTATTTATTTTATTTATTTATTTCAAAAGGTTTACTAACTATAGACATACTTAATCACAATATACAACACTTACAGAAAGGACCATTATACAAGTATGAATTTAATTTATAGGAAAGCAGAACATTATTAGAGATTAATTAAATTATATTATGTTATAAATGAATAAAAAAATCAATAAGATTAAAAATACCAAAATGAATATATATTTTTTTATATATGTTTATTAAAACGAATAATTGTTATTATAAAAGGATAGTTCAAATTAAAACTATCCTTAATTAATTTTGTGAATAATCACTTTATTGTTTTCTATGCTCCTATAATATGCTACTGTAAAAAAACGTATATTAAGCATAGTAAAAAACTCTTTTCAAATTACATACGAATAACAGAGACAGAGAACAAAAGTTTATATAACAGTTATAATTAAAAAATAATCATTGCTTTTGTTATTTTAATTCTTTCATATATATATGATTTCAGGTCAAAATTCAAGGTCAAAATGCCGAGATGCTACTCTCCGCTTGCGAACAGTTCCTTGGCAAAACCGAACACGATATTCAACATATAGCCCTGGTAACCCTTGAAGGTCATCAGCGTGCTATCATGGGATCTATGACTGTGGAGGAAATATACAAGGACAGAAAGATTTTCTCTAAAAAGGTATGTAAATTTTATATCAGTATTTCATTGTCCGATAACAACAGACTATAGCTTAAGCTAGGTATATTGTTTTAGTGATGATAAGGTATGTAGTGTGACCTTGTCGAGTATGATAGAAAACATTTGCAATTAGCTAATGTTTAATATTTTTGTACATATTCATAAAATAACAATCGTGGACTAATTAACATCAGGATTCACAATTGTAACATAGACATATCCACATGGTTAATTTGTAACAACCTGTGTTGATATATTTTAATGATTGCACAAAAAATTTGTTGTATATTGTATCTGTTGATTGTTGTATAAGCTAGCTAGCTAACCTCAACCCGAACACTTGTTAATCTCCTATTAATAAGGTGTAAATTTGCACAACAAATTTTTGTACCTTCTCGTAGACAACCGAACAGATTTAAGATTGGAAAGTTTTTCTTAAATATTGTGTAAAATATGAAAAAAGAAATAAAAGTAACCAATTAAACTTTAGTGTAGAACTTAAGTTAATTAATAAGCCTAAAAATACAAAAGGAAAATTTTTATTACTGAGAAAAGTTTTTTTTAGCAAAAGTAAGTCAGTATTTTGTATATAATTATTATTACAACACAATAATATGTGATATAATAACACTATCAATAATATATTTTTCTATGATTATGCGGACATTAGTTTTGCAATATTGTAGTTGTCAAAAGAAATTTATACGAAAATTGCTATGGTGTATGCTATAATTTTTCAGGTTTTCGAAGTTGCCTCAAGTGATCTAATCAACATGGGGATAACTGTGGTTTCTTATACCCTAAAAGATATAAGGGATGAAGAGGTATGTGTCAATTTTATAAAAAAAAAATACTTTTTTCTTCTACTTTTTTCCGACATAGTCATTATACCTATCTATTAATATAAATAGTACTTGTAGATGCTTCAATACTGTTCTACTTTGTCACAAGTAATTGGTGTTTTCTTCGCATCCCTATTTCTCTTGCACAATTCCCATTTAAGTATTTTTAAGTTAAGTTTAATTACAGGGAATACTATTTGAAATCATGTATGTAGGTAGGTAATGCTTTTTAATTAATCTTAGCAAACCTTTTTTCCTTCAAATAAAACTTTCCTTTAAAGTATAAAAATGTAAAAATAATTCAATCGATATAATTTTATGTCCAAAAAATGCATTATTTTAAAATATGTAAGAGTTTAGTTGAAGCAAATTCTTACAAATAGCTTATAGGAGGAGAAAAGACTCTCCGTTTGACTTCGGTTGGTCTGACGACATAGTAAAATTAATAGGAAAGAACTTGATTCTAAAAGCAGGCGTTGACTGACTGTATGGCACGCCACGGCGCAATGATTTAAGCACTCACATAACTTTGCATGCGGCGAAGTGCCGAAGCATGCTGTGGCATGACGCGGAACGCTACGGCCTCTTGCTATTGAAATAAAGCAGTGTGAATACTAAGATCACTGCAATAAGGTTAGTCATTAAACTATAGCAATAATAGGTTTAGGAAAAATTTACTTGCCGTGACGTGCTGTGCCAGTGAGCGCAGGCCTTAATAGTACATTTTGTTGACAGTGTATGGATAAAGGCCTATGCCCAGCAGTTGCATCCGCTTTTAATATGATAATGATGTTGATGAAAATCTCAAAATAAAGTGGACCCCCGTTAATCCGGCCCTCGGCTAGTCCGGCACCCCCTGTAATCCGACATGGTCTATTATTCATTATTTCTATTGAAAATTTTCGTTCTTCAGAGTACATAATACATATGTACATATATAACATGTAGAATCTTATCATTGGATCTGTAATTTGTCGGATTACAAGGTACTCTTTCGTAAAAAAATCCGGACTATAGGGGCAGTCTTAGGCAGTACTCTATAATCCGACAAATTCGCTAATCCGACTCTGCCCTGCAAACTGTTTGTCGGATTACCGGGGGTCCACTGTAAATAGAACTTGAATGTGTATGTTCCTTTTTTCATTTTGTTACGTGCTCAATCTTCTTGGTTCGTGATTTTTAGTTGCATTTTGTGAACTGACACTTACATTAATGCCACTATTGACTGCTATGACGTCGTTTTGGTAACTATATGCTTAGAATTATTATAGTGTTGAGAATTAGTGAATTATTTAGTATTAGTGAATGACCACCAAGTCTTGCCGTCCACAAATTACACATTAGATTTTTCTGCTTTCCTTTTATCATGACGCCAGGAAGCAAAGGTAAGTCCAATCAAAATTATACTGTGTGTTCATCTATGAGACTCTTAAAGCGACTACAGCGCACAGAAATGTGGACACTGAAAAAAAAATTAGCAGAATGTTTTCTTTTTGTTAATGTCTCAATGCATGTCAGATAACTAATATTATAGGAAATTGAACTAGGTTTTTTTTTTTTTTTTAAATTAATCCTGTATTATTAAAGGCATAAATTGTGTACTTAACACAAAACAAAAAATGTTATTTTGATTGTAATGTATTTAAAACGAGCTATTGTTAATTCAAATATATTATTGTTATACTGAATAAACGTCGGGTAGTATTTCAACTAACTATTAATAGTATTTTTTTGGATTAAATATTGCGAACTTTGAGTATCGTATCCATGAATGTCCGACTATAACTCGTAGTTGATTTTAGATATGCTTATTTCTAGAATTCTATTGAAATTTCTAGAATATTCAAGAAAACACATATAAACTTAGTTAATACTGTTAGGTACCATGTAAACCAGCTACTGTCAATTACAATTCCCTACAATTAAATCATCCTTTAATTTTGAAGTTTGGATAAGACGAAAGTCATGTCTAAAGAGCATATTCTCCAAGAACCGTTGAGGATGGCTCTTGAAGTTGAGCAGGATTATATGTATATGTATGGGACAAAGGGTCCATTTAGGCGGAAATAACTAACTAGAGGCTGACTGTAGAATCTGGGTTGGACTGAATTCGGGAAACTGCGTCATCTATTTTCATCACTTTTGCCGAAATGTCTTTACACCAATGCCTATAATCAGTGCATCGTGTCAGTAATGCACGTATGGTGCGGAAACGTGGCCTCTCACAGCAATACCGGTCCGTAAATTCAGTCCCTTCGCGATCTATGGAGGGTTCTTTGGTGGATAGGATCAGAAATTCTGAAATTCCCCGAAAAACCAAAGTTGTCATCATAGGCGAGAGGATTTGCAAGCTGAAGAGGCAATGTGGCCAGTCACATCAGTCGCAGAACGAATAAACGAAGGGGTAGACGATTTCTCGATAGAAGGGCAGAGGACCTTATGAGGTGGCGAGCCTTGGGAGAGGCCTATATGCCAACAGTGCAGAAACAGGCTAATATAATGATTATTGATTTTGTGCTTGTATCTCAAATGGATAGAGCGTTAAGGAGATTTCTACCGAATTCTTCCTCATGGCATCTGCATTCCGAACTTAAGCAATTATAATTGTGAAATATTAATGATGGAATAATATGACTGTATGCGCTTTGTACGCTTTGTAGTAGTAAAACCTTATTTTATTACATCGGCTCTAACAACGATTATAATTATTTCATTGTATTCCTTACTAGGGATATTTGAAAGCTCTCGGCATGGCTCGTACTGCCGAAGTGAAACGCGATGCACGCATCGGAGAGGCTGAAGCTCACGCCGAAGCCAGGATAAAAGAAGCGATGGCTGAAGAGCAACGAATGGCTGCAAGATTCCTGAACGACACTGAAATCGCTAAGGCACAGCGAGACTTCGAACTAAAGAAAGCCGCTTATGATGTCGAAGTTCAAACTAAAAAGGTATGGCTATTTCAGTAAACTCATTGCCTATTTTGAGATTGATATTTTTTAAGTATTTAAAAAAATACTAAAGTTTCGAGGTTTTAAGTATACCTATTACCACTAGAATGGTTTAACCTAAAGTTCATGATGATTTCTTTTTTTTTAATTAGTATCGATTGAGTGGTTTGTTTATCTTTAAAAACTTAACGGAGTTGCTTCATTTGAATCGTATATTTCATTTGAATTTTTATATATTTATACGTAATTTTTTTATAGATTTATATAAAATTAAATAGAATGAACAAATTTGTAGTCAAAAAGTTTATATTGTAATATTTAATGAACGTAAAAAATAATTGTTTTTTTAAAAGTTGCACAATATAAGTTATAAGTTAAGTTGCACACACAAGTATATAAGTTATATGTTTGCACAGGCTGAAGCGGAGATGGCATATGAATTGCAAGCAGCCAAAACCAAGCAACGTATCAAAGAAGAGCAAATGCAAATTGCAGTCGTGGAGCGTACTCAGGAGATTAACGTTCAAAAGTGGGAGGTGCAGCGGCGAGAGAAGGAACTGGAAGCAACTATTCGCAGGTCATTTTCAATTTATTCATTATTACTCATGAGTTGTGCTACATAAAAAAACGTAGCATGATCGTTAAGCATTATTTTATTTATGTATATCATTTTAGTATACTTACATCAATATTATAACAAAGACAAGCATTTCTAATGTTTCTATTTTATTTCTAAATTACAGACCAGCTGAAGCTGAAAAGTTTAAATTGGAAAAATTGGCGGAAGCCCACCGATTGAAAACAGTCTTGGAAGCGGAGGCTGAAGCTGAAGCTGTTAAAGTTCGCGGAGAAGTAAGTTAATATGAAAAATAATTATAATATTAAAATGTAAAATATTTATTATAATACTAAATTATCAATGTCCATGTTACTTTCAGGCGGAGGCGTACGCAATCAAAGCTAAAGCTGCAGCCGACGCCGAACAGATGGCTAAGAAGGCCGAGGCTTGGAAGGAGTATGGTTCAGCTGCAATGGTTGACATGATGCTTGAAACACTGCCAAAGGTAAATATCAGCGCGTCGCGTCTCTCTGTGAGCTGACGCTTCATAATCTCAGTTCCAGGACATACTTGGGCCTCCTACTCTACGCTTATTACTCCCACTATGTGTTCTGCCCACTGCCATTTCAACTTACAGGTCTGCCGGCATATGTCGGCTATAACTTTAGTAAGTCTACGGATCTTCCCATTTCTGATTCGATCTCGCACTATAACCCTAAGCGTAGCCCTCCCCATAGCTCGTTGAGCAAAGTTTACCGTTCTTACGTGATCCATACTTAGAGACCACGTTTCAATTCAACGATATGTTATCTTGATAATAATATGTGGCCATCCGAGCAGGATTCGACGATTGTCCTCCTTCTAGAAGTTGGCTCTACCTAATTGGACTATTTGTCCAAAGTATATGTACTGACTATGAGTAGTAAAGAGTCAGTCTGAGGTTCTCAAATGTGCCGTCAAGCATTTACATATGTTTGTTAATGTAACAGGTGGCAGCAGAAGTGGCGGCTCCGTTGTCGCAAGCGCGCAAGGTGACGATGGTGTCGTGCGGCGGTGGCGAAGTGGGCGCCGCCAAACTCACCGGCGAAGTCCTCAATATTGTACAATGTATACCCGAACTAGTTAAGGGTGTCACCGGCGTCGATATCTCCAAGGTATTTATATATACGAACCCAAAAATTTTTTTTCTTTGTGTGGAATGAGAATGAGAAAATGGACAAAAGTACTGAAAAAAAAGTAACGTTCAACACATTTTGACTGTCGAAGTAAAGGCATAGACAACTTACTTTTTAGTGTTTTATTTCCATTTTAATTCCGCCCAGTCAGTTTCCAGTCAAACGCATGACACATTTTTAAAAGCGTAATTTAGTTCTCATAGCTAATTTAGATTTAGGTATTATCTAAGCAGGATGTTACGATGAGCGATTGAAAGCTTTCAGACATACATACATGTCGTAAAATATTCTAAGTGATGTTACTACTTTCATCCCCTTAAAATTTTTCTATTAAATACTGTGATATAGACAGTTGCACAATTTTACATTAATGTTAAATAATAACTTTTTAAAAAATGGATAAAATCGGTTTTATTTTTACGTTACAACACAATTAAAAAATGCAATAAAACCGTATGTACTGAATTGCACACAATAATTTTTTTTATTACCTAATTAAAAATATTCTCTCTAACACACTTGCGACTTTTGTTTCTCTATTAGTTTAATAGTGATTAGTCACGAGACATATCTTGAGCATGTTAAAACTGATTAATCTAAATACTTCCATTGTCTTAATATTGTCTAACACCATGTTCATTTATCATTGTGCACTGAGAGCTAATTTCATGACGTAAAATTCAATGTTTTGAAGATTTCATAGAAAAATATTAAAAAAACAATATCACAGTCTTTTTTAAATGCTCTGATTTCTTTGCGAGTTTTGTCCGTTTCGAACGTTCCATATTACTGAAATTATGTTCCAACGTTTACTGAAATTGTAGAAATCTTAAAAAGCAAAGTTTATTAATTTCATTTAACTAGCAAAGCTGAAATTGCTGTTTCATATATATCTCTCTCATTTTGTAATCGTTCGAAAATTTGTTTCGTTAATTTTTCACTATTTAAAAGTTAATTTCTAAACTTTAAAGTTCTTCCATGTTTTACCAATTTTTGTTTTATTTACGTATTTTTAGAGGAAAAGCGTGTATGTAAATATTCCATGGGACATTTTTATGTACTTACACTGCTTATTCTTGTTCGTAAAATATTGAATTCAATAAAATAAATCATGTTGCATTTAAAACGGATATGGTTATATTTGAGATCGATCCAACCGTAAAATTGTTTCTCGATCAACGTATGAGTTGATAATGGAAATTTTCATGTTTCCACTTAAACCAATTTTAAAACTTTCTTTTACTACTACTAGAAGAGACTGTGTGAGTTCGTTTTATTTGGGTAATTTGATGTGGCGTTCATGAGATTGGCTCGTCATACGCTTGGCTTTACTAACATGAGGTATGTGTAATGGTTGGGATGTAAGGCGGTTAGTGAGCCCGCACCTGTACCTACGCCGACTGCGCGCGGCGACTCCACTAGGAAGGCGCGATAACTGCAACACAAAATAGTTCCATCTATGCCAAAGTTCACCGGGGTAAGTCACCGATCATATTGCACGCTTTTACATTATAATGTCGCTCTATGTTCCATAAATAGCATTGGTTGTTTTATGTTTCGGAATCATTATAATCATCCTATGGGATGGGTCGGCAGCTCACTTAATCTTTCTAATGTCTAGTGTACTTGTAAACGACGCAGACATTCACCATCACGTGGATCTGCGTCATGCGTGCCGCCCTATATAGTAAAATAAATATACAATAAAATTTCTTTACATAGCCTTTTTTTAATACAATTGGTATAAACTTTGAAGTTTTTCCGCACACATCTACTTTGGACTCAATAGCGTACCTATACTGTTTTCGCTGTGAAATGGTGCTAATGACATTAGTTAGATACTATCGTTAGTACCTTAGTATCACAATATAAAAAATATTGACATATTATTTCAACTGCACACTAAATATTAAATATCGTAGGCGTAAAGTACGAAACCATTAATCCAGGCTGCTTCTGACTGGTCCTATCGGACAATTATCGAGGAGAATTATATCTAGCAGTGGAAAAATAATTAATTTATTACATTTATTCATCATAGTCTAAGCCGTAGAACGGCCACTGCTGGACATAAGTCTCTTCCATATTGAACCGCGTTCTCTCTATACGTTGGTAAGCAAAGCACGTGAATAAGTTCATGAAGTTACGTCACTACATCACGTCATGAACTTGCGTGTGCAGCTGAAATATATTACGTCATGTTTGTAAGGCGCGCTTATTAACAAAAGTGAAAAGAAACGGTTCGTCTAATGCCATTGACACAATGACGCAGCGTCTACAACGAAGTCCACAAAATATTCAAAGTGGACTTAAAGTAGACATTATTCCTAAAATTTTATATTACCACTTTGAGTAAGAACTACATCCCACTCACCCCTTCTTTTTACTAATTGTAAACTTTTACAGCTAAATAAAAGCACATAACGTAATTAAAACGTAGTTTTAACTTATTTGTCAAGGTGAATGGTTATTATTAAAGTACCTACTTATACTTAATAATTTCTATTTTATTCCTATTTTATTACATATTTTATCTACACACTTGCGATTGATGGTGATATATTTAGCTCAGTAATCTTAGCCGTGAGTAAAATGTGTGAAATTCGATTTAACGCTCTGTTAACTTGGCTTGGTAAATTGAAAAGGATTATGCACACCTATTTTATAACAATAAATCTGTGCTTAGTTTCAGAAAAATCAAGTTTTGTAACTTGTTTAAAGTTTGCACAAACTGTGTGATAATGGAATGTATTTGTTTACAGGATATTCGTGCCATGTAATCGAATGTTCACGTAGAGGATGAATTGAATACCAATAGTATCTTCAAAGCCAACAACAGCGCGGGTTTTTTTTTGTTTGTTTAAATATTATTTACTTATGTAATTAGATAATAAGCTATAATTTCATTCGACCTAAGTGCCACTTTTGGTATTTTCTTGAAGTTGTATATTTAACAAAACAAAATTTTATTATAAGGAAATTAAATATGAAAATCCTATTGAACGATGAGCTCGTCTAACGTTACATTAAACATTAACATGATTAGAATATCGCTGAAATCTCAGAATATGCTAATTACTGTAGAGGTCAAAATTTATATTTTTCCATATATTTTCATATGAAGTGTAATAAGAAAATTATTCTCGTATCGCGATTTCATAGCACTGTTATAGGTCGTAATCGATTTGTTAATGTTCGTCACATCACCAACCTTTGATGACGCACATGATAAATTAATACTTAGTATTTTTTATTCCATTAAGTTTTACTTAGGTTTTACTGCATAAATGGATTATACTTAGATAATTTACACTCTACGCTTTATTTAAACGAAAGCTTAGGAAAGTGGCAAATCAGTCTGAATTATTACTTACCTACACAAATTTTGCTACTTTTCGTTTCGTTGTTGAATTAATTGTTCGTTCGTGAAATTGAACAAAATTTCAAATTTACTGTTCAACAAAATCACAGAACAGAATAGAGTGCGGTGTGTGACGAATACAATGTACAAGTGTTGTTCTAGCGTATCTATGTCTAATGAATTAATAGAATTTTGACCAATCGCCTAAAAAAATTTCCCAAAGAGTAGAAAATACAAAATGACTGTTATACATACAAAAAACAAATGAATGATACCTATATTTTTTTATTTAGCTAAACTGTCGTTAGAATAGGGTAGGTAAATGAAAATTGCTTGGTGTTCAAAAGTGCGGTTTAGATATAAAATTTAGCCCATTTGATTAAAAGATGTGTGTTCTCTCTCTGTACCACTACGGCGGGTTTTAAAAATTATATGCGCGCTTTATATAATAAAATAAACAAAAAAAAAATCTCTTTTTCTTCTATATTGCTTTTAAGGCATTGATTGTAATTAAGATGAATTAAATCTTCATAAGTTTTTTTTTAAATATTACATTCACATTTTCGGTGCAATATAAAAAAGGATGATTTTTTTTTATGTGTGTAAACTCGTAGTAGGGTACAGATTACGTTGTAAGTTGGTGTCGCGTTGATCTGTATTAAGCTTTAGCGAGCAATGCTTAAAAAAATGCTATTTGCCACCCGCTTCGGCCTCACTAGTCGACAAGTTATTTTATTAGATGGAATATTCAAATATTTATTCATAATATAATTAGGCATTTATTTCTTAAGTTTCGAACATGGAATTGTGTAGGTTTAATATTGTCTTTTTTTTTTAAAATATTATTTATCAAACTGTGATTTCCTTCTAAATCTCCCAAGAGGAACGATGAAACTCGAACTGGGCTTGTGCCCTATTGTAAACAGAGACTAACCATTTATATATTTTTAAAAATTAAATAACAAGTACAAATAAAATATTGTGCAATTAAAAATAACAAATAATAACTGTGATCTTGTAATAACACTTTAAAAAAATTTATGGGTGGCAATTATTGTTTAGATTTCTCCAGATGTTTAAGCATTTCTCTAAATGTTCATACAAAAAAAAATTTTTTTTTCCAGTGTTCTAAATTTATAAGTATTTGTATAATATGATTGTTTAAGGGCATCAAAGATTCCATGTATTTTTACTCAACATTTTACCTCATACCTTATATGTTGGTATTGGTGCCATATATTTACTATAATAATTATTATATAGTTTATTTTATTTTTTAAAGTTACGAAGCAGGAAGCATTCGTTTATTTTCTGCTTTTGTAGAAGTGTTATTTTCTATTTTTGTAATTGTTTTTTTTAAGTAAATTAATATATATAATATATAATTTTTTTATGCTTTTAAGATGTTTCAAGATAGATTAAGTTGTGATTTGTTTTGATTAATAATGAACTATAGCCACGCCAACAAGTTCTCGACAAACTAAACTTATTTCAAAATATGTATGTAAGTTTGTAAACATCACAATTATCTAGGGTATTTGTTGTATTCGGGAGGGGACTAAGAAGTAGTCGTTTCCTCTAGGTGTAAATTGTAAATGGGGTCTAAAGATAATCTCGTTTGTTCATATTTTTGCTTAGTTTAATTTTTGTGAAATGTATTTCTAAAGTTGTTTTAGGTATGACACGTTTAGAATACAGTGTCAATTTTTGAAGTTCATGCACTGAGAGTGGCACAAATTTATCTACTTTTGTTCTGTGTGAATCACATTTGACATTGTACGTGTATTGAAGTGGTTTTTATTCATGTATATTCATTAAAAAATCAATATTGAATCATTGCGTTTTATTTTTTATATAAGACATAGTTATAATCGAAGGCAGAAAAAAAAAATTCAAATCGAAAATGTTGACCGAAGAAAAGGTAAAGCTTCTACCTGAAGCTACGAGAAAAGGGAGGTAAAATGAAACAAAGTTTTTATAAGAAACAATGCTTTTATTCATGACAAATTATTTATTATTGAAATTGTTTTACAAACCTGAAGCTACGAGAAAAGGGAGGTAAAATGAAACAAAGTTTTTATAAGAAACAATGCTTTTATTCATGACAAATTATTTATTATTGAAATTGTTTTACAAACCTGAAGCTACGAGAAAAGGGAGGTAAAATGAAACAAAGTTTTTATAAGAAACAATGCTTTTATTCATGACAAATTATTTATTATTGAAATTGTTTTACAATGGCATTAGTACAATAAGAATAATCTTAACTAATTTGTATACTTATTAGTCTACCGATTAAGCAACATTGAGGCATTTTTTCACTGGTTTATATTGCAACTATTCTATATAAATTTATAATTAATATAAAAAAAATACATCTAATGTTTTATTCCCTGGGTAACTCTCAATAATAGTATAATTTAACGAGATTTTTTGAGGAAAATGAAACAAAACTTTTGAGACATTTTTTTTTTTTGAGGAAAATGAACAAGCATCTCGTAAAGGTGCACACGCGCGCAAACGCTATATTTTTATTGAGGGGCGCGGGCGCTTTTTGTAATCATCTCATTAGAAGGCACAAAAGTAATATTTATAACAGCGAAACTATGTTTAATACAAATTTTTATTATCAGTAAATATGAAATGTTTTTAAAGAGATAAAACATTTCCTCTCCAGAGACCACAAGTTAAATATAATATATAATATTCCGTTTAATACATTTCTATTTTGCAAATGACAATATTTGGTTTTGTACTCTATTTACATTTGAAATAAAATAAATGGTAGTTGACGCGACGACAAAAATAATTTCTACAGAATAAAACACTTTTTTTCCGAAGCCATGGTAAAATTTTTAATTTATAATGACAATTTGTCAGGGTCAACTGCGCGCCGGTTTTGCCTCCGAACCGATAACATACAGATTTCAATGGGTGGTAAAATTATCGATTTGGTGGAAAACATGAAAATATTAAGGCTTATTATAGACAAAAAAAATGCGTAAATAAAAAATTTCTGTAAAAAAGCAGTATCAATTTATAAGCAGCTAGCCGCTCCGCGAAGGTCTGAAATCAGGACAATCTACGTGAGCGGTGCAATTCAATGCTGCGAAACTGTTTTTTAAACTAGTAGTAGGCTGTGCTTGTGCCGTTCTTTTCCTAAAATAAACCGTTTTTTAGGAAAAGAAAGAGCTAAAGAAGGTAGACAGACATCTAAGCTGTTAATTATTTTTATAGATAAGGATAATAAGTAGGTCGACCACATCCACATTAAGTTTTGGAAAAATACAATAAAAATAATATGTATGTTGCATTTGTCGACTACAGTGTCTACAGTAAAGCGTTTGACTCTTTGATTCATGAAACGATATGAGAATAATTAAGAGATTAATGTACATATTGATCACAAATACAAGAACTACCACAGAACTAACACAGACATCAAACTAGTACTCTAAGTAGAACAAAGTGACTCAAGATAGACGCGAATGGAAAACGTTGGAGGAGGAATTGTTAAATTTTGTAGATCTGAATAAAGGCCGAATATATTTTCTTTTATTCAATTTACATTTGATATTACATTCTCGCTTTTACTTTTTGTGCCAACAATGAACCTGATAACATTTAAACTAACTTATTCAACTGAACTATTTGTCGATAATATTTGAAGTTTATAATTCTCATTAAAGTTTATGCTAACTTTAAACAATTTTCTTTAATACATTTTTTTTCATAGATATCTACTAACATTCTTAATTGATTGCCACTCTATAACTATTAATTTATAGATGTAAATAGGCAAGTGTCACAGAAAATGAGAAGCCTGTACAATAGTGAAACAGAATGTACAGTTATGCATGAAGAACTTGCACACAATAGGTGACTCATTCAAAACACACTTCAAGAAACCTTGGAAGAAATCGAAAACATTTTATTAACCCGTTTCCAAACAGGGCTATCGGATTGTAACACTATTTTGTCTTACACGTCTCCTTATTAAATATGCAAGTATTTTATAGTGGAATGTAATAATATTATGAGACTATTTACCTACAGTGTTAATCTACATCATAATCTACTGGGCGAGGTGAAACGATGTTAGTGTAACGCTGATTTATTTCTTTTCTTGTTCTCGAATTCTCTCGAAATCTGACTACGTTGTTAAGGTAATCTGCAAACAAGACAAATTTAATTAAATTACTGCAAAGTGCAAACCAGATTTAATATGTAGGAAACTTTTTATCCTGGAAGAATGTTAGTTTCCCGAGGGATCGACTAAAATTAAAATTAATATCAGTGTGTGTTAATTACAAAAAAATTAGTGTTATATTTTTCAACGCGGACGAACTCGCGGGCACCAGCTAGTATAGGTATATGTATAATCAAAGGCGTTTACAAACAAGAAGCAAAAGATAACAAGTTTTACATTAAGTTAGTAATAACGAGTTGAATATTTTGAAGTGTTGCTCATTATCAACGTATATTGCTTGAGCGTTAATTAATTGTTTTATAATGGAAAAAACCAAAAACTCTAAAACTATTTATGCATTAGGAATAGTAACAAATTAAAAATTATATAAAATATTATTAGATGGACGTAGAAACACTCCCAATCAACAAAATTTAGTTTATATAACAGCGTTTGTTTAATAATGATCATTTTACAGTTAGGTACTAACTGAACGATTTATCGAACTACTTGAACTAATTGATTTTATAAACCTCTCTAATTTGTAATTGGGCAAACATTTTCACGTAACTTAGATTGATGATTAAACAATTCCATTAGATTAGTTTCTTTTTCCAATGTTCAATACCTATGGAAAATGCCCTATTGTCGATATTAACAATATCGCGCTTAAAAACAAAGGGACATAGGTATTTATAAAACCTTAATATTAGACTTTTGTAAACATTAGGAATATATAATCACGTTAAAATTAAGTAATATTTTAAAAAAGATTCATTAACAAAATTAACGTGCATTAAAAATTTCTCGATTCGAAAAGAGACAGCGAGTAAATAAATCTACTTGGTAACATTTTTATTAAGCAGGCTTACTTACAAATACTCGTAAGGAAGGAAAGAATTCTAGAAAGTCGTACCACAAAATATTAAAGACATTCCCGTAAAACTAACACAAAGTAACCCTGTAGTAATTATTTCTCGAATAAGTGGAAGAATGATAGCGTGCGTAAAAAATATTTAATGGAAGTTGAGGCATAAAATTATTTGTTTTTGTATAAAAGAGTAAGCCCACTAGATAACCCCCCACCAACAACAACGCAAATTAGTTGTGTTTTAACAACATAGTAAATAAGTTAAAATTAATATTAGTAACTTAATCTGATTTAATACTTTAAATGAGTGTCTTTGTTTCATATTTATGCAACGTAGAGATGAAATCTACAGTCATTGGGTAATCCTATTAATAAAGTTCCGAAGTTGGTTTCAAATATATGTCAAATAAGATAACATTAATTTGTGAACGTTACTCAGACATTGTTAGACTGACTAGTAAATATAATTATCTCATTACCTGTATTATGTCATAGTCTAAACATGAGCAAGTATTTTTATTTTAACATATTGAAACAGATTTACTTGAAATTATCATGTTAAGATGACGAATGCAATGAAGATGTTTACGACGTTATTTTATTATCTAACCTAAAGATGTATGTACCCCGATGAATTCTCAAAAGATAAGAGTTTCAATCACCAATGAAATAGTAAAATGAAATCCAAAATTAAATGAAAAACGTAGCGTATAAAAATAGTTAAGTAAAAGTAAGCAGTGTAAAAAAAATTTAAATAAGAAAATAAGAGTCGACAATAAATTATACTAAAAAAAAACCTATTTTCTATTAAATATTACATTCTCTCACTGACACGGGGAAATATAGTTTTGAATTTAATTTTATTATCTAACTTTAAAACCAAACATGAAAATGTCAATAGCTAACTGATAACCTGTTCAATGTAATATAATTAATAATTTGATAATTTTATTATAAAAAAGATATATTTTTAATTATATTTAACTCACAACAAACTTCTACTTCTGATTAAACTACTTATTACTAATCAAACTATATAGAAATTTCGCTTTGATCAACTATTTTCATTTCTCATCATAGACACAAGTTGTTCGTTGGGATTTTTAAAAAATAATAATTCGATCCAATATTATAACTATGTATAAAAACCTATAATATTAAGCCTAATCTAGTTCCTTGTTTTAACATCAATGAATTATATCTATCTACCTACTTGAATTACGTATCATTATTTTCTATACTTATTAATGAAGTTTGTGTATTCTAGAAAACTACTACCTACATAAATATTTTGTTCTCTCTGTTTACAAAAACTATTTAAAATTAGTTTATTTTATTTTATTTTTTTTAGTTCTTTTTGGTTTTCTTTTTTTAACATAGATTCCAACATGTTTTTTATTTAGCGTAAACTAGTTGTTGTGCGAATTATTTGTTACATATTATATGATACCACCACCGAATTACAAATTACAAGATTTACGTATAGATGACCTTCAACTGACCTGAGCCTAGTTAACGTGTCCATTTTCAGCCCACACGCGATGCAACAAACTGTAGGTACATACAGATACACAAAAAATTAATACGAAAAATAAATAAATATCTTCTATTTATAGCTATTTTTTTTTTTCAATTTTTAAACTCAATAATGAATAACAAAAAAAAATTATAAAATCTATAAGTCTAGTTGTATTTTAGTTGTTACTAAGCTGAATGCTGAATAATTGAATTCATCACGCGGCTAATATTTGCAAAATTCCAATAACTAATTACACTGGTAAGTTATTACCTATAGTATTTTAAATAGTTTAAAATTCAGTTAAAATCTGCGTCTTTTTCTGTATCTTTAGGTACACTTCGTCTAAACTCTAAACTTTGCAAATAAGGTAAGTATCATTTTGAGAATCTGTTAGGAATTTTTTTTAAATTAAAATCATAAACAATCAATTACAAATAAGTTGAAAGTACGAACACAAATATTGGCCGTGTTACTATTTTTCAGAAACGACGATTTATTTTTATGCAATAAACCTCCATCATGCGCAACATAAATTCAGAACATAAATTCACATAATTGAAAATTAGTTATAATTAAACGACACTAATAAACACACACAGGTAGGTAATTAGTTAAAGAGGACATCGTTAGTAATAACACTTTTAAAATTTATGACTAATTTGATATGCCATGGACATTGACTATTTTTATGAGTATTCCTTTGTAAACTGTGACCTAGTTAGTTACTTGCTTAAAAGTTAGTATTTTTATCATACTAATTATATTATCATCTATATTGAACTATATTTGTACTAAAATTTTTCTTCTTTTTAATATAAAATTCTAAACTTCCGGTTGTCATGTAAAAAGTTGTATATTATTATAGTTACAATATTTAAAATAATTTCACGTTATTCTACAGTAAAAAAAAAATGTATAAAATTTTCAATATGGAATTGCAAATTTAATGTCTTGCACGACATTGACACAAGGAATAATATATATATATTATATTATACTCGTATATATATTAATTAAATTTGGATTATATCCTGGCAAGATACTAATTAACTAATGCTTTTTAGCATAATGTTTGGCGTAAGAGTTCGAGTAGGACACTGGGTCCGCTTAGTATAGTATTTTAAAATATATTTAACTGTCATCATAGTAAAGAAATATTTAACTTAACAATACAACAATAGGGTTTTAATTTGTTTGCTATTTTACCAGCTGTAGTGACGTAAACAAGCTTCATTTATAGATCCAAAATTTAGTGTAGTAAGTATTAAAATAATGAGACCAATTGAAGAGAAAATTACTTTAGTTAAACTAGTCTAGTTAGTTATAAACATTATTATAAAATATATCAACTAATGGTACTCTGCACATTTTTTACTATCACTGCTGAACAATATTTACAATAAATATTTAGATATTAAAACAAATATTTTTTTTAAATTAGTTCCAACATTGTTGGTCATTAATTTTTTTTTTCTATTTACCTATTACCTAGCCCTATTATTATATATTGTTAATGCCGCAATTTAAATAAATTTATATCTTTCATATGAAAATGTTTAAATAAATTTCAAATCTGTTAAAAAATCATTCAGTTATTTAGCAATTAAGACACTAAGAATTAGTAAAGTTCACCTTGCTTTTAAACTAGATTACTAATTAATAGGCCACTCTTCAGAAATGACTCTTACAATTATTAATATAAACTACTTATTATAATAAACTATCCTATATGGTCAAGCACCCATAACCCAAAAGGCTTCACAAAAACTCTACAATTAGAGCTTTATTAATATATGAATTGTATATACAATTTATTTATTAATGATGATATTAACATAACTAATCCTTGGTTAGGACTGTGGGAAGATATCAAAATGACTTAATGGGCAAGGAATGTGATTATTTCAAATGACTATTATAATAAAAAAATTAATGGATTGATTTAGAATGACTAACAATAACAAATGGTTAATATTAAGATAACAAAAAGCATTAGAGTTAAAATTAAATATGGAACTAATTTAAAATGAAATGTTTATAAGAAATCTCGTACTATACTTCAAAAACATTATTTTAAAAACAAGTAATCCATTAGTTCCACACTATTTCAACGGCTGTTTATTAAAAGCGTATATAAGTAAGAAGCCTGCATGCCAAAAGATTAATTACCTAATCAAAAACTGATTGCAGTCTCATTAATTTGAAATACAATCATTGTTATACTTTACCGAATCCATGTTTGTAAACTCGCTTTCTGTAAAGGCGCTTATTAAAAAGATACTTAATAACTACAATAATAATAATGAAAGATAATATGTACAGCAAGCTTAGCAATCCAATATCCAGATAGGAGAAGGGGCTAGTCGACATCCCCGATGACTTTGATTGCTTCATTTCTCTGATGCTCCTCGAACCATAGACACTTTGCAGATATTCATACACATTTGGCAAACTCCAAGCACCAGTTGATAATCGACATTCTGGACATTTTTTTGCACTTGGAAACTGAATTTTCGGGTGTTCCGGATCTTCTGTTATATCGCCAGCGAGTCTCAAATTAACTTCATTATGTGCTATCCACAGCCAAAGTACAGCTTTGTTATTCTCTTTGACATCAAACAGTCTATTAGTTTCAGACAACGCCTGAAAATGTTTTGCGCAGTCGGTGCATCCAAAGAAATTTGTTATGTATCCGTGCATCGCTCTCAAAACTTTTGGAGCTTCTGCGCCCGTTTTCATAGCGGCATTCACTGTCAATGTATGAAACAGAGTCCAGAGTCCACAAGAATAGCCTCTATACTGTATTTGACTGCCTTGACATGAAACATACTCTAAATTTGTTATGTACACTGGTGCATATTGTTTTTCCATTCTTCTCACCAACTCGGACACCTCGTTTCCACTCCACTCACGTTTTGTGGAAAGTGTATTACGCAAACCGACAATAAACTCTTTGAGGTTCCCTCTAAATGGGAAATTCTCTGCAAGCACATCTAAATAATTAAGTATCACATTCAAACGTTCACCAGATATTTGCTTGTACCTTACAATCTCTGTGTTAAGACTCATCTTAATTGTCTTCTCCAAATCGTTATAATAGACAATATCATCCGTTAATACTGCATTCCAAACTTTAGGGTTTTCCTCAATATTATCCCATCGATCCATTTGACGTTGGGGGAGCACATAGTAATTTGATTTCAAAAAATTGTTTATAGATTTCAGTAAGTTTTGTTTTGTCGGATTGTTCGGTGTTAGAAGACTGTGCTGTAAATTTTTTTTTACGACAACAACACTTGGTGTATTAGTTACTCCGGCAATGGATGCCAGTTCGCTTGTGTCATAAACACGTTTCACTCTGACATGTTCATAGTCGTTTAAGTCCAATATCAATTCGGATCCGATTGTTGAGTTTTCAGTTTCAAATACGAGGAATGTATAAGCAACGTCATTTTGTACATCCTTAAGAGTTGACGTGAAACTCTCATATGATGCTATAGTCAAAGGGGGAGCCTTCGAAAGGAGACCTTTTGATTGTTCCGTTCGCAATTTTAATATAATTTGACTTTTAAGCTTATCCGCACTGTCTGTTGTTTGTAGTTTGTCGCCAATATTTGCGTTCCCTTTGACATAATTCTCGTGTAGATATCTAAGGGAAGGATACGCCATTACTTCGAATTGTCTACAAATCTCATTGTTCTCTTCAACAGAACAATCAATTACAGCAAGTTGAAGGATATTCTTCCATGCCAAAATGTCTAAAGCCAAGCTCTTGAATTTAGGCGCGAAAGCCCGACAATGACCGCAATAGCTGTTGTAAAACTGCACTACCAATGCGTGTTTCTGGCCATATATTTTCTTTTCAAAATTTCGGTTCGTCAAAACAATTACATGGTTGGACTTACTATAAAGTCCTTGTTCATCGACATCGTCACTTATAATGGATGCACCGTTCACTAATGCAAATGTAAAGATTCCTAGTAATAATAAATGCCAACTGTCCATTTTGGTATAACTTTCATTTATAGCACACCAGTGTTTTATTACTAATTTCACTTATACGCGAGTCGCGTGTGTAAATAAGGCCCATAAGAAGACTGATTGTACTCAGTCAGACTTCAGGAAAAACTGAGTATAAATGTATGAACTAAATAATAAATAGAGCAACTTCATACGAGTTCGAAGCAAGCAATAAAATCAAGTTAGTTATGAATGAAGTGAAGCTGAAGATTGAAGAACGATGTTAAATTAAATAATCGCAGTCACAGGCTCACAGACAGATGTCAGATATCAGCTTTGATAGATAAGAAAGAAAGAATGAATTGAACAATGAAAAAAATAAGTGACATACGTCAGATCTTAAGTCAATGTCAAGCTTACACGACATATTAACGTCAAATACTGTCAATTTGGCGTTGTCAAGTAACTATCAAAGTCTAATTGTCACTGTCACAGATACAGGCTATCCTATGTCTATGAGGCTATCAAATACCACAGATTATCAAATAATGTACTCTGTGAGAACCGGCCGGTTCGTGTAAGTAAAAAGGACAATGCAGCGCTATACGTTTGAAGGGGTTTGTCTTACGTCCACTTATAAGATATGTAGGTATTCCCCACTTCGCGGCGGAGTTGCGGAAGAGTGTTCGTCCGACCTCGCAACTGCGCCTCATAGCGGACGCGGAGGACGCCAAGAGGTTTAGTCGGTAGGTCTTCCTAATTACCATCTCGGGGCAGGAGTCCGACAACCCACCGGTCTGTCCCCCTTGTAAAAAAAAAGCTTTTTCCCACTTAGTAAAATATTGTTTCTAAACTTAAGTAATTATAAACCCTAGTCACGTGACCACCGCGAAGCTTTTTGTTACAAATAGACAAGATAGGATTTCAAACTATTTTCTCATACTTACATCAAAATCACTTTTGTAGAAGTATTTAAGTATATGTCAATATTAACGATATCAATCAAATCAAGAGAAGTATCAATTAAGTCGAAATGTTCCATTGAGAATATTTGAGAAGAAAGTCTTATAAAAGTAACTTAGATAAAAGCAAATTTAAATCCAGATATTCTTTTTTCATTTCGAAAATGGTTTCGAGTCCACAAATATCAATATTTTGTATAATTGCTACAGAATTTTGTGAACGATTTTCGTTTTGCGGATTAAGAAGTACGTATACATACCTACACAATTAAATACAATACATTTCTTGAAGTTTGCATTAGACTTAGAACCATCGATCTTCTGTCTTCAACGGATGATCATCGATCCTCGAGCCAGGACTGTCATCATCCACCATCCCGCCCCCTCCATACAAAATCACTACTATTGCCGAAACGGATGGAGATATCCGCTCAACGGTCAAAGCTACTGCGGTGGTCGCTATGGCGCATTTCCATCCCTCCGTGAGATGCTTCCTGAAGGCTATTCCGATTTTTGGCATCCCTTCTCCCTCCATACAAAGGTTTAGTTTTTTGAAATACTAACACTTTTTTCACCGGATTGGATAATGGGCGATGTCACGGGCTCCATACAAATCTGGAACCATCGGTACACCGACCTGGTAAAAAGTCGGTGAGAGTTCCACAGAAACTATGAGTCGCAAAGGGGCGAGAGAAGGAATGTCAAAGAGGCTCAACGTGAGCTACCACATCGCGACCTATCTCCATTGCGTCCATACATTTTTTACATCCCATACTACTTTTTTGACCCTTCAAAAAAGTACATGAACATGAAGATCGAGTAAGTAGGTATAGTTAGAGTAGAGCAAGTTCAATAATAAGCATAGAATGGAAGTAAAGTGCATGTAAAGCTATTATAAATTTTGCAGAGAAGCTACATTTTTCGACAAAGCTTTGAGAATAAAGATGCTGATGTTACAAACGGTATTTAGTGGATAAATTTACCTGTCCTAAATTTAGCTACTAAAATTTCTGTTTACAGTAGGTATGTATAAGTAAAAGAAGGCTTTGAAGTAAAGAGGCCTTACGAATGTTTAATGGAGGATTTCCCATTGTTTCTGATGGTGTTTAGAAAATTTATACAATATTTTCATAGTCATAATCTTTTTTAATCCGTAGGTACTAATATTATAAATGTAAAAGTTTGTAGGGATGTATGGATGTTTGTAACTTTTTCACGCAAAAATTACTGAACCAATCACCATTAAATTTTGCATACACGTTGTCTGGGACACCAGAAAAGACATAGGGTACCTTTCATCCAGAAAAAAGTACTGCTCCCGAGGGATTATCTAAAATTAAGAAAACTAACTCCTAGCTAAGTATAATAGCAATAACGATGTCACGCGATATATTGCTTTTTCAACGCGGACGATGTCCCGGGCACCAGCTAGTGTTTTTATAAACCGGACTCATTTGTGTGCAATTTTCTTGCTATAACATTTGTCCGTTTTAACGTAAGTTTTGTAACGAGCCCGTTGCATAAGTTGTGCTTGCCTTAACGCTCTTTTCCAGAGGTTCCAAGTTCGATTCTCGGAGGAGTCAACTTTGGAAATGAACCTTTCAAAGTTTTGGTCTGGATTAGAAAATTAGTGCGTTTCACTGTGGGTCGGTCTGGCGGCAATAACCAACATAACAGAAGACCACCGTGAAACCATAACAGTATGTGCTGATGGCGGGTTTTTGTAAGTGAGTGAAGGATTCCCACTATTGGGGGGCAGCGCTATGGCATTGCTTGTTGTGTTATAAGCGACGGTAGCCATCTACCATCAAGTGGTCCGTCAGAATCAATTATTATTTCAACTCCATAAATAACACCAAATCTGCCCTGCTCCATATTCTCAAAGTTAATATACTTCATATATATTTATTATATTTTATTATTTACAGCGATTCTTTCTTTGTATTTGAGGAACATATTATGTTTTCACGAGAATACAGCTACGATAGTTTACCACTTATTCATAATGATGTGTTACACGATGCCTCTAGTCGGAGCGATTTTAGCTGATAATTTTATTGGACGTTACAAGTAAGTCATTTGTGTATATTTTACTTTCAAATTCGGTCTAGTAGTTTTTGAGTTTATTCATTACAAACATAAAGTATAGATTTTGTTTAATTCTTTTTCTAAAATAAAAGTAGCCTTCTTCATTCTTCATTCATTTTTATTTTATTCTTCTTTTTTCAGTGTCATCCTGTATTTTACAGTTATTTATTTCTTTGGAACGTTACTAACGTGTTTCTCAGCAATACCACCATTGAAATTGCCACCCACGTACGTAATGTTTATTGTCTCTTAAATGTTTGTTGTATTATTTATGTTTAAAATGTAGAAATATAAGTGTAGAATATTTGTTTAAAAATATGTTAATTGCAATAAATAAATAAAGTAAGTTGAATTTATTTATGTAGTTTTCTCATCATGTTTTCCTTTCCATTGCCATTTCAACGTGCGCCTCCAATCCGCACAGCTTTCTCCATAGCTAGTTGACTGACGTTGAGCTTTCTTTCAAAAGGCTCTTAATAGCGCTATAATACCCAATCATTGCAACACACACCCCGTCTGGCAACAGTAACCACATTATTATAGAAAACCATCGTAAAATAATAGCATTTCGCTAATCACAACATATGGACATAACATAATGTTATGGAATGGAGTGATCTATCTCTATCTCTATCTCTATCTCTATCTCTATCTCTATCTCTATCTCTATCTCTATCTCTATCTCTATCTCTATCTCTATCTCTATCTCTATCTCTATCTCTATCTCTATCTCTATCTCTATCTCTATCTCTATCTCTATCTCTATCTCTATCTCTATCTCTATCTCTATCTCTATCTCTTATCTTTAACCTACTATGGTAGGCAGCGCACTTATAGCACTCACTTCCTCTTGTGGTAGCCACCTACAGTACAATCAAGTGGACTGTTAGCTTGTCTGAAGACTTAGGTACTTAACATAACAATAACTTTGAGAAAATTTTTGACGAGACACGGAGATTTCAGAATACTGTACATGCGAGCTGGATTTGATTGAAATAGAATTTTTTATAGGTATATCTAGAGGGCATTAATTAATATTTATTTTTTAAGATTAACTTCGATGATTGGACTTGTCTTGATTGCTGTTGGAACTGGTGGCATTAAGCCTTGTGTGGCTGCGTTTGGGGGAGATCAGGTACGTTATATAGATTAATTATTCTAGCTTGTAAAACACTTCATAAGAGATGTGAATAATAAGAATTATAAATAAATACTTATTGTTAATAATGGCTAGGTTCTTTTCCAATTTTATCCTATTCCTTCAAAACTGTTAAGGGAATAAGGGGTCCATTAGGTAACCAAGGATCCTTAGTTTCTTTCCATGCGATCTATTATTTTGAAAAATGCATCATTTTCAGTTTCGTCTTCCCGAAGAGAATCAACGGTTGCAGCGATTTTTTTCTACATTCTATTGCACTGTAAATCTGGGAGGATTTATAGGAATGATCGTTACGCCCGCCCTGCGTAGATCTATTATGTGCTTCGGCGATGACACCTGTTACGCTCTTGGCTTCGGCTTTCCGGCTATCCTAGTACTTATATCAATTGGTATCTGTTGTCATTTTTTTTTTATATAAGCATCACTAATCCACGTAAGACTGTAGACACGATACACGCATAAGACTGTGATTTTAAATTTTAAATTTGAATAATAAATGAAAATCTTTCAGGAACATTTATCGCCGGAAAGAAATGGTACAAAATCAAGAAACCACGTAATAATGTCACCTTCAAATTTTTTCAGTGTGTTTGGGTAAAGTGCATTAATTACTTTTTTTTTTAATTTCACAATAATCTAAATGGAAATAATAAAAGCCCTCTGTTATCATTTGTAATAATATATCAAGGCGAAGTTCACTGACAAATTCCTTTTCCCGTATTCTCCCAGTGGTTTTAGATTAGTGAAATATTTTATGGGATATTTAGACTTCCAAGATACGCTCATTCATTATTCAACCGTGCTGAAAGCCACGTTTTTGCTTAACTTGGGATATAACTTTGAAAGTTTAACAAAAGTTAGCAGCTTTACTTTTCTGCATTTTTCCTCACTTTGATTCTTTATTTTCTATTTAAATAGATCACTTTGGAAGGAGGAAGACAATGAAAAGAAATTCTTGCCTCATTTGATACTAGTTTCAAATGGGATTCTTCATAACTAAAACAAAAAACGACATTTTTAAAAATCTTTCCTGGTCAGGCCATCCGAAAGTAGTATTTTGTTAAAATCGCTAGATTTTTCCATCAAACGTTCAATCGTTCCAAACCTTTTGTCATTTTCTAATCTGAAATCTAGACTCTATTAATCATATTACTTAATAAAAATCAGTATAATATAGCAAATAAAGTTATATAATTCAATAACAATTATATTACTCGACCATCGGCCGATCAGACTCGAATCAATCAATAACCATCATGGCATTGTGAGCCAAGCTTCTTTCATATTTATTACATATAGGTAAAGTATTTGTGTAGATATTTATTATTTAGTAGATATCACACAATAAGAAGGTTAATAGTGGTTAGGTTATGTGTATGTGTATTTGTATACTCTTCGAATCCAGCTCGGATAGGCAGCTTTCGGGAAGCTCCGAGACATCTTCTCGTTCAAAATTCCTCAGTGTCTCAAGACAAAAGTTTTCGACCAATGTGTGTTGCCAGTGATGAGATATGCCGCTGAAACGTGGTCTTTAACTATGGGCCTCGTAAGGAAGCTCAATGTCGCTCAACAAGCTATGGAAACGGCTATGCTAGAAGTTACACTACGAGATCGAATCAGAAATGAGGAGATCCGTAGACGTACGAAAGTTACCGACATAAGCCGGCGGATTAGTAAGTTGAAGTGGCAGTGGAAAGGGCACAAAACAGGGAGAGCCGACGGTCGCTGGGGCCGGAAAGTTCTCGAGTGGAGGCCAGCAAGCGCCAGCAAGCGCAGCGTAGGACCCACAAGGTGGACAAACGATCTAATAAAGGCCGCGGGTTAACGGCGGATCCAGTAGGCTGCTTCTGACCGGTCCCATTAGATAGTTATGGAGGGAGGCCTATGTCCAGCAGTGGACGTCCTGCGGCTGAGATGATTGATTACTTTAAATATGATACAAGAATGGTATACCTAAGTATCTTTCGAGGTTTTCCCAAACAGAATGAATATCGTGTGAATCTATTCATTCAACATCGAATGAAACCTATTCAATGAATAATTACTGTTTCACTGAGTATTCGTTTGACGTTTGCATGAAACATGTAGTTTATAGTTTTTACATTTTATTAACTATTGTTAGCTGTAATAAAATATAGCTATAATAATATTTCGCTAGCTATCGCTCGCGAATTTTTTGAATTAGCCCAAATTTCTTCTATGAATTATTCTTTAACCAACGATTGAAATGATGTGAATTAATTGTATCCTTTTTTTTACTTTAGCCGGTCAAGCAAACAAACGGTCAACAATAAAAAATAATACTGAAAATTTAATAATTCAATTTTTGGAGCATGCAAATAACAGTATGAGCTTTTATTTCGTCGAAAGATACTTGAGTATTATTTATTTGTTCGGGATTATAGCACAAGGGCATTTCAACTTGATTTCGAAAGTAAATATAAATAATGATAAATAGAGAATAGGTATGTTTTATTAATGAGAAAATAAAATGAAACAAACGCATACATATTTTATTCAAAACAACACGCATACGTATTCTGTAAATAACAATTATCAATAATGAATATTAAGTTGATTTCCAATGTTCCAACGTAGCTTTGAGAGCCTAATACAAATTATAGCACATGTAATTACATACTAATGTATTATACGTTACCGTATAGTCGTAGCCACCAAAACCGGATATCTAATTCCAATCTAATCTAACGTTAAAGATCTTTTCTGCTCGTAACAAAAATAAACCTTCCAGACAACTTTGATAGTTGGAATGGGATAAAATATATTTTAAATTTACTTTATAAAAAAAATTTCGGCATCTTTTATTAGAATAACTATTATTGAAATGGCTAAAATTAGGCAGTTTTTACAATGATTGAATGAATTAATTAATTGAATTATTTATTATTAATTTAATTTAATTTTTGTTTATCGGACATTCTTTGACTTACACTTGTAATGATTTCATAACTTTTACGTTATTATTTAAGTTATTGTAATTCCTATTACAATTCGTGTGATAATTTTTTTGGTTGGTAATATGATTTTCTTTGTAAAGATTTTTGTGGTTGAATGACATTTCTTTGGTTGATGGTAGTCTTTTAAGACTGTAATATTTAGATTTTTGTTGTAAAATTCACTCATGTTAGTAGGGTTTACATATAAAACTGCGAACCGACGTAACATCGTAGAAATCTACGAGCTCGCAGAACGCATCCCAAGAACGCTTGATAGACGATTTGATCGCATTACGAACTTCCGAACCGTGAAAGGGAACGCCTTTCTGCACAAAATCGCATCGTACCTACTTAGTAATTCCCATCGCAGTATACTGCGTCGCGAATTCGCATCGCGCCGATTCGCAGTTTTGTATGTTGGTCCTTATTCATTCACCCAAAAAAAAAAACGGGTTCTTGTGAACGCTTAAAATCCGTAAAATAGGGTTCCCAATCGCAAACAGGTTGGTCTGAGATGAAGAACTAAGTTGTACGCCACTGTCGCCAGATCCCGCCTAAAAGCGTTCCTGGCAACTGCAGCTCCTCAAGAACCTTATTTTATGGACAACCCTCGTATTTTTAATGTACTTTCAATGAAATTGCTTTCTCTTAATGAATTCGCATCTTCAACGAAAAGTAAATGGAAAAAATTAATCCATTAAGATTTTATGAAATGGCTAACCTGAACTCTAAGAAAAGATGGAAACTCTCAAACGACTGTAATGGAAATTTTATCCACAAGAATTTTCTAAGTGCTGATTCGAAACTAACCCTCTCGAGCTTATTTTGCTAGCACGGCGAGTACTCTTAGTTTTTTTTTTTCAAAGGGAAAGGCTATTTTCATACCTGGCTATAAAACAAGAAAATTAAAAATCAGTGGCGTATCTTGCCCTAGATGGGCTGTGGCCTGTGTATCAAATTTTGTCGACTGGCGACTAACTTTGGCGTAATTGGGATCCTAGACGTGGGAGCCAAGTGGAGGGAGGCATCTAAATTGAGGGCAATTTTTTTTACAAAATAAACAAAAAATCTCGCTGTCTTGCTAGTTTTTAGACGCAATTCATTTAAGCTCTAAACTCGTCTAGACACTAAACATTTTTTTGCTCACACACTACGAAGCTTATACAAGTAATTGATACGGCTGATATGGCGGTAGATAGGCCTTTGATTATAATTCCACAACTATGTGCATCAAAGGAAGGTATTCATTAGTAAACCATTCAATAATATCTCAATATATAACAAGTTAATTTGAATTTGTATATCAAAGTGAACTAATATAGGTACTTATAGGTGTATGTAATTATTATAAGCATCTAAATACGATCTTCGTTTCAATATCCTAGTTTAATATTCTTAGTGGATTACTTATTTGCGTGAATAAAGTAATGAATAAAATAAGATATTCGATAAAGGGAGAATGCCCTTGAAATGTTTGGAATGGACAGAAATGACCAATAGATTACCAATATTCTAATCAAAATAAAATAAGAATTTTCAAATAACTAAGCAAGCCGTTCCCGGTAAATTTTTTTTCTGCCCGTATAGTTTAAAAGATCTGTAGTTACTTATTAGGAGGGGTACCTAATCTGTGGGTGGTAGGGGCGGCATGGCGGGAAGCGACTTTGTTACTATATTGCTGTAAATTTATTTGTTGTAAAGATGCTTACCTATATCTAAGGTTAAACATACATAATATATATTATGTATATTAAATATTTTTATTATTTCATTTGATTTTCGCCCCTGAAAGACTGATTTGTTTCTATTCGTTCGTTCCATTGATTCGTTGGCAAGACTAGACTAGGTTTCAACTTCATTGATTTTACATTTCTCGTTTACAGAAGAAATTAACAAATCTTGAGCATTCCACTCCGGTTTCCCCTATTTGTAATATAATATATTACAAAAAATACAATTTACATAAATAAAAATCATTCATTAATTCATTCAATACTTCCTCGGCTTTACTTGCGTATCTACACTTTTCAGTGTTCTGATTTAAGTTACGTTTTATATTCCCATTTTTTTAAAATTTTTTAGTACCCGATTATTCAGGTAGTGCCCGTGGTCCACCTACTTTGTAAACCTGGGTGGACCACTGGCACAAAAAAGTGTCCGTTGTCCACCTGTTCACCCGGGGTGTACTACGCGCGCTTTTTTAGTGCCCGTGGTCTACTATCATATCATAACAGTTGCTTACTCGTTCGCGACTCTTGGTTTGTACCTATATTACATTACGCGACTGAAAATATTTTATATTTTATTTTATGGCGACCGCGGGGCCATCTTACGAATTTTGTTTTTCCTTTTGATTGAACACTAAGTACTTTAGTGCATATTGAACTGGATTTGACTATATTATATTAAAAGAAGCTGTCGATACTATTCTAAATTAAACTATTGCAATTAACATAAATACATAATGATTTAATTTAAACTGTTATTTATTGGTATTGGAGATTAGTGTAATTAAATGTATAATTATATGATGAATCATTTTTCTTTATCTTCCTCTTCTCAATGACAACATTTTTCAGGCACATCATTCTGATTTAGTACTGATTCATGAGAAAATCATGTTTATATACCTATCTATACATAAAATAAATATTATAGTTGCAAGAAGTAGAATATTGATATTACAGTTAATGAAATTTTCAGATAAACAACCATGCATGTTTTCTTTGTGTATTACAAAAACCTCTTTAATTGTAGGTATTACAATAGTAAGTTATAATTTCAGTACGCAGTCTGGAAGCGACTTAAACACGATGCTAAAACGGAGGGTCCCCCTCGGGAACATTGGCTGGATTGTTCAATTGAGAAATACGGCTCTAAACTTGTAAATGAGATGAAAGTTGTGTTTTCCATACTTTATTTGTATCTCCCAGTGCCGATATTTTGGTCGCTTTTCGATCAACAGGTTTGTTATTCAATCTATACTTTAGGTACTAAATAAATAAAATTTAAGTGTTTTTGTAATGTCAAAATAACTTTGCATACACTTTGTCAGGGATACAAGAATGGACATAGGATATCTTTCATCCCAAAAACTTACTGTTCCCAAGGGATTATTTAGAATAAAATAAAAAACGAACGCATGACCAAAGTGTTCAACTTAAAAGATAGGATAGTTTTTATTTTGATTTGAACCCGTGCGAAGCCGGAAGCTGGCCAATAGTAATATATTATAAATAAATAACTGACTTTATATATTAACAAAACAAATAGTTATTATAAATATTTATTTATAATGTAATTACTACTAATATGAATTAGAAAATTAGAATAGAATCAGGAGGATCTTATCTTACTCGTAGTTAGAGTTGTATTTTCCTTTTCCTAGAGAATTAAATTTTCCTGGAAATTCCTTTTCCTTCCTAACTTAGTAAACCTAGTTAGCAGTAGCAGCAGAGCAGCAGTTAATAATTTTTTAGGTGAACTTAGTTATACTTAGTCCACCGTACAAAAAATGTATATTTTTATTGCATATGCAAAAGCATTATGCAACCTTTATTGTGATGCTTCGTTACGTAGCCATTACATATGTGATGTTGGTTACATTGTTTGTGATAATGGATGAAGTTCTTCGTAGAGTGCCATACTGTAAGGTGAACGAAGTGATAGCGCGATATTACCTGCCGGTAGAGCGTCATCTGTTGTCTTCACACGCAAAACAATCTGAGTCATTATCATAATGCAATGTGACCCATAGGTGGCATTGCATTGAAACAATTATATGTACTTGCAATCAATGTTGCGCAAACGCAGCTCCAACAAAACTTCGCTTGGTTAATAACACATAAAATTGTTGTGTCTGTTTGTAATGTTAAAACCAACTTCTTTTTACAAATAAGTATTAGGTACCTATAACAAAATAACAAATTTCTAAATTTTTTATGTTCCTGCTAATTTCCGAAACGGATGGACCGAATTGACGGTACTCCCACTGGCAGATCTGGTTTTATAAGGGGTTATTACTTGGGTTACATTTATTTTAGAAAATTAAAAATATATTATCTACATATAAGCAGTAGGTACCTATTACAATACAACTCGCACGCGACAGCGAAGCGTGGTCGGTTTAGTAGATTATGTAGATATACGTTGCGGCTTCTATTGCACTTTAGGCACACAAATCGACTGGAGTAAAATCAGCCACAGTGACGCCGGAAGGAAACATAGAACAAATAGCCGACCGGATTTAATTCTGGGACGTTGCCTCGAGCTAATTTAAATAAAGCATAGATTCTGGGAAAATAGGTCTCTCGTAAAATATATGAGAATCATTATTAAGATGACTTTTCACCCTACAGGGTTCTCGGTGGACGTTTCAAGCGTCTAGACTACGCAGTGAGGTGTTCGGTTTAACCCTAATGCCTGATCAACTACAAGTAATGAATCCGGCGATGGTTCTGCTGATGATTCCGGTATGTCCGGGAGGTGTTTATCCAATTTTGCCTGATCTCGCACCACTGCAGAAAATGTTCATTGGAGGAGTGCTTGCTGCCTTGGCCTTTTTTGCAGCGGGCATTTTGCAAATTGGTATTGAGGTATTGATATATATCTACCATATACCTACCTATTGCTATAGGTTAGAATTAAAACGCATTTTAGAGAGAAAATTACTATCTTTGTTGGCAATTGCGTTTCTATTGCAACTTACAAACAAGTACAATTAGCAACTTACTTTTATGTCGAAACTTTTCCTTGAAGATGTTATTGTTTTTTTACTCGGTTTCTTGTTTTGCCTTCTTTTAATTGGTGTGTTTATTTTATATATATATATACTAAAATTATAAAGAGATAAAGTTTGTATATTGTTAGAATAGAATTTCAGAATGGACACAGGCTAAATATTCTACGCGGGCTAACTAAGGTACGGCTATCTAAAAATAAAGATCAAATGCTTTGCGAAAGTAAAATTCATGTTTGTCAAGCGTTAACATTGCTTTACATAATTTATCAGGCGTGCTAAGCTTTGCTAAGCTAAGCTGACGAAGTTCAACCCTGCAAGCCAAAATTAAATGCGTTTGTTCTGCAAATAGGTGTCAACACTCCAACAGCCGGGTTCACAACATACGGGCATTGTATTGTTAAATACATTAGAATGCCCCATCGAGGTGCTAGTGCGTGGTCATGGATTCGCAAACGTAGAGCAAAAAGGTACCGCACTGATGACGTCACTGCCACATCAAGATCTCAGTCTTGTTTCAAGTTGCCCCATCAACTGTGCCGGCAGAGTTATGAAAAAACATCGCGTCGAGAATAAACTAAGGCCTGTTGAACGTATGGTAATGTATTATCCTACTAGTCCTACTAATATTATAAATGCGAAAGTTTGTTTGGATGTATGGATGGATAGATGTATGTATGGATGTTTGTAACTCTCACGCAAAAACTGCTGAATGGATTTCAATGAAATTTTGCATACACGTTGTCAGGGACACCAGAAAGGAAATAGGGTACCTTTCATCCAGAAAAAAAGTACTGCTCCCGAGGGATCATCTAGAATTAAGGAAACTAACTCCTGGCTAAGTGTAATAGCAATAACGATGTCAGGCGAAGTCGCTGGCACCAGCTAGTTATATATCGTTTATACTTAACTAAAGTGATGACAAAGGAAACGAGGTAGTAGGAAAATTACATTAAAAAAACTACATTTCCTCTCATACATAATTTTTTGGACCAGCTTAAAAACATTTTTCATTTAATTATATTAGAATTTTAGATATCTGCTCTGATATATGATGTCCACCAAACTTGATCAGCTAGGATTTAAGGTGGGTTTCCATTAGAGATATCCTCCCACTAAGCACTTTTCCTGGAGTTATATGGAAAAAAGGCTAGACTAATTACGTATAGGTACACATCTGTTGAAAACACACCCTTAAATCCTTAATAATGTATGATGTTAATGTTTATATTTGAGTAAATTCAACTTTGCCCAACCGAACTGATCATTTGTTTGTTCCGAGTGGAAACTCATTTACTTAATTAATCTCATTGAATTTAAATTATTACCAAGGAAACAATTGCCCAGAGATCTCTTTTATTTATGGTATTCAAATATGAATAATATGGTATTCAAGTAGGTATAAATATGAATAATTTCATGAAATAAAATATTTCATGAAAATGCCTACATTATTTGTAAAAATAATATTAGGCATGTCTCTTGTAGTTTATGCCCATTGTGATCGGCCAAAACTCAGACGACCAAATAACGTTGTATTTTATGGATTCAAACTCATTTACGAAATCATTGACTGGGAAACCAAAATTGAAGTAAGTTTTCTTCTGAATATATTTAATAAAATATAATTGCCTTGATTAAATTCTAAGAAGTAAATTACCTTTATGGTAGGGGAGCCCACGATGCTAAATGTGGAGTCACTTGAGCGTCGTGGTAAAAAAAGGTTAATGATATAGGCGTTCAAAATTTTGTAGACGCTGTATTAAAGAAAATCCTCCAAATAATTGTCAGACTAAGAATCAGCACGATCAGGAGTTCAGGCAGGTTCGAATCCTGACAGACAGTGTTAGTTTGTCAGATTGTGAGTCAAGTGTCAAATTGTTAGTGTCAGATTGTCATATTGTTAGTCAGATCTAACGCGCTCGAGTATTACAAAATGGCAATCGCCAAAAATCCTTTTTGCATTTTCAAAAAGATGCCACGAGATTGAGTTACATCCGAATCGTCTGTATTTTAAATGGGAGCTTAGTTTGGGTTCTTTTAACATTCCCTCTGAATATCTGACGCGCTCGAATTTTCACCCCAACCCCAACCAACTCCACCAACCAAACCGGCAGATTAACACATATCCGTTATCGGAGACACGTGGGGCATATACATTGGCAGTATCTGACGCGCCCGAGTAAATCCCAAAATCCCCTTCTTAACAAAATATTCTCAGAAATTGTAGCTCGTCGTAGGTATTTTGATAACGAATCTATTCATCTATTTCGATCGAATCGAATGTTAAAATGAAAGTATCTGTATACCTGGAAATCATGAAAATATCTATTTATGATATACAAAACACGTAAGTAAATTACGATGTTTGTTTACACTAAACTCCGGTAAATACCAATCAATTGATATAACAAAATTTTGTGACCGTAAAAATTCATTATGTGGTTGGTTATAAAATTCGTAGGTTACAAATTGTTTATAAAGTTATGCCGGTTACGCGAAAGAAAACGCGATTAAGATCTAGTAAGTAATGTTTTTATTATAAAATACACAGACGGCTCGTTTACGATTATATTATATATGTATTTTGAAGATATATATGTAGGTACCTATTACTTGACACTGCTATGCATGTATTGGGTTTCTCTATTCATACATACATATTGATATACCTACGCTGTGGGTGAGATGAACGTCCTTAATAATATGTCACCTTCATTGCCTTTGAAGCTAATCAATATAATGCGCCTTTAACTAAAATCGGATAGGTTATGGTCGCCTAAGTTGTGGTACTTAGGTACTTAACATTCCATTCTTTTTTTACAGGGTGGTATACTTGGGTAATACGGGTCCAAATAAAAACGTATCCATTACTGTTGAAACTGAAAAGAGATTGACCGACATATACTATGTTTCTGACGCGCCCGTCGATCATATAGGTGAATCTGCGTTTATGTGTCTCCAGCCTGGCAAGTAAGTTGATGCTTGAAAGGCACCTTGATATTTAATAATTTCCATTACTTAAAACAATAATAACTAACTTCTCACGTCAGTTTTGAAAAACTGCAATTCAAAAAGTTGAAGTTTTCATTTGAATTTTTTACTTTGGCAATGATTGAAAAAAACGGATCAAAATCGGCTAGTCGTTTGGGTGCTACGATTCCAAAGGCAGGCGCACAGATACACATATACACACACATACACATATAACTTATAACACTGCGTTACGCGGAGTTAAAAAATGAACAAGTAAAAGTAATGACAGAGTATTACTTTTTTAATGATTTTAATGATTTTTTATTTATTGTTTTTCTAATGAAAGTTTTCATGCAAAAGTATTTACATGACGCAGTAAAACTGTGGATTCGATTAGCGGAAACTAAAGGGAGACATCCATTTTCATATGAAATTGTTTTTGAAATGAACACAGATTTCATTTCATTCTCGGTAAAAATCTCATTTCCATGCGGTGAAACATTACATGTTCTTTTTTCGAGCTAATGCAGCTACGAGTAAAAGCTTCATCTGTCGCCTGACAGTAGGCAGACTATTCTGAAATAAATTGCATTTCAGAGCTAGAGTTTATTAATGTCTTAAATTTTTATAAGATTCAAATGGCGCGTGGACAGTGCAGATGGAGAAGTATCTGGATCCGGCGAGGGTTTATTGAGGACTGGTGGTGTTTACGTACTGTGTTTAAGAGAACGATTGGGTAGGCTCGATGCGGCGGTCCTCTATGCACCAAATCCGCCAAACGAACTGCATCTATTCTGGATTGTACCGCAATATCTACTTGTTTCCATTGCTGAGATCATGTTCGCCGTTTCTGGTCTCGAATTCTCTTATTTAGAGGTAAATTGATTAATTTTTATGTAAATAATTTTATATTGGAATATTATTTGAATCCTGTCCATTCTCATCTACAACAATGTAATGAAGGTGTTTCTAATGAAATCATGCGCGGTGGCGCAATCCAAGATCAAACTTGGGTCCTGGTTAGCAGAGCTCTCCTACGACTCCGTCGAAAAACTACTAACTAATAAAAAACACTAAAATACACTCAATAAAATACACAACATACTTCATACGCACGCACACTGGCACAAAGGACACAAAAAGCACACTACGATCCAGATACTGTTACATAGTTAAGTTCCATGTTTTAAATTGTAATTCAAGGTACGGGACCCCACGATACAGGCTTGCCTATTGTGGGGACCGTGGTTTTGTTTCATAAAAATTGTAAAATCTTTGGAAATAAATAAAATTATTATTATTTATTATATATATATATATATATTATTAAATTATGGAGCCGTCACATTACTTAAAGTAATATAGGTACATGTACAACATGCGGAACACTAGTTAGTGCGTCCCTTTGCAGCCCACTTAAGTTCGGACACGCTGCTAACGTCAACTACATAAATTCAGTTGTCCAGAGGCATATGAAAACCATTGCCCTAAATTGTACATTATTAAAATTTGTATAGCTTTTACTTATGTTTTACTTATATTATGATTAACTAGCTGGTGCCCGCGACTTCGTCTGCGTTGTAAAAGCAATATATCGCCTGACATCTTTATTGCTATTATACTTAGCCAGGAGTTAGTTTCCTTAATTTTAGATAATCCCTCGGGAGCAGTACTTACTTTTTTCTGGATGAAAGGTATCCTATGTCCTTTCTGGTGTCCCAGACAACGTGTATGCAAAATTTCATGATGATCAGTTCAGTAGTTTTTGCGTGAAAGAGTTACAAACATCCATCCATACAAACTTTTGCATTTACAATATTAGTAGGATATACCCTTTTAGTAGGTAGATATACCTACTAAAAGTATAACTTGAATTGAAAATCAGTAAAATTCAATCAATGTAGTTTGAAGCAGTAAGAAATTATTATGAAAATTATTTAGCTAACAATCCTAGTCAGTTATTGAAAAAATAAAATGTTTAGTTGTCGAACACACTAGTGGTGTCGGTGAATAGCGGTTCAAAGTCACCTTTTAATTAAGTGCTACCCTTTAACACCGTGCTAAAACGTTTATTCCGAGACGCTGCAGGCTATAGTTGAACAAATACTGGGGCTCTTACTGCGTTCGACCTATTTAAGTTACGTATAACAATTTTAAGGAACATTCAAACTAAAACGGACCGTTTGGTCTCTCTAACTAATCTACACACTTTTGTCATCGTTTATAATTTCAAAGCATGCATTCAAAGCATAGTAAGTGATGTATGTAGTGTCCCGTAAAAGGCAAAATTTATCCTTATTTGGTGATTTTTAAATGATACTTTTTATTAAAATCTATTATCTATTAAAACATAGTCTCCTATTAAATTGATATACTTGGTTCATCTCTTCTCTAAAACACGAATTCCTTTTGAAAAAAAAAAAAAAAAACAATACAGACTCCCAAAATGCTTCGCAAACGTATGTACCTCTGAGGTAGCCTCTGAGCTGCTTTTTAAGCCAGAAAAGAAATAAAGTCGCTGGGCACAGTAATAATTGGGCAGCCCGAGATTTTATTCGATGAGGATTATCATTGCAGCATTATGCGTGACTATAGTCCGCTTACTTAGTCCGATGGTCGGACTAATGAGACTTTCTCATCTCCGACTGGATCAGTTTTAGGTTGATTTAGTTAAAGTTTAATTTAGTAACTGTTTATTTTTCTAATGGAGATTAGATATTGAAGATTAGTATTTATTTTAACCAAAATTTCAAGTCTGTGAAAAATTATCCGCATTCGAGTCTTTAATCGCTTTCTCTCGAGGAATTTTAATTTTTAATAGTAATTTTGAAATTATTTTATCCAAAAACTAATTTATTGTAATTCTAACTACATTCAATCAATCATTTTCAATATTGGCCTAATTGTAGATTCTATACAAGCTTTTAAGTCATCCATTTTGAAGTTGTTATTGAAAACATGATCGAGCTCCGTTTTGTATGAAGCGTGCTAGCGGTACAATTCTCTTAATTGCAATAGAAAGCTGAAAGCTCTCTCAAAGTGCGCTGCCAACCTTAAAATCTGTTCATTTAGATTGCAGATTTGCAGTATTTGCATAAAAGCTAGTTATAAAAATAAACAACATAATAATATTTCTATTTCCGTTTTTAAATACCAATACCAAACACATAATCTACTGTTTGCGACATTTGAGATTAATCTTGTCTAACAATTCATATAAGTTTGTCTAACTACAGACAGCAGACACAGGGGGCAGGGATAGGCATCTTTTTATAGCTTTTTATCTTATACAAAATAACATGTAATAGAATCGTGGCGATTCTACAAATTTTTATGGAATATTACTTTGTGGCGAATTTACAATAAGACAAATAAAATTGTCAATATTATAATACTTGTTTATAATATTGCCTGTAGAGAGTTTCCATTTTTTCCAAAACATTTTGTTTAGCAAGTTCGATTCAACACGTGAACAGTTTTCCTATAGTTTTATTGTTTGTAAGCCCTGTCTGTTTTCGGAATTTTCAATATTAATCCATCTATTCACCCATTGTTGACACACTTACTCGTAGCTGACCCAACAAAATGCGGATACATTTTTATAGCGGCCATCAATAATTTAAAACAATTATCGTTTATTAGTTTTACTGTTTTGTATAAAAGATTTTCAATTTCAGGCACCAAAAAGTATGAAAACTATAACGATCGCAGCCTGGTACCTGTCTGTAGCTTTTGGAAACCTAATAGTTATTCTCATAGCGCAAGCTAAACTATTCGAGTCAAGAGTAAATATATATATTTTTCATTTTTATTTATTAGCTTTTTTTATATGATCAGTAAGTTGAAGTGGCACTACTGGCAGTAGGCCGGACACGGAGTACGGAGAGTCGACGGCCGCTGGAGGCGACAGGTTCTGAGAATACAGGCCACGGTCAGAGGTGTAGGACGTCCACCTATTGGAAAATTATGGGCGAGCCCTCTCCTACGACTGAGAGACGATGATGAGGAATTAATCAATCATACTTTCTTATATAATTTATTATTCCCATGCGAGTTAATTATTCCCTGACGAAAATTATTCTAGAGTTTAATTTTGAAAGCGTATATTAGATAAGATCTTAAGCAACTCTTTTCCAATTACTTAAAAGCTCTTACAGAAAAATCTTCCTTGAAATTCTCCATATAAACCGAGACTACTAGATAAGTTATCTTTTGCAACTTTTGCTCGGCCCATTCATACCTTGCTTCTTCTTCGCAACTTTTTAAGTCTCAATGAACTTCAAATCTCAACAAGTAATTACACCCGTTCCATCATACTAAATCATCATCCATACTAAAGGTATCCCTAAATGGGAGGGATAAATGTAATTTTTTCCAGTTATCCCCACTGTTCGAAAATTTATAATGTATACCTTATTCTTATCCATAACTAATATATCCTGACAGCCCATATAAAACATATATATAATATAATTATATAAATTTTGAAAACAGTTCCAATGCGTCATTGTGCTTTCAATTGACCTGCTCTTCAACTTTATGTTTATGTCAGAACACGATGTTCAGAAAACAACTTTTTCTTTGTACGTAGTTAGATAACCGGAAACATGCTGTGTTTAACATATAATTTTTTAAACATTACCCAACTGCTATTTTATTAAAGTAATTATTTCGGCTTGAATGAAAATGATTTCACGAGCCACAGGTTTCTTTTATTTGAGTGAACAACAAACTGAAAATACAAAGAGTATGAGGACAGAGTCTAAAATGAAAAATGGCAAAGTGCAAATTTGTACCTTTGTAAAAAAAAAATCGAAAATAGAATTTGTTCATATAAATATATAGTTTCCGCATTTTACTACCCAATTAAAGGACCACACCAATAGTTATTATGCAAGGAGTCACAACGGCAAATGTCCTGTTATTTAAACGTGATCTTCTGGAAGGGTTTACGTAAACTAATGCCTACGGCTGGCCTAAATTATATTTTTTTGCCAGAATTTGCCACATCTGTAATTTATATTTTACAAATATTAACTTATACATAAACCTATAGGTCAATGTGCTTACACGACCTTACCTTCGAAAATAAATTATAAAATATGAGCTAAGTATATCTCCTACCATCTTTTTAGGGTTATCCCACGAGGCTAATATGCTTACTTACATTTTTGTAATATCCTTTTCTTTTTATGATAACCTACACCTCTTTTATGATTGATTTTATTCTATAATATACACGTAAACCTTCTCCTAATTTGTGAAGTGACAACTCAATCCATGCATTGTACCACCTAGCAATACAGATATAATAAGAATGAGGAAAGTTGTTCCATATACCATATGTTCGAAACAGCATTCTTACGTAAATTCTTTCCCATACAAAATTCAATCCAAATATCATCGTCATAACAAAACATACACTTTACACTCAATTTGTTTACCAAAAATTAGTTATAAATATTAGATATTAGTTTTAAATTAATAGTAAATAACTACAGCTTCGTGAAAATAATACGTGATTGAAAATTGAATCTACGAGCTACGAGATTCTTTCTGGTGTATTCCCAGTAGTTCGGTTGACAGTTCGGTTGACCGAACTACTTAGTGCGACTTTTTTTTCCCAGTACTTCGGTCGAACAAATCAACCGAAGTAGTGAGACTATTTTTTCTCTGGTCCATTCCCACTACTTCGGTTGACCGAACTAGTGAGACTATTTTTTCTCTGGTCCATTCCCACTACTTCGGTTGACCGAACTAGTGAGACTATTTTTTCTCTGGTCCATTCCCACTACTTCGGTTGACCGAACTAGTGAGACTATTTTTTCTCTGGTCCATTCCCACTACTTCGCTTGACCGAACTAGTGAGACTATTTTTTCTCTGGTCCATTCCCACTACTTCGGTTGACCGAACTAGTGAGACTTTTTTTTCCCCAGTACTTCGGTCGAACAAATCAACCGAAGTAGTCAGACTATTTTCTTTTATTCCGGTTGTAAATTCAATTATGCAGCCACCATACTTGGGACTCCGAAGCTTAATATTATACACAATTATATAACTTAGTTTTAGATATAGATTAATTGTTAATTTATTAATTAAAATTACCTTTACATGTCATATTAAAATAAATATAAATAATTATTTTTTTTGCCCGATGTTTGATTCCTAATTTTCAGTTCAAACGAAACATGAATGTTCTCTTACCCTAACCCGGCGTGCTAAGGTTCGTTAGATAGGCCTTGACGAGACATATCCAACAGTACTGTACCCTCACATTACCCTTACCTTACCTTACCTTACCCTAACCCCACATGTGACGGTTCGTTAGATAGGCCTTGACGAGACATATCCAACAGTACTGTACCATCACATTACCCTTACCTTACCTTACCCTAACCCCACATGTGATGGTTCGTTAGATAGGCCTTGACGAGACATATACAACAGTACTGTACCCTCACATTACCCTTACCTTACCTTACCCTAACCCCACATGTGACGGTTCGTTAGATAGGCCTTGACGAGACATATTCAACAGTACTGTACCCTCACATTACCCTTACCTTACCTTACCCTTCGGTCAACCGAAGTAGTGGGAATGGACCAGAGAAAAAATAGTCTCACTACTTCGGTTGATTTTTTCGACCGAAGTACTGGAAAAAAAAGTCTCACTAGTTCGGTCAACCGAACTGTCAACCGAACTACTGGGAATGCACCGTGCGGGGGTGCTCACAGTATCTGCTATCCGATCTGGCGGTAATTGTAAAATAAAAATACAAGACGTTCGTAATCGTAGGTATAGATATTGCTTACATTTGGTACCTACTTGCAAAAGAATAATTTTTTACACCCCATCACTGGGCGAACTACAGTGAATAAGTTATATTGCTCATTTATGTATTGCAGTAATATATTACTACAATACCACATTTGGTGATTTTGAGCGGTAGCATAGTTTAGCAACATCATAGCATAGGTTATTTTGGATTGTATTTTGTATATTACAGCTAGTAAACTAAAAATCAAAATTTAATCAGTAAATTGACTTAGTACTTATAGTCAGTTGACTAAGAATCTAAATAGTGATTTTGTTGACAGGCAAAAGAATTTTTCGTATACGCCGGAGTTCTCTTCTTAGCCATGCTTCAGTTTCTACGGATGTCACGTGGTTTTCAATCGACATTCATCGATGGCGATACCTCTTCGAACGAAAGTAGGCCTTTGTTGCACTATCGTTCAAAGGTTTGTGTTACGTTACGAGTATTGATTAATTAATTATTACAACGCCTACCGTAATAAATACATATATTAATATACCTATTTATTAGTAGATATTGATTTATGGAAAATTGGTTGTTTGATAATGACTTAAGTAAGCAAGTAAATGTATTTTGAGATTTAAACGCAAAATGTAACTACAAATTGACGTGCATAGCTCATAGAGTATAAATTAAACCATGTTTCATAAGAATCGGTCAAAGGAATTGTGTACGAGATTACAGAGTTAAATATTCCTCGTTGAGAATAAGCGGTTAAATGATTAAGGTCACATTACAAGCGTTTTTGCTTTGTTACTCGACTCTAAATATATATTTTAATACGACTGTGTAAAACTTGGAGAGTAAGTATTTATATATAATTCATGGACACTAATGCACCTGGAAATTTTCTCGGTTTGAAATAAATGTGATTCAGGTAAAACGTAATAATTCGCTCGTTTAAAAACTTTACTTGGTGGGAGTTCGGATTTCAAACAACTCCCGGAGGATGTGGGGGCGTAAACTCCTCTTGGGTTTAGCTTTTAATATGAATCGTAATCCTTGGCTTTGAAGAAGAAAACTGTATTTGTAAGTTTCCACGTCCGGAATCAGATTACACTGATGAAATATATTACTTTTTAAAGCAAAAAATTTGACACTTTTTAAAAAAAGTATCCTACCACATCCCTTGTCTAGTTATTTAAAATAATGGCTCATTTAATCAAGATTTAGAAATTCTAAAATACATGCATTGTGAAGCTTAAGTTTTCGCTTTTGACGTGCAGTCTAATGACTAGTTTTTTTTTTTTAATGGAAGACAGTCTGATGTAGTTGGCTAATGGCTACCGTCGCATATAAAACAAGCAGCGTCACAGATCCTGCAAGTTCTCGCCGATCGTGGTAAATTTCAGTTCCTTTACCACTAAATTATGGGCCGTTAACTATGTTGCTGTAAATTTCTGAAAAAAAAAAAAAAACATTTCCCTATCCCTTCCCAATCGCGTACTCAGAGATATATTATTTCGATGGTTTTAATATTCTTAATCCCCTACTAAGATCGGCATTGCCTCGTAGGCGCCGCTTTTCTTCACAATAAATCAATATTGTAGTATGGTTTTACAAAATGGATCAACTTGTTTTACAGCTAATATCGGTGCATTCGCTAGCGGCGTCCAGTACTTACGTGGGCAACGCTTCTTGCGTATCTTGCGGAGCTTCATGTTTGGGTGTAATCGAACCTACGTGCAAAGGAGCATGGCCTCACAGAGCCTATGTACACATCGGTACTCCGACTTCTGATGAAATGGAAGCTACTACTCTAGCCAAAGATTAACTTGCAATTATTATAAAGAAATAAGAACTGTAATATTCATATTTATATTCATTATATTATCTTTATCCACGTCGGGAAATGTGCATACTTTTTTGTTCAATTTTAGACTTAAATTTTAGAAATGTTTATGCTAAGCTAGATTTTTAATATATAATATTTTTAGTTTACTGTGAAGCTTGTGAGATATTAATAAAATTAAATATTACTCGTAATTGAAAAACGTGTTTTTTCAAGTGCATGCTGTGCGCTGCCTTGCTTCCTCGCTAATTCCGTTTTACCGGTACGTGTCAACTCCATTATAAAATTAATAATTAATAAAGAAAGTCATTTCGTATACTAGAGGATAAACTGTACACAAATAATGATTAAAATTAAAAATGACAATATTTAATGTATAACGCAAATATTTTGAAATATTGATTTTTTCAAAATTTGAAATCTTATTATGAGGGGGCAAACAAATCTATGTAATAACTCGTATCTTTTAGTATAAGTTGTTCGTGTTTTAAATAAGTTATAGCGGATTGAAAAATTGTTTTCTGAGAACCCTCGTTAAGTAAGTAGTTTAGGGAGGCATATAAGTTATTATTTGGCCGAGAAACTTACTTTCGAATATCCGACAAAGAGTTTGAGAAAGTAGTGTCAGGCAAAAGTAGAGGAATTGTTGTTTAGAACTAGCGACTCGCTTCCGGTTTCGAAAATACATTTTTTTCAAATTTTCTCCTTTTCTTCTTCGGACTTGAACGAATAATTGTAAGAAAAATTAGTAGGTATTATTTGTGGTAATTAGTATTATTAGGTACTGACTAATTTCCTCTATTTATTGTTTATTCAAGTCTTTTCTCGTAGCCTAATTAATATATTTATTGAAAGCGAACGCCAATAACACGTAATCATCAATCAGAAACGTTTGTGTATTGATTGAAATGATTAGGTTCTATTGTCAGGAGAATATAATACATCGCGTTCGTTTTAACGTACCAAGCAATATTTATGAACAAGTAGGTAGGTACCTATATTTTTGTGTTTACAACTAAAATGGAACTTTGAAGGTACTATTTATATCATAAATTGGAAAGGTTGTTCTGGATTGACATATACTTTTTATTCTGGATAAATGTTAGGTTCCGAGGGACCGTCTAAAAATATAAAAAAATAAGCGCCACCGTCTTCATAGTTTTCAGGCATACTTAATAACATAATGTTATATTTTCAACGCGGTCGAATTGCTAGAACCAGCTGTTGTGATAAAATTTGACTTGAGCCTAATTTTGAAGAATTTGTATGCAGTAGGTAAGTATTGCCATTAATTATGCAAATAAAATAAAATAAAAAAAAAGGCATAACAATTTTTTTAATTGACGTATAGTGTAGTGGTACTAACACAAAAGAATATAAATACAAGTTTTGCATCTCGATCTAGCGTAGCGTGTTGAATATTACGCTAAAAGCGTAGTGAATAGAGTGTAGAAATTAATTAAGAAAATTTAATAAATTATAAGTAGGTATAATATCCAGAAGTTGTCTAATGATGATTCTGAAGAAATTGGGAATCTATTGGATCCAGAAACAATCACAAATTTTCAACTGTAGCCTTTATTTTAAATGTATCTATGCACCGAAATATATTCAGGCGAGTAATTAAATATTCCGTTTAATTTCCTTTCCTTTTTGGAATGCAACGGTAGCATTTATTGTTACCGTATTGTTACAAAAGAATGAAGCAGTTTAATTAAAAGGTAATTTAACTAGTATTTGCACCGACGCTTTTCGTGTAGCTACTAATTAACGTGATTGCCGAAATGCTTTTGTTCAATTCAGTTTGACATTTTGAAATGCTTTATTATGACTACCATGCAATTTTTATAATCAATCTCTATGTAGTTTGTTCAATATCCGTACTCCGTACTAATATTATAAATGCGAAAGTTTGTATGGATGTACGTACGGATGGATGTATGGATGTTTGTAACTTTTTCACGCAAAAACTACTGAACTGATCACCATAAAATTTTGCATATACGTTGTCTGGACCACCATTTTTGCATTTTCAAAAAGCCACCACGAGCTTGCGTTACATCAGAATCGTGTAGTTTGGGTTCACTTAACATCCCCTCTGAAAAACTGAGGCGCTCGAGTAGTATTTAAATTTTTACAATTTTTTATAACATTCGTAACCAACCTGAATCGACTATTGAAAGGCGTGCGTTTTGGTAAATAAACAACTAATGAAAATATTATGTGGGACATTAAATGTTATTACTTGGTATATGTTTGTGCTATTTGTAAGTATGTATTGAAGATCATATATATAAAGGACTAATGATGTATTCATCAATTTCTTTTTCGATAATCTCTTATAGGCAATTTTAAAATCGTCAAATGTTAACCTAAAAATAAAGTGACGTATTTAATGTGTATTTATTTAAAACTAGTGACCCTATCCCGGTTTCTTCCGGGTTTCAATTTTTATATGTTATACACGAACTTTCCTCGTTTATCCCTCTTTCAATTAAATAGGTTATGTAAATTTATATATTGTATATAGATACACAAAATACATGATAATTATAAAGTAAACAATGTCGAAACTATTGCAGTGATACATGCAGGTGGTACGCAAAATCTTTGCACTAACCACGAGGAGTACAATCCATCGTTTGAGGACGAACATTATCCGAATTCTGGTGATATACCTCTTCTCAATCGAAAGGTATTTGCAACCCTTTTCGTCACGGCTAATAATTTTTTAAATTCCGGTGACTCATGACAGTAGTATCTAATGTTTCTAAAAAACTTCGTTACTAGGGGTTTTACATGTATGCTCTTATCTTCTTGTTATTGTTTTTATTTTTATTTCTTATATTCTAAGCATAAAGAAGAGGCAAAGAAGGAACAACTCTTTACAGGAGAAAATGTCGGTCAGCTACTCTAAGAAGTGATGTAGTAGTGGCAAAGGGATGAGCCGCTATAGTTTTTTATTTGCGGTAGTGTCAATGGAAGTCTTTAGGAATTTCAAATACAATAGATAAAGGTTCGGAGTCTTTTCAAATGGATTAGAAATAAGCATACGAGTATAAAAGAATCATTCGAAGTCCTACCATTCCATTATTTACCTAGACATATAACATATACATAGTTTCAAATTTAATTCAACTACCTACTGGCATGAATACATAAATTCAAGTTGCGATTGCGACCAGGTGTGAAAATCAGGAGAAGATTTCCCGCCGCCCGTTTTCGGTGAAACAATGTCAAAACTTCAATAAATAATATCACATTTCAACTACGAGTATAATGCATGTCGCATATTAAAATGTATTCTCTTGGTTCACATTTCTTATAACGATATTAAAAGCCTAATTGGCTTTTAAAGTGCTAATTTTAATGCTAATAATCTCCTAAGTAATTTACCACAAACTAACGAGCCAATTTCAATATCCTTTTACGTTAGATTCACTGAGGAGCGTTATGGAGTAACAAAGAGAGAGGAGATTTTCCTTTTTTAAATAACATATTATAGAGCAATTATCCGAGACTTAGGTACTCGGAGAGACTACGTTCATGCAAGCCTTAATGTGTGAAGGAGGCGGTCCCTGGTTATTGAGCAAGCTCCGTTTGATGTTCAGTGTGTGTGTTCAGTGTTCGTTCGTATATACCTAATCAACATTTTGGTATACTGGATAGCACTCAAACGTGAACTTACTCAGGCTCGTTATTCTTCAATTTGTACAAATTTGAATTCTACTCTCGGAACTTTCTCATAATTGCTCATAATAATTCAACACAAGATAATATAAAATACTTTTTTTGGAGAAAACTGAATCAAGCAGAACTGTCTCTTGTTATGATAGAGTTGTTCTGTTCTGGTATGGGTAGGTAAAGGGTAGATGGGTGTAGGGGAACTACCCATTACCCTCGTTAACTATGTAAATCGTGACAATTTTCTCTTAGTTATTATTCGTTATCTTAATTCACGTCAAAACTAGGTTAAGTTAGGTGCAGTGCACATTGTAGCACAAATTATTGTGGACATCAATGTATTTTATAAAAAAAGCCGTTATCGAATGTAGCGCTTAGTAACATATTTAAAGATTGATTTTTTTTATTTATATATAGCCTATTTGTCAATATGGTATTGCTTCATGGTATTCTCATTTTCTCTTTGAATGAAGATTTTTAGTAAAATTTATGTTTCAACTAAATTGAAGAATATACATGTATTAAAATTGTATGATGGCGGTTTGTGTGATTGACGTTTTTTATTTAATATAATGAATTAAATAAACGTTATAGTGAATCAATCCATTATAACGTTTTTATAATGGATTGATTCACAAGCAGTGTAAATTAATCAATTTCTTCAGAATAAGCTCGACTAAATGTGTGTGAGAAATTCAAAGGAAACCAACCTATAACCAAGTTCGATGTTGATAACCAAGTGCTCGCAGAGATATACTAGTTGAAACAAGTGTCCGTTAACTGAATGAACTCTAGTTAGCATTTACACCAACGAAATAGTACGTATATCTCTGCGAGCACGATGTATTGATTTGTCAATTGACTGTTTGAATGAGAATGTCCTGTGCGACATCCAGTCAGACAATACAGTAGATAAGTAAACGAAGCAGTTTGATAATTTATTTAGCAAACAAATAAACAATATTTTTATGAAGAGAGAAAGAAAGAAAAGACATTTTTAATTAGATTCATTAGAATTTCAGATTTCACAGTACAGCAAAGTGGCGGTTTTCAGATAGGCTGTTTGTTAGTTGGTGATATGTCTCTAGCTATATTTTATTGTTAGTCGGATCCAAACCGCGCCAAGTTTTGAGTTACTTACACAATAACTCACGTAATTGGAGCAAAGCAATCCTCTTGGGATATCGAGTCTGTGAGAAATCTACTTTAATTTCTGAGTTAGTTAGATCAAGTCAGGCGTTCCAGTGTAATCTAAGTATACCGAGTAAACGGAACAACTTCTTCATTTCAGGTGTAATCTAGCTGTGTTTGCTTTCTACGAATTTCTCTCTAATGTTGTAAATACATGCAGGGAAAGTTCATTGCGAAGTTACTTTTTTTCAGTGAAATTTTCAAATGGCAACTTTATTTATTTTAAGAGCACATTTTTTTTGAACATGCATTTCATGCCAATTAGAAATTAGAATTTACATCAAGTAATAAATACAAGCTCTTGAATCTTGCATTGGACATACAACAACGCTTCCAGTTGTACCTATATCCTACAGATTATTTACGTATTCGTCAGATTAACCTTGTACCGTGGTTACTGTAAGTAAAATGCAAAAAACGCAGTGAAAATAATCGTAAACTGTGAAAAGTCTCATGATACCCTCATAGTTCAGTAAGGTGATGTGTATATTTGCTTTTCTGCTGTGATACCAAATAGAACATATTCGTTTGGAAGAAAAACAAATAACATTATAAAAAAAGGTCATCCGTCAAGACCTCTCGAGTGTTATTTAAAAACGTCGCCTCTTTGTTCCCTGCAAAGCGAATAAAAAATATTGTATCATTTTCAATTATATTAAAGACAAACAAGAGGATTATTTTTGTCTTAAATGTGTTTTCCCAATTTGATGACCTAGAAACGAGTTTGATAAATATCATACAATTGTTTTGAAATGACTCCGTCTTAAAAAAAAATAATGTAATGTTTTTCTTATAAATCTTTTAAACATACATAGTTTTAAAACACCTGCGCGTAGATTGTTATTAAAAGAAATCCTTTGAATAGACATCTATTTTCTAAACGCGAACAATAATATCGGACGTACCTAATGCGTCAATGCATGTATGACATGAAAACTTTAGTTTGTTAAAAAGACGAAATTGAACAATTCTTTACCTTGGATTAAAGTATTCAAGTATTATAAGAGTTCTCCTCATGGTCAGTGGGGATATGGTTTGCAGATTATCCCACGCTTCTGTCTTAAGTACCACATACACGGCCATCATTAACATTGATAAACGCAAATCCTATTAATATTATAAATGCGAAAGTTTGTTTGGATGTATGGCTGTATGTATGGATGTTTGTAACTCTTTCACGCAAAAACTACTAAACTGATCACCATGAAATTTTGCATACACGTTGTCTGGGACACCAGAAAGGACATAGGGTAAGCCCTTTCATCCAGAACGCGGACGAAGTCGCGAGCACCAACTAGTAATTATAATATTGCAGATATTCAAAGGAAAGGGAGTAACTGTATTGGAGCATCCATACATAGCGAGTATCAGAAGGAACTTCGCTCACTATTTGGTAGGAGTTATACTGACGAAAAATATCTTAGTTACAGTTGCAGACCCATTGTACAGGTTAGAAAATTTACATTTAAACTTTTTAATTAATATTATATACAATATATTTCAAATACCTACCTACATATTTTTAAGTATAATGCTTTAAAAAGTTATCAAGAGAATCCTGAAATATATTTTGTATAGGTACTTCTATACCAGTATATTGTTTTTTAGCTACTATTCCAGAATAGTAGCTAAAAAACAATATTAATTGTCTTTTACAATTTATCCAGATGCATTACATGCCTGTTAGGTATATGCGGTGCACTTTCTCATATACATATATATATCCTAGATTTAGTCGTCAAATCATAAAAAGTCTATTTACATACTACATATTAGGAAAAAGCGCAAAATCTAATCCTGGGATTTTCTAAGTCTATTTTTAAAACGTCTTGTAACAATTCAGCATTAATTTAACAGTTATATTCTTTAAATATTGATCTAGTTCTAAATTACCCATAGTTGTGGAATACCAGGTCATAGCGACGCCTTCCAACAGGCACGAATATAAGAGTAGGACAACGAGATAGAGTAAAAAATATAATTATGTAGGTACTACATAACAAATATTCTTTAAATAATATAGAGAAGTATATTTCAATATTATGTTACTAGCTTTTGGGAAATTATTTTATTACACGTAAGGAAGTAAAGATTTGCAATTACAATAAGTATGAAGCGTAACAATTTGCAATAACAGGAAGTGTAAAAATTTTCCATAAAGCCCAAAATAAAGTTTTCGCGGAATTACATTCAGTTGAGTGTAAAATAATTCCAGATAAAATGAAAAGAATTCAGGCAGATATTTTCGGAATAATTTTATTCAAGTAAATAACTAAGTAACATTTGTACTGAGACTGGCTTTTATACACGTACTTAGCTTGCGGCTTTCCTCGACAATAAAATATAAGTAGAAAAAATAGCTATGACACGTTTTGTTCTAACGTTTCTTCGTAACTTACAATCTTTATCTTTGTAGGTACTTATGTACAAAGCATTAGATTACAGGAAATAAATCCGCAAATTCAATTACTGAAATACGTATTCAATAGAGTCTAGGAGAATCTCTATTGAATAGAGATTCTCCTATTTATCCACGCGCTGTTGCAGAATTCATAGTCTCATTTAATTTTAAACTAGCTATTTTTAATAGCTAGTTTAGGAAACATCTAGGAACATCTAGAACATTTAGACCAAAATGAATATTTTTCAACAATTCTACTTTCTACTACTTTCAAAGCGTAATGGAAGCAGACCTAACGAAATCTTTTTTAAATTTCTTTAACAGGATCTTGATTGATTGATTGGAAGAAGATAGCCGAAACCGTATTTTCTCATCTCTGTTATAAATTTAACTGCCCGTTATAATTGTGGTTATATTATAATATAACTGTCTTTATAAATTTGTATAAAAATTGTTATTGTTATTAAACACCTATAAAATAAAAACTGCCCTCCGAATGAAGAAGACTCTAATATAAAAGAACTGCGTAATAAAATCTTGTGTACAATGCGTACACTTTTCTGGAGGAAGCGGTTTTCATATTAAGATACAATATTTTCAGAGTTCCCACATATGAGTTGAACGTGGTAGTCGGAGAAACGTACGCAGATCGCGGTACACATTTACTCAATGTTGTTTTTGTCATCATACATCATGACTTCGATCCTTACACAATGAATGCAGACATATCACTCCTTAGATTATATGAAGACATTGTTTTTAGGTAAGGTTTGTATGTTACTTCTCATCGCAATAATCACATAACACGCGCGGAGAATTATTATGACCACGTAAGCATATTATATGTATATAGCTACGTACTAATTTAATAGAGGAAAGAAATCTTTCGAAGTATGAAATATTTCCATAAAAAAATAAGGTTACATTAATATGTTTGTAAAAATGCTTTCAGAGTTTCAGTAAAGCCTATAGCTCTGGTTGGACGTTCTATAAACGGATCAAAGGCTCTTGTTACTGGTTGGGGCCGATGTGATTGGACAGTGTAATATGTTTTTGAATTTTCAACATTTTAGGTACAACCATTTACGGATTAGATGTTAGATGTGAAATTAAAGATTTGACTCTTCAATCGTAGGAACATTCGACATATATGTAGAGCTTAACGAATTTTCATTTCATAGCAGATTATTAAAAAAAATTTTTTTTTGTAATTAAAAAGCAGACATAGATAAATTATTATTAATATTAAAAAACAAGTTTAAAATATTTTTTTATCATTTATCTTTCCTATATTTTAAGATAATATTAATTTAACTAGCTATTTAAACATCCCCCTTTAAAGGGCTTTTACGTATGTAGTTCTTTTCTAACTACTGGTTGTATTTACTTGGAGTAAAGTCGCATATAATTGGATTCTGAGTTGCTTGTGTTTGCATACGTTATTTATGCTTCTATTTGCTACGTACGAACGTACCGTAATTCGTTATTTGAATTACATAGAGAAAGACAGCACAACTTTGCAATTATCCACCGGTATAGTCAAAGGTTTGCCACCTCTACTATATGAGCATTTCTTTAAAGTATATAAGTACGTATAAATAAAAACTGCTAACATATAAATAAATTTTTCCAAGGATGCGGTACTCTGTTTACCACGGACATCAACTTATTTCCCGGACGAGAGATTTGATTCCCTATTGAAGAGTGTTTCATTTACGATAACAGCACCCAGCTCCTATTGCAAGGAATATACAATGGTATACAAACTGTTTCAATTATACAAGACTAACTAGTCGTTTCGCGTTGTAGTCAATATAAGAATTAGATATTTTACATAGTAGTCATATTGTGATGTAGGCAAAACTACAACTAGTCAATATGCGTTATCGACTGTCTGAGACCAACCAACCCACTGTTCGCTGTCTTTAAATTCAAATCGCTATCTATAACTTCAACTTCAATCCGTCTTTGTCTGTTTTTTCTTAAATTATTTACGGTAAGTATTTAAAAACATATAATTACCGTTGAATAACATAAGCTTAAATACAAGTTAGTAATAAATATTATAATATGTAACAAACAGTGTGTATTCTATACTGACACATGTTTTATCTTTTACATTATGTTATTGTAATTTGTCATAATATATTGTAACATACTTTTTTTGAAATAATCTAACACAAAATACCAACAGGAAATCTTTCGTTTCATATCAACAGTTCAAAACGGTTTAAAGAACTTAAAAAATATATTGTTATAAATTCAAGCAGAAACATTCAATGAAATTTAAGGGGAAAAAGTCGAATCTCTCTTACTTGTAATTTTTTTACAGTTGAACAACAATTTAAGCCTGATTATGACTTATGTCTCTCTTCCCACAGTACTTGCACAGTATTTTTAATTCGAACCGAAATATACCACGCTTTGTTTGGACATTCGTCCGTGCGTGGAAGATCCACTTAGAAAATTTATTTTACAAGTAGGTAAAACCTATATTGTAGCGTTATTCGTCGTGTCTTGCTCTCTGTCTCTCTGTACGTTACATAAATTAAGGATTGGATTAGACTCGAGCAGTGTTTACATTCAATTCACACTGCATTTACTCAGTCAGCGAGTACACACGACTAGATATGAGTAATGCTTCGTGCATTGACATAATCTCATTTTGTGTACGTACCGTGATATTACTCAGATCTCATTGCGAATTCTATGTTATGCTTTAACGTTATACAAGCCTCATAATAAAATTGTGGCCCGTGGGCCGCGTGTGGGCAAATATGCGAAATCATCTGATCATTTGGCAATGGTCGTATGTGTACTGCCCACTATGAAACCTTGATAATATTGCGTGAACGCTTTATATAAGCAAAGTTACGTGTAAAAACGACGTACTTATTGTCCATGAGTCAAACACACAATAACTCCTAAAATTTTCATTATAATTAATTGGTTTTAATCTGAAACATCTTTTGCGGAGGGTGAGACCGCCCTTATTATCTAACGACCAACGACAGCAGACGACTTGCGATCGCGTCTGCTACCATACAAAAATGATACACTTTAATTTTAGTTATTATCCTTAAAAGTCTTTATCGCAAACCACACCTTTTTTATGAGTTACGTGGTACCAAAAACACGATTTAGTGTGATATTTCACATATTAATAGAAAGTTTTCACCTATCGCAAATTGTTCGCAAGTCGTCTGCTGTTAGATAATGACGCCAACATTTGCCCGATGTGGCCAACACTTTGGCGGAACTTGTACTAGTCTCAGCTGCAGGACGTCCACTACTGGACATAAGCAATAAATAGTAATTAGTTTACTTAGTGCTCATTAGTCAAAAAAATAGAATGCGCTAAGGTTTACTTACATAACAAACCAATTGACGGATATAAAACGACTCCGAAGCAGCGCTTGGTGGTCATCGCTGAAAAGAAATATTTTCTTTTGTGTTGGAGTGGTGGACCAGCAACAGTCCGTACCTATTCTCTTTGTCAATACATATCTTACTTTTCACGAATAAATAAACCTTTTTTAATTAATGTTGTGTGCTATTGTTTCAATATTTGTTTACGTTGTTATTTCACTTTTTTTTAAAGATTTAACACGATCCTTTTAGACATTTTTTTTTATTTCAAATAATTAATGGCGTTAAAGAATATATTTCATAAGTAAAGACGAGACTAAGAGAATTTTAAAAATACTTTAGAAAAAAAAAAAAATTTATTTAGTACTTCACGGACTTGTTGGTCATCCCAACATACAGCATATTATTTAGATATGTATCATACCTATCGCGTTTAAAATATTTGTGATAATTTTATTCAGTGTATTATTTTATTTTTGCATCGAAAATATAAATCAAAGAAAACTATTTTAGGTCTTAATTAACTCATTGCCACTAATGAAACTACAGGTCAGGTAATAACGTGAAACGTAATGAAAATTCTACAAACTGGATACGACCTTTCATAGCAAGCAACACAACTTGCTCTACTCTACAAGTCTTACGTAATTTCCGTAGCTCTTTCTTGTTAGCTAATGGAACGGAACTACTGGTACCTACATCTAAGCTGCAAACGGTATTCCTGTCTTCGCTTTTCAATGTACATATTACTTTTGAATTGCTAACCTTGTTTAAGCGTCGATTCACATTTCTACCTGTATACATGAGCAATATATTGTAAAAAAAAATTGTTCAAGAATTCATGATAATATTTATTTTTGCATTTTAGAAATATGATATAATTTTAATGCGATTTGTTTTATAATTTAAACATTATGGCATAGTACATCGAAAAATCATAGTACCTAGCTATCAAGCATTATGTAAAGTTTAATTTTTTATGAACACTTTTTCACTGTAATAATAATATTTTAATATTAATAATATTTTATTTATTCACAAATCTATAAACATATAAGGTAGATAATGAAAAATAATAAACCACATGGTTTAGATTAAATAAGTACCACACTTAAATAAAATAAATGAGTGAAAAGAGTGGGTGTCAGTGTGTGAATTCTGTGAATGTGTTAATGCACTATATTAGGATAAATACCTTACATTTATTTGATTCTATTTACATTATTAAATCTGAAAAAAAAGTGCCATGGCTTCTCGATGGCACAGTAGACATGAATATGTCTCATATCATAAATGAAAAGAAAGATTTAAATGGTCCCTATCCCTATCCCTATCCCTATCCCTATCCCTATCCCTATCCCTATCCCTATCCCTATCCCTATCCCTATCCCCATCCCTATCCTTATCCTTATCCTTATTCTTTCCCCTTATCCTTAATCCTTCTATGGTCAACAGGGATAATATATATATAAACAAACGAACAAACTATCCCTATCCCTATCCCCATCCATATCCCCATCCCTATCCCTATCCCTATCCCTATCCCCATCCCTATCCTTATCCTTATCCTTATTCTTTCCCCTTATCCTTAATCCTTCTATGGTCAACAGGGATAAAATATATATATAAACAAACGAACAAATTATAATTAATTCATTTACGTCATGGTAACGATTTTCGTGACACACATTCTTTCGAATTAATTCATTTACGTCATGGTAACGATTTTCGTGACACACATTCTTTCGAATAGACCCCAGAGAAAAGACATATTCATGTCAATACGACTGTAATTATTATGTTGTTACTTGACAAGATATATTAAATTTTGCTTAAAATGCTTTATTACTTTGTGTTAAAATAAAACTAAGTCTCCTCTAAGGTCACAAGCACAAAGGCTTCCCGTACGGTCTCTACAAAGCTCTGTCCGAGCGCTGAATTTTGCCAAATACCGCTTAACTTCGATTTAAAATATTCACCAACTTGATTTTGCCTTTGCCCGCGACTTCGATCGCGCCCTTTTTTCTTAAGTGAGTCTTATTCGATTATTCGATCATTGTTGCTCATATATTTTTGTCAGGCGTTGAAAATTTATTCTAATTTTAGTTAAATGATCTCTCGGGGTCTCTTTTATATTTGAATGAAAGATTCCTGATGTCGTTTATTGTATGCCTGACAACGTATACACGTGTATGCAAAATTTCATGACAATCGGTTGAGGTTAGTTAAGGCGTGAAAATTTTACTCAATTATCTCATGACCAAATAACGAACACAGGTAGGATAATTAAAAAGTTATTTTACGTTTTCTATGTTATTTTCAAAAGAAAAGTTTGTTCTGAAATTTAGCTCGTTATTCCTGGCTGTAATAATTAAGTACCTTGCATTCGTGACTAAATGCTACTGTTTTAACTTGGCCCTTACAATTTGAGGCAGGCCGGGTGACTAATTGAATTATTTTAGTTTGTATTATCGTTTAACTTCCAGTAAATTTGCTTGTACACGTCGAGAAGGAAAATACCAATTTATACTTTGAAACATTATATTGCGTAGTTACCGATGATATTACAGTTTTTATTTTAATTGGCCACTTTGAACCCTAGTTAGTTCTGGTTTTACATGAAATTCTAACTTTTATCAAATTTTATCTAGAAAAAAAATCGTTCTTCTAAAATTTAGTTAATCATTTGTATTTTTGAACTAACTAGCTGGTGCCCGCGACTTCCTCCACGTTCTGGATGAAAAGTATCCTATGTCCTTTCTGATGTCTCAGACAACGTGTATGCAAAATTTCATGGTGATCGGTTCAGTAGTTTTTGCGTGAAAGACTACTGAACCGTTACAAACATCCATACATACATCTATACATCCATACAAACTTTCGCATTTATAATATTAAAATTAGTACGGATATAATAAGTTTAATTTTAACTATAATATATTTAACTATGCTTCAAATATTTATGTGCATCAAAAAATAAACAACTTAAAATTATTTATTTACTGGATGTTAATTAAAAATACTTACTTAATGTTTCAGCGTGATAATAAAATTTTGCCTGGAATGCTATGCGGGGGTCCAGCCAGGGAAGAGAAGGAACTGATGCCATGTTTGGCTATTCCTGGTGCACCTCTTGTAGTTCACGGCTTTTTGGCAGGACTTCAATCTTGGGGCATTGGTTGCGCGTTCAAGAAAGATCTGCCTCTCATATATACAGATATCGATTACTACTCTCTGTATGAAAGAGTTGTTTCAAATATTTTATAGAGCCTTTACTAATTATTTAGACCATTAATTAGCACCATCAATTTGGCCCAACCATCATAACGTTAATTTGTGTACCTATTATTATTTTTCTTAATTTACAGTATTCATTTTAGTGATGATTTCTCTATCTGTTCAGAATAGATTCTGTTAAAATTTATTTTCTAAATATTAATTTATTGTTCAGTAATTTATTTTTTAGCCTTTTTATATTCTAAGTAAATAATTATAGAAGGTTAAATTCGTAAAAAAAAGTCCATTATCAAAGACTTTTTAACGTGTAAGCATCTTTTCTAATTTTTACTTTTATTTTTGTCTTAAATTTGTTTTCCAAATATCTTAATTTTTGCTTTCCAGTTGTTTTATTTGTTTAATTAGGTCCGCCATTCCTTTTTTTTTTTATTCTAACCATTGATAACAATACCAAGAAATTTTATCAGTCAAATAATGTCCTATGTTTAAGTAGCTAATTGGATATTGTGATATTTTTGGAAGTAGATTTTTGGAATTAAAATATGACTTGCGCACTTTTTTCTGAATTATCTCGTAAATCCATTATTATTAATATATTCTGATTTTGTTCAATAACGTTCAAGATACTTACCGCCTAACTCTTAAGTTAGATATTTATCATAACTCTACAACAACAGTTTTTGTAATTTTTGCAGATGGTTGAAGGAGAGTGTCGGAATTTTAAAGAGTGTAAAAAAAAGTAATTTATCTTCACTGCTTCAAGCAACGCTGGCCAAAAGAATGTTAATTTTATATGATAAAACTAGAAAATATAAACCCACACCTCTGAAATTTACCGACATCCATATAGTACCTTTAAATATAGATGAGACATTAGCTTCTTTAGACGCATTGGTATATGACGTTAGAGATTTTATACATGAAAGCGTAAACAGAAACAAAACTATTATGTATTCGGAATATAAGAAGAATATAAAACTACTGTATAACATATCAATGATAAAAAACGAAATGGATACTAATGTTAAAAATGTTTCAGCCTTTTTAACTGATGTCAGCGAAGTGGATTTTTCTTAATTCATAATAAAAAAAAATTGTTTATATCAATGTCTTTCATTTCATGAATCATAATTTTTTCGTTTCATTGATTTTAAAAAAAATGTTTTTTTTTTCATATTTTCACATTTAATATAATCACTTTTCATTTATTCAGGTTGAATAATTTAATATAATTCAATCGGTAGGTATAATATGACATGTTCCAAAAAAATAAAACCTTTAACTTACAAATACAAAATACAAAATAATACCTAGGCATAAATATTAACATACTTAATATTTATGTATTTTTATGTAAGTACAAAAATAGTTGTATCAGAAAACCCCCAGAATAAAACATTTTAAAAGATGTATTTTTAAACGTTTGCTTTCAACAATATATTATTATTAGTCAGATTATTGTAACACTGGCCTCTTTCTGTTAAGTAGGCTAACCGTCATTTAAAGTCACCTGTCACCGGGAAAAATTTAGCTGATATATCTTTGTACGGGTAAAAGTCCCAATTGGTCCCAAACATAAAAATTATTTAAAAAAAAATCGCCTATCGAAGGATGATCTCTGAGTAAAGTGTCAAGTAGGCTAACCACCATTTAAAGTCACCGTTAAGAAAGCGTACGAGTTTCACCCTAGTTTCACCATCTTCGAGTAACATTACTCAATGGTAATTTCAAAGAAATTGACACAAGACTCGTAATATTTACTCGCCAATAAGCTTTACTTGAAAAGTAACTAATCAACACTTTACTTGTAGAAAGAGGCCCTATACTAATCAAGTAAAGTAATTAATTTTATTCGAGTTTATTCTTCAAACTTATGTAATTATATTATAACTACGTAATGAGGCGGGAATAAGCGGGAAAAGTTTGATTAAAGTTGATAAAAGTCAGACCCAAGATGCTTACTTCTGGACATAGGCCTCCCTTGCCTTCGTCATGATTTTCGAATGTAGCCGGTTGCTTGGCCATCTTGTGGATTGAAGTCAGCTCTATACCCCTATTATGTTCTCTGACCTTTGCTATTACAACTTACTTAGGTATGTGACTAGTTTGTCTGCGGAACTCCTCATTAACGATTTAATATCGCAGTGTCATTACAGTCTTACTAGTCTCATTAGTTAGAGACCACGTTTTCATAGCAACACACATTTATATAAAATTTTTCATTCTTTGCTCTGAGGAATCAATGACAAGAATTCTAAGATAATGATAAACTTTTAGTGTGTGAAATCATCAAATTATTTATTTACATAATACTTTAATTAAAAATCAAAATGTGTCCATCATTTTAGGTAGGTAGGTATTGTAAAAATAAAAGAACACTAAATTTTTATTACGGATTTATTTGGTTTACGCCATTGGTACATAGATTAAACGGATAAACTTGGGAATGCCGTAATCACAATTTACTATGACATTTAACACTAACAGCGATATTACTGTATTTACTGTTACGACCATTTATTTATGATTCTTATTAGTTAAACATTTAAAATATCCATCTATATTTTTGTAAGGATTCTCACATGAAGGTGAAGACTTGTCAGCATATATAAGATGAAAATCATTCGATTCGCCGTGCCATTAAATTTTCCAAATACTCAACGCTACGGCGGATTGAAGATTACAGCCATTACAGGGGCTCTATTTAATTAATGTTACATACTTACTAATATGACACATTCAACTCTAAAAACTACGGAGACTAAGATATCGTAACAGTACTTGTACAGGGCGTAACGATAGTTGTAGGTATTTAAACATTTCAAAAAGTATTTTAATTGTGTGATTAATGTAGATTGCATTCATTTTAATAGCAATTCATTGTGTACAATTACCACATATAAATTGAACAGTCAGCCAAATGCAGCTCTTAATTATGTAAGGTATAAATTGTTAAATAAATTAGAATTTGTGCTTTGTATTGTTTTGTATTATGTTGAATTGCAAATTCGTTTAGATAACATTTAAAAATGTAATACAAAAAACTAATCCCTTTAGATTTTTTAACTAATATTTCTTGTACAAGAGCTATTGAAAATTTATAGCCTCGCCTGTCTAGTAGCACGAATAGTATTTTGTAATTTGTCTTTTATATGTTTTAAAAAATGTGTGTGTTAGCTCCGACACATGACTGGAGTTTACTCCTTACGTTACGAACGATTATAGAATTTAAATATTCACAATTTGTAGGTACGCGCCGAAAGAACAAAATTATTATAAAAAAATATATAAAATGGAACGTTCTATTTTTTTTATAAAATAGATTATAAAAAAATAGGACGTAACTATAACGCATAACATAACGCATTCTTGTGATTTTACTCCCATATATTTTCATAGCACGGGCTTATATGATATGTAAATCCATTCTTAAGGAGTAAGTAAACTCCAAAAAAAGGATGTCCCAGTTTAGAATCAATTGTAAATATTTTAATAGTAACTTAACTTTAAGGTTACTAATTTTAAAATGTGACCATCTTTTTTGCACACAATTTTATTACCGATTGAAATGTAAGTAAGTTTACGCGGTCCATTTTCTTTCTACGGAACCACACTTTTGAATTTTTTATGTCATTAATATTCCACAAATATTTTACGCCTTGTATATTAATAAGTACACAATAAAAAAAAACAGTTAAGCACAGTACTAAAGTTTTAATAATCCTTTTCCAACAAAGAATCTTCCACCCTCAACGTCCCTATAACCTAATTTTATTTCTAAACAGTTGGCATATGACAGTCTCAATTATAATTTATCTTATCCATCTTTCTACAATCATCATTTCATGAATTTTAACGTATACGAGTAGCAAATGGTAATTCCACCGCAAACCAATAAAATAAATTAATAATAAAAAATACAAAAAGATAATAGTGGAATGTAATATCGCGGACGCAGTTAAAATTTTGTATTCTATTAATACAGAAAAATATTCTCACAAAACTACTCTGCCTAATTGAATACTTAGTCAATGTAGTGGCTTTTTAAGCCATTTTACATTAAGACCAATGTTTCACAATATTAGCCAGATTTATCTACTCAATAAGTAAAGCGTCAATATTCTTTACGTGACTAACTCAATACCGTCTCAATATTGAGTGAATTATAAAAAAGTTAAAAAGATTTAGTAAAACACTCTATTGACTTATTCTAGCTGAAAAAGCTGATTACGACTTTATGAATCGTTATATCTCAGAAACGGTGGCTCCTAGGAAAAAAAGTATTGATACCTTTTTTATAGATAATTTTATGATTTACAATTTTTCTTTGAGGTAATTTATGATAAAACTTACCGTTTCGGTGAAAATCGTAAAAAACCCATTTTTTTGACCTTTGACCTTGAATAGATTTTTTTCCACGTACGGGAACGATGGGGAATTTTGAAGACTTATTCTTAATTATGTTTTGAACAATATTACTCATTTTCAGCTTGTTGTGAATTTATGTACCCTTGAATATCTAAATTGATTGGACTATCATCAAAACTTTTTAAAACGTCCTTAATAAATCGCATCGCACAATATTTTTGAAGCGACTATTAAACAAGAAATTGAAAGATGAATTCACAATCTCAAAACTGAATTCGAATTCACAAAAAAAAACAAAGTGTAAGTAATCATCAGAATACAGGGTACATAATATTTATTTTTTATACCTTAATGCATTATATGCTATAATACGGACCTAATTTCTACTTTTTCATAATAATAACAATAAAACTCTAAATCGATACAAATAAGATTTAAAAATCATAAAAAAAAACTTAAACAAAGTGTACTTTAGAGTCTTTTGTTGATTTTACAATAATCACTCTAACGTACTACTCCTTACTTCATTGCATTTTTGAAACTGATGTAATAAGTATACAACAGTAGGTAATATAATTATATATATTGGGAAACCACATCATGATTTAAGTATATAAGTAAGTGTCTAAACAGATATGTAAGATCAAAGCGCTATTATATATATTATATGAACGCTTTTTTTTATTCGAGAAATTATTTTACTAGGGTACTCTTTGGTATTTTATAATAAAACATTAAATCTATTAGGCTCTGTTACAATAACATTCTACACAATTACTGGTTAAATAGATAGACGTTCCTTCCGTACATTGATTTAAGAGCAACCGCTGCGACGATACATTCTCATTTCGCTTGTCGCAACGGCGATCCATTCGTTTTTAGCTGAATCAAACCAGGTTAATCCGAGAGTGTATTTACCATTGATGTTAACGTGTTGACAATGAGAGAACCACCAGCCACCTTCATAGTTGCCTGCGCAGTGAGTATTCGAGATGTCCCTATCGCGGTCAATGGTTGAGAACTCCATGTGATTTTGATATTCGAATGCATCGCTTGCGTTCCCCTTAAAACCACTGACATCCAACACGTAACCAGTCTCGCCGCTACCAACTGAGAAATGCTCGTATTGCGCATACCATACGCCTCCGTAGATGTCTGTCATGTCTATCCTCATAGATGAACAATTGTCTGCGGTGAGCCTGTGCATGGATTCAAGTCCTAACCAATACTCGGAACTAGAATCGCCAAATCCGTGAACATATTCCACAAACTTCCGGTTGAATTCGACTGAACCGTTGTATCTGCGTTGTAAGAGAGTTGTTCTGTTGCTACACCAGGCCTCGACTGGTACTTTGCCTGGGCGAATGAGGTAAGTGCCTGCTGGACTGGATACAGTTGAGCAATCCTTGGGAAGTTGATTTACTAGATTTTCGTATTCCCTTTCGAGTGGTTGCAGCTCCTTCAGCTCTCCCATTATTTCTGGCAGCGGAATACTCTCAGTCTGATTGTGCTCGTGAATGTTAGATTCAGTCTGTGAAGTTAATGAGACAGGTTAATAAAATAGAAAAAATTGTGATATTAAAGAAACTACATATTTATTAAATCATTTTTATTTATGTGCGTAATTGCTACTGCAAAGGTAGCAAAATTGGATTTACGATGAAATTCTGTACTGCACGTTCAAATTCAACGTATGTTGCGGTTAAGTACAAGCTAATAGAGCTTCTTAATATTACGCATCATTGGACCCATTGCATTAATATTACAGTATGCAATGCATTGAAACCTATTTGACGATCCACCAGCATTATGCTGTAGGTATCGTATAATCGTATAAAAAGACCTTAGTTAACTTAACTTGAAACAATGAAAAGATACTGAATCATTCGTTTTTTTCACTATAAATAAGTACAAAATGAGATTAGTAGTAAAATTTAAATTTTTTGTCTAATATAGAATTGTTTGTAATTAATTTCTTTGAGCTCTAAAATGTTTTAGGTATGCGTTTCCTAAATATTTGTACTTGTTACCGGAAGAAAGTTTATTGGAACCTCCAATAAATTTGGAATGTTGTGCCATTGGCATATTCCATTTGAAAATAAGTTTATAATAAACTAATACTAACCTTAAGGATATGATCGTTAAGTCTGTGGTAATGCTGCTTAGAGCGAGCTTCAAGTTCGACGATGGAATCGTTAACTCTCTTCATAAAAAGACGATCCATTTCAGCGCGATCGATTGCGTTGCTTACGCTCACAGCAATCGCCTTTACAGATTGCCTTAGATTTTCTTGGTCTTCCTTCAAGTACGACGACTGGGCGTTTAGCTGGTGAAATGATAAGATAAAGTTGAATGATAAGATTTAAAGGATAATACAAATAGCAAACAAATTTAAAGGATATACAAGTAGGTATCGCTTTATCGTTCAACCAACCTGAGCGAAGCTGATATCAAGTTTCGATATTTCCCGCCTAAATTCTGGTATTGTCTTATCTGCTTTATTTTCAATGCCTTCCACGTCTTCACGCAATTCTAACATTGAGGCGTGCACTTTATCGAAATCCGACACTTTCTGTGTTGTGTTTTTGAGTTGACCCTTTAATATCTTCGTTTCCAATTCAAGAAATTCCATCTTAGCTGACATAAGATGCCAGTTCGGCTCTTCGACACGGTCTAAACGTCTTTGCACATCGAGAATTTGGGTTTGTAAATTTTGCTGATACTCTTCAAGTTGATCTTGGGTGCGTGCAAGGCGGGATATTTGGATGTGCACCATTTTACTGTGCCGATATTTATGGCCGTGTCGTGTCTCCTCTCTGTTTTCAGGATCTTCAGTCACGTCGTTGCAGTTTAGATTCAAGTCGATAATGTCTTTATTTTTCATCTGAAACAATGAAAAATTAACAATCAGATAAAATTAATAAGTATGAAACTGTACTTGAAGAAAGATATATTATAATAAAAACTATTATTGACGAAGTCAGTTCAATTGTAAGTATCAAAAATATAGACGATTTTCTTCGAAAAGAAAGAGCAAAGATAAAGAGACAAGTATAATATAACTGTATTGGAAAGAAATGATATACTGTCGTTTTTGCTCATTCTTTCACGCCTCATTAACTAGCGCTATGTTTGCGTATGACACGGCTTTTACTTCATACTTTAGTTACGAAAGGGAAGCGACGTGACTCGTTTAAATATTTTTAGCATAACATCAAAATGTAATCAATTCTTGCAATATATTCAAAGAAGTGTTACTAGTAGGAGACGAGAAAGTTTGCATCTTAATTAATAATCTTAATCTTCTTAATTAATTAATATTACCTACAATTGTAGGTAATAATTGCACATTGCAATATTGCAACATTGTACAAGGAGAAAGTACTTTTATTCATGTATTTTAAAAAATATCTGCCACAGATGGATGGAGACAGATGGCTTACTGATTAACCTGTGGCACATTGTACCTTTTTTCACGAAATGAACAAGTACCTACATAAGTAAGAGACACATTACGAAGCCATGTAGTCGTGCACATACCTACTACAGAAACTGAGTCATTAAGAATGGAGGCTTTATACGTGCTAGTGTCAATGGCGCAGTCTTTCGAAAACATGAAAAAATTCTAAGTCACGTCGACGCTGCAGACAATAGGAAATGCTTATGAATCGCCATTGAGGAGAGTATTTAGTTCGGAAATATATGTCAGTGAGAATGATAATTGAAATCAATTATTAGATATCTACTGATTAATTACAGTATTTTATTTTGTTTTTTATTTTATTTTATTTCTATTAGGGAAACATACAATATCTCGATACACATTATACACATACCTACATACAAGAAAAACATAAATCAGCAAAGTTTCCACTAAATTACTAAAACATATAATTCACAAGTCACTACAGAATATCGGAGCTGGGAGAAAACATACAAAAGGCAAGAAGCAAAAAAAAAAAGAAAGAGATATAATAAGAAGGGTGAAGTTTAATCTTGAGGAGCTTCCCAAAAAAAGTGAATCTTTACATATCTAGTATAAAATTAAATAAGGTCGCTTTCCGCCATCTGTCCCTCTGTCTGTAGGTTAACAGTCTATCTGTCTGATCTTTTAAATTACGTTACGGATTTTAATGTGGTTTTAACTAATGAAAAAGGTCAAAGTTGGCCCTGCCGGGATTCAAACCCCCCCCCCACCGTAGATAGAACGTTAAAGCAAGCATCTTAACTATTTGACTAAGGTTTTTATTGTTATAACTCTAAGTTCACAACACACATAATATTAGTCGATAAGTGTATAAAAAAATACACAGCCTAGGGACATTTCGAGATGTGCAACTGTTTCATTTCTTTACACGTAGACGACGTCTTATACCACGACAGCCGACAATCTTCATCAAGGCAACCTACTTTCTTCTGTTCAGCTTAATGCAGGGGTAAATATGAACTGAGGAAGATATTTGTTGCTATATACTTGCTACTTTAATAATTTTGACTATTGAGTAAATAATCGTCAGATGGGCTCCGTAGTTCATGTTATTGCGGAATAGAGTTTATGGTTATGACTGCATTTAAGGTAATATTCGGTTTAATTAAAACTAATAAGCACTGAAATTGTAAATTGCTGCCAAATTGATAATAAATCAATATTGACAGTAAAAACCCCTTAATTATTACAGGCCAGTCACGTTCGCTAGGGTCGCGAAGAGAAACGAAATTACAGGGAAGTAAATCACCCTTTCGGAATTGCTAAACGGAGAAGTCGTTTTTGTAATTTATTGTTTATATCAGAATAATTATAATAAATGTTGTTTAAAATTAGTGTCGAGTTTTCCTATTAAACATTGCTTGCAATTGTCATTATGGATTCGGTATCACTTTCTTAACATATGTATTCACGTAGACACAAAAATACAATTTTTGGGTTTTTTCTGATTGTAAAGTTCCCATTTATTTGCAAGTTTTTGATCAATTCAAAATCAAGCTAATATTGTACCTATATGGCTATTTATTTGTTAGCGAATGGAAATTAATTAGAAAATTCTTTTTTGTTAAATAATTAAGTAAGTTAAAAAATCACAAGTTGATCTATCATTAATCTTTTAACTTTTACGTCACTAATGAAGGTAAGCTGGTTAGATGGTTTGTTGAAAATGTTTATTTTGTCTAATTTTCTTTCTGAATGTCATTGTAAATTCATCCCATGTAACGTGAAAATCCTTATCTACTGTTTTTTTTTAAATTTGTCTTTGACCACAAAATTTAAATTGAAATTTATAGATATTTGAACAAGATTTTAATACAAAATTTTCTGAGTTTATAGACAAAGCTTTTGAAGAGAATAAAACACTATGATACTTAGTTATAATATTAGATTTCGTTTAGTACCTATACATTAACAACACGTTATTGTCACTTAATTGTGCAAACTCATTTAGACACATAAATTGTTCTATAAGTACGCAGACTGCGTTTTGCAGTTTATTCTCATTCCGATTTGAACTCAGCTAAGAAATATTTTCCTTGTTATCAGAGAAAATGCTGTTGTCACTATAAAGTCCTTTCCTTCTTTAGTCTTTATTAAAAGCGTAGCCGGATATAAAGTAGATAGATACCCCAGTCTGGCAATACATCGCAGCAACGTTGATCCTGCATTATTCAGCCACAAACACAGCTCAGCCAACGAGTGTTAGCTTTCAGCTCGAACCTTTGTAGTACACAATCAAAGGTTGTACATGAAGACAAAGTACTCATATGTGCACACGATACGTAAGCATTTACAAAGTCCGTGTTGCTAAGCGATTAGGGTTCTTTTCTTGTACGACCGGGTGACGTGTACGAATTTGTATAGGACAACTATCAAACAAGAACCGTCAGGTAGTACGACGGTGGTGGTAAGGCCCCGGTCTATCAATATTTATGATCACCTTGCCCCTGTACAATAGTGTGCTTAAGTGTGCTGTACAAAGTTGGTTTATTGCAAATTACAAATATGTACAAACGACGCCACTCTTAACTGCACACAATTTTTTTCTGTCATATCGACAGAATATCGACTCACACTTGATGTTGACAATTATGAACCCTAGCCAGTGGCTGAGTAACATAACTTAATTTCGTCGGATAATTATTAAATCGGGCAAAATCGGGTAGAGTCGTTCGTTTTCGTTTTACCTAGGCGGTAAAACTTTAACGTGATGACATTTAAACATTATTTCTTATGTTCTTATGACTTATTTCTTACTATGATATACAATGATATTAATAATTTGTTAGGCTCAACTCACACAAGCAGAGTCGAAGCGAAGCGACGCGTTATGTTTTTTAACTTCATATTTCTCGTAGTGATCACGGATAAAAAAAACACCCGTTTTATTAGTTTATTTTTATTTTTTAGTTAATATGCAACTTAACTTTATTTTGCCTATGTTTTGCCCGTAACGTTTCAAGTAGGTAACCATTTTTCCGATGTCCATACACACGCATAGCGCATACTTTGCGCATACACACATCTCATACCTACTTAAAAATCTAATTGAAAATGAAAATTACTTTTTATATTCGTATGGACATGCGAGACGCATTTAACGTTTTGCGGGACGCAATTTTACTATTACAATGCGGTAACAATTATTTGTTATTGTTATTTTATTTACATTTGTCATTTTGTGCTATTAGTTTAAATTGCTAGGTCAGCACATATAAACTGAAACACAAACTTACACATTACTTTAGTTTCGTAAAACATTGGTATCATATGAAAATCGTCATCATTGAGCGGAGCGAAGCGTAGCTCGGTTCTCGGTTCGCTCCGACTCGTATAAATATTAAATCATATAGTCAAAGATAGTGTATAGTGCTCTTTTAACAAATGGCGTTGTAAAATCAATAACGTAATAAAGTTTACATTTACAAAAATATATATATTTTTAGCTACTTTTAAATAATCAGCAGCAGGCCTGACTAGGCCTTTATTTATAACTAGGTGTCCGCGACTTAAAATAAGAATGTAAGACCTACGCCTGCTTACACAGATAATTGATTGGTCTCGTTGCGCTCGACTAGATAAGAGCGCTATACAAAAGCAATAGCTCCTAAAATGTGGCAACTTTTTATTGTAGTGTGTGTAAAAAATAGTTACTTTTTATCACTTTTTACCCAGTTTTATTATATTTTTACGCAGTTTCACTACGCAAACTGGTATTTTATTATGCCTAAAATTTTATAAAACATTCGGCATACTTGCCGAATGACAGATAGTTTGCAGTGTGACTGGCTCGGGTACGCCGAATTCGGCGTACTATTTTATGCCGCATTTTACAAGTACGACGGCGGTACCTAGTCGAGCGCAGCGAGACCAATCATTCATCTATTAATATACTGTTATTTGACCAACAAAATGACCTACAGATAATTATGGCCGGAAAATAATAAACAGGCGGCAAATATGGTTGGTAACCCAATTAAGCCGACTCGACAACCACCAGTTTTCCCACAAGTGAAAATTTTGGTTCTACTGAACTAATTACATATATATATTGTTTTTAGTTCTACTGAAGTTAGTATGTATAAATATTGTAATTTCATTTGTGGTGAGAAACAAACGTAAAGGATTGCCATTGCAGTCTATCAGTGACAAGTCGTTGTTGATGCGTTGCCACTGACGACCGCGTTGTTTTATGGAATTAAATGAATATTCTATTATATTATATTGAAACAGCTACGATTGTGCCAAATAGACAAAATTGAGTAAAGAAAATCAATACTTGTTTTTAAATTTAGATTACATCCAAGGAGGATAGATTACATCTATGAACCAAGAAGTTTAGAATAAACTATGAATAACTGTCAACTTGATCGTTAAAGAAAAGCTGCATTGCAATGCGACCAAATTAAGAATTATTACCTGGAAAACTTATGTCTATATTGAAAATGACAATATTATATCTATCCCTTTCAAACATTCTCGCAGTTGGGTCTTGAATGTGCAGTTAAGTGTGTTGCCGTTTGTACACTACAATTCTAAATGTAACTTCAAAATTATGAAAATTATGGAATGTCACCAAAAATAAGCGATAAGTAAATAAGTAAGTAATAATAAGCGATATTGTTAATGTATTACTGGTAATATATTAACAAGTATTATCAGTAATTTATAGATATTACTAGCTGGTGCCCGCGACTTCGTCCGCGTTCTGGATGAAAGGTACCCTATGTCCTTTTTGGAGTCCCAGACAACGTGTATGCAAAATTTACAACGCCATCTAGGGAATTCTGTTTGAAGCAATGTAGTACTCTAATTCATCTAAAAGTTAACAGATGGCACTACATGTTATAAAATTACATGTTAATAAAATTAAAGCTGCTGCCCGCGACTTCGCCCGCGTAACTTAGTAAATTATGTACTTAAACCTTCCTCGAGAACCACTCTACCCATTAGTGAAAACCGCATTAAAATCCGTTGCGTAGTTTTAAAGATCTAAGCATACAAAGGGACATAGGGACAGAAAAAGCGACTTTGTTTTATACTATGTAGTGATAGTTGTAAACACAGTGAAATACATGTATCTACCTATTTTATCTTTTAATAATAATGTAGTAAATATGTACATTGTACATTTAAAATTAGCTTTGAAATATTTACAATTTATAGATCGTGGATAAGATCGCAAGACGGTTTTAACTTTTGGAAATAGAAGTGGAATCTTAATGGAAGAATCTTATAATTTATAATACACTACATATAGATGAATCCGGCCACGCTGTGGCTCTTTTTTTTTTTTAAGTTTCAGTTAGAACTTCATAATAAAATGTATTATTGATTTTAAATTTAGTTTTCCATTTTTCTAATTTTGTAGATAGTAACAAACGGAAACTAAATTTTTTTTATAGGTATAAAGATTGGTTTTTACATCCACTGAAACAGGATAAGTAAGGTATAATACCCAAATCGCGTATTTATCCAACTTGCGTAAAAATAAGTAGTCACTGGGGGTGTTAGAAGGCCTGAAATTAGCATTATTTTAAGAAGCCATATTTTATTAGAATATTATTATTTCAATTGTACATTATTGCTCCTCACAAAAAAAAATATGCCTCCTTCATGAAGTTTCATAGAATAGTTTCTTACTTTCGTGGTATTGGAACTAACAATGGTGGAGATACATAGTCGACATGCGAAACCGAAGCTTCGTTACAGAATTTGCAAATTTTGCGTGCAAATCAACAAAGTGATATACTTACTACAAAAAAAAAATACAACAATAATGTCGAACGTTTATCATTTGAGTGAGTTGCCATCTGCTCGAAATCGTTGGCTATGCAATTAACTTGCTCGAAACTTGTTTTTGCCATGCCGCAATCCTGGTGCCTTTGTCCATAGCCTACTTGGAAACGATCAAAATGGCTATCGGTAACTAGATTAAGTGACCTATAGATTTTCTTTAAATAAAAATATTTCTATGGTAGATAAATTACAACTTTCTTTTATATAATACTAGCTGGTGCTCGCGACTTCGTCCGCATTCTGGATGAAAGGTACCCTATGTCCTTTCTGGTGTCCCAGTCAAAGTGTATGCAAAATGTCATGCTGATCGGTTCAGTAGTTTTTGCGTGAAAGAGTTACAAATATCCATACATACATCCATACAAACTTTCGCATTTATAATTATTAATAGGATAGGATAGATAACATGAATCTTTTCAAATTGACCTATAAAAGCCTTCAGGAGTAATAAATAAGGAGTACATAGGCAATGTACTTGTATCCTATTGAATACAATGTTTCAGAAAATTATCTAATCAATAAGTTATTATTAAGGATCCTTAGGGTGACTGAAGAGCAAGATTTGTACTATTCTAATACACTTGTAATCGTTAGAACTAATATCAAGATATAAACTTTGTTAATTATTTAAACAACTTATCCCACTCGACTAGTCTCGAGTTGCGTCGTGCTAATAACGCGAATAACTCTCATGCTCTCATGGGCCTGGGTTTCATTTACTTCACTATTTTCTTGATTATTTTTAGTTTATACTTACAGTGCCAGTCAATCATAATGAATTCTGTCCGTGATTTCATCCGTGTATTTTTATAAATCACTAGCTGAACCCGGCCACGCTTCGCCGTGGCTCAGTGTAATGTGAATTTTATTATAAGTGCAAATAAAAATATTCTAGCGAAAGTAGGTTTACCGAAAGACATATTGTTCAATTTAATATCTTACCTAACGTTGTTTTCGCTATATTTTGTTAAAAATTGATTAACTTGAATAAATTATGTTTATGGTGTTTATGCAAAAATTTGATAAAAAATTGTCTATAATTTTCAGGATTTTAGATTTTAGATTTAAAATTAAAATTCATATTTTAATATGAATTTTATTCCCATATGATACCTATTTTAAAATCTAGTTCATTTGAAATTCTAATTTCGGTCTGTTGTCTCAGGGTAGTTCATTCTACGCGCCTAGTTAAGTACTACCTACCTAGTTTTTACCTATTTCTGGTATCATTTCGTAACTGCGACATCAATTTATGTTGAAAGACACTCAAGAAAGTCACTTAATTAAAATTGTTAAGTAAATATGTGGAACTCGCAGACGTGGCTTGAGGGCATAACCTTAACACACTGTGAATGACGCTTGGACTATTTCACTCTCATTCAAGCATTCAGAATAGGGACCTCTTTGGCATTCACTACTGAGCTATATTTAAGCTATTTTATCCGTACCTCCTTGTTATCAAAAGAAGTCACTTTTTCATCTCTTACCTATAAAGTAAAGATCTTATATCATTACAAATATTCTCAAACAGACTTCAATAATGTAACATGTATATTTCAAAATCATATATAATAATAAATTATGAAATTGTTATAGCGACTAAGTTTACTATAGATGATGAGTTTAACTTTAAATAGTACACAATAATGATAACTAATAATAATACATAGGTATATAATAACAACCTGTATATTTTAAGCATTAAATTAAGTTATGTACCTATATTTGAAGTAAAACATTCACGTCAGACAGTTAAAAATTGTATAATGGACACTTTGAGAGGCCAGTTGCGCTTTCGATCGCAAAACAGCTTCCAAAGAATGGTTGTAGATGCGCATCTGCATACTTACTTGCATGCTGCAGGTGTAAGTGCTGCAGTTCGCTAGTGTAAAATTGTTAAATAATAATTTTAAATAAGGTATTCGCCAAAAGTTGCCTCCTCAATTAATAAGCGCATATTTTTTAAGAACCATAATAAATTCAATTTAAATTTAACTTTTTAATTTTAAAACTTGAAATGTAATATAATTTTTTTATATTAATTAATAGAGAGTGGCTTAGGCTTATTTAAAAGTAAATTTAAAGAATTGTATCGAGCAGAAAAGTATAGGTAAAACTAAAAATAGATTGAACAGACTAAATAAAATGCTGTCGGCTATGAAAGTCTGTTGATAGATTTTTGTTATCAGAAGTTTTTCTAGTAAGAAATACTTAAGTTACCTTACTTCGAATTATTGTAAATGTGAAGTGTTCAAAGTGTTAAGTGCTCGGGCTTCAATACTTTTCTTCTTTGTGTAAATAAAAAGTGAGAAACTTATAAAACTTATAGAGAAATAGAACTTATAGTTTAAACTCCATTTCTCAAATCAAAAGAAATATTTTATAAGTGTCATGCGAGTTGCGACGTAACTAAAATGCGAATGTGTTGGCATTTTTTATTTCTTTTTATCTATCCACAACAATATGATTATTTATAATTCTTCTTCGAAAATACATCAGACCCGAGGCAGCTGTACCTTTAATAGATTGATTCGCTATGATTTGTTTTCTCCCGCTGTTACCAATGTATCTAGGAGAACAATGGACGTGACCACGAATAAATTACTTATACATATTGGAGGCGCGGTGAAACCCCTGAAGGGGTGGACAAAATCTAAATTTCGTTGCGGCGGGATTGCGACAGAATCACGCCATGAATCCCTGAATTAGCGGGTTAGTGGACTGTATATCTGGTTGCGGCTGTAAGCGAACAGTATGACCGTCTGAAGGACAGGATTAGAAACAGAAGGAAATGCACATACCTTATACCGGTGCTCTGGTGCGCTCTCCTGCAGGAATCTCTAAACGTCCAACTGGCAGACACTGTTCACATGTATCTAAATGTTCAGCGATAAAATGCGGATGAATTAACTTCACTTCCGAGAACGAGTTAAGGCGCGGATTAGGGATAAACCCATATATATTTGGAAACACAGCTCAAGCGCGGGCGCGTTCCTTTTTCTTCCTTTTCTTCGACCTCTCACGCGGCGGTCATCGGTAGTAGTGCATTATTTTGATTAGAGGGTAAAGAGGAAAATGTGAGGGCCATAATTATTAGGAAGGTGGGTATACGTGAAAGAAAGAAAGGTACTTGACAGCCAACTATTCGATCACGGCGCAACCATCTCCCCCGGCCTTAAAGGGTCACCTTTAAAGATCTCACAATGCGAATGCGAAACGAGATGCTAAACGAGATGCGGTTATTTTAACGATATACGTTAATTTATACGAAAGAGATGCGGTTATACAAAAGAAAGAATGCGGTTTTACGCGAAAATAAATGCGGTTCCTAATAACTAATCCTAAAACTAGGTGATAATAAATGCGGTTACATAACTAATAACTATCTACTACTAAACGACTATACTAAACTATAACTAATCCTAATTCCTAACTATTATTCATAAATGAGTATAAATGAGTAGAAATGCTACTCTGCCTATAAACGCGGTTATTGACTAGGCAAAGGACAAAGTCTAACTACTGGGCGCACGAAGCTTCCCCTACTCGTCCTAACAGTAACTACGCGCGTTGTTCCGTCCTTCGAAGGGTGAACAGCCTCCACCACACCTAGCGGCCATGCAAGCGGTGGCGCATTGTCCATCATAATGACAACAACTGACCCTAACGGAATGGGAGTGGAAGGCGTAGTCCACTTGGAGCGAGCTTGCAATTTATGCAAATATTCTATCCTCCAACGTTTCCAGAAGGACTGGACCATTTTATCCAGCATCGAATGTCTCTCGCGTAAGCTAGAAGAGTCTATTTGAGGTGCGGGTAGCGACAATAGCGGTGCGGTATGCAAGAAATGAGCTGGCGTTAGAGCTGACGGCTCAGCGGGATCGCCACTCATAGCAGTTAGCGGGCGCGAGTTTACAAGTGCCTCGACCTGAGTAAGCACTGTTAATAATTCCTCATACGACAGTATCTGCTTTCCTATGACCTTGAACAAATGAGACTTGACTATCTTTACCATGGACTCCCAGCATCCTCCCCAATGAGGGCTGGCTGGCGGGATCTGCTTAAATTCAATGCGATCTTCGGCTAGCTCATGTTCAAGTCGCGGGCGATATTCGTCAAGGAACTTATAAAAATCTCGCAAGTATGAACGACATCCTACAAAGTTCGTGCCGTTGTCTGAGTAAAGACACTGAACCGGGCCGCGGCGAGAAAGAAAACGCTTTAGTGCTGCAAGGAAAGCGACTGTGCTTAACTCTGTTGCTAATTCAATATGTAGACAACGCGTTGTAAGACACGTGAAAATACAAATCCATGCCTTACTGCTTCTAACACCTCTGCCGCGTACGGGCGTGTATTGCAATGGACCTGCATAATCGCAGCCTGTATGCAAAAATGGTTTGCTCACTTTATTAACGCGATACGCGGGTAAATCCGCCATTAAAGGATAAGACGGACGCGGTTTAGCTCTAAAGCAAGTGTTACATTTATGTATGCGGTATCGAATTATATTTCGTGCTGCAATTATCCAGTACTTCTGTCTAAGTATAGACATAAGAAGCTCTGGACCGGCGTGTAAATGAGTCTTATGATAATAATCGATTATCATATCTATAACGTGGTCGCGTCGCGGGAGTACGGACGGATATCTTTGCGAATAACTAACGTCAGCATTTGATAGCCGACCGCCAACACGTATAATACCATTTTCGTCAAAAAATGGGTGTAATTTTTGCAAAGCATTCGAACAGCTTTGGTTACGTTTTAACTTAATTATGTCATCAGCAAAATATATATTCTGAAGTACGAGTATTATTTTATTTTCAGCGAAATTTAAATCTGAACTCGTTATATGTGTTCTGTGCGGTAATAACTTCAAAAAACGATAAATATAAACAATTATGCGTAGTAACTTTGACCACGAAGAGGTACGAGTAGCGAGTACATAAATTAAAGAATCAGTCGAAGTAGCGGTGACTGTGTGTGTAAGCGGCTTTAGATCGGGTACTTCTATCGCGGCAGCTGTGCTGTTGTCATAGGCGGAGCGCGGCATACTCGAACATTCTAACTTGTGTTCTAAGCATAGAAATTGTCTGTGGGCAGCGGAGTAAGAATCTCCTAATTGATATACATCGTCTCCAAACGGCAGCGCCACGGTGTATCTTCTGTTATCCTCGCGCGTAGTGGTACTACGAAAATGCGTCTCACATTCAAGATCGTCTTGACTGTGGGTGGGCGGAGCAGAGACCTCCTCTAACTCCCGAAACCTTTTATGGAGGTTGTCCAAAGAAGACTGTTGCATGACGGTACAACAAGCGGATGCGGATTTTAACAATGACCTATTTCGAGGCATCAGGACCGGTGCGGATCCCATAATTATGTATCCCAAAACAGATTCTACGGCTCGCGGCATTCCACTAATATTACCCTGTACCGTGCCCGGTAATAATAGGTGTGGGAAAATATCAGCTCCAATCAGGACTTCTACTTCCGAAGGAGTTGCGAAAGTACTATCCGCAAGCGGCAATCCCCTTATGTGCACGAGCGTGGATTGATCGACCGGACTAGAAGGCAGCTTGTCCGTTATCCGATCGACAATAAGCGCCGATACGTCATAATGAACGTTATCCGGATAACGAGAAAATATTTTAAAGTCCGTTGCGCCTCTAATAGATTTCTCTGTACCGCCGAAACCGCGAACAATCGTTTGTATATCTTTATTACAATTCAAACCTAAGCGCGCGCAACATTCGTTAGTTATAAAGTTACGCTGCGATCCCGAATCAAGCAAACATTTTACAATGTGCGAGCGCCCCTTACTATCATAAATAATAACTTGAGCGGTTGATAGTAATACAGTAGTGTGTTGCATACATTGCGCGTTCTGACCGCTACTATTTGCGGCACTCTCAACCGGCGCAGCGATGAATGTATGCATCGACGAGACATTCATATCACGCGCTTCAGTAGGCGATCTAGCTCGAGGCGTCTGTCTCGCGGTAAAATGTGTCGACGGAGAGCGAGTCGGCTCGTCCGATTGCGATGCGGTTTGAACCTTCAAATTATGATTTTCAAAATGTAACGCGGAATGATGTTTTTGATTACAACTACGACATTTAACACTCGAAGCACACTCGCGAGATTTATGTTTTAAACTAAGACAATTTATGCACGCGTAACGTTCTTTAACTAATTTAAAACGTAATGAAGGTGTTAAATCATTAAACTGTGGACATTTGTAAAGGTGATCGTGCACAATGTTTTCACAGAGACATGTCTTACGTGCAGGTAACACTGCTACATAAGTGTGCGGATTTTGTATACGATTTCGCGGTTTATATGTACTACTACTGTAAGTAGGCGGGCTCTGCGCGTTATGGAATATTTTATGCTGACTCCTAATAAAGTCAGTTAGTTGCGTGAAAGTAGGTATCTTATATTCGCGATACTGTGATTCAAAGGCGCGGACGGTATCCAAATCAAACTTCTTTAATGCCATATGTAACATAATAAAATCTGACAAATCTTCGAGTTTCAAATTTTTCAATGCGTTCGCGGCAGTTACAAACTGATCCATAAATAATTGGAACTTAGACTCCGAGGCGGGACCGTTCAACTTAACATTCATCATCTGTTCCAAGTAGGTATTTGCAATCGTACGAATATCCTGATATCTATCAATGAGACATTTTAATATAGTATCATAATTATCTGCGCATGGTGTAATACCCGAAAATACAGATTGCGCCTTACTGGAAAGCTTGCCCATCAAATAATATAATTTTTCCGAATTGTTTAAATGCGGATTATCATGTACCAAGGACTTAAAACCTGCATAGAACAAAGGCCAGGTACGTATGTCCCCATCAAATGACATAATTTCTATAGGCGGCAGGGCAGGCATCCTATATCTCATATCTACGCGGTCAGTTGAACCCTTCTGGTCGTGGTCAGCGCTGTCCACCCTCGACGGTACGGACTCGATACGCTTCAATACGCGTTTAATTCGACAGTAAAGGTCTTCGAAGGCATTCAAACATTGATAACTAGGTGCGGTTTCCGGGTCTACCAGGAGTAATGTTTTATTTAAACGATCAACAATATTCTTAAATTCAGAACGCGTATCTTCTAACGTTTCTACGGAACACAAAAAATTCTCTTTATTTTCATCGTTAATATGAACCTCTTTTGACAAATCATACACTCGTTGTATATTTTCAAAAAGTGCATCAAGTTTCGATTGTAATAGCACAAGCTCATTATTATGTTTTGCGTCGGTTGCTTTTGTCTTAGACATTTTGTGCGAAAAGCGAAATAATAATAATACAAGTAGGTAGCTAAGAAACAACGTTCGGTGCGGAGCGCGCGAAATTCAAATTATTAAACTAATGTAGGTATATGAATACGGATGCGTGCGTACAAATAATTCTAATGCGTTTATCTAAATAAATCTAACGGGAATGCGGATTATTTATACGAACGCAACTAAATCATATGAAATATTAATTTATACTAATAGGTATGAATAAACTCGACATTTCTTCGCGGTAACGTATAATAATGCGTTTCGCGGGAAACCTATGATTCGAAAAAAAACAAAAAATAACCGGTTCGTAAGGACCAACAAATGGAGGCGCGGTGAAACCCCTGAAGGGGTGGACAAAATCTAAATTTCGTTGCGGCGGGATTGCGACAGAATCACGCCATGAATCCCTGAATTAGCGGGTTAGTGGACTGTATATCTGGTTGCGGCTGTAAGCGAACAGTATGACCGTCTGAAGGACAGGATTAGAAACAGAAGGAAATGCACATACCTTATACCGGTGCTCTGGTGCGCTCTCCTGCAGGAATCTCTAAACGTCCAACTGGCAGACACTGTTCACATGTATCTAAATGTTCAGCGATAAAATGCGGATGAATTAACTTCACTTCCGAGAACGAGTTAAGGCGCGGATTAGGGATAAACCCATATATATTTGGAAACACAGCTCAAGCGCGGGCGCGTTCCTTTTTCTTCCTTTTCTTCGACCTCTCACGCGGCGGTCATCGGTAGTAGTGCATTATTTTGATTAGAGGGTAAAGAGGAAAATGTGAGGGCCATAATTATTAGGAAGGTGGGTATACGTGAAAGAAAGAAAGGTACTTGACAGCCAACTATTCGATCACGGCGCAACCACATATAATAAATTACTTATACATATAAATAACTAGTGACCCGCTCCCGGCTACGCCCGAGATCAGTTCCTATTGAGACTGATATTTAATTGCAACTCTTTATTGGCAGAAGATTTTCCTCTCTGCGCTTTTCTGTCCTCGAACTGTACCAATAAACAAAATATAAAACCGAACCTAACTGCTAACTTCCAGCACAGATCCATTTATTCATTTCAACACCGTGAAATTAACTGAATATTGAAGTGAGTCGAACAGCATTAATAGACATTTATTGAGTAGATCCGATACACCGACTGCCAAAAGCGAGAACTCTTGACCTACTACTGTAGCAATATATTTTAGTCACTGAACTAATTTCTCGTCACTACTTTGAGGCATATGTCAAGATTTGTTTATATATATTAAGTGCCATTTATTAACTTCTAAATGGTACTTAAATAACCATACAGATTTCGTATATATAATTTACTAGCTGGTGCCCGCGACTTCGTCAGCGTTCTGGATGAAAGATATCCTATGTCCTTTCTGGTGTCCCAGACAACGTGTATGCAAAATTTAATGGTGATCGGTTCAGTAGTTTTTGCGTGAAAGAGTCACAAACATCCATACATACGTCATACATCCATACAAATTTTCGCATTTATAATATTAGTACGGATTGGCACTGGATGGAGGTTGTCGGGACGTCTTTTTAAAGAATACTGCAGACTTGCTGTAGTACCGTAAAATTTTGTCTTATAATTTTTATTCATCGCCTCGACCGCCCGCGTTCACCCGGCAATACCCTACTAATAGAATGAGTTATATTAGAAAAAAAATATACGTTTTTGCTTACATTTGTACTAATTGACAATATTCTGTAAAATTGTATTTTTCTTTGGAAAGTTTTCCTGCCACTACTTCAAACTCATCGTTCTTCTATATTTATAAAATAAAAATCGAATAATTTAATAGTAATATTAATTAAAGGCATAAAAGGTGTTTTGAGTCTGCCAAACAGGTTTACAGAGATGTAGAAAATAGCATGCGAAACACATCTGGTTCGGTAAAGTAACACTTTTTACAACTGGTGTCTTTAGCGGAGTTAATTTCCAACATATTTTTTTTAACATTCATGCAGATACAATTACATTTTTGAGAAATTAAAAAGTAAAGAGAAAAGCTTTCTCTGTGTAATAATTTGATGTCTCCAACTATTTTCGATACAATTATATTTATTTCGCAATATACGTATATAATATTAAGATTTTAATGTTTATTTTTAGTTATGATGATAATCATTTTTTTATATAATCACCACAACTAAAAATAGGTATACAAGCGCAGAGATATACTATTTCGTTGTATACAAGCAATAAACTTTGAATAAAAATGGGAATTTAAAAAAAAAAGTATGTATGATCTAGTATGCCCGTAAATACCTACCTAATTACGAAAGCAAGGAAACGGAGATGCACGCCCGACTGGATTTTAACAAATTTCCGATGTCGGAAGATCTCGTGATTAACTCCTAATTCAAATAGGGTAAGTGCGGTTGTTGGGGACCCTACAGATGAACTTTAGGTGTTCGGGACAGCCACATAGAATAGTTATTTGTATATTTGTTTTGTATAGAATCATTTTTGAATAAATAAAGGCAACATAAGTTAGAATGAAATAGACAACATTAAAAACAGAGACAACACATGATAGAGACAGGAATAATATTAGACAGAGATAGATATAAGATAGAGATAGCATGTAATAGATAGGAATGTGTAACATATCGTAGCATAGTCACTAGTTGTATAAGCTACATTTGTAATATAGATAGGCTTTTTTTAATAAAAAATCAGTCTTCTTCTTGCTCCGGCTTGATAAAGACCATTAGTACCAGTACAAAACTTGTTTTGGAAAATACGACCCTCTCCTCCTCGACTAACCGTCGAACGACTGACCAGCGCACCCTCCTTAGCCGGAGGCTCTGCCCACTCAGTAAGCCATAACAGCCAGGCCATATCAAATGAGCAGGTGCTACAGGCCCGCACATTTTATGGTCCAAACGAGCCGGATATAGCCGTTTGTTAGTTGCTGTCTGTCGAGGAGAGAGGGTATAGGTTGACATCATGCCGGTTACAAGGAGTAACTCTGCTCGAGGTGACGGGCAATTAATCGCACCCGCACCCAGTGTTCGGGACGACGGGGAATTAATCGCCCCCGCGTCCGCTGTTCGGGACGACGAGAGATCAATCGCTCACGCGTCCAGTGTTCGGGACGGCGGGAGACCAATCGCTCCCGCGTCCGCCCTCGCCACCACGTCGTCACCCGACACGTGGTCCGCGGGGTCAATAGTAACGACGTCACAAGCGACGGCCACGACGACAACTTCGACGTCGACGGCTGCGACGATCGCTTCGGCACCGGCGGGAGAGGGACAGCAATCGGTCCCCACGCTCGGTGCACCTCCTTCGGACGTACGCTCTAGAATGAGAGCCTCGTCACATCGGTCCAAGAAGAGGGCCCAAATAGAAAAAGCTAGAATAAAGCTACTGGAACTACAAGTGAAGCTTGCTGCCGCAAAACTTAAAGAATTGGAATACGATTCGGACGCCGACACAATCAACGACGACACCGTTGAAGATGAAGAAACTACGAAGGAGAGAGTCGACACCTGGGTCCATAGTCAAGCGCTTTTAGCGCCGGGAGCGCCACCAATAGAGACCTGCATAATAGAGCAGGCCCAGGTGCTACCCACCACGACCACGCCGGCTCCAATCCCCGTACATATAGAAGATCGGCCCCCGAGTGGAAGCAAGCCCGCGATAGACGTAGTACCTGCTGCAGCGCCCCCTAACCAGTATATAGGGCTAACGGATTTGGCTGCAGCAATCACCATGGCCGCAAGATCGGGCCAACAAGCTCCGCGCCATTTCATGGAGCTACCACCTTATAGCGGGTCACACCAAGAATGGCTAACGTTCAAGGCGGCCTACGAAGAATCTCACCAAAACTACAGCAATAGTGAAAATATAGCGCGATTGAGGAAAAGTCTACATGGAAGAGCAAAGGAGACAGTCGAAACCCTCCTCGTCCACAACATAAACATTCCGGAAGTGATGAAGACGCTGGAAAACCGGTTCGGCCGACCGGATTACATCGCCTTATCCGAACTGGAAAGACTGAGGACGCTTCCCCGACTGACAGACTCACCTCGTGACATCTGTAACTTCGCCATGCGGGTCACCAGCATCGTGAGGACTCTACAAACGCTGGAGAAGTCGCACTTTCTCTTCAATCCAGCCATCTTGAGCGAAACAATACAGAAGTTTTCCCCTACAATCAAGAACAACTGGGTCACCTTCATCAGAGATCAACCGAAGGAACAACCGGACCTGTTGAAATTAGCGAGATTCTTCGAAACCCAGGCGGAGCTCTACGATCCTATAACACTACCGGAGTTCGTGGCACCCAAAGAAGCAACCCACGCGCCCCGACGGATTCAAAAGACTTACGCCGCAACAGAGATAGATGTGTCTGCCTGTCCGGTATGCCAAAATACCGAACACAAAATAGAAAAATGCCCAACATTTATAGAAGCAGACACGAAAACGCGGTGGAACATAGCCAAGGACAAGCAATTGTGCTTCCGATGCTTGAAGAATAGAACAAGGATACACAAGTGTCACACATCGGAGTGCAAAGTGAACAAATGCCCGCGTTTTCACCATAGACTGCTCCACTTCGAAAAAACAGAGAATAGTGATCGAAAAGAGGTGGTCACTTCAACTTGGCAACCGTCAGAAACACAATCATTTTTGAAGTTTGTTCCTGTTCGCGTCTCCGGCCCCCAAGGAAGTGTCCAGACATACGCCCTGCTCGACGATGGATCGACGGTGACCCTAATAGATAGTGATTTGGCGCAACAAATAGGCGCAAAAGGGCCCGTCGATCCTCTACATATAGAGGCAATATCAAACACCGAAGTGGAAGTAAATAGATCACGCCGTGTAAAAGTAACTTTACACGGCGATAGAAACACCTGCAACATTCGAGCGAGAACGATTGATAATCTACAGCTCTCCGCTCAATCCGTATCGGAGCGAGACCTGTCGAACTGCAAGCATCTCCACAACATAAGAGAAAAGCTCAAATATCCTCGCGTCCAGCCGAAACTTCTCATCGGGCAGGACAATTGGGACTTGCTGCTTGCCAAACACATCAGAAAGGGACACCGACATCAGCCGGTCGCGTCTCTCACTGCGCTCGGATGGGTGTTACACGGGTCACACGCGCGCATGCTCGGTCGCCGTGTGGACTCCATCAACAACATCGTCCACAAAACAGAAGATAGCATGGACGAACAGTTGAAACAATACTTCTCTCTGGAGTCGCTGATGATCACCCCAAAGAGACCATCAAACGATATAGAAGAAAGAGCCATCAAGACGCTTGCCGAAACCACTCAACGGAATAGCGACGGACATTACGAGACATCGTTATTATGGAAATCGGACGAGTTTCAAATGCCCGCCAATTACGACAACGCGCTTAGACGGCTCCACACGACAGAGAAGAAGATTGATAGAGATCCACAACTTCGGGATCGCTATGAGGAGCAGATGAACGCACTCATAGACAAGGGATACGCAGAGAAGGCGCCTCCCCATAGAACGCCAGGAAAGACCTGGTACCTGCCACACTTTCCTGTGCTCAACCCCACCAAACCGGGAAAGGTCCGCATAGTGCATGACGCAGCAGCCAAGACGTTGGGGCGTTCGCTCAACGACTACCTGTTAACCGGACCCGACCTCATACAGTCGCTACCAGGGGTTTTGATGAGGTTGCGACAACATAGATTCGCCGTGTCTGCAGATATAGCAGAAATGTTTATGCAGGTGAAAGTACGACAGCAAGATAGAGATGCGCTCCGATACTTGTGGAGAGGAAGACAACGAGGCAATGAGCCTCCGATAGAATATAGGATGACCTCCCTCATCTTCGGAGCCACGTCGTCGCCTGCATCGGCTATATTTGTGAAGAACAGAAACGCCGAAAGATACAGAAATAGGTATCCCGAAGCGTACACGGCGATTGTTCGAAACCACTACGTAGATGATTATCTACAAAGCTTCAACAGCGAAGAAGAAGCCATAGATGTAGCCCTTCGAGTACGTCAAATTAATAGAGAAGCCCACTACGAACTACGCCAGTGGACATCGAATTCAAAGAAGATACTCGAAGCGCTAAACGAAGACTCCACAATAGAAACAAGAAACATAGATCTCGACAATAGCATGAAAATAGAACGTCTCCTGGGAGTCATATGGAGACCTGCTACTGACGAGCTGACCTTCGATCTCAACTTGGCTCGACTGCCACCTGGCGCCATAGACAACACTCAACCGACGAAGCGGGAAACCTTGAAAATAATTATGTCCCTGTTCGATCCGCTTGGACTCGCATCGCCTGTGACCACACGAGCCAAGCAAATATTTCAAGAGTTATGGCGCAGAGGTATAGACTGGGATCAAAAGATAGACAACGATCTGACTAGCCAATGGACAGTGTGGCTAGAACATTTGAAGAGATTACGCGACATAAACATACCTCGCTGTTACCACAACTATAGCGATGCTTCGAAAATAGAACTACACGTGTTCGTGGATGCGAGCGAGAATGCATACGCCGCAGCCCTATACTGGCGCATCACTAGGCCAGACGGACAAGTGTCGTTGGCATTTGAAACAGCGAAGGCGCGAGTCTCACCACTCAAATTGATGTCGATCCCGCGACTCGAACTGATGGCTGCAGTAATGGGAAGCAGGATGGCGACAACAGTAATAGAAGAGCACGACAGGAAACCTGACAAGAAGGTCTTCTGGACAGATAGCAAAACTGTGCTCACATGGCTGCAAACAGGCGCTAGGTCCTACAAACCTTTCGTCGCTCATCGCATTGCAGCAATAGAAGAACACAGCAAAATAGGCGAGTGGCGCTGGGTGCCTACCAAATTGAACGTTGCGGACGATGCAACCCGGGATGTACCCATCGACTTCAACTCGCAACATAGGTGGTTCAACGGGCCGAGCTTCCTGCTGGAAGCACCCGATAGATGGCCACGAGAGAGAGTTGCAACCACAACACAAACCGGAGAAGAAAAGGTGCACGTGACCGTCATAATAGGAAGGTCAAAATTGGAGCAGTGCATCCCCGATAGCAACAGGTTCTCCAAGTGGGAGAAACTAGTTAGAAGCACTGCACGTGTGCTACACTTCATCCGACTTTGTAAACAGAAAAAGGAACGTGTGAATTACAAGAGGACGACAAAACGACCTGAAACCGATCCTGTATGGCGGGAGCATAAAATGACACGGAAACAACAGAAGAAACTTCCGAAAGCTCCTCAACAACAGAAGTCATACACTCCAATACCTACGGACCTTCTACACGAAGCGGAGAAAATCCTCGTTAGAAGCAGTCAGGAAAAGGCGTTCTCCGAAGATTTACACAACCTGAGAAACGATAGAAGAATAACTCCAAATAGCCGTCTACGCCATTTAGCGGTGAAGATAGAAAACGACGTCATCACACTGAAGACTCGTATTGGCGCCACGCAAGACGTTCCTGATAGTTTGAAGAGCCCTGCAGTCCTCGATGGCAATGACCAAGTCTGCAAGCTCTACATAGAACACGTCCATAGGCAATTGCATCACGCTGGCGTCGAATTGACGATAAATGAGTGTAGACAACACTATTGGATTCTTCGGCTACGCCCGGTCACACGCATGATAGTGAATAGATGTCTCCCATGTAGGATTCGTAGATCGCAGCCACCAGTGCCACCTACAGGAGACTTACCACCATGCCGGCTAGCACATCATAGACGTGCGTTTACCTACACAGGCCTCGACTACTTCGGGCCACTTGCAGTCGCTGTGGGACGCACCACACAGAAGAGGTACGTCACGCTGTTTACTTGCTTGACGACGCGCGCCGTACACCTAGAGATCGCCGCATCCTTGACAACGGATTCTGCCGTCATGGCACTGCGACGCATGATAGCGCGTCGCGGCTGCCCGACAGAAATTTGGTCGGACAACGGCACGAACCTTCACGGCGCAGAACGTGAACTACGGCGAGCTTCAGACCAACTGCTTCAAGAGGAAGCAAATAGGAAGAGGATCAATTGGCGCTTCATCCCTCCTGGTGCCCCCTTTATGGGTGGGGCCTGGGAACGTCTCGTGCGAAGTGTCAAGACATCCCTCAACAGTGTGCTACATGAGCGGCGCCCTACAGAAGAAGTACTCGCCACCTTAATAGCGGAGGCTGAGTACACAGTCAACAGCCGACCGCTCACACACGTCTCGGTCGATCCTGACGATCCCGAGGCGCTCACACCGAACCACTTCATCATGATGGGGTCGGGCCGAGATCCGCCCATAGGAGCCTTTGCAGAGGAGGACACCATCGGACGCACACACTGGCGTGCATCACAACGTCTCGCCGATTTGTTCTGGCGGCGCTGGCTTCGGGAATACCTCCCTGAGCTTCAGCACCGGCGGGAGCCCCAAGGACGGGGACAGCAGATCGTAATAGGAGACGTCGTACTCATCGCGGACAACACCCTACCTCGCAACACATGGCCGCGAGGAAGGGTCATAGCGGCTTACCCCGGACCCGACGGAGCTGTGAGGACGGTCGACGTCAGAACGAAGGCTGGCACTCTACGGAGGCCTACCAAGAAGTTGGTGGTCCTGTCAACGGAGCCGGCTGCCCTCCAGCAGATAGAAGATGCATCGCCCTGAGGACGACGCACGGCGGGAGAATGTTCGGGACAGCCACATAGAATAGTTATTTGTATATTTGTTTTGTATAGAATCATTTTTGAATAAATAAAGGCAACATAAGTTAGAATGAAATAGACAACATTAAAAACAGAGACAACACATGATAGAGACAGGAATAATATTAGACAGAGATAGATATAAGATAGAGATAGCATGTAATAGATAGGAATGTGTAACATATCGTAGCATAGTCACTAGTTGTATAAGCTACATTTGTAATATAGATAGGCTTTTTTTAATAAAAAATCAGTCTTCTTCTTGCTCCGGCTTGATAAAGACCATTAGTACCAGTACAAAACTTGTTTTGGAAAATACGACCCTCTCCTCCTCGACTAACCGTCGAACGACTGACCAGCGCACCCTCCTTAGCCGGAGGCTCTGCCCACTCAGTAAGCCATAACAGCCAGGCCATATCAAATGAGCAGGTGCTACAGGCCCGCACATTAGGAAATCTCTTAATTTATTTGCATCTAGCATTAGATATAAGTACGAGTATGTGAAAGTATTAATTTATAAAATCACAATAAATTAATAGTAGAAATTAAAGAGATATGATGACGATAAGAAAATAGGCCCTAGTATACCTACTCTCAGCGCAAAAGCATATGTAAATTTAATTTTATAGTGATGTCCTTTATAGAATGTTTCATTCATTCCGCCAAACAGATTGCCCATTTTATGACGGCCCCTCCAGCACTTTTAAAATACAATGAAATTGCTTTCATTCTCCAACAATTCGACGCATTCCAACATTCCAACATAAAAAGAAAATTTACGCTTGACAGAAATAGGTATACAAGCAATAAAGTTTGAATAAATTATTGCTCATATGTTATTGTCAGGCGATATTTAATTTTTATTTTTTAACGCTTAAGATAAATCTTAAGCATTGAGTAAGCGTTAAGAAGAAGCAAAGGTAGTATTGCATAAACGTTAATGAGGGCCATACAATAAAAGTAAAACTAACGACCTGAAACGAGTGGTATAGCGCTTACAATGGAGAGCAATCGCAAACGAAAAAGCTGTTGTAAAGATTTCTTGTGTAAGAAATTAATTTAATTCACAATTGCGTTACAATAGAAACACCAATTTTATTTACAAGCTATATAATAAAACTGACTCGAATCCTCTTAGCAGATTTCCTAACAAGCCAGTATAACAAGCTGGCCGATTTATTTCATTGTATACCAACGCTAATTTGCTGAAACAAATCGAGTTCTCCCATATTAATACAAAGATTATTCCTGTTGCCTATCAAAATATATATATTTGAATTCGCACCCTCGTCTCTCTAGACAAAATAGGGGTTTGACAGGTAAATCTGAACTGAATACTAATGCGATGGTTTCGAATTGGTTTATAACGTTCCAGGTCAGCTGAAAATGGACGTGTGGTCTAACTGCTAACGAAGGACAGCCTTGTTTTGCATTACTGTATACCACAAACAAGTAAACACAAATAGTGACAAAATGCCATTGATTGAATCCGTGCATCAAAAAGCAAATTTTCAACAGAATTATTGTGTGAGTAATATTGTGCATTGTTTCTATAATCAACTTACCCGTGCCGATATTATTTTATGCAGATTTTGTGTGCACCTACCTACAACAGAACGATTGCTACTATTGTTTCTATAAAAATATGAAGTATAAATGCTAAAAAAGTCCACTATTTCGCTAGTTTTGTTATTTAAATCCTATAACACAATATGTTATCAAGCACACAAAGAAATATACCTACGTATGATTGTTGCTGTGACTTTGATGTATTTTAATAGCCATTTAGTAATTTGCTGATTCTGGACAACTCAACGTAAACATTAGCATACAAAAATGAAATAAATCATAATAAATAGTTTAAAAAAATTATTATTTAAAATGGCATAATTTCTAAGAAATTTTCGATTTTCAGTTTACAAAAAACAAAAAACCAATAATACCTGATTACTTGAATTATTTTTAATTTTTTATACCTTAGAAATATAATATTCTTTGCAAGTACACGGTAAAACAAAACAAAATACTTAACTCTGGGACCTCTCCGACTATCCTTCTTTTGCGACTACATCCGTTTTCTTTATTTCAAGAGTTAAACGCAATAAAAAACTAATATAAGCAAAGACAGACAGACATTGTTTGTCCTTCAATGATGCGGAAGGCGACCCGTTTATGCGTTTTCTCTGTGCAACCAGGCAGCTGCGTTCCGTTTTTTATTTTCTTTACTAAATTTGATTCCATGAATGTGTTTATTCGTGGAATCAAACAGTGCTGTTTTATCGAATTTTAATCTAAATTGAGAGCGAATCCTTTTGCTTTTATTATTTATTTAGTTAGGAAACTTAGAATAAGGTATAAGAAAAAATTAAACGTCTACTCCGTGCGAAGCCAGGCCGGGTCGTTAGTAAATAATAATTTCATTACTATTCTAAATAAAGGATTATCCTTACTAATATTATAAATGTGAATGTGAGTTTAATTGTTTGTTTGTTACACTTTCACGCAAAAGCTACTGAACCGATCCCCATGACATTTTGCATACATGTCTGGGACATCAGAAAGGACATAGAAGTACCTTTCATCCAGAACGCGGACGAAGTCGCGGGCACCAGCTATACAATCGAGACTTTTGTGACAACCAGCTAGCTATGTAATAAAAATATTGCAACTTTGCAATAAAAATGCTGCACTTTGCAAATCCATTCAAGCGTCGATTTTCAAGCGAAAAAGAGGACTCTCGTTTTAAATATGGTTTGCTAGCCGAATTTATGTAAGTTGTGTCTGGTCGTTATCTACGAGCTACGAGTATATAGTTAGGCACGAGTACTTGGAAACCTTCCGATCTTCAGTTTGCAATTTTAACCTCCAGGGTACGATAAGTGCGCGCAAAACTCCGCCGAAACCTTAGTGATAAATAATAGGGAGGTACGTAATCATCACTGCTTTGGTTAGTCTATTACGTTAAAACAGTATTATTTATTCATAGGTTAAAACATTAACTTTATCGTGTATCCTTCGAATTTTAAAATTTGTTACCAAGTTAACAAGGTAACAATGTTAGCGAAAATCCTTAATTAGAGAATGCTTAAGTTTCAAAGTAGACAGTTGTTTTGGCTGTTGGTAGAGCAAGTATAAACTGTAAACAAGTAGAATCTTTTTTAAACAAGTAGAATGATACACTATGATGATGAAATATATCACAAATTCCATTCGATAAAATTATCACCTAAATAGATATGATCTGCATGAAAGGTACCGTATGTCCTTTCTGGTGTCCCAGACAAAACGTGAAAGAGTTACAAACATCCATACTACATCCATACATCCATACAAACTTTCGCATTTATAATATTAGTACGGATTAGACACGAGTATATTTCAAATTCAAGTATAATTTTGATAGTAATAAGAAGAATTTAAAATGAGTGCGAAATATCCCAAGGAATACAATGAACTTTTAACCGAAGTCTGGTCTGACGATTGAATGCGACCTAAACGCTAGCAATATATGCAAGCGCTCTCACGCATCGTCAGATTGTGTCGGTCTGACGGTTTCGATCAATCGAGACTATTCTGACAATCGATGACCTGCAATTTAAACCAAGCGACGACGGTCGCAACCAATTTATTTGTGTTGCACGTATGAGAGAGCCACGTCCGCACTCCGCACTGGTAATTATTCTGAACTGAGCACAGACCGCTTTCATAGTTACATCTCGTGCAGAGATTTATTACTTGGTGACAGTCACGAGGACGTAACTTTTTTATTTGAAAAATTTAAAAGTGTAATTCGAAATGACATTTCTGTATGCAACCAAAAGCGCCAGTATCAAATAAAATACCGTCCTTTGACAAAATTAACTTTGAACTCAAAATGCTAGAGTCTGGCTGGAGTATTGTGAACGGAATCCGTTTGTCCGTTCGAACTCAGATTGAAAGGGACAAAATAGTTCTAAACATGCAATTCCTTTCTGTGGTTCACTTCGAAATACAACGAAAAAAAGCTACATTACGTAGTTACTGTTTAAAAAAGACGTTCAGAACTCACTGTAACTGAAATTGCTTTAGCATTTCAGTAAAGTTTTAGTCTCATTTTTATTCTTGCTTCATCAAACTAAACTATAACTTTCTTACATAGTATAATTTGAAATCGCTTTCCGCGATTTATATTTTTTTACTAAGGGTTGCATATTATAACAAAACTTTTATTATATTATATTATAAAAAAACAAAAATTACTTGAGTTTTTTTTAAGTAGAAAAAAAAACAATATTTTGTAACTAAGTCGCTGAAACTATACTGCAGCTAATAGTGAACATAAAAATCTTACATATGTGTACAAGTGAAATATATCTGATGGAGTGAGAAATATGCGCTTACGTCGAGCGATAAAAAGTTTATCATTGGCTTAATTACTGACGGGGATCGGATTTCGTAAGGTAGGCCGTACTTGGGGTACAGTGTGAGGTCCTTACAGTTTTTGCTTCGGTTATACAGAGGTGCTTAGCGGCATTCCCACAGGCATTCGAGAGATCGTTTCTCACGACCCTCCTCCACAAATTAAAAGAACTCGGCTTTATATTGTTCGTAACTTAATACTCACTCTCTTTTTTTATAATAAATATGTCGCGTACACGACACAATTTCATATAGGCTTTTATTTAAAACATTCGCAAAGACAAAAAGAATGTTATAAGAAAGAGAAATCTGAGTAGGTATTTCTTAAAAAAAATTTCTGATATAGCAGAGAGCACATCTAAAAATGTGTGTACTACGTGCCGAATGTTTTATTAAATTATGTGCATAATAAAATGCCAGTTTGCGTAGTGAAACTGTGTAAAAATATAATAAAACTGTGTAAAAAGTGATAAAAAGTGACGATGTTTTACACACACTACAATAAAAACTGCCGCATTTACGGAGCTATCGTTTTGTATTAGTACTCTATCTAGTCGAGCGTAGCGAGACCAATGCAATAATCATTGAATATTTCTTTATTACACTTTATAAAAGTTCCTCTATTGATTGAATTTAAAAACTTTTGTAAGTAGTTATTTTGTAAGGTTTTCTATGAGAGAAATATCAAAGAATTACGTCTGCAATATACAACAATATACTAAAGTTTAAATTAAGATTTTAGTTTATAATAATCATTTGTAATCCAATAGTTCAATAAATTTTGTGCCTTGAGTACCTACTTAATTACTTAATTTTCTTAATCTCTTAACTTGGATCATTATTAATATATACATAACATACATAGAGTTAAATGATATGAAAGTTTTCAACATTCGACAAGTGATTCGAAACTAATACAAATTTGGAATAGCAGTGCACACTCCACTGCAGAGGCTGCCACAACATAAAGGAAATGTAGCCGCCCAATCAACCGACTAATACGAAGATATGCCTTTGCAAATTACTGAACAGCAATTTAACTCGTTTCCTACCCGTTAAAGTCTTACGAACTAGGAAGGTAGGTATACATCTAGTACATTATTTAGCGAACAACTCATTTTCCAATAGTATGTTTACTCCATACTTTAACAATGGAAATTTATACCTAACGAGCTACAGTTAACTGTTTGTTTAGAATATGAAGTTACAAATTATTATATCAGCCGTGGAAAAGTTAGTTTTAATTGTAAGTTCGCAATACTTGTTACACTCGACAAGTGCCTTTAGTAACATGTGCCGGAGAAAACATAATACCGACGAGTATTTTGTTTTCATCTACACATTAGACGGTCTTAATATAATAATAGTACCTACCTTTTCCCTATTAATATCGAATCTATACTTACTAATATTATAAAGCTGAAGAGTTTGTTTGTTTTTTTGTTTGTTTGTTTGAACGCGCTAATCTCAGAAACTACTGATTCGAATTGAAAAATTCTTTTTGTGTTGGATAGATCATTTATCGAGGAAGGCTTTAGGCCAATAACATCACGTTGCGACTAATAGGAGCGAAGAAACAGTCGAAAATGTGGAAAAAACGGGGCATCTTTGAGGGCTTCCGTTGCGTGCGCTGCGAAAACCGTTCGAGATACCCAAATGAATCCCAAAATAACTATTCCACGCGGACGAAGTCGCGAGCACCAGTTAGTACAACATAAAGCCTATCATACCTTATTAGGACAAATCTTTAGGAAGAGGATAATTATTAATACTTAAATATATTATAGTAATAATGATAACTTGTTTATAAATTAATGTTAATAAAACGGAGATAATACAAGAGCGAGCCATGCATGGCCTCAATAAAAGAAAAATATAGTTATTTGGAAATAAAAAATAAAACATCGAGTTACAATTAGAGAAGTTCATAAAACTACTTAATTACATTAATAATACACAACTCTGTTGAAATTGTATTGAAAATAAAAGACGATAGACAAAGAAGAGTAGGTAACAGAATGTGTAGCAAGAGAAAAAAGCATAAAGGCGCCTCAGAAAAGAGATCTTTTGGATGCAAACTAGATGCAAATCACTCGAAAAAAAGACTTAACCTAACATCGTATTGCTATTATACTTAGCCAGGAGTTAGTTTCCTTAATTTTAGATAAACCCTCGGGAGCAGTACTTTTTTTCTGGATGAAAGGTACCCTATGTCCTTTCTGGTGTCCCAGACAACGTGTATGCAAAATTTCATTGTGATCGGTTCAGTAATTTTTGCATGAAAGAGTTACAAACATCCATACATACATCCATACATACATCCATACAAACTTTCGCATTTATAATATTAGTAAGGATTGCCGCACTTAGTTCCATTTCCTAATATGAGTCTTGTTAATTTTTCTCTTGTGAGCATAAGAACTAAATAAAATAAATAAATAAAATAAGCCTTTATTCGCCAATAGAGCATAAGAACTGCTTGGGATTAAATAGTTTCTTGGTTCTAAAGCAGCTGTCCATTTATATTAGAGCTTCTTAATTAAAGGCAATATTTATTCTCTTTGATATAACTCTCTTTGATGTTCATGTAATATCGTCTTTAATACGACAAACCAGTCTGTGGTCGTCTTTTACTTAAATCAACACTTTCTAGTTTACATACATAACCTCTAAAAATAATTGATTTAGAATTAGCGAAAAAAACGTGATTTATAAATTTTTACGTAATTTTTTATAGATTAGAATAAAACCTTATTCTCAATGTAATTTTTTTCATACTCTTCAAAAAATTTAATTTACTATCTGTCCCATACATACATACATACATACCTATACATGCTTATATGTTTTTTAAAATTTGTATATTTCTAAATACACACGGTGAACTTTTCAGAGAAAAGAGTTGCATAGTTTTTTTTTTTAATTTGCGACTGTGCGAAATGGCCCGAAAACGATGTGGAATCCACTTAAGAGTTATACCACGATTAAATTAGTTTATCAAAACTCCACCGCCACAAAGGGCTAATTTACATGCGCCCCTGTCGACAAATTTGTTCGTTAGTGAACTCCCTCCTACTTTTCATAAAGGAAATCGTCTTCATTGGTAGCTATTTATTACTTTTAACACAGTGATCTATCTCTCAACGTCGGATTTCAATTTCAGTTCCGCTAATGAAAACATTATGATAGAGTAGTGAAACAATAATAATAAAGAATTCTATTCTATCCCGATTTACGCCACAGCTTTAGATGTGGAGTTCATAGGCATTATTTAAATAAGACGCCACTATATGAAAACTTTGGAACAATATCCCCCTTTGAGGCGTTTCCTAGCTAAAATGTTGGCTACTTTAAGAAAGCTACAAACAAATTCTTACAGGATCGCGGTACCATCTAGAGAATGTCTGCTTACCTATATGAAATGGAATAACTTGACTTTGACATGTTTGGTCTAGTGGCTAGTAACCCTAGCTGTTAACCAAGCGGTCACGAGTTCGAATCCCGCTAGAGGCAAATGTTTATGTGTTAACATTTACCTTTGTACCTGAGTCATGGATGTTTTGTATTTATAATATGTATGTATGTATTTACAAAAAAAGTAATGTATGTTACTACATACATCAACTGTCTTGTATCCATAATACAAGCATTAAGTTGCTTACTTTGGAACTATGTAGATGGTGCTGTGTGGAATGTGGAATATATTTATTTATTTATTTTATTTATTTATAACTAAACTTAATCGATAAGTTCCCTCTTATTGGTATTTTATCAATGAGTGATAATACTTATAATATAAAATGTCTAGAGTTCGTAAGTCAACAGTGAGCTTTCAAGTGCTAAAGTAAGAAAAGCGTTCGGTTGAACTTGAGTTTTAAGAATTTGTGAATAATGAAGGAGCTGGCGAGGGACAAGGGTCGATTGTTTACAAATTCAGGATCCCTTTTTTATTTTGCGCTCTCCTTTTATATATTACTTTCATAAGAACACTCTTATATATTTTTAAATTATCTATTAATAAATTAATACTATTTCATTTTTATTTCTTCATCATAATTATATTCTTAGTTAAACTATATCCAATTGAAAAACTAAGGAATAAATAGATAAATCTAGGAACTTATTAAACTGGTGCTTGCTATGCTTACGCCCTTGTATTGTAAAATATTTTTATTTATTTATTTAATAGCTAACATTACAGCATGTAACATTTAACAAATACATAAAATAGATTAAATTTTTATATAGCCTATAAGTAAGTATCTATATCTACTCTATCAAGTATCAAGACAGACTGGTCTAGATCGTTTCTTTAATGAAGTTACAAAAGAATCGATTTTTTTTGTGTCAACAATCATCGGGGTTATTTACTTGATGTTCTGACAAAGGAAATAATGGCTCGTTTCATATATTAAAAACTAGCTGGTGCCCGCGACTTCGTCCGCGTTCTGGATGAAAGGTACCCTATGTCCTTTTTGGAGTCCCAGACAACGTGTATGCAAAATTTACAACGCCATCTAGGGAATTCTGTTTGAAGCAATGTAGTACTCTAATTCATCTAATCTCACTTCGAATAATGGAAAAAGTCTGTTAACAGATGGCACTACATGTTAGTTATAGTTTATAAAATTACGTGTTAATAAAATTAAAGCTGCTGCCCGCGACTTCGCCCGCGTAACTTAGTAAATTATGTACTTAAACCTTCCTCGAGAACCACTCTACCCATTAGTGAAAACCGCATTAAAATCCGTTGCGTAGTTTTAAAGATCTAAGCATACAAAGGGACATAGGGACAGAAAAAGCGACTTTGTTTTATACTATGTAGTGATATTCAAATTAAACATAAAAATGCTTGCAAAGATTTATTATTTCGATGCATAAATGAAAAACATTTTTATAATGCAATAAAATTAATTAAAGTAAGTATAACGTTGATTGAAATAAAGGCGATAATACCTACTAACATATATAGAGTAAATAGTACTTACTGGTTTACTCTATGCTAACTAACAAGGATTGTGACGTAGTTACACAAAGTTTTCAATGTTCCCGCGTTTCCCGTCTTACAAAGTAGATTGTGCGATTCATTTTAATCAGCGAAAGTTCTGGATAGTTCTTAGTAGTTCTAATACCATGTTTATATTGTTAATCTAATTTAAAAGTTTCATCGAAACTCAAATAGACATCGCCCCAGACATCGCACATATTAATTTTTTTCTGCAAATTACATACCTACACAAAAATTGTCTATGAAAATAATGAAAACCTTATCAAAATTACATTGCTTTGTTTAAAAGAATTTAGCTGAGAATCGATACAAAAATAAAAAAAATTGCATACACGTTGTCTGGGACACAAGAAAGAACATAGTTTACCTTTCATCTAGAACGCGGACAAAGTCGCGGGCACCAGCTAGTAGTTTTATAAAAAAAAACTAAATTTATAAAAAAGTATATCCATAATACGTCCGATTACGCATGTAACCATCACATTTCATTACCCTTAAATATTCAAAATGACTGGCACATTGACCAGAAAAAAGTAGTGAGAGCCCAACGGTCGACGACGGTTATGATCAGTGAGCGTGGAGACAGCACCTGTTATTAACACTCCGCAATTCCGTCTTCAACTTTAAACATACTAACATAAAACTTAATTTCGTCTGGAACTAATCAACAAACCTCAACGTACACACTATACTTAATAAAAACATAGAAATCTATATTAAACCCATAGTCATTTCTAATTGCAAACTGTAGTTTAAAATTCACAAAGGGATGCCAACGATATAAACAAAAAATTTAACAACAAACAACAGTTTAAATTTTATTTCTGCGGTTAGATTAGATATGTGTTTACGATGTATAGCAGACAAGAAAAGTGCTTTATCAGTTTCGATTACAAATTCCATTCATTTCAAAACTCGCTAAGGCTTAGATTTGAAATAGGTATGATTATACTATTTGAAACTATTTGAAATAGGTTATTACTGATTGACATAATTTGTCATCGCTTTTCACTTTGAATTTTCAAAGGAAAACAGACCTTATCATTCTACAACATACAAAGAATGTTCAATCTTAGGGTGATAAAGCACTTTATTTGTCGAGTTTACATACCTGTACCTAGCGAAGGAGGAAACTGACGAATCAGGAAAACGCCTAACTAGCGAAATTGTCAACCTACCGAAACTGTCTAATGAGTAAACTGGTGAATTAGTGAAATTGACGAGTAAGGAAACTGACCAGTGGTACGCTAACTCATCGACCAGTGTCATTTCAACGTAGTTATAAGCCAAATCGTTGTAACCGTATTTCTTTAAAAGTAATATCGTTTTTTTTGCACCCTCTGCTGCCATCGAACTTGACTCGTTAAATAATAATTTACTATTGATTACTTCAATTCGTGATCAATATTTATAATATTAGATTAAATAAGATAATTCAGTAAAAAAAATTTATTAAAAAAATTATTCAAATTACACAAATTTAAATGTAATAGACACGAATTTTAGTGATAGTTTTATTAGTGAAATCGGTCCCTTATAAGAAGTGATTTAGCACAAAAAGGTCATTTTATCAGGAATTGGCACATATACGCAAAGGGTTTCTTCTTGATAAAGGCGGAAACGTTGAAAACCTTTATATAATATGAAGGCGCGAGCGGAGTCTTTCGGACCGTGAATCATCGTAAGGGTCCCGATAAATATGAGGGGAGCAACGAAAACAATGCTCTCTAGGGATGCCGTACTTGCCTCAGAGATGGACGCGTATTTACATAGGTTATAAAAGTGAACATGAAAAATATTACATATTTATTTAATAACTAGCTGGTGCTCGCGACTTCGTCCGCGTGAAATAGTTATTTTGGGAATCATTTGGGTATCTCGAACGGTTCTCGCAGCGCACGCAACGGAAGCCCTCAAAGATGAATAATTTTCCTCGTTTTTTTCCACATTTTCGACTGTTTCTTCGCTCCTATTAGTCGCAACGTGATGTTATATAGCCTAAAGCCTTCCTCGATAAATGATCTATCCAACACAAAAAGAATTTTTTAATTCGAACCAGTAGTTCCTGAGATTAGCGCGTTCAAACAAACAAACAAACTCTTCAGTGTTATAATATTATAAGTATAGATTTATTTAATAATTTAATGGTTGCAGTATACTCAAAATAAAAAAATATCGAAAAAAGTGTGCAGGATTAACTTCAAGCTAAGCAACGAAATAGTATATCTCTGCGAGAAGCATCGACAGTCTTAGCGGTGTTACAGCGGCGATATTTTAGCCATTATTTAGGTATTATATTTTTCATTTTTCAACGCAAACGAAATCGCGTGCATCAGCTAGTTATTTCATATTTATTTTAGGTACTGAAAATATTACACAAGATTAGCTTTACTGTTTACATAATTATATAAAGAACTGAACATAAACCACATACATATACAATTATACATATACAACTTTTATAAGTCATTTTACATTTAGAGTAGGACGAGCCGAGATATATTTTCACGTGAATTTTGCGAAGCGTACACATTCAGAATCCCACAGAATTCACGCTATTCCGAATTTAGAGGACTATGCAAACAAACGTTGCATTGGGAAATGCAATAACCTTTTGTACTTCTGAGCTATGCTTATACCTGAGACACAATTTGTGGTCTTTATTTCTGATAGTCTAAAGTCTAAACAGAAGCAATAAATAATTCGTTTACTCAATCATTTATCAAACGTTAATGATGTCGATTAACATAGTCTAATAGAAAAAAAGGAATAGTTGTCTAGCAAAACTTGACAAATTCTCCTTCAAACAAAATTTAAATGATTAAAACTGCTGTATTAAATATTCTTTGGCGAAATTCCGGTACATGTAATGTATGTTATGTAAGCAAGTAAGGTTATGTTTTTCCTGTATTCGGTGATTGTAAAATACGAATCCGCCGCTGTGGGATTGAGTGTTAGCCCCCTATAAACAGGGAAATTAGTTTAAAGTTACTTGTAATTTTAATCATAATTCTATTGCATCATTATATATACAAGATAAGAATATCTTCGACACCTTATTTGTTGTGCCCATAATTATCTTTATCCTCAAAACTTTTCTTCGGAACGCAAATATTATGTCGTAAGCAACTATTTAGATATGTTAATCTGTAGACTAGGGTGGAAAGGTGGAATATAGAAAAAAAAATTGCCTTGGTTTAATTTATATTTTGGCTTATTTATTAGTATAGGTACCTACTTCTATTATTATTATTATTAGTTCGTTGATTATTAGTTAATTTTATTAAAATAAATCTACTGTGTAAACCTTTCCGTGTCTCAACAAATTAATTTTGTAAGAACAAGTAATGTAAGAAGGCAAATTGATTTAATGAGAAAGTTAATATTAAAAAGTAAAATCTTAATATCAGCGAAGGCTTTGCCTACTTTCGGTAAATTTCATTACATATTGAAGGCTGTTTGCCTTTCAATATGCAATCTGCGAGAACGATAAGGGTTCAATCAATATCACTTCGAATCTTTCACATCTTTCAATACTTCGCATTTCCTTTTATTCCACAAAATGAAATCCACCTAAGTAAGATCTTTACGTAATTGCTTTTATATTGCACCCTTTTATTACTTAACGCTTATGTTTAAGAGGCATCGTACATATTTTGTAAGGACGCTATTCATTCTTTTGTATTTAAGACAATACATACGTCGATATTATCTAATTATGTTAAAATAAAAAAAAAAAGTACTTTTAAATTCCTCTGGGTAGTCTAGGCGATGCTCGTTTTTTTAATATGAAGCTACGATTCAACGAATATTGAATTGATCTATGTTATATAACAACTAGCCACGCACTTTTAGCTTCGCATGAGCGCAATTTTTTCTGCAAGTTATATATAAATACTTATACTTCCTCGTTTAAGCGGTTATTACACTATTCAATTTGTAGGAAACCAATTTAGAAAATCGGAAGGTGTAATCGCAGTTAGAACAGATTGGATCCAATTTAGATTTTAGATTCTATTATCTTTTTTTATCTTTATGTCTTCGACTTAGAAATCAATTTAGTGTAGTGTGATCACTAAGTTCACTACTTAGGTTCTGTAGGTAATAACTGCTTTAACGCTCTTTCCATGTAATTGTAAAAGAACTAAGCGTACATACAGAAGGCGGGAAGCCTATACTATTCACGAGATGTTTAATATCAATATTACTTAATTACTTCAAAGTCAATTCGAAGTAAATTCGCATAACTTTGGAATTGTTCTTAGGCTTTCACAATTAATTTTCTTAAATAAAGTGTTTTCAAGTAGGCTTCATTTTATTGGTACCTTTAACATTAGTCCACCCAAATATACATTAATTTTCTGTAGAATGAAAAGCTTCTCTGGCTGCACAGTTAAGGTGGAAACAATGGCTAAATACTAAAAATATGAATAATTTACAAGAAATAGACAACGGAATTGCTTTGAAAAAATAAATTTAAAAATGTGAAAGCATTAAATGAAATTCTACTTACTTCTTTTGTAATCTTTGCCAGATGAGAGCGTAGTTCCGCCATTCCAGCTCTCACTTGCTGTCCTTCGTACTTGAGACGCCCGACTTCGTTGTCCAACTTGTCCAAGCGTGTTTCTTGTGTGCGAGCCAGCTGGACTAAGTCCGAAGTTTCCATCAACGCTTTTTTCAGCTACGAACAAAATTTTCCTATTAAATTTAATTCCATTTGGCTTTAGGATTAATAGTTTGAGAATGATGAGTACATAATTGTGTTTTGTGAATAAGTAGATTCAGAAGGTGTCTGCAAACCAGCGGTCTATAGCTTGTTTTGTTAGAGTTATTTTTGTGTAACTATCACCTCAAATCGATTTGATTGTAATTCTTTATCATTATCAGAGTTATAAATGATAATAAATCTATTTATTCTAATTCATTGTGATTGATAATATTATAATGAACACTGTAAAACGACACAGAATTATTTTCACAGACTTTCAAATCTTTCTAACTTACTTTGAGATGAGAACTTTACAATATTGAAATTCTCAAACTAAGTCTCACTGTTTAACAATTAATGTCGATTTCATGCAACCGCAAGGAAATTCAAGGAATGAATAACAGACAGGTCTCGTTGATAGTAATCCGAAGTAGAAAATTACAATTTTTTTCCGATTTTTCATCCGTTTCTTTGGGTTTTTCTAATTTCAAATTTTTCTTAACGATTTAACTTAAACGACCGCTGTATACATATAAAGTATTTTCATAAAACAAAAATATATCAGATGAGCCATTTTTGAGTTCCTACCAGACTCAATCGATTGCATCGCGATTGATTTTCAACCGACCAAGCAAACAAAAAAAGCCGACTCAAAATTACTTAGGTATACTTAAATTAGTATAAGAACTTAGTTATTAAGGTTATATAAAAAAGGTTTATTATTTTTTGCTTTTCAGTTTTTTCGGCGGTTTAATTTTTATGTTAAAAAGTTTTATTATTTATACCTATTCAAAGAAAAGAAGTTGTACAAATTAAGTATTTCCGTAATTATATATGAAAACTATTTTTATTTGTTAAACTCGATTCATATTAATCAAAATAATTTCAATCAAGTCTTTTCTTGAACCAATTTTGTATTATATTTTCAGCTCACCAATCACACACAGGGAACGAAGTATATACATGTACTTGTACATACATGTAATACATCAATAAAGCGTTCCTTTGCTGAATGAGTAAACCATGTGTACAAAGAAAATCCAGAAGCACTTGTGAGATTAAATTTTGTCGGCCATTTTGAAAGTGCGAATACTCTTAGCCTTGCGGCTGTACACTTATATTAAGTAGATATACATAAATATGAAACAAATATGTAGGTATAATGTAAAAAAGAGACGATAGACTAGCTCATCTACCGACACGTAAGAAGCAATTTTCAATCCCTGGTCGACCTATTCGATTTGCAATCTTCGAAGGCTTGTGAGTTCTGTCAATAAGTAAAATTTGCCTTAATTGTGGCCCACCCTTACAATGAGAAAGAGAACTTCGAATTGTAACGTAGAATACATAAGTATCAGACAGATACATATATTATAGGCATATACAAATACGTACAAGCAATAATATATTATTTTTATATTTCTTAAGTGATGAAAAACACGTCTTAAGTGTTAAAACCCTTAAAAAGCTCAAGGAGTCTGTAACATTACGGTATGAGTAATTTAAAATAGAAACACATGGAAAAAAAATTAAAATGTTCAAAAATGTTTCAAAACAAGATCCAACATTTGATTAAAATAGCAAATAAATATCGATAGACAATTTTAAAATATATCTGAATATAATAAGTTGTTCATCATAGGATTTACAGAGCTTAAAACCACATTCGATATCAAGTTGAAATTTGTAATAAGATTTTATAATATAGGTACTTAATAAACTTATTAGAATAACATGCATAACATAATGCAGTAAGTACAACTATACCTACTGCATTTAATAAATGTATGTCTGTTAATAAAACTCTGTCGTCGAATAGATTTTTAAAACACAAGTCGATATTTGCTGCATAGTCAGCATTAAAATTGGACAGTATAAAAACTGTCTCCAAGAATAGAATCAAAGTGAGTATATTCAGCATTTACGCCAATATCCATTTTTAAAAAAAGACTATTTTAGATTAGTCCAACATATTTTTAAAAGAATTTCTTTTACCAACCTCATTACGTATGTTGTGGAGTTGTCGAAGCAAAACCGAATTGTTGAAATTTTCTCTCAGTTCACGCATCTCAACACGAAGTTCGTTCATAGAAGTCTTGGCCCATTGCAGTGTAGTTTCTGAATTCCTCTCACGATTCCCAACAGAGTGAGTGTTCGATGATAGCCTGCAAGAAAAGAATGTTTATTCACAAAAATTACAATAAAAATGCAAACATTGAAGAATTCCTTAGTTTAAACAAAACATCTTGTAAAATCGCTCCGTGTACCTACCTAAAGAAGTTTTCCGTATAATTACTCAGCCTCATGATATAAAACAGAAAAAGATATTAACGATGATAAAGCAAAACCAGAACTCTTTCTAACCGTTATTATCCACGATTAAAATTTCTGCCGCAATATCTTTTCATCTTTTCTTTTTGTTTGCGACAACCGTGCTTCCGAGTATTTCAAAAGAAATTACATTTTTCATATATAATCATTTTAGTAGGTATTGATATGGTGATCTGTATCGGCATACTTATTTTTTATGATAATTACATGCTAGTTAAGTTCAGTGGCAGCAGAGTATGCAAAAAAAAAAAAGATTTTACTTACAATTACTTTAATTAAAAAATACTTTTACAAAGAATTTTCTTATAGCTAAATTACGTGGACACTGGTCGATGTTAGATCCAACCAAATGCCGCTGATTGTTTTCCGACCGGAGTATTTAAGGTGGCCCTCGGGGCAGATTTGCGGTGATTCATACGTCCGAAAATTATTTGAAACTAGCTGGCGCCCGCGACTTCGTCCGCGTTCTGGATGAATGTTACCCTATGTCCTTTCTAGTGTCCCAGACATCGTATATATATGCAAAATTTCATGGTGTTCGGTTCAGTAGATTTTGCGTAAAGGAGTTACAAACATCCATACAAACTTTCGCATTTCTAATATTAGTACGGATGTGTTTCGGAAGTTATTTGAAATGTATTTCGGAAGGTTGCAATTTTTCAGGGAATAGCATGTCTATGTGTCACAATACATGTTGATGAAATTCGTGGCTCTTGCATGTTGTAATCCTAACATGCTGATAGTTCACTTGATGTTAGCTGTTACCGTCAACTATATACTTTAGTTGACCATTTAGCGACATGATGGTGGCATAACATGATGTATGACACAAAAGACCCTGAGAGGATATCGGAAAAATTTAGATGAGGATATAGGCTAATGGGATATTCTCTTACCGAAACACAACATTATTTCACACTGATCTTCTGTAATGTATTCGAATAAACTAAGTATCATTGCAAAAAATAACTAAATATATATTTTTTATTAATAAAATTTAAAATAATATTATATTTACTTTATTTTTTTTTCTATGACTTTGCTAATGTAAATTGTAAAAATAGCAAAATGTGGATAAAACGCAAAATTCAAATCAAAATTAAAAGTAGCAGATCCCGATTTGAATTACATATAAATAATGTAGAACAACGTCAACAAGGCGTAGGTAACTGTCTCCTCTTACAAGACGTACAGTCTAAGTTGGTTTATTGATTTTGTGAAAATCAATTGCTACATTCAGCTTCACTAATTGTTTATTCAATGTCAATTGGTTGAAAATTACAAACTTAGTATGCGTGAATATCTTAATATGTTACTATACGATTGCGAAGTGATAATGTGTAACTCGTAGATGTTTTTACTCGATCACTCACACCCACAACACCTCACGCGATCAATATTAAATTATTATTTAATGTATATTAAATTATGGATATATTTTTTCCGAGACTAACTTTTACTCGAGTATATTTGCCTTGCTTGTGAATTACAATACGAATAGTGTATCGAAATTCTTGAGACTATCGGTGCTAAGTACTAATATATAAGTATGTAATACCTATTAAAATTTACAGGAGAGTGTCGCTTCTGCCATGAGGTAGAAGAAACACCAATGCATATCCTGTGCGAGTGTGGCCCTTTGATGCAAAAGTGCAGTCACATCTTAGGAAGCCATACAATGGCTTGTGAAGATGTGAGGAATGACTCTATCAAAAAAGTACTACAGTTTCATAACGTTGTAGGTATTGGTAGAGAGCTTTAGTTTACGTGGCGATCACAATATTTCAGCAACTCTAGCAGACAGAAATAGCCACTAAGCAGATAATGATAATAATTGATACTATTTACACAAATCTATGCTAAAATTATAAAAAGCGAGGACGGATTGTAAGAATTCTTCCACCTATTGAAAACTACATATATAGGCTATATTTATATTTGGAAAAGGGATCCCCACGAAAATTGCAATAATGAACTTATTTGTATAATAAAAACATAATTAAATAACTCCTAAACAAATTTACTCCAGTTATAAAAGATGGCTATCATTGTGCGAAGTATTTGCGAAGGCTAAGAGCTGTTCAGATAAAATATAATAAATCTACTTAATAATCTTTTATCTTACATTGTGTTTTAAATTACTTTGTTCCTGCCTTTGTTGCAGTAGATTATGAAGCTGGAAAATTCCAACAATTATTCTTATATATTTTACACTTTACTTTTGTTCGTGCTTTTGTAATAGAAATAGCAAAATGTACAAGATACCTACATAGAATGGTAAACTACTTTAACGACAACAGGTATCAAATATATGATACTATATATAATACCAATTATGGGATACATGTGTATTTTACTTACTATATTAGTAATCCTTTGGAAAAAATGGGGTGTGGCTTGTACGTTAAAAGTAATGTTATCTTACTTTTACTTTTCGTTAAAAGTAATACCTAACGAACTCGTATATATACCAAATATACCAAAACATTCTTTTATCCTTTAGCTATCGAGTGGTATAATTAAATTTTGAATGTAGAAAATATATCCCGCGATTTTGTTATCATCACATTTTTATGAATGGCTTTCCATTATGAAAAGTCGCATTTAAAAAATGTATAAAAATTACAATAGTACATACATTACAGTAGTACAGTAAAAACATCTACCCTAATTCATGTCATTCTACCCTAATTCTACCTGAGCGGCCATTTTGTTTTATTAAAATGGAGTAGGTACAATATAATTTGCATAAATGAAAGTGTTATTTTTTGAGCGAAATCCCTCCGCTTAAAATAGGATTTAAAGGCCGGTTTAAATAATCAAACACATAAAACCCCAGTTCATAGCTGTCAAATAAAAACAAATTTAAGCATCTACATCTGAAACATTTGAGTAATTAAGTATTTATAAAGCCCCATTAGCAGCTTCCACAAAGTAAAAGTAACATATGGCGCGAAAAAAATTCAAACAACTAGTGTTTTCCCACTGTACTGGTCGAAATTGGAAAACATAGGTAGAAAAAAAACTAATATATAAACATTTCTAAAAAATACTGATAATAGTACCTAATAGTACTTAACTAAAAAAAAGAAATTCGGTTGACAGCTAGAGATGAAGGTTGACAACCAAAGGCTCTATCGAGAATCGAACGTTCAATGTACTATAGGTGCAGCGGCATTACTACTTTCTTCACAACGGACTATTACTGTTACGCGACAATTTTTAGTCCAATAACGTGAACTCAATATCGATTTGAGATAACCAGTTTAAATCTCCGTGAAAATTGCGTCATAAAATCGGTGTTGTATTATAATAATAGTCACAATAATTTTCTACTTAGTTCTTAATATTGTTATGATATTAAAAATTAATTAAATTAGCAATCAAAGATTATTACAGAGCGTGACGCAGGATGCAGTGTTACGGTACGTCGCGTGATCACTAGCGTGTCTCCTGGCTTGTACTGGCCTCTGCTTTTTACCCTTCCGGTTCCGTTAAATAAATAGCTCTTACTGTGTTACGATAAATAAATAAATAAATATTAATATATTCACACATTCCACACAGCACCATCTAAGTTCCACAGTAAGCAACTAATGCTTGTATTATGGATACCAGACAGTTTATTTACTATAGATATACCTATATATTTTTTTTGTAAATACATACTTATTATAAATACAAACATCCATGACTCAGGTACAAAGGTAAAATGTTAACACATTTTCCCCTAGCGCGATTCGAACCCGCGAGCGACCGTTTTGTTAACAGCTAGGGTTACTAGCCACTAGGTCAAACGAGTCGTCAAACGATCTTACATAAAATAATTTAGACTCTAATGCAATTATTACTATATGCAAAATCGAGGTATATTACAATTGGCTTGTGTTCCATTCAGTTCTAAAAAATTCTTCACTAAATATATATAGAGATAATACTTATCGATTACGATTACCACAGTAACCTAACATTTTTCAGTATCTATCTACAAGCCTTTCTAAAATTGTGACATATACAAAACAGCCTCAGCTTATTTCTCCCGTGTGATCATTATAGAAGGATTTACTCAATTTATTAAAAGGCTGTTAAGAAAATATTGAATAACCATAATTCTTGTTAGACAAATTGTAATTTTTTAGGTGTTTTGCAGGTACCTACTATATAGTCGCGTACAAAAATAATCATAAAATATTACGATATATCAGGATTGGTTTCCGATTAGGTAGGTTGATAAGTACACATTTAACATCGTACTTATGTAAATAAAACATTATCTATATTACTTTTCGTGTTTGGACGGCGACGACTGACTTACACTTTATCTTTATGATAATCGACAGGTGTAGTGTACTGATTGAGACAAGCTCTATTTCCAAATTTGGGTGGCTATAATGATTTACTTGAGAACTTTAAAATACCTACATTGATATCTTATGGCGTTATTTATTATATTTTATAAAAATTTTATTCGGTCCTCAAAATAATACCTACTTGAATAAGTTTTCCATTAGATAAATTTATTGAATACAGTCCTCTCGCTTGAATTAACTCTGAAAAGATACTTTGCAGAACATCATCTTGTGATGACACGTCATGGTCCATTCATTGGAATATCTTTTCAGTGAAAAAAGTATTCATTTCACGTCTTGCGGGCATATAGAAAGTTCACAACAAAATATACTTACTCGTGTGTCCTTTTTTATTAAACTTCAATTCACGTGTTAAATATAAAAGCCCTATAAATTTATTACCATTAGGAATATCTTATTTTTAATTAAATACAATATGTAAATAATAGTTGCTGCACGCGACTTCGCCCGCGTAACTTTATAAAATATACCCTATGTCCTTTCTGGTATCCCAGACAACGTTTATGCGAAATTTCATTAAAATTCATTCAGTAGTTTTTGCGTGAAAGGGTTACAAACATCCATACATACATCCATACATCCAAACAAACTTTCGCATTTATAATATTAGTAGGATTGTAAATATTCAGTTATGCAGATGGCTTTTTCCACAAACTTCTATCAGCGAAAAAAGATGACTACGATAAGTTTAAAAACTAATGTATAGGTAACTATTGCACTAATTCTCATCATTATGTCAAGTGTAAAACGTCCACTACTGGCTAGTTGCTATTAGTTATGTCTCCCCCGTAGTTTTCCAATAGAACACGTCAGAAACAGCCTGGATCCACCTTCTCCTTGATAGAAAAATTAATTAGGTGAGCTATAAATAAAAATGTAAACTAACCCAAACACGCTATATAAGCCTGTAAGTTGCTAATGAGTTAAGTATCGCGGAGATTACTTGATTCTGCACAATCAGGTCAAGTTGCCATGTCAAATACCACTGAAGTAACAGTATACCAAATTTCACAGTTAGTGAGATCTATTCGTGTACTAGTAAATGTTAAAGAATAAAACTGTAAATTAAGTCAAAAAGCTAAAAATCCAATTAATTAACTAAACACTATTTGTAAGTATTAATCATAACTACATGCGATTATTATTTTCACACTTTAACTGTTAAAGTTAAAGTTAAACTGGAAATTTACGGAATATTCAGAGGAACAAAAAATTTTATACTTGTTGAAGTGATTGTAGAAAGACAATTTTTATGATAGCCATAATCTCACAGTAAGAGGCGCGGTAACGGTAGCATTATTAAAATTAACCATTTGGGGAGAAAGCAGAATTGCTTTTTTGGGTAATTGTGAATTATATTTTATTAGCATTTGGCAAATGAAACGATTCTTTTTGTAGCCCATAATATTATGTTTTACGAGATTACTTATTTAAGTTTCTTTTATACATTTTCTAACTTACTCACAGCAGTGTGCAAGAGGACACAGTACTGCTGACTGTATAATATGACGTAACAGCGTAACAGTAACAATAAAATCCTGAATTAATCGTTTACGATAACATATACATATGTAGTATTTATATATTACGTAATAGGCTTCATATAAATTACCTACGTAATATGTCCACTTTGGTATACCTAAGAAGAAACTATTGTATTATGAACACGACTTAACTAATGCACAAAAACACACCGGGCGTTATAATTTAAAAAAATTCATTATAAGCAGCAGATGTATTTTGAATGCGCCATGTGCAAGCCACCCGCGCCTGCGCCCGAAGGCATTAGAAAAAATACACGTGCCCAATTTTTGGCCTTATGGATAATAATGTTAAAAAAAACAGATCAAACCCGGTCGACGTGCAAACGAATATAGACCTTAGAGCCACATAATTTTAAAACTTCGTTTCATTTGGAATTCTTTAAAAACTGACAACAATCGGATCTAGTTTTGGACAGAGCAGCAGCGCAGCGGTTACTAAAATAGCACCTGCCGTTTGGTTTTTAATATGAAAACCGAGTTTATACAATGATCTTATAATGAATCTATGTAGTTTTTCGTAAGTTATAGTATTTTATAATTATATACTACAACTAGTATATGAATGTATGCTAAACCGTGTAGGCATTGGTCAGATCCAAATTTCATGTTTTTTAATTACGAGACAAATTCTTTATCTAATGATTAATGTCCACTAAAATCTAAAAAAAAAATCAAAGTTAAATAAGAAAAACAGCCTACATAAAAAACTAAACAAGAAATCACAAAACCTAAATAGGTACCTATCGTTTTCATTCATCCTCTCTATAACTCTATGTATTTTGTTTGTCCGGCTGGAGAAGTATTCATAGATAAATATAGAGTAGGTACGTACCTACTTTTTAAATGTCGTTTTCTTAAATAATAAATCTTTCAATTGTGCGCGAATTGAATTCGTATCTAGATACAAGCTTTAATTTATAATGTAAGGTGAAATAAATCTTGTCAGTACTTATGTGTATTAAATAAAACAGTATTATCTTTAAATCTATACTAATATATAAAGCTGAAGAGTTTGTTTGTTTGTTTGTTTGTTTGTTTGAACGCGCTAATCTCAGGAACTACTGGTTCGAATTGAAAAATTCTTTTTGTATTGGATAGATCATTTATCGAGGAAGGCTTTAGGCCATATAACATCACGTTGCGACTAATAGGAACGAAGAAACAGTCGAAAATGTGGAAAAAACGGGGAAAATTATTCATCTTTGAGGGCTTCCGTTGCGTGCGCTGCGAAAACCGTTCGAGATACCCAAATGATTCGCAAAGCAACTATTCCACGCGGACGAAGTCGCGAGCACTTATTCTATACTAGCTGTATAGAATAAAAGTCGTTTTATTTTAATATGCATGCGGGCGCACTTCGTACGGGTTGTAGGGAAATAGTTACCGCTGGTTACTGCTAGCACTGCCTTGGCGAGTTATATTTAATAAACATAACATATAACGTGTATATAAATAAACATAACCACCCCTTTACTATTTATTTCCTATCCACATCTATTATCCGGACACCCAAATTTAACTTTAAATTTCATTAAATTTAAAATCAAATGTAATGCATGAAATAAACTGTTTAAATTTCCGTATTCTTTTAGCACACCCTGTAGCTACATAAAAAGGCACGCGCCCTATTCGTCGTCAGTCCCCGGATGTGAGCTCGTAGCACATTACTTCCGGTCGAGATGCTAGAAATGCCAGATGTTTGTTTACCCCTAGTGTCTACTAGTGGCTATTACAAGCGATTTCATAATTATTATGAATTATTATAATATGTAACAAAAGAAATAGATACATGAAAACCTGTAAAATGCGGACCTCATTTGAATACAATTGAAAACTTGCTCGAATAACGAGTCTTGTGGTAATAAAGGTCGAAGTGGTATATCATAATTCAGAACTCAAATGATAAAAGGTAAAGAAGAAAAGGCTCCCGTAGAAACCATAAAATCACAAGTTAAATTTCATCAAAACGAATGCACAATAGCCTTTCAAGAAACCATTCCCGTTCTCTTGTGTAATAATATTCAATATTTTTCGTTGAAACTTTATAATTTTCCTTATAATGCAAAAAGGGCTATTTTCTCAGACTTGTTTTAAATTTTTCTGTCGAGATAAAATTTTAAGCGTCTTCCTCGGCTCATATTCAAATCCGCTATCAAAAGGAGCATTTATTACGATTATATATAGAGGTTTCTTTTGAGTTGTTTAATCCCGATATACCTACTTAATGATTTGTTACAAATATGAATTACTTCCCTCTGTCGCCTTTTCATATGTTCACCAAATTAGAAGACACACTTAAGTAATGATGATATTTTATTATGTTTCTAAATATTTTTTTGTAAAATAAAGCGCTTTCAAGTATTCATAAAAATTAATTGAATATAACAAATGTTATTTAAAATGTTTTCTAGTGGCAGAGTAAGGTCATCATCATAATCAGGGTTAGTAGTAGTAATTTTGGACTTCGGCGGTTCAGACACGGCGGGAACCGCGCGGAAATCGCGGAAATCGTGTCTGAACTAGCGCTAAATGCTGAATCCATTAAATCAGTGGAACTAAGAGAAGTAATACATGAGAGAGAAACTCCATAACACGAAATTTTTGATCTAAGTAAGTAAGTATATCATTACCCAAAAAAAGTTTATGAAATATTTAATTTGAAATCTTTTAAAGTATACTTATACTGCGTGGCAATTAACTCTCAAAATGGAAACATGAACGAGTGGCCGTGAAATAAAAAATTACACCAAGTAACAAATCGACGAATAAAACTTACACTGCCAGCTGGCTTTGTTGAATTTCAAGTATGCGAACCCATCTAGTACGTGCGTTTTATAACTACTTACTAGTTTATATAGCCTACCTGGACAACACTTATTTTACCATCGCATAAGGTCCAAAATAAATATTTATAGGTGTGCTCGCAACGCAATTTGGTTCCAGTCAGTAGATACATCCCGCTCGGCGGAGCAGGTGTCTTTTATACTTAAGTCAATAGGACATTGTAATGTATGGCCAATTATTTTTAAGCGCGAAAACATTAAATTGCTCTTCTATAGTCACATCATCTAAAATTTGATAAAATTAAATATGTTTTCCTTTAGTTTGTCGTGAAGTGTAGTTTACTTTAGTGTCGTTTCAAGTTAACAAGTCATAACAAGTCAGAACAAGTTGCGTCAGATAAACAGCAATTAAACACATCTGTTAATTACAAACATGCGCTATATTTATTAAGAAGTCTCTAACTGCTAATGTGTTTGATTGTGTGCTTGCTTGATTTGGCTTAAAACATGGTCGGTGTATTTCCAGTTTAAAATTAATTTTATTCCCCTTTTATAGCAAGGTACCTTACTCTATCTACAAAGTTCATTTATATCATAACTCAGACTTGAAATTGCGCAGAAATCATATTTGCGGGTAAAAAAATAAGTAGGTACGTAAAACAGCGGACGTCAGTGTACTTAAGACGAACACCTTTCAAATCCAAGGATGAACCTCAAAGGCATTTCGAAATGGGAATAAAAACACTTTGTAATTTCCATCCCAAAGGAGGCTGGCCGGCGAGAATATTGTGTCGATCAGATGGCCTGGTTCTCTTTGAGGGGCACTTGTTTCCGACCATCTCGAACGAAACACCACTTCGATCTTTACGACTTTTATGTTACGACACGTCTTTCGGTGCTTCAAGACCGATTGCTACAAAATTTTGTATCTGCTATATACGAGAGAACTGTATGTATTGTATTGCTTTGTAAGGTGTCACGAGATTATATTGTTGACAAGGAAGCTGTGTAATTTATAGAAATACCTACTGCTGGCGCCCGCGTTTTCCTTAAGCGTTAAAAAATATAACACCTCCTCGTTTAACGGTCTTTCTAATGAAAACCGAATAAAAATCGGTTCAGTAGTTTTTGAGTACAGACAGAAAGACGTAGCGGGGGACTTTGTTTTAATATGTAAGGACATTTGAGATATTGAGCTTAATTCTAAGTCTAGTGTCGTAGACTAGTAAAACATGATTAAAACAAATTCTGTATTATTTCTACCAAGGAAGTTATTACATTTTTGAAATCGTCTTAATGCCAACAGTGTATTGTCTAGCATAATTATTAAATAAGGTTTTCCAATACGTTCTGGTTCCTACGGTTATCCTTTGGACAGAAACGGGGTTCAATAGGCATTTAAAATTTTTAACTGTTTTCAGTTTTCGAGTTAAAATTTTCGCGGTTAAACTCATTTGTGAAGTCCAATAACGCCGGCAAACATAATTATTTAACTGCATATTGCACATTGCATTGCATACAAATAGGGAGTTATTTCACTAGGCTTCGGAAGGTTTATTTTAGGTTTTTTTTTTTTTTCTAGATTCTTATTTCCCTTTATTTTTTACGATATCTGGTGCTGTTTATTAAATCTAATAGTAGTACCTATATTAAAAATTAAAAATATTCTTTACACAATAACAATAAATAATTACTAGAATGTAAGATAGATTGATACTAAGCAAAATATATGTTCATAAAATATTTATGCTTTTGGTAGGTATAATTCATCTCAACAAATAATAGGTACACATTAAGCCTGTTTGGATTGAGATACTCACAACTTTGGGTAACTTACCTATACGTTAGACAGGGGAAGGGTGGATAAAAGCAATCGATGATAGGTATATAGGTACATACTATTAAGTATAAAAAAGTGTCGAATTGACTATCGCTCTATTAAATTGAATTTTAATTCGATTTTCACCTATGGAAAGAGGAATAAACGAGGAAAGATAACGATTTCAACCTGTGATTTAAGTTAAGCAAGCACTCGACAAAAGAGTCTAAATGAAATCATTGAAAAAAATTGAGAAAATAAGATGAAGGTACGTTGTAAAACAATGTCCTCACGCGTTTCCCATATATCACTCAGTAAAGCCCACCTGAACAAGGCGAATCTGAAAGATATTTTTTTACCATAGGTACCATTTATTTCTTTTCGTCGCATTTATAAGCAGACATATTCTGTACGTACTTTAAACACGTATTTCATGATTTATTTTTAATCTTTGAAATTTTTAATCTTAGCAGTATTTTCCATATTATAAAGTTCTTTTTTAGTTTGTATGCAATAAATATGTAGATACGAGTAAAAAAGTAAAAAGATTGAACCGCTCAATTTGTTCGTTTATTACAATTTTAAACTATTGTTTTCACTAGCACCTTCTCAAATATTCAGAAGATGGGAAGTAATTTTACATAATAAGAATTCCACCTGAGCCAGATTATATTATAGGTACTTTTAGTTTGATAGGGTAGCGCTTATATATGTTTAGACTTCTCTTATTATAATCTAGTGTGAATGTTTCCCATAAAATGGCATTAGTGCCATTAAATGCCAAAATAATGGCATTTAATATTTATTGAGTTATAATAATATGAGTTATTAATAAAAATTGAACAAGCTTATAAAAAAGCTCTGAGTACAAATTTTCATAATATATTTCGTGAACCTTTTTCTAGTGACTTAAAAAAAATACAAAAAGATCGTATCGAAAAGAAAGATTCGATACAATTAATATTGTTTGTCGCTGTCCCTAATCGATCAATGTAGAACCGAAATGATCGGTTGCCAAACGACCGTTTTCAAGATTAAATTATTTTTGAAAGACACTTTCGTTAAGAAATGTCGATAAATTCTCTCGGCTTCAATACTCGCAATAAATTAAATTATAACAAGTAATTACGTATTAAACAATTCTCAGCGTCGAAATATTTCCTCAATTGAAAACGAATTAAAAAAATACATGCAAAAAGACCGTACCTAAGAACAATTTGTGTAAAATTTAAATCGATCAATTAAAATGAAAATAAAAAGGGATATATTATATAAAGGAACGTCTATAAGAAAATGTAGATAATCACACACAAAAAACCCTTGGAAACAGACAATCAAAACTTCGTCGGTAAAGATCCTGTTGATTTTATTCGCTTCTGCTAAAATTATACGCTCCATATTCTAAACGCTGCATTGTTTAAAAATAATTTCGCTGGCGATTTAATTATGTTATTCTATATAATAAAAAACACATAATCACATTTTAGTATCTCTTCTAAAACAATAAATATATTTTTATTTGGTGCATAAAAATAAATCTACAATATTTAAAAAAAATCGAACCTAATAAAAAGAAAACAAATTATACTAAATCGTGATTGTAATAAATAATGAAAAATAACCGTTTAATGTTTCCAAAAATATAATTAGATTTTATTTAATAAATAAACTTTTCAAAAACTTACTTCATTTCTTCAAATTCCCTTTTGAGACGATTGAAATCAGTCATGTGTAGGGTTTTCAAAACTTGAACTTGTTCAGTTAAAGAAGCGATTTGCTCTTTCAGTTTCAATTCAGTTGCATTTGAAAATAAAAATAAAGTCATAATGAAACACAGAATTTTCTCCATTTTAACGAGAGTCCCACGTAATATAATAACGTAAGTTCGCGGCACGCGAGGGAGGCAACGAACGTCACGCCTCGACCAAGGGAACAGACAGGAATGAATGCGCGCCGGCTATAAACTCTATTTTATACCTGACCCTGTGTAACATATCGAGGCGCAGATGCGTTCAACAGTTGTCCCAAAGCCTCCAGAAACGACACGGTTTTCCAACTGTTTCTGTGCACGTTTATAGTGTCTGTATTTAGCGTTTGGATGCGAGGGACGTTTATAATTTATGATAAAAATCAATTTTCTGAGGCAAAAATTTATATTAAGTAAATATCTATAAATATGCCATAAATTTACTAATTTATAAATATTTACCAATACCAATAACAAGGTGGAAATATACCAAGGCGGGTGGTATAAAAGATGTATTAATTGCAATATAATTTTAACATATCGCAGCCAGAATTTAAGGTAACATATTTTAAATACATATATCTCTCGAAAACATTCATCACCATTGTCAACATCTCAGCCATAAAAATACACTGGTAGTCATAGGCTATCCCATTAATTTTCTTACAGGACCGGTCAGAAGTAGCAATTTGACTTTTATGGAAAAATATTTCGAAAACGGATTTTTGCCCGCATATAAATTCTGCATCGATTAATAAGTTAACCTCAGATTAAAAAATTGTATTGTGTATATTTTGGTAAAAAATGGTAAAAACCAAAACCAAAAGACTGGTGGCATTATGATGGAATGTGAGGCACTGAGGCAGTAACTAACAGATAGCCCAGTAAAGGGATACAAGTTATGAATTATTCGGCTCACATAGAAAAAAAATCAATTTAACATGACACACTTTGTGATTATGCAGGCAACTCGATACGAAGCCATGTTCTAAGCGTTTAACACTTGGACTCTTCTGACGACATATGGGCAACCACTTGTTCATTAGACCCTGGCATATTCTGTTACAAAACCACAAAGAAACATTATTTTTAATCATGTGCTCCCCAAAGTATTTATCTATAACTAGCTGTTGAACGCGACTTCGCCTGCGTAACCTTTTAATACAGGTTTTTCAGCGGACTCGTATTCAGCATTTAAGAGCAGTAATACGTATGAAAGCTCTGTATTAAGCTTTTGAAAATCTACTAAATTAGGTCTTGGATCGTGAAAGTATCCGCTATGGAACCATATAACAGAATTGATATAATCGAAGATCTTGTCTAAGCTTCTATATGATTGCACACAAATTTGTACAGTTTTAACCCCCAACGCCCGGCGCAAAACGGGGTGTTATAATTTTGACGTGAGTCTGTGTATGTCTGGGGCATCGTAGCTCCCAAACGGATGGATCGATTCTGATCGTTTTTTTTTTTGTTTAAAGACCATTAGCCCACTTCCTCTAACTTCCACATGTACGATACCGAAGTAATCGAAGTAAAGAACACCGAAGTCAGTGATATTTCTATGAAATGGTCACCTTTTTTTTTTTTTTTAACGAGGAGTAATCCGCTTACAGATTCCCTACCGCTGGCTAGACGGTAAGGATATGTGGGGGTCATCCAGCACCTGATCATAGCGGCACTGGGAATACCCACTAAAACTCCCCGGTGCCTCCTTGCCCTGTGAGCGGGGTGAACCGGGCTCTGCCAAGGCACCAACTCCGATCCACCCCAGGGCAGCCTAGCCATTGCTGGCTAGACTAACGCCAACGGAGGATTGCCCGGAGACACCCAGGCAATCCCCAGACGGTGGGACCTTGTGCAGGCACACACAGTTAGCCAACCATGTGACACTGCGCCAGCCCTAGATCTTTATAAGACTTGAAAGAGAATGTCTTTCAGCGCCCTCTGGTCGAAACTTTCACTTCACCTCAATTGTAATTAAGTTTTATATTAAACTGCTATAATAATTGTTTTTATTTTACTAAAATAAATTTTACCAAATCAGCTATCTGTAGATGAAAGTCCCGTAAAAAACAGTCCAGCCGTTTCGGATATTAGCCGAGCCAGACAGACAAACATTTTAAAAATTATATTTTTGTTATAATCATATATATGGGTACATATAATTGATATATATATATATACATATTTAGTAAAGAGCTTACATTTTGACATTAAAAACAAACTTTGACCGAGCATCTTTTTCTTGGGTCAATATCGGGGGCAGTTAGTTATATCATAGACTGGTTATAGGTAGGTAATATTTTAGATGATTATGCTGTTAACTTATCGTTACTTTTTATTGCGCCGATTTACTTTTTTTGCCCGTGGGACTATTGGAATATACCTTATGGCGCAATGTTCGCCATATGTTCTGCAGTAAGCGGTGCCTACCTAAATATAAAAAACAAAAAACATCTCAGTCGTCCCATATCACGCTATGCGCAATCCTAAGTATCTATATTATAACTGCGAATGTAAGTTTATTTGTTACTCTTTCACGCCTTAACTACTCAACTGATCTCCGCGAAATTATGCATTCAATTTTCAGTATTATAGGTATTAGGGTATGCTTCATCCAAAAAAATTACTGCTCCCGAGAGATCATCTAAAATTGATAATAAAAAATTAAATGCCTGAAATGAAGATAAAGATTGAATAAATATTTAAGACCTAAGAAAATGTGTCGCGGATAAAGTCAAGGGGAAAAGCTAGTTAGCCTCCACTAATATTTTTTAATTACTTATTCTAATAATATTTAAAGTGCTTAAACAGTACGATTTTCCGCTCATTGCTTATCCATATTATACAGGTAGAGGACAAAACATGCAATGACTATGTAATGTATTCTGCATATAAATAATCGCTCTCTCGTACACACAGATGCCGCGGCTACCACGTCACATCTGTCCTGTTCTGCCTCTATACTATACAGAAATACATTAACAAAGTAGCGCACGGGCCGATTTATCTACAGTATGTTCACAAAAATAATTACACAGAGGAAAAAAATGGGGTGTGGTCATGGGACACGGTCCTGTGCTTTACGTGAATACGGATACGTGACGAGTTATATTTTTTTTGAGCGTAGGTATATGTAGGTATATATCAAACGAATTCGAAAATACCATATATAACAAAAAAATATTTGATCCCTATTAGCTCTTATAAATTCTGGATGTAGATGATACACACGAGCTACAGCATCAAATTGTATCCTCCGATTTTGTCATAAATATATATTATATTAAGGGCCTCTTTCACCGACTACAAGTAAAGTGTTGATTAGTTACTTTTAATAATAATTTTATGTTTTATTAAATTATGCACTCGGTTTAGTGCATCCTTCGATATGCTATTTTTTTTATTATTTTCTTTTTAATGTTTGGGACTTTTATCGTATATCAGCTCCATCATCCCCGGTGACCAGTGACTTTAATTTAAATGACGGTTAGCCTACTTGACAGATTATGAAAGAGGCCCTAAGAGTGAGAAAGTGACGCAACAATAGGCTTTATAAAAATTATTATTAGTTACTAATAATTTTAAATACTTATTTTAAAAAAATCAATGGATTATTTTTGCATTTTGATGTTAATTAGTCAGATGAGAGGCTGTGTCTGTTTATAAAGTAACATAGGGAAGTACGAGTATAGACCATTAGCGGTGTGATCTAAATATTTCAGCGCTTTATTGAAACGACTAAAAATTATTAAGTGGAATTGTAACGCAAACATTACCACAAGTAGTCATTTAACAAATTTGTATTTAATTTTAATTGACTTTTGATTAATTCGTCGATAACGAGATATAATCGAGCAACCTGTATATCGATATCAGCCGAGATCGCGGCGACACCTGCGCTAGCGCACCTGCCCGCCTCTGATTCGCCAAAACGAACAGTCGGAGAGCTCACCTGCCGCATCGATTGGGACTTTGGTTGTCCACTTCGATACCAGCTTGCTCTATCTACCCGATATACATACCTACACTCATTTACCCTACAATCAGTATCATTATTGCAATCCTTGTTAGTTTGAAAATTGATCTGTAATGTGCGATTTTGTACGACCGCGGCTACAAATTGTTTTAATTATAAACTAAACATATTTTTACTATGTACTTAAAGTAAGTCGTAAAACCTCCTAGACTTATATTGGTTACTTGGCCACATAAAAGCAACCTAATAACCACCTAAGTAATACTTAATATTATATGTAAATTCGAAAGTTTGTTACTCAATCATGTTCTTGTAATGTTGTTCTTGAATGTTTGTTACTCAGTCACGCAAAATCGGCTGAATGGATTTTGATGAAATTTGGCATATATACATATAGATTATTATCTGGCGTAACACATAGGATTATCTTGGAAAAATATTAGGTTCCCGTAGGATTTTTTAAAAAACCAAGATGCGACTAAAACTATAATTCGTACTGCGCGTACGAAGATGCGGGGCGGGGACCAGCTAATAAAATAAAATTTAGTTAAAAAATAATGTTTGACCCTGTAATAGGATACGGTACTTCTAAGTAAGTCAGTGTATTAATTACTAAGGTAAAAGCACCTATTACCGCGGTATTTCGGGGAATTTTGACTTTAGAGTGAAATATTTTGTAATCAGGTCTATCCTCGGCAAGTAAGCATTTTTTTAAACATTTTAGGGACTCTTTATTATTGATTTCTCTCACTTCTTTTTATTTATTTTGAAGCGTAGTATTTATATTATTTTTTTTAAAACAGGAAGTCGACATCCCCTATTACCGAGGCATGCTCAAAGGTTTTTTTCTATTACCGCGGTATGTGGCTCCTATTACCGAGTATAGAAGAAAAATAATACTTGTTGTCCTGATGGTTCCGTATAAAATAAAATATATTTAAAAAATACACAAAACATTGCGATCAACTTTATTATTATCATAATTAAGAAACTGAATAAATGTAGAAGAAGACTATCACAGTTACCTTCCACCTATATTAACAACAATATTTATAATATTTTGCTTATTATAACTAATCTACAGTCTATACAGAGTTAAATTTTATTCACTTGTAGTACTTAATAAACTGCATTAAATCTATAGATATATTTATTTATGTAAGTTGGGTATAATGAGAAAAATAACAATAATAATTACACAAATAACTAAAATTGAATCAATAAAATCAATTTTTCGATTATTCTCGATTATAAACACGTATATAAACGCTACCTCTTTTTACTAAAACTTACTTATTCTTCGGACATAAAAAAGCTGTTTCATTGTAGTTAAATATGCGTCTTGGGCCCTAAAAAACTTGAAGCAAATCGTTACGTTCAATATACGAGTAAACTCTTCCAAACCACGCTCGTATTGAGTCTTTTGTGGTTTGATTTCTACTCAATGTCGGATGTCGTTTCAAAAAACCCAATAACTATTCCATAATTACTGCGAAATTTAAATTAATTACAGTTGTTTCTTGTCGGGACTAGCCAACTTATACTTATGGCAAAGTCTTTGACGTAGTGGAAAGCAGTGGGGTGAGAGCAGACCTGACATCAAAACTGAATGTCCTCGATTATGATGTCATGAATTAATGATCAATAAATCAAAATCATAGCAGAGTAACATGATAAAACCTTTGTCTTTGTTATGAAACATTATTTGTAAATATTTTTATCAAGAATAATTCATTAACGGAACCCTAAATTTGGACACTGGTTACTACAACACGATACGAATACGAATACAGATTGCCTTATCACTCGGTGATAGATTTTATATGAAAACTGTATTTCCGAGTACTCTGCACTCGTTAATAGATTCTCATATAATCTATTACCGAGGTATGCCGCGGTAATGAGAGTAGTATACAATATTTTTAAATATAATTCCGACCCTTAAAAAAAGAATACCAGAAAGATTTTTTGGTGTCACTTCGAAAAAATAGAGATAAATCTTCATGAAAAACAGTATTTTGAATGACAAGATATGCCGTATTATCATTCTTTTCTCAAATGAATATTGCATATATTTTATGACGTTTTTGACACCCAGTACAAAATTATACTTTAAGTGCTATGAGTTTTTATAAAAATAATGAATTTTTATGGATTTTGCATACATCGAAAATAGATTTTTCGTTTATAGAATACATGAGGACTGGAAGATTGATCAATTTTTACTAATGAGATAATAAATAATTTAAATATAATAAGCAAAATAGGAACCTCAATATTTCCATTACCGAGTGTTCCCTCGGTATTAGAAGCTGCCTCCAATTTTAGGCATCTATCACCGCGAGTTTTATTTCTTAATGTTATTATGTGTTTATTGAAAATTTTACCATGAAAAGTAAAAGATAATACTCCTAGAAATTCGCAAAAACAAGTAAACATCATCCGTAGTCAATTATAAAGTATTTTACCTTAAAAATCACGAAACAAAAATATGAGTGCCCTTACATGAATTGCCCCTTGCTTGTATGGACACAACCTGATTCTGCGTTCCCGTCGCACAAATTGATCGTTTTTGATCTGTTCATCTTTGGTATGTCTACCAACGCCCATTAATTCGATGTAAAACACTCCAAGTTAGAACTTGTCCAAAATAGTATCGTTCTAAAGTTACTGTTATTAAATTTAAATACGAAAATATCGGATACCTCGGTAATTGATGCCGATTTTGCATACCGCGATAGTAGGTGCTTTTACCTTAGCAGGCGCCCAAGACTTCGTCCGCGTTGAAAAATAGGTATCGCTTTTGACCTCTTGTTGCTATAAAACTTTGGCGTGGCGTTAGTTTTATATAAGAAACAGTTAGAAATAAGAAACCAAACTAAAGTAGTCAACATTCTCACTCGTATTGACCATCAGAAATGGGGCTGGGCAAGCAAGTCACGGTATGGTATCCAAGAGACGGACTTAAAAGACAGGGGCGTGCAATAAGAAGATAGGAAGACGATATTCGTATGACCTTGGGGCCATATTATAATATCTCCCTAGGAAGTGGCATTACAATAAAACATATTTCTTTTACCAATAACATTAGTCTTAAAATCCATCATAAAAAATGTAATAAATGTATATGTATATTTATAATGTATATTTATTGCATTTTTTATGATTACCTATTATTTATACATTTTTATGCATTTATTTCTACACGAATGGATATTCAAACAGTTGTAATCTAACTTCATGACGGCACCGAGGCTTACATGACTACTTACAGGATTGACCCTGCTGCTAGTCGTCCCATTGGGACGTGGAGTTAATGAACTACCCCTATGATATTGCCCTTCCACTCTTCCAGTGCATCAAATTATTGAATTTTCGGGTTCTAGGTTTCATTTCATATATTGTAAAATCAAGTAATAATTGAATATGGAAATAAATTAAATCAAACTTGTGGTCAACCAAGGAGGCCAGGTTAATGTTTTCTAAATTGAATGTAAGGGAAATAACCTTTATTCTACTAATATTATAAACTAGCTAGTGCCCGCGACTTCGTCCGCGTTCTGGATGAAAGGTACCAGTACTGATTAGTACGGATAAACCTAAATGCCATCTCTTTTGTTATCTAAACAATACTATTCATTATGGGCCGATTGGGCCTGACAAAGTACATTGAAAGCAATATTCTAATGTTTGCGGATAGATGGCAGGAAACGCGTACTACATCTTGTAGTTTGTTTATAGATAGCTGCTGCCCGCGATTGTTTATAATAAATAGGTAGGTACTAATCAGTGGTACCTTTCATCCAGAACGCGGACGAAGTCGCGGGCAGCAGCTAGTTGAATATATTTTGGCTAACTAGTAACTATAAACACAGTTAACGCGAAATAGCCGAAAAAGCAAGTCGTGCTTGCGAGTGTGAAATCAACACCTACTAACAAAAGATAGGTGTTGGTGAAATGCAATTGTCTCAGTCCAGCAATTGTACCAATGGCTCTTATCGTGACGGTTTACCTTCGAGACTCAAGGGGTTCTAGAAAAGGAAAAAATTTAAAAGGAACAAAATTTAATGATAAACCAAAAAAAATATCCTAGGATCCTATGGGATGGGATCCTAGACGTGGGAGCCAAGTGGAGGGAGGGAACTGATAAGGTTTAGTGCGGTGCAATGCCATCTGTATGTTACTGTGGATAATTTACACTCAGTTGATTTGTATCTGAAACACTTTTGAAATCACAGATGTCGCGTCACCGGCAGGTTTTATCGCGCTATCAGAATATGTCTCGGTTTTCCTATACTATGGCACTCTAAGGAGTTCCTTTTCACCAACATACATAATAACCATGCATAATAATCCTATCCTATAATAATAACCAATCATAATAATCCTATCCTATCCTATCCTACCTACCCTACACCACACTAATAATAATCATTCATAATAAGATTATTTTTTGCATAATAGGTGGACCTCTAAGGCTCGCCCAAAAATTACAATTAAAAATTCATGACATTGAAACTGTTGAAAATAATAGATTAAAAGAAACAACTTAATCGGCTAAGAAATTTAAAAAAAGAAATACTATTTTGGGCGCCAGCTACTAAAAATAAAAAATTAAGGTTAGCAAATAAAATATATTGCAAACAAAAATAAAAAACAGGGGGTGGTCCTTTATGGCCGAGCGAGCGAGTCTATTCGTGATTTCGTGTGATGAGATGTGATGGTACTTAGTGTAGCTGTAGGTAGCAGGTAGAGCTTTATTCAGCTTCACAAATTTGATTTAATTTATTTCCTTCTTCACTTCAATTATAACTTGAAGTGCGATTAATATTGTCATTTAAGATTTACCCAATACCGCTTAGATTTTCGTGATCTAATTTCCCGACCACTGTAGAAAAATATTGAATTCACACGTACATATTTGTGCTGATATTTTCACAGTTCATAACACAACAACTTTAAAATTATGACCCATTTCGAAATATAAACAATTACTGTAATTGTTAACATTTCTGTCACGGCATTAGCGGCGATGGCTTACAACCACCATGCATTTCGCACTAGTACGAATCTAAAGGTTTTTTAAAAATAAAAAAAACTTCCAATTGACCACATATTCTTTTATTTGACTCGAACGAGGCATACAACTTTTTTTTATAAACTCCTTTGCAAAAGAAACCTAAGCATTATATTTATAAAAATAATTACAAATTAAGAATGGTCTTCTTTACAGATCCTCTTCAGCCACAATAAAATCCGAAACATGTAACCAATTTCACTTGCAAAGGAATCTATTGTAACAATTGCTACGAGTAAACAGTCCAATATGACAATGTGTGAAAACCACTAATATTTGCATTGTGTCGACCGAAGGCTAATAAGAAATTATTAGTGCATTGTTCCTACCTAGCATGGACGTAAGATAATATAAACAGGACTGAATGCTTGAAAAAACGCCGTCCGAGCTAATCCGAGCCGAGAGAGAGAGAGCCAAACGGAGACTGTGTGTCTCTTTCTTTCATCTTGCGAGACTAAAAAAATGTAGTTGATTAAAAATTTAGATTCAAAAATCTCTATAAATATTTTTATAGAATACATACTCCTCAGTAAGTTAATTCGTCATCCTTCGCGCTACAATCTGCAGGACAAGCGCGGATATTATCGAACGGGGCTAAGGGGCCCGGGTTTATATTAGTGGTATAACTTACATAAATATATGGTACTTATAAATATATCATATAATATAAATATAAATATATAACAAAAGGACGGATTTCGACAAATATTTTAAAAGGACGGACTGTGTTCTACTACATCTATCTCACTATTAAATATATTAAACTCAGATAAAACAAGAACTAAAAATAGAGCCCTGTGGACGCAAGAGTGAAGCCGGTACAACCACGCCTTCGTCGTGTATATACACTGTTACACACGCACACATGTAATTGAAGGCTTATTATTTACCACAGTTAGAAAGATCCGATTTAAATCGATTCTTAAGGAGTAAACTCCAATAAAAAGCAGAATGGAATCTCATTTCACATGTAAGTAAACTTGGAAACCAATATTTTAAATATAGATAACCAAAAATTTTGGTTATAGCTTGAAACACAAAATCTCTATGTACACATGTTTATAAAACCGGCTTCATTGTGTTGTTCGCAAAACTCTATCTATAGTTCTTATTTGGTCTGAGATATTAAAGTTAATTAAATCACAAACATGTGGGTTCCTAATACAATTTCATTTTCATTATATTCAAATCGCACCCCAGAAATGCATAAGTATGATGAATCATTCGGCTTTGTCTTGTGCAAAGTTAACTATCATTCTCTATTATCATACTTTACAAAGTGAAGTGAAGTATGCTTATACTTGGGGATTTAGATAACATTAAAAACTAACGGTCTTATTCATAAAAATCCCTTATTAGAGGTTTAAAACTTTCAATAGTTAAGACGCTCATAAGCCCTTAATAAGCTTATTATAAAATTCCTATTCATAAACGTTCAATAAGCCTGTCATAACTAATATGTCGCTATTGGTTAGTTTATCATTGTTATGTTGCCGTTTTGATGAATTCATAGACAATAAAGCTAAAATCTCTGTATCCATGCCCCAAATGACAGTAAAGTGATTTTTTTGATGTGATATTTTGACATTTATTATGAAAATTGAAAATATAACGTAATTTACTTGTGTGATAAAATAAGTGGTTTTGTTAATAAGTTTTTGATTCGCAATTAACTATGGAGTACAAAAGTAGCAAAAAAAAGCCTAATTTGGTCAGAGGAAGATAAAGTGAGTGTTTTTCAAAATATTTATTTGCCATTAGTTGTGTTTATGTAGTATTTTCTGTTTATTAATTTCTTACGTTTACTTCCGTAGCAGTACGGAGTCATGGAAAGCTTGCATGACGAAACTTTTATTATATCACTTATTATGTTATATCTTACATAAGTATGTAATTTAAACTATTATTTGCTAACTCCTTTACCAACAAACATCAATCAAAATTCATACTCTACATCAAACGTCAATCAGAAATCAGTCAGTCGGTCAGCTGTTTTAAGTCGGCCATCTTGAGTTAGAGGATTAGATGAATTAGAGGCTTCCATGCTTCAATAACTTATGAAGGCGTTATTAAACACTTATAGAGCGTTTTGCTGCTATTGAACGTTTATGAATAATATTTTTTGGTAAATTTCTTATAACAAGCTAATAAGCCTTCTATAACTGTTTATGAATAAGACCGTAAGACATTATTGGTGTGCGACTTGTTCTAACATGTTGATTTTGTTGCTTAAAAAAATCCAACAATACGCTGGTATAGTAGGTATTATTAAAACCTGATTTATGGCCTACTCGAGTACATTACTCGAGTACAAATCAATATTGAATTAAACATAATAATATTACAGAAATACTGTATTAATATTTGTTTGACACAAAATTGACATTATGTCAACAATCTTTTACACTCTTCAACGGAAATGTGTGGAATCATTATTAATATAAAAATGTACTTTGTGACTAATTTTCAACACAAAAGGCTGTAACGTAGTGTTACTTATTTTATTTATTTTATTAGTTATATTACCTTATTTGTTTATTTATTTATTTAAGTATTTAAAACCTTATTATTATTTTTTTAAATATATAGAATTGCATTTGACGTTCAATATTCAAAATTTTCAGTTTAGTAGAGCGTCTTTGTTTCTCTGTCGCTCGCAGAGAGCGGTTTAGTTTTGTGCTGATAATAGCCTTTATTTACCAGTTAATTTTCTTTTGAAATTCTATTAAATTTATTATATTCAATTTAAAATATTTATGTAAAAAACCCCGGTTATAATATGGGTACGTATTTCATCTTATTTCTGATGATAGATTGTTGATTAATGTTTTTTTATTATAATTTGTGTTTTAGTTCATTTTAAATTTATTGTTAATTTACTCATTTAATTCTATTATCTTTTCAGTTTTTTTTTAATCCTTATGCAATTGTATTTTTTTTATTTTACTCTTGTTTGTTTTTTGCCTGACCATTTATTGAATAAATTATTAACATTTAGGGATCTTATATCTAAATTTTAGATTCCCACGGTCAGGCACACATATTTTTTCTTTTAGATTTGTGTTTAATTATTTCTTTTCATTTCAGGGTTTTTTGTTTTGGTTTTTTTTCATTCATGGATTTAATTAGAGATATATAAATAATATTTAATGAATCCTGGGTTTTATCCGCATTTTACATTTTGATGAGCCTTCTTCATTTTTTTTCTTTGGTGATACTGATGAGCATCGAGTTTTATTTTGCCGAGAAGGAAAACTTTATTATTACATCCAGCCATTATTCACATCCAGCTAAGTTTTTAATTTTTATTAGCCGGATTTATTGAATCAAATTTTGAATTTCATATATATATATATATAATATTAACGTACGGGCTTATGGACCACCCCCTGTGTTTTTTTATTTATTTTGTTTAAATATATATTTTAAGTGCTAACATCTGATTTTTTTATTTTTAGTTAGCTGGCGCCCAATTTTTTTAGTTTTTTAATAATAATTTCATAGCCGATAACGTTATCTTATTTCAATTTATTTTCAACGTTTCAAGGCACAACATACATTGTATAACTTCACTACTAAAACATTAAGTACTATAAAATACAATTATTCACATAAATCTATCGCCATGTACTGTGTCCGTTACTGGGACTCCCCGGACTGGAAACGGTCGAATCGTTCAGATATGGATCGTTCGATCCGGTTTCATCGGATCTTATCACTTCGTCAGCGGGATGGCGGCAAAAAGGGCACTGTCCTTTCGTCACTAGCTGAATTTCGTAGTCTTCCAGATAAAACAACTGTAAAAAAACGACAAAGAATATTACCAATTGTGGAAAAACAACATTTATTACAACTGATAACACTAAATTAAGTCTTTTAAATTAGCCAATAAAATGGTAACAGTCTACGATTCGCTACAAAAATAAAATATGACTATAATACCATAACTAATAATAACTAACTTGAATTAGTCTGAATAAAAATCTACTTTTGCACAATAATATATTTTTTTATGTTAAGATAGTAAGACGGTCTAATTGTTGACTTGATGGTAGGTGGCTATCGTCGTTTATAGCACAAGCCACACCTCAGATGCTACAAGAAACAAAAGAAAGTAAGACTTTACGAGGATAAGAAAATAGGGAAATGGGCTCTGGACATCCCTTACTCAAGTAAATACCGAAATATAACAGCAGACATGCCGTTATTTGACACTGTGGTCACTGTGGTGACACAACAGCACACACTGTGATCTTCTGTAAGGGGGTGGTTACTGCCGCCAGAACGGGATACGCAGTGTGCCCTGCCACAACCTTAGTATACTAAGTCAGCGCTGACAGGCCAATATATGATTGTACTCGTCGGCGTGTGCGGTCGGCGCGACACGAAAACGCTCACTGAAGACGCTCACTGAAACGCTTACTGAGGGCGGTCGGCGCTGACCGACGCGGCGCGGACGCGCGGGCGTGTACGGCTCGTACGGCTCAGCAGTCGGCTTTATTCTAAAACGCTTCATAGCACCCAATACATATTGGCCTGTCAGTGCCAACGGTCAGCGTGACACGAAAACCAGCCTAAGTCCATCTTAGTCCTGCCATTGCCACTTCACCTTACTAATCCGCGGGGTTTTGACTTTCATCTGTCTACAGAACTCCTCATTCTTGATAAAATTTCGAAGAGGAACCCCGGCCATCTCCACAACTCGTTAAGCGGTGTTAAGCTCTCTTATAAGGCCCACGGTTAAACAAATAATGAATAGTGAAATTATAGTGGACTTACATTGTAACAATGCGGGCAAGAGGTGGCAGGTAATTCCGGTAGCATGTTACGGTAGTACAACGGAGGTAAGAGAGGTCGAGACACAACTATTACACTCGTCGGACTCAGCTGCAATAGAGCACCGCGATTGCAAATCACCACACCGCTGTCGTCCTCCTGAACAAATAGTTTAGTTTAGTTTAAATAGTTTAGCTCCACCAACACAATATGCAAGCAACGGAGATAGCTTAAACATTACCTCGTCATATTTATCCAAAAATGGATCCGACGTTTCCATATCGTGGTTTATTTTCAACACTTCAGCGTCACCTGTATCTTCAGTGTCCGACTCCGGAATTGGCATACGCTCAATTAACTCCAACGCTTCTTCATCGCTAATACCCGTCGCCGGCACAAATTGGACCAGGGGCAGAACCTCTGTAAAATATAATGGTATAAAGGTTAAGTTAAGAAAAAAAGTGGCAGTTCAGTATTACACAAATTTTGCATTTATATCTAACATAATAAGATTCTTCTACCATATAAGATGTTACAAAATCATTACCGTGAGTGGGTAGTGAGTGCGCTAGTGTGTGCGAACAATGCGGACACTTAAAAGCGCACAACGGCGGAGAGTGGCGGCGACACCTCCAACAGAGAGGTGCTATGTCATCTTCCCTCCCTTCACTGCCGCTACTCCTACTCTTCAATATCAACAGCTCCACGCTCTCCTTCAAATTTAAAGTAACAACATTTATAGTAGTTTTAGATTCTAGCTAGAGACAGTATATCGGAAACTATACATCAGATGTGATCCCGGCCTTAATCTATTCAGATAATACTTACCTCCAATCGAATATTGCAAATATTCTATATATATATTTGACAAGACATCAAATATGCTATCAAATTATTTAGCCAAACAATGCTTCAAAGTTTACCGACATAGAAAATGCTTGTTTCTTGATTAACAATGTTATTACCTATGAAAATATAAATACGTAGTATAAATGTGACAAAACTTACTTGAAACTTTTGAGGTATTTGCAAGCCCAATATTTTATCGAGCATTTGTCGAGCAAGAGTATTGGCGTTAAGCGTCTTAGCCTGTTTCGCGAGACACAAATACAGGCAGCTGTAAAGTGTACTTGTAGTTTGGAGAATTATTTGGTAATAGTTTTCTGTAATAAAACATCTTTTGTGGTGGGCCGGCTTTTGCGGTATCCGGCGCTGCTTTGGCTACACTTTGACAGAACTAATGTGTATTTAACTTGAACTTGAAATCATTGAACTTGTCATGTTAAGTTACCGTCACCAAAATTGACAGCTCTATATATAAGCAGAGAACCGCATTTGAAAGTAAACTTACTAAATATTTTTTGCTACTTACTAGATTTTTTTTATAACGGCACAATTTTTGTTTAATTTTTAAAACAGGTAAGAAAGGATACAATATTGACAGGCCTTGAGGTGGATCGTCTTCGTCCATTACTGAGAGGACATAGCGCGCAGCATTAAGCAGAGCGTCCGGTTGACTCAGTGAGAATGGTTCGTGTATAGATCTGTGCACACATTCGTACGCGTAGTATATACGTGCTAGACGTTCATTGCGCGCGTGAGCAGACTGCTCTTTTTCGCGTTCTCTGTAATGTAAGAAATGAAAAATTATAGATTTTCATGTTAAATGCGTCGTTCATAAATGTGAGGTGGTAAAGGCTTAGTTAAACCTCGATACTTCTCAACAGATTTGCCGTATTGCACAATGAAGCAATGAGCTTCATTGCGTATACACATTTGATAGAAAAACATTCAAAGGGCAGGCCGCAGGCCTAATCTGCATTCGAACATACACTCCCGTATCGACAGCCAACGTACGACTCATTATCACTTGTGTTAATGTTAATGTGTTCATGGAAATAAGTTTTTATTTTATTTAACATTATGTTTAAACTAACATGGGAATTTCTCACGACTTATCTGACTAAATATTTTTTTATAAAACATCCACAAAAATTAATAAATAAAAAATAACACTAACTTTCCGGTGAGGCTGTCTGATTTTTCGAGGCACTGTGTTGCTAGTAAATGATGCAAGTAACTGGCGTCACCGAAACGTTCCTCTTCAATCGCATTACAGACTAATATGGAGAAAACGCGCATCGCAGTCTCTGTCTCGCCGGCCATATGATATGCTGAAATAAAAAATAATGTGTTTGGGGAGACTGCAACTAATGAAGACATAATGTGCTTTTGATGTAATTGTTATTACACAAATTTTGTAATTTATGATGTGCCCGTTGGATAAGTGGTTGTGTTTGTCTTAATACTGTGTTCCAGGGTTCCATTTCCGGTTTAGTTAAGTTTGAACTTGAACTTTTCAAAGTTGGCTCAAAGTATACGATTTGCAGAAGATATCGTGAAATAACAGTTTTATGCTTTTGTGTTTTGGCGAGTAAGGGATGCTATGGCCATTTTCCCTATACCTCTTTATTCCCCCATCTCGAATCCTACTATGGCAGCGCACTTGCAAGTCATGCACACCAGTGGCGTTGCTTATGTTATAGGCGACGGTAGCCATCTACTATGAAGTGGATAATCAGACTGTCAGCCGACAATAACATAAAAAATAATTAAAGTATAAATACATAGTATATTATAGCTTTATTTATACCTTTTTGAGCTTCTACAAATTTGTTTTGTTCCGCCATCCGATGTGCATAAGGTAAATAAACGTCACGTTTGCATTCAACATGTTCACGCGCCAACGCGAACGCTCGCGACCATTCGCCTGCAGAAACCGCCAGTTGACACACCTTTCTAAAATAAAATAATTTACCCATAATTGAGTAAATTAATTATATCCCCTCCGTCGCCGACGAACTGGACGCAGGCGGCTGGCGTACGCTCGCCACCTAGATCCCAGACAGGACTAGGGCGATAGAGTTCCCATCTACCGCCCGCTTCATCCTAAGAGGCACGGCGCACTTTGGCAGCTCGGGTGCGCCGTCCCAATGAGCAGTGTCCGGTTACGCACCCCCGCGGCGGAGTTGCGGAAAAGTGTTCGTCCGTCCTCGCAACTTCGCCTTATAGGGCACGCGGAGGACGCCAAGAGATTTAGTCGGTAGGTCTACCCCACTACCATCTCGGGGCAGGAGCCCGACATATACATGATGGATTCCCTTGTAAAAAAACAATGGTGCCCCACGCATAGGGCGGAATATAACTTTCCCGACTGATATTTTCTTAATTGATAATAAAGTGCAACCTGGATGGATTAGAAAACATAAAGGCAAAAAAAGGCCGGGAAGGATCACCGGGAAAAGATAAAGTGGGAGAGATGCTGAAACAAGGAATTATTAGAAAAATTTTCGCCCTTACAGAGAAGATAGAATTTATAAAAGATATGAAATTAGAAGGCCTCTATTCATACAGCAGCGAACACCTGGCAGGCAGAGATATACTATTTTGTTGCTGGCAGGGGTGTGCCTGCCGTCTGAACAGACATTTAAACGTACTTGTAGTCTCCGAGTCTTTGGTAAACGTCTGCGGCGGTCGCTGGCTCCCCAGCCATCACTAGTGCTTCGGCGACGTACCGCAACGACTCGCTCGACCCTTTATCGAGTTTACGAGCCAACTCTATGAGCCTGGAATTTATAAAATACATATTTTGTTTAGTTTATTCTGTACTTGCCGTGTCTTGTCTGTAATATCTAATATCTGTAATCTCAAATCACTATTATTACAGATGAGAAGCCGCTATTGACATGAATATGTCTTTTCTCTGGGGTCTATTCGAAAGAATGTGTGTCACGAAAATCGTTACCATGACGTAAATGAATTAATTCGAAAGAATGTGTGTCACGAAAATCGTTACCATGACGTAAATGAATTAATTATAATTTGTTCGTTTGTTTATATATATATTTTATCCCTGTTGACCATAGAAGGATTAAGGATAAGGGGAAAGAATAAGGATAAGGATAAGGATAGGGATGGGGATGGGGATAGGGATAGGGATGGGGATGGGGATGGGGATAGGGATAGGGATAGGGATAGTTTGTTCGTTTGTTTATATATATATTTTATAATTTGTTCGTTTGTTTATATATATATTTTATCCCTGTTGACCATAGAAGGATTAAGGATAAGGGGAAAGAATAAGGATAAGGATAAGGATAGGGATGGGGATAGGGATTGGGATAGGGATAGGGATGGGGATAGGGATAGGGATAGGGATAGTTTGTTCGTTTGTTTATATATATATTATCCCTGTTGACCATAGAAGGATTAAGGATAAGGGGAAAGAATAAGGATAAGGATAAGGATAGGGATGGGGATAGGGATAGGGATAGGGATAGGGATAGGGATGGGGATAGGGATAGGGATAGGGATAGGGATAGGGATAGGGATAGGGACCATTTAAATCTTTCTTTTCATTTATGATATGAGACATATTCATGTCTACTGTGCCATCGAGAAGCCATGGCACTTTTTTTTTTATCCTATTTATTCTATAAAAAAAATTAGCTGTAACTGCAATAATTGTTTAATGAACTTACATATCCTTCTTGCCACTTTCAGCCATAAGCTGTGCGGCTTTTTTGACGTCGCCTGCCGCTAAATACATTTCTGCAGCAGCCCTGGGTTCGTTGACGTGTCGGGCCCATTCGGCCCTACGGCGAGCTAGGGCGGCCACACCCTCGCCTTCACTTACGTACTCCTGAAGATGAAAAGAAATTATAGTATCAAGTTTCTTATGGAAATAAGAGGGAGATTATCATCTCAAACGTAGGACGTCCACTGTTGAATATAGGCCTCACAATAATTTTCCAAAATTATTTGGAGCCTATATTATTGGGGTTGCCAATTGCCATGGTCCAAGGCCTCCATTCGAGAACCTTCCAGCCCTAGTGGCCGTCGGCTCTTCATACTTTGTGCCCTGTCCACTGCCTCTTCAACTTACTACGACATCTAAGGAGATATATACCTGCGCTTTATTGAACATCCTCAAGTCGACGTAGAGATTGAGCGCTCTGTCGTCTCTGCCGGCCGAGTGGTAGCAACGCGCCGCATCCACGTATCGGCCTCGATAAGAATATATGTCACCCAATATCACGGATCGCGTTTCACCGGCTTCAAAGCGCTCCTAAAAATAAACACATCATGATTTATATATATAGTCCTCGGTTACAGAGAATAACAATTATTCAAATTATACCTATGTTCCAAGATTTTCTAACTTTGGAACCCAAGCTCCACTTGATTTGATGAAATATGGTATCAAGACACCACCCGTACTAATATTATAAATGCGAAAGTTTGTATGTATGTATGTATGGAAGGACATAGGGTAAATTTTATAAAGTTAAGCGGGCGAAGTCGCGTACAGCAGCTAGTCGTCTATAAACAGGAAAAAACACCCTTTTACAGACTACCACCGTGAAACGTTGCCGTGCACCGTGTGCCGTTGTGTTTCTGTGAGTGAGTAAGGTATGCCAGACAGAGCCCTTTTCCCTCTCCTAAATCCTGCTATTATCGGCAGCGCACTTGGAGCTTCTGTGGCTATCTTTGCTCTATAGGCAACCGTAACCATCTACCAACAAGAAACTGTTTGACAAGCGTGACAGAAATATAAATATAATTGATAAGAAATAATAAATAAGGGCACAGATAATAAACGTTGTTACAGATTTAAGAAGATAGAAGCAGGAAAATGGGAACTGGCATCCATTACTTAACACAACTGCACATCTGCTGTATTTCATTGTTTTTTAATGAAGTGGTTACTGCCACCCTGACGAACAGACCCAGTTTGTGAATGCAAAACACAATGTGTGCGTACACTAAAATAACCTAAACTAAACCGCCACTACTAAAATGCACTTAACATAGGTACCTATTACTTACTTGCAAGTGATCTATAAGTGAAAGGAACACAATATTTTCGTTGCGCTGAAACGCCTTTCTGGCAACTTCGAATGACAACTCCTCTAAAGCGGCGACTCCCAACCTCTCCCAGTCGAGGGCTGTGACTCCCAAGCATGCTACCGCATATGCATCACTGAAAACATTTTGAACAAACAGATAAATTAACATGTTATTTACAGTTCAACACATGAACATCAAGATTTGAGATGTAACTAGGTGTGTATATTAATAAAATGAATTTCTTACAAAAAATAATAAAGTAATAATTTTATTATTAAGAATAAATTCTCACTTGAACATTTTCTGTTGTATGTATTGATGTACCGCATGTGACAGAGGCACGTTTATCGTCTGCATGGAATTAGCTTGAAGACAAAACACGCGACCACCCTTCAACAAGAACAACAGTTTAAAGTTATTTGGACCTTGGAGAAAAAGCAATTGTATAGTATAAAAGTTATTACTTGAAATCCGACGACAGATCCAGCCAACGGTTGAGTAGCTGGTGGAAACTGACCAGCCTTTATAGACAGCAATCCACCTCCGGATAGACTCAGCAGCTCGTCACACCAGGAATTCCAAGACACGGATGATACATTTTCTTCCTGAAAATGTCATTAAACGAACGCATTCACTATTGAAATTTTATAAATATTAAATAAAATATATTAGTATCATTAAATTAAAATTAATAATTAAACGGACCTATTTTCATCCGGTTTTTTTGTTTGCAAGCTGACGTGATCGAAAAGGTTCTAAGCTATAGTTTAGCTATGTTCACGCGTTTGAAGATTATCAACCTATCTATTCCCTATTAGTTGATGAAGGGATTTCACTAACTTGCACAGGTTCAATTGATGTGAAATTGGGTAAACTGTTACTTCGGTGGTAAGGTAACATTTTCATGGAATGGTAACCTTGACCTGATGATGTAGCATCAAATAGTCTGTAGGAGAACCAACTCCTTAGCAACTTACAGCAGATATAGCGTGTTTAGGCTCAATAGAAAGTCTATATACCTATAATATATAAGTATATACCTATAATTTCAATTACAGCTTGTCATAACGTCATAATCATCGAAGTTAGTTCCATCAAACACATTCAGATTTTCAACAGCCTTCAGAGCTTCACACACACACACACACACACAAGGAGTCAAATAAATCTTCTCCGTTTCTTCATTATCGCCTATTGACGATATTACTTTGCACATTGCTTTCATTACTACTGTCTATTTTATTGGTGTGTAGTAAACAAAAACAGTGTGCGTCTTCTAAATGGATATTTTTAAAGTGAGGTTTCTAAATCAGATTGTGGCTTAAACATTATCTATCACTGACCGTATATAATAATTCACTAGTTGGTAAGCTGTACACTCGACAAACTGAAGAGTCGTCTACCACTGCTATACGTCCCCTAGAAGCGCTCACGTCCAGACAACGTACGCTCGCTGGAGTTTGTAGAATCATCTTAGAACGACCAATAGATGGCTCCACCTGCCATATCTAAAACAATCAAACATTTTTTTTATCCATAGGACACATATTCAATATAGATCCTTTTTACTTATTCTTTGGGGTTCTACACAGTTCTTTGGGGTGCAACTGAAGCTATAAAAATATAGTTTCTCTTAAAACAAAATTATTTGTTCCTTCGCTGAGAGCGAAGAGTGCCTGTGTAGAATGTGAATTTACGTATATTAAAATATTATATTCATTACCTGTCCATTCAGTAACCCTAAAAGTAATACTTCTTCAAAGTAAAGTGTGGTAACTTTAATGTATCGTATTGGTGCGGGCACTGTCCACGACTTGGGTAACTTGCGTCCGATCATGACGAGTTTTGCTTCCTGTAATTAATTTACAAAGACAATGTTATTCGTCCATAGCGGAATGTCTTTATTCAAGTCGGTTCGTAAACAATTGAACAAATGGTTATCTGGACGAGACCAGAAAACGTATTAAACACGGAAGTAGCGCAGCAGCTAATTTAACTGCGGAGTGAAATCCGCCTTTACCAGGATAAATTCTTTCTTTCTTTCTTTCTTTCTTTCAATTTTAAGCAATTTAAGCCGATTTAAGTTACAAATAAGAAAGTATAAGAAAGTACAATACTTGCCTGACAAAGAAGTAAGGCATCACTAGTGGCAACTAGGAGTGAACACTCAGTCTTTTGTGACAATTTCTCCTTAACCCTGTACAACATTCCTTCGACATCGCCCTGTTCATACACCACCACGCGTTCAGGTAGCTGCACCTATAAATTGTATAAGCCATAATATAAATTCAAGTCTATACGTACACACTCTTCATATGCAAATTTACATCACCCTAAAAAAAATTATATCTTAAAAAATATCGTACGATGAGGCTTATTTGTTTTTTACTTTTTTCGTAAGCACACGTTTTGCTGGTGTTTCCTTAGGTACTCTACTTGTACACGTACGAGTAAGAATATAAAAATATTTATTAAATGCATGTTATTGAAACTTACTGCCAACCGATGTTTATAAATGGCAATTTTCTGCACTCTGTCGTGACATTTGATCCTCACTTTATTGCCAGTTGTTAGATGTTGTATAATGACATCAGACATGTTCTCCCTGTACGCATACCGCTCGCGATACAATCCGTGGACAGTACTGAATACTATTTGATAACACCACAACGTGCCATCCTGACATCCCACTGCCTGAAACAGATATTCAAATGGTACTTAAGTGAAACTCTTATAAGAAAATAACAGTAAATGATTATTATAACTGTTAATGGCTATAACTGTTAATTATAACCGCCAATGGCTCTGGAATAAGGTCATAAAATGTCCTTACTCCCATCTATTCCCTCATCCTTGATCGTGCCACATCCCCCTTATCGTTGCTAGTGGTTATAGAGAACAGTAATGCAACGTCAAGCCTGCTGTCAAATCGTCTCCTTTGACGCTAATGTTTCTGATGGCATACCTACACCTACATTGTTAATATTGCTAATTTAATATTTATTTTTCAAGTTCTCTATCTTTTACATTAAAACAATACTTTTACATTAAGACAAAGTGGAGAGTTTATTTTCAGGATATCAAACACATAATCGCTCCAACTCATAATATCGAATTCTAGCATTAGTAAATACTAGCACATAGAATATCTTCATCATTTATATGTATGTACAGTAAGATCCATAGTGACCTCGCCTCTCGCTTTCCTGCGAAGTATGGTAGGCTTTTGTTGATACTGCCATCTAAAAAGTGCTCAACTTTTCTCATAGATGTAACTAGGAGGACACCATATGTGACTTCTTTACGTTGTTCTACACGACTGTATCATTTAATGTATAGTATCGAAGTTTACTCACCATGGTATGGAGATTAGGAGATGGAACAATCGCCCACACCCACTCCTGCGGCGTATTCAGTATTGGCACACCTTCCGATGTTAGCACAGCCCATCCACCCACACCGCCCACAAGCAACAATTCGCCAAGTAAAGAAATTGACAGTGCAGACAACCCTGAAAAAAAAAATTGTATTCACTCGAAAAATGCTTTCTTACAAGAATATCAATATTTTATATTTAAATTTTTATGATTTTCTTTTTTTTTTTTTTCTTGTTTAAATTGTTAACTTTAAAAAAATATAATAATAAAATACAGTACAATTAATTAAAGTTAAAAAAAAATTGTGATTGTTTACAGAGATTTGAACAGGTTCAATTCCTTACTTTTAAATAAAATCAATGCCATTTTTCTTAATTCCAAAATCGAAGCCTTAGTTCCTAAGAACAGATTTTAGTATCTCTTATGGTTTCAGATTCACTGGCCCTGTTTGAATTGATCGTGGCTGTAAAATGTATTGTGTATGTTTACATAATTCTATTACCTATATTCCTTTCCTTCAACACTTGCTGTCCCTGCAGGTTGTAGAAGGACAGTGTGTCATTCCAGTCGGTCACATGAAGAGTAGATTTTGAGAAAGTGACAGCCCACACTGCAGCATCTCTTGTTATTCGTTGGATTTCATCGCCTGCCTGAAGATATATTAACTTATTTAAAATATCTATTAAAAACATCAAATTGTAAATGGGCTGTCTGTACTTAAAATATTTAAAAAGAATACCCACGTTGATCATAATCAACGTAACATATTACGACCAAAAATATTCTTCGAAGGTTCCGAACTTCCAACCATGCATAGTTAGTTTTTCGTTTCAACCGTTTCATTCGTTTCGTTTTGAATAGAGGTAAGTAGTACGAACTTACATAGTTCTCCATGGTTTCGACGTTACAAATAAGATGGTGGGTCTATCTATACCTTTTATATTAACCAGTTATGATAATTTCTTTTACCTTGTCTCTTATAGCAACTACACCACTAGCTAATCCAATAGCTAGATACTGTCCGTTCGGTGACCAAGCGCAGCATGTAATGCGGCCTGAAATCCTGTACTTTTGTACAGCTTTAACGTCTGCTGACCAAAAAGCAAAGTCCGACAGAGCGCACGAAGCTAAATGTAATGTAACAGGATTGTATGCTAAACACTGGATTGCTTCGCTATGTCTGAAACAAGCAATCAAGACACAATGATTCATATCATTTTCACTTATTGCCATTAACAATTTTCTTTACGTTAAGATCGACAGACAGGCTGGCGGTCCCGTGATGGTAGGTGGCTACCGGATAGGAATTATGAAGGGATGAGGAAATGGGTAAGCGTCAGTACACATGCTATTATTTCACAGTGATCTTCTATTATGGGATCATTACAGCCGCCCCATCTGCTGAACAAATGATTGCAAATGCTTTACTTCCCAAGCCAGACCAGAGCCTACTTTGAAAAGTTAATTTCCAAAGCTGACAATGCCAGGAATTGAACCCGGGACCTCTGAGACAGAGTGTTTAGGCAAGCACCCCAACAGCTTATCCAACGAGCTCGTCAAATACTTTGTATTCCTATTTCTTATACTCACGAATATTTAAGAACTCCTTCCATTTTCGATGTCCATATAATGACATTTTTATCTGCACTACCGCTTGCAAATTTCTTTCCATCTCCGCAATAAGCTACAGCGTACACAGGTCCCTTGTGGGCTTGAAGTAACTGGACAAGCGAACCATCTCTAGGGTCATAAACCATGACTTTTTCACCAGCACCAATAACCAATTGAGTTCCATCTGGATTGAAGCAAACTGTGTGTACACTAAAAGAGAAAAAGACAATATTGGTAAAGATTAATATGTATGTGTTACTGGCAATCTGTATAATTCAGGTATTGTATACAATACCTAAGCAATGTATAGAATACCTACAATGTGTAGGTAATGTATGAAATATTTTGAATATCATTGTCTATTATATGTTTTACCTAGGTAATATATACAATTCCTAGGGATTGTAAAGAACATCTGCTGTTCCATCGGCAATGTGTAAAATAAATTAATTTTAGTCATATTTATCAATGTTAACCTAGCTATATAATAACGGGCAATTGAAACATGTTTTAATAATTAAAATCAACTTTATTAAAATGACAAATTAGTGTTCTCCTTAAAAGTATTTATTATGAATTCTTTCTTTAACTTACAGTAAAATCAGAATAAAATTAATGTGAAACTTAAAATTCTTCTAGCTTGTAACATAATGTAATTTGTTTACATAAATGATTAGTATAAAAAACTTAAGAAACAAAACAATTCTGTAAAAATAATAAGTAGGTCTACTGCCCACTTATTATTTTACTAATGGAATGAAAGCAAGTTAACAAATCGCAACATGTCTACTGTCTGCCCGCCCGCACGCCCCTCTCGTCTTTTACATACATTACTGGCTGCGAATTCGGTAATGTATAGAATATGCAAAGTATAAAATAAATAATATTTCATACATTACCTACACATTTTAGGTATTCTATACCTACATTGCCTAGGTATTGTATACAATACCGGATTATACAGATTGCCGGTAACATATACATATTTTATACAATATATAATATTATATTAACTCGATTGTTAACCAAAGGAACCTCCAACAAACCCCTTTCTAAACTAAGTATACACTTTATGTTTCTCTATTTACTTCTATACAAATAGTTATAAATATGTAAAATCAAAATTGACTTAAAATAACAGAAAAGGGACAAGCGACTCAAATATTTGGTAATATGTTTTAGTAAACTGCGAAATCTTAAAATGAATAACACTTTTTTTATTATTTATTATATGTATTTATTTAGTTTTTATATAAATTATTGTCTGTTTACTGGCATGAATTTCTACCTTGGGGTTTGTTAATGGAAAGTAAATAATTTAGACTAAGTACATACCTTGAATATTCCACTTTGTCAGCTTCATGGATTTTGTTTACCCACTTCGGCACAGTCCTCATTTTTTAAATTTGTCTTACTAAAGTTACACACTTAAACTAAACGAATAAACTTAAATGGTAAATAAAATAAGCCGCCCATTTTCTCACTTTAAAAACTATTCATTGTTATATTTATTTAAGTATGTTGTAAATTATACATTTACAAATTATGATATTAAAATAAAAGAAGTACTTATCAAGCAAATTGTTTTGACTTTTGTTTGAAAGTTTGTATATACTGCCGTTGCTATTGACTATTGGTCGCAGAGCAGGATGCTGTGGTCACAGAGCGTCACAGAGCAAGCGCTTGATACCACAGATATTTTTTTTTTTTTTTTTTTTTTTTTTTTTACGAGCGAAGAAACTTTCAAAAAGTACCTTATGACAGATGCCGCATGCAATGCAACTGGCATAAAGGTTATGTGGGATTCTTACCGCACTAAAACTCCAACTCGAGATGGGTATGGTTCAGTCCGTAAGGGACTTTGGAACCGTCACCGGGCGTCGGGGGGGCGAGAAGCGCCCGGCCCTTACAAGTAAAAAAGTACTTAAGACTAACTTAATTATGAGGGACCGGCTAGCCCTGTGGGGCCACTTGCGACTACAGCGGCCTGAGCCACTGCAGTTACAAGCGGTCCCCGGGCCGGGAGGTCCCTCGCAGGCGCTGGGTCCTGGTCGCGCCTCGGTGGTGCGGAGTCGCGCGGCGGTCGTCCTCTCCTTTGGCGATGTCGGGGCAGTTGTGCGTCGGGGTCATCACCAGCAAGCGCCGCGTTTGCTGCAGTGATGGGGTCATCCGGGTCTAAAAGGATGTGTCGGGGTCTTCTTCTGAAATGAGATAGAGTGTCATCACTGTCCGGGGTGTATATAAGGGAGCTGGCCACGAGTGGGTTGGGATGATGAGGAAGTTTGTCATAGTACTTCAAGGCGAAGTCCTTGATGCACTTGACAATGGAGGGAAGGTCAAAGTCGTGGTGGAGGTCTACGTTGCGAACGAACCATGGGGCGCCCACGGCTCTTCGCAGGAATCGGTTTTGGATAATTTGGAGGGAATTTATGTGTGTATGTGCAGCGTGCGCAAAGACAACGCTAGCATACGTCATGATTGGCCTGATGCATACTTTGTACAATGTCACCTTATTTCTAAGGGCCATTGGACTCCGCTTGCCTAGGAGGCACATCAGGCGACCCAGGACGAACGCTGCCCTGTCCCTGACACGCTTTATGTGGGGACCGAAGGTGAGTCTTCGGTCTAGTGTAACACCGAGGTATTTGGTCTGAGGGACCCAAGGGATTACGCGGCCCTGGAGAGTGATTTGACCGAGTAAGGCTCGATCAAATGGTACGGGCTTTGAACGAACGCGAGGAGTTAGAAGTGAGTGTCCCCGGGAGAAGTACATTGCTGCACTCTTCTCGGGGTTCACCTCTATTCTCCATTTCTGAAACCAGTCGCCGAGAGCGGTCACGGCGGTTTGAAGTTTATGGGTTACAAGACCTCGGTTTCGGTGAGAGAAGTAGAGGGCCGTGTCGTCTGCAAAGAGAGACAACTCGACCCCCTGCGTGTGGGGAATGTCGTTAGTGTACAGTGAGTAGAGCGTGGGTGAGAGAACTGAACCCTGAGGAACGCCTGCCCTTAGGGGGCGGGGGGTTGAAAGGGTGCCTTCAACTCTGTAGCGAAAGCTTCGATCGGTCAGAAAGTCCCGTACTATGAGTACGAGGCTCTCCGGCACTCCGAGTTGATATAGCTTGTATATCAACCCGGAATGCCAGACCTTGTCGAAGGCTTTCGCCACATCGAAGAAGACGGCACCGGTGCCAATGCCTTTACTGCCGGTCGTAAAGCCAATGAGAATGTGCTCGGCAAGTCGATGGACTTGTTGTACGCACGAGTGTTTGGCTCTGAAACCAAACTGCTCGTCGATGAGCAGGTTGTTGGTGTTTATGTAGGTTAAAAGTCGTGTTAGTAGTATTCTTTCGTAAAGCTTACCGATGGAACTCAGTAAGCTTATTGGTCTGTAACTGGAGGGGAGGGTTCTATCCTTGCCCGGCTTTGCAATGCCGATGACTATGGCTTCCTTCCAGGCGGCTGGAAAGATGCGATCGCGCAAGGCTGCATTGAAGATGCATAATAGAAGAGAGAGTAAAAGTGGTGGAAATCGCTTTAGTAGCTTATTTGTAATGCGGTCTATGCCGGGCGATTTCTTAGGGCTCAGCTGTCGGATCAAGTTCAGTAGTTCGTCGGGAGAGACTGGGTTTATTGGGTCCTCGGGAGGTTGGAGGGACCGCAGCGATAGCTCCTCCTCCACCCGGGCGACGTGGTTAGCGTCGACCGGTTGGAGGCTGGGCGAGCACTGGGCCTCGAGGGAGTCGGCAAGGTATTCGGCCTTCTCGTCGTCGTCAAACGCGGGAGGGCCGTTTGGTCGGGTCAGTGGGGGGGTTTGGGAGATGTAGGTTTCCGTCTTCATCGATCTTGCTAGCTTCCAGTACGCCAGGTGTGAAGGCGAGATGTCCGATAGCAGGCGGCTCCATTGGTCGTTGCGGAGTTCGGCGATGCGCGATCTAACGCGGTGTTGTAGATGGCGTAGACGAGAACGGTTCTCCGGTGAGGGAAACGAGCCGTAGGCACGAATAGCCGCATTCTTAGCCCTCAACAGCCTCCTCACGTCCTCGGGGAGTTCCAGACGACGATCGTTCGCCGCCGGGACCTCCTTAGAGGATTCGCTAATGCGATCGTGAAGGTGGCCGCTGAGCGCTCTGATTGCTTCATCAATGACTTCCGGCCCGTCGAGGGTGTCGGGGATTTGGTCTAGGTGTGGGGAGAGTTTCCCTAGGGACTTTTGTAATTTCGTCCAGTCTATAGCGGAGGTGGTGTCGCGTGAGCGGTCGGTCTGCCGTCCAAGTTTGAGTATTACCGGGCAGTGGTCTGAGGTTAACTCAGGGGCGGTTTCGATGGAGACAAAGGGTAGTGACACGTCCTTGAGTAGGGCAATGTCTAGGATGTCTGGTCGGTGGTTATGTTGAAACGGGAAGTACGTGTTCGTCATAGGGGCAATGACGTCAAAGTCCAGTTTGTCGGTCAATAGGTCAAGTATTCTTCCGTGAGGATTGGTGCTGTGGGAGTTCCAGCGGGAGTGTTTACAATTGATGTCCCCTGCCAGAATGACAGAGGGGCCTAGGTTGAAGAGGGATTCGAGATCCCTTTTTAATGGCCGCTTGTCGGGAGGGAGATAGACAGATGCTATGATTAGGGGCAGATGGCCGATCATAGCGAGACGGCAGACTGAGGCTTCCATGTTGGTAAGGGGTGGTGTGTCGATAGGGATGCAGTGAAGAGACCTCTTGTAATATATGAGAGTGCCTCCTCCACGGCTGGTGACGCGGTCATTTCTGACAATGAGGTATTGAGGTATACGCGGATCGCGCATGCTGGGTTTCAAGAGGGTCTCTTGCACTAACATCACATCGATCTGGTGGGATGTGAGGAAATGTTGGATTTCGGTCTTCTGGGATCGGATGCCGTGAGCGTTGAAGAACGCTAACGACAAGGAGGAAGGTTTAATTCGGGTGGTGGTAGCCATTGAGCTAGTCAAGGGCTGCCCTCACCCGACTGAGGGACTTGAGGAGGCGGTCATGGCCGGCCAGGACGGCGAGGAGTTGCAGCGGGTGGTTGCTGCAAGCCCTAAATTCGTCAAAGAGGACATAGAGTTCCTCGATGTCGATGTTCTCGGAAAGTTCAGAGTAGAACCTCTGGAACATATCGCGGGGAGGCGCGGGGCGAGTGTTTCGCGCGGACGGAACCGTAGGAGGAGGCGCGGGCCTCCCCCTGGTAGCACCGGATGCTACGTTAGATGCGGTTTGGGAAGGCTCGGGCCTTCTCCAGGTGGTGCTGGGTGCGGGGGTCGGCGCGGGCCTCGCCCAGGCTGGCGTGAGTGCCAGAGCGGATGCTGCTTTCGGCAGCCGCGGGAAATGATCGTCTGACCGCAAGGGCGGGGCGCGGGAGGCCGCGGGTCCCGCTCTTGCGGTTTGCTGGGGGGATGGGCGGACGGGTGCCCTAAAAGGCTTCCTCTTCGGAGCCTTGGGGCATCCGCGATAGTTCGCGGGATGCCCGAACTCTCCGCAGAGTACGCACGCAGGCGGTTCGACCGCGCCGGCTTGACGGGTGCACTCACGTGTGGCGTGAGTGCCTAGGCATTTGACGCACCGGGGCGTCGCGTAACAGAAACGGGCCGAGTGCCCGTAGAGTTGGCAGTTGTGGCACTGCCCTATCGCGTTGCGCCTGCGCGGAGGCTCGAAACGGACTCCGGATAATCCGTTGATAGTGGGGACGCCGAAAATGCGTTTCCCCTCTGGTGTGTTCTCGAGGACGAGAAGCACCATATCGTAGGGAACGCGGTCCCTAGAGTGCATCCGATGCACTTCAAGTATGGGGAGCTCTTGCTCCTTTAGGTCACGCAGGATGACTTCCTCGCTGAATTCGCGGGGAAGCCCTCTCGCGACGACGCGGAGGTGTCGCTCCTCGGGGAGCGAGTAGGTGTGGAAGGGGATCCGCTCCTTCCGTAGAATTGAAGTAAGTGTACGGTAGTCCGCTACCGAATTAACTTTAATCGATATTGAGTCGGCTCCCGCGTTGGAGCCGCGATAGGACTTGATGCCCTTGGCGAGCATCATTTCCCTGACGCGGTCCCACTCCCTTTTTTCCCGAAGGAAAACAGGGGGTGGGGCCTTGGTCGCGGCTGGCGGCGCGGATGTGGACGCGGATGTGGACGCGGTCGCGGTCGCGGTACGCGGAGAGGGTGTCGGGGCGGGTGCAGATCGCGGGGGCGATGTGCTCGGCTTTGCAGCCTTAACTGTCTTGTGCTCGCGGGCACGGACTTTGCGCTTGCGCGCAACGACGGTGAAGCCGTCGTTTTGTGCGTCGGATTCCTCCGACGACGGATTGTCGGAGGATGATGGTGATGGTGAAGCGGCGCGGACAGAGGGCGTCGGCGAGAGCGCCGGAGCGATGTCCATGGGGGACTCGGGGGAATCGTTAGGATTCCCGGGTGACGCAGGGGTGGTTGCAGGAGCCTGATGGGCTTCCCTGAATATAGCCTCTAACTCGTCAGGGTTTTCCTTTAGGAGCCTCCTGACGAGGTCAACCAGGACGGCTCGGTCCATCCTGGTTTGAGCGGGGGTCGCGGGGGAGAGTCCCCGGCCCGTCGTGCTGGTGGCACGCCGGCGAGTGTACCTAATGTGTCCCTTGGAAAGGGGGAGTGACCCTAACTGCTCTAGCAACGAGGGTCGGGTGTTCCGAACCTCTCGGTTTCACAAGGGCTCGCAGGCCCTTATAAAACAAAAAGATTCGCGAACTCGGTGTTTTCCCGCCCAAACGTCTACTAAAGAATGGGAAGGAGGAGTCGGAGGGTGGGAGGGAGACGGCTAGTGTCGACTAGGGGTCACCCCCAAGGCCGGTGGTTCTAGCCCCGTCCGAGTTCTGAGTGTCCCGAGGGGGACTCACAGGCGTCTCGGGTCTACGCCCACTCCGGGTTGTTGGCACCGTAAGGTTACTCCCGGTGTGACCGTATAACGCAACGGATTTGAGAAACGCTAGTTGCGTCGGCTTTGCAGTGAAAACTACAGGAAGCCGCCGGCTAACGTCACGCGGAGCTTGATCGGCGACTCGGAGAATCGACGACTAGTGGGACGGCAGCGCGCAGGGGTCGGCGTGTGTCGGGACACAGCACAAGGCGATCGGCAACTGCTATATACCACAGATAATATGCTGACATAGATTTTATATATAGTTAATAATAATAATAAGCCTACGCCAGCGCTTCGGTCTTTGAACCTCTCTTCACCCGACAATCAACACCCTACAATCAACAATCAACCCTACAAGTGCAGCACCATCAGTTACTAAAGCTCTTGTAAGATGTGTGGTTCCAGTGGAATTATTGCATACTATATTTAATTAAATTTAAAGAAGAGAGGGCGCGCCTGTGCTCGTGTTAACATCGGGTCTGCTGTATAATAGTGTTTTTAAAATATTAAAGCTTGTGAATCGAAGTGAAATAACGATAAATATATAAAATAAGCTGTGAATTTACTGGAAAAATGTTGTTCGGAACCGATGCAATATGTGCTCCACAAATTCGATATTAACGTATAAATATACGCTAAACGCCGAATGCTCTTTGGTGATGGACGCTTCTGCTTGATAAATATTGAAGAAAGCAACCACAAGGAAAACAACATAAAAACAGCAAAAGGAACATAAGGCAAGGTACAAAAAATACAAAAAAAAAGGGAAATAAGTACAAAAAATAATATTGTTTAAAATTATAAATATTAAAAATATATATCTACCCATCTCTTTATAGTGTTATATGCTACCTCACTCACGCACTCACACGCACATATATGTTGACACACATGTATACACTTGCACATTTTATTTTATTTTCCACCACCTACATCATCTGTTGTTATTGTATATATATATATATATAAATAATATCTTGTACCTAGGCTTAATTTTTGATAAATAAATTATTTTGTATTATTTTTGTATTTGTACCCACGATAGAATAAAATAAATAATCGCAATCGAGTTACTTACATACTTACTTACTTACTTACTTACTTACTTACTTACTTACAATAGCGCCATCTATCGTCGAGTAGCAAAACTATAGATTGCAAATTAAATAATATTACGCCGGCGACTAAGACCTAGTTTTGTTGCGATTGCAATAGAGGGCGTAAGTGATACGTTCATAATGGAAGAAGTCTTACAAGTTTTTACAAAATATACAAGATGACTTATCAAAAAACAAACAGGAAATTAAAGAGATGGAGTTAAATATCAGAGTCTATAAATAATAACATAGACGAAAAGTTCCTCATTTTTGAAACTAAAACTAAAATTGGAACGTTGGAAACGAAAATTGAATAACAACAAAGACAAATAGAAATTTTAGATAAACAGCTCAGAAGAAAAAACGTTATATTCTTTGGTATTGAAGAAAAAGAAAAGGGGAATGGAAGTTTACTTTCCAAGGTGTTAGACATAATTAACAACGAAATGGAAATACCTTGCCAGAAATGGAAAATAGAACACGTTAATAGGATGGGGAAAAAGTCAGAAAAAATCAGACCAGTGGTTGTCACAATTACAACAACAAGCAGAAAAATAGGTATACTTAAAAAGAAAAAATCGCTAGAGGGTACAAATATTTACTTGAAAGAAGATTTCCCTCCTAGCGTGTTACAAAAACGGAAAGACTTACAGGAGGACCTTAAACGTGAGCGAGACTCGGGAAAAAGAGTAGCTTTACGCTATGACAAAATTGTGACACTAAAAACACGAAAATCCGTAGTAAACACACCAACAAAAACAAACACAAATAAGCGTTTTATGTCTAAATCGCCAGAGGAAGCAGAAAAGGTAATTATAATGGAATGTGATAAAGAAAGGCCAAACCAAATATTTAAAAAAAACAAGTTACAAACCATGACCAGTTTTCTACGCCCTTCGCAGATAAATCCCAACAGCCCATCAACATCAAGTCCATTGTAAATGTGTAAGAAAAAAGAGAAAAAAAAAACCCTAACTAGTGCCTCGTCAACCTCTCTACCTTCTCCAAGCCGGCTGGTCACCGTGGAGGAGTCAGACCACCACCTCCTAAATCATAATCCGCAATAGCAATGCGAAACCAGAGAGGAAACAATAGATGTATGGATTTAGGAGAGGCCTATACGCCACAGAGGCGACTACTACGGATATGAGTTAACTAAGTATAATATATATTATAAATACATAATCATAAAAATATATAACACCTATACTGTTTCTACCTAGATTAAGCTGAATTGAAGTTAAAGTTAAAATAAGTTAAGTTAAAATTTAATGCAAAATTTTAATAAGTTAAGTAAAAATTTAGTTATATTCTAATAAGTTAAGTTAAAATTTAAAGCTTAATTGTAATAAGTTAAGATAAAATTGAAAGTTAAATTGCAATATAAACTTAAAGTAAGTAATAAGTAAGTTAAGTAATAAGTTAAGCTGAATTTTAAAGCTAAATTGTAATAAGTTGAGATAAAATTTAAAGCTAAATTGCAATAAACTGAAAAGTAATAAGTAAAGCTAAACTTTGAAGTTAATTTGCGATAAACTTAAAATTAATATGTTAAGCTAAATTTTAAAGCTAAATTGTAATAAGTTAAGACATAAATTCAAAGTTAAATTGTTATAAACTTAAAAGTAATAAGTAAGTAAAGTTAAAATTCAAAGCTAAATTGTAATTGTAATAAGTTCTACAAAATTTAAAGTTAAATTGTAATAAGTTGATAAAAATTTAAGATTAAATTGTAATAAGTTGATAAAATTTAAAGTTAAATTGTAATAAACTTAAAAGTAATAAGTAAGTAAAGTTAAAATTCAAAGCTAAATTGTAATAAGTTCTATAAAATTTAAAGTTAAATTGTAATAAGATGATAAAATTTAAAGTTAAATTGTAATAAGATGATAAAATTTAAAGTTAAATTGTAATAAACTATAAGTAAAGTTGGAATTCAAAGTTAAGTAAATTTTAATAAGTTAAGTTAAAATTTTAAGTTCAATTGTAGTAAGATAAGTTAAAACTGTAGTAGGAAATAAAGGCTATTTTTATTTTTATTTTTATTTTTTATTTATTTATTTATTTATATTTAATATAAAAATAAACAAGAAATATGATTTAAGCTTCTCTATATTTTTCAACACATAATAGACATACAATTTTCTGACAAGTTTTACATTAAAATACATTAAGTACATTTAAATATTTAAATTTAGTACATAGAGGTACACATTATAGCAAAGAGTATTTACTCTTTCTCCCTTAATGTGTATCTCGTTAAAATAACAAGAACTTAAATAAAACCTTAAATAACAACAACAAAAACATATATTATTGACCTACTATACATAAATTCTTGGTCAACAGTAAATGTCTATTCTTACATAAAAATTTTGTTAAAATATCTGCTATCATTTTATCTGTAGAGATATACAGATTTCTTTGCAAACTATATCCCTAATAAAATGATGCCTGATATCTATATGTTTCGTTCTCGAATGATAGACATTATTTTTAACAAGCATTTGTGCTCCTTGGTTGTCATTGCTAAGTACTCATAAAATAATTAACAAAGATTGCGACAACAACAAAACTATTTTATAAAAATTATATTATATTAACTACTTTATAAAAAAGACAATTATCATTAATAGTTTTCTTTAATAAACATACCTTCCCCTTGTCGCTATCTTTGATATAACCTCATGGTTGAATGTAAATTTTTTCGTCTAAATTTCCATAAAGGACGTTTATGAAATCTATTTACAGCTTCTTTGTACGTAGAAGGTTCTTCATTAATGGCTACTTTATATAAAAGTATATCATCAGGCCATACTTTTGGAGTTCTATTTCGAAGTGGATATCTTCTTTCTTCATTAATTTCTTCTTCATTTCCATTAGACACGACATTATCTAAAGAGTCATGGAACTCGTCATCACATGCGTAGAAATTTCTTCATTTGCATTTTGAGGGTGAGAACTTTCATTGCATTCAGGTTCTCTGTTTGCATTTTGAAGATGAGGACTATCATTATTTACAGGTTCTCTAAAAATATTGTGTGGCACTAAATCATTACACGTTTCCACTTTCTTTTCTAGAGATTTCAAAGATTTTGACTTATAAAAGTATTCGTTTTCACAGAACTTTATGTCTCTTGCTTTGCAAATTATTTTTGGATTATTAGGATCTATAACTCTATATCCTTTCGTTTCTGTACAATAACCCACAAATATACAAAGTTTAACTTTAGCATCTAATTTATTTCTAAGTTCTTTGGGTATATATACATATGCATTACAGCCAAATACACGAAGACCTGATAGATTAATTTTCTTACCAGTCCATGCTTCTTCAGGAGTCTTTCCTCTTAAAGCTTTTGTTGGCGATCGGTTTTTAAGATATAAGCAACTAGCACACAAGTAATATAAGCAGGCACTCTACTACTTAATTGCTGTATAAAAGCTGTTTACGAGAGTTTGTATACTGCTCAACCTGTATAACACAGGTTTTAATATCTCTTATATTTCAAGGTGGTATAGTAGACGTTTAGTAGTGGATATAAAAGGCCTTGGAGATATAAAGGTGTGGTATAGAGTTCTTATGCAGGCGTTGGATCAGTTAGCTGCACAGCAGAGTTATAAATATATTAAATAGCACTATGAGAGCTAAAAGAGCAATTACGAAGGCAAAAGCGCTTCAATAGAGTTACAGACAACCCCTATACCACTAAAAAAGTTACGAAGCAGTAATTTGTAACTTATAGCTTTACAATAGATCCATAAACTCCTTTAATACCACCTTTACCATATTGGAGTCTTATAACTCAACATTAGCACCTAAAGCGGTATATCGGTGAAATATAACGCAAATATACAGCTAAAAGAGTTTGTAATATTTTCTATATCACCTTAAAACAACTAAAACCTGTATAGGGGATTTAGTAATCTCCTAAGTAGGTATAAGTATTCGCTATACCTACTTAGGAGGTTACTAAGTAGTAAGTAAGTATAAACTAGCTTAAATAATCACGACTGATATTATTTTTAACCATCATTATGGATAGAAAAAGAAACTGGAAATTAAAGAAAATCACAGTAAAGAGTTAGATTCGGAAAGTCACAATATTGTCGGTCAAGCACGAGTAGGGAATATTAATGAGGGTTCTGCGATTAATGATATTAGGACCGAGGAGGATGAAATCGAGGTTTTTTATTTTTATTTTTTTTTTAACGAGTGAAGAAACTTTCAAAAGTACCTTATGACAGATGCCGCATGCAATGCAACTGGCATAAAGGTTATGTGGGATTCTTACCGCACTAAAACTCCAACTCGAGATGGGTATGGTTCAGTCCGTAAGGGACTTTGGAACCGTCACCGGGCGTCGGGGGGGCGAGAAGCGCCCGGCCCTTACAAGTAAAATGTACTTAAGACTAACTTAATTATGAGGGACCGGCTAGCCCTGTAGGGCCACTTGCGACTACAGCGGCCTGAGCCACTGCAGTTACAAGCGGTCCCCGGGCCGGGAGGTCCCTCGCAGGCGCTGGGTCCTGGTTGCGCCTCGGTGGTGCGGAGTCGCGCGGCGGTCGTCCTCTCCTTTGGCGATGTCAGGGCAGTTGTGCGTCGGGGTCATCACCAGCAAGCGCCGCGTATCGAGGAGGTCTGTTCAAATGCGAAAACTAATGTTACTTTAAGTCCAGAAGAAATATTATGTTAGCATTGAACACAAGAGAGAATTATTCGTTTTTCCTTTGTTACATAGTTACGTATATTTAAAATAAAACAATTATAAAAAACCAACTTATTTTATTACGAACATAATATCAAAACTTAGTATTAATTACAATAAACTGGAAAAAATAGATCTTTTATTGTCACCAATTGTAACACGTGCCAATAAAGATGCTATTTATTAAAAGCCCGCCACTTTCCCACTGTGACCGGCATTATACACAGTTGCGGTCTTGTTTTGTTCCATTGTTTTTACTATCTTAAATGGCATTCTGAAAAAAAGGAGTGAATTTATATTAACAAATTTATTCAAAAACTGATCCAACTGATATTAAACTGATCCGTAATTCCAATTTAAATTTAAATTTATGTCAAATTGAAAAATTGCCCCAAATTACATTCTTTTTATAATACGCCACAAGTACATATCCATATTTCTACATATCGTGTAGTTAACACAAAAAATCAATACATTCACGCATGCGTCTTTATGATGTCGCTCAATACGTTGCTGTAATTTGTAAGAACTTCTCAACAGCCCATTGGCTCTGTTGGTTAGAGCGTCGTGATTATAAAGCGAAGGTCGCGGGTTCGATTCTCTCATGGGCTAAGCCTCCTGAGGATTTCTTTTTTGATTTTTTTTTTTCGTTTTATTTTTAAAGTTTCTATTTACTGTACCTACCTACCCAACTTATTAATATTATGAATCAATTTTATTATGCTATTGCAGCGCCATCTAACGATTTAATACTAGAACATAAATCACAGCTCCATCTAACGTCGAAGATTTGTATTTCTAGAGTGATTTCATGAGTTTAGTGTTTTATCGTACGAAGTTCTCCATAACCAAAATATCTATAACATGTTATACGTCCAAATAAGTTTTTATGTTTTCAATTTGTCAAATTGAAAAATTGCCCCAAATTACATTCTTTTTATAATACGCCACAAGTACATATCCATATTTCTATATATCGTGTAGTTAACACAAAAAATCAATACATTCACGCATGCGTCTTTATGATGTCGCTCAATACGTTGCTGTAATTTGTAAGAACTTCTCAACAGCCCATTGGCTCTGTTGGTTAGAGCGTCGTGATTATAAAGCGAAGGTCGCGGGTTCGATTCCCTCATGGGCTAAGCCTCCTGTGGATTTTTTTTTCGTTTTATTTTTAAAGTTTCTATTTACTGTGCCTACCTACCCAACTTATTAATATTATGAATCAATTTTATTATGCTATTGCAGCGCCATCTAACGATTTAATACTAGAACATAAATCACAGCTCCATCTAACGTCGAAGATTTGTATTTCTAGAGTGATTTCATGAGTTTAGTGTTTTATCCTACGAAGTTCTCCATAACCAAAATATCTATAAGTTGTTATACGTCCAAATAAGTTTTTATGTTTTCAATTTGTCAAATTGAAAAATTGCCCCAAATTACATTCTTTTTATAATACGCCACAAGTACATATCCATATTTCTACATATCGTGTAGTTAACACAAAAAATCAATACATTCACGCATGCGTCTTTATGATGTCGCTCAATACGTTGCTGTAATTTGTAAGAACTTCTCAACAGCTCATTGGCTCTGTTGGTTAGAGCGTCGTGATTATAAAGCGAAGGTCGCGGGTTCGATTCCCTCATGGGCTAAGCCTCCTGTGGATTTTTTTTTCGTTTTATTTTTAAAGTTTATATTTACTGTACCTACCTACCCAACTTATTAATATTATGAATCAATTTTATTATGCTATTGCAGCGCCATCTAACGATTTAATACTAGAACATACACCACAGCACCATCTAACGTCGAATATTTGTATTTCTAGAGTGATTGCGTGAGTTCAGTGTTTTATTCTCCATAACCAAAATATCTATAAGTCATCATACGTCCAAATAAGTTTTCACTTCAAAAATTGAAAAATTGCCCCAAATTCCATTCTTTTTGTAATACGTTCAGTACTCACGCAATCACTCTAGAAATACAATTCTTCGACGTTAGATGGCGCTGTGGTGTATGTTCTAGGATTAAATCGTTAGATGGCGTTGAAAGGTTTCAGCCTATGTCATCATAAAATATATAGATCGATAGATTTTCTTTTAATAAAATAGTTTTTTAATAATGAAAACTAATTTTTGGGTCTTAAATAAAAGTATGATGAATAGTCGGATTCTTTAATCGAACCTACTGGAAAAAGTCTGCGTCGTCCGATCAATAGTATTGTATAGTTGTATGGAACTCGACTTCTCCTACTTTAGTAGATACTTACTTAGTTTTTACTTTAGTAGTCGCTGGTGCCCGCGTTCTGGATGAAAGGTACCACCCTATCAACCCTATGTCCTTTCCTGTGACCCAGAGGTAGTATAATAAATTTCATGGTGATCGGTTCAGTAGTTTTTGCGTGAAAGAGTTACAAACATCCATACATCCATCCATACAAACTTTCATATTTATAATATTAGGACCTATACGGATTATATTGCTAGTAGAGTAAAAATGAAATTCCAATTTTGTAGAAAATTTTATGTAGAAACTTTTGTCAGAAGTAATCATAATGCTATTCCTACAAATATTTGCGATATGAGCAGAGACCTGAAAAAAGGTACCTTCAACCCCCCCTACACCCTCAGTGGACGGAGGGAGCACAACACCCACCCTTGAGGACGTTTAGTATGTTCATTTGGATACCGTAAGGTATAATTCTACCAATTTCGAATGTAATGTTTTGCGAATATAATATTATGCTCATAACCCTTTAAAACTACACGATTAATTTCCCCTGATTTTTCTAATTTGCCTGGGCTACTGGGCTAATATATGAAACAGAAGGCATGGTAACACATATAACGGAATTATATGTGGGGTGAAGAGGAATAACTCCACATATTTATATTTACATATTTATATTTATAACAATTATACATATTACACTATTAACATATTGACAAACGGTGAGTGGCGAGAAGCGAGAAAGCGCGTGCTTTCTTAAGCCGAGTTGAACGCCAACTGACTACGACAGACTGATTTCCGTGCCTTCTTCTTTTAAATAAAGAATGACACGGAAACAAATGGAAATTCCAAATAGGTCTCATTTGAAGGAGGTCGCCACAAATTAATTAACAATAAATCTATGTTGAAAACTACTCTGTGAAATCTGGCCGAAAATATTCGCTTCGCTTTATGGGAACACAATCACGGGAGTTTTTTCATCCGTTATTCCCTTCATTTGAATTGCTAGTGCATTATAAAATTGCGAATGAGTAATAAAACACACATAATTCTCCTTAAAAATTTATTTACAATAAACTATCAAAAAAGATTGTAGTCAAAATTTTACACTCATATAAATAGTAAATCTTAATAATTATTTTTTCAAAAAACAAATAACAAATCTTGGCCCCTGTTTTGTGATAAGGGCAACATTTTCCATTTTAAAGCGGGTCTATAACAAAATCTGTTTTTCCAGTGTCCAGGGATGGGATTTACTTAAATGATACGGTAGACATTAAAACGTAGGACAATGAAGATATAGATACTGAAAGAATTCTGTAATGTACAAAAGCCCTCTAAATCGATTGAAATTAACATTCTCAAGATTTAAGAATTTAGCCTGCTGATTGATTTGACGGTTTCTACTTAAATGTGGCACATTTATAAGTACATCAATTATTTAGCTATTTGACAAGATTAAAAATATCCTACTACAAATTGTGGTTATCCTATCAGAAAATAGCGTAAAAAAACATAAATGTCACTATTTTAAGCTACGTTATGCATATTTTTTGCAAATTATATGAAAAAAAAAAATTTGAAATTTTATCTTGGCGCCGAAACGCCCTGTGACTGGTTGCAATTCTGATGACGTCATACGCTAGTAAACATATCAGACATAGATTAATAAATAGTGTTTATTCACTTAATATTAGTTCTGTTTGTTTACTAGCGTGTGACGTCACACGTATCAAAGACCAGCGCCATTACAGAAACAGCGTTTTTGGTGCGGTTTTGGAAATTTAAACTTTAACATTGATTTTTATTATTTATTATAGTAGATCTCCCGGAAATATCAATGTAGTATGCTTATTATGTAATATAGAATACTTTAAAACGATTTTCTAAAATTAAATATTTATAGCAGTAGAACTACGAAAAATATGTAAATTCACGAATTTCTCCATTGTCCTGTGTAAAGACTGTAATATATCCGAATAAATCATTTTAATAAGGAATTTTATCTATATATATTATGCTTACAAATAGAGTTACCTCGATTAGATTACCTCGGTAGGATAGCCATTTAAGCAGTTAAGGATCAGGAGGCTAAGTATTGCACTCACTTTTAAAGAAACGGTAAAATCAAATAGCCACATACATATACATATATGCCAAGAGGCACATATACATATATGCAAAAAAAATCAGAGTATATTATGAATTATTATGTTCACTCGGCTAATAAAGAGGAAAGATTTGTTTGTTTGTTTGTTTGCATTGAATAGGCTCCGAAACTACTGGACCGATTTGAAAAATTCTTTCACTATTGGGAAGCTATATTATCAGCGAGTAACATAGGCTTTATTTTATAAAGTTACGCGGACGAAGTCGCGTACAACAGCTAGTAATATGACAATATAGTAATGTATAAAAAATAGAATAATTAGAATGTGAGTTTTTTAATACTTACAAATATTGTGATTGTTTACTGTTACTTAATAATACCATTAAATTTTAAAGCATTTGTGATGATAAGAAATATTTCGTTGCTATTTTATTATGCTGTGATTGATGTAAGAGACCTTTAGCAAAATATACAATTTTACTTTATATACCTAGTTAACTACTAAATCAGTAACCGTTACACGTTACCGAGTAATCATCCTTAAAGCAAGGCCAACGAGACAACGCAAAAATATACAGAAACTTTTAATAAATATCAATATCCCTATACCATGAAACATTAAGCGTTATCTCCTTGGCTTTACTATAATGTCACAGTAGGTAATGTAGGTATGGAGAAGTCACACATCGAAACACATAGGAAATAGGACATACAAATACATAGGACACAGAACAGTACACGGAAAATCAATTTCCGAAATTTAATTGTATGAGATATGAATAAAATTTGGCCTCTATACAATGAAGAAAATTTGTATTTGCAATAGCAATTTTTGATATGCTAACGTTAACCCACTTATGATGCGAATCTTTTAAAGAAATAATTATAATACAAGAAATAATACAAAGAGTATCGTTTTTTTTTTCTTAATTAAAAAAACTTTTATGCAAAAAAGTTTGATTAGTTAGATAATAAAAAAGAAATGTGACAGATGTATTTTTAACTATTCTTTTTTTTTTGCACAAATCTCTGTTCATCATTGTACTTATCGTGAACGAATAAAACACGCAAAAATGCATATTAGGAATAATATAAATGAGTATTATAATAACTAGACACGTCATTGGACATATTTTTAATTTTAGTTTGTGCTACAGAAATTACTGTCCTGGACATTGACGAATATTGAAATAAATAAATCTTTTTATATGTAGAACCGGAAAATGAATGCAGTCAAAATAATAACTGTAGCCACATAAGCACCACTCTCATATTGTTTATTAGGAAAATTATGTACAAATTAGTTGTTTCCTTAGTGAGACTTGTTCTAAAAATTTCTAAAAAGACGGACATGAAAATCTACTAAAATAAGTAGTTAAACAAAAAATAAACAATAGAGTTAGTAACTGACTTTTAAGTTAAAATAATAACAAAGTGTTCCGCATATTATAATTATACATCTAAAATATTAACAATTGCATAAAACATCTTCAACTTTTGTATAATTCAAGTACATAGTCCATTTACAATATTTTAAACTCACTGAGGAATATTTCAACTTGTTATAAACAAATGGTTTCAGAGCTACGTGGCCCTAGACTTAGCTCATTTTGGAACGGCTGGAATTTTAGGTACGAAAATGAATGAATGCTGTTTTAGCCCAGTCGGGTTGTCATTTAACCCGGGAATAATTAGGGACCACAATTTTATTGTTCTAAGCTTTAGGGGGTCAATAGTAGTGTAAATTCACAATCTCGACTGAATTCCGTGCCTGCGTCAGCCGCCATCTTGAATTTAAGGGAAAATCGTTTTTGCTTAAAATCTCCGCCATTTTCCAAAATGATGTGTCTGGCGCCACGTAGCTCTTAGTATAGAACGTTAGATACAGCCACATATATTTAAGTAATTAATAAGAACTTCACAACACTATTTATAAAACTTTACACACTTACTATTACAACTATTTTCCCGTACGACGAACCGTTTCCTTTGTTAAATAAATTTACTCTCTAATTATACAAATACTTATGTGATGTAAACAAATGTGATATAGAAAACCTTCTCTGAAAATATATTTAAAATAAAATAACAAGGTAAAAATTCTTAAAAACTATCTAAAAACTGATGAGCAACAAAAACCGACGGTTAGTTTTCTTAATCAGAAATACAAAATTGTCTTAATTATACGCTGCCAAAAAATTATTTATTATTCCTACTGCTATAACAGAAAACAAAAACAGAAATACATTATGTAATAATATCCAAATTGTCTCCAACAAATAAGTATACTGACTGTTTTTAGCAAAAGCAAAACTGTTTTAGCTAATAGAATAGTCAATAAATGCGACTAAAGATGAATCAACTTATTATATATTTAAAAAATGTAAAATACATATAATGTAATTTAATGACAAATGTATTATAATGTTATTATTATTATTAACTCGCTAAATAATATTAAAGAGAAGAACATCCATTGCATTATTTCGAAAACTAATAATCAGTAATATGGGTTTGTTTTGTTTGCTCACCAGTACGAAATCAGGTTGAGTAACTTAACTTTGATTTTGAATTTCACAAATTATAAGTCTGTATTATTAATAATAAACTATTTGAAACTAACTAAAAGTCATCTGACAGATATTTAAAGTTAAGAAATTAAGTAATATTCATGAATTCAAATCAGTTTTACAATTAAAAAAACTGCGGCTATACTTAAGTGAAATTTTAATTAAACCTAAGATATAAAAATTAAATTAAATTAAAATTCGTCTAAAAATTAAAAAAAAATTAACTATAATTAAATATACCTCTTTTGAATTTATTTTACACAAGTTTTACTTACGTATAATAAGTTCCTGTGATGTTATTATTGTGATTGTGATGTTACTTAGTGATGTATGTTATTATTGTGATTGTGATGAATAAATTAGTGAGTTAATTTTAACTTTTATTCCTTGTTTTGAAAATTTTCAAACAATAAAAAACCTTAAACTGTGAATCTTGGACTTCATACCCAATAAATTATTAGGTATTGATCTTAATAAATATCCTATAAACTTTATAAAGCAACTTTTAAAGTACATTAAAGAAAAAAGTTACTCAACATGAATTTGTGTATTTCACTTATAACTAAGAAAATAATTCATTAAAACCACAAAAGCAATATAAAACAATAACAAAGAGTGAAAATTACTAGTAAGACGAACTTATATGTAATTAAATTACTTATTTTTTTTACTGTTCTTCATTTTGTTGTATTCGTTAAAAAGATCTTGAAGATCCTTGAGAGACCTTTCCAACTGTTTGATGAAATTTGCGGAGCTCTGAAAAGTAATATTCAAGTGTATATACTACCTGGTTAAAGTCACTAAGTATCACCTTTAGTCATTTTTGGTGCGGTGCTTTTGTTTTAGATGACCAAATGAACAGTCAGCCTGTCTGACGACTTTTACATAAAGAAAATTTTAGGACAATTTAATCATAAAAATAAATTTTCCCTAAGTAATGTTTTATATATTTCAACACTATGAAAAGAAATACTAAGTTCGTTTCGCTTTATTGTACCATGTTATTGTTTAACAAATATCTTTTTTTATGTTAAATTCGACAGACAGGGTGACGGTCCACTTGATGATAGATGGTTACCGAGCAACGCCACAGTTGCTGCAGGTGCGTTGCCACCAATAGTAGGATTAAGGATGGGGATAAGAAAGAGATAGATAGGAAAATGGGCTCTGGCATCCCTCACTCACTCACTCGGCTTTGAAAATCAGATCAGACCAACTTTAAAAAGTTCATTTCCAAAGTTAACACTGCCAGGAATCGAACTCGGGGCCCCTGAGACAGAGGATTAAGGCAAGCGCCCTAATAAATCATCCAACGGGCTCGTCTATCATCCGAGAGCGCTTAATATTATGCAACGTGGCATACAGTGTGTTTTAAACTGTAACTGCCGGACAGACGAACAAGCGCGCGTCAATAATAAATCGATACGCGCGCACACATCTGTGCCTACATACCATATACGCACACAAGCGTATAGGGCGCGCGCGGGAATCGATCGACGACGCTTGCGACAGTCACGCCAAAATTCTTAAGGCAAACGCACGCTAGTTCTTCTGTCCTCATCACCAGCGCCTTCTAACCCTCAACCACAAGCAAGAAGATTTCTGTTACAGTTAAAATATTTTGTGATGGAACTCAAGGAATGATCAGAGTATAGAGGTTGTTGCTTACGGTGACTGGGCAGCTCTTCTTACTGGACACGTGGAAAAATATGATATCTTCGCCAGCAATAATGTACGAAACTCCATAACCATCATCAGCCACTGGACCGAATCCACCGCCTGCGCTTATGCACTTCGGATGCTTCGTCAGGTCCAACTTGGGCGTTTGACCTGAATTCAACAAAGAATTTTAAAAGATTAGCAGCAAATATATCTCTAACCGTTCTTCTGAAAGTATCCGTGAAAGGTATTTTGATCAATGTTCAATTTTGTTTGTAAATGTCGATTTACTTTTTTCTTGTTCATACTATAGGCACAGCATACTTATTTCATACAGTAGGCCGACGGAGACGTCTAGACAGGGCAATCGTGCGAGGCGTGAGGGGTGAGGCGCGAGTGGGACGTGCCCAAGCTGCATACTTCGTCGTTCTTAGTAGCTTGGGATAAATATTTCTGCACGATGAAGAAAGGTACTTAAGCACATTTTATATTACTTAATTTGTGTCAACCCTTCCGTAATTTTTAAATACCTACACAGGCGGCGGTATCGCCCAACATCAAAGGCGTCGGCCTACTGTAGGAAATAAGTATGCCGTGCTTATAGGTAAGTATAGTCTTTTTTTAACAAACGAGTAAGTACCGAAATTATTTATTGCATTGCTATTGATCCACATAAACAACAAAAAATAATTTGTTATCACAAATATAAGTTGTCATAATTATCACATTTAATTGTAATTCAATAAAATATTATTAACATATTTACAATTTGAAACAAGAACAAATGTGTAGCCCCAGCCTCTTACATTTCAGATGTTAGACCTGAACAACGACTTGTAAATAACAATAAGGTAAAAAAAGGATTCCAAATTTTTCCCTTTTGCAAAAATGATATTTATTTTCAAACTTCAATTCATTCAATTACGACCATCGCAACGTCGGATACGTGGGCAATAGTCGTAATTGATTTTATTCTTACCGTGAGGTGTCTGGCTAGTGGACAGACGCCAGGGTTCGTTGAAAACTTCTTGGAGGAAAGGCGACTCCAGTTCCAAGTATTTGGAGACAACATATAAACAAAACAGATGTCTATCTATGCCGCGACCTGCCATCGCGTCCTGATATCCCAACTGATGACGTTGTGCAGCCTTCATAAACAAATCCATACGCTCTTCAACCTGAAAAATATTATATATCGAGCGGTTAATGTGATAGCTCTTAAGGTTCGCTGTCAAAACAAGGACAGCAAATTTCTCATACTTAGCCTAAGCCAATATTCAGTCTTATCCACTATAATTAGTACATTTCGATTATATACATTTTTTTTATGATTGAACTAGTTTTAAATATTTTTTTTCAAATGTAAGTAGGTAAATTATTAAAACTTTTAGCTAACGTAAAATTTGCAAACCTTTACTAAGTGAGGACATATTTTTAACTAAACAGATAAGGAAAACATTTTTTTTTAATTTTCTTTTGTTTAATAAACTTACTCAGGGCCTCTTTCACCATCTGTCAAGTAGGCTAACCCTAACCGTCATTTAAAGTCACCGGTCACCGGGGATGATGGTGGTGATATACAGTAAAAGTCCCAGACATTAATAAGAACATAATAAAAACAAATCACCTATCGAAGGATGCACTAATCCGAGTGCATAATTTAATAACACATAAAATTATTTCTAAAAGTAACTAATCAACACTTTACTTGTAGTGGGTGAAAGAGGCCCTTAGTAATATTATTTCAAATCTGTGATCCTAGGAGCAATTTAATTTAATGACAACTAGAAGAAGCAGTTGGAGCACAAAACTACATTACCTACGCGATGGAAAAATTGATAGGAAGGCAATTACCGTTGATTTGGGATCGACCATCGATTTCACCCATGCGGAGCTCTCTATAGTGCAAGGACGAACTGTTTCGGTTCTTCCCTCGCGGTACAATCTCGTCATTGAAGCCTCGTACGTGAGACAGAAGCGGCCTGCATCTCGATAGTAAGACAACTGCAGTATCATTTGGATGAACGCGTCAGGCGAAATACGACATTTCTTCATGAAACCTAAAAAAAGAGTACACTTAAGTATGTATGTGTGAGAATTTTACACCATGTAATATTTTATTTATAAATTACAATTATAATTAAATTATTTATTGGTAGGGTAATCAAATTCCCTACCCAAAATGGCAACACGATATTCTATAGGTATTTATCAAGGCTAGGAGAGGCTAGGCAATAAAACTCTCTAAAAAACGTATAGATTAATTTATTATAAATAATTAAGTGACATATAAGAAAAGTTTTTTACCTTTTCCATATTTGGTGTAAGTCAGAATCTGGAGGTCTACGTCGTTGAGCAATTTCTCGGCGACGCCGTATGAAGTATTTATAGCTGCCAGTGTGTCTTCGTTGTTCAGGTCCCATTGCAGTCGTATGGGCGCCGGAGGTGGACTATCGATAGTGCCTATTGCGTTCCCGTCAGCATCGTACCTGACATTTTGTTTTAAAGTTGTGTAACTGCGATATCCGATATTATGTAATAAATTAATGTTAAGATGTTATCATGTAATATTTAGATTAATGTATTTCTTTTTACCTAGGCTTAAGAATATTAATAAATTATTTTGTATTTGTATTTGTAAGTCTTTTTGTAAAATAACATACATTTGTTTTTTTTACAAAAGAACAAAAAGTTGTGTAAATTCATTACAGCTTAAAAAAATAATTTATCGTGTAATGAAAACTACAATGCAGGCAAGAACTACGTTTCGCGGTAATTTGGGCAGTCCGTCTGGCGGCAGTAACCACCTCCTTATAGAAGACCATCGTGAATAACATGTATGCTGTTCTGTAAGCCAGAGCCCATTAGGTGCCCTATATACCTTCCTCATCGCTTATCCTTAATCCTACTATAGTCAAGTGGACCGTCAGCCTTTCTGTTGATCTTGAGATAAAAAAATAACAAGATTCGAGAAAAAATATAAGTAAGGCACGAAATAACTTACCCAATATCAATTTCGGACCACAAGACGTGTTCCCATAAGTGACCCATCACTGGTGCATCAGCCCTGAAATAATATTAACTTTTATTTATTTAATTTAGGTTAAAAAAATTAAATCATACATTAATTTTAATTAAAATTATATATCAAGTAAATTAATTTCAATTTATAAAAAAAAAAATATTTTAATAATAGGTAAATATTCACTTACCATGTATGCTCAGCATTGAATCCAACCTGTTGAAATTTCAATCTTTTATAAATATTTTTGTTTAAATAAAGTACATTCAATTGGTCATTTTGAAAATCGGCTGGAAACTGTCTGGTATAATGACTATGCTTTTGAAAGAATTGGACAAATTTTTCGCAACACATACATTAGACTTGATTTTTTGTTCAAAATTAAATAAATATATACATGTTATTAATTCAATTCACATAATTTATTGTTTCATTTTATTTTTAAATCTTGTTCTTTACATGGATGCATTTCTTATTCTGCAAATTATATTTACAAAACTTCCTCGTTTATCGCGTTTTTTTTCCATTAGTGAAAATTGTATCAAAACCAGTTGGATTAGTAGGTTTAGTTCCCGGGGGGGAACGCCGCTGTGTACGCCGGGAATTTGTCGCGGTGGAGGGGCTCACCCTTGGCCCTGGCCCGGCCACGGGTGCTAAGGAGGCGTATAACCGAGTGTTCCGAGCAGGCTCCCAAGCGGGAGTCCGTAGCGGAGCGCTCGCGGGAGGGAACCCTCGCGGGATTCTTGCAGTTGGAGGTCGGCCGCGGACTTTTTTGAGGCCTGGTTGTCTAGAGAAGGCAAGCCAATATCAAGCCCGTCTTCTGTAGGTGGCCTAGGGGGACCTTGCGCACATGGTTGGCTAGCTGTGTGTGCCTGCACAAGATCCCGTCCTTCGCGTGGGTATTGCCTGGGTGTCTCCGGGCAATCACTTTCTTTGGCAATGGCTAGGCTGCCCTGGGGGTGGATCGGAGTTAGTTGCCTCGGCAGAGCCCGGTTCACCCCGCTCACAAGGCATCGGGGAGTTTTAGTGGGTATTCCCAGTGCCGCTAACATCAGGTGCTGGGCGACCCCCACATATCCCTATCGCCTAGCCAGCGGTAGGGAATCTGTAAGTCGGATTTCTCCTCGTCAAAAAAAAAGGGTTAGTTGGGTGGTTTAGAAAATGTTAGCGGAGAAACAAACGGAAGTGGATTTCCACTTTATATTTCGCCTCAATTTCTGATTCACTTTTTTTAAACTTCTGTTGCATAATTATTTCATCTTTCAAGAGACAAAATAAACTTACATATCCATTCGTACTGAAGCATAGGTTGAAAGACTTGTCGAACCACCGGTCGTAACCTTTGCCGTGAAGAAGAACGCGTCCGTAGTTGGTCAACTTTTCATCATCATTACGGTCGAATCCATATTCTATGTCATCTGAAAAACAAATTTCGTTTAACTTAATTTTATAAATTACTATGATAACGTTGCGTGCGCCACTCTATGTGATAGACAGGGATGTCTTTTTGTCATCTTTAAAATAATAAAATAAGAACAATTACAAGGAGACATTAACGGACAAGACAACGGAATACAGTGTGATTTGCTACTACTGAATTAGAAATATTTGTGATAAATGGATTTTTTTATCTACATATTTACAATTTTACACATATGGATAAGATGAAGAATAATTGAAAAATTATGAGAAATAAATGGAAAAAATACCTAAACAGACGTTGAACGCTGCCCTTTCGATACAATGCAGTGATGTCCTGTTGTGTCCTCTATTGAACATAGTCTGGCGAATGTGGGCCCAATGGCTGCGTTCACCAGCTGTAAGGGCCCCAACACGCTCCTCCCCTACTTCCGGTAATGATTTATCATCTAATATTTGTTGGATTTGTCTGCAACAAATACGTAATCATTTTACTAACCTATTAATATTATAAATGCGAAAGTTTGTTTGGATGTATGGATGTTTGTAACTCTTTCACGCAAAAACTACTGAACTGGGACACCAGAAGGACATAGGGTGTCCATTCTGATTCGTTGCAATGGAACTATTTTCATAGTTTAATGTTTATTTAGATTTTTTTTTAGGGTAGACCCAACATTTGATTACGTAAAAGTAAACATAGAAAGTAAAAACATTCGTAAAAGTAAACAGTAACATAAATTGTCATTTGTAAAAAAAAGCATAAAAGCCGTTCTTGAGTTAAAAATAGTGTAACAAACGCGACTTTCTTTTGTAGGTATATTTTATTGTAAAATAGAAGATATAATAAATATAAATTACTTAAAGAAATAATGAATATAATATAGCTTCTTATGTTATCTTTACATTTGAACATTGATATCAAGACAACAGTTGAACTTGTAGACGCGTCCCAGACACGTTTCTCTTATCTATGTTTAAACATTAATTAATTATTATCTATTTACTATAACTGTACGAATTATACTGTGTATCGAGTTAATGAAAACACTTTACGTAATAGGACGCAATATTTTACGCCGGTTAGCTGGTTATTATAGTTAAATGTGTTTTATGTGTTTATAACTTATGTAAATTGTTAGCATATTAATTTCAGTAACTGGATCACACAAATAACAGAACTGAATAGTCCTATTGTACTTTTTTTATAGGAATTCTGTTTCGATAATGCCTAAAGTCTGCAATAATTATCTAAGTGCATTAAAAATGTTTTCCGAACACATTATTTTTGGATAACTACATCTATCTATATTAATAAAAATGAATCGCTAAATGTGTTGTTAAGCGTTTTTTCATATATTTGTTAATGTCCGAGGAAGGTTCTTATAAAGAGAAAAATTTGAAAAATTATACATCTTTGCGAAGCCGGGGCGGGCCGGTATGCCAGTATGAAATAAATACGAAAATAGCAAATATTTAAAAGTTAGGGAGACAGTACCTACCTACCTAAGTTCAACGTACATTTTTTCAATACACAGCACATATGAGTAGTGAGTAGATGAGCTTTGTTCTTTGTTTGCACTTCTAATGTTGCTTGTGTCGTGTTGCACTTCTAATGTGTAGATGATGGTAGGCCACATGCCGTCTACTTAGACTGTCAACGTCAACCGATCAAGGTTTAGTAAAAAAAATACTTACGCTTGTATCTCAACAGGTTTCAACAAACGTCCTCTCGAGTAGACAAACACTTTGAAATAGCGGCCTTTGTGGTAGACGGTGATATGGTTCGAATCGTGATAATGCACGATCTTGTCCGTTTCAACGCCAGGAACACGTACCGTGTTGAACAAACGTTCGTATTGCCACGAACACAAAGGCACCATTGACTGCAGCATTATCTATAATGTAATCATAAATGTTAATAATATTAATTTAGCCTGCCACGCCTGACAAATATATATAAAGCAATATAACGCCTGACACATACCGGTTCCAGCTCCTGTCTGTCAATGAGCCTTCTAAACTGCAGACACAGGTGAATGACAACACCAGCTCTGGCTGCTTGGCTGTTGGTGGGCTTCATCATAATAGCATCAATGCCGTAAAAGTTTGAGTTAACCATTAATGGCGATCGTCCACGCAGGTAGACATATTCCTCCCACCAATCGGAAACATAATTGGCCGACCACCAGGACTTCAATACCAAATATCTTTGTAACTTTACGGCTATTGTGTTTTGGAATTCTTTTGCCATACTCTCCACGCGTTTGTAGTTTTCATCATCCAACAAGGGCCGAACACTTATGAGGTACTGCAAGTAAAAACAAAATTTATTAAAGGTTCTGTTTTTAAAATTAAGTACTCTAATATATACCTAATAGATAAACGGATAAGATATATTTAAGATAAAATGAAAAATGAGTGATACGTTGGTAAGATAAATTTATATAAATTTCAGTTATGTACCTGTATGTTGCAATCTATTCTCTATGTATACCTACTATTGCAACATAGTATGCTCTATGTTACTATCTACTTTATCATAATTGGTTGCTTTAGAAAGACATATGATGATTGCCTTCTCTTATTCAATCTTTAACAAATATGAAATTAATTTTGGTCAAAGTATTAATATTAAAACATATAAAAGTTATGTTAACTTAACACATTAAACAAACGACATTATGTTAATACATCTATATCCTACCTATATTAAGAAATAAAGTTGCAGTCCATTTCTGTTTTTTTTTTTCTCAGCAAACTTCTTTAAATCACTTAACGGATTTTCATACGGTTTTCATTAATAGAGCCGTTCGATAATTATAATAAGAAGTTAAAATAAGTCAATAAAAAATAATCAGAAAAAAAAATTACAATTTTAATTATGACTAACACAACAAAGATTTCAATGAAAAACTTCTTGTATGAATCTGGATATGTATAAAATGCAAAATAACTTCAACCCTTACCCGTTTCATTGTGTCTTCGACTGAAGGTAATGGAAGTCTAGGTAATGAACCTTGAAAACTGTACAGCTTAGGTTTGTTCCAACCAGACAGTACCTTCACAATACTTGCCCACAACTTTGTTTTCAAGGATATTTTTGAACCGGGAGCACGAGATTCATACATCCAGCCCTGTAATAAACATATTAATAAACAAAAAAAAATAACAAAAGCAAATAAATATTTGTTATTACTATACTTATTCATTAATTTTCTATACTATACTTATTCGTTAAAAAAACGAAACCTACCTTATACATAAGGAGTAGCTTTAGAAGATATCTCATTAGGAAAATCACCGATAGCCACATTGTAAGAGCTGCCAACAAGCAAGCGATCACTTGCCACGCTGTTGATTCGCTAAATGAAAAAAAAGGTAAAAATAAACAATGAAAAAATAATTGATGAGGGACAGAATTTTGCCAAGTAAACTTCAGTGTGAGTGTGACACCAATTTTTACATTGATTCACAACTACCCTTTTTCACACAATACATGCTTAATTAATTGAAAATGAGAGTTATCATAAATAATAGCATAAAAATTTTATTTCGAGAAGTTACAAAAATAATAAAATTAATATTAAATCTTAAAAGGCCGATTATTCCGTCGAAACATAGAGCATGCCGACAATAGAATATCATTGAGAGAGAGCTTTGTCATTAAAATTTATAAATTTGAATTATATGAAAAAAAAAAAAGAAACGTGTGAAAAATTTACAATATGTTCATATACTTGTTAGGTTTACGTACCCAGGTAAAAACGCCAAAGCCTTTTGAACTAAACCGAAAGGTATGTTAAACCCTCCGAAATGAGCTGCCACAAGGAGAGACCACAGCACATACATAGACTGAAGGTGTCCAGGATAGACACCATTGTGAACACTGTTCTGTAAACAATAACATTACAGCTATTTTATCATATTTTTTTAAAAATTGAGCTCTCGCGAAAGATTTGGAACATCGAAAATATTTTGTTTAAAATTTCCAAGTATTAGTTCCGCCAAATGTTTGCCTATAATGTGCCTGTCCTGTCAGGTCGTCTGGCCTGGCCACAGGGCGTTTCGCCAAGATACAACATCTTCCTCGTGGCCTCCATTTGAGAAGACAGATGTGAGCTGTGTGAACCTGGAACCCATTTTTTTTTTCGTTTGTACCTCAATGGGTTTGGAGATTTGTACAAACCAGTACATACTGAGTACAAACGTATGCATTTAAAAAAAAATCGATTACTTCATGTCGGCTTCCAGGTTCACACATCTACAGAATATGTGATGTGCTTTGAGATTCAATTGTATTAATACATTTGAGAAATCTACTAAAACTTAGGTACTTCTATTGGACATAAAGGAACTCTTAGACATAAAAGATCTCTTCCAGAACTCTTGGCCATAAATCCCCATATTAATTCATTTTCAATTAACATATGATTTGATCAACATAAACTCGGGAAGAGCGAAACGATCACACGGGACGTTGTAATCATCTAGCCACGTATTACAGTGGTGACCTATTATAGTTAAGTATTGTCATGGTCAAACGGCTCATGGCCACGATAAACACAGGCATTGTAACTGAATCCAGTGATTGCTGTTTGCTACGTGAAGTTATTACATAACTTATCTGAATACGAGTAGATACTGTTGCCAGTATGTGATGATTACCTACACTCTGAAATTTTATATATTACATTATTTCAATAAAAGATAATGCAACTTATCTTACTAGGTAGGTATCATCAGGTACTTTTTAATCTAACGTTCAATTAAAGATTTCTAAATTATCAATTAAAGTTTGGTAACATTATATGATTGTATATTTAAACCCGACGCAAAAACAGGATTTTGTAAGTTTGACGTGTGTCCATGTGCGTATCTATGCGTCTGTCTGTGTAATTGTAGCTTCCAAATGGATGGACCAATCTTTTTGTATAATGTGTATCATAGTATTTTATACTTTTTATAGATATAATATTTGGCTTTGGTGTGAGGGTAGGTATATTTCAAAAGCCACATCTTAGCTTGAATAAAAATATTAAAAATTCAGAAATATTTTTGGTAATATATCTAATGTTCGGGGAAAGGAATTTTATGTTTCTGTTAATTATTTCTTATGATTAACAAATGTTTGTTAGAGAAATTTCATCCTGAATAATAATCAGGATGAAATTAGTGTAATAAAATAGCGAGTGTTTGTTTTTGTAATTTTAGTAGCTTCAAGTCCCGGGCGAGGCAAGTGAGTTTTAGAAAATCTTTGAATGCAGTTTTGTTTCTTTTTAAAAATAAAGGAGTGTCTCTTTTATGTAAAATGAGCCAACTTAAGGATTTAAGGTAGTTTTCCTCCAGGGCCCGACTTATTTTTCCACACTGTATAATTAAAATAGTATATATAGTTATTATAAAATTTAATCAACCTCTCATAACTTTGTATATTGTTTAAATGTGTTTAATTTAAACAAAATAACTAGGTATAGTTAAATAAGTTAGAACATTGTTATAAGGTAATTAAACTCACTACGATCAGGGTTGAAATATTAAAATCTATAGAAATGTGCCAAATATGTAATTTTTAAGAAATAATATAAATTTTAATGAAATTTCATAATATTTGACTAACTACCTTTACTTTTAAATCAATATTATGTAATAAAACATAATAATGCAAAAGATCTGTCCAAGATTCACCAAAAAGTAACGGATACAGATATTTTTTCTTCCTAGGAATTTGCCGGTACAGATACTGATATTTGGCACATCAATAATATAATAATATCTCCAACTTACTCTGAAGCGTGCCAGCCGCTTTCGCCAGGATCTCAATCCAGACTCCCACACGAGGTAGAGAACTTCTCTATCAAAATTCACATCCCAACCATCGTGAGTAATTGCAAATGAAAATGCAACAGCAGAATGAGCTTCCGCCATCCTCACTCAATCTGTAGCAAAACAAACAAATTATAGAAAAAGAATACTCACACAATTTCTACCATCACATTTTTTAGGCAATATGTAGGTAGGTTATAAATCACACAAATGTCTACTAGTGTCAGACCGAAGGTCAATTTTTGACCAAAGCCAAAGTCAAAGCCGAATAATCGGCTATCATCACAACCTTCGACCGAATCCGAAGCCATATCCGAAGGTTTAAAAGCTCTAGGAAATTTTGTTCAAGATTGGCTACAAGCTACAATTAATAAGAGAAATGATTTTAAAACTGTCATATTGAATGTTTATATCAACCGTATAATATATAACATAGAAATTAATCATTCCTAGAAGTTGGTTTTGAAAATTTTAGAAAACTAAAAATAAAAGTAAAATAAAAGCAACCATTACAATAATTATAAATAATCAGATAATTACTGTATTATCTGCAACAGGCTGACAACAAGTTATAATTATATCATTAGATCACATTAACTAAATATATTTGTATTTAGCCTTCTCTCTCAAGAACTTCATAATGAAAACCTTAGGCGTAACCTTCTGCTTCGAAGGCCGAAGGTATCGCCGAAGGTCGTTTTTTTGGCTGAAGATGGCCAAAGCCAAAGCTGAATCCTCGGTTGGACACTAATGTCAAACCATCTCATAATATACCTATAAATGACCAAGAGCAAACCCATCTCTAATAAAAAAAACATCACATTTTTATGGACAATATGTAGTTGTAGGTAGATAATATAATGGATTGGATTTTATTAGATTAGATGACAAATTAAATATTAAAAATAATAACAAATGTTACATAATGCATATTTTTATTATTAACTACCTATAAGCAAAATTATCATATGTTTTAGTATTTTTTTATACTAATATAGCATTTACCTACAGAGAGAAATCAGAAAAAAACACTTGGAAGCTTTCTATACGTTTGCACACACACATACGTATTATACGCAGTTGGTTGGTGTCAAAGTCTAAACTGAGCCTTGTATACCTAGCGAGTTTTGTCTTGAGGAAAGTGGCAGTATTTATACTTATATATGTAAAATTTGCTAAACAGTGGAGGGCTAATACAATGCTTTCTTTGGTAATTATAATATTGATTAAGCTTAAATAGGTCATGTCACGTGCTAAACGATATTTACCCACAATTATTCTAATGAGAATACATTAAGGAATCCAGTAACGTAACTAGGTGCAAAAATGCGAACATTTACATCTACATTTACAGCAATATTTAAAAATAATTATATGTTTCGTTTAAAAAATAAAATAGTAACTCACTTTCTCGCTGCTAGTCCCAAATTATCAATTATATTATAAAAAACACAAACTGCCACTGCCTACTTTCTTTTCACTCAAATATTTTATATTATACTAAGAATACTGTAAAAGTGATCAACTTAAAAACATTTTAAATATTTTTTACATTAAGAATAAGAACAGAAACCGAACTTTATAAAACCGAACCAAACCAAACCAACCAATAAATAAAAGTGAAGTGAAGTGAAATCAAGCAGTGTGACCATATTTAAATAAGTCATCATCATTATGCTAGGATCTCCTCAGTAAAATCTGCTAAATTTTTTTCAAAAATGCTAAAATTCTGCTATTAAATAATATTAATCTACCTACCTCATTTTGGAATGCCTGGTTTTTACATATTTTATGTAGCGCACTATTTTAAACCTAACTTTAAGAGCCAGACTAATCCGATGGGCCTAACATCCTGCCAGACTCGACAGAAGTTCCGCTCTGAGTATGAGTTCACGGGCTTCATTGCGACTGAGCGTATTAGATACCTATATAAAAACTTTATTATAAGATGCTCCAGGAAAGTAAGGATATGGTTTTAAGGAATTGTTGTTATGTACTACATTTTGCAAAGTAAACAAAGTAACTTAACTTATATCGGAAAACTCGGAAAAGTCAACTTCAATTCGAAAAGAGTCTTGAACTCTTTGCATGTTTACTTTGCAAAATTTACTACATAATAACTATGCTCAGGCTACGCTACGCTTGGGAGAAGAAAGCTTTGTGATTGGTTAAAATTTCATGTGGGCGTTATAACAACCAATCACCGGACTTTATTTTTTTCGTTTCGTAAGTACGCAAAGGGAGCGTTTTGCATTGGTTTGCTTTTGGCTAGTGCCCCAAGATATAAAAATAAAGTTATCGGAACAGAAATTTACGATATTATTACCAATTATAGTATTTATGCCAAAGTAAGCTAGATTTCATTAGTATGCCAAAAATATTTCAAATGGACTAAAAAATGCTAATTTAGCATCAAATATGCTAAAAACGGTCACACCATAGAATAAAGATAGTGTGACCATCTTTAAATAGAATATACTGCCCATTTTTGGCTGGAAAACTGTCAAATGCTGCCAAAACCGAAACGAAGAAACACCAAAATCTTGCTACTTTTTTAAAACCAATAATACCTAACGGAACGGTAGCAATACTAAATCTATGAATAATACCAACCAATACCAATAAGGACAATAAATAAATAAAAATATATTATTTGTACTAATAAAATTAAACTAAATTATAAAATTAAACATTAGCATTCTTAACTTTTATCTTTATTATCTTAAATTAGATTTAGCCATCTGTTTGACCATTTTTTTTGCTTTGGTTCATTTCATGGGCATATTACTCGTAATAAACAATAAGTACTTAAATTAATTAAGTCTTTTGATAAAGAAAGATTCAAACTTAAAAATAAAATTTAAAAGATTTTTTAAAGATTTAAATTAAAATGACATTTGTCAATTTAATAGTAGCATACGCTCATCATATCTGTATCATAGTCTGCCAGTCAATAGACATAAAAATAATTTGACAACATCCTGTCCAGTGGTATACTTATATGTCAGTGGTGGCTTCATGTTATGCTGGGACTAAAAGTGAGTGACTAGATATATACTATTGAAGAGCATTTAGAAAAATAAATTTTCTTCGATTGTGATTAAATTATTAATATTTCGATTGTGTTCTTCTTTAATAATTAATAATAAAAACCTGAGCATTATTAAGCATTTTTTGTGGAAAAAGTTAGCATATTTCTCAATCACTGACCTGTAAATAGTATATTATTATAATATATCACTGGACAGGCTGCTGTCAAATTTCAAATTATTTTTATGTCTATTTGAACAACACCATTTTGGCGCTGTTAGCTATGGAGCGAAAGTATCCGGAACTAAAAATAATTTAAATGCATAATGAAAATTGTCCATTGAACATTTACAGTACCTACACATTTCCTCTTGTTTCAAAACTCAAGCGGACACAAATGAATTTGAAGACTTTAGATTCATATTTTTAATCGTAATCGTATTTTCCAGTATTTTCCAAATGTAAATATATTGCCAACTAAAAAAAACATTGTAAAAGTGAAAATGTTTTTATATTTTTCAACTATAGCAACACCGATAGCCCGCCACGTTTTGCCATTCGCCAACTCCAGTCTAGGGATGTACCAAAATTATGTTTTCGTCGATACGAATTAAAAATCAGCCTCTCAGTACTCGGATAAATCGAAAATTAATATTTCGATTTCGAAGTATCATATCGAATAATTTATTTTATTTTAAACAATACAGCGTTGTTATACTGTAATTTAAAATAGTACTGCATAAAACTTGAAGTAAATAATATTTTCCAATAATACTCATTGAAAACAACTTTGAAATTTGTTTCTAAATTATACAACAGGAATGCTTGTGGAATGTTTCCACTGTATCTTTCTTTCTTTCATCTTCAAATATCTTCATCCGCTTCTTCAAAAATGGCTTATTTATTTATTTATAAATAAATACTGCACTTTATTCACTTTATTAAGTTGCAGCTCGTCCAATCTTGCAAAACGGTTTACTGTTTACTGCACTTTTTTAATGTACACTCGACCGCAATGCAAACGATTTCTGGACAGTAGCGAGTAGTTTAGCTACTGAATTTCTCGCAAGGGCGGATCCAGCTTTGGCGCCAGGGGGGGGTCACATAGTCGTGGCCAAGTCAATAGTTTTGCATCGAAATTTTCCAGTTTTCGCTGGGTGCTTTTTAAAACTTCATCGAAAACGAAGATTATTTTTATATACATTCATTCTGTTGTTTGCCCTCGTATTTTATTTTAAAGAGCATAAAAATCAATTTAAAAGAGTTTACTTTTACCAAATTTGCACTGTGTCATGAAGATACACCTGTTTTCATTGTGTGAATTTATCTAAGATTTTAGGTTAGGTTAGTTAGGTTAGTAAGCTTATGCTCCTCAAACTCCCTCGTCCAAAAAAAAATTATGTAAGTATAAATCCCGGCACGTAAATTGAACCAAAATGGCGGTCCGCGCAGGTGAAATTATGAACTGTGATTTTGAACAAAAGTGTTAGACGCGAATGCTCCGCGGTTAAAGAGAAAACCGTGATATCGTCGTATTTAAATTATCTATACGGTGATTTTTCAAGTTATCGTCGTTCAAAGCGAAAAGTCACATTTGACTTTGATAGTTAATTACTCAGGTAATAATGGTCGTACAGAAAATTAAAGTAGAGTTTTGTAAATTGCAAAACATTCCCTACAAGGAGCTTAAATCGGATTTTCATGAAACATTTTTTTTTCAAACTGAAAATGTTTACCGAAGAAAAGGTAAAAAACTGCAAATTTAAAGATATTTGGATAACTTGCAATAACTTTGCAAATAATGCAGATTCGAAAAATCTTTTCTATAGCTTTTCAACCTCAATATGTCCTGAAAAAACCCTGAAGGTTTCAAGGTGCTGAGATTTTTTTTTCTTAGTGTCCGGAATATTTGAAATTATCGTTTTTGCTGAAAATCAAGATAACGGGCAATTTTTCATTTTGTATTCTTTAACAAATTATTGCTAAAAAAACTCAAAAGTTTAAACGGTTTTATTAGCAATAACTCATTTTTTTTCATTAGAAGTCTTTAGTAATTAAAAAATTGAAATTTCTTTTTCAAATATTTTTCCGATACTTTCCTGTTAGATTAGGTATATAACAGATTAGGTGTTAGATTAGGTGTTGTTAGGTATATGTACCTACTTAGAAAAAAAAATTAAAAGACTTTTTATTTTTCAATAATTAAAGGCTTCTAATGAAAAAAATATGGATAATTGCCAATAAAACCGTTTAAACTTTTGAGTTTTTTAGCAATAATTTGTTATGGAATACAAAATGAAAAATTGCCCGTTTACTTGATTTTCAGCAAAAACGATAATTTCAAACATTCCGGACACTAAGAAAAATAAATCGCAGCACCTTGAAACTTTCAGGATTTTTTCAGGGCACATTGAGTTTGAAAAGCTATAGAAAATATTTTTCGTATCTGCATTATTTGCAAAGTTATTGCAGGTTGTCCAAAGTTTTGCAGTTTTTTACCTTTTCTTCGGTCAACATTTTCAGTTTGAAAAAAAAAATGTTTCATCAAAATCCGATTTAAGCTTCTTGTAGGGAATATTTTCACAAAACTCTACTTTAATTTTCTGTATGACCATTATTGCCTGAGTAATTAACTTTTAAAGTCAAATGTGACTATTCGCCTTGAACGATGATAACTTAGTGACAAATCATCGTATAGACCTCATGAGGAGGTCAAGTTGTAGGGAATTAAATTATCTAAAAGAGCTTTACAGTGCCATTACACAAAAAAATATTGTTACTGTTACTACAGCGATTTCAAGATGAGTAAAAATTTTGAAAAATTTTTTTTCGTTGGTTTTCTGACGATTACTCATAAACCGCTAAAGAAAAAAATATTTGAACCTCGGATTCAAAAACTAGAGACTTGAAGCTACAATTTCCTTTTTTAATGAGCACCGTACGACCATTTTCTTCGAAGTTACAGTCTGTTAAAAATCATCTAAAAATTTGCAACTTTTTTTATTTCCTTTTTTAATTGTTGCGTTAAGTGTATTATTACTAAAGTTTAGTCATTCCGATTGAGGTTAGGTTTAGCTAGAAATTAGTCGAAACAGTGCGCGCAAGTATCACACGAAATGTGATGAAAGGTGGCACCGTGGCGGTGGCGCGGTAATTTTCGATGCGTTCGTTCCCGAATAATGCGTTTGCCGTCAAACAAAGTATTGTATTAAATTAATTAAATATTGAAAGTACTTCAATAAAATCTATATTGTGACAAAAATATATAAAAACATTATGTTTAACAATTTTAATTATTGGTCCACCTAGGTCCTGGATCCAGCCAGGGGGGGGTCATGACCCCCATGACCCCCCCCCTGGATCCGCCCTTGATTTCTCGTCACTGTACTAAATTACTAAAGTAGTTCGAAAAGAAGCCCAGACACTGGATATTCCAGCAAGATTCTACGTCAGCTCATCGAGCGCTAGCACTCAAAACTAGCTAGTGGCGCGTGAAATTAATTACGTCCGGCATAAAAACTGACCGATTTAAATATCAAAAAATGAGTATACTAGCGTAATATTATGTCAGTAGCTATATCAACAAATTCATATAAATTAGCAACAAATTCCTATATAGTTTTCAAGTCCGGCTTATGAACCGTAATATACCAATACTGTATTTAAAAAATTAATTAATTAATAATTAATTAAATTTTTTACCATAAAATTATTAATTATAATTATTTTATGTAAAAAAAAATCGATCTCCGTTGGAATTTAAGGAAAGAAAGTATATATGGTTATTTCTCTGTTTTTTTGAATGCAATGGTGTGCGAAATTTTCAAGTTAATCCGTCGGCTAGTTTTCGAGTTTTTGAAGCATACACAAACCGACATAAGATTTTTTATATTTATAAGTTCCTTTAAGTAAAATGGAAATGATTTAGATATCACTTACTTTCAGTAACGTAATCTGTATCGATATTGGACTATCGAATTGTTCGATCACCGCACGCGCAACACTAGTCGAATCAGTCAAGTCAAGACCAATTTTTATTATAGCATAGCTGTTCACTCGGCAACGGTGATTTGGAAGAAGTTTTTACTTTTCCACGTGATTATTCAACATGACTGCGATTCCACCAGGTCCTAATGGTCCTACTTATAAAATTGGGATAGTGAAGCAGGTATTTTATTTCTCATAATAAGTTTTCTCATAAAAATATACTTTCGTTCGATACCTCGTGCCGATTATATCCATCCACTTTGCCCTGTTGGCATCATGTCTATAGATCGCCAACGCAATATTTTTCACTTTCAATACTTATTTTATGAATTATTACATTTATTAATAGAGTTTTTGTTGTTATATCAACAAATCCATTTAATTTACGACGTTTAATTGTTTTCTAAACATGTTTAGATTGTATTTTTAATTGACAATTTTCACTTTTAGGTGTTGTCGGGAGATACTATAGTGATAAGAAGACAACCCAGAGGGGGTCCACCGCCGGAAAAAACAATCGCACTTTCTGGAATTACAGCGCCGAAGCTTGCCCGCCAACGTACAGCCAACAGGTAACTATTATCTTCTTAATTTTAGAACCAAATATAAGTTTTAATATATCGTAGCGTAGCCTCTCATTTACCTATGTTAAAAAGCTGTGTTTAATTTGTTAATTGTGTTTGATTTTTGAGTAAATAGGTATCTATATACATTCCACATTCTTTGATACTACATTGATACCTCCCTGCTTTTAGTTTATGACTTTATTAAAAGTATATAATCAAAGTGAAAGTTGAACATTTGAATGTGAGTTTAAATGTTGCGTAAGCGAATACTTCATTTAATGCTGGTTTTAAATTGAATTGAAATAAATAATGAATATTATTTTTATTCATTTATTTATTTACATTTTGTCGGTGTTAACAAACATTTATAGGTTGTAAATTAGAAACAAAGGATAAACTCAATATTTAAAGATAATACATTTTTGTCATCCACATATGGGATCATAAAAAATGTAATTTTGTTCTAAATATAGGAGGCGGGTAGGTACATTGTATGTAACATTGAGTTTATTTAGATCAACTTATATTTTTTTACTTGCCAGCGTGATTTTGCCAGCGCACATTCATAATGTACCTAATTTGAACACAGCTTTTTGACTTGACTACAAATGTAACAAAAAAACTAATTTCAAGCCTCAATAAATTATATATTTCAATAATGTATTCAAAATAAATAATAATAACCAAAAAACCAAACCAACAATGACTCACAATATTCTGATTACATTAAATTGTGATTAAACAGAAATCATAGATACCTACATTGTATAGATTACGGACATGATGGACTTATGGACATAGTTTACCAAATGACATGTACCATAATAATTATGTTGATTTGTTACATTAATGTAATGAGTAACTTAAAGGATTTCGTATTTTAAGCTAATAATAAATCAAGGGAACAGAATAAATGATATCTTATCAATGAATTGTTGACTTGAATCACAAACATTGTTTACATCAAGCGGTGTTGGCATTAATTTATAACTGTAGCTTTGTGAGGTATATATTACTGAGACATACTAAGCGTCTCAGACTTACTTTAATGGTCAATTCAGACATGGACAAAATTACAAGATTAAAAGAAATATTAAGGATGCGTACTGAAATCTGAAAGGATGTGTACTTATCTGTGTACTGAAAATCATATTCTCAAACTAGGTCTCAAGTATTCAGTCAGATGTTTATATTTTGTTTTTGCAAAACAAATGCTAACAATTATGGTAGATTCTTTTTATATATTGCACTCGCGATGTGCTCGCGACTTCGTCCGCGAATTCGAAAAATAAAAAAAAATTATAAGCAATATAACGCTTGAACTCTTGTTGCTTTGTATGAAATGTAAATAATAATGAAATGTATGTCCTTTCTTGTATACCTCAATGTATGCGCAAAATTCCATAATGATTGGTTGAGTAGTGAATGCGTGAAAATGTAACAGACAGACAGAGTTACTTTCACATTCATAATATGGATAAGTATGAACTATAATAGCAATTTAACGACAGGATGTATCCAGTCAAGCAATACACAATGAAAGGATTCATTCTGATGCAGATATTTTTTTTTGCTTCAAACCTTTATCAACACAGTAATAATGTAAATTGTTTTTATTCAATCTTTTGTACGGCTGCAACCTAAACATACAGTCCTGTACGAACTATCGTACATTATGTTAACAGAGAAAAGCCAGGATGAAAAGTATGTTAAGGAAATTAGCTTACAAGGAAGCAACGTAAAGACACGTAAGAGTGTTTCTCTGATTTTAATCAGGTTAATGAGGAAATTTTATTTAAATAAAGCACGTATTACTCTTGCTGCGAGATAATAAGTAAATTAGATAAATTGTTAATATAATGTACGATTGCAATGTGGAAATGTGACAATATAATATGTTGAGAGTTAAAGAAATATATATAAAGAACTTTATGCAAATATTGCAACTAAAATGCATTAAAATTTCTGATGTTCTTGTATTTCGTAATAATTTTTCACATGCAATGTACCTTCCAAAAATCATCTGTGAAAAGTGACGATTAATAAAAATTTCGTAATTACACCCTATACCTGAAAATTAACTACCTATCCTTATTAATATTATAAATGTAAATGTGAGTTTGTTTGTTTGTTACACTTTCAATGCATTGCACATAGAATTACATATACCCAACTTAATGTAATTGAGCATATTTTTTTTTGACAGTGATATTGAAACGAAAGATGAACCGTATGCGTGGGAGGCTCGCGAGTTCCTTCGTAAAAAGCTCGTCGGCAAGGAAGTCATGTTTACTTCAGACAAACCACCCAATTCGGCAACAAGAGAATATGGATCCGTGTGGGTTGGTAAAGACCCAACCAAAGATGAAAACGTGACTGAATCTCTATTGGCCGAAGGTCTTGCGAAGGTTCGAGACAGCAGTAGAAACATCCCGCAGCTAAAGAAGCTTGTGGAAATTGAGGATGCTGCGAGGTCGCAAGCTAAGGGGATCTGGTCTAATGAGCTGGAGGTGAACTATTATTAACTATTTCAACTTAGAGATTTAGGTATTTCTGCATTACTCGATGATGATTACCTACTCGATTTACTTTTCATATTCCTTTTAATGTCCAATAATAATGGCGATTAATCGGTATTCGACTTTTCACTATAACAACTATTCGCGGCATCTATAATTAATTTAAACATATTTTTTTAATATTTTTTTTTTGTTTAATGCTCAAATCATCATTGAGTAGTTCTCACAGGCAGATGTTGAATTTTTTCACAGGAACATGTTCGCGATATTAAATGGACTGTGGAAAACCCCAAGGCATTTGTAAACAAGTGCAGTGGGAAACCAGTTAAAGCGATCATTGAATATGTAAGAGATGGATCCACTGTTAGGCTCTGTTTGCTGCCAGACTTCTACCAGATAACGTTGATGCTCTCTGGAATTAGAGTAAGTGAAATTTACATCGTACTTATAGTATAACGATTGCAAATTGAATATTTGAATACCTGAAAATGTATTAAATTTCAATGATTAATTTCAGTGTCCAGCAGTGAAACAGGATGGCGATTCTGAACCGTATGGAGCCGAGGCTCGCTTTTTCCTTGAATCAAAACTTCTACAGAGAGATGTTGAAGTTACACTGGAATCAGTCAGCAACAATTGCTTTGTAGGAACAATACTCCACCCGCAAGGCAACATAGCTGAGGCCTTGTTGCGACAAGGTTTTGCAAAATGTGTTGATTGGTCACTGGCTGTTATGAAAACAGGTTGGTAACTTGGTACCTGTGCTGTGTAACAGTTCATTTCGAATGACTGTTATTATATATATATTTTTTGGTGCAGGTGCAACATCTTTGAGAACCGCTGAGAGAGCAGCTAAAGCTGATAAATTGCGTATATGGACGAACTACGTGAGCAACGCACCAGTGATTGCAGCAAAGGACAAGGAATTCACAGGGACCGTTATAGAGGTTGTTAATGGAGATGCTCTAGTACTGAAGATAAATAACCAACAGAAGAAAGTTTTCCTGGCCAGCATCAGACCACCTCGTGAAAAGTAAGCTTTCATTTCTGTTTTACGACTTTTTACAGACTCCCACACTGAAAGGAGAACAATCTTAATTTATATTTAGTTTTTTTTTTATATATTATATTTAATCCGACTAATATATTCAGGAATAACACTGATGAGGAAGTGAAACAATCACCGAGGCCGAAGGGATTTAAGCCACTGTATGACATTCCCTGGTTGTTTGAAGCACGAGAGTTCTTGAGGAAAAAGTTGATTGGAAAGAAAGTCAACGTCACCGTAGACTACATTCAACCCGCAAAAGACTCTTTTCCTGAAAAGATTTGCTGCACAGTTGTCATTGGCGGAACGTAAGTATCATTGAACTGGTAAAATAAAATTAAGATAATATGACGTAATAGGAAGTAAGTTTAATTTTTACCGTTCTTACTGTTTTGCAGTAACGTAGCTGAAGCATTGGTGAGCAAGGGTTACGCAACAGTTGTCAGATACAGGAATGACAATGATCAAAGGAGCTCCTGTTACGACAAATTGCTCGAAGCAGAGTTGAAGGCGACGAAAGCGCAGCTGGGAGTTTTTGCCAAGAAGGACATACCCGCTCACCGCATACAGGATACTAGTGGGGATGCCAACAAAGCGAAAAAATTCTTCCCATTCTTGAAGAGAGCCCAAAAGACTGAGGCAATCGTTGAGTTTGTCGCGAGCGGATCGCGCATGCGATTGTACATTCCTAAGGAATCCGTCCTGGTTACTTTCCTTCTAGCTGGGATCACTTGTCCGAGGGCCACTCGTCCACAAGTAGGAGGCGGCATTCAAGAGGCCGAGCCTTTCGGTGAAGATGCTCTGCAATTCACCAAAGAGAAATGCCTCCAGCATGATGTCGTAATAACCATTGAGGAAATGGACAAGGCGGGCAATTTTATTGGCTGGATGTGGGTGGATAACGATAACCTTTCAGTGATCCTCGTTGAGAACGGCCTTTCTACCGTTCACCACACGGCCGAGGCGTCTGAATATGGTCGCATTATTAAAAATGCTGAGGAAAGTGCAAAGAGTAAGCGCGTCGGCCTTTGGAGGGAATACGTGGAAGCAGAGCGAGAAGTTGAAAAGGAGAAAGCAGTTAGTGTGAAAGATCGCGTGGTCAAATACGAGAAAGTTATTATTCCTGAGGTGACCGCAGAAGGTACATTTTATGCACAGAATGCCGACCTCGGTGGGAAGTTAGAGGCTCTGATGGAGAGAATCCATCAAGAGTTCAAGAGTAACACACCACTTCCTGGCGCTTTCACACCAAAAAGGGGAGTTATATGTGCCGCTCGTTTTACAGCCGACGAACAATGGTACAGAGCGAAAATAGAAAAGATTTTAGATGACAAGAATGTGCAAATCCTTTTCATCGATTATGGGAATCGCGAGGTATCTATTTACTCATTTGTTAGTTAATTTAATTCATCACAACGTTATCTCTCGGAAACCTAACATATTTTAAAATAATCTAGTTAATCTTGTTAATCTAGCTAGTTAATAAGCTATCTGTGTTCCAAATTTTATCCAATTCCGTTCAGCCGTTTTTTAGTAACAAACATACAATGTCCATTCTCACAAATTTGTAATGTTAGTAGGATTTACGTTTAATTTTTTTTTTAAACCAGCTGGTGCACAAAAGCATATGACAATGTGATATTTGTTAACAGATAGTGAACTACTCGCGTCTGGCCATGCTTCCGTCCGGTACTGAGCTCGATCCCCCGTACGCGGTTGAATACTCACTCTGCTGTATCAAGTTTCCGTCAGACCCCGAAGACAGGGCCGAGGCGGTCAAGGCTTTGTACATGGATACTCTCAACAAGAAGGTGATGCTCAACATCGAAAGCCGTGGCGCACCGCCACTGGTCACACTCGTCGATCCCGAAACCAACACTGATATCGGCAAGGTAATAAATTTAACAATAATTATCTTCTTTGGTTTTAGTGGTTTTCTTTCTATGACGTGGAGTTTTCTTACGAGACTCATAGTTGGAGTTATTTTTTTCAGTGCCATGTGTCCATTACCGACAACACTTTTTAATTAATATTTTATTTTTAAATTTAGAACCTGGTGAAGGAGGGTCTCGCTCTGATGGAGAATACGCGCGATCGTCGTCTCGCGGCGCTAGTGTCGGAATACCGCTCCGCCCAAGAGCACGCGAAGAGTTCGCGCCTGAACCTGTGGCGACATGGCGACATCACTGACGACGACGCGATAGAATTTGGCGCGCGTCGCTAACCACTTTAATCGATGTCTAAAACAACGTATAAATTTCACACAACTCGGTTAAATGGTGTTTGTTATTGTCTATCTATCATATTATAATATAGAAATTTAATATTTTTATAATATTTTATGATAATTGTGGGAAGTAAAAATGAAATTTTTAAATAGTTAAATAGTACGTCAAGAGTATGTGTTGGTTGCTAGGTCAACATGTGCCTCGACCAATAAATGATTGTCTCTTTTGTAATAATAAATGAACTGACATTCTCACAACACCAATAGTTTAAGAACAAGTTTATGTCGCGGGACCCTAAAAATTTGAATTTTTTTAATGATTTTTTTACTTTTAATGATAGCGAGGAATTCAAAATCGCAACGTTAGAGGTGTTTCTTTTTGTTTTTTTATTATTATTATTGTTGTATGTGTTGGTAATTCAGATTTTTTTTAGTTTTAATAGTGTATGAATTCTTAATATAACAGACTCTCCAAAATGTTTAATTTAGAGTTATGTTATCTAAAATGTTTATTTTAAAGTTTTGTGCTTCTGCAGAATACATTTTTTGTACGTTAAGTAATCCTTTAATGAAATAAAGTTTGAAATAAAGAAAATTTATTTAATACTTACAATGTACTGTGTACCAAGAAAATATGAACTAAGAAAATTTCCAGTACCTATTACATTTAGAGTTTTGTGTTTCTGCAGAATGCAGTTTTGCGTTTTTTGTACGTTAAGTAATCCTATAATGAAATTAAGGTTTGAAATGAAAAAAAAATAAAGAAAATTTATTTAATAAACATTGTACTGTGTAAAAAGAAAATATGAACTAAGAAATTTTCCAGTACCTATTACATTTATGTAAAGAAACATGAAATAAATACTATGCAAACTACCTTTTTGAGTTTTTGTGGACATCCCTCTTCCGAAAACGTGAAAAAAGTGAATAGGCATCTTCTGGGTGAGCTCGCTCCATCTTAGGCCTCATCCTTGCCATATGGCTGGTTGTTGGCCAAGAGCTAACCCATCTCTTATAAAAAAAAAACCATACAACTGCTTGGATTTGATCTGATGATTCCTACTCCTTTTTTATGTTTGATCGTCAGACAGGCTGACGGTCCACTTGATGGTCAACTATCTCTAGAGTGTCACTTGTACTACCAGTAGAGTGATACAACGTTGTAGCATTTGTACTACAAGTAGTACTTCTTGGTTGTACTACTGTAACAGAGCGGTGGCTACTGGCTACCGTCACCTATAGTACAAGCGACGCCAACAGGTGCTGGGGCTGCAAGGCCTTGCGCTGCCGACCATAGTATAATTAAAATATAATGAGTTATACCAAAGAGGTTGAATAGCTAATTTTTGGATGTTACACATCAAAAGCCTCTCCCCAAAAGTGGATGCTTGGGGGTACCATGATAACTTCCATTCGCCATTCCAGTGTTGTGTGTAGTAGGCACCTTACATCCCTGATTGTGTTAGAAACCTTTCTCGTTCCAAGTACACGAAGGATTTTTTCGATTATACTCAGATTTTAATATGTTAGTGAAAATAAAACAAATTACATTGTTTACAAAAATACATTTATTCATTTTACTTAATCTGAATCTGGGCCAATGAGCTTAATAAAATCAAGGTGCTATATTATTGAAAAAGAAAATTTTGGCACTTTGTCAATTAAATATGCTAATTTTACATTATGTTACTTTCTTAACTTTCTTCAATCAACTTTGGTAAATTAAGTTTTGATTTTATTGAAAAAAAAGTGCCTATTCACAAAGATATGTTAAAATATTGCTTACAAATTACAATTTTCAAGTCTTCCGATCATATTCTCTAATCGAAGTGTTTTGGAAATCTAAGCCATTTTAAATAACGACAAGCCATTTCAAAAAAGGGCTCTACTCCGAACAACTTCAATTGGCCGAATATTCGGGCATTTCGTACTTTGAAATCATTCTTTTTTTTGTAATACTGGTCTGACTGACCGTCGGATTAAACCTCAACTTGAATGAATGATTTCAGAGTATGAAATGCCCGAATACGTTCTACGCAGACCTGTGATATTGTGATACCCACCGCCCCGGGTAACTTAGAAGTAACTATTAACTACACTTTCATAATTACACAGAAAACAAATTCAATTATAAACTATTTACATTTTAATTTGTACATTCATTTCTGAAATTAATTAATTTTAATTGTAATGCAAAACAGAAATATTCATATTAATTGTACACACTTGGCAGTTCCAAAGTAAATTTTAAACCTACGGAAATTTAATCTTATAAACAGAAAAACAAAGGAAGAATTATATAGGTAATTTCACTAGCTGCAACCTTCCTCGAGAACCACTCTATTCATTAGTGAAACCCGCATTAAAATCCGTTCCGTAGTTTTAAAGATTTAAGCATATTTTAGATTTTAGCATGATTTAAGATTTATACATAGGGACAGACAGACAGCGGGAAGCGACTTTGTTTTATACTATGTAGTGATACACATAAAATAATTCTTCCTAAATACACCTCAAGCTATCAAAAACCAAAAGAATGTTTCAAAATATAGAAAAGATACATAAGTACTTTGTGTTTATGACGAAATAATTATAATTAATACCTATGTTCAATTCATATCATATTTACAGCCTTTTTATTCCGACATTCCATTTTCACTATATTTTTAACCACAACCTCAAATACTGGCGCATCAATATCAGTTCGATTTTCAAAACAAGTTTGATTTTGATTATACTTTTAAATTTATTTAAGCTAAAATTTATCTCAGGAAATTTATTATGAAATATACTCATCGAAGTAAGTATTTTTTCTCAGGTGAAAAACAGTACAGGATAAAATAAATATTTTTTTAAATTTTAATAACATATATACACAGTAACATACAGTAAGAAATTACAGAAAAATCACAAGTAAGTACTGTTACATATTTATTTTTGTTGCCAGTGTTCCCCACTACACCAAATATGTCCCAAAAATTTTGCCAGCGTCTAAATTCAACATACTTTTCAAATTATCTTACAAACGTTTATATAAATACTTACATTATATTAAAATAGGACGTCTTTTTTTCATTATTACTCGACACAATGTTCAAATAATTTAAAGGCCCAATATTCTTTAAACAACGGATTCACCATATTCTGAGTAGTTTTTACGACTGACAATAAACTTAGTTTACTAGATTATTTTCACTTCTTTGAATACATATATTAGGGAACGTACACATACTACGTGACCCATTTTTTACAATTTGTTGCTTTTCTTAGTCTCATCCTGACAAAGTTGCTGGATTTTTAACAGTGTGAGACTTCCATCTCCTTTGGATTCTTTTTGGCACCCAAAATTCTTAGTTTGCTTGCGTAGATAGACAAAGAACGCATTGTACAGCCGATCGTACAATTACATTATAATACAGGCACGAAGTCTCGTCGACTTGCTTTTTGTATTTATCCCTTAATGGCACCCTAAATTCGTTTGTCTTTTTTTGAATTGCTTTCATAGACAAAAATAATCCTTATGGCAAATGAATGCACTGACTGACCAAGCGTGGTATTTTGAAGACCAAGGGAAACCCCTGAACGGGTCATATAGTATGGGTACATTCCCTTATTACTCGCTACTGTACAATGTTTACAGCTCTAAGTACTCGGTGTAAAACACCAAATTAAGTTAAAATTGTGCTAATGTAAAAGTATCTACAGTTCATTGTTTGCACATTGAACTTCTAAGAATACGTAATATCTTTTTTTTAGACATACCTACATCACATTATTTTTTTAAATTGCTTATTATTTAAATTGATTTATAATTCAACCTAATGACATTTGTTCATGAAAGACTACTGAAAGGGATATTAAAAAAAACCACAAGGATATAACTAACTACTTAACTAACTGACTAACTTGAACGATGACGATTTTGTCTGATGCCTGCCTCCTTGGATAAATAAATAATGAACATACGACAAAATGTGAGATGGTTATTAAGTAGTAAATAGGTATCAGTAATTTAGTAGCTATCAAGTATCGCCAAGAAATTTTGAACTAGATTTATAACATAAATCGTTTTAACTATTTTTATTAATTAAATACTGATTGAATGCATAATATTCATCCAAAACAAAATTACATTACAATTTGTAGATAAGCATCAATAAGCATCAATCAAATATTATACACAATCATAATTTGTCATAATCAAAAAATAAATAATCAACATAACCCAAAAATAGTGTAAAAAGTGTAACACAGATGTAAAATTTTAAACATATACCTTAAAGCCTACAAAGATTTTTTTTAAACTACATGAATTGTGTTGTGCATAATTGTTGGTGTACAATTGACTTCGTTGAAGAAGTTGACCTCTGATGATAGAGGCGGTAGGCTTTCTATGAACTGCTGCAAGGACACATAATAATCTCTACACGTCCATGTGTCGTCGTGTCCACCGCCAGGCATCACTGCCAATTTCTTGGAGACAGCGCCACATCTCTTGTACAACTCTTTCGCCATTGACGGAGGCACCAGCATGTCATTGGATCCGCACACGACCAACGTCGGTGATTGTACTTGTGCCATTTTTAATGAGGATGTGTACTGGAAGTTGACATAAATAATTTATTAGTTTACAGCGATATTTTATTATGTTTATTTCTGTGGTAGGTATATTAAATAACCAGCAACGCATCACTAGGAAACAGTACTTTTTTACTGGCTCTGCTGATTATGAAATGAACTGTATGAAATTATGTGCAACTCTTAATAAGTTGTATTTTCGGTACTGTTTACAACTGATACATTCTAATTTTTTTATGTGTTACAAAAATGTTTTATATAACATGTGTGGCAACTATCCACCCAGTTGCCAACAGGATGAAAGGTACATTATGTCCTTTTTCTGGAGCCCTCACGAGCATGCAAAATTTCATGACGATTGGTTCGGTAGTTTTCTAACGAAGACCAACACTAAACTTGGTTCTCTAATACATACGAGTATAATACTAATATGGCAGCAATCATCATTATCATTTCAGCCACAGGATGACAACTGCTGGACAAAGGCCTCCTCCATGATTTTCCAATAGGTTTGGTCAGATGATCCACCATTAACCACGTAAAAAAATATCCCACATGGGCCGAGTAAGAAATCCTCGGACAGGTGAAGCTTGAACTGATGCTCCTCGTGGAGCCCGCTCGGAGTACACGCTCGTGTGTCTTCTTAGTTCGTCAGCAACAATCCCATAAGTCATGCAAAGGCCGGTGGTGAGCCCATGAGGCCCATAGTTAAGAACTACGTTTCAGCGTCATGTATCATCACTGGCATTGACACAATTCACATCATCACACAGCAATTTTAGACTGAGCTGTGTGCAGCAGGGAACATTCTGTGGCTGAGATGATGATGATGATCTTGATGAATAGTTATAACCTCTTAAGTATCAGGCCAATTTTGCAACAATTATGTGTGTATAACCATTTCATAATTAAGTCACAATTTTATGACCTACCTTGTTTTTGTGAAAAATTTGTGGCAACCAATTTAGACATCTCCACTTGAGTATAATTTTAGCCATGTCTGGTATACTCGTGAAGGTATTTTCTACAATCAGTGCCCATATTTTATTTTTGTACTCGTGCCTTGAAGCCAAATCTATTGCTACTGCGCCACCTGCAATTAATTTTATTGATTTTCAATTAATTATTGCAATTAATTACTGATTGTTAATTGAAGCAGTTAAAAACTGGAACTTTTCTTGTTTCAAGGGACGTTCATCCAGCGTTATTATCCAAACTAACTATTTTATTTGAAATTAATTAATAAAAACCTCACCTAATGACCTTCCAAAAAGTATAACTTTACTCCTGTCTATGTCATTTCTTGTCATTATATAATCAAAGACGGATTGTGCATCAGTGTACAGACCATGTTCAGATGGTGACCCATCTGACAAGCCATATCCTCTGTATTCCACCATTAATATGTTTATATTCAGCTTGTGGTAAAATCCAGACACGTTTGATAACCTGTAAGTAGACAAAGGAAATTTCAAGGTTAGTTTTGAAATCTCCATCTAGCTTTGATTGTTTTGATGAAAGATGAAATAGAGGATGAATGATGCGCCACATACAAATGCTGTAATTTGCAATCAACAAAATTATGTGGACATTAGATCTAATAAAGCTTTTTAGACAAAAATAATTAACCTTTTCCAAAAGGAAAACCAGAAAACCTGGGTGCTCACTTCACTCGCATTTTCCTAACTAACTCTTTTTTTGTAATTAAAAAATGTCTTTTCCAGTATAAAAGTAATATTACTTGTTATACTCTAATCTTCTACCAAAAAAATCGTGCTCAACCGATGAAAAAAGATGTGGTTAATGTAATTTACCATGTGATTATTAGTTACCCATCTTTACATAGTATAAAACAAAGTCGCTTTTTCTGTCCCTATGTCCCTTTGTATGCTTAGATCTTTAAAACTACGCAACGGATTTTAATGCGGTCTTCACTAATGGGTAGAGTGGTTCTCGAGGAAGGTTTAAGTACATAATTTACTAAGTTACGCGGGCGAAGTCGCGGGCAGCAGCTAGTAATATATAAAAGTAAGCATGAAATATGTCATGGAAGCTATTGAAGCAGTTCTTTTTAAAATTTCTTAATTCATTAAATAGGTTTAAAGAAGTATAGCAGACAAGAAAAGTGCTTTATCAGTTTAGATTACAAATTGCATTCATTTCAAAGTTCGCTAAGACTTAGATTTGAAATAGGTATTGATTACTGATTGGCATAATTTGTCATCGCTAATAAAGATAGCAATAGAACTTGTCACTTTGAATTTTCAAAGGAAAACAAACCTTATCATTCTATAACATACAAAGAATGTTTAATCTTAGGGTGATAAAGCACTTTATTTGTAGAGTTTACAATAGTCAATAGTTTACAGATGAGTCAATATATGAAATGTTTACCTTTGTCCCATATTTCCAGCGTTTCCATGGAAAAATATCATAGTTGGTTTATGGTTGCTATTTGTAGGCTGTTTTATAAGAAACATGTGCAGTTTCAATCCATCTTTGTTAATAATTTTAATGCTTTCATATGGAAGTTTGTAGTAACTTGGTTGTAAAACGAATAGTCTTGAATCCGGTGGGTCATTGGGATAGTATAGCAACATATCCTGAACAGTGTAAAGTATACCTAAAAATACAAATGTTACAATAAAAAACATGTGTTTCTTACTTACCGGGTATAGTAGTTATTGTACATAATACGAGGCACAGTTTGTACCTGATATGCCTACAGTAAATACTAATATCGCCGTAAATAATCCATAAAACCAAAATACTGCAACACTTGAAAATATAGTTATTGTGGATACGACCCAAAGCCTGTACAAAAATATCCGTAATATGTTATACATAACTTTGTTAACTTAATTTTCCAACATTACTTAAACTTGACGGATTTTTTTAAGAAAACTGAACAACAAATACAAACTATATTGATAAAGGTAATTTTGTCTCAAACAAAAGCTGTGGGCTGTGGCCAGCTGTGGCTGAATCACAGATTATAAAGTTATATGGGCTGAATGAACTTGAGTCATAGAGTAACTTATGACTTGAGTGAAGTGAACAATTCACAGATTATAAAGTTATATGTCTAAAGAGAACATTTTTTGCTTTCCACAGATTACTTTTAATATCACTAAATTCAATGACATTTGACATTTGACAAATCATTTAACTATTTGACAAAAGTCAATGTCACAGTAACATATCACTGGTCACAGCACAAACTAAAAGTTTTTATTTTGTATATGTAATAATAATTTGTAGAGTAGAAAAAGAAAAGTACAACATAATTGAAATACAGATTTTATATATTATCTATTATATGTATCTAATAATGGAAAAAATTAAAGGATTAAAGCATTTTGAAAAATCATTAAAATTTCCGATTTTTTTTTAGTGGTTTTTTCAAAATGCTGTAGGTATCTTAGAGAAAAATGCTCGAATCGAGGTTTAAAAAAAGCACTTTAAATAATAATAATAAAAAAATGAATTTTTAATTTCTGATTACCATATTGGTTAGTAAAAATTAACTTAAAACTAAACTTAACTAAGCTGCAAGTTTCTAGTTTTCTAGATCTGTCAAAAAAATTTTTTTTGAGCTACAAGTTCCATGCAATTTCAGGAAGTAGCGTCAGAAAATTTTTTTGCAGATATTTTTGATATCGTTCCACTGGTCTATCATTGTTTTATCAAATAAATTGTTGAATTAGTTGAAACTCACAATTTACCTACATTCTTTGCACTTACCTATTTCCAAATAGGTATGAGATTAAATTCGTTACTTAACCATGGGGATGGGATGCCATCCACAGACATTACCGGAACATGAATAATAGGTAAGATCGTTAGCAACCCGAAATTCAACCATGTTTGGCCACGCACCCGACTGTTCCTTGCTAATGCGTCTTTGATTCATGGTGAGTAAAGACATATTATGTAGGTAGGTACTAAGGCCGGGGGCACGAAATTAGCGACGGCGGAGCGATGCAGCCGCGCCGCTCCGCAGCCGCAGCGCGCGTTTCCAACGGTTATGTACCTACTTATACGGTTTCCAACGATAACGGATTCCAGATTGCATCTATATAATTTTCTCTAAAATATAATCAAATGTCATTCTCGTGTATCTGTAAAATTTGGGTGTAATGCTTGGGGTGGGGGACGATAGCGAGAAGTGGAAGCGGCCTCCATCTCTGCGGTAGGTTGTGCCGCGGAGAAGAGGTTATGGAGTGCTTCAGAAGTGAAGTCCCTCGCTGACTGCCCGAAGTTGAAAATGGGCGGCAAATGCCGCTTCGCCCGGTTGCGGCGGACATGGGGTCGTCCGCAGTCATTACAACACCGGGCAACGAGAGGAGACGTGCTGTGTGTTTCCGGTAGGCGTCTCTTCACGGCGCGGAGGTCACGCTCCGCGCCTAAGCGTCCCCTAACCTCCGCCCATAGCCCGCGCGAAGAAACACCGTGGGTTTTTAGTGGGTAGAAGTCCCACATACCTCACCGATCCCCCTATGGTCGGTGGGGATCTGGTTCGCAGATTTTCCCACGGAAAAAAAAGGGGACGATAGCGGGGCCTCATTTTGTGTGACGTTGCTGTTCAGCACTAAACTGCAGAAGATACTCTGCACTCATCGTGACAAGAAACAGCAGGACCACGACCGGCTGAAACGTCTGATTAGTATCTACCTAAGTAGTACCTATATTCTTCTTGCAGAATCTCTATTCTAGGTATAGAGGAATATTATTTGTCAACACAATAGACATTAATATTTTACCTAATAGACGCACAGACTCCAATTTCCCGCGTCACCAAAGCGGAAATGTCTTCGTGTTATTGATTTTACAAGTGTGTGAATAAACTTTAGTGATGTCCCTGGGATACCGAGGGTCTTAGGTATGTAGTCAGCTAAAAATTTAAGGTTTATTTATTTAAAATTTTCATTTCCCTACTTTCAGTCACTGCAGACATTAAATTTTTTTAAACTTGTTTCATATTGGAAATTAAACAAAATCACATCAAACAAATTGTCAGACAGGCTGACAGTTCTTTATGTGATAGCTGGTTACTGTCGTCTATTAACCACTACCATCGCCTGCAGAAGTTAGGAACAGATAGGTTATAATGACATGACATTCCTTACCACTTACCATACCGAAACACAAGTAAGTACACATATGCTATTATTTCAATGTGGTTTTCTGTCTCGTTACCTATACCTATTACCTACCCTTACAATCAGATTACCTACATTTCAAATTAAGTAGGTACCTACGTCCCAAATCTATGCGACGTGAAGGGAAAGTAGGTACCTTAAATATCGTAGATAGGATATTTTGCTAAAAGAAGACTATGTTATTTTTAAAAGTTAGTAATACTGCATTCTAAGATTTTCTAAAAATTACTTGCTTCGTCCGGGAATCGAACCGACTTAAATGTGAAAAAAAAATCACCCGTATTTTTATGATGCCAATCGAACTTCTGTAATGTAACATAGTGTCTTAAAAGAAAGGAATAACGTAAAATTAATCATTTTAATCAAATTATTAACATATCTAGGTACCTACTTGAAACTGCCGAAGTCAATTGAGTAAAGTATTAATTTTTAGAAAATCTTTGAATGGAGTAAGTATTAGGGTACCTACTAACTTTTAAAAATAACATAAAGTCTTCTTTCAGCAAAATATCCTATCTACGATATTTAAGGTACCTACCTACCTGCTTTCTCTTCATGTAGCATAAGTAGTCTTGGGACGCCCTGTAGATATATAACCTAAGTAATTGCATAGGACGAGTTTTATATTCATTTATTACCTATTTTCATTGTTAGAGGTAACTAATAGCGAAGTGGACGAATGGCGTTAAACTCTTATATGTATTTCTATTGTCTTGACTCTTGGCTATTCTATTGTAGGCTAATTCTATGTAGAAGAAAATATGCATTCACATGAATTTCATTAAAATTCATTAAAAATTTACCTATTGACTGCTCTCTACTTACACTTCCTAAATACTAATACATATGTAGATACCTAAGTATTAGGTACTTAGCTTTACTTTTAAGCTTCCTTTTAGAATTATTTTGCTTTTTGTTGGTTGGTTAAATAAAATAAAATATAGGTAAAATAAAAACTCCAATGTATTTTATTTTCGACTACACAATAAAATTGTACGTAGGTAGGTACAATACGATTCCTATAAAAGTTTTCATCCCTATATAATCTAAGAGTGCCCTAAATTGGATTGCCGAGACCCATTGTGGTTGTGGTTAGAAGCTTGGGGTGCTGTCGATTGCAGGGTAATAAAGTAGGGCGCAAGTGAGAAGACAAATGGGCGGGGCCAGCCGCCCCCCTCTTCTATCTATCTCAATCTCAAATCTCTATCTTTCTCGCTCCCACACAATTATATCGATTTAGGACTTCCGGTTTTGTCCTTATATTCATATATTCGTCCTATTGTTCAAAGATTTAAAAGTAACAATACTTAACCATTATTGCAGTAAGCAACATCATCTGGTTTGCATAGGATAGGTTCTATTTATTTATATTATAGGCTGTTTACATGATAATTATGAAGTAAGAAAAGTTTAACAAGGGTTTTGAATACAAAATGTACATTATAGGTACATACGAACAATTATTTTTTACATACCTAAATACTGGAGATTATCATAATCAAGATCCGTTAGGTATTTAATAAAAAGTGCACGCAGAAATGCACATGTTGCACTGTGTTTTTTCAGCTTGCATAGATCGATGGTTTTTGTACAAATTTACTCACTCGCCCTAGCTTTGTACAAAAGCATCATTTAATATAAATTATAATAATATTATAATATTCTTCATAATAATTGTTCTTATTACCTACTTACTACCTTTTGTGTTTGGATCGTCCAATTCGCAGGTGAATTAGACAACTCTAGTAGGTTAGGTATTATTAGGTAGGGTATATTTTCTGGAGGTTAGACTTCGTTAATCACTCTAGTAGTCCTGTCACTGATCAGTTAATTATATTATCAACTATATCTTTTGCACATGACATCGTCCGCGTCCCTCGGAAACAGTAGGTACCTACCTTATTCTAATACCTATCCTTTTCACTGACAAGGTATAGGTAAGTACGTACAATAATTAGATACCTGTTGATTGGTTGAGTAGTTAGGTAGGTAATAGGTATAGTGTGAAAGCGTAGGAAACAAACAAACACACTTTTGCATTTTTATTTTAATATTAATTTGGATTATTGTATCTTTCACTTATATCAGTTATGCTAACATATCTAAGTAGATCAATGTGACGCATACCTAATGTATGCCTAATAATACCTAATGTGACGTGTAACTAAAGCAAACATTTAATTTTTAGTCACGTATTTGTATGTGTGTGTGTCTCTTACATTAGGTTAAACAATAAAGTGAGTATCGTATCGTATCGTATCACCAAGATAGGTAATAAGTAAATATTTATACAAGAAAATATCACCAAAATACAATTTTGTAAAATTAATCCACTTTCCATGAATAGCGGTTAGTAAAGTGGGATCTGCAATATAATCCTGCGGGAGCTGTGTAAACTCTGTAATATCTACAAGTTGGCCGGACGTTTCTTAAGTAGCATTATTAATATTCCGGAGAAGTTAAAGTCAAGTTAACCCCGGAGTCATAGAGAGCCCAACTTCGGTATCGCTTCTTGAATCTACTTAACGATCAATGGATATTGAATTTATGTCTATCTTGCTTTTATATTAAAATATACCTACATTTAAAATTATACTTTATTTTCTTCTAACTTTCTTTATAACTAGATAGGTATAGCTAATATTTTTTTACCATCTATCAAATCGAAAGTTGTGAGGTTTTTAAATCTAAATTAAATTATTTGAAAAGTTATTAGGTATAATACACAACAGGTCAGGTAATACCAATTTACAATACATAATAATACATTTAGTACCTACATAAATTTCATATGATAATTATCTAAGTATATTTTTCTAAAACATACCTAATGAGAAAAAATAAACATAAAACATAAATTCACAATTTACATTATTGTGTACAGTATATTACTAACATATCTCTCTTAAAATACGTAACATCTTACAACGTTGCATAATACGTTTAAAATCTTAAGTTTAGCAACATAAGTATATATTTAAAGTAAGACTGAGGTGTGGCTGTGTCGTGAATACCTACGGCCATCAGTGGATAATCAAGGCTGTGCTTTACGTGAATACGTGTAGGTACGTAACGAGGTAGTACCTACCTATATTTTCTTTGGGCTTATCCTAAGCGTATCATACGTAGGTATATATTCAAATATACCATAGGTATTTAGGTATTTGATTCTTTAATTATTAAATGGTGAAATTAAATTTTTGGATGTAGATAATACCATAATATGTGGTGCCAATTAAAACAAGTATTCATGTAAATGCTGAAGGATGTAAAGATTTAGAGCTGGTGAGCATTGAAGTTTTAATTTTATTTCTCCCAGAGTTGCTACAATATACCTACCTAATAGGAATATAATTCCTATTATTGAAGACCAATTCGTAACTATCCATTATCATAACGTGTAAGGCTTTACAAGGTAAGTAAACCTACCTGTACAATATAAGTATAAGTTTGTGTTCTATATATATATACATATTAGTAGGGAAGTAAACTTCGCTCAATAAAGTGGTTGCTAACGCGCATGCGTGTCATAGTGGGCGGCTACCTAACTTAGACACTTTATAATGTATCGGGGGCTTAGAAAGTGCCATTTTATTGTATGGATCCTACAAATAATTAAAAAATTAAAAGGGTGGCAGACAGGCTGACGGTCCACTTTATAATTTTATAATAATAGTAGATGGTTTCCGTCGCTTAGGACGTATGCGAGTGCGAGTGTACACCTACTGTCGACCCAAAATTTCTGCAGTTATATTTTTGTAATTTTTAAACCAATGAAAAAAATTGAAGGATCAAAAAAAAATTCGGAAATTTTAATAATTGTTCAAAATGTTGTTGTATACCTATCTCAGTGAAAAATGCTCGAAGTCTAAAAAAGCAATCTAAAGCTGCAAGTTCTAGTTTTGAGATCAGTAAAAAATTTTTTTCAGAGCTACTACATGTTCCATGCAATTTACCATTATTATTAGGTATTATTATTAAATTATTAGGCTTTACCATAAGGTCCACTAAGCAATTTAAAAAGCCAGCTTCCACTATTTCCTTGTTTTGTGCATTGGTGAGGAGTGTTCTTGAGTATTGCTGCCCAGTTTGGTCTCCCTTCTATTCTGTTCACATTAATAGGATTGAGTCTCTGCAGAAAAGACTTCTAAAAATAATTTTATATAGAAATGGACTGGGTCGTACACACCAACGTTATACTGATCGCCTTCGGATTTTCGGCCTATTATCTCTGGAAGATCGACGAAGGAGATATGATATTGTCTGTCTTCATAAAATATTGCACTCGTCCTGGGATTGTTTGAATCTACTCTCGGAGATCAGGATTAAAACTGAATATAGGTCACGCTCTCCCCACTCGGGTCCCTTTTCCATCATATAGGAACAACACATCATATTACAATCCCCTAGTTAGGATGTGTCGAACCTACAATGACATGGTGATTGGATCTGAGGTGGATATTTAAATCTAGATTAGGGTTGTTATTTAAGTAGGCTAATGTTTTATTTGTTTTATTTACTTTTAATAATTAAGTGTTAGTTAGTTAAGTTTACTTAATTGTTATAATTAGTGTTTAATTAGTATTAAGTTAATCATGTTATGCACTCAATTTAGGAATACAATTTAGCTAATAATTTTACACATGTATCTTTGTTTTCACGAATTTGATTGTATTCTGTCTGTGTGCTTTGTTTAATAAATAAATAAATAAATAAATAAATTTCAAGAAGTAGCGTCAGAAAAAAGTTTTTTTTATTTCTTTTTTACTCCACGGGCTTGAAAAAATTTTTTCTAACTAAGCCATGGTCTAGCCAATTGTAGTAAGTAAAAGTATAAATGACGGCATTTAGGCTGACGATTCATATTTTTTTTATTTTGCTGCAAGAATAATTTTCTTAGCAATTATTAAAATTAAAATAGTCGGTCAGCTCAGAGGTTATTTGTAGCGTATAAGTTTAGAAACATAAAGATATATTGTCTGTCGATTTATAGTCATCCCACGTCCACAGTCACTATGACGAAACACAAAAATCAATGACGGGACTCAATCAAGCCCGCATTTTGGCTTGAATGAATAAATTCCACTTAAGAGAAAATAGGACTAACGAAAAAAAAATCGCAGCCAATTCGTCTGCTAACGTTAACAGGTGAACAAACATTCATCTCTTTAAAATGACGACATTAAGACATTAGAAAAAAATGTCAGGTAATCCGTACGACTGAGTAGGGAGTGCACCAAGATATTTGGAAATGCAGCAAGAATGAATGCGAAGTCTGCGTCGTATATTTAGGTTTGTATCATACATAACTTTTAAAATATTTTTAATTTATACCAAACCGGCAACCCGCTCCCGGCTTCACCCGATATGCACAACTCTCCTCGTCTATCCCTCTTTCCAAAAGTGAAAATCGTATTAAAAACCGGAGTTAGTGCGGAGAAACAGACGTTTATAATAGATTAATTAAAGTTTTAATAAAAGATATGGTTAACAGTAACATATACCTACAATTCATACATACTATAATACATACAATACATACTAAGTTGTTTTTCGGCGATTTGGTTTGGTTGCAAGATATCGGTTTTTTTTCTATTTACATAAAAACTTAACTTGGTTTTAATAGGTATATAAACCTTTTGTGAAAAAATTTATCTAAGTAATTGGTGAAAACCTTGTAAACCATCAAAATTCATTGCGTGGTTTAGGAGTTAGAGGTTATACGTACAAATAGACGCGGAAAGCTACTTCAAATTAGAGAGACTATGTAGAGATGATGTTCAAAGAGTACAAGTTTCAAGCACCAAAGTTTCAAAAACCCGTCACTAAATTCCGTCGGACGAACGTCCCGAATAAGCGATAAATTTATCTTACGGGATGAATTCTCTAGTATTGAGTGATGACACCGAATCTTATTCTTGATATAATACGAATTAAGGAGTGTGGTCCATTGTCACCGATTGGGTTAGCCCTGTGCCGTGAAATCACTATAGAAGCATTGACGGCGGGCGTAAATAAAAACATGAGGGTATGTCAAAACTGACCAGATTTGGCAAGTGACGAGTGACGAGCATTGTTATAGTTTCATTGAAATCGGTGTGGCCGTTCGACACCTACGTGGTATACTGAAGTTGTCCATGATTGCTCGATGACAGTGTTTGCTCGTCGGATTGTTCTCGCTGGCAAATCATCCAGTTTGATTTTTGAGCACGCCTCTCATTCATAACTTTTTAGATGCTCCTTAATATATATTTTTTCTAAGAACATTCTATTCTTTTGTTGCCGAGAAAGAGATTAAGAAATTCTGAACCTTGTTTATTACATTTAAATTTTAAAAGATTTTAAATTTAGATTTTGTTGTATGTATGCTAATAAGTAATTAATTTGTTATGAACTACGAGTATAATACTTATAGGTAGGCTACAAAATTTAAAAACAGATATTTTGTTTTTTCGAAAACGGGCAGCTAAAAATTTTTAGAAACACGCAACATAAATTTTATTTGATTTATTTAATCTTAGTCAATCTTAATCTTATCATAATCTTCAATAAAACCAATCAATCATTCTCACTAGGAAATATTCATAAAGATAATCACTAGTACCTATACCTACTGATATAAAGTTAAATAGAAATTATTGGAATATTCAGGCAATACTAAAAACCCGATTCGAGCTCTATTTATTTGTCTTGTGATTTGTCTGTGTTTAATTTACAAATGTAAATTTATATCATGTGCAAAAGTGCTACCCATTTTAACAATAAGGTGAGTTTGAATTGAGTTAGCAAAGAGCTGTTAGGCTAGTGTAGTCCTAGTGGCATGCCGCGAGCGAAACGCGGCGGCGCCGACGCACGTGGCTGTGTTATTGCAGTGTCGTCGCGGCTAATTATTACTCATTTATACTGAGCTACGCGACGCCGATCTTACTGTGGTCTCAGTGAAAAGCATTAGCGATATATTTGTTCGATATCTCCATCAAAAATCTTATTAATATTATAAATGCGAAAGTTTATATGAATGTAATTTTGCATACACGTTGTCTGGGACACCAGAAAGGACATAGGGTACCATTCATCCAGAAAAAAAGAACTGCTCTGAGGGATCATCTAAAATTAAGGAAAATAACTCCTAGCTAAGTGTAATAGCAATAACGATGTAAGGCGATATATTGCTTATTCAACGCGGACGAAGTTGCGGGCACCATAGTACACCTACTTTATGAACGTAAAGACAGATACCGTTTTTAAAATAAATTGCTGACCCCTTTTTACTTACACCGAATGTAAGCCAAACTGAGGAGCCGACAAAGTCACACGCGATTGCCATAACCAAACAAACCGCACTAAGTTTAACCACAGCTTAAACCCAACACTTGACGTTGTCAGTGATAAATTTTATTAAACCTCTCTTTTATTTATTGTTTCTTATATATTATAATATATTTTATGGATATTAAGATATATGTTTATTTAAAAGCACGACAATAATACGAGCGCATAAGTATTTTGTTTTAAATGGACACCCCTTTACAAGTTTTCTGCCTAAAATTTTTATTAACATTTTAATATTTACTATTAACTAGTTGAATTAAATAAAAACTAGTTAACTTTATTTAATTCTAATTTATTATCTATTTTTATATGAGCCGAAATAACCAATTACCAAAGTTATTTCCATTTCGACAGATTGGTCTTTTCTTTATCCTTGACAACATACCTATATGCAAAATTTCATGATGAACAGTTACTTAAGTTAAGACAAGTAAGAAAATATAATTATAACAGAAGTTTCGTATTCCTTGTGATAAGTATTTTTAAAGTTTTTTTTTATAATTCCAAAATATGCCAATTTAGCATTAAAAGTGCCAAAAAGGCAACATAACAAGTTCTAAATTCTTAAATTGTATTATCCGCATTGTAATTATCCGAAATAAATAAATAATTATTATTGACCATTTGACACTGATAGTTTAGTGTTAAGTCATAGAATTGTTGTAACTATACAAACTCCTCGCGACTCTACCTATGTCAATCCTAAATATGGCATCGTTAGTTTTAGTTCGAATCATATATTATTATTAGCTACGACTATTAGTTATAGTTATCTTTATTTACGTGAATATCTTTACATGACTTTACTGTATCATAGAAAATTTTTCAATTATCTTGGAAGATTGAGAAAGTCAAAGTAAATAAACTTGTATATTTATTGAAAAGGATAAACAAATAAATACGAGATTTGAGCTCTGAGAGTAGCTACACTTTACTGTTTATTTTGTTTTATTAACCGACAGTGAAAAACTTTATTGGAAAATTGTAGGTACCTACTGAAAAGTATATTTACACATTTATTATGACTTAGTATTAATAAAATTATTAACCCGCCTCGGTTTGAGACAGATAATGATAAAAAAAAATATAAAAAAAACTTAATAAAGACATTGAGTAATACAGTAGGAATGGAACTTTAAACTGGAAAGAGATTTGTACAAAACACTTTTGAAATTATGTACAGTCTAGGTAAGAACAGGTTCGTCACCTTTAAGTCGACATTTGCTTGCATCAGGCCAATTAATTGTCAGTGATGTCTGAGTTTCATTTCAAACGTCTATCAGTTGTCTGCTTAGTGCTTTAGTTTCAAAAGGTACTAAGAGTCTACGATTTTTATATAGAAATAAATTTGAAAACTTTTCATTCCTCGACTTTACTGTCGAAATATGATTTCAATTATTGTTCGAATTGAAAATAAAAATTACTACTATAACATTTTGTAGAATAATTCAATAAGTACTTACTCGATAGTCACCACGGTTCGATGTGCTTCAAAAGGGATAGGAATGTAAGTTTGTTGTTAACTCTTATGTGACCCTCCTTGACGTCAAAACCTCTGGGACTGTTTGACAGTTAAAAGGAAAACAAAATATTCAATTGAAAATGGAAATAGAAATAAACTTTTTGATATTTAGTTTATTGTTATAACTTGACGACGTAAAATAGGTTAATAATAATAGGTAGGTACTGAAAAAATCTACATCTTTATATACATACCTATATAAAACGTTGCTTGAACTCCTCTAAACTACTGAACCGATTTTGATAAAACTTCGTAATTATGTGGAATTTAGTCCAACTTAAAAGATAGGATAGTTTTTATTGTGAACCCGGGCGAAGCCGGGAGCGTGTAGCTAGTTTATTATAAATTCGTATACTATAATAAAAATTAATATTATATTAGAATCGATGCGCTCCTTATATTCAGTTACAGTACCTATTCTACCTATTCGAAGCCAGGCGTCAAAACTATTTGCAATAAATTATAATATTAAATTTAAACATTTAAGAATGTAGCGGGAACAACTAAGTTTTGACAATGACAGATTTAAAAAAAATGAATTTTTAATTCGAGAAATTAAATAAATATAATAAATACACTTCTAGGCTATCTATATATTTTGTTTACATATAGCCTTCTTATAAATACGTACTTAGAGAAGCGGACGTTCTAAAACAAAACACATAATACCACAATTTGACAGAATAACGACCTTATCGCCTGTACATAAAAGTACAATTCGAACAAAAGCGCAATTGAAGATATGCTCTTCACGTTCCTGCCCTTGTATGGGGCGATGTGTTTACACAAGGGATCTTTGTGTGTGTATTTAATGTTAAAATAAGTCTACTCACCGAAATTAGGCGTGGAGGCTAAATCCAAATTGCAGCTGTTTGCTTTCAGGGCCGACGGCACTAACATTTCAATCCATCGAAAAACTCATAAGGCAGGATAAGTTGAAAGAGGGCTCGTTTCGTACTTACCACTTACAAAATTAATTATACTATTTTTTTTTTTACATATTTTTATCCACCATGAACATGTCTAAAAAAAATGTTTTTGAAATTTGTTTGTTAAATATTTTTTTAATCTGGAAAAATACATTTAGAACATCTAAAGTATTATGTCATATCATGTCTTAGAACCAATAACATGGGTCAAATTTTCTCAAAGGACCCTTTTAATTGACTAATGTAAAGCGTAGCGAAGAAGAGAGTAAATATTTTTGTATTAAAGAAACAAAAAAACTCTCATGATTTTAGATGAAATGTATCTAGACTTTAAACTCTAAATGGCTTAAAAAAACTAAGTAATATTGGTAACATTTTATGAATTTTTGCTTACACACGTCGGAACGTCTGCCCGGCCGCCCCATATAAAATCAATACGGCTGGCTGACGGTATTAGATGATATTAAACTCTGGATAAACTCTGGATTGTACTCGGGGCAGAAAAATCTCTTTTTTAATTGTTCGTTAATTTTGGTTTCAAGTTATCCTGTAAAACACTTTTAAGCTAATTACTTATAGATACCTCTACTTAGCTGGCTTAGAAAGACAGACGCCCAAGAGTTCAATCGCTCACTGACCAAGGCCGGCCAGACTAATGAGACCTACGAATCGATAGTACCTACCTACTTATGTTTGTGGCGTTACCAATCGTCAAAAGTGGAGCAGCACTGGAGCGGCAGTGAACAGAAGAGTGAGCACGACCATTCTCCGTGTGTAGATGAAGAGCCTTAGGGGCCGTTCAAGACTTCAAGTATTAGATACGTGAGCAGATTTATTACAATTATATATCCCCCCCCCCTTTCCCCTTGTCAGCAAAACTAAGCAAAGCTGTTACCCCCCTTCCCATGCTTACGTAAACATTGGTAGGTATATATGCATTTTTCTTTTATTGTATTCTGATTTTTTTATTGGTTCGTGAGCAGCAGTTAGGTATAATTCTATATAATTCTAGAAATAGAATTATACCTAATGAATTAGAATTATAGAATTTTACACATATGAGTTGCCATAATATGTGTTAAATAACTACTGCTGACGTAATCACCATCTAGACCCCCCTCACCCACCATGTCATCAAAAATAAGCAAAGCAAAGAGTACCCCCCCCCCCCTCGCCCCCCTACAGTGCTTACGTAATACTTGAACGGCCCCCTATTGAATGAGTGGTTAGGGTGTTTGTTTGATTTAACGCTCTGTTCCAGTAGTCTCAGGTTCTATTTCCGGCAGTGTCAATTTGGAAATGAACTTTTCGAAGTTGGCTCTAGCTTGGATCTGGAAAGTAGATAGAGGCAGGGTCACCTGCGTTTCGCAGTCATTTGAAATAACAACATGTGTGCTGATGTGTTTCGGTGAGTAGGTAACTGTTGCCAGAGCTCATTACCCTATTTTTTTTCTACGAAGAAAAAAAACATTGTCCGTACGACTTCGAAAATTCTGAATTATTTAATTTAGGAGTATGTACCTACCTAAGTATTTATTAGAATATACTGTGATTATATCAATTCAATGAAATGAGTTGTATTTTTTTTTAAATACAATTAAATTACATTAAGGGCCTCTTTCACCATCCGTCAAGTAGGCTAACCGTCACCGGGAATAATTTAGCAGATATACCTTTGTTTGTACAGTAAAAGTCTCACACATTAAAAAGAAAATAATAAAAAATTTCGCCTATCGAGTGCATAATTTAATAAAACATAAAAATATTTCTAAAAGTAACTAATCAACACTTTACTTGTCGTTGGTGAAAGAGGCCCTAAGTAACATATTTTAAATTTTTTTTTGTGTTTTGTATTTTAAACACATAACCTATATGTATTTTCAGTTGCCAATGTGTTACGGTCTGTGGCTATAAAACAGAGTACCTAAAAGGGAACGGAACAAATAAGCGGAATTTCTATTAAATTTTTTTCCTGTAACTATAACATTAAAGTCGCAGGTCTTTGAGAACCATCAAAGCTCTCCTACAGTGATGTCATATTAAGTCAGGTGACATCAAAGTGGCAAATTCGGCAATTTGCAATAACCTTTTGATCACACCGAAGCGACAACAGATTTATGTGTTGGAGTCACAGAAACCGATCTACTGCTTCCGTTTGAAACAAATTTATGCGATTGCGAGACGGCACACATCTTGCAGTATCCGTATCCGGTGGAAAAAAGATAAATATATGATTTTATAATTAAATATTGACACATATATTAGGAATGTCATATGTCACTTACCTATATCCACTCTTCATTATGACTATTTATAAGTGTAATATAACGTTACAAAATAGATACGAATTAAATTAAAATTAAATTAAATAAATTTTAAACCAAATATAGTTTAAAAAGAAATAGGTAGGTATTCGTTTGGAATATATTACGAATTTGTAGATTTTGCAATGATCTGTTATGAAGATAGAACTCTACAAAAAAGTCTGCAATGAACTTTACTGTTGCAAAATGTTGAAATAAAATATTTTTGTATTCTTTATAAATGTTTATTTTTAATTAAAGTAAATCAATTAAATTATCTATGGTTTTTATGTCAATATATTGTAACAACAATTGTTTATATATTATCAAAATATAACGAGAGAAAATGATTTTCTATAAATATGGAGTCGATCATTTGAAAGAATAATTAAAAAATAAGTCCAAGTATTGTGCGTACCTAAGTCTGAGTTATTTAAGTGATGATACAAGGCGGTAAGATGGCTAATCCCCGAAACAATTTATTGATACCACTCTCAATCGAGCAGCACAAAGCTTTCGATGTAAAATATGCTGATCCGACAGACAGTTTCAAATTGGAACCGCATTTAATTTAAAATTGAAAGGGGTCGCGGGCGTGGAGCGGAGTGATAACGCGGCGCCAGTGATGCATGAGCGCTGATCTCTCGTTGCATGGACCCTGAACAAACCATCGACGGTGAACAATGTGAACAAAGGTTTACAAACCTGCACTAATCCTTGCATTGTGTTCGCGCCACATCGTGGGCGCCACGCTAACCTTTATTCCTCTTTTTATACAATAAAAACTTTTTAAATAATATAATAACTAATGTTTAGGTATAATTTACACATTCCACACACTAAACATAAATGCCATTCATATTATTTTAACATAATATTAATTAATATTTCAGAAGTTCCGGCAGTTCATTTTAAAAGTGGAGTCTGGACTGGATATGGAAAGTAGTAACAGGGCAGCCTGTTTGGCGGCAGTGACTACCCCTCACAGAAGACCACCACGAGCGAATGCCTTGTATTATATTGTAGAAATGTCTCATGTGGCGCTAGCGAGCGGAAGGATATGACGACCTTAACTTAAACTTAATTTTAATGATATAAATCATTATCATCATCAATTGCTGTCAAATATTCACTCCTGACAATTACTATTAAATTGCACGACCAGTTGCAGCCTGAATCCACGCTGCTTTTCCGCGATTTTTACTGTTTAGCTGTGTAACAACTACGAATTTCATTAGCAATTAACATCGTTCCTTTTGTGTATGTATCCCTCTTTCTTTGTCCATATAGTTCAGTGTAAGTAGCAATCCTTCAACAATAAATTAATCATTTCCAACAAGATTTGATGTTGAAAAGTAGGTAATCCTTTAATAAAAGTTCCTCTAAAATATAACAAATTTTGACGAAGGTCTCTGTTTACTCAAGAAATGACATGAATGGATGCGTAAGGGATTCATTAAGAAATATTGCTGAGAAAAACAGCACACGTTGTGAACGCTCACAAATTTTTAAATATAATCGTTGAAAATTGAACTTTGTGGCTTAACGATTTAGAGATATATGCATTAAATAATAGCTCCTTTTTGTGTTACTAATAGAACAAAAAATCAGGGCCCGGACGGACAGGATGAATGGTGTCAAAATGACATGTCAGTGTTAATTTTTTGCATTTTTTTTCATTGCTTGGTGGATTCCGTATCGGCTCGTGTGTTCTGATTTTTTTTTATGAAATTAGTTTTGCTGTGAGATTGAGATAATCTATTTGTGTTGTTTACATTTGAAGGAAATAAAATTAGCTTATGTTCCATTAATATTTAACATTTATAACTATTTTTTTTAATGGAATTATGTACTCAAAGAGCAATAATTTTGTATTTAAAATTATCTTTATAATTTTTTTAGGCACCTTTAATTTATATCATAATAAATATTTAATAAGATTAAATATCAAGTGCCTATATTTGTTTCTAGTGCGATTTTGAATTCACTCATCAAAAAACTGCCGCCAGGCCCACTTCCCAGTTTATCACTGCGGAACCCTTCTTCTAACATTAATTCATTTTTCATCATCCAAGATTTTATGATTAATTCATGATTTCTATAAGAATATACATATTATACAAATTGGAATTTGCAAGTAATTTAAAAGTCTATTTTATGTTTTGACTGGTTATTTTTGGCTTTATACAAAAAATATATACCTATATTAACATGATTCATTTGGGAAACTATTGGCTATAAAAATATAAAAATGGCGCGTTTAATTTGAACAATGGAATACAAGTTAAAAAAACTCTCCGATAAAAATAATGCAATAGACAACAACAAATAAAAAAACAGCACAGCGGTAAAAAAGGTTACCGTGTTTTAGCACATACAAAGGATATTCTTATAAGGCCCACCGTAAGTAAAGTAAAAAAGCACTAAAATACCTTATTGTTAACAAATTGAATTAAATCGGGCACGTAATAATATGTTACATTTTTTTATTTGCAAATTTTCTTAAAAAGGACTTTAAAAAAGTGGTACCATTGCTTGCTGTTCATTTAGTATCAATTTTAAAGGTTGCAAGGTTCAGATTATTGTGTGAGTTTGGTTCGTGACTGCAAATTGTATATTGGTATTGGTTTATTGTTAGTTTTTGCAGATTATAGTGATCCGAGTATTGTGTGCGGCCCCGGAGGCAAATTGGCGCGCGAGGTGGATTATACACCACATTAACTACGGGGTTCCATACTACATAGATGCGGGTGTGATGCCTTGTCTACCTGACAATTGTTGCGCTTTTCGTTATCTGCTACTATTCTATTCTATTATGACATTTTAATAGTCCTTTCTGAACGGTTCATTTCGCAACTAAAATACTTATTATAAGGTATGATTTCTGTAGAGTTGATAGAAAGTTTATTTTATTACTAGCTGGGTGCCCTCTACTTCGAATGCGTTGAAATATAATATCTACCTATATATTTTATAACGGTAGAGCAACATGGCGACAGTGTCACAATTTTTTTATATTTATTTTTATACGATCCTATATGTTAATCTAGGTATAATAAACTACCTGTGTGCCCAATTTTCTTCAAATCCGTTCAGTAGTTTTTACGTGAAAAATCTCGCAACGCAAACTCCACCCTCAAAGACATCGCATTTTTAATATTAGTGGTATGATTTTTTTAATAATTTAAATAATTCCATGCCTCACCTTCCTTATTGCTTATGCCGTAATAAAATTAACCTCAAACATAAACTAATATGGCTCTTCAAGACCGACCTCTGTAAACGAGCCTTGTGTGGATCATTTATTGATTGTCTTGTGGCTTTTTAATGCGTAATATGTGTGCACGTTACGTGGTATTAACACAAAAAGTTGCTAATCATATTAAAATAAGCAATATGGAGCCTGATATGGCTTTTCTATTGCCCTCAAATGTTAAAATTGACAGACAGGTTGACGGTTCACTTGATGGTAGGTGGCTACCGTCGTCTGTAACACAAGCAACCCTTGGATAGATTCACTATAAGCCCAGCAAGGTATCTCACTCTAGCAAACGACATAATTTGGTGTATACAATTTACGACTTCCAGATTGCGTAAAAACGCGTCTATAACAAACTAAACAAACACAGGCGCACGCAGCCGTCTATAAAGCGCGAGTTATCCACATTTAATTACATTCTGGTATTTTTGTAAGTATGGACGGACCGCCGGCGACGAGTGCCCGATGATGCCAGGACCACCCCACCTTCAGTAGCACTGATGCTCTCACACCATTTATTTTCTTCCCGCGACTTCGTTTCATGATTTCGCACAGGGAAAACTAAGTGTTTATCGCGGAGAATATTCTATATGTTTACAAAGATTTGTCAAAAACTATCGCGTTAGTCCAACTAGTTCTACTATTAGTTCTACGATAGAACAGATTGGACAAAAAAATCCAAGTAGTTTTACTGCACAGTATCCAGTATGACAGATTGGATTCCACTGTTTCGTATAATAGAAGATTATAATTATACTTAAAGAGACAAGATTTGTATTTTTGTATGTTTGTACTTTTAAAATTCTTTCACCTATAAAAAGGCCTGCATTATCACAGCAAGTAACATAGCATAGGCTATATTTAATAAACTATAAGCGGACCATGTGGCGTGCAACAGGTAGTAAGTATTTTTTTTATTATAAAACCTGTTCTATGTATAGGTAATAACGCTTTAAAAAAAAAAACATTCAGTTGGAGATTTCGCTAGGGTATATAAAATGAAAGCGGAAAACTTTGCTATGTAGTTTGGTATTATGACTAGAACGGGAGACTGCTAAGCAAGAGCAAACTATTAACAAAACACAATATTATTATAGTTTATTATGTCTGAAGTCTGTGTGTTATCTGTATTAACAGTATATATTAACTTTGTGATTATACCGTTTACTACCAGGGAATATTGTTTGTTATGTACACACTCCTTAATTCCGTTTTAGTTGACAGTAACTAAATGTTTTAAATGATTCGAAGACAAGTCAATGTGACTATGTATACCACCTAAATACCACCATACTTCTTCATATGGAGAGGAGACGTTGGTGCCTAGTACCAGTTAATGATCCTAAGGGCCTCTTTCACAAACTACAAGTAAATGTTGATTATGTAGTTACTTTTCAAGTAGGTAAAGCTTATTGGCGAGTAAATGTCACATTACGAGTATCTTGTGTCAATTTCATTGAAATTACTCTTGAGTAATGCTACTCGAAGATGGTGAAACTCGTACGCTTTCTTACCGGTCACTTTAAATGGTGGTTAGCCTATTTGACACTACTCAGAGATGGTGAAGGAGGCCCTAAGTGTTTAATCTAATACTAAACCTTAGGCAGATTAACTTTTTTATTAAAACAGATTAAGTTCATAGATACAGAGGTGGATTTTTAAGGGCTAACACAGAATATATCGTTACATAGGTATTACCATTATTATAACGATATGGAATATCTTTCTAGTGATCGTACATTTATTAGTAGAAAAAAAGGTATTACAGCAATAAGTACCTACGACTCAAAGCATGCATTTGGCAACCGTAGATTCACATTACATAAACACATTCACATGGCCCGGAAACATTTAGGTAAGCAATAAAATACTCATCTAAAATGCATTAAACTATGCTATACTATGCGTTTTTTAACGCAAGTATCTTTTGGGCAAATTATTGAAAACTAGCTGGTGCCCGCGACTTCGTCCGCGTTCTGGATGAAAGGTTCTTTCTGGTGTCCCAGACAACAGACAGACAGTGTATGCAAAATTTCATGGTGAGCGGTTTAGTAGTTTTTGCGTGAAAGAGTTACAAACATCCATACATCCAAACTAACTTTCGCATTTATAATATTATGATAATAATAATAATAATTAGTAGGATATAAAATAAAGTAACAAATTAAATTTTGTTAAAGTTATAATTAACTTAGATATGTAGCTTTAGTTTGTTAAAATATAAAAAATATATTATTAGTTTTTTTTTTTCAATGTTTTCACCGTAGTTTTATACTAAGACTTTTTCGAATACGTAATTAAGTAAGTATTGCAAATATTCATTACCAACAGAATAGATATCTTTGGTAGAATTAATCTGGTGGGTAGCCTTTATCGGAAAACTAATAATGTAAGGTTTTGGATAATAAACATATACATGAAAAGTTAATTGGTAAAGTTTCCACGCGGGGTTTGAGCGGGAAGTTTATAGCCGAGTAGGTATAGAGGGGAGAGTAAAGCAAACATACCTAAAGCATAAACCGTTCTAACTACGCCCAAGGCGGCATTGGGCCAGGCGAGGGTTGGCGGGAACAGGCAAATATGGCAAATATTTGCCCAAGGGCTGGCAAGCAGCCGACTAATTGCTCTTTAAATACCTCAGGGCCACCCTTCGGCAAACAATTTTTGAAATCGATTTAATAAAACCGACTCCTTCCTCCTACTTTTTTTTAAAATATCGTCTCTCAACTCTGTAGGCAGGATATTACCAGTCAAACAATCTTAAACTCTTTTCTATGAATGAACAAACAAACATTTACTTAAGTAAATGTGAGATCCATTTTTACTGTCACCAAACGCGGTAAGTAGCAAGTTATGTCGTAGGAACCTAATAGAAAAATAGATATAAAAATGTAAAAGAAAAAAATTACACCAAAAATCAGTATTGTATTTTCTGAACTAATAAACCACGAAAATTGCTTTAAAATGTGTGATATAATAACTTTACTATAACAAGATAATAAATGAAACTTATTATCTTATTTTTAGGAATTTTAAGGAGGAACATGAAAAATGAAATGTGAGGCCATTATGTGAACAGTTCGACGTGTGTTTCACTGTTAACATGTTCTATTTTCGTCACATCTATTTGTCACGCATTTCTAATTTGTGTGCTTGTTGAGTTGAAGATTTATTTACGAAGTGAATCTCGCACGTCCGTGTGAACCAATTTTTCAAAATTTATAACTACCTATAATGTGTTATGTGCATTAAAAATTTTCAATTATTTTTTAAAGTCAAACCTTAAATTCGCTAGAAAGATAATTGAGCAATAAAGATTGTATAGCTCTAAAGTCGTGGATAAAAATATATGGAATTAAATGTCGAACAAATTTCAGAAGGTAATTGATTACGATTTTTATTAACTATGTATTTTATTGCAGGATAATAAATATACAAAGATTGAACAAATCCTTAACGTAAAACTTTGTTAACAATAAGAAAAAGAAATTAAAATAACGCAAGCTGTGGCACTCTGGCCCATATGGATCGTATCTGACTACCCTTTCTGGGGCCACTATTTTTGTAATGACAGTTTGCAGGCGGCGAGCGGGCCGGGCGGGCGGCGCGCACACATACAATACCTACACTTCTTCAAACAATTCGTACGCTTAAACACCTAATTTACTCAAACTAAACTAAACTAATATTTGAAAATATACATTGAAATTTAACTAACCCAATTCATCCGTTCCACCTATCCGTACTAACGTTACAACAGGGAAATATCATCGAAATAATATATATTTGCAAGCTCTATATAAATAAAAATGAATCGCTAAATATACTACTTACAATTACACTACTTTTTTTTAAAATAGTCGGACAAAGAAGAAAAAAAAATTGAAAAATAGCGTGCAAAGCATAGCGAAAAATATAGGAAAAATAGCGAAACGCTAGTAGATAATAAGAATTTCTCGCACATGTTTTTTTTATAAATGACTATTTTTAATAAAATCATCATCAATATTCCATGAAGTAAATTAGGCATGGAAGCACTTATCGTGAGTTCTGTTTGATTCCAAAAATCTCACGGTTATATAAACTTTACTAAGTCAAGGATTAATTATAAAGTTTATTTTAGAACGTGTCTATTTATTTACTCAACAAGTGCTTAGTAATCTAAACGTAAACTAAAATATCTACAGCATGGTGCGTTATGTTACCCGACGGACCGTCTTCCGTTCCGAAAACCGCCCGCGAAGCTTGTAAGCATAGCATGCGTAATGCGTATGGGCCACCGATGCATACGAGAGAACATTACCTGACTAACTTACACCGTTTCATTAGAGAAGGTAGAAAATGGCATGATTTCATTAGAGATAACATATATTACATTTATGTATAATTATGTAAGCTAAAATGTACATTTCCATGTGAAGACGGAGATATTAAATCGTAGAGTACTACATTGTTGTAGGTGCGTTGCAGACGCAAGCTTATGATGTTTTTACTCTTACCTACATGATTGTTTACAAATAAAAAAAATACGACAAAATTGATTAAAATTTTTAAACACAGCTTTTAATTCACCTTCTTTCTCTGTTAAAATGGTGTATTTTAACTCCTTGGGAAATTAATGACGACTAATTAGGGTCAAATATTTTTTTTAAATGCAAATATTACATAAGAACACATTTTTCTTTGATATACCTACCTACTTTTAACAAACTTTTTTATATTTATTTGACTGTTTGACCTTGTACAAAAGTTGAACATTTACCTATGATATTATTTCATTGAAACTCTAAATGGAAATACGATCCAAAAATGAAGAGTCGTCAAAGAAAGTAGGAAACGGGAGTATTTAATTTAATCGTGCGATGACTTGATGTCTGACGGTGGCCAGTCCCGTGCCAAATTAGACTGGGTAAACCAAATATTTATTTAAGTTTCAATATAAACGTTGGAGGTGAGATAACCGTCAAATGAAATTGCATTTCGACTAGACTGCGGGTGGCGCGGACCGCATTTCATTCTTCAATTACTTTTACTATAGGTACAATTTCAGTTCACTTTAGATCGACCGTTTTCAGTCACTTTTTAAGTAACATTTTAAAATAACGATGATGCAAACCTAATGCATATTGTATAATTAGGTTTATTCCGTAAACAATGTTATCTATACCTACCAATATAAAGGAAGAGTTTTTTTAACATATTTTTTTTCAATATAAGCAAGGCTTTTTTTTTATTCAATATAATTCATTGCACATAAAATGATTTCTCTAGAGTAAGACTAGGTATTTGTTATTATGTCTTATATTAATCTTATATTATTATTTGTTATTTAAATATAGCTCATGTCTCACAATTATATGTAGCTCAAGAACAGCTACATCTAATTGTGTGTATATATAATATATGTGATGAATTATAATTAAAATTATTAATAGAAATAAAAATAAATTAATTATTCAGTTATCTTACGGTTTAGTCTACGTAAGCTACTTTAGACCTATGACTTGGTTGCAAAATATAAACTTACCTAATTAAGTTTTACTAATAGTAAAAATCGCATCAAAACCGTTGTTTGTTATAGGAGGAGTTAGCAGTCATACGGACTGACACGGAAAGCGCCTTCAATTTATACTAGGTAAGTAGGTAAAGTTCGAAGAAGTAAAATTAATTATTATCCAACAAAATAAAGGATGAACTAACAGTTTTCAAATACATAGTGATGAATGGAAACTTGGAAGTAGAAATTTTTGAACAGAATAATTTGTACCAAGTGAAAGCTCCAACATAATTTGTGTAACAGAATGAGTGACAGTTGTGGCATTTAGGTAGGTGTGAGTTTATTCGAGAGGGGGAGCAAATTGAAAGGGTGTGGACGCCATTTTGGCTTCAATGTATTTTCCGGATCCTTCCGATGGAAACGTAAACATCGTACCAATATCGACAGTTGACTGTTTGTTTATTGATTTGAAACAATCCATTCGATCTACAACTACAGTTGTTTTTGCGTTTATTTTTAATATTTTCTTCAATAATATTGAATTACAGATATTGCAATGTCAGCTTTCAAAACGACCAATTGTTTTTATGAGTAGGTACTCATACCTACAATAATAGTGAAATTTAGGCATTATATGAAAAAAGAAATCAATACTTACCTAACTTGCTTAAAAGGGGTTTAATGCCGAAAAAGAGTTCAAATCGAAAACCCACTGATTCAAGTCTCTTAGGGAAAAATACTCTAAATGTCGTTAAAATATTAAATGGAATATAAGATATAAAAATCGAAATAATATATGTCTGGATGTAAACCTCGATTGTTTAAATTTTCAATTATTAAAAAGCACGCAACACCGGTTAGTTCTTTCTTCTTAATAGAACAATAGAATAAAACAAACTCTAGAATAGAACAAATACGGAAAACCCATTCCGTTACAACAGCTCTCACTAAGAAGACCACCAGTGTGTCTAATCTGTTCTACAAACGTGTTAGTTTAAAAAAATAATAATAAAAAAAGATTATACTAAAACAGAACTATTTGATTTTTTTTCAGTATCTAAGTAGGTATCCATCATAAGTCCTTTTTTTAACGTTGGGAAATCCTCTTGGATACCCGGCAGTGAATGGGGACACTGCGGGGTTAACAAAACATTACTTAGTAAGTAATTAGTAATTTCTTAGACAGTCAATCTTCAGTTACTGTATAAATGTACCTACAAAGTAAAATACACCTACAAAGTTTTCCTTAATACACAATTAAATGTTAATTTATTCATAGATCGCGCTCTCTCTATCTCTCCTTTCAATTTTACTGAAATAACTTTTAAAAGTTATAATTTATTCTAAATATAACAAAAATTTCCCTGAAACATTAGAGCTTGTTGATGTAAGTAAGTAGGTAGTTATATGTTATCCTTGGTCGTAACTCAGACAGAGGGATTATTTTCTTAATGTTTATGATACATGGCCGAGTTCAGATGTTTGCTGTTCCGGTGCATCGGGACTATTAGAGGCATTGGATAAACAAAGGATTAAATTATCGTTTAAAGGCAGTGCTAATCCTAACGGATGAGTTGGTTGACGACCTTCGATTCTTCAAGAGCAACTTGACTCAATGAAGTATAACGCCACGAGACTTTTACAATTTTATTTGTTTGATTGCTAAAATTCTTGCTTGAAGAATTTTAGGAAATTGAATTTCGTAAAGGAGTAGGTACCTAATTCATACTACGTAATTTGCGAAAGTGATACTCTCAGAAAAAGCGTAATTTGTCTTAAATTTTAATATCAATTTTAACTTACGCGCATCAGTTGACAAGATCTAAACAAGAGAGAACACTTAAAACAACAGCTATCTGTGAAACATTTCAAAATACAAGGCCACGGTTATTACCTGTTTGTTAAACTTACTATTTAAAACTAACATAAGTTTTGTGCCAATATCAACACAGATGATGCAGAAAAACAATAAACAGCGATCAGTTCATTGACCGATACAACGGTATAGTTTGCCAAAACAAGCATCACCCCTTACATTACACAATAGATGTTTGAAACTCAATCACCTTGTAATAATAACCTTAGCAACAAAATTATTAACACACGAATATACCGAGAATTACATGCTAATACAAAAACCACTAGTCACCTTAATGAAAATGTTGGACGAGTTGTTAAATAAGGTTTTTGCTTTAGCGCTCTGTCTTATTCCCGGTTCGATTCCCGGCAGGGAAAACTTTGAAAGTGAACTTTTCATAGTTGGCTCTATCTAGTCTAGATCTCTCAAGTAGGTACGAGCACACAGCACAGCGTCTCGCAGTCATATTATCTACTTTGTGTTTTTTGTAGTAAGTTTATCATATTATCTATTTTTGTGAATTTCTAAAGAAAATTTAATTTCTTTATGTATACAAATAAATACAAAGGTAAACACTGTATAGGCAGATCACAAATCGCAGCCATATATAGTCATTCGGATGTCGATAATAAAATAATTCTCATCCACACACATACCTATATCTACTTCCAGGATATTCCCGTAGAGAATAACGTCAAAAACTAACACGAATGTTGCTATGTTTTGGTACAATCCTAATGGTGTATAGCACATTTTTGTACCTACCACGGAAGTGATTGTATCCCTATGTATAAACGTCGAAACTTCGTCTCTTATGGCACTGTAACTTATCTCAAAAAAATCCTCTAGTCTCTATGTGTGCAACACTTTTAGATCAGACACGTGGGTGCCCATTTCTAAACAAACTTTTAAATAAATCAAATATTAAAAACTGTGAACTTCACTTGAAGCGAGTCCTTAAGAAAAACTTTTTGATTAAATCTAAAAAAAAGATATCCACGCGGGTGGTGGCATGTCAACTGAAGAATCCGCCACTATATGACAGAGAGATCCACTTGAGTTACAGGTACAAACCGTCCACTATAGGCAGGCCCCTGACTTCGCATATAATCATCCTGATTAAGTACCTATAAGCTCAATCGAAAGGTCTCAAGACGTGGCGAGTATAACTATTCATTGTTACGAGCAGCCACAGCTCCTTGAATGGCCACTTGAATTTTTTTTTTGAGAGTACGTCGCGTCGGAATGCGAGGTCCAAATCACCCGTCGAGTATTCACTACTCGACGCGAGACATCGAGGCATCAACGTTACAATAAATATTATAATTTTATTTTAATTTCAAAGTTACATAAATCGTATTTCGATATTTTTTATTTTGTGACTTTTATAAATGATGACTTAAGTTAAGCAGCGATTTATATTAAACTATCTGTGCCAGCGACTTCGTACGCGCTGAAGTTCGTTTTTGGAAAATCCCACAGGAATCTAGCATTTATCCAGGATAATAAGTATCCTATTGTTAATCCAGGTCATCGTCAATGCTTAAGTGAAAAACACATTTAAATCGGTTAAGCTGTTTCTGACATTAGCGTGCACAAACGCAACAAATATACAAAAATTCTAAATACCTACTATTTTTTTTACCTAAAAATGTATGATTTACTATATATCCTACGAGTATATAGAATAACGGCTCGTTTATGATTTACGATATATATAGAATAGATGACTTTCATGCAATTTTGACATAAATTTCAGTTTTACTGTTGGCTTACCGTTGGCTGGTACTAAATGTTGAACGAACAAAATACTGTAATAAAAATTTGTAAGATAAAAACTGAAGTAAGTAGTCCGTGAAATTGGTGTGCCTCACATCAATTAACTCTTCCGTTCAGTTTTATCGATCTATAAATGTCCGACGCACACAAACACATGCGGATCCTGGATATTTTGAAACACAATGCCGCCCGCCACCGTCGGGGAAATGTACAGTTTTCAAGGAATACTGAACGGTAACAAAAACTGGCGTTACAAAAATGCTACTAACAAAGCGTCTCGTACAAAAATTGCTACAACACAATACGGTACCTATGTAATGTAGGTTTCGGTTTTAGCTAACGATTCCTAACGATAGTTAACGATAGCGTAATCTCGCAAAAGGACGTTGTTATAACACAACTAGTAGGTACGCTAGTTGTTTTGTTGTCGATAACAACCATACTTAATAGATTGCTGGCATAGGTAAATTAATTATTTTTTGTAAGTATTTGTTTGAAATGAAGTTCATTATATTGAAAGTCGCTTTCTTATGGTCTCCCAAACAGCTCAACCGATCACCGTGCATACAGGTGCTTTCAGAATAGGTACCTACCAGTAGGTATTTCCCGCGTGGACAAATTCGCTGGCAAAAGCTAGTGCTTTGGGCCACTGTTTTTGGCTACAGCTGACTCCACCAATGAGAATTTAATTAGACTTCATACTGCACTAGGCTGAGGTCTCCTCGATGGGATGTTACAAGCGCCTATTAGGATAGGCAGGGATAGGAAAACAGGCTCTGGCATCCTTTCTCACTCGCCGAAACACAGCGCGGCGGTTTAACCAAAAAGATATACCTACTCGTATATGATTCATTTTAATATACATATAATTCCCATTGAAACATATTTGATGAATAAATATTTTTATTTTTTATATTTACGATTATGTGTTAAATAAATAAATAAAAAATAGTTAAATTATATATAAAAAAAATGAAGTTTGAGTATAATATTTTTATCACTGCATACCAAGTTTCAAAATCCAATAAATAAATCCATGTCACCATATTGAATGAAGATTATAGGAATCCAGAAAAGCACTCGTTTTGTGTACATTTCTGATTGAGCGATGATTTGTTAAAATCTGTTACTTGTCCACTTCACAAAGAGCTCTCATCTCCCGTGTCCCTACAGCACCTACGTGCCTTCAATGACATATTTAATAACTAAGCGTATAATTTAAATGCTAAATAATCAAGCTCACAAATGTTAGGTATATATGTATCGTACCATTAACTATGAAGCCTTTTAGAAAATAAAAAAAAATAGAAGTTTAGAAGAATTAGATCATATTAGAAGTTTTAAATTTTAGAACTCTGTAAGTTTTGTTTTAAAAATTAACTAAAATGTTTGAGTAAAATTTTCTATCTGCAGTAGGTATTTAGATTACCTACTTTCATCCAGTGCTGTAATAAATTTCTCCCTGAGTATCAAGTCGTAACATCACTATTTCGGTTGTCACCTTAATTGTTGGTATTTGGTTAACCAAATAGGTAATTTGGTAAGCATTAGATAAAGCAGATAATAAGCATTAGATAGGTAGTACGTTTTCTTATTATTTTAGATTTATTTAACAATTTTATTAAAAATATTTTTTTATCCCAATTGTCAATATTGACACGTAGTTGAATATACAAGTGGGATTAATTTATTAAATTTAGGCAATATTAAATTTCGTTTGTATTTATTCGTCTTATTGTAAAATAAAAAACATAAAAGGATATAAAATTTATGCTAAATACAAATAAACATTCATTTATTTAAATACATTTATGTATGTACACACAAAATTACGATAATTATCACAAGGTCAATAGATAAGTATTTTTTCGTCTATATTAAAATATTCTAAACGTTAAGGTTATGTTGTAAGTACGTAATACCTATGTATTATTAAGTATCCTTAGGTATGAGAGTAGAGGATAGTAAAAAAGTTGAATCCGGTATGTTCCACAAATATTTCTTACTTTAACAAACAACTATAAATACCACTCAAACTGTGTTATTATTTAATGGAACGCTACCATGTTAATACCGTATGATATAACCAACCACACAATTTACACATCGTCTATAATATATATTTTATAAAAGATTTATAAACTAAATTATATAAGTATTGGAAATATTTAGCGACTGTCGTGTCAATTATTTATTATTACAGATCTTAGCACTACACTTTAAGTAACATTATTCAGATGCTCTATTGCGTTTAGGTATAGCGATAATAATAGATATGTACTATATAATGTAAAAATTACTGAAGCTGTTGATTCTTGCCGTATGAACACATTTTTACATGATAGCATAGCATAAAACTCACTTATGCAGATTAAGAAAAATATAATTAGGTACATAAAAATATTAATCTAATAATACTGTAATCTTTCAATTTGAAAGTGTGTTTTTAATTGTAACAGTAACAATTTTATGGTCACACACTCAAATTATTTTTTATATAAATGTCTGAGTTATAACCATTCAAGTGAATGCTGAATTAAAGCTTTCACAATTTTGTGAGCGAACACGAATACTAATTCAAACTGGCCGACGGTATGTCGACCGTTTGAGCCGTCAGAGTTGTCAATTTTTCTATTAATTTGCTCAATAATAAGGCTTGTAAGTTATGTGAGTTGTCAGATATATTAATGAGTGTCCAGAAGGATGCAATGTAAACCACTGTATATAAATTAATACTGCAACATTAATACTAGGGTAGGTAGGTACGTTGTAAGGAAAGTTTGTAGAGTTTTCATATTTTCTTGTATTTCACAAAGATTTGTTTGATGTTTGGCAAAATCTATATATAATTCATTAGCTCTTTCTGCTCTACAAAACTGTATTTTTGATAATTTAATTTTTCATTATTTGTCTGGCTCCGAAATGATTTATCTCGGAGGCAACAAACAACAATTTCGACACCTGCTTTTCTTCGCTCTTCATCAAGGTTAAAAAGCTGGTTAAAAAGGAGAAGGACTCTTAGGTGTGTCTACTGCACACAATTTACAAAAAATGGTTGTGGGCGATTTTTGGCGGAGCGGCATCACAAATTGGTCGAGAGGAGTGCCGAGGTCGTGCACAGCAACGTAGAATACATTATTGATTAATTTATTGTTATAATTAAGCATATTGTTTTTTTGTTCAAATAAATCTTTGTCATAAAAACTCTACGAATTTTCTTTACAACCCAGTAATATGAACTGAGTGTCATATCCAACAGCTGCAGAGATAGCAGATGCAGAGAATATAAAGATGAGCATTGATAACTAAATCTATGTAAGAATCATAACATAGCCAAGGTCGGCCAATATTACATTTATTAGTTAGTCAATTAATTAACACTACTCACGCGTGACTGGAACTGAATTGCAATATAAAAATATATGTACCTACGTGGTATCAACAACATCATCATCATGTTGCAGGACGTCCACTGCTAGACATAGGCATCCCCCTTAAATTTCCAACAGGACCGGCCTGGATGGATCAGAAGCGGCCTGGATGGATCCACCGTCGATTCGAGGCCTTTATCAGATCGTCCGACCAACTGCGCTGCGCTTACCGGACTCACAACTTAATTTCAAAGGTTAGGATAATTTTGTATATAAGTATTAAAGCCCATATGGGAAATAGCCATAAAAACAATTCGTGAAAAAGAAAAAATATAATTAGGAATAAACCGTTTATTTTGTGTATACTTTTCTTTTTAAATGTGTCCTAACATAAATTATTGGCTAAATGAACAGGTTACATACAGACTAGAATAATTTATTTTAATCCGAAAAGCCTTTTTGTTTTATTAAATACTTAAAATTACTTACACATTACTTAATACTTATTATTATACAAAAATGTACCGTTCGAATTAGAATATGCAGACGATTATACATTCATACAATAATTATTCATGACAAGTAGGTAATATTTATTGTTTTAGAAATTCGAACGATCGTGTATGGTGGCGATCGCAAAAAAATTGGAATGTTTTTTTTTTGCCGACAATACCTACTCTATGTTCTGTACACTATATTATACCCGTTTATATAATATTAATAAAGTGAAAATTTTTGGATTATTGATTTACATACACAGATATTTCAAATGTTTACTATTTTGTATCGCACCTTATCTATATATGAAGTCCTCCGCTGAACAAATATACACACAAAATAGTGAGAATCTTGCGGGTCTCACAATTAAAGCGCTAATTATATAAATTAATATGTCACACTTGAAAAGAACAGTTTCATTGGTCGTACTTTTCACAAACACTCATGTAACAATGTTGCTCTTCCCTGCTAACTGCTTCCCGCTTTATCCATCCGTCACACCTAGGACAAGAAAAATACAATAAGAGATTTTAAACATACGTAAAGAAAGGTAGCGAATGTATTGCTACCTAAATTATTAATTTATAAACAGTCAGTTGATCTTATTATTTATCGACGCTATAGAACAGAAAATTTAATTTAAATATCTACTTAAATTTATGTTCGTAGCGTAGTTCTATAATTTTTCTATTACCTATTACGCAAAAAGAAAGCGCAAAAACATGGAATAAGTAAGTAGGTAAGTAAAAACGAACGTTAGAATATGCCTGAAGTAAAAAAAATTGAATAACGGAATAAGATAACTTAAATATCAAAATTATTCTAAGATTTTCATACAATAGGTTAAATTTTCTTTCTCTAATAGCTTTCATATTGATAAATTGTAGATTTCGATTTATAAAATTCTAAATTTGATTTTAATTCTAAAAAGATATTTCTTTACAAATCAAATAAACATAAATCTAGATAATTTCTTGTTAATTGATTATCTAACAGGTCAATAAATTACCTTCACGGTTAATAAGTGTAAATAAGACATGAGCCGGATACAAGTTTCAATACACTCCGTAGGTAGAGTCAAGTGCATAAATATGTATGTATATCCAAATAATCGTTTCATAAATATGTTTTTACATTTATTACAAATGTGCACATATATAAACTGTAATTGATAGGTACATTTTTTTCGCCTGTTCCACCTATCCCTACCATAAATCTCTACTAAATATCCCCGCTGGTTATCAAAGGATAGGCAATGATAAATTGAACGTGTGATGAAGTGTGATAAAAAATATTTTTTTTATTAGTAAGTTAAGTGTCGCTTAGTCTTAAGTCCAAAGAATTAATCTCGACATAATAAAATGAAAAAATCTTCCATCATAAACGTAAAAAGTGTCAGCGTCTTAAGTAGACATTGCTTATTCTAATGCACGTCACAAAAATGCAAATCGGATTAACTAGATAAGAAGGCTTTTTGTTAGAAGGCTATTTGTAATCCATAAATATCCGGAAGACTTACGTGACGTAAAAAGGTGGCCAAGAATCAATTATAATATTTCCTTCCGCAAACCTACTTATTTATTTCATTTTATTTTATCGACGAAAAATTTCTATAAGTAGGTATGTACCTACTCTATCATAGAAAACATTTACCAAGTAAGTTTTTTTTTTTGCCCAGCTATGCGTGAACCCTACGTGAACCAATAATATTGTCTTAAAATTTAGATACCTATAGAAAATAATAAACATGATTAGATTAATGGATTCACACAAAAAATTGATACTGAAACTCAATTGCTGTGTTAAAAGTTACTTACAAGATTTGTGTTTCACATTGGCGACAGACAGAACCTTAACAATTTTAGCAGTGTTTATTAAATATTCTAATTAAACAAAGTAGGTACGTATAGCCACTCTTAGTTAGACTAACTTGCTTTTATAAAGACATTCTAGCTAACTGAAATATTTTTGTTTTGTTTATATGTGATGACCTAAATTAAGCGTTTACCTTTATTAAGCGTTGTTTTAATAATAAAATTAAACAATATCTTTTCTGTCTCAGAAAGATTATGTAAACAAAGGTTTCTCAGTAATTCATCACGACCCAGATTGTGTAGACTTAGTTTGTGTTAAATCAATCAGTAATTCATAAAATCTTTACAATGTGTGCTGCCACATTTTTTGTAACTATACGTGAGGAATACAATGTGTGAGCAGTTAAAAAAATATCATCTTTTGTTAAACAACACTTGGTCACCATATGGTCAGTTTAGTTGCTTGACTGACTCGAACGAGAAACAATAAACAAATGCAGTGTTTTTATTGCTTCCAAGATTTCTACAAAAATAATTTAACTCTAAGATGGGCAACGAATGTGACGTTCTATGTAGCAAAATCTCAAGCATATATGTTGCATTTAAGCTAATAAAATTATCTTCTTGTGGTTTAATATTATAAATAATTTAATATTAACAACAATAAATAGTATCTACTAAAATATTACTTACAGCCTAAAATAAAATATACCTAACTACCAATTACGTGAACCCGTCGTTTTGTAACAAAATAAAAAAGTACAGTTTGGTACCTACTTAAGTTGAAATAATAGCCTATTTAAGCTATCCGTCTATTAAATTATTAAATTCAAATGCTGAAAAAAAACTTGGACAAAAAATATTATCATTAATTTTTAGCCGTGTTTGAATTTTGAAATGTATCTAGGACTAGAATTTAGCCCTAGGTAATATTACCTATATAAGAATAATACTGGCACATAGGTAGGTCAGCAGAATAAACCACACGCGATGCTGCAACGGAGGCTCCCTCGAGCAATCATCGTCTCATTGTTACAGTGAAATGAACACATGTTCAGAGTAATTCGACATACCTATAGGTGTGAACGGAGCGGGAAGCGGCAGGGTCGGCCGCCGATTTGTAAACAGTGGTTATCGACGCGCACCCGCCACTTGCCTCTGCGGCATCTCCGGCTATTGTTCTATATTTATCCGATCTGGAACTGACGCGCGGCTAAATCCATTCGGCGCCGTACGATGCCAACCTCCTGCAACACCAACCACGTCACGAAGCGCCCCTTGGACGTCACACCCCACCCCGCGGCCGACGGGATGGCAGGAAACGTTACAACTCGCATAGTGCAGAAATTCGCCAACACATTCTAAAACTCCCTAACCTCCTTTCACCTACACGTCGCAAAGCGCTAGCGAGATATAATTACAAATGTAACAACTTACCTAAGAGCGGTATCTCAGTATGACTTATGTGCTGGGGCAGGTGCAGCAGCGACGCAAGCTTGGTGATGATAATAAGACGGCGCCGGCGTGCGGTAATGGTGATGTGGAGGCGGCGATACGCGGTATGCATCAGACGTCGGTGAACCGCCACGGAACCCTGCCAGTTGACAGCTTGGCGGTTCAAAGAGATCTCGAAATGCTGGAGGAAGCTGTTCGACCGGCGGCTCCGGTGCAGTGTACCAGCCGGAGGTTGCCGCACGAAACTCTTCCGCGGCAAGCGAGTACGGTTGCGGTGAACAGTAGACCGCGGAAGGGGGCAACCTCGATTCACTAAAATCGTCTAATGCCTCTGTGGGTTTGTCATAACGCGGGCATTCCGCTCCCGGTTCTCTCTTTGGTCGACACTCGAATATTCTAGGTTTAACGTCGGGTTTAACGTCTCGACTTTGCCCTAGAGCATCGGCCGCTGTGAGCGCTTCTTGAGCGGCGAGAGCCTCTTGTGCTTGTTGCAACTGCTGCTGTCGTTTCAACGCTTCCTCCTTTTCTTTGAGCGCATCCTTCTTCTTAAATCGACGTCGCCGTCGCAAATATGAACCATTATCAAACATATTGTAAGAATCCGGATCAAGAGTCCAATAGCTACCTTTTCCTGGTTTCTTATCGTCCCGTGCAACTTTCACAAAGCACTCGTTCAGGCTTAGATTATGTCTAATCGAGTTTTGCCAACCCTGTTTGTTTTCTCTGTAATAAGGGAATCGTTCCATTATAAATTGATATATGCCGTTCAAGGTTATCCGGCGATCGGGCGCGTTTTGTATGGCCATCGCTATGAGGGCTATGTACGAATAGGGCGGCTTAACCATGTCCTTCGGTGCGCCGACATGTTGCTGATGCGGATGTAAGTAAGGCGCGCCGTAACCGTATCTGTATTGTTCGTAAGCATACGGCGTGACGCCAGTAGAATAACCACCGGTGGGGCCTCCACGATATGCATAGGGACTCTGATCTCCGAATAGCGCGTGCATCGTGAAGTGGCCCGTTCACTACCACATGTTCAAACCGGGAACGCGCGGAACTCTCGACACACTTCTCCTTCGACAACAAAACGAAGACTGACTGATTTTGTTTAGATTCACAACAACGCCCGTTTACATAGCGGTGTCTCAGCGAAAAGCGAATGAGCAACGTTGTGGGCGCTTCGGCATTAACGTGACACAGTTTAGCTCCGCCTTGCAAAGAGTCGTCCCTCTCTGACTAGCGGAGTCTGTATTTCACGCACCCGCTCGTGCAGCTAAGAATTATCGCAATCTGAGAGCTACACGCCCAAAGCCCCAGAGCCCTGCGCCGAGGGCGTTGCCCGCAAAGCGTGCCCCACCTAATTCACCACCGGTTCAAACCCATGGATAGCCTATTGTCTCGCACAACTGTCCATTATTGTTATTGCCATAACGCTGCACTTGAGGTAGCTGCCACATTTCTAAAGGAATATTATTAAACCGTCACTCATCTATAATGGGCTTACAAAGGTTTTTTCCCCCTTTTGGATAAACGGACACATGCACCAAATTGACACTCATGTTATAGGCAAGTTTGCAAAATGATCGTACTATATACCTACTATTAGGGTGGAAATACATAGGTATGTATTAAGTAAGTATATACCTACTGTAAGTTAAGTATAGGTGTGCGAAATTATATGGATATTAGATACCTATCTATGTTCCATTATTATTTGAAATATGTCATAGCTAGGAAATACCTACATATACACTAGGTACGTGAAGTACGACCATTATTGCCCGAGTACCTACCTCATCAATTTTATCAGTCAAAAACGACTTTTTCGCTTTGATCGATGATAACTCAGTACAGAGCTCATGATGAGGTCAAGTGGTAGAGAATTAAATTCTCTAAAAGAGCTTTATAGTGCCATTACAAAAAAAATATTACCTACGGTTTTTACAGCGATTTCAAGACGAGCAAAAATTTTTGAAAAAATTTTTTCGTTGGTTTTCTGACGATTACCTCCTCATAAACCGCTAACGAGAAAAATATTTGAAGCTCGGATTCTAAAACTAGAGACTTAAAGCTACAATTTTCTTTTTTAATAAGCACCGTACGACCATTTTCTTCGAAGTTACAGCCTGTTGAAAATCACCTAAAAATTTGGAACTTTTTTATATTCTTTAATTGTTGCGTTTAGTAGGTATCTATATAATAATGACATACCTATAATCATTTTGAATATATTTTATAGTAACTTTTGCGTTAAAAAGATGAAAATAAAACAAACATAATGGAATAAATTTTGATTCTATTTTGTGTTTCTATCATTTAAATAACTGTAGGACCTAACAAATAATTCGTGGGTGCCGAGATGGGAAGGTGCCGAGATGGGAATAATCCATTACGTTAGGTACCGATACCTACTTTAATTGGCTAGGTATTTAATTGGTGCAAAATTTCAGTTTAAAATGTTACTAGTTATTTTTTTTAGTCTTTCAATATACCAGAAATCCGGAGTCTGAAATTTTTTCAAATTAGATTTTCTCGAAAATGGTTAATTTTCGACCCGTAAATGACTGGTTAAATTATTTCAATATAGCATAGCATAGTTTCGTTTCCCGAGAGGACTACGAGCAATTTCCGGGTCACCTATCGAGTCTCGAAAATTAAAAAATAAATAAATAAATAAAATATGCTACTAGGTAGGTACTAGGTATTACTGAATAAGTAGGTACCTACCTACTTCAACGACTTTATATGAAAAATTTGAAATTATTTGAATAGCGTTTAGGAAATAGTACCTACCTACTATTTAAAGGAAGTATTTTTATTATTATTTACTTATTACTATAATCTTCTATTACGATACTAAGGAGCTCTCTTAGCTCAGAAATATATTACCTACCTAAAAACTATTTCTGGTGTAATCTTCACTAAATTAGTTACGATAATCTAGGATCTGACACAACGATCCCTTAGCTCACAATCATAATAATTAAACGGGAAAAAGCTGACGTAATGAGGACGATAGTGCACAAATCTTAAAGTTGCAATTTTGTTGAGAAAAAACAATTCATTGTGAACTAGGATATCGAATTGCAGAAGTCAGTAGGGACGGCAAAATTTAAATAGCCTACAGGCGGCAAATGTGTACCTAAATCCACCACTGCCACCTCCATCAAGTGGATTGGACCGTAAGCCTGTTTATCGATATAATTATAGTTTTCGAATTATGAATTTTTGTCGAATTGTGACAAAAATACTATAGTACTATAGGTAGATAAATAATTAAAAACTTTATAGTAAATAATTATACCTACTTACAAATAATGAAAGCTGGTTAAGTGCATACCTACTGCATAGGAGCTTATAAGTAGGTAGGTATAACTCTCAATATAATATTGTATAGGTAGCTACCTATATTATAGATAATGTTTTAGGAAGATAGGTCCTAATAAGTTACGGCTCTTTACTGAAATCGGAAGTGATTGTTTATTTAAGAAAATGTGTGCAACAAAATATATTTTCTTTAAATGGTTCAGTGGAGACACCAAATCTCCGCATCGGTGTCACCCGGATCGTCTTGACGTGTTTAATGTCACACTTCTTAATGTTTATAGCTGTGAGATTAGCGTGCATCCGTTTTGTTTAAGTTGCCGATTCATAATATTATCTACTTAGTTAAAAAACTTGTGAAAAAAGGGGGTATGGTACCTTCGGCCGCATCTGCACCTAACATCAAGTGAGATCGCGGCCAAGGGCTGCCTTGATTTTTATCTATAAAAAAAGTAGTTATCTTTTAATACAACTTATTTTATATTTTAACATACACTCTGGTGCAATGAAATCGCACATGTAAAGATTTTTTGAAAAGTATTGTTTATTTTTTTTATTTGAAAAGACATATATATATATATTTTAAGTGGGATTTCAATACCTATTCAATGATACCATATAAGCGGTAATAAGTTTACCTTACTGCCGAAAAGAGAAGCAAAAACAACAAATACATTTTTATCAGCGGATTTTTGCTTAACTAAAAAGTTCGAAAATTGGGGATTATTAAAAAAAATCACAAAATGTAGTGAAAAAACATTTATTAATAAGAAGTGTTACCCCCTCTTGCCCGAATAACCGCTTGACACCGGTTTTCCATAGACTCTATTAAGTGTTTGACAAAGTCTTGTGCTATGGCTTCCCATTCCTCCTTTAGCGCATTTTGTAGCTCCAGAAGATTGGCTGGAGCAATATTTCTGCCTCTTATTTTTCTTTTTAACTCGTCCCATAAGTGCTCGATCGGATTAAGGTCCGGGCTTCGAGCTGGCCACTCCATCACGGGGATATTTACCTCTTGCAAGTATTGTTGTACTATAGCAGCTGTATGGGGTCTTGCATTGTCATGCATAAAGAGAAAGTTCTCTCCAACAAAACCGCTAAATGGTACGACATGTTCCTGGAGAACTTCCTCAATGTACCGCTGAGATGTCAATCCTCTTGTTTGTCGCCTGATATTGGCCCCCGTGATGAAGACAAGCTCCGTTTTCGCTTCGAGTGAAATGCCTCCCCAGAACATACACGAACCACCGCCGTATGCCACACGTTCTGTGATGCAACACTGGGAGAATCTCTCTGTAGGCCTTCTATAGACCCTTCCTCGACCATCATTGCCGTGAAGACACATCCTGGACTCATCTGAGAACAGGACTGCTCTCCATTGGTCGAGTGTCCAGTGCACATGTTCTTGTGCAAATTGAAGACGGTCGCGGCGGTGAGCTGGTGTTAGATTAGGAGCATTTACTGACCTACGCGCAGTCAGGCCACCTTCGGCAAGTCTTCTTCTAACTGTCCACCGGCTGACTTCCACTTCACGTACCTCTTGAAGGTGTTGTGCAAGATCAACGGCAGTCAGTCGTCGATTTCGCAATGACGTCGTTACGAGAAATCGGTTGTCCCGTTGAGTTGTAGCTCTGGCGCGACCAGATCCTTATCACCGCTTATATGGTATCATTGAATAGGTATTGAAATAACCTTTCATCCTATTGTAAAAAATATGTGACTTTTTAAATAAAAAAAAAATAACACCATATTTTTCAAAAAAATGTTTACATGTGCGATTTCATTGCACCAGAGTGTAGTTACCTCTTGAGTTAATACACTTGATAGAATTTCTTAATTAAATTCCCTTAGTAAAAAACTCTTTATCCTGAGCCTCTAAAAAACCGTGTAGGTACTGCGGCGACTACTGCCTCATCGTATTTTTTGGCCTCTGAGGTATTCTTTCAACTGCGGAAAAAGATAGAAATCACTAGGAGCCATTTCCTGTGAATATGGAGGATGTTCCATCAGTTCAAAGCCAGTATCTTCAATGGCAGCTATCGCAACGTTGGACTTGTGCGCGGGGGCATTATTTTTGTGAAACAAAACAACTTTATAATTAGGTAATTATCCTAGAATCCCATGGGAGCCAAGTGGACTGAGGCGGTCACTGTCAGCGGTCGTCAGTGAAATTATTATCTATCTCTCTATAAGTAGGTATATATTACGTGTCCTTGATGATCACCTAAACTACTGAACTGATTTTGATAAAACTTCGTAACTATGTGTATTTGGTCAAGATTTGGTCCAACTTAAAAGATAGGATAAATTATATCATTTTTTTTTGCAAATATTTAATATTATTAACAGGGAAAGCGGGTACGTAGGTACAGCAGACTTTGAAAAATAGGTATTCGAAGAAACTATTGTCATGGGGCTGCGCCCGAACGACAAGCTGTATTGTGCGATAGGGACAAATACAGCTCAGACCGATCACCTATAAAATTTTTGACTTAATCGAGGTTTCGTATTCCCCTGTTTTATCTTAAAAATCCTTCAAATTTGTTTTATAGTCGTCTGATTAGGGCGACATAAAAGGGATTTTTGAGAAATCAAATTTTCTTATGTAATTAGTTGATGGAAAAAAATGATAAAGACATAGAATAGAACTAGAATTTATGACAAAAAAAAATTTTGCTCTAGAAAGATTATCCAGGGAGAAAACAGGGGAATACATTTGTATGAAAAAACGCTGCTAGCGTTCCCTCTTAACATAGCGCCATCTGTTGGATACTTACTCAATCCAGCAATTATTTATTACAATTATTTGTGAGTTCCATGACAATCTAACAGATGGCAGTATAAGGAATGTTTTAGGAAGTCAGTAAATGAAACTTACATGGATTTCTCAATCAAGTAGTTATATTTAAATAAAATTTTACATAACAAAGTCAATGAAAATTATCTACAATAAACATCAAGCTACTACAATATGGAATCTGCGTGCCATACAAAACACTACAAACATTGGGACTTTAAAATGAATAGTAGAAGTTGGTCGTTACTGCCATTTACCATTGACGCGCAAAGGCAAGAGTCCGCCACGATTCTGACAAAGGCGTTCTTTTTATGTGCCGCTTTGGAATTTATGACGCAAATTCCATTGCAGTATTTCGATGATAATACAACAAAAAGAATTATTAGAACACATAAATATCTTGTCAATATTATTTTCTCATTTTTTTTACAAAAGGAATCCATCATGGATCTATATGTCGGACTCCTGCCCCGAGATGGTATTGAGGTAGACCTACCGACTAAACCTCTTCTCGAGTAGTCCTCCGTGTCCGCTATAGGCGAAAGGCAGTAGGACCACGTGGCCAGAGGGGAAGTTGCGAGGTTGGACGAACACTCTTCCGCAACTCCTTCGACCGCCAACTCCGTATGGTATGTTGCGGGGTCGTTTCGATCCTTAAAGCCTAATATTGAAAATTAATACTCTTCTCGAGTAGTCCTCCGTGTCCGCTATAGGCGAAAGGCAGTAGGACCACGTGGCCGGAGGGGAAGTTTCGAGGTTGGACAAACACTCTTCCCGCAACTTCTTCGACCGCCAACTCCGTAGGGTATGTTGCGGGGTCGTTTCGAGGTATCCTTAAAGCCTAATATTGAAAATTATCAGCAGCGGCAAAATATTCTCGCTGACAATTGTTGACGCCCCCGTGCATGTCACACGACTGGTAGGTCGGTGACGGAGCGGTCTAGTGGGAGTAGTGCCTGACACGTTCACGGCCAGGTACGGTGTAATGTTGCGCAAGACTACATCTATATTTCTACTAACTATTTCATATTTAATTATCGCGTCTTTTAGCTACCGCGTTATTTTTAGTGTTTCTTTTTGTGTTTAGTGTATTTTTTAATAGCGTCCCTATTAACGGATTGTGTTTTGCAACTAAAGTAAGTAGCACATACACATTCACACACACACACAAACTTACACATTTTATTTTATTTTTCTAAGTGCGATGCTGGAGGAGCGAGTGGGGTCTCCTGATACAAGTATTTTTTATACTTAATAGGTTTTTCTATATTCAAGATTTAACGGATCAGATATGCGATAATTTTCTAATGAAAGATTTATTTTAAGATTAGGATTACTTTTAAATAAATCCGTAAAAACATTTTAATAAAGTATTGATCCGATCTATTGTATACCATTTTCGATGTATACCACCCATAAATCTTATAAAATTTGCATCCTTAGAGCTGAACTGCTTTGCTTGAGCTACCTGCTTTTTAACTTGCTCAATTCTTTGTGTACTTCATCATAATCTTGCCTAACTTTCTTGCACTCTCTCTGAAGGTCATCAAACTGGTTCTGAAATAGTAATTAAAAGTAAGATTAAATAATTTTAAAAAAGCATTTCTCTAAATTCACTTGCACAATTTTAGGATACTCTGATTAATAATATTATTCAAATTTTTACTATTTTTTCAGGCAAGAAATCTGACAGCACTTTCAGAATTTAATATGTTTTCAAGTTATAGCTTGACATTCATGGTTAACTGTAGAACAATGTGAAATAACTAGCTGGTGTGACATCAATAAACGCCTGACATCTTTATCGCTGTAATGATGTAAACGGATCTTCGGAAACCTAAAATTTTTTCAGGATAATAAGTAATCAGGTAATAAACTATCTGTGTTCCACATTTCATCCAAATCGGTTATAATATTATAATAGTAATTATAAAATTATTACCTGACATAAAACAGATTGTTGCCTCAATGCAGCACAATTCTCCATGATGTCCTTAAATCTTTCCTTGTCAGAAGCGTGCAGTTTTTGGGTCTCTGTTAAAAGTTTGTCTATCCTGTTTTTGTATTCAGTGACAACTGAAAAGAGTAAAACTTTTTCTATTAATAGATATTGTGTTGAAACCAATTGACTTTATTTTAAAGCATAATCCTCAGAGCAAGAGATTAACTTGCATTTTGTGTATCTGACACCTAATTTAATGCAGAAACTAAATAAGTTACTAATAAGTGTATACTGAGGTGCAGGGCAACACAGGTTGACACAGCACATTTTTTTACATTTGATTGACTTTGTCTAATGTAAAGAAACGAATAACTAGGAGGAATAATGAATAACATTCACGCAATAAAAGGGATGCAAGATCATTCTTGAAGTGGTACACCAGAAAAAGTATTTGGGAAACCACTTTCAAGCAGTAAGTATCCTGTCTAAGTATAAAATTGAATTAAACAAGATAGAGTGACCCTCACTATAAGGTCAATCTCTGAGTGATTCCGGCATTAATTAGGCTCATCTGCTTATAGTTGACAGACTGATTGCATATTTAATGGGAATTTTTTTTTTACATTTTTGACCAGGTCAAGAGACGTGGATATGAGCTCTGATTCAGAAGAATTTCTAATTACTATGTACAGTTGATCTTTGACATCAAATTTTAATTAAAGTGCATTGGGGTTATTACAACTAAAAAGAATAGGTTCTAATTTTGTCTATGAGAAATTCAAACACATTTAAGGCACAGATACATTTTAGTACCATTACTAACTAAAGGATTAATGTAATAAATAAATAAAAGTTCTTTGTTCCCTAATCTTGTTTGTTTAACCCAACTTTGTTGCATTAACCCCGATTAGGGGGTTTAATAATTTAAAAACCTTTTCGCATCAAGAATTGACATTTAAATATGTTAGTTGGACTACCTTTTTGTGTTGTGTGTGGCTGTTATTAATTGTAAGACCTGTTTTACGGAATATCCGCTCACACAACCCCGTTTCAGCCTATATAATTTTTAGTCTTATTTTGTTTTTGCTACCTTTGTCATTTACCTTCCACAAGCATTCGAGTTCTTTGTATTTGTCTATAAATTCTATAATTGTCTCGCGCCCAGAAGCCATTTTGTTCTAAAAACAAAATAACTCCCAATGAATTTTTCAATAAGCTTAACATGTGACCATGATGTTAATATAACCTCATAACTAATAAAAAAGTAAAGGATTTTAATGTTAAAACCAAGAATTATAATATAAATTAATTACATAGAATAAAATTTACCATTTAACTGATATTTTGCAGAGCTTAACTCGGACAAACACCTTTCGCTTGACCACTGGATGCTCTTATAATTTTCTTGTAAATAATTCAAGTAAAGATAAATGAAACTCACAACAAGTAACAATGTAAAAAAGGATATAAAAAGCTTCTCTTTAGATTTTGCCAATAAAGCTGAGATCATCGTCGGAATTATGTTCGGTTTAAGGTGGAAATTTAAAATAAAGAAAAGAAACACAGTCACATTCACACACAATACACATTGACGACTAATAAAATAAGAAAATAAGTAATAACATTAACATTGGCTCTTTCTTCTGTTGTCAGTTCAGTTGTCACTTGTCAGTCAGATGTCAGTTATCACCAAAGGACACAGAAAACTTTATGACCAATCAGTATCTGCTATTTAGTTTGTGTGGTGTGTGTGTGTGTGTGTCCAATAAGCAAGATTACAGGTCAGTGAATGTGTAAATGTGTTTCTTGTTAACTGACATTTCATTTATTTACATCATAGACACCAATAGACACTATTATACTTCGTAGTCTATGTTTTACATACTGTCATGTCAATTGCACTCATGTCAATTGTCATTTGTCAATGTTTTGTTTGTTTGTTGTCATAAATTGTTTTATTTGTTTTCATTTCAGTTTCAGTCAGTTGAGTAAGATTGGACTTGACTGACTTGGACTGGACGGACCTGTTTTGGAAAACTAATCAAAATTATGACTTGACTGAACTTGACTTGACTGACTCGTATCGGGATTTGCTATTTTTGACTTTAATTTCAATTTTACCCTTTTTTAAAAGGTATTACGAATTGCTATTTTTACTAATGACACTGGCAAAATCACCGGAGAAGATCTGATGGAGCCAAGACATTAAAAGAAGAAGAAGAAGAAGACAGTTGAGTAAGTCCGTAGACCGTAATACAATATTTACAGTTACACTGAACGCCTGTACATAATAAATCGCGCTTGCTGGTCTTTTAGAAAACCTTACAAATGCCTTTTCAAGACAAAATACCCTATATTTTGAAAAGCTTAAAAGTGTCGTCCGTTCTTGGTAGCACTGGATTTATTGTCGCCTACCATGTGAATAAAACCCTTAAGTCTATAAGAGCAATCACAAACCCGAATGTTTTGGAGGCAGAGAAAAAGCAAACACCAGAATATATTTATATTCATGATCCGTCATATAATGATATATTAAACAAAGAGCGAAATAAGGAGAATGAGCAATCTGTAGGCATCGCTCGAATTTGGAAAAGCCTAAGACACTCATTGGCTTGGAGACTCCTGTGGCTGTGCCGGCATGGCAATCACAAGCAACGGAATATGGCTCTAGAACGTTTAGCCTCATTCGAACGCAACAAAGATTGGGACTGCTTAAAAATAGCACAAGCCATGGATAAAACTACAGCTGTGCTGCTTGCTCGTACACGTGGTGCTGATTATCGTTACTTTTTACCACCACCACTACATGTACGCAAGGACGCTACAACGAATGAGATTTTATCCTTCAAATTTAAAGATATAATACTTGCCATAGAGCAAATAAACCCTCATAGCTGTATTAAACACTTCTTGTCTAAGTATTTTTCAAATGTTCAAGAACAAGCGATGGAATCAGATCATGTTCCTTCAAAACCTGCTCAAATTAGTGAACGTGACCTATGTCTTCTATGTCTCGACGCTATTCATCATCACATCAGTTTATTTCATACTAAGAATTACTGTGAAGATATCTCCATAAACGCATTAGTCAAAATGGGTCTCATACCTAAATTAGCAGAGGTGCTGTTGAGGTACCAAGGAGACGTAGATATTGACTTGGCAGTACTAAAAATAATAACAGTGTTGAGTGTTCACTGTAGCCTTCTTACGGATATCTTTCAAAATGGCTTAATAAGGGATTTGGCCCGTCTTATAAAATCTGATGATGTTCGCCTTTCAAGTTCAGCTGCTGTAAGTTTAGCAAATCTGTCTGGCGAACAGTGTTACAGACCTGGCCTATACTTGTTGCATCCATTATATAGAACGGCTATACCACAAACCTGTGACATATGTTTGGTTCATGGATTAAGGGGCGGAGTATTTGTCACGTGGCGGCAAAGGGATAAAAAATGTGTTGAACCCCTTGGTTTGCTGGAGTCCACAGTAACAGATGTAGATTGTGAACCATGTGAAAAGGAAAAAGATGTAAAATACATCGACCCAGAACTTCAACAGGTTATGGACGAGTATGTTGAATTAGAGGAGGACACTTTGCTATCTGATCTCGAAGTTGTTCTACAAGATTTACCAATAAAGGCAAAAAGGGAATCGATGAACTTACAAGCTTATACAGCACCTAAAAAGCGAAATGCACTCATTCAAGAGGGACAAGATCAATGTAATTATACGTTTTGTTGGCCTAAGGATTGGCTGCCAAGAGACTGCAAAAATCTAAGAATATTGGGTGTAAATTATTGGAGCACATTGTCGGAATGGTTGGAAAGATGTCCACTGCAGACAGCGGACATCTCTGTCAGAGCTGCAGAGTTTGCACCAGCTTTAATTGATGCTAGTGTAGGAAAAAATGTTCCATTAGTGTGGCTTGCACATTCTATGGGAGGTCTTATTGTAAAGCAAGTACTAATAGAATCTGTTGAAAGTAAGAATGCTGATTTAAAAAAATTAGCTGAGAATACTAAGGCTATTCTATTTTATAGTACGCCACACAGAGGCAGTGCCTTGGCTACAATGCCACGCGCTGCTGCTGCTATTCTTTGGCCATCTAATGATGTAAGACAGTTGCAAGAAAATTCACCAGTATTACTGAAACTCCACAAATCATTTCTAAAGTCTGCAGAAACCTACGGCTGGGAAACAATAAGTTTTGGGGAATCAAAACCTACTCTGGTCACTGCATTTAAGGTTCCTATAAATTTTGTAGAAGCAAACTCTGCTGATGTAGGTCGAGGTTTATTTTATGAGATGCCCTTGGATCACTTGTCTATTTGCAAGCCAGCGAGCAGACAATCTCTTTTATATACCACAGCATTAGATGTGATACAGAGAGTTTCTACTGAGCATATGGAAATGAAGTATCATAATCATATCATTAAATATTTATTAGAATTGCTATTGTGGGCATTTAAAATAAGAAAACCAAAGGATATGATAGAAGTAATTGATGAAACTCACAATGATGGGTTTGGATGGTTCGAAAAGTTTTTATTAGAGACATTTACAGATGGTTTTACTGATTGAATTTTTAGTCTGATAAATTTAGACATGAAAATAGTGATAAAATAACGATAATTCCGACAGAGCTAAATTTTGGTAGAGACATTGGGTTTACCATTAAAAATAAACTGTGCACGATCGATCCCACGTGTGCTAAGAAACTTGTACGCGATTAAAGGTCAAAATTTCAGGTTTTTTGGGTTTTTATTTATTTCAAGTCAAGTCTCTACCAAAATTTGGCTCGGTAGATAATTATCGTTATTTCAATTGTCTATTTTCACCGGACTATTTATTTTCTTTACATTGAAGTGATTGTCTATTTGCCTTTTGTACATTTTGCTCTGAAGTGTATATTTTTATATATAAATTGTTTTTAATAAATGAAGCATATTTGAATAATTGTTTTTTAAATTATTATGTACTTAAGGTTCTCCTTTATTCAGTACTAGCTGCTGCCTGCGACATTGCCCGCGTAACTTTGTAAATTATATCCTAAAACCTTCCTCGAGAACCACTCTATCCATTGGTGAAAACAGCATAAAAATCGGTGCAGTAGTTTTTGAGTTTATCGTGAACAGACAAACAGACGCGGCGGAGGACTTAGTTTTATAATATGTAGTGATAAATAATTGAGAACTGACAAAAACAGTAAATGTTAGTCGCGGCGGGAAGGCTAAAGATGCAACCACCCTGGAGGTCTGGCTCCTCCAGGGGAATGTTACCTTAATGGATAAGCTCAAAAACTGTTCCACATATATCATATTGAATGATCACAGTGCGCAATTCGATAGCACAGGTGCGGTTTATGTTAGGAGAAGCGAAAACTATCTACTCGAATTGGGACGCGTTGATGATAAAACAGTTCCAATTATTGCATTATATTAACTAGACTAGATGTCGCGTTTGATTGATTTCCCCAAGGACGTTTAATATAACAGGATTGCTAACTTCAAAAAATTGCTTTTAAAAAATGATCTGTAATACCAATAATTAAAGTATATTTTTCATTGCGCCTTACATTGGCTAATCCGATAAGAGAGAGATAGCCAAACTAAGGCCTTGTGTCCCTTTCTTTCATCTTGCCAGACTACAAAAATGTATATAATTAAAAACTTAGACTCAAAAATCTTAGATCAAACACTATGTAAATTAATTGTACTTCAATTATTTTAATAATTAAAAATTATTATAATCATAAATTTTGTGATATATTCCTAAATTACCAAAATATAATATTTATATTTTCAGGACTATTTTTTATTTTATTTCTACTAGTATCCCTTTAAAGTGACATTACGGTAAATGTCCATAAATTTGTAGCGTTAGTGGATATGATTATATACAATTGGTGCAAAACTATTACAAGCAATAAAATAAACAATGCGAAAATTACAATTGCTAAAAGTGTTGGCTAATTCATATTTCAATTTTAATAAATGTTTGTACTATATCCAAGTATATTACAACATTTAATTTGTCTCACATAACAAAAATCTTATTGGGACACACGGCTTCTCTACTACATATCCTGCTTGGCTCGTTTTTTAGATTCAAGTATTATAATCTTATAATTTATTATAAGATCCTTTTATAATAAATTATAAGATCCATGGATTTCCCATACTAATTTTATATGTGTCGATAAACCTCAAGCCGTACCTCAACTAGTTATCCCCACCACACTAGAGCGCTAGTGTAGATTACTGGAATCAGATGTAATTTCCCAATTATAAATTACTTATTTTAGTAATAGCTTACTAAGTCCGTTTTTTTATATGTTACAAATTCAGCTAATAATAATAATAATAAAAAAGAGAAAAACAACAAAACAACAACGACAAAGACCGTGCCATCGAACCCGGATCTGTTACTTTTGTAGGCAACTATGCTACCAATGCACCAACAAGGCTATAATTGGTGTAGTCGAAATTAAACAATATAACACGCCAAACTGGTATTTTATTATGTCAAAAATGCCATTAATTTAAAGTTACTCATTTTTTTTAGTTTATTGCTAGTCATAAATACACTAGCGAGATTTTTTTATTCTAATACATAAATAAGACTGCTAATTAAGACTAAGACTGGGGTCATAGAGTAGATAGCTCAAAAGTGCCATTATTAGAATAAGTTTGTACTTTTGTTATTTTTTAATTATGAAAGGTTACAGCTAAGTCAATAAGTATAATAATTTAGATTATTGTTGTTGTTACATAAAGTTTTTCATTTTTATTTCTATTTCTGATTCATTTGTAACAAATTCAGATTCATATGGTCACAAAATATTTGAACGTCGATATCTTGAAAACTGCTTTATAAAAACGAGTCCCTCATTCAAATATATGTTTTTGGTATACCTATTTTCATAATGAACATGTTTTACAGAGCTAAAAGTGAAATTGAATTTTGCCCATATGAATCAGTCGAAGAATTAAATTTCGAAGAACTACCCTTTTCACCTATATGTAAAATTTCAGCTATGAATTAAAAATTAATAAGGTAAAAAGATTCGCCAAAAAGTAACGGATACGGATCTTTCTTCCCCCTCGGATATACCTACATGGATACGAATTCACTAATCTCAAGTGCCGTGCTTTATTTCATAATTCACATATGGAAAGAGGGATAAGCAGGTAAGGTTTGTACCTATGTACAAAAATTGCAAAAAACATATCGTAGGTATAAAAAACACATCGTATAATTGACCAATTAAAAATGCAACTGCAAATGGGTAGGTACATTATTTTTTTTATTTACCGACACTAGATTTACAAACATAAAGTCGTTCCCATAGACCGAAAGTGAAAATATAAACGAAAATCATTATATTATGAATAAATCTATAATTATACATACCATATGTTAAGATAGTATACTACCCCGTTTTGTAGGATTTATCGTCTGTAACAATCCTCGGTTTGGAATACTATCCACCTTCACATGATGTCCAGTCATATTCTACAAAATTAATTATTTACACTTCGTACATAAGTATTACTACGGCTAGAGTATTACGAAATTTTAATGTGAAGAAATCGCCTCTTACGAAAAGTCATCTTTCTTTATGTTTTTTTTTATGATATGTTGTAGCTATAGCTACCCAATACGCTATCTATAGAAACGCAACACAGCGCAAGAAGTTGTGCATCCTTCCATTTGAATTAGGTTGTGCTACTTGCAATTCGCCGGATGATCCATTTGAATCGCCCGAATTGCATCTAAGTAGAGCATTGCGGTTTGCGACATCTTCGATAAATAATAGGTAAGTACTAAGTATACCTACTTATTATATTGACTTTATACTTTATATTTACCCAACTGATAAGATGAGGATATGAAAACTATGAAAACGGGCTTTGGTACTGAAATTCAAAAGCTCACGTACGTTTCTGTATTTGTAATGTTGGTATTTTCTATGAAGATTTCGACGACTGCAACGAACAAACGGCTATCTACAAAATCACTAGTTTTCAGGAGAGCGTTTTTAACGCGAAAGTTTGATAACTTTTACAAGAATTAAGCTAGCTTCTTCAAATTTGAAACAGTTAATTAATATGGCATTCTAAACAAAATAGTAAAGATAAATTTAACAGATTTTTATTTTATTTTCGAAATACGGCAGATGGCCTTTTCTACTTTGTAAAAATAAAACAACTAACCGAGTCGATTGCCATATATTCGCTTCTACGTAGGACTTTCTAATTATTAATAGATTTTTTATTGTTTAAATCATTTAAATAATCATTATTCCATTCATCTGTATTAGATTTGTGGCGGCGATTAGTACTCTGTGCGCAGCAACTGTCAGTATTATATTGTCGTCCGTCACTCTTCTTCTTCTGTACACCTAATTTAAGTTGACTTAATTATTACTTCTTGTAAGACTCCATTACAATACAATACCTATTTGTAAACACGGCGTTTTCATTTGGCCGATGACAATAAAGGCCTGCTAAACCCATATTGGTGACCCCGACAGAACACCGCAAGGAGTTTGAGATCATCGATTTATTCCTCGGCCTGTCTCTCAACAACGAAGTTTTTTATTCCGCATGTTGTCACATCGGTATTGATAACCACAGCAACCGCAATTGACAAGTGCATCTGGACACACTGGGCTAAGTGCACTTCAATCAACTCACACTACATTGCTGGTTTGGAGCTGCGTAAGCATGTCATTCATCTCATTTTGTTAGTCGACGTTAGTCGCTGGGTAACTTCGACACACACTGCACTGCACGCAACTCAAGTTGTGCCAATAGACATAAATTTCAAATGGTGGTGATTTTTTTTGGTGAATTGGTGAATTGGTGATCATCTTACAACCTTTTGTGTGTGACTGATCAAATATGAACAATATTTTTATCTGTGTTTGTACTAACAAAATTTGATCACTATTTTCATACTGTGTTCGCACAAATAAGGTTAACACGTATATACATTTTTTTTTATATAATTGCATTACATAACAAATTTGAATATTTTGCTTTTTATAATAGTTTTATTTTTGTGTATAATTGTTTTGTTAATTTTGTAAATTATTTTGTATAATTGTAATTTTTTAGTGGGTACTGAGCACCGCCACACTGCCACCGCTATGTCTCACAGTGAAACGGATCCTCAACTCATACTTCAGTTGGACGCCCTCTCGGCACAACTGCAAACTGCATTAACGGAAAATGCCACACTTAGAGCTAACCTTAAACTTACCGACACAAACCCACCAGTCATTAAAACAGAGTCCGGCGTTTCCGCAATCGCACCAAAAATCCCTCCATTTTGGTACCAAAAACCGGCTATGTGGTTTGCACACATCGAATCACATTTTCGAAGAGCAGGCATTACACAGGACCTTACAAAATATGACCACGTTATAGAAAAATTAGATTTTAAAATCACCGATGAAATTGAAGACATTATTACAAATCCACCGGCCACTGACAAATACGAATTTTTAAAGAGCGAAATTATAAGACGTTTATCTCAGTCGGAGGAACAACGCGTTCGAAAACTTTTAACAGATTCAGAGTTGGGGGATCAAAAACCCTCACAATTTCTCAGACATCTTCGTTCTTTAGCAGGTAATACTCTTACAGACGATGGTATCCTTCGACAACTTTTTATGCGGCGCTTACCACAGAATCTTCAGGCACTGCTGGCAGCCCGGGTTGACTCACTTGACAACATTGCGGCAGATGCTGATAAAATTTTGGAAGTTGTTCCTGGAATTGCAACAACAGCGCACAACTTCGTGCACGCTACTTTTGCTCCAAATATTGGGTCTCCCACTACAGCTTCTGATAGCACAGCCTCCGGTTTTTCAACCACTGCATCGTTTGCAACCGCTAAGGATCCTATGGGACTGCATGCTTTTGCATTACAGATGAAAGAGTTGACAGCTTGTATCGCTGCAATCACATCCCAACAGCTTCCTAGTCGCAGCCGAAACCGATCCAACAGCCGAAGCCAAATTCAACAACGCAGCCGCACTCAATCACCTACAGTTCAAATCTGCTGGTATCATAGGAACTTTAAATCCAAAGCAATTAAGTGCATTAGACCATGCAGCTGGACGCAGGAAAACTCCAAGCTCAATCAGTAGCGGCGGCAACTGATTGCACACCTTCAAGTCGCCGCCTATTTATCACAGACAAAAGCTCAAAAGTCAGATTCCTTATTGATACAGGATCTGACCTTTGTTGCTACCCACGAAAAATTTTATCTACTAAAACTCCCGCTAGTAGTTACGAACTCAACGCAGCGAACGGCAGCACGATAAAAACCTACGGGTGCATATCTTTAAACCTTAACTTCGGGTTACGTCGCGAATTCCGTTGGCAATTCGTTGTAGCTGATGTCAGCACTCCCATAATAGGCTCAGACTTTCTGGCTCACTACCATTTGCTACCTGACTGCCGTAAAAAGCGCCTTTTGGACGGCGTTACCGGTCTGTCTACACCAACTTCCGTTGCCTCACTTGATCAACCAAGCATTAAGACCATTTCAGTTTTCACAGCATCACCTTTTAGTAAAATACTTTCAGAATTCCCTACAGTCACACGACCTCCCGGACTTCATAGAACAATAAAGCATAATACTGTACACTATATTAAAACGACGGACGGTCCACCAGTTTCGTGTCGTCCACGTCGTCTTGCTCCACAAAAACTCAAGGTTGCTCAAAAGGAATTTCATGAGATGATCAAAAATGGTACAGCAAGACCCTCTGAGAGTCCATGGTCATCCCCCTTTCACTTAGTTCCCAAAAAGGATTCCACTTGGCGACCATGTGGCGATTACCGTTCACTCAACGCTCGAACTATTCCAGATCGCTACCCTGTTCGTCATATTGGGGATTTCAGTCACAACATCGCTGGTTCTACCATCTTTAGCACCCTTGATTTAATAAAAGCTTACCAACAAATTCCTATTTTTAACGAGGATGTGTGCAAAACCGCGATTATCACCCCATTCGGGCTTTTTGAATTCCCATACATGACGTTCGGGTTGCGTAACGCTGGACAAACCTTCCAACGCTTTATGGACGAGGTTGTTAGAGATTTAGACTTTTGTTTTCCGTATGTTGACGATATTTTAGTATATTCTCCAGACGAAGATAGCCATAAACGCCATCTGCGCATCCTATTTCAAAGGTTGTCTGATTACGGCGTTGTTGTAAATCCTGCAAAATGCGTTTTAGGAGCAAAAGAAGTTACTTTTCTGGGATACCGGATCTCGAAAGATGGATCAGCTCCTCCTCCAGAGCGAATATCCGCTCTACAGGAGTATGACCTTCCAAAAACTGTCCAGGGCCTACGTCGGTTCCTGGGCATGATCAATTATTATAGACGTTTTTTACCACATGCTGCTGAAATGCAAACACCATTAATAAATATTTTAACCGATTCCAAGCTCAAGGGTACCAAACCTGTGCCTTGGACAACCGAATTAAAAAGTGCTTTCAACGCTTGCAAAGAGAGCCTTAGCCAGGCTACTATGCTAGCTCATCCACTTCCAGATGTCCCACTAGGTCTTTTCACTGACGCATCAAGTACCCAGGTGGGAGCCTGTCTTCAACAACGCGTTGACACACATTGGCAGCCCTTAGCATTCTTCAGCAAGAAGTTAACCAATCGTCAAACACTCTGGCCCGCTTACTATAGAGAGCTTCTAGCTGTGTACGAGGCCGTGCAACACTTCCGACATATATTGGAAGCTCAACATTGCACCATATACACAGACCATAAGCCTCTCCTTTACGCCTTCACACAGCGACGTGAGAAACTGCCCCCAGTACAATTGAACCAGTTGAATTTTATATCGCAATTTACAACGGATATCATACATATAAAAGGCGTAGATAACGTCGTAGCAGACGCTTTGTCAAGAATCGAGGCCATATCACTTGAAGACGACTACGCAGCTCTTGCTGAATCCCAAAAAGGTGATCAAGAGCTACAAGAACTTCTTCAAAACGGCTCTTCCCTGAAACTCAAAAATATTTACTTACCCGATACGGACATCAAAGTCATCTGCGATACTTCCACCGGCAAGCCACGGCCTTTTCTTACCTTACCCTTTCGTAGGAAATACTTTGAAAAACTTCACAACCTCAGTCATCCTGGCATTCGTGTTACATCTCGACTTATCGCAGATAGATTCGTCTGGCCCTCGATTCGCAAAGACTTGCGACAGTGGACTAGATCGTGCACACTTTGCCAGAAAAATAAAATCACGCGACACACAGTTTCCCCATTAGGCAACTTCGATTCACCGTCTGGCCGCTTCAGCCATATACACGTCGACATCGTTGGCCCATTACCCGTGTGCGAAGACTATCGTTATCTTCTTACGGCTGTAGACAGATTCACACGATGGGCAGAAGCTTGGCCTATGCGTAGTATCACCGCTGAAGAAACCGCGGATACACTTTTACAAGGATGGATCGCGAGGTTTGGTGTTCCTTTTTGCATCACAACAGATCAGGGACGGCAATTTGAGTCAGACCTATTCCGTAGACTCATGGCGTTTCTCGGTACCAAAAAGCTACGCACCACGAGCTACCATCCATGTGCCAACGGGATGGTAGAACGCCTCCATAGGCAGCTTAAAGCCTCTCTGATGTGTCGTGCAGAACCGTGGATTAAAGCTCTACCTATCGTGCTTCTAGGATTGCGTTCAGCCGTGAAGGAAGATTTAAAGGCTTCACCAGCTGAATTACTCTATGGAGAACCTCTTCGTCTTCCTGGTGAGATGATAGTTCCTCATCCTAACTGGCAGACCGCTAATTCTTCCGAGTTTGTCGCTCAGCTTAGAAGGATGATGTCAGAGTTACGGCCCGTTCCTGCCTCCCGTCATGGTAAAAAAAACTGCTTTGTGTCTAAAGAGCTCAATTCAGCTTCACATATATTCTTGCGAGCTGATCACGTGAAGCCACCACTGGAATCTCCTTATTCAGGACCTTTTCCAGTGGTTAGCAGAACTGACAAGACATTTACCATCATCGTCGGGAACAGAGAAGTTGTCGTGAGTGTAGACCGAGTAAAACCTGCCTACACTGACAATTTCACCTTTACCAACACTCCTGATTCATCATTCGCTCCTCAACCTTCAGACATTTCGCCATCTAAGACTCTTCATTCACATCCAGACACACATACATCACACTCACAGACCTCACATCATACTACACCTTCTCCACCTTCACCCAAGTATACAACGCGATCGGGTCGTAGGGTAAAATTTGCCCGTCCTTTCGATCTTTGATCTTCAATTCTCCGTGGGGGGGTGGTGTGGCGGCGATTAGTACTCTGTGCGCAGCAACTGTCAGTATTATATTGTCGTCCGTCACTCTTCTTCTTCTGTACACCTAATTTAAGTTGACTTAATTATTACTTCTTGTAAGACTCCATTACAATACAATACCTATTTGTAAACACGGCGTTTTCATTTGGCCGATGACAATAAAGGCCTGCTAAACCCATAGATTCATCAAATGTAGATTACGTTGTAAAATAAATAAATAAGGCAGCTCAAAAAAAGTCAATCGCCCCGTGATAAAAGCGGTTATGTGACTGATACCTGCGAAATTGTACGACGTACATACGGACAATTGTAGATGTGCGTATATACCTACTTCGTTATTTTGTAAAAAATGGTGTAGATGTCTTTAATTACGCGACAAAATACCCATAAAAAATATCACTAGATAAAATAAAGAATTCTGAATTCATTTATGTAAAAAAGTGAATTTCGGTAAAATGCAGATATCTTTTTGTTCTTTGCAGCCGTCGATTTATTATACTGCTGTCACATTGGTTGGACATTGGACAGTATGTGGCTGTGGAATGTTGTAGGTATATAGGTAGATATTGCAATGTCATTGAAATTGGTAAAAATGTGTAAAATTACTTGTTCATCCAATGGCGGTACGTAGGTGCGCAAGACGGGCGCGCTTAATGGCACAGGGGGTGAAGAACGACGGTGATGTGCAAGCACCGCATCGCACAGCAGTGCAAGCGTCATGTGCTCGCGGTCGGCGGTGCGTACGGAACAACGCACCTCACGCAATGCATCCAAGGCTGTGTTTAGTCTTACGCGAGCTAGAAACTCGAACAAAGTGCATTCCTCCTTTTCTCTCTGAAAATGCAGATAGAAAGATCAGCGCTTTGTAGCTTGTATCACACACAGCACTTGCTCAAGGCATTGCACTAGGCGCAGGTACCTACTGGCACGCACTGGCAAGTCGGTACAGATCATACTTACCTATGTCATTTCTCGTTAAATCTAATAATAAAATTAAACACTACATAGGTGCTTCAGTTTTAGATCGGAGTAGAATTTCAACTTTAAAATAGAAGGCGTTTCCGCGACCTAATTTTGTTACTTGACAAAAAAGGATAATTAGTTTCGTGCTGGCAACATACTTTTTTACCTTCTAGTAGATTAATAGGAAAAAAGTAGATAGTTAGACTTTTAAATAGAAACAAAAAACGTCTCCTGTTTTGTTCAGTGTGTTTTCGACGAGTTAGTCACTCATATTAATGCGCTGTTTATATTTCGTTAAGTTGCATTTACTCAAAATATCGCGACCAAAATAGAGGTTTTAAACTTATCACCTAAGCGATATTATCTTAAGAAATAAGATGATACTTATGCCATTTCCGTATGAATACAATTGTTTATTACCTTTTTCCTATCTTTCGTGATCACATCGTTTTGTAGTTTTTGAATCTCTTTCGCCCAACCTCTGCAAATAATGTCCCATGATTATCATCATCATCATCATCATTTCAGTCGTAAGACATCTACTCCTGGACATAGATGGCCTCCTTCGTAGTGGGGGTCCCGGACTGCGTTTGTCGGTCAGTGGCCTCCACTCAGGGAGGCCGTGGCCTTCCTTCCGGGTCCAGCGGCCCAAGGCTATCCGTAGGTTCTATGTGTCCTACAGGGTTAGATTTCCTCATTCCTGATTCGATATTGCAGGATAACACAAAGCTTCCGTTTACCTCGTTTCAGCAATTTCATCACTGACAACACGCATAGGTCAAAATCCTGACATTGTTTTAAGACATTGAGGAATTATAGACAAAAAGATGTCCCGGACCTTCCCGAATGTTGCCCATCCGAGTTGGATTCATATTGTTGAAGCCAATATGTGTCATAAGTTTATTAAAATATACAGAATTTTACAACTTCTGACAGAGGAATTTGCTTACCTCCCAATTTGAAGAAACTCTTCCATAATATTGTTATCATCTGGTACTAGGTTTCCGCATTGAATCTTGACTTCTGCCCACGCCTCATTCAGTTTTATCGTCAGATATTGTGAACACAGTACTAGGATAGTCTGTATGAAATTGAACACAACAATATATTCTTCTTCCTGCATTTGTGGTATCCATGGCCACTCTTTTAATTGTTTTATCAATAAATGAGGAGTGTCATTTCAAAAGGACTTATTTCCACTTATGAATAAAAATGAAGTAATGATTGGAATCCATTTTTCGTATTCGTTTGCACCTCTATACCAAATTATTTGTAACAATAATGTTTAATTCCTCTACATTTGACTTTCAATTCACGTGTCCAGAACAAATACGCTTATTTCCACGTAATTTGCTCACACCATCTAAGGCACAAAATATTCTTTTACAAACCGACTTAATTCCAATACATAATTCGATTTATTGAAAAATCGGATAAGGTGGAAATAAGTCCTTTTGAAATGACACTCCTCAAATAATAGTTGATACTATAGCCGCAACCTTGTGTCTGTCTTTTATCTTCAAAATCTTAGTTTTGTTTGTGTTTATGGACAGGTGACCGCCATTAACTTAACTTAACCGTCCTGACATCCTTTGGCATCAAAAGATAGAGACGAATCTAGGCTGGTCGACTAGATTGGAAACCGTAGTTACTTAAGTAGGTTATATAAAAATACGTCGAAAAGAAAAAGGAAGATATCTAGCAGTAGGAACCATCACCTTACAGAAGACCAACAAATACTTAGGTACTAGCACTTGTGCTGGTAAGTGAGTAAGAAACGTCATGTCAGTCAGCAGTGCTTTGGCAACCCTCCTGACCCTCCTGACGTTGTTTGTGTTTATTAGAAATATACATTATATAGGTATACCTACCTCATCTTCCGGTGCCAATTCTATATTTTTATAGAGGCGGTAAGCTTCATCTGCCAACGATACTTTATAATCAAGATCATTGGATAATAAATGCAACAACGAAAAAACCTGAAAGCATTTAGAAAATTAAAGCATTGCAAATAATAATACGATCGCCACACGACCACATGAATATAATAGTCCCATTAAGTAACATTTGCACTACGTTTGCACTTTGGGAACAATGCGACATATTAGGGCATAAATTTATTGCCTGCGAGTAGTCTAATAACTCCTCCAAACCAATTTCGAAATGTTGGTAGGTTAACACTCTTTTATTTAACTACAAATTAAACGTTAACTCGTAACAATTTAAACAAACGGATTTTCATGCGGTTTTGACTAAAGAAAGAGTCGATAAACGAGGAGTTTCTATATATATAATAATAATAATAATACCTTTGACAAACGGGAACCTGCCAAATCAGTCACCACGACTGATGGAAACTTCCCCTGCCATTTACTTTCACAGAACTCATCACTGTGTAAATGTTCTCGAACAGCAGTCGACATTAGGGGAAACTCCAAGTCTTAAAACATATTAGATATCATCAAAGATAATTGATTGGTCTCGCTGCGCTCGACTAGATAGAACGCTATACAAAAGCAATAGCTCCGATATTGCTTTATATGAAATTACCTTATTACCTAAGAGTTTTAAGAGAGCTTTGATTACCTTCTATGATACCATTTTCGTCCAGTCGCACTCCAATATTTCTGCATTCGTCTCGAAATATAGAAGCTAACAACGTAGCTATTGTTACACCTCTCTTTACAACGACTGGATACTGACAACAAAATGTCGATGCTTTTTAATGTAGCTCATGCCATGTAGTAGGTACTAACAGTACTAATATACTAGATACAATTGTTATTTCAATATTTTATACAAGTAAGATGAACATTTCTAGTACGCATTTATTGTTCCGAATGAAACTAAGACTGGAAATCTTCACCCCCGAATAAGATGTAAACGTTGAGAAGTTTAAATAAAAAAATATTATTTGTGAAAATAGAATACAAACAGTGATTGAAGCAATAAGATTTGCCCTCCAGGTGATCAACTGTCCAACCGCGTTGCCAGAGCGAGCTACATCACACACCAATGCTAGAATCAAGGTTTGTACTGGAGGGCGGCTCATCTGGAACAATTCCAATTTACCTTTAAGCAAATAGGTACTATTCTTTTATATTTAAAAAAAAATTCCCAGTTAACCTCATTTCTATCAGTGAAAACCACATTATAATCGGTCTTCCCATTCAAGAGTTTTTGAAGCGTAGGTACACAAACAAACTTACATATGTATAAGTATATAAGTAATATATAATTTTAATTTTAAATTATTCATTATTAGGTTAATACAGTCGCCTTTTTAATCTAGTCTTTGCTTTCTGTACACAGCTTTAACTTACAGTGATTAAATCCAAAAGTTTATAAATGCCATTATTATTTAAAAAGACTTCCCTGTAGGCTTTTCTCCAAATAATGGCTTCCCATATAAAGTTTAGAAAAGAGATCATCCACCTGAAAATGAACAGAAATAATTTATTACTTCTTTCTATTTATTTTCCTCAGTGTCGGGCAGAAGCTTCTCTTTCTATTTCGCCATTTATAGTCATTAGATTGCTCCAATAACCATAAAGGTTTACTACCATTTTGACAAAATTTGTCTCTAGAGATTAGCTTATTTAAATATGAGAATAAAAGATTTTAATTACTCACGTTTATTCAGCAAAAAATAAGAACAGATCTGCAGTAGAAATATAATATAAACGTTATTTGAAAATAAATAAATAATATTTTTTTAGTATTTAGTGATCGAATAAAAGCCTTTTCAAAAGTTCATAGCAACATCATTCATCTTTGTGTATCGCTCGACATCTCAACATTATTTCTTAAGTGTTTATTTATTTTAACGTATTATTTACATTTTGCACGTCTAATTAATATTTTTCAAATAAACCAAGCCATTATTTTCATCATGCGTTCGTATGAATTGTAACCCTGGACACCCGACGATGCCAGCAATCGTTCTCTGGCGTTACCATAGCGAGTTTAAAATTATTGCTACACTTGTTTACGATATATTACTCACCTGTCGCTTATAATAAAATTCTTGCTAAGAGAGTCCAGAATTATTGTCAACATCCTATTAGTGAATGTGGTGATAGATGAAGGCCACTTAATGTGAGGGTAGACACAGCAAAGTACGCGTTCATTAGCCTCTACTGCGCTTGTCAATAAACGCAAGGTGAGAGAGATAATAGCTTGGCTCTTCTCTACAGGAGGATGTTTCTGATCCAGCAAAGTATTACAGAGATCTGTAAATTATTGTATAATAGAAGTATTTGCGGTGTTCCGCAATCATTTGAGCAGCAGAACCTTATAGAGATATGTTGTGTTTCGGAAAGTGAGTAAGGGATGCCAGAGCCCAATTTCCCTATCCATCCGCAATCCCTTATCATTTTAATCCTGCTATGGTCAGCAATGCACTTTTAGCCTGTGGCGCTGCTTGTATTGTAGGAGACGGTAGCCAGTAGCCACCTACCATCAAGTGTCAGTCTGTTTATTAATCTTAACATAAAAAAAGACAAAATGAGAATAGGTTTATCATAGTTGTGATAACTTACTCATTAGTATAATAATTCCATGTGTATCGAACAGATCACGCATGGACTCCTTGCGCTGAGGTGATTGCCGGTTGTACGTGGCGACCTGGAGTACTCTCAAACACCAATAAAGTACCGACAACTCGTAAGGACTTTCTGTATACCATTCGATGTACCACAAAATTCTGAAATTTATGTTCCAGTTTCAATTTAACGTACTTATCGGAGTCTAGAGGAGCAGATAAGTAGTACAAATTTACCTCCTAATCAATCCATAACTCTTTCCATAATGGTGAGGTATATACGGTAAAATACACACGATAGTTTGAAGGGCAGTTTTACGAAGCTCGGCAAACAGAGACGTTGCCCAATTCGCCCTCAAATGACACAGTTCTGGATCTATTAAATACATAAGTCCCAATAGCCATTGTCTTGACTCTACGAACTGTAATGAAATAAAAAGATAATAGATGTTTGCTCATGATCTTTATCTTCATTCATGTATATTTTAATTTCACGGTTTTCTCGCGACGGTCTATACATTACAATTTAATTATGGCAATTGGGACAACTTACACAATGATTTGATGGAAAAATCTTCAGTAGGTCTACACTCAGTTGCATAAGTATCTTCTTAAATTGTACATCCGATTGAGATGTGTTAAAGCTTACGGTGGCCGTCCAATCGGATCTTGAAGGTAGCTCTGTTAGAACTGATATGGACATTAAATCTGGAAATAAGCAATTCAACATAAGATGGGAATAGACGCGGCGTTTTATCTTCATGCCGTTACAGAATGAGGTTTTATGGGTGTTCAGAATAAACGGTTGCAATCTTAGACGATTGGCCTGTCGTTTGGCCCGAATCTCGCTTTCTTTAATTTTCAATAATTCCATTAGTTTTTTTTTTATTTTGCAAATTACAACTGTCCACATCCAAGAATTTACTTATTTTATTCAGGCAAAATGCTTAACATAACATATAACAGATTTTGTGCATCATCATACACATAGTAGGTACCTACTAATAACAGACATTTTTTTTATTATAATGAATATTATCATGAATGAGCTTGATTGTAATACTAACCGGGCATTAGATTTGTTCCAAAAAAGGACAATCGGGAGCCAAAACATTTGAGCATCATAGCGATAATAATCGACATTGTGTTTCTCTGGTGCCTGTGCTCTCTTGCGCGGCATTCGTAGCGATACGCCCATACAAAACATCTGAATAATACCAATTTATAAGGCGCTCAATACAAATTACAGAAACTTTGTTATCTACTAAGAACTTAACTATGTAGTTGAAATTGATAGTTGAGGGTTTGAATAAATAAAAAAAAATTCGACGATAAAAAATATTTTAATTTATAAATTATAAATACAAAACGTAGGTACATTATAAATACAAAGCGTATCTCTGTAAATTCATACAATTCCAATTGCATTGAAATCTATATTACCTATAAGTATACCTACATTTGTATAAAATAAGGTCGCAGTCCGTTTCCTCCTGTTTCTCAAAGAACTTCTTTTAAATCACGCTACGAAAAAACACATATTCATACAGAAAGACAGATAAATGTTTCTTTATTTCAAATTGTGCATCCGTGCGAAGCGAAGCGAGGGCGGGGTCGCTAGTAGGTATAAGTACATAGGTACAAAATTATGTTTAGTTTCTAATATATTGCCCATTATCTCGATAATTTCTAATGTGGGCTGGATAAGTTTGACCTTTAAATACCATATACTTACTGGTATGTATGCAGTGAACGCAATTTTTTTATGTATTGGTAAAGTTAAAATAGGTATTTCATACCTTTGAGAGTACTCATCAGGCGAAGGTAGTTCACGTCTATACTTTGGATTAGTTTGTAGAAAAAAATTTGTTGTCTTCAGGAGGACAAGGAGTAAAGACAGAGTTGTAGACATGTCCACGGAACTTGCACCTAATAAAAACAACAATTAATAAAATATTAAGTATCTACTTTATCCAGACGGCTATAATAATATAACACTTAATTTTTCCTATTGGTAGTTTATTGTCATGGACTTGTTACTCCTTATACACCTACTCGAAATGTATATGTAGGTACACAAACTATGAAATAAAAACAGGATGTTACAAAAAACTACCAAACGCACCAACCTGTGTCAACATTTACTTAGTTTAGTTGCAGTATTTTTTAAATTAATCACATTTCATAGTACAACTTTAAAGAAGAAAAAAAACATTACAAAATTCCATCTTTAGATTTAATACATACCTACCTTTCGGCATTAAAGACACGATCGCATAAAAGAACTATGTTGGTACTACTGGCAATGTGTTTGTTAACTGAAGTGTAACGCTATTTGAGATTTAAATGAGTTTAAGAAAAAAATGCTAGTTTTACATTTATAGACTTCTCTAACACAGAAATCAGCAAATTTGAAACTTTTGTATAATGATACATATGAATGTTTTTATTTTAGGTAGAGATTTACATTATATCCTCAATCTTTTTCACAGAATGAATGAACATGACAGGTCTAACCGGAAAACGAATGCGAATGCAGATGGGCAGCCGACAGAACTACATACTTACTAAATAATGCATTGACTTTTGAAAGAAGGCTTCAAAAGTAGGTACACAAAAGTTGAAAAATGCTCACAAAAGTTTAACTTAAGTAACATTGATAAGCTTACTCATTCATTAAAGTCTACAAACATTTCTGTGCAACAATAATTTTACCTAATCTGACGTTTGGATCTTGAGGATCCATCGGATCAGTGTCATACATTGGTATATCGTTTAACGGAAAGTATGGATTGAACCTACAGAAAATATTCTCTATTATGTTCTCCATCATCATGTCAATACCTGAAAACGTGACACAGAAATTAAGGTAGTATATTCTACAAGTCAAAATGCACATTGAAGCCAACGAACTCGAATGATCAATTCAATTTACTACTAGCATAGAGCCACATCACATTAGATACTGAGTAATCAATCGATCACAATCAGGGCAATAATCGGAGACTTCCTTTAATAAAGTGAATTAATAAAACTCACAGTTCTCCATAAATTCGCAGGAAAGTATTAGCGCCAGTTTTAGGAAGGTTGGAAAACGGTGATCTGATGCTAGTGCGAGCATTCTGGCGACTGTCTGGTAGAGAACTGGTCCAGCTACGCTCAACGTATAATTGCTCGGCACTTCATTGGGTTGTTTCCTACATTTGTGTTTCGAAAGATGCCCAATGAGCGCCCTGGAGACATAATCAAATAGAACGTCCTCTTCGAGTCTTATTAAAAGGTATCCTGTAATCAAATAAATGACACATAAAATCGCGAGGTAATCACATAAATCGCAGATTAAGCAACTCATCATTAATGATAGGTAGGCGTGGGAACCACACACACAAAGATTGGATGCTGGGCGAGAAACACAGTATGCGAGTATGTACTTCTATTATGATAAAATAATTGTGTAGGTATAACAGTTGGAATGTAATTGTTACTTATATTATATTAGAAATGAAAAAAATAATTGCATCCTGAGGTCCTTACAAGACAGTCTCTTCTCAGGATAAACATCATCTTGGTCAGTTTTTTTTCCGAAACCAGAGTAAATATAGATATATGGTCAAAGTGTCTCTTTAAAGACGGTCTATAAATAACAATTTACACTACATATATTTTAAAGCTGACATAAACGAAAACATTTATAAGTATACACATTACATATATATACCTACTTCATTCTTAAGTTAGGGATAAATTTGTTTCGTACGGCCTCCTTCTTGGTGTGTATTGAAATCAAATTAAATAAATTTATACTTATTCTGAGATAAATAGTTCAATCAATTTTAAACTCAACATTATCTGCAATATTATTTCTTTGTATAAGTAATTACGTTCTGCAGACGTTTTGGTGACCAAATAAAATAATATTTTAACAGGTGTATTACATATTATGTTAACCTCTTTGTTGAACTATGGGATGTCTCATAGCAAGTGCTGAAACGTACTTACATATATTATGCTCCTGTTTCTAATCTTTTACCTATATCCTATAGGTTTTTATAGAATGAACACTGACACATACTTACTAACATAATAATTAGTGAAAAATTAGTGACATAAAAATTAACTACGAAGTACCTAGGTATTAATCAATATAATGAAAAAAAATTCAATAGTAGGTATTGTTTTCATAAGTAGACATATATTGCGCATATAATAAAGTGTATTGCACGCACGCATGCAAATGCAATTAAAACGATCCACATATTAAATATAGGTACTCGTATATAAGTCACGTACGAAATCCACATACCTACGAAAGGGACTAAGATTCCCTCGAGCACTTAATGATCATTGTCCTCTTTGTTGCGGTGTATGATTTGAATTGAATTGAGGCTATCTATTTATTATCTAGTCTGAAAAAGACTATAGATACCTATTCAATATCGTGCTGTAATAAATATTAGGTCTTAACCTATGAAATTGCCGTTCCACAGTACCTACTTAGGTTTAGTTACCTACTAGCCATTTCAAATGAAAAGTAGGTGTTTTTTTTGGCTATTGATATACCTATGTATATGTTATTTGTATAACTGCTAAAATGTTACAATTTGAATCACTTACCCAAGTAACCTATATAGTCTCTAAGTGTTATAATATATTTCCCTGCATCAGAAACGTGATTTAAAATGACTGGTTTCTCTACTATTTCCATTAAGAGTAGAAGTCCCTCTTTAAGTTCAGGCTGCTTCTGGTAAGTTTCTACTAAGTAGTCCAAAACCGATATCACGCTATAAAGTACATGAATTTTCTGTTCTTAAAGTAATGAAGGCAAATAATGGATTAAAGAAATATAAAATGAAATGTGACTTTTTTGTTAACCCTGTGTTAATGTTACGTTTCATTCCTAGTAAATAGAAAAGTTCCTTCTCCTCTTGAAGTGGCTAGAAGTACGACTTGAAGTTTCTATAGGTAAATCTATAATGGACCTGCTTCACTTGCTCTAAATTTAACGTACTTAGTTAACGCATGTATCTTAATTAAGGCGTCAAAAAGTAACGCATTTAAAGAAGAGGGAACATTAGTTGCGCAAGTTTGTGACTTGAGTCACCGCGCGTATCGCGGAAACGGAATTCGCGGGGCACTTGTTTATTCAAACAGCTCAATTTTCGTGGGCGGCGCACGCGCACTCACTTAAGTGTGTTAAACGCAAAACTTTTCTCAAAAGGCTATGAATACTGTACTTATCTGCGTATACACAACACAATCAACGCTTCCTGCCAAATTGAAAATAACTTTGAAACGTGCAGCCTACATTTGAGACGGCGCTTATTCCTATTTGCCAGATATCGATTACTTTGAAATTAACTCATTCGGTACAACTTCTAAGTAAACCGTTTAAATTAAAAAAAATTAAACGCATGCACCGTTGAATTTAGAACTCCGGAAGTGTTTACAATGTCCTCTAAGGAAATGGCAGGACTTCACTATTGTTTTAAAAATTGGTCAGTCTTCAATTGCTCAATTTTCTCTTCGAGTGATTTTCTAACTTGATTATCTCTGCATTAAAGCAGTACTTGCTATATATATAGGTACCTAACCAAATAGATATTTTTAAAAGGATACAAATCCATCCTTAGCTGTTTGCGAAAAATCGCGAATGTGTGATTGCAAACGTTCTATCTGTTTAACGCCCATTGGGTCTTTTACCAAAAACTCCAATTTCTTAATCATCTCCCAGTCGTAAGCTGGTGGACATTCGCTATTCCAAGTGGGATCTGAACACAAAACGGGTTAATATTACAAAATTAGATCAATAATTGTTAATACATTTTTGTGTACACTTAATTATAGTTGTAATAAATTAACGATTGATTTGTTCAAATTAATTAACGAGTCGCTTGTATTAATTATAGTTCTGAATTAATAAAACAGATAGCGGGATCTGCCTCAAAATATTTTTCCCTATTGTGCGAAGTTCGCCGCTTTAAAAGATTACGAAGTTATCACTGTAAGACGTTCGCTTTACTTGTCAACCAAATAAATACTACAGCGACTCGTTAATCAATTTGAGTCTAGATTTTAAGGGAACCTTTACGTGTAACAACATTGCATATAGTTGTAGGTACAGAAGTAAGTAGGTACCTACTGGTTAAGATCCTGTAAATTGTGAAACTGGTCAAATAAAGCAGTGTCTATATGCACTCAGGTATTGAATGTAAACTAACCTGTTAAATGTATACAATCTACTTAACTATACATATATTCATATAACCTGACACTGTATACGATAACTCATAAGATAGATATTATTTACCATTTCATTGTAATGTTAACCGTTTGTTTATAAATAATAAATGTATATTTGTAAAGTAACATTCCTTTATGTATTTTTAGAAAAATATAATATTTAATCAGTAAATAAACGGCTGCCGGCAGACTTTGCCACAGAAACGTATGCTTAAACTGAGGATTAAAAAAAAAACTACTAAGTACATACTAGGTTAATCTAAAGTATATTACAACTTCATCCATTGCGCTGACATTTTCAACACTCGTTTCTAGGCAATGACTAATTTCTTGATTCACACGGCATTAGTATACCTACTTTATTACTCACTGACTACTCCACCGCCTTTATACCGATGTAAACGATTTCTCGGTGTAAACAAAACAAATTACCGAGTATTTGTAATCATGTTCAGATATGATCTTTAAAAAAAATGCAGAGTAATCAATGCCTAACAAAATTATGCGGACGTTATCTACCAATCTAACATAATATATTAAATATTATAGTAAATGAAACTTGTCAATGAAATTTAGATACCAATCTAATTAACGCGTTCATAAACTTTGATTTGTTTAAATTCTCTCGAGGTTATAATACCTACTTCTTTCTTTTGACGGTTTGAGGACACTTAATAGAAATTATTATTTAAATATGAATGTATATACTACAATTTTTATAAATCCATCAATGGTGTATGTGTGGTAAATCCGTGAAGACTATAAATCGTAATATAAATTTATTTGTGTAATAGTAGGGGAGCCCAAGACCTTTTTTATTCCTATCATCTAATCTTTAAAATCCAATATAGGTCCCCACGATGCTCGAGTGACTTCACATTTTGCTTTTAGCATGTCTTTAAATACTTTAAAAACCACATCTTCAAAAATGATTACAAAAGTCAGTTATAATTATTATTGTGGTCCTAAATCGCCGAAAGGATCGTACTGAGTTGAATGTAGGCATGTAGGTTACATGTGAAATCATAAAACATAAAGTTCCTATTTTAAGGGCATGTGGGTGAGGGAAATCGCAGTATCCTTTTTAAAGGACTCTCGTTCTAAATTACAATTGGAGGTCGTACGCTTTCTCTATTACAAAAATCAAATGATAGTTTTGATTTTAGTGAAATAAATACGGGTGAAATTATAATGAAGATGCAACACGGTTTCTAATACACCTTACATAATGAGATTACCACAACTAATTCTAACGCAAATAAAATGTTTCAATTGCAAAAGTTATTGCACTTTAGATGATTCTTTAATAGATGACGCAACTTTTGGGTGAAACAGATAAACGTACCTCAAGTAAGTTGTATTTTTGTTATTAAAATAAAATTATCCAAAACCACAATAAATGTGTGAATTTTCTAAGTTTTTAAATTTTTTATTGAATTTTTAATCAATTTCATCCTTACATTAATTATAAATAAGTTTGAATATATTAACATTAGATACTTATAGAATTTTTTCTAGACAGAATTTTCTTCAACACTTTATTAGAGAAAAACATGCCGTAAGCACGATTTCAAATAAATTTTATTTCTTTTCTCACTAATAACTCAACAAGCGAAACAATCTTAACATCTACTTAAACATTTATGAGTTCATTTGTTGTAATGGCCATCATGTGGCCATTATGAATTTTATGGCTGTCTATAAAAAAGTTTAAAATAACACCAGAATGAAATCCAGTACACTGAATTCTAAGTACGAGTTAGAAATTAACTATACCTGTGCGAATTGGATCCAATTCTTTTTCCAGTGTTCTATGTAATAGTTGTTTTTCTGTATACTGTTTGCCTTCAGGACCGTGTATACATTGAAAAGACATTGAAGATTCAGATTCTTGATTACCGAAATATTCATCTCTCGTGATTCTATCATATACCTCCTCATATCTATTCTTTTTAAAAAAATGTGTATGCGAAGTGCTTTGGGATACACACTCCCCTCTTTTTTTATTTGATTTGGTTTTTGGTTTTTTTTCTTTAGTTGCTTCGCCAGTTTCTCTACTAGTTCTGCTACTCTTATTGAGGGATGTTATTGAAGACTGACTATTTCTGAGCGTGTTTTTTGAAAATGTTTGCTCCATTTTTCTTATAATTGTTTTATTATTGTTGTATTGTATTAACCATAATTATCTATTACTGGTTTTTCTTTTCAACACATATGTTGACACAACAATATTGACAAATCTTTATAGTTCATATTGACACGTCGTGTTTAGTTTATCAGATTTGTGTAAATGAGGTTGTGTTGCTTTCTTAAGATAATGTTTCGATTAAACAATGTCCAGACAGTCTGTTATGCAATAATCATTGCAAAGTATCGGTGACATCTGTTCGAGATCGAGATGGTGGTACGCGAAACAAATCGGTCAGGTAACCGCAACTGAACTGCCTACCCGTTGGCCGGCTGGCTGCCGGTATCAGGCAACGGACCACTGACTACGACAACCATAGAGTGGCAAGGCAACAGTCAAAAGCTAAACGCTTACTCAGTTGTACCGAGATACGGTTCGGGGCTTGACGTTCGCTTAACAGCGCCGCTCTCACATTCCCCCACGTAAGCATACGTTCCTGCATCATACGTTAATTCATTAGTTTTCCCCACGAGAAAACCGAGTGAAATAATATCTATATTTGTTTACCACAGTTTTTAGTGAATTTGTTGCGTTTTTTTTGTACTGCGACATCATTTTCTGCTCTTACTTCTGGTGAGTGTTATTTGTATTTGTTATCATTGAAGTTGTTTATTTTGCCATTTAAAATACTTTTGCCAAGTTTCTATTTACGTGAAAACTAATATTTGATCGGAATAACCAGAGATCTTATAGAATATAATTAGATTTCGAAACACGAATAAATGTTAGAATTTGATAGTAGTAATTTAAAACTAGAGGAGATGAAGTGGAAACAGAAAAGAACATTGTAAAATAAACAATAGGAACGTACAATAATAATGTGATCTAACAGCTAAACAATTGTTTGAATGGCAGGTGTATTATAGAGAACAGTGCGATGCGATGAGTGTGGTGTCGTGACTGTGACGCAAGGGCCGTTCGTTTTATACTAGCTGCCGACAATAAATGAACGGAAAACGAATGCTGTTTTTTCACCGCGGATGTGACTATTCCTGTGTATGCATATCTGTGTGTATATGGTATATGAATATGTTTGTATAGTCTAATATTTATCAATGTCACAAATATTTTAAGAGGAAATTTTCACAGTTGAAGTTTGTTGTAAAAACATGAAAGCTAAGTACAATCAAAATAAGATTTCGCAAAATGACTTGTGAGAATGAACGTCTACAGCTATGCTTTTATATTGGCAAAGAGGACTTGGATTTTACCGATCTGAATGCACTTATAGAGCCATTAACCAATGAGAAAATAGATAACCAATAAGAGAACCAATAAATATGAATGCATAGAAATTTTGTAGAGTTATAAGAGTTATATTAAATCCGGGCCACATTAGCGTGATAATCGAAAAGTTTCATAGTTTTTACGTGTTAAATGATTATTTTTTGCAGCGGAAATGTTTTTATAGTTTATGCGGAGAAATTAGTTACTTAGTTTAGAGATTATCTTATTAGGTAAAAATAATTTAAGTCTATCTGCTTCTTTGCTAGAACGTTTTGTACTTTTTTAGCAGTTTACATTTCTGTTTTTATTTTTAACATTGTAGTTAAATAAAATTACTTTAATTTAGATATGTACCAGAGCTACTTAAACATCTGGATAGTTTTGTATAATAGCAAAGGTTACCTTCAATGAATGCGTAAACTTTGACCTTCAAAAAGAATGACGATATTGTAAATATCGCTCTATCTTTACTGAGTAGAATTATGAATAAAGTTATAAAAAAGTGTTAAAATAGAGCAACCGGGTAACTGATGTATTAACTAACAACGATCCCAATGGATTTAAGAGTCGTTACACATAGGTATGAATAAAAATTTGGCCTCTTTCCACTTGGATCCACAGCTTGGCTCCACATGTGGATCCATGGATACTTCTTTTTCCTCTTCTATCCACCAGGTGGATCCGTCGATATTTTAAATATGAATTTTCCATATTAAATAAATGCGATGAATTTGAAACTATTGAACACGATCCAAGATGGCTTTTTTGGAAATAATGATTCTGAAGAGTCTATTATTGTAAAATGCTTTCATGGTTGGAAGCTTTTTCGCCTCGTTTTTGTAAAATTTATCGTGTTCATGTATGTTTTATGTAGCTATTTGCTTTTCAGATATTCAATTATTAAGTAATTACATATAATAAAATTTGTTCTTTCCATATCATAAAAGTTATAGAATTCTAATTTATTAGATCCCACCTTGATTTCTATTAGGTATATCAATGCGAATGAAACTGCGTTTATTGCTCCATTAAAGACTACAGACTGAGTAGCAAATTGTTTTATAATTTATAGTTACGATTGCGACTGGTGGAAATCATGTTAAACTTTGCAATATATCAAACCGTTTATGTGTGCATTTAATTATGAAAATAAACATTTCTGGCCCCCGGACCAACTTGCCGACCAAATTAATTAATTAGTCAAATTTAAAAATATACATATAAAAAACAGTTTTTATCTGGTGTCTCATAGTAATAACTAAATATACAATGGATTAATTCAGTAGATAAATTTACAATAAGATAACACACGAAACACAATTACCAGAATAAGATAATTTTACATAATTCAAGTTTAAACTGTGTTCTTGAGGTGCACGAAATATATGAAGGGGTTTAACAAATTTCGTTTCAATTTTTGTGTTAAATTTGTCACAAGAACATCGCAAAAATTGCAAAAAAATTCACAAAATTATCACAGCAATTGTAAATTTTTGCGAAAACTGAAAATTACACTAAAATACATATGTATAGGTATATTATATGTTTTTTTTTGTATCTTGATGTAAAATATCTATAGGTTATCATTTAGATAAGAGCGTCTGTAAGAGTTGACTTGTTGTTCATAGATTATGATAATGTTAAGAAAGCCTCGATCTGTCATGATAAGGCGCCATCTCTTCACAGATAACAACCAAACGTAGGTATTCAGATTTAAACAATTCTTTAAAGTTTATCGGTCTTACCACAAAAACATTAAACACACTTTAATCAGGCTCAAAACACGTGTTCAGAAAAAACTTTACTACAAAAGAGTGTCTAGGCATTGTTTACGGTTTAACAATGCTTGAGCATTATTTAAATTTAACCACCGCCATATGCTAGTTTAACGAGTGTATATCTAGTTAACGGCCTCTTCCTCTGACGTATTGTGTCAAATTTCGTTTTGCGTATACTTAATAGTTAATATTAAAGATTTCTTTTGATTTTATAAATGAGTATGGATATTTTAAATTTAATTGACATGGAGGATATGGATTACATGGATAATTTTTGAGATAGAATACATCGTGAGAGAATTAATCCATTGGAATATATAACTTTGGTAACAAGATTATTTATTGACATGAATATGTCTTTTCTCTGGGGTCTATTCGAAAGAATGTGTGTCACGAAAATCGTTACCATGACGTAAATGAATTAATTCGAAAGAATGTGTGTCACGAAAATCGTTACCATGACGTAAATGAATTAATTATAATTTGTTCGTTTGTTTATATATATATTTTATCCCTGTTGACCATAGAAGGATTAAGGATAAGGGGAAAGAATAAGGATAAGGATAGGGATAGGGATAGGGATAGGGATAGGGATAGGGATGGGGATAGGGATGGGGATGGGGATGGGGATGGGGATAGGGATGGGGATAGGGATAGTTTGTTCGTTTTTGTTCGTTTGTTTATATATATATTTAATCCCTGTTGACCATAGAAGGATTAAGGATAAGGGGAAAGAATAAGGATAAGGATAAGGATAGGGATAGTTTGTTCGTTTGTTTATATATATATTATCCCTGTTGACCATAGAAGGATTAAGGATAAGGGGAAAGAATAAGGATAAGGATAGGGATGGGGATGGGGATGGGGATAGGGATAGGGATAGGGATAGGGATAGGGACCATTTAAATCTTTCTTTTCATTTATGATATGAGACATATTCATGTCTACTGTGCCATCGAGAAGCCATGGCACTTTTTTTTTAATAAAGGATGATCTACCATGTGATGCTAGAGGTGGATCCTCAAATAAAAATTTTATTTAACAATTTTAACAAATCAAACTTTACATTTGACAATTACGTCAGTGTTAGTTACGTTCCATTATGCTCAATATTTTTTGGTATTACGAAATTTTATAAATAATCTAACGTATGTGTTGTAATTTATTACTTATTCCAATCTTATAATTTGCTGATATCATTAATATAGTCCGTAATAATAGCTTGTGACCAAAATTCATCATTATACGCCTATCAGATCTGCGTAAAATGAAAACGACATGAATGCAGGGCGAGTGACTGAATGAATGTTTGCCAAGGTTGCCATAATTCAATAACATTCACGTACTACCGCACTGTCTACCGAAACAAGCGCTAAATAAGGTTTTGTGGTAGGGACATTTTAAACGCTCGCTGACCAATGCTTAAATGCTTAATGCTTGTCTAACTAAGCATGTGTTTGAACAGTGCTTACTGAATCTTTTGTAGTAAGACCGTATATGTCGAAAATACACAAATACATTTTTAAAAGTGACCAAGATGCCGAATCTCTTAAAAAGGTAAGATTTTTTAAATTGAAAATTATTACTCTATATTGTAGATGTAACATCTACAATTAATAATTAGATTTATTCAATAATCACATCTCAATAACTGATAATTCCATAGATCTTCAATATTGTATCTTTAAATATTATTTATATTTTATTTGAATATTTCCACATTAATTTTTGTGTATTTAAGCTTACGTTCTCGGAATTAGAAGAAAACTTCTCATTTATTTTCGTCAATTTGTAACTTATTCGTGCTATAAAAGACCATGAGTGGTTTTCTGAACCATAACCATAAGAAATTTTCGGAAATTATACTCGTACCTACATAATACAATACAATTACGTAATACATGCCTATAATATAATATAATATAATATAATATAATATAATATAATATAATATAATATAATATAATATAATATAATATAATATAATATAATATAATATAATATAATATAATATAATATAATATAATATAATATAATATAATATAATATAATATAATATAATATAATATAATATAATATAATATAATATAATATAATATAATGTAAAAGAATATTCATCTTATGTTCCCCGAATACAATTTGATTCGAGTTTAATATCGAAATGGAAAGTGAAAATAATTGACAACTCGAAACCAGTTCTTTTCAACACAGAAACTAGACTCGTCCTAGTTTTATTTCAAATGACTTGTAGAAAATCGTATACAATGCTCCCGTTCTACAACCAGAAAGGAATAGCTTGTTGAATACCCTTTTAGCTGAAAATACTCTAATCTGTAAAAGTTATTTGTTAAAAACTATTTTGTTCTTATTATATTAATATTCTTTGTATTGTGGCAAGCTTCTCGTTACATTTAGTGTTTGGTTTATTCCAATCGGTTTACAAACAAAAAGTTAATTGAACTGAATACCAAGCGTACTAAAACCGCGTGTACGATATTGTCTTACTTTATATACATTACAATACATGTTTTAAGTGTGTATATTTATAATCTAAGTAATTGATTGATGGATGGGTATTGAAAATATCATGGGCCTTAGAAATTCTATTTTATTTTAAGATGGTTTACACAAATAAAAAAACCGGTGATGGTAGGCAACGCCCGGTAACCGCGCCAGTTTTTAATTATTTATTATTATTAGAGGTGTCGCCTTACGTTTGGCCAGCGATCTGAAACTACTTTCTTGCAAAACAACCAACGGCACGGACTTGCAAGTGTACGAGGAAATGTCACACATTTCTATGGCTATCAACAATGTTATTGTTTTTTACTGAATAGAGCAGTTGTTTACGGAAATTCGTATTGATTCACTGGGTACCATTAATTAATCAAATGAGGCAATGTGTGAATCGTATGTCGACCTTGTTGGAGTTCGTTTCGTAACGTCATTAATAAATTGTTGGTTAGTGTAATTTGTAGACTCCAAACCGTAGGTTTTAAATACTCCTCGCTGCCCACGCGACGGCGTGGGGGCACCGCATGTGTTCTGCACATTTTAAATATCCTACGTGGACAGAGGCGTAGCGTCGGGGACGGGGAGCGGTGGGAGCAGTTGCTCCAATACGCCGGGGCCTGGAGGCTCATTTTTTTTCTTCTTAATTTTTGTCATGAGTCATGAGCATGAGTGATGAGCTGAAAAAGCCTTCCACTTTTTCGGAAAATTTTAGCTCCGGAGGTCAGAATTAAAAAGCCGTTTGTCGCCAAACTGTTAAGACTAGTGCCACGAAACCTACGATACTGAGTGAAGAGAAAAGTGAACCTACGGTACAGGCTCGTGCCCTAAATAGCGTGTTCAAGTTCAAATAAAAGTAGATGTTTTGTGCACGTCGCAGGTTCCACTGACCTCGTTAACGGCATTAGCGTCTCCATTACACGGACGGCAGCGGCTGCTATGTAACATGTACTTGCATGTTACTTAGTTTTTTTTTAAAAAAAATCATTATTTTTTACGAGAATCTTATGGTAAAAAAATTAAAAAAAAATATTTGAATTTTCAATGGCTTAGCTCTAGGTGTAGATAATACCTAAATGTATTTTGTATTATTAAATTTTTGAATTGAATACCTCCAAAAAAAATATCTATATGTGTTGTACATAGCCAAGATATGGGTACCGTAAGTATCGTGATGTTATAAGTGATGTTATATCCCGTATATAAATATTGCATTTAGAATTTTGCTATCGTAGAACTATTGTAGAACTGTTTGAAACAACCCCAAATTACCGCAACTCAACCGTAGTGACAGAGTGACCGTCGTATCAAATAACATAGACTGTACCTTACTGTACATTTACTGTACATATTTCAGCGGTGACAAGACTTTGCTCACAAAGATTTAGGTGACTAGTTAGGAAGCGCCTGTTAATTAAATTATCGCGACCTTTCTATTGGAGTCAACTGTTGGCTTCAGCTGGACTGTTGTGTAGTTTTCTAAGATGAGTAGGAACTTTTTTCTAATCGATAACTCTTTATTTTATTGTGGAACGGAAATGTTTCATTGACATAAATTGGAATGAAATTACTAGACCGTTAGAGTCGGTTGAGAGTTTGCGAGTGTTGCGAGACTTGCAAGTACCGCGCTTGACGTGATGTAGACAAGTTGTCTGTCATTAAAGCCATCGGCAGGTGATTACTAATTTAAAAGGCACCTGTACAAATGCACGATTGTTCAGCTCGTGACGAGACGCATTGAATAAAAAGCGACATCAATCTTGAAATAAAAGGAAATTGCGAAATGCATCTAACTTTACAATTCTAACGAAAGCGGAAGCTAGGATACGTGTAAAGCCGAATTCATATATTCAATCGGAAATCGGATATCGGAAAGTCGCACTTGATGGTATGGGGCTACCGTTGCGTTTAACACAAACAACGTTAATTAGAGAAGAGGAGTTGCAAGTTGTAATGCAGTTGCAGATGCAAAGACGCTGCCATCTTTGATAAAAAGATTACTCTGACACATCTCACTTACAAAAACACAATTCTTCCTAAGCACGACGTATAATCACATCACGACACGATCCTGTAATGTAAATGCGGCTCAATAAAGAATAATTAGCGAATGGACTATACCCAAATTAAGTTTATATCAAATACTTTCCCCTAACGTAGATGATATTCGTGGTTTCATAATGAGCCGGAGACAAATATAGCGGCGGTCGGTTGAGAGTAGTGAAAGTATCATAGGAGAGCATTTGCTTTATTACCTCGACGAAAATTGAGTTTGACTCTAAATAGTATAAAACAAAGTCGTTATCCGACTTTGTCGAGTTTTACTGTTAAAGTCTAAAGACGTTTGTTGACCTATAGCTTAAGGTAAACTATATAACGGAATTTGATGTAGTTTTTATTTAGAATATTTCTTTAAATACTATTTTTTTAGATGTCTCTGTTGAAAACATCTTTTACTGTGGTGTCTGTGGTCATTTTATGTAGATCTAAGTAGTCATTTTCAGAGTATGTTCAACGCGAACAAAGCCGCGGGCTCCAGCTAGTAAGCAATATAACGCATTGTTATTACAGACAGCCAGGCGTTTATTTTATTTTTCAATTTTAGAGTATCCTCGGAACCAGTAGGTACTTTTTTCTGGATGAAAGGTATCCCTGTATCCTTGACAACGTGTATGTAAAATTTCATGATGATCGGTTAGGTAGAAGGCGTGAAAAGGACAGACAGACAGAGTTACTTAACTCTTTCGGCATGCCACCAACTGCTCAACCGATCGTCATGAATCATTATAATATATCAAATATGCACGAGCAGTTTTGCGCTAAGCAGTAGCAGTTCACAGCAGAATTCGAAAAACTCTTGCGAAATTTATCCGATAAATTGCTCTGATTAAATTATTTAACATTTAAGGTTTATCAAAATCCCATTATGATTTTCATAGCAATATACTAAATTACCTATAGAGTAAAGTAGCAAGGCCTAGCGCAAGAAATGCATTATGTTATGTAGGTACTTGTAACTGCCTATACAAGTATGCTCCAGTAATCGAAGCACATCAACAGCTTTCATGTTTACTATCTAATGGAGAAATGTGTCGAGATCTCAACTATTCTAGACTTAATTATAAAGTTATCACATGTAAACGTAAATAATGCGGAACGCTAGCAAAGTAACTAACTATTTTATAGTGTTATCCTTATTTATTTCCTTATCCTTACTGTGAAAATATTCCAATAGTTACTATAAATATAATTATAATAAAGTTCAATGAGTTCCTTTCGACCTTTCGAGGTTTCTTCTAAGGATCTTGGCATTATTTTCCGAAACCCTGGTAATAATAATAATAATGGTACCTAATAGACCTAAGGTGAATAGAAAATGCAAAATGCATCGAAAACGGACCGTAATAATATGTGGTTGGCGAATATTTTTGAAATAACAACTGAGGATATATTAATTAAAAACCACGACCAACGTCCCTGTAACAAATATACTTAACAATGGCAACAAAACATTGGATAATACGAGTGTCCGGCTCGACAGTTTATTGTAGAGTCTAGTGCAAAATGAAATTTCAATCTGTATTATTTGTGACCTTATCGCTTGTAGGGACTGGTTTAACAATAGTATTTTTTGTGACTACAAAGTCGATTGTTTTATAAATCGATACAACTATATTGCAGGAAGTCATTTGTGATTTATAAATAACTTGTAGACATTTAGGCCAGGTACTCACTACGTCGGACCGGCAGATTTGCCGAAACCGTCGCCCGGACGTGAGATGTTTTACATTAAATCGGATTCCGTATCATATCGAAGTTTGTACATATAATTTGTATGTATATAATGTAAAACCGGGGTCCGGTCGCTATACTTAGTTAATATTATAAGTTATCATTTTTGACATGAAAGTTTTAGGCCGACATGCACCAATTTTAAATTCAATTTGAACAGGTTCTTTAAGCACGTATATTATACTGGTTGTAATTCGGCCTTGGTGATGACCTAGATTAAAAAATATATTTGTAAATAATTAAATTTTTATAATATATTAAGAAATCAATAACGAAATTGTGTAGTAAATTTAAAATAGCTAATGAATTTTAAATGATAATTAAAATAATAATATTATAAAGAGTCCATAATTTGTGATTTTTTAAAATATTTTAATTTTTAAAATTTTAAAATTTTTTAAGTAGATACTACTTTAATTCGTGATTTTGAGTATGAATAAGTTCTAATTGTATTCTGTAGCAAAAAAAACATCGTTTTTTGTTACAAGTGTTAAGGGGTAAACCAAGGCTAAATCCTAAAATTTGCATTGTTTAATAACTATGTTAGAAGAAAGTGTCAATGCAATTGATTTGAATAAAATATATGTTATACTTAAATATGTGAAGAACAAATTATATTGTTTAGAATTTCTATCGAAGTAATAGAAATCCCACAATAAAAACTAGAACAAACATAAGAAAAATTTGACATATTGAAAATTGTTTCTAAAACGGCTTATTGCGCACAAATGATTCTTGCACCGATTAATAGTCAATGTCAGTTAAAAAATGTATTTTTTTAATGTTGTTTTAATGGTAAATACATAAAACCACAATTGTCAGGCCTGTTGAGTTGTCTCCGCCGCATGGGAGCTCTAAATATATGGAGCTTCAGTGTCTCAGTGACTGCGTTTGTATTTTTCGTGCGGAATTAGTTTAAAATATATAGACATTATATACAAATATATAGACAAGGTCAAATCGTCAATTTCATTCGCCTATGTGAATCCCTTAATTTACATAAAAATTAACAACGTAAGAAAAAGAAAGAATATTGGGTGTTTTCGCAATGTCTGTTTTAGTCACCGCAATCGAGTTTATACTTTCGTAATTATTGTCAGGCACGTTTGGCAATATATTTGTACTTAAAGTAAGTCCCTTGTACTTAACGATAATGTACATTAACCATATGTCGACCAGATGCCCTTGAAACTGGGATAAAGTTGTGTACGAATCACATTCACACGCTTAAATACATTTTATTTTTTCTGAAGGTTTCTCTGGTTGTATTATGTAGGTACTACTTAGGTACTCTAATTCAAAAATAAAAAGGTATTTTTTATTTTATTTTCATTAAATTATTAAGTTATCACAATATTATCATGAACTATGTATATTTCGCTCAAGCTCACTTGACATATTCTCAAAAGGACAGAATCTCAAATGGAAGGATTATGCAAATAGACTCTCAGTAGGTTTATGTTCAGATAGATTACCAAACAAATACTTACCTATGTATGTATAGGCAAGCTTTTTTAAAATTTTAATTAAACACTTATTATAATGCTTATAAACTAAAGTGCAATGCAAATTTGAGTTGTTACTGTTGTTGTTATTAAAAAACCAAGTTTACAAATAGAGATGTATACATAACAAATAAAATTCTTACAAGTATTACAAGTAGCTTCCCCAATAGCGCCCAGGCGAAGACTCGGTGAATCGACTTGCCCAATACTAGTTATGAAAGTTAGTTATGTACGGGGAACAAGGGGAATTAAGTATAACATAATAAAAAGAGTTGTCACGCAATAGCTCCAAAGCACAATTAAAAGACGAGGAATTTGTGATAAGCAACATTTCTTTACGCTGTACTTGGTCGTATGGTTTGGTTAGGTATACTTGTATCAGATCGCGATTACGATATGACCTTCGGTGAAATCGATCTCTTTTTATTATTTTGTTGTGAAATCGTATATGGAAGGTTGTTTGACTAGACCTCTTTCCTTACCCACGTACCTATTACTCGATTCATTTATACATTACCAAACTAATTAATGATTACGCGTGGTAAAAACGAAATCCTACAAAGAGTATACTTATATGATTATTGATTTAGTTCTGGTAGGGCACAATGCTTTTTGTTATCTTAAATTGTCAGCTCGTAATAAAAAAAAGTCAAAAATATAACTAGCGACCCGCCCTTGGTTTTGCACGGATGCAATCTTGAATAAAGAGGACTTCATTTACTCTTATGAATAGAAAGTCAAAATTTCATTAGTTATAATTATAATAATGATTTTAATTAAGAATAGTTTCTATAATAAATACACTTCTTCATATGTGTTGTCATTAATAGGTAATCCAATTACATATTGTATTATTTACTTATAACAGCACTCTTGCATAGTAAAATATGTTTATAATAACAAATTTTGTGTTTAATAATACTTACACAGTTATTTAAACAATAATAGTATGGCGTCCGTTGAAATGACTAGTACTGTTTAATTAATCAAAACAACACTACAAATTGTGACTGAATACTAACTAATTAATATATAAACATAATTTCTTTTCAGCTCAGGTATATTCATTCGGTAAAACTTCTACTTAGCTAGCTTCGCTTCTTTCCATTTAATTCATAAAAGAAAGTATTTTTTGTATGGATCTTTATAACATTTAATGAAATCCCATCATGAATAAGTGGAAACTAGATTTTATAATATAACTTGAAAGCGCTATTAAAAATAATAATCTTCAAACAAACACCAATGGTGTGGGCCTAATGTAGGAAAGTAGCAGGCTTGTGTTACAAGAAACCACACAACGGACAGGGGGCGAAATCCAGTATAGATACTTACACTCAAACCAAGGCCAACCTTCAAAAATAGTTAAAATAATAATTAAAAAAAAATTAAAATTAAATTAAAAACAAAAATATCGACATTCAAATATGGTAGGTACGATTTGACTTTAAGTATCGAATTGAAGATTATTTTTCCGCTGACTACGATTTCAGATTTTAAATACTGAAGTAGGGTATGCTTATATTGAAAAAAATATATTAGCGGAGATTATAATTATATATAGGTTATTATAGCAGTTATTGACACATAGCGGGTATAGGACACAAGAGTGCTCGACATCTCATTAATATAGACTTGATTTTATTTATTGGTGAGGAGGTCACGATCCATTCATTTAGTTGTCCCGAGAATTGTTACGTGATGTTCAATGTCGTCACGCTACGATGTCACGCAACATGGATATCAGTGCAAGTTCGATTAACCTAGACTAGACCATCATTACTGTTACTTAATAATAGAGATGCAGGCTAAATACAGGCTAAATACTGTTAGCCTGTATTTTATTTTTAAATTTTTTATAATATTTTTAAAATTGCCTGATAAGATTCTTTCTTAAATTTTGGTATGTAACAAATACCAAAATTTAAGAAAGGGAATCTATGTTTATATCTATCTAGCTATATTTTTTATCTTATTAGGATCGGCAGACAAGCTGACAGCCCTCTTGATGGTAGCTAGGTGGCTACTATCGCCTATAACACAAACAAAGCTATAAAAGACACAACAAGTGCTGGACTACCAGGAGATTACATTAATTTAAGTGGGCAATAAGACAGAGAGACAAGAAAGGTGACAAAAATTTTATAAGTGAGTTATATTTTAATGATGAGATCTAAAGTTTATGCGGTCATGTGCTATGGTCCATCAAAATTTAAGGCTTTCGTCGAGCTATGAGGTAATAATGATTTACGAGAAAACTGTTCGATGCCTTGCGACTCTTATGCAACACGAAAACGCACTAAAAACGGAAAGTAAACATAAAATGCGCGATCCAAATGATCAATTTTAGTCGTGAGATCTTCTAATCTGATGTACAAATTTCCATATTTTTTTGTATTATTCTTAAAGCTTTTTTCATAGTACTTAAAATGAGTCTTAAATGAGCCTCAAAAAGTGTAAATCATAACCTAATACTATCCTATCTTACTTTCAGACTTACTTTCAGATGACGAACCTTTTCGTACCTCGACTGTACCTACATAAACCCTTTAGGTAATTATTTTATACTGTAGGTAATTGCGCAACTATAATAATATAGGTATTACTTAACATAATATAAAAAGAATTGATTGTTTGTTTGTTTGCTTTGAATTGGCTCCGAAACTACGGGACCGATTTGAAAAATTCTTTATTAACACAGGCTATATTCTAGTAATATAAAAAAAATAAAAAGTGCCATGGCTTCTCGATGGCACAGTAGACATGAATATGTCTCATATCATAAATGAAAAGAAAGATTTAAATGGTCCCTATCCCTATCCCTATCCCTATCCCTATCCCTATCCCTATCCCTATCCCTATCCCTATCCCTATCCCTATCCCTATCCTTATCCTTATTCTTTCCCCTTATCCTTATTCTTTCCCCTTATCCTTAATCCTTCTATGGTCAACAGGGATAATATATATATAAACAAACGAACAAACTATCCCTATCCCTATCCCTATCCCTATCCCCATCCCCATCCCCATCCCTATCCCTATCCCTATCCCCATCCCTATCCTTATCCTTATCCTTATTCTTTCCCCTTATCCTTAATCCTTCTATGGTCAACAGGGATAAAATATATATATAAACAAACGAACAAATTATAATTAATTCATTTACGTCATGGTAACGATTTTCGTGACACACATTCTTTCGAATAGACCCCAGAGAAAAGACATATTCATGTCAAAAATCAAAGACTGGCAGAAATACAATTATGAGCAATTAAGCTCTTATATGTTTTTGTCAGGCATTGAGAAATCCACGCCCCTTTTTTTAAAAAAAAGGGGCGTGGAAGAAGTAGCGGGCAAAAGCTAGTTATTTATAAAATACTAGCGTCGCGCCACTGACATGGCACGGATGCAATTTTTTACTGCAAATTATTTTATATATATACCTTCTCCGTTTATCACTCTTTTTAGTTTAGTGAAAACCGTATCAAAATCCAATTTGAAACGGTATTCTATATAGATATAAAAGATATAAATATAGTTTAGATGACACTGAAATTATCTTCGATAACGGTCTACCTGTACATAAGTATATTTCTTTTTAAATTCCAACTTACCAAACTCACTTACAGATATCTACAGCATTAAAATTATTATACCTACCTACTTTGTAATTATAATTATTGTGAAATTGAAGTAAAACAGCCAAAGTGATAGTAGACGTGTTGCAATTAAACACGTAATATTATTATATATTTATTAGGTGGGAAATTGGTACAAAAGTTAATCTGTCTTTACAATGCTAAATGAAAGTGAAGTTTTTTCTCGGAGTCATTGGAATTTACGATTTGTTAACAAAGGCAGTAGGTTGAACTTGGCTTGTATAATGAACGGGCAATTACTATATACTATTCGTATAATTGCCTGTTTTAAATGTATTTTAAAGTCCATTGTGATTGAATGACGGACTGGATTTAGTATTTACATCCTTTAGCCTTATTCGCTGCACGCTATTTTATGACTGAGAGTAGACCTCATATTGTTAAAAAAAATGTTTTGTCTACTCTACAGTATGTCCACAAAAATATATAAAGTAGTAGGTATATAAGTAATGTGCTTACGTTAAATATACTTAGTCAAATTTCAAATGAGTTTTATAAAAATTATTATTAGCCCTTTTTGTAATATTTTGTAACAAATTAAAATAGACTTTATAGGCAGTCTACAAGTAATTATATTGTTTTTTTAAATGCTCTAATTATTCAGATCTACTTACCGAAACAGACACTGTTTTATCCGTTTTCTCGAAAATGCTTTTGGGAAATAGATCACTTTCATTTTCAAGCGTAAATAAACTGTAGTTAAGGGATTTATTTACCTATATAAATTAAAAACTGGTTTTCATAAGTGACAAATTACCCAATAAATGAACAGCAAGACTTTGGATAGACACCGCATCATAATCGTTGCATAGTGGAAATACAGAGGGATAGACAGCGGGCAGCGACTGCATTCATAATATTATTTAGGATTGATCCTGCGTTGTGTTATTTGATATTATCCGTGTTATAACTGTGTTTATTTATCCGACTGTCAATAGTGTTACCTACGACCTCGACTCTAATAAAAAGTGACAACGAGATTGGCGTATACTGATAAAAATCACAACAAACCTTCAAGTATTAAATTAACAATTATAATCATCATATAAAACATCAATTATAACAAATCTTAATCTGGCGTTAGGTAGTGATAACTACCTTGTAGAAATTGTAGCAGAACGAATCACTACATAGTATAAAACAAAGTCGCTTTTTCTGTCCCTATGTCCCTTTGTATGCTTAGATCTTTAAAACTACGCAACGGATTTTAATGCGGTCTTCACTAATGGGTAGAGTGGTTCTCGAGGAAGGTTTAAGTACATAATTTACTAAGTTACGCGGGCGAAGTCGCGGGCAGCAGCTTTAATTTTATTAACACGTAATTTTATAAACTATAACTAACATGTAGTGCCATCTGTTAACTTTTAGATGAATTAGAGTACTACATTGCTTCAAACAGAATTCCCTAGATGGCGTTGTAAATTTTGCATACACGTTGTCTGGGACTCCAAAAAGGACATAGGGTACCTTTCATCCAGAACGCGGACGAAGTCGCGGGTACCAGCTAGTATTAAATATTTCGTTGCTTATAGAACTAAAATTAATTATGAAAAATTACCATTAGCTTTCTAATACACTATGTTTATCTTTATGAAAATTATTATGCTTATAATAAATTATGCAACATTTACTACTATGAATAATGATTTTATAAATATAACTAGCGACCCGCTCAGGCTTTATCCGGGGTGCAATTTTTATACATACAAACCTTCCCCATTTATCCCTAAAAACCGAAGTTTTTGAACAATTCCCAACGAGTAGTCAAAATTTATGCATAGAAGTCTACTAAAAGCTTGTTTACTTAGACTTTAGTGTCTTCAATTTAGAACATAGGTTAATTTTATAACGTAAGCAAAAAGATTTTTGAAATTTTCATCTCCTTGCGAAGCCGTGGGCGGGTCGCTAATGCTCAATAAACATCCAGATTCAATGGAGAATATATAGAACATCGCTATTGTGACGTTAACTAGGTAACTAGAAGTCATTGTCTTATGACGTCACATGACATCAGAGGTGGAAGCACCTACTATATAGTGAAAGTTGGCGAGTGCGATTGTACACTGAACATTAGAGGCATCAATCTGTGGCACCCACTCGTCACTATAAAATCGTTTGTCATTCGAAACTCAATCTCGAGATTTCCCTCGAACACGATTTGCCTTATAAAAAACCGCGCGACTGTATAAAGCCGGAGCGTGTGTAGGTCTCCTTAAACTGGCCGCGACATTATCAACAAGTCGCAAGGAAGCTATGCTCTGTGGAATATTCAAGTGTAGCTGATTTACATAACAGAAATGTTTTTTAATTATAATACAGTAATGGACAAGAAATTTGCTACGCTTATACAATTCCAAATGGAATATTAACAGCTTTACATATTTTCTTAAATGTGTGTAAATATACAACGTAGTTATTTTTTTATTGTGTGTTTTCTTTTTAAATTATCACTTTTGGTAGAACGTTTTATGAAATTGCATTGAATTATTATGGCCGAAACTGCGGGGACCAGCTATCTAAAAACAAATAAGCAACGCGTGGCAAAACTATAATGTCAGACCGTCAGGCGTTACATTGCCTTACATATTTTGTCAGGCGTTACCTATATGTTTTAATTTTCAGCGCGGCGGTTGCTAGCTAGTGAATTCATAAAAAATCTGTTAAAACGTTATTGTAATTTGAAAAATGCTAAATATTACTGGCGGGTTTTGTTAATGATTCCGTCCCCCGCCTCTCTCCCCTCTCCTCGTGTACACTCATGTATGTGCGACAGATGTCGCTAGTGTGTGGGTCGTCGACCGCATTTATTTAATTATTTAACCCGCTTTTAATACGCAAGAAAAGTAGTTAAGTTTTCTGCCATAATAAACTGCACCTGTGCTATCGAAGTCCGCACTGTGAGTGAATGGGATTGTGCTGTTGTGAACTTGCCAGCTGTGAGACCTACCCCCGATTGTCATCATTACCTTCGCGAGACAGCTGGAGCTAAAGGCAGATTCCCTTATCCCATTTACAGTTTTGACCTTATCCATTAAGGTAACATTTCCCTGGAGGAGCCAAACCTCCAGGGTGCTCCTTCAACGCATTATTCGCATCCCGCATCACCTTACATTACAATATATTATTAAAATTTACTAATGTATGAAAAAAGATATGTGTTTTTAAATGTTTTGTAACTATTATAATGAACTTAATATCTAATTCCTAAAAAGGTAATTTCAATAAAGTATAGGGGAAGCAGGGGGAATAACGCTCACTGGGTAATGGCGCTCACCACTGTAACTCTGTCAAAATGGAACGTAGCAACACGCCACGTCGCGTGAAGCGTGAGGGGAGAGGGCCTCTAACAGATAGGGATGCAAACGGACAGTCGGCTCGCGTCATGTGACCGTGAAGTGCGTTTCTTCATTTGCGGCCGTACTGATCTAATTTTTGGTTGGGTGTTTTTTGTCGGTAAGTCTAAAATTTTAATGCTTATTTAATTATTAATTTTACTTTTCTAAAAAAAACTATTCTATTTTGTGATGATGCTATCAATTTTCCACAATTGTGTACGATTTTTTTTTAATTTCAAATTAATTACAAAACGACGGTTTGGGGTTATACCGCTCATCTGAGCGCCATTGCCCCTTACTGACTTATTTTTTTATTGTTATAGATATGCTAAGAAATCGTCAAAGGACAACCGCTAAAGCGGCTTGGACCGAAGAAGACCTTCAATCTGCTAAAACTGCGATTGAAGGTTTGTCCAAAAGAAAAGCTGCAAAAGAATATACCATTTACTTTAGAAAAATTAAAACATGAGCAATCCAAGACTAGTGGGTCAGAAGGTCGTTTTCATCCAACAGCAAGAAACTGAAATTGCTGAACAAGTTAAGTTACTGGGTTCTCTATATACTATGGACTCAATGTCGCAGATTTGCTTAAAATTGTTTATAAATATGCTGAGAAATTTACAAGATTATAATTTATTTTAGAAGAAAGTACTTCAGAGAACGAAGATGAAGAGCACCTTTGCGAAGATGACAGTGATGACGAAATGAATGTGGATGATGAAAATTATAACAAATGTATTATTTGCGAAGAATTTGGAAAAAATAACGGGTTGTGGTATCGCTGTACCATATGTGGACTGTAGGCTCATGCTATATGTTCAGAATGGTATTCGCCAGATGGATACATCTGTGATTTATGTGTCCAAAAATAAAATATTACTATGTACATATTTCTACCTATAATAATAATTATTATTATTTTATATTATATAATAATAATTGAAGTTGATTTGACATCGAAGACTTTACTATATTTGTTAAATTGAAAAAGGCAAATCTTACGTACAAATGGGGATAATTGATGCTAATTTGTAATTGTAGACTTTACTTTTATTGTATAAAGTTAATCTCATTAATATTTCTTTAATTAAAACGTATCTTACTCATTATATTCCAAAAAACATGTTTGAGCGTCATTACCCCGTACCCTGAGCGGCATTACCCAATGTCAGGGGGAATGCCGCTCAAACGCGTTTTTTTTTAAATGTTTTCCTACTACTAGTAGGACAAAGATATATGCTTTTCTTGTTGAATTGTTTATTACTCGATAGTTAAAGACTTCGTTATTTTTCTTAATTTTGATTTATAATAAATAATTTAAAAAATACAACATGTTTTCCTTAAGTGAGCGCCATTCACCCTTCTTACCCTACACTGGTCCTAATGTAATTGCGCAAATATTGACCAAGTGTGGACATGGCTTCTATTTTCCAATACCCCGCTTCTATTATGAAATGCATCTACACAACACTACATTAGTTGCGCACTTACAAAATGTCATAACGACACTGATAGTATCATCGTCTATTAAGTACCTGTTCAACTTAAGTCCCGTGAAATATAAGCATGTTTCGGTGAGTGAGTAAGGGATGATCCTTTCCCAATTCCTTGTTAATTCTTTCTTTTTTCTTTTTTCTTTTTTCTTTCTTTTCTTTCTTTCTTTCCTTCCTTCTTTCTTTCTTTCTTTCTTTATGTCGGGTGCGCACTTACAGCACCTGTTGCGTTGCTTGTGTTTTGGGGGACTGTTGCCATTTACCTCAGCAGAAAAAAGCAGGATTATCTATAATTATTATCTTCTTAGTGGCTATTTCTGTCTACTAGAGTATTAGTATTACTTCGTCCATTGCTGAAATTTTGTGATCGCCATGTAAGAAGGATTATCTTACCCAATTGAAATATTATATATCTACCTAAGAAGCCGCTTGTAGATTGTCTTTGATTGGGTTATGTCAACTCACTTTACTTCCAACTTCTATAATATTAGAGCCACTTAAATCCATCTGAAGAACCGCAAATGAGGAAATGTAAGAATTCAAAATGAGGCTTTCTCGTTGCGGTTAAATCCTCAAATCCACATACGCTTGTGGTAGCGTTTAGATTTGTCTTTTTGTAAGTCAAATTAACTAAAATTTAAAAAGACATTACCATCTCTGAGTAAAGTGTCAAGTAGGTTGACCGCCATTTAAAGTCACCGGTAAGAAAACGTACGAGTTTCACCATCTTGGAGTAATTTCAATTAAATTACTCCAAGATGCTTGTATACTTGTATCATTTACTCGCCAGTTAGCGTTACTTGAAAAGTAACTAATCAACGCTTTTCTTGTAGTTGGTAAAAGAGGCCCTACGAATTCTTAGTAGGTACACATATTGTTATAAAGAAACCTGCCCAAATATTAAGTGGCATATTTTTTAAAGATGGCCACTAAATACCTACCATGCCACCCAATATCAAATATGCAAAAACAATGATATTGTGAACTATTGCGATATTTTTCTTTATAAACGATTAAGGAAATATAATCATTATATATAGATGCCTCGACTTCTCGAAGTGGTGAATTGTTTAATAACGTCTTACAATCAGATGGAATAATGCCAAAAATCCTTTTAAACATAGGCAGTCTCTTTATCTTAAAAGCTAATTTGTAAGTGTGTTTGAACACCACTTACTATCTGTAGATATAATATAGCTAGAGGGTAAGTATATAGTTTTATAAATAGCCAGCGGATTCGTCGCGTGCTTTATACTGTATAAATGAATAAAATATATTCTATTGCGCATCAGCTAAGTTACCTGCCTATGTCAATATAGTTTATTTAGGTAAACTTGAAACGAGCGTTAACCGTCTCCTAATGATATATAAAAAGTGCTAAATAAGTGACGTGATGTTGCCACGTACATTGCCTCAAACGGTCGTCCATGACGGTTACATAATTGCTTCTAGTCGTCGGACACTATGCCTCGGCGCGTCGCGCGAAAAATCCGAAACACCTCGTTAGAATAGGTAAATGGTGGCATATTGAGTAATGTAACATTTAACTCCATATAATTTGTTTAATAAACACTATTATTAAAGTTGGTGCTACATTAAGTTACTGCTATTTTTGTATTTATTTAGAAAACTTGTGTCACACATACTCCCTATGAGTTTGCGCAAGCCAAATAGTTTCTCCATTCAAACGTCACTGTGTATTCAAACGTCGTAAGGTCGGAAGGGTTTATATCTTTGTTTATGTTTGTAACAGTATTACATGATTTTATTACTCAACTGGCAACCCGCCCCTGTGACACGGCTAATTATTCCAGATATAATTTATAAGTATAAAATAGGTACTATGTGTAATAAGTTATTAGAAAATCTGTAACCGCAAAAAAGTCAGCGTAAAATTATTTATGATAACAGCGAAGCCTTAGTTTTCTTAATTTTTATCTTTCGATAACAATAAGAAAATTGTTATGCGTTGATAATAAAAATTTAACAATCAAACGGCTTCGTTGAGGGTGCAATATTTATATAGGTAGTAGAAACTTTCCCCTTTTATCTCTCTTTCCATAAGTGAAAACTGAATTAAAATCGGTCTAATCATGTTGAATTCTTGCGAGACTAACACGATTGATTTTTTTATATATAAAGAAGAAATGTATATTTTTACTTGAATATGCTTAAAAAGCGAAATACAGTAAAGGTCATTTAAAGACGAGTCTCGCGGTCACAATATGTAAAAGAGCATTAATAAAGTTGTCTGTCTGTCAAGGTGTATTCAAGAAAATAAATCAATCAAGTAACCTATCATTTAAGACGCGAGTTATTTATCATTATTACAAATCGGCGGTATGGTCATGAAATCGAGTTTTAAATATCTAAACATACCTACTTGCATATTATTTATTTTTAAACTATGCATATTATAAGTTAATAATACAAAATTTTTTTTTTTGTTATTCGTTTTGACTAAAATGAACCCTAAAATGCTGCATCACCTGACCTTCGCACCACTTTACAAACGATAAAAATTAAAATGTATGATGTAGCAACGGTCGAAGATTACTTTAATAATAATAATAATAATGTTTAAAGGACACACTGCACTGTAAATGTTTCGAAAGTGCAATGTTTAATATGGTTCGCATAAAATTATTTTCAAAAAATAAAATATCAAACTCAAATAACTCTTATTACTATTACAGAAGAGTTTATAATAGTGCGTAATAATCAAGTGGACTTGGATTAACCTTTAACCGACAGTAAAGCTGTAGGTAGAGTTCAAATTAATTTACATACTTAGATAAATATACGTATTGATTAAAATACTCTTGCAATGTTAACCCAGTGCTGGGTTTTTGATTTCATATCTATACTAATATTATAAAGCTGAAGAGTTTGTTTGTTTGTTTGTTTGAACGCGCTAATCTCAGGAACTACTGGTTCGAATTGAAAAATTCTTTTTGTGTTGGATAGATCATTTATCGATGAAGGCTTTATTTAGGCTATATAACATTACGTTCCGACTAATAGGAGCGAAGAAACAGTCGAAAATGTGGTAAAAAACGGGGAAAATTATTCATATTTGAGGGCTTCCGTTGCGTGCGCTGCGAAAACCGTTCGAGATACCCAAATGATTCCCAAAATAACTATTCCACGCGGACGAAGTCGCGAGCACCACCACCAGCCCATTAATTTATTTAGTTTTCAAGGATGAAGATAACCAGGATTGATTCATCATTTTGTATCAACTGCATTTAACAATACTTCACTCTCTCATTGCATTGCATAAAACAAACATCTCGAAGCAATTAACAACAGTTCGGTAGTCAATGCCATGGCTATATCTAAGCTACGCAAGTGGTCGAGGTGATGAGAATTTTCAGGGGCAATCGTCAATGTTAATTTTATTTGTTAATAAGTAAAAAGAAATTAAACTTACGAAGTAAAATTAAATTATGTACCTATTTAATGGAGGTACATTGCTAAATTTTCTAGATTCTAAATCAAAAATGTATCAAGGAAACATTGACGAATTATAATTGTATAGTGATTCAGAGCTGGTGACCCTAAAATATTTTTTTTTGATATGACTAATTTTATACGTATGTTTACCTTATATGTTTCTATAACATATTTTTGAGTCAAGGATGATATGCCCTAACAGATATCTTATATTGCCAAAACTTAAAAATAAATACAGGCTTTTATTTCGTATTTGGATTTATACATATTTTTTCCTTATTTCATTTCCAGTAAGACTTGCACGTACAATGTCTTCAACAGGGGTTTAATATCTTCTCGAACATAATAGGAGCCATTCAAAAATAAAATAGACAAATTATGTTCTGGACTTACATTACATTATGTATTTATTATTTTATCATTTTTTTTCTAAATTTTTAACATAGACAACATGGAAACATATAGCTGTAGATATCAGTAATTGGTACGCAAATGTAAAAGTGTTTGTATAACTTTATGTATGTGACTTAGTAAATTTTGATGTGCGCTGTTGGTAACTCGATTGAATAAAATAAAATAAAAATTAAAAATAATCGAGGATAGGTTAGTTGTAATACCTCTATTTTGAAATGATGACTAAGAAAATGAGAATGTCTATAATTTAAAGGAAGTATTCTGGATTCATACGTTCATTCATGAGTTCGTAATGAACGCGGCGCTTATTTTGTTTCTAAATCTTAATAAATAAAAAGTAAATTCCAAAACTAAATGCAGACTACTGAAAAATCACGTTCTAAAAAGTATTTCATACTATGTATTTCATATTTACAAGATAAATAATCTCATCTAAGGTGTGTACATTGAAGCCGTGCTCATATGTGAGTAATATTTTGCTTTGCTTTATTATTGTTAAAAAGAATATTTTCTTAGAGCATGTTTTTTCAGTAGTTCGGTTTTTATTTAAATTATTTTGGTCATGATAAAGTATTTATACCTCATTTGTCTGAAGAAATTTGTCGGTACCAGCTAAGGACAGTTTAATTCTGCGGTTACTCCTACTCCAAAATTAACTTATTATAAATTTTAATTCATAATTTTGTTGATTTTCCTGTAATTCTCAGTGCTTTGAAGTAATTAAAATATTATTTTAGACTTTTTAGATAAAGTTTTTACTTGTACGAGCATTCTAATAATAATAATTTCATTTTTAAATTTTTATTGATTAATATTTTCCTTAGATATTAATATTTTATTCATAATGGGCGGAATATATTTTTAAAAAAATGCATTGAATAAATTTTGATGAAATTAGAATCGCCCGGGATGAAGATTTATATTTATATGCACAAAACAAAATAAAGAGTTGTTTGTATTTTGGTATTTTTTGTTTGTAATGAATAAACTCGTAAACATCTGGACCGATTAAAAAAATTCTTTCCTAAAGAAATTATATTATCAGCGAGTAACATGGGCCATATTATATGAAGTTACGCGGATGGAGACGCGTACCTACACAAATTTAAATCATTCAAAGTTAGCTGCGCGTACAACAGTAGATTTTGTATTAAACATAGGGACTTATCAGATCACTCACACAACTCAGGCTTTTAAAATAAAAATATCTTTTTAAAAAAACTTATATATTGGTAATATTGTTTCAGAACATTTAGTGGTACAAGCACCAGCTCCAATGGTGCTGTGTCTCAAGGGGATGATGGTGCAGCACACGCAATGAACAGGGAGAACGTCTCGAACAAAATTTCGGCTGGCATGGACCGCTGGCAGAACACTTTAGAGGACATGATCAATCTTCGCTCCTCGCACAATCAAGTGTTCAAAGACAATTACTGGGTAAGCAACTACATCATATTATTCGTTTACTATAGCGACCCGCTAGTAGAAAAAACAGATAGACCTAATAATATGTCATTATAGTCAAATAATGTACAATATTTTTTGTTTAAAAAAACATTAATATTAGATAATATTAATTTCGCAGTTATAAATTACGTAACACGTCTGGCGGCAGTAACCACTCCCTTAACTGACTCGGCAAGTCAGTAAGGGAAGCCAGAGCCCATTCCCTATCTGATCTTAATCCCTTATCGGTAATCCTAGAAAGGTCGGCAGCGCATTGCAGTACCGAATCTGCGGTGATTGTAACACTTTTGAAAAAAATAACATAAAACATTTAAAACGATATTTTTTATCATATACCATAAAAAAGTACCTATGGCTTTGCATGTGTTAATACTTTATATCAAAGTACTTATAACAAAGAAATCAAGAATTTTGTAAACGCGGCGACAAACGAAACGCTGAATATAAACGCAATAATCTGCATTATTTGTATTACACGTGCGTGAATGCTAATTTTTATTAGTATTTCACACAGTCTTATTGGGAAGAGTTGTGTAATCGCGCTACTTTGTCAACTATGCCGCGGAAAAATCGTAAAGTGAGTTTTCTATTATTTATTATTAATTTTGTCATTTCATTATCATATATACTCGTCATTTAATAAATACAGTTAATTATTTTTATTAATTATTTTTTAAGAATTTGATCAGTCGAAGTGATAATGCATTGGCTGCTGATTACTACTTCATAAGAGGTTATTATAGTCAGCGGCCATAGAAAATAGAATTTAAAGAAAATGCCAGATTCCGATTTTTTTATATATTCTTAGTATCTTTTGAAACTAAAACCTAAGATGACAGACGTTGACGTTTGACGACTGTACCTACATAAACCCTTTAGGTAATTATTTTATACTCTAGGTAATTGCGCAATTATAATAATATAGGTATTACTTAATATTATAAAGAGGAAAGATTTGATTGTTTGTTTGTTTGCATTGAATAGGCTCCGAAACTACTCGACCGATTTGAAAAATTCTTTCAGAAAGCTAGGTTATCAGGGAGTAACATAGGCTATATTTTATAAAAGTTACGCGGACGAAGTCGCGTGCAACACCTAATAACGAATAATAGGTATTTTATTTTAGCTTTTAATTTAATAAATTGTATAAGAATTAAGAATGCAGAGAATTTTAATATGTTTTTAATAAATTGGATCCATTTTCGTAATGCACGACCCCACTTCGTGGCCGGAAGTGCGTCTCCATCATTATTACATTCACGCACACATTTTCATTCCTCACTATTGTCATAGGTACCTATATATTTGTACTACAGACACACTCACATACAACTAATATACCATTTTAAACTTTAACGCAACACTATTTTCGGTTGCTTTTCTAATGCGGTGAAAGTGTTATTGAAGAAAGTTATTGTCTGTTGGAAGTTCGGAACAACGCATCGGTAGCATAGAATCTATTGGTGTAGATTTGTGGCGCGTGACCAGATGATAAAAGAGCGATTTGTTTGCGAGTGCCATGAATATAATAACGCTAAAGAACTACTGGCCACGACTATTCATTCTATTATTAATTGAAACATTATTGGATTCGAAAAGTTTCATCGACAATTTTTCTTAATGTTAACGTCGGCAGACAGGCTTACAGTCCACCTTGATAATGGGTGGCTACAGTCACCTATTATAACACAAGCAATGAAAAGTTGACTATTCCGGGAATCGAACACGGCAAGCTTTAGAACAGAGCGTTATACAAGTAACCTAACCACTCATCCAAAAGTCTTGTCATTTTAGTCTATACTAGCTGGTGCTCGCGACTTCATCCGCGTGGAATAGTTATTTTGGGAATCATTTGGGTATCTCGAACGGTTTTCGCAGCGCACGCAACGGAAGCTCTCAAAGATGAATAATTTTGCCCATTTTTTCCACATTTTCGACTGTTTCTTCGCTCCTATTAGTCGCAACGTGATGTTATATAGCCTAAAGCCTTCCTCGATAAATAATCTATCCAACACAAAAATAATTTTTAATTCGAACCAGTAGTTCCTGAGATTAGCGCGTTCAAACAAACAAACAAACAAACTCTTCAGCTTTATATATTAGTATAGATTTTATTCCATGTGAAAAAATAGAATGCACTTTAAACGCGCGTTTCTAAAGAATAAATTGTGTTTTATGAGTATTAACGGCATTTGTTATAGGTTAGTTAATGTATAGGCAATTTCATGCTAAAGTACATTCCGCTACAGCTCGGCCATGATAGAAATGCATATAGGTTCGTTCGAACGATCGCATAGAAGACTGCCTGTTAACTGTTTATTATTCTGTTATATTCTGTTATTTCACTTATTTCCATCGCAGTCGTTGTTTATAGCGCATTATTTAACTCGTAACATTCAATTTATTGTAGCCGACTCTCCCCATTTTCTATAACAATAATTATTCATATGTGTATGGAATTTATAACGGTATTTTACGGCAGTAAAGAGAAATGTTATGATATTAAACCTTATTGTTAAATTTTATCAATCAAAAAGCAAAAGATAACAAGCCACACAAAACTAACATGGATTAAGTAATAATACCAATTTCCTCTGACTGAAATACCTATGTAAAAAAAATCGTTGCAATTAGTATTCATATAGTAAATTAATTGTACCTAATCAGAACCTTCTTTTTTTTGTGAATTCAAACTTTCAGCAATTCATCATTTCATTGGTAGAGTTCTACTCTTCAGGAGAAGAATACACTACACTAATTTGCAACAATAAATAAATAATTTTAGTTTGTATTAGTTTCATTCAATCTGTGAAATTTAAATGTAATATAAAATTTTGTTTTTAAATATTTTGTAAAATGTTGTTTATGCGACTAAGATCACACTATTGCGCGTTAAACTTAGAGATTTTTGATTTAAGTAGGCATAGGCACATCACCTGTAATTTGGCCAAAACTGCGATTAGTCACTAATCTATTAGCTTGGCTCTTAGCAATAAGCGATTGAATGTTTCATTCTCGGATCTTTTCATTTCACCCGAATTTATGTAAATCAAAGCTGTGCATCGATATAAATATATTTCATAATGAAAAGCTGGCTTTTATGGTTAAGATCTTACAACTGCTTATCTTAGGATTACAATGCAGTCGTGGGAATTGACCATTGACACCAGTAAAACTTCCTATATAATATTCTTTTAATGGCTTTAAGTAACTACTGCTGTACAAGCGTTGTTGAAAACGAAACCATTAATGCAATGTGCAACGATGCACAAACTAAAACGGTAAATACTTATTGCTTGTAGATGGATCAACAAAAACATGTGAGATGCTTCAATAGTTGGCCATTAGCAGGAGATATGTGAAGATTTATTTTAGATGGCGATAACTAACAGAGATAAAGTTATAGAAAAGAAAACATCTATTGTCTTATGTCACACGTGGAAGCGTGACTTTTGTATCGAAATTTACTCATCACGACTGGCATTCTTCACAAGACATTTCTTGGAATATACTCAGTAACCGTGTTCACTATTAAAATAAGTATTTTACTTGAGGTTGCTATACCTATTCAATTAATTTAAAACAAATAAAGTGTATGAACTAATTTACGCTAATATTTGCAATAATACCTATAGGCGCTGCACTTCTACTAAGACGTAACGAGTAAAAATCCAAGAATGTTTGCTTGCTATTTGTTTTAATAGCTTAAATAAAAACATTTTGCAATCACGAAATGACCTACCTACTCTAAATTAATAAGAATTTCTCTAAATTAATAAGAAAACTCTAGAGGTTGTTTTAAGAAATGTAAATTTTTACGATATAATATAAATTTTAATTTTAATTTTTGACTAGCTGTACCTAGTCAGCTTTACGCTTGGTAAAGGCCGGTACGTATGTATAATTGGATGGTTACTGCAGCCGAGCATTGACCAATTTATGACAACTGAGAAACGCAGTGTGCTTTACACTGCGTTTCTCAGCGTCAGGGTCATCGCTATCGCTAAAATACAAAAAAAAAATTTTTCAGGCTCAGAATGGGTACGATGAGCTAAGGCGGTACGTGAAACAGGGCAGCGATTTCAGTAAAGAATTGGCTGCTATTTTACAGGAGAGGTAAGATTATACATATGTACAATAAACTGTTTAAATTCAAAGAACATTGTCTTCAATGTGTTTTTGAAAATATATTTTTTATCGTGATCCTAGGGTAAAATAAACGTATTCGTGAGTTTTTTTTTATCAAGAGAAAAGAGATTAATAATTTGTGAATAATATCTCTAATCAAGCGATTTTTGTATAATATAACAGACATAAATATTTATTACTGCCTGATGTACGCAACTTAAGTCCGCGTGACTTTATAAAATATAGCCATTTTATAAAGTAAAAGTATTTTTAAAATCGGTTCATTAGTTTTTGAGAGAGGAATTAAATAAATCTATGCTGATAGATACATGAAAAATATTACCTACTTCTTTTCGGCAAGTAGGTATCTACTCATGGTACCTACTTTCTAAACATATCTAATTATAATGACCGATCATTATCCATGATTCCTTTTCCAAATCGTTACTTGACCATATGATGAAAAGTTACTGCGAGAAATTGCGTTTGTGACGTTTTTCAATGTAAAATTTTGACGCACAATGATTTATCTGTATATACGCATTCGAAGGTGCTGTGCTCAAACGATGCCGATAACGTAATCTTATCATTCCAAAGTGTAGGCAACAGTCGCTTCCTACGCAGGCCATAAACAATAAGTTATTGTTTTAAGCTAACCGAATTAATGCTCTTCTATTCAGTGAAACCATGTCTTAAATTATCGTTCCGGCACGAAGCTTAATTTTCTATTTTTGGTCTATACTAATATAACTAATTGTTGTTTGTAGGAAGTAGGAAATTACTTAATAACTGGTGAATAAACTCAAAAACTATGGATCGACTTTAAAAAAAAATCGCCTATAGAAAGCTACATTATCAGCGAGTAACATATAGGCTATATTTTTAAAGTTGCGCGGATGAAGTCGCCTGCAACAGCTAGTATTAAGTTTCGCTTAGCCATTAATTCTCAATTCAAAATGTTGAATAAATTTAAGGGCGCGGCAATGGCCACAAAAACAGAATTAGAACACCGCGTGATGCCGCCAAGTGGGCCAACGCGCCAGACCCGTTCAAATATAACTTCGTGTTGTCTCGTCTCAACATCATCCTTTTGTATATTATAGTTTGTTTCTGAAGCAGATTTTTCAAAAGTATCGGTAATACAATTCGATAATATAAGCTTACAAAATATCTTTGTCCTTTTTATATCTGGTTTTACCTGCTAGACTTAATTTTATTAATCACAGTATAAAGACATAAATACAGATTGCCAAAGAGGGAAAAAGATTAATATTAAAAAAAATGTTTTATTTATTCATTAATTTTTTATTCATATGTAGGTAATTGTTTGGTCCCATAAATTTTCACTTCAGATTTTCAGTTGGGTCAAAAATATCGGAGTTTCAAATACCTAAATTTAGTTTGAACCCGTAAAAAAAGTTCATGTGGTCCGATTAATGGGACTACGTGGTCTAAGAAAACGTCAGTTTCTATAGTCCGATTAGTTAATCGAACCTACCGGAAAAAAAGTTCATGTGGTCCGATCGGTAGGACAAAGGCAGTAGGACCACGTGGCCAGAGCGAATGAAAACTGCTTTACAGTTTTCAGTGACAATTTACCCAAATATAAGGTTAGGTAACTTGTTAAAATAATAAATAATAAATATTAATAAATATTTTGCCTTTGGCCCTTTATCACTTCAGTAGGCTAATATATAAAAAAAGATGCAAAACAAGACAGAGTAGCGTAACAATTATTGCATATTATGTGTACTTCCGTAGTATTACTGCTACATATTACGCAGTTCTATTGTGAAACAAGTTAGTTTGATGATTGTTTAATTTTTGTGTAGAGTGGAAGCGGAGATATACTATTCGAAATGCTTGGCGAAACTCGGCACGAAACTGGGCAAGGCTTGTAAGGAGAGCGTCGGCACTTGTGCTGAAGCATGGAAGCATGTCGCCATCGAAATGGAAAAAAAAGCAGATATACATAGGTAAACACACTTTTCATACATAAGTATATAGACATCGCGATTCGCGTCCCAAGATTGGAAAAATATTTCCTACTTTCTACATTAGCGTTAATGTATCCCTAATGTTAACCTTAATGTAATCTTTTTGGTTGTCAACTTCCAGAAATTATTCCAACGCTCTGTCCGAGGAACTAGTGAAGCCGATGAAGCATGTCATTGAAAACCAATTGAAACTCAGGAAGAAGGTATTCTTTGTAATTCTTTAAGTATTTCTCAACATTACACTTGGGTATAAGAAATGTTTCAAATTTCAAGGTATTTGCAGATTGTTTGCTGTTAAACTATGCATACTTATTACCTGTGTTTCATGTTTAAACCATATATTTATGACAGACATTCCTACAGGATAATAACGCGGTTTACGCGTAAATTGAGGAAAAGCATACGGACTAACGTCCAAACCTCTCTACAAACTTTTGTTTTTATAATATTCATCTCATTACAGATCGAAGGTAACGTTGAAAAGACAACGAAGAGTTTGACAGATTGGCGCACAGGAGAAGCCAAGTCGAAGAGGCAATCTCATGCAGCCGCGAGAGAGAACGAGAAACTTCAAGATGTTTCATTGGACAATAGGTCTGCATTTTACTTCACTTGGCATAGTAACGGAAATGTACTTCATAGTAAATAAAATAAAAGAAAGAACTTTACTATGCCAATAGAAGTTTTCTTAAATAGAAGGATCCTTCGCTTGCTACGCGATTAGCTTAGCGATTTTTCTTGCCTGCGATATGTCCCCCCCATATTGGTGCTGTTGGTAGTTATTAGCTCGTGTTTTTACAGCCGAATGTCCCGTAGCTCAAGCATGGGCCACATTCCACATTCTATATTAAGCGCGCGTGTTGAGAGGATCGCTAGTGCAGCAAATGAAAAGGACGCAGCCAAGCTACAAGTGAAGAAGAGAAAAACAGAAGACGCCGTGAAGAAGACTGAAATCGAGTATTACAATATTTGTGTTCAGGCCGAACGCGCCAGGTAAGAATCATTATTCATATAGGTGTATGTGTATGACTCAGAACAAATATTAAAATATAAAGTTATTGCTACAGGTGTAATGCATAATTGCAACGCTTGTTTTTATGATAGTTTTATTTTATAACAATGAACAACTATCTATATTCGCCCGAAGGTTGTAATATTTTTATCGGCTATAATTAAATTATTATTTTAGCTTAATTATATTGTGCTAAGTATTAGGTATATTATTATTATTAAATTGAATTATATTGTGTACCACTGCTATGAAGTCCCATATCTCTTAAATATTTATCTACTGTACAAATTTTGTCTTTCCTCGGTGCAATATTGGATAGATACTATTCGTAATTTCATTTATGAAATTGAAAATATTTTCAATCGCGTTTTAAAGTGGCGGCGCTGTCGTGGTAGGAGTCAAATGTTTTACCTAATGATAGCTTGCCTTGATAAAATAAAGTATATGCGACAATGTGGGGATGAGTCGATTATAATGTATGTGACTTAGCCAATTTTGTTGTGCTGTTGGTGTTTCAATAAAATAAAAATAAAATAAAAATAAACACAATGCTATTGTTGTTATTTAATTAGGTAATGGTATTCTTTTCAATGACGATGTTTTGGTTATACCAGCTAAACGTCTTTCGGTTTATTATAAACTTTGATTTCTATATGAAGTTTCAATATGAACAACGTACCATTTCAGGTTAGAATGGGAGACAAGTGTGGTGAAAGGGGCTGGAATGCTGGAATCTCTAGAAGAAGAGAGACTAACGCAGCTGAAAAGTTCAGCCGATTGCTACCTCAGATTGACGAGCGCTGTGCCTTCTCAGTTAACCGAGGTTAGTACCCATTACATTTCATTATATTCAGGGCCTCTTTCACCATCTGTCAAGTAGGCTAACCGTCATTTAAAGTCACCTATCACCGGGAATAATTTAGCTTAGCTGATATACGTTTGTTTATACGGTAATTCGCAAACATTAAAAAGAAAATAATAAATAAAAATCGCCTATCGAAGGATGCATTAAACCGAGTGCATAATTTAATAAAACATAAAATTATTTCTAAAAGTAACTAATCAACACTGTACTTGTAGTTTGTGAAAGAGGCCCTCATTCTACAGATTGTTTAATTTTAGTGGTTGAAAAGTGTATTACAATAATATGTTTTTTATACTTACAGGCAACTAACGTATTAATACATCCAATCAAGACTGCCAACGCAACGGTGGACATGCGAGTGATACGCGGTGTGCGCTCTGCTCCGGCTGGGGCCAGTGAGCAGCTTCTACCAGACTTCTATTGTGAACATACAACACTCGCAATGAACCGGGAGAGACGTAAACAGGTAATCTCCAATCATAACTCATTCGTGTTAAACAAAAAACGATAGAGAAAGAGAAACTTATTTATAATATAAACAATTTCTTATTATTTTCCCTTGTTACTTTTTTAAGTGGGAGGCAATTCACAAAAGTGATGATAACCAAATGTAAGGATTACAGTTTCATATCTGTCATTTACGCCTAAAAATTAAAATACCTATTTCCTTCGAGTAAAATATCCAGTACCTACTTACCTAATTAGAATACTTTCCCTCCCTCCGGGTGAAGCAAAAAAAAAAATCCACTCTATATATTATATTTTTGACATTAATTTAAAACAATACTTTGTTCACAGGCTTTACTTAAAATTTTACAACTAGTAAAACAGGACAGCGATCGGGAGCGAAAGTCAAAGCAAGGACTAGAGAAGTTATCAGCAGCTATAAAGCAGACACCTACATTTGGTAATGACGATTCCCAGCAGAACGTTGCCGACAAATTGTATCATGTAAGTGATTAATTATAAATTCGTGTTGTTATGATGATAAGGAAAATGTTTTAAATCATATACATAATATTTCCAGATGAGATCCATGCTGACTTATTTGGAGGCAGTGAGATATAAAATCACAGCAAGCCTTAACGAGTTAGATAGCAGACCGACCTTACAACATCCACTTGCAACGCATATACAAGTCATCAGAGACAAACAAGGACTGCAACAAAGTGTTCTTAAGGTGACAATAAATGGAAGCCATAATTAAAAACAACTATTGTGCCATTTTAGTTGTAGCAGGTAAAACTACTACCTACTAGCAGTCTTTTGGGCAGCCCGCCTTGCTGTAGTACGAGTAACCACCACCGTAATATGGAAATATATACCAGAAATACCGGAAATAGTACCGGTACATGGAAATGGCCAGAGCCTTAACATAAGAGAGATTTGTTTTTTAAATTTATTTAACACTAATGCGAACTAAAGTCAGATATTATGTAGGTTGATGCGCCCCTATAGTGCTATAGGGCGCATCAAACTACTTCTTTATTCGGTGATTTTAGTTCCTCGTGTGTTTATTCGATGAAGTTTTGTTTTTAATAAAAATAATTATAAACTCCAGGTTCCACCATGGCTACAAGCTGACTATCAATCCGAAGTCAGTAAAAACCTCGAGCCAAATTACAAGGCTCTAAGTAGGAGCGTTAATGGAGGGGGTGAGGAAAAAGAGCGACGTGATTCCATAATGAGTCGAGCATCCAGCAAACTGCGAATCGAACATCTCACGTTCAGACGTAATGTGGACAATAATAAGAGTGCACCAACAACACCTGTGTGCACAGATATGCCAACAATACAGCCACCACCAACTCCGGAAGCACTTCCTCCGTCAGACAGCCCCATTGGAGAGTGGGGTGATCGCGCGGCAGATGACGGCCTTGCTAACAATCACGATAGTGACTTTGGTAAATAAATGTGTCCTTTTTATACCTTATCACAGTTAAGACTAGCAGCAAGTACTGATTGACAGAACTTGCTAGTGCTAGTTTTCTTCTCGATGTTTCCCTATTGCTACATATTGCTGCTTTATATATGTACCGTCTGTACTAATATACTTAGGCCAGTTTTTTAATAGAATTTTCATAATTTGGCACATAGATAGGCCAAGGCATAGTCATGAGATGATCAATAGATATTTTTAAAGCCGGTAAAACGTTGATAATAGAATTTGATACGAAAGTGTTGTCTTAATTATCATTATATTACCTATACTATATGTTTGCGTTTACGTCATTCCCATAACAAAACATTAATTTCCAATTATTGTATGTCAAACTTTCTTTTTTTTTCGATTCTTTTTCAGTATCGAGACACAAGCTGATGATGTGGAATTATTAAAAAATGTTGTACCTCATTTATTCTTAAAAATTCCAGATGGATTTTCTTCGAGGAGCAACAGTTCCACTGATTTGACAAATATGGGAACCACTGAAAACGGCAATGCTACATCCCAGAAAACATTCATATGCAAATGTCGTGCATTGTACACATATGAAGCGAGGCTCGATGATGAGCTCACATTGACGCCAGGTAATTCGATGCCAAATAATAAACGATATATTATTAAGTATATATTAAAAATTATTATATATATTTTAAATTATATTATATATTATACGATGATATTATAAATGCCAAATAATAAAAGGCTTCTCAAATAGGGCGATAGTAATTTTTTGAGAAGCTCCTGTTATTTAATAAGCATTTTATTATTCAAAAATAACAACTTGTGAATTTCCAGATTTCTTTCGCAATATAAAGTACTAAAAATACGCAATATAAATATATCTCTTATATACTGTGTACTTTTTGTGCGTCTATTTACAGAGACGCAAAGCTATCACTGAAATATCACTTGCTACTGCGTACCTACTTACTTACCTTAGAAAAAGCATTGTGCTTTCTTTTAATGTCTTTGCTCAAGTTTTTAATATGTCTATGAGAGCTAAAAGGGACCCAAACTTAGTTTGATGTTCACTTCACGTGTAAGACTGTTCATGTAAGTATGTTTTGTGTAAGATGGATGTTCATGAAGTATCAGAAGTAATAGGACTTGAGATCAATTGAGATGAATTTTAATTAATTTGGTTTAAATCTAAAGGTAAAAATTCTAGAAGACTAGCAAACTTGAAAGATATTAAAGTGATATGTGACATAATTATTATAAAATAAGTCGCAAAATTAATACTTTTTGAAAAAACAAAAAAAAATATCTTTGACAAATCTGTTGGACCTAACGTTAAATCTAAGCTTGTTATATATACAATATTCTATTGTTTCTCCAGTAAGATATTCTATTATTATTCAAGAAACTAATTTACTTAAATTCATTTAACGCATTCAGGAAAGCTCTTGTTTAATTGGTAAGCAACGTTTTTTTTTTAAATATGTAAAAATGCAATGCGAATTTTTTTTTTTATTAGAGATGGATTTGCTCTTGGCCAACAACCAGCCGTGTAGCAAGGATAATGCCTATGATGGAGCAAGCTCACCCAGAAGATGCCTATTCACTTGAACTTTGAAAAGATTTAGTTTATTGAGCTCGGAAATACAGACGCCGCGCCGGCAGAAAGTTCCAAACTTGGCAGTGCGCATTTTTTTTGCACAAGCGATTTTCTAAATCCAGCTTGTCTATAGGTTGTTGCTCGTCCATTTTTAACAATGTACCTATTTCCGTACCTACTTGATGTTATAGAATCCGTACTTAAAATGGTAGGTATTAGGTATTGTATATAATATTTCTGTAAGTCTTGTTAGTTATTCTTTATTGAGGCTTTAATCATCAATCATCTTCTAAATGACAGCTGATAAACCAATTAAAATTTACACTTATAGCTCAGGCAAATTAGAAAAATCAGCGGAAATGAATCGAGTAGTTTTGAAAATTGGTAGAATTATAGTTTAGGGTAGGTATACAGATTAACATACTAAAACTCCTCAAGGGTGGGGGTTGTGCTGGGGGTGTAGGGGAGGTGTGTGGGAGGGGTACCTTTTTACAGGTTTTTGTTCATATCGCGAATACCTGTAGGAATAGCATTATGATTCCTTCTGATGAAATTTTCGACATAAAATTGTCTACAAATTTGGATTTTTTTGGACGGGCTGCGCAAGGAATAAAAGAGTTTTTGTCCAGATTTCAAAAATGTCCATTTACTGCTTAAATTTGAAGCAAGCGAATTGCAAATTTAACTAAATTTAAGATTAAATGTAAATTTTCTTTCAACAGGCGACGTTATAGATGTTCAATACAAGCAAGATGATGGTTGGTGGACCGGTGAGCTGAACGGTAGCCTCGGCACTTTTCCAGCATCATACGTAGAGGAGTTTACTTCTTAAAATTTTACAATTTACTGTTGAACTCAATCTATGAAAAAAATATGCAAAAAACATACTAAAGCTTGATAGACTGACACCACACGTAGTTTCTTTGATGAGTTGACTGCAGCTGTATTTGCAGAGGACTGACTATTGTAACTGTGCGCACACCTGAAAGATATAATAAATACTTATACTTAACCATTTAGCCATGTTTAAATTAGGTTGTTCCGGAGATTATATTTTGAATTTTCCAACTTCTATACTTGTATGTATAACATCAAAACTAATTGTATACATGTATATTGTATATGTATCCGGCGATTGTATCGTAATAAATTTTAATCGAAAATTAATAGCTAACGCCTAAATATCATGAAAAATTTGTACAAAATGTAAAATCAATTGTAAGTATTTTTATAACTAATTATTGGTAACCGTTGATGTTCAATTCAAACAAAGTACTTACTTTAGCGTATAATTCTCAAGTATCAAACAAAGCATGATTTAGTAAGGGAGAAAAGCAATATTATTGGATTTTTATTTAAATCATAATTAAAAAAGCAACATGGTATCTACTATTTTCAAAAAAGATTAGTTTTACTTAACTGACTACAGTTTATATAAAATTTAACATCAACTTGATACTGAAAAAGGGATAAAGCATATGTTATTTAATTAACATTATGTAGTAATATTATAGTATAACGGAAAATGAATATTTACTAGCTTATAGTTCAATGTAACTCGGACTTAACAAGAACAGTCATCATGCTCTATGACAAATATAAACTGACCTCTGAACTAAAAAATATTCCTTTTTAATTCATAATTAAAGCCACTTGGATAATGAAATATATTTCACGATCGTTTCACATTTCTAACGTCATATTTGCAAGTCTGCGTGTCTAAATACTTATACAGTATGTATATAGTTATTTCATCAGTACTTATGTAAGTGCAGATAAGACTTGTCATAATAAATTCAAGTCATTAAATACGAATTATTCATAGTGGCATATCTGTATAAGAAATAGCATAATATGTAATAATTTTTAATTTTTAATGTATACTTTACAATAAGTGTAAAGTCAGTTGAAACAGTAAGCCTACATTCAACCAGGTTCTCTTGTAATAACTCATGCTTATTAAATAGAAGATAGTTGGGATTCGGAATAATAATTTAAATATATTAAAATTCCGCATTTACACCCACATATCCATGTCTTTCGATTGTACTTTAATATTAAGGAACCAGTCATCCGCTAGTAAGCCCTGGAGAATTTAGGTTTACCTATAAAATGTGTTCTACTGGCATAAACGAACACATGTAATTAATTACCTACAAATAAAATGTAATAAAGTTAATGTTATTTATTTTTATGAATGTGTGAATTCATTTACTGTTAATATTAAATTAAACCAAAGTGCTGTTTAAAACTGTTAGTTAATAAACATATTAATTATTACTGGATTTGTATTATTTCGGGAAGATTTTTGAACACTTTGGTTAGATATATTTAAAAAGTAATAAAAAGTACGAGATACGGCATTGGAAATATATACTTACTACTCTTATCTGTTATTTAATGATAGCAAAGTGGGTAAATTGCCAATGGGTTGCCTAATTAAATCTGCCTGGAAAGTGACAAAGAAGCGTTGCGTGGGCTTCCATGTGACAGATAGGGATGGCAAGAGTTAATTATAATATTTTATTTAACAGCATCAGCACCGGATTTAATTAGGCAACCAATTCGCAATTTATCAATGTAAGGATCATCTACAGATGAGGGTATATATTTCTAATGCCGTATCTCAGACTAGAGCAGTTATTAAAAAAATTTCCTACCAGCGCCCTCTACCCTGAAACAGGCTTTTTTGAAAAGATGTCGCTACTATACAATGAAAGTTCATACTTATTTTATTATTATTAAAATATGTTACACTACAACCTATACCCACAAAACCAACATCAATTATTATTATCATAAAACTTCTGTAATTCCTAATTTTTTTATAAACTTATATAAGTACTTACCTATAAACTAAAATTAGCATTGCCATTTTAAACCTAAGAAGAAGAAGAAGAACTAAAATTAATAAAAGTAGCCAATTCAATATGGTTGCGCCGTGATCGAATAGTTGGCTGTCAAGTACCTTTCTTTCTTTCACGTATACCCACCTTCCTAATAATATGGCCCTCACATTTTTCCTTTTACCCTCTTATCAAAATAATGCACTACTGCCGATGACCGCCGCGTGAGAGGTCGAAGAAGAAGGAACGCGCCCGCGCTTGAGCTGTGTTTCCAAGTATATATGGGTTTATCCCCAATCCGCGCCTTAACTCGTTCTCGGAAGTGAAGTGATTCATCCGCACCTTATCGCTGAACATTGAAATACATGTGAACAGTGTCTGCCAGTTGGACGTTTAGAGATTCCTGCAGGAGAGCGCACCAGAGCACCGGTATAAGGTATGTGCATTTCCTTCTGTTTCTAATCCTGTCCTTCAGACGGTCATACTGTTCGCTTACAGCCGCAACCAGATATACAGTCCACTAAACCGCTAATTCAGGGATTCATGGCGTGATTCTGTCGCAATCCCGCCGCAACGAAATTTAGATTTCGTCCACCCCTTTAGGGGTTTCACCGCGCCTCCATTTGTTGGTCCTTACGAACCGGATATTTTTTGTTTTTTTTCGAATCATAGGTTTCCCGCGAAACGCATTATTATACGTTACCGCGAAGAAATGTCGAGTTTATTCATACCTATTAGTATAAATTAATATTTCATATGATTTAGTTGCGTTCGTATAAATAATCCGCATTCCCGTTAGATTTATTTAGATAAACGCATTAGAATTATTTGTACGCACGCATCCGTATTCATATACCTACATTAGTTTAATAATTTGAATTTCGCGCGCTCCGCACCGAACGTTATTTCTTAGCTACCTACTTGTATTATTATTATTTCGCTTTTCGCACGAAATGTCTAAGACAAAAGCAACCGACGCAAAACATAATAATGAGCTTGTGCTATTACAATCGAAACTTGATGCACTTTTTGAAAATATACAACGAGTGTATGATTTGTCAAAAGAGGTTCATATTAACGATGAAAATAAAGAGAATTTTTTGTGTTCCGTAGAAACGTTAGAAGATACGCGTTCTGAATTTAAGAGTATTGTTGATCGTTTAAATAAAACATTACTCCTGGTAGACCCGGAAACCGCACCTAGTTATCAATGTTTGAATGCCTTCGAAGACCTTTACTGTCGAATTAAACGCGTATTGAAGCGTATCGAGTCCGTACCGTCGAGGGTGGACAGCGCTGACCACGACCAGAAGGGTTCAACTGACCGCGTAGATATGAGATATAGGATGCCTGCCCTTCCGCCTATAGAAATTATGTCATTTGATGGGGACATACGTACCTGGCCTTTGTTCTATGCAGGTTTTAAGTCCTTGGTACATGATAATCCGCATTTAAACAATTCGGAAAAATTATATTATTTGATGGGCAAGCTTTCCAGTAAGGCGCAATCAGTATTTTCGGGTATTACACCATGCGCAGATAATTATGATACAATATTAAAGTGTCTCATTGATAGATATCAGGATATTCGTACGATTGCAAATACCTACTTGGAACAGATGATGAATGTTAAGTTGAACGGTCCCGCCTCGGAGTCTAAGTTCCAATTATTTATGGATCAGTTTGTAACTGCCGCGAACGCATTGAAAAATTTGAAACTCGAAGATTTGTCAGATTTTATTATGTTACATATGGCATTAAAGAAGTTTGATTTGGATACCGTCCGCGCCTTTGAATCGCAGTATCGCGAGTATAAGATACCTACTTTCACGCAACTAACTGACTTTATTAGGAGTCAGCATAAAATATTCCATAACGCGCAGAGCCCACCTACTTACAGTAGTAGTACATATAAACCGCGAAATCGTATACAAAATCCGCACACTTATGTAGCAGTGTTACCTGCACGTAAGACATGTCTCTGTGAAAACATTGTGCACGATCACCTTTACAAATGTCCACAGTTTAATGATTTAACACCTTCATTACGTTTTAAATTAGTTAAAGAACGTTACGCGTGCATAAATTGTCTTAGTTTAAAACATAAATCTCGCGAGTGTGCTTCAAGTGTTAAATGTCGTAGTTGTAATCAAAAACATCATTCCGCGTTACATTTTGAAAATCATAATTTGAAGGTTCAAACCGCATCGCAATCGGACGAGCCAATTCGCCCTCCGCCGACATACTTCAACGCGAGACAGACGCCTCGAGCTACATCGCCTACTGATGCGCGTGATATGAATGTGTCGTCGATGCACACATTCATCGCTGCGCCGGTTGAGAGTGCCGCAAATAGCAGCGGTCCGAACGCGCAATGTATGCAACAAACTACTGTATTACTATCAACCGCTCAAGTTATTATTTATGATAGTAAGAGGCGCTCGCACATTGTAAAGTGTTTGCTTGATTCGGGATCGCAGCGTAACTTTATAACTAGCGAATGTTGCGCGCGCTTAGGTTTGAATTGTAATAAAGATATACAAACGATTGTTCGCGGTTTCGGTGGTACAGAAAAATCTATTAGAGGCGCAACGGACTTTGAAATATTTTCTCGTTATTCGGATAACGTTCATTATGACGTATCGGCGCTTATTGTCGATCGGATAACGGACAAGCTGCCTTCTAGTCCGGTCGATCAATCCACGCTCGTGCACATAAGGGGATTGCCGCTTGCGGATAGTACTTTCGCAACTCCTTCGGAAGTAGAAGTCCTAATTGGAGCTAATATTTTCCCACACCTATTATTACCGGGCACGGTACAGGGTAATATTAGTGGAATGCCGCGAGCCGTAGAATCTGTTTTGGGATACATAATTATGGGATCCGCACCGGTCCTGATGCCTCGAAATAGGTCATTGTTAAAATCCGCATCCGCTTGTTGTACCGTCATGCAACAGTCTTCTTTGGACAACCTTCATAAAAGGTTTCGGGAGTTAGAGGAGGTCTCTGCTCCGCCCACCCACAGTCAAGACGATCTTGAATGTGAGACGCATTTTCGTACTACCACTACGCGCGAGGATAACAGAAGATACACCGTGGCGCTGCCGTTTGGAGACGATGTATATAAATTAGGAGATTCTTACTCCGCTGCCCGCAGACAATTTCTATGCTTAGAACACAAGTTAGAATGTTCGAGTATGCCGCGCTCCGCCTATGACAGCAGCACAGCTGCCGCGATAGAAGTGCCAGATATAAAGCCGCTTACACACACAGTGACCGCTGCTTCGACTGATTCTTTAATTTATGTACTCGCTACTCGTACCTCTTCGTGGTCGAAGTTACTGCGCATAATTGTTTATATTTATCGTTTTTTGAAGTTATTACCGCGCAGAACACATATAACGAGCTCAGATTTAAATTTCGCTGAAAATAAAATAATACTCGTACTTCAGAATATATATTTTGCTGATGACATAATTAAGTTAAAATGTAACCAAAACTGTTCGAATGCTTTGCAAAAATTACATACATTTTTTGACGAAAATGGTATTATACGTGTTGGCGGTCGGCTATCAAACTCTGACGTTAGTTATTCGCAAAGATATCCGTCCGTACTCCCGCGACGCGACCACGTTATAGATATGATAATCGATTATTATCATAAGACTCATTTACACGCCGGTCCAGAGCTTCTTATGTCTATACTTAGACAGAAGTACTGGATAATTGCAGCACGAAATATAATTCGATACCGCATACACAAATGTAACACTTGCTTTAGAGCTAAACCGCGTTCGTCTTATCCTTTAATGGCGGATTTACCCGCGTATCGCGTTAATAAAGTGAGCAAACCATTTTTGCATACAGGCTGCGATTATGCAGGTCCATTGCAATACACGCCCGTACGTGGCAGAGGTGTTAAGAGCCGTAAGGCATGGATTTGTATTTTCACGTGTCTTACAACGCGTTGTCTACATATTGAATTAGCAACAGAGTTAAGCACAGTCGCTTTCCTTGCAGCACTAAAGCGTTTTCTTTCTCGCCGCGGCCCGGTTCAGTGTCTTTACTCAGACAACGGCACGAACTTTGTAGGATGTCGTTCATACTTGCGAGATCTTTATAAGTTCCTTGACGAATATCGCTCGCGACTTGAACATGAGCTAGCCGAAGATCGCATCGAATTTAAGCAGATTCCGCCAGCCAGCCCTCATTGGGGAGGATGTTGGGAGTCCATGGTAAAGATAGTCAAGTCTCATTTGTTCAAGGTCATAGGAAAGCAGATACTGTCGTATGAGGAATTATTGACAGTGCTTACTCAGGTCGAGGCACTTGTAAACTCGCGCCCGCTAACTGCTATGAGTGGCGATCCCGCTGAGCTGTCAGCTCTAACGCCAGCTCATTTCTTGCATACTGCACCGCTATTGTCGCTACCCGCACCTCAAATAGACTCTTCTAGCTTACGCGAGAGACATTCGCTGCTAGATAAAATGGTCCAGTCCTTCTGGAAGCGTTGGAGGATAGAATATTTGCATAAATTGCAAGCTCGCTCCAAGTGGACTACGCTTTCCACTCCCATTCCGTTAGGGTCAGTTGTGGTCATTATGATGGACAATGCGCCACCGCTTGCATGGCCGCTAGGTGTGGTGGAGGCTGTTCACCCTTCGAAGGACGGAACAACGCGCGTAGTTACTGTTAGGACGAGTAGGGGAAGCTTCGTGCGCCCAGTAGTTAGACTTTGTCCTTTGCCTAGTCAATAACCGCGTTTATAGGCAGAGTAGCATTTCTACTCCTTTATTAATAATAGTTATAGGAAATAGATTAGTTATAGTTTAGTATAGTCGTTTAGTAGTAGATAGTTATTAGTTATGTAACCGCATTTATTATCACCTAGTTTTAGGATTAGTTATTAGGAACCGCATTTATTTTCGCGTAAAAACCGCATTCTTTCTTTCGTATAACCGCATCTCTTTCGTATAAATTAACGTATATCGTTAAAATAACCGCATCTCGTTTAGCATTATTTACCGCATTTCTTTCGCATTCGCATTGTGAGATCTTTAAAGGTGACCCTTTAAGGCCGGGGGAGATGGTTGCGCCGTGATCGAATAGTTGGCTGTCAAGTACCTTTCTTTCTTTCACGTATACCCACCTTCCTAATAATATGGCCCTCACATTTTTCCTTTTACCCTCTTATCAAAATAATGCACTACTGCCGATGACCGCCGCGTGAGAGGTCGAAGAAGAAGGAACGCGCCCGCGCTTGAGCTGTGTTTCCAAGTATATATGGGTTTATCCCCAATCCGCGCCTTAACTCGTTCTCGGAAGTGAAGTGATTCATCCGCACCTTATCGCTGAACATTGAAATACATGTGAACAGTGTCTGCCAGTTGGACGTTTAGAGATTCCTGCAGGAGAGCGCACCAGAGCACCGGTATAAGGTATGTGCATTTCCTTCTGTTTCTAATCCTGTCCTTCAGACGGTCATACTGTTCGCTTACAGCCGCAACCAGATATACAGTCCACTAAACCGCTAATTCAGGGATTCATGGCGTGATTCTGTCGCAATCCCGCCGCAACGAAATTTAGATTTCGTCCACCCCTTTAGGGGTTTCACCGCGCCTCCACAATATGTACATACATACTTACATATATTCTTTTCATACAATTGCTTGGTTGGAATAGTGCAGTCTGCCAATCGTGATATACCTTGTAAAAACGAGCTTCTGATGAGTAACTACGGAACCCCGGATCTACAGGGTAGATCACAAATGTGCCTCTTCTCTCTTCAAAATCAGGTATCTTGCAAATTACAATTTTCAGTGACTAATTAATTAAAATATTTTAATCAGTTTTTAATTAAAATATTAAATAAAAACAGTAGGTAGTAATTATATAGGTTATGGTTGTGTTATGCGTAAGTTTTGTTTGATACTAACTTTTTGTTGAAAATAATAAGTCTAATCAAAAACCTTTTCGGTATGTTATGCAAATTTGTGCAGAATGAGGTCAGTTAACTACAAATATTTTTCTATATCTTTAAAACAACATAAAACAAGACAAAAGTAAAGTCATTTTTAAATCAAATAGGTAGCTTGTATCATATTAGGTTGTATCATAACTTCATAGGTCATTCGGTAACAGTTTTTAAGTGTTTAATATAGTGTAATTTGTACCTGATTTACCTATGTTATTTATCTTTATTTGTTTAAGTAATTATTAATCTATTCTTAGTGAGACTCTTTTCTTGATGTTATTTTACTATGGGTAAGTATTGTATACAACAGGTTTACTGGGTCTGAAAGCTTCAGTATTTACATACAACTGTTATAAGTATTAATTAAGTACTATAATACAAAGAAAAAGTAGCTAATAAAATTAATAAATAAAAGTAGCCAATACAATTACATATGTTCTTTTCATACAAGTGCTTGGTTGGAATAGTGCAGTCTGCCAATCGTGATATACCTTGTAAAAACGAGCTTCTGCTGAGTAACTACGTAAGCCCGGATCTACAGGGTAGATCACAAATGTGCCTCGGATCTTCTCTCTTCAAATTCAGGTATCTTGCAATTTCTTAGTGAGACTCTTTCTTGATGTTATTTTACTATGGTAGGTATTGTATACAACAGGTTTACTGGGTCTGAAGACCTCAGTATTAAAACACTATAAATTTACATATACAACTGTTATTATTAATTAAGTAAGTAATATAATACAAAAAAAGTAGCACATAAAATTAATAAATAAAAGTATGTAGCCAATTCAATTACATAATTATGTTCTTTTCATACAATTGCTTGGTTGGAATAGTGCAGTCTGCCAATCGTGATATACCTTGTAAAAACGAGCTTCTGCTGAGTAACTACGTAAGCCCGGATCTACAGGGTAGATCACAAATGTGCCTCGGATCTTCTCTCTTCAAATTCAGGTATCTTGCAATTTACAATTTTCAGTTAATAATTAAAATATTAAATAAAAACAGTAGGTAGTAATTATATAGGTTATGGTTATGCGTAAGTTTTGTTCGATATTAATGTTAACTTTTTGTTGAAAATAATAAATCTAATCAAAACCCTTTTCGGTATGTTATGCAAATTTGTGCAGAATTAGGTCAGTTAACTACAAATATTTTTCTATATCTTTAAAACAATATAAAACAAGATAAAAGTAAAGTCATTTTTAAATCAAATAGGTAGCTTGTATCATATTAGGTTGTATCATAACTTCATAGGCGTAACTATATACCATCTGGGGCCCGTGGCAAATTCTAAGGCCCGTTTGTACTTGATTTACATATATTATTTATCTTTATTTGTTTAAGAAATTATTAATATCTACTCTTAGTGCGTCTCTTTCTTGGTGATATTTTACTATGGTGGGTATTGTATACAATAGCTTTACTGGTTCTGAAAGCTTCAGTATTTACATACAATTGTTATAAGTATTAATTAAGTAATATAATACAAAAAAAAAGTAGCTAATAAAATTAATAAATAAAAGTAGCCAATTCAATTACATATGTTCTTTTCATACAATTGCTTGGTTGGAATAGTGCAGTCTGCCAATCGTGATATACCTTGTAAAAACGAGCTTCTGCTGAGTAACTACGTAAGCCCGGATCTACAGGGTAGATCACAAATGTGCTTCGGATCTTCTATCTTCAAATTCAGGTATCTTGCAATTTCTTAGTGAGACTCTTTCTTGATGTTATTTTACTATGGTAGGTATTGTATACAACAGGTTTACTGGGTCTAAAGGCCTCAGTATTAAAACACTATAAATTTACATATACAACTGTTATTATTAATTAAGTAAGTAATATAATACAAAAAAAGTAGCACATAAAATTAATAAATAAAAGTATGTAGCCAATTCAATTACATAATTATGTTCTTTTCATACAATTGCTTGGTTGGAATAGTGCAGTCTGCCAATCGTGATATACCTTGTAAAAACGAGCTTCTGATGAGGAACTACGGAAGCCCGGATCTACAGGGTAGATCACAAATGTGCCTCGGATCTTCTCTCTTCAAATTCAGGTATCTTGCAATTTCTTAGTGAGACTCTTTCTTGATGTTATTTTACTATGGTCGGTATTGTATACAACAGGTTTACTGGGTCTAAAGGCCTCAGAATTAAAACACTATAAATTTACATATACAACTGTTATTATTAATTAAGTAAGTAATATAATACAATAAAAAGTAGCACATAAAATTAATAAATAAAAGTATGTAGCCAATTCAATTACATAATTATGTTCTTTTCATAAAATTGCTTGGTTGGAATAGTGCAGTCTGCCAATCGTGATATACCTTGTAAAAACGAGCTTCTGATGAGGAACTACGGAAGCCCGGATCTACAGGGTAGATCACAATTGTGCCTCTTCTCTCTTCAAATTCAGGAATCTTGCAAATTACAATTTTCAGTAGATTCAAAACTCTTGAAAGTCTTGAGCTCTTGAAGTTTTTTTTTTCAACATTATCAGGTTTTCACAAATTTATTTTCCTCCAGAGCCTGTAAATTGAAAACAGTACTTGTTAAAAAACCATTCAAATATCAACTTTTTATATCTTTATCTTTATTCATCTGTTTTTTTTATTACATGTTTTAGAATATTGTTACGGGTTATGAGCATATTATTATATTCGCAAATTATTATATTCTCAAAATATTATATTCGCAAAACATTACATTCGCAAATATTAGAAGTACAATTCAGCACAAATGTTACTTGTTACGGGAGGGGGGGTTACGGTGGGTCAGAAGTTGGTCAGAAGCGTTATTTACTACCTAGGTACATTTATTAAATGTGATGCAAACATAACATATGTAAGTATGTATATTTTGTGTTTTGTTACATACCTACTTTAAAATTTCAAGTCTAAGTAAATTTGTATTTGTATCTCAGGAACTATAAGGTCTATGTAGACCAAAATTATCCTATCTCATTTTATTGGAAATTTACTGCACTTTAATAACGTATACCTAAGCTAACTTTTACCATAAACCCATTCCTTAGTGGTCAAAATTGTCGAAAACTAAAAACAACTGTAAAACATCTATTTTTTTTAGAAATTTTGCAAACCTTTGAATAGCCGTATTTTTAACCATTTGGCTGAGACTAATTTACCTCATTCAATTGAATATTTACTTTAAATAAAAAGTGTCCATACCGACTTTTGCCGTAGCACAGGTCCTTGGTAGTAAAATCGACAAAAACTGAAAAAATACCAGCTGAATTTTAATGAATTTAACAATGATGCGGAAGGCTTTCGAGGTGGAAAATTTAGATTTATCATTACCATTTCATTCGTAACCAACATTATAAAAAAATCAGAACTAATTTGATGTAAGGCAACGCCGCTTGTTTGATACAATTTCCACGGGATACTATGCTTTTCATAAAATGGACCATTACGGACCCATAGATCTATGTATGATGATACTTTATCTATGAGAAATGGACTATATACAACGTATATTATCTATATTAGACGTATTTACAGACTAATATCAAAGTTGTTATAATTCAAAATGCGTAAGGACCAATCTATGATACTACATGGTAAGGACGCAATATATTATCTGCATACTTATAGCTCGTTACTGGTTTATGCTCTAAAATATAAATAAATGTAGGTAGGTGTCACTTAGAATAAAACGATATTTAGTTCATAAGTGTTTATAATAGAGTCAAAATCAATTCAAATAATTACAACTACACTCCCTTTCTGCACATACAATAAACAAATGGCTTTACTTAGGTACCTACTTTCATCTTGAAAGCAGATGACGGCAACACACAATTGACAACATCATCTAACTTGCACAAAGACATATTACAATCACTACAAGAATAATTATCACCATTGTGACAATAAATCAAAGTCTGTAAGGCGTTGCATAGTAAATCCGCGTTTTTTTTGTTTCTTTTTCTCTTTAACGGCTTCGCTGTCTTTAGCTTTTTCTGCTTTTAGTCCTTTCCCCTTTTTAGCGGGTGTTGCTTCTGCTTCCTTCATTTTTTGTACTTCACATTCTAAATCGAACGGACATTTGTCCGCTGGATATATTGGCATCATAATGACCGGCACGTAGGACGCACCGCCACCCCCTTTCTGTAACATGATAACATTCATTAGCTATCTATTATACGAGTCTAAAATAAACTTCTTAATTATTTTAGTAGGTAAATACCTGCTTATTTTCGGCTGCGCACTGGCAACAGTAACTTTGAGCTGCATTTATAGCTTTCGAGCTAACCAAATGTTCAACCACAGCCTTAAGTTTAGCTTCATCTAAAGAATCTGGTTTCCTATTTTGCCATTTGCCTTCCGGGTTCATTTGTATTAACGCTGGCGCAGACATTCCGAAGGCATCGAAGCCAGGCCTATCTATAGGACTACAAAAGTAAAATATTTATGTCAAGAGAATGCATCATTTGTAAATTGAATGGGTACAGAGATTTTTTAACTGTAAGACTTACACAGCATTTTTAAGCTTTTCCAATACTCTTTCTGTCATTTTAATTATTTATTCTTCGCCTGAAATAAACAACGAATTTTGTAATTCACGAAAATTTTGCAGGCATTCAGGTTTTTTATGATGTTTTAAATTAACATGACTATTTTCAATTTGACAAGCTTTGACAAGTTTTCTTTTTAAATCAAATTAGGAATAAATGATAGGTATTATAATAATATGTTTGACAGCGGCCTTATTTATATTTCAGCGATCAAGGTCAACGAGATAACGCAAAAGAATGTAAACAAACACTCAAGGGTTGTTATGATGGCTTCTAATGCATGAGACCATCGAAGTATCTACTACAAGTAATGTACGTATGGAATTTGCGTCCCAAAAAAAGTAAAATGCGTGCCATCAAAAGTACGCCTACAACGGAATCATGGCGGAGTCTTGCCTCGTGTCAATGGTAAAAAGTAGTAACGACCAAGTTCTACTATTCATTTTAAAGCCCAATGTGTTGACGTAAAGTCACATTTTCTATAAATGACAGATGTTCGGTTGGTTTTAAATGACAGATGACGGAGTTCATGCTCTACGCAATATTATTAGTGACAGCCGATGACAGCGTCATTAATAATATTGCTGGTGCGGGATGCGAAGAATCCGCTGAAGGACCACCCTGGAGGTTTGGCTCCTCCAGGGAAATGTTACCTTGATGGATAAGGTCAAAACAGTAAATGGGATAAAGGAATCGTGCACACACCTGCCTTTAGCTGCAGCTGTCTCCCGAAGGTGATGATGACAATCAGGGGTAGATCTCACCCCCGGCAAGTTCACAACAGCACAATCCCATACATTCACAGTGCGGACTTCGATAGCACAGGTGTGGTTTATAATGGCAGAAAACTTAACTATTGTTAGCGCGCCGTTAGCAGTTTTCGACACACAACTAGCGACATCTGTCGTATATACATGAGTGTACACGAGGAGAGGGGAACGGAATCATTAAATAGGTATAATCCCCGGCGCGTAAATTGAACCATGCGCAGTAACACATTTTTGGGTCACAACGACGTGCGGTATGAGGTGCGACGCGAGGGTGCGACGCGAGTGCAACACTCCGCCCCGCGCCACCCGCGCACGCTCTGCTTGGCCCTGGAGTACAATCGCGCACAAATCTTATTTGTGTCGTATATTCCTTTCCTGTCAAATCAATATTTCTGTCGTCGTCGTTCAGTTTTTTTTATATTTAGGTACTTTTACTTTTTTATATTACAGTTTACTTTTATATTTCGTATTTCTATCGTCGTCGTTCAGTTTTTTAACGAACATAACCCTTAATAGCTGCCAATGCCATTTCTATATGATTTAGATCTGGATGGCAGGTGGCAGGCGAAGTACGTCATGACCAAGCTCTTTAAATTTTTTTTAAAAGTTTTCTCTTTAACCGCGGAGCGGGAGCATTCGTCTAACACTTTTGTTCATAATTTTACCTGCACAGACGATCGCCATTTTGGTTCAACTTACGTGCCAGGGTTTCGATGTATGAAATGAAAATACTCAGCGAAGAAAAACGTAGTGAGCAGCTGTTGGCGATCGATTTTCTTTATGATCTGCCTGATTGATGTTATCAAATAATAAATACTTTTACCGAAGTAATAGATAATAAGCAAGCCAACAAACATTATAATAACATAGAACCGCTTAGCTGGCAATATAAGAGCATGAGAATCTCTAAGTATGTTCGTCGAAAAATTTGCAAATCATTGGTAGGTAAGCCATCTTTGTTCGTAGCTGCCTTGAAGTTTTCGATAGACATAGATCTGTGTTAGTTGCGCTCAAAAATTTGCAAGCGTTTGAGGCCATATGGCATTAAAAAAAGCCGTAACCATTATAAAATAAAATTCAAAAACTGCGAATTTGCCTACAAGTTTCGCCTAAGCCATCGTTTCGCCACCTACCCACAGCGTAACCCTAAATAGGGACGATCATTTTGAACGGAACAATAACGCATTTTCAAAAAAAAAAAAAATTAACATGTTACTTTTTTAATAATTTAAAGTAAGTATATCGCAGAGCTAATTATAGATCAGAGTTTATTCTAAGCTAGAAAATAAATAAGTTACACTTACCTCGATTTCTTCGAAGTGGGTTCATTTCAATTCGAGACAAAGGAACTACAATTATTGATTACCTGTGATAATTAATTACACTGAATTAAAAGTGTGAATATAAAAAATTGTTTTCACTTTACATTTGCTTACGTTTACTATTCGTAAAAGAAATTTACAACTGAATAACAAGTCACTGAAATGGGATTTAAAATTTTCAAGACTGAAGTGCATCAGTGCACTACGCAAACCTAGGCTACCTAGGCAATGCTCTTTGTCTGGGATAAAATCAATACAGTGTTGCCCACAGTCGAGCTAGAAAATCAGATATCATTCAATATTACCTATTTTAAATAAATAAGTATACCTAAACAATTCCCTTTTTAAATTGATTGAATTCAGTAGGTATCATTAATAATTCAGTAATAATTAATTATTCAGTAGTAGTATCATTAGAGATTTAAAACACACATCTAACTAAAGTAAAGCCAAGGAGACAACGCAAACAATGTATATAAACCCGACCCAAATTGAGTTTTACAACATCGAGTGGTTTTGTTTGTATCGGAATAGGACAGAGATAGAGATCACAAGTGTCAGAAGCTGCTACCTGTGTCACGGTACAAAAGGAGATATTGACAACCTTTTTATGGCTAGTTATACTTTCTTTTGGTATTTGCTTTAAATCAGTAAATCTTTAACGAGTTTGTAAATCCATGATGGTCATGAGCGCATCTCTCTCCATCTACACATTATACAACTAATATAAAATATAGAATTTTACACGTGTATTAATGTAATGTCAAATTCAAATCGCGCGGGTATTTCATTGAATATATTTCGCTCATCGAAAACTTACTTAATCTCTGTAGTCTATGGTTGGTATAAATAATTTTGGACGTTCAGTTTTTATTCAAGCAATAACTCAATAAAAAATAAAAAGAAATCCATACATTTTTCGTCTTAATTATTAGTAGGTATCTTAGTTACTAAAGTAAACCCTACATGGTTATGGTCATGATTTTCCCCTTATCATTCAAATGTACCTAGATTATATTTCTTATTTTTTCCCAAAGGCCAATCTGGTATATATAAACTATATCAAATGTACTTTATCAAATGCTCCTTTTACATCCAAAAACACATACATTAGGTACTATTTTTTGGATATTTCAGATCATCTGATCTGAATCTGATCTGAGAAGGAATAAGACATTGTTTGCACAGCTCCTGCTCCGTCTGAAGCCATACATGTGGAAGGATACCTTCGGATTCAATAATCCAGTCGTGAAGGATTTTAATAACACGGTCGATTCGGCGCTAGCCAATTTTATTGTGCAAATGAGACGCCGGGAAGACACGTTGCAAAAAAATGCACTCGTGCCAAGTCGAAGGCGGGTTAAATAAAACAAGGAGTGAGAGAAGAAAGATTTAATAAATAGATAATTTATAGTTTAAAACATCAGAACTCTTGAAGGTTTGAACATTTAAAAGTAAACGATGTTAACAATCACAAATTGAATAATGGACAGTTCTGTTGTCCTTTAAATATTATTTTCAATGCAAATAGATTCGCGAAATTTCACACAGAATGTCCGACATCGAGATTCCAACTGTTGTATGTGACTGCTAAAGAGCCAGGGTGCTATTAAAGGGTCATATTTGTAACGTGACTTATACAATATCAACCATAAATTCATAAGATAATTCAATCAAAAAAGTTATGTTAAGCGAACGCGCCATTCAGCCCCTTAACAAGAAATTATGCCAAAATTTAAGCAAAATTGATATGTCATACACAACAATTAGTGAAAATACATTCGAAATTAGTATCGGACGCTAGTCCAATTAAGGTACCAATTGTTTACAACTTAGGTGCTATCTATCTTGTACATTTTGGTCCTTGTAAGCTAAACGAGAACTTCGAGTTATTGACCGTCGAACGTAGTTCGCAATGACGCCAACAGGTGGCGCCTCTCGACTCAATAGCACCCCGAGTTTTAAAGATAATGATTTATTACATACATTTCTCCATAATTACAACTTAACACGCTACAAACATTACAAAATAAATACATAATAACTACTAACAATCCCGTAATCTCACAGGATATCTTACGCACCATAGGTTTTCTGAGTGACGATATGAAACAGTGAAGAATTAAAGGAAGTATTTTAAGCGTGTAAGGTATTAGCTGAAGTAGGTAGATATAACAATATATTAGATATTATTATTTAGGTATAAGGTAGGCGTAACTAGAAATTGTGGCCCTTACTGTGTCCACACTTGACATAAATATGTACGAATCGTCCGTTTCCAATTTGACATCAGAACACTTAGAAGTGTTTCTAGACCAATAAATACTTAAAAATTAGCACCCTTGTAATGCTAGCAATAAACTATGGCGGTGCAGCAGCGCTACTTCAACTTCTATCTTTAACGTATTTACTTTAATTTTAATGTCCTCCTCGAGAGAGTAAAGTTAGATTATTCTCTGCTTATAATATTGGAAGACAACCAAATGTTAATTTGCAATAGATAAAATCAAATTGTTTTTCTAGTTAAAGCGTTTCGCTGAAACCCTTCTCTTTAAACTAAACGACGCATGCTTTGTGATCTGCTTAAACGCGACGGTCAGCTGTACGAGATTTGGAAGAACATTGACGATGACGAACAAGCCATGTTGCCACTTGGGCACTTTTTGCTCAAATTGCCACCTTGCCATTTCTACTGCCACTCTTGTTCGTCCTTAAGCAAACCTCAAAACACTATCACCAATGATTTATAGAATCAATTGCACAATCGCAAAACACCCAACAACCTGTTCCATTTAAAATTCTTTTTCTATGTGCATTTATTTTGTCATACTTGAGGTAGCTTAGAATTTGTCTTATAACGTTTAACTATCACATAATTTCAACGTGTGATACGGTAAATTAAGGGTACAGCAGCAGTATCTCTGACAACACTCTGAGCCGATACCGACCAATTAGTAAGCTAACATTTATAAAATTTAAAAAGAACACCTAACAAACTTTAAAACATTTAGAAAAAAGGATGTTTGCGGATAGATTTAAAATTTATCAATTAGACATACAAAGCACTTATCGAAATACCTGCGTTACGTAGCCAAATTTACTTTTATAATGTTCAATGGGTACATAATAATATAGAACCACACCGGTTATCACTAATCGTACGTCTGTTTATTCGTTGCTTCTGTATTGCTCCTATATTGTCACATAATCGTACGAATAATCTATTTCATTTGAGTTTAAATATGATGTACACTACTATATCGTTCCATAAATCGATTCATAGGCACTATCGTTTTTATATCGAATAAGTTTTAGAGAATATACAAATATACGAATTAGATACATCTAATATTTAATATTAATTTTAAAAACCTTTCAAGTTTTATGCAATAGAATTGTGCGGGAATTAAAGAAGTTGTGCATTTGATTCAATACTCCACTCAAACGTGCTTGCAAAGAGAATATTGGAAGCGAAATAAAAGTGTCAATAAATTATAAAAAGAAATATAATAAAATGAGGATTCTTAACATGTTTTCTATTAGTAAACAAAGCGATGAAAGTAATACACAAAACTAAAGAGAAAATATATTAGTAAAAATAACTATAGCTGATCAGTACATATACCTATGCATTATATTGCCACTAATTATATGCTAGGTGAAAAGAAAAAGAAAAAAATTACAAAACTCAACTTATTACTGTTCAAATGTAAAAACACCCCGTTTATTGTAAGTCTGTTTAAAATTAAATTTATTTTATATGTTTTAACTGGCTGACCGTGGTAAGAAAATAGAGTAAAATAAATATATTTAATTTACACACTAAGTATATCAATATACCAATATTTAACGCCAAGACTAGGTAATGCCAGTGAGGTTACACTCAAATTAAATGAAAACTATTTTCTGTGGTTTCTGAACCAGTGGCAATAACAGGAAGTAGAGACGATAATACCACAAAATAAATGATGATAATTTAAATAAGTATTTAAAGTTAGTTTTTACATAGTACATTTATAAGAAATTAATCTCAATCATAATTGTCGTTTAAATATCTTAACCGATTTAATTTCATAACTGTTCACTACCGATTAATAATATTAATTAACCAATTGAATCATCTATGATGTTCATTTAGTCGAAGCGTATTCAAGCGACTTAGAAATAATGACTAAAACTTGTTACAAACAACAAAGGTATCGTCATTTCAAAGGAAATAATACTGAACATTTAAATATAAGAAAAAAAAAATAATAAAATTAATCGGCTAATTTGACCTATCAGGTCATAAAGATTGACTGTTATCGTGATTGTTACAGTATACAAAACACAATATTTTGTTATTTAAGAAGAAATTCTTTAATGACTTGCGATTACATAACTTTGATTACTTAAGCAGTTGTTTAATATTTATTTTATAGTGAGATTTGTATTTGGAATTAAATCAAATACACTTCATGATTTGTAAAAAGTTTTATACAAGATAATAAGATTATTTCAAATTATGACGCAGTATATATTTATACTACGTTAAACTAGCTATTTTAAACTATATTTTTTATGTTTTTTTCGATAGACACGGCCTCACTCAACTCTGTTTTAAGAATCTTTAAACGCGTACTTAACTGATTTACTTAATTTGTCTAAAAAAGAAATATTTTTTCTCTTGTTGATAAAATTGATTGATTTTATTATGTGAAAGAAAACGATAAATATCGTATCAACAAATGAATCATAAACTTAAACAGGGTCATTTTTACTTTTATAAACTAAGAAAAACCTTAATAATTATATATCAGCTACGCAAACAGATCAATATTTTTATTATTTGCATTACAATAAATTATAATGTATGTGTCATTTGTTGCGTACAAGTATACTATTGTGCAGTGACCAGTCTCACCAAAACTAGCTTAATATTGATTGGAAGTATTCTATAAAATTTGTACACGTTCTGCAAGTTTTAATCACTACATAGTATAAAACAAAGTCGCTTTTTCTGTCCCTATGTCCCTTTGTATGCTTAGATCTTTAAAACTACGCAACGGATTTTAATGCGGTTTTCACTAATGGGTAGAGTGGTTCTCGAGGAAGGTTTAAGTACATAATTTACTAAGTTACGCGGGCGAAGTCGCGGGCAGCAGCTTTAATTTTATTAACACGTAATTTTATAAACTATAACTAACATGTAGTGCCATCTGTTAACTTTTAGATGAATTAGAGTACTACATTGCTTCAAACAGAATTCCCTAGATGGCGTTGTAAATTTTGCATACACGTTGTCTGGGACTCCAAAAAGGACATAGGGTACCTTTCATCCAGAACGCGGACGAAGTCGCGGGCACCAGCTAGTAGCGTTATATATGGCTCGATTAAAACACAAACCAGTGTCGCCATCTCTTGCTTCAATGTAACCTTACTTGAAACAGCGCCATCCAACGTAAACAAGGGGAACTAGTTGTATTGCGTAATTCCAATTGAATACGTGTGGTGGCGTAATCAGTTCTATGTAATTGAAAAACTCTTCTACGGACTTCAATGTTAACAATTTAGATTATGAATGTTAAAGTTCTAACTAATTAAGGATAGCATAATACAACTAGGGTTTCCAATAATTTGTACTGACTAAGATAAAAATAACTTAAGTGAGTATAATTGTTGTGAAGCTGTCATAACGCTTCTTATAAATATTATTATTACATACAATCAATTAAGGCGACGTCTAATAGAAAATCGAGGTGATTAACCGCGCTATGTGTAATTGTGTAGTATCCAAATATTAAGCAAAAGAGAAATGTCATTATTATTTAAAACAAAACAATAAAACCGAGTAAAAATCCAAGAATCTCAAATAAGACTACACATAGCACAATCACATCAAAAAAGAGTTAGCGGAAATTTAAAAATAGATATTACACGTAAATTACTTTAGTTTAGGTGAAACAATCCTTTTATTCATTTGTAACTTTCTAAATTCAAACTTCTACTGGTCGTTAGTACAGTTTAACCTATCTAGTAATATTCGAAAAATAAAAAAAAAATAAACACACTCCTTTGTTGACGTCTGGCCACATTTAAATTAATATTGTCTTTATACATATCTATTTACATAAAAGAATGTGTTAGTTACACCATTTATAACTCAGCGTCTCATGTTGTTGTGGTGTGCGGATGTTATTAATTAATTAATATTAATCTATTATTTAACAATGATTTTGGGGGGTTCCGACGTCATACTGCATAGTCGTTTTGTTTGGAGATCATAAGTCCGAGACCCGGATCACCGCATCATGCACTATGACGTCACAGCAGATCCGTACGCTCTTCGCGGGTGTTCAAGACTTATTACACTAAAACTCTATAAGTGTACAAGTTCCTTATTAAAAGTAATATTAAAAAAAAAACACAAATCAAGCGGACATGAGTACAAATACCTAAAAAGATTGTTTCATGGTGCAAACACGCCGCGCACTAGCTTTTACAAGCATGATTTAAATTAATAATCATTTGGGTAGTTTCAAATAATAGTTCGAGAAAGAAGTTTTTCGTATTTTATAAGTAAAAAGTTGCAGTAAGATATCTTTGGTTTTACGGTTTGTACCTGGCTGATTTTGATACCATTAAATAGATGACAATCTCAACAAATTAAAAATAATGAATATAGGTAGTGACGCGCACTTAATCGCTGCTGTTAGAGTTGGTCGATGTTGCCCATAGATCGATGATGTAATAGGTCGGGGAATCCCTTAATTTTTCTATTGTTTTTATGTCGGCCAAAACGAGCGTATCTAAATAAGAAATTCGATACATTTGGAAGTTTTATTACAACAAAGCTAGATATATAGCTGTCGTATCTGGATAGCTACAGCTAGATACGACAAGAATGTGCGAAAACGATCATGGTCCACGAACTATGGCGAAACCAGGAAAATGATGCTGGTGATACTTATGTGTGTATGGTGGGATTGGAAGGGCATCGTTCATTATTGGGGTTTTATCGATGGGCAAAACCAATCGGTAAAACCCATTAATTTGGATTTCTACTGCCGTAATTGATGGCCGTAATTGATCAACAGAAAGGGTGTGGTTTTTCATCATGTTTTTTTTTTTTTCATTTCATTTTTCATCTTTAGGCACTCACTAAATATTGAGAGAGTTTGGTTGGGAATTAGAGTTGACTATCAAAACTACTTGTCGCAGTTTTTTGTTCAGAAGTCACAAAAGTTCTACAGCAATGCGATTATATCACTATCACTACCTACAAAATAGCGAAAAGTTATCGAACCAAATGGCACATATATAGGTATTTTAATTAAATATATACACTATGATAAAAAATATCTTGAATTTGTATATAAAATACGAAAAACATTTTTCCTCGACCTAATACAATGGGCAGATCGGAGTTGTTCTGTTCAATATTTAGGGTATCACTGAGACTGGGGGTCACATTGGAGCAACCGTACAATAGACGGATCGCTCTTGGCGCCCTCAATGAACTCCTCTAGTGACAGTTTGCCGTCTTTGTTCCTGTCCATCTGCCGGAATATTTTATCCGTTCGCTTCTCGGGCGTTGATTCGTCCTCCGGCATCTTCATCACAGACCCGACCATTTTGTATATGGCCTGGAAATTATTAAACACATTTTCAAATAATACACAAACACGGCAATAACATTAACAAACAATTTAATGGCGGCAGGGCACACGGCGTTTCGCAGTCAATTGGGCAGAAAACAACTGTAAAGTAACTTTATGTATGTTGTTTTGTTCTGATGAGTGAGTAAGGGATACCAGACGCCATTTCCCTATCCTTAATCTCTTATCCTTAATTCAACTATGGTCGGCAACGCATTTGCAACACCTGTGGCGTTGCTTGTGTTATAGGCGATTATATGGTAGGTGACCATCAAGTAGGCCGCAACCTGTCTGTCTTGACCTTGACATTGAAAAAAAAAAATTTCCTCTTTTAGAAAGAATTGCAAGCCATATGAATATAAATTTTATAGTTATGCTAAACAAGCATATTTATAACAAGCGGGCTCCCCTGCGAGGGTTTCCCTCCCGCGAGAGCTCCGCTACGGACTCCCGCTTGGGAGCCCGCTCGGAACGCTCAGTTGTACGCCACCTTAGCACCCGAGGCCGGGCCAAGGCCAAGGGTGAGCCCCCCCACCTCGACAAGGTCTCGGCGTACCCAAGAGGCCCTTGTCCAGCAATGTACGTCCTACAGTTGAGATGACGATGATGATCATTAAAGATTTACAGCCTAAATACCATCCTCTAACTAAAATATATATCTTTGATTTATACTTTAATCAGTAATAATTTTAAAGAGGCTTTTCTGCTTACAGTGACTATTTCGAGCATCTCCTGCCGCGAGATATATCCGTTTCCGTCGAGATCGTACATAGAGAAGGCCCATTTCAATTTCTGTTCGAGTTTGCCGCGCGATGTCACGCTGAGGGCGCACAGGAACTCCCGGAAATCTATCGTTCCATCTCCGTTCGCATCGAACGTTCGAAACACGTGTTCGGCAAACTAGAAAAAATGAAGCAACAAATAATTAAATCAACAACCTAGTGATGATTAGGGTCTAGATACCCCTTATCTAGACCAATCCCGACAAAAAATTGTTATAAAATTTGTTTGCAAGTTAATATTATGCAATTAAAAACAAAAAATATATATAAGTCATACCTTACTGGCGTCGCCGTACGGAAAGAAATTCCCATATATTTTCTTAAATTCTTCTACAGACAAATGGCCGCTGGGACAATCTTTTAAGAAACCTTTGTACCATTCTTGAATTTCAGCATCTGAAATTTACAGCATTCAATATTGATTGATTGAATATATAAATTGTGTTTTTCGGTAGGGAAAAAGTTTTTTTGTATTTCATAAGTAAAAATTTGTTTGCTATGCTTTTACTTCACGTTGGTCTTCTGTAATGGGGTGGTTTGGTTACAGCCGCCAGACCGGCTGCCCAAACGCAGTGGTGTCTGCCTGCCACTACTTTCCAAATCCAGACCAAAGCCAAATTTGAAAAGTTCATTTCCAAGGTTGATCCCGCCGGAAATCGAACCCGAGCTTCCTGACCACTCATCCAACGGGCTCGTCAAAAAACTAAACTTAAACGGCGAAAATAATACATCAATTAGGTAGGTAGGTACTTCAAATCTTAAAGGACGATCAACGAAATTATTGATAATATTTACTTTTACACCTATTTAAAATTTATAATCTTTAGACTTTTCAGTTTAAGTTTGTAGTGCAAATAAATAGAGCCTTGAAGTCTCGATTTTTTTTTATAATAATATTTTTTTTTAAATAAAAATATAATCATCGTTGTTTCTTAAAGCGAAGTGAATTGATCAATAAATGAATAAAATAGTTCTCAATACCTGAGAATTCCGTGTTTTGTTTGAGATCCTCCAAAACCTCCGGTTTTAGTTTGCTGTTTTGTTTACCCATTTTCTTTATTTTCTTATACTGACAGATAAGGCGATAAAACGTTTCACACAACCTGCTTTCTTAGTTCAATAAATCTTGTGCCCTAAAATGTAACATACATTATATTAGAATGAAATATATAGGTAATAATGAATAATGTAAAGAATAACGTACATTTATAAGAATTTATATGGTTTCAGAAATAATTTAATCTAAGTTTTCTAAATATAAATGTACCTACCGTAAACTTATATTATTGACAGAAAGTACGAATATGAAATAACTGTTTGAAAACTACTGAAAATTCGAAATGAAGTGAATCTTACCTTTTAAAATGTAAAACTTGATGTTTATTATATAAAATGTATGGTTGAATAATTGATAAATAAAAAAATTGGTCTCGTAGCAGACGTTACAAGTAAAAGAGAAAATATTCTATTTCGACAATCACTGATTATTGTATTTTTTTTAAGTATAAACATTTTTGATTTACAGTTTTCAAATGTGCCGTCCTTTACCACTCATGCGTACTTTGGACATGTAAATACTTCGAGTAAAAAATAAAATATTTTCTCTCTTTTTCCTACCCTACCATAATAATATTCATAATCTTTTAAAATCACTACAACTGTACCTGAATCTCAGCATGAACTATACATGTTATTTAAACTATTTAAACGACCGTGATTTTATGTAGAGTAAAATAAAAAAAAAGCAATAATACTGTGTAATATTATAAATTTAATACCTATTTTTTTTGTATTATAAGTCCTAAAATAATGAATAATTTACGAGATGTGATCTAATATAATGTAAATAAAACAAAATTTTCGAACTTTACTCATAACCATACATAAGAAAGCGATTAATGGCTAAAAAATGGTAGCGTCTAAATAACGAGACCGATAAAGAACTATTTTATGTATTTTGTATATCATACATGAGGCAAAATGTGAATAATTTAAATATATGTATTCTTACAGATTGTATGGGGGACATAGTGATTACTAAACCTATCACATGTGCCTAAAGACTAATCTATTTTTTTATTTTTATTAAGACGCCTTAATAAAAATGGCGGTGGTGGCGCTAGTTACAAATCTAAAATACATCGATTAAAAGACTTTATTCGTAAGCTTAATGAATAAAATTTATGCGCAGTAAAATGTGTTTCAAAAACCTTTTTTTTAATACTTCACAGACTTGGAGACTCATCAGACGAAATTATTATGGAGTTTCGAGTTTTGTCAAGACAGATCGATATATTATATATTTATTCATTGAAACTTGTACGGATATATTGAAAAAAAAGTAAAATATTGCGCTCTTACATATCGCACGGTACATTTGACAGCTCAGTGCAAACACCTATAGTATACTTTGAATATTTAATCGAAAGTGTTTTTCCTATTGACATAAATTATAACATTAGATATACAACATAGTGTAAAACAATAGAGTGCGTTTAAATTCTATTACATTGAAAGTTTTCTAAATATAAATATTTTTTAAATTAAGATATCGACAACGATAACCTTTGTGAATAAGGTGAGTATCTGTGTGTAACAAATATTTAAAAAATAAATAATACACAGTTAACTTTAATATTTACGACAGATCTTCATTGGGGTAGCATCGTCGACAACTTCACAATTTACGATCTACACTTAATTGAGAAATTATTATAGAAATTAATTATATCCTGGTGTATAATGATTTCTGGTGTATTATTATATATTATTAAGTCTTATTTTTTAACTATATTACGGTATCACAAATGGCACAATTCAAAGAATACCAACAACATAAATATAAATAAATACATAATATGTTAATATTTTTTTTAAATAAATTAAAAATGATTTAAACAAATTCTTTTTTTGAAGTTGTGGATGTGCATATACAATGAATATATACATACAATTCGTGTAGTAAAATCATACGAAAATACAACATACATTAAAAACTGTCACATAGGCCTGGGCCGCGTGAATACATTTCAAATTAATTAAAATGAAAATGGGTGATGCTGGTACACAACACTTGTACTTTCTTCTGTTTCATGGTAAACGTAACAAAAACGAAACAACGAAACGAATTTCTCAATTTTTTTTAACGAAATTTCTAGTATCGTTTCGGCATCACCTTTTGATCAGTTTTCATCATTTTCTCGTATAGTGAGATATGTATTAAGTTCATTGTGTGTATGTGTAAATATTATTTAAACATATACAATAATACACAATACATATGTAATGCATCACAAATGCTCATTTAAAACTATACCAGCGGGCAATAAATTTGGGCAAGCTTTGAAAGTAAATTTATATAACATAATTCATAGTAACTTGAATTTATATGAACTAAAAAGCTTGTATCTGTTGAACCATGGGCACATAGAGAGTTTATCTTAATGTGTAAGGGTTTTACGCAAAACGCTAACTCCAAGAGGATAGAAAGGCATAACGTGCATGCATGCAGTATGCAATGCATACTAATTGCTCACCACATTGAAATACAAATGCGAGTAGGTACTAATCACGAAAACTTAATCATTAGTTGTACTTAAGTATCTTTAGTATTTTAATAAGTAGCGACACGGTAGCATTTAATAAAATATTCAAATTCCAGAATGAGTTTTGAAAATGTTATCCTATACCTAATATGAAAACTGCTACAATCGAAGATCAATTAAAGTTTACTAAATAAGTGTGGTGAAAATTTAATTACCATATTACAGTGGTCATATTTATAGTTTGTTGTTTAATCTAAAATAAATATACTGCTCAACAAAACAACTTTTAAAAAAATGTGCGAATGAAAGGTAGCCCAAGTTTATTGCTCGCCAGTTTATAAATTCAATTAAGTATAAGAAGCGGTACATTAATAAAACAGCGATGAAGGTTTGTTTCAAAGTGTTTCAAATTTTCATTCAAATTTACATTGCCAATATTAAAGATATGTCACACAAAACCCTGTCTGCGAGCTACATTCAGGTCCAAACATGTGTATTTATTGATCCCACATTATTTATGTGTAAAAATTCAGTCGTTTACATCCACCAAAAAAAAATTCAATCATATTCAAATGTAACGAGAACAAAGGAAACAGCCAGTCTTTGTTGAATTAAAACCTTTGTTATTGTTAATATTTGATTTTATATTCGGCATTGTTCCCGATGTGGAAAATTAATAAACACTCGCGACCAATTTCCACACTAGACGTTTCATTCGAATAATTACCATTATGGTTTTGGACTAAACACCAAAATAACCTTATTTAGATTATTTATGCAAAAAAGATGCGACATTTAATTATATTTGACTGATTTTGAAAGGAACTATGTTGATCTTAATTGTCGATTGTAAATTATTAAGTACCTACTTATAATATAAATTATATTCACAATAATTTATGGCAATAAAATTAAATTTTGAGTAGGTACACGTGAATTAGGCGGTTGAGAGCGCTTCTAAAATGCGACTAGTGTGGAATAGGTGCGATAAGCCAAATAGATAATCCCCTTCAATTGACTCCGATGAAAAATTAAACGTTGGCTGTAATTTTGTTAGAAAAATAATGAAGTTATATTATTTTAAATTGTGACGCTTAGTAACAATGAAGCGAGTATTTTTTTTTAAAACATAAATACTATGGAATGTAAAGCAAACATTACACACCGCAACTGAAACATATTACGAACTCGTCAATAAATTTATGAATTAACAAAAACTTAACATTAACATTAAAAATAAACTAATCGCGACCCCCCCATTTATTATTTTATGGCCATCGAGAAGTGAAAGTTAGAAAAATAAATAAAAGTAATTTCTAACGGACACAATATATTAGAAAAAAAAATCTTTAATTTACAGCCCATACATGGTTACAAACAAAATGACTAGGAACACACTTCTCTAAACTTGCATTAAGTATTTTTATTTGGATTTTTTTTTAAATTAAAGCATCGACAGGTGAAATAGATCAACAGCTTCGAGGTTACAAGAGAATCAACTAGAAGGCACAGTAAGATTAAGAAAGAGAACGTGAAGGAAATATAATATTATACTATCGCGTTTTAAAAGTCTGTAGATAATCGCGCTACATTTATATATATCAAATTATAATTGAAAATTCTAAGAAAGCTTAATTAAAAAGTCAGTTCCTAACCGACCCTTCGAAAAGTGAAGTATTTACGATCCCTGTCTAAATTACTTTCAGAATAAAGATACAACACCGATATACATATATATAAACAGAGTGTGTATTATCCTTTTAAAAACTTACAGTACCTTACACAAATCGGACTTAACGTCAACAGAACAAGTCAGATTGTTTTGTGTTGTATATAATTTGTGCGAATATTTGCCAGTAAGCTTGTGCGTGTTGTGTTTTCGCGCGAAAGCCTTCGCCGTGTTAACTGTTATGATTTTATAAAATACAGTTATATGATTTTAATAAACTTTTATAATTTCATTTGTTATACCAAAATTGAATACGCTCTAATTCTGCTCGAAAACAATGCACGCCCTCAACAAAGGGCAGTGGAAACTTTTGCCTTTCCTGTTATAACACGTGATAATCACATTAAACAAACTTTGTTACTGTAGTTCTGTTTTAAAACATAAAACCCATTGTTAATTTTAAATTCAGTTGCCTAAATTTAAATTCAAAATGCTCTAATTAAATTCTAAAATCTAAATTATCGTAGGAAGTCATTGATCTTAAATGTTGCTTAAAGGACTTAAGGCTTTATAATAACTTTTATAAGTTTAATATTTAACTCATGCAATATGCGTTGCTTCGTACTATTTGTTATTTTAAATACACAAAAATGAATATAGCCAATGATCATTTCAGTTGTCCCACTCTAACGAGATACTACAACGGCTTCTTTTTAAACAGGCAACAGATGGCGCTGAATAATCTAATTTTTTTTTTATTTTAAGAAAAAAAATACGCCGTTATGTAGTGTTAAATAGTTGTTAAAATTAAAAATTAAAAAAACGTTCTAAGATTTCGTGATAGGCGCGCGAACATAACACAGACCGATTTCACGCATCGTCTTGAAAAGTTGATGTTTTAATTACTAATCTGACTGATTCTGTTTATACCTCTCTACTCTAAATTTTTACTTATTATAAGATAAGATTGACATAGTTTAATATTAAGGTGCAGAATGTTAACCATCAGAGAGGAAACGACAATAGTTTGAGACTCTTCTATAAATGTAGTGGTTCGGATGCTTCATTTACATGGACATACCGACAGCAAGAGTTATACATTATAAACACGTACATAGGTCACATATATTAAGGAATGGACATGTTATCCGATAATTCATTGACATTAATTTCGTTACATCAAGTTCATAAATTTCTTTTATTATTTCTATACAAAATCACGGATAGGTACGGGAAAAGCCCTCAGCTTGAAGTGCAGCCTACACGTGTGTATGTCTGTGTATCATGTGTAAAATTACCAAAAAATTCCGCATCGAACGTAACAACTCGATTTAAGAAAACGATTTGTCGTATATAAGTAGATATATCTTTAAATACCTATGTAGGTAAAACTATTCTCTATTCAGGTCTATCTATACTCGTATGTCCGCTTAGTATTTTTAGACTACATAATATATATTGCAGCTTTTTGATGCGATGAGGTTTCCCGTTGTTAAGAAAATTCCTTGCGGAAAGTTTTCGGAAAAAAAAAAATATTGGCAAAAGTGAATTGAAATTGGCCATTTCATTACAACACAACAATGGCCACAGATTAATATCATAAAGAGAAAAGATTTGTATTTTTGTATGTAATGAAGGAAAAAAATTAATGGACCGATATTAAAGCCTCTTTACTTGGCTAACATAGGTTATAATTTATAAAATTACGCGGACGAAGTCGCGTGCGAGAGTTAGTATAGTAATAAAAACACCAATTAATGATTCGATTTTAGCAACGAATTCATATGCCTGGGTCAATGAAACATGCAGATGTCAATATAATCGATACATTGCACGTCGACTCTTGTGAGTGCATTAACATTGTAGACATACCCGATTTCGAATAAGAAAACCCTCGTTAATCAAAAAGCAAAGGAATTCAAATTAATAGAGGTGTGCTACTTAATTATTTACAAGTCAGTTAAAATATTAAAAATATGTACCTATCTAATAATGAAAGTGTAACCTCGTGACATTTCATTTTCGTACAATAAGTATAAGTAAAATGAGTATATTCATAAAATGTTAAAAATACACGAAAAGACTGCACTAGAAATATCAAGTAGTGTTGCAGCAATCTTACATTAATTCTGTAAATAATACTGTGTATTTATTATCCTACGTACATGGTGTAAAAGTTAAGCGCTCCGTTATAACCATCCTATGCACGTCCATATTATGCTGTTACTTTATAGACTTAGAACTCAGTCGATCACCTGCGACCACACAACGCATAGGTACACCTCTATTAAGCTACGAGAGTCTTATGTATCTGGCACAACGACTAATGCAAACAATGAAAGCCTTCTCTTCTCATTTTTTCTCGGATTAAACGGTTTACACCGTTTTGGTTGGAAACCTCAAAGTTTTTTTGTTTGATATATCTTCTGTTTCTCCTCGCTGTATATTTTATAACCATACGCAGTGTGGTCCAATACACGAAAACTGCGAGTACGTACGACACTCTAAATGTGTGCCGGAACCTAACTAAATTATAATATTAATTAATAATTACACCGGCACGATTAGTCCGGAATTTTCAAATGAACACCGGGTAAACACCCGGTGTACTGGTATGACATATCCCTAGCCGTTTGTGCAGTCGCTGGTTCTCTTTGAATCAAGTCCGGCTCGAAAATGTAGTTAAATTTTCGTGAAAAAAATGCAGGCTGCACTTCACGCGTCGCTTACTGAGTACACACAAAGTGAATTATCGCGGGCCAACGCAAACAATAGGAACTGATGTAGCGTCGACGCGAACCACCGCGCAGCTGTACCTGTCTTTTATATTTCCCACGACTTAGCTCTCTATAGAAACGCTTTTTTTTTTATTTCCCCAACAAACAAAGGCTGTTGAGTACATACGCGAAATTTTTATTCCCACAACAGATCCGAAATGAAATAATATTTACAAAGCTCTCTTTGTATTATTGTAACGGTATAGAAAATAGAAAATGGAATTTAACTTCATGAACTGTGAATATTGAATACGGCGGAACGAAAATCCAATTACAAAAGCACTTAAGATGAAAATTCTGTTAAATGGAAACGCTTAAATGGACTCTAGTTGAAGTTAGTCGTGTGTCGCGATGTCGCGTGGTCAGGACGGGCGCCGGGCGGTGGCGTTGGATTATCGCGAGGTAAAATAACAGAGGGTGGGTTTAGTAGGCTAAGGGAGAGTTGGGCGTTTAAGGCGCCAACATCTTTGACAACTCTTCGTCCTGGAGACAACCCTTGAGGAACTCGTCTTGCGTGAGCTGACCGTCGTTGTTCTCATCCATTTTCGCGAAAATGTTCTTAGCACGCTCCTCCGCCGAATCCGCTGGCCTGTTACTAGAGCACGCGCCCAACATATCATAAATTGCCTGCAACGCGTAAAAAAATACCCCATTATTTACAATATACATTATAAATTTCAAAAGTATTTTTAACAAATCTGTTTCGCTTTGTAAACGAGCGAAGTAAGTTTTATATTATAAACCAAAGGCCGCATTTTCCTCGTTTCTCTAAACGCTATGGAACGAAGTGGATTCAAGGACGTACATAACACAATAATACTCGGGTGTTAACGAGCAAAATTGCATCTACCACGTTCGGTTGGCTAAATACCTCAACCTAATCGTGTGTACACCACACCATACAGCTATAGAATAGTGTGTGCGAGGTGACGGCGGCTAGTTCACATTGATCCAATCAGATTCACACTAAGCGCTGTCAATAGGGTGGTCCATTTTCACGCTTATCTGAACTTTGACTAAAACTAACGCACGTTAATTACAAACACCCAAAGTGGCAGCTTAACATCAGAACTTACTAAATACGACTATAAGAAATTAACTTAAGTATATGTAAACAATACTTTAAATATTAAACTAGTAATCCGCTTCCGGCTTCATAAGTGAAAACCGAATAGGTATAAATCGATCGAGGGGTTAGAAGGTTGATTTTTTATTTTATTTATTTATATTTCCTGTGAACAAAGGCGAAAATTGAAAACCTTTTGAGACATACCTGAACTATCTTGGTCATCTCTTGGATGTCGATGACACCGTTGCCATCAACGTCGTACATCCGAAAAGCCCACTTGAGTTTCTCCTCAGGTGTGCCACTCGAAGTAACGTGAATCGCTTGAAGGAACTCCTGCAACAAATACAATTTCTCGATACACGACGCTGTCCAACTCTCCCGTTGGGAACTGTCGTATAACAATCCACGTAATTATTGTCAATTCATGGAACAATTAGTTCGAACACAGCGGATACACAGCGACAGTGGAATACACAATTCGCTTTAGCATATATTCAATACAATATGATAACAAGCTTCGCAATGTTCGCCCAATAAAGGTAATTCGAAATGTTACCTTGAAGTCAATATAGCCGTTCTTATCCATGTCGAATGTACGGAAGACATGGTCACAAAACTCCACAGCGTTGCCGGAGGGGAAAAACATCTTGTACATATCGACAAACTTAGCCGGTGTCAGTCGTCCGTTAGGACAATCTTGCTGTAAACAATACAAAACATAACATACAATTAATTATAGTGTGATTTTTAATTTTTCAAAGCCGTAAACGGCCGGCTGGATAACGCGCGGCTACGGACACAGCAGACTTTACAACATATGTGGAATAGAAATAAAATAATCATTTGCTCTTACTGCGAGGAAAAATATGGTGAGAAAAAATTCGGATGTAAATAGACTGATAAATCTTAAAATATATCTACGTGAAGTGCTCTAGTATAGACGTATAAACGTAGTGGGTTAGAGTGATAGCAGTATGGGACGTAATATGTATAGAACATTTAGGCTGATATTGATATAAATAAAAGTGCTATGGAACCACATAAAAAACTTAAAATAGCACACCTCTCGCATGTAAATAAATTTTGAAAAGCGAATCGTACAAGATAACCAATGATAGGTTAGAGGTTAATGTTTCTGTAAGTTGCGCAACTGAGGCAACCTCACTACTTCACTCCAATTGAACTAAACCGAGTCTGATTGAACAAAAGAATTTCCTAACGCCTCGGCGCAATATATCAAAGAGCTTGTCAGCATTTATACTTTTAAACGTAGGTATGAACACTAAAACTATACTTGAAGAGATAGATACCAGCATACGAGCAGGGCTTGGTAAAGCGGTTATAAATTAGGTTTTTTTTTACTGTGATTATACGGCGGGTAATTAAGAGTAGTATGGTCATTACCTTGAACCCCTTATACCACTCCTTAATGGTGGTTTCATCGTATGACGTGTGGGTTTTTAGAAAGTCCATGTCTTCTTTGGTCAACTTGTCCTTACTTACGAAGCAACCCATTCTCTCTTCTGTAACAATAATAAAACTGGTGTTAATCGCATTATTTTAAAAAAAACACCGATAATGAATCAATAGTAATATTCAATAGTAGTAGGTATAGTAATTATTACCTAATGGATCAAAATTTAAAAAATGAACAAATATGTTCAATTTTTCAATTCAATTCAAATCCATTTAGCCGCTTTTACGTGATTGAGTAACAAAGCAAACATCCAATCTTTCGCATTTATAATATTATTGGATGGTAAACATATACCAATAATATATCTATTATAAATACGAAATAATACTATAAATGCAAAAATATCCTACATTTGGACGAAACTGCGAGAAAAGGTAAATCATTGTCAAGTATTGGGACTGGCATTTCTCTCTTATTTCTCATTTAGAATGCAGTGGCAAGAAGATTTGTCTCTATTTGCATACAATGCAAATTTTAAACATATTTCATTTATTTATTTAATAATATTACACGATGTTCAAAAAAATTTATCACAAGTCAGTCTTACTTTTGAAATTTAAGGCAGATTTACACATAATCAATAGACTTTTTAACATAATTATTAATATAAATACATATTGTAATAGTGGAAACATGTAAATATATTTAAGTATTTTTACAAAATGGATTTTTAGTTTTCATTGGAAAACCTCTTGTTGGAATCTTGAGAATAAAGATATCCTAGATATAATCTGGAAGCAACGGCGAACACAAAGACTACAAAGTATTATTTGCTACAAAGCGTAAGTGGTAAAAACCTTACGTTGAGCTTATATATTCCATACTTATGTAACAATACTGCACGTGCATTAGGTCACTTGTACCGAGAAAGTTTACCTATTCTAGCGGGCCGTCGCCGGCTTCACAAACTTCACATGCATTTTTTTCTGCAATTAATATTTAAAAACCTTCCTCCTTTAACGCTCCTACTTCCATTATCGAAAGCCGCATTAAAATTTTAAAAGATCTAGATCTAAACATAGATGCAGAGGGACAGACACCGGGAAGATTAGTTCAGTGAATAAAAAATTGTTTTAGTGAACAATCATTGAAACAACAGCATGGGAAACTTTGAAAATTATTTGATGTCATGATTCACTAGTAAAATTTTCAGAGAAATCAGTAATTACATAGATGCCTTCAAGAAAAGTGGAACATATTCGCCCTATAGTGTGTCCTATCCTAATGGATTACGCACTACCCCACCAATTTACTACATCAAACAAAATGATATATGTAAGAAGCTTCCCAAGTCCGAAAAAAGGGACTGCTAATGAGATCTGTCACAAACCGTATATAACTTATAATTATTTTTTGCAAAAATGTCTGGAACGCAAAAACACTATGTACGGTATCTTGTTTCTCCATGTCACATTTACGGGCCTGTCAGGTTAACGAAAATGTTTATTTAAGATTTGCAGTATACTTTTCATAACCTGCCGTGTGTGTTTTCATATGAAATAAACAAAACATACTTTACAAAAGAGGCGAACGAATTAGCTTTAGTAGTTTTCATTAAAGAGGCATTCACAGTCCACTTTAAAAATGAGTACGCTCTTGTCCGCTATTTGAACAACTCTAATTCTAAAGAGATGGCAAATGTATTCCTCTTCACTTCGCTTCCAAAATTGATTTAACGTTTATCCGTTGAATCAAATATGGTAAGCTATTCTCCGGGTTGCAGAGGGTGACAGGGCGACAGGGGGGCACGCTTTGCTTTATCTTTATCGGCACTGCGTCCATGACATTTCCACGCCCTGTCCCGCCCGTCACAATGTAGCAACAAAGTACCTGCCATCATTTAATAGCTGGTGCACTCGACTAAAGAATATCATAGTTCTAATTTTAGGCCACTAGGTACTACGAAGATAGTGGCCTCCTTTCTACACACTTTTAAATATCTACCGTCAGCGGTAGACCCTTTGATTTCATGCTCATTAATCTTATTTTTTTTAAATGCCTTTTTTTTATCTAATTGTGGTTTCCAAAAAATTAAAATAAAAAAATTTCTGATGAGTTGTCCCAAATATCCGATGAGTTGCCCTAAATTTTTACCACCGTACTGATAGATGTAGGTACAGTTCTGATACACATTATTTGGATAAGTAGGTATTAACTTGAACTATGGACCAATCTCCCTTTGTGTTTCCATCTACTTAGTTACAATATGGGTTCCTTAAAGCAAGAGCCGTAAAGGGGGTTGCATCCTTAGAGAGCAGTAACTCCCATCACGTAGATCGCCAGCCTGACTCCATCTTTTGTAAAATATATTGTAAGAAAGAATGAAAATCAATATTAATTATGAGTTACGAGTTAGGTCAACGTTTAGTGTTTGGATTTTTTTATTCTGAAAATATTGAAATCCTTAGATGTTGTAAAGGGAATATTGGAACCTTTTAACTGCAAATCTCACTTGTTGATCCACGACTTGGGAGTTATAAATGTCTAAACTTTTATATAACACCCTAATGTTTCTTTGAGGAAAACTTTCTAAATATGATGTTGAATTTCAATATAATTGGACGATATTATAGGAAAAATATCTGTTCAGAATATAGAGGTTGTTAGAGAGTTTCGCAATAGTCTATCACGTAACGTATAACGTCTCGTTAACAATCAACTTATAATATACATACTCGAGTTTAGGTAAATAGGAAAGCAGAGATGTAAAAAGTATTAGGCTATTAAAGACGAGTTTGAGCGATGTTCTAACTAGCAATTAAGTTGGTAGCGAGGCAATACGTGAGCGGCCTTTGTTCCTAAGGCGTATTGGTTTGTTCAGATTAAGTTTACCGATCCCGAGACACGGCCAAGACGTGCAGCAGACTATAAATCGAAGCTTACAGTTATTAAGAGCAATTCTATTTTTAGCGGTTGTAACAACCCTCGTATGTGGTCTTCAAGATTTTAAAGTGATTTGATAATTTAAAAAATATATATTTAAAAGTATATTTTTAAATAGGTACACCGATTGTTAAAGTGAAAAAACAGCTAATAGTGTTTTTTAAATAGGTACTATTTTTAAATTAGGTTGTTAGAGTGAAAAAAAAAACAGGTAATAGTGTTAATTTGATATTAGAAACAATATTAATTAAGACCAGTAGTTAACGGCTTAAATGAGATAATAATGATATAACTTTGATGTTAGCAATTGGTATATGTAACTTATACTTGTCCAACGTTTGATAACGGAGTTTATTTGGAGTAAAAATGGTCATTTATAATTATTATGTTACTTATTTTAACTTGAGTCCTGGTAAAAACTGAATGTGGAATTATATTTAAAACAAAAAATAAACAAAGAGTTAAGAACTGCAGTGTATTAAAAGTAGGTAATTATGTTACTCGCAAAAGCTTTTAATAAGCACTCAAGTAATTAATAAATTTTTAATAGAATTTTAATTGACTTGACCGCGGATACTGTGTGCGTAGTTTTTAGATGCACATTAAATTAAAGAAATTATGTAAGTAAATTGCAGAAGTAGACGTGGTCAAATGGAGAAATTTTTACAAAGTAAACTAGACAAATAAAGTTATTTATTACCCTAATAAGATTGAACATTCTTTGTTTTTGTATTTTGTAGAATGATAAGGTCTGTTTTCCTCTGAAAATTCAAAGTGACAATTTCTATTGCTATCTTTATTAGCGATGACAAATTATGTCAATCGGTAACCAATACCTATTTCAAATCTAAGCCTTAGCGAATTTTGAAATGAATGGAATTTGTAATCGAAGCACTTTTCTTGTCTGCTTAACCTACATAACCGTAATAGTTTGAGTTTGACTGAGTTTAAGGGTTGTTACTATAAGCCAGCTATGCTCGGAGTTTCTTTGGTGGATAGGATCAGAAATTGTGAAATTCGCCAAAGGACCGAAGCAAGTTTAGGTCTCAGAAGTCCTGGAACGGATAACCACGAATAGGAAAGCGCAGTGTGGGACGCCCTGCAGCCAGGTGGATAGACGACCTAAAGGGCTTCGCAGAAAGCGCCTGGATGCGAAAAACAAATAAAGATCGTCCGTGCATCAGTCTAAAAATGTGAAAATTAAAAAGCGGTACGGATGGTCATTGCTCTTCTGTTAGGACTTGTGAGGTCATAAACAAATATAGGTGGTAGCCACAGTGTCAATTGACCCATATTAAAATTATAAAAAATTGTTTATTAAATAATGAAATATTAAAAAAAAAAAAACAAATTCACATTAACAGGCGAAGTGCATGAATTTAAATTAATAATGCCAGACATTTTATTTTCTCTAGGCGATGAATTAAAATATACCTAGTAGCACAGCACGCAATAAAATATTTTCCCATAAACATGAAAACCAAACGTTTCATTAGAGAAATTTCTTTTCTGTAGGCCAGTCGTTAAGTGGGAAATAAATTTGCCTGGTAGAGAGAGAGAACTGTCTCGAATTTTTAATTTACATCGCGATATTAATTGCAAATGAGGTTTGGGACTTGAGCTATAATTAACAAAGCACATTAGACGGTTTACCATTATAATTTAACAATGGCTGTGGCGCCGTCAAGTCGAACACTTATATTTTTATGCCTTAAACTAGTTCAACTGAAAAGTTTCAGTAATTTGATGAAGCCAACGCTTCGGCCCTGTCCGTGGGAAATTAAATAAATTAAAGCGCTTTGGGCGCTGTTGGGTCTTCACTAAAAATAACAAAGTCATTATACGAATCCATCACACCCCTTATTCAGATATAGCCGCAAGCAAGCCCGTCAGCTTCAACCACAAAATTAATGTGTGGCTACACTATATCCACCATATACCTACCTATACACCTGCCGACAAGTAAGTCAGCCTTAAGAAACGCTAATGTCCCAGTTACTCCGTTAATGTCGAATTGATTTGTTAACCTAATTACTCCTTAGCACACCACATGAAAGTAAAAAAAAAATCTTTTATTTATTTCCATGCCCCGATTACGTGACCGATTGTTACATTTGCCGTACCCATATTAAAGTGAACTGAAGTCAAAGTGGTCGTAAAACAGTACCAAAGCTCTGCCCGGCGACCAAGCTTAAATCAAATAAAAACGGATTACCTTCAAACATTTTTTCACTTTCTTCGTTGTCTATAAACCAATGGATATCCGAGAATCGGTTGCGTCACAAAAGTAATATGTGAAATGGTTATTTTAAGATGTTTTCGTACGCCTTTCATAAGCGCTATGGTAAAAAATAGCCTTTATGATTTATGCGCATTTAAAAGTCGTATAGAGATTTTCAGAAATAGTTTTACGATAAATTTGAAGGTAAGATTCTGTGAGTGTTGATGCATTGGTGAAGTGACGGTCGGTAGCAAGGGCGGGACGTGCCTTCGCATATTAAGTCAGGTATTTGCATCTTACATTTGACGAGATGGTTCGCTGCAAGTACCTTCCCTCGTCCTCTTGCTGCTTGTTCACTGCTTGTACTGTTGCCATTGTGGTGCTGTGTGGATCTTAACAGTCGCGTTTTACGTAAACCAAATTGTTTAAGTTTAAATGCACAGTGAGATTAGATTAGATATAGAGCCAGTGAGATTGAGGTTGGTGTATTAGCTAAATGTATAAACTAACGCACAAGAAATGCAATGGTCCGCCGTCCGCCGCGTGCACTTTGCGTAATGCAATTTCGGCGCGGCGCGGTATAAAATCTTATTTATCTGGTATCAAAGGCCCGCGCCGTAACCACATTTTATCAATTTACCCTCTTAAGAAAATCTATTTTCGTTCTGTTTCCCTTTGGCGCAGGCCGAGACCGCAGACTTCTTTCAAGAAAAACGTTCAGTTCAAAAGTTTGGTACCTACGTAAATTGAACTGCCGCGGTAAGGAAAGAATAATTTACTTTTCTATTCCTCGGCGGTGGCGCAATGTAACGCGAGACTGAATACTGATCTAGTAAAAAGAAATTAAATAAATAATAATAAAGGACACCATCGCAAAAGTTTACCGGTAGTGTAAGTATGACACTACTTGTATAACTGTTCACATTCAGAAATTATTTATGTATACGGTATACCACACAATTATCGGGACCAACAATTACCACTACGCTATAATTTTCCACTATACTGGAAGGTAAGAAAAGTATATACCTATATGATACAGTGATACGATGTTCGTGTACATCGTATACCTACATCGTAAATATATTTAGGAGATAAGTTTGAAACAACGCATTACTTTATAGTACAGCCAATCAATAAATATTACTTCCAATATCGAGAGATGTTAAACTTATTATGAGTTGAGATGTTAAACAGGCGGTCAGTTGTCCGATACGAATAGAAGAACATGTTTATTATAATGTTTAGTTTGCGTAATATTCTTGCTCCTAAAAACTGCATAGCTACACATTTAATGGTATTAGTTATTAATTTTACAGTAGGTTTCTTCTTTTTTCACCTCTAAAAAAACTACGCCTGATCGAAAAATATTTTACTCAATTATTTTAGTCAGGCGTTATTTTTTAAAAGGGGCTCGGACGAAGTTACGGGCAAAAGATAGGTTACAATATAATTTTAAGTAAATTTTTAGTATTTGAATTTTCATTTCCAATCTAAATAGTGCTCTGTAAAATAGTAGAAATACACAGTGCGTTATAGCCTCCAGTGAACATTAGCAGTCTGCACAAGGGTTTATTGAAGGTTAGTACGGTGTTGGGTATTTGGTTGATGCTCATTGTAAATGTATGCGTACAATAAACTTATGTCAGTCACGTAGACAGGCTTAGGCCTGGGAGGTGTCTCGCACAATTGAAAACGATTGTATGTAGGTAATCATTGTATAGCAAACGTACGTAACGACCGTACGTAACTTATAAGTATTATAATATTCTATTATTGTTATAACTATAATAATTCAAAATTTTCTCGTTGAATGCAAAATTTTTCAAATTGCAAAAAAAAGTTCGGCTAACATTTACTTGAACGATGACATGAGAGCTCTAATAATGCGACCTTTAGCTTAAAGCTGCTTTAAGGTTTGTGGAACGTTTGAGTTACATGCAAACGAACCTTATTTGAGATTGTTCTTCAATATAGGTAATATAGAAAGATCTAGAACTTTAAAGCTGATATGATGAAAGATTTTGTACATTAAAAAATATTATTGTTATGTATTTTCTGTATAATCGCCTTTCTATTGAAATAATGAAATGTACATTTACAATAATCTTTTACAGTTTTACCTTCTGAAAACTCTTGAACGTAGCAACTAAATTTCAAAAGAGGAACATACTTACATACTTTAGTCAAAAAATCAAAACCACGGGCAACTTTCTTGATCTTGTGACATTTCTACAGAGCCGACGAACATAAATTAGTCTTTATCAAAGATTTATTTAAATCGATAAACTAATGCAATAAATAAAATTCACTTCCGTTGTTAACGCTATAAAAGCTTATGTTTCCTCTCAACTTTATAGGTAATTAATTTAATGAATTTATCATGGTGGTGAAACAGACTGCGTTATTGTTTATTATTAAAAGAAAATATTTTATTATTAATCTTTCTTTATTAGGTACTAAAATTATTTAATAGGTAGGTACTTCGTATCATCCAACTTTTTATCTGACTGTACATTCTTTTCATGATATCCGAATTGAAAAAAATGTGTCAATTCATGGTCAATTTAGACAAGTTTAGTGTCCCAATATTTTGTGCACAAATCCAATTATTTCGTTTCTAACGGCTTTCGTTGGCTAAACCTTAACAAATTTTATCTTGTTTTATAAACAAATCCTACATAAAATATTTCATACATAGGTAGTATTATATTAATAACACAATGTCGCATGTACGTAGAAATAAATGAGGCAAGTAATAAGTTCTGTAACCATTTCTATGCTAATCCGTCCATAAATCACTAATAAAAAAAATAGTGCGCGTAAGAAATGCCACGTGACTTAATGGGGCTCGAGCAGTGCTGTGGCCAAGTGCGAAAGAAAACAACCGGACTGAATTATTAGTGGGCATGCATTCAGGTCACAAACCTCGAGGGGGGACAACATTTATTATTATTTGCAGTTTATGTGTGACCGTTTCTCTTCCTAGTGCACTTTCCTCTCCTCCCTGGACTCACTGGGTAACTCTCACTTTGGTAAATGGACTTCCTAATCGCGATGACATTGTGAACGTACCTCTACCTACCCTTGTTATAACCCTAATGGCTGTATTGTTGGTTCGCTAAACGAAAAATGTAGGTTACCTACCAACAAACGTTTACATACCTACTCGCCGACGTGACTAATTAGCAGATACAATTTAGCAAATTATAACGCTGACGTGCTCACTTAAGTTCTAGACAATTTTAATGTTAATGAAGCTCTAACGACGAACTTGCAACTAAGTAGAGTGCAACACATGCATTTAAACTTGGACAAACTTTAACTCATTGAAATATGAAATTTTGTAACTATGTAGTGTCAAAGGAAAAACTTAGTTTAGTTAGTCCTTCCAAAAGGAATATGATGTACATGAATCCTTTTACCTTTTGAAAGAATATTTTAATTAAATATATCTACAGTTGAAATTTGTTGTATGCTCTAAAATTAATTATGTTTAGCTAACGCTCACATTGCTCACTATGATGAATAGGTTCAGAACTAATATTAAACTTTTATCGGAACACATTACGAATGTGATAATCTGACCTATGGGTGTGTGTGTATATGCAGTTTCATTTAAATACGACCAACGGTTTACGAGCGAATTTCACATTTATACGAGAAAACTTTTACATTTATAATATCAGCAGAGATTAAAAAGCTTAAAAAAACTAGCACCTGTAGAAAACATTGACAGTGCTTTTGGTTAAAGTCTGTTCTGTCTGGCCTTTGTTTTAACAAAATAAAATAACAATGGAAGATACGTGGCGCAGTAAATTCACCAAGAGCTGTAGCGAGGCTGGGGGCCGCAATTAAGCAACATTGCATGTCCTGCTTCAAAACACAAACGCATTGTGAATCCGAGCGTACACTACACTGTCCATATTTAAAACATTAAATAGTTATTAAACGTATCTCTCGATAATACTTCGGTGTCATAAGAGCAACGTTTTTACAAAGATAATTTTGAAAGAACAACTGGAGCGAATATATCGTATTCGTCCCCAAAACCTTTGTGCGAATGTGTCACAATAAACAGTATAACCACTACATTAGTATTAGTGGCAATAACATTTCGCCTTGAATAGGCACCGTAACAGAAACAACAGAGCATGTGTCAACTGGGAGTAGCCCACTATGGTGACAAAGGCTGTCAAACGCGCCAGCTACTCGGAAATGGGGGGGGGGGGGGGGGCTTTCAGCGAGCTATAATAGAGTGGGCGGGCGCGTGTGAAAACTAGCATCGGTCTAAAGAAAAAGATTGCCTTCTTTCTGAAACCCTACCCACCGCCACCCCTTCAGCACCTGTTAGTGGTTAAGCCGGTTACTATGAGATTCTTTGTATAGATAAGATGATTGTTGACCGGACAATATAAAATATATACAATATAAAAGATATAATATGTAAGTGTAGGTACTAACGGAAAAATTATAAAATCAAATCAAAATCCTGACCAACAAGTCTAGAAAACTGAAATGGGTTTAATTTATAACGTAAGTACTAAGCGACTCACTCCCGGTTTCTTTCGGATGTAAACTGCATATTATAACACAAACCTTATTCCATTTAGTGGAAACCGCATTAAAATCCGTTGCGTAGTTGAAAAGATCTAAGTGTTCATGCATAGGGGCAGACGGCGGGAAGCGACATTATTTTATTTTATTTTATCCGCTGAGAAAAGATTTTTTAAAATTTCAACTGTAAAGCCAGGGCCCGCCCCTGGCTTTACACGGAGTTGAAATTTTAAAAAATCTTTTCTCTAGTAAAAAATATAGCAACACAACGTGCTCAAATTGGAACGAGCGCGCGCCTCAGGCGTACCGGTTGCTTGTTTTGCTTCATATGTTGCATTTATATATATATATATCTACTTATGCATCTGCGAATGATTGATATTAGTGAAATTACGATATGCGCCGATTAATATCACTGCCTCCAGAAAAGGCAAGATTTCCCGTAACCTATTTGCATGGGTCACTGGTGATTGTCAATCAATACCCTACACATAGACTAAAAATTGGTCTCGCTTCACTCGACAAGACAAAGCAGTCGTAATTGTCAAACGCGAAAAAAATTATACGCAAAATTTGGCGTACCGGAGCTAGTCACCACCCAGTCACACTGCAAGCTGTCTGTCATGTGTACATGCCGAATGTTTTATTAAATTTTGGGCATAATTCAAACTAAAATGCCGGGGTGCGTAGTGAAACTGTGTAAAAATAATACCACAAAAAATAAGAAGAACACTGGGATCACATACCATCAGTAAGTATCGTATAATTTCGAAATTTCAACATAAAATAATATGAACCCAAAACGCCATTCAGTGTTGCCGCGTATACAAGAATCAATTTCCCCATGTTTGAGATTTTTATAATGTGAATTTATTGTTTTTATTTTATTTTATTATATAACATATTTCATTTATCTAACCTAGTTATTGGGAATTATTTAGAATCGTGTGGGAAGATTTTAGGGTATTTAAAGGTTAAATTAGTTAGAAATGGATGTTAATTTTATAAAAATATAGTTTTTATGGAAAGGAAATGAGTACAATTAATTTAATAATATTTTAGAACATAACCTAAAATTGTTTACAATACAAATAAATATGTAGGTACATACCAGGTTTGTTGCAACTATCAGCATCAGCATCACTTAAAAACATTATTACAACACACATATTCAGTACAACACATAAATTTTCACTGTTTAAAACTGTTTTCATTTATTTAATTTTGTTGTATCTACTTTTTACATACGTGTTTACTTCAAGTTTAATCTTCAACCACAGAGCCAATGAGCCACAGAGTCATAAACATTACGGAACCTAACCTATTTGTTTTCATCCAGTACAAATGTCTTGTACCTACAACATGTATGTAAATATTGATGTACTATACAAACAATTTGAGGTCATGTTTTAAAATCTATATAAAATTAATTGTTAATGAATTTCCTCACCATAAAAACAATATTTTTATAAAACTAACATCTATTGTTAAATAATCTCACTTCCAAACACTTTATAAGCCTTCTATATTACTGGTATGTACATATTTCTTTGTATTGTAAACAATTTTAGGTTATGTTCTAAAATCTTATTAAATAGGCCAGTGAATATAGACATTTAACTTTGCACTATCCTACCGATTCAATTTTTTTTTTCTATATGGTTTAGGATCACTTACTGAATATAAAATCACAAAATGGTGACAGATTCCGGTGACAGCACAGGCGCCATCTTGAAAAAACGTTTCTGGCCGATATCTCGGAAACTGCACTTTAGGGCAAAAGTGATAGAGACCATTATTGTAGAGAATACTATTTCGCATCTTTTATTTGTTACGCATTTTTTTGTAAAACTCACCGCTTACGTTTTATGGCTCATTTAATTAACACATTTTTCTATCTCTGCCGATAACTCTTATAATATTGGATTAATCAATAAAATGCATCAATCCATTTTTAAAGATCAATCTATTCCCCACAACTTTTATTTAAAACTTTTTTTTTAATGTCCATAGTTTTCGAGCTATAAGACGTTAAATGTTGGACTACCAGGTGCAAGGTTTGAATTTTCAAGGTATGCATAGAGTACAATGGTAAAAATTCAACAAATACATTTGAAAAAATATCCCGAATGTTGATGTACTTAACAATGAAAAGTTCATTTCCTTACCTGAGATAGTAACGAATTTTTTTAATTTTTTTATTATTTTATTATTTTTTATTATATTTAGTGCTTTCATTTAAAACTGGTGTGGTGAGTAATTATTATTGATTATGTTACGTTCAGATGTCATAATAAAATGGAAGAAACGGAAAGGGGACTATTTTTACAAATATTTTCAAAATTTATTGTCAGGAAAACAATAAAAGTGCCATGGCTTCTCGATGGCACAGTAGACATGAATATGTCTCATATCATAAATGAAAAGAAAGATTTAAATGGTCCCTATCCCTATCCCTATCCCTATCCCTATCCCCATCCCCATCCCTATCCCCATCCCTATCCCTATCCCTATCCCCATCCCTATCCTTTTTCTTTCCCCTTATCCTTAATCCTTCTATGGTCAACAGGGATAAAATATATATATAAACAAACGAACAAATTATAATTAATTCATTTACGTCATGGTAACGATTTTCGTGACACACATTCTTTCGAATTAATTCATTTACGTCATGGTAACGATTTTCGTGACACACATTCTTTCGAATAGACCCCAGAGAAAAGACATATTCATGTCAATACAAAAAGAAATTAAAAATTATATCAAAGTTTCGAGCGTTTTGGAGGCGGCGGAAATCCAATTGTATCCGATGGTTCCTCTTCTCGTCGGCATTTCTACATTCAACGTCCGATAGCTTGAAAACTATGGACATTAAAAAAAAAGTTTCAAATAAAAGTTGTGGGGAATAGATTGATCCTTAAAAATGGATTGATGCATTTTATTGATTAATCCAATATTATAAGAGTTATCGGCCGAGATAGAAAAATGTGTTAATTAAATGAGCCATAAAACGTAAGCGGTGAGTTTTACAAAAAAATGCGTAAGAAATAAAAGATGCGAAATAGTATTCTCTACAATAATGGTCTCTATCACTTTTGCCCTAAAGTGCATAGTTTCCGAGATATCGGCCAGAAACGTTTTTTCAAGATGGCGCCTATGCTGTCACCGGAATCTGTCAGCATTTTGTGATTTTACACTCTGTAAGTGATCCTAAACCTTATAGAAAAAAAAAATTGGATCGGTAGGATAGTGCAGTTGACCAAAAAAAACGACTATATTCACTGTACTATAAATTAATTGTAGACTGATTTCCTTTCCATAAAAACTATATTTTTATGAAATTAACATCCATTTCTAACTAATTTAACCTTCCAATACCCTAAAATCTTCCCACACGATTCTAAAGCCAACCCTTATTAACCCTTATTTTTAATAATAACTTGTAAATATTACATGTAAATAAAAAAAAACTATTAAAAATGAGGCCTAATCATTGATATAATACATATTTTCCATTTTTCTATATATAAATATATTTATACATTCCGTTTTAATTTATTGTTCATTTTTAAGTATTTTCTGAGCTATATTTATAACTTAATTAACTAATAGACCACAGCATAAAATATTTTTCCCATTAACTCGGGTAACAGTTAGCAGCTGGTAACACAATTCTTCACGCACACTAGTACACAATGTCAACTGACAATTGTTGCTTAAACACACTAGAATAAAAAACGGCCGCATTTACGGAGCTGTCGTTGTTGTATAGTCCTCTATCTAGTCGAGCGTAGCGAGCGAGACCAATACAAAATCATTGACCCTACACATCAGGATGAAAAACACATCAGGCTGCGAAGACGTAGGTACGTACCTACGTCTTCGCAGCCTGCTCCACTCCATTAAATAAAAATTTTACAATCTCAAAAATTGTTCTTATTTTAAATTAATATCAGAAAAAACAACTAAACTTCACAAAAAAATTACATTACATGACAGTGTCGCGACCTTTCGCGAGTTTAATGAAAATGCCCAACGCGCCTGAAGAAGTTATCACTTCAAAAATTGAAAGTGATGAGGTTTACTCGCAGATTAAGTGCCTTTGCCACTTATTCTACTTCTGCGGGATATAAATTTCAATAAATGCTGTATATCGATAAAGGAAAATATTTCTCTATTTTAATTAAGGATATAACTGCCACGAATTGATTTATGTATTCTACAAGAATATCTTGCAGCATTCGCTGTTGTTTTGCTTGTAAATATATTATAATTCAACCTACATTATTATTATTCTCATTATTATTATTTTTATTATTATTTTGTATATTATGTAAATAGGTAATATGGATGTTATATCTGAATTAAATGATTATTATTATTATTATTATTATGTCTATCAATTCGTAGTCTTTGGGCCACCTTGTTCAAATTATAAACAAAAAGTATATAATGGACAATGGATATATTAACATCAGCTAGATTGACAGACCCTTTCACATTTACGATATTCACGGCGACATATGAGGGGTATTAAAGCAAATCCGCCAATGCCCATCAGTCTTTTCAAATTTTTCATAGTAGTTTAAAAACTCAAACTTTAACTGGAATTGTATTTTTAATATGCACATACTTAAGTAGTGTTGGTAGGTCAGGTGTATCATGACGTAGGTAGATTATGAGTGTAGGTCATTGCCAGAAATGTCAAGCATAATCGGCGGACAGCGGCTTTTTTGTGACGAATAGCGCGCATTCCTTTGACGAAGCCACCTTTCGTCACTAGCAGAGGTATTAAAAAGTATGAAAAAGACGAAAAGCCGATACAAAAAAGTAGTGAGGAGATTAATCTGGCTTAACTGTGGATCGTGTCGTCATCAAACGAAAATAGTGAATTGACCGATATCGGCCAATATTTCCCTGGAGCCGACTCAAAAAGCTCTCGTGATCGACCATTTCAGCACCGCAGATTAGAATATGTTTTCAACTAGGTACCATGAATGGGCGGCGGAACTTTAACGAATAAAAGTCGGATTGTACCCTGGTTAGATTGCTTCAACGTCGAAATGTACTACATGCCTGTGTCAAAAGGTTTTCACGGTCTTATGCCAGAATACCTACTGTAACGCCAAAATGTGCAATCGCCTTAAAGTGAAAATGGCAATACATTCCACAGGTCGATTGTTCCTATGACAAAATTACGGTTATTTATTTACGCAAAAAGGGATCTATATCGCACGGTATATCTGTTATGTCAACTTCTTATTAGCTCTTCATAGAAGAGTCACCTACTCATTAAACCAGTTGTACATATTGTCACATATACATTTTCGCACTGATGTTTTTTATCATATTGACAATAACAAATACTCATTCCAATGATACATTTTGACCAATGTACATTTTAACGTTGAAGCAATTTAACCCTTGTACAATCAGACTTTTTTTACACGTAAAAGTTCCGCCGCTTACCTATAGAATTACCTATTATTTCGTTAGGTGTGATTTTTCGAATATATATACCCCCGCCCCATTTTCTTTTACGTACTTAAGTAAATTATGATTTACGTAGACAGTTTAAATCATTGTGTCTAAAAAGCCAAGTGAGGTAATAAATAATGTTTGTAACACGCGTAACGTAGGTACATTTGCCGCTCTGTCACATTATATAAAATATCCACGAAATATCCAACCGCGCAAATTGTACAACGATGTTAATTCAAATTTGATTCACATGCTTTACTAATTTCTAACATAAACAGAGCAGTGATTTACCGCAGGATAATTCAATTATATTGGATAGAGTACGATAGGTACGCCATTGTGACGTAGTGCATTAACAAAATTTAATTGTATTAGCTGAGTTCCAATCTATTTTATTAACTATTTAATATGGTTTCTACTAATTGACAGTTAGTTAACACATGCGAACTAATTTTTGGTCTCTAGAACTAGAAATACCTAATACAAAAACAAGTTAAAATGTTACGAATGTTTATTTTGAAAATGTGCTAACTTGTGCGATATTACGTCAACTTATCTGACGGTCTTTTCATTACATTACAAATTACGTGCATAATAATATATCCCATAGATTTGCTATGGTGTCAACATTAATGTTTTATTGACTAAAATTAAATTTCACAAAGACTCAAGACATAATAAGTTATTTCTCTTTTGTAGCTATAAATTATATTTACGATAAATTAATTTTATAGCTATATAATTATTTTATCTGTATTCTTATTACGTCAATGACCCGTCAACATTTATAATTACAAATGGAATAATCAAAGATGTAACAGCGAAACATCGTCAAGTAACAAAGGCGTAAATAACATGTTTAATTTAGCGAAACTTTCCACCTACACGTTTCGTTCAGAAAGACTTTTCCACTGACGTCATCCACACAGCCTAAAACGTCTCGACTCCAAATGAATCTCTTCACACCTACTTACTTATTTCTTTGAAAATATTTACAGGCGTCAATGTTTTCTTATTGAGTTTATGTAATAAAAGAAATAAATTGATACAACGTAAGAGTAGTTTAAATATGGTACAATCGACCTTGATCGACAAGCTCAATGGACAGTAGAAATCGAGATCACAAAGCGGAAAACAAACAATGGGATTCCAATAACGTTCCAATAATGCATCGCAGAAAAGCATATCTTGGATTTCTTTCGAAGAACCCTTTGCACTTTGCACACATACTAACTTCATATTGTCAACAAATGTGTATTTCCTACTTGACAAATATAATAAAATAGAAACCAACCCAAAACAAAGCTACTTTTTTAGCGAAATCGTTTTGCCCTGGCTGTCTAGATGTCTAGATAGATGAAATTTGGTACCATTATACTTTTGACTAATTTTTAGATAGAGCTATAGGTAGTACCCGCGGCTTCGAGATTCGGCTTCGGCTTCGAGTTACGAAGATTACCTTCCACATACAAACAAAGAAACAGACATACAAAGTTTAACTTTTTATAATATTTTAGTGTAGATAACACAAAACAGATTTGTGACTTTTTCTTTCCTAATTTGTAACTTTTCTTAGTCACAAAGCACCACGTCTAGTGTAGCTAAGCCACTTGACCTGTTGGGGTTGAGTTGAAAAGAAGCTAATGAAAGCCGGTCGACGTTATTTCTGCTTCAGCAAACTCCACGAGCTCTCATAGTAACAAGATATTTATTGGGAATAGGGTTCAGCATTAGCTGATTTTATCTTAAGCTGATTAAATAAAGCGAAACTTTTTCTTGCTAAGGTATTAACTCATATCAGATCTTGCTCTCATGACAATATTAGTATTTAGATATTTAATTAATATTTTATAATATAAAAATGCGCAGTTTGTTTACGTTTTAACTTTCAACTTATTTTTATATTCATTCCGAAGTAAAGAGACCGAGTTGGAAATTCTGTTAAAACCAGTAATTAACTTAATTGAGACGCTTATATTTATTTTAAACTCACATTTTTTATTACATTTTTAAAATTTTAAAAGAATCGTGATATATTTTACCTATAATTTACTTAATTAACCGATACTTAACCGATAAGTCAAAGTGATTGAATTTCGATAAAATTGCAATAAAACATGTTGGTATTATCTAGACCATTTGCTTTTTAGACCAGTTGCTACTTAGACCAGCTGCTTTTTTAGACGAGATGATACTAACCCATTATAAATATGTATAAAATAGATAAAACATCCTTTTTTCAAATAAAAGAAATGTTCAATACAAAATTAAATATGACGCGCGGATGTCAGAGCAGTGTGACAAGTTGGTTATAATTCGCACACATTCGAAGTATTTATCACTACATAGTATAAAACAAAGTCGCTTTTTCTGTCCCTATGTCCCTTTGTATGCTTAGATCTTTAAAACTACGCAACGGATTTTAATGCGGTTTTCATTAATGGGTAGAGTGGTTCTCGAGGAAGGTTTAAGTACATAATTTACTAAGTTACGCGGCCGAAGTCGCGGGCAGCAGCTTTAATTTTACTAACACGTAATTTTATAAACTATAACTAACATGTAGTGCCATCTGTTAACTTTTAGATGAATTAGAGTACTACATTGCTTCAAACAGAATTCCCTAGATGGCGTTGTAAATTTTGCATACACGTTGTCTGGGACTCCAAAAAGGACATAGGGTACCTTTCATCCAGAACGCGGACGAAGTCGCGGGCACCAGCTAGTTCTCTACTAAAAAATAAAATATTTCTGAATACCGAATCCACTGTCATTAAATGGAGCCATTATAGGGCATCTATTTTGAATAACTTATTTATATTCATTCATTGAAGTTTATTCACCTGTCAGTAATTGGCACACGACCTCAATATGGAATAAAATAATAAATATCGTTATTATTATTATCCACCGCATAATGAACGAAAATAAGAAACGGAAGAGATTGACGAGTGAAAATGTTTATATGTATATTCTCATTCCGAAGCCAAGAGACCGAGTAGGAAATTCTCTTAGAACCAGTAATTAACTTAATTGAAAAGCTTCTAACAATTCTACTATTTTTTTTTATTTAATTTTTAATATAGTAACTTATTATGTAGTGTGTGTACATATTATGTATTATGTATACTACTGACTTTCCTTATCCGTAATAAGTATGAAATTGAGACAAATTTCCAAAAGCCTAACGCGAGTAAACTCTGTATATTCGGTACATTACATTAGATTAGGCTAATGCTGTAAATCTGTGTTATGCCCTTTGCAATGTCGATACGCATTTTAGTATTCAATGCGGTGAATAAACAGAGGTATACTACACAAGTGCAAATGCTCCCACAGCATAATGAATATACATTTTCAAACAGTGACTTACTAATTAATATAAATGACAGGACGGCGCAGTAAAGTTAATTTCATAAAATAGAATCGATGACTACGGGCTTTGCCACTTTTCTTTGTTCATTTACAAGTTTAGACCGTCTTCATTAGTGTACCCATACGTCGTTATGTTATATGTTGTGATGTGTTCCTTACTTACATTATTATTTTCAATTATATTTAAAATGGATTTTCATGTATTTTATCATTAATGTAAATGTAAATTATAGTGATCAGTGATACAATACAATACAATACAAGTGAGACACTCTAATGAAAAACCTCTTTCGGTGCCTACTAAGGTCTCTATCAGTATATAATTATACTTAGAATAAATTCGCTGTCCGCTTTCATCTTTTTTTAGGTTCGGTCTAAAAGTTAGAATGTCTTAAAAGAAAATCTGTTGGGTGGCTATTTTCATATGGTTTTCACAATGGAAAGAGTGATAAACGAGAAAGCGATAAACATAAAAAAATGCACCAGTGTGAAGCCGGGGACGGGTCGCTAGTAGGTATTTATTTTAAATTAGGATGACGCATAGGTAATTCATTTATTACAGTCATTGTGCAAATGAGCAGGAAAATTGGAGACTTACATTATAATTAACATTTTAATGAAATCGGTTAAATTTACGTACCATTTTGTTTCCCACATTCGATGTTACATCAGTCATTACCTACTCATTTAAGATATGTAAAATAAACAAGCCATATTTAAACCAGAGCTCAAATTATGCCACTGGATAATTTATGCCAATACCTCGTCCCTAATTAGGTACATAAAATTATTTCAAACAGTAGGTAGATGCTTAAATATAAAACTCTAGCTTTTTCCTGGGGTTTTCCGCGTGTAAATAAATACTAACTAAATTATTACATTTTATATATTTTGTTTTATATCTTAGGAAAATTTTGTAAGTACAGAAAAATGTTTTCTTAAAGTTGTCCGTTTCATCAGTTTAGTTTATTTACGTTTAGTCGTGGAAACTCAATGTGAAAAGTTACTAGTTCCATTTTCAGATTTAAACCCTAATGTGAATTTCCCAATTATTAAAAAATATGATTTATTATTTCCATTTTCTTTTTTATTACAATTTTAAACATTGTAACTGACAATTGAAACCTTAGAGTGGCTTCGAGCTCTCGCTCTTGCCCCGAATTCAAAACGAAATCTCAATTTTCGCATAGCGCACCGCTAGACACGACCCTTTTCTGTGGACAATTTCAGGTACGGAGAAAAGCGAGAGAAATTTTATAATCGAATTTTGTTATACTCATTCGATACTCGCACGAGGAAATTGAAAGTTTAAAATTTAGTTTCACATTTTCGAATTTCATTTCGAGACAAACCCACATGGGACGTGCAAGTCTCACTTCCTGAGATATATCTATAGTAGGTAAGTATTTAGTATCAATAATACTAAATAAGACGAAATTTGTGAAGAACGTCACATCTTCTAATATATCAATATTAATAATGAGCTGTCAATAAACTAGAATTATTATATTATAAAGCTACTTGCCTAAACGAAGACTATCCCAAAGAGAATTAACATTAGCGTTGAAGTCAAAGGAGATATATGTAGTGAAATAAAATATTTTTTAACTGAAGTTCACAGTCTTTCGTTGTCAGATAGAGAACTTTTCACCTTTCCCTCCTATCTATCTACTTAGTAAAATTAAGAAGTCTTAGTTTTTAGTTACTAAAACACTGCTAGATGACGCTAGACATCTTTTCTATTATTGTATTTTTACACATACGTACTCGTAATGTTAGATTTTGGGTTATAAATACATAATATATTAACATAAGTATGTGTCGCTGTCGACCTAATGATATTGCGGATGTAATGTGCGAGCACCGGTGAGGGATATAAATGAATTATTACGATATAGGTACACTTATAGGCAAGAGAAGAGAAGGCATGTCTAGAGCCGTCTTACATTTATTACATTCAAAGAGGACCGTAGACGTAAGATCGTATCTTTCTAAGAAACGCAAGCTTTGTAAAGAATACAATGTAGTTTTTATTTATTTATTTATTAATATATTACATGTTACAGTTTGATTAACATAATATAATATAAGCTTAATACAGGAACTAAGGCTTTGCTAAAAGTTATTAAATTTATAGAGAATTTTTCTTTCGAAGCACAATGGCCTCTCTTTAATTCAATTCGTTATTTGTAATTGAAATACCTAATTCCCTACGAAGCCTGTGCGAATTTATTACTAGTTATAATATACCTAGTCGATATAAACTGAATAGTTTACCGGCGAGTAAGAAGCACCTGCCACCAACAATCGTTAAGGCTTAAGGCCAAAACAGATAACCTCAGGCCTTATCTAATAATCCTAATAATAATAATTTATATCACTATTTTTAAAGGTCAAAATTAAAGCTGTGTATGTTAAGTTGCAAATATTTCGATGATGTTAATGTTTTGACAGCTAAATAGTTATTTATGAAATTAAGCTAGCTTTTATGCCAGCAAAGGATTTATTGTTCATTAACAGAAAACTTAAATAAAACGCTGCCTAGCGCTGTCTGTTTTTTATATAATTATTTTTATTTAATATCATATATATTATTATTTTGCATAAAAAGCGTTGTTGCTTTTTTATGCTTAAACGTGTACGTTTTAGAAATAATATATTTAAAATAAACGTATTTAAGTTTATTTAGTCATAGAAAAGCCCGTTTCGTGGCAGCTGGACTTAATAAAGCTTAAAGAGCTTAAAGAAGACCTTCGTGACACTATCGATGACATATAATAATATATGCTACCAAGTCGGGAGGTGTGCATTAAAGGAAGCCAGAGCATTGCTGTTACCATTTTAGATATCGCTTTAAATCTCTCGCCTGGCGATTACTCAAAAAGAAATTGCCAAGAATTGTGGTGGCTACTTTTTAAATTCCATTTTTGTTTTATTTATTAAATCCTTGATACAACCGACATGACATAATTTTGGCGTCCGACTCGCGAGTAAAATAAGTAACAGCAACTTAATAATGTAGGTACTGGTTCGTGGCAGCAAATTAATAGGAGCCGACGTACGATTTTACCAAAGCCCTCGGAATATAGCGACAAAAAATACATTAATACGTGAGTGAATATTCGGAGAATAAAATTATAAATAACATGTAGGTAGGTACTCGTATATAGATACAAAAGTAAGGTTCTTGGTGTTTGTAATAATTTACAACTCGTTAAATAATACATTAATGTTAATCCATTGCACTCGTTTTCAATATTTGCCAACGCATTAGCGTTATTGCCGCGGCGAGTGAAGCTGAATAGAGGCCTAACAGATACCTACATGTGTGAAGAAAAAGGCATTACAGTATTGTGGATGTTTAGAGTGATCAATTTAATTAATGTAATCGCAGCAAAAGTTATACAAGTTTAAATTTCTTGTCTCGAATATCCGTACTATATAAACCAATATTATAAATGTGAAAGTTGTATGGATGTATGGATGGATTAGAACCGATCACCATGAAATTTTTCATACACGTTGTCTGGGACATCAGAAAGGACATAATCTGGACTTTCATCCAGAACGCGGACGAAGTCGCGGGCACCAGCTAGTATTGTTATATTTTATTGAAAATATAATATGACAATAGGTATAAATTGGAGTGAGCTATATGCGATCTATAAAACTATTATAAATTTATATAGACGACATCCCATAAAATCGTTTCTTTGTTAAAGAAATAAAATAGTAAGACGTAATAAAAGAAGAAAATATTTTAACTCTTTGGTGCTTATTATCTCAGTTAATGTGTATTTTATAGTGGTAACTATGGGATACGCATGAGAGAGTTAGTTGCATAATAATTATTTTTGTGATGTGTGGGTGTGATGGTTTGTTGGTGATACTATGGCGAATGGTGATATATAAGGCTAGATGACCACTATGCCGGACCGGTGGATTTACCGGGCCGGTAAAACTGCTCGGAAAGTCTACAATTTACAAATAAAAGAAATTGCGGTGTAACCGATGATCGTGCCAAACTAATATTTGTTTTTCGCAATCTGTCTTATTGGTCATTTTCTGAAGCTTAGCATAGCTCCGACTGTTCGTACTAAAATAAATATGAATTTCACGGAAGAAAAAGTATAAATAAAATTAATGTATACGGAGCAAGGAGGGTAAAATATTTTGGTAAGAATAAGGGTGACAAACAAAATTATTTATCACGCTGACAGAAAACATCAACATTCTTGCTAAATAAAGAAAAATTTTTGTTGTCTTCTATAGCTTACCTAAATGCTTCTTGTAATTTATTATTGCGTAATATTTCCAATTTAACTACAGTATTTAAAAATATTATCTACTTTTTAAATGATACCTATTATAAAAGTATGAAAATTACTATAACATTAATTCATTATTAGTAAAACCTGCGAGTTCTCAACTACGTTATCTTATAGTGTTTGGGAATGTATGACAGAAAACAGAACACTTTACAGGGCGTTAATAAAATAAATATTTTAAACAGATTGGACATATTATAAACAGAGCTTGTCAAAATTATATGCTTACAAAATCAATGATAAATTAGATACAAATATACATCATAATTTATCAACCGTGAAAAGGCGAATAAAGAAAGAGGGATAAAAGTACAAACACCTGTTTTTGTCACATAATATATGTACCTATAATATGAATACATAGGTATTTGTGAATGGAGTTATTGATATGTACATTAACATTACATTAACTTGTTTCTGACAAAAAAAAGACTTGGCCGTTCGCGTAGAATTCGTAGATCTATACTAAAAAGGTGTTCAAAGCAGTGAAGGAAAGAACTCGAAAAAGTCCTGTCCGAAAGCAAAAGATATCTCGGGAAATGAATAAAGAATCATTTTAAGAGATGCAACTTATAATAGGCACGCTGGTCATTATTTAACCAATAATTTTAAAATGAATAGGGTTTTAAAATCAAAACAACTTTAGGCGATACGCAAAGGGAGGTCATAGAATTTTTTTAATTTACTAACGCAAAAATATATCTATTTACTGTCCAGCTTCTCAATTACTTAGCAGAGTATAAAATGGGCATTATCCAAATCAAGATCAAGATACGATTCTGGAGACCCACCAACCAACCATGCAAGAATGGTCTTGATAACCTAGAATGGTTCTTTCAGCAAGACTCAGCACTGCGTCATAAAGCTCGATCCATACAAGCGTGGTGCAAAAGGACGTTTCTGACTTAATCAGAGCTGAATGAAGACTGGCCGTCATCTAGCCCCGATCTTAATCCGCTGGATTATGATCTATGGGCACTTTTAGGGTATGGCATGCTCTTAATGTTTTGGAATCCCTAAAATTATCGCGTGTTTCAATTGAATTGATATTGGCCACACCGTTTAAAGGATTGTATTAAGTGCCAATAGAGATCATTTTGAATGAACATCATATTAAATTTAATGTCTAAACTAAGGCACACACTACAATAATAAATGTTTTATACAATAGGAAAAAAAAATTTTTTCCTCGTTACAATATTTATATATGGGCACCTATGTTAACAGAATATTCAATAACCGTAAGTGTTGAAGTCAATGAGCAAAATTATGTTGGCGGTATATTAATCTTTCATCTGGAGATTAATCGTTGATGCGGTAAAAACTTGCTATTAAACTAACTTGCTATTAAAACCGGAATCAATTTTGTAAGTTATGGAATTTCCGGTTCGAAAATTACACACATTCGACAGTATAATTACCTAACCTATAAAATCTTTACAATGTGAATTTCAATGTCGATTGTTTCTCATAGAATAAATGAATTAAGTAGGTATGATACAAGAGATAGAAAATACATCCAGAACCTTCCGAATCCGAATAGAATCGACAATATATTTTTATAGAACAGTACATACCTAATAAAAAGGTTAAATAAAACCAAATTTATATTCTAAAATCCGTATTACGATTTAATGTATTATGCGTAAGCAATTCTATCAATCTATATGACAACATTTATAGCGTAATTATAGAAGCTATGACATGCGCGGAAGTTTAAAATATTGTTCTCATCACGTGCATTAATATCCTTTATTAGGTATATAGGTAACTTTTAAGGAGAAAAGCTTTCACATTCATCATCTCATATTACATGTACCATGTGCTTAAAAAAGGCATTTTAAAACGAAAATAATTCCCAAAATCTCGAGTACCTACTGCGCGTGGAACAAACCGATCCATAAATACCAATACCCATGATTCCTTGTGGTTTACGATTTAACAATCTAACTTTAGAAATATAAAACAGATGGCCAGCCAACACACTCAATAGAAATATTTTAAAACACTTTTCACTTGAATTTACCGGAGAAAACACAGAACACCAACAGGTAACTTGCAAGGGACGCCTAAAAATACCAAAAACGTGAAAAACTGAATCGATTGCACAGTGAAAGAAATTCGCAGTAATCGCTTCAAAAATATAAAAAAATTAAATAAAAACAATTAAAGCGAGGTAGAAATTAAGACAACAAAAAAAGAGAAGTTTATCACAAATCGGTGACATACCTTTTTCGCTGCTCAGCGAGATCGATCAAACGAGATGTGGAGGCTAGTGCTGTGGTTCACAGGTGCGACTGGATAAATTCTTGTCGTGTGTTATCAGTAAGCAGCGGCGAGCATGTTCACGCGGAGAAATAAGTACGCGACGCGTAAACAGTGCAGCAAGGCCGGCGCCGACGGCGACCGCTAGTCGAATATCCCGAGAGAGCGCTGTGCACGAGCGGGCACACAACGCACAGATCGATACCGCCGACTAGCACGCTCCCTTTCGACTGCTCCACTAACTACAGCCCGGCCGCGGCGGCGGACTCACTTCCACCATCAAGTATATCAAGGGCGCCAGCTACGGACCAGTTTTACCGGATCATAAAACAACTTTGGCTATAAAACAAACGTAAAAAACGTTGTTTAGCATCGCATATCCCTATGTGACGTAGTGGGGAGGCATGAAAAGCGTGCTGGGCATGCGCGGTGGCAGGTAGGCGCGGTGGTCTAAGAAGAGGCGGAGGTGCGGCGGGGAGGAGAAACACCGAACAAAGCAGAGAAACGCCGCGGCGCCTTACCGGTGGTTGGTAAGGGTCGCAGAGACGCCCGTAGCCAACCCGCCCGCGACCTTTCCACGCGTCAAGGCACGCAATACCATCGACCAACCACCATTCACACGCACTACTCGCGACCTCACCAACAACTGCTAACAACCTACATAACATATTGATTCAACACAGCGCTCTCCTAACTTCCTTAATAATCATTTACTAAACTTATTTTAAGTACGTCCGTTGTGCTCAAAACGTTTGCCAAACTTTTCTTTAAAAGTAAGGCTGGCTGAACATTTTAAGAAGGGAATAAAAACATTTCCTTCAAGGCTTCCAAGAGTAAATACATTAAAAACTCCCAGGCACCAATATAACGACAAATTTAGACTAAAACAAAGTAGAAAAGCTTCATTTTCTTGTCACAACATCTTAAGTTATCATGTTCTATGGCTACACTATGGAATGCAACTAGTCTAATAATAATAACCGATTATTCGTAAGCTTAGTGATATGTACAAACAACCACAAATAATATATTCATTCAGGTTCATTATAAAAGGAAAGAGCTTATAGCCCTTTGCGAATTAAACCGGTATATGCTTTTGATTTATTCATCGCAATTTATATCGACTCGTTTCAAAAGAGGAATTCTAATATGAGCAAATACTTAAAACTATTATGTCATAGTCATTTCTCGTTACAAAATAAATCGGATCTAATGTACAAATGAATCTTGATAATTCAATGAATGATTTAATGTATCTTGATAGTGTTGTAACACATGTAACGCTTTATTTAGGTAATAAATTCTGGAATTGGCTATTGTCAATTTTAGATTTGTGATATTAATAAGTGATACAAATTTGAAAGATATTTTTAGTTTTGATTTGAAAAATGTAATTAAAAATTTATTTTCACCCTAGATAATAAATAGAATTTCTGATGCCCCAGGTTTACGTGACCAGGCGACCTTTAAAGTTACTAGTATGGAAACCGATAGGAAATATGACGACCAGAAGTTATACATTTCAATGACATAATTAATATAACTGTCTCCTTTTAAATGTTGTATGTACTGTTATTTTATATATAGGTACCTAATATAAAAATATTACCTTTAAAAAAAACACTCAAAAATTAACCCCAACTCTCTCGTCATCGCTCGGAAATAAGGTGAGATATAACGAATATTCTATGCAAACTGATGCGAAGTCGATTCGAGTCAACTAGCATAAATAGTGCCCCTAAATATTGTTTTGCAACTTTATTATTAATAAATCACTTTAATCACTAACTAATTGGTGACTGACGACTGGCGTAATATTCCCTCAACACTTCGTTACAATAGTACATACACGGAGTGCCAACTGCTCGCAGAGATATACTATTTCGTTGGTGCCAACCTGTTAGGAGATGACAGTTTTACGGTTGTGTGTCATACTGATTTACATAATTTAACTGGGCGGATCATTTACTTCAAGAAAACATAATCTTTTGATCTTTCAAAGATTTTCACGAATTGGTAATTAAGCAAATCATAAAGTTTTTATTGGTGTAATTGGTCAATGGTAATAATTAACAAACGGATATATAAATAACAAGTAATTTAAAACAAGATATAAAAATCTTTAGTAGTGCAGTTGGGCCCAATAAGTATATAAGATTGGGCCCAACTTATATAATACATATATAAATGTTAAGTTGGTTTGTGTATGCTTCAAAAACTCCCGATGAATTGACGTGAAAGAAATTGTATGGCTAGCCTCTCTCCACTTGGCTCCCACGTTGAGGATCCCGTGGGATCAGGATATGAATTGAAGAGTACCTACCTACGTACAACATCATACTGACAGAATACAGTTTAGATTAGAACACATTTTCATACAAAGTCTAGGTATTAATATTTTTGCAGAACAATTTCAGACACAGGAATCTTTCATACACTTGAGTGAAACTGAATCCAATTTAATTACGAATCGTGTGCAATGTGCAATAGGTCAGAAATGGGAACTGTGCACTCAAACCTCATTAAGGTACGAGTTTGTTTGTGATGGCTGCGATGCCGATATTTGCTCACGCGTTTCGCATTCAATCCAACGCCGACTGTAAACTAACTTGATATCTATTGATCTGATAATGTTGTCATAGTAAATTAGAACATGTGAAACTGATATTTACTTTTAATAATATTAGGAAAACAATGAAAGTTTGTGAACATGTTCGTAGTCAATTACACGTAAGCCGTTAAAATGATTTGAGAAAATTTGTCAACAGATGAAACATTTACAAATTACAATGAAACTTTCATATCTAAAATGTGATCCCGTAGAATGCACGCTTAGCGTCGAATTTTATCAATTGAAACGTAGTAAAGAATAATTTATATGTACCATTTAATATCAAAAATGTATAATTAATATGATAAAAAAAATATTCTATCCTATCTTAAATGAGACAGTAAGATTCTTTGTTTGTTACTTTTTTACACCGTAACTATTCATCCGATCTTCATGAAATTTTGCATACACGTTGTCAGGTGTATAATATAATAAAGGACACAGGTCCCTTTCATTCGGAAAAAATGTATTGGTCTTGAGAGATCACTAATAAATATTTCAATTATATTTAAAGAATTACTTCTTCTGAGGCAGCTACGCGCAGGGTACCAGACAGTCGGCGGAGTCATACGACCTCGCAACTTCGCCTTATAGCGGACGCAAAGGACGCCAAGAGGTTTAGTAGGTAGGTCCACCCTACCTACTAAACCTTTCGGGTACGAAAGGTACGAGTACCATTTCGGGGCGGGAGTCCGACATAACACACCGGTCTGTCCCCAGACCGGTATGTATATATACATGATGGATTCCTCTTGTAAAAAAAAGGTGTAGGTACTCACTCAGTATACCTTCATATAAAACGAAATTATACGTTACAAAATACACATGAAAAAAAATTCAAACTTTCCCAGTTAACGATTCAGTTTGAGTTTAATATTTAATTACTAGTTATTAAACTTATTTAGAAGTGTACACTAAAAGTTTTTGTGTATTTAAAATATAGATATGCTTTTAACCAACCAATGTTATATTATAATTTAATGTCTGAATATAGGCAGTAATTAAATAAAAAATAAAAATAAAACTATAAATTTAGACTAAAATAAAAAATGTATAGGAAACATGAAGATACAAAATGAAGCGCCGGCGGGGAGCCTGCTCTGTGAGATATGTCTACGCCACCGCTGTCCTCTCCTGAGGGAACTGGTCAACCACATAGAAACCTATTTGCAACATTCTAATAAACAAAACTGATGCTATTAAAACATGTGTTTATTTAGAACTGTTTACCGAATATAATGAATTGAGCTATGGTAAGTTAGCACATTAATATGTATTGAAAAATACGTGGAAATTTTCACTGACGTCAGACGGTAGTACAAAATGAAGTTGGTGATTGTGGCGTAAACTCTGGCGTTCCCGAGGTGAACCTGAACGGTAAAGTACGAAATTTCATAATTTCGCGACTGTCGGTTGCCTAACTATTCATTGTTTCAAGTTAACAATTTATTAAGTCATTAAGGTCTGCCGAAAAACTACTTTACTTACCAATCTTTAATATTTACAACTCTTGAGATTAATGAGTGATCCACTTAAATTTGGAATTATTCATATTTAAATCATCATGAATTATTATTGAAAACGTTGGTTCGTGTAAACGTATCATCCTTATATTATACTCGTATCCGCTTGAGTAACCAACAATGTTATAATACCTTACAAAAAAAAACACATAAAAAAGGTATTAAACATTAGACTCATAAATATGCACATAAAAAGTATCAGACTCATTATGTTTTTAATGCATAATCCTATTAGTCGAAATCACCATCTAATTTCTAAATAATTCAAAAACAAACTTGAATCTAACCAACGGACGTGCTTTGCTAAATGGAAAATACTTCCTGCATAGAGTTTTTTCAAAATCCTAGTTTAGGCAAGGGAAAAATACTTTTCTGATATAGGTATACTCAAAACGACCTATAAAAGTAGCTTGCGTGATTGATAACATATCGACTACAGATGAAACAGAATGAATGTATTTGAATGTATAACCATGTATCGGGCAGCGAATCTATTGAAGGATTAGCAATTACTTAGTTTAACTAGGTGCGTAATAAATATTCCCTTATTACCATTTCTCATTTGAATGAAACACACACTAAGCTTTTACTTATGTCTATTGATCACTTAGATCCATCGATATATAAGCAGAATAAGCACTCATGCTATCTCTTGTCCGTGAGGACGCTCACGTGAAAATTTAGTAGGTAAGTATCCTTTGCAAACCGGGTTTTAAAAGCTAGTTCCAAATAAAGTTCGTCAAATCTGATCTGTGATCAACAAACAGACTCATCAGACGAAAAACTTGACAGGTACTCAATTAGTCTTTTGCATTTAATATTCAAATATCAGGAAAGTGTAAATTTACGTTTGACTGGTTTCTCAATTGAAATTCAATTCCGTTTTCAAAATATTTATCCGTGGATATGCAGTGCCACAGTAAATTCACGTACATTGCGCCCTTCAGGCAAACGAAGAGAAACTCTATCGGATATTTTGATTGGCGTTTGTTCTACTTGATTTTTTTTAACGTTCATGTACCTACAAACAAGCTTCATTCTAGAATATTCGTTATTTTCTGCAACACAGGGTTATCGGACCCTGTCACAGGTTAAAAATAAAGCAAAAAGTCCTGTTTGTGGGTGACGGACAGGCCAACAACCAATTAAATTGGATGTCGCCTACAGATTACGCCACTGCAACACCGGAAGAGTTAAAAGGGTGCAATCATAATATTTATTAATATGAAGCACAATGCGACCCTTTAATCTCTAACCAAATACAACACAGTGCCCGTGCTGTTTCAGTGTGATCATCTGGAAGAAGGTGGTTACTGTCGACATTTGGATTGACAGCCAGTTTATGACAGCAGAAATCATATTAATATCTAAATTGAATTTCGATTTTTAAAATCTAAATTTTCTTTATTTTAAAAATCTGTTCACGCCTGTCATTGGCTATCAGAAAAAGGTATTTTTGTATCCGTGGTCCCTTCGAGGGACTACGAGAGAGATCACGAGGAACAAGCCAATCTATACAGGTACTACTTTAAAGTTTATAGTTATGTCAAGCTGCTGATGTGTAAATAAATAAATAAAGGTATCAGACAGAACTCACTTTATATGAACGAACGAAAGCCCGTAGTATAGGTATACTTCAATGGTCTGGTGTGAATTTTCAATACCTATTCGCTCGATAAATTAATCGGATTTATCTACCATTTCAAAATTGCACGCCATCAATTTGACGCAACATAATTGGTAATATTAAGTATTTAAACAATCTCGCTCGAATACCTATTTTATTGAAGCAAATAAAATAAGCCTACAATTTCGGTCAGTACCGCAATAGGCGTTTATTTAAGAGGGTACGCTACCAGCGTTTTTCCATACAAATGTATTCCCCTGTTTTCTCCCTGGATAATCCTTCTAGAGCAAACATTTTTTGTCATAAAATCTAGATCTGCTAATGCTATGTCATATCATTTCTTTTTTTCCACCAACTAAATACATAAGAAAATATGACTTCTTAAAAATCGTAATAAATGGCCCTTTTATGTCACCCTAATCAGACGACTATGATTAGACGATACGACGGACTTAGATTCGTTCTTCTTGAAAATATTGCCTCATTTTTAGAGGATAAAACAGGGGAATACGAAACCTCGATTTAGTCAAAAAAATTGTAGGTATAATCGGTCTGAGCTGCATTTGCCCCTATCGCACAATACAGCTTGTCGTTCGAACTACTTATCTACTTCGTATTTGTCGACTCCCGCTGCGCATCTTGTGGGCTTCAAATCGCATCTAAGGCAAGATCCGCTTAGTAACTACCGATAAAATAAATATCACTTAGTTGTTAAATATTATTAACACATTGCTTACCTATTCAATAATATAATCAATCATATATTAAATCTTTATGTTAAGTTGGTTTGTGTACGCTTCAAAAAATTCAGAACGTCAGAACCTAGACCGATTTTAATTCGTTATTTACATATGGAAAGAGGAATAAACGGGAAACTTTTTATATATACCTAAAGAATGCATCTGAGCGAAGCCGAAAGCGGGTCGCTAGTTTAAATTTTTATTTTTTTTATTTAAATGTTATACGGCTTCCGTTATATGCTATATATTCCTACTATTATGTTATACACGGTTTGCGTAACCTTGGTAAAAAGTTTTCCAAAAGTCAGAACGCCAGATAGATTAGATATCCATGGTTATTTTTAACTTACATTGAATGTTAATGTCGAAAATTGACGTTCGGGATCTATTTTTATAACAATTTCATTAATACTGATAACTGATTAATATACAAGGTAGACAGAAACCATCAAACCAACTACAACATAGAATCCGCGTGCCATACAAAACACTACGAACTTTACTGAAACACATAAATATAAAGGGACAATCTTACAAATAAGGACAATCTTACTAGATTTTGTGAGGATATATGGATGTTTGTCAGTGCAGAAGTTGTCTGGATGTTGTACCTACAAAAAACTACTGAACGGATTTTCATGAAATTTTACTTCGTAGCATAGCATATTTTTTATCTTTATGTAATAGGTACATATATCTTTCAAGCTGAATTACGAATTATGGTATGTACAGATTAATCAAAAAAAATTGTTTGTCCTATTAAGTTAACCATAATGTTAATTCCATTTTATTGCTACAACAAATATCTAGGTATTTAACGAGTGGTAAATCTTATATAAAAAAAATATCTACACGGGCGATCTGTTCTCTTATATAGGTAGATATTTTTAGCGCTATAAAACTAAGCATGGATGTTCCAACTCTCGCTACAAAACAGAACAATAGAATATATCGGATGCAACGACAAAGTCCTAACTAAGCTATCAATACGATAGTACTTTCCATGAACTTCTAACTATACTGAACTAAAAGCACACTTTATTACTAGAACTGCAAACATGACATCGATACTCGTATACCTAATACGAGTATCAAGAGTGTGGCGTTCTCAAGAAATTTTATTTGAACAAATTTCGAGACATTTCAATTGCTTGACTGACAACCTTACCTATGGTTATTTGAACACGTCAACCGCATAAGCCAGCAATCGTCAATCACGTTTATGTACTGATTGACGTTTCGAGTGTGAGGAGTTTTGTATAGTGTTTCGATAAAGTTAACTTATTTGAAATTATTGCGGCGATTATAATCAGAGGAAACCACATGTTAATTTGCGCCATCACATTTAACGGAGAGATGTTTTTCTAATTATTGCAAGATTAAACTGTCATGTTTATTAAGAAAATTAATGTAGATATCTTAAAGATATAATTAAAGATCGATTTATCCTTACTAATATTATAAATGTGAAAGTAACTCTGTCTGTTGCCTTTTCACGGCTTAACTAGTCAATCGATCATTACCGGAATACCGGAGAGGACATTGAGTACCTTTCATCCAGAAAAAAGTACCAACTGTTCCCGGGGGATCATATAAAAATATCGGGCCGTGCCACCGTCGTCACAGCAATAAATATGTCACATTATTTACTCAAGTGTTATATTTATTTACTTTTCCACGCGGACAAAGTCGCAGGCACCTGCTAGTGATTTTATAATTTATCGAGTGGTAAAAAATTTGTAAAAAAAATCAATGACAAATTATATATTAAAAATTAAAACATAATTTTATATATACCTACTAGATAGTAGGTATTTACTCTTTTCCAAAGTGCCAAGAGCGACAAACAATTATTTTTCGTTTTATTCATAATTATTTTTCGTACAAAATGGAAATTCTGTGAATGAAAATAAATGATGAAAACAGTAAAAACCGGCAGATAATAAACTTTTCACAATTTGAAACTTCCTACAGCTGTGTAATTATTTTCATCCACTGGAGCGTTCCTCTTTTAGAATTACACGGTTTCACTAGTATCTAATTGTCCAACAATTTCAGACGAACCACAGGGACATTTTAGTTCAATATTATTGGATGAGCCAATAGAAACTCCAGTGAATATTTATTATAAATTTATTAATATTTATTATATATATTTATTGCACTGTTAAATTGATTAGACTCATGTTATTGTGATGTGCGGGTGTTATTAATAAATATTATTTAACCATGATTTTGGGGCGGTACGAAGTTCGCCGGGTCAGCTCGTTATACATAAATAATTTTTAGTATTAATAATACATTAATTGTAATCGTAGAGGAAATTAGAGTGTGAAATCTTGGTCACCAAGTCCGTTGTTTTATTAAACCTACATTGTCCTTTCGATTTCTAGTTCTCATGAAAATCATCACACATCTGTAAAAATTTCTGTCTTGTGTTATTCTGACTTAAAAGCCTACGCTGAGTTTCGAACACGTTAGATCGTCGTCCTCTAGATTAACCGACCAAAGTTTATGGCGTTATAAAAATCCTCCAGACCGAGACACGGGGGAAACGTATTCGGGTCAAATTTATAGCTTACACCTATCATTCTGCCAAGCTATGGTTGTCAAGTCCCGAACAGCTATATAGTTATATGTGGATACAGCGAAAATAGAGTCGATTCATACGTAAATTTGATTTAAGTGGTTTGTCATTGTGTCGTCCAATATAGATATGGACTCTCATTTCAGTTAATGGAATGTAGATTCGCAATTAATGAAATGGAATATATTTTCCAGAGTGAAAAACGCACAGGGGAAGAGAAATCTGAATTGATTTATATAGGTTCACAGGTAAACTTTTTCAATAGGTATAGATAGGTACTAGCCGAACGTGAAAACATGGAAATAGTCGAAATAGGGGCCGACCTAATCGCAATGTACATGTACCTACAATCTACATACATAAACATATGAGACATGTGTTCAAGCAGAATAACCATTAAAATATAAAAAAAATTAACGAAAAAAATTAGTAAATTACTATTTTTACTATTTATTATTACGAAATTACGAAATTAAGAATAGTAAATTACGAAAATTTAATTTAGCAGTAAAATGCACAAATGTGCCTATTCTAGAAAATGAATTTCTTTCTAAATTTATTTTATAGAATTTGTTACATCTGTTACATGTCAACATAATAAGGAACGGGAATAAAAGTAACTACATGATTTTTCAAATTCATTACATTTAGTTACTTGTATTGAATCAATAATAGGATCATGGCTGTGTTGGTTGAGTTGCTTTTGCATTTCTGAAAGGAGAAACATTTTCAATCAGGCAATGCCTTCCGCTTCGTGCATGATGAAGCAGCGGACGACATTGGTTGCATTTCTTGGAGTTCCATTTCATCTCGAACGACAAATGTATACACAGCGAGTTTCTGTTGTAGATAATATGTATCTACGCCTATTAAGAAACTTCGTCTTGGCGCGCCAAGTCGCATCACAGTCAAAATCGATATTTCGTTAGGCCGATACCCCATTCAAAGCGTGTTACCAACTTGTCCATAGTTACTAACTTAGTTATAGATACCTTCAGTGCTTTAAAGGTAGCGTTTGTTATCATTGAAAATATGGGTTGGTTTATAACCAGAGTGAAATTGTAATCAGTTTTTTATATATAGTACCTACATTAGTAAATATTTTTTTAGAGAGCTTTCATTGATTTTGTTTAAATAAAAGCAAATTTGTCATAGTTTATATTCAAAATTGGAGTAGCGTATGAGATATAATATTTTGTTGCGTATGTGATACTTATTATTAATGCTTACAAATTCTTACAAATTTAGCCAACCGAGTATGAGATTATGATGCGCATTTCATTGTGGGGGTGGGGGGTAATTTTATCAACCAGAAAATAAAATATGTATTTATACAATTTCTTAATTTTTACGCCATGACATGTTAGGGCGGGTATTATTTTTTTATTTCATGTGTGACAGACAGCTTATTACATGTCATTAAATTCTCACGGTTATTCCCTAAATTGCAGATTCTGGAAAAGGCAGGGGATCGCAGTGGCGCTCTCGTCGGACACGCAAAAAGGTGTAAGTAGATAGTATATTAGGATAAAGAGTATGGAGCAGAAATGGAATAAAGAAAAGAAACACACCTGATTTTATTACATTGTGGTCTTATGTGAAAAATTGACACTGCTGACAAACGTTCCGTCCAGTTACGACTACGGACAGCAATGTTTTGTTACCTCTCATAAAAGAGTATGTCAATCTTCTTCTAAGTAATATAAAAATCAATACAGAAATACTCGTTAACGACGCAACAAAATACTTAAGCAATTAAGTTTATAATTAAAGCTCATGGTCACTTTTAGTCAATAATTCTTGAGTTCCAGAAACGATCCGTATTACAGAAAGTGTAATATGGATCGTGTCTTTGTTTACCGAGTGACTAGCATGAATGAATGCGTCTAACTATCTAGGAGAAGAGCTAACGGACGTGAAACGGGAACATATTGAAGTGCGGTATCATCTACCTACACACAAACCTAACTCGTAAGTGTAGATAGGTATACCGCAATACTTAATCAGAATAAAAATTTTGGTTTTTATTTCAAAGACAGAATACTACCGTGAAATAACAGCATAATAACTAGGAGAAAAAAACAATAAGGGCCTTACAAGTAAAGTAAATTTCACCAATTACAAGTAAAGTGTTGATTAGTTACTTTTAGAAATAATTTTATGTTTTATTAAATTATGCACTCGGTAGGCGGCGGTTAGGTTTAGTGCATTCTCGGTAGGCGTTTTTTTTAATTATTTTCTTTTTAAGGTTTGGGACTTTTACCGTAGTACAAACAAAGGTAGGTATATCAGCTAAAGTATTCCCGGTGACAGGTGACTTTAAATGACGGTTAGCCTACTTGACAGATGGTGAAAAAGGCCTCGTATTTCTTGGGAAGAAAAAATAGCTGCAAATATCTAAGCTGCAAGCTGTTACGAGTTTTGATCGTAAGCTTGATTTGATATAGGTAAACGTGTTGGCGGATGGATGTTGGTCAAATGAATCGGGAATCTAACCATTGATCTGACCACTATCAAAAATAATTATGTCAAACCGACCGACAACCTACGTTCTGTTTTGGACGCCTCTGCGAATATTGACGGCGTCTACCAAATCTGAACAAAAAAGTCAATATGCCAAAAATACATTGAAGCTATTGAAGTAAAGGCCGCATTATCGCATGTTATTAATGTTACATGTAGGTACACTTACTCCTAATGCTAGAGTAAACAAGGTCGACAACAATATCTAGTATTTCAACATCTGCTAATATTACTACTTACATAGTATATGTTTTTTAAAAATTTTTACTCGCCCAATCAAGGAAATTGCATATCAACTAATCAATAAAATTTCGTTGCAAGCTTTCTTTTTCGTATTCGGTTATAAGAGTTGATCAATAAAATTCAACACAAAGCAATTTAAAGATTGAATTCATTCCAGGGGATGACGCAAATAATAACATTCAGCAAAATATATTCCAATCTCTCATTTATGAATGTCACTGCGGACACAGAGGTCGATAGGTCGCTGGGTTTGCTCTCAAGAAAAGTCGTAAGAAAGTTTTGGTCTTCGATTTCGCCAATAGTTTATTTTGAAATTTTTATAACAAAGTGTTACAAAGCGTGCCTTAGTTGTGTAAAATTTTTAGCAGAGTAGGGTAATTGGAATATTCCATTCTCCCTGTCAAACCTGCACATGTGACGTCGTATGCCGCGACATACCCCCGGCCTTGGAAGCACCGTCTTCCAAAAGCGTCATCTCATCTTCTCCTAGAAGCGGGCTTGAAGCTCTGAGATATATTCCTTCGACCAGCGTGACCAGAAGTGCTTGCGTAGCTGCTCGACCCTCCGGAAGCGTGACAGTAGACTGGAAGATCTGCAGATTTGTAGATCCTGCAGGTCAGGAGACACTGGCGCAGTCAAAGGTCGACCAACCAAGAAATGGGCTGGACTAAGGGGAAGGAGATCTGTAGGATCTGAGGAAAGTGGTGAGAGCGGACGCGAGTTTAATATTGCCTCCACTTGTACTAAGACTGTGGTAGTCTCTTCAAATGTAAGATGCGCGTTACTGATTACGCGGAGCAAGTGATGCTTGCATAATCGTACTCCAGACTCCCACAAACCACCGAAATGCGGACTGTACACCGGTATAAATTTTGTTGACTGTTTATGTGCATATTCTAAAATATCTTGTGAAACTGACTGTAGTGACTTTGAAAATTCATTCATTGCACCTACAAAGTTTTTACCGTTATCTGAAAATATTTCAGCGGGTTTCCCGCGACGTGCTAGGAACCGCTTTAACGCCAGAATGTATGCCTCCGACGATAAGTCGCTTACTAGTTCTAGATGTACACAGCGTGCGTTATAAAACATATAAATAAGCAAATGTACGACTTAACCGTTCTTTGGGTAAATTACATATTAATGGACTGAGAGTTTCACCCTTAGATCGCTTGCACAAAATTCACTCATTGACTACCTTTCGCATAATTCTGATTGTTTACGCTCATCTACGATAAGTTCAGTTAAAAGAAAAACGAGTAAATTGAAATGTATTGTTCTGATAATAAAATATTAAATTGATTACATTTGATTTGCAATAAAAATATGAATTTTTGTAATATGTACAACGATGTTATCTTTTTTCTAAAGCTAAAATCGTTTGACAGCACGAGAAAATGTATTTCCCAAATTATGAGGTGATGACTTCAATGGAACGGTAACACAAAATCTTCCGTCTTTGTAGCAGACTGTGTGTTTGTTAAAATGATTTTCGCATTCCCGCTCCTCATCACTGCGTGAATCACATAACTCTGGTACTTACCCATGCTCCCAAAACTTGCGTGATTGATGGTCTATTGATTGTGTAAAGTTGCATTAAAAAAGGTCCTTCCTGCGTGTGTTTGAATAAATAGGACCAGAAATCAACCAACCTAAGTAGGTATTTTGTAAACAAGGCCCGTTGGGCAGACGTATTGTACCGTCTTTAAGTAAATCCCAGAACTTGTCCGCGCCTATTAATACGTCCACCTTTTGCGATTGATCGAAAAGTGGATTCGCTAATTGTATGTTGTCGGGAATTCTAGGTTTAGGTATATTAAAATGTGTAGTTGTTGTGATGTGAGGCAATACAAAACATTGTAATTTTGTTATATATGAAGTAACGTGTGACTTTATATTAACTTCACATATTTGTGTAGACTGAGTAATTGTGTTACCTACACCGCGTATTTCTTGAGTGGACTGTATCGATGGTATTTTTAATAATTCGCATAATGAGCGCGTAATTATACAACGTTCGCTTCCCGAATCTAGTAGTGCGATCGCTTTGTGATAAGTACCTCGGTTGTCAGCAATATCAATTAATGCTGTCGATAGCAAAACCGGTTGCACACATGGGTATTGTGAACATAACACATTCGCACGCGCCGTGTTGGTGCTGCTCTGCGTAGTGGAAGGGGATGCGCGCGCGGCCACAACCGCCGTCGCATTGTAGCATGCAGTTGATGCAGTATGCGCCCCTGCGGAGTGTATGACGTCGTTGTGAATTAATGAGTTATGTTTCATGTCACATTTTCGGCAAGTTCCCATCCGACAATCGCGTACTACGTGACCAGGTCTTAAGCAGTTTTCACATAGGTTGTTATCTTTAACTAACTTAAGCCTTTCGTCTAAAGATTTGCTAAGAAATACTTGACACGCGTAAAGTGAATGATTACAGTTGCACAGTAAACATAGGCTCTTCGTATGCGTTCGCGTCGGCTTGTTATTAGCGGCTAAGTTACAGTGAACTCGGTAATTGTTATGAATGTTAGTGTTAGGTATTCTACTTTCAGAACTTTTGTTGGTGCTGTGTGACGCGATAAGCGTTTCTAACATATCGGCCTTATCCTTGAGGAATGATAATAATTCGTTGATTTTTACACTAGATTTGGAGTCAACTGATTGTTTATATATTGTGTTTTTATACTGTTCCCATTCGCGCTCTGTTGTCCTGTCGAGTTTAGTGACTATTATGTAGATAATTAATGTATCCCAGGCATCGACGGGTTCGCCTAACAGTTTTAAAGCACGTAAATTTTTGAGAATAGTGTCGATTAAATTGCGTAACATATCTGGTGACTCTTTAGCTAGCGGTTGTATTGTAAATAGCGCTTTTACGTGATTATGCACTAACAATTTACTATTATTATACCGATTTAATAGAAGTTCCCATGCTACTAGGTAATTATCAGAGGAAAATTCGAGTGAATCTATCACCAAGGCCGCGTTGCCTTTTAAAGATGATTTCAAATAGTGAAACTTCTGTATATTGCTTATTTGAGTAGAATTATGCACAAGCGATAAAAAGGTGTCTCTGAACTCAAGCCACCGTTCCCTCGAACCGTCAAAGGTAGGAACAGAGATCGTAGGTAATTTAATAGAATCGGTGTTACCCACATTAGAACACTTAGAACAGGAACCAACCTCACCGCCCAGCATACACTCTGCTCGTGCCAAGGTGCTATAGTAGCTATCTTCAAACACATCCCGTTGTCTTAATTGTTCATTTAGATCACACTCAAGTACGGTTTCTTCTAACTGTGTTTGAAGGTTATTAAATTCGGCAAATAAGCTAGTAGCACCCTGCATACGCAGCTTTAAATCGGCTTTGGCTTGCGTAGAAATAAACCTATCTTCAGATAACGCATCAATATAGGTTGAAAATCTAGTTAATCTACTTTTAACTATAGCGCGATTTTTTACTAAATCGCGAATCAGCTGATTTGTTGCCTCATCGCTTGTAACGGTTATTTTGAGAGGCGATTTAGACCTAGGCTTTTCGGTGTCAGTATTCATTTCGGTGGGTAGTGAAAGGTGGAGTACTCACAATTTGAAAGTGGCAGATGATGCTACGGTATATCACCTCTGCTGGACACGAACAAACGGGTAACTCGCTGCGTCGCAATCACTGGAATTGAGATGAATATGGGATTAATTTAAGCTCATAGGAGGTCTAGGTAAACTAGTTGGCTGGCCGTACCAATGTGCGCGTTGTTATCTTCTCTGTAGATCGACTCATCGGTTGTCCGGTTTCTGTAGATCGCCTCGGATGGTAAGATCTTGAAGTCCGGTTGAAGTCGAGTTGAGAAGGTCCAATTATCTTCGGTTCCAAAGGTCCAGTTATGGTCGACTCTGATGGACCATATGTCCGGCTTTGAAATCCGGCGTCGATGGACCAATTATGTCACTGCGGACACAGAGGTCGATAGGTCGCTGGGTTTGCTCTCAAGAAAAGTCGTAAGAAAGTTTTGGTCTTCGATTTCGCCAATAGTTTATTTTGAAATTTTTATAACAAAGTGTTACAAAGCGTGCCTTAGTTGTGTAAAATTTTTAGCAGAGTAGGGTAATTGGAATATTCCATTCTCCCTGTCAAACCTGCACATGTGACGTCGTATGCCGCGACAATGAATGATTAAGTTAATAAACCATTAAAGTAAATGTTTACTTATCCGCTAATGCGGTAATAAAATTACGTACATATCTATCGGCTCGCTAAATCGATAGGAAACTTTTATGTGTTTAGTGGTACAATCATGTTATTATTCATGCTGATACACATACAGTACATTTGTTATCCGCACTTGTTCTATCTACGATCCTAGATAACTGTACATATTTGAAAAGTTTTCAAGCAGTTAGTATTGTGTTATTTAAATAAAAGAAAAGGGCTTCTCTGAAAACTGTAATATCATAACTGCGTATATTTGCTATCTATGTTAATCTTTATAATAGGCCACTGGCGGTAGTAAGAAATTTACTGAATTACATAAATGCAGACAAATAGTTATAGTTATACCTACCGTCTAAGCGCATTTATAGAAATAATAATAAGTGAGATTTCTTTTTATATATATACTACTTTTTACGACTTCATTTTAATAGATAATTAAAATGAAATTTTGTGGTTAAAATGGTGTATTCGTTGTAGTATCAGAAAAATATAATGGGATTATTTATGATACGTTTATAACAAGCAGGGACACAATATACTTAAAGAGGCATTACTGAGGCAAAAGTACAAAGACCTGAACCAGCGACGTCAGTGTATAAAGCCGAGGGCAGCGAGGGTCAACAACCCTACAATCAACAACGTCGAAAAATCGGACAAAGCTAAGAAATTCAAAGAACGGATTCGTTTAGTAAGGATTACCTACAGAGGAAACAAATATAACCGCATCTTTATAAGTAAAGAAGACTATATTTATTAAAATTTGGATTTTGTACAACTTATATAAAAAATATATTAAATGACCTGAAATCATTCGTTTCAGTTCAGATTCAGTGTTACCAAAAATATATAAAAACAAAAAAATTACCTACAAAGGTCGTAACTATCAGTAATACTAGACGACAGCTTAAAATTAATTAATCAAACTTGGGAATGACTGAGCGTCTGAACGCTTAGTAAAGTGTTAAAGTTTTAGTAGAAAATATTCTGTTTAATATATTTAATATAATAATATAATATATTTATTCTTTTAATATATAATAAAAGAAAATTCGCATAAGAGGAACTTAGACCAACGAAAAGGTTCACTAATTATGTTCTACAGAAATGTGCCATACAAATTCTGTGAGAAAACTGCAACACTGAAGTTATGTATACTTTTTACACAAAACGGTACTTTTGCCTTACGTAAACTTGATTTGTTGTGCTTGTTGGCTGCAAACATTCTTCCTATCTTCAACAACAAATCATTTGGAATGAAATACGAAAACAAAAAGTCATTAGTTCAATTTCAGCTCATGTAGGTAACTTCGAACTTTTCCAAGATGTTATCATAAGATGTATTCAATAAATTTCAGTTTCTCACGTTTCGAATTCCGATTGTAATATTTTTCATGATGAATGTTTCTATTACTAATCTAATTCAGGTAAAGGATTCAGGTAATTGATCCGAATACGGCTCACATGGTCGAAACAACTCTAACACACATATATATAATTTAAAACGATAGAGCTATATTTATTTAAGCTATATTTTTCAGAACAATAATGTGAGTACTGCACTTCATTCGTGATTCACTATTGTTTACAGTTTATTCAATCATAATCATGAAAAATCAAAATCATTTTATAAAATTCATAAAATTGTGCAGTTATTGCTTTCAAGACGTTTTGGGTACATAGTTATAAAATGATTGAAATGAATGGACAGTTCAACAATACGAAAGTTCACAAAGACAAAATTAAATGAAGCTACCTTGTACATAAAGGCACGAATACTAAGCACGTATTGTGCCTTCATTTATAAACCGTAATGCTTCTAATATGGCTTACTAGCCCCAAGGCTGTAACAAGCGAAAACACCGCGGTAGAATGCCAATAAAGCGATTCAAAAATACATTCATAGAGATATATAAGTTTGCATGAAACAAAAAACAGAAAGTGCTGTCTTTTCATATAGATATAACTAGCTTATCTCCATGAATTCGACCGCGCCACTTTTTCTTATACTTTGATACATTAATTTATTCAATCTTTTGCTCATTATATGTACGTATTTTAGTAGGGTGTATGTAGATTTTTAAAATTTTATTTTTAAATGATACTTCGGACGCAGTCGAACCACGTGGTCACAGCGGGTAAAGCAGTTATTACACTTTTCAATTTATAGGAAACCAATTTAGGAACCTTAGTAATGAACTTAGTGATCACACTACACTAAATTGATTTCTAAGTGAAAGACATACAGTTGAAAATAGATAATAGAATCTAAAATCTAAATTGGATTCTATTGTAACTGGTTCTAATTGATTTCCTACAAATTGAATAGTGTAATAACCGCTTAACAGTAACTAGGAGATAAAAGGTAGAGTCCACGCCAAACAACTATCGACCTCTGAAGTTGTCGCTAGTTGCGTCGCAATAGCATCGCAACAGGTATTATCGTACCTACTTGCGCGAACTAATGCCGGAACCAACATCAGAGGTCGATAGTTCTTCAGAAAATATAGTTTTCTGTTACCCTGATAAGGCGTATGGCAATCAGCCAAATTATTCATTTGACTGACAGATTTATTTACTTACGTGTGGTAAGATGGTGGTAAGTATGTAATATGTAGTTTATCAAAGACTTTGTTTTGATCATTGATCATTGTCTTTCAAAATTTGACAAGTTGTCAATATTTAGGAGTAATTTTAACAGAAGTAGCGACAGAGTCTTTCGTGTTGGTTGAGAGGTAACCAAAGAGATGCCTTCTCAATTGGCATACAGCGGCCGTAATTAGTAGGCAATAGAATTTGCGCATAATATACCTAACAAAATGATACACTGACTCTTCTACATCAGTATCTCTACCATGAGTATAATAATGACAGCACTCGCTAGCGATAGCGTAAAATATTAAAAATTGACAAATTGACATTGATAAATAATTGACGATTTTCCATACAAATATTTTACGTAAAGATACGGAAAGGTACGGAACGAGTTCATTTTTTTATTTACATTTTTACATGATTTTTTTTACCTACTGCGCTAAATGTTAATTTAAAAAAATGTTATAACAAATACACTTCTGACAATTTTCATTGTTTCGAATGTTGTAATTTTAAATGGGATGTTTGTTTTGAGGAAGACCGTACGAGGTCGAAACGCTGAAGAACGCTTTGAGCTTTGACGTAGTAATTGAAAAAATTCGAGTTATAAAATCTAGCTACATTCAGTCATTACAAGTCCTTTACGTAGCCAGCACTCCGTAAACAATGTTATAGCTTTTCATACTCCTTTTATTAATAAGCACCCAGTTTTTTTAATATTTTTTCTTTAACATAGATATGCCAAAATACATTATGATGTCAAAATACAGTTCTCGAGGGTTCGTCTAAAAATAAAAAATTAAAACTCCTGACAAAAATACATTATCAATAAAAATATTATAAAAATATGTTTTAACTCTTAAAAAATAGGGCGCGGACAAAATATATATAAAATATAGTATTGAATAAAATGAGAGGGGCTGGTAAAATGGACCTGTCACTTATAAGTAAAATTAGAACCATAAAAAAAGTGAAAAGATACTGTGAAACCTCAGAGCAGTAATTTGTGCTGGTTAATAATACTATGGTTATTTTATTAAACAGTGATGGATGAACGTTCACGTTTTCGTGTGTGGAAATAAAACAATAATTACTTCATCTAACCGTAAAGGAAATAAGGAAACCGGGTCACGTCATCATAATATGTTACTATCAGACGTTACCAGAAAGACGTAACAAGTAAATAATCTCACCAGACATTTTGGAATAATGCTCGTGATATTTCAAAAAATTGCCAAACAAAATCTAAAAGAATCGGCTGTCGGGCGAGACAGGCGCGTCACATTTTATATTGGAACTAGAAAGGAGATCGATGAACGTAATACACCTGAGAGAGGATACATCCATGTTTCATGTTCTCAGTGTCTTTGTCTATTTCAATATATGTAATACACATAGTTATACAATACAAATACAAAAACGTACAAGGTTCAGCCATTAAAATCCACTTTGGATCAATTTTATTTAATGTTAAGGTGGACAGACAAGCTGACGGCCCAGTTGATGGTAGGCGGCCACCGTCGCCTGTAACACAAGCAAAGCCACAGTAGCTACAAGTGGACAATTCGGAAAGGAATAGGCAAATGGGGGCTCTATGATTCCTTACTCATTCACCATGACACAACAAACACGATTTATCGATGTTATTTCAGGATGGTCTTCTTGTGAGAGTGGTTACTGTCGCCACACGGGCTGTATTTGTATGTTTAGTTGTATTGTTTAAATGCACAGGAACACAACTGTTTTCCTGTGCATTTAAACTTTAAACTTTAAAAAATAGGTAGGTACTTAAATAAACTAAGTACCTATAGGAGATAAGGCGAACATTCGTCTATGTATTTAAAACACCATAAAATATATTGAGCTAAGATACACGTGTATTTTATTTATAAAATACATAATGCACACATATTCCAACATAATACCAGACCAATATTAGATAATCGATACACAGGATATTAACGTCCAAGCAAGCCGGGGCCATAGGTGTAAAAATATAAATCTCGAGTTCTCCTTTTTCTTCGTAACAAGCGGTTAACAATGACGTGGGGTTTAAATTTATTGTCGTGATCCTTGAACTAATTGCTGCGGGTAGTAGGCAACATTGATGGATTACTGTTGTAATTATTTGGCCACAAAAAGTCCACTTCAGATACGGCTTTGAGTAAAGTGTCTAGCATTTTACGGATTACTGATATAAACGAGCTCCAATCACAGTGACGAATATTATAGCTACAGATCTCTAGTAATATTAAGAAATTATGTTCTAATTAGTGTGATAAATTGTGACTGCTTTTATCCTCTAACTATTAATTATTTGAACACAAACAAATCATAATTAACGCCATTGTAGAAGACATTTCAATAAGTTTTATACCTACTTAAAGTGAAAATTATCATGAAAAAGTGTTTGAAGGCAGGATTGTGTGATTCTGTTAAAAAATATGGCAACACTCGTTCCATTTTGTAGTATAATGCATAAATAAACTAGTAAAGTACCTACGCGTCGCTAAGTCTAGTTAAGTAAGGAAAATTCAACTTAGCATTAAAACACAGCACATTATCTCGTTTCCGGAGCGCGAATTTACGTGTTGGGTTTCTCAAAGAGAGTCATGAAAAATAGCAATTATTTAAAAGGGTCATAATAATAATATCTTTATGGTTGATTCCATTACCAAGACTGGATGACGCTATGAAAATGCACACAATGCAATGAATCTAAGTATATACGGACCTTGGCAGTTAGTGACAATCTTTTGTGAAGGAAATGGTTCTAGCCTTCGAGCGCATATCGTTTGTTTCCAAACAGAACCGGAGATTGCTTACTAACTTAATATAAGTCGCCCTTGCAGTATTGTCTCGACAAGTTATTGGTTGAACGTCGTATTTCATGCGCGACCTTAATCTTTTAGCCCCTAATAAAACGCGTTCGAACCACCTAACACCTGCGATCAATTCGAACAAATCGTATACGATTCACCTCTACATTTGATTAAAACAATGTTTCAAAAATGTGACCTCACACATCGCATTAGTGTTATCTCAAAAATAGACATCAAATAGGTACATAACATAAACACCTAAAAGAAAACCTATTCAATTTTTTTGTAGCAAACGTCGACATCTAGTAAACGAACTAGTAACGTCTTACGATCTAGGTGAATCGGACAGAGGGCGCCAAACATAAAGCTAGGAGTTAAAATCCACCTTCATATGCTAGAGGGCACCATACAACTAGTAATGCGAGCTATTTCACAGAGATGGCGCTGTTCACGGCAAAAGTAAAACACAGAATACGGAAGTAAAAAATAACTTCAAAAAAAATTATTATGATTTATTGATCAATATCAATTGTTATTTTAATATATTCTTTTTGCTGTTTGAAAATAAAATAATACCGAGATTCACAATTACTTAAAATATCTAAAAATATATAGATTGTTGCTTTACATAAAATAGGTAAGTATAAATAAGTTAATTTATTATTAGAAACATCGGTAGCACCAACTATGGCGCCATAGTCTCCCACAGGAGTTACGTAAATTAATATAGGCGCACTCCTCACGAGAGTAGAAATAGAAAAGAAACCATTCATTAAAATGTTAGCACTTGTTCAGATTCTCATTACTACGGATTCCTGTTTTTTCAGATTCACATTTCTTTAGCTTGTAATTGTGATGTATATGTCTAACAATCTCATTCATTTTTATTAGATATACCTACCTACATATTAACAGTGTGTAAGTACATAATTGAGTACAAGACATCAAAAATTGAAAACGGTCTTTGATTATTTATTCACCGATTATAACATTTTTGGAAGTTACTCGGTCATAATTTTCTTTATTTACTTTAACACTTTGAAAGTAAAACAGTAAGTAATCAATAATTATACCTTTAATAAGAGGTGTTCAATTCTCAAGAAATTTCCTTTGATTAACTCAACACCTTTACTTAGTTTAATAAAAACTCCATCGCAAGCCACTCGACGCCACCGGCTATAACAACTTAATTATATTATAAATTCTTAAATAAGAAGTTAGTACCGTCTTACTGAAAAGGAAAATAACGCCTCTACGTAATTACGTAAGAAAATTGTATTATTTATATGCATTGTGTGTGCGTCGTGTTTATTGATTTGATAATGCGTGGTGCCTTCTCTCACCCCCCACTAAGACGTATTTGAAGAGAATTGAATATACAAAATGCTAATAGATCAGCTATGATAATTTTAAACCCTATTTAGACAGTTGAACGACTTATATAAGATCTAATAATACTGGTTTCAATTTAAATTACATGACTTCTTTTATCATCAATTTAACATTTATTGTTTCGGTCAGCGGTTATAATGCACCTGCTTCAGAAAGGCTGATATTCTGTTAGTACAAAGTTGATGTTTTGTATTATAGTAAAAATTTATGAGTTTAGAAGTTCAAAAGGCTTGGTGTCGCGAAAACGTGTTTTCTGACAACTTTCTTAACAACTAGTGTAAGTAGGGCAGCTGCAAAGTTGTAAAATAATGCATGCAATGCAGTTGACGTGATTGAATATTGGTAATGAAAAATCTTTAAGCGATTTGGGAACAAGCGAATTCTTATTCCTTAATTAGATTTTGACTAAAATGTTTTACGGAACGCTTATAAACGAAGAGTGATTTATGGGTGAAAAGAAAACGCTATAATTTGTTCAGCGCCAATTGGACTATTGCCATTTATCTGCCCAACAGCGAAGAAGTGTCTAGGTTGAGAAGGATATAATCCAAATCCAGGATATGGGTGATGACTGAATTGTGTGACTGGTGTGTGTTTATAAATATAAGGTGACGAAGTTGAATGAAAATATTAATTAAATGCCAATCGCGTCTTTTGGAAAGTACCTACCTAATTTCACCTCTTGCGAAGTTTAAATAAAGAATAAAGAAAATAAATTAAGTCGAGTTGCAAGAAAACTTCCAATCTAAAATCTGACCAAGGGTGAGACTAGAAAATATCGATTAGTATCGTCGGTCATAAAGGTTAATGAATTAAATATACATGACGATAGAACTACAACAATCTGTATTCTTGCTATGCCATTTTTGCTTTCATTAAGAATATTGCTTCTACATAGGTTTTTCGATACTGAAGCAAGATAATTACATGTCGGTTTATCCCTACAATTATAAGGTACACATATTTTTTCATCTCTTTCATCTCTACATCTCTATAAATATAAGTGACATAAGAAACTTCTCTGATCGAGTCACTGACTTCTAATCTATGCCAAACTTAACATTAAGGGAAACTTTCTTCAAGGTAAGTTTATTATTAACGACAGTAATGATTTATGGTTTATCATATATATTGTTTTTGTTTTAAGTATACTTTATGGGTCTGTCATCAGGTACAACGTTATGAGCATTTGAATCTTTAATGCACTTATTAATACTTAATACATATGTAGTTACGAGGTAAACTTTTGAAATAATAGGTATTTATAATTATATACTCTAACCTGTAGATCTTTCTCCTTCATATCTACATAAATAAAATCATTAATAAGTTGATTTAATCATATAATAAACGAAAGCCTATTAGTCAAATATATATTATATACTTGACTTTGTGATTCGTACTGAGTTTTGTTCTGGTAAAGTTCTCTTAGTGAAGTACAAGGTGTACTCTTAGTGAAGTACACCTTTCCAACTAAACTAAATAAAATTCAGGTAATATATTAAATTAAGATAATTTACTTCAAATTAAATCTTCCCATTCCCATAATGCAATAAAATTCGACAAATATTGTGAACCTAAAAATATTGATTTATAATTGTTATTAATCCTTTAGACGCCAGAGTCAGATTTATCCGACAATTATTTTCGTGTCCATTTATTTCGCCAGAGCCGTAGGTATATACAAATACCTCTAATTTTATAATGTTTTAGAGCTCTTGTTAGAGAGCTGCTTTTTTAAATGAATTTCACTAAATGCAATAAAGCATTTTACAAAACGGAAGTGTAAAATTAAATACAAATTTATTAGTTAAAACAACACGTAGAAAGTGGAACGCAGAGTTTCAAATAAAGCAGCCTTCCCTTGAAACGAGATGCGCTCTATCTCCAACCAAACGTTAATGTCATTCAAAGCCACTCATTGACTTGCGTCACATTTGCACTTAATAAAGCGACATAAATGTTCCACATTTACATAATCATACGGTTAGACTGATTTTCAACCATAATCAAGTGGCCAATTCTAATCGTTCTTATTTCAAAATCGGGGTATCAAGGTGCGATGGTGAGCCCGTTGGATGATTGGTTAGGATGATTAAAGTTCTGTCCCAGGGGGCCCGGATTGAAAATCTGTTACTGGCTCGCGGTCCATACGTTGCACTGTGGTTCGGCACGCTAGTGGGCACATAACTAACTAAAGCTAGACTATGCTTATATAATATATTAGCTTTTGCACGCGACTTCGTCCGCGTAACTTTATAAAATATAGCCTATAAAATACTTCCTGACAATGTAGCTTCCCAACAGTGAAATAATTTTTCAAATCGGTCCCGTAGTTTCGGAGCCTATTCAATTCAAACAAACAAACAAACAAATCTTTCCTCTTTATAATATTAGTATAGATATAGATAGATAATTTTATCGAAATAAAATGTCTATACAATTAGTACAACTACAACTAGGAATATCTATTAGTAAAAGATAAAAAAGCAGAACTTTCTATCTTATCGTTTATTTTTGATTAAGTAAACATTTTTCTCAGATGTAATTCGTTGAACCTACTGGGCTTTGGTAAGCAATTAATTTAGCAACAATATTGAAGTAGGTACGTTCCACAAGGACTCGCAAAACAAATATATATTATTGTTTATTAATGGTTTGAACCGTTATTTATTCACGAAAAGGTTTGCATTTTCTCTTGTTAACTTCAAATAGTTCGAAAATTGATCTAATTTTACTATTTACTCGTACCGCCCGCACTGACCGACCTAACGAGATAACATAATGGAACTTTTCCCTCAAGGTTTCCACTAATTTTATTATATTTTGCGACAGAAAAAAAATCCAGTTAGTACTAAAAGATAAACAGTAACGAAATCTATCGTTAAAAAGTTAGGTAGGTTATAAGTATTATTTACTCGCAACAGAAATCGCCTAAGAAATAAAATTCTTCGTAACCCAATTAAAAGATATAAAAAATGTTGTATCGCTTTATCAGGGATATATACAGAAAAAGATATTGGCACCTTTAATCCAGAAAAAAATTAAACTGTTCCTGAGGGATCATGTAAACAAAATAAACGCCTAACAAATATATATATATATCATACTAGCGTCACGCTCCTGGCTTTGTACGGTTGCAATTTTTTCTGCAAATTATATAAAACTTTCCTCTTTTATAGTTTTTTCCATTGGTAAAAACCGCTTCAAGCGTCTAAGCATACATACAGAAGGACAGACAGCGGGAAACGACTATTAAAGATGAGAAATTAAGATTTAACGTAAAAAAGCGCGGATATATTATATTATAAAAAATAATATAGGTAAATCTTAATTAAATTAATGTTCTCTCTTCAAATCTATGTTAGGCTTAAAATTGAGGAAACATAAGAAAATATTTGATGATTGATTTTGTCAAATTTAATTGATGATTGACCAATTAAAACAAAATAAATGTTCATTTATAAAGTGAGCAAATTCCGCATTTTGAGTGGGGTGCGCATTTTGCTTCTTGTACATTTTGCTACTGAGCGATTGAAATTGTATTCAACTGTAACAAACCGTTGGAAGCCTTCACAAATTAATTGGCATTCTACTTAGCAGTTTATTGGCAGACGTCTTCCCGTGTTTACGTCAACAGTGATTACAAGATTTATGAAATAGGAGATCCAATAATTCGTTATCATGATAGAAATAAGAATCGCCAAACACATTTACTAAACGTAGGTAAGTATATAGAGCACCGAACTAAGCACAAGCAACTTAATGATACTGTGGGAACAACATAGTGGCTAAACTCGGTATACATTCAGATCAAGGCCAAAGCTGACCTTGCCAGAAATTAAACCCTTGAAACTAATGGATTACTGTTATGTTAATCGTTTAAACATATGCCTTGTAATTAATTGTTTTACTCATCACATAAATAATTCTATCGGAATTATCTGCCTGTACCAAAAGTGAAATTAGAAGCTGTAATATTATTTAAAATTTGAATATAAGTTTGTTTGTTTGTTTGTTACGCTTTAGCGCAAAAACTACTGAACCGATCACCATGAAATTTTGGGTCATCAAGAAAGAACATAGGATATATACCTTTCATCCAGAACGCGGACGAAGTCGCGGGCACCAGCTAGTATTATATAAAATACATTGGGAAGAATCTTTTATACATTTACAAACAAATAAAAATATTTTACAGAAACCAAGTGGTTTTGTACATTTTTTTATTCGACCTACGTGACTCTATTTACCGTAACAATATTAGAATTATTTCTATAATTTTATGGTGTGTGTTAATTAACTTTATCAATTTTAAAGAGATATGTGAATGGGTTCTATAATAGCATTATTTAAAACACGCATGATATTTATTATACATTTAACAAATATATTACAACACGTGTACCTACTTTATTTTCATGTCTTCTCCTGTAAAAGCACGGTTACAGCCGCCAGATGTGCTGCCTACTTTGCTATGTTCGAAGACAGAGTGAACACATATTGTTATGCTTGTGTTAGGTATAGGCGATGGTAGTCACCTAGCATCAAGTGGGACGTCAGTCTGTCTGTCGATTGAAGACATATGTACGACAAATGTCACAAGTCCAATTGCGGGGAATGTCCTCGAGGAATTAAGACGAGTAGAAAACAATTAATGTTACCAACGTTATTTTCCATTTCAAAAATTTTTATACAGACCCGAAATCAATGGAATTTTACATACGTGATAATGTAAAATTATTGACGTAATTTATTAACTATCAGCGTTCTCAATCACAATTAAATTTTCTGTCAATGACAGTTTGACAGTTAGTGTGAAACTCGATGTCGATTTGTGATATATTAGCCCAGTCGAATTAGGATTCGTTGGAGAGGGTCACTGGCAGTCTACATTTCGGTTTTCGAGATCCTCACCCTATTGCGTCATCCGCCATCTTGAATTTGAGGGTGAATTTTTGTTTACTGAATAACTCGTTTATTTTCAATTTTACGCGAAAAATAGTTATTAACGAAGTTGTTTGGAATTAAATTTCCCACAATTTTGGTCAGTATAAATTTTTCCCTAGGACCAATACTTTTCGATTTAGACCCGAAAAGAGGTAGGGGGTGAACCTAAATATTCTATTATCTCATTATTATTGATTAGTTCTTTATTATTAATCAATACTAATAATTATTATTATTAGTTAGAGGGCCAACGAATTCCGAAGGAAAATTGCTACTTGGATTTTTTTCCATTTCAGCCTCTATTTTGATCTAATTCGATTGGGCTATATCACGTCAGAAGCGGATTAGAATGCCACTTGTGCAGCCATCCATTTTAAACGATTTTGATGGCAAATATTCATGTGAAGTACTAATTTAATTTAATTTGATATCACACACATCAATTCCAAAGTAGGCATATAATTTCCGACATTTCAGTACTTACTTGTCATTAGCAGTAGTAGGTCATTACGAGCTTAGCTTAGCTTTAGTGTTATCAATAAAATAATTTTGTAAGAACCTTTTTCCCACCTTCTATATTATTTGATCGAATTTCAAGAAAAAGTAGTAATTACGTATTTCAATTTGAAATTCAATTATTCCGGATATTATTGATAAACCTCTCGTTTATACTAATTGCAGTACTTGGCGAAAGGAGTATCCGTCCAAAGTAGCATCTGACGCAAAAAGGATCTGACGAAAAACGAATCTAACGAATGCCGTGATACTAATTAATATTTTTATAAATTCGCTGAAAGTCTCGGTGTATGACTAACTGGAGAAGTTATTAATCCCAAGGCAGGTATTGTATAATAACCAGTTGAAGTTTCATCATCTGCGCAAACTAAGAAAACAATACTTTTCTACAAACTAGTCCTATAACTATTGCTATTCTTCCAACATTTGTTTTTATTTTTGGATCATACACAAATTTACATATTATAATTCTATAACACATCAAATAAAAATGTCACTTTATCGAATAAAATTGAATATTTCGCAGTCCGCAAAAGCCTCGACTGAGACGATATACCTACATTAAATAAAAGCATCCTTCGGTTATGAGCGATTAGAAAATTATTCCCTAGAAACGAAACATACACGAATTTATCTCGAAATTTTATTTTTTGAAATATTTAGATACCTACCTATAAGCCGTCTGCCATCAATCCAATCGGCCTTATAAGGATGTAGAAATATTTACTTCCCTCCGTGTTTCAAAATTTGATATTGTGATATAGGCTCTCACATTTACCCTAATTTTCGAAGAATCTTTTACAGGATTTAAAAATGTATTTTATTTAACTGCATATTTTATATCTTTAATAAATTAGAATTCATAAAAATTTATAAAAAAAAAAACAGTTTGTTAATACACTTCCTAGTTTCGTGTATAAACTCCCCTTAAAATTGGGATTATTAGCATGTTGACAGAGTGTATTAATTTAGCTCACCGATGTGCAGTTTAAAATTGGCCGAGCTGAAACCTGAATATAGCTTTGATTCTATTGTAACAATTACACTCGTCTTTTTGTCGCGGTAGTCTATTTAATTAGAACACGATTTGAGACTTGTCCAATTCCGCATGCACTATTTTATGTTCATATTCTGTTGCGTACTACAATAAATCAACAAATAAGTCACACGGAATCTTCAAACAATTGAATACCTACTTCGGGTTTCAGCTGTTCATAACCTCAGCCTGTTTGTTAACGACAAGTACGCTAACTAAGGGACGAAATCAAACCAATTACTTCTTGGATATAACTTACAAGTGGCACTTTTAACTAACACAGCTTATAATAATTAGTATGTCAGTTGAGTGACTCAGAGTAACAAGACTACCAACTATTGTTAGCTAAAGTCAAGCTAATCAAGCGTTTTCAAGGTTGGGAACTCCTTGCCAGCGTCTGTGCTTCCGAGCTCATATAACCCAAATATTTTCAAAGTTCGAGTGAATAGGCATCTTCTGGGTTGAGTTCGCTCCATCATACATCTCCTCACCTCCAAATTAAGGCTCGTTTTGTAGATGGGTTTACGACGTGTTTTGTATGTGTACTATGTACCACGCGACAAAGCGGCCTCGCTACGGACTCTTGGTTGCACACTGACCGTTCATAGATATAATAAAGATATGTCACTCGTACTAACGAAACCCAACCACAAATTGCTAGCGTGATATCAATCTCATCATAACCGCAAAAACACTTCAGTAGTCTGTGGTCTCTGTTTGCTTTACTAGAGGATAATAAGAATGCTAATTTATTACGGGCAACATAAGTAGTGCCTGAAATGTACGAATGAAATATTTATCACAAAGAAAAATTAGATTGCAATTAAACCAACGTGAATTTTATACATTTTTCATATTATTCAATGAATCAGTATACCTACAGTATGCTCATGTTACATTCCTTCAGCTATTGTCTTAAAATTGCTTGATAAACTCTTAAGATTTTCTCTAATTATATAGTTAATGTACGAAAGATCGTACAAGGTACATTATTATAAGAATACCTGAACTTTTGAAACGTTCATTTACCATTATTACATAGTAAAAATAAGAAAAGACCCTTGTTAGGTTTCGCTTAATAAGAAGTAGCCTTAGTTCCTAAAAGGAATTTTACATTTTATTAAAACAATTTCATTCTCGTTTGTAAAGGAAATGGAGCCACGCGTGGCAAAATGTGAACAGCAATATGAACAATAATATATTGAATGGTTCTACGTAATAGAAGAAATATGAAAAATGCCAAATATAATAATCTAAACAACTCATAATTATGGTGATCATAGAATATTTGGTAGTTTACTTCTTATATTATTATTATATCGTATAAATAGGTAACGTGTGGGAATTGGTATTACCGTATCCGATCGTGAAAGCAAATAGCAATTAAGGTTTTATTTGTCCGAAAGGACAAATAAATCCAGTTCGTGCCTGACAAAACTAGCTTGAGTTATTGGGGATTAGACACGAACAAAATGATCACTGCCAATGTCTGACTATTGTCAACAACTTGGTTAAAGTTCTCCACAGGAAGAGTATAAATCACGTTCCAACGTCAGACTGTAAATTGCAAATTTAACTAAATAATAAATAAATACACATGTCTCACCCTTCTTGAGATGATATTGTTCAATTTTGAGCGACAATTTCAATCATTAACTCAAAAACAGTGAAAGAAATTCCCTTTTAAAAGCGAAAGCAAACTTTTCCTGTCTATGTCTGTTTTATCTTGTTAAAACTAAACCGTATTTAATGAAACTCGTTATAGGGTTAACTTGAACCCCCTTAATTATATTGACAATTTGTCTCGTGAAAATAATTTTTGTGCCTCTTGTACCTATACCTATTTTATATAAGTATTTAGTTATGATAGTCAGAGACGAACGGCGTTCAGGAAATGTTTCTACCTAAATAACATTCTACATACATATAATCATTATGATTACCTTGTTATTAAAAACTCCATTTTATTTTCTCAATCGTTTTTTATAGATAAAATAAACACAAAATCTATTTCGCATCTGCAGGCTTAGTTTTTCTTGAATTTTCACCAGATGAACCCAATTTTATCGATTCCGACAACACAATTCAAGATTCTGTCACATGACAAATCTGACGCAATCGCGCAAATCGACGAAAAAATTTTTTCGTTCGGTTTCATGGCTTACGTGGCTATTGTCTAGCTTCATACCTTTGATGTAATATTTGTTATTTAATAAATTGATAGTAACGACTGTTAGTTAGCTATCTAAAAATTATATATCAAAAATATATAGATACCTATATAATGAATTTTAGTTTTTCAAATAGGTACACCGTACACGCCGAGCTAAACATCTCTCAAAATAAAATTAGTAAGATGGTTAAATAAAAAGTATCGATGGCTATCGCTTTATCGATTTGATTTCCTCCTACGCGAACGACTATTCACTAGTAAAAGTACCACAGTTGCCCACAACTATATCCACCCCGAACATAGCAGCACTTCGTGTAAATAGCAGCACTTGCCAAATCTATGTTAGTGAACTTTACATTTGGCACTCGAGAGTGTGTCTGCGATGTTTGTTACGTTAAAAATATGCGGCGTCATGAACGAGTCACAGCGGCTCTGCGTCTGTACGGGCTGGCCGGGCTCCAGGCAACGCAACGCCATTTATCCACAAACTATTACGGCAGGGGTATCAAACTCAATTTTACAAGCGGGCCGCAAAAAAGGCTTCAGTACATATCAGACGAAGAAGACGAACCTCTCGACTGTTCGCTTGTAGTTAGGTACAGCCAGTGACAAGTAATAAGTTTAGCAGTGACTGTTATCGCGCAGAAATCGGGAATAAAATATTGCGAGGGAGTAAGCCTCGCTAAGTGAACCAGCTGGCCGTCATGCAACCCGTCGTTTCTTGACCCCAATTGCCACTAAGGTGATGCCGTTGATGTAAAAGTTCCAAGCAAAAACAAAAATATCTATCTTGTGTTTAAAAATATCTATAAATCTTTATGCTGTGATTTTTTTTATTATGACATGATTTCGCTTTTTTAAATATTTTGTTAGGTAGCAGTACATATTCTCAAAGAAAGCCAGTCCGGGGAGTAATGAAGCCGTGGTAGCCTACTGGCTTAAATAAATTAATTATAAATTGAGTTATGCAATATAGTAGCGCGTGTTGAATATCGCGTTTGGAGTGTTGTTACTTTTGGTTTACAATTTGGCCGTAATGGGCCGCAAGTTTAGTATACCTGGTATACAATCTTCCCCGATTAACGTGAAACCACGCTCAATCAATGTGAAATTACGCACGCTCATGCGTTGATATTTAGCCACTAAACTTAACCGGTCTTACTACAAAAGATTCAGTAAGCACTGTTCAAACACATGCTTAGTTAGACAAGCATTAAGCATTTAAGCATTGGTCAGCGAGCGTTTAAAATGTCCCTACCACAAAACCTTATTTAGCGCTTGCTTCGGTAGACAGTGTTAAAGTACGTGAATGTTATTGAATTATGGCAACCTTGGCAAACATTCATTCAGTCACTCGCCCTGCATTCATGTCGTTTTCATTTTACGCAGATCTGATAGGCGTATAATGATGAATTTTGGTTTTCACAAGCTATTATTACGGACTATATTAATGATATCAGCAAATTATAAGATTGGAATAAGTAATAAATTACAACAAATACGTTAGATTATTTATAAAATTTCGTAATACCAAAAAATATTGAGCATAATGGAACGTAACTAACACTGACGTAATTGTCAAATGTGATCAAATGTAAAGTTTGATTTGTTAAAATTGTTAAATAAAATTTTTATTTGAGGATCCACCTCTAGCATCACATGGTAGATCATCCTTTATTAAATAAATAATCTTGTTACCAAAGTTATATATTCGAATGGATTAATTCTCTCACGATGTATTCTATCTCAAAAATTATCCATGTAATTCCATATCCTCCATGTCAATTAAATTTAAAATATCCATACTCATTTATAAAATCAAAAGAAATATTTAATATTAACTATTAAGGGTGGGTTGCATCGTAGCACGGTTAAAGTAAAAGTTGACGTCAAATTGTCACTAACAATAACCCTGACTTTAACACTTTCTGCGAAACGCGTTGCACCGCCATATTCGTAAGCTTAGTTAAAGTTGACAGTTTGACGCGTTCATATGGCAGTTTTGACACTTGACGTTATAGTTAACAATAACAATAACCCTTAACCAGCGAAGAATGTGCGGTTACGGGTACGGTCAAAGTTATGACGTCATTTGATTATTTGTTAACTGGTGCAACTCATTTTCGGCATAACCGTTACTTTAACTGAAGTTGCGACGTTTGTTATAGTTAAAGTAAGATGGTGCAACTCACCCTAAGTATACGCAAAACGAAATTTGACACAATACGTCAGAGGAAGAGAGGCCGTTAACTAGATAGACACTCGTTAAACTAGCATATGGCGGTGGTTAAATTTAAATAATGCTCAAGCATTGTTAAACCCTAAACAATGCCTACACTCTTTTGTAGTAAAGTTTTTTTTTAACACGTGTTTTAAGCCTGATTAAAGTGTGTTTAATGTTTTTGTAGTAAGACCGAACACGTCTGTCGGATCAAATCCAAATCTCATACGTATTGAGTTTTGAATTTTGTGCTAATAAACGTTCATAAAATCGTGACGCATCAATGCGACGTAGATAGGCACGGCATTTATGAACATCGCGAAACGTGCAGACACTACAAATTGGCGTAACTCGTTATTGTAACCCAATGTTTTATTACTTTACTATATCAAAACCTACATTTGTATTTTGCAAATATTAGGTCCCATTTGTGGGCTTAGTCTCCATTTAAGTCAACATGGTAAACGTTTCTGCGAAGATTGCAAGTCTGTTCTTACATGCAGATTTACTAACGATGTTTCCTTCATAGTTCTAATCCACAAGTAAACAAACTCTTACAAACTTAAGGCCACCTTAATGGTACGGAGTTAACGTTGTCCTATATACTTACTCATCGATGTACTAGTTGTAGTAGATTGATGCTCGTATATATATATACTCAAGTAGGTATACATATTTTAACCATTGGGCTCTTGTCCCTTGCTTATGCAAGGGGCAAAAGGTACCCCTTGCATAAGCAAGATTTTTCCCCCAATTCATGTTCACATAGGTATATATTAGCAATAAGATAAATGTAATATTTATGAATATACGGCCCACGGAGGTGGTGTAACCTCCCGGAGGAAATAAAAAAAAAAAAAAAAAAAAACCATTGGGCTCACAGAGATGTATTTAGGCTTACACCATTGTCTGCGACACAGTTTCAAATTATCATTGCTTTCTATTGCGTGATAACAAACGATGTCTGTTTGTGTATACTTTGTATACAAATTTTATTAATTAATATACGCCTAAAACTAACATAGGCGTGTCAAAACGAAAAGTCCAACTCAACGTTTCTAATAGTACAGTAAATAAGGGAGGTTTTTCGTTGTAATAGTTTTGTTATGGCTGTGGTCACAATGCGTTCTGCAATCTGATCTGGTCGTCTGGGGTGTCAGACTATGACTTTAGAGTGACATAACAGCGCCCTTTCGAAAAAATGCCTCCAAGCCTACCGAACGGGTTGTCATCGGGATAGGGGGAGGTTAAAAGTCCGTAAGTCACTGAGCATATATAAATTTTCTAGTGGAGTCAGGCATGCTGATGCGAATCTCGATGCACCAGTATCCATGATAGATTTCCTCCTTCTACGTAAAAAAATCTGTTCCCGTCTGTCTAGCGGCAAGAACCAATCCCTTACAGAAAAAACTGTGAAATAACTAGTGACATTACAGAGCCCATTTACGCTTTCCATTCTAGATCAGCAGCGCATTTGCAACTACTATGTCGTTGATTGTGTAAGAGGTTGCAGGTATAGCCCACATATCATAAGTGACGGGAGCTCTATCCAGAATTTTTTTAATTAAAAAAAACAATATTTTTACTCCATATCCCTACACTATACGTAAGTATACAGTGATATTTAAGCTTCACTAATTACGTATAGATAACGCGCCAAAACCCTAATATAAAATAACGTGAAAATGAGTATGATTAAATATTATATGATTAACAGAACACTTTTTCCACATACAAAATAAGACTGATCGTGATTCACTTTTTTTAATAAATAGTTTCCCAGGTGATGGTCGCGTGTTTATGGCGCATTTAGGCCGTAGGTACTATAATTTCCTTGATAAAGGTATATAACTAACCTGGCTTGAACGAGCTCTGTGAAGCGCATTTGCATTATCTTAGCGCGCATTTAGCAGTTGCGTAACGCTGAATTTAGAGCCAATTGTCCCATAGTTTGAATTCCCTTTGAATTGTTTCCAGATAATTATATTATTGTTTAGTTATAGTAGCATATTAATTTAAATTTTAATTAAACGATGTAACTGTTTTATAGTATCCCATCTCAGACTAAATTTCAACGAATAAATGTAAATTAATCTAGACTAGTTTTTTTCACAGCTGCTTGACGCTGTTTAAAAAAAAACACGTCAATATCCATTATTTACGTTTTATAGAAATATTAAAAGAATCCTACAAGATTTAGAACAAACAAGAACAACAAGAACTATTAACTATACCTACTTGTTTGAATTTTTGATTCATTAAAAAGAATGATGACGATTCGCAAACGTTAGATAGAGACAAATCGCTTTCTACCACTTTCTCTATTAATGTGCTAGAGTAAATAGAACAGAATATATGAGTCAAAGTAAATTATTTTAAGGCTCGAGCAATAACTAAATATAAACGCGGTGTGATGTCATGAAATAAGTGTTACGTACAGCAAAACACGCGTACTAGTATGACATCAGTACCACCGACACAATCATCTGTTCGTTTAGTAAATTATGTTCACTGTTCCCACACGTATCTTTTGTGATTCACACTTTTTTTTCTCCTACTTCATAATTATATAGGTTAAATATATTAATCCTATCTATAAATTGAAATTTATTTTATTTGCGGAACTGACTGTACCCACTTTAAAGGAAATGGCGTATCACGTGTCGGTGTTAATTTGTTGTGCCTTCCAATAAAATTAATTACTGCTTCGATTTCATTGATTTTTCAGTTTAACCTAAACTCTTCGCAAAGTGTTTACTTTGATTTATAATTAATCCTCCACTTATTAGGCTTGGCTGCTAAGCTGCTATTCATAAGTTCAATTTCCAGTCACACCAATAGGTAAGTAGGTAGATTGTTGCGCTCTTAAAGCAACAAAGTGTAGAATATTAATTATTTAAAAACAAAGGAAAACATTGCACACCCGCGAATGTGGTATACCTACTGACAGGCAATTTAAAAGAACCGAGTTGGTATTTTTGAGAACAAATTCACTTTTTAGTTAATTTTATTTTCATTTTTCACACACAGCTCGAGTTTAATAAGTTTTTTAAAGCGGCTTACATAATATATTTTTAAAATATTATTTAAGTAATCTTGTGGATTGAATAAGGTCAATGAAAATAACAGACCATTATTAGGAATCAGGCGATCAGATCAAGCCTCTTTCACACTCGACAATGAGCTCGTATGTGGTAAGAAACCATATGTAGCTGGTGTACGTAGAACCATCCATTCAATTTTCAAACATACAATAATTTTTATTTTTATTTAAATTCAATAAGAGAAGAACAGAAGTAAAAAAATACGGCAGTGTGACGGTATATTTGATGGTAGAATCGCCTAAGAACAATATGTGCTTGAAAAATTAATGACATCGCAAACTGGGTTTAGCAGTCATTTGGACAGCCTGTCTGTCTACTGAAACATTATAAAAAGCCCCTTACTGTATTGAGATGGCAACACCTCAACTGGAATTATGTTCGCATACCTAATTTTGCAAAGCAGCCAAAGTACAGCCAAGGAGACAACGCAAACAATGTATACAAACCCGAACCATACTGTGTCTCCGTCCTATTCCTCGCACATAAAATGTCAGAAACGGTCGGCGCTATCTGCTTCATGGTACAGAAAAGCGATTTGTACAACACCTGGTCACCTTATATATATATATATATTTTTAATTAAAAAGCTCGTGTTATTAGGAAAAAGGCAAATACTTATTTTTATTGTTAAAAAAATGTTATGAATCCCAGAAAGTTTGTTTACACACTTTGCGTTTTCTCCGTTGGCTTTGCTTTAGAGTAAGCTCCGAAATATAGACCAAAATATAAACCGAAATTTAGACCAAGATAAAACTTTTTTACAACAACACCAGATAAGATTATATAATATACTCTTAAGCTATGCACGAAGTGATTGATAACAACATTGCTTTCAAAGAGATGTTCACTTTATTTGCTTACAAAAGATACAAAGTAAATGTTAGTCTCGTATGTTCCATTTTACTATGTCCGTATGTTTATAAATATTCGTTTGACGATGTAACGTTCTCATGTTGTTAAAAGTTACCGTGGAAAATATTATCACGGGAGTCTCTATAGGTATATAAATCTGATTAAATAAATCAAGAAATTTTAATTACTTAAGTTTCAAGAGCTTGTGTAATTTCGGGAAAACACTCTTATGTACAAGAAAACAGGAAAGCGAGCGTATAACATTAATGAAGCACAAATTTTGGCAGTTGTTTTATTTATATAATATATCTAATGTAAATGGTGGTAATATTAAATATCAATATCACGTACACCCACACCAATTACTGTCAATCATTGTGAAACTCGTTGTGAAAGAAATATTTTATGTCATTTCGGAGTTCAAATGGAAAATAGAATATAACAGATTCAGATTTTTTTTTCATTAATTTAGATTATTGAGAACTGCACAATTAATAGACTGCAATTCTGAACACATAAAACCTGACTTTATAGCCTCGCCATTGTCGAGCAAGCAAAGTTGAGTATCAATTCTATTATATTGCAATTGAAGCTTAGAATCTCTACTTTTAATTGAAAAAAAAAGTGTACCATCAGTGTACCGTCAGCCTTTATGTAAAAAAAAATGTTATACAACCATTCTTAACAATTCCAATACGAAATTGTTATAATTAATAACAAAGTTATTATTTGGTTCGTAGTTAGTAAATGTTTTGTGAGATGAGAAAATATTAAAGATTCTATTGAATATCTCCTATAATAAAAGTGATAGACCTCGCTTAAATACTTGATCCAATGTCGTCATTATAAGTTATTTATATCTATAACTTGTAACACAAATTATTAGAGCGACGCTTAATTTGCAAGCAATGTCACTAGTATAGTTCACTTGGCGCGTTTCAATCGAACTAGGCGATTTAGTTAATGTACCTCATTTTCCCCAGTGAAATTCTCCAAACGCCAATCGCTAAAATTATCTACTGGATGAATATATAAAGATTTTAAAGTAGGATTCTATAGGAAAATCAAAATTTTCTTTCCTATCAATTTTTTTTTCTCCTTTCTTAATAATCTGCAAACAGTCTTCCAGACTTTAATCAGATTCGTTGAACGATTTTATGTCTTTCAGAGAGAGCGGGCCAACGCCCGATCTTCTCCATCACAGAATCTGCTTCCTTTACAGCCTATCAGTTCTTACATCAACATTAAGCGATTGAATGGTGAGGCTATTTGGGTGTCGTTTAAGGCGCTCAGCATGTTTTTTCCTGTACCTTTCGATCTGATCAGTGACTGTTGGGATGTTCAAATATTCGTGGATTTCGTCATTTCTAGAAAACCATGGAGCGTCGGTGATAGTGCGCAGGATGCAGTTTTGAGCACGTTGGATTCAAAGTATGTTGCTATAGAACCTTAGAAACTTTAACTTTCGTTCTTGATTGATAAAAACACCTTTGGCAAATGCTTTCGCTGTTGTTGGTCTTGCGACGATCCAAGTACTCATCCGATTACGAGGCCTAGGAAGAATTCCTTATCGTTATTTGCGAGTGGGTATTTTGCGCGCAGGCTGCCTTCCTTGGATATGGCAGCCGTTTCTTAGACCGGAATCGAAACCTGATTCTGATATGATTTAGAATTCCATAATGTCAACAGTCAAACTCAAATGTGTAGGAAAGAAATCGTGATTTCCGATGACTCCCTTGATCGAACCTCATAAGATAGATGTTAAAAATAAAGTGTAGGGGCACACCCTTGTGAAGTAAGAGGGGTCGTAGTCAAAAAAACAAAAAGGGAATCGTTCATGGCGTTGTCTGTCAGAATAAAACCCAATATACAGGTTTGACTACAAGTCCCACAAGAAAATTCACTGAGTTCGGGAAGTGTATCTTTCTTTGGGGAGTTAAGTGTTATGAACATTCAAGGTACCCAATATTTCTAGCGTAATTTATTACCAGCAGCATGAGTTTTAGGCAAATGTAATCAATGCAACCAATTTTATGGAATAACAAGAGAATTAATAAAAAAAGAGATTACGCGCAAGTGCCCTTCAATCAAGTGAAGCGTTGAGACAGCCAAGCGATTAATTAAACCGCTAACGATATATTCTCGATAAAAGTTCAATGCATTCATTACACAATATGGTGAACTTTATCACGATACCAAGTTATAAATATTTACAAGCAACTTTCTAACAATAGATGATACAATAACGTACATCTCCGTATCAAACTCACTAGGAGCAATGTCTCTTTGTATACAATTACACCTCCGTCACTGTTGATATGTGTTGTATATCAACTCTTTATTAAATACAAGTGAATGTCACACATACTCAAGTATGTCATTTGGATAAAGGGAAGGTACCTACTATTCCAAAAAATGTATTACTCGTGAGAAGACAATACAATCGCCGTCACATTATTTTAATTCCGACATTTATGGTACCGAATATTTTCATAACCTCGGAATTATTCTCGGAATGCGGGGGTTGTATAGGTTGTATATATACCTCTGTGCCGTTACCTACCGCAGAGTCGAAGCTCACTTCCCCCTGACACCCTTGCTCGTGTGGCCGCTCATCTCCACGCATTAAGGGTAGACGGCCCAAAGGGGTGTCCGACTGAAATTTCCGCAATAATCGCGGCAGGCTAAGCCGGGAGTTTACTCTTCCGGACGATTGCAGAGAGCGGTTACTAGGCCGGCCGCGGTTACCGGGTCTCCACCATCCTCCACATAACCACGATTGCAGTATTCTGCCAGGCGGTCTTTCCCTGTCGTAGAGCTCCGTCTTCACGTGAGTTGTCCAATTACCACTGAGCGACAGAGCTATCCGAGAGAATCCGCCCGCTGCGACCCGCACCGGTCTTCGTACGCAGAATCGAGAGCCATACCTCGGTCCGACGCACGCGCACTCTCAACGGCGAAGCCGAATTTTTAACATATCACGTGTATGTATGTAAAATTATATGATACTGAATACATTGGGCTCAGTATATGCGGTCCATGTCTTGATAGTGAGTCAATAATCTTTCCAAAATGCCAAAAGTGTGTGTATTTTCCAATGGAGCTTTAAATAAAAATATTTATTTTAAATATTTAAATATTAAACTTTCGTTTGAAGTTCATTTTACATCTAAATAGTTAATTTATTTTGCGACCTAAATAACGCGAAACTCATTACAGTAATTACGTGTTTAGCGAACTACTAGAAACCATATAAATTTGGAGGCGAGCTTTATTGAGCTTTATTCTAAGGGGTGGACAAATGTTTTTTAATCGTTAGTAAATTGTAAAAAACAAGATCCAGTCAAGATGGAAAGATTACCATCAGCTTTTTATATTATCTAAAATAGCTGGGCACTAGGAACTACGTCCACGTTGAAAAATAAAAAATAACGTGCAACTCAATATATCTTTATGTTATTGCTGATATTTATTAAACGTAAAGCAAGTTAATAAATTTAATAAATATTGGATTTAAAACACAATTTTGGTTTAGAATTGATTTCATTTTCCCACTGTTTTTGACTAATAAAATGTCGGCCTTTACGATGTCATCAGTAGGTAATTAAAAAAAAGTAAAAACTCAAAAGTACAATTATTATTACTTAATTTTATTACACAGTAGGTAAAGTAAAAATTCATTGTTAAAATGATTAAATAACCGTTTTTTATTGCACTTACCATACTTCATGATGGAGTTGATTTGAATGTATCTGAAAAAAAAAAGAAAGAAATTTAAATACTGGACAGGCTGACAGACACCTACATACATTTCCCGCATCGGTTTAATAATAATCAACCGACGAGTTATCCTGGAAATTAATTTTCACGTATCACGTTTCCATATAATTAGAAGCATTGATCAAATTAACGTAATTTGCGTGGGCGCTCACTGAGCAAGTGATTTCACAACTAGCTTATCAAGTGACAAGGGGAGGAGGGTGGTGCCCTGAATGACTCAAATTATTATTTGTTATTAGTGGCTCGACTCGGTTTTGACTGAACAAAGAAAATGGTACAGTCAGCGTCATTTTATTGTATTTGATGATTTGTAATTGAAAGTTTATAAAAACACAACTGTTGCCCGCGACTTTGTCCGCGTTTAAAGTCGTTTCTTTTACCCGAGAAAATGTCATTGATTTTTACAGGAAAAACGTCTTGAAAATTATTGAAAAGTTCCACCCACAACTAATGAAATTCGGTTGTTTATTAATTTATTATATTCCGTATATCATAATAAAACTGGCACTTTAACATATTTTCCGTCAATTTTACATATACCTAGTTTATAATTTTCTTATTTTATGCTTTTTTAGAAACTAATAAGTTAAAGAATATTCTGGGAAGTTAAGGGTTCAATCAAATTAAATGCCGTGTTCTCTCCAAAGACAAGATGGTTGTCCCATTATTGATAGGAATTATTGATATGAAAAACAAATTGTCTACTTAGAAACAGAATGCCCAATGACGGACATAGGCCTCATCCGTAATTTTAACGTAGGACCAGTCAAAGGCAGGCTGGATCCAGGGTTAACCTGCAGCTCTTATTAAGTCGTCAGTCCAAGTCCACCACCAGTGGATGTACAACTTACGCTGCATTTACTGGTCTGTGGAATTGAGAACATTCCGGTCTTGGTGGCCGTCCGCACCCAGTATACAAGTTTGGCCTATTCCCATTTCAACATACTAATCCTCAAAGTTTTGTGTTAAAACAAATAACATAATAAATAAATAAAGATGTACAGCTCTATCCATGAAACTATGCAATGGTACCAAGGTTTACAAAGACATTGCACCAAGGGCCAGTCTCAGAAGTCACTTTTTTCAAAACAGAATTAAAAATTTGTTACCATAAATAAATGACAAATATAAATTTCAAATAGAAACTTATTTAAATTCTTCTCTTATAAGTACTCCAATATGATCTTGAAAATAATAAATTATTAATCTGCCATTGTTTTGAAAGCTATTATTGGCTGGACACAATGACAAAATAAAAATTTTATAGCAGTACCATGCCTAAGTAATGTGATTAATGTAAATAAGCATAATTAATGACAATTAAAAGAAGCTATATTTTTCTGTTAGTTACATGTAGAAAAATATATTCATCTGGGTAACATTCAACAAACTAAACCGAATGCAGAATAGAGTTCATTTCTCACAACTACAATTGAAATTTTTATAATTTATTATGCTGTTTAGAGTACAATATGAGGAAGTGAGTAACTTGGTAATAAAGATAAATTATAAAAAAAAATGATAAATCTAAATTTAAAAAAAATCAAAACTCGTCTTTTTATCCTTTTTCATAAATAATTTTCATTCTCATTACCTACTATAAAAACGTGAAGGATAAATAATATTTCTCAGAAATAATTAACAATAAAATAAAATTCATTATGAATAACTATATTGAAATAAATAAATTCAATATTTATTGAATATTGTCATTTGAGAAATGGCATTTAAGAAATATTATAATTTAGAATATTAATAAAATCTAAATTGTAATAATGTAAAAATATAAACTTCTTTAAATCAAAATTGCTATCGATTCATAAGTAAATATCATAATTTTAATGTTTATAATTTTTCAAAAGGAATGTGTGCGATTAAATAGTGTAAGAATTTTTCAAATAGTGGTGCAGTGGTACCGAACACTCCGCATAATATAAACACATTTTTATAAATTGCTTCTCTTTCTCTATAGATTGAAAATATCTTAATTTAGCTATTTTAATCTCTATATTGAAATAGCCAAATTAAATAATTATCTACTAAGAATTTTAGTTCTTAAGTAATTAATAATTTTAAAGTAATTCTTCTGCCATCATAATTATTTTAAAATTTATAAGACCCCTATTGCAACACAGCTACAACAACTATGTAGGTAGTATTTCAAGTAAAAAGAAAATACTCACCGCAGAAATTTGCCTGCCTTTCAGGTTCCAAATTCTTATTCACAAATCTTAATGTCCTTAACACAGATTAAGCATAAACAAACACTACATATACTTAAATAATAAAAGTAACACTTTTACAACTTAACAATAATATAGGTACTTAACAATAGGTAAACTAAAAGTAATATTTAATTGATCTGTCTTGACAAAACTGCAGTAATAAGAATTTAATTTTAAAGAAATATACTGCCTAAGAATGTTAGAATGCAATTTTACCTCATAAATAATTTTATTTATGTTTTTTTAAACCTAAACAAAAACAGTAAAATAGAAGAATTTATATATTATTTATTATTTTATATACATATCTAGTTAAAATACAATTTTAGTATTTTTTTTACCTACATTGCGTAAAATTCACATTTCACACTCAGACTACTTTAATTAGAATTCTGATAACATTTCTTTTTTTATTAATGTTTTCTGAGAATTGACAATTAAGACAAATTGTGTAGTATCTCTCACTGCATTTCGTAAAACTCTAACGCCATATTTGCGAAAATTGTGGACACAGATAAAGAAATACTTCTTCGAGTTTCTTTTTTTAAATATCTTGTGGCTTGGTTATAGTTTATTTGCCAAAAAACATTAAAATTTTAACACTTGTAATTATTTTTCATGGAATTATATTAATAATTATTAACTATTACTATTAGAATGGGGTTTACAAAAGATAGTGTAAGAGTGTTCAAAACATTTTTCCTTCTGTAATTCATTGATTTTGCAATAACACCACAGGGCAAGTATTCTTACACAAAATTTTATTTCTGTTCGTGTCTCAAAAATTAATAAAATAAAATAAAAATATTAGGTACCTATTTATTATACAAGTTCTGTTATAAAAGTCTTCTGTTTAACTGAATTAATTTTATTTTACCCTGACCAGTGGCGTAGCGTGGTCTAATATAGACGTGGGCAAAGTCGCATCAGCGAGGCCCCTTTTGTTTCATTTCCAAGATCTACCCAATAAAACTATCTTACGAAATATACTTATGACGTTCAAATAAGCGAGCGAGGCTACCGTTCTACACTAGACGCAACAATTAAAGGATATAAAAAAGTTGCAAATTTTTAGGTGATTTTCAACAGGCTGTAACTTCGAAGAAAATGGTCGTACAGTGCTCGTTTAAAAAGGAAATTGTAGTAGCTTCAAGTCTCTAGTTTTTGAATCTGAGCTTTAAATATTTTTCTCGTTAGCGGTTTATAAGTCATCTTCAGAAAACCAACGAAAAAAAATTGGCAAAATTTTTGCTCATCTTGAAATCGCTGTAAAAACAGTAACATTTTTTTTTGTAATGGCACTATACAGTTGTTTTAGATAGTTTAATTCCCTATAACTATAACTTGACCTCCTTATAAGCTGTATACGATGATTTGTCACTATTTTATCGTCGATCAAAGCGAAAAAGTCACATTTGACTTTAATAATTAATTACTCGGGCAATAATGGTCATGCAGAAAATTAAAGTAAAGTTTTGTAAACTGCAAAACATTTCCTACAAGGAGCTTAAATCGGATTTTGATGAAAAATTTGTGTTCATACTGAAAATGTTGACCGAAAAAAAGGTAAAAAACTGCAAATTTAAGGATATTTGGATAACTTGCAATAACTTTGCAAATAATGCAGTTACGAAAAATCTTCTTAGCCCTCATCCTTGTCACATGGCTGGTTGTTGGCCAAGAGCAAACCCATCTCTAATAAAAAAAAAAGACTCGCTACATACATATAGCCACAAAAACTTAAAACTATAGTAAATTTTTGATTTGGCTTGTGTTCATCATACAAATGTCAAAAGATTTGATAGTTAGTCTGTGACTCTGCCTATATACTCTGCACAAAAGGTGAATGTCAATTGGATGTTGACACTTGACACTTACGTGATCTGTCATAGGGATATATTTAATAGGGCTGTAAAGACTCCTGGCCGGCCATGACCGCCTCCTCAAGTCCCTCAGTCGGGTGAGGGCAGCCCTTGACTAGCTCAATGGCTACCACCACCCGAATTAAACCTTCCTCCTTGTCGTTAGCGTTCTTCAACGCTCACGGCATCCGATCCCAGAAGACCGAAATCCAACATTTCCTCACATCCCACCAGATCGATGTGATGTTAGTGCAAGAGACCCTCTTGAAACCCAGCATGCGCGATCCGCGTATACCTCAATACCTCATTGTCAGAAATGACCGCGTCACCAGCCGTGGAGGAGGCACTCTCATATATTACAAGAGGTCTCTTCACTGCATCCCTATCGACACACCACCCCTTACCAACATGGAAGCCTCAGTCTGCCGTCTCGCTATGATCGGCCATCTGCCCCTAATCATAGCATCTGTCTATCTCCCTCCCGACAAGCGGCCATTGAAAAGGGATCTCGAATCCCTCTTCAACCTAGGCCCCTCTGTCATTCTGGCAGGGGACATCAATTGTAAACACTCCCGCTGGAACTCCCACAGCACCAATCCTCACGGAAGAATACTTGACCTATTGACCGACAAACTGGACTTTGACGTCATTGCCCCTATGACGAACACGTACTTCCCGTTTCAACATAACCACCGACCAGACATCCTAGACATTGCCCTACTCAAGGACGTGTCACTACCCTTTGTCTCCATCGAAACCGCCCTTGAGTTAACCTCAGACCACTGCCCGGTAATACTCAAACTTGGACGGCAGACCGACCGCTCACGCGACACCACCTCCGCTATAGACTGGACGAAATTACAAAAGTCCCTAGGGAAACTCTCCCCACACCTAGACCAAATCCCCGACACCCTCGACGGGCCGGAAGTCATTGATGAAGCAATCAGAGCGCTCAGCGGCCACCTTCACGATCGCATTAGCGAATCCTCTAAGGAGGTCCCGGCGGCGAACGATCGTCGTCTGGAACTCCCCGAGGACGTGAGGAGGCTGTTGAGGGCTAAGAATGCGGCTATTCGTGCCTACGGCTCGTTTCCCTCACCGGAGAACCGTTCTCGTCTACGTCATCTACAACACCGCGTTAGATCGCGCATCGCCGAACTCCGCAACGACCAATGGAGCCGCCTGCTATCGGACATCTCGCCTTCACACCTGGCGTACTGGAAGCTAGCAAGATCGATGAAGACGGAAACCTACATCTCCCAAACCCCCCCACTGACCCGACCAAACGGCCCTCCCGCGTTTGACGACGACGAGAAGGCCGAATACCTTGCCGACTCCCTCGAGGCCCAGTGCTCGCCCAGCCTCCAACCGGTCGACGCTAACCACGTCGCCCGTGTGGAGGAGGAGCTAGCACAACGGTCTCTCCAACCCCCCGTGGACCCCGTAAACCCAGTCTCTCCCGACGAACTACAGTCCTTAATCCGACAACTGAGCCCTAAGAAAGCGCCCGGCATAGACCGGATCACCAACAAGCTCTTAAAGCGATTTCCACCCCTTTTACTCTCTCTCCTATTATGCATCTTCAATGCAGCCTTGCGCGACCGCATCTTTCCAGCCGCCTGGAAGGAAGCCATAGTCATCGGCATTGCAAAGCCGGGCAAGGATAGAACCCTCCCCTCCAGCTACAGACCAATAAGCTTACTGAGTTCCATCGGTAAGCTTTACGAAAGAATACTACTGACACGACTTTTAACCTACATAAACACCAACAACCTGCTCATCGACGAGCAGTTTGGTTTCAGAGCCAAACACTCGTGCGTACAACAAGTCCATCGACTTGCCGAGCACATTCTCATTGGCTTTACGACCGGCAGTAAAGGCATTGGCACCGGTGCCGTCTTCTTCGATGTGGCGAAAGCCTTCGACAAGGTCTGGCATTCCGGGTTGATATACAAGCTATATCAACTCGGAGTGCCGGAGAGCCTCGTACTCATAGTACGGGACTTTCTGACCGATCGAAGCTTTCGCTACAGAGTTGAAGGCACCCTTTCAACCCCCCGCCCCCTAAGGGCAGGCGTTCCTCAGGGTTCAGTTCTCTCACCCACGCTCTACTCACTGTACACTAACGACATTCCCCGCACGCAGGGGGTCGAGTTGTCTCTCTTTGCAGACGACACGGCCCTCTACTTCTCTCACCGAAACCGAGGTCTTGTAACCCATAAACTCCAAACCGCCGTGACCGCTCTCGGCGATTGGTTTCAGAAATGGAGAATAGAGGTGAACCCCGAGAAGAGTGCAGCAATGTACTTCTCCCGGGGACACTCACTTCTAACTCCTCGCGTTCGTTCAAAGCCCGTACCATTTGATCGAGCCTTACTCGGTCAAATCACTCTCCAGGGCCGCGTAATCCCTTGGGTCCCTCAGACCAAATACCTCGGTGTTACACTAGACCAAAGACTCACCTTCGGTCCCCACATAAAGCGTGTCAGGGACAGGGCAGCGTTCGTCCTGGGTCGCCTGATGTGCCTCCTAGGCAAGCGGAGTCCAATGGCCCTTAGAAATAAGGTGACATTGTACAAAGTATGCATCAGGCCAATCATGACGTATGCTAGCGTTGTCTTTGCGCACGCTGCACATACACACATAAATTCCCTCCAAATTATCCAAAACCGATTCCTGCGAAGAGCCGTGGGCGCCCCATGGTTCGTTCGCAACGTAGACCTCCACCACGACTTTGACCTTCCCTCCATTGTCAAGTGCATCAAGGACTTCGCCTTGAAGTACTATGACAAACTTCCTCATCATCCCAACCCACTCGTGGCCAGCTCCCTTATATACACCCCGGACAGTGATGACACTCTATCTCATTTCAGAAGAAGACCCCGACACATCCTTTTAGACCCGGATGACCCCATCACTGCAGCAAACGCGGCGCTTGCTGGTGATGACCCCGACGCACAACTGCCCCGACATCGCCAAAGGAGAGGACGACCGCCGCGCGACTCCGCACCACCGAGGCGCGACCAGGACCCAGCGCCTGCGAGGGACCTCCCGGCCCGGGGACCGCTTGTAACTGCAGTGGCTCAGGCCGCTGTAGTCGCAAGTGGCCCTACAGGGCTAGCCGGTCCCTCATAATTAAGTTAGTCTTAAGTACTTTTTTACTTGTAAGGGCCGGGCGCTTCTCGCCCCCCCGACGCCCGGTGACGGTTCCAAAGTCCCTTACGGACTGAACCATACCCATCTCGAGTTGGAGTTTTAGTGCGGTAAGAATCCCACATAACCTTTATGCCAGTTGCATTGCATGCGGCATCTGTCATAAGGTACTTTTTGAAAGTTTCTTCGCTCGTAAAAAAAAAAAAAAAAAAAAAAAAAAGCAGCCAGACAGGTTTAGTTTGTGTACACTAGTGGGCAATCAATATCCTCTACATAATCTCTGGTAGCGTGGATATCGATGTCACAAATCAAATAAAATCAATACAACAAACAAATAAAGACAGTTTAGAAACAGTTTTACTATTACAGATAAATTAAAATATAATGCTGATATGGGTATGACAATGATAAACATTCTATTAACTTTAATTATATTTATGAAACAATTTTTAAATTAAAATAACTTTATTCTCTACTCAACAGATAACCAGAAAAATCTAAAAGACTTCCTCGAAGAAGCTGAACTACAACAATATTATGAATTGTTCAGGTAAAGATAGAATATAATATCTTCTCTAACCCTTACAAAAGTTCAATTTATTATAATTTAATCCCTTCTAACAATTTGATTGGGGTGTTAACTTATTAAATTTACCTAAAACATTAAGAAATATACATTTTTGTTTTGTCTCAATTTGTTGTGCCTGGACTCATTTGATGCTGTGTGCCATGCTTTATAAATGCATTTATATATTTTGCTAGTTTTTGCCTGCGATTTCGGCCACGTATCTTTACAGATTATATTCTTGGTGTTAATTCTGGTGTATAAACTATTACAGTAAAATTTAATTAAAATAGGTTTAATACTTTAAGTTTTGAGTCAAAAAGAAACATCCATCCACTTAACAAACTTTGGCATTGACTATAAAAAAAAAGTGGTAGCATTGACTTAAGAATACTGGGATGTTTTCATGTTACTTTAATAAGTAAAATGTGATAAAAGATTTCATTACTGCAAAGGATAAAGATTCAGTTTTAATTTATTATTCTTAATTTGGTTAGGAATTCACATTCAACAAGTAAGAATCAATCAAGAAACCTCTAAAGTGCTCTTTTTGACTTTAAATTTGGGATATTTACTATGTTTGTTAAGGTTTCACATTATTGTAGAAGCATTTGCATTGTCTTAATTATACAGAAGTCTAGAAGACCTAAAAGCTATTTCCCTTCGTTTGATTCATATTAAAATACAAATTTCCGACTTTTCCCCGTCGATGTTTGAATGATGATTGGTTAGTTATAGATGACTTGAATAGCCTTCTATTGCAGTATTAGTATATCCTCAGCATGTAGGTAGGAAAAAGGAATATATTATAATAATATGTCGTCAACATATTGCTGTGCTGTGTATATGTATTGGTTCTTTCTCAAGACAAATAACAAAACCTTGGCCTACATAAGATCCGACTTCTGCGCAAGACACATCTCAGTGTGCACAAATTTTGCACATTTTGTTTTTTTCCTATTTAAAAGAAGATATTTTTATTATATACAAAGCCAGCGAGAGTATTGTTCAGTCTTGTTTATACACTAATATTTTTTTTTAATAAACTGTTACATGCCTTAATATTCCTATTCCTTCCGAATCTCTTATACTTAACCCTATTGTATTCGCTAGCGTAGTTGTAGAAACTGTAGCGTTCCATGTGTTATAGGCGAAGGTTGCCACGTGCCATTAAGTGGACTGTCAGCCTATCTGTCTACCTTAACATTAAAAAAAATAACAAATATCGTGGGATTTTTGTCCATGACAAAATGTGTATTGAATTATTATGAATACCTACTGTTTTATTTCAGGGATATATTGAAGGTGACAAAATTGTCACAATTGAAATTTGTAGTGACTGAAGATTTGGCCCAAATCGGGCTTTCCAAACCAGAGCAGAGGAGATATAAAAAAAATTACTCAAAGTATTTTCCAAATCCTTACATTTCAAAAATAAAGAAGTTCTTAACCACCAATAAACATAGTGATGTGGTAAGCATGAATGTGATGTAATTTTTATTGTCGGGTGACCCATTGGATTTGTTATATGCATTTATTTTGATGCGGGAATTTTACAGAAACTTGGAAATAATGTTATTTAATTTTATAGTTTTATATTTTTATAGTTTCAGAATTTCACTAATTATTATAAGTATTTTTCTTTACAAAAAATATTAGAGTTGTTAGTATGTAGGTATGTATTTGTTATTGTAGCAAATGGCATGTTACTTGTCTATCAGTATAATAGGAATAGGATTATATAAATAAAGAGTGATTGTTCCCAGGGACACAATTAAAACAAAACAAAGTACAACACACTCTTGTTTAACACAAGAGTTATTGTTTAACAATTTATTATATCAAAAGTTATATTTAATTTATATTTCATGAATAAATTAGATGTTTTTTTTTTTCATTCTTTTAATATTCTTTCATGTTCTTTTAGTGTTCACCTGGTCACAGTTCTTTGCCAATTGAAATACCGCCATTCCCAGAGAATAATGTAAAAGTTCCTACTAAACATATAATACCAGTGGAGGATATAACAATAAATAAGGAATTGGGAATGGGACAATTTGGTGTCGTGCAACAAGGTACATGGACTGCTGGGAATCAAAGAGTGAGTATTCATTCTTTTACTATATTAATAAATATTATATAAAAAATTTGATTTTTGTTTCAATTTTCGTCACGATTTTTATTTTGAAGTAAAGCGTTGTTGGAACAAATTTAAAATGTTTCTCTACTTATTCTCAAAATACAGTTATAGATTATGTACATTTTTGATGTATTTTTAATAACTAAATATAATATTTTCCATTTTGACCATATTTTATTAGAAAATATGTACTTTCATTGTGTGTAAGTATTTATTAGAGACAACTTCTTTAGCATACTTATTAATAATTTTCTATGTAGAGATTCAAGTTAACGAAAAATATTGGACACACGAAAAAAATTTAGACCAGTTAAAATTATTTTTTAACCGACAATTGTTTCCTAACAAAGTAAATTAAATATTTATGACATAAACTAGTTGAAACATAATTTACAATGAAAAGAATTTCAAACATAATTATTACAAAATAATAATAAGGCATTGTGTTTTCTTCTAATATTGTCATGAAACAATGTTGCTTCTAAAGAGTTTTTTTTATTATATATAAGTCAATACTTATAATAAATCCTAATGTAATGTAATGTGGTTAGGTATAGTTTTAACTTTTAGTTTTTAAAAGAAAATAAATATACTTAACCTTAACCTACTATAAGTTAACATTTCTTGATAGGAATTCTTTTTTATTTCAGCTGCAAGTAGCAATAAAATGCTTAGGAAATGAACGGATGACGTCAAACTCAACGGAATTTTTAAAGGAAGCTGCAGCAATGCACACTATTGAACATCCCAATATAGTACGACTTTATGGTGTTGTATTGCATTTGGATTCATTGATGCTGGTTAGTTAAGAGTTATGAAATACCTTTTGTGTTCCAAACAGTTTATAATTTTTACATTCATAAACATAATTCCAATATAATTGACTTGATTTTTTTCTGATCTGGAGTTGTTATAAAAAATACTAATTCATAAGAAACAACATAATGCCGTAAATCATCGATGTCCGTAAAGGAGTTGGAGGAAGTTTGAGACTAGCTTAGAAATCATAAAGGAAATCAAACATTCGTTTCTCATACTTGAAAACTTTTAAAAAGATGTATTTTAATAGAGTAATTCACATCAAAAATTGAAAATTACTAATAATTCTTACTAATATTATAAATGTGAATGTGAGTTTGTTTGTTTCTTTGTTTGTTACGCTTTCACGCAAAAACTACTGAACCGATCAACATGAAATTTTGCATATACGTTGTCTGGGACACCAGAAAGAACATAGGGACCTTTCATCCAGAACGCGGACGAAGTCGCGGGCACCAGATAGTTAATATTATAAAAGATAAAAATCTAGCCTTTTTATGTTTATTTCTATTTTAGATAACATAATAATCGTGTACATATTAATGGTAACATAAATGGCTCCCTCAAAATACAGGCATAACAGGCATTTAGTGTGGGTTAATATTTTTTTGTTTTATATATGTACGACTACGTAAGAGGATTTATTGCTTTTCCAGACATCTTACGTCGAATCACATTGGTAAAGGTCGAAATCTGTATATTGTTTAGGGATAAAGTGAGATAAAAAAATCAATATTTGCAAGTCCGCTACATCACGACTCGTTGTGCACAGTCGTTGAATTATTAAAGTGTTTATTAATGCGCTATGAATGTGAAGGTTACATTTTCATACTGTACCTACTGTATTCTTTTTTTAGGTGACTGAGCTAGCACCCCTTCGTTCGCTATTGGAGTGTTTGCGCGAAGTCTCCCTGCGTATGAGTTTTCCAGTGCCAAATCTGTGCGACTTCGCTGAACAAATATGTGATGGAATGACTTACCTCGAAAACAAAAGACTGATTCATAGGTAAGTATCACAATTTACTTGAATTTTTTTTCGTTTCACCTTCAAATGAATGTAGATATATTAGGTCAGTTTAAAAAACAGTGCTAGATGGGGTGCCCAAACAAATGCGAAACTCAGTCCAATATCTTAGACCACACACGAGGACTTTGCCAAACATGTAGGTAAGGATTATTATGATCAAGGGCCCTCCAATCAGTTTATTCACGCATCAATTTCATGGTATTATTTCACGGCAGCCTCCTGTAAGGGAGTAACTTATGTCGCCGGGATACTTAAGTAGGCTGCTCAGTTTTAAAACCTTGATTCTTTTAAGTTTTATGTAGGACGGTGAGTAGTTGAAGAATAAAATAAAATAAAATATGAATTTACAGATTTATTTTAATACTTTACAGGGACTTAGCCGCAAGGAATATTTTAGTATTTACAAAGGACAAGGTGAAAATATCTGATTTTGGACTGTCGCGTGCATTGGGCGTTGGAAAGGATTATTATCAGACGAATTATAATGTAAATCTTAAATTGCCTGTTGCTTGGTAAGTTTCATTTGCAAGTTATTATATTTAACATAGGTATACGGTTTTTGTGTAAAAAAATGAAATAAATATGTGTCATAGAAAATTGTAATTTTACTCATGAAAGTAAAATAGGTACTTTACCAAGGTGCTTTTGATCGGTCAAATAGGGCAAATCAATAGATAACTAAATCTAAATTTTCCATTTGCTTATTTAAATTTATGTTATAAATTATTTTTGAATATAAATTTGATCAGGAAAAACTTTATGAAGAAAACGGGTGTATTTAATTTTATACTTGTATGAAATACTTGTCTTGGTTTGCCTCATTCTGTTTCTCCCTATCTTGTAGGGTACCCAACCCAACCCAGAATTTTGAAGTTTTGCACTAATGGAAAGGAATGATAAATCTCCCAACGTTTTGTGAACGAAATCATCGCCCAGAATATAATTTTCATATTTATGTAAATAAAGAACAACCTACGTATGTAGTTTTTTGCATTGAAATGAATGCAATTTTAAAAATAACATCTTGTTCAGTTCATGCATATTACATGAACATATTGTTTGCTCGGTCTCTTCTTGTTGCATATAAAAGGATTTTATTATGCGAATTGCATTTCAGGTGTGCGCCTGAATGCATTTTATATTTACGATTTACGTCAGCAAGCGACGTATGGGCGTTCGCCGTGTGCCTATGGGAAATGTTTACATATGGATTTCAGCCTTGGGCCGCTTTTTCAGGACAACATATACTCGAAGCTATAGACGAACCCAATTTTCAGGTCGGTTTCGGTTGGACATAGTAAATGTTTTTTTTTTTAATAATATCAATAATTAAGCTTGGCTACAGTGGATAAAATTTTAAATTATAATTGAAGTATGAGCTCTTCAAACAGTTTAATCGATTTTTAGATACAAGAGAAATAGTGTTTTACTTACAATATATTTCTTTTTTAATGAAAAGATTCGGCAATGCATTCTCTACATTTGATGAATCTGAAAGATTCCCAACAAATTTCTCTACTTTTTTCGTTGTTTCAAACTTCCCCATCATACCTTTCTAGAAAACTGAACTTTATTTAACTTATCTTCCTACTAAGTAAATATAATCTTTAATATAATTTTAAATGAATTTCATATTTTTAAAATATTATATTAAAATGTAAAATAACGCAAACTTTTATAATAATTGTGTCACACTCGTACAAAAGAAAAAAAATTGTACTTGATTTTTCGTTTCCTCCAAACACAGTAACAATGAGTTAGGCTATCATTTCAGAGATTGGAGCGTCCGGAATGTTGTCCCGAAGCATATTACACTACTATGTTAGAATGTTGGGCCCATGATCCCAAAAATCGACCTAAGTTTAAAGATTTGAGACTTAAACTAAGAGAGATTAGTCCAGAACAGGTTAGTGGTTAAATAGATGTAATACATTACTTAGATGTATGTAAGTTATTGTATCGGTATATTTTTAGTGACCGACGGAAGCTTCGGCTTCGGCTTCGGCCACTTCGGCCAAAAATACCACCATCGGCCCAAAATCCGGCCGAACCCGAAGGTTTTAATTATGAAGAGAAGGCTATTTAGCGAACTTCACTTAATTAATGTGATCTAATAATAAAATATTATAATTATAAGTGGTTGTAGATAATACAGTAATTATATGACTATTTATAATTATCGGAATGGTTACTTTAATTTTTAATTTTCTAAAATTTTCAAAACTGCAATTGACCAATATTTATTAAAAAAGTGAGTGAGTTTGTTTATTTAGTTTCGCATTATTTTTTTTGACGAGGAGAAATCCGATTACAGATTCCCTACCGCTGGCTAGGCGATAGGGATATGTGGGGGTCGCCCAGCACCTGATGTTAGCGGCATTGGGAATACCCACTAAAACTCCCCGGTGCCTCCTTGCCCTGTGAGCGCCTCGGCAGAGCGAGGCAACTAACTCCGATCCACCCCCAGGGCAGCCTAGCCATTACTGGCTAGGCTATCGCCAAAGAAAGTGATTGCCCGGAGACACCCAGGCAATACCCACGCGAAGGACGGGATCTTGTGCAGGCACACACAGCTAGCCAACCATGTGCGCAAGGTCCCCCTAGGCCACCTACAGAAGACGGGCTTGGTATGCCCGCCTTCTCTAGACAGCCAGTCCTCAAAAAACTCCAATGACGGGAGGGAGCCCGCCTCTCGAAAATCCGCACACAACCTGGTGTGCGGAAACAAACGATATCATTAGGCCGCACTCCCAACTGCGAGAGGGAGCCCGCGAGGGTTCCCTCCCGCGAGCGCTTCGCTACGGACTCCCGCTTGGTAGCCCGCTCGGAACGCTCGGTTGTACGCCTCCTTAGCACCCGAGGCCGGGCCAAGGCCAATGGTGAGCCCTCCCACCGCGACAAGGTCCCGGCGTACCCAGGGGGGATCTAGTTTCGCACTAGTCGAGAAAAACAAAGACTGATTGATCGATTTGAAAAATTGTTTTCTAATATTTCAGGTTCAAGCAACAGTAAACTACAAAAAAATAGATGACAGGAGACGTACCAATCAACTTGAATATAAATCTGGACAAATTATAACAGTCTTAGGAAAAAGGTGAATATATTTATTTCATTTAAAAATAAAAATAAAGATTATAAAATAAAAATAATGAAATAAAACTAACAAAAAGATAGTTCTTAAACTATGTAAGTATACCTAAGTAATTTTGAGTCGGCTTTTTTTAGTTTTCTTGTTTGGCGCGAGTTATTAAGGTTAAATAAAAAAGGTTTATTATTTTTTGCTTTTTAGTTTTTTCGGCGGTTTAATTTTTTTGTTAAAAAGTTTTTTCTTCTATAAGCTCATACACCGTGGTTCGGCTTAACCCCTTCTAAAGAGCTAACAGTTTCTGCTTACGCATTGGATTCGTGTCTTCACAGCTTTTACAGTGCTGGAGTCCTAACAGTACGAGGGCCGACCACTTTATTAACGATAAACGAATATTTTGGTTATATTCAAATTTTTAAGTAGTTCCAATGCACCGATAGGTCTTTTTAAGCGTCCACTCCATATTTAAAAATAAATGAAAATCGTAGTAATATTTGGCAATGTTTGCCTACTTGTGTACCTACATATTTAGAAAAAAACAGAAATTACTTTCTTTGCAAACTCTTTCCATATGCCGTTAGTCTTTTTTTAGCTAAATTGAATAAAGTTGTTTATGGAATGTGTTTGTAATTTACAGTGACGTGACAAAATCGACGTTGTGGTATGGAGTGCTTCCAGGGGGCGCTTGTGGAATGTTTGATCCAGAATGCACAAAACCATACGTTAGACCTGACGTAAGTTGTATTGTTACCAAAATGATAAAATCTCTAGCCCCCGGTACCCAGAATTCTTTAATAAATTTTAACCTTAATTTAAATCAGGAAAAAGATACTGGTTTAGTATCTACTAGTAATAAAAATTTTTTTTTCGCAAATGCCAAAACACTTGAGATAAGTTCGTAGCCTAAACTCTCAAGTCAAGACGATTTTTATATATTTGTGGAGTATTTTATTTTACTTGGTTTGAAGAACACGTTACACAATCTAAATATTAGATATCAATAAAACATTTTTTTCTAAATAAATAATTATAAAGAATTCTAATTCACTCTAAATAAATTATATTAAATCTCTAAATAAGAGTGAAATTAAAATAAATAATTCTAATTTCACTCTTGCGGTTTATTTCCATAAATTATCATACATTGGTGTCTGAAACTAAAATACTTAACATTGGAGTTAACATTGGCACTTAATACTTAACATTGGGGTTGTGATAACTTACTTTGTAATTTTAACACAACTACAATTAGATTTTGCTTTATTTATAAAAAAAAACTACTTACGTAAATTTCATACTCACTCACTCACAAATGTAACTAATTTTTTTAAAGCTTTTGTTATTAACAACATTTTTAATTTAATTTGGCTGCGCTTTTCTTGCTTAGTGTTTAATATAAAGGTTATGCAACATTTTGGTTACAAACTTGAATTTTCTTTAACAAATTCTATAGTAGATTGTTGTCAAAAAACTAAAGAGGTTTATTTATTTATATATTTACCACATGACGAGGGGGAGTTTATATAGGAATAATATGCATAAACTTGCTAAGTAGTTTCTCGGTATTTAAAAATAAATTTCATATGAATCCAAAGTAAAGCGCTTAAGACTGTAAATTTTAAGAATGTCATACTTATGATTCGGCCAATGATTGCAATAAATATACTTTTGTTAAATTATTCATTATAATGAATTAATTAAGTGTTTCTCATACCATTAGTAGCACTTGGTCACTATCAAAATAAATACGTTTCTTAGAATTTTTTTTCTGTGTACATTTTTGAAACTTGTGTTAATTAGAACTTTGAAACAAAACATTGTAATATTATACTATTTTGATTAATTATACTTGTTTTTGATAAATAAGAGGATTATATTACAATCCTTAAATTCACTGATATATTTTACTTTAGAAAACAATACAGTTAATTACAATTAAACAATTTATACAAAAAATGGCAAGAAATCAATGCAATTATTGTGAAGAATTATATTCTTTTGAGATTTTTTTTAAGTGATGTCCAAATTATCACAAGGTTGTACGGGACTATCAACTGGAAACAATTTTTTTTGCATATTATTTTAATATAATAATTTTCATGTCGTCATTTGGAGAAGCCCTCTAAATTAATATATTATTTAGAGTTGGCGTGTGCTTTAATCGTTTATTCCACGCAGAAGATAATATCGAATGTACCGGTCTCATTATCACCGCATCCAACCCGCAACTCGACACGTTCCATACGCCCCTCTATACTGAGGTCTGACGTCAAAAGGCATACTTACACCGGAAAACGAACCATCCAGCGTAGCATGATCTCCAGTCCGCAGGGAGAAGTGAAACACACAGGTCACGTTGGACTGGACGGTGCATACTTTGGCGACATATCCTTTTTGGACCCTGCTGGTTGTGTAAGTATATAAAAAAAATGTACGTCGGAAATCCTCAATGCACAAGTATCACTAGCAAACATAGGTATTTCTTTAAATATCTTTGGTAAATCTTCAAATAGTGAAATAAACTAGCTTCGAAATATTAAGATTGTTATACATATATAGCTTTTTTTGTCGCAAGATAATGGAGAATAAAAAATATTAAGAAAATCAATGCAAAGACCTCAAGAAAATGTTATTACGGTTAAACACAAAATGGCCAATAACAAAACAAATAAGTCATCTTATTTTTTCCGATTATCTTGCGACATGATCAAAACCTGCATTGTTTAAATGTTAGTTAAAAGCTAAAAATAATGTCATTTATATGTGTTGTGTTCATTTGCACGTTCTTGTCATGGGTGTCATGAATATTCTGGAGTCATACATTTAATAGTAAATGGGTTGTATTTCTTTCTTGTTCAATGTTCTATTTCTATTTTCATGTTGATTATTTTCACATGTTTGTACCAATATCATTTTCTATGCACGAACCCCAAAAGAAGTTATTTTGGTCCCTAAATATCAAACTAGACTAAATTAATTACTTATTAATTATATTACTTTCGTATTATGTATATAATATACGTATTTATTTCTGTTAACAATTTAACGAATTATCTTAAATATCTTAATCTAAATATATGTTTTGATAGGTATATATAGTTATATATAACTATAGTATAGTATAGTTTGAACCTCATCATCATCATCATCTCAGTCGCAGGTCGTCCACTGCTGGACATGGGTCTCCTCCTTAACTTTCCTATATAGGATCAGACAGTCGCGGATCCACCGTCGACCTGCGGGCCCTTATCAGGTCGTCTGTCCACCTTGTGGTCGAGCCGTGGCCTCCACTGGAGAACCTTCAAGCCCCAGCGGCTCAAGGCTCTCCTTACTGTGGCCCTGCCAACTACTACTTCAACTTACAGATCCGCAGGCTTATGTCGGTAACTTTCATGTCTCCGGATCTCCTCATTTCCCCGAGCATAGCCCTCTCCATAGCTCTTTGAGCTTTATCATGAGGTCCATAGTTAAGGACTACGTATCACTTTGAACCCAGCACTAATAAACCCCTCAATCCTGTGTAAACTGACATGAAAATATTATATACTTGCAGCCGCCTCGTCAAGTGGTGACGCCGTACAAACCTTCGGAGGATTTAGAACAAGTTCCTTTGATAAATCCAAATTCACCGTCTCACCTCTCGAGTGCTTCTTGCACCCCATACCCACTACTCACAGATAACGGTCCTGAAACGGTTAATTGTGACGAAGTTGATTTATCTTGTAAGTATTGTATAGTTTTATCTTCCGAATAATGAGTTTGATTTTATTAACGCCCGACACAAAAGAGGGGTTTTATAAGTTTGACCTGTACGTCTGTGTGTCTCTGTGTAACTGTCTATAGCATCGTAACTCCCAATCGGATGGACCTATTTTAATCAGTTTTTTTTTTTGTTTGAAAGCAGACATGATCAATATAGTGTTTAGCTATAATTTATGAGCATCGGCCCATGCTCTTTTTTGATTCGGTGTTTTGATTTAGTGTGGCAAGCTTGATATTAGTAATTTTCAAATGAAAATAAGTTAAATGAAACAAGTTTTTTTTTAAATTTGTATAATTTTAATGACAGTTGCTGACTCAAGAGCAAAATTTACCAGAAGTTACAAGTTCGCTTCGGAGCCGACGACCAGTAAGAGTATTCTCAGCAAGGTAAGTTTTTTTATTTGTATACTATAATTTTTATACGGCAGACGGGCAGTCCGTCTGGCGGTAGTTACGCCCTCTACAGAAGACCACTGTGAAGTAACAGCAAGTGTTCAGGCTAACAAATTCAAAAGGGACAATGTATACCTGTTCTGTCATCAGGATATAGGAATAAACGTTGTATCTTTTTGAAGTGAAACTTCTTTACGCACGCTTGACTTGGGGAGTAAGCTGGCGAACGCGTGACGTAAGCGTTACGAAAAGTGTAATCGGGCAAGGCGAACGGAAGTTATGTGGGGGATATAAGCAAGAGACAGCAGTGCGCGCGCACATTTTTTTCTAGATATCTGTCTAATTTTAATTCGAAAATTTATGTATCTTATTTCTCATACCATAAGCCTATTGTCTCGGTTTTACAATCAACCACAGTAATTACTGATGTATCCAATAATGAAAATGATGAATAAAAATAGAAGATCTATGCAAAAATATTAATTTACCAATGAAAACATGAAATAAATTTAAATATTTGTAGAAAATTAATATATGTATATGTGTATACATGTATATATTGTACACACATATATATATATATATACATACAGATGGAGCGAAAGAAGTTTCACTTCAGTCGTGTGGTCATAAGCACACTCGTTTTTTTTAAACGTTTTGCGCGTAAGGAAAATGTGACATTTTTACATAGTCAAAGTTTATCCAGGGAAAGTTTAGTTGTAACAGGCTTACATATTATACAGGGCGTCCCACGACTATGCCACATGGAGGGAAAGTACCTTGAATATTGTACATGGAACATTTTACTGAAAGAAGACATTATTTTAATTTAAAAAACAATTTAAACTGCATTCATAGATTTTTAAATAATTACATGGTTGAACCGGGAATCGAACCCGCTACATGAGAAAAAAAATTGCCCTGTAGCTTTATCATACCGATCGAAAGGCTTCATCATAAGGATTATTTTTTGCTAAATAACATAGTGTCAGAAATAAAAGGAAGACCATGAATTTTTAATACAAAATTAATCAATTTATAAATTGCTCAAAATGAGTCCCATATTGTTGAACACAACATTTTGTTACAAAACAACATCAATATACATAATTTTATCATGCACTTAAATTATAATAGGGAAATGATGCGTACTTCTCAAGTACATTTATTAGTAACTTATGATATGACGGTTGTATGTCCTTACGGCAATGTCAGCTTTTCATTTTTCTGAACTAAATTTCACATCAAATGTCATGGTCTTCCTTTTATTTCTGACACTACGTTATTTAACAAAAAATAATCCTTATGATGAAGCCTTTCGATCGGTATGATAAAGCTACAGGTAATTTTTTTTTCTCGTGTAGCGGGTTCGATTCCCGGTTCAACCATGTAATTATTTAAAAATATATGAATGCAGTTTAAATTGTTTTTAAAATTAAAATAATGTCTTCTTTTAGTAAAATGTACCATCTACAATATTCAAGGTACTTTCCCTCCATGTGGCATGGTCGTGGGACGCCCTGTATATGTATTTTTACATTTATGAGAAACGATTTAATAAATTCAATAATATCACTTCAATGCTTTCAATATGTTTTGCTTGCGTGCTGCCAGTGTTGAAATCAAAAGCAGTCTGTGGTTAAAACAATCGCAAACTGTAGAGACTCACCATAGAATTTTAAAATATTGTAAGAAAATAATTAGTAAATTGGTATATTATGCATAGGTAATTACGTTTTTCCAGGTTAAATCTGCAACACTTGGGAGATCGAACAAATCGGAAGACTATAGCTCTGCTAACACAACAAAGACTGATGAAATACACGAATATCATGAAATATCGGATACTGACACGGTAATTGGCATTAACTACACTCATAAATTAGCAAGCAAATAAATAAATAAATTTTCTATGGCGTACAAAATCCATAGATGTTGTAGTACAATTAATGGTATCTGCTAAAACTTAATTCCTTTTAATTTTGGTGACTAAAATGATGATCTTTAATATTACAGGAGAGTATCGCAGCCGAAAATGCCAAAGCGGGACAAGCAAAGATCGCAGAAAGTCTAGCCATTGCGGTAAGTAAATAATTTATCTTACAGATAGGTATAAGTTATGTCATGTTTTTCAACTGATCATAAAAGGCAGCAATTGGTCTATTGGATGGTCTAAATAATTATTATTTATAATTATATCTATTTATAAAATAGTACAAAAAAATTGGTATATACAAAAAAGCCATTTTTAATCCCTTCTAATTTACTGCTTTGTATAGTCGGTATTAAATTGTTGGTTATTTGTTAATCTATTCACCATTTTAAAATCTATAAATAAATAAATAACAAGGAACAAGTGCATTACAATTGTAAATGACTCCAAAGATGGCCAAAGATAAACCACACAATGGCAGGTTACAGCACGACGTCTTATGTCTAGTCAATTTTTCAATGTTCCGTTATCTACAATATACTAATATAATATACAGTTAGTTTTTTTGTTCGTACTCGCTAATTTCTGGAGTTACAGATCGGGTTTGGTTCATTTTTACATATAATAGATCAAATTCTTGCGGGATATAAGCTGTTTAACGTACGCCACGACCCATAGAGAGTAGCCGAACAAAATAAACTTGACAGACGTAGATAACTTAACTTATTTTAAATTAAACAGCGATTGAAACCGCGGCGCACAACTAGTACTTGATATTTTATCGGGTTGGTTTCATAAAATTAGTATTAGAAATATTCCGTCTCGCACAAGAAGTTACTATATATACTGACAGACGTGCGTTCCGCGAAGCGCGCACGGGAAATCAAGTTATAATTACTTTGTTATACAGATTAAGTTATTGTTTCATTATGTTAAATCGTATGTTCAAAGTAAGTACTTTTGGTGTCCTACTCATTAGTTGAATTTTTGAATACACAATCGCTGTCCGATTGTGTATTCACGATTGTGATTTATTATTATTATAAATATATTTAAATTAAAATAAAAAATATATATTCTCGAAATTGAAGTGTCCATTAGTAATGTGAACATTACATACAGCTATGTAATAAATGTATATAGTTAGTTAGTTATATTCCTGTGTCCCCTAGATGGGGCAGAGGGCCTCCACAATGCGCCGCCATCCCGTTCGATCTCGAATCGAATAAATGTATATGAATGATACTAATTCTAAAATGTTTCGATAGTGGCACCTAATTCTGTTATACTATACCCATCACTAGTTATGTCAATCTGCTAAACGTCAGATGTGCATAATTAAAACGGCTCCACTATAATTACTAAAGCGTATTAAGTTTAAATTTTCGCAAATATAAACATTAACAATATTTATGACTTAAAAGTAATAATAAAATATCATTTCGTTGTGAGTATGAATTGTTATGGGTATAACGTTATGGAATAATAGCGTCTTGTATTTTTATATGTTATGTTTTATATATTTTCCGTTTTCAACAGAAAAGTTCCGGAGAGTTCAGCCAAAGCTTATTGGATGAAATGGAGACACTGTTCCGCAAACTCGACGGGTCAGAACCAACGGATGATAACGTTAGTATTTAAAATATTTTTGTACTTATTTTTATGGCTCTTATCCTAATCTTAATAATAATAATATTATAAAGGTGTAAATTTATGAGGATGTGTATGGATGTTTGTTACTCTTTTTTGCAAAAACGGATGCACGGATCTGGATTATACTTTACACACAGATCTTTTAATACCTGGACTAACATTTAGGATACTTTTAAGGATAATGTGAGATTCCTGAGGGATCGTTTAAAAATATTAAATAACTAGTACCGGCTACCGGCTTCGCCCAGGTTCAAAATACAAACTATCCTATCTTTTAAGTTGGACCAAATTACACATAGTTACGAAGTTTTATCAAAATCGGTTTAGTAGTTTAGGAGTTCATTGGCGTCAAACCTTGTGACACGAAATTTAAATATATATATAGCGATGACGGATGTTTATTACTCAAAAACGGCTGTACCTGAAAAAATGTTAGTGAGAAATTTTCCAAAATCGAACTACAGTCGTGTTCAATATATAATCAAGTACAGTATATTACAATACATTTACAGTACAGTTCAATACATAAGCAAATCAACAAATTATCTGGCTGTTAGGATTAAGGATGTGACTTCAATCGAACGCTACAGATCACTAATTAGAAATAGCACTAATAAGAATTTTTTTATTTCGTATTTGAATACCTATAATATTTTACAGAGTTCACTCGAAAACATGTCTTTGTTCGGAATGAATAACTCCCTACCACGCTTCTCTTATATTTAAACAATTATACATTTAAATATTCTCACAATACATTTTGTCGTAATCAGGTGCGAATCTGTATCAGGACATTGTGGTAAGAAAGTTTAGGTCCCTTGTTTATAGTTTCGTCTTGTGTATTTTTATAAAGGAAGGATTTTAATGCTACTATTTAACATAATTACGAGTATGAATACTTCATTACTATATATAGGAAGCGCAGTGCAGATTTTTTTAAACAACAGTGCTAATAATCTTGTTAAAAAACGGGCATTCGCATGACTAAACATAACTTGAAAAGTTATTTATATATTTATATGAAAACGTTTAGAATAATGCAACGATTGATCAAATTTTAAGTATTTCTTTTTAACACTATTATAAAATATTTTTGCCTGTGATAAAGGATAAATAAGATTCAAGGTCTGAAACAAAATTACTGCGAAAAAGTGTCCTCTCGATTTTTTTATACATGCTATCACTTTCTCTAGTTAATTTCTGATAAAAAGATGAATAATGTAAATGTTGCATGACTGATTTAAATCTCAACATTTAGTAATATTGGTTCAACACGTAACACGTGTTTACCTTAAGGGCAACTTTGTGCAACTATCTATGTAATTTCAAATATAACCTCAAGCTGTGAGTGCGGTGATATTCTACTATGCCACTTTTAGTGAAGCAACCCAGAATCTAGTGTATCCTTTATCAAAGATTTTCGCATTAAAATCCTTTATTTATATGCTCGGTAGTTTTTTTTAACCCAATTTCTAAACAGTATCTTCTGTATTATTTAAAATTTATTATGTAGTCATTAGAATTTTTTGTACGGAGTTTTTGTAGTCGTTAGAACAATCACATCACCAAATCACACTGTTGCTTTTCGATAGCATAAATAAAGACTCATGGATTTCAATAAAACAAAAATTGTTCATACATATAGTTGTTGGTTTGAAATTGAAAACACATATAGTTAATGACATATTCTATATAAATATATTAAGTGTATATATTCACTTTGTTTGTAAATATTAGTTCAAAGGAGTAGGAATACAGCGTAATAGAAAAGAAAATGAATTAAAAAATACTTTGCTTATGTTTCAGAGAGTTCGTTTGGACATTGAGTCGGCATTGAGGTAAGAAGTCTAGAAGTTTCGGTTTTGGACATTAATTTGGTAATCATCATATCTGGCAACACTTTTTCTTTATCTGACAATGAAAACTATTAATTAGATGATACAAGTTGATGACAAAATATAAACTTTGCTGACAAGAAATATAGTTCCCATAAAAATGTAACCACAACTGTTATTTTGTACGAAATATTTCAGGTCACATACTTTAAACAAGAGTGAAAAGAAGAAAGGATTTAGTACCGGAACTATGAAGCCAATGTCGGCTCACGACGAAAAAACCTTGGACACAGCAGTCGCAATGGCTAACGAAATCACTACCAAGTAAGTTTTGTTGTGTTTATTAACATATTAATTAACTATATAAGTTTACACCAACAATATTTGCGAAGTCGGAAGACTTGTCTTATCATTGTATTATTAACGGACTTGTATTTTAGTAATGGTAAGCGTTTCGCAGTCATGACACACGTTTGGTCTAGTGGCTAGTAACCTTAGCTGTTTACCAAGCGGTCGCGGGTTCAAATCCCGCTAGGGGCAAATGGTTATGTGTTAACATTTACCTTTGTACGTGAGTCATGGATATTTTTTTATTTATAATATGTATGTATTAACATAAAAAAAAAAGTAATGTAACTATGTAGTATATCAACTATATGGTATCCATAATACAAGCATTAAGTTGCTTACTTTGGAACTAGATGGTGCTGTTTGGAATGTATGAATATATTTATATTTATTTATATTTTATTTATTTATTGAGCATTCTTCTCCAGCACCACATCTCTAAGGCGTCTATCTTCTTCTCAACTTCGCGCAGTGTCCACGTTTCTGCGGCGTACAGGAAAATGGGAAATACAAGTGCCCGAACTAGCCGGTTTTTTGTGGCTTTGTATATGTTGCGATTCCTCCATATTATCTGTCGCAACTGTCCATTGCCTGACCCAGACCTGGAAATTGCAATACGCCTCTTCACTTCGTCGACGCATCCGCCGTTGTTCGTGATCAAGGCTCCCAGATAAATGTATGATTGGATCACATCACAATTCGCAATTGGAAGTGTAATTTCTGGAGAATTGTTATTCATGCGGTCGATAATCATCGATTTTTGTTTTATTCCGGTTTATCTTAAGGTGCTCCCTCACCGGGAGCATTCACGTGTAATGCAACGTTACAGATTCGAGCATTATCTTGATACAACTTGTAACATCAATGCACTTCACTTGTATTGTAATGTATGCTCAAAGTCGAATCTATAATACATATACATCTATATACATTACACGTGAGTGCACCTTTAATCCAAAGTCAAGCCTAACGCGTTTCATCTTGCCAAGAAGTGCTTCCATGTGGCTGGTACTGGTAGCAAGCAAAGTGGTGTCGTCTGCATATCGCAGGTTGGTGATCGAGATGCCATCTGTCCAGTCCTCAAGTGTTACTCTCATTATGAGCTCTGTGTACTCCGACTTGGGTGGGGTGAAAGTGGTTGGATAGGACGTCATCTGCGCGCACTGAGGCTGTGCCGTCTTCATACAGTCTTCGCAGAAGGTGTACCAGGTGTATTGGAAATCCCATTACATTACTGTACTTAATAAAAGTGTGAATAAATAAAAAATTTCATCGTCATTTGTAGGTCGATGAATGATTTGGAAACCACTGATAGCAAAGTACCGCATTCGCTTAGTGAAAAAAAGTTTCACTTTAAATTTCCGCTAGTCACCCTGCATCATAATACACCAAACGAACCAGATAAAACACCCATTGGTAAGTCATTTTATAATAAATTTATATTATTTTTCCGCTAGGTATCCGTGGACCAACTCAATCACACAACTAGTTGTGTTACGTTCTTGTAATAAAAATACATTGTACTTTCAAGTCTACAAAGTCGATTTCTTAGTATTTTGTACCTTAAATGTTTATTATTTAAATATAACATTCGTATATACATTTCGTGAATATTTTTCCAAAATAAATCGCATCAAAATCCGTTGCGTGTTTGTAGGAGGAGTTATAGCGAATATACTTAGGTACATACAGACGGACTCAGAAAGCGATTTCAAATTAAACTAGGTACATATTTAAGGATTACGTGTAGGTATGTTGAAATTACAAAATATCTAGATTTTGGAATTTCAATATATTAAAAAGTAGACGTTATGTGAGACGGAAAAAAGTTGCCTATTTGGAGATTGGATATTATTAGAAATCGACCAATGTGGATTTGAAGGTTTAACAAAATGTGAATCTTTTAAAACTGTTTTATTTTTGAACAATGATTAATGAACTATTTCAAATTAGGAAAACAAGAGAGACGTAACTTTAGCGAAGAAGCGAAAAGTGTACGAGATATACAGGTAAAAATTTGCTTTATGAATAAATTATTGAGGTTTATAAGTAGAGTGTAAGAATAATACCTATTGTTTCATACTTTACAGTCGACATTTACGAAGGAAAGCAAACTTGCATACACAAGTCTGATAGAACAGCCAAAAATATCTTCTGTGAAGAAGAAAATTCAAAAGGATTCGTCGAGCATCAAACCGGCTACCATACCGAAACCGGCCCCAAGAGTGATGGACCGAGTACAATTTCATTCATTAAACAAACAAACACAAGAAAAAATTAGGTATTATCTATTTTAATAGCCGCCGGCCGGGCTTTCCCGTTTATGCCTCTTTCCATCTTTCCGTTTCTAGTTTTTGTATATAAAATTACAATAGTATTTTTTACTTAAATTATTGATTTTAGTTTTTACCGCCAATTTATACACTATTTATAAAAATATCCCGCCCCCCTTTTTTTTTGACGTGAAGAAATCCGCTTACAGATTCAACCCCCCTCAGATCCCTATCGCCTAGCCAGCGATAGGGATATGTGGGGGGTCGCCCAGCACCTGATCTTAGCGGCACTGGGAATACCCACTAAAACTTCCCGGTGCCTCCTTGCCCTGTGAGCGGGGTGAACCGGGCTCTGCCGAGGCAACTAACTCCGATCCACCACCAGGGCAGCCTAGCCATTACTGGTTAGGCTATCGCCAAAGAAAGGGATTGCCCGGAGACACCCAGGCAATACCCACGCGAAGGGGGGGGGGGGACCTTGTGCAGGCACACACAGCTAGCCAACCATGTGCGCAAGGTCCCCCTAGGCCATCTACAGAAGACGGGCTTGATATGCCCGCCTTCTCTAGACAGCCAGGCCTCATGAAGAGTGCAGCATTCGAGTGCGGAGAACACAAATGACGGGACAAGAGGCCCGCCTCTCGAAAATCCGCAAACTCCTTGAGTGCGGCCGACCTCCAACTGCGAGAGGGAGTCCCCAAGGGTTCCCTCCCGCAAGCGCTCCGCTACGGACTCCCGCTTGGGAGCCCGCTCGGAACGCTCGGTTGTACGCCTACTTAGCACCCGAGGCCGGGCCAAGGCCAATGGTGAGCCCCCCCACTGCGACATGGTCCCGGCGTTCCCAGGGGGGGGAAATATATTCCGCCCTGAACAATTCCCGTAACAAACTGAACGAGTTTTTATATATAACTACTGCAAATTATTGTCATTTTTATGTTTTAATTTAACATATTTTTAATGTTTTCAGACCACCGCCGCCCTTAGAAGTTAAAACTATAGAAGTTTATAAAGATGTAAGTTGTTTTTATATTTAACTAGCATTAGGTCGCGACTTCATCCTTGAAGTATTGAAAAATAAAAAATCAACACCTGACAAAAATATATGATCAATAATTTATCGAGAAGCAATAATTATGTGATTTAGTTAAAACGTAATATTGATTATACACAAACCCCCCGCCCCACACCTCTTTTAGAATTTTAAATAATTAAATAAATTTGTATAGAAACAAACATTTGCCTCCTCTAATATAACTATGTCACATTTCACAGTAGAGATAAAATAATGATAATATAAACAATTGAATATCTCAACTGTAAATTTTCATACTAATTTCATTAAATAAATTTTTCAGGTGAAGAACGAGTTACCGTTACCACCGCGCACAAATAAACCAAAATTGGTCGACAAACCGAGACACATAAGGAAATATCCATTGAAAATGCCCGAGTATGAAGTGAAGCCGCTGACCAAAATTGTTAACAGACCAATCATTTACCAAAACACCTGTGCGATTGTGGGAACTGTCGAAAAGAGGAAGATTCAACACACCAAATCTGTGTCCGATTGCGTCTACATAGACCCCAATTCTCTTGTAACACCTGGTCCCAGTTCAGAAAATCCTATAAGCAGTGTGGATCAGGTGGATGGGGCTGAATGTGAAGCACTTCTGGTTAAAGGTAAATAATATAAAGGAGATCGCTCAAAAAAAAATTAAAATTAAAAAATTCAATTCAACGCACAGTAGAGAGAAGGTGTTTGGTGTTCTGATTAGGTAATTTTGACCAAATAGGAACAGATTCGAAATACCGAGCGAATATTAAGATAGTTTATATAAAAAAAGTCAAAAATAGAGCCTGTTAAATAAATAAAAGTAACTTTTAAATAATACCAAAAGAGACACTGGTGTTTTTAAAATATGTAGCAACTACCGAAAACGTTGGTACTAACTTTACAGAGAATGCTCGGTCTCTAAGAAAAAAATAATTATATCTCTGCTTATACTTTCACTTGTCGCGGCCATATTGCAAACGCCAAACTTAAAACGTATTACGAAACGAAAACAAAACAGTTGATCCATTGTAAAACGGAAATACGCATAGATACTTTTAATTTTCAAATCTTCCGGTATTGAATCGATCGCAGTGGTTCGCAAAACATCCAAAAGATGTCGCTGACCCTGAAGTTGGAAGCTGACGTGATTCAGGCGTTAGAAAACCATCAGCCCATTTCCTAGTTGACAAAAGGGGTCAACTAGATTTAACTAACTTCCACAGGTTTGGATTGATGTAAAATTTGATATACTGTTACCTACTTCGTTGGAATACCATTTATTTTGATCTGATGCTGCAGCATCATGTACTCTGTGGAATATCCAACTGCTTAGCAACTTACAGCAGATATAGTTAGAGTATTTGGGCTCAATAGGAAGCCTGGGATAAGTTTATAATTTTTAATTATATTATACTATATTTGTATAATTTATAATTATTATTTATATAATTTGTTTTATTTATAATTATTATTTGTTATATTTATATTACATAATAAATTTATTATTATTTTTTATATTTTGCATTATAGGACATACATACGAGTATAGTAGGTAAGCTTTGATAGTGCACGGACATTTCGCCTTTGCTGTTTGGAGGCATGTTTGTCCCACTGTTGGTGGTAACACAGTTGTGAAATAAGTAAGGGGTTAAGACTATTTGAATAAAATTTTCAGACTGCACTGACCATGTTTCTGTGGAAGATCTGTTGGAGTTTGCTGACAATAAGCCGTGTGGCAGACAACGCGGAGTTGAGTCTGATGAAGTTCGAATTATGAGCAAAGTTCTTAAACAGGTTACTTGTGATATTGAATGCTATGCATTATGGTTGTGGTTGCACGATTTTTATACGACTTCAAATTAATTTTTAGCATTTGTCGATAATTACAGTTTACTTATTGTAAGTGTGTCGGAGGGTAAAGTCCGGTCACGGGATTTCGCATATTCATATATACAGAAGTGCAAAAAAACCCATCATCGCAGTTTCTTAGGAAATGAGATTGTGGCATCTTTTGTTTCTCACATACCGAAACATGCTTCCGGTCCATTACAACGAAATCCCAAATTGCTTGAAATGTGAATACGCCTGAATCCCAGATAGACTGAATCCTAAATCTAATCCCAAATAGACTAAATCCCAATTCGCCTGAATGCCAAATTGACTTAATTTTTAATTACTAATGCCAGCCGCACTTTAATTCTTTAATTTTTATGTTAAAATCGACAGACACGCTGGCGGTCCACTCGATAGTAGGTGGCTTCTTCTTTTTTCCCGCCCAAAAAAAAAAAAGAAAAGAGAAACGGTCAACTTTGCAAATAAACTTTTTTGCAATTGCAACTTTGCAAATAACAAAGTTGTCTCTAATAAACAATAAACATGCATATCTAATAATATTTTCAATCTTCAAATTTTCAGGCAATTTGGGATTTGGTTGTAATGGAGCGAAAGCCTATAAAGTGTATAGGAACAGAAACCGCCGAGGGTGCAATAACAGAAATATAGATATATTACTACACTTACTATACATGTATACACTTACTATAACCGAGTATGTATATGTACTAAGTATATTTATTTATGACATAGTCTTTATTAGGTATTTAAATAAAAGCAACAAATATTTGTAGTAGGTAAGCTAAACACACTAAAACAGAATTATGTTTACTTTTGCTTTTTAGTCTTGTTCTTTTTAAGAAAAAAAAAACATCATTTTGTATAGTTATAAAATATTTTTTATTTTATTTATAAAGGTAACGCCAGAAGAATGCCTCGAAGCGCTAGAACTGAGTGAATGGAATGTTCATCTTGCCATTAAAATAGTAAGAGTGAAAATCGCTGCTGCTTGCCAAGTGAATCTTCTGCAGTGTCACGACGCATTGAAAAACGCAAAAGGCGATATTTTAAAAGCGTCTGCTGTTTTAGTATTGTGTGAAAAAAATAATAAAGATTGAATTTCTTCATAATAGTTGTTAAACTTATTTTAATATCTTAAGCCCCAACTAAATATTAAATTGGCCAGTGCGAGAACTGGAGAGGACCACGAGCAATTTTTATTGCCCGTGGAACCCGTGGTCCACGGGCAATAAAAATTGTGGTCCTAGGTTCAGCTAGGTGGATACCTAGCTGAACCTAGGTGGACCACCGGCAATACACGCTCGAGTTTAAGACGCCCATGAAATAATTTCCCTTAGAGTCTAGTTATTAAATTCCTGCAGTGTCATAATTGTAGGTGACCTAATACCACTCTCACAAGAATGTTATTGGTTCATCTTCGACGTGCAATATGTGGGGAAGCTATACGGCATATAGCTCCCGTCTATATGTTGAGACCTAGATATTTTCCCTTCTAGGCTAAGTGAAACTTTAACGGCGCCATCGGTTATTTATAATTAATTAAAAATACCAAAATCTTAAATAGATATTTTCTAAAAGAAACTTTTGAAAAGCTTTAATAGCTCTTCAGTGGTGACGACTAAGATCAAATGTGGATGTCGGTGACATCAACTTGTGGGTTCTATAAATTTTCCCAGGTTGGCTTCCATTAATGTTTCAACATTAATTTGGGTTTAGATTCAATTATACGGGATTAGGTCTTGTATTAACTATTTTTAAATAAAATGTTTAATACCTACAAGAAAACCGTTAATGATAGCATTAGGCCCTCCCTCCACTTGGCTCATACGTCTAGAATCCCATGGGATCCTAGGATATTTTTTTACTCTTTAATAACTGCTAAAAATCTGCTGCACGTCTTGGCCGTGCCTTGTTATGGGTAAACTTAATTGAACAAACGTAAGTATGTGTCTGCTGGAGCTGCGACCACCGAGTAAAAGAACAAAAGGCCGCTCACGTACCTATATCTTAACTTAATTCCTAGTTAGTACCTACATCGCTCTAACTCGTCTTCATGTACCTTTTATATCTCTATTTAGATAAACTCGTGAATACATAAGCTGATTGTTAACAATACCTTCATACCTATCTGATCTATAGAAAAATATCGCTCTGTTACAGTATCTTTTCAAGGTTTTGGCAACACCTTCAATATTTTTATGAGTAGTAATTTTAAAACATTGTAGAATGTAGACCTATGCTAGGTCCCAAAGGCTTTCAAAGACCTACACCGCCACTAAAAACATCATCCATTTTAATACTTAAATTATTCTCTATCATTATAAATTATTATGATTTCCCAAGGATGACATGATACTCATTTATGTAAAAAGGCAGGTGTGCGTTGCTCATTGAAGCGGTAGCGCTCAAGAGCAAGAAGACTGTTGAAGCTTGTGATTAATTAAAATATTCAACAGCGTGTGAAATCGTATTAGTCGACGTGTTGCCTCAAGTGAACGATTTGCTATATTTATATGCAGGTAAAACTATTTATATTTCTAGTAAATATAGGTAGGTACTACAAATATATTGAACAAGAGATTAAGTCCTTTAGAGCGCTTGTAGACGTCCTTTACTGTAATTTTTTTGAACTTTTTTATGAGATTAAAAATTGCTTTGTATTATTTGTACATAAACAAACATAAGTACGTATTTTCAAATCTCATACTAAACTTATTATTTTAAGAACTTAATTTTTAAATCCTACCGCGGTAGTTCACGTGTGTAAAAAACGACATTATAAATTAATATTTAAGTATGTCTTATCTGGTTAAGAAGCTAGAGCCCTAAACTCTTCAATTTTTGCAACAATATTAGCTAGCATCAATATAAAATCTATAATAGCAATAATAAAGTATACAATAATAAAATCTCGCCCAGTATTAAATTCGCTCCGATTTCACCAATAAAAATCTTATTAAAAGAATACTTGCAAGTAGGTTATTTTCAGCGAGGGACGCCTAATTCAGGTCGACACGTTGAGAATCATCTCACCCCGGATGACCTACTGACCTAAACACTTACTGGAGTTTATGGCTCTATATTAAGCTGTGGTTTCATGTAAAAAGCTTTTCAAAATTTTTACTTCTTTTGGCTTAAGTTATTTTATGTAGGTAAGTAAATACCATAAACCATGAGGTTGGAATGCTTGGCAGCTACCAAGGCAGATGTATATTGGTAATTAACTAGTGTTTTCCATTTCAAATGTTTAATAAAAATTACAATAAATTGCTTAATGGTGGTTAATGATCCACTTGGTGGTAAGTGAAGCAAGCCTTATAAGATTTAGTATTAGTATTGCTTATCCATTACCTATACCTAAGAGAAAAGCTCTGACATCCTTTACAAATGGATCGAAGCACAAATAGACAAGTTTTTCTCTTGCCACTGTTAGCGTGAGCCAGTCAAACGATTCGTCGCTACCGTCACTAAAAGGCGTATCTCATTTTACAAAATTTTACAGGAGAACAAAAAAAAACGTTTATTTTCTGACTTGCGCAAAATGACATGCGCTTTGATCGACGATAACTCAGTGACAAATCATCGTACAGAGCTCATGATAATAATTGTAGTGAATTAAATTCTCTAAAAGAGCTTTATAGTGCCATTTAAAAAAAATATTACGGCTCGTTGACCAACTTCAAGACGAGCAAAAATTTTGAAAATTTTTTTCCTTGCTTTTCTGATGATTTCTCATAAACTGCTAACTAAACTAGAGACTTGAAGTTACGATTTCATTTTTTAATAGGCACTGTACGACTATTTTCATGTTACAGCCTGTTGAATATTACCTATAAATTTGTTTTTTTTTATATCCTTTATTGGTGCGTTTAGTATAATTATAAAGAGAAAAGATTTGTATTTTTGTTTTTAATGAATAAACTCAAAAACTACTGGACTGATTTTAAAAATTCTTTCGCCTAAAGAAAGCTACATTATAAGCGAGTAACATAGGCTACATTTTATAAAGTTACATAGCTAAGTAAGCTAGTAAATTCAAATACTCGAATGAAATCTCGGACAGCGATTATTAGCTGTTTAAAGCCTGTCACAAATGTAGCTATAATATATCGTGCTATAATAGGTATAAATTACGGTATACGTTTACGTTGGTGACGTCATAGAAATATATATTATAGCTGCGTGTGTGTTCACTCCAATATTTGTATAGAAAATATATCGTAATATGCCTTGCTATATAAATATATAATATTAGGTAAGTATTCTTGGGCATTTTTCTAAATTATTGTAATTTTTATAGTTTATGTAATTGATTAATATGTTTATATGATTATATAAATGAATGTAAATGAACAGGTACATCCAATTGGGAATAATCCTGTAATGATGTAATATGTGTTATATTGTAAATAAAAATAAAAAAAATATTATAGCTACGTGTGCCTTTATTGGATTTGGTACAGTAAATATAAACTTAAAAAATAAATCAAGAAAAAAAAAAAACAAGGAACACTAGAGTCCTAATGGCCCATGAGGGGATCGAACCCGCGACCTTCGCGTTATTAGCACGACGCTCTAACCAACTGAGCTAATGGGCCGGTGACACAATCTACGAATTACAGCAACATATTCTGGACTGAGTATGCATTCTAAGTATGCACATTTTGACGTTTAGCAGATTGACATAAATAGTGATGGGTAATAGTATAACAGAATTGGGTGCCACTATATCGACACATTTTAGAATTAGTATAACATTTATTACATAGCTGTTGTTCACATTATAACGGACACTTCAATTTAGAAATAATAAGAAAATATATATATTCATTTAAATATATTTACTACTAGGTAGTGCCCGCGACTTCGTCCGAGTTCTGGATGAAAGGTACCCTATGTCCTTTCTGGTGTCCCAGACAACGTGTATGCAAAATTTCATGGTGATCGGTTCAGTAGTTTTTTGCGTGAAACTTTTGAATTTATAATATTAGTAGGGGAAGCAGGGGGAATAACGCTCACTGGGTAATGGCGCTCACCACTGTAACTCTGTCAAAATGGAACGTAGCAACACGCCACGTCGCGTGAAGCGTGAGGGGAGAGGGCCTCTAACAGATAGGGATGCAAACGGACAGTCGGCTCGCGTCATGTGACCGTGAAGTGCGTTTCTTCATTTGCGGCCGTACTGATCTAATTTTTGGTTGGGTGTTTTTTGTCGGTAAGTCTAAAATTTTAATGCTTATTTAATTATTAATTTTACTTTTCTAAAAAAAACTATTCTATTTTGTGATGATGCTATCAATTTTCCACAATTGTGTACGATTTTTTTTTAATTTCAAATTAATTACAAAACGACGGTTTGGGGTTATACCGCTCATCTGAGCGCCATTGCCCCTTACTGACTTATTTTTTTATTGTTGTAGATATGCTAAGAAATCGTCAAAGGACAACCGCTAAAGCGGCTTGGACCGAAGAAGACCTTCAATCTGCTAAAACTGCGATTGAAGGTTTGTCCAAAAGAAAAGCTGCAAAAGAATATACCATTTACTTTAGAAAAATTAAAACATGAGCAATCCAAGACTAGTGGGTCAGAAGGCCGTTTTCATCCATCAGCAAGAAACTAAAATTGCTGAACAAGTTAAGTTACTGGGTTCTCTATATACTATGGACTCAATGTCGCAGATTTGCTTAAAATTGTTTATAAATATGCTGAGAAATTTACAAGATTATAATTTATTTTAGAAGAAAGTACTTCAGAGAACGAAGATGAAGAGCACCTTTGCGAAGATGACAGTGATGACGAAATGAATGTGGATGATGAAAATTATAACAAATGTATTATTTGCGAAGAATTTGGAAAAAATAACGGGTTGTGGTATCGCTGTACCATATGTGGACTGTAGGCTCATGCTATATGTTCAGAATGGGATTCGCCAGATGGATACATCTGTGATTTATGTGTCCAAAAATAAAATATTACTATGTACATATTTCTACCTATAATAATAATAATTATTATTTTATATTATATAATAATAATTGAAGTTGATTTGACATCGAAGACTTTACTATATTTGTTAAATTGAAAAAGGCAAATCTTACGTACAAATGGGGATAATTGATGCTAATTTGTGATTGTAGACTTTACTTTTATTGTATAAAGTTAATCTCATTAATATTTCTTTAATTAAAACGTATCTTACTCATTATATTCCAAAAAACATGTTTGAGCGTCATTACCCCGTACCCTGAGCGGCATTACCCAATGTCAGGGGGAATGCCGCTCAAACGCGTTTTTTTTAAAATGTTTTCCTACTACTAGTAGGACAAAGATATATGCTTTTCTTGTTGAATTGTTTATTACTCGATAGTTAAAGACTTCGTTATTTTTCTTAATTTTGATTTATAATAAATAATTTAAAAAATACAACATGTTTTCCTTAAGTGAGCGCCATTCACCCTTCTTACCCTACGGATTAGTACGGACGGATCCACAATCGGACAGCGAATAGCTTAAGGCTCTGTCGTCATCATCGTCTTCACCGACTTGAATTATAATACCTATTATTATCAATAATAATTAATGCAGTCTATTCTACATGACAGTATATATAGGCGATACCCGATTATATAGACTTGTAATAGTAATCGTAATAGTTGTTACTATAGCCAGATTAGCTAATCCAGTGCTGATCCAGTGTATAAATGTGGAAATCTGTCTATTTTATTTACGACTTTTTTAAATTGTATTACGAAATGATAAATGCAATGAAGATGTACCTATATTTAAATCGTCCCGATTATATAGGCAAACAAGTTGCGTTCACATAATGTATGCGACTACTAAGCAGGTACCTATCATAGTAGAAACATAAATAATTTATAATGCATCGGCTTAGTGAATCTCCAACTTAACGCATTTGGGTCAGCTCTGAATCTCCCCTTCACAGCTAATTTAAATACTTACCTACTTGAAATGTTTCTTTTAACTTCTATTTTCTGCTATTTATTACTGTACCTACTTTCGGTACGCATACGCACCTATTTATTGATTAGAAACTGGTATAATATTAATCCCAATAATGTTACACGCAAAACGACTGAACGGTTTTGAATGAAATTTGGCACCTGTGTACCTATATTATGTACCTATAGTTTATTTTCTAAAAACTATACAGCGCGTAGGTACGAATTCTCAGATATTTAATCATTTTTTATAGTCATTTCTCGTGCCAGAATAATAACAATAATAATTTTATATAAAAGCAGAAGAAATATTATATAATATTTCCATCCTACTTTCCAATAGAGCATCTAATTTCGGACACCCGGACGGAGCCCCGCGCATACTTCTGCATAAGTGATTCAATTAAGTAGTTTCTACACACTGCACAGCACACTGACGTAGTTTTGACAATGTTTTCTATCTATCGAAACTGTCCACTGTTACTTGGCCCGCCAAACATTGTGCAACATCATTTTCCTTATCGATTCCCTTGAAAATTCGGGCCTCCATAGAGTTCTGCTTAGGCTGGTAATATTGGCGTAACACAACGCCTAAACAAAAACCAACGCACACATAAGCGATTCTCATGTTAATATGCCCGATTCTTTGTGTGGGTATCCTTTGTTAATTTTTAGATCATGGTCCAGCATTTTAGTAGAGGCTCGAGTTTTTTAGTTACAACCAGTTGCATTGACTCTAATAGATACTTTTTCAGACCATTGCTCTCCAGGTACAAACGTACAGCAGCTAAGACAAATTTCATTTGATTTGTGATTTGTTTTAATTAGTCCACAACACATAAGATGAATATTAGCTACAATCTCTCTGACGTAGTAGGGGTCAAACCAATGGTCAAACCTAGTTGATTAATAATATATATTTGTTATTAATAGATATTGTTTTAATAGTTGTAAATAATATCAATATCTATTAAACATTATTGATATGAAATATTGACATACTTTTTTTAGAAAGCCACCTGAAAAATATTTTAGAATGTATTTTGGTGCATGAGAATGAATGCCTATTCCGATGTGCTCTCGCCTTATTAAATAGGTACGCTGAACTATCCTATCAGTATCGCCAGCCCGTTCATGTTATATTAGTTAACCATATGTGTTCAAATCAAAGATTTAAAATCAATGTTAATACGAATGTTTGGATCGTTGGGTGTAGTGTAGCATAGGTACATGTGACGGCATAGCACAGCACATGCGCAAGTTTTTCGGCCTAGTTCTCGGACGAGGCCGAGACAAGAGTGTGCGTGTCGAGTAGGTCTGTTTGCTTGTGTGCATTTGGCACGTAGGACGACGCTCTCGACCTACATTGAGTTTAGTATCTACCAATACATTGTCGTTTAGAATAACGAACTCTTTATACTTTTTTGGGTCACGCAGAGAAAAGAATCCCGTAAAATAATTTCAATTTGTGCATTTTCGGGATTAAATTTTCTCAAACTTTAAATTTAGAAGAATGCAACTATTAGGGAATCCCGAATTAATTTTGCAGTTTAAATGCGAAATTACAACATTTCCGTATCCCTATATTATTCTTTGTTGGCGTTATGCAGCGACCTGAGATATACTATTTCGTTGGCGTTATGTAGCTACTTTATTATTGTATAAATATTTACACAAACTTCTTTTATGAAAGTTAGCTTCTCATACTTATTTACTTTTTGAACAAAATCGAAAGCAGTTTTTCTTATTTTCATTTGAAAGAAAACACCAACATAGGTCAAACTAATATTAAATGAATTTGAATTAAGTACATAAAAATATAGGTAGGGTTAGATAAAACAAATTTGTACAAGTGAATGTGAAGCTCTTCAAAATATGTGTTCGTATGTATCAGCGATCAGCGACGCTACTGCGGTTTTAATAAACTTTGAGACTACGAAGCGATCTTCTCTGTTACAGTCCTGTGAGCAATAAATTCAATGTGAAAGTACCTACTTGATTAAAAAAAATCGTAATAGATATTGTATCACGATAAAATTTTACCTATCTGTTAGCCCCATTGTTTATTGGAAATGAAATAGATTGAAAATTAAATCAAAAATAATAATATGCAAATCCAATATTAAGGAGTAAACTCCAAAAATGGTTTACCCATTAAATTTTATGTATTTTTTGGAGTTTACTCCTAATCGATTTGCATATTATGATTTTCAAATTGTGATCATGGTAGTTAAAAATGTCATTTTTCGAAGGATCTCAAATTTTTTCTGCAAATAAAATACAATGTAGATATATTTTTTCTTTAATTTTTCTTGAGTAGTTATGAGCAGGCCACCATCGTTGAATCGTTGAATATCGTTGAATTTTTGGACACACTGTATATAAGCCCGTGGTATGAAAATTTATGGGAGTAAAATCAAAATTGTTACACGAATGCGTTATGTTATGCGTTATAGTTACGTTCTATTTTTTAAATATTTCAGATTAACTGAAGTTTCAGAGATATTGCACCATCTACACAATGTTAATTTAAAAAAGAACAATGCTGTTCTTTCGGTAGGAGTAAACTCCCGTCGTGGTCGAAGCTGACACACACATTTTTTTTTTCAACCTAATTATATATTGAAATAAGCTAAATCGATGAATTTATCATAAACAAATTTATCACAAATTTTAGACCAGCTTTTTGCCAGTAAAATTAGTATTTCCTAGTAGAAATCGAAATCGCAGTACCTACTTCTCATTATACACTGCTTTTATTGGCTTAAAAAATCCACTTTGAAAGTTTTAAATATTTGAAAAAAAAAAACATCGTATACCTATCTCCGTAACGTTTCATTCCTAACCAATGGGATCACAAGTAAACATTAGAATTTACGCATCAGATTTCAAAAGTCGGTCACAATTTCCATGGTGAGAATTATGTATCAATCTACATACACTGCGCACTGCATAAAATTTTCAGAAGACAGCTGTCGCATTTATAGCATGTCAGTGACGTCTTTGTAAGCAAATATTTTTACCGTAAACGTGAATAATGGGTGAATTTAACCTACATAAGGTACTTAGGTTTAGCTAGCGCAACCTGGAACATGCTACGGAATATTTTATCATATTTGTAAGACCCAGCCTACTGGACGTCCCGCCTAGCGAAGTATAACCACTTTATTACTAAACATAAGATTTTTTACTAACACAGTCTTTAAAACCTTTTTATAGATAAAAACAAAAGTGAAATAAAATCACATAATAATATGCTGATTCCAAAACCCATTTCTTTATCCTCTGGTCTTATCTTGTCTTTATTTTTCCTATCACGATCGTCAGCGCCATTGACTTATTTTTCCTCTTGGTGTATTTATCACTTAAAAAAATTTAATATTCTTAACACATTAATTATCACGAATTAATTATATTAAGTTACACCACTTCACTCTACTTTCATTGGTATCTCACTTTAAGTGGCACTTCACTCTACTTCATTCAACTTATTACATTATGATAAAAGTCCGTGGACGCGGTGACTGTGTTACCGCTCCCTATAAACAAACGCAACAACTCAAAAGATTCAAACGTGACTTAAATCTTTCTTTTACATAAAGATCATCAGACAGATGATGTTAAACTTGCTGGTAGGTGACTGCCGTCCCTACAAGCAAAAGTAGGATTAAGCGATAACAAGATTAAGATATTACTAAATTATTATTAATACCTCATTTCTCCTTTAATCGTATCGCAACATAGTAAATAAGAATATATTATACCATACCTAATGCTAAGTAAAAGGTTTATCGAACATCCAAGTCCAATATATCGTTTTCTTTGATCTTAATACATCAAAGGATAGTGAAAAACAAGTGTGATCAGGTAAACATTAAATTGTTTCAGTTGAATGATATCGCTAAAATATATATTAATATCTAGTATAGGTATTTCATATTTTATTTACCACTAGCTGGTGCTCGCGACTTCGTCCGTGTGGAGTAGTTATTTTGGGAATCATTTGGGTATCTCGAACGGTTTTCGCAGCGCACGCAACGGAAGCCTTCAAAGATGAATAATTTTCCCCGTTTTTTCCACATTTTCGACTGTTTCTTCGCTCCTATTAGCCTAAAGCCTTCCTCGATAAATGATCTATCCAACACAAAAAGAATTTTTCAATTCGAACCAGTAGTTCCTGAGATTAGCGCGTTCAAACAAACAAACAAACAAACTCTTCAGCTTTATAATATTAGTATAAATAAGTATAGATTTTTTTCTTTCATTGTTATGTAGCATTTTAAAAAATGTTGCTTTTCTTGATCTCGAAAATAACTTGATTGGATCAGTTCATTAGTTTGATTTACCCAATACTTTATAGACATTTGAGTATTTGTAGTAAAGAGAGGCAAGTAGAGTAAAGTAGTCGCTTTCGAGCTAAGAAAACACACGAGTTGCACCTAGAGAAATTTGATTTTCGGAGTTCGTAGCTGATAAGCTGAGTTTGTAATTTTTCCCTATTGATGTCCCTCCCCTTCACCGCTGATTTTCCCATAAGCCAGGGGTACGAAAGTTAGTACACATAGTATGGAGAGCCGACAGTCGCTGGGGCCGGAAGGTTCTCGAGTGAAGGCCACAGACCGTGCAGCGCACCGTAGGACGTCCACCCCCATGGTGGACCGCGAGTCGATCGTGGTTCCAGGCTTCTTCTGGCAGTAGACGCATTGCTTTGATACCACGCTCGGGGTCGACAATAACTAGGGCGCAGGGTCTTAGAGAGGCACACTCGTGCACTGATCAGTCGATGGCAGCCTTCATTTGTTCGGTCCACCTCATGGACTACTTTTCACACGGCTCAAAACGCAATTGACTGTTCATACGGCCGAAAAATATGAGAATGCGAGGTGTATTCCCATGACACGGCACCTTCCGCGACGGATGGCAAATGTCAAACTCTATTTGGTTTATATTAATTTTCATCCTCGGGATATATAAATAAATCAAATTACCATGTAAAAGCGAACGAGGTTGGTGCCATCCTTGGGATGTTATTAAACAGAACAAATTTGCGACAGAGAAAATGAACGAAGTTAGATTTGCTAATGTAGGTACCTAATTAAGAATTTCCTGTAAACACGTTGTCGTCGTGTTTGAATTTTGGACGTGAACGAGCTTAAAACATCGCCGGCGGCTTAATGGAGACTGACCCTACGGTCCAGCAATAATTGTAATTGGTAAATGCATTAACTCCGAAATTCATTAACATCATGCATCGCTAACTTTTACACCATTGGTTGCCTAGACAAGATATTTCACGTTTTTATTTTGTAATTCAGTTACCATTAATATGTCAGAAAGAATTTAAGATCACCTTTTTTATGTTAAGGTCGGCAGACAAGCTGACGGTCTACTTGTTGTTAGGTATTATAAGTATATGATCTATTATATGATCTGGTTACGCTCTCTATAGAAGGTTTTTCAGTTTTAGACTTTACTTGAGATCAAAAATCGCGTATTATTCTATAGAATATCTGTAGACAGCTGGAAGTTGCGACAAGGGGGCGATACAATAAATTAAGTCGAGAATCAACTTTGAATTACCTAGACGCGATGACCCTCTAAATATCTCAATAGTTTGCAGGCAACAAATACTCTTTACACAAATTACCAGATTAACGGGTTTCTTAGTGGGTAGGTACCTATATACAAATTCTGATATGAACACAACATAATTGCTATCTGGTTAATGCATATAATGCAGCATTTATTCGAATAAAGCCCCTTTGCAGATATTAACTATGTATCAAAGAGTTCTTTGACTAAATGTTATCAACAATGAACAACGTGTCACAGAGTTTGATAAAATGAATAAAGTCTGTACTTACATAACTTAGTAAAGTGGGAAAAATACAAGATCATTGTATGTTTCTTTGTATTTTGTTCAAAATAAAATTTAACCCTTAAACATTATACGAGTAATAATAAATAATACTAATTCTAAGTAATTCTGCGTAATTTCGAAATCGCTTTAATATAGTTTAATATTTAATTAATATTAATTAATTAATTTAATATAGCTTTAATATAATATAGTTATAGTGGTAAACATCTTTGTGTCCCTTGTTTTAAAGCAGCCTCTTCCACACGCGAACGCGTTGCGTACGCACCTCACTATTCTCTGAGCAAGGCCTTAATTTTATCATATGTGAATATGGTAAATTTTTACCATATGGAAACATGGTAATTTTGTGGTAATTTTACTATTACCGCAGTATTTCAATGAGGTTGATTGTATAATAATGTCCAGGGCTGCCATCACTAGGTTTTTTGACGTCGGACGAGCAATTAATTTTTTTCGAAAAATGACTAATATCTCTAGTCTTTCGCTAGATGGCTAGATCAAGGGGCAGATACCGAAGGCGGTACCTCTTGACATGGCACGTATCGTCAGGAGGTTTCTCACTCTACTATCCTAACTACAAGCCTCGCTCCGCTACTATGTATTTTTTTTAAATCACTTATCACATGTATGACGCTAATGAACTCCTAAACTATTGAACCCATTTTGATAAAACTTCGTAACTATGTGTAACTTGGTTCAACTTAAAAGATAGGATAGTTATTATTTTGAACCCGGGCGGCGGGCGAATAAATAAGTGCATAACAATAATAATATTTTTCTCCGAGATTACAAGTTAATTAGGAGCGCCCTTAATTTTTGTGGTAAAATAAAAGTAAAACTACTTATCAGACTTACTTGAGACACTTTATCAAAAATCCTTTTCGGATGATGCCCAGATGCTATATTCAAATTATTATATTACATCAAAATAGAGAAAGCCGCGCTCAAATGCTAGCGTTAAATTCTTGCCAGAATAATCCAGTAACATAACGGTTTACACTGGTGATGCTCTATCTGCAGCGATGCAGTAGTATTCTAATTTTAGGTATAATAGAAACAAAGCGATGACCCAGATTCTAACTCTGAATCTTCGAATAATTCATTTGCAGCGGTACCGCTTCGATGAAACAGCATTGTGCAGCTGGGTGGGGCACGTGGACATGTAGGGCACCTAGTTTTGCGACCTCTCCTCTATCCTCCCCCGACATCCCCTCTTTCCCCGTCGGGTAGTACTCTCCACGGCCCCGGGAATATGCGGCCCGCGACCTATTTACTTCCTGCTTTACGTTAAAGCTGATATTCGCACTTGATGCCACGTACCTATCTTATCTTACGTAAGCAGAAGTATGCAGAAACTTCTGCATTAAACATGACTAACAGTAGAAATAAATTCCCGTTTTCTTTCGTAACAGCATTATTAGTCTAATATGAACTTAGCTTGTTAGTCTAATATGATTTATACTTGAAGGTAATTTAATGTGAACCTCTACTAAACAGGGTCACAAATTATGCCATCGAATATAATTATTGTCGCTTGACTACGACGCACAGAGTAAGTACATTGTACAAGAGGCGTCTGATTACTGTCGTGCTCTTTGTCCTTTTTTTGGTTGGTCCAGAGGTCTTGCCTGTGGATGTTACAGGCCCAGTAGAATTTGAGTGTTGTCAATCACCGTTATTAACGACAAAGAAAAATAAGTTGAGAAAACTTGCGTGTGTGATAACAGGTGGTCCTCGAGAAGATGTGAAGTTTTACCGTACTAATCTGAAGTAGACTAACGTGGTAGTTCTTTCTGTCTTTGCACAAAGAATCCGCATATATCCGCCCGGGGAAGTAATTTGCAAATAGATAGTTACAGAATTTTCATTTAAATGTCAGGCATGAAAATTGATAGGTTGAAAATTGACAATACTTACCAAAATAAATTAATAGTTCAATTATTATTTACTTGTTTCAATATTTGCTGCATTTTATACTTAGTTAGTACGTACCTATAATATTCCATTTATTTCCAATTCTGCTTGCTTAATCGATTTTTCTTCGGTTTTATTACGTCAAGCTGTAAAAAATTGTGATAAGTTATGTTATCGTATTTAATATTCCTGTATAACACAATACATAACATCAAAAGTAATTTATTGCTTGAACCCAGACTCTATAATTCCATATTTAAATAAAATCAGATTGTAGGAAATTATTAAGTTTCAATCTGAAAAAAGAAATGTAGGTAATATCAATCTATGCCATCATAATATAATTATAGCCATATCAAGCTATGAAGAGTGTTTGAGACTATGTAATATGAAGGAGATCTGGGGCGCCCTAGATAAAAAATATATCCACATTTTTAAATAGGTCAACATAAAATTTCGTGATATTCACAGTCATTTTACTCTAACTAGAGTAATTAAATGAGTATAATATTGCTTATTAAATGAGTTTTTTGAAATGTGAACTTTGAGTTATGAAATAGATAAATGATTGGTCTCGCTGCGCTTGACTAGATAGAGCGCTATACAAAAACAATAGCTCCGTAAATGCGGCAACTTCTTTTTGTAGTGTGTGTAAAACATCGTCACTTTTTATCACTTTTTACACAGTTACATTATATTTTTACACAGTTTCACTACGCAAACTGGTATTTTATTATGCCCAAAATTCAATATAACATTCAGCGCGTAGGTACACATCATAGACAGCTTGCAGTGTGACTGGCTGGGATACGCCGAATTCGGCGTAGTATTTGTTGCCGCATTTGGCAAGTACAACGGCGGTATCTAGTCAAGCGCAGCGAGACGAATCATTTATCAATGGATTTAGTATATTAATTTTTTAGTTAACAAACGACAAATTTTCAACGGCAGATTTGTATTTTTCTTCATTGCTCTCCTTCAAGAATAGCATTGGCAATATTCTCGTTTGCTACAAAGTTCTCGATCCAAGGAGTCGAGATCGCAGGATGATTTTGGATCCAGACAGCACCCGCCGTTTTTGCGTTGGGCGTCGGAGGTTAAAAATGTTAAATAAGTAAAATGTTAAGATATTTTTAAAAGTTTATTTATGCAAAACATCGCCAGGTCGTGATCCCAGTCGATTTATGTTTCGATAACATTGAGTACAGATAGATACAAATGAGACACCGGATTCTCGGTGCTTTAGTAACATAACAACAAAGAACAGGTCATAGTGTTTTTGCATTTCAATGGTTTAAACTCCAACAATGGAAATTGATCGCATGAAAATTTTGGTTTACAGTAACAACGCTAAACAAATATATTATTTGTTTATACTAACAAACAATATCCCACTATTCTATCGTGTTGATAAAAGATGTTTCAAATTTTGTATTTTGTTTTTTTTTTAAATTAATGTACCTACATAATTACTACATACTAATAAGCAAATTTGAAGTGTCTGTTTGTAATGTCAAAATAACTGTTTTTTTTACTAAATTATACATTACAAGGTATATTTGATATCTACAATTAACAAAAAACATATTTTTTAAAGATTTTGTCTGTCTGTCTGTTTTGTTTCGATTAATTCTCCGAAATAACAGGACGTTCCTTGCAGATAGCTGAATGCTGATGTTACAAGGAGTAATTTAGGCTACTTTTATTTTAGAAAATTAAAATTACAACGTAGTAATAAATATTAAACCTACCTGGTAAATTATTCTCTTGTTTACAAGTTTTTTACCATGGCCATGTTAAATGCAATTTTAAACATCAACAGCTATTCAATAGTAATAGGCACGCAGTAAATGGATCATACGCAGTAATTGACACACCGTAATAGGAGCCAACCACGTTTTTTCCCCGCAGTAGGTACCTAATACATGCATGGAGACTGATTAAAATGTTTATTAATAAAAGAAAATATTAATTTGTCACGATGTTGATTTTTTTTTAAAGTTCAAAATACCTAAGGGAAACTAATATAATTTTTTTTATCGATATCAAAAATACTTCCAAAGTCAGGCCTTAAATAAAAACCGCAGTAATACCCACACTTACCCTACTTATTTTTTATGTCAAAAATTAATAATTTTGATTTTTTTTCTTTAGACTGGTTTATAATTATTATTAAAGGGAATTTTTTCCGTTTTTCCTCAGTTTAGAAAGTTACTCGGCTACTTACCTGGGAGGTAACTAAGTATAGATACTGACGTCACTTGTTTTCATGGAAGGCCTTAGTGATAGGTACCTTCAATACGCTTATATACAATACGCTTCGTTCTCAATAAGGATATGGACTCTCAGTCAACCGTTTTCTTTGATGAGCTATTTTTGTAAAGGTTAACATAGGACATGTAATGGGTCGTCAGTGTGGGTGTCGCTAAACGAGCTTTGAGATATTTTTACTTCTATATCAGTTAATATCACATATAGGTACTTAATACAATAGTGACCCGCCCCGGCTTCGCACGGTTAGCAATTTTTTATATACACAAAAAAATCCTAGTTTATCCCTCTTTCCATAAGTGAAAACCGAATTAAATTCGGTTGCGTGATTTTCCACTCCATGTATCTCGAGTCGAAAATCACGAGAAACAAGATTTTTATCGATGGTGTTTTTTTATTCATTATGTCCTGCTCATATTGTGTTCGTATTTCTTCTATGTGTGCAGATTAATCAACAATTAACCTTTGATAAAGGATGCACTAGATTCAGGGTCTCTAACAAAATCACTGCAAAAAGTGTCCACTGGATTTTTTAGATCACACAGACAATTTCTAATCAATTTCTAATATTTTTAATTTTTATGTTTAGATCGGCAGACAGGCTGAAGATCCATATTTTGATGGTGGATTACATCGGGAAATTGATAACAATTGGATTGGAAGATGCACCAGACAAGACATATATATGCATCTTCTCTGCTATGTAATCTGTCCTTAAGAGTCCGTTGTCACTTACCATCAAATGTTTCGACATCTTAGAGAAAAAAGCAAAGAGTTACAACATAGTTGCAGTCATATCATATACCTACTTGGAAAACACGAAGCAGTCACGTGTATTATTAATTTTCGTTTGTTGTATCTCATTAACTCAACGAAATGCATATTCTGAGACCAAACAGAATTTAATTGGATGCTTGCGATATTAAAACGCAACTAACACTGAACTGACCTTTTGCATCGATAAATGCGTACCTAGTTATAAAGATTGCAGATTTAACCGGACTTTACTATGTTATTGTTTTAAGATGAAATAGTTCTTCAATCAAATTAGAAATATCTCTGGGAATACATTTGGTTAATTTTCTTTATATAAACACCAATAAAAATGTCATGAAGCTAGATTTAAGCTCTACAAATATAAAATAATTCCATTCAGTGGTAAATGAAATAATATACCTACCTATATAGACTGAATTATTGAATTAACCGAAGAAACAAAATTAGGTTTATGACCAGGTTGGGTTTACATAACCGATTATAAATAGAAACCTTTTAAATGTATGTTCCTTATTGAAACTGCATCTGGTAATACCAGTTCCATCTAGCGCTTACATGAAGTGGTTTATGAATAAAATTTGAATAATACTCTTAAGGAAACAAATATATTACACAGAAAAATCTAATTAAAATACCTACGCCGTAGAACTACCTTTTTATCAATGATTTACGTGGGTGTATTTTAAGTAGTGGCAGCGCCACTGCGTAACGCAGTCATTTGGGCAGCTCGTCTAGTGCGCTGTTTGGTGTTGGTACAGTTGGACAGTAGGTACAGCAATTGTCCAGTTGACCAACCAATGAGGGTTAGGGTGTAATCCCAAATCTCATTGGTTGGTTCTGTTATTCTGGCTGTACCTAATACTTTTTATTTATACATGTATATAAACTTTTTATCTTTGTCTCTTTTGAAAAAAAATATTATATAATATATTTTTTTACTGCTACAATTTAATTTCGATGCAATAAAATTGTAGATAATTGTAGGTAGAATTCATTTCTAAGTGAGCTCAATTGATATTAAAGTGCTACACAATACAAGAATAGCTGTTTGCAGCTATTGTAAACTGCAATTCTGTTTGCAATTTCATTCAGAATTAAGTTAAATGGTTTGCGGAGTGCAAATGCTATTACGTTGTTATCCGTACCCTGGCACGTAGTCTGTCCTGACATCTGTCTTAAACAGTGGAATCCACAGATAATTGTGTTTCAGTACGTAAGGACAATGGATATAGATTCTCTGTGTAGGTTCTGTATCTGTAATCAATTTTCGGCATAGTTTTTAGTAAAAGTTTAACTTTAACGTAACGAAAACTTTAACCGTTTCGAATTAGGTAACAGAAGAGAACTAAAAATCAATAGATAGTCATAGTAGTTAGATAAATTGTAGTTGGAGAAAATGAAGTGATAATCCTTACCTCTTTCTATAAACGACTAAAATCTTAATGGCATCTGATAAAACCTTTGATATTAAAAGCATGAACAGAAGGTTTTGTTTCCTATAGGTACATATCTTAAGCATTAACCGTATTAATATAACACTTCCAATGGAGACCTATTTTATTCCAGACATATAGTTTCTTAGGGATCTATACAAGCCATTATTATTTATCAAATAATAGGCATATGGATAAGTGAAAGCTGAAACAGTGACCTCGAAATAAGAACCCGCATTGTGCCTTCAATGGTATGAATAAGGTTTTTGTACTCATTGTCTACAACCCATTACGTATTTGTCTTTTGCTATATCCTATTACATTGCCTAAAAGTCTGGACTTACTATCTTCAGAAATGTTTAGAAGTAGGTATTTGAAATACCGTTACTTCAAATGCCTTGACTTTACAAAGGTTTGAATTCAGCGGCTAACTGAAAAATAGCTTGGACTAATACAGATGATGAAAAGAAATATCTATATATCTGAGAAGTAGTGTACTATTTGTAATAAATCAAACTATAAATATGAACTGCTGCTAATAATTATGACGGGAAAGGAAGTCAGAAAAAGATTAAACGGTCATTGGGAGAAGTCTTGATTATGCAATATCAGGGACCGGTCTTAAGTTTTGTTAGCACCCGTATTACCGGGTAGACGGTGTCATTTTTTTAAATTATTACAGTTGATATATGGAAATCCTAATATTATTGCATAGTGTAAAATTCACCATTTTCTCTGTCTGTATGCGCATTTTATTCCCGTTTAAATGAATGGAAAGGATAGGGACTTAGTAAGTGGTTCATCTGTACAATTCATGTACCCATAGCAGACAAGAAAAGTGCTTTATCAGTTTCGATTAGAAATTCCATTCATTTCAAAATTCGCTAAGGCTTAGATTTGAAATAGGTATAGATTACTGATTGACATAATTTGTCATCGCTAATAAAGAAAGCAATAGTAATTGTCACTTTGAATTTTCAAAGGAGAACAGACCTTATCATTTCTACAACACACACAGAATGTTCAATCTTAGGGTGATAAAGCACTTTATTTGTCGAGTTTATACAATAAAGAGGAAATAAGTGATTTTTGTAAAAACTCAAAAGCTATACCGATTTCTTTTCAAAAAAATAGAGATCTAAATCCAATCGTATCCGCATACGCTGTGAAAACTATTGATGATACAAAAATAATGTAGGTACTACATATTTAATACTCATTACCCACAAAGAAGATCGCGAGGATTATGTCTACAATAAACGTTTTTATTCATATTCAATTAAAGCAAGCATTAATTCAATTAATCGAAAGATGACAATCATATCATGATATTAAGCCTTAGATATTTAATCAAAGACCTAATGAAGCCATCGAGAATCATAGCGAGGCTCTCGACGTGTCACACGACATATCAAAGGCCTTTGACAGTGTTTGGCATGCAAGCCTACTAAGGCTGGGTTGCACCATCTTACTTTAACTATAACCAAAGTCGCAACTTCAGTTAATTCGCACTCATTTTCGGCCGAAAATGAGTTTTAGGCCGAAAATGAGTTGCACCAGTTAACCAGTTATGATTATTTGTTAACTGGTGCAACTCATTTTCGGCCTAACCGTTATTTTAACTGAAGTTGCGACGTTGGTTATAGTTAAAGTAAGATGGTGCAACCCAGCCTAAATAAGCTTCCTACATATACGGCATCCCCTCAGGGCTTTGTATTTGGATTTCTCATTTCCGATTCACTGTATTTAATGGTCGATTGAATTCACTGTATTTAATGGATATGAGAGAATATTATTATACCTAGTTGATAGGTTTGGTATTTCGAATACGATGAAATATGCACACACTTATTAAACGTTCCATGACACTTCCCAAGTCCTAATTTACCTTATAAATCTATCTTTCTAAACAGGAACGTTTTCAGAAATCTTCCTACGAGAATAAATTGAAAATTTCGGCCTTAAATAAATCTGAGAATTTCTATGAATAATCACTGCTATGTAGGTATTCTTTAAAAATTCTCATTGGGGTTGATTATTTTTAAAGGGGACAGTCATAATATTGGTCATAATATAGTCACTAAGTATGCTGTTATATAGTCATAATATAGACACATGATAGAAATATCTTCTTTTTGTTTAACCACAAGTTTTACATGACTTTTGTTTATTCTTTTTTTCCATTCACTTAAGTTTCATTTAATGTTAGTGTTAGATCCATATTAAATACTGCTAATTTTATAAATTTATCAGTCAGTTTATGATTTCTGAATGAGTTTGTTTATTTATCACGCTTTCACGCCTCAGCTACTCAACCGATTTACTCGTATCATTAAATTTTGAATACACATGTCAGATATACAAAAAATACATAGGGTTACGTTTCATCCAAAAACAGTAACTAATACTAAGGATCATCTAAAAAAAACTAATGACAAACACTTATGAAAAAGGGGCGAGGACCTTCCTTTTTTCTTAGGTTTGATAATTTTGACTTAAAGATCATTTATCCAGTCCACTAAAATTTTTGCGTGTGGGTGAATAAGTAGATACCATTTGTAGTTCGGACATTTCTCCTCAAGCGAAGATGGCGTATCGGTGGGAGTCAGGGGATAGTGGGGCGTCGGAAAAGGAGCGGGTGTAGTGAGTTTTGTATGTGGCTGCCGCGAGTGGCTCGCATACTTATATAGAGAGCACAATGCGGCATCGTTCTGCGCCGTCGTAGGCCTACACGCCAGCGCACTAACTGCCACCACGGCGATCATAAATATACTTAACAAGGCACCGTTTTCACCAGAAGCAAATAGCCGATCGGCCGTAGCAGAGAGGCAGCTCCCGTTCCTGTAAGGTGAGTCCCGCTTAGCGCAATATACTTATTTAGGCGATTTACTCCATATTGATTTGTTGCTAGCGATATTTAGGAACGCGTTCGGGCAGGCTTATCTTATCAGACTCACTCGGTGTCACAGAATTTGTGCCACATTTAAACGTGCTATACCTACATGTTACTGTGAAAGGTTATCGCAAAATAATATATAATGGTATCCAACGGTATTATTCCTATCGTAAACAAAGTATAATGCGATTTTAACATGTCGCATAGTTTGAGTGGACGTTAACAGTTCTTGCTTGTTTCAAGGTTAGAGTACTTAGTTGCGAGCGAGTCACAAGTCACAACACAACGGTAGATCGTATTCATGCGCGTTTCGTGATTGTCTATCCAATAAAGAGCCTTATCAACACTTAACTATGTAACGTCTTGCTTATCAGCTTTCGCTGTAGCTGGTATCTAAGTACAGTTACATACATAATAAGTAGTTATTGAAATTACAATATAAATGTATGTATATAGGTTGGAGTTACGATAGTGATATCTTCTTTTGAAATTGTAATTTGTTTAATCTTGAGGATAAAGTAGAGCATTGTCTATTCATGTTTTCTTTGTTAGTTTGACGCAATACTTTTTTTAAATATCTAATTCTCTCTTACCTAACACTTTCATAATAAATGTAGATAAGATTCATTTAAGAAAAATATAAAGAAATTTAATTTGATTTAATAGAATAAAATATGTATTGTTCGAATTATTTTATCATTAATTTTATTTTTATTATTTCATTTACTTATTTTATTATTCGAATTAGGCCTGTAATTGCTAAATTATGTATTGAGTAAGAACAAAGGTAGGTACTACTAACCAATGATTGTTTTATCTAGCTATCGGAGTCAGTAAAAAAAGTAAACGAATTTTAAAAATATTGTAAAATTAAATAGAATCGTAATTGGCATAATTTGGTAAAAAAAGGCTATTGAGAAATATGGATTTTTAAGATGTTTTTGTTAAAATCATAATAAAAATTAAAATATTTTGTTTGATAAGTACCTAGTTTACAAATTACAATGGCCACAACACTATCGAAATAATCTGAAGACATTAAAAATACCTTTAAAGATATCTAAATGGTGTTGTTACCGCCAAGTTCCATTTTTTTTATAGTTATGAAAACTTAACTTCTTTAGTCGAAGCTTGGTTGCCCCATCAATTAGAAATGGATAATGGAAAATTTAATTCAGAATTAAATTAATTTATATCTTAGATGGATTATGTAATTTATTATGACTCGTAAATAATGACAGTAATCAGTTCATTTCACCTTTTAAGTTGAAATCAATGTGTAAACATATTTTATTCCCCTTTGCCACATTTTCTGAGCAGCCCCTACGGTTTTGATTCGAACTGGTTTTGATTAAACGGCTCCTATGACTTCCTTTGTCTGTTTTCGTTCCTATAACTCTTTTCAGTCACTAAACTTGATTTCAGGTTGATCTCAAAATCCTCTTCACATTAGGTACTATTTAAAACGAACACTAGATAATGAAATTTAAAAATAAATAATTTGAATTTACACAATTTAATGAATTACGCCTAGTTAGGCTTTTCTTTGTTACTTTCTACATAAAATTATGAGAAAAATATAATTGAATTTTAATTTATTATCATTTTATTCTACAATCAATCAACATTAGATAGGCACTAACTGTATTTAAAGGGGAAAAACGCGGTTATATTATACCAAATGGTGTAAGAGTTACAATTAAAACCGGTTGTATGATAAAATATACTATTTACCTACATACTACAGGTACTTGTTATAGCAATCGTTTATATACCTACGTCTAACTAAGTATAGAAGGTCGCTAAGCTACCTACTGCGATGAATACATGAATAAAACCATTTTATATCTATAATAATAATACATGTAGAAATAGGCACACTTAGGCACACACATTTATCTATTTATGTTCATACTATCATTGGAGAAAATCTTTAGAAAAAAACCTTAATTAATTAAAATTAAATATTCAATTAATGCTAAATCAGTTCCACAAAAGAAAATTTGGGTTAACATATTATATATAATATATTTTATTCCGAGTAAATATAATACGCATATATACCTACCTACTAGATATTATTATGTAGGTATTTCTTATTCCAATCATATGCCATTTTTGTTATAGAAATGTGAGTTCAAGTAAATACCTACCTGATAAGAAGCTCAGATTATATAATAATAAGAAAGGAAGGAATGAAAACAATGACAGACAGATCGTATTCAATAATGTAATCTATGAGTTTATAATTATTACGTTTAAAAAAACACCTGTAACCAATAGTCACAGATTAGCTACCTCGTAACAGATACTGCAGTCCGTTGAGTTGATCCAATTAATGCCTACTTTTATTTCATCATATTTACCTTGTCGACTAAAATATTGGAAATAAATTATTGTAGAGTTATTAGCGCACCTGCAACTCCTCAGACGTTGGTTGTGTATTTAGAGTCAAAATTTTAGACCATCAAGTGGTTAGACCATCGTTTACCATCAAGTGGCCGTCAGCCTCCGCCCTTTTTAATATATATAAAAAAATTCTTTGTTCTTTTATGGTTTGTGTCTAATCTGTGGTAAGCGAACGGCAATATGATAACGCTTACTTTACGAAACACCTGGTTAAACAAATGCTTTTAGATCGTTTAACTATCTAACTGATCCCTACAAATTCTAATAAAATAAATTTTAAGTTTTTAAGGAGTAGGTAGGTAGGTACTTTACTTAGGTAGGTCTATTTTTTTTTTGTTGTAGGTAAGTTAAGGTGTGAGCTCTCTTTACATATAGGTATTAGTACAGCTGCATGATTTCATGTATAATAGAAATAAATGAGCTACTAATAAAAAATTCTGGAAATTGTGATAAATTAGTTCAGTTAAGGCACGTTGTAATTATCCAATGTACATTATCACTAGTTAATTTATCTTATGTTCAAATTAACCACGTATGGAAATAAACCACGTATTTATCAATTAATCGGAAGATTGATATTTTAATGTAATTTTATAAAATTTTATTGTATAGGTGATCGTCGTATCGATATTATAAATTATAAATTATAACCATTAGAGCGTTGGTTGGTTCAAACGTTCTATGGTTGAAAAAAATAACTAAACGATTGCGTATTTTATAATAAAGGTTTGAATTTAAAAATTGGTCACACAAAACTCACGAAATGAAACTTCCGCAATGTAGGTACGCGACTAGGTCGATTTCGGTTGCCTCGGTAACCAGTACACTCTGATCTACCCTTGTGTTGGAACTTCTTTTTTGAACATTCAAAAGGCAGCTCTGAATACATTGGTCACCATAAAATTAGCGGCTGCGCACTAACGCTGCCCTAGTTATTTCGGGTACTGTCCTAGTTTCCAGCGAGGTCGTGGCGTTGTTTTCGTCATCACCAGAGTGAGTTTTATTTGATGGGGCCGCATTGGGCTGCGACCTCGCTTATACACCGACCTAGGTACAAACTAGTTTCGACTCTCCTCTCACTCTACTACTCTGTGTAGAGATTAGTTTATTCATTTTACGCAACTTGCAACTTATAAATGCCATTATGGGTTACTGCCCACTAAGTATTCTGTTGCGACACATAAACGCGAGTAAAATTAGGAAGGTACGCGCCTGACTACCCAATAAAAATAATATTTTTATCACTCCTATTCAAGCGTGTACAAACTCTTAGAAGTATTAGGATATTTACTATTAGTAGTAGGAGGGGCGATAGCAATGCGCATGTACCGCCCCTTGCCGTTTTTATGGTCACCCACACCCTTAGCGATGGCAAAAAATACAAATAAATTTGCCCAATCCTACAAACAAAAGATTAGGTGGGTTCCTTTCCTACAATTTTATCTCAACTATTAATAAAAGTCATTTATATCAAAGCACAGTATATTCTTATCATTAATAATTAATTAATAAAACAAATTCTAAACCTATTGATGGTTTAGCAGGTGTTACCTACACTGAATTGTAAAGAGATTAGGTTCGCATACCTATATAAATAATATATTTCTATTTATTTTCATAATGAAATAGACAATAAAAATATTATGTCTAGGTACATATTATATTCGGGTACTGTTTTTTATTATCTTTTAGTTTCGGTTGGTACCTACCTACATAGTACCTACTTATTATTTATAGCTTATTATTTCATTATGAATAAATAAATATTATAAAAAATAGATATCTATTATATAATTATTAAAAGATTCGCACATTATTGCTCTTTGCATTAATGAAAATTATTGAGTGTTAAAGAAGAACTTAGCGGATATAGGTACTAGGGATATACCCTACCTACCATCTACCTACCTAATATTTGATTGAAATGTTTGAATTTTCAACTAGGAACTTTGAATGTGAAAAAGAATAATGGGGTTTTAACATTTTTCCTGAACTTTTCTCTTTGTAAGTAATTTTCTCGGATTAATTTTTGTTTATATACGTAGATAAAGAGAAAATGATGTAAAAACTGTAGCTGAATTCCGGTACATACAACTATTTTAGAAGTTGTCGTTGTGTCGCTAAAGGGAGGGGAGGTATCCATGCCATGCCATTTGGCCTAAAAAGTAAGCCAAGGCCGGTATGGTGGGGATAACGTTTACACGTGTGACCTAGATAGGAGCCGAATGGCCACGGAAATGCACGACTTCCACCGAATAGCCACACCGCTAGCAAGTAGCAACACTCGCTGATCAATACCATGCCTAAGCTAGATATTATATGAACGGACTTTCGGTTCTAACTCTAATTGTTCCTTTACGTACAATGACTATGAGTTTTAATACTTTTCAAGCCTCTCTGTTAACACGAGAGCAATTTTTTACACCACGTGGTGTCCAGCACGTGTCTCTGGTGGGGGGTCAGTGACCTGTGACGTTATTAACAACGCCGCGGTCAGTTGAAACCCGGACGTTGTCGTATAGCAATTTTTTTCATTGAAAACTTAATTAGCGTAGGCACTACGAACTCGTTCTAGAGGTGTACTGAGGCTGTAAGGTGAGGTAAGGTAAGGTAGTGTTCAGTGGACGGTGTGACAAAGCGGTGGTTGCGCCGCGCCGTGTCTTTCGTCGTTCGTGCGGACGGAGCGAAGTGCATCGATCGCGATTACATCACCACTTGCGTCCTTTCTCTGCGCGCGCACTCAGCACCCCTCCCCTCCTCCCTCCCGCTCCACTCTCCTCGTGACACCGTCTCCCCTCCCCGCACCTGCCCCACCTCTCCCGCCTCGAACTCCACTTCCATCCACGAGTTCCAAAGCCATTGCTTCGCAACACGTTCACGGCACCAACCATTCGCTCGCGGGTCGTCATCGGGCACAGACGTTCTCAACTAAAACTAGCTAAACCGTTATAAGTTTAAACTTTTCAACTTAGTTAATTTCCAACACAATAGTTTCCATTCCATGCGACGCGTTGCTCATTCGATAAGATTTTGTGAAATAGGAATAAAGATTAGTGACATTCTTAGTATATTCTCTTAAAAAATTGAAGTGTTTTAAATTTAATTAAAATTTCCGTTAGAAAATTTTGTGACTTGTTCGTTCGCGGCTCGGTCTACTTTTAAAACTTCCGCAATGTGGTTGAGCAGCCATTTTAATATATTTTTTTATCGGTCGGTCAGTTTAATTAACCTAAGTATGTATTTAACATCTATACTCGTTTCGCGTTCACTTGAGCTCGTTTACAACGCGACGGAACAATTAGACGTAATATTTTCCTTTTATTCTCGTCGTGTGACTGCCGCGTTAGGCGCTGACGCGTATATAGAATTATTTTGCACATTTATTTGCAGCTGAATTTCGAAGATCAATGAAGAGAAAATGAAGAAAGAAGATGAACAAATGTCATTTGCATAGGTGGGAGTAATCGACTTGACTTTATTTGTATTAGTCAGTCTTTTTCTCTCTCCTATATGAGTGGCATATAATCGTCGTTGACTCGAAGAAACTTATTGCTAACATCCACTACACGCATCCACATTTGGCAAGTCTGCAGTGACCTCGGAGATTACGCAAGCTGTCTTTGTATAATCGGCTGCGAAATCACTGAATTTTCTGCTCACGACTTAGCAGTCTTTTTTTCCAGTTGGAGTCTTATTGTATCTGTTTAATTTAATGTGTACTTATTTATTGTATAATTTTTCTAGGCATCAAAAATGTACTTATACCTATTGTGTTGTGTCATGCCATAATTATTACTTATTGACTCATTGTGCTATGGCTATGACGAAATCGTATGATTGGTGGCGCGTTTCGTTTGCAGCACGCGGCGGGAATTGGGCAATCTGCGAGCTAACGGATGTCCCCCGCACCCCGCAGTTTGCCTCGTCGGCCCTGTTGCCTAAAAACTCTTGCGTAGCTCACCGACGAACCACGAAGTCTGCCGAACACACACGAGCCGTTCCAGTCTTCGAGGCGTCTGGTCCGCCATTGTCTTCGTCTTCATATTATTATGTTTAATTATTCCCATTTGTGCTGAGTGCAATTTTTTTAATAAAAACAACACTATGCCTGCGCATATTTAGCACTGCTATTTTATTGTTATATATACCGATTTATTTTAATACTCATTAGTCAAGAGACCCGATTATGATTTTTTAAACCCTTTTATAACTTTTTTTTGACTTAGAATATTTAGACGCTCCACGTGCCCGTATCCCAAAATGCGTACACTCCCCTCACGCTCTCTGTTACCGCCCTAGACTATTCGTTCTCCAATAGCATGCGTTATCCTTCCCTAAAACCCGCGACGACCTTCAACGACTTCTACAAAATTCAACTCTCATATAAAAAAAAGTAATTTGTCTCGGGGAAAAAAATTTGAATTGGCTTTAGCGGCAAAGAGCGAATTGGGCTTGGTAGTTTTTTTATAACTATTCAAAATTCTCATTCATTACAGCGTAGACTGATTAAACTTACATTATACATAGAAAAATTATGTATAGGTAGGTATACACAATTGTATTTATTTAAAATTTTTAAAAAAGACCTAATATTCTATTTAAAATCTTAAAATTTACGAGGACGAGAAAAAAAGGAAGACAAAGGCACATAAAAATCAATCTGCTTAACTATCTAGTTAATATCATAAAAACATAAATCAATTAACTTCATTACCTACATAATGTTATTTACCTACCTGGTTGAACCTAGTTATGCTTTTGTTCCTTTTCATTTTTAAAAAAGCAAAAGAATCTCTTTAGATTCTTTTTAGATTTGAATCTTTATTTTTAAATAACCATCAACGGTCTCAAAAGACCGTTACTCTGAAAAGTTTAAATTTTTTCGAATAGTTTAGCTAAAAAAGTAAGTTTAGACCTTATAGGAATATAGTATGTACCTAGGCTATTTGTTTTTATCAATGTACCTAATTAATCGGGTATTTCCCTTAGGTATTATTAAGCTGTTTTTTTATATATATCGATTTTAGCTGTAGGTATTCCTATCTGTACCTACTTAGGTAGGTATAGGTTGGATTTAGTTGGTATTAGATAAAAATATTTTTTTTGTACGGACAAAAATTTAGCATTAGTAGGTACCTACTAGAATTGAATTTTTTTCTTTGTTAAATTTCTAGAAATTTTGTTCATTATTAAAATTGTGGATTAAACATTGCCACACAACGTAATTATTAGGTACCTATATTTTATAAAGTTACGCGAACGAAGTCGCGTGCAAGAGCTAGTATGATATAAAAAGGTCCTTCATTTTCTTTACAGCAAAGTAAGATCCGCAATAGACTACTTTACCTATCAATCTACGAATAATTAGAACATTAGGTAGGTAGGTATATACCATACCTAATGAAAAGTAATGAAGTTTCTGAGCATAAATCTATCAATCGATGTTACTCGTACTTACCTAGTTGTCTAAAGTTAAGAGGTTAAAATTATTAGTCATTCACCTAATCTCATAATACATAGGTAGGTATTTTATTCACGGAATTTCCTTGAACCGATAAAAGCTTCCTTTCTCGATAAAAAAATTCATTGAAACTAAGTGGGAATAAACATATAGGTAGGTACTTATAGTATAGTTTTGATAAAGTTCGCTAAATTTGTTTCATTTCTCTTCTTTATATTTGTGTATTAAGAATAATACAGTATAATCTACAAATTTAGGATTTCTATAACACCTATTATTAAACCACGTCTACCTAATAATTTTATAAAATGTTAGTATCTTTCTTACAATTAAAATTCTACTAAGATTATACTTAGCTAAATATCTTAAAATTCTAAAAGTCTATAAATAGACTCAAAAAGATCTCTGAAGAGTACAAAACTTAATGGACAGTTTTGCATAGTTAAGTAAATACTACACCATTAAACCATATGCAGTTAGCACTATGCCCAGCTTCAAGACCAACAAGAAAATTAGGAGTGGACAAAGTATAAGTCTTTTTGTTAATCTAGTATTTAAAAATATACTTATATTTATTATTATAAAACAAACTCGCCGTCTGCTGCTATCTGTTTGTTGGAAAGATTTGATGCCATAAAAATACAGGTGGTTTTTTTCAATTTAGCTAGTTTGATTCCCAGGTGTGGCAAGGGTGGGTATTACAAAAAGATTCAGTTTTGTTTCTTTTTAAAAATAAAGGATTGTTTACTTTGGGAATTTTTTCCTATCTTCAGTATTTAATTCAGGCGGCGTCAAAAATTTCCAGCTTGTAAGCTACGAATAAATAATACCTACTCCTGTAAGTATATTTAATATTTAAATATTCTTTAAAGCTTCTTTAAAGCTTCCGCCACTCACTCCAATATGTCAGTTTTCTCGTTGCATAATGAAAGACTTAACTTGGAAGATTACTGACACTATTCATAAGGTTTTTTCGACACTCAATGTTTTCCTAGGGAAGTTTTCCTTCACTATTTTACGCTTATAAACCATTTTTATGTACTTATTTTAAGTCTAAAATAGTTGCAGATAAGCAGATGCATTATGAATATTTTCGTAAGTATTAACTAGGTACCTACCATTTCGTCATATACTTAGCACTTCAAAAATTATCCTTATGCATTTTAAAATCTAAAATTTGCCATAATATTAAATGAATTATTAGTGCACTTAGCTTGTAGGTTTAATTGAATCATGCAGTAAATTGATACTTCCTTGTATCTTTGTTAGCTCCGTAGGTACGGTTAGATTTTCCTTAAGGTTATTAATTAATACCAAATTGAGCACTACGTCGTCGTGGCTTTTAATATTCTACTATAAAATGTGCGTATGCTTATGCTTATGTTTACGGATATTTGCTTCACAAAATAATAATAGCTATAAGTCGCAAGCATATTTTTTTTATGTTTGATGCATCAAAAATTAATATGGCTTAGCAGACTACATTTTTAAAATTTTTAAGTTAAGGTCGGCAGGTCAACGCTACAAGTGTTGCAAGAGCGCGGTGACTGCGGTAGGATTAACGAAAAGGGAAGGAAACATTTACATCGGGAACCGGGAATTGAATATATTGAAATTTATACAGAAACTAATACGTACAAGTTAAACATTTTAACTTGTTAAAAGACTATAAAATTAAAGATAAATCAAGGAAATGATGTCCGAACAATTTCAATATCTAAATCGGTCATATCTAAATACACAATGGTGGAATAAAGTTTGGTATTGATTAGTAAGTAGGAATCTGATATGTTGGTCATCTGGTATATTAGGAATCTGGTATAGGGGGAACGATTAATAATAATAATGAACGTTTATTTCAGATTATTTCTCCATATTTTGTTTTAGTAATATAATAGTAGGTACATTAAGAATGATATTTTACATTATTGTGGCTACATCGTCATCAATGCAGCCGCAGGATATGGCCTAAAAGTAACCTTTATTGGATCGACCGATGTATGTACATTGTACATGTACATGGCGAGCATATGAACGTGTCTCTGCAAACATAGCCGAAGGCACTGCAGCGTCGGAGCAACGTATAAAGAGTTCCTGAAGCATTATTTATTTACTTCTTAGTATTCAATTACTTTTCAAAGTGATCTCTGTCACATATAATTCTCCAGGATTCTCCAGGATGAGATGCCGAATCCAAATTAAAGGTCTGAATAGTTTTCACAGAATTTCCTCGAACACGGATCTGAGCTTATCTTCAGCCAGAATTCAGCTGCTAAAAAATTATCAGCCCTAAATTCTGCTTAAGTTAGACCAGAAGTTACAATGGCAACTAGTCAACAGTCAACCTAGACTAATCAACTTGACCATTGAGCCTATCAATATCTAAATATATCTAGAATTAGGTATGTGAATATAATTTCATCCAATGACTGTTGTCAGTGATGAGTTAAAATATGGCGCTAAAAAGTAGTTTCTAACTAAGTAAAGTAACTAAGTAAATCTCAATTGAGCCTTGGGATATGTTCGGGTTGATGATGGTTGATACAATCATCTGAAAGTGTACCAATGTCAAAAATTCCAATTTTATATTGAGCGTCATGAGTAGGTATTACTTCGTTAACGAACGTGAAATTGTCATTTTAGTTGACGGTAAAAAAACAGCCTATAATGTCTCTTTCAGAGTTTTAAACAACATTTAAAAGATTTAACTAAACTTGAATTAATTATTTCATTTGAATCAGATTCAAAAATCGAATTGTGGTCAAAAGGGATTTCGATTTTAATTTGAATTGAATTAAAATTCGATTTGAAATAAAATATGTAATGTAGGTAAGTCTTAGAGAAATGTGGAAATTTGCTTTGGAAATTATTCAAATAAGGAATCCAAATGGGAAGGAGTACCAGTGGGTAGATAGGTACCTATCTACTATTTAAGTAATACTTTATTACCTTTATCTTTGTCGTTAAGTAGCATCGTAGCCAAACAAGTTTCGTCTTGTGTAATGCAAAGCCACTTGATAGTTGCATTGCGAGCCATCATTTGAAAAAATTTATGCATCCTTTACTTCCTACATATCTACTTATTTATATAATATATACATGCCTGTATATATTCTGGGATTGTGTAAGCGTTAAGTTTTAGAACGATAGAATAGGTTGGCCAATTAAACTTTTTTTCATAAAAGTATGTTTTATTTACTAAATCAAGAGGACAGAATTTAATATAATGGCATTATTGGTGCCGAATTGTGGGATTAAGATGCATAATATATGTATATTAAATATGTACTCTATATATTATATAAAATAATGTCAGAAATACCTAACATTTATATTAAATCACACACAATTCAATCGAAAAGAGCAGATCTCCAGCTGCCGGGCCATCTAGCAGGTATTGTTATAATGGATAACTGGTTATGGTTTGTGAATAAGCTTATACAAGTATACAAAAAGAATTTTATTTTGGAGAGTGTCACTATAACTGGAGTATTGATGTAGTAATAAATAGTTATGCTAGTTGTGTGTACAGAATGTACCAACACACAAGTGCATAAGGCTTCAACTTCAATAGAACATCGATTGTGAAATTCGAAAATTTTGACAGCTAAACCTAGGCGTTGATCCTTTAAAATATTTAAAAATATTTTATATTATATATTATAATAATATATAAAAGGCGATGGAAATATGTCCCCGTATGTCTCTTATAGACTCCAAAACCGCTGAACTGATTTTGATGAAACTTTCAGACAATCTTCAGATTAGTGCAGCAGGTGTTCCTGTAAAGTTTAGTAGCGATCGGACTCGGACTAGTAAGAAATAAAATTGTGACAATTCTATTTTTCTACTTAACGCTAAATCGTCCATTTTAATTATGTCATTTCAATTCATTGATTATACAATATTTTCAATAATAAAAATACACATTACATTACTCTTAAAACTAGTTTAGATAACGTTTCGGTGTGTGATTTCTTAGCGATTATGCTACTCGTATCTCTATAGCAAGTTTTAGTGATGAAATAGATTCAGTGATGAAAACGGCCATAGAAGCGTAATTTTTTCGTTTATAATATCGAATAAATAGTATAAATAAATTTACATATTACTTTGTTTTAGAAAATATTTCGTAGGTATATTGTTGAGTTGAGATATAAAAAAAAGTAATTTGTCTCGGGGAAAAAAATTTGAATTGGCTTTAGCGGCAAAGAGCGAATTGGGCTTGGTAGTTTTTTTATAACTATTCAAAATTCTCATTCATTACAGCGTAGACTGATTAAACTTACATTATACATAGAAAAATTATGTATAGGTAGGTATACACAATTGTATTTATTTAAAATTTTTAAAAAAGACCTAATATTCTATTTAAAATCTTAAAATTTACGAGGACGAGAAAAAAAGGAAGACAAAGGCACATAAAAATCAATCTGCTTAACTATCTAGTTAATATCATAAAAACATAAATCAATTAACTTCATTACCTACATAATGTTATTTACCTACCTGGTTGAACCTAGTTATGCTTTTGTTCCTTTTCATTTTTAAAAAAGCAAAAGAATCTCTTTAGATTCTTTTTAGATTTGAATCTTTATTTTTAAATAACCATCAACGGTCTCAAAAGACCGTTACTCTGAAAAGTTTAAATTTTTTCGAATAGTTTAGCTAAAAAAGTAAGTTTAGACCTTATAGGAATATAGTATGTACCTAGGCTATTTGTTTTTATCAATGTACCTAATTAATCGGGTATTTCCCTTAGGTATTATTAAGCTGTTTTTTTATATATATCGATTTTAGCTGTAGGTATTCCTATCTGTACCTACTTAGGTAGGTATAGGTTGGATTTAGTTGGTATTAGATAAAAATATTTTTTTTGTACGGACAAAAATTTAGCATTAGTAGGTACCTACTAGAATTGAATTTTTTTCTTTGTTAAATTTCTAGAAATTTTGTTCATTATTAAAATTGTGGATTAAACATTGCCACACAACGTAATTATTAGGTACCTATATTTTATAAAGTTACGCGAACGAAGTCGCGTGCAAGAGCTAGTATGATATAAAAAGGTCCTTCATTTTCTTTACAGCAAAGTAAGATCCGCAATAGACTACTTTACCTATCAATCTACGAATAATTAGAACATTAGGTAGGTAGGTATATACCATACCTAATGAAAAGTAATGAAGTTTCTGAGCATAAATCTATCAATCGATGTTACTCGTACTTACCTAGTTGTCTAAAGTTAAGAGGTTAAAATTATTAGTCATTCACCTAATCTCATAATACATAGGTAGGTATTTTATTCACGGAATTTCCTTGAACCGATAAAAGCTTCCTTTCTCGATAAAAAAATTCATTGAAACTAAGTGGGAATAAACATATAGGTAGGTACTTATAGTATAGTTTTGATAAAGTTCGCTAAATTTGTTTCATTTCTCTTCTTTATATTTGTGTATTAAGAATAATACAGTATAATCTACAAATTTAGGATTTCTATAACACCTATTATTAAACCACGTCTACCTAATAATTTTATAAAATGTTAGTATCTTTCTTACAATTAAAATTCTACTAAGATTATACTTAGCTAAATATCTTAAAATTCTAAAAGTCTATAAATAGACTCAAAAAGATCTCTGAAGAGTACAAAACTTAATGGACAGTTTTGCATAGTTAAGTAAATACTACACCATTAAACCATATGCAGTTAGCACTATGCCCAGCTTCAAGACCAACAAGAAAATTAGGAGTGGACAAAGTATAAGTCTTTTTGTTAATCTAGTATTTAAAAATATACTTATATTTATTATTATAAAACAAACTCGCCGTCTGCTGCTATCTGTTTGTTGGAAAGATTTGATGCCATAAAAATACAGGTGGTTTTTTTCAATTTAGCTAGTTTGATTCCCAGGTGTGGCAAGGGTGGGTATTACAAAAAGATTCAGTTTTGTTTCTTTTTAAAAATAAAGGATTGTTTACTTTGGGAATTTTTTCCTATCTTCAGTATTTAATTCAGGCGGCGTCAAAAATTTCCAGCTTGTAAGCTACGAATAAATAATACCTACTCCTGTAAGTATATTTAATATTTAAATATTCTTTAAAGCTTCTTTAAAGCTTCCGCCACTCACTCCAATATGTCAGTTTTCTCGTTGCATAATGAAAGACTTAACTTGGAAGATTACTGACACTATTCATAAGGTTTTTTCGACACTCAATGTTTTCCTAGGGAAGTTTTCCTTCACTATTTTACGCTTATAAACCATTTTTATGTACTTATTTTAAGTCTAAAATAGTTGCAGATAAGCAGATGCATTATGAATATTTTCGTAAGTATTAACTAGGTACCTACCATTTCGTCATATACTTAGCACTTCAAAAATTATCCTTATGCATTTTAAAATCTAAAATTTGCCATAATATTAAATGAATTATTAGTGCACTTAGCTTGTAGGTTTAATTGAATCATGCAGTAAATTGATACTTCCTTGTATCTTTGTTAGCTCCGTAGGTACGGTTAGATTTTCCTTAAGGTTATTAATTAATACCAAATTGAGCACTACGTCGTCGTGGCTTTTAATATTCTACTATAAAATGTGCGTATGCTTATGCTTATGTTTACGGATATTTGCTTCACAAAATAATAATAGCTATAAGTCGCAAGCATATTTTTTTTATGTTTGATGCATCAAAAATTAATATGGCTTAGCAGACTACATTTTTAAAATTTTTAAGTTAAGGTCGGCAGGTCAACGCTACAAGTGTTGCAAGAGCGCGGTGACTGCGGTAGGATTAACGAAAAGGGAAGGAAACATTTACATCGGGAACCGGGAATTGAATATATTGAAATTTATACAGAAACTAATACGTACAAGTTAAACATTTTAACTTGTTAAAAGACTATAAAATTAAAGATAAATCAAGGAAATGATGTCCGAACAATTTCAATATCTAAATCGGTCATATCTAAATACACAATGGTGGAATAAAGTTTGGTATTGATTAGTAAGTAGGAATCTGATATGTTGGTCATCTGGTATATTAGGAATCTGGTATAGGGGGAACGATTAATAATAATAATGAACGTTTATTTCAGATTATTTCTCCATATTTTGTTTTAGTAATATAATAGTAGGTACATTAAGAATGATATTTTACATTATTGTGGCTACATCGTCATCAATGCAGCCGCAGGATATGGCCTAAAAGTAACCTTTATTGGATCGACCGATGTATGTACATTGTACATGTACATGGCGAGCATATGAACGTGTCTCTGCAAACATAGCCGAAGGCACTGCAGCGTCGGAGCAACGTATAAAGAGTTCCTGAAGCATTATTTATTTACTTCTTAGTATTCAATTACTTTTCAAAGTGATCTCTGTCACATATAATTCTCCAGGATTCTCCAGGATGAGATGCCGAATCCAAATTAAAGGTCTGAATAGTTTTCACAGAATTTCCTCGAACACGGATCTGAGCTTATCTTCAGCCAGAATTCAGCTGCTAAAAAATTATCAGCCCTAAATTCTGCTTAAGTTAGACCAGAAGTTACAATGGCAACTAGTCAACAGTCAACCTAGACTAATCAACTTGACCATTGAGCCTATCAATATCTAAATATATCTAGAATTAGGTATGTGAATATAATTTCATCCAATGACTGTTGTCAGTGATGAGTTAAAATATGGCGCTAAAAAGTAGTTTCTAACTAAGTAAAGTAACTAAGTAAATCTCAATTGAGCCTTGGGATATGTTCGGGTTGATGATGGTTGATACAATCATCTGAAAGTGTACCAATGTCAAAAATTCCAATTTTATATTGAGCGTCATGAGTAGGTATTACTTCGTTAACGAACGTGAAATTGTCATTTTAGTTGACGGTAAAAAAACAGCCTATAATGTCTCTTTCAGAGTTTTAAACAACATTTAAAAGATTTAACTAAACTTGAATTAATTATTTCATTTGAATCAGATTCAAAAATCGAATTGTGGTCAAAAGGGATTTCGATTTTAATTTGAATTGAATTAAAATTCGATTTGAAATAAAATATGTAATGTAGGTAAGTCTTAGAGAAATGTGGAAATTTGCTTTGGAAATTATTCAAATAAGGAATCCAAATGGGAAGGAGTACCAGTGGGTAGATAGGTACCTATCTACTATTTAAGTAATACTTTATTACCTTTATCTTTGTCGTTAAGTAGCATCGTAGCCAAACAAGTTTCGTCTTGTGTAATGCAAAGCCACTTGATAGTTGCATTGCGAGCCATCATTTGAAAAAATTTATGCATCCTTTACTTCCTACATATCTACTTATTTATATAATATATACATGCCTGTATATATTCTGGGATTGTGTAAGCGTTAAGTTTTAGAACGATAGAATAGGTTGGCCAATTAAACTTTTTTTCATAAAAGTATGTTTTATTTACTAAATCAAGAGGACAGAATTTAATATAATGGCATTATTGGTGCCGAATTGTGGGATTAAGATGCATAATATATGTATATTAAATATGTACTCTATATATTATATAAAATAATGTCAGAAATACCTAACATTTATATTAAATCACACACAATTCAATCGAAAAGAGCAGATCTCCAGCTGCCGGGCCATCTAGCAGGTATTGTTATAATGGATAACTGGTTATGGTTTGTGAATAAGCTTATACAAGTATACAAAAAGAATTTTATTTTGGAGAGTGTCACTATAACTGGAGTATTGATGTAGTAATAAATAGTTATGCTAGTTGTGTGTACAGAATGTACCAACACACAAGTGCATAAGGCTTCAACTTCAATAGAACATCGATTGTGAAATTCGAAAATTTTGACAGCTAAACCTAGGCGTTGATCCTTTAAAATATTTAAAAATATTTTATATTATATATTATAATAATATATAAAAGGCGATGGAAATATGTCCCCGTATGTCTCTTATAGACTCCAAAACCGCTGAACTGATTTTGATGAAACTTTCAGACAATCTTCAGATTAGTGCAGCAGGTGTTCCTGTAAAGTTTAGTAGCGATCGGACTCGGACTAGTAAGAAATAAAATTGTGACAATTCTATTTTTCTACTTAACGCTAAATCGTCCATTTTAATTATGTCATTTCAATTCATTGATTATACAATATTTTCAATAATAAAAATACACATTACATTACTCTTAAAACTAGTTTAGATAACGTTTCGGTGTGTGATTTCTTAGCGATTATGCTACTCGTATCTCTATAGCAAGTTTTAGTGATGAAATAGATTCAGTGATGAAAACGGCCATAGAAGCGTAATTTTTTCGTTTATAATATCGAATAAATAGTATAAATAAATTTACATATTACTTTGTTTTAGAAAATATTTCGTAGGTATATTGTTGAGTTGAGATGGTCGTTAATAAGCCACCCAAAACTGTTTATGGAAAGTGTGAGTACAAATAGTACAATCTAATGATGTTGATAGGTACATCAGGTACCTATATATTAGATCTAAATATGAGTACCTACAATATTAAGATCTAATGTATAATTAATGTTTGTCTAAAATGCAAAAGCTAGAGCTGTTGAAATGTAGGTAGGCAGGTAGGTACCTGTTTCAACTATAAACCCGCGCTGCATTTATCAGATAAAACAACTTCGAGTAGGTACGGCAGGCTGGTTAAAATATTCTGCAAGCAACCACTTGCTAAAATACCTCGTAACTACGATTATCTAATTAATGTTTGAACGGAATTGAGATTATTTTTGAAAGTATACATATATTTGTCAAACATGTGAATGGCACTATGAATAATTTTAAACTATTAAAATCTTATCAACTTGTGAAATAGAATATTAGTCATGTATAGTAGGTATATTATATAAATACCTACATGAACCTACTAACTTGCTGAAAACTACAGTGAAATACAAAGTCGTTAGTACCTACTCCAGTTATGGGCTTAGCAACACGTTTTGCGATTCATTATTACTTATGTAGGTATATTATTAATTACTAATACATAAATATTCCTCGTTTGTCTCTCTTTATGGTTAAAAACCGTATCACAATCTATTTTGCGTCGTTTAGAATAAATATGCGGAAATACAACATAGGCGGAATACAACAATACGAAAACTAATTTTTATATTATTTTTGTAAATATTATTAAGATTAAAATGTACCAGCTAGATTAAATTAAATGTTTCAATATAATTTTCTACACCACTGCTGAAGAAACATTGAAATACTTTTTCCAATTTGGGATCACTAAACAAGTTATGCTTCCTCTCTATATATATCGACTACAATATTTGGTTCAGCCAACACGGTCTCAAAGCGACCGTTACGTGTTATTATTACAAAGCGAATAGGTACCTATATATCGTATTCGTCAACGGTCAAACGAAACACAGAAATCGACACACCGAAATATATTGTTCGCTTAAAACAATTTAGTTTTATTTATAGCTTATATAAGAGTACTTACTATGAAATTAGAGCGAATAGCGAATCTATAACAAAAATAGATAACAGAAGAGATAACAGAAATATGTGTAGGTAAGTAGGTAGTACTTATATATATATATATAGTAACCTACGTAAAATATAATAAGTACATAATAAATTTTCAAATATTTATTTATTAGAAACTAGTGACCCGCGCTCGGCTTCGACCGGGGTGTAATTTTTATACTTAGGTACAAGCCCACCCCGTTTATCCCTCTTTTCATTAGTGAAACCTTAATTAAAATTGGTCTACCAATTCTTAAGTTTTTGTGAGTCAACGCACAGCGATTGATTTTTTTTATTTAAAGAAAGTAACACGTTCTATTAAATTATCTATGGGAAGGTAATATACCTACCTGTAGGTATACTGTCAATCTATGGGTAATCTACAGCTATATGGTCTAAACCCCAAAGATCCTAATTACATTGCTAATCGGGTAACAACATCGATGGGTAACAAACAAAAAGTTATACCGAATACCGGAATTCCAAGTGTTCAAAAACCGCGCGTACGAATTTGCAGTTACAGATCGTACGAAATATGTAACCTACTTTATTCTATATCAGAATAACTTAATTATCATAGTCAATAAGTTGTATATAGAGTTACGCGGACGAAACCTAGTCCTATGTATCACGGACACATAATTTGCTCCATAGCTTTTTCATCAAAACAATAATATTGCTTCACGATTTAAGATTGAGGTTGCCAAGGGTGTATAACGTTATTGGAACAAGTTATATTTTATTATGATATGAAGCAAATACTTGGCAATGTGTTGCTTATATTAAATTTTAACCTTTTGCGCCGCCGTTATTATAGATAGGCACATACAGCTTGCTTCGTACATCCACAGCTTGATTCAACTTTCTAACTTCACCAGTCTTCCGTTACGATTGAATACCAAATGAATACAAATTAAATGTAGGTAGAGGTAATTTTTTTAATCTACTACGATCACGTTTTCCTTTTACAAGTAAAGTATTTTACTTCTTTCTCAATCTTTCTCCCGTCTAATAACTACATATTTAGTTAATTTTTTTATGTAAATAAAAGTGAAAAAAAAATATCTTTAAAACAGTAATCTTAATCTTCCGTTTCCTGATCTACTAGGAGCGCGTCTTCATCCTACTACATATTTGCAAAGCAAATATTGCAAATTGTATGTTATTGCTCAATAACATACATATTGTGAAATTTTATCAATCGACAAAATTATTATAGTAATAATATATTCGACTATGGCTTTTTTTTGACAATAATGTGTGTTAAAGAAAATGAATCAATACTGAAAAAATATTGTATTTTTTACAAAACTAACTAACCAGACTAACGGTAACACAAGTGCTCTGTAATAGCTACAATGTTACTTCAGTAAAAGGCAGTTTAAAATGCCTGATTATTATTGAAGTGCTTTTTGGTAAACATTATTCCGTTATGCGTTCTGGTGCATACGCGAATAAATACCACTCGTGGAACATACACATGCAATCCAATAAAACTCATGTAGGTTCTGCTGCTAAACTAGAAATAAAATGATTTGTTGAAACGGTCGTTAGGTACTTTATTATAAAATAGTTCTCAACTTTCACTTCAAGTTGTTTTGGTAGACATTTTATATGTGTATTAATTCTTTTGTTGGTAAAGTTGAGCCCGCGTTTTTGAGTTTTTATGATGCCATGTTTAGTTAGAAATAATTACCTACTGCTTGCTTTACTATGAAGGTTAACTTTGTAGAATGTACCTTACAGAAACACTATCGATTTTCAAAGACATAAATTATTGAAATTCATACTAACGCAAATATCGCAAGATTACCTAATTTTGAATTAAAGAAAATCTCATAAAACACACAATTTAGATTACCAAAGTGGAAATTAAGTTACCTACGTGAGCTAAAACCGTCTCTGAAGTTTCACAAAGTGAATATGCAGTAAATTTTCAATGTGCACACTGGTTAGGTACTCTGTGAGTATGAGGTGGGGGGTATGTATATCCACCCCTTCTCCCTAATCAACTATCGAAATGCGTCATCATGAAAGCTTCTACTCTTATATTGGAAAATGCTGTATATACCATTTTAAATTTTTTTAGCAAGTTCCATTTTTTTTTTAAATTTAACGTAGATAATTATATACAATGTCTCGACTATTTTGATTTATATGTCTCATTGGTAACGTACTAATTTAATTATTATTGTACATAACTTAAATATTCATACTAATTAATATTATAAATGCAAAAGTGATTATATGTTTGTTTACAACGCTTTCACGTCTTAAATAGTCAATCGAATCGATCATCATGTTTGGCATACACGTTGTTAAGTATACTCAGAGAATGATAGGTACCTACTTTTTATCCAAATGTACTGTTCCTTATAGGTACTATAGGTATATAAAATTACTTGTCACATGTTTGTTCGCGTTGAACTCCTAAACTACTGAACCGATTTTGATAGCTATAATTTCGTAACTTTGTGTAATTTGGTCCAACTTAAAAGATAGGATTTATTAATAACTGCATCCCGGGCGAAGCCGGCAGCGGGTCAATAGTCTTAATAATAAAAATAAAAATGATTGGCAACCAACGGATCAAATATTTTAAACTAAATAAAAAAGTCATAAATGTATGTTACTATATTTTACATTACGATAGACAATTCTGTATAACGCCATAATGTTGACTTATAGCAAATACTGCAATCAGACCTATGAAGCGAACTTCCACTGAAAGTCCATTTTGTTTGTGGCCGGCAAAGGCTTTGAGGCAAAGGCTTCAATAGAACATCGACTGTGAAATTCGAAAATTATTGACTTTGTATCTCAATCCGTCATTAATGTTTTTTATATAATATTACATTTATAATAGAAAACACTAATATAACTTTTTATAATATTATTATTATGATTTTATAATATTTTTAAGTAAAAAATTATAAGTTGAGCCGTTTTAGCGTATAATAAATATAATAATTAGGCTTAATTTGTGTAACCAAAAAAAAATTTCGTCCTAATGTTAGGATAGTTAGGCCTTAGGTAGCAAAATCTCAATAGTATGAGAAATATTTATAATTAGAGTATTGGAAGATTGATTTCAAGGAAGGTCACAGGCAGATGAAATACTAATATGATTATAATGATTTAGGATAATAATAATATTTGCATAGTGAATTAATATTAAATAAAAGTAATGCTACAAGTAACTGGACTCATTGTAAAAGTTTACGACTATCTCACGTTGTAAGTTCAAAATTCTGAATAGGTATACAACATTAGGCCAATGTAGACCTTAGGCAATTCTCAAAAAATGGTTCTTTTCCGCTATATTTAGAAACCTGTTCAGCAAGCTCGGCCCTGTCTGGGATTGAATAGCGTTTGGAGGTGAATCGTGTAGGAACGAGATAAACACATATCTCTAATAAGCAAAAATAGGATGGATGATACGCTAAAATTCTTGCATGTCAATAATTTTCTTGGTTTCTTTGTTTGATTGCGTCTGCCAACAGAAATTTGAACACTTTTGATGTTGACCGAACAGTTAACTCGTTGCAATATGAGTTGAATACTAAAATTGAAATCGAGGAAAGCCGAAGCAGCAACGAATGAGACAGAATATTTTTGGGCTGATAAAACAAGTCTACTATTAGTATACTAATTAATTAAAGAAAATAAAATTTTCCATACTCTATTCTAACTACACTAAAGAGCAAAAAAATATAGCGGATATTCTAGTCAGAATATTTGTATTTTAATATAATTGAATAAAATAATATGTGATGTTATTTTCAACATTTTTATTTAATTAAAATCACTAAATACTTTATGTAAGTAAGTAAAAATAGCAATTGACGTAAATGCAGTAAGATATAGCTGATGAGTCGATTTTTTTGCTCTCGAGCAATTGTATACAACGATTTAAAAACCCTTTTGTTTAAAAGATAAAATTAAAATTAATATTGTGTTAGAAATTATTTCGTTACACAATACATGAAAGTAAAAAAAATTAAAAAAAATAAAAAAAGTAAAATACATGAAAGTATTGAATTTTTTAAAATATGTTTATAACAAAACAAGACAAAGAAAAGGCGCTGTTTGCGTAATCGTGCGTGCGTTGACCCGATCGTTGGCTAAAGGTAACTATACCTATATAGTTGTAGGTAATGCAATAATTGTATTCTGCATAAATATTTCAAAACTAGCATTTATGTGTATGCTAGCTTACATTTTATATGTATAAAGCACCATTATATTCCAACCAATTGCTAATTCTGAAATTCACACAAACTAAGCAGTGAACAAAGGCGCCTCAGCTCGGGCTTTTCCATTTAATATTTTAATCCAATAATCCAACAGACTAAAAGTTTCCAAGTCTTCTTTAAAACAATGTATTTTATCCCATCACACAAAAACTGCTTTGTAATATTTTAATAGTTGATGTAACTAGTCAGTTATTTGTTTGATTTTCTTGTGTTAAGTTGGATTATCTGTCTAGCTTATATGTGTTATGTTCGTGATGATCTCAAAAACTACTGAACTGATTTTCATGTTGTTTTCATCTATCATCAGACTGATTTCTGATTAATGTATAGGTGTAATTAGTTAAAGTTATGTGTAAATTGGAAAACTTGCTGGTGGGATTTTTGTCTCTTTCAAAGAGATTTTAATCTTTAATGATCTTTTAAGTTTAAGGATACCCATTCTAAGTTCAATTAATCAATTGTATCATTATCAAATTAAATAAGTTAATTTGTTAATTTAACGTTAGTTACCTCAAGCATTTCATACACATTGTAAATGCCCTTTTCACCATACAATTTAAATGAATATCTTAGGAGTTAACGTAAATTAAAAACTACACGCTAGAAAATAAATTCAAGCGGTCTCGCAGCAACGCCAATTTGGATAGTTCGACAATTCAAATTGGCGAACAATTAATTAGATTCACAGCACTCATTATTTATGCCTTAATAGATAAATCAAATGTAGGTTCATTAGCCTACATTTGATCTATACTTATCAATAAACACTGTAAAATAAAGTTACCAACTGCGTCTGTCGATTTGTCCGTTTAGTCATGAAAATTTCGATGCAATTTTCGTTATCACTTCTGCTAAATGTGGAGTTACTCGATCGTTGTTTGGACCTATTAGATTTTGAAGATTATATGGTAAGAAGAAAGGTCTTGCACCTGGTCACAAGGCACGAACTACCCAAGCCTGGCTCGAAACCAACGAATCCGGACTTTATAAGAGCTGAAGACAGGCACTCGTCGAGCCCAGATCTGAATCCCTTAGACTACAAATTATGGTCAGTTTTAGAGGACATGGTCTGCAGCCTGCTCCTAACGACACGCCGACATTGAGTCTCGTAAGAAATCTCTGGAGCAAGCCTAGAACATCAATAGATTCGTGGCCAAAAATATTAAAGGCCTGTATCAAAGCTAAGCCATTTTGAATAGATTGTTTTTTTTTTGGTGAGACTTCAATATAATATACCTATATAAGTTTTATTAAGATTTTAATTTGTAACAGAACTTATGGCAGGATTAGTTATATAAAAATATAGACAATAATAAGGATTTTCTTTTTGAATCTTAATGCAAACGTATAAAGACGGATGCAATCGTTATAGTCTATAATCAGAATTACACGTGAAGTTGTTGAGCGTATGTGAATTAGGTTATCGAAGTGTTCGACTTATAGACGTGGCACTCGAAAATTTCCGATAAGACAATATACCTACCGTATATGGGTATGAACGCGACGCGACGCGTGCCTTTATGTAGGTTAATTTGAGCCTGTAACTTTATCGAGGAACGCATTCTTAGAATGTCAATTATATTACTATTTTGTTGTTAAAATTACTTGTACTATGTATCATTTGCACACATACTTAAAGCATTTCCCAATAAATAATTGTACTTCCTTCATCGGTGACTTACTTTCATTTATATCGATGGAGGATTCGTGGAAAGCAGATATAAAGAATTTTTAAATACCTAACTGGTAACTTAAAAAAATTCTTAAATCTGCATCTATATTTATTTCAAGATATACATATTTAGGTACAAATTAATTATAAAGTTACATATATTTTTAATAAATAAATGTTTGATTGAATTTGGATGTAGGTATGTTTCTTTATAACATTTTATTATCGTTTAATCTTAAAAGCGCAATAGGTAGATGAAAATGTTTAAACATGTTGAATTTATGTCAAAAAATAACCTGTTAATTCAAAATAACGTAGGTAGGTACTTTTCGTGTCAGTGAGATTCAAAATCAAACCACAACCGAGGAGAGACTGTTGCTAAGCAAATGCCAGTGAGTTCTCTGCCCCCCCCCCCCCCCATGCCGCTTCTAAACTATGTTATTTGGCAATGCCGAAAAAGGTCCGTTCACCGGGCCGACTTTCACTCCGTAGTAACCCGTGAAAAAATGTACCGACCTTTCTAACAAGTTGGTCTATGCAATTATTATGTCGCAACTCGGAGCGGTTTGATTTCTAATGACGTTGTATTAGATACAACAATCTATGAATTCTTGTACTTGCGCTTGCAATTTGCAGAATCGCTTCTGACTATGAGCGGACTTGGGAAAAATATTTATTTAATAGTTGTTTTTTTTTTTTGAAAAATCCACATGAACCCAACATTGTTCCAGGATAAAAAGCGTCCTATAGTTTAATCAAGGTAACCATCAATACATCAGTGAAAACGGCATTCAAATCGGTTTACCCGTTTCTGCGATTAGCGTGCACAGACAAACAGACAAAAATTCTAAAAACTATAACTTTCCACTTCGCGACTTCGGTAACATAGTTCGGTACCTAAGTACAACGTGCACAATATTTAATTTAGGCTCGTTTACGATATTACTATGGATATGTAGAACAGGTTGAATAAACTTTGCTGTTTTATAAGAGAATTATTTGTACTGCTAATCTCAGAGAGATCTAGGATAGTTTTACCCATATTTAAATTTGACTGTACAATATTACAATGTAAACTCGACAAATAAAGTGCTTTATCACCCTAAGATTGAACATTCTTTGTATATATGTTGTAGAATGATAAGGTCTGTTTTCCTTTGAAAATTCAAAGTGACAATTTCTATTGCTATCTTTATTAGCGATGACAAATTATGTCAATCAGTAATCAATACCTATTTCAAATCTAAGCCTTAGTGAATTTTGAAATGAATGGAATTTGTAATCGAAACTGATAAAGCACTTTTCTTGTCTGCTTTACAATACAATACAATAATAATAATGTAAAATATTATAAAATAATCTAAAATAACATGCTTAATATGTATTGTAATACTATAATAACATAGTTTTTAAACAATCTGTAATAAATCATGTCACGTATTATTGTTTAAACTTTGTCACGTACAATGTGCGTGGTGTTTTCACTTTAGGAGTTATGTTTACACCATCTAAAATATAAAGAAACGGTTACTAAGTACTAAAATTGTTTTCTTAGTAGCTGACTAAATTTAAGTACAGACAAAAATAGATCCTTTTACAACATTAAATATATTTGAAATAATATACTCGTATTTGTTATAAAGACCTCCAGCAGGTTTAAATATATCATTTTTCTACGAAGTTTCTTAGAATAAGAATAAAATTAGTCACACTTGACTATTCTTTTTATAATACCTAGTTATGAAAATATTATATTATAACTAAAGTAAATCAAATTCGATAAGTTCACTTGAAATAGTAAGTTGTGTTCTATCTGTTTGTCATCTCTACTAATTGATATTGTTAAGAGATACCTAAAGTATGAATAGGCTTCCATTCAAACAGAAACTTAAGGGGGTACCGAGCTTCTTCCGCGTTTTGATTTTAGGTAGTGTATGTGTGCGTGAGGCACAACGCAGGAGCGGGAGAGCGGTGCGCCGAGTGGCTAGAGTCGTGCGCCAATCGCCTACTAATATTTACAAAATAAAACAATAGAAACGGTCTCAAAAACTTTTATTAAATTAAAAATATTATACGGTTGGAAACTTCACAGATTTCACACATTTATTTTTTATAACTTACTGTCCATAGGTGGGTAGGTTGGTATATGTTTTACGAGCGTAATTGAATAAAAACTTTTATCGATAAACACGACTCGTAAGATCATGTATTAACTTATATATTTATAAATTATATGTGTACATATAATATCGACATATATACATATTATAATAAATTAATTCGTTTAAAAATCGGCGATTTAAAAATATTTTAATTTATTAAAGTAAGTAGTTTATATAAAGTAAGTAAATTTCTTAAACTCGTAACATTGTCAAATAAGTAGGTAATTAAACTTAAAATTAATTAATTGATTTGAAATGTATAGATGTATGTCTCTAAATAGTAATCCAGTAACTTTAGACGAATAATGGGCATGACTTCGGAAAAACTCCAAGCAAGCTGAAAATTTGTATACATAAACTTAATATCACCGTTTTTCTAGAGAATTTTCCATTCTTTCTTTTTTATAAGTATACCTCATAGCGGTAAGATCGAAAGGAACGAAGATATAGGCAAAATCTGAAAAAAAGGTAACTTTTTTCACCGTTTTTTGGCTGTCAAAAGTTACCGGTTCGTCAGATGACTCTTTGTTTTGTAGTGAAACGCCAACAACTGGTATATTTATTCTATAAATAGAAAAAGATAAATAATTATAATAACATAATATATAGACGAGCCCGTCGGAGGAGGTTCGATTCCAGGAGGTGTCAACTTTGAAAAGTTTTCAAAGTTGGATTTACTATGGTCGTTAGCGCACTTGCAACACCTGTGGCGTTGCTTGTGTTATAGGCGACAATAGTTACTTACCATCAAGTGGACTGTCAGCCTGTCCGTAGAGATCTCCTTATTTTCAAATAATCATCCTATTAGATTGTTAGAATCAGTTTTTTCTAAACAGTAATAATAAATACCTATACTGGGCACCAAAGAAAGCGGGCCGGTTATAAAAACAAAATATTGAGCACCATAAAGTCTTATGTAACAGAAATATGTTTTTTTCTTGTCATTCACTTTTTTTTACTTTTGAACTGGGGACAGCCAACGAAATATCTCTGCGTATAGTATATCTCTGCGAGCTGGGGACAGCCTTGAGCTTTTAGTAGCCAGCAAGTAGGTAGGCAAGTATGAGTATACTTATAAAGCAACAGGAGTATTCTCTTTGTCTTCAAAATTCGCGGCCAGTATTCATCTTGCTCTAGAAAGATAAATTTATTTTGTATTACAATTAATTTTTTGTTGTATTGATTTTTTTATAATAAACATTGTGGCGACCTCCTTCATCAAACAAATAAGAAACGCAAAAACAGAGACAGAGTATACACATCTGTCATTCTGCTGCAGAAATCTTGTATGTAAAGCAGACAAGAAAATAGTCCATTGAAATGTTACATTTTTTTGGCTTTAGAGTGCGTTTGTCAGAGGATGCAATTTTATTTTTTAGATATGAAGGGGGGGTTATTGTAAAGTTAAATCCGAGGTTGTGGGGTTGCAACCCTTGCCCCCACAACCTCGACCGCCATCTTGGAAAAAGGGGTTAAATGGTTTTTACGGTTTATCTGCCAAGCTATGTCTTACAAAAAAAAATATAACATTTTTTGTTGCAAATAAAATTATCTACAACTTTTGTTTAGTAACTTTTAGTTGTAGAACTGTAAATAAAAATGTTATAAGCGAAAATCCATAAAAGTTTGAGTTTCTATATGTCGATATAACTTTTTTTCTAATCATTTACAAAAAAATGATATCATACCATTTTTATAGATAAATTTTAAAATATAATAAAACTTTGTAAAAAGTGATAAAAAGTGACTATTTTTTACACACACTACAATAAAATGTTGCCACATTTTCGGAGCTATTCTTTTTGTATAGCGCTCTGTCTAGTCGAGCGCAGCGAGACCAATCAATTATCTTTAGTTCAATCTTAGGATGATAACGCACTTTATTTGTCGAGTTTACATACTGCACGTGTAATTATTATATTTTTTTAGCAATTGTAAATCTTCTCTGTAAATATATCGTGTAAATAGAAATATGTGGAGTTATTACTACTCGCCCTACAACATAATAATATTTATTTTATTTATATAAGCCTAACAGCATATAATAATTCACTAATTCATAAAATAAATAAATATATATATATATATATATATATATATATATATATATATATATATATATATATGAATTTAATTGTAAAATGTATGTAAAATATATAATGTAAAATTAAATGTAAAAAATTTAAAAATAAATATAAAATTTATATAAAATATATTATAATTTATATGTACAAAAAGAATTAAAAAATAATAACAATATACCTACATACATATACATTATGTAATATGTAATATACATATACTATACATTTTAGTATTAATTTAAATTTCATAGAAGAAAAAATAATAGTTATTGTATAGGTACGAGTTTTACTTACTTTATTTCTTCTTGCAAGCGTTTACCATTGTTTTTTTGCCAACCCCTTCTTTTCTTTGATTTGTTTACTTTATTCCCCATAGTAAATTAACACTTACGAAGCGCTTACGTTTTAAAAATATGCGTTAGCACAAGCGACACAACCTCCCCGTCCGACGGCCGAAGCAATACTAAAGCGGATAGGGGGGAAGCTTGGCGGCTCTAGCTAATATAGGCCGAATGCACGGGAATTTAGGTATTTCCTTCGTATTAAAAAACAAATATACATTTTGAAAATGTGAAGAGTGTACGTTATAGAAAACATGTTGTTTTGTTATTATTCACAAACTGATAACCTTACGTGAAGTATTTATGCCGTACTAACGGTTTATTTATTTTTTTAGAGGTAACTTTGGATTTTTTTTCTATCGAGAAAATTATAAGTAATCGTGTTTCTAAAGAGTGTGATTTATAGAATGTATCCTTAAATATCTTACATACTAATTGCATAATTAAAACTTTAGTAATAACGATACAGCAAGGGATCAAATAAACGCAATTATTTCACATTTTCACGACTCAGGCTTAAAGAAACTTTGGGATCAACCAAACAGCAAGCGTTAGCTCAATTTCGAATTTTAGAAAGAAAACTTAAAAAAATACACAAATAAAAACCGAGTACGAATACTTTATGAACGAATATTTACAATTAAGTCATATGACACCATCAAGGGCAGAAACGACCCCTGAATATTATTTACCTCACCATGCAGTCTATCGACGACCATCGTTTCATATGTAAATATATATAAGTAGGTACGTTTGTACTAATGTTGCAAATGCGTAGTCAAAGACTATATAAGTATAATTGGGAATATAGACACGGCGTAGCCCACAAAAAATGGTAGTAGTAAAATTCGTCCACTCGAGCCGAAGTGGACGAATTCGCACATAGTCGCTCGCTAGTCGTAAGCTAGTCAATATCGTTGTGTAGTATACATTGATGCGTTAGTACAGAAGACTTTTAACTAGTTTCTTTTTACAAAAGCAATATTCATTTGGAATTGCGTGTCAATCTCTCAGTAAGTTCGTAAGTATGATTTTAATACTACCACAGATTTCGGGGCTTTTTGCTTGCTACGCCGCATCTATAGTTTAGATCAATGTGCGTAGTTCGTTGAAATATTAGTAAAGTGCAACTTTGTCGACTTAACTTGGCTTAAATTTATCTAAGTGATGGTCAAACACGCATCAATATTTGTTGTGTAGCATATAGTAAAGGAGAATGAACAATCCTACTGCACAAAGATAATTGATTGATCTCACTGCGCTCGACTAGATAGAGCGCTATACAAAAGCAATAGCTCCGAAAATGTGGCATCTTTTTATTGTAGTGTGTGTAAAACATCGTCACTTTTTATCACTTTTTACCCAGTTTTATTATATTTTTACACAGTTTCACTGAGCAAACTGGTATTTTATTATGCCTAAAATTCAATAAAACATTCGGCACGTACACATCACAGATAGTTTGCTGTGTGACTGGCTCGGGTACGCCGAAATCGGCGTACTATTTTATGCCGCATTTTACCAATCATTTATGAGTCCATAAATCATTTGGACCAATCATTTATCTATGCCTACTGCAATTATAGTTTGTCCTGTGTAGACTTCATTGTTATGTGTCCGTCCACTATGAGTAGTTTTCCTCAAAACGTAACTGTAAAAATAGAGTCATCATTAATTTATTGTTAAAATTCCTCTACTGTAAAAAATTACAAGACACGGTTCTTGCAGTGAGTGAGTCGCGGTACACTGTGTTATAATAATACTAAAATAGCTCTTACTTTCCAATAAATATAGTTACTTTTTTATTGCAAACTGACCAGCTACTATGGCCTTGGGACTAATTTAAGAAAATTATCCGACGACCGCTGAATGAGACGAGAGTTAACAACTAGAAGCTGGTCAACTGTAAATGGTTAATTGCGTGTCACTGATGACAATTTGCTGAAAGTTCACGAGACTTTCACAATATTTGCGAATTGAAGTATTTTGTATTTTAAAAAGTTTATTAATTTGCATTAATAACTGTAATTATAATATTTCTAAGTTAATATAAATTTTAAGTAAAAAATAGTTTATCTTTTAAGGTTTACTATTTTTGCATTTACCTCCTTTCACATCATATTAATAATATGTATTATATCAGCTACTTTTGAATTTGTACAGGATGGAATCGAGGGATTTGTGTAAGAGGGCAAATATAAATTTCCTAATTATAATTTTCACGGGAACCGAGCGCGGTTGTCGCATCGCATGAGGCGTTGGCTTTTCTCCAATTTTATATTTAAACGAACTCGGATCTACTGACATTTTATGAAGGAGTTTTGAAACATCCCGAATTGTGCCCTACTAATAAATATAAAAATGTTTCCCAACACTCGACGAAAGCTTTTGAATACCCTGCGCCGCCGAGAGGTTATTAAAAAAAATCTACATTTTTTCCAACAAACCGTTAATTAATTAAGATTTTATATACAGTATTTACCAGTTAATTAAGTGGGTACATGAAGTTATATAGTATCAATTTACATTCCCATAATTTCGGATCAAATGAACATTTAGCTAAATAATAAATAGTGTTCGTAGCGAATTTAAACAATGACTTTTTGAATAAAAACCTGGCCAATTTGAATTATGTTTACGTCTTTTCAAAACAATGAGTTATTTGAAAGCAAATCATGGTTAATATTCATTTATTATGATTAATATTTAGAAAAATATAGGTTACGTTACAAAACATACTACATGTGGTCATAGCATCGAAATAATATATATGTAGCTATATTTCTGTTCGCTTAGGCGAAGTTCGCCCTAAGACATTGTCAGTTTCCTTAGGCGAAGGTTAATTTCAAGTTGAATAGAGTTTACTATTAGTCACATAACTTAAATTATATCTTATGTCCACTATCCACCTACATGTACTGTACGTGCATAGAACCTTCTACAACTTCTACTGTAAATGAGGCTTATGCTCCACTCGCACGTGGGAGTTCAATATTTTTTTAAAATACCTACAAATAATTCCCCCTTCGCACGAGTATAAATATGAATTCCCCGCCCCCACCAATACAAAAGTACAGTTCACAAAATACAAAACGAAAAGACTTACGAGTGGGTACGACTTTTAATCAATTTAATAGGCTTCATTTACACGCATTCTGTAATAATAAAACAAAACATAAAGTAAGTACTAAAACAAAATAGTGACATGTGACGATTTATTTTTTCTATAAAAAAAAGATTACTTTCCATGGTAATTTTTTACAATTTCTGGATGTTAGGTTAGTGATTGTTTACGCTATATGATCACGTGAAGCAATTTTTAAATAATAGTTATAAATATGATAGAAGTTTGGTGAAAAAGTTATAATTAATAATCATAACTCGTATTCAAGGAAACGAGATAATAGCCAGCTCAGGAATACCCAGTTATATCGAAATGATAAAATTAAAAAAAAAAAAAACATTATTTTATAATAGTAATTATTATTTTCGTAATATATGATTCATAGTTCTATTGTTATTCACATGAAACTACATTTGATGGGGTCGATAAAAGCCGCAATTAATTCAGTAGCAGGTCAACTGACGATTGCTGCCATTTGGGCTGCCCATATATATAGATTTAATACATGACTGCGCAAACTAATGGTCATTCTTTATTCCCTTATATATCTTCTATCACTTTTTATCTTAAAAATTGTCACATCATACTTGATCATACACTTCGAGTACCCCACTTTATAACATTACAAACTACGAAATCTGTGCAGGTAATAAAAAAAAATGTAGTTGAAAGTTTATTTCATGGTGAATTGGGAAATTGATTGTATAGAACTTGAGCTATTGAAATTTGAACCACTGTATTGGACGCATTCAATTGTTATCAAGTTCAGAATCCCTCATTTGAATAATTAAATATCCGATTGATATCAATATCAACGTAGGTATATGTAGTTTCTTAATTAACATAATTTATATTTAAAATTATGATATATAAATCCACTAAATAAACGTGATTAGCTTAAGGCATTATATACCTAGTGATTAAGAAGCCATTAGCTAATTTCGACATTGAACCTTTCTTTGTTCCTTCAAATTAGTACTGAATTAGAGAATAATAGTTGGTTGCAGTACACATTTGACCTTTCTCGCGTTACTGGTCGCTTCCGCAGTAACTCAAGGCTGCACAATGTAGGTACCTACCTACCTACATACCTATGCCAAGCTAGCTAATGTGACCTCACTGTGTTTGTAGTAACATTGTTTACACATTGCTTATTGAAGAACACGACTACATAAACATAATCGTATTCATAACTAAAAGTCTTAGTCCTTTCAGGTACTTAAGTAAGTACATCGTAAATGCGTTGTGGACAGTTGTGAAAATTGTGAAAATGTATGAATATTTGTTATTCTTTCACGAGAACGGCTTAGCGGCACACAGATAGTTTATTACCTGGATTACGTGTTACCTGGAAAATTTGTGGAATATGAACATTTCTAGGTTATACTGTAAAGTATACTATAGTTTAAAAAGTCAAAAATATAAAAATTGAGTGCCACTGTCAGCGCCATCGTCATCACAGCTTTACTTGCTTGAAACTTTGTCTTTAATTTGGTTTTTTATAGAAGGGCATCCATCAATCTATCGATAGACTAGATAAAGAATGGCTACACTGAATAGTTAAGTGCGAAGTCTACTATCTCAGACCTTAAATAATGTCTCCGTGTTCTTAATTAAATCTTCTTAAGGGTTTATTTACAACGCTCTAGACATTAATGAAAACATTAATAATAAGTAGGTAATAACTTATTTGGAAAATGACTTAAATTGACCACACGTGTTAGATTAGAAAAAGAAACAGAACTTCACTGTATTATACTTGTTTTTGCATTTTGTTACCTAACTAAGTACAATCTACACTAGTGAGTGATCCGCTCTAGTTTCCTTCATTCAGACACATATTTTTTTTTCATTACAAAACATCTCTACAACTTGGGAAAGATACCTATGTCCGAGTAGATTTGAAAAAGTTTTTATTAAGTATTAATTTTGTATGTCTAATGATGGTCTAATATATAATTAATATAACTATGAAATTACTCTTATTTATACTTGTATTTAGGTATATATATAATATTCAACTAAAGCTACATTTTAGTTTGTTATTAATTCAATAAAAATTTTCCGAACTGAGTATAAAAATCGTATAAATATGTGAGTTCAACTTGTGTGCAAAAATAAGTATTTTATGGGTGTGGCAAGTAACCTATCCAGCAGGCACGATGTGTTTACTTTCAACTAACCCTCTCGACCATAAAAGAGGACTTTACGAAGGATTTCCAACTAATTAAAAATTATAATTTGTCATTAAATCTCAAACCGCGCAAGATAAGTTATTAACAAGCAGTATAAGGATATTTGGGGTAAAATTCAGTTTGGAAACACCTTTTTCATAACCGACTTTTGTAGTAATTTAAGCTCAGTTTCTAAATTCGCTAAACGAGGTTGCATAGTCACCTGCGTGATGTAGCGTTTGCAACTAGGAATGGTGAAATATTCTTGAGTGCCGATCGACGACGTGATTTATACTACTTGCTGGAACCGGATGCCTCGGCGTCTGGTGTTTTATTATAAAGGGTGGGAGACAGGCTGACGGTCCACTTGATAGTAGGTAAATTACCGAACTAGTGCTTGCAGAGATATATTATTTTGATGCTTACTAGGTACCTAAATATCAAATGATTTTTGAAGGCAATGTTAATTGTGTAGTGCCTCCATCGATGAGTGCCTCTGAGAGTATGACGTTTTATTTTTTTAAAGGTAAACTGACCTTCCACTTGAATGAAGGTGACTTCCGTTGTGCATAAACAAATATGATGGCAACCCTGATAGAATAGAGTTCATACAAAATAATAGAAGTTAGTAGAAAGGGCTCATACATCTCTTACGCCAAATTAGATTGTCTTATGATTGGGCGCTTATGGACTGGTCGCCATCGCCAGATATACCTACCTACAGACAATACCTACTAACATATTAAGTAAGTACCTATAACTTAGTATTTAAAAAAAAGAAATATATCATCATTGAACGTGAATACTTGTGGTCGGGAAATCCATTATTTTATCCTCCGCGTTAATTACGAAATCATCACATGGTCGTGTCGGTTGTGGGTTCCATAATACGATTATATTTGATGCAGCAATCAATATTCAATACAAACAAACAATATAACAAGAGTCATGAACATTTGTTTAACTCGGTCTACTCTACTTATTAGTATAAGTACGTTATAAGTATTAAAATATCACAAGTCACAAGGGTATCTTAGATTTGATTTGCATTAATTATTGTATTATTTCAGTTAAGTTAAGTTTATTATTATTTATTTGTTTATATTATAACATCCAGTAGGTACTACCTATGTTTTTTTTTACAAGTTTCAAGTTATTATATAAAAAGTAGCACATCTTATAAATATTGGTATAGGTACCTAGTACCTATATTTATCATAGTGAAATCAAGTGAAATATTTTTCTATTTATCGAATCAGAACAGATTTAGTGTAATAATTAAATTATTTATAATATAAATAACATATCATTCTTAAATAATTTTATTATTATGAATAAACAACTTATGCTCAATCGTCTCACTTACGATTGAGCATAAGTTGTTTATTCATAATAATAAAAGAAAAGTCTACAAAATAACGTCAAAGAAAAAATGTGGTGTTCATTAAATCTAATAACTTCTAGCATTACGGGCCTTGACCAAGTTTTTACTCCTCCACAAGTTGTTTAGCCTTGAGCGGCTTCTAACAGTCTATTTGATTAAAGATTTAAACTAATAAGCACTCTATTTCATTGCAATAAAGTTTAAAATGAAGTAGATAATATTTATCCACCAAGTCGGTAGGACTTGGCTACAGTACAAAAGGGCGATTTGCTAAGTACCTGCAAAATAAACCAAATAAGTTATAATATTTTCAAGAATTATAAAAAAACATTGAAAATAATTTCATTATTAATTAACCCAATGGCTTAGTGGATAGGTAATTAGTTTACTGAGGCAAGGTCTGACTGGACTTCGATTCCTGGCACCGCACACTCGTACCTAAATGGAGATGAATTATCTAGTTTCAGACGTGTTTCTTGAATGTTGACTAAATAAATCAAGATTTAGTGAAGATATTACTTTTCATATCCATTTTAAAACCGAAGAAAGAAAACGCAAATATTTACAGATAAACTCAGCGTTAGTTTATAAGTACTTTGTGACCTTGTTTTACACATGGCCCTTGCTTGTAGTTTTTCTCGCTTGAATTGAGTTCGTATCGATCTATTGTATTGTGTTCCTATTAAATATTCTTTAACGTACCTACTAACCTTCTCGATACCTACGTACTAAACTCCTCATTAGAAGAGCGCTAGGGCTAAACCTCTGAGATTTTCATTGTTAGGTATGTGTTGATAAGAAACTTCGATGTTTATGGATGGGCATTTCTAACAAAAAAAACACTCTTCAAACAGTGACCTTCAAAATCAGTCTGATTCGCAAAATCAGATTGATTTTTGTAGGTCAAAATCGGTCAAAATAGAGTCGGTTGTTGCTACTTTGGTTAAAAATGAAACCAATGTACTCAATTACACGTGTAATTTTGCGGAGTGTTTTGCCAGTGTTATTTACTATGGAAAAGGCCCATTCATAAACATTGATGATAAGAAATGACTAATGTTTATTTCCTCAAACTCTAACTCAACAGTGAACTGTTTGTTCTCTGCGTTTCTTGTTCTTTGTTCACAACAAACAATGTATTTTAAGTGTTAAAAATTATAAATGTTATGTTATGTTATGTTATGTTATTATGTTTATTTAAAAATGTGAAACTAAAACTTTATTTGTATTGACTAATCTATACATAATAAATGCTTATACAAGACGTTTCTGTATGTACCTACATTAAATTTAAAAAAAAAAACACAAAAACAACTTGTACACCTTGTAGGTGCATTATGTTACCGAGGTCAAAAATTAGTTTTTTTTTTTAAATTTTGTCAGTTATTCTGTATGTCTGTGCCGTACGAAGTCGCGGGCACCAGTTGTTTTGATATATTTATCGCTCTAAGTAATTTGTTTGTTCATATCCCAAAAAGTCCAGAGATCGGGTTCTATTGCACTAATGAAATAAGTAATGAATTCCTACTTAATTAACTACACTAAATATTGTATAATAGATTCTTCCGATTTCACATTTTGGGGGGTTCCCCTCTAGTCTTCTACCCCCTCTTCTCGTGTCACAGTCACAGTTATCACGGGGAATAAGATAAATTAGTCTAAGTTAATGTATTTATGTAACATGTGGATAAATCTCTTATTTTGTCAGTCACACTTTCTTAAGAGAACGTATATATAAAAAATAATAAGTTTAATATTGTTAATTTTAATCGATTGAATTGATTCTGAGAGAGATAGATCCGTCGTAAACTAGCTTCGGAAGCAGGCCAAGGAAACTAAAAGCGATAAACTGGCCACGGTCGAATTATTGTAGTTAAAAACGACCTTTGATGTTAGTATCTAGTTAAGTACTTTATGATCTTTCGCTGACACCTGTGTGACGTTACAGCTGAAGTTTAGGCAGACCCGCTGAAGTCGCCCTTGTCGAGTGTCGCAACCCTTATTGGGAGGCTGCCCCGCCTGCTCCACCATTGCAGTTTTGTTGTCATCTTGCACGATTTTATTTCGAACGAAATGTGGGAAAAGCCAACTATAATTCCTGGCTTGAGTCGGGTCGGAGCAGGTCTATTCCTGTTTAGTTCACTATTGGGTTTATCAGTGGCCCTTCGATACCCCACGCTGACAAATCACGAAGTCGTTGCGCAATTATCCTCACAGTTGCAAAGTTTTTTTTCTACCGATTTTGATGTGGCCACCTTCTTTCTTGCCCTTTTAATTTGAAATTAAATTAAGTAAACACCTCCGTGTAAGTCCTGCTTTTTAGACCAGTTGCTAATTAGACCATTTGCTTTTTAGACCAGTTGCTACTTAGACCAGCTGCTTTTTTAGACGAGATGATACTAACCCACAATAAGGAATTCGAAAGCAAATGTTCCAGAAAGGTGACGTGTAGTGCGACGTAACATTCGGATGTGATGACAACTATCACTCTGCGAAGGATATGTCCCGCAGTCCCGCAATTGATAAATTATGTACCTATATGTCGCAGCCTGATTGTAGAATCTGAGGTATTACATTGCGGCTAGCTCAACAAGAAACCGTATGTTTTATATATAATAATGATTTACAAATAAAATAACACTATCTGGAATAAGTGGAACATTGTTCATTAGTATGCGTTCACTGTAATACATGACATGTAAAGAGGACATGCCATGAGAAACAAGACCATAACGGGTATCTAAGGTGGAATACATGTTTGATAACTAAATAGTAGGTACCTACCTAATCAAATGGCACTCAGTTTGCTCTCTCTAAAAAATTGAATCTTACTATAAAGTTTGAGACGTCCTAAATACCCATATACATAGTGTAGACTCTTTTTGTATTTAAACTACAATCGGCAACTTACAGCATATATAGATATTTTTGAGCTACTGCTTTTATTTAATTCATTCTATTTAATCAATACTATATACATACTATATTACTATTTTCTTAATATTATAACAATAAAATCTAATTCTAAATACTACAATAAATTTAATCACTATAATAATATAAAAACTTTAAAAATTAAATAACTATTTTCAAAAAGTATGTAATTATAAATAATTTAAATCTATTAAGCCTTTGGTAGACGGAAAGGTGCCCAAAATGCTGGCGGCATTGCCCCGTTGAATGCATATGCTTATCTTCTGGGCAAAGTAACAGCCAGCATTCTGGTCACCCGACGCATCTACCAACCGTTTGGCCAGCTCCTTGTAAAGTTCATGAGCGGCTGGACCCCACGGACCCATGGTCTCTACCGCAAGCGGCACAAACATGTAACCCCTATCTAAGTTTACATATTTGCGTCGCTTGAGATTTTCGGCTTTATAAGCGGCAGCACCAGCCTGTGACGTGCTTTCTGGAAGATGAGAAGGAGCGAGGGTGTCCACACATGTGGCATCCCATACCAGGGGTCTTCCTAGCTTCCAGGGAATAAGAGTCATGCCGTCGGGTCTCTTGCCGTCGTCTCTCATTAGTCCGTTAGGTTCCAAAACTGATGGTACGTATTTTGTATTTAATATTTATAGTAAACTCAAACTTTCTGTATATTACAGATTGTAACAAAAATCTTCGGTTAGTATTCCGTTATGTATTCCGTCCGGTATGTATGAACATTATGTAATATTAAAAACATTGTAAATAGGTAATGTTACTTCCTACATAATGCCCACTCGTTCCGTTTCCACATACAATGTCCTACACGTACTCAATGGACAAATATTGATATGCACAAACCCTTCTTAGAGAGTGCTAAGGTTCATTATGGCGTGACAACCATCCCATATACACGAAACATAACTCCAGTACAGGTAGTTCAGTGAGTAAATTGGTCTTGATTGAAACGCTCCAGATTTCCAAGTGAATTAGGTACGAAACATACCTACTACTTACTAACATGCCACACTGCAGCCACACAAATATGCATTAATGTGGCCAACATATTAATGGATCGACCTACATTTTATAAAGTAACGTAGTTTAATGTAGTAAATTAAAAAAAAAAAAAACGTAAATTATTTAGTTAGAAGTAAGATTCGAATGAAACATAAACAGGAAACAATACCTATCTAATTAGGAAATAACTGTTAAGGGAGAAGAAAATCGGGGGCTAAAGCATATTTTAGACAAAAAACTGTACAAACTGAGATTCTATACATATTTTTATAACAGTTCTAAAAAGTCTATTACCAAGTCTTCCCCATTCATTTATTATTATTATTTTAGGTATTAGGTATAAAGCGATTATTAACTTATAAAAAATCTGACTACGGAAATGACAAAAGTAGTTGATGAATTAATGATAAAAAATATCAGTAATTTGTTGTCCGGTGGCTCTGCAAGAGTATCGTTAGATGTATAAGGGTCGACTGGCGAACCTTCCTCGGTGGAAGTGGGTCAAGATGATTTAACAATCAATACTCTGAGGGGCTCCGGGGTGAGAACTGAGCGAGTGGTATGTTACTAAGGGCGTGCGGGGGTCGGAGACGGCGGCGGGCGGTATTCGTTATCGCAACTCTCATTGCTTCGAAACAATTAGACGCTTATTTGTTTGTGAATATGCACAATGTATTATAAACGGAAATTTGCAGATACAAGAAACAAAAGGGCCTTTGGTAATATGACCTAATTTTCTTTTTTTATATATAAAAATATGTTGAGCGTATGTACACAACACAATTCTCATTTATTTTCTGTTCCAAGACTTGAGCAATTAATAATGCCGTAACATTTTCCAATATTAACAATCAATAACTACCTAACTACTGTGAAATAAGCATCGATGTAAATAACAGAATGTGTGCCATTTTATTTCAAAGTGGGTTTTAGAACAACACTTCTTCTATTTGAGGCCTATCTAGACGTACCTACTAATATTATAAAGAGTAAAGTAAGATTTGTATTTTTGTTTGTAGGAAATACCTACCTCAAAAACTAAAGAAAGCACATATAGTACCTAAATTATCAGCAACTAACTTATAACTATAGTAAGTTATAAAGTCGCGTACAATAGCTTAAATTTAAATAGCCAGGTGCCTATTATTTACCTATTCGTTATAAATATTACTTGAAATCGAAACTGAGCTCTAAAAGGTAGAGCTTAAAAAGCCTGTAATAGGCTTGCCCATATTACCTTGCAAAAGCAATTTGATTTAGTCTGTAAAACAGAATATTTAAACTACAATAGAGCACCCGATCCTCTTTCCAATAACCTTTTAAGGGTATTAAAAAGGTAATATTTTCCATATATAAAATATGATATATCGATACCGAGAACACGTTGAAATAAAAATAGACGTGTATAGGTATTCTATTCCTAATCTATTCCTGTATATATTTTATGTTATTTTATTTCCATTATTCGTTACAAAGTTAATTTTGGACTACAATAAAAATTTCGATATGAATGTTGCCAATATTGGTTTATTTTTTTGCATTTGAAAGAGAACGGTCAAGAGAAAGCAATATGAGGCGTTTCGTCTCACTCTCACTCTTAGCAAAACAACTAATAATAAATAAAGCTTATAACGGTTATCTGGAACAGTGAAAGGAGCGACATTAAAATCACTCACTAAAACAACTAACATTTCACCTAGCCACTTCATTTTTGCCACTAGCACTTCAATTTTAAAAAAAACCTTACACATGGGTAGTTACTGCAGGAAATTATAAAAATACGTTGGTTAAATATAAATATAATACGATTAAAAAATCTGGTTTATAATACAAACTAGCTGCTGCCCGCGACTTCGCCCGCGTAACTTAGTAAATTATGTACTTATAAACCTTCCTCGAGAACCACTCTACCCATTAGTGAAAACCGCATTAAAATCCGTTGCGTAGTTTTAAAGATCTAAGCATACAAAGGGACATAGGGACAGAAAAAGCGACTTTGTTTTATACTATGTAAAGAAGAGAACCCAGTTTCCCATATAAGCCTGAGCAATGACTATATAGTAATACATACAAGTCCGGGAATTACCCTAGAATAATAATTAAGAATAAGTAAAGACCAATTTAAAAAAAAGTACTATTCCTACATTTTATTTAATGTCAAGGATGGGTGTTACCTATTAGTTAATATGATAGAAACCATATAAGAAAATTAGTTTTTCTGTCTTATCCATATACAACTAGTATAATAGATAATATTATAAATGTGAAAGTAACTAAGTATGTGCGTCTGTATGTCTGTATGTCTGTTACCTTTCCAGGCCGTAACAAATCAATCGATCATCATGAAATTTTGAATACATTTCAGGGATACATAAAAGTATTTTTTATCCAAATAAACAAAAATCCAACCATATAAATATAAAAGATTTTTTTTTCAGATTAAAAAAAAAGATATGGGAGTGAGTTTTCTGTCAAATCTGTGTTTTTTTTAGTTCACTTGTAGTCCAATGGTTTTTATTCATTGCACTTAGAATCTGTTGTCAAGGCTGGCCTGCGAGGGATTGTGAAGTAATCGTTCAAGGCTTATAATGGAAGTGCTATGAATGCGGAACGTGTGGTTACATACAGAGCTAACAACGAGTTAACAAAACATTTTGTTTGCTTTTGTCCTCAATTTAAGGAAACTTACTTAATTACAAATGATTTCATAAATTCTAAAATATAATGATAGGAATAGGAACGGGTTATTCGTAGGTATGTTAGTCAAGCATATATACCTAGATGTACGCGTGATACTTTTTTTTTTAAATAAAGCCAAACGATCAGCCATCACTGTTATTATAACTCATTTTGTTCTACGCGACCAAAACACATTGTTCTAGGACCGACGGCGTCTGAATAGTGAAACTGGCAAATAAGGAAATTGACGAATTCAGATACTGTCTAATGAGTAAACTGGTGAATTAGTGAAATTGACGAGTAAGAAAACTGACCAGTGGTACGCTAACTCATTTCGGGGTTTTTAAATATCAATATCCTCGAAACCAAATAACTTTGACCCCTGGTAAAAGGGCATCATGCAGGTAGTGTATTACCGTGTATCTACCCTGTATATTATATACCGTAGCCTTGAGATCATGTACCTATTTAAGTTCTGATAAATATCAGGGAAGCAACACCTCGATTGCTTATTTTCAAATTGATTACTAAATATAAATTATTATAATAATTTGTTACTCTCTTGGCGGAAAGATGGCCGAGCTTATTATTGTTGACCAACATTCATTAGAAAACAATAACACAATCGTTATTCTTGAAAGCTGTGTGTCTCGCGTCGAGTTACTTGTGTCGTGGTTCGATATTGTATACCTAGGTGGAATGCGTGAAACCGCGGGCTTGGCCTTCTGACATCATCTGTATTACGTCACCTGGACATAGAACACATGGGCCAACACTATAATTATACGCACGGTCATAGATAGGTACCTACATTAATAATAGGAACGGAGACCATAGCTACTATACTATGAACGAAGTTGGCTTCTAATGCTTCAATTGGTTTTACAAAAGTTATCAAGCTCATTTCCAAGCTAAAACTTTATCCAGCAAATATGTAGATATTAATTACTCAGAAATTGTACTTAACAATTCGCAAGTATCATTCAAAATTGTTACATGCGAGTTTAACTAAACTCACTGAACTATTCGCCACTTATGAATTTAATCCAATTATACACTTCTGTCTGGAAACTACGGATTGTTCAACAGGAAACAAATTTCGAAATAGCAATTAAGTAGGTATTCAACAATTTCATTTAAACCTGTATCAAAGGCTTTTCAAATGTTATACCAATTCTATTTGTTTGTCAAATATACGTAGGTAGGTACATACTGGCTAGCAAACTAATTTGAGTTTCTAAAATTATAAAATTTTGCTCTATATTACCTAGAACTAGCTAGTGACCGCGACGTCGCTCACTTCATCGATAAATTGGTGCTAATTTATTGTTAGATTATTGATACCTCAAAAATAGTAATTTTTTATATTCTTGTTTTTTGTGTGATGAAACGCTATTTTCTAGTTTGTATCCACTGACAGCGTGTATTAAAAATACTAATTATGATCTACTGATTAAGAAAAATATTTAGTAATCTTACTTTTCCAGTAGGTGTTGTCCTTCGATTTGATAAGTGCAGGTGCAGCCATAATGCAGCCATTTTTTTTCGAGCTTTATTTAGAACTAATGAAAATTGGGAGATTTCCTTGTCAAATTAAAAAAAGGCCCATCTTTACATATTTATAATATTATAGTCGAGTAGATAACTGAAGCCCTTTACTTAAGAGTTGAGAAACAAGACAAAGAATGTTTCGCTTCGCACCGCATCGATCGGTGACCTAATTCAGAGGGATCTTCTTTCGCCTACTCGTTTGCACGTTTTGCGGTTTTGATATCGGAAGACTTTTTATTTTCCTACAGCTCTACTTGGGCCAATATTGTACAGACTTCAACAAATGTGTAAGCTGTTATCTAGTGATAACATAATTATTTTATACGGTTTTATAATAAATGACATTAGATACTTTAAAGATGACGTAATAAACGGTATCCTGAGTTTCCTTCGAAACCTTGGTTTTTTGTTTTTTGGGTTATTCGCATAAGGACAGATTCTCAAAAAGATAGGAGAAACTTATTTATTTGATGAATAAATATTTTGAATTTTACAAGAACAAAATATATCTGAAATAAAATCTGACAATTGAGAAACTTAGAAATTAACGTGAATTAAATATAGAAATTAATTTTAGTTTTATAATCTGAAGTAGGTGTAATGTTACGAAAAGGTAAAATTTTAAGGCTATCATGTTGATACCTACGTAAGAAAGATCTCTGTGCCACGGAAAACACATCCAAAAACTGAGGCATGACGGCACCGTTCGTCGTCATGGCAACGTAACGTGGTACCCTTCTATCGATCCTGTAATTTGTCTCCTGACAGAATGCGGACGACGGCCGAACCATAAGACCAATTCTTTGTTCCAAACAAATCGCACTGCGAAGACTTTGTTTCATTAATACTATATGTATAATAATATTTTCTCTGTGTGTTTGTGCACTAGTCATATAAAAACGGCTTACCCGATTTGAATGCGGTTTGCAATGATTATTTTTATAAAGCCTAAGTTAAGTCGTAGGCACTATGACGAATGACAAAAGTATAGGTACTTAAACTTTGTTCATATCAAATAAATGTATCAAGCTAAGTTCGATTTATAAAATATATTTTTATTACGATTAGTTAAACCTTTAATAATAATAATAATAACCGCCATGTGGGATGTTGATTCGACCATCATCATCCCGATAGTAGTATCGGCGAACGGTCTTATAGCGAAGAGTCTCGACCAACATCTTAAGACTCTCTCGCTAGATGGATGGATCAAGCGTCAGATACAGGAGGCGGTACTTCTGGACACGGTACGAATTATCAGGAGGTTCCTCACTCTGCAGCCCTAATCGCCGGTGGCTTGGGCCTGGTGTGCTGGGATTAACTTTCAACTGTCAAATACCTGGTTAAAGTTTACAAAGAATCGTCAATTATAACGGTGTCTCGATGAATAGTCTTCTTTTAATTTTTATTTTGGTACATTATTAAAATTTTCTATTTTGAAGAAACTTTCTATAATTCATTTTGTGTTTAATGTGCATAAAGGCGCCAAGGGAAATTCCCGCCCTGCTCATCATATCGGTCACAATAGCAGAGTAATACAACAACGCCATCTATTACATTTTTATCGTATTTTCAAGTCTGACTAAGTTTCACTACACATGTAGCATGTTTCAAAATTTAACGTACTACTAGCGCACTCTAGCGTTTATTTTCTAAACTATGTTTTAAATTATTTTTGTGCCATATTAGTAATCTGTACAGTTTGAACCAAGATGGCAGCACTATCTTATATAAATTAATAAATTTATTAATTTAAATTTATTAAGATTGCAGCACTATGTATCTTATATAAATTAATAAATTTAAATTAATTTATATAAGATTGCCTATATAGGATAGTGCTGCCATCTTGGTTCAAACTGTACAGATTACTAATATGGCACTAAAAGAATTTGTTACCTAGTTTAGAAAATAAACGCTAGAGTGCGCTAGTAGTACGTTGAATTTTGGAACTTGCTACATGTGTTTACTCCTAAATTTTGCCGCCTTTATAGTTTTAAAATTTTCCATTTTGAAGAAACTTTCGATAATCCATTTTGTGTGAAATATGCATAAAGGTATACCTAATTCCAACAGAGTAATTTGTACGGCGCCACGGGAAATAATACAACAACGCCATCTATTACATTTTTATCGTATTTTCAATTCTGACTTGGTATAATGTATAATTATATATTATATGAACTCATAATATATTCTCATTGGTAGCGAGCTTGACATTAAATTGTCAAATATTGAAGTAAAATAAATTTAACCATTTTCATAATGGATTACCTAGAAAGCAGCAATAATTTATCTTCCGAACAGTCTACTATAATTTCGCATCGTATATCATTAAACACGTCCCAGGTAACTCATTAAATATAAATTAAAAGATTAAATACAAATAAATATTAACTGATAAATAGTCAATTTTAGACTTCATCAAACTTTGCGTGCTATACTGCACGTCTATTCCTAACCGACAAACCAGGCTGTCCACTTGGATGTTCATAGTCTAAGATCCGACCGTAACGACCTTCACCCATCTGTTTTAATGGATGAGAAGTATCTTATATCAAATTTAATATACTAGAAAATATATTTCGAGTGGGTTGTTTAAAAAATTCCTGGCCAGACAAAAATGACATTTGATTAAATATTGCAACTCATGAGTTTAACGAATAAATTTAATACCAACCGAAAGTTGAACCTGAAGCCTATTCTTTAGCTAAGGACTGTACCCAAATACTAACCAAACCAATTTAATTCTTCCCGTTTAGTGCTCCGGTTTTGCATGGAATGAAGAAACAAAAGGAAAATACGTATGCCGTTTGTGTAAAAAATCATTTTACAATGCCAATGCCTTACAAAATCACAAGAACGTTCAACATGATTTCAGCGAGGAGTCCGATTGCGAACGAGAAATAACTTTCGCACCACCAGCAAACGGGGAAGTAAGTATAGCCCTTTTAATAATATCACTGTTTTTTTTATATAAAAATCAAGTGGTTTGTGGATTAGGATGTGAAATTGCGTTTTCTAGTTACTACCGTCAGACCACTTACTGCTTACTATTTGATTTGTTATGGCTTCCTTTGTTAGGTACCTACATCTTATACAAATGTAAGTCAAAATATTAAAAGTATAAATATTTATTATTTTTCAACAGTGTTTCATCAGTATATGTGGATTCAAGTTTATTCCTCGTAAAGACACCAACGACGCCGACGACATTATTTTAGAAGATGGTTTGACCAGGAGACATTTTAAAGAGAACACAACTTACTTAATTGTGAAGGTGGAGGACGACGATTTAGACCCTGAGACAGTAAAGAGGAAGAAGTTTGACGTCTTAAAGAGATCACAAATGAAGACATATAAGCCCCCCGTCAATCTAAGGCAAGAAAAATTCGAACATTAAAGATACACCGATACCTAGTAGTAGTAACCTTTTGTCTAATGTAATAGTTTTGATTTATTTCCTGAACCTTACCATTTGGGTCGACATCGCCTTTCTCGGTGGCGTGCAATTAAGTTTAGTGCTTCCTATAAAATATATAGTCATAATTGTCTTTGTCAGTAGGGGCCCGTTCACGTGTACTTTCCCGCCAACGCTACGTCCCGATCTACAGTGTCGTCAGATATTCTTCGATTGCTGCGAGTATTCCCTGCACTACAGACAGGAACACACGAAGCGACGGAAAGCGGCACTGCGTTGTCAAGTTTGTGAGAAGTCCTTGGAGAAGGATAATTGTCCGTCGGATCCTGTAGCGGCTCAGTTTCATGTGCAAAATCGCACAACCTATTCTTGTCGTTACTGTAGACAAACGTTTAACGATAGCTTCGAACATGACGAGCACAATCGGATTATGCACGCGAAACTGAAACCACACCAGTGTACCATTTGCTTGAAGCGTTTCACACAACAAGGTGGTCTTCAACAACACATGCGTATGCACACCGGTATACGACCTTTCGGATGCACGTTTTGTTCAAAGGCGTTCACGCAAAAAGCTGGCCTCGTTCAGCATCTTCGTACGCACACGAAAGTGAAGCCGTTTAAGTGTGTCGTTTGCAGCAAGTGCTTCTCGCAATCGGTCCATCTCAGACAGCACATGAGGACACACACGAACATACAACCATTTGAATGTTCGGTTTGCGGGAGGAGGTTTAAACAGAGCAGTCATTTGAATTTTCACATGCGGTCTCATGTCACCGATGATAACTCACCGCTGATCCTCGAAAGGTACGCTCAGATTATGAGCAACTCTAACCAGCTCGAATACAATTTGTCCAATTTAAAGCCAGTACAAGACGGCGACACTATTTACTACGCAGCTGAACTGGCGCCCGAACCAATAGTGCAACGGACCACCTATTGTTAACTGTCTTAATCATTTGCTAATATGTAGTTTGAAATAACTTTTTCAAAAATTTAACTGTTGTGTTAGATTTAAATAAATTAGAGAGAAGTATTGGACATAAGGGAGCATATTTAATGAATTATTTGCTTAGTCATAATAATTAAATTAATTTAATTAATAATCAATTGTGGTTACTAATGAATGTAAAATATGCCTTATTTCGATCTGATGCACTCGACACTTGAAGTGTTACATATTAATTATTAAGCTATAAGTGCCTCTTTCACCAACTACAAGTAAAGTGTTGATAAGTTACTTTTAGAAATAATTGAAGTGAAACTTTTTATGGGACACTATTGAAGTGAAACTTTTTGTCATGAGAGTGAACTCGTCGAGCTAACAAACTGTTAAGTGTTAAACTGTTAAACTCACAGATGTTAAACTCCTTGTCTCTTTCTTATTACCGCCTCTCTCACTCTAGCAGAGTGAGAGAGGCGGAAAGAAAATTGTTGATGTTGACTGACAGTGACACTGTTGACATTGACAGTCTGTGTCGGATAAATTGGATAAATACAGAACAACTAATTAATATTATGGAAAAAATGAGTACTACACAGACATAGTTCATTCTCTATATGCTACGGATTATAGAGTATGATCTTATCATACTATATACAGATGGATGACATTACTGTCATCCATCTGTCTGACGTTTAACTAACAAATCACAAATGACAAAGTTTGGTTTTATGACTGCCTGGCGAATCCTGAATTTTATTTTTAATTTAGTGTTGTGTAAAACTTATCTTCTTTAAGATAATACAGTCATGCTTCAAGTGTTCAACGTCCTTATTTTTTAATTATATGTTTATGGAAAATAATTCAATAAAATGGCACTAAAGAAAGTAAAGGGGAACTTCGAAAGAATGTTCGATAAAAATCTCACCGATTTAGTGCGTGGTATAAGGAATAATAAAGATAACGAGGTAGGTACACATCAGAAATTGTTACTATTTACTTAATAAACATGTAAATAAGTTTTGAATGTTATATTTTTTTATATAATATTCGATTTTAGGCCAAGTACATAGCACAATGTATGGAAGAAATTAAAGTGGAACTACGACAAGATAACATAACATAAGAAAGCTAACGCTGTCGCTAAGCTGACATACGTAAGTACTTAGGTCTTAAGTAGATCGAATTTGTAAGTGTAACTGTTGTAATTATTAATTAAATTGACATTTATTTTAGCTTCAAATGTTAGGATATGACATATCATGGGCTATATTCAATATTATTGAGGTGATGAGTTCAAACAAATTCACTTACAAAAGAATCGGGTACTTAGCAGCTAGTCAATCATTCCATGCAGACTCAGAGTTACTTATGCTCACTACAAATATGATAAGGAAAGATTTAAATGCTCAGAATCAATATGAAGCAGGATTAGCACTCAGTGGACTGAGTTGTTTCATATCTCATGATCTAGCAAGAGATTTGGCAAATGATATCATGACATTGGTGAGTTTATTGAAGTGAAACTTTTTATGGGACACTAGCGTTTTGTCATGAGAGTTAACTCGTTAACATAAGTCATATTAATTACTTATATAGTTCTTTTCTTAATGTAGAATGTTTATGTATATGTATATATATATATATGTATATGTCTATTAAATTATTTCATATTAAAAAATTTTTAATATTGTTTTTATTCTCAGTTATTGTCAATGAAGATACAAAAAATGTATGCGTCAGTCCAAAACTAACAGCGTCAAAAGTGAAACTTTTTATGTAATTCAAAAACTGTCAATAAGTGTACAAAAAAATACATTGCAGCAAAGAAAAATTGACTGGAAATTATAATAAAAATGATTTATAATAAAATCAAGAAAAATCTACAGACTATCCCGAATTAATTACTATGGAAGTTTCACTTGTACGTATATGTATATAGTTTTATGTATATGTAAATAATAGTACGTACGAGTGAAACTTCCGTAGTAATTAATTCGGGATAGTCTGTAGATTTTTCTTGATTTTTATTATAAATCATTTTTATTATAATTTCCAGTCAATTTTTCTTTGCTGCAATGTATTTTTTTGTACACTTATTGACAGTTTTTGAATTACATAAAAAGTTTCACTTTTGACGCTGTTAGTTTTGGACTGACGCATACATTTTTTTATGTTGTATTAAGTTATGCCTCGGTGCATCCTTCGATAGACGATTTTTTCATTATTTTCTTTTTAGTGTTTGGGACATTTACCGTAAAAACAAAGGTATATCAGCTAAATTATTCCCGGTGACAGGTGACTTTAAATGACGGTTAGCCTACTTGACAGATGGTGAAAGAGGCCCAGTATTACAAGATACTTGTAGCTCAAATTAATGTCAGTTTCTGCTCTTAAAATTATTTACTTGAGAAATCCATAAATGCCCAATAAGCTTGTTTAAATTTTAAGTAGAGAAGTCCTTCTTTTTATACACTACATTGATTTGGTCCTTATGTAGGCCATAACAAAGCCACTGTATTTGTCGATTAAATGGTTGTTTATTTATTTTTTGTCATTGTTTATTCTCAAACCCTATCCTGTCCTGTTTTGGTGGAAAACACTTCTAACACCATTATTCTCTTAAATGGATAGCAAAATTAACAGAAACAACAATAAAATTTAACAATTGTTAGAAGTCAAAAATACATACACCAAAACGTGTGGGCGCGAGATGTGGTTACATTTTGGTGTGGTGTATATTTTCTTAGAGCCGCGTTCGGGGCGGCCGCGTTAGTAGAGAAAACAAAGGGAATGGCTGATGGCTGCATCCTGACGAGAGAAACGATCCTTTCCTCCCATTTTGTGCTTTTCTTAACCTAATATTAAATTGCATGTATATCTTGTATAATACGTTTTAATATTATGAATATTAATACGAAATTAATGAAAATATTATCTATACAATATTCACAAACTCATTGAAGATGTCTACTTAATCTTTCATCACGTAAGTACAAGTAGGTGTATATATAACCGCCTTAAAAGGAATTATTGGAGTCGCACCTGATATTTGTTATTTCGTTTTTTTTTTTTATAAAAATACGCTTTAAATTCACGCTTTACGGATCACCATACCTAAAATTACCTACATATCAAAACCCCGAAAGAGATTGATTGATAAATTTGCTATGTTACGTAAAATATACGTTAATGTATAAATAAATAAACTATTGTATATAATGAAACGGACGAAAATGAAATGACTTCAATCGTCTTCTGTATGCAGTAATGCAGTAACCATGAAGGCTTGGCGTAAAGAAATTTTATCAAATGAAGAAGCATTTATCACCACATATGTACGGTGAAGTTTTGAATACTTGATCGAGAATTATAGTCAGTCACCAATAGCTTCCAAGCCGATTCATTAATAGCTTTTTAAATATTCAGCTTCTATTGATGTCAAGTGAATGAATTATCTGAGATATAAATGACCAGCAATATTTATTCTGTCTAATAAATTTTGCCAATTTTGTATAATTAATAAGAATCGCTTAGTCTGATCGCTAACCTCAGAAAACTGTAAAAATATGTAATTTCAATGAAATAATGGTAATCGTTGCCCGTGGTCCTACTGCGTAGTCCTACTGGTAGCCAATGTTTTGTTTCAAATGAAAAACAAAAACTAAATAATATTATTGTAAATATAATAATATTTGTATAATAAATATTTTACAGACATAATAAAAGTAAAGAAATAATTTAGCATAATATTTTAGATGGTAGGTATTGTAACTTGTAACTAACAGCAGTTTTTTAACCTCGCTGTATCGCACATGTGGCTCAGACGCTAGGCGTGAAATATATTTGTTTACATCCGCCGTCAAAGGGTTAAATGGTTTAACTATTTTACGAGCCATTATCACATGATATTCTTCAACATTAGCGATTTATCCTATGGCCGATCTAAATCAAAACTGCTCTTGTTTTTAACGTGTTGCCGGCAATAGTTAAATATAATATCCATTTATTATGGAGCTGGAGGGGTATGAGATTGGGGTAAATAGCCACGCGATAACATCCGATATGCCGATGACACTATACTTCTTGCTTCTACTCAACAAGATCTGCAGTAGGTAGGTCTCTACATGGTATCTACTCAATCGTGTCTACGAGACCAGATTAAAATATGGTCTGAAAGAAAACCAAATATAAGACGGTAAGTAGACCTAATTAAGATTTAGTACACATTCGTCAGATTCCGCTTTCGTCAGGTTATTTATTTTTCCGCACAGGTCAGAATTTTAAAACTTAAAGTGCGCAGCTCCTCTCTATATGGGTTGGAGAGGGTTAATTCCTTCAGATACCTTGGATGCATTGTAAATGATCAAGAAGTTCACAGTGTTGAGATAAGGTGTCATATGGAACAAGCACGCAGCTCCTTCATGAATTTGAGCTACTTCTCTGCAACCGTTTCTTCAATATTGGTTCCCGTGTTTCGTTTTCTCTGTGTTGTTGTAAGGATATAACGACTAGACGTTTAGAGGCTTTGATATGTTCGTCAGGCGCATCACGCATGCTATGGATGTCCTGGACAGATTGTGAAAGGACATAGACGGTCTAGCAGAGAATAAACCATTCTCAAAAGTCAGAAAACTGGAATACTTTGGGCATATCATGCGCGGCGAGCACTATAACCTGCTGCAGCGGATCATGCTAGGGAAAATACAAGCTAGACCCAAGTCTGGCAGACCTAGTACTTCCTGGGTCAAGAATCTCCGCGATTGGTAAGGTCGATACCGATCGCTATTTCATATAACCTTTTTTCTTTATGCGATCTAATCGCAATAAATATAATTAAATTATTATTCTATTCTATTCTAAAATATTCATAATCCAATAGGCTCCCATACACAGTACCTATACTCACCATATTACATACACTATAGTATAGGGTATACGAGCTCAGTGTGGTGAAGGAGGGATCCCCGAGCCGAAAAGAGCCTTACATGTAGAATTACAAGTTCCGCAAAAAAATACGTTTCACATAAATATTACTTAGGTATAAAAATATCCCATCAATGTCATTGAGACTTTTTCCCTTGCTCGATAACACAACACCAATTTGTATTTGTATCACGTAACCACTATGTACTTAACTATAGATTTTTTACATTATACAAGTATCTGGAGATTGTTTCATAATCACCGGCAGCAGATTATTTATCACAATCAGTTAGCCGCGCCGACAACGACATTCTTAAAACTACTTATACCTTAATCAGTTCTAAGAACCATAAATATTGTTTTGCTGTGAAATAATTTTAACACCTTACTAATGCAAAATGTAATAGTACACCTTTAAGCAACGTTCATTCAACGGCTGTTTATTAAGTATTCCAGACAGAATAAATACGCCTTATTTTCAACCGACGACAACGTTAAAAACAAAAACGAGGTGGTCCCATATAAATTTGGAAAAAAAATCCTACCCTCAGGGTGGGAAAATAGGGGTGATTGAATGTTTACTCACAGATTTTAATGCTGAGTTGAGTATTACAATTAAAAAAGTAATCAAAAATTTAGCATGTAATAAATAGTAGATTATAGCCACAAATTTATTTCAGTTTTTTCGACGGTTTAATTTATTGTTAAAAAGTTTTTAAAAGGGTTTTTTTGTCTGTTTCACATTATTCCTATGTTTCTGATACTTGAACAACCCGACTTTCAGACCCAATATTTTAATGACATTCGATAAAAGAAAATGACATTCGAAAATGGAAAAAATCATTTCGAATACATATGTACCTATTTTCAATTTTATTTAACAAACAGAAAAATAGTTGTAAATACACCGGTCTATACTATTTATACATATAATAGACACCTTTTTTCTCTATATAAAATTCTCGTGTCGCAGTGTTTGTTGGCAAACTCCTCCGAAACGGCTGGACCGATTTTGAAAGTTTAAATGTTCGAAAGTTAACGACATGATCCGGAGCCGGTGGCCTCACTCCACTTGACTTCCATGTCTAGGATCCCATGGGATTGTAGATAAATTCTTTTGCGTTTTAGCTCCCATGGCTCCCATGGCTTACTCGGAGACCACGTACTGGCAAACGCAGCGTAGCGTTTACCCACAAGGTGGACAGACGACTTGATAAAAGCCGTGGGTTGACGGTGAATCTAGGCTGCTTCTGACAGCTCCTATTGGAAATTTATGAGGGAGGCCTATGTCCAGCAGTGGACGTCCTGTGTCTGTGATGATGATGATGACTGGTATATTAGATTCAAAAAGAAAATATTCAGTTTTCATTTTCATTAAAATAATTTCATTTCATTTTTCATTATTTTATTGTATATTACTTGTAATACTTATATTATTTCTAGCATAATTACAAATATTATAATCTAATATTATGAGAACAGTGCACACAGAGCAACAAAATTCCAACTATTTTCTCTTTAATTATTTTGTATTCTTGAATTTACTGACTTTCTGTGGCAGGCAACTGAAATGTAGCTATTAAGCCGTTTTTATGACGACTTACTCGTAGCCATGTGCGTATCAAACGTCAACGACGGGAAGGGAAGCACACGGAAGCGAGTGGTATTCGCGTGACGATGAAGAGAATGCAACAGACAACTTCCCATATATTTATTAATCTATATTTATATTCATAAATTGAGTTTCATAACTCTACTTAGTTTTTGTACCTCAAAAAGCCATAGCTTTGAATACATCCTCCCGGGCCAAACTCGGAGCGAATTGCTAGTTATAATATAATTAATTCTTGTCAACCAAATTGTGTCCAAGATGCATATCAGAAAATATTGGATAAAGTATGTCTCAATAAAGTCACATAGACACACACGATCACCTAGTCACATAGACACACACGATTAAGATAATCTAAACCGTAGTCCGATGAACGCGATTTATTATAATTTTAATCAATATTCTCTTAGTTATGTCGCGGGAACCCATTGTATAAGAAGACACCTATGCGAATTATTTGGAGTCCACACTTAGGGTTTCCACCTTTTAAGAACAAAAAAAGTATAGTTATTATACCGGAAATAACGTACCTACTATAATTTTTAATAAAGTACGGATGGCAACCCTAGCCAAACTGTACATGAGAAAATAATATTAAACAGTATTACAAACCGTCAGTCACCCTAAAGTAGTTGTAACATAAACATAGGTAATATAAATAATATCTAGATCAGATACTTTACAAGAAGCTATACTTCCTTTCCACGTTGATACGATGTTGTAAACCAACTTCAGAATTTTATGCAGAGTTTCGTTCATAGTAACAAACATTTAAATATTTATTCATTTGAAAAACAATTGCAAATGCAATTGCCATGAAATATTGTTAGCAAACAATTATCGTTTTTTGACCAACTTCCAAAAAACGAAAATTGTTTCCGAAGTTGGTATAGTTTGTACATTTTAGTTCTAATGCTACCCTGCTCGATGTATGACATCATCATCATCATAAGCCTGCGACTTTCCACTCTTAGATAGACCTCTTATCTCTCTATATCTAACGTTGGTATCTAACGATGATAGCGTTCGCAACCAGCCGCTTCCTGCGATGTCTTTCAGGTCGTCTGGCCACAGTCTTACGATGCGTTTTCTCCTATAGGTACGTACGTGGCCTCCTTTCTACAACTCGTGCTAAGGATATGTGTGTTAAGGAGACGTCAATTTTTTCAATACAATACTTATACTTAATATGAGTCATCATTGTTACTTATTACGTAGGTGAGCAGGTGTGATCTGTTAATAATAACAGATTGAAATTTGAACTTAAGAATCGAAAATGGTATTTTCTTAGTAAATAAATATATATTAAAAGCATAATAAAATTCAGATATTAAGACTAGATCGAGTAATTTGGTATATCTCTGTGTATGACTGTTGTTGTATAGATAGCTCGAGGTAACTAAATTTTACCTTTTAAATGCAGGTGATCTAATGCAGGAATCCAGTACCATATTAAATAAAAGGCCTCCCTCCACTTGGCTCCCACGTCTAGGATCCCATGGGATAAAGTGTGTGATGATGAGTGAGAACTGGTGCTCCTAGTTTCAGAATGTATGTATTTCAGAATGTGTTTCAGATCCTTACTTACTTACTTAATATTATTTATTATTTATTATTACTTTTATTTTTTAAGAATAAAAACTAAGTAAGTTTAACGGAGCTATCTAGGGGGCTCCGCACCACTGCTCCGGTATTGCCACCGATTGCAGGGACGTGTGTAGACCCTTTTATGCGAAGAAGCATCCCGACTATCTTCATGCCGTGTTCACATGCGCCATCTTGGAGGCGGGGCTACACATTCTATTTCTTGACTGAACACATTTTCCTCTCGCACATGTTAGAGTGAGAGGGCTATCCTAATTACTTTAACTCAGGTATTTTCATATAATAATTTTACTTTCCTACTATACGCGATACATTACGTACCTACAATAGGTGTCTAATTTTGTCAGAAAACTTCTGTTCTACGTGTGTTCAGATAACGGTAAAATTCAGTTTAGGGTCGACAGCGTACTAGTACCCAATTTTGCAGCTTGTGTCCTTAGACGAGGGAGCCACCTAACACCAAGTGGACTGTCAGCCTGTCTGCCTCCCTTAATATTATAAATAAAAAAGATTTCAATGTTCGGCTACTGCACTATAAAATCGCCGTAATATAAAATAACACAACAAGTTATAGTGGCAACGATGTTTACTACAATACAGAATGTTTACAACGGGAGAGATCATCTACCCGGCGCGTGAACCGACACTCCCATCCGCTTTGCGCTGCCGCATGAATTCGTATCGTAATTATCTGAAGAACAAAGTTTAGTGTCTAGATTTTAGGAATTTAATGTATCCGGACAATTGTCTTATTCGTCATATACACTTACTTATAAAATTGTCGGTTCTGACTGACTATCAAATGATAGCCAAAAAGTCTGAAGATGAAAATTAAAAATGAAAATTGGAACATAACTTTATAACAGAAGCATCCGCTAAGAAAGGATTTATGAAAATATCAACTCACGACGGGTCACCTGTTTTGGTTAGTGAACACGGGACCTTACGGGAGCTCAAGTCTCTATCCTCAATTAATACCTCGCTTAATAACAAAAGTAGTAATTTGAGTCGTAGTTTCCCTAAAAAAAAATTGACCACATAAAAACGAACAACTGGTCGAAGAACATTTGCATGCAATCCTTGCTTGATTTTCAACAGTCCGTATAGCTACCTACCTACTGTCAACGGGATCGTCGGTGTGCCTGCTGTTGTTGCTATCATTGGCAGTGTGTTCAAAATTACCCAAAAAAGAAACAAGAAACAAATTAACATACCTTAGTAAGAAGCACTAAATATAATAAAACAATAACCAATATTGCCTGTTTCATGTTTTACTATTAAACAATTATCGCTATTCTATGAGTTTAATAAGTGTAATAACCAGAGTTAATATAGGAAATTGAGTCACAAAATGTGATCTTAAGACACAGAGCAATAAAGATTACTTTGCAGCGTGAGCTTTCGTTTACTCATGTAATACCCATAGGTAAATAAATCCGGCAAGTTTAATGCAAAAGTTTTGGTTTACGCTTTATGGTAAATATTTAGTGTAACGTCGTATAACCGTTTTATAGATCCAGTAGAATGTTTGGTTTAATTGTGCTAGGTCAAGAGCGGGCGTTCGACAGCCGTCCTTGCGATGGGTAAATATTATTGTCTAAGCGGGTTCTCCGCTGTTTACTCTGTCTACTGGTAATGTTTAGTCCCAAAAATCAATATATTTATTTATCGCATTTCTCCCAAACTAATTCCAAAATATGAGCCCTTTAATCGTGTTACACATGGATGACACTGCCTCTTCAACGGGAGATTTTACGATTTTGAAGGACAATGAAACTGTCTCACAAAATTTTTATGAATGACGTTCGTATTACCCTTTACAATTTACATATTATAAAAGAAAGTCTCCTCGCCGCGTCTGCCTGTCTGTATGTTCGCGATTATTTCAAAACATACTGATGGGATTTTCATGCGGTGTTCACTAATGGAAAGGGTTGAAAAGTTTTTATACAACTATTTATATAGGTATAATTTTCAGAAAAAATTGCACCCATGCGAAGTCGGTAGCGGATCACTAGTTTTAATTATAGTTTAAATTAATAATTTTTTCCTTTTCAAAATATTCATACTAGATTTCATCATGAGTCACTTTTGCAAGTATTAAATATCAATTCGAATTAAGCTTTCGTTAAGAATTGGTTGAGTGTATTGAAGCGATGTTCTTGAGCTTGTCCGTATGAAAATGGAAGTAGGTACATATGTTTTGGTGGGACGGGCATGAGATAGCTCTACGCGCGGATGGGCGGTGCGGGCTCACGAGTGAATCTTACAATATATGTGCGAGATGTACCTATAGCTGTAGCTGTAAGCAAGGTATGGGCGGCGCGCGCGCACTGTTTCCAAGATCGCGCTTCGATGCGCACGCGCACGTATGAAGACCGAGGAACAAACCCCCGACGAGGCGGCGCGTCGCGCGCCCGCTGCTAGGCGTCAGGAAAAGCCACCGTTTTCATACATAGCTCTCATTGTCATGGCTATAGAACATTCCCCTAACAAACGCCTTACGCTTAGTGAAATATACACGTTTTTACAACAGCAATTCCCATTTTTCCGAAGCTCATATCAGGGCTGGAAGAATTCTGTGCGTCATAACTTAAGTTTGAACGAATGTTTTGTGAAACTTCCAAAATCGTTGGGTCGGCCAGGCAAAGGACATTACTGGACCATCGATCCATCGTCGTCCTTTATGTTTGAAGAAGGCGGTTCATACCGTAGAAGACCACGTGGATTTAGGCGAAAGTGCCAGGCATTGAAGCCTCAGTTTGGTGGCGGAGCATACTTGAGTGGTGGATCAGTAGCCGCGTTGCCGCCTTCCCAGCCGCCAAGATACGATCTGGCTACCGGAAGTAGCTCAAGTGCTACCAGCACCGCTCCAATTGATTATGGAGCCTGCGCATACTCTCACACAAGTTCTGCTAGTCAACAACTTGCATATGGAAGTGAATATTGCACATACGGAGGAATGGGTGAACGCGAATGGCCATTGTCATACAGTCCCATAGACCCGCCCGCTTACAGACCATCGCCATCTACGACCTCTGCGCACCACGACTTACCAGATTTTATCACCAACTACCAATATAGCGTCTCCAATGAACACGGTAAGTTTTTTATATTGTATTCTCTGTTTAAATTTATTCATAAGTTTGAAGTTATTTTGATTTATAAAGAGCACATGGAAAAGATACAACCAAATTATATTATAATAGTTAAATTTCGTAGCACCTTACATTTCGTAGAATCATTTTGCATTGTGTTTTTAATTTTTAAATAAGACTTTTTTTCAAGCCACACACAAGTTTGACACTATGTACTACTTTGAATAATATGTAGGTACCTATACCTACTCTTTTGTTCTATGGTCGAATTTCAACCTCTGGGCGATACACTAAAGGAAGGATAAAACAAAGCCGCTTCAACGTCTGCCTATATGTCTTTATACTTTTAATTCCTCCTAAACCACGCAACGGATTTTCATGCGATTTTCACCATAAGTTAGATAAAAGTTTTCACGAAAGGTACTTAAATATAATAAAACCTAATTAAGTTTTTATGTAAGTAGAAATAAAACAATATTTTTCAGCCAAGTCGCCGAAAAATAAATTTATATGTTTACATAGGCTACACTTTATATAACAGATAGAACTTATACCTATACCTAGTAGAGAATTTAAGTTCTTCTAGAATCCTAAAGGAATCTCCACGGTTCTGTTACTTCTGACTTATAGTGACCATTGCATTTCTTTCATTAAAACTTTATCTTAACATTATTATCCTACTGGTAAATTGAAGTAGCTGACCGCGTTTTTCCGCTCAAAATAAAAATCAAAATATAGGTATATTTATTTATCAATTAGGTTTCACCATAGATAAATGATTGGTCTCGCTGCGCTCGACTAGATACCGCCGTCGTACTTGTAAAATGCAGCATAAAATAGTACGCGTACCCGAGCCAGTCACACTGCAAACTGTGATGTGTACGTGCCGAATGTTTTATTAAATTTCAGGCATAATAAAATACCAGTTTTCGTAGTGAAACTGTGTAAAAATATAATAAAACTGGGTAAAAAGTGATAAAAAGTGACGATGTTTTACACACTCTACAATAAAAAGTTGCCACATTTTCGGAGCTATTGCTTTTGTATGGCGCTCTAAGTAGAGCGCAGTGCGATCAATCAATTATCTTTGTGCAGTAGGATTGCTCATTCTCCTTTACTATATGCTACACAACAAATATTGATGCGTGTTTGACCATCACTTAGATAAATTTAAGCCAAGTTAAGTCGACAAAGTTGCGTGCAATGTAAAAGCGTTTTGTGTAAAAGTGTGTGCAATCAAAAACACACTTATATTTTTTAGTCCCTAAGTATATGTTATCTACCTACTTATTTACCGACGTACGGCCGGATGTTTATTACTCTTGTAATTTGCTTAAAAGGGATTTACGGTTGCAATAAATAATATTTGTATATAGATCTGCAAGTGTATAATGGAAAACTTGTACTTTAACTTGGCTATCTTGGAAAAATAATTTTTATTAATTTTTCTAGAAAAAAATTGGTTTAAGCAATTAAGAGGGAAGAATACGTAGTTACTCGTCCATACAAAAAGAGAAAATGTTTTTCCACTTCTAAATATTTTCCTATCTCCATGATTTTTTTGTATGTTATTGACACAATGAAAGACTAAGTTTATAGCTTTTCCTTTTTTCAAAATTTGCAATAGATTCAAACTTATAGGCACCTCAAATAACTATATTTTTCTGATTAAAACTTTGTCGAATTAAACCGTTTGTTTTATAAAAACAATCTATTTTTTTTAAAGCGTAACCTTATAAACCTAGAATATATTATGCTGAAACGATCGACATGAAAATCAAAATGATTTGTTAAGATTTAGTTAGTGGAAACTGTTTTATCCCGAAATGGAAATTTGCAGAGGTATGCATTAACAGCGGGTTCCTATAATCTACCATTCGTCACTGTTTACAAGTAACTACTCGTTTTCAACGGATTGTAACAAAGCGTTCCACAAGTTTTCTACAAGTAGATGAATATAGGAACGCGTCACCCTTACGACTCGTGGCTATAAGTACCGTTTGTAGGCAAAAACGATTCGTTGTTGGGATATAGGAACCGGCCCTAAACAAAGGACAATATGGAAATGTATTAAATTCACAAGGTTATTTCGGATTTCCTCGAATGAAACTTTTTTATCTAATCGACTAAACATCATTCTTCTTTTTACAAATTTAACGTAAACTTCAGAAGAAATTCTCTGCGATAGTGAAATAGTATCAATTTATGTTACATAATCAGTTTAAATTAATAAGTAGGCTTATTCTCTTATCATTTTGTTAACATTTAATAGATTCATTAGCCTCGTGGTCAAATCTGCCAATACAAATAATGTAATACAGCGATACAAATGGTCAAAAGGACTCGGACACGAGTTCCGGCAGGGTTGACTTTAGAAAAGAGCTTTTCACAATTTTCAGCAAGTGACTGTAAGTAAGTCTGGCGGCTGTAACCACCCTTTTACCTACATAAGACTATCATATATGCTGGTTTTGGTAAAATCCCTTCCTTATCGTTCTATGGCGACGATAGTCACCTACCATCAATTGTGCTCTCAGCCAGTTTTTCGACCGATTTTGATGAAGTATTTGCGTCCCTAGACGGTTCAGAATCACTATCACGTATACATAATACGTCTTCATTACTTTCTTTGAGCGACTATATATCAATGTAGCAAAAAAAATATTATAAGAAAATTTATACTTTGTTATATCCAAATAATTATAATATACCTACAATGTGATACACATGATTCTAATAGGCCACACCAAAAAATCTTTGATCCTAGGTATATATATGGCGTGGTGTAATTAAATTTTGGATATAGTATCCCTGAATACCCACCATCCCACTATGGAAGAAAATTTAAAGGTTTAATTAAAGAAAGAACGTTTGTAAGCTGTAATTTAGGTAGTGTGCAATTACACGATACATACAAACGGCACAGGGCCGGATTATATAGTTAGGTTTATTACCGCGCATCTGTATATCGGCCCGTTTCTCAGAAGCATCCAGCATTCTCTTACGACCCAATAAAATTGTGGTAACATGTGCAGTGTCAGCGTCTGGTGCACTGTCCGTCTCCGAAACGATCGACTAATCCCAGCCCCTCGCCATCAAACATTCGAGCCTTCTTAATTAACGATGTGTTAAACAATACCTACTTGCGACAACGTGACGTGTATGTCGTCTTAATAAACAAAGCTAATTGCTATAACGATGTAAAAAAATGGTAATCAAATATTTTATTATTTTGCTCGGTTAATGAAAAACTCACTTCAGGTAATAATAAGTAAAACTTTTTCGAACTATAGGTAAATGTCCTAGTCCAGAAATATGCATCACTTTACACTGCCCTTTTACTTCTCTCATATTACATTACTAACTGTTACACGCGACTTCATCAGCGTAACTTTGTAATAATATATGCCGTTGATAATATAGCTTATTATAGGTGAAAAAATTTTAAAACAATAAAACATTGTTCGGCTACGAAAAAAAAATTATAGTGACATTATACAATACTTCGCACAAATAAAGCATTATTTATTTCCTAAAAGCATTTTTTTTATATATCAATAGCGAATACTTACTAAGTATTCAATCACAACGAAAACAGATGTCAGCAGTTGTAATTTTTTATATAACGTCGACAGATAGGCTGACGGTCCACAGATAGTCCTATAATATAAGCAACGCCACAGGTGCATTTGCTGCAGGTGCCAAAAATTCATTTCCAAAGTTGACCCATCCGGGAATCGAACCCCTGGACCAGTAGGTACGTTAAGGCAAGCACCCAACCACTCATCCAATGGGCTCGTCAAGTTTAAGTCACATTTTATGAAGAGAAATCGTTTCAGTAATATTTTTTTCATTGGCTGGCAAACGTATATATTATTTGTAAATTGTCTCAGCGGCCCATTAGCTCAGTTAGTGGTTGGAGCGTCGCATTATGCCAATAACGCGAATTCAACCTGATAAAATTAGTAGGTTTAGACTTTAGACTATAATATCAAGAAAACTAAAAAACATTTTTTTTTCACACAAATCAACTTTTTAAAAAATGCTGTTTCCTAGATGTTGATGTTTGTTTATACTTTAATAATATTTACAAACTAATAACTAAATAAATTATACTTACCTAAAAACAAAATTTTAAATGTTTGTTTTAAAAAAGCTTACAGATTTTGTTTTGATGTTTGTTTTAAAGTATATGAGTTTTCGTCCTTGAAGAATTTTACATCATAGGTAACCAGAAAATCATCGTATATGTGTGCTAATATTATGTTTCGATAAGTTAGCAAGAGATGCTAAAACTCATATTCTATTATTGCACTTGCAGTAGGTACCTACCTGTGACGTTGCTTGTGTTATAGGCACCCTTTAGGGCTTTAGGGACTTGACCTACCATCAAGAGAAAGAGAACCGTCAGCCTGTTTGACGAGGACGAGCTCAACATAGAAAAGAAGTTAGCAGTTGTTGCTATATTTTATAGTAATTTCTTGTAGCTTTCATTGAACAGTCAACTTCCTTTAGAATTTGAACATTATTTTGAGTTTAAAACGTAATAAACGAGACATAGCCGTGCACGATCAATTGATATTTTGCATGCATGTGGATGTGAGATAATTTTAATCATTGCTTCCTTTTATCCTGTCGTAAATCTCGTGCTTTCGTTTAATACTAAAGGTATGGTGCTCAAAAGCATCGTAAAAATTGGAAACTTACGAGTACGTTCAACGGTGTGATGTGTTTCAGTTAACGTACCTATAAGACCGTGCTATAGAGATAATGGCATGCGCGTTACGTTGCCGACGAAAAGCGATGACTACGCTCTACGGCTTGCCCGCGCGCATAAGCAACGTATGATTTGTTTACACAAAGGCGCACGTTTGTTCAAATCGTTTGATCTTTATAAATGCAATAGGTATTTCGAGAATATCGCCCGTCTTGTCCGACGGAACTCTAACGGTTGAAAGCTTTAATGAAAAAAAAAAATGAAATGATTTTTAAGAACGACAACCTTGACGTGTTTATTCCCGGATATACGGTACCTACGCGGGTATGTGCTCCGTTTATGAGTATTACGATTTCAGTTCTCGTACCAGAACGTGTTGTAAGGTGTTTAAAACAACTAATCTTTAAATCCAATGTGAAATCCTTTTTATGAATTGAAATCTTTCTGCAAATTTTATACGCAAGCCTTCCTCGAAATCCGTAACAAAATCCGTTAGGTGGTTTAGAAGCAAGTAGCGAACAAACAGACAGAAGCAGACAGCGTTATCAAATCAGTAACAAATTTCTTTACAATCTTACAATTAAAAACGTCAACTGCAAATAACCGCAGATTCTAACAAAACCCTGACGAGACCTGATGTGGATTGTGGACTCGCTCATGTCAGTCAACTGGCTACATTTCGGTTACCTCTTTGGGGAAACCGAAGACTTGGTCTGTGCAATTGCGGACGAAGTTATTAAGACACATAATTATCGGAAATATATCCTGAAAGTCGATTCAACCATCATCGTACCGATAGTTGTATCGGCGAATAGTTAGTAAAAAGTCTTATCATTATCATACTACATATTTATTTTCTTTCTTAATATATTTTATTTATATATAAAAATTCAACACTAGAGTGCCGCAAGTAGTAGGGTGGGGCTCAAGCTACCGGTGGTTAGGGCTGCAGAGTGAGGAACCTGCTGACAATTAGTGCCGTGTCAAGAAGTACATACTGCCTTCTGTATCTGTCCCTTGACCCAGCAATCTAGTGAGAGCCTCTCGATGCTGGTCGAGGCTCTTCGCTATAGGGCATTACGGATTATTTAATTTTGCACATTTCTGTTCAAATGTTACCTATTACACAAATTGACCCTCTACGCGTTTTGACCTTTTATTGAATGGGTTATGTTTGAATTTATTTTTCTGTAAATCACGCCTAGCAACAAAAATAACTATGAACTGTTGGAGAATGGAACTAAAATTTCAACATGACTAATTTAAAACTGATTTATATTTTAAACGTGTTAAAAATAGTCCCAGTAATTGACACTGGTATCGATGCATTTAAGTCGATGCGTGCGGTCTTGTAGGCGATGATGTGAGCACTGTTAGCATCAATATGAAATACAAGGGACGTGCCATTTCGATTAACTTTCGTATACATCAATTTATGTTATACTTGTTGGGATATGTTGACAAAATCAATATAAAATTAATATTGATTTTGTTACTTCTATTAAATATAAAAAGTTATTAGCATATGATACTACAAAATGTAGTTTCAATGCTTTGAATATGAAAAGTACAATTCATAAAAATAAAATTGAGGTTTCATTGTTGACCCGTCCATTTACCTACCTGAATTGCCATAATAGTTGTTTTATAAAATATCTAGGGGCTTCCGGCTTCACCCGGGGGTTGCAATTTTTATACATTCCCGAGTTTTTGACGCATACACAAACCAATTTAATATTTTAAAAGATTTTGCAGTGAATATTAATCAAATAAGGACTAAATTCAAACATAATAAATATTTCAATCATAATAAAATTAAAATCAAAATAAGACCTGAACAATCAAAATTGCATGAATTTTTTCTTAATTGTAATTCATTCGAGCCTTTGATTTAATGCGGTACATGTTGTTAATACAAATATGGCAGATTTAAACTGTTCGTTTCACTACTGTGTAAACATGGAAACAAAAAACATAAAACAGGCCTGTTTTTTACGTCTTTATCTCCGGAACACGTAAAAAATGCACCCTTTCATATGGCCAACCCTTGACCCTTTTCTTGGCCCTTTTTTTACACATTCATGCAATTTGTAAGACATAGGAAATAATTTACAATTTTATTTTCATATATTTTTCAACAGCGTAATAAGAACTAATTTCTTTTTAGGGTTCTTCTTCTATTTTTTTTTCTCTGCTTTAAATCTGCAATCAGTCTCCAGTACTATAAGCGGATCTGTTGGGGGAGATGTAGATCTTTCTTTTTAGAAAGAATGGGCCAGCGCCCAATCATCTCCATCATATTACTTGCTGTCTCTTCAGCCTGTTGATTTGATTTGTGGTGTCCAGCAGCTGAGTGGCAAGACTAATGGGATGCCTGCGTAGGCGCTCAACGTGTTGTTTTCTGTATTTTACAAGTTCATCTGAAACAGTGGGAATGTTCAGGTATTGGTGGATTTCATCATTCTTGGAAAACCATGGAGCATTATTTTGGTTATGTCTTTGATGTTTGGTAGGTCTGATGTAAATATATTATAAAGAATTGGCCCAAGCACAGAACCCTGCGGGACACCAGCCTCAATGCTAGATGTAGGGAAGAACGAGCTTCACCCTGCTTCACCTAAAAAAGGCGGTCCTTCAAGTAAGATCTGATTACAAGAAACATTAGAGTAAGGCACACTCCTTTTAGTCTTAAACAAAATACCCGGGTGCCCACGCGAGGTCGATGCCTGTTGAACATCAAGGAAAGCCGCCGAACAAAACTGTATGCTTTCGAGGCTCTGTCTCTAGCCTCATAAACTCTATGAGTTTGCTCTATGGTGGAGTGAGATTTCCTAAAGCCAAACTGATGCAGAGGAATAACAGGACACTTATTCATGGCAGAGTTCAAGCGTGTTAAAAATATTTTTCCCATAGCTTCTACAGGACCGGTGAAGGACAGGACTTTAAAGCAGAGAAAAAAAGGGTTCTTCTTCTGAATAATCATACGGTTTGAAAAAATATAAAACATTTACAAACACAAAAACTATTAAGGTTGTAGCGGCTCACGGCTCACGGCTCAATTTACACACATCAGTGTGTAAAATGCTATTATTTAATCTGTTCTGACGTAATATGTAACGGTATAAGGGACGTTCTGAAGTAGGTTGATCAAGAACACTTTGAGCACGTGCTCGTTTCAAGGCTGAAATTTTTTCGACGCAAATAGTACAGGTGCCTACTTTGTACCAGTATTATTAGGTAAGGTCGTCTGAAAGACCTGCCATTAACACAAGCAACTCCACTTATTTAATATTGCTATATTTACATATTTACCTATTTAGGTCAAGCGACCGACCTTAGTAGGAATTTTTACAACCAAACACGTATAACCGATACGCAAACGACAGACTAGTTAATAACAATTTGATATATTTATTATTTATTCTATATACTAAAATTATTAATAATTTAGGAAATTATTATTACTGTTCGTCGCACGTTTTCTGGAAAAAAAATTTTATTTATAATTTAAATTATTTTGCCCAATATAGGGAGGATCGATGGCGCAATACCAGATTATCCACAAAAGTATACAGCACCGGCGACCTGAAAATATTCAGAACATTCCTTGAAGTTGCCAAAATAAAATTTTAAAAGACAGGTATAAAAATATGAATAGCTTAAGAATGTATTAGCGAATTTGCAAAGCTTTCTTGCGCATAGCAAAATAAACTTTACGAACTTTTTTATTTATTTTATATACGTTACGTATATAACGAAAAAATACATTGGAATTAGTACTAAAAAGCTTATTTATTTTGATATAATCTGTGGAGTCTTTTAACAATTGCGCCCTCGTGAATCCTAAATGCCAAAATGTTTTGGAATTATCTTTAATGTATGAAAACTAGATAATCTATTTTAACACTACCTCTCTAATTCATTCATTTAATCAATAAAACGTATTGTACCCACAATCGTGTGTTATTTTTTCAATTTAATTGCCAGTAAACTCAGCTATTATCTGGCATTCAGGATTCACGTAACTCGCTAGCGAACATTTTTAAGGTAACGTGAAAGGGTTTGTCTTGAACTGTCTAGAACATAATCTGACTACATTTCATTTTTGCCTAGAGTTTTTTTTTTAAACTAGAATCCCTCCAGCACCATGCGCTGAAGCCTATTTTTACTTTTTTACATATTCTCATTCATTCCAGTTCTATCAAGCATGCCTCTCGCACTTTCATTCTTCATACTGTATCTTTCTTTTATCCATCACTCATTCATGCTTTTGCGGGTGGGATTTCCCGCCTGTCTGTCCTATTCTTTGCCTAGAGCTTAAATTGACTACTACATAATGAGTCCAGCGTTCAATTTGTGTCTAGTAGATTTGAGTGCTCGACTCATTATGTAGTAGTCAATTTAAGCTCTAGACAAAAATCAAATGTAGTCAGATTATGTTCTAGACAGTTCAAGACCAACCCACGTGAAACGGCTTTGCGACTTATGCGAATTGATATGGTATGGTATCCTTCTTGCCTATTATTCTCTACTGTCAATGTAATATTATCATTATTTCAATGGAATGACTCATTTAGTCTTTGATATAAGAGATCCATATTCTCATATTTCAATTGCTAATGAGTGCGACGTGATAATTTTCATTAAGAGTTTAACGAAATTAATATCGTTATATTAATTTCGTATTTAATATAGATAAATAAAAATAAAAAACATAGGTATATACAAATGTTTTTTATTTTTATTTATGAGATATATAATGGTGGACGAACTCATTATTTTAAAAATACAATGAGCCTCGCAGACAGAAATTTGTTTGTATATAAGTAAATAATGAAACCTTCTACTTTTAGTGAACATACATCTAAATCGTCTTGAAAACATGAGTTGTCTATAATTACCGCGAAACCCATTTCATTTAAACATACATACATACATTTAAACAAATTAATAGGTGAAGAATAATTTTTGGAAAATTCTTCAGAACCTAAAATAAATTCCTACTACACTACTTTGGCGTCGTCCTTAGATGTTTTTAGTATTTTAACGTTTTTTTTTTAGTAATCAATAAATCGTTATTTAATTCTGCAATATTCAAAATTTTTATTTGTATTTTATCAAATAAATATTTTTATTACTTAAAACACAATTTTATATAATGACGTAACAATGGTATAGGTATATAAAATTTTAATAATAAAAACAAATCTTAGGTTTTAAAAAAATTGTTCTCCAAACAATATCTACAACTACATGTAGTATTCGTACCTATTCATTTCGATTGACATAAAAAACGTTTGTTTTCTTCTTTGTTACTTTTTGTAACTAGTTTCAGAACAGTAGGTAAATAAAAAATGTTTGACTTTTGAACGTGATTCTTAATGAACCTTATCTGTAACAGGAGGGATGTCTGGTTAGATAACGTTTCCGTAAGCAAGCACCACTACTCGCTACGTTGCCGTCGCGCCGGCGATTATCACTCATCGAGTGACTACTTGAGAGAAATCTATTTCTTAGCTGTAGCTCTCGAAGTTGATCTATGAGCTTCTAAATGTGATGACAAATACATAAGTGTGGTTAGTGAAAAGTGTGTGAAGTGCTCCGCTTGCGTTTAACACATTATTGTACTTACCTATAGAATGTAGTAACGTCTTTTCAACAATCTGTCTTAAGGAAGCCCTTCAACGCACGAACAACATTAATTCTAACTTCCCATTTTAGAAATGATTAATTATAACGCTTTGATTTTTTTTACGTCATAAAATCAGGGGAATTAAGACTAGATATAATAAAAATATGTTTTGGGAGTTTCGTGCCTTAGAGCCTTGACTCAGGGGTCTCGGGATCGATTCCCAGCAGAACCAACTTTACAAATGAACTTTTCAAAGTTGGCTTTTCTACAACGATGATTTTAATATAATTTATTATATTATTTTTTTATATAATAAATTATATATTTTGTCGTTTAAGTTTAAGTCGTTATATTATTTTGGAAATATACTAACTAGTCGTTTTTCGTTGTAGTCAATATAAGAATTAGGTATATTGCGATGTAGACAAAACTACAACTAGCCAAATTGCGTTCTAGACCGTCTGAGACCAATCCATAGTACATATACGTACGTACCTATTTATAACATTTATAATTTCTAAACTTGCCGATTTTAAGTCAATTTTTAGGTTTTAGATAATAGCATAAATTAGGCGGATTGGAAAACAATGGAATATTGTATCCAAAAATTTGTTTATTATTATTTATTATGTACTGTATTTGTTATTATTGTTAGCTTATATCCATTTAATATTAAGACGGTCTACTAAATCGTTTAGAAATTTGAAAAGAAAAACCTATGTCCATTTTATAAATCAAATATTGTAAATTTTATCACATAGAAGGTTATTTCTAAGCCATTTTAAGAACAAGTGAGAATATAGGTACACATTTAAAAACACACAAAATGTTTTACAGTGATCCTGTGTGTTTCGTGTTGTTTTAACAAGATTATTTGATACATATGCTTTAAAATTCGTGGAAGATGGAAACTCCTGGTTAGATTTTATTCCTGAAACCGTCCAATGGTGTGGTTTGTTTAGATTAAAGCTATTATGTAGCAGAAGCACGTGGCCGCCAACAGACGAGGAGCAGGCGGGCTGCGTCGATGAGAAGCGGGAACGGCACCCACAACCCGCGCAATTATATACTCTTTACAATATTCAATCAATTTCATTTCGTACACGCTTTACACTCTTATGGCGTGTTTGTTCATTAATCTAGTTTCAACTATACTGAAAAATCTCTATAAATATTTCTTGCTTAATTTTCTTATGTAAGAAAAAAGAAAGAAAGAAAATTATTTGTTTAAAACGTACAAAATAAATTCTTAGAAATTAAATAATAAAAAACGGTTGAACTCATATTCGACGCATCTTAATAAATAAATGTTAACAATTGTTGCACGTCCTTAAAAGGAACTGAAAAATAGTCCATAGTGTCAATGACTGAAAAATCAAATTTATCAAAATTCCAAAGTTGACCAAAGTTGCTCACAATATTTCTTCAATAACAACTTGCAAATATCACATTTGTTTATCAAACTCTTTTCTTCACTATCATCATCGCTACATCACTACATAGTATAAAACAAAGTCGCTTTTTCTGTCCCTATGTCCCTTTGTATGCTTAGATCTTTAAAACTACGCAACGGATTTTAATGCGGTTTTCACTAATGAGTAGAGTGGTTCTCGAGGAAGGTTTAAGTACATAATTTACTAAGTTACGCGGGCGAAGTCGCGGGCAGCAGCTTTAATTTTATTAACACGTAATTTTATAAACTATAACTAACATGTAGTGCCATCTGTTAACAGACTTTTTCCATTATTCGAAGTGAGATTAGATGAATTAGAGTACTACATTGCTTCAAACAGAATTCCCTAGATGGCGTTGTAAATTTTGCATACACGTTGTCTGGGACTCCAAAAAGGACATAGGGTACCTTTCATCCAGAACGCGGACGAAGTCGCGGGCACCAGCTAGTACATAATATTATAAAACAAAGTCCTCCGCCGCGTCTGTCTGTCTGTCCCTACGTATGCTTAGATCTATAAAACTGCACAATGGTTTTTAATGCGGTTTTCACTAATGGATAGAGTGGTTCTCGAGGAAGGTTTTAGTATATAATTTACAAAGTTACGCGGGCGAAGTCGCGGGGAGCAGCTAGTTTTAATAATATAAAAGTCATCGTACAAAACCAGGCTGGTGTTTTTTTTTACTTACATTTGGTTTTGTATAAGTCTTTCTTAATTTCAGTAATTTCGTGTAAATATTTCAGATACTTTTAAACTTAAATATCTACCAAATATATTTTTCCAGTAAAATCTAGTTGTAATTTCATCTTAGAGGCCGTTCAAGTATTACGTAAGCAGAGTTATTACAATTACAAGCTCTTACCCAATGCTTACGTAAACATTGTGGTATATATGCATTTTTCTTTTAATGTATTCTGATTTTTTTATTGATTTATGAGCAGCAGTTATAATTCTAGAAATAGAATTACAATGAAATAGAATGATAGAATTTTATACATTTGGGTTGCCATAATGTGTAAAAAGTAAATAACTACTGCTGACGTTTCACCATGTAGCATGTCATCAAAAATAAGCAAAGCAAAGACGGGGGGCCCGCCTATAGTGCTTACGTAATACTTAACCTACCTACAACAAGCTTCAATTAAAATTAAAATGAAATGAAAATGAATCTCCATACAAAACTAATTGATCTCATTTGGTTATTTCAGGGACGCCGCCAATGTTAGCCGGTATGCGCAGCGTTCACAGTCAGATGTTGACTGGAGGGCCTATTGGGGGCTCTTCGATCAGCAGCCTTGGCGGGTTCGCTCTTTCCACTGGCCTTCCAAGTCTGTCCGAGCGGAAGACCTATTCTTCCCCAACAGCTACCCCGCAGCCGGCTTTACCGCCTCCAGCATCGATTTCGTCGACTTCTATCACTTCTGTCACCGCTACCACCATGTCCGCTATGCATTCATATTACAACAGTTATCTAAATAACTGTTAAACAATGGGAGGTATTCAAAAATTAATAAAAACGCATTTACAATACGTGTATGCATTATTAGTCAGATTGGTGTGAAAATAACACTATTTTTGATGGAGCCTAGTCTCAAATCAAGCGTCTCGACACAGGTAAAAGATAAAACTTTTTTTAACAGAAAAAGATATAAAAGAAAAGATTACCTACTACCGTGGGTCGATGCTAGACTAGATCCAGGGTGTTTCTGACCGGTCCTTCTGGAAATCTAATCTAGTTACATCCATATTTTTCTGTCATTACTTAGTTAGACTCTTAATAAACGATGTACGGCACGGATAAACGAAAGTCAATAAAAAAACAAATTGAAGCAACGCGTGTTTTTTATACAAAAAATTTATCCAAAGTTAAATATGTCAAATTTAAATTAATTGTCTACTTAATTTGACAGTGATTATGTAATTTAATTTAAAATGTTGATACTCGACTATCGATACAGTCCAGATCAAATTTTCACTTTATATTTTTATTAAGATGTGGTAAGGGAAAAAATTGTAATGGTAATAAGCCGAATGCATAGCACTCCTCGTGTGTATGAGCTTAGGTACTATTTTTTTTTCGTGTAGCTTATAAAAAATTCTCATTATTATTTTAAAGGTGATGCGTGGTAATTTTATTAAGTAATAATTAGTATCAAAGCCTGAGAGAGACCGTGTATTAATGTATATCGTATGGTAAAAACAAAACCAGGATTCTTTTAATTCATTAGTAGCTATTTTTGAGCTGTAACCTAGCTGTAACTGACTTTTGCAATCGCTCACTTTCTGTTCTATTATAAGGCATTTTACTTTTGTATCCGTATCAATATTAATACATATCTACTACATAATTAATTATAAGATTGTTACATATCATTGCTCAGTAAACAGTTTCAGTCGTGCATCAACAGTACGCTTAATGTCACGTTGCAATCTCCTTCCAAAATCATTGGAAGGAGATTGCAACGTGACAATACAATAATTGGATTAATTGTAGCTTCGTAGAATCCACAGATTTTCTTCCATCCTGAATTTTCCAATGCGGATTTCACTGTACCACTCAACGAGATGGTCGATGACGTCATCCAATCCTGTCCGATTGATGTGCGGAGAGGGCTTTACGGGAACATTGCACGACTGAAACTGTTGGCTGAGCTATCGGAGGGTCGGATCACTCCAAAACCTATTGATGTGCAAGTAGTATCGCACAACATGCAAAGATATGCCGTTTCGTTTGGAGGTAGTATGCTAGCGTCTACACCAGAGTTTTACCAAATGTGCCTTGGTAAAACTCTGGGGGTATTAAGATTATACGGGGTATTGAGATTGTCTTTCAGCGCTTAATAAGTAAAACCTTAATGATATTTGAATTTACACTCGCCTAAGAGAAAAAGCATTTACCTATTGTTGCTGGTCAGATGTCGTCTGGTGCTGTCATTGCCCTTTTTCTGGTAATAAATCAACTCAGGCTTAGATATTATAATATAACTTAGAGTTAGTAAAAATATTCAAGTCATTAGAGAGAAGCTAGATATAGTTTACTTTAGATAAGTAAAGAACATTGTATAAATAGGTTTAGGTTGAGTTAGCCTTTGAAAAGACGAGAATTCACACCTTGATAACCTATTGGGGATTGCATTTTATGCCTATAAATCCCTAACTAGAAAATTTATTTAAATTTTAACTCATACCACCAATATTGTTAATTTTAATTCATTTATACTCATGCATACCTACACATAATATATATCGTACTACTATAACAGTTTCAAATTAAAAAAAAAAACCTTTTTTGGGATAACATTATTTCCAGATTTGAAAAATCAATAACATATTTCCTAGAAGAAAATGCGTCAAAAGTACTTACTTTCTTTGCTCATTTAAAACTGAATCCATTGCAGCCTCATTGCACTTTTAGTGCGAGTTAATACTAGGTATATAATCATGTCTATCAATAGGATATACTCATATATTTTAGAATTAATAGGGTTACCCATAGATGAATGATTGGTCTCGTTGCACTCGACTAGATACCGCCGTCGTACTTGTCAAATGCGGCATAAAATAGTACGCCGAATTCGGCGTACCCAAGCTAGTCACACTGCAAGCTGTCTGTGATATGTGCGGAATGTTTTAATAAATTTTGGGCATTATAAAATACCAGTTTGCGTGGACTGTGTAAAAATATAATAAAACTGTGTAAAAGTGACGATTTTTTACACACACTACAGTAAAAAGTTGCCGCATTTACAGAGTTATTGCTTTTTATGGCGCTCTATCTAGCCGAGCGCAGCGAGACCAATCAATTATATTTGAGGGTTACCTATACTCATTCGTATTTCCAAGAATGTATTCTGTGTAAGAAAACCTAAATGTTTTTAAATTGTAAGATGTTCCTTTAATAAATCCTATGTTTTTAATATATATTCAGAAATAAATTAAGGTTTTTATTTTTTCGAAAGACAAACAGATTTGTGAACTCTGTTGTTTATAAGTAGCCTGACTTCTTTACCAAGTAAGAACAAGCTACAATTAAAATTCTACTCTAACTACTCCCCGACTTTCGATTGAGCCCAAACATCTGCTGTAAGTTGCCGAGGAGTTGGATGTGCGCAGGCAAGTGCCCTGGATTTTTTTTACTTTTTCCATAGCTTTTATAACCTAGCATGTGGCCTAAACACACACGCATACACACATACACGCGCCTAAAGAAGTTTTCATGTCACAAAATGTTTTGTAGTTTTTTTTTTACTTTTAAAAGAAAAACACACTTTTTACAAGTTTATATCGTTTAATTGTGTGATTCTATAAAATAAACAATACAAAGTTTTGAATGAGTCTTCACAGTGAAGTTAATACACTAACCAAAAAAACCGTTAGCACCTTTCCTTAAGGAACCGAAGATTACAGAAAAATGGCCGCTGAGCGACGGTGGAGGGGCTGTTGCGCAAGGGTACTGCATCTGATCAAGCAATAGGACCCACGCCATACCACATCGACAGTAGCTTTGTACGTGACGGCAACTATACTTTAGAAGTCTATTTTTTTTTATTGAATGGGGAGAAGAAAACACGTTTTTATTTAACACGGATTGCTGTCTAAATGAATAATGTTGAATATTGATTGACGTACGTGTTGATGTGCCATGAACGAAAATTTCTAAATACCCATACAGATGAAGAGTTCGATTCTCTCTAGTAGATAACAATTTTTTTTGAATAATTTCATAACACTGTTTTTCAGAAGAAAAATTTTTTCAAGAGTTTAACAACAACTAATTTCATTTGACAAGAGAGAAAACGTAAAATGTATAAAAATATGTTTTAATCATAATAAATAAGGAATATATAAACATATCCCAGCAATAAAGCAATTGCAAATTTTACCACCAAATATTTAGAGAAATCTAAGTAAATATTTAAGAATTTTATATTTTTTCAAAAGATTTAATATTTACAAGTAACATGTCTATGTGTATTTCTCTAACTATTAGTATTAATTATTTATTTTATATAAAAATGATAGTGAGACTTAATATTTCACCCTTCTCAAATGAAATCAAGTTCAATTAATTTTAAACTGTTCAATTTATGTTTCTCCCCATTATAATTACTACTTATTAGCAAACAACATTATAAAAACTATATAATATAATTTTATACTTTATAAACAATATAAAATTGTGTTATAACAATATAATTTTACAGACCTTACAAGCCTCTGGCACTGAAGCCTTAAAAAGGCTATTTGACTAATCGACAAAATTATTTTTGTTACTAAAATACATAATTATATCATCTGCTAAAATATATAATCATTCATTCACCGATGCAAGCAACCGTAAGCGCTTCCGAAAATATTTTTGTAAGCTACAATTCTTTTTTGGATAATATTAGTCTATTTAAGCGAGTATCAGATCTATTATAAGTAAACTTAACTAAAATAATTTAAATTAATTCCTATATGACATTGTAGGTTAATTACAAATTATGAAGTTGAAAAAAAAAATCTATTTAAAAATAAAATTAAAACTGGAAATATTGTAATTAAAACTCAACAAAAGCTTAAAGAGTTTGAGATTGAAAATATTTTTAAACAAGAAAACAAACATCATCGTCAACACATGAAAATTGTTTTGGCACATTATTTAAACTAATCACTTAACAAAATCCAGTGTATCTTAATGGTATAAAAATTAGAGATGCCGCGAATACTCGCTATTAAATATTGTTATTAAACAAATATATTTTTTTATATTTCTTTTTTATGTCGAATAATAATAGCGAGTTATTCGACTATCCGCCATAGGGAATGGCGATTAATCAGTATTTGACTATTCGCTATATCAACTGTTCGCGGCATCTCTATGATCTATGATAGCTCATTGGGATTTACCAATAATAATAATTTTAAAAAATCATATTTTTTAAAGTATTTAATGATACACGAGTTATATTAATTGGTAACATTCCATATCAATTTAAAACGTTTCCAATAATTAACCAGATATAATAAAAGCAACACATGATTTAAAGCAAAGTAAAATATATTGAGAATAATATAATTATAAAAAAAATCTTTGAAGATAAACTATAGCAATTTATTTAAAGGGGCTCAAAAAGATTAGAACATAATAAAAAACAAAGTTTATAAACAAGACAAAGTTATGTTAGTTAAAATAAAAAGAAATTAAAAATTGATAGTGTGTGAGTATAAAGTTATTTGCAATCAACTATTCTTTCAATAACCAGGAAAAAATTCTTAAACAGATATCATGTAATTATAATGATCTTGCTTGGTAATATTACAACAAATTCCATGGCAATTTTATTTCAGTAATCAAAGAAAAAAATTATAGACACTGTAAAGTGAAAAACTACTTTCACTGAAAAATTATTTTAGTTTAATCAATAGAAAAAATAATTTTATATTACAAAAAATATCTTAATTACACTTAATAATATTATATATTTTCTATAATATATCTTTATATGAAACTATTTTTATATTACAACAAATTACATTTACACATACAATGTATGTACATTTCATAAATTAAGATATACTCGTAGGTACGTAGTTACTCTATTTGTATGTATTTAATAAATGTTATACATTCAGAAAATGTGATTTCAAAGAATGAATGATAAAGACCATTTTAATGAGCTTAACAAAATCAAAGAGAACAAAGGCTGTATGCGCCAGTTGATCCACCTCAGATATCTTATAATATCTTCCCAAGAACCGGCAGGAGTCCTATCGGATTTGAGGATTCGATAATCGTCCCCGGACACTTACGGAGGATAACCACAGCTGCGGTTTTCCAAATTGGCTTTCCGGACCGTCCAGCCCGGATGCCATTTTCGTGTTAAAACTACGAATCACCCATCTCAACTCATGGCTAGTGAAGGATCTTGCGTCTGCTGGAATACTCGGAGGTCCAGTTCTTTGGCAAGGTATGTCCTACGAAAAAGGTTTCGGCCACTAGCCGGATGGAGTATTCGCATCTTTGATGAGAAGTTTATCTTCTTTCCTGTTTGCCCTCTCCACCGAGTCCCACTTCAAGCCAGGACAAGCCTCATCAAAGACGTAATGGTTTGTCCTGGGCCTACTTATTCTGGCCTCACCCCCAAGCCATCATTCACATCTGGTCTTCAGGTGAAACGAAAATATTCAGCATTAATCTTATTGTTAAAAATTTGGCGAAAAAATTGGAGTGACCATTAACTCGTGATCTCTAGCAATAAGTATTTAAGAAAGTCTATGTCGGTTAACAGAAGTGATATTAGGGAATGCTGGAAAATGCGGAAAAATCAGTGATTGTCTTCTTAATAAAATGAGCCTATTGGTCGAATGGTTGGTGTGTTGTTACCCAAGTGTCCACAGGATCAAACAATTAGTCTGATTGCCTAACGATAAATATTACAATTATTACTAATGACTACTCAGCCTACCACCACATAATTTATGAGCTTTCCGACCCATTCTCGGAATTGCTTAACATCGAAGCCACCATATTATCGAACTCAGGTACCGCGTCTTCATACATTTTGAGCTGTCTCGACAATGTTTCGGAGTCCGTGGAGCCCGAAGCGTCGATACCAATTTCTGTCCATTCATCGCTTACAGATCTAGCGTGTAAACATTCTTTGTAAAATGTTGCCAGTTCCGTTAAGGGACTGCCATCGGCGAAAGGGAACTCCTGAAAATTTCGTAACAAATCAAATCAATCACAGAGCAAATTTTAAATTACATTAACCAACTATTATAAAGATTAAGGCTAACTTCTTCATGAAGAGATATTAGCGATAGTGTAAGTAACCTCACGCTAACCAACTGCCAGTAGCGAAACTTTAAATGTTTTCAATCATATTAAATTTTACCAGATCAGGTCAAGATCAAGGTCAAGGTGACATGGAAATACCATCAAAATAGTATACTAAATTTTACATGTAGAAGTTAGTGAAATCCCTTCGTCGACTAGGAAATAAGAGTAGTTTATATATAAATAATGAAAGATATAAGAGGACATTTAAAAACAAATTACCATTGGCCTATTATATTGATCGTTGTTCTTGCACTTAGGCACCTCAATTGCCTTAGTCAATGTGCTTGGGGCTGACGAACTGGTGACACCATCACCTGATTTGACCTTCAAGATATCCACATTCTTCGACACAGTTATTTTCGCTATTCCCTGAAAATGTGATAAAATTAGAAATGCTTAACTAAAATAAACCGCCATAAAAATGAAATTCTATGGATATTAAAGTTTTCATTGATTTTTAGACAATAAATTATAATAATTATCTTAAGAAAATATCTTGAGTTAAAAACGAATTTTTAGTGTTAAATCTTAAACATTTAATGCTTTTCATAATAACAAATTTAATAAAAATATTTTAATTACTTCACAATGTTATTAATAGTGAAAATAAGAATTAAACATGAAAAAATATATAATATAATATTAAATGACCTCATATTGGAAATTAAGGTGTCAAAATCTTGCTTTTATTCATAATATTAGTAGAACAACCTTTTCTATAAATAAGGCGCGAGCCCTTTGGATGAGATCTAGTGTTTCTGGGTTCGATTCCCAGCAAGAAATAATAACAGCAGGGGCACACTGCGTTTCGCAGTTATTTGGGCAGTCCAACTGGTGGCCATACAGAAACAACAGCACATGTTCCGGTGAGTGAGTAAGGAATGCCAGAGCCCCTATCTCTTTCTAATTCCCTTAACCTTACTAATATTACTTAATCCTAATATAGTCGACAGCACACTTGGTACCATCAAGTGGACCGTCAGCCTGTCCCCAAAGAATGCACTTAGGTTTAATTAAATTACACTTACATTTTGAACTTCAACTTGATCATCGAGAAGCCATGCCGTTGAAGGCGCCGGTGGAAGTTGTTGACTGAGAGTATTATGGAGTTCCTTGATTTCATCAACATCAACGAAAGCTCCAGCTGTCAATGGTTTTGAAAGGTCGATTTGCTTTTTGTTAATATGTTCTATTAACTCTCTACTGAAATAGAAAATGTTTTATCAATAGTAGCTCTATCTATCTTTTTAGATTTGAAGTCCAGTCCTGAGGCTTATAGACTGATGTTGATTGGAGAAACATGAGTTTCTCTAATCATCATCATTGGTCATGTCAACCTTCGAATGTCCACTTTTCAATTTAGGTCAACCATAATTTCCAAGTGGGACCAGTCAGAAGCAGCCAAATCTATCGTCGACCCTTATTGAATAATAATAATTTTTTAACAAATATTTGTTGTTGAATCCACAAAGGAAACACCAAATTAAGAGATCTGTAACAATATACTTAAGATTTGAGAGTAAAAATTAAAAATACTTACTTTGAATTTTCAATAGGAAAATGATCATTTTTAACATTAATAGCTTCTTTGCCACTAGTAATATTCTTCGGTTTTTCATTGGGTATTAAGGAAAGATTTGTTCTGTATAGTACTTCAATAGCTATCATACCAATTGGAGTCTTAAGATCACTCACTTTAATTGTTTTGTATTTTTCACCTGAAAATAATGATTTTATTAGATAACTATTTACCATACTTTTATATATATGCAGAGAAATACATTGATCATTTTGATATAAAAATTTGGATACTTTTCTAGCCTAAATAAAGTACCTAATCAAATTTCTGGATCTGTTGCAACCTATTCATATGAATATTGTTTATAGGATGTTATACTGCCTGCCTGCCACCTTGATGTAACTTGTTTTATAGGAAGGGAAGTAGTACTTTTGTTCATAAGGTGACACTATAATTTTTTTAGCTATTGTATCATTCATATGTTTATAAAATATATACATTACAATGATATTACAATGTATTTCATATTTTATAATACAAATTAAAATTATACATCATTTTCTCTTTCAAAGAAACAAATATAATGAAATAAATAAATAAATACAAATACAATGCCATAGTCAATTTATTTATAACAGTAAATAAGTGTTCATTATTAGTAATGTACTACTACAGTAATGTAATACTACTAGTAATGTAGTACTACATTACATTACAGTAATGTAGGCAAGGGATTTTGTGTAAACAAATTTATAACCTCAAAATGTAGATTTTCAAACATATTTGACTACATTATAGTGTTAAAGTACAAATACTTGTAATGTAAACTGTTTGTTTGTTAGAAAAATATACTGTTTGGTAAATTTACAGTGCATTTGTTGATTAATTATTTTTTGTTACACAAAAATCTCTTGCTCAAATTTGGAATTTATAGAAAAAAAAAACTTACCCAATAAATCTATATTTGGCTCTCCCCCATAAATCTTATGTAATATTTTATATTTAGCATATTCTTTAGTTTGATTTCTTGCCATTTTATATGCCGGTGTGATCCTTGAAATACTTAATGTTGATTTGAGCATGATACTCATTCTGTAATATATGGTCGATGTGGAAATCGAACCAATATCAATTTCTGGAGACATTTTCACTGTCCATAACTCTAACACCATTTCCTCCCCATCATTTGTTTTCAATGATATTTCTACACACAACATGTTTGTCAGTGCTTCTACTATCTCACAATTCAACACTTCCTTCACATCTTGGTTTACTTTTGGGTCATCTGGTATTGACAAACTAAACTGGAATTCCACATTAAAAGAACTTAATTACAATATATTATAATTACTATGTATTTCACTGACAGATTTCATAACTGACTATTTATATTATTATTTATATTACAAATCTTCCTAGCACACAGAGGAAGTTGGGTTAGGTTAGATTTTAGGATTCTAACCTAACCCCACAGGTTATTTGGAGGATTGCTTCTATCATGAAGACTAACATGCAGATTCAAAAACGGCAACAGGCAAGAAAAAATGAATAAGAAAAAGTTATCTATCACACTATGTTAAATTAATCATTACTATGTGGATGTCGTAGGCTGATCGTAGAATTGGGCAGATCGTAAAGTATGAAATCGAAAATCTTCTACCAAAAGTAAAAAATAAGTGCTACAAGGAGCGGAGCGAAGCAAAGCGAGGAGGAGCGTGTTAGGTTTACATGGAAATAAATTTGGGGAGCCGAGCGAAGCGGAGCGGAGATAGGCGACCCTCTCGGTTTTGCCTCGATCTGCCCAAGCATTTTATTCATAATTACTTAGCAATAATTTTTTGTTAATTAGATAGGTATACCCAATAAATGTGTTTGCAATAAGTATGTAAGTGGAGATTTAATTTCTTAATATTGTTTTTTTTTCATATGGGCATAGATATATTTTATTATTTTATTTATATTTGGGAAACAATATATGAACTAACAATAAAATAACAATTTTTTTCTAAAATTTTCTTATTCATTACTTTCCTATTGGATTGCTCAAATGGTTAATTTTATTAAATTCTGAAAACTTACCCACTGTATTGAAGAAGCACTTTCTTCTATTCTGTTATTCATATTGTCTTTATGAGTAATTTTCTTGCCTTGCCTACTTTGTACCACAATTTGGGCTACTTTTAAAGCCAGCAATCTTGTAAATTTAAATAGTGTAGATTTGTCATTGGATTCTCGACTTGACGTTGCCATTTTGGTGTCTAATAACTTTAATTACGTTACCGCAATTCGTGCATCCACTTACCAACTTTTCAGAATAAAAACTCTACCTATTCGATTTTATAAACTTGCTTTCATTTCATTTTCATTTTAATCGAAATCATTTTAACAAGTCTATATGTAATAAAGAACCCGGAAGTAAATACTCATACGATTCTTAACCAAAAGTTAAAACGGAGTAGTTACTTAGGCATAAAATTCTACTAACAAAAATAATATTTCTTTTCGACCACAGATTCCTAACCTCGGCCTTGCTGGGCCCACACGTATCACAACACCGAATACGTATGTAAATTTATTATCATTAACAATGAAACTATTAAAGTGAGCTTGTTTTCTTCATCTTCATATACATATCCCTTCGCCTAACAGACACAAAATTTATAGCATGGCTTAATATTTTACTAATTTACTGAAACACAAACAAGGAATTTAAGAAATATATTGCTTCCACTAAAAAAAGAAACAATCTATTTTAAGAAAGATTCCTTTACGTCTTACGTTATCATAATCTCAGTAGTCTGTTCTGTCTGTGTATGTAGTGTAGTTGTCTGCTTTGTCTGTCAACAATTGTCATAAAAAAATAGACCATAATAAATACATGATAAATACCATAGACACTATTATACTTTGTGACTAGTATAATAGTGTCTATGCTTACGTATTATTATAGTGTTTATGATAAATACAGATCAAATGCCTACTCGCATATATTATGGTGGAGGGTAGAGGTAAGGAGGACCAATTTATATGGGTGTTAAACTGAAAAAGTGGCAGGTGCTAACTGTAGTACTGCACGATGCTCGAAAACGCTCGAAATTTTCATTTTTCAGTTTTTCGCTTATAATTTCTGAAATGTGGATTCTACGGAAAAGTCATCTTACACTCTCAAAGAAGATAAAATTTGCTACAATTTGATTGCAACCGCAGTTTTTTAGGTCAAAGAGATCTCGAGATACACTACTTCAAAAAAGGGTCATTTCCCCCAAAAAGGTAAAAATTTGTAGTTTTTTCGAACAAAATATCGTCTGAAATAATCATTCTACAAGGAAAGTTATGAGCTGTAGAATTTGTAGAGCAGTTACTTAGCTTCAAATTGAGCACAAGCAAAACTCTGTAGGGACTGTAGAGCCTTGTCATGAAGTCGGTAAATAAGTAGTAAATAATAATAGTATATAATAATAATAATAAATAAATAATAGTAAATAGTAAATAAATAAATAGTAAGGAACTCGGATTTTTCAAAAAATGAAGCCTGACCAATCAGATTAATCTACCATAGCTTAATCTGACGCGCTCGAATAAATAGAAATCCCCTCTTGGGCTTCCCTCTACCATTATTAACGTCAACGAAGTTTTACAAATTACATAGAACTGATTGTGCTACCATACGCCATACGTATTCAGTTGGAACTACGCAATACAACAAGTTCCCCTTGTACACGTTGGATGGCGCTATTTCGAGTAAGTTGACACTGAAGCAAGAGATGGCGACACTGCTTGTTTAATGCTTTTAAACTTGCCGAACGTGTACAAATTTTATAGAATATTTTCAATAAAATATAATAACTGGTTTTGGTGAGACTGTTAACGGCACTATAGTATACTAATTATTGTACGCAACAAATCACGCATACACAATTTATTGTAATTCAAATAATAAAAACATTATATTATAATGAAGTAATTATATTAAACAACTAATCCAAGTTATGTCATCGAAAATCTGTAAAGAATTTATTCTCAAATTCTCAAATAAAAAAAGGTTGTTTCACTGTAACAATTACGATAACAGTCTATCTTCTTGACTCAAAGTCAAATTATAACGGAAGCAAGCAAGCAAGTATAGCGCAGGACATCCACCCACAAGGTTAAACGAGACGATCTGATAAGGGCCACGGGTCGACGATGGGTTCAGGTTGCTTCTGACCGGCCCTTTTGGGAAAGATGATGATGATGAGCCCTCTTAGGAAAATCATCCGTCCGCCCACTATCACTAAGCAACAATGCTTAATAATAATAATACTTAACTACGCCTTAAAATATTTCCAATTAATTTAAATTCACCTTATTGCAGATTCAAATGTTTCGAATGTCATCCTAATATTCAAATGTGAAAGTGTGTTGTGACCTTTTCACCTTAACTATTCAACCAATTATGAAATTTTGCATACACGTTATCAGAAATAAAGTAAGTATTGTCCCCAAGAGATTTTATTTTAATTTAATCTATAAATTAATTTAATCTATAAATTAAAAAAATCAACGCTCGACAGAAATATATGAGCCATAAAAATTGAATAAATGTTTTTTCATTTCTTTATTTCATTTCATTACATATCTTCCTTTTTGGAATAGACATTTAATGTAGATAAATTTGCATTACTCTATGGGTTGTTGTAGGCATAAAATATGAGTACAAGTGCTCATATTTTATGCTAATGAATTAGGTAAAAAACTTACGTCAAATTTTGAAAAATGACAAAATCAGATTTAACCAAGTACTGGTCTAAAAAGAGTAGGAAAATATTTAATTTATCACGTATGACGAAAGCAAAAAATATTCTTGCTTACAAAATATTTTTAAAACCATTACTGCTATATAATTGTTTCATACATGATAGTGATTATTTACAAAGCTTAGAAATTTCTGCACTTAAAATGATATATGGATTTGGCAACAAAAAGACGTTGACAAATATGTATACTGATATGTGTATTAAAAGTTATATTAAAGTAGAAGAGATAAGATGGAAGCACAGAACTGGCTATGATGCGTACCACTTACGGAATTTATTTAAAACTGTCTTGAAAACCACGGATAATCCGTCATTGTATTTTACGAGGACTGGTGATACCAAATATCCCAAAAATAGCACGAATCCCTCAAATAAATCACTATGTGGACCATCGAAACGAGGAACCACTCATAATCAAAGCTGAGAGAAATATTCAGAAGAGTTCAGTAATAAAATATAGTAAATTATGTCTATTTTATTCTTTTACTAGCCTGTCCCCGTAACGTAAGCGCTGTAGTTCGTTGTTTTGAAAATCCCACAGGAACCTTATACCTTACGAAGATAAAAAGTATCCTATAGTTTAAATCCATGTCATCACCGAGTTTGACGCCATTCGTCCACTTAGCTATTCGTCCACTTCGCTTTTCATCACATTCGCCTTTCGTCCTATCGATACATCTGTGAAAACATATTCAAAACGGTTGAGCCGTTTCCGAGATAAGCATGTACGCAGAGAGGAAGTTCTAGCTAGGAGATGAAGATAGGGGAATAGTATCTGAAATTCCTATGAGCACTGAAACACAATAGCTTATTTTATGATACAATCATCTGCCATGGCATTATAACACCCTCGTCTATATCATCTGCCACCACTGGGGTAGCAGAACGTAGTGTATTTGCCACTACGTCAAATTAGCTTCGATCTTATCAATTTATCACATTATGGTAATTAAAAAATCTTCACAAAGGCACGACCCACTTGATAGTCAGTGCTTAGTGTCGCCTGTAACATAAGCAACACCACATACAGAGGCGTCTTTACTTAGTGTGCAGGGTGCGGGGTGCACGTGGGCGCAGCGGTGCTAGGGGCGCCGGCCGAGGCACTTTAAATATAGACCAATCACTGAAGTCTAGGTCTAGCTAGGTCGCAAAAAAATGTACTGTTTTGATTTTTGGAATGATGTGAGAATAGATACCAATACTTAATCTAAAACCAAGTTTGCAGTTTTGCACGGTGATCGAAAATTCGAAAGCTCGTATTGAGCTCAAATTGTAGCTAATTTTGTCTTCTTGGCCCTTCTCTCACGAGGCTATTCAACTGAGATACAAAACGATGATTGCCTACTGGTATGCTATTCGTTTCCGCACACGGAGCTACTCAAATGAGACTATTTTTTATCATTTGACTAGCTGCTGCCCGCGACTTCGACCGCGTAACCGCATTAAAATCCGTTGCGTAGTCGAAGGGGTTTTTAACTTTTAACGATCTAAGCATACATAGGGACAGACAGACAGACGCGGCGGAGGACTTCGTTTTATAATAATACCGATGTAGTGAAGAACAAAAATCATACGACGATGTATAGTGACTAGCGATGAAGGCAATTTTCTTTTATATTTACATTACAAAAACAAACGAAAATATAAAAGAAGATTCTGGGTGCATCCGTACATCGATAAAAATATTAATTATAGAGCATTCGTCGCTGCTAGAGAAATGACGGCGATCATATATCTTTTCTGACATACTCTGGCAGCTTATAATAATATACTTAAACATGGATAATTTTTCACCTCCTGAACAAAATTAATATTAAAATTTTGTTCCGCCGCCAATTTGTAATGACATATATATGACTCGGGTAGCGTGCGACCAGCACAAGTCAGTTAGCATGCGTCTCATATCAAGCGCGTCGTCGGCGCGTCCGTTGTGTGCGAAACGAAGTGAATATGTATGGCGGCTACTCACAAGCGACGCGTAGGATACGCGTACGAAACACAAATCGCTTGAGAGTAGCATCGTGAGAGAAGGGCCTTAAGTAAAATGACTTTTCCACAGAGTGCACTTTTCAGAAGTTAAAAGCCAAAAACTGAAATAGGTCTGAAAGTTTCGAGCTTCTTCGAGCACCGTGCAGTTAGCACAGATCTTTTTAAAAACTTTTTTTAGCTTTTTTTTTTGGCTTAATTGCATAAAGACAGATTCTCAAAAAGACAGACCATGTACAGTTCAACACACTATTCATTAACAACTAAAACCCAAGCAAAAGCAGATCTACTGAGAAGTGTGAGTAGTGTTAATAAACGCCTATTAATGCACTTTACTGCATCTCCCAGTTACCACTGTTGTCTTAGGTGACTGGTCTATGATTAAGTATAAGGAATGGGAAAACGGGCTCTGGTATCAGTGGCATCATTCACCGTAGCACAGCACGTAATAATAATGATGTTATTTCACCATGGTCCTGCAAGGTGATGGTTGCTGTCGTCAAATGGGCTGCCCAAACGACTGCGAAACATACTTTGTCCTGCCACTTTATTTTGAAAGAATTAAGTTTTCATAGTATAGGGACAAAATATTTATTTAAGCTTAGTATAAGAGGCGAGTGTCGCTGGTAAGAAACTTTCTGTTACTCGTGCACGATATTGCCAATATACTCAAGGTGCAAACAAAAAATTAGATTTCATTCCCCAATAATATATTTAATGGTGGTAAGGCTTATTAATAATTTTGCCATAAAACGTTAACTTTAGATTTTTACATACTTCTGACTACAGGGTCTAATAATTGCGCCTTAATTAAATTAAATTAATAATCAATACATATTTGCAATAAACAAATTTTAGTTCATTTGTATTCCTTATCATACCATCGTAATCTGCGTTGCCTTTTTGTACTTTCTAATGCTTTTTCTTCAATACACAATAATTCATTCCAAGACAGTCTCTCATTTAGTACATGATCAGCGATATCCCTCTCTTTGTAGTGAAAGTAAACAACATTCTTATCTGCTCCCAGTCTTTTAGGGTGTCTGTGTGGATATTTCGATTTGTAAATGTCCAAAAGGGTTGCATATTCAAAACGTAAAAGTTTCTGTAACGATTTATCGTTTAAATTCCACAATTCACACCCATAACTCAATATTGGCCGAACAAAGAATCTGTAAAACTGAAATTTGTCGGTGCGAGGCACATGTGGATCTCTCATCAATACCACGTGTCTTTGGCACCAGAGTCGAGCACAACGTATACGCTGTGATATTTCTGTCGCAGTCTCTTCTTTACTTAATTTTGATATATCCAAGTTTAAATTCGATCCTACTTGCATTACAAAATACTTTTGACATTACTAAAAACACAAACATTTTGACATGTTACTTAATGTGGCATATGATGACATATAAGTAAGCTCCGTTTTAATAGATAATAATGCAAATACGTAACACAACCTGAACACAACCTTTTGATTTTTTAAATATGTTATCCATAATGTTAGCCTCGTCTCCTACCTAGAATGACAATACATTTGTCTATTAATTAAAATTAAGGTCTATAAAATTACCTAGAAAATTCAAGAGATTTCTGATCTGTACCTATAATTATTGTGTTACACTAAAAATAAAAACAAACTTCAGTTATACGGGACTAGACTAGCTTTAGTGTCCTTTTCTTAAACATGAATTAATCTGGAATTAATTCTGTCTAAGAAAAGAAGGTCAGAATTCAAAAAGACTATATGGATCGATACTTACTTCTTTATTCTTTAATAAGGAAATACGTATTTTTCTTGATTTTTTTTCTGTATAGTTGGCTGGCAGTGTAAAACCTTCTTCATAATAGGTGGCTTCCTCTGTCTGAAATAAAAACATAAGCAAGTGTGCTATTGAAGGCTATTGACCTTTATGGGATAAAGAACAAGGCGAGGATAAAAAATGGACTCATGCAACGAGATAAAATATGCTGTTATTATGCAAATTAAATATGCTGATCAGCATTATGAATGCTAATAATAATAATAATTTATTTATTTTAGACATAAAATATAAACTATCAATTTTATATTTATCTTATGTTTATACTTATCTATATGTATTTTTCCCTGTATTTTTCAAATAACAATGAATGAATAAATAATCTTTTATCTAAATATAAAAAAAGATATTGAAATCTCAACGTAATTCAGAATTTCAACGCCAAATAAAATACTAATATTATTACGCGTAAGATATATTTAAGTTACTTTAAAACTTAGGATTGTAAATTTTGGTAGTTCATAACTGGGTACTATAGTTTATAAAAAAGTAAGCTAAAATTATATACTGTAGGTAAATTTATGAAAAATTAATTCAAAAAAGCTATATAATGTGTAAAGCTATGTAATTACAAAAATTAAAAATTATAATAATTCACATCACATCAATACTTCATAAAATTATCGTTTTGCGTTCATTTTGGCAATGCATAAGTATATGTGCAACTTTAAAGTTTCTTGCCAAAATTTTTTAATTTTTGCCTGGCTTTAAAGTTCCTCACAGATTGACTGTAGCTGCTTAGTAGAGCCTGAAACAAGTACAAAACCAAAATTTTGGATTTACAAGGTACACTTCGCGCCGCAGTAGTCACTGACCACATTATCTGTTGTGTCCCTTTTTCTAACAAACGCTTACACCCCTTACACCACACAGTGCAGTCACGGTTATTTAAGTTTCTTTATAAGTAACGGTAACCAAAATATTCGGACACACGACGTAACCAAAATCCACAATAAAGTAAACTGCTTGCCGACTTTTACCATAAAAAGTAATATAACACGTACGTGCGAGTAGTCTTGTCTCAAATCGACATATTAGTCTTTTAAACAGTTTTGAATTAATTGAAAAGGTACTAAATATACGTTGACCAAAGTTGTATCAAAGGAAATTACACGTTGAATTAATTTATACACCCATTCCACATTTAAATGCCCACCATATATCTATACCTATGCACATAGTATTATTGAGTATTTAAATAAGTTCTTATATATATATGAACATATAATATAAGCACATATGAACGAGTTTATAGAGGTTGGCAGAGTTAGTTCGCTCTGTATGGTGTATACTATGCGTGAGGGGTCCTCGGGTGGTCGAATGGGGATGAAAGGGGGGTTGCCTCTCCACCCGGGTGGCGTTCAGGACGCGCCTAAGGGGCCTCGTCCAGAGAAAGTAAAATATCCTGGTATGGGGGAGGCTAGTATTGTCAAGCTCATGTATAAGTATAGCTTTAAACTATATATTGGACCGTATATAGGCTGTGGAGTACTTATTTACATACGTATATAGATTTATCTATTATGCAGACATAGGAAATGGAACAGGTTGGGAAAGGGACGCGCTGTGTTGGAAATTTGCTTACGTCTATTGGACGGCCGACGGATCATTCTATTGAGAGTGTCGATATTTGCTTTGCTTACTCAAGTTGCTTTTAAAAGTGGACGTACTCATAAATGTAATATGTATTCTACCTCTGCACCTAAATGATACGGCGAAAAAATATGTTTGCTTGGCCATTTTAATGGGACCTATTCCATTTGTTTCATAAATTGTTTCCACACGATCTATTAAACGGAATACTTAGATTTCATGGATTCACCTGAACAAAAGGAAAGTCTAGGTTATTGTTCTAGGTTACACAAGGTTCTAGGTGTCTTCGGGAGGTTATCAATAGCATGTATCGATATATTATGTTTTCACTATTTGTATTGATAACGTTAACAATTTTTTGTTTGTGCTTTTTCTTTAGTTAGCTTTTTCTTTAGTCTTACTTAGACTTACTTACTAAAGAATTTATATTCAAAATAATTATAGGATATTCTTATGTAATACCATTAGAAAAATGTATTATTCTTAGAAATTCATTCATTCGTGTTTATATTATTCATTCAATGTTTACGCAAACATCTCATTAAGGGTTATTTTTATATTTCTTGTTTCATTATATTTATTTTTATAGTTATCACGTAGATATCAATGCAAAAAAATATAAAACCATCTTACGATATTCCATCACAAGTAGGTAATAATAATATATAGTAACAAATAATAATAAAAACATTCCGTTCTACACTGTGGTGATTACCCATACTAAGAGTCTAAAGAAATATTTACCTATACTTACAATGAATTTTTCACCTCGTGAAACTACTCGTATCAGTCTAGTTTTCAAAAGATCCGTACTAATCCTATTAATATTATGAATGCGAAAGTTTGTTTGGATGTATGTATGGATATTTATAACTCTTTCACGCAAAAACTACTGAACCGATCACCATGAAATTTTGCATACACGTTGTCTGGGACACCAGAAAGGACATACACCAGAAGGGTACCTTTCATTCAAGTTTGTATGGATGTATGTATGGATGTTTGTAACTCTTTCACGCAAAAACTACTGAACCGATCACCATGAAATTTTGCATACACGTTGTCTGGGACACCAGAAAGGACATACACCAGAAGGGTACCTTTCATTCAAGTTTGTATGGATGTATGTATGGATGTTTGTAACTCTTTCACGCAAAAACTACTGAACCGATCACCATGAAATTTTGCATACACTTTGTTTGGTACACCAGAAAGGACATAGGGTACTTTTAATCCAGAAAAAAGTATTGCTCCCGAGGGATTATCTAAAATTAAGGAAACTAATTCCTGGCTAAGTATAATAGCAATAACGATGTCATGCGATATATTGCTTTTTCAACGCGGACAAAGTCGCGGGCACCAGCTAGTGTTTACATATTTTAACGTTAAGTAATGTCTCATTTTTTACAAACTTTTTAAATAAATTGATTTACTTACTGTTGAACGATTTTAACTGACATAATATAAGACAGCACATGACTAATATTCTCAACAACTTTTCTATTGTTACAAAATTACAGAATGCCGACAATGCTTTTAATATTATTGAATAAGTAGATGCTACGTATAAAACAGGAATAGGTGAGCAAACTTAATAAAGCAAACTTACATAATATTCTAAATTATAAAAATAATAAAATAGGTGTTTCTAAACTTATTATTAAAATGAAAAATAGAATGGCTGTTTTAAGCCATACCGACGTATGGCTGGCTAACATCCTCATCTTGTCGAAATCCCGCCTTTTCGGACCAAGCGCTTTGAAACATCCTTTATAATGCGCACTGCCAGGGTTTGGAACTCCCTGCCGGCGTCTGTTTTTCCGAGCACATATAACCCTAATATTTTCAAGGTTCGAGTGAATAGGCATCTTCTGGGTGAGCTCGCTCCATCTTAGGCCTCATCCTTGCCACATGGCTGGTTGCTGGCCAAGAGCTAACCCATCTCTTCTAAAAAAAAAAAAAAACATAATGCAAAGTATATGAAACTTTACAACAGTTTAGTAAAATTATTTAAATTAAACTATATACCAAACTACAGAATCTAGGTACCGAAATTACCACACGGTTTTTCTGCGTAAAAATGTCAATTTTTTTTAAATTTATAATTTCTATCTATTATACTATTGTGACTTTTGTCTCCGACTTAATGTTATTTTTGAATTTGTTTAAGTTTCAAAGATAAAGGGTGCATTATATTATTGCAATTTCTACCTATTTTGAAAATAATACAATTCCGAGACTCTAATTACCTATACCAAGTCAACACAAATACTTTTGTTTACCACAATAAATTTATTTTTTGTGGTTCTTTCACACAAAAGACCCGAAAGTTTAAAATGGTTGTTTATTATTGTTATTACTAATAATCATAACATTTTTTTATATAGATATTGTAAAAAAATTAAACTCAGCGAAAGCAAATAAATATCTACGTCAAAATGAATTGCCACTAAAAATTTATTTGTTGTAGTTCTTTCATACAAAAGACGAGAAAGTTTAAAATGGTTGTTTATTATTGTTATTACTAATAATCATAACATTTTTTTATATAGATATTGTAAAAAATTAAACTCAGCGAAAGCAAATAAATATCTACGTCAAAATGTATTGCCACTATAAATTTATTTGTTGTAGTTCTTTCATATAAAAGACGAGAAAGTTTAAAATGGTTGTTTATTATTGTTATTACTAATAATCATAACATTTTTTTATATAGATACTAGCTGGTGCCCGCGACTTCGTCCGCGTTCTGGATGAAAGGTACCCTATGTCCTTTTTGGAGTCCCAGACAACGTGTATGCAAAATTTACAACGCCATCTAGGGAATTCTGTTTGAAGCAATGTAGTACTCTAATTCATCTAAAAGTTAACAGATGGCACTACATGTTATAAAATTACGTGTTAATAAAATTAAAGCTGCTGCCCGCGACTTCGCCCGCGTAACTTAGTAAATTATGTACTTAAACCTTCCTCGAGAACCACTCTACCCATTAGTGAAAACCGCATTAAAATCCGTTGCGTAGTTTTAAAGATCTAAGCATACAAAGGGACATAGGGACAGAAAAAGCGACTTTGTTTTATACTATGTAGTGATTGTAAAAAAATTAAACTCAGCGAAAGCAAATAAATATCTACGTCAAAATGAATTGCCACTATAAATTTATTTGTTGTAGTTCTTTCATACAAAAGACGAGAAAGTTTAAAATGGTTGTTTATTATTGTTATTACTAATAATCATAACATTTTTTTATATAGATATTGTAAAAAATTAAACTCAGCGAAAGCAAATAAATATCTACGTCAAAATGAATTGCCATTATAAATTTATTTGTTGTAGTTCTTTCATACAAAAGACGAGAAAGTTTAAAATGGTTGTTTATTATTGTTATTACTAATAATCATAACATTTTTTTATATATATATTGTAAAAAATTAAACTCAGCGAAAGCAAATAAATATCTACGTCAAAATGAATTGCCACTATAAATTTATTTGTTGTAGTTCTTTCATACAAAAGACGAGAAAGTTTAAAATGGTTGTTTCTTATTGTTATTACTAATGACTAGTACCTAGATTGCTCGTTGTTATTATTTTTTTATATATATTGCAAAAACTTAAGCTCACAGAGGAAATAAAATAAATACGTGAATAATAATAATAACTTTAACATGCGTTAAAAGGAATATCGTCACATATACATGAGTAAGAGTATTTTATAGAACTCTTAGAGTGAGATCTAAGGCATACCAGACATAAAGGACAAAATGTGGGGAATCGAGTATTAGTATTCGTATTAGTATTTGTGTTTTGACGACACGTTTGGTCTAGTGGCTAGTAACCCTAGCTGTTAACCAAGCGGTCGCGGGTTCGAATCCCGCTAGGGGCAAATGTTTATGTGTTAACATTTACCTTTGTACTTGAGTCATGGATGTATGTATTGATGTATATATGTATTTACAAAAAAAAAAGTATTGTATTTAGTATATCAACTGTTTCGTATCCATAATACAAGCATTAAGTTGCTTACTTTGGAACTAGATGGTGCTGTGTGGAATGTGTGAATATTTATTTATTTATTTATTTACTAGCTGGTGCCCGCGACTTCGTCCGCGTTCTGAATGAAAGGTACCCTATGTCCTTTCTGGTGTCCCAGACAACGTGTATGCAAAATTTCATGCTGATCGGTTCAGTAGTTTTTGCGTGAAAGAGTTACAAACATCCATACATACATCCATACATCCATACAAACTTTCGCATTTATAATATTAATAGGATAGTGTTCCTATGTACCCACTTTGAACGTATCTGCTAAGTTGGGAGATGGAAAATTTGGAGCTATCAGATGAAAAGGGTGACGGGGAGAAAAAAATAGGAACTTAACCTATTTTCGAAAGGCTAATTTTTGTATAATACCTTTGTGTAGAATATTATTCAACACTTTCCGTGGGCAATAACTTCTGCCAAACGCTAATTAATAAAATAAATAATAATAAGAAAATTGAAAGAATATACTTCCACATTAGATATTGAAAGGATAGGCATCTTGAAGCAGTTGAAGCAAAAAAATCCCACCTCCAATATTGATTTTGATTTGTATACCTATTATCATTTCTGTCTTCATGGTCCTTGTTGAGGAAATTAAAAACTGGTATTGAAAAATCAAATCAAAGTGCTTTTTTAATTTCTTTTTTATACATTTTAAAATATAAAATAACACATTAACAAAAAATGTTTTCAACTAAAGAGTTTAGTTTCCAAGTCCAACAGTCCTAATAATATCATATTAGTAATCTCAATCAAAAACAGCTGAACGGGCTTCGATGAAATGAAGCATACAGATAGTTTATTACCTGGATTAACATATAGGATACTTTTTACCCTGAAAAAATATTAGGTTCCTGTGGGAATTTTTAAAAAACGAACTACAGCGCTTACGAAGTCTTTATATTAGCTAGCCCGCAGCGGTGAACAAAATTTTAACAGTGCTTTGTTACAAAGATATCCATACATTTTCAAAGATATTCATAAATATTTCTTCATGTTTTCAAGAGGCTTTATCTGTTAAAAATTAAGGGCAGAAAAAAATTTTAAATTTCCATTTTCACTTAGATGTAACTACTGACCTGAAACCATTTACTTGAGAACTCCTTTAACTGCAATAAGGTCTGTTCATTTTTGTAAAAAACACATCTTGCAAAAGAATTAAGGAATTTCTGTAACCTCTATTTTTAAATTAGGTCATACTTTTATTGCCTAGATGTTCGGTCTGAACCTATTGCATAGGTAAGTAGATATATTTAAATCACGACTTTTATATGTTTGACATAGAAATAAAGTGCGTGTGTTTGGTTAGATATTCTGATATACATATACATACGAAAACTATTTTTTGAATTCTTAAATGTTTTCTTAACTAAGTTGCAAGGTGCGGACTTGATGTGGTATGTTGCTTTACAGGGGCAATTATTGGGGTGACGACCGAGTAGCGCATGTAAATGCGAGCGGAGGCCACCAGCCGGAACCTACCGAAGTACCGACGCAGTTAGCCTATATCGAGAGGAACGGAAATATATATCAAGCCGAGCGAAAAGTCCACTAAACACCCCTCAGGGTGGAGGGGCCCGGACGTGCGTTCGATTCAAACGAGCTTCTGGCGAGATGGCGCCCCGACAGCGCCTCTCTCTATTTTATCATTTTTGGCTTCAGCTGCGATACGATGCATGTCGATGACATCAAACATCGCGTCTTAAACTTGAAGAACTACGCACAAACTATAATTCTTCGAAATTTTTCCTCTCGACAGAGTTGCGCAGCTCTATTCACTGTATTCGAGCGCACAACTGTGGAAAACGTCTTTCAGATGTAATTTCAGATTCTTACCTTTACTTCCGAATCTCTCGCGAAAAATAAATATACTTAAACCCGACCTTACGCCGGGAAAAGAGGGGAAGAAATATTAAAAATTAACAAAATATTTGTTTTACAGTTCTGTAAACATCTCTAATTACGACCTGTTCAAATTATTTTTTTTTCGCCGCGTGGAGCGGCGCTCTAATTAACATCTATTACAGGTATTTCGGGAACAGAGGAGTATCATTTGGCGAGGGCGCTGAGTACACTCAATTAAACGAGGCCTCGCCCGCACGCCCGTCCTGCCCGGCCGCACGCGTCCGCTTCAGCTTATGTCATCGCTTCCGCTATCGCCAACACCTTTGCAGAAATAGACTTGTCCCTTAGGCGTTCTGCTTTGTCAACAGCCAGACCTGTTGCTTTGTCGACAACATCGAAGCAGACAGCTCCTTCGGCGTCGATAGGTAACGCACGTAAGTCCATGGATCGGACACTGTTAGCCTCCCTTGGTCACCCGTTCAGAACGGTTCGCCCTCCGGTGGCACCCCCTTGCGCCCGCCACCCTCTTTAAAAGCCAGTGGTGAGCTTCAAGAGAAAGTGCCGCGTATGTATACTCACATGCGTAGAACCGTCTTTAGCGAGGCCAGCGGGGGTGTGCCTTGGATTATGTGGAGTCTACACCCGCCGCCCCGTATGCGTAAGTGCGTAAACACAAAGCCTTCCTACATACATTTGCATAGTGACATTGTATGGTAATAATAATGTATGTGACCAGTCGGCTCGCCGCCGCGCGCTGCCTGAGGCAACATCTTTCAATAGATGGCCTCAGCTCGGCAGGCAGTGGAACAGCTATACCCGCCACCCGCACCCCGCAACCACCTTCTTAGCCAGCATTGACAGCAACACTCCCAAACACAACTAGTATTTCCACTACAATTTTTAGTTAAATAATTTGAATCACATTTGCGTACACTTGAATAAGTTTCGTTTTGAAACTTTTTATACCTACTGCTTGTAATATTTTAGAGAACCAACTCATAAAATTATTTCTCCTGTTTGACTTCAACACATACCCAAAACTACTAAGAAAACATACATATCAACCACAGATCTTAGAACGGTAGTATCATAGATCTATGATATCAATTCCGTGCGAACCTCTGTTGAACATTTAAATAAATTATTTTGCAACTTGTAGATAAATTGAAAGTCTAATTTAAGCTTTCATTCTTTAGTCGCTACTTACTTGACCTACGACTTTCAATATGACATGCTACTTTCTTATTTTCAATTTAAATATAATGTGAATATGTATATGAGTGTGATGTGCGAATAAGAGGATTTCTTGAAGTTTCGTCGATATAATAGTGGGGTGGCGGGGGTGGTCGGCTGGACACAGCGCTCACAGGAACATGTCGGAGTATGGGTGTGTGAGAGTGTATGTCTCGGACCCGCACGTTACGCAGATTTCTCTAACGATTTTCCCGGAGTGTGAAATGTAAAATAAGGGGTTAGACGAGGCTGAGCTCGGCCGGTCTCCCCGGCCGCACCACCCCGCACCGCCCGCTCACCACTCGCACTCGCTAAATTGATGACCGGCTACCTACCCGGAGATCTGTTCGAATTTAACACATATATTGTATTTAAAACGCTTCAGAGCATTATCCTTGCTCATTAATATTCACTTGCAAACGCACCAGAAACGAAAAAAAAACTCATTATACCTACCTAATACTAATAATACTCACACACACATTAAATTAATAGCTCATACGAATATAAAAGTAATATTAATAAAAGTTTTATAATATGTTTTGTTTTCTTTGTTTTGGTTGCTATTATCCTCATTTAGGTATATATATTACTCTCTTTTAACTAACTAATATAAAATAAAATAAAAATAAATTACATTTTAAAGCATATCTTTTATATTTAAAAATATATCGCCGTGCGTTAGTCTCGCTAAAACTTGCTTAACCGATTTTAATTCTCAGTAGTAAAGCCAGGTTTGTATATATAAAAAAAAAACAGCCCAGGCGAAGCAAGGAGCGTAATAAAAGCGTATAAAAATGACATTTAAAAAAAATATAACTTGTACTTTAATATAATCACAGACGAACTTTGAGGTAACCTGGGGATAATTTAATAATGGTAAAACAGAACCTACCTCTTATAAGTTTATATTAATCAGTGAACAGCCATTGTTTTGTTAGTATAGGCAATGTTGTAAGATATAACAGTGGTTGTGTAAGAGAACAAAACCGGTTAGTAGATGATCGCGCCACCCCCGCGGCTAACTGTAAAACGTTTTTTTTACATCATCCGCTGCATTCCTACTCTCCCTATCAACCCTCTCGTGCATACGAAGCGCGTCATTCTATTATCACAACTTAAGTTTCAATTGGACTAAAATTAAACATTTCATAAAATTATACTTTACATAAAATTATACTACTCAAATTGGTCACTAATTTGATTAAATAAAAAAATTATTAATTAGTCATACTAGCTTACTTAAGGCTTTAAACAGTCTTGCTATTTCTATCGGCTATTACTTGGTTTGGTTAGCGAAAGAATAGCATAGGTTGGTCACACACATCCATCGAAGGGCGGATATCCGATGGGGTAGACGAGTACTCAAATGGAGGCCACAAATCGGATGACTCCCAGCAGCCAGGTGGACATTGTAAGGCCTGAAAGGCATTGTAAGAAGCGCAGAGCACCGCAGAGCAGAACAGAGCAAAGTATATCCAACAATGAAGATATCCGACGAGTACTCAAATGGAGGCCACAAATTGGATGACTCCCAGCGGCCAGGTGGAAATTGTAAGGCCTGAAAGGCATTGTAAAAAGCGCAGAGCACCGCAGAGCAGAACAGAGCAAGGTATATCCAACAGTGAAGAGACACGAGGCTGAGGACGATGATGATACGATCTACTCATCTCATGGTTAACACCAATGAAACGATAGTTATTATACTATAATGAAATTTTTAATCTAAAAGTTGGTTCTATCTATGGCTATCTTCGTCTATTAAATTAAGTTCGTTTCTAACTTAGATAGGATAAAAGATAAGAGAAAAGGAGAACGAACACAATAACATACGTCCTGTTTTTACGGTTTACTTAGTAGTCGTCCATGTGCAAATGTGCGAAAAGCCAACTTTAAATTTAAATATATTTTTAGCTGTTTTTAGTAGTCGTCTCCCACACTTTGGGTTTTATAGAAGAAAAAAATAAAAGTACAGTCGTGTCAGCACACAGACGATCCTGTAGAACCTGCCACTATAATATTATCATTCTTCTTATTTAAGTGCCCTATCAGGTCCCTCGAAAAGGTCGGGCCCTGTGCCTGTCACGGGCCACTCGGAACAACTCTTCCACTCCCGCAATTCCGGTCCATTGCCGGATGTTTCTTAGCCAAGAATTCTATCTTCGGCCGACTCCTCTTCGCCCCTCAATCTTGCCCCCCATGATAAGGTGGAGCAAGTGGTACTTTATCATTACGTATTACGAATTGTGTGATTTTTTGAAATCATGACATGTGATTATCATTGATTAGTATATGTACATATATTGTTCTATTTTACAAAAGCTTTTCAATCTATGTAGTTTTATTAACTACTTGCTTTGTTATGCCAATCAGCTCATTTTACCTGAATAAAGACTGTCTGGCAATAATAGCTCAATGATATCAGGTACTTTAGGTAATATTAAAATATCCGTATAATCAACGAGCTTCAGCACCAAATGTTTTTGATTTGTACGTATCACGTTGTAGTATGCAAACATTCGAATTGTTGACAACACGTGGACAAGATATACAGCCAATGGCTTCAGTATTTTGATGGTACTGCCTCGCTTCTGTAGCGTGCTATCATTAGCAAAAAGATATAATATACAAATACATATAATTATATATGTATATTACAATCAAATGTAAATAAACTTTGTCAAAATTTGTCTTGAGTTTTGTATACGAAAAAACTTTTTCCCCGACCTAATTTATCTATACTACGTGGTTTCACTTCTTAACAGCCGTCGACTACAAGTGCCCTTCGTCCGTTATATAACATTTTACATCTTTTATTTTTTAATGTAAACGAAATCGCGGGCACCTGCTAGTGTTATTATTATATATAAAGAAGGTGTGTTTTAGAATAGAATAGAATAGTTTTCAATACATTTAAATGCCTTATTAGGCTTGTTAAAAAAATATATTTTCAAGCTATATATCACAAAAACTTTTTTTTAAATTAAAACAGTTTTAATTTTAATGCAAGTACTGTACAGAATAAAATATTATTATAAACAAATTGCAAGTTCTTCTTTAATAAATGCAACAGCGATGCATATGCAGAGCCCATAGTTGTTTACTCTGCGCGCTTGTGGTAGTGTACTTAAGTTGCATTTTTCTATAGCCCCACGCACTCTCAGAGTGTGTGTGTGAGCGTTAGAGTTTTTCTCAGAAATTTTAATCACAGTAGAGAGAGCATGTTCGTTGGATATAATTGGTATATTCGAATTTGTTTAATATGTACATATATTACGCTTAAAGAAAATATTACTCGTAACTACACGTCCACACCTCATTTTTTAGTGCTTTATAATTTTTAATAATACCTATAAATAGTTTAAAAGAACATTCTTACCTGTAACAACAAAGTCGGCTTTGTGACAGAATTATAATTAATTTCTTCTAAAGCATACCTAATACTCTTCTCAAAGATAAACTTACTTGATACAGATTTTGTGGTATTGTTATTTTCAATTTTTGTTATTATTAACAAAAGAACACTTACTGTCTTTTTAACGACCATGACGCCGTAAAGGTTGTAAAGCTTTGTGCGTGTGTGTGTGTTGCTATGTTTTACACCTGTTTCTGTTAATGTGTGCGTTCCAATAGAGAGTAGATGCGATGTTGCTAGATGCATTTTTTCATAGCACATGGTAAATTTGACAACGCCGCGCAATTCGTGCGCCTGAATAGACTCGAATTCCCTGGACGTTGTTTGGTAACCACGTGGCTTATAACTTTTAAAAAAAAACCTTCAAATTGTTTTTACGATTTACTTCTTTGGTTTTTAATGGTTATATATGAAATATAGACAAGATAATGTTGATTTTTAATTTAAACGATAAAAGTAATAATTTGCATGGTTACAAATTTATTAGAAAAATTTGGACTTATATAGGGTTATGAAGAAGGAATTGAGCATATATTTCTAAATAAGCAAACGTCTCTTTGATTTTTTTATATATCGTCTCAGGCAACGAGTTGGTTAGAAATTGGTTAGAAAAGTACTTAGTATGTTGTATCTTCGCCGAAGCCGAAAAGTATTTCACAGAGGCCTATACAAATAAAAGTAACACAGGGTAAAAATAATAATAGTTAAAAATAATTTTATTCGGTCATTTACAATGGCCGACACAACACAAATGAGGCCAAATTTAAAAAAAAGATGAACAAACATAAAGTAATTTTTAAAGTACTTTGGGACCAATTTTAATATTTAAAATGAAAACAATAAAAATAAATGTCATTAAAAAAATTCAAAAGAAATATTTTAACTGTTGTACCTAATTCTTTTTGAATTACTATCTACTATTGTGTTTCATTTTAATTTTGAAACATTTTGTTTGGTTCTCTTTGAAAATAGGTACCTACATTTTAATGGTCTTATTAAGTACCTACAATATATTTTAATGTCTTTGCACCCAAACAATAGCCTAATTTTTTCTCAGATTCTACAATAATATTATAACAGTTTCTGACCGTCTGCGTTTCATCTACATACCTAGTTGATACTGTAAAGTTTCGTCAAAATCCGTTTTGTAATTATCAAACAAACATCCACACGACTTTCACACTTTAAGTACCTACATTAAGTTTATTTAATAATTAAAAAGTCAAGCACTATAATTACCCCACCGAATATGTATTAAATTAGGTATTGATAAGACGGAGTTAATATAAAAATTGATTTAGTAATTCTTATGTTGAAGCTATATTTTATACTTCAAAGGTCACATTGTCCAGTTCCAAGAATTATCCGATTTAAAAACATCTTATTATTTAGTCATTACTAAATGATGCGTTTAAGTATTTATTTTTTTGCTACCAATGTTTTTAATAATAATGTATTGTGAACTTATCTATTAATGACTAATATATAAATTATAATATTTACATAATATTATTAATGTAGCTTGATTTCATATATATTTGGAACTGCTAATGATTTTTTAACAGTGATTTATTTATTTATTTTTTAGTTATGATAACAACTCACACACAGTCTTTAGTAAGTATAGAAGAGTTAGTCTATAAAATATATATATTAGACAAATAGAAAAATAAATCTGTGTGCGATACGTGGTTTGTCGCTTGATTATATAGACGTGAATATTTCCAAAAAAATTAATTACAATGCCACTACAATGTTACGTATAATTTAATAGATAGGGCTGATAGATAGGCTGGCAGACCTATAAACAAAAAACGACACTCGAAGTATTGCAGTGCTTGCTGAATCATTTAGGATTAGTTAGTTCTGTAACTACCCTGAAATATCACCACGAAAAGACCAAATACTAAGTGTTGAGCGCACACCAACTACTTACGGCTCACTGCACTAATGATCGTTTACTAGAAAAGTTACATTCCCATATATGCGATGAACATATGCGATGTGTTGTAAGGAGTGAGCATGTTGGATTGATCAGTTTCGTAATGCTTCATGAAAATTAATAACCTTCTCTGTAACTTTTCCCTTAAGACCTCCGCTAGAGTTAGGCATCATTGAAATGTTATCTACGTATTCTCCATTCTAGGGTATGGTGTAAAATACGCGGATTCTTACTAAAACAACGTGCAAACGTGTTCAAACATTCGAAATTCAAAGAATTTCATGGTCTTGTAGAGCGCGGGAAATAGGATTGGTTCTGCAAAGTATGAGCAAGAAGTTTCGCCCACAATTCAAAGACTATATAAGTATATTTGGGAGTACCACAATTAAACGGCGTGAACCAAAGACTATCCGTACTAATATTATAAATACGAAAGTTTGTATGAATGTATGTATGGATGTTTGTAACTCTTTCACGCAAAAACTACTGAACCGGTCACCATGAAATTTTGCATACACTTGTCTAGGACACCAGAAAGGACATAGGGTACCTTTCATCCAGAAAAAAAGTACTGCTCCCGAGGGATTACCTAAAATTAAGGAAACTCACTCCTGGCTAAGTATAATAGGAATAACGCTGTCAGGCGATATTGCTATTTTTGCTTTTTCAACGCGGACGAAGTCGCGGGCACCAGCTAGTATAAGTATAATTGGGAGTAGCGTGAACTGTTAATAAGTATCTGGGTCATATAACACGGCATGATAGATACGGCTTTCGCAACTGATAATACAGGGTAAAATTCAGGCCAGGAAGACGTACCTATTACGTCTTGGCTTAAAAACCTTTGTGAGTGGTTCGGGTTGAGTACATGATTTGTTCATAGCGGCTGTACGTGTTAAAAATGTTAAAAAATAATAATATCATGTATAATAATATGCTCATACGAAAAAAGCGGCAATTTTTAATATGTAAACTTTTTACTTTAGGCCCTTAGAAACCAAAAAAAAAATGTTCAAATCCATTCATTATAACCGGACCTAATTACGTTTTTAAGGTACAATGCTACGTAAAATGACAAAATGTACTGTTATATTTTTCATATCAGGAATCTTTGTGCGCTACGCACCGAGCTACGCAATGCTACGCAATTGCTACGCAATCAATTACATTAGATAGCATAATGTGTAAGGCGCAAAATGTGCAGGCTACGCAAAATGTGCAGGTCGCAAAATGTGCAGATCGCAAAATGTGCAGATCGTAAAATGTGCAGATCGCAAAATGTGCAGATCTTGTAATGTGCAGATCTTGTAATGTGCAGGTTGGATTTTGCAGTACCCTGGAAGAGTAATCGATTTAGAAAACAAAACTTCATAGAATAACCTACTACATTTGATTATTGTTTGTAATACTTGAATTAGTACTTCCTTGAAAGATGAAGGCTATGAAGAACTTGTCGAGATAGACACAGGATGGCATTGAATAGGACAGATTTCAAGATTTCAGATTTCAGATTCACTGTTTGAACTAGTGGGACTCAACCCCACTAGTTCAAACAATTGAACTCCCAATTGAACTAGTGGGAATAGACCGTTAAAACCAATGCCAGAATAGCTCCCACCCTGGTTGGTTGCATCATATAGATCATTATTATATTTATACTTTGTTAACCCTGGTAGAAGAAGGGACAGGGTAAAACTAGAAAAAATAAAAAGCAAAACAAATTTTAGAAACGCATATATGGTTTACAAGAAGCTAAAATGGCAATGGACAGGGAATTTCTTGCGAGAACCAAAAGAAATATGGACAAAAATAATAACAGAGTGGTACCCCCGGGGCGAGAAAAGAAGTAAGGGGAGACAGTTTAAACGTTGGGAGGACGAAATAAGACAAGTAGCAGGTCCTTTGTGGACGAGATTAGCCAAAGACCGAGGAACTGGGAAATCTTTGGAGGAGGCCTTTGTCTCAGGACAAGCTGTTAGTTGAAGGACCGATTGCCGATATTAAGGAGTGTTTATTAGTATTTAAGTTAAAATAGTATGTTAAATAGTAGTTAGCCATAGTAACGTAGATTCACTTATTGTTAATCGAACAGTAATAAAGGCTTATTTTATTTATTTATAACCCTGGTAGGTACCATTACATTGATAATTTTTTTCTAAAATTTTCTTAAATCTACAAAAAGTCTTGATGCCAACGATTACCCTTGCAGGGAACTGCAATATCCAACCTGCACGTCACAAGATCTGGAAATTATGCTATGTAACCAATTCTAGTAATATTTTTTTTATATTTTTTTTATATAAGTCAAGGCAGCGCTTGGCCGCGATCTCACTTGATGTTAGGTGCAGGTGCAGCCGAAGGTGGACCACGCTTACCTAGTAGATGCCCATTTACCCTACGTTTGAAGACCCCGAGGTTGTAATTTTGGGGAAACACATTTATATTGTATTGTATGTTTATGGTAACTTGGGCTGTTATAACAAAGTGTGATTTAAATTTCAATTTAAAGTCTTCTATTTTTAAAACCTAATTTACATTTTAATAATGTTTTTATGTGTATTGGTATACTATACATATCTAAGTATTCATTCATATTAGGCATACTAAATGTGCTTCGAAGGACGTTGACTTGTAGTCATAATAATAAACGCATAAAGACTTGTTTAAAACTTTGTGACGCATACGCTACTGATATGCAGTCAAAATAAATATACCTAAAGGAAAATATATATGGACTAAGATAATAATAAGATTAGTTAAAATTTAACGATGTAATTAATTATTTATTAATTACTGGAGCGGAGCACGCTAATCTCAGATATAGGTATGAAAGATTTTCTGGATATTATATAGGGTACTTTTTATTTTATTCTGGAAACATGTTAGGTTCATATGCGATTATCCTTGAAAAATCCTGGAAATTTTTATTCTTGTAAATTTTTGGGGTCCTGTGGGATTTTCAACCACAGCACGTACGAAGGCGCTAACCACAGCTAGTGTGTCACTTGTCGGTAAGGGTAGAAAGTAATAGTAACACGTTTTTAATTATCTTACAAAAAAATTACTTTAAACTAAGTAGATGTTGCCCGCGACTTCGCCCGCGTCGAGAAATAAATATAAATATAAAAGTATTAAACGCTTGACCTATAGCTACGGTATTGCTATAGCAATTTGCTAGGCGTTAGTTGTCTATTTTAGATGATCCTCGGCAACAGTACACTTTTTTCTGGATGAAAGGTACCCTATGTCCTTTCTTGTATCCCTGACAACGTGTATGCACATTATTATGAATATATACGGAATAATATAATTGTGTGTAACCAAGTTAAAGTTTAAGACATAGTGAGTAGAGGTACTTTCCGCATAGACCTATGTATTTATTGAATGTACGAATCTAAAATCGTATAGGGAGAGGAAGCGATCGGCATAGTCCGAGAAAATCGATGCTGTGGCACCCCCTCATAGTTTGCATGGACCCTGTGTCCGGCTTGGACGACGTGCTCACTGCGGAGACTAAAATCTTACGTTAGGTGTTCGTTTGTGTTTTAATTAAAAAAAATAACAAAATAATATAGCATATTATGTTTATTTTTAAAAATTTAGAAAAGAACGTAGCAATGTGCAGTGTCCGAATTTGGTACAAACGCTGCAGAGACGATGGTTCGATGTGTTTAGAAAAAATTGAAGGAACCGCGCCTGTGGTCCCCTCTGCACCCCCGCCGCCCCCTTTCGCCCACGATGCAAAATTTTAGAGCGCTGCGCCGTATTCTCAATATAATATACACTTAATATTTTTTATGGTAGAGTGACGGACAAACAGATTGCACATAAGAGATGTTATCTTCAAACAACTGTCATTATTGCAATGTGGATTCAACAAAAATTTTGCATGACTGCGTAAGAATATGTACAAAAAGTTCCGGTTTGGAAATATATAATATTAAATTGCTTACATTTTCCTTTTGAAGCTTAAAGAATAAAATATTTTCATTTGATTGGAAAAATTATGAAATTAAATCAAATGAAACAACCTCGGCATCTCGTTTTAAACTTTATAATATTCATTAAAATATTGTAATTTTTATATCATAAAACTATTGTGTAACTGGATTTTTATTTTCTTCCACGAGTAGAAGTTCAAATACTTTTTTAGTTATAATACCTACATTTTAGAAAGAAAATTGTGTTTCTACTTTATTACTATTTTCTAAGAGAGTCGCATTTGGTAGGTTACTAACTAATTTAAAATTTAATTGACCGTAAACGTAAATATTTAATGTCATAAATGAAACATGAAATGAAATTTGAACCACATGGTATTATAGCTGTGACCATACGCTCATTTATATAAGTACATACTCAAAAATGTTGTAGTGTAATGTGTAGTGTATGTGTAGTTAATGTGTAGTGTAGTGATTTTATTACTATATTTTTTAAGTGGACAGTCATGTGATTCCAAATTTAGGAATACCTACTATACATAATTATTGAGTGTTATAAATATGAAAAAACGTGTATATACGTGAAAATTAATACCTACAACATAGAGTTGATTTTCATGTTTATTTAATAAACAATTAACAGTTTGTTGCAAATTAATGCGTATTTAATTATGTATAACTAAGATTTTTCGGAAAGATTTTTGTATAAGTGGCTATACTTAGTACGAACAGTTTATCTGAAATTACGGATTATGGAATATTCATATTTTATAAAACACAGTAATTTATTCAAAAAGCAGCCAGAATAATTAAATCATAAAATTCTACCTAATAATAATATAAAACTTAATAACTGTAAACAAACAATAGGGACCGTAACTAATTTGCATTTACTTGTGAGTCATTAGTTTAGTGAGTCATTTTAAAATGTTCAAAATTTTGTTTTGAAATATTTAACAATAATACAATATATTTTTTTTATTAAATTCCTAAAGAAGCTTCGTCGCAGGCCTCTGTCCGCCCGCATTGGAGGGGTGGGTGCTATCGCTATCCTACTCGGACGCAGCATCACCGGACATTTCGACCGGGCATTTCAATTTTGAGAAAGAGTAGAACCAATCCCGTCCCCCGCGCCGCTACCACCGGCCCGCTTCAACTATCTCGCTCACACCAAGGATACACAAAAGGACGAAGGAGCGATAACTTCATCACAGCGCGGCTCTCTCGCTCGCACGCACGCTCCAGTGGGGGACGACGTTGCGAATTGTTATTGAAGTCATGCCCCCGAAGGCGACTTCGGGAAAGCTGTCAGTACACACTTAACGTCCGACGCGTTCATACCCCGAACGGTCCTCCTGCGACGTACACCTTCTTACTTTAAACTATACACTTAGCCGCACGTCCGGGTTTATTTATTAACAAGTGCCAAGTTGTTTGTTGTTAAAACTAAAGCTAAAATTTTATTTCGTTAATGAACATATACCTACATTTCATTTAAAAGTGACAATAATTTTGTGAACTTTATAAAAAAACTTTTTTCATTCGATACCACTGGAACAGATTTGGACGATATCGAGTGTTGTTTTTATACTTGAAGTTTGTTTTGTCGCGAGTTAAGTTACGGCTTCAGTGTTTACCGCGCGCACGTGGTCGCGCCACCCGCCCGCGCGGAAATGCCGCCAAAAACTTTCTTCAACAACAATGCCGTAGTATGAGTTTACTCGTGAGGGGAGTCGTCGCGGCCGCGACCATGACTTTTACCTGTAGCGCCTGAAACATAAACGGTTGATTACAAATGTGCAACGAAACGGACAGTGTTATTTTTTTTCTATTATTTTCTTTTATCAAAATATTTCACCGCTAGATGAATGTCTTAAATGGATAACAGACTCGTATTATCGTCGACACTGCCATCAAGAGAATTCCATTGTAAGGTCTGTGAGCTTTATTTAGATACTGCTGAGTCTTTTGATGTTCATGTACAATATCACAAAGAGAATCTGTACATCAAGTGGGGTACACAGAAAACGCAAAATGATATGGAAAATAATAACGGCACAAAAGTGAAACCAGAGGCAACAGTGTCGGCTCCGGCTGACTCGAGCGACAACATGATCACCAAGCCAAGTCCTGAGTTCCAGCAACGCTCTACGCCGGAGACCTCCGCGCAGTTCCCGCATCCAGCCACTCCGCAAAGTTACCACAGCGCTCCGTCTCCATATCAAAATCCGGACCAGACGAACTTTTCACCTGGACCACAGTACGGTAACAACTTTACTCATTCTGGTTTTCCACAAAATCAACATTCTGATCAAATCAATTGGGAACAGACTCAATACAATCAAGATTACAAAGAGTACAAACCAAATAGGTTCCATCCTTACAGTATGCAAGAGCGTGTTTCTCAAGTGACATCTTCCAGTCCAATCTATGGACAACCTCTCAATCAACCAACACCGTCACCTTCGCCTAATCAGTGTGACAAGTGCGGCTTTGTTTGTGATTCCGCCGTCCAATTGAATGAACATTGCAACACTGCACATGCAGGTACTAGTAGCGTACCTGCTCCATTTCAACAATTTCCACAAAAGCAATATAATAATACTGGATATCAAAATGACGGAAACAAGATTAAAGAAGAGCATGAGGAGTCATCAGACATATTAGATCTAGATTCTCAGAAAGTTGTCTATCAGGGCAACGAAGGAGACCAGAATGCAACTTATGAACAAACACCAACACAAGCGAGAGAGGCGAATTCGCGCTCAGTACCGATAATGTCATGGGAAACCCAAAAGATGTACGCCAATCCACAAATTAATGGAGATGTATTATTCAAAGATCAAAAAATGTTTGGTGAACAAAAAGCCTACACTGCAGAGACGAAACTGTTCCATCCAGATCAAAAATTTACATATTCTCAAGAAAAATTTTTAGCCGCACACCATGATAAGTCTTTTATGCATGTCGACCAAAAAATATATCCCGGCGTGCAGATGCAAGCACTCCCTGAATTTTCTGGGCCATCCAATCCCGATATGAAACCACCTTATCGACCTTATGACTCACCAGCAGCGCCTCAAATCAACAGCACACAGACGACAAATTCCGCTGCGTCAGCGCTGCCTACTATAGGAGGAAAAGGTGCTAATTGGAAGTCCAATGAAGCACGGCGACCAAAGACATACAATTGTACTGCTTGCAATAAGTGGTTCACAAGTTCAGGTCACCTGAAAAGGCACTACAATACTACATTGCACAAAAATGCTGTGCGGTCATCGGGCCAACCGGACCCGGCAACTATGCCGATTTCGAGCCACCATCATCCGAGTCGAGATGCCATTCAGCGAAACCAACAACAGTCATCGGATTCCAACACACAGAGTCCTATCCCTTCTGAGGATGGGAGGACTGTCGACGACGCCGGTCTTCAACCCTCCTACGCTGCGCAGAATTTTGAACGCTCCCATCGCGTAGCTACAATGCAGGCCAAGTCACCGTACACTCATCATCAACAGGGTAATTTAGATAATAATTACAGTAATAATCCATTAGCAAATCACCCTTTACAACACCAGGTCGGTACACATCCTCTTAATATAGGTAATCAACCACCTGGTCTTGGTATTACTACAGATTCTAATCATCAGTCACCAAAGGGTGTAGCAATAACCGCCGGAAATCCCCCAAACGGGGAAGCAGGTCCCTCTGTTTCACAAAATCACCATATGAGGGGCCTGCTATCGGTGTCAGGCAACAGTATTTCAACTCCGGTTCTAACTCAGAGTACACCAGCGCTTACGGCGCACACGCTGCCCCCGTTCAGTCATTTGGGTGTCAACCCGTACAGCCCGAGGTCTACGGATCACTTGGGGCCTTCGGTAGCGGACCCCACGCACGCCCAATTATATTTGGGTCAGAATTTTCAACAGACTATAGCACCGAGCTACCCAAACGGGATGGCCCCCCACGTTATGGATATGGCTATCAACAACCTGCCTATAGCCAATCCGGTTACTTCTGGTGAATGTCTACCTGAAGTGGTTGAGGTTATGGAACAAGCGACGGCGTCAACACCTGTTGGCGGAAGCCTGCCTACATTTGCACAGCTTCAGTCGCAGCGCTTCGGCGTTTATGTTTCTAACTACACGACAACACCTAACGTGGGGGGTCAACCTGTTCCTAACGAGTCGACCGGAGGTTTTGTAATCGTTAATCCAATGAATGTTGTGCAAATCGCTAATATCGATATCGGTGGAACAAAGGGTAATGACAACATATTCCATTTAAATTCAGATGACACTAAAGTTTATCCTTATGATTACGCGGTTGAAGGTAAAACGATAAAAAGTGACGATGAGATACTAGGGGTTGAATCAAATGCGGTTCAAATTTTAAAAATAGAGAACATAATGGACTATGCAAATAAAGAAAATTACGAGTTACAAATGAAATCACCAGCTAGTCCGGAAAGTGCTAAGTCTGAGAGGCAGGGATCACCTTCTGTGTCGACCACTATGGTAAATACGCCCCTCACTGAAAGGAATCAACTTAAAGTTAGCCCTCCCACCATTCATAAATGCTATGAATGCGATAAAATTTTCAACAAAGCATGTTATCTTACGCAGCATAATAAAACTTTTCATTCGGGTGCAAAGCCATTTAAATGTGGTCGTTGCGGAAAACGTTATTCCGATGACGTTTCCTATAATGAACATTACGTGAAACACACTGATAATAAACCCTTTAAATGCACAGAATGTCCAAAATCGTTCAATCATAAGACGGACTTGCGGCGACATATGTGTTTGCACTCCGGTTGTAAGCCTTACTCTTGCATTCATTGCGGCAAAGGTTTTATACGCAAGGATCACATGATAAAGCATTTTGACATTCACCTTAAAAAGAACATGCGCATGTCTTCAGCAACCGCGACGACCTCTAAGTCGCTCAAAATGTCTATGTAAGATTTTTTAAATGTGAATTTAATAGTTAGTTTATTGATTGAAAAAATATGAAATTGGTGTATCCTGGTACACATATCATTGGAATTTGCAATAAATTTTATTCTTAAATTATAAAAAGTTAACGTGGAAAGTTTTCGTTGGATAGTACAGGAACGTGTATCATGTGTGCATGGGGTCCCGGTAGAAGAGTTTACTAGTGTGCGCCGTATCGTCGGCCTCTAAAGCAATATTTTTTTTTCGTTATATATTCCATGTAACCTTGTTGTCAATGTAAGGTGACTTTGCATTCGAGTGTCTGCCTCGCTAAACATGTAATTATCTGCATGAATTAGAGCAGTCAACTGCGATATCGTTTATAACCAAACCATATCATTTTTGCATATTATGACTAACATATCCTAAATTATGTCGTACATGTTGCACCTTAAGAGGACTTTTAGTTAATTTTGCCTTTGTTAATGTTATGAACTTATGAAAATGTATTTTAAATATGTTTAGTGTAATTTTGTATATAACATACATAATGCAATATGGGACGATTGGGCCAGAACTATGTTTGAAATATCTACCTCGAAAACGAACAAGATTTTTGATGTTATATTACATTACATGTTATATTAATGTAATTTTTGATATTGTAATTATACATAACTTACAAATTAACAATTTGATGAAATACTAATGTTTTTTTTTTATAAGAAAACGCACAACTCATTCGCAATAACTATATGAGGACCGGAAATATTCATTAATTAGAATATGTATTTATACTACAATTTCGAGGTTTTTTTTAATTCACAACAACTTTGTTAGATCTATAAGTGTTTTGTTCTGGTTTATATTATTAAATTGTAAACAGGCACGTATCCAGATTTTTAATTGGGAGGGCGGGACGGATATGTCTAAACATACTATATAAATATTTTCCTTTCCACTGGCTGCCCATTACACCGAACAAGGCTTTAGGAATTAGTCCTACTAATATTATAAATGGGAAAGTTTGTATGTTTGGATATTTACGCAAAAATGGCTTAACGGATTTTTAATGAAATTTTACACACACTGCTAAGATATTTCCTGGATTAACATACATTATGATACTTTTTATCTTTGAATGTTAGTTTAGGTTAGTCAGTCAGCCGCTCGTCCCCCATTCGAAATTTTTTATTCTAATTCAAGCACTAAAGGATCGCTCCACTAACAATTACTCTAACGCCGTAGAAACAAGAATGTGGTCAAAATTTGATGGTGGCACAGTCGCTGGAATAGTTCGGCGGGATGTTGGATTACTCTCGACGCATAGGATTTAGAATGAAATAAATCTAAACCCCCTCCCCTCTGAATGCGTGCTTGATTATAAACATCATTTGATGTTTCCGGTGCTTCCATCTTTATTTTGCTGTTGACATTGCGTAAGACGTTTTAATATTCTAAGATAGTTTTTGTTTAAACGTTTAAATATTTTTACAACAAAACAAGCATGTAATTTATATTAACAATTTAGTTACCATTGTTTTACGTTTAATTTTTGTAATAATTTTTGTTTAATTAGTGTTAGAAATGTTAGTCTTCCCTTATAGATGCCAAATTACCTAATTCAAACTATGTTGCTGAAACTGTGTGTTTCATAAAATAAAATAAAATGAAATTCTTTAGCAATAAATTATAATTAAATTGTAAATGTTTTTGTATAGTAATTGAGTTTTGTAATAATTACTTATATCATCATTAGATCAAATTCATGATTGTAATCGTTGATTCTTTGTACATACTTATCTGTTAAGTATAAAATTCCAGTACCTACGATAAAACATATCAAAAGAATTGTGTTGGATTGTATGCTCATTGTTCTTCAATATAGATTAATAATATGAATTCACTAATCTAATTATGGCATCCTTAACTAGCGTTTATATACACTTTCAATTATATTTGATCCATAAAATTTGGAATGTTATTATCATTTACATCAACTGTTGCAAAATCAATTGCAAAGTTAATTTTTATAATATACTATTTAAATATTAAATTATATTACAGAAAATATTTTTATACACAAGTAATTAACAATTCTACCTCAACAGTGACGATAATAATAGTACATCAGTAATAGTAATAGTATCTATCTATACATTTATTGTATTTTTTATAAAATCAATAGATAAAATTAAACAGACAACAAGGCCTACTACCTCTTAGATACGAAATGTTAAAATAAATAAAGATTTACAATCACAATTTTTAAACATAAAATTGCGTCGTTTTTGTGGCCAATGCTAATGTAGATTTCGCTAATCGTGAATTGGAAAAACAATACAATTACATATCATTCACAATAATCAGTCTTAATAGTTTTTAATTAAGACTCACAGTTCTCATAGCGAAATCGCCAACGGGCTTTTGTCAACCAACTTTGTGTGTAATTAAAAAGACGCACATGTGAATCTAAACTTTACAATATAATAGTGTATATATTTACATATATATACATATTCAGTTTTACTGAGAACGATATAAATAGTTATATACTATTGTTGAGAATTTTCTTCATAGCAATAAAATGAATAACAAAATAATTGAAACTTACTACCTCAATAAAGATTAATGCAATTTAGCGTGTTGTGAGGGCGATCGCACAATGGACCCGCGTTTCTTCTAAAAGTGAATCAAAACTTTAGCCGCTATGTTGTAGGGAGAAACGCTATCGCGAAACCAGTATAAGAAAATGTCTGAAAACACCTCAAAAAAACACCTCAAATGTTGTTAAAACTTCATAGTTTACGATTTTTCCACTTAATACCTGGATCTCTTGACTTTGAGATCCAGGTATTAAGTGGGAAATCCAGGCTCTTGATCTTTTAAAAGTACGCGTGGTGTTCAATGTGCGCTAACCCATCTTCAGATTTATACCTAGTAGAGATGGTATCTAACTAAGCTCACAGTAGAACAATTTTAATATTCACTTATGTAAATATACATATACTTAGTGACTATAATTTTGTTATTCGACATATAACATTATCGTATTCATCGATAGACCTATTTTTAAATAAGGTAACGGTAGAATGTTAACACAATAGATATTGTTAAGATTTAATTATAAGTATTCTTGTGATTTCTATTTGTGTAAAAATATTTTAATTTAACAGACATTAGTTACCAAGTATTATGGATTTATGTTGAGTAAAACGGAGGAGTTACTTTCACATGACGTTGTTTTTCTTATTATAACCCTTTATCTTTTAATTATTTTTGAGGATAAAATTTACTTCAGTGGTTATTAGGCTAAGCGCAAAATTCATTACATATTTGTTAGGTGAGGCGTAAGATGTTAACAACATGAACAACATTCATTAAAAATGTATTCTTTCCTGCAGATAGATGAAAGTTTAGATAAGAATTTACCATAGTTTTACCGTAGTTTAAGGCGACAGGTCTGTTACATTTAAGCCGAGGCGAATATATCTAATAATGTTATTAGGTGCTGTGCGTTTTGGTTTGATTATATGTACAATTTTCATAAAATAATAAATTTCCATTAATATATTATTTGTTTTCAAATATTTTTTTGCGAGACAGTTATGTTTCTCAAAAAAATATATACATACACCCATATAATCAAATTTAAATTGCGTATATTATGCCGAGCGAATATTGAAGTCCATTTGTGTTAACCATTGTTGCACCCATAACCAATAAATCTCCATGAAATTGTATTGTTTCAGATCTGTCAATTTAATTAAATTTAATGTGAATCTATCATTGTAGTTTCATTTCTTACACAACCCGCTAGCGCACAAAATTGTTTATCTAATACATTATAATTAGCATGAACTTTGTTTTGTTACCTACTACAAAGGAACACTACCCAAGGAGCCTGCTACTAGCGTTCGCGATGACATGTGACCTGGCCGTAGTCAGTAGGTATATGAAACAAAACAGAAATTAATAAACAGGTAAAAGATGTGTGTGTCCTCGCATCAGTGACACACACATCAGGCTCAGCATTGTGCTGAGAGATGCTAGTCAAGCATGTTTAATTTATCAGAATGCTATTTAGAAATGTTCAAAATACAGGTTCAATGTTTTTAACAACACCTGAAGGGAAAGAAAGAAAGAAAAAATGTTTATTTGGTTCAATTCAAATTACATTAAATTTAAAGTAGGTACATTATTATGAATTAAAAAAATTGTACCAAAATGGTCTCCGTTCAGCATGAAGTCGTGATGATATTGATCATGACGCTGATCTTCCGCAGATGCCGTTTTATTTACATTATTATATATTTACCTACATACTAACCCGTATTTTTTTAATAAATACAATAGATAATATTCTATTATATAATATATACATAAACAAAGTAATGAACAAGATATATTAGAGGAACGTAGAAATAAATATAGGGCACAATATTACAAGTTATTATAATAATTATATTTAAAAATATAATTATAAGTTATCATAAACTTTACTCTAAACTTTAATTTATTTTTTTAAAGTACCTACCTGGCAGTAAATTCAAAGATTTTTGAAAATACGCTTGCAATACCCGTGATTCGAAACGGCTAAAGTCAGAAAATACAATACCTATCCTGTACTGTACGGCATCAATCGAAAGGGTAAATGAATGAAATCTCTAAAAAACATGGTAAATGGCAAATACATAATCCTTATGCATGACCCTATCGATTGATCCCAAAAAGTATACAGGCTGATATTTTTCGGATTTTAGCCATTTCGATCCAGAGTGTAGCAAGCATATTTAAAAATCTTTGAATGCAGTATTGCTTCTATTAAAAAATACAGTAATGTTTCTTTTGAGTAAAATTAGCTTTCTCCAGTACCTATTTAGAGAACTTTTTCTCCAAGTGCGGTTAAAAAATTACAACCTGTGATAACCTTGAAGCGATACCTCGCAAGTCTCATGTTTTCATGCACGTTTAGTATTTTCCTGTATGTCTATGATTTCCAATTGAAAAAATCAAGACCTTTTGGATTGGTATAAAAAAATCAAGAATTCATTCGATAGAATGCTTGCTCGTGTTCCTTTGCTACTAAATTTAACTGTATTTACTCGTTTTATTTGTATGAAACAACAAACTCACAGATTCAATAAAATCAACGTTGTCAACAATTCTACAACTTTAATCAGTTTTATTTACAAACAAACGAACGCGAGCAATACATTCAATATATTCGTTCAAACACTACCAATCAAACTGAGGTAAGTATTAACTGAGATGTTGTTTACTACGAAACTTTAACTTCTACCTGCTTACATACCAGGTAGATATAACACAACCGATTTTGTGTGACAAAAAAAAACCTTTTTATAAATGTCTGGATTCCGCGATGCACTTTTTTCGCTGCTACGCAATGAGCGGAGAGGGGAAACCGGGAACTGGCGTTGTAAGTATTCATATAAAGTAAGTATTCAAGAAATAAAAACATATAAGTATCTATCTGATTTGTTTTCCAGTCTTAGGTTGATTGGATTTACTATTTTCAAAATGTTCTCTGTCACCATAAAAAAAACAATGGAAGAATTTTCTTGAGCAAAATTATTTTAAAATTTATTCAAAAAATTCTAATTTTAAATACATCATTACTTTATCACTTATACGTATCTACAATTAAGGTGTTCAGTTATCATTTTGGTAGTAGAGTCTAATATGGAAAACATAACGATTTGACGGAACAAAAGAATTCAACGAACCAAGTATCTGAATCAAGAGACGTACGTCACCTTTGCAAGCTAGTTCGCTGAGGGACGTGTTAAGTGACGAGGGAACACATTCCGCTAACACCTCGGCATTTATTTTCTCTTATACCTACTCGTATTATTTTATAGTTTAATTTATTACAACAGCTGTAAAAAAGATTTTATTAAAAAGGAATCGAGAAAATATTTTATCTAACACGACTACTGAGAATATTCATACAGTAGTGCTTTTTCACACTCCTGCATACAACGAAATTGAGTGTTAATTTCGCTGCCTGCATACAGTGCTTTTTTAAAATATAACTCACATACCTACGTGGGAAAAATTTGAAGTGGGAAGTAGGTTCTGGCACCGGACAACCCTCATAAACTACTGGACCGATTTTAAAAATTCTGTCACCTATGTAAAGCTATATAAAGCTTTCACCTATATATTATCAGCGAAGTAACATAGGCTATGTTTTATAAAAGTTAAGCGGACGAAATCGCGTGCTTAATATAAATATTGTGGGCACATGCCTCTCCTATGAGACGGGTATTGTGCAATCCACCTCTGTAAATTATTACAGACTGAAAAGAATTCAGACGCTTTCGCAGTTTGTTAGTAGTCGTTCATTGTAAGAACAAAAGAATATTTTGTAGTAAGCCACAATAATTGAGTTAAAAACTAAAAGTAACGACAAGGCTCAATCGAGATTTGAATCTGCGTCTCAGTAAGCCACAATATTTCACTGGGCCATAACTATTTAATAGAATCAACTCTAAGCAAAGACCACTCAGATGAAACCAACGAATATAAAACTTAGCAATACTTAATATATTTTTTATAGTTTTGTAAAAGATTTTATTTAGTGTTTATTTATAACTTAATGGCGTTTTTCTTACATCTACCACGGTGGCCAAAATACTCGGAACCAGTGTGCATCATTCTTTCTGACTTACGATCATATCTGATTGTCGGATATACGACCAATCTTTGATCAGAGTGCGCAAACTACGGCAATGACATCAGCCAATAATTATCCGCACCGCAAAAAGTCATTCACCTCAAGTTATCTCTTTGTTAAAACAAATCATACATCATGCCTGGTTTCGATCACCTTACTTAAACAAAGTATATTTAATGTTACAAATTAATATATTGCAATAAGTTTGAGCCTTTACTTTCAAAAGGTCAGATTTTCAAGAGGACAGACTTTCAGATGGTCAGTTTTTTAAATCGTCAGATTTACAAATAGTCAGAGTACCTACCTACAATTAAATAAAAATAAGTACCTATCTATATTTTTTACTAGACTTTATAACAAAAATAAATAATGTAACCCTATGTCCTTTCTGGTGTCCCAGACAACGTGTATGCAAAATTGTGATTGTGATCGGTTCAGTAGTTTTTGCGTGAAAGAGTTACAAACATCCATACATACAAACTTTTGCATTTATTTATAATATTAGTACGGATAATTTTGTTTTTTGAGAACACTTAATAAAGTATGATGGATATATGTAATTCTTCGTATTTCTCGGTAGGTATATAATTATATAATCCATACTAATATTATAATGGCAAAAGTAACATTGCCAGTCTGTAATACTTTCACGATTACACCATTGAACTATTTTGGTTGAAATATCCCATTCTTATAAAGTATTTATTTTTATTGAGGAAGCACAAATTAAAGAAATATTTTATATGGACGCCTAACAACTTCTAAGAAAATTTGGTATTTATTTTATTTCGAAATTAGAGTAAATAGATATTTTCTACTTTAATGACATTTTAAATTAGAAAATATATGCTCAGTCATCAATTCGGTCGCTGCAACAAAACAAGGTTGGTTGTACGCATACATAATAATTGTACATGAATGATGCATGCGCTGAAAGTGAGTTTGTTGCGATTAAGCGTCTAGAAGCGGAGTCGGGCAGCGAGTGAGCGAGGCACGATGACCTACACCGGTTTCGTTTTCGATCGAAGGTCAACACTGAATCAGAGCCAACGCGGTCGCGGGACTCTACGTATTATCTATATCGACATGTTATTCCTCCCATAAACTGATAGTGATGCGACATTATGTATAAATCTACCTATACCATTTATAATAATATTAAAAGTATGGTCAAAGATGTCTTTAACCATACTTGTAATATTCATATTCTGACTACAACTTTTACATTTTTGAAGGTTTTTTATTTGAAGGTATTTATTTTATAATTTTTTCGACTGTTTTTTTTTTCTTCATTCAGAGCACATTTTTCGACCTATATTCAGTACTTTATATAGATTATTCCCAGTAGTTCCGTATATCTATATTAATACATATAAGTCGCGTCACGCTTCTATCTGTTTCTCCGCTACTCGTAACTTCTAAACCATCCCAAGGATTTTAATATGGTTTTCATTAAATTGCATCCGCGAGAAGCCGTGGTGGAATGTTAAATGCTTTATTTAATTTTAATATTAATATCCATCAAAATATATGTAATGTTTTTGAAAATCAATCTCTATCGATACAAAATCCGTGATCATGAACTCTGCTTAAGTTGTAATTTATTTGGTATTCAATTAATTTCCGGTCTAACACGGCGAGTAAGTTCTTGATAACATAAATTACGATTGGTGTAGGCGGACCACTCTTTGATGTGGTTGGAGATCCGTGAAATATTTCGTCTATCTTAAAATATATAAATGTATAAAATATAAAAAAAATAATAAATATAACAACTTAAAAACGTTGACTCAGAAGTCAACGCTTGAAGATGTTTAAATAATGAAATATCACGAATTATTTTAAAATTAATAGCGTGAAAAATATACATTTTTACAATGAACATTTTGATAACTGTACTTAATCAATCAATCAATCGTTTATTTGCAACTTAGTAACATGCGATTACGAAGAAAAAAAAACAGTGACGGTAAGAAATAAAAAGTTACAAGTTACAAAAATGTCCCTGTACTCAGTAGGTATTTGACTAACATATCTTCCGCAGGAACGCTGTTTAACACACAAACAGCCTATACTATGCATACTATGCATATAAGATTTTTTTTTTAATTAAAATACCACTTATAATATACTTCGATACTTCGCATCTTCTTGTAAAACCTGAATGTTTTATGGTATCACACAAAGGTAATGATTTTTTGTTTAAAGCAAATTAATAAACGTTATAAAATTATAAAAAATTATGTTATCGTGGACATTAAATTTAGGCTAAACCAAAAAAATCTATTTAAAAGCATTCAAATGGTTTGAAAATTTAAATAAAATTGGTTACCAAAATTTACGAAATGAACGCGGATTTACTTTTTATTTCTATTCGGTGTTCATATATTGAAGTATTTATCTTAGAAATGTTTTATATGCACAAACCTTCCTCGTTTATCTCTCTTTCAATATTGAAAACCGTATCAAAATCACTTTAATTAATGAAAACTTAACTTGGTTATAATTATCTACATAACTTCCGTGAAAATTATCTAACTGGTGGTTAAACCGATTTGTGGTTTTGGTGTTAGCGGATATACAGACGCGAAAAGCGACTTCATATTATACAATACTATATACAGATCAGGCTATTTAAGCAATGAACTCCATAAACCTGTTTAATCCCTTCACTGCTAAGTGTGATATCTGAATTTCCAATGAATTCATTCATAGTTACCCTTGTAGGAAGGTCGTATTATCTCGGGTGAGAAGAAACGAAACATTCAAAGTAAACGCTCATTTCCTATTAACCCGTAAAATATAAATAATATGTTGTATTGTAAAACTCTTTGTGTTCGCTTTCATTTCCATCTTAAAGTGTAGGTACGAAATGTAGCGTGTATACGACCCATCGTACTTGAGTGGCGGGAGGTCAATGGCGCCTCTGACGCTATTATTATATGTTTTGCAATTATTACTTAGATTCGGTTCAATGTAGTGCAACATGAAAAAATTGCTACCTTCTGAGCTTATGTTAACGGTCCTATTACCAACCTGTAAATATAAATATTAATAATAATATGTCTACGTCCCATATATTTCTTTTTAACACCGGACGCCCGATGCAAAAACAGAGTCTGTGTGTCTGTGGAATTGTAGTTCACAAAAGTAAGCTGACGTGATCGGGATCGTTCTTAGACCAAATTTATGAAGATCTGTTTGAAGTCTACCAGTTCTTAATATATTAATTAAAAAATATAAAATAATATTTATCTCATAATAAGACAAATATAAACATTAAACACATCGTCCGAACAAATTGCATTTATTCTACAAACTAATAATTGAAAATTGGATGTTTGAGGTTTAATGCCGAGATATTTTCGGCGATCAAGTAGATAGTAGCAAACATAACTGTCACATGCGTCAAACCATAGAGCTACGAGTAGTAAGCACGCTGTAAGCACGTTAAAAACCGCACTCACGCCGCCGTGTTATAGATAAGAAATTAGAATAATCGTGAAAAAAGTCCCACAAACATTAATTACAAATTAAGACATTGTAAAATGCTACTTTGTTTAAGTTTTCGTTTAACCCATATAAATCTGCCTTTAGGCTAATATGGAAAAAAATGTTAGGAGTAGGTATTTTGTACAATGATGAAAAATTGTAAATTGTAAATCATCATCATCAGCCTGTGTCTCTCCACTTCTAGATGTGGGCTCTTTTGAGGTTCGTCAAACCTTTCAAGTTGTCCATTCAAGAAATCCTCTACCCTACATCGGTTACCCGCTCTGCGATAAATATGACGGCCCATTGCCACTTGAACTTCGGTTCTTCGATGAATTTCTGAAATTCTGATTCGCGCTCTATACCTCACTGAGCGACTTTAACTTGTCGCTCTTCTTAACGATCAGTCTTCACTTCAGAGGCCACGTTCATTAAAAGATACTTTAATAATATAATAATATATTGTGGAATAGGTACGCTGTTAATACCAAAGAACTTTTAGACCTATTCATTAGTGTGTAAACATTACAGTTCTACCTAAACACACACGCTACGAGTGTGACTCATAAATGCATAGCGTAAGCTTTGTTCTTTAAGCAAAAACAAACAATTAACAAACTATTGTTTTGTTCTTCGTGTAGTATTTGTAATTCAGTTTTTGAATTTGTTTTGTTTGACAGACTCTGAATTAAATCTATTGTACGTTTCTAATGCAAGCATGATTCAGATTCAAATAGTTATTTTTTCTTGGGTCCTTGTTTACGTCACTTAAAACTGAGTTAATGTACCTAATATTATATTTTTAACGCGACTAGACCTCATTTTACTATTAACAATTGTCGAAAATTAAATTAAATACAAAGGTCGACAGACAGGCTGACAGTTCACTTGATGGTAGGTGGCTACCATTTAAGAGAAATTAGGAACGGATAGGCTTTGGCATCCGGTACCTACTTACACTCCCAATATTAACCTACTCTTTGTATTCCATTTTATTTTATTTATATAACTTTAGTTAGTATATAACTCCGTTTAGTAGTTTTTGAAACATACAGATAGACAGACGCGGCGTGGGACTTTCTTTTAACATACATGTAAATAACATTTAAAAAAAAAAAAAAACGAAAATTAATTGTTAGTTGGGTATGTGAAGCACTCCACCAAAGCAAATGAAATTAACAAATATTTACGTGAAGCCCTTCCTTATTCAACTTTGAAATATTTAAATTTGTCCTTGCCGATGACCAAATAACCGGCTGGTCAACGTAAATAAAAATGATTTGATTCGGAAGAAAAAACGAATGTTGCGCACGATGGTGATTGGCCTTGCCACTTCAAGGAGGTTGCAAGGGGAAACGTTCCTTAACCTATATATTGAGCGCGCATCTCAAGCATATGAACTGCGCGGGCGCTCCGAACTCTTTTATTATATTATACGATAGTACGAGGTACGAGTATACTCGTACTATCCTCATTATTATATGTATAATGTATAGGGAAAGCTTCTCCTAAGAAACAATAAGAATATGTTTTAAATATCCAGCAGTACGATTTTTTCTTGAATTTTTGTTTTTTTTTTTGAAAGGAGTTTTAAGTTTTTACAAAAGACAAGAACTTTTTAACTTCAGCTTTTACATTACAATTAAACGAGGAGGCGTAAATCATACGACTGTTATTGTATTTTTCGATTGCGCTTACTTTTGTACTATCGGTACACAATATGTTATATTATCACTTTATTATCATGCACACGGTATTCCACGCGGTACAGTTAAAAATATGCTTTTAAAATAAAAAAAATGGATCTTGGGCTATTGGTTATCTTCTCTGCTGCAGGCCGTCCACTATTGGACATAGACTTTCCTCCATAAATTTTCAATAGGACAGATTACAAGAAGCTTCGATTCTTGATACTCCACCTTGTGGATTGGCAGCGGACGGCAAGGCCTTATAAAGTGTAGCAGGCAGGTTAATTACACAAGCAACTCCTGGGCGCTGCAGAAATTTGTCTATGGCTCCGCTGCCACTTGAACTTCAATTCAATAATACATAATAAGTTACAACAAAAATTATATTTGTTTTAATGTTTCAAAGTACTCAGAATGTTTACTAGGTCGCTCAATTTTCCTTTGAGCGTTTGGGAGCAGCATCACTATCATCATCATCATCAGTACCGACATAGTATAAAACAAAGTCGCTTCCCGCTGTCTGTCTGTCTGTCTCTATGTATGCTTAGGTCTTTAAAACTACGCAACGAATTTTAATGCGGTTTTCACTAATGGATAGAGTGGTTCTCGAGGAAGGTTAGTATATAATTTAAAAAGTTACGCGGGCGAAGTCGTAAGTATTAAACAAGATTTTTAGGAACAAACAAGGCTGCAGAAAAGAGGCTTACTTACGTAAAGTTATTAATTTAAATTAACAGATGTCTCTGACGCGAGATATTTTTATATTTATCCTTACTTATAAAATGTTACAAAGTTACGCGGGCGAAGTCGCGGGCAGCAACTAGTGTTATATATATGAACTTACTGCTAACTTAAACTGTGGCGCAAGTCCACTCGCATTTATTTATATAATTATAACAAAGAGAATTATGTACAAAATGCAATATATAGGTATCTTAGCAATTAGCGGTGTTGTCCTTGAATCTCAGACGACCTTAGGGCGTTAAAGAATCAAACGCTAAATTGGGGCTGGTGCAAAAACTGGTTGGTTCACTTCTGCGTGGTGACGTCAGCTGGCCACAACGCGCGCGCTTCCGATTGTGACCCTAGACTTCGAAAAACGATAGTGAAATTGATACACTAACTTAATCTTCCTATTGTTATAACTTCGCATACCTTATAACAATAGGAAGATGCTTGTGCCAAGCAGAACGTCATTAATGTTGTCTATAATGGGGCGAACTGTATGCCTAAAATATTATAATTGTAAGCCTAGACTTTACAATTTCAGAAACAAACCCCGGTCTCCACACTAGGCAAAATTACATTGTATCGTGTGGTCACATACAGCCCGTACTGTAAATTGCAATTTAAAATAAAGAACTTATGAGTTATGATCTAAGCAACAGTGTTTTGATTGTGTTATGTTTTTTTATGTTTTTTATGTTAGTGTGCGTTCGTGGAAAAATGTATTTTAATGTTTGTTGGTTAAGTTTCGGTTGATTCATACGAGGACTACCAGGACTACCAGGACTACTCTGCTAACAAGGACCCAAGTTTGATTTTGGATTATATTAAAATATTAATTTTTAATATAATCTACTTTCATTCTCACTTGACAGCAGAGCGACAATCAATGGACGAGGTATCTCCTCATAGTCTGAATAAAAGAAGTAGATACGAATCAAGACATTAATTACCAGGACAGACAGGATCGAGGAATAGGTACCTACTAAAACAATTTTTTTTTAAGTCTATGGACACGGTTCCTTAATGTAGACTCAAGCGATACTAAAACGGAGATAAAACAAAAGTTAGAGAGAAAATAGGCCGATACTTATATGTACCTAATGATTATATTATTTATTTGACTGTGAAAAGTGCCTATTATTGAATATTAACTATATCACAAATCAATAATTGAAAAGGTCCCCTGAGAGGCTTGGAGTTTCTTCTTTCTCGTAAATTGAAATGAATAGATACTTAGACTAAAATCAAATTAAAATTAATTAGATCCTGTACAATAATAAATAGAGTATTTCGTATTGTTATTCTCCACAGATTCATAAGTGTATGTTATACTTATGTTACTGTGTTTAGAATTTTTGGCTGTTGGTACGTTTGTGGCTTTGTGCAGGCTAATCTCAGAAGCGGCTTATCCATCCGATTTGAGTGCAGTTTTCACTGAATACATGAAAACGGTATTCAAATCGGATAAGCCGTTTCTGAGGTAAGCGTGCAAGAAATAGACAAACTGACAAAAATTTCTAAAAAAAAACGTCATTACAACGAGTAAAATATGTTTTTTGGAAAAAATATTTAATGTACAGACACGGCTCGCTTACGATTTTATTAATGTATATATTCCACTAAATCTATCTGAAGCAATTATTACCCATCAACAAGTTTTTTAATACATTGACATACCAATGTTAACTTTAAACGCTTCAGCGAATTTTTCAACGTGGTTTATAAATAAACATAAAATTTTAATTATGGCCAGGAGTCCTTGGCTGGCGATTTGAAGGTGATGTATCAAAAACGCCGCTAACTCGTGTGGTCTGAGTCGAGCAGAATAACAAAATGATTTAGTGCATTAAATAATGTATTCTTATTTATTGAAGTGTAAAATCTTAAAATCATGTTCATGAGTTTTAATAGAGCAGTAGCGTTGTAATGTTATCAGGTGGCCTTTTCAAAGTTATTGCCTAAGGTAACCCTGAAATACAAATAAGTCAGAGAAGCCACGAAATTACCTGGATCTGGATGTCCGAATATTTAGTAGCACGTTAAAAAATATACTATTATCAATTTATAAAAAAATATAAATTTACCGCCTACTTTCTATTGAGGTATCTCGCAGACTACTTGATGCTGCAGCATCAGGTCAGGTTTACCATGTCTTTGAAATACCATTGAAGTAACAGTAGGTACCTATACTAAATTTCACATTTGCCCTGCCGCTACTCAATTAATACTTTTTAAAAATTTAGATTTGATCTGGTACATTTTGTCTAATGGCCGAACCCTACAAATCACTTTAAGAGCCACATAAAAATTCGCCCAAGGATATTGCATTTTTTGCATATTATAATAAAAGCAATTCGAAATACCTACAGCATATCTGGAGTAGGTTACCAATAAAATTTATTTTATTGAATATTCCATATGCGTGAAATATTTCTTAGAGTTTTTAATGTTTGATTTAGATATCAAACACATTATAGAAATTATTTTTCTATAAAAAAATATTAACGTTAACTTAAAAATTAACGAAACTATTAACGTGCATGTGTAAAATTTAAGAGCCATAATAATAAGAATAAATTCAATGTACTGTAATATTTTAAATGCGAAAGTAACTATATCTGTCTATCTGTCTGTCTGCTACCCTTTTCACGCCTAACTACTCAACCAGTCATCAAAAAATTTTGAATACACATTGTCAGGGATACAAGAAAGGAGATAGGGTACTTTTTTCTGTATGAAAGATCCCTTTCATAGAGAAAAAAGTACTGTACCCGAGTGATCGTCTAAAAATATAAAGAATTTGGCGCCACTGTCGCGTGGAGGCGCCACCGTCGTCACAGCGATAACGATGTTAGACGTTATTACTCATATATTTTCTTTTTCAACCCGGACGAAGTCGCGGGCACCAGTTAGTTTAATATAAAGTATCCTAAATATTAATTCAGAGAATACACTATCTGTGTGTGAGCCAATTCAGTCATTTTGCATGAAAGAGTAACAAACGTCCATATATCCTAACTGATCCTAACAAACTTTCGCATTTATAATATATGTATATGCTTTTTAAGAATAGGCGAATCGAGCCGCTAACGAATGTTATCGAAAATTATAAATAAATAATTGTCCCCTAATATAAGGAAATTGTGGATACCTCTTAAACTGAAACGCGATGTTGCGTGTTGTTGCATCTATATAGTAATTGTTCGAGACTCGGATAGGCCATGCACGTCTCACATCAATGTTGACTTTGAATAATTATTGATACGTGTAGATTGTGCACTTATGTATGATATACATAAGTGCAACGCAAGGCAAGTTTAATGTCATATTAACTTAAGTACTTATATACTTGTCTGTTTAAGTAGGACACATACTGAGCGTTGCGTAGTTAAAGAAAAGCGCAGCGCAGTCGGTGAACAGTTTTTATTAATTAATTATTAACCTTATTTAGTGGAAAGTCCAATTACACAATAGTGTCGGATTACACAATAGGGCTAAGACAAATTTTCACAGACATGGTTTAATTAATAGACTGAGATTATATTTTAAATTAAAAATAATTTATTACAGACTAATTAATATTGTATACTCGCAACCCGCCTCCGGCTTCGCACGGATGCATTTTTTTCTGCAAATTGTGTACACAAACCTTCCTCGCTTATCCCTCTTTCCGAAAACCGAATTAAAATACTTTTGGGTGATTTAAAAGTAGTTACAGGAAAAACAGACATTACAGAGGTGTGTCAGAGAAACCCTTTTTTTTTTGACGAGGAGAAATCCGCTTACAGATTCCCTACCGCTGGCTAGGCGATAGGGATATGTGGGGGTCGCCCAGCACCTGATGTTAGCGGTACTGGGAATACCCACTAAAACTCCCCGGTGCCTCCTTGCCCTGTGAGCGGGGTGAACCGGGCTCTGTCGAGGCACATAACTCCGTGCAACCCCCAGGGCAGCCTAGCCATTACTGGCTAGGCTATCGCCAAAGAAAGGGATTGCCCGGAGACACCCAGGCAATACCCACGCGAAGGGGGGGACCTTGTGCAGGCACACACATCTAGCCAACCATGTGCGACCATCTGCAGAAGGCGGGCAGCCTTCTCCAGACAGCCAGGGTCTCAAGAAAAGTCCGCACTCAAGTGCAAGCACTCGAGTGCGGAGAACATCAATGACGGGAGGGAGAGTCCGCACTCATAATCCGCACACATACCTCGTGTGCGGAACAAACAATAACATTAGGCCGCACTCAAGGAGTGCGGTCCACCTCCAAATGCGAGCCGCGAGGGTTTCGTCCCGCGAGCGCTCCGCTACGGGCTCCCGCTCGGAACGCTCGGTTGTACGCCTCCTTAGCACCCGAGGCCGGCCCATTGCCAAGGGTGAGCCCCCCCACCGCGACAAGGTCTCGGCGTACCCAGGGAGGGGGAAGTCACTCTACGATTTTTCATGCTTCTAAAATATGATGCAAATTATTTGAATAACGGTTAGTAATTATTTCACTAACTTGTTTAGTTTTATTGACGTGTGAAATTTTACGTGACGTGAAATATTTGTAAATGCAGGGTAAACGACATTTAAAATTTTTAGACGAACCTTCGGCAACCTAACGATTTTCCAGGATAATGAGTAGGTATTCTATGTGTTAATCCAGGTCGGTAATAAATTATTGTGCCAAATGAGCCCTTTTTGCATCCATACCACCCATCTCACAAACTTAGGTACCTACCTACATATTTATAATTTCAGGAGGATTTTTGCCGATATCATTACGGATTCCCAATATAAACTTACATTATTAGGCGTGTTATATTGCTTAATTTTGACTGTAGCAGTTACAGCCTTGGTGGTGCAATGGTAGCATAGTTGCCTACAAAAGCAGCAGATCTGGGTTCGAATCCCGGCCGATGGCACTGGTCTTTGTCGTGGTAGTTTTGTGTTTTTTCTCTTTTTTATTATTATTATTAACTGAATTTGTAACATATAAAAAAATGGACTTAGTAAGCTATTACTTAAATAAATATGGTTATAATATATGTCAATAAAAAAATAAGGGTTTATTATATATGTAGTTATATTAGCTGTTGCACGCGACTTCCGCGTGACTTTATAAAATACTAGCTGGTGACCGCGACTTCGTTCGCGTCGAAAAAGCAATATGTTGCCTGACATCGTTATTGCTATTATACTTTAATAGCCAGGAGTTAGTTTCCTTAATTTTAGATAATCCCTCGGGAGCAGTACTTTTTTTCTGGATGAAAGGTACCCTATGTCCTTTCGATGTCCCAGACAACGTGTATGCAAAATTTCATGGTGATCGGTTCAGTAGTTTTTGCGTGAAAGAGTTACAAACATCCATACATACATCCATACAAACTTTCGCATTTATAATATTAGTACGGATAGCCTATGTTACTCGCTGATAATAACTATAGCTTCCCAGTAGTGAAATAATTTTTCAAATCGGTCCAGTAGTTTCGGAGCCTATTTAATTCAAACAAACAAATCTTTCCTCTTTATAATATTAGTATAGTCTATATAATATAATACCTTCCATGAAGATAATAACTGATGGCGAAAAGCGCATCAAAATGTTTAGGAGCGTGGTTTAGGAGGAATTAGCGGTTACAAAAGAAAGATTAATTTGATTTTTCAGACTTTAGATTTGGTAACCCTACGAGGGCTAATGAACGAAGGCGGTTCGTTCGGAAACATACACCTGGTCTTATTGTAACTAAATATTTGTTGTTATTAAATTATTGTTTTATCGTCACGGTTTACAGAGATTTCCAACTTATTTTAATTACAAATTTTCAAATAAAAATAATTAAAATTAAAATTAAATAGTCAAATATTGATATTAAAAAGGAGTCTTAAAAGATAAAAGTATTCTATATTATGTTACATCAGGTAATAAACTATCTGTGTGCTAGATTTCCATCCAAATCTGTTAAGCCGGTTTCGCGTGATTGAGTTACAAACCTCCAAACATATAAACTTTCGGATTTATAATATTATTAGGATTACAATATATGAATCATCCAAGACTTTATAATGGCTTACAATTTTTATATACTTACGCAAATCTTCCTCGTTCATCCCTCTTCCCATAAGTGAAAACCGAATTAAAATTAGTTGAGCGGTTCCAAAGTCTATAGAAGTCAAATATATGTATCTACTAACACTGATTTTTATTTATATAGACTATCTTTGGTTTGCAACCTCGTCCACGTAACCGTAAAAATCTTATATTAAAATTATAATTAAAAGGATATTCTAATGATTAAGGATATTCTAATAAATATCCTAAAGAGCAGGATATTAATACTATGTTTATATAAATTTTTCACAAAGAAATGTGTCATAGTAAAATATATCCGAACACGTAATAGCGCGCCCCCTTTTCCTATTGTGTTCCAGCGCTAACCCGTGCCAGCCGCTTTATGAAACCTTGTACACACTTTTGAACATAGCTGATAAAATTACACTAGTTTTGTTCGTTTTAGGAACCTAGAAAAAATTAAAAAAATATTATTTATTACCTTCGTTTAGTTTGTATGCATTATTTGCATATTTATCCAATACATAACTAATTAGATTAGGCAATAAAACAACATAAACCATGAACATTGTTAACTTCCCCTTTCGCCACCATACTCTGCGTTTCGAATCCAACCTCTTTCAGGTCATCTATCCATGTTAGGCTTTTCAATTTTCCTATCCCATTCTAAATCCTCATCCTTAATACTAATAAGGTCGCAGCGCACCTACAGCACCTATGGCGTTGCTTGTGTTACGGTAGCCAGCTACCAACCATCAAGTCGATTGTCAGCCTGTCTGACGACCTTAACATGGCATTATAGTGTTTGCAAAATAAAGGTCATTGCTCCAAACCAAATCACACATTATGTAATAATAATAATCTTGTTTATCTAATGTTGAGTTCATTCGGACATTGCCCACCCATTATAGATTTAGCCGTGACCTAGTCTTATTTCATCGGATATTTTAGCAAGCAAGTTACGATATACCTACTATCAATTTATATAAGACTAGCTGTTGCCCGCGACTTCGTCCGCGTTCTAGATGAAAGGTATATGTCCTTTCTGGTGTCCCAGACAACGTATATGCAAAAATTCATGGTGATCGGTTCAGTAGTTTTTGCGTGAAAGAGTTACAAACATCCATACATCGATACAAACTTTCGCATTTATAATATTAGTACGGATGTAATTTTTTCGCGTATCCACATGTTATGAGGATATATAATTTTTAAAAACTTTATATTGTAAGGCTGAAGTTAGACTAGAAAGGAATATTCCTTTTATTCTTTTTGATCGCCCCTTTTTCAATTAATTTTAATTTTCAAACATAAACCAGTTTAATAAAAACAAATATATAAATATATATAAGATTATATAAAATTCACGTTTTACAAGTACTTTGTTTACTAGATAAATTCCATTTAAAAGCATAAAAGTACCTACTTGTATTTTCGTGCAATAAAATTATTATAAGATAACATTTCCGTTAGTAATGTTTCTACTCTCTTGTAAGGTGTAAAAAGTAAACATATTTTCATTTAGTATGAAATCAGAATGATTGACAAATACTGCAGTAATGTCTGCATTCATACAATTAGACATTCGCGTGTATTGATCAAATTTGAACCATTTTACAATTTTCAATATCGGCTAAATGTTTTTAATTCACACAAATTATTCAAATTTAATAAAGTATGGCAGACTGCCTCACCTAAAAATTGTGATGGGGACGAGGGACACTACAGTGTAGGTAAATAATGAGGCGGGAGACCAACCCTCAGGGACGAAGTGGAATCTAGATGGGATAAGGTATCCAGATGGGACTACACCCTTTTTTTTACATTTACACACTGCCCCTTGTCGACAGGACGAGGGGGAGTGTGGAACTCGCCCGGTGAAGTAACTTATTATCACCAGGAATACCGACTTAGAACCCAACGGAATCCACCATCAGCGGTGATATGTGGGTCCCGAGATCACAGTGAGGCTTCGGATATGGCAATACACCCTGTCGTTAGAACATTTTCGTTAGAAACAATTTCAATACTTTCCAAAGGAATATTAATAAAGGAAAGACTATCAAGGAAACTTTTATTTATGCTATACTGGTCCAGTTGAGAAACGAAACTGAAAAAAATAACGCATACATTCCTATATTTTATATTTCCTATGAAATTGCATTTACTTACCCCATTACAACTGTGTAAACATAGGTGTAAAGTAATATAAAATAAATTTTACTACATCTAAAAAAGTTCACCCTTATGAGAAGGTTGTTAGAGACAAACAGCTTTTCAAAGACATTAAGAGTAAGACGGAAGAGCACAGTACTCGTTAGTTAGAAAGGGATGAAGATATTCTTTTTGGGTGGTCGAGCGTATAGTTTTTTTTATCATAATATCATTGCAATTTATGACTACAATGTATGCAAAAGTATTAGATTAGATTTGAGTTACCTATTTATGTTTTAGTATTTTTCTTTTTTGTAAAAAGTGTTTTTATTATATATATAATAAAAATAGTGCTAGTTATACTAGTGAGCTGCTGACCTAGGAAGAATTTATTTATATCAAGTTCCCTTGAATAGCCCATTTTGTAGAGGGATGGAAACATCTCAGCAGGAATTTGTTGCATATTGTTACATATCTCCAGCGAACATTTACGAGGAAAAATTCTGCTTATACTGGTATATTGAACTACTTATGAACATACTTTAGTAAGTGTCGAACCTTTTAGACCCACAAGTTTTGACCCACTCTTAAAACAGGGACTAAAATCAGACTAACACAAACACATTGTGTCAAATATGACAAAAGAAATAAAATTTAGTATTAAAACTTTAGTACAAAACATAAGTTAATTAAAACTATAACTAATAAGCTTTTTATATTTATATAAAATTTTATATTTTCGTCTATTAGTAATAATTATACTATTAGTATCTATTAGTAATATAATACAATATACTTTTATACAATATACTTAAAAAATAAAAGGGCACAAAAATGGTAAATATTAAACGAGCCGAGTATAAAAGCAACTTTTTCTATGTTGCCGAGGTCAAAAAATAGTTCTTAGATTCTGTTTGTCTTTGCGTTTGTGCACGTTAATAGTTTTTTTTTTGCGTTATAATACTATATACATTTTGTTGTTTTCACTCACTCAGGTGTCATATTTTTCACTTTTCGAGGTGGGCGAAATCGTGGGTTTTTATAATACTATAAGCAGCGACAGCTGAGTGAATGAAAGCTTATATGCCGAAAAAGTATATTCAAATTGCCAAACTTACAGAATTTTTTTTAAGCTTGAAAAAAATTTGTTTTTTGCTGCTGCTATCAAATTTCAGATAGAAACAGCTAGAAATAAATACCAGATTTTTTTAAAAGAAAATATCGGATATAAAAAATACGTAGGTAACAATTTTGATCATAATTATTTTTTATTTCTTAGAAATATATAAAGTGGATTGCGATGTTCTTAAGAGGATAATGAAGGAGAGAAATTTAAGGAATTAACTAAATGAAAATGTATTAACATAAAACGTTTATATACGAAGTTATATAAATATAATATAACAGGTTATATTGAACATAAGAAATATAAAACAAAATACGTATTTGGCAAGTTTGTGAAGTGTAACACATAAAACATCATGTATAAAGAATTAGAGCTATGGTTGGGGTGAAGCACCTCGTAAACCCTTGTTCACATATATATGTACGCACTATAGTTTATTATATAAACTTTTCCAATAAAAAATTGTGTCGTCCTCTCATAACTTGTTTAATGTATATTTTCCTCTTTCTGTGTATGCAGGAAAGGTGATCTTCGAAACTACTTATTCAATTTTAAAAAATCTAAGTATCACCAAAAGTTGCAAAAGAAATGAACATAGGTTACATATTCAACGCAGGCGAAGTCGCGGGCAATAACTATCTGAAATTAAAGATTCCAATGGTTAGCAAAAGTATAATATCCCCGAGTTGGAACGGTTTCATTAAATGGCGCTACACCGACTAATTATATAGCGATAATCTGCACAATTAGTACACATTAGAACGGAACACCCATTGATTTTTGAGAAAATAGTTTTTCAATATTCCTGTTGCTAAAACCTTTCTATTATCATAACGCCTATTAGTGTCGACCAAGCATCATCATAATTTGTTTCAGTCATCATGTAATAAACTGTCAGCTTCGTTACTTAATAAATTTAAATTATTCTCATGAGATAAATATACAAAAACCGATAAAACACGCTTTATTGTTTGGTTTTCGAACAGTCGCGTGTATGGCCTAGCCTTAGGTTATGATTTAAGCTGTAGTTAGGCGGCAGACGCCGGCCGCGGCAGTACGCCCTCAACCCCTATTGACTGGTAAACATTTTTTGCTTGAAACATTTTCTATTTACGTATTTATTTATTATATTTTTTTATGTTTCACTTTTAGTGGCACTAGTAAATGAAAAATAAAATTTAACTCACGCTTTTCAATAAATTAAGACTTTTTAGACAAAAGGAACTCGGGCGATGTAAATGTTGAAAACTGAAAATATGTAGTCATAAACTAACACAATTTCAAATGTTTGTCAAGCAGGTGTGCAAAACAATTTTTATGTGTGTATGAATATCGTGCAAACATTTTGATGTCGCAGAGTGCATTTTATTAATACGTTTTTGTTACTAAAAATAAATATTATTTTTTTAAATAAATATTAAAAATGTTGATTACACGTCATACGCGTGCGTGCGTGTTTCGCTTTTTTGTAGCTAGTAATAACATAGACTATTATTTAATTTGTGACATATACCTAGTAATAATAATGAATTGTGTGTAATGGTAACTCTTTTCTTTACTCGTGCTATTCTCCATACAATTTAAAAATAATAAGAACTTAACACAATAAAAAACAAGATACTTAAGATATTTAAGCTATAATACCTATACCATAGCAAGAACGAAAAACATATGTGTTATAATTTTATTGTGATTCTATAATTTTTTCTTGTTATTAATAATATTTATATTTAACGTCAATCGTTTTTACTAAAATTATAAATAAGCTATTTAAAATAATGAATGAAAGAGAAAGGAAACAGTGATTGCTAATAAAACTGTAGAAATATTATATATTATTATATATTATATAATATAATAATATATTATATATATATATATATATATATATATATATATATATATATATATATATATATATATATATATATATATTATATAATAATATTTTATATATATATATATATATATTATATATTTATCTCACGAGAATAATTTAAATTTATTAAGTAACGAAGCTGACAGTTTATTACGACATGATGACTGAATCAAATTATGATGATGCTTGGTCGACACTAATAGGCGTTATGATAATAGAAAGGTTTTAGCAACAGGAATAGAATAGAAAGTTTACAATATATTTAAATAATAAACTTGAATATTCATTTCAATAACTGTTGACTGTTATAACTCCTATTGAAATGTATTTCATATAGGTATTACTGCAGAACATTAGTGAGCTAATTTGCAACTGATATTTTTCCATAGAAATCGATTTTTAATGTCCGCAACACAAACGTATCGGTCGGCTCCTTTCATGTTAACAGAAATGCCGACAAGGGATCATTTAAACGGTGACTCATTGTCCTTTACTATTGTCTATTAATTGCACCTTTTATTTTGTCATTGTTGTCAAATAATAATAGCACATAATTGAAAATTTTGCATGCTTTTTTATTAATACATTTTCAACAAGGTCTAACAACCATTTTTTGGATTAAGTTTTAAACAATTTCAATTTTTAAGAATAATGTATTTTGATTTACTGTCACTACTGTTTACATGTCTTTATAAAAAAGCGGACAATCCATTGCTCTCAATAATAATAGAAGTTATTTGAAACTAAGCGTCATCTGCATGTTTAAATTTTGCAGAAACTTGTGGTCACTGTTGATGTGTATTTAAAAAAGGAGATGGAGTAAAATTAAAAAAAAAACTTCCTGTCTAACCCCTCCCTGTTAGGATGATTATTGTCGCTAGAACAAAAGCGCAGTTTTTAATGCAATAATTACCAAAAATATGTAAAAATGTCTTGTAAATTGATTACGTTAAAAATATAATGTTAGTTTATCAAGTGTCTGCACTTAAGTAGATTTTGATATTAACATACTTATTTTTTTTTTAACCATAAACTAGTATCAATTAATTCTTTAAGTAAAAACAGGAAAGAAGAATATTTCCAGCTTCGCCATACGTTTTTTAATTTTTTTTCAATAACTAAATGAGATCTAGTTCATCAAAGATATTTCCTAGTGTAGAACGAGAGAGAGAGAAACATTTTTTGAGACAGATATATATCGGTTCAGTTCCCACAACGATTACATTCACCTGAGAATAAGTGCTGAGACAATTATTTTAATTTTCTCGTTGTCGATAAAAATTTAAAATAATTCCAAATATCATCGACTTTGAATAATATATCACCATCATAAATAAATTTTTTAATTATTACTTAAAGACACACTGTACGAGCGTGGGAACTCAGTGGGTATTACTGTGTTCAATCCGCAAAAATGTCACAAATTCCGCATATTTTAGAAATTAGATAGAATACTAGACATGAAAAATAGGTGAACTCTTACAGTCATTGAAAGACATTAAAATATATGGTGTTCTTCTTATTCTGTGAATTCTGACAAACATATTTATAGACAAACAAACTGTATCTTATTATGGATCTATATGTGAGTTAGTACATAAAATATAATAAAGGTATACTTATAATAACCAAATAATTACTTATTTATTCTTATCGTACTTATTCTTATTATTAAAAAATCGTACGATAAATTAAAATGAGATGGGGAGTCGCATCACTATTTTTAAAAATACACCTTGACAACGCCAAGGGAAATAGTTTTTTTTTAATCACATCAGTCTTTACAATATATCATCCCTTTATTTACCCACTGCCATGCTACATATTCGCGCACCAGGCTTTTTCAATTCTTTGATAGATTCGAACGCAAAGGGTGCCCATATGAATTATATTCTATTCTATAGAATATCGTTCGTGAGTGCCTATTAGCTTGCAAGATTTGTAAAATGTAAATACATTAATTTAAACTGGAACAATTAAAAAAAATACATTTAAAACTAAGGATTAAGTATATGTAGCTAATTTGATTAAAAACGAGAAAGAAGAACCAATCGTAAATCTGTCAAAAAATAAATTGCTAATACAATGATGCGTTAGGTCCTTGGGCGTGGTCAGAGACGACTTTTTATTTCTTTTCGAACGCAGGGGGTCAGCTATTGTGATGATAATGAAACGCTCCGAGAGTCAGGATGCGGTAGTGGAATACGGTGTATGTGACCCCCTTTTTGTTTGATGTTGACCCAGAGACAGGTTGCATTATGGTCATCCTGTCAAACGGGTACTTTAGTTATATACCGCAAGTGCAAATAATAATATGTAACAATACAATTAATGGGGATTTGAAGGACACAATACGCGTTAAAGGCGAAAGATAGACTGAATATGAAGGCCACGAAATATTTGTTAGAGCTAGTAAAGTAAATTATGGGTTCGTTCGTATGATCTGTTTATTGTTTGAATTAGTTAGAATAATATCACTCAACTGCCACTTCAACTTACTGATCCGCCGGATTATGTTGGTAACTTACGAACATTTTGGATCTCACAGTGTAACCTCGAGCATAGCTGCTTGAGCGACGTTGAGCTTTTGTACATACTTAGCACATAGTTAGAGACCAGGACTAGACCGCGTTTCAGCGCCATAATATGTCACCACTGGTTACATACCTACATTGGTCGAAAACTTTTGTTTTGAGACTAAGGATTTTGGGATGAGAAAATGTCTCCGAACGCAGTCCATCCGAGCTGGATTTCTTCTAGATAATCTCTTTCTCGATGTTCATTCTACCTATTTGGACTGTTTTGAACATCATTACCCATAGGACGGATAATTTGGCGGAATATTTGCCAACAACAACAAAGGAAGAAATGGAGCCTGCGTTTGATTCTAAATATACCTACAGCTTTCCTAATTTCCAAGAAACGTACCTATCAGGGAAATTATACAATGTGAAAAAACGTCTTATTTTTAGTCTAGGATTTATATAAGTATTAATTTTATATATAAAAAATAACTCAAATGAAAAAGTACCTAAACAATTCGAGTTCTCTCTTACAGATTACAAAGCTTTTAACTTTATTTGTTATAATAACAGTTAAATATATTTTCACCTTAAATTACCTATTTCTTCTTTTCCTTATTGTCAGGTAAATGTATTCTACTTTCGTCCGATACGTAAAAATATCTTTTATGTAAAAAAAATACTGCTACAAGTCGATGAACACAATTGTTGAGAATCTTCTGCTTGGTTTGTTCCATATAACGGAATCCCGTGAATGATTGAGTCCACTTGCTCTATTATTAGGTGACGTAGTATTGGCTAGATATACGAGTATGTTTTCATGAAAGTTTGTGTTATTATAACCAAAATAACAGGATAAAAAGTATTTTGTATCCTTTTTATATTAAAACCTTTTCCCATTTTATTTGACGTAAGAACAGAAGTTCAATTAAATTAAGAACAACAACACCTATACAGATTGTTCAGTCATTGTCTTAAGTTTTTGCGTTTTCTCAAAGTTATGACCGTTCGAGAATCAACAAACACGATTATTGACTTAAACAAAAGTAACAACTTAAGTCCGATCTTATTGTTTTCATTTGAAATAATTCATTTGTCTACGGACCTGGCTTTTTCTAAGTTTAGAGTAGGTAGTTAAGTTTTACTTAATTTATGATTCATGTACTAGCAGGTGCCCACTAGTTAGTCCATTTGGAAAATAAAAGATGTAACGAATGGCACATGCCTGACATTATACTTTTGCCAAGCGTTGGGACCTTCATTTATAGATAGATAGCTGGTGCCCGCAGCATCGCCCGCGTAGCCTCTATGTCCATCGAAATTCAATGCTAACTCTAGGTGAATTTTTTTTTAAATCTAATGAGTAGTTTCGAAGATACATATATATATATATATATATATAGGTACTACATACAATTTTACCTTTTTATAAAATCTATTGGTATAGATAGATTAAAAATGCATAAAATACTAGCCATTCCATATAAGTTGTTAGACCCGGTCCAATAAGGCCTAACTATGAAGACTACCAAAAAACTTTTTTTGTGCACCAAGTGCTCTTACGAATACAGTGGAACTCAGACGGCTTGTCACACACGATTATGAATACTTTTCATATTTGTAAAAAGTATAATAGGTATTATATGAAGTACCTAGTAAAATTTAGCAAAAATCTTACTCGATTTTTATTTCAATTTAATTCTTACCTATGTTCATACCTGTAAAATTAATTAAGAATATGCATGGGATTTCTAAAGAAAATTAATATTTTTATTACAATTTTTTTTATAATTAAGTTAATTGTTAAAATGATAAATTTAGTTTTTCTAGGCTAGTAAAATTTGACCAGAATAGGTATATTTTCTCCCAATGACCAGAAATGTAATATTTTACGTGAACACATTTATGACGTCATGTCCGTATTTGCCCACAAAATTCCGTATAAAATGTAGCCGAAGTCGTAGTGCAACGTGCATTTCGCGCCTAGCGAGATACATGTTTTTTTGTAACAATTATTAAATTGAAATTCCTTCATCGCACTCACGTTAAATATTGTACCATCCTACCTTGAGATACGGCCTAAATTTAACTACTTAAATATTCCCTACAGGAATGAATCTAAGTTAATCGTTAAGCTGTCATGTGTAATCGAGTTCGGCCTTATTGGGAAGTAAATAGAGTCGATTTCTGCCCGTCCTTTTCTAGGATAATAATAATGCATTTTTTTGTTATAAAAGTCGTTCGTGTGCGATGCACCAAGAAGTTATTGTGTGTGTGAGTGTCTCAACCATTCGTCTAGCAGCTGTGCCTATTATTTTGCCGATGTGTGCAAGTTTGTATAGTGTGACAATATCTGTTTGATACATTTTGTAAAGAAAACGAAGTGAATAAAGTCGTTCAAAGTTTGCGTGACAGGTTGACATTTAACTAAAAAGTTGACGAGGCCAGCGGAATGTGTTGCCATTATGTAACAGGAATAATTATGCAAAGTGAAACTGTACTACTTCTATCTAAGTCACGAATGGATTCAATCGCTATAATATATTAAAACTTCACGTAAAGAAACATTATTGATAAATCTCAATAATGTTCGGCCAACGACTGAGATAGGAACAGTTTAAACAAATTACACATTATTTTAAATATTTTATTTATAGATAATATAAATGGGAAAGAAAGTGGTGCTGGTGACGCTTGCTGAGAATAAAATGGACTTCTCACTGCACTAGCGTTTCCATTCTGAAAAAGCTTCGCATTCTGACAAAGACTTTGGTCGACCCTGCTATAGTGTGAACTTTCCAACTTTTCAACTCAACTTAGTATGTAATTCCATTGATTACTCATTAGTTATTGGTAATAATACATTAAAAAAAAAAACAAAATATGAATTCTGAGACATAATAATTATGAAGGTTTTTGGAAACAAAAAACTGTAATTTATTTTATATCTATATATTATAATTAATTTCTAAAATGTGCAGAATTTATGACACTTTCGCATGTTGAATTTTATAACTAACTTTTAACTTTAAAACTGAACTTATACATCCTGATGTAGATACCATCTAAAAATAATAAATAAATCAGTCAGTATTATCGTCATTACACATCATATTACAATTTACATACTAGGTACCACTTATATCTTCTACTTTTATAAGTATTGTAAGAATTTTATTTTATAAGAAGTTACGTTAACGCTAGTTTACAATATAATAAAAAAATTTAGTTACCATCAAGATTGCACATTCGCTATACAAAACACCAGAATTTTTTTTGCATAGCAAAGCTATTCCCAAGAACATGTGGACCGCTACGTTGCCAGATCAAATACACCATCCTGCCGGCATTGTAGTTCCTTTATCTTCGCTTTCCAAAAAACCTTTGTAAAGTGTCTGTCTCGCTCTAATCTAAAATGTTAGATGCAAAAGAAAGAGATAACTAAGCACAAGCTTCTTCAGTTTAATTGCTTTAAAAATGAATAGAACTCAAATAATAGATTATGAAAGAAAGACAGTAAACGCATTCTTTCTCGTGCATTTTTTTGCATTTCTTTTACCAGTCTTATATTTTTCCTTTTGTTCCCCTTTTACCATAATGAATAACATACCAGATTCCAAGTACCTATACCAATGTTGTCAACGCCAAATATTCAATCTTTATTAATCATTAATTAGGTGAACTTTTGATAATCGTTATAAGCATGATTACATAGTATAATCTATCTATGATACTCCAGCTTTTCCTCTTTTTCTCAGTGTGAGAGGGGTACCTACAAAATTGTATCACCTTGTTTCGCTGTCTTGTCTTCGAAGATTGCTGGTTTTTACTCACACATACATATAAACTAAAATTTCTTTTAGCACTCATAATAGTTCAAATTTTTATGTCGCTGTGGGATAGGTACAGCGCGTACGAAGTCGCGGGAACAGCTAGTAAATAAATAATTATATGAGACCAAAGACTGTTTTAAAAAAGAACTACTTAACATAGAAATAGAGTTTTAGAGTCTCGAATCTTCACGAAACGAATGTACGACTTTTCAAGTTTTGCCATCTCTGAAAGTTTCGTTTATAAATTATTGTTAAAGCTCCGAACCCTCGGAACTTAGCTATCACGAAAGGTTAAGGGCATCATTTATTTCCGTAGGTAGGTCTAACCATTGCCATATTACTAGTCGATTCATATAATAGTTCAAAATCACGATAACCGTTTACATACTGATACGACCTTGAATAATTTAATTGTTTTCTATTTGCCTGACTAGTGCAGTGCTTTATAACAATATAAATATTATTTTGGGCCTGTATGATTATTGTATTATTTAAGCCTTCTTATCTCGATTTTCTAGAAGTTAATTAACTATCTATTATCCAACATTTTTTTTTTCATTATTTGAACTAATTTATCATTTGAAATATCTACAAACTTAAAAATGTATTTAATTTAATATTAAAATGTATTTTTAATATATTTAAAAAATAAATATTTATTAATCAAAAATTAAAATTAATAAAAATTACACAAAAACTATCTAACATTAGATGACATTGTTGACTGTCTTAACTTTGAGCAATAACTATGAGCAAGTGAGCAAGCCGTCTATCTGGCGCCACCCTTACTTTTAAGGCACTTGTTGTCAAAGTTTCATGTCGCACCCAGATATCACTATTATGTATTTCATTACGCTAAGACGTATTTATAAACGATATTAAATTGACGAATAATGCTTAATGAACCGTGTAACAATAATGCTTACTAACCTTAAATACAACTTAACTATTTTAAGCCTTAACTTTAAAATCGAATCGAAACTGTTGGATGCTTACTGACCCAACCTAGAGAACGAACATAAGATGTTGAAGAGTTGTGTCAATAAATTAACTTACATCGCCATCTGTTAGAAACTTATGGAACTTATACAACCTTTGGCTAAAATATAATTTAATTTGCAATGAAAAAATTGCACAAGTTTTTAACTTAAGTTAATCTCTAAGTTAAACTTAAGTTAATCTCTCTTAAGTTAGACCAAATTATACAAAGAAAATTTAAATAAAAAGGGTAGGGGTTTCGGTGTTTAAATTAAATTTATATCATATGACATTCACATTTAGCGGAGGTATTGTGATAACAATTTATTATTCAGTTCTAACTTTAGTGATACTCCACATCTATTAAAAATTCCGGAAGAACGTCTAACCTATAACTTGTTTTGAGTCCTGATATCTTTGTTTGCAGACTTCCACCATGCAATGTGCAAAACTTAATCTCCAAGAAAGAACTAAGCCAAAAAGCAGGCAAGGTTGGCGCAGTTCAAACGAGAGACCGAAGAGAATATGTCAGAAACGTATGGTAAATCCCGAGCACGAGGAAGATCCTAGATGGCTAAATATTTTTGAAAGGTTATATTTTATATAAAACAATATTTAAAATACCTCGAAAGGTATCGAGTTTTTCACAAAAACGATAGTCTCGTTTATTGTACTCATATAAGTACTCAATAATAAGTACCTATATGTAGATATATAGTTACAGTACTTCACTAAAAAAAGATAATTTGCGTAATCAATAATATATTGTAAAAAATAGCAAAATAAAGTCCAAATTTATAAACATGTAATACAAGTTATAGTATATATCAATTGTTGTTATATGATATAAAATTTTCGTTATTGTAATTATGTAGACACTATCCACAATCAATAATTTAATATTACAGATTTCACTGCCGTGACGACATTGAGCAGGCCGACTGTAGTGAAGATACAAATACAGATCAAAACGATCATATGGAAGATTTGTTTCTTTCTGTACAAAACCTTAAATTTCAAGGCGATTCACAACCCCTAAGAAAAACTAGGACATGTTTTAAATATAAACTTTCAGATAACAAAAATCATAGAATGTTTGTGAAACAACTTGTTACGGAATCAAACGATGATATAGATGACCGAGAATCTCGACTCACTTGCTATTTTGATGATTATGTTAAATACATATTAAATAACGACCGCTCTAGGCCAAATTCTGAAAAATCAAGTCTCATTTTTTGTGGATTTTCTAATAAATTTAAACAAAATAAAGCTGTTCAAGTTGGTGACAGACCAATGACGGCAGTAAATACTGTCAAGAAAAGAAAAACGGAGTACAAATTTAAGAATGGTAGAAGAGATATTAAGAAAGAATTAAAAGAAAATACTGGAAAAAATGAAACGATAGATTCAATAGATGATGCACAGGTAACATTTCATAAAAGTGGAAAAAGAAAAAGTTTAACGATTTCGAGAGCACCAAGTCCGGAAACCATACAAGTGATAAGAGTTGATGTTGTTTGTAACTACAGCAACAGTTCCTTATCAGATTATGAAGATAATGTCAAACAGTCAAACGAGAACGATAAAAATGAATATCTAAACCGAAGTGTCACTAACAAATCTCATTTTGCAAACAAATATCTATTAACAAAAACAGTAAAACCTCTCGATGAAAATGTCTCTAATGGTGCAAAAGTGACTTTGCTTTGCAAGACTTATAAGTTATCAGACAGATATAAAACTTTGTATGAAAATCGTAATAATAAAAAAAGTGTAACCAATAAGTAGTTTTAAAAATAATTTAAGTTTATTCTCATAAACTATCTAGGTATATAAAAATTGAAATTTTCTCGATTCATATTCATACTTTCTCAAGACATAAGGCTTATTTACAAGTACACCTATAGAAACTATTGTTCGAGATTTTTGGGTGAAAGCCTGTCCTAATTAGATAAATAAAACACCGCACATACACACAATTTTATATTCTTTCACCCGATATACATTTTTATAATGATAAAAACACACCTCAGACAATTGATTCGAATTAAAATATAAACAAGCCGCTTGACGTGCGGCAAAACACACCGATAGGCATAGACAACTAGCGACATCTAACGCCCCCTTTGAGAACTACTTATTAAATGATATATTACGCTTAAACAACTATGATATATCTAAATAAATAATAACTTGCTCATAGCAACAGCGTCTATCTGGCGTTACCCTTATTTTCAAGACACTTCCATGAATATGAATATTATATTTAATTGCATGTCTAGTTAAAACTTTACTTGTACCTACTTTAGTTAGTAACATAATTATTTGTAACTCAAACTGTGGTTATGTTACCTGTATGATTATCAAGAAAAGTGCCTGCCACACTTTTCTTGAAGTGATTAAACTATCATAGTTATGTTATTTAATTTCCATTTTTAGCTCATAAGCAAACATATACAAATCATCTATCATTAATAGATAAAGTGCGTATAACAAACAAACAACATACTTCACATTGTGATTTCTAAAAACGACTTCCTCTCTTCGATGTATTTGTAGTTCACGAAAGGATCTATTATTAACTCAGACATATTGAAATTTCAACATGTATTAATGAATAAATAATATAAAATTAATAAAAATACGTGTGTTTTATTTGCTAAAAAGACATTTTACCTTTAAACATTTTGAGAACCAGTGTTTCTTGTATAAAAAAGAACGTAAATTTTTCACACACCTGTGATTTAGTGCAACGCAGCACAAACGATCAATTTTGTTGAAAAAAATTCGTTTAATCTCAAATGCCGATTCAGAAATGCGACAAAAAAGAAAAACGTTTTGTAATCAATCTTAATTTTATTATTTTACCCAGATACTTATTTAAAGCATTGATATACAATATATATAATATTACTTGTGTATAAAAGTAATATTTTTTTACATAACGGGGATGGTTTTAAAAGATAAAAGATTTGTTACGCTTTGTGGAACTAAAGTCGGTATTTACGAATGAACATTAAGGTAAAATGAAATAATGAGGAAGAACACGATAGCGAGGATGAGTTAGGTTAATAATAGTCTGTTTAACTACTGCTTGTTGTTTCTCCTTCTCCTAAATAACGAATAGAAAAAATCCTTGAATTTGCAAATAGAAAAAGGTATCTTAAGTAAAATAATAATACTTTTTGATAAGTTCTTCTTAATTTATAACATTAAGGTGCTGACAATTCAAGTGATTTTCAATTTTGTCTTTCAAATTGATTCAAAGCCAATTTTATCTTAACAAAACTATAGTTCTGATATTATTTAACAGACACCAATGGCCAATTGGTATAGCTATACAAATTGGTTTTGTAAAAGTCACCAGAAGTAGTGGCCATAAAAATAATTTTTGCTCTGTATCTATTACGGGGCGGGTCGCGGGACTAAGTTCGTACAAACTTAATTACAGCCGCAAACTTCGCGTGCAGCTTTCATTGAATCATTGCCAGCCGATGGTTTGCCTCTTTTATAGTATGCCACTACTGCTCGTACCATGGACGATCAAATTATATTGCGAAATGTTAATTATAAACATTTACCTACATATAGGCAATCTATTCCGTTGACCTAAATACGAATGAATTTGAAGTAAGCTACTTAGCTTTTCTAATATTACTTAAATATTACTAGCTGTTAGACGCGACTTATAAAATGAAGCTTATGTTACTGCTCACTGATAATGAAGCTTTCTACACATGAATAAAGAGTTTCTAAATCTTTTCTGCAGTTTTTTAATTTATTCATTACAAGCAAAAATACAAATCTCCTATCTTTATAATATTAATAACTATAGAGAAGGCGAAACAACTCAATCTGAAAGTCATTTAGGTAGTTTATGTAAATTTTTACAAAATATCTATAATTACGAGTAGATTTTCTTAGTTGTGATACTATGAAGACGAATCTGCCAAAAAGTTCCATATACCTACTCTGTTCATTTTAAATTAATATCTACCTATTCGAAACGTGTTATTTGCGAAAGTAGTAGTAGTGTGAAGAAAGCAGAGTTCAATAGTACGGCAAAGGCGAGGTCTGGTTAGTCGTAGATGCGCGAGTAGAACCGGCAATGATTAACGATCGAAACGGAAACGTTTCTGAATATTAATTTGTAGTGGAGGTCACAAGCGGCCTAGCTAGTGTGACATAGCCGCACCGAAAGGATTGGGACGCCACGGCCACCCCGCCCGATAGGGAGAAATGTGTGTGCCGAATTTATAGGTGTGAGAGCTGGAACTTCAGGGTAGCCAAAGGGTGAGGTGGACTTCGGACCCCTCTCACTTAGGGTGGTTGTAAACCCCCCCAATTTGCCCTAGTCCGGCACCCCCGCCCGAGGCTCCCCGTCCGTTCCTGTCCAAGCGATAAGAGGGAAGAGGGGTGAGCGTCAAATGGACGTTTTACGCATAATTTAGAGCAGTAAATGGATTCGAACAGTCTCCACACAGCATCTACGTTTAAAATACTTGGTACAATTCAGTTTGTATGAATACTTGATGCTTCACTAGCAAATATTACTAATCTTTTTTTTAATAAATATTGCTTAGAAGCCAGCGCTTAAACTTTGCGAGTTTTGTTTAACTATACCTTTCTGTGTAGATCTTGCACAATGTGCTCTAAATTGTTAATGACTGTAAACTCATGTCCACAAAATCACAAAAATGTCAATTGTAATAGATAACAAAACGGAATATTTAAAAGCAAAGAAAACTCTCTTGTAATGACTTATAAGAAGAGGGTTGTAAATTGAACTACTCTATTTTATGCTTTACGTAAGAGTTACAGAGTCCATTTTAAAATGAACGCCTCCCTCGAAGCTTCGTGAAATATAAAAGGTATAAATGATGTCACAAAAGGCATTTTTGAATAATCATAATGTAATTAAATGACCGTTTTAAATATCCCATGAAACAAACCTTCTTATGAACGAGGCTTGGAAAAGGTCACTCTTTCAATTTTACTGTAACTCGTAAATTGTAGGTATATGTGTCTAACCAGTTTTTGTAATACCCATATTCTTTGAGATCTAGTTTATCGATCTGCTTATAAACGTAATTAATCCTTTTATAGTAAATATTCATAGTAAATATATAATCGTATATTATTTATTGTGGTAAATCACATTGTTTTCATTAAGAATTAAATTTTCAATTATCAAAAATAATTGTTATGCACTTAGCACTACCATTTTATTAATAAATGCTATTTAAAATTATTACGTAAATTTTGGGAGAAAGATAACGAAGGTCATTAAATTTGTATTTCGAAATGTGAGACCATTGGTAGTTTCATGGAAATATAAATATAAAATTTAAATAACAACATGAACAACTTTACATATTATGTAATGGCATAAATGGGAGTCAGTCTGGCGACAGTAACCACCCAGAAGATCACTGTGAAATAACATTGCACGTGCGCTCTATGGTAAAGACAGGAATCTCAAAATTTATTTTTCTAAGCTTACTTTGTAATTTGTCATTTTACAAATCTATTATTAAAGTTGAATGTTGATTGTTGAAATCTATCAAAATGTTGATCTATTTCAGCTAAATTTTGGTGTTTTTAATTATAGTACTAATAAAGTTTTAATGGTCTAATTTTTATGAATAAGGAGATAAGGTTTCAGGGACTACCTAGCAGTATTACATCTATTCTTATGTGACGGTAGCTAACCTACCTACGTTCAAGAATTAACAAGATGGCTGTCGCTGTATATTCCGAGGAAGTCATCGAACTATAGCAGTGCGAATTTTTTTACTAGTAGCCATTAAGTGAGTCTATTTAAAAAAAAAACTACTTCTTAATGGTAACCAGTAAACTCGATGTTCTTAACGACTTTTCCATAGTCATAGTCAAAATCTTGCAATCACACAAAGTGAAGCCTTCTATGAATAGGAAAACATATCACCATGAAACAGGAGGCGAGACGTGTGATGTAGAGAATTTAACCTATTGAATTTTTAACCACCACGCTACCCTTTTCAATTACCCATCGAAAATGGGGTTGCTTCACTGTCCAAGCTTGGCTGACAATCCTTTTTGCGTATGTTAATTATTTACGCAAAATTTCTTAATTTAGACAGTGAGTGCAAAATTGTCGACTATATAGGTACTGACTGGTCTGGTACACAAGTTGAGTGCAGTCGTCACAACAAGTGCGAAAGTATCCTCTCCTGTAACATACATACGTGTTATACATTAACACAGAAATTTTAACTACTAATTTGATGGAAGGTTGCTTAGAACCACAAGTATCATGTGGGCATACCATCTCATTGGATAGAAGTGTGCTGCTGATCATGGAAGATCAAGATAGGATGATAAGGCTTATCATAGAATAATGTTAACAAAAGGGGTTAGGCTATGGCATTTTTAGCCAGAGCAATAAAGAACAATAGTACCTACTACAGATCGGTATTCCAGTGATAAAATACTTACGTCTCATATAAAAAATTTTGTATTCATAAAATTGTAAATATGCCTTCTAAATTGTAAATTGTACTTATGGAAGTATTATTCTTTCTACTAGGTACGTTTTTTGTTAGGCGTTGAACTTATTATATTTTTTAAGATTATAAATTGATACAACTGTATCAATTTATAATCTTAAAAAATATAATAAGTTCAACGCCTAACAAAAATATATCAGCAATAAGGATTGAATAAATGGTTTAACACCCAAGAAAAAGGGGCGTTGATGAAATCGCGTAGAAAAGCTAGTATTAGGTACAATAAAAATTAATAAATAATAAGATTCTATTTTACTTATTTTTTCTTATGTATTATTGTTTTCATATCCTATTATATTGTCTATAATAAAATATTATTTTTAACATTATGACAAATATGCTCTCTAGTGATTCTAAACCTATATTTATTCCTCGACATAATTATACTTGTAGGTTTCTAGGAAAGAATTTATTTTTATTACAATTATAATGTATAAAACGAATATTTTATCCTACTAATTTTAATGGATTTGGATGAAATAAAAAAAAAGTGCCATGGCTTCTCGATGGCACAGTAGACATGAATATGTCTCATATCATAAATGAAAAGAAAGATTTAAATGGTCCCTATCCCTATCCCTATCCCTATCCCTATCCCTATCCCTATCCCTATCCCTATCCCTATCCCTATCCCTATCCCTATCCCTATCCCTATCCTTATCCTTATTCTTTCCCCTTATCCTTAATCCTTCTATGGTCAACAGGGATAATATATATATAAACAAACGAACAAACTATCCCTATCCCTATCCCCATCCCCATCCCCATCCCCATCCCTATCCCTATCCCTATCCCTATCCCTATCCCCATCCCTATCCTTATCCTTATCCTTATTCTTTCCCCTTATCCTTAATCCTTCTATGGTCAACAGGGATAAAATATATATATAAACAAACGAACAAATTATAATTAATTCATTTACGTCATGGTAACGATTTTCGTGACACACATTCTTTCGAATAGACCCCAGAGAAAAGACATATTCATGTCAAAATGGCACACAGACTTGGATTAACATGTGATTTTTATGATAAAAAAAGGTTAGATTTCTGAGGAATTGTCTAAAAATATAAAAAATGGTAGACACTGTCGCCGTGGCGGCGCCACCGTCGTCACAGCAATAAAGATGATAAATCTTTATTAATTTTATTCAAAATTATAAATAGGTACTTATTTTTTATATGGACTAGGAGACCGTACCTACATAAATAGCCATATATTTCAAACATTAGGTAGCTGTAGTTTGAGTAATCTGATAAAAGTACTAATACTCTTTGCACTCGTCTGTAGTTAATAGCATTTATTTAATACTTTGGACATAAAACTTTTCTCCTTGATTGTACACGCCTATGCGGTTTACTGGTTTACGAGAAAACTTAGGAAACACGTGAACTCGTATCTACTTTTACTACAAATGTGAACGCTTCTTTTGTAAATTGCTACAAAAATAGGAATCACAGTGGACCAATTTTTATAAACGTGTGATTTAGGACACATCAATTTATAAATAGGTTATAAAATTGGTTTATTTTAAGAAGACTACCCATTTCATATTGTTACTTCACTTTTATAATGCACTTTTATTTGTTGAGCTAGGTAACGCCCTTCGTGTCTCCTTTTCTTTAGTCAATAAAATTGAATTAACAATTGTAGTAATCAAAAGATAAATAAAGTAAAAGAAATACAATTTACTGGGTTTTTAAAAACAGTGCTCTTTTCTGGATGCAAAAGATGATCGGTTCTATAGTTTAGGAATGAAAATGTAACAAAAAAACCAAATTAAAGTCTGACTTAGGTAAGTTTTTGCGAGACCAACGTACGGCGACCGTATTGATTTTTTATTGTACTTAATATGTAAGAAGTTGGCACAAAATATAAAATAACCCACAATAGTATGTTTATAATTTCTATCCTTCCCATTAATCATTTGAATTAGTCTTTGAAAGAAAACATATTATTTTATAAGAACTATACTAATCCCCAACAAAAGTTAAAAATTTCCGTAACACGCAACAATATCCAATTTAACTTCGAAGAAGTGTTTTGTTAAAGAATTGAAGAATTTTCATGTGAAAATTTGCCAGCTCGCATCCCCTCTTTACATTTGTTATATTTTTCACGGCATTAAAACGGCTTTGCTCGGCCGTAATTACGGCCGGCATCGGCGTTCACTCTAAAATCCACGCATAAAGGAGATACATATTAATACGAGAATTGGAAGCTGGGGGGCGAGTCGCAAGGCTTTCTATACGCACCCACCCTCAATGTCCCTAAGTCCGACAACCCTTGCGTGTGTGCGAAACTTTCCTATGTGTGCATAAATTTCATAATAGGTGTGCGCTGTGCTGTTCTCCACTCAAATTTTACATCTCAAGTGTACAGGATGATCTTCTTGACCCGTTACCTAATCAATACAAAACCAAAAGTATTTTTCCATTAAATCTCTCTTTTATTTCATTTCCTCCATTTTTTTTTAATTCTAAAGAAAGACCAAGTATTTTAGAGTTGCCAGTGCACCAACACAGCACCTGGGTGTTGCTTGTCTTTTTAGACGAGTAACCACCAGTTTTTGAAAACGTTTGAAAAACGAACTGAAAACTGACATTGTAAAGTTTTGAAGTGAATACGTCTTTAAATTTTCTTTCATAGTCGGAGGCAAATCAAGGGATAGGTACAGTTTGATTCTGTAGCTACATATCGATCTTCTACATCTACAATTTACGCCACTTAATAGCTAAAGGATCAAATCATTTTTTTGATAATAATCGTATGTTCAACGGAAATATTACTCGTAACGTAAAACCAGCAAGGCTACATCTTGTTTTTTTATGTCAAGCTAAACAGACAGTCTGACAGTTGTAACCTGTATTATCAATTACAAAACCTTCTATCGCATTACGGTAGGTACAGTGACCTAGATATTGCAGTTTTTTATTATTTAAAAAAATCAGTAGCCATATGAATTCTACTCCCAAAAGTGACGTTGTCACTTAGGCAGCAAATACTTTATCTGGTAGATATTTTCCCGAAATCTGAACACCCTTATCGGCACTTACGGACATGCGTGCTCTACCTATCCATACCTACGTAACACGTTATTAATTTATCTGTAGCGGAGAACTAACCATCGCCCGGCATCCTCCCCCCTCTAACGTCGCCCCTTCATCCCCCGGTTTGAGGTACCTCACTGTTTAAACATTTCCAAATGAGTATGCATAAGACTGTACCTAATACATGGCCACGCGTGGTAGTGGAGACACACAACACATGGCAATACACAGTACCGAATGTAAAATCCTTTTCGCTTCTATATTTGAGTGTTTATTTAAAAACGTCTTGCTATGACAAAATCTTTTCAAGAAAAAATAAGTAGTTAGAGAGCATTAGCTGCTGTAAGTTGCTAAGAAGTTGCGTATCTCGCATACTACCTACTTGATGCTGCAGCATCGGGTCAACACTATACCAAATTTAATTTCAATCGAACTATAATCTGTGGAAGTTACTGAAATTCCTCTGTCAACTAGGAATGTGCCTATGGTCTTAAAACGGATGAAAGGATCCCGATTACGTAAGATTTAAAACAAAATAAAAGTATCGAAATCGGTCCATCCGTTTGAGAGAAAAGTAGGTACACAGTCACATAGGTCAAGCTTATAACACCCCTTTTTTATCGGGGTTCGGGGGTTAAGAACACGCTACATAAACTATGTTTTAAAACATAATTTATTGAATACAGATAATACAGATAATTAAGATTAACTGTATTAACGTTTAGAGACATTTTTGACACAATTTGTAGCTTCTTAATAAATACATTAATATTAAAGAAAACACAATTTACAGATACTATTAGGTAAATCAGATAGTTTATTAGATTTTAAACAATTTTTCGCAGTAGGTACAACACTGAAAAGCATTACTAAACAATGTTTAAACTTTACTGAAAAATGAACTCTGCTTTGGCAATGAAATTGCTAATGTCATTTGCTCTGTGATGCCATACTCTAACTAGGAAAATAAAAATTGTGTCTGAATATTAATTCCAAAATTAATAATAACACCCAATTTCCATGAAATCATATAATTACGTGACACTGACAAGTGAAAATAGAAAATCTAACGAGTTTACATACTGATGCTTCATCTGTATTTAAGTAGACGTTAGCTCACCCTGGCCCTCTAAATTACTAGCTTTAATTAAAAGCCCAGCAATTCTGTACATGACAAGTATTCCAACAACGTTCGCTATGACCTCTGATAGTGATAGCACTAACAGAACTTGCCTATTCTAAGGAAATTTACAATTTCAATTCTGAGAAGTATCTAAATAACTTGAGCGACATTTTCTTAGGCAGAGAATTCAAGCTATGAAATTTTTTATATAAATATATGCACTCTCTAAGAACGGATATATAAGTACCATTGTCTAATTTAAATTTTGGCTCAATATAAAAGAAAATTGTCAATGTGGCCATTTTTTACGAAATGTTAGTTGAAGAAAACTTATAAAGAATACATGCACGTATTGATTTGCAATAGAATATTTGCACATAATCAGAACATTTGTTAACTTTTCTATAAAGTTTAGAAGGGATTATGAACGGGCAATACTTTTGAGAGTCGCAAGGCTAAACGAGTTGCCGCGAAGTGAATGAAACGAAAAGTCAACGGCCTGGGAAATTGTTCACAACAAACAACCTTAATAACTCGGGCAAACCATTCATAGAGCGCCTTAATCTTAGTCGACTCGGCTGACGGGGGAAACGAACAATTTAATAATATGGACACGAGTAAAGTTTGGAACGCACGGACTAGAAATTGTGTAAAATGTGGCCGAGCACATTTCCATCGCCAGGGGAATTTGCACAAGGAGGAACAAGGAAGAAGCGGGGGCACCCCTTTCTCTGGGGGGTTCGGGACGTCCATCCGCCCTACATACGCACGAGGGTAGGCTGTTTACAGCGAGCCGGGCACGCACGGCGCCGAACCTCTCTGTTCTACAGAATCAGGGCTGCGAACCGGACATTCAGGGCTGCCGCAACCACAACTTTAATTATTAAAAATCTATAAGCTCACTTTCCAATTAGAGCAGCTTACGAATTCAATACTACTATAGGTGGTAGCAATGCTTAAAATGATATTTCTGACATATAATATGAAGGTTTGAGATGGAAACAAAAAGTAATATTACAATTTTATTAAATTCTAAAATGTGCAGAATTTTTGTAATTTTCGCGGGATGATTTCTTGTAATTATTGTAGCCAGTAATTACAAGAAATCATCCCGCGAAAATGTATTTTCATGAAAACACCTCAGGATGGATAGCTTAGGAGATAGTATCCGTACTAATATTATAAATGCGAAAGTTTGTATGGATGGATGTTTGTAATTCTTTCACGCAAAAACTACTGAACCGATCACCATGAAATTTTGCACACTCGTTGTCTGGGACATCAGAAAGGACATTAGGGCACCTTTCATCCAGAACGCGGACGAAGTCGCGGGCACCAGCTAGTTAGCTATAATGTACATTGAACATTGTGTTATCAATATCATTAAAGGTTTTTCTAAAATATTGGAATTGCTGCAGTGCAGGGAATGTTTTGCGTTGCGTCACATTCTGTCTTCGGTTAATCGCATTATAATAATTGAAACAACAAATTCTCCCAAATACCTATTACCTACTGACTTCACTCGCTCGTACAGCATGTCCTTAATTTAAAATTTTCGTTTAATTTTTTCTTAGCAAACGTTTGAAATATTGTATTAGGCACATTTTAATGGCTACTACAAAATGCTTAACCGATTATAGAAATGTTATTTCTAACAATTTTCTATTGTTATTGTATTTTGGCATACCTATAAAACAAGCTTGCTGAGTTATGGGAAGAGACATGCAACTGTTAAGTATTCATAGTTTTGAGTGTGAGACATGTCATTATTCTATTTATAGAAAGTCAATAATATGTATTTGTAAAATACGTGAAGTGTAATAGAAGTTTCAGTTATACGAATTCTATTGTGTTATTTCAAAATAATGTGTTTGCCTCTGTAAATGAAAAAAAGTTTGTAAAAAATTCTAAATTCATCTATTTAATATTGACTTGGGCGGCCCGCCGTTGAGTCAAAATGGAAAATCAGTGCTGAAAGATAAAGAAATGAATCTAATGAGAAAGAAATCAGTGCTGGGTGGATTGTAGGTGTGCTGGATCATAGTTGGGTAACTCAGCAAGTGTGGTTGTGTGATACTTAAGGCGATGCATTCGCGCACTGGCAAGTAAGATATTATCTAATCTAACTAATCTAACTAACATTTGGTCCAACTTAAAAGATAGGCGCGCCCGGGGTGCGCGCCTATCTTTTATAACCAACCACTGGAGCCGAGTAAACCCGATTCAGCGTCACCACCCAAGCGTGACGGTTCACTTTCTTCAGTCCTCACCAATAAACGAACCTCGAAGATGTTTTCACTTGAAAATTGTCTTCAAAGATTTAGATAAAGGATTTGAAAAAGTTTAAAAATAAAATTTAAAATATTTAAATAGTCTGTAGTAGTTTGAATTAACCCTAGCGAAGTAGTCGCCGCACTAGATGGCGTAGGGTGGCGGAGGGGCCGCGGGGTGTGTGGGTGAGATGTGCGGGATGTGAGGTAGGGGTGGGAAGCACAGCCTCCCCCGCCGCCCGCTTCCGCCCCCGCTGGCCAGGACGCGGCCGGTAACACGAGTGCGCCTATGCGAGGCATGTATCTTGGACGGGCAGATATAACAGAGAAGTAGCCCCCAGTACCCTGCTTCTAGTTGCACCACTCGTAATGTTGCTCTACATTGTTTTCATTTATTGAAGTGAAACTTCTTTACGCACGCTTGACTTGGGGAGTAAGCTGGCGAACGCGTGACGTAAGCGTTACGAAAAGTGTGATCGGGCAAGGCGAACGGTAGTTATGTGGGGGATATAAGCAAGAGACAGCAGTGCGCGCGCACATTTTCTAGATATCTGTCTAATTTTAATTCGAAAATTTATGTATCTTATTTCTCATACCATAAGCCTATTGTCTCGGTTTTACAATCAACCACAGTAATTACTGATGTATCCAATAATGAAAATGATGAATAAAAATAGAAGATCTATGCAAAAATATTAATTTACCAATGAAAACATGAAATAATTTAAATATTTGTAGAAAATTAATATATGTATATGTGTATACATGTATATATTGTACACACACATATATATATATATACAGATGGAGGTCTATACATACAGATGGAGCGAAAGAAGTTTCACTTCAGTCGTGTGGTCATAAGCACACTCGTTTTTATATTTTACACCAAATCCCTACTAATATTATAAACTAGGGCCGCGCCCGCGACTTCGTCCGCGCCTATCCTGTGTCCCATATGTCTAAATGTTGATCTACCAAGTTTCATGAAAATCAGATAATTTGTTTAAGAGTTATGGAGGAACATACATACATACATATATACACTCAAAGATTTAATATTAGTATTGATGTGAAACTAGCTCTGTGTCTGTCTTTTACTTTAACTATGCAGACGATCATCATTAAATTTTGTATTCATATTGTCAGGGATTCACATAAGGTACCTTTGATCCAGAAAAATATCAGAGGATCATCTAAACAATGTAATTAAATCGTAAACGAACAATGTCTGTACATTAAATTTGTATTACTATGGTCAAAAAATAGTTTTAAGAATTACAGTAAATGACTTAGAATTTTTTTAATTTTTAAATGACTGGCCTAACATATTGGTATATAGTTAATTGGTCAATTGATCTTGTCGTGAAAGGTCCAAAAGGAACTGAGGAACTGAAACGATGATTTTTTTACGAAATAAGAAAAAACGTTTTCGCACTAGGTATTATTATTTATTTAATCGAAATCAACAACCAACAGCACATCAAAATTTACTAAGTCACATACGTAAGTTATACAAACGTATAACACATTATTATTCTAATATAACACATTTCATAATAGTAATATTATAGTTAGACATAGAATTAATAAAGTATATAATTTTTCTAAAGTTCAAAATCTGAAAAAAATCAGATTTAAATTCATTAATAGCTTCATTTATAATTTGATCTGTTCTTATGACAATAAAATAAAATAAATCAGACTAAGTAGAGCATATTATGTCGCATACCAAGCTATTTTACATGTGCGCGGACTATAGCTGCCCGCCCTACGTATCGGTAGGTAGGGCAGTCGAAATAGGTTTCCAACGGCGACGCTGAATACATTTTATAAGGCTCGTGTGCTGCTTCCAAATAGGAACACTCAGGCTTAAATCACGTTCGATTTTTAAAAAGGGGAAAGTGGTTTGTTCCTTTTCTGTTTTAGCGATCAATTTTCTTTTTCCTGTTTCGAGCCGGTTTGGTTTTAGAATTTAGGACGATATTTCGGTCTTGTAAATTTTACACAAACAATCGAACAAATCAGTCTTCAAGTTACAATCCACCCAAAAATTGTCCAAACACAGAAATATCGTAAAGAATTGACAAAAGGATACTTTTTTATTCTGAATTTATATTTTTTTAAAGCTTTCGATTGAATCATATGACAAATTTCTCAAAGGACTAAACTTTATTTATACTTGCCCAAGTAAACACGTAGCAGTAGGTACATAATTAATCTTAAATATATATATATATATCTAGCTATATCCAGCAGCTTCTCTCATTTGAAGGTTTTCGTGAAAGCGCAGTGTCTTTATAAGAAATTTAGTGAAATTAGGTACGAGCAAAATTTATTTTGTTTTAAACGGGTAAAGTTTGGTCTTACGTCTTACTTTAGCACATTCTGTGGCCTATTTCAATCATTAATAAATAATATTATCGTAATAAATAAGTTACATATTTCTTATTATTAGTTAAGCAGTATTTTTTAACACCGTTTGCCTACGTCTTTTATATCATCCATTTTATATATGTAAGCAAAGCAATCTTAATGAAACAGTGGAGAAACTCTAAAATTATATAGAATTAGAAATTGTATACGATATTACGGATACTATTAAAAGTGATATCTTAAAGTTTATTTTAATTGTTATTGTTGTTATTTTTTTTGTATTACAGTACAGTGGTTAATTGTGGTATAAGAAAATATTAAGGTTTTTTTTTTAATTATATATATTATAATTTTATTTTTAAAATTATTATTTTCATTAGAAGTATTAGTAGTCGTGCATTATTTTCGTTATCGCACATAATTTGCATTTTCAAATAGGAGTATTTGCTTCAATGTTACAAACTGAAACGATAATAACATGTGGCAAATTATTTATAATGTAGTTATTTTGGTAATTTTGGTATTTTTGTTATTTACGTAAGGTAGAAAAATCTGTAAACTACTTACCTCTGTAATAACACAAGTAAAAATATTAAAAAGAGTGTAAACTTTTCTGTAACTTTTAGATTCAGTTCCCTTAACAAACCATGATTGAGGTTTATTAAACCTTCTCACTAATTATCATAGTATTTCGAACTTAAGTTGTTCAAAAAATAAAAGAACATCATAACTAATTTTGCTTGTCGAAAAGAACTCGATAGCGTTTCGCCCTTAAGTAAGTAATCACAAAAATAATACTCGGTCTCGTCTCGTTCTTCTAATATTGCTCGGCCAGCAATTATTGCTTTATTTGAGACTTCGACAATTACGTACTATTGCACTAAAATTAAAATTCACCATTCACCAGATATTTGTCAGGACTATTAATAAAATGGGGATAATTCGTCACGAAAATGCACTGATACTGAGTGATAGAAATGAATGTGTTTCGTCATCTGTATCATCTGAAATGAACGAGCATAATCGCGCTTATTTAAATCCAAATAATCACATCTTCTCACGAATACGTCCGTTCTGTTTTTAATGATCCTGTCACAAATGAAGGGACTCTTCGGGTGTTTGGTGTATACATATTATCCATACAGTAATAGTTGTATTGTTGCTTTATTTCGTATTGTATTAAACTAACAAAATTTCCTAACAGTTAACAGTAGGTACTTTCAGCTTTCACGTATGACATAAGTAGGAAGCCAGAAGTTTTCGTTCAAGTTCCAATTTGTTTCCTTGAGCACTAAAATTTAAGTACTGAAACAAATCTAATTAATTAATTAATTAATCTAATTAATTAAGTAAAAGGTCAATGATGTGATTAATAAGGATAAGATATAAAAACCAGGCAAGGTTGTTCTTCGGCTAATCTAAAAGGTATACCTATAAAGCGAGAAAAGTATCACAATAGTTTGGGACTAAATTTTTTAGTTTATGATTTTCTGGTGAACACAGATATTTATATACTTTGATGTGAGTACATCAAAGTATATAAATATATGTAGTGCTAGAGTAGCAGCTATTTGAGTCTTAAAACATAAATTGAAATAAATAATACAAATTTATGAATTATTTTCTTTATTTTACACCTACGTTAACGTTATGCTTTTAATGCATTAGCAAAGTTTAACTTTGAAGCACTACTGAAAGTATTAGTTATATTCCCTTTATAAATGAAGACGAGCATTATCAATACTAATAATAAATTTGTAAGTGTAGGTATTTTATGTATGTATGTTCCTCCATAACTCTTAAACGAATTAACTGATTTTCATAAAACTTGGTAGATAAACATTTAGACGTACGGGACACAGCTACTTTTTTCACGCGGACGAAGTGGCGGGCGCCAGCTAGTCTATAATAAAAATGGGATGGTCTCCCATTACACAGCTAATTCAGGTAACATGTTACGTTGAATAAGAATAAAATACAAACTATAAATTTACATTCTAACTACCTTTTTCATTTAATTATTTTTGTCCCTTAAATTTTTCTCTTTTCCGGTCGGCAGCACTCTCAGTGCTTCCCCTAGGTGTCACCATTAAAACTAGACACTCATTCTGTCGTTGCAAAGAGCATGAATGATTTCTATATTCTCTGTTAAAAATAACTTTCTTTTATTGTTAATTTTTAAATATTAGGTTTGCTCCTGGCCAGCATCTAGCCGTGCAGGAAAAACGAGGCCGACGATGGAGGGAGCTAACCCAGAAAATGCCTATTCACTGGAACTTTAATAAGATTTGGGTTATATGAGCTCGGAAACACGCCGAAAGCGCGTATTGTGAGACTGTTTAAAACGTTTGGTACGAAAAAGAGGAACTTTAACAAGATGAGGATGGTAACCCACTATACGTCTGGAAGAAAGGAGTAGGCATGCATGGCTCATGCAGCTCCTGAGCACACTCTCCGAAGTATGCCTTGTAGAAGACACACAGACAGGCGATTTTGCGAGTGCGGCAAGTTGGTATTTGGTATTTGGCTGAGCCATCCCAAAGGTAGGAGTAATACTCCATTAAAGATTTATCTAAATCTAAACAAGTAAATAAAATTAAAGTGTCTATTTTTTTTTTGTTATATGAAAATATGTAATTGCTTTTTACTAATAAAAATTTTTTTTTAAGATATTTCTCTGTTTGTCTGTTTGTTCCGGCTAATCACTGAAACGACTGGACTGTATTAATAAAACTTCACTGGCATTTAGAAAAATAAAAAATATAATATATGTATGTATTAAGCAGTGCCCAGTACCGCGTGCGCCCCACGCGCACACCGCATAAAGAATTTAATAACTGAACACAAATTTACAACTAATAAGAAATAATGAATGAATATTAATTACTTATTAATTTACAAATCAATAGGACAATAGGACCGGAGAAATGGAATTTTTACCAATTTAGAGATCAAGTAAGATTTGCAATATTGCAATAGGGAATTATTTTTTATTGAAGACCAACGTATTGAACTGTTAGTAAAAAAATACACTTTCCAATATGGCATATAGGACGTGACAAAAATTTCTCAAAAAAATGTTTGTTTTTCATAGCAAACTAACGATTTTGCTTTTTTAATCGCACGTGTTTGTTGTGTGGCCCTCCATCCCTGTGGTCCCTATTTTATAATGATTGTATTTTGTTGTTTGCCAACAAGTAAGAGTGTGTAGGCGTAGGCGATAGCAAAATGTACAAATTAAATGAACCCTAGTCTAAATATAATTGAAAGAGTATCATTGATTAGAAGGTAAAAATTGTTTTGACTACTAAGCTTATTTATAAATTTAAGTAAGCTTTTTGCAGCATTACCCAAGTTTCCAAGATTTTGTATTCAAGACTTCTTAGAATAATTAGTTAACCAAAAACTAAGTAAAATGTTAATTATGTTTAAAAGGCTAAAAGGGAAATCGCTTATTTTAACTAACTTCTCTTTAAGTTACATTAGAGTAGTATAATAATAATATCACAAAAAATTACATTGTCTTCTTAATTTTATTGTAGCAGTAAATTTGTGGGTATATTGCTAGATTTTCATATAGGTAAGTAATAGTCATGTGTCTACAAAATGTTGTATGAAGATTAGAGGGTATAAATTGTAAATTTATCGGGCATATCGGCTTGTCTCATAAAGAGTAATAACGAGCCATCCGCAATAAAGAGCGTCAGGATCGGGCGTGCGTTCCGAAAGGCAAATCTCTAAATTCAATTAAGGGGCGCGCATTTTTCGGACACAGGCGTCCGGACCGAGCGAGCCTACAGCCCTTCCGCCGCGGGCTTTCGCCCCCACATTGGAAATTTTCTCTCGAAAATTGAAGATATTTCGTGCCTGCCTCCCCGGGGGCGACTCGTTTCTCGACACTTATGGTCCGCGTCCTCCGGGTGTGCAGGAGGCTTTTTACATAAAGTCCACACGTATAGGTATCGATCGAGGGCGGCCGGACAGGGTGTACGCAGATGACGGCGCCCGCTACCCCTCTGACCCCCTTGCTGCCCCCTTTCATTATGTAAGTGCGTAACGCGTGCTCGCGCGGACCTGATTAGGGAGCCTCTTTTTTAACTGACCCCCTCACTTGGTCTGCCGATTAAACTTAATTTGAGAGCATCCTGTAAGTCACGATTACGTTCCACTGGCTGATCCGCTCGCAAATCTCTTGAAATACTGCGCGGAGTTCATTTTATACTTCCAACTGAACCAACTGCCACAACTAATCTATAACTTTACAATGTACTCGTACAAAAATATCAAATTGAATTATTTAGGTGGCTAAGTTTTATCGTACCCGTGAAATGTCCAACCGGTAACAAGCCCGCAAAGGGAAGTGGTTCTTGAGTTTTCCCAAATCCCAACAGAGCATCATTTCCACCGGACGATTCTTAAAAGAACCCAAAAAGTTGTTCAATACGATGAAAGGGGTATCTGCATTAAGAATTCTAAAATACGAATTGTACAAGAAAAGCAAAGTCTTGTTTTAAACGAAAGATCGAAGCTTATCGAACTTTTCCAACGAACGGACACCGAGAAATATTTCAATATATATGTTTGACGCATCTCTTTCATTTATATTTTAGGATTCCGAACAACGAATGCTTGGAGTATTCAGTGTACAATGTGTTATTTATTTATGTTTTTCTAGGCAATGAATATTCATCTGTTAAATATTGTAATAACAATTTAAGTAGTTACTTACGCATAAATTTTTCAGTGTGAACTTACTGAATATAGATATCCGTCAATGCGCGGCCCTTGAAAAAAAATCTCGTTAATTAATTCGTTGTTGTTATTCCTCGAAATTTTATAAGATACTTAACACTGGCATATATATTTTAACAAGTACCCGTCTCCGTGCAAACGCCCATTAAAAGCTCAACGTAATTAAGATTTAGCAAGTGTAATCCAAGGATTTGGAGAAAGTACTCGTAGTTTTATTAACTACTTAACAAAAACATCGTTTCTTGTTCTGCTACAATTTTTACCATCCATAATTATATTATAGCGTCTACATAATATATACGAGTACCTACAATATAAATATCGAAGTTTATACATTATGAACAATCTGAAACAAAGTCTCATAATGATAACTTCTAAACAACTAAGCGGACAAATAGACAGCCAGAATGATAAACTAAATTTCTAAATGTAACATAAATTTTCCCGGCTTTTGTTGCAATGTAAACCTCCAGTGGTCAAATTAGCGGCGGAATTTTAACGTGTAAAAGTCTGATTGTACAAGGGTTAAATTGCTTCAACATCAAAATGTACTACATTCCTTTGTCAAAATGTTTTCACGGCCTTAATGATCATATGCCAGAATACTGTAACGCTAAAATGTGCAATCGCCTTAAAGTGAAAGTGGCAATACATCCCACCGATCGATTGTTCCTATGACAAAATACTTTATTCTATCTATTTCTATCGAAAATGTATATAGCACGACATTCACCATACAGATTAATTTACAAATGTTATGGAATTACATGGTGCCCGCGACTTCGTCCGCGTTGAAAAAGCAATACATCGCCTGACGTCGTTACTGCTATTATACTTATGCAGGAGTTTCCTTAATTTTAGATAATCCCTCGGGAGCAGTACTTTCTTTCTGGATGAAAGGTACCCTATGTCCTTTCTGGTGTCCTAGACAACGTGTATACAAAATTTCATGGTGATCGGTTCAGTAGTTTTTGCGTGAAAGAGTTACAAACATCCATACAAACTTTCGCATTTATAATATTAGTACGGATTTATGTTATTTAGTTATAGCCTGATTATAGTATAGCACTGACTAAAAAACCAGAGAAACAGACAAAGGAGAAAGCGACTTTATTCTATAAATTTTAAAAGAAAAACTAATAATGTTAATAAAAAAAACTAAAGAACAATGTAACCACTCTATTGAATTTCCTATTCTAACAGCGCCCGAGCTCGGGGCGTAAATAGGTATAGGAAAATTGTGTAGATTCTAAGATTAAACATTTTTAGGTGATGTAATACTGCATGCCGTTCAATTAATTTCCCATGTAATATTTTGATATTGTTTTTTAATGATGTTTGAAGTAAAGTAGGTATCCTGTTTGTGTTTTATTACACAAAGAAAATAGATAAATGTTTCACTTGAAATAATAAGTTACAGTAGGTATTATGGAAGTGGAAGACATAAAAGTTGAAGTTGAGCACATGATTTTGATATACTATTTGATCAAGGGACATTTCTCACTATTGAGTTAAGTATTATTATATTATAGTCATCCTGATAGAATGTAATTAAGAAATTTTAACTAAAAAAGAAATTATTACCTACATTATTCATTAAATAAAAAATATGTTTTATTGGATCACAATATTAAAAACTATATTGTCTTATTGTATGCTTATATTTCTTAGGAAATCATACGGATGCTAAAGTAGGAACTATAAAGATCCTTTTCGATAAATTCGATATTCACTAAATAAATTAATATTGACGATTTCAACAGAAATTTAAATTCATCTGGCATTTGTCCAAATGATTATATACTTGCATTATCTAAGTAGGTACTCTAAAGAAAATTAATTTTTGTCTTCTAAGTGCCTACAATTTAGTGCCTACAAATTCTAGAAACTTTAATTTTATTGCATAGTTAGTTATATTAATATACCTTAACTTACGTAATTTAATGATCATTATGTTGTGCTTCAATTTAACTTCATCGTAATAACTTCGCGATCTGAAAGGGTTGTTAAAACTTTTAATCAGTACTAAACTGCTTCACTTCTTCGAAGAGTTACATGCACGTATAGTAGCATGTATGTACACCGTTGTTCTACATTTTCATATTTTTTACAATATGATACACTAGCTGGTGCTCGCGACTTCGTCCGCGTGGAATAGTTATTTTGGGAATCATTTGGGTATCTCGAACGGTTTTCGCAGCGCACGCAACGGAAGCCCTCAAAGATGAATAATTTTCCCCGTTTTTTTCCACATTTTCGACAGTTTCTTCGCTCCTATTAGTCGCAACGTGATGTTATATGACCTAAAGCCTTCCTCGATAAATGATCTATCCAACACAAAAATAATTTTTCAATTCGAACCAGTAGTTCCTGGGATAAGCGCGTTCAAACAAACAAACAAACAAACTCTTCAGCTTTATAATATTAGTATAGATTAAAACTCTATGATCAGATCATGTATTCACTTATAACTATTTCTTTAATTATACGCCTGCTGTTAATTGTGCTATTGTTGACTATGTAATTTTATACCAAATTGGGTGGGTACCCACGATGGATTCCTTTTGTATAAAAAGTGTGCCCTTTACAGTTTTTTATATACATCTACCAAAAACTGTTGATCATCCTATGTGTCTTTTTGCCGATGACATCATAATGGTGATAAAATGCAAAATGCAAATGTGATAAATGGTGATAAAGATTATAAACCTACTGGTTAAATAAAAATAATTTAAAAATTAATTTAATAAAAACAAATGTCATGCATTTTAGTCAGAGTATACGCGATAAACTAGGTATATCTACATATGTCTACATCCTTCACTTTTTTTATATATGAAGTTGTAGTACCTAGTGTCAGGTGGTAAACAGTGAACCACTAAAAGTTGTAAGGTTGTAAAGTTGTAAAACCACTAAAACCTATATGTAAAATCGAATCCTACTTTATTTAGACGAGTTTCAGAGAACAATAGCTTTTAGCTTTGTGTATTCGCACAGCACACACAGCGCTACTCTAATTCACAAAAGTGTTTTTAACAAGATTCTGAACAATATTGAGCAGCTCATTATTAATAAACTAGTGGATAAATGTTACTATGATTTAAAAGACATGTCTGATAACTTAGTGGATGGTAGTGATTTAGTTATTTTGTTATGTAGTGTTCTCAAAATATTTGCACACCCCAAAGGGTAGAATGTAACGAGCCTCATTTATTATAAAACTATTGTAATAACGTATATTCAGCAAATAAATTATTATTAAACATTAAATATAATTTGTAGCAAACGTCATCTGTACGATAGAGCGAGAACTTTTAATGCCTATTTTCAAAATCTTATTAAGAGGGGTTACAAGTTATCACAGAAACCGACTAGATGGCAGCATTTGCTATTCGCTAGATAAAATAAACAATTTTCATAAGTACTGTACGTTTATTTATACAAAATCAAAACTCAGTAAAATTTAAATGTCTTTCCAGCAAAATTTTTGCTGTTGTCCGGGATTTCGTCAGAGTATTTGAATTTACTAGCTTACTTACGTAACTTTATAAAATATAGCCGTACGTAACTTTATATAATTTATTAAGTCTTTATTTAACTACGAACTCTTTGCATGTTTACTTTGCAAAATTTACTACATAATAACTACATATTCATTAAAATATATTATAGAGCCACACCAGAGCAACCATACTAACATTGTAAGGCTATTTCTATGCTTTAATTTATTATTTAGACAATATAGTGTACACTTTCGAATGCGGTAAAATAAAACGGGGAAATAATTATATAATAATTATAATTATATTAATTATATAATCACCAAATACCATACAAATTGACCAATAACTTTTTAGCAACACACTTTTATGTTTTGATAGGTTTTGTTGCGATAGGTGTTTTGCAGGAGCACCTGTTGCAGCAGCCGCTCCTGAAATTAGTCGTGGGATTCCACGTCTATTTCATCATTGTGCCAAGGATAATCATTGGACGATTCCGATGCCTCCTGCAAACATAATATATGTTACTCAATGATGATGTATGTATGGATGTTTGTAACTCTTTCATGCAAAAACTACTGAACCGATCAACATGAAATTTTGCATACACGTTGTCTGGGACACCAGAAACCAGTTAGCCCAATCGGGTTGTCATTTAACCCGGGAATAATTAGGGACCACAATTTTATTGTTCTAACCTTTAGGAGGGGTCAATAGTAGTGTAAATTCAAAATCGCGACTGAATTCCGTGCCTGCGTCAGCCGCCATCTTGAATTTAAGGGAAAATCGTTTTTGCTTAATATCTCTGCCATTTTCAACTTTACAACAAAAATGGTAATGACTTATGTTGTTGCAAATGCGATTTCCTACAACTTCTTCTTTGCAAATTTTATCGTGCGATCGATATTTTTGAAGTTAAGGGGAAAAATAGTGAAAGTAAAATTATTGAATTATCTCGTTAGTTATTGATTCTACGACATAAATGTACATAAACAAAGTTGGAAAGAATTATATTTCTTACAGGTTTGATCTTGACGATTTTTCGTTTTGAGCTGTTGAACTGTGTTTTCCAATTCCTTTTTAAGGTTCAATATCTCGCCATTTTTCTCACAAATAATCTGAAACCACAAGTTGAATGGACTCACTTTTTTGCTACTGTTGTTTGATAAGTTATAGCCATTTTCGTAAAAATGACCATATAAACCACTACGTGGTTACACCTAAAACAACTTAAGAAATAGACGACTTTTGGCTCATTTGCCGTCTTAGTATATGGATTTTCCTACCTGTTCTTTATCTTTAACTGTTTTTGTTAATTTTTTTTGTCTTCGGCTAGTTGAAAGACAGTCAGTTTATGTTCAGCTATGGCTGCTATGGCATCCTGTAAAGATACAAATAACAGTACGCATCAAAACATTTTACTAATTTTTAATTAATAAATTTGGTTTAAATTAAAAAAAGAAATGTCAGCCGTAGACGTCACCCAAAATGTCAGAAAAATGTTCTTATGAAGTATTTTATATAGGAAATTATTTTTAACAATTAACAACAGCGCCATCTAACGTCGAGCAATTGTATTTCTTGGGTGACGCTGACGTCATCTCGCGAGTTCAATGGTTTTTTATCCCCACACAAAATTCTCCATACTTCAAAAGAAATGACAAATAACTTACATTGCGTGACTTCAAACTATTATTTTTTTCGGTCAGTCTTTGATTTGCTTTCTAATTCTGCATTTGACTTTAACACGACGTTCAACCTGAAATAAGAGGCAATTTTCTCTTGTTATAGAAACATGAATTTGGAAGAAAAAAAGGAATATAATTTTGAGAGCGGAGTTCGGCTTGATTTAGTGAAAATGTTACTGACTGTATTACCCACGGTGTTTTTGATAGATGATTTAAAATTAATTTAAAAGTGGATTTATGTTAATGCGTTTGCGAAATGAGATAGGGAGTTACACTATATTTCTCTATTTCTTATAAATAGAGAAATATAGTGTTTTGTATTATTGATGAAGTATAGTGTAGAAGATTTTTTTATAAGAAGAAGCAGTTTTTTTACCTTTTTTCGGCCAACATTATTGGTTTGAAAAAAAAAAAAACATTATCAAAATCCAATTTAAGCACCGTGTAGAGAATGTTTTGCAGTTTACAAAACCCTACTTTAATTTTCCGTGCGACCATTATTGCCTGAATAATCAATTATCAAATGAACGTCTAAAATGACTTTTTTGCTTTGATCAACAATAACTTATAGACAAATCATCGTACAGGGGGGCTCAAATTGTAGGAAATTAAATTCTTTATAAGAGCTTTATAGTGCCTCTACTGAAAATTATTCAAATCAAGTCATTTATTTGTCTCTGGACAAATGACATTGGTTTTACAATTATTAAATAAGTTGACTTAAATTTTAAATCAGACCAATTATTAAAAAGTTATCTTACATTTTTCTTCTAATATTGAAATAGTATTTTGAGATTTCTGAGTTTGTTGTTCCTGTTTTATGAGGTCTTCTGTCAGTGATTTTCCTTCCTGAGTAGACTTTTCTATAGCTAAAGAAAGTGCTCCATTATCTGTTTGGCATTTAGACACAGTCTCGTTTAATTTCATGACTGAAATAGAAATATATAATTAGCTCCAGTATAACACTATAACACTGGCAAAACACTGCAAAATTACACGATCGAAAGTAGCAACCAAAGGCATTAAATATCTATAGTAAACAACCGACTACTAATTTGGTTAATCCAGCCAAGCAACACAACCAACTAACGAGTCCTACCTACATGAGGGCCGATTTGGACCTACAAAAATATTTTAATTTTGCGTATCAGATTGACTTTGAGGGAGTGATTGTTTTGTTTGAAAAGCCTATCCATAAACATCGATGATATAGGATAATAGATATTGTTCATGTATACGAGATTCGACACTTACTTGTTTATTATTACAGACGGGTACCTATCCCTTATTTCGTCATCAATTCTCCCGGACAATTTTTCACGTTCCGTTTGATTAATAATCAGTTTCTCATTGTCTTGTTTCTTAGTTTCTTGTATTATTTGTATTTGAGACTGTAAATCGCAGCGTGTTACTTCTTTCTTGCTTGATTCACAAACGTCAAACTTGTCAAGAATATGTCGAACAAACTTCAAACTTCTTAAACAACGAACCTCAGACCAATCTATATTAATAATTTCGTCAAGGGGTACGGTAGACTCGATTGAAACCTTACCTGAATAATAAAACATAAAAAAATAAAGATTTCGAGTCGACAACATATATCCGCAAAATTCGGATTGTCGAGTATTTTGTTAAATTCTAATGATGCTGACAGACAAATCGCAGTCGCCAAGTCGCCATATTGACCGCCCTAGCGAAACGTCACTGACACCGGATCAGTGTTGCCACCTCTCTATAACCAATGAGAGCAAAAAGCGCTAGATTCCGTTAGCTACATACTTATATTTTATAGAAAAATAAAAGAATAAAAAAAAATTAAAGATTTTTATAAATAAAACACCATAAATAACAATTTAAAAAATAATAATGGTAGGACTTCCATTTTATTTTGTATTTAAAATAACACTTTACAATTACATAGTGTCAAAGGCAAGAAACACAATAGCTACAGGCTGGGTAGATCGATCTTAACAATGAATCAAGCAAATAAAGTGACAATGTAATTTGAGTGTAATGATTCAAACAGCATACCATTCTAAATTCGACGTCATGATAAAAATATTATATTTAGTAAAAGGACTGAGAATATTTACTCTAGGTGGGGAACATCCAAATAGGGTTCCAAAATAAATCAGTGTTGCCGCTTACTTTGGTTATGAAAAACCGCGCTATATTTTCCGCTAGGAGTTGTTCTCAAATTTGAAGCGCTAAATAACATAATTAAGCGCTTGATCTGATTCCGTAAGTGCTAAGGTGGCAGCACTGGACCGGATGACATCTTGAGTAGGTAGTTAATAAACTTTTCATATTTTCATTTCATACGTTTCATACTTTCCGTATATATTATAAGTTAGTCTATGATACTAGCGCACATACGCCTCGCCACTCAACACGTCGCGCCATTCATTTTAATGGATATCTTGTACGACAGACGAGAGTTAGACCAAATGTTTGTTAGAGAAATTTTATCCGGAATAATAATCCTATCGATTAGTATAATAAAATAGCGAGTGTTTGTTTTTTTTTAAATTTTAGTTGGTTCGAGTCCCGGGCGAGTCAAGCGAGTTTTAGAAAATCTTTGAATGCAGTTTTGTTTCTTTTTAAAAATATAGGAATGTCTCCTTTATGTAAAACGAGGCATCTTAAGGATTTAAGGTAGTTTCCCTCCAGGGCCCGACTTATTTTTCCACCCATAGTAGATATTAATTTATACAGGCTTCTACTTAAAAACGTTTATTGTAAAACGATTTTTCTGTTAATAAACATTTAATTTTGTTTTTTATATCTGCATATCTGCCGATATGCGCTCTGGCTCACATTGCAGGCTTATAGCTATAGCTTATAGCCAGTTATAGCACTTAACTTTCACGTTGCACATTCTATCTATTCTACCTATTATTAAAATAGGTAATTTTTTAATGAAATAATTTTACAAGCACCAGGCTCGTAAAAATATTTTTCAATAATTTCTTTTTTGAAATTAGGTTAATTTATTGCCTCTACCCTTCAGCCAGGTCTGCGGTTATGTAAAGTCACGGTAAGAAAAGGTTCGTCACCTTAAAGTCGACATTTGCTTGCACCAGGGCAATTATCAGTCATACCAACATACAAGGATATTATTAGTTCAATTTCTTTGCATATTGCATTTGCATCTTTCCAATTTCTAACAAAACAGAATTTTGCATTGACGTTTGCAATAGTTGATTGACAGGTTAACTAATAAGGATGTATAACTAATAAGATGTAAATGTTTTGCCATCGGAAACTACGACTAATCCCGAAATCAATTATGATAATTAAATAATAATAAAATTGACGTGTTTATGTCCGTATTTATTATTTTATATTGTTTTTTAAAGAAATAAAATGAATAGTACTACTAATTATGGTAAAATTTATTTAGGTAAATAAACAAAACTATATAAAAACGAGTATATCCGCCATACGCATCAATCACAAATATTATGAATCGCTCAAATATTATGAAGTTTGTATTTAGTTGTCAAATATTATAAAGTTTCTCATTTTATATTTAAAGTAACTCAAATGAATGTTTGTTATTAGTTGCTATTTTGTTGATTTCTCGTCACTCGCAGTCAGTCGCAACACTTAGTAATACAATGACGTAAATTGATTATATTTTACACCTAAAATTTTAATTTACAGTCACTCGATTAAATACTAGGTACTCTAAAATTAATAAGGATTAAATTTTAGTCTCTACAATATGGTCGTACAAAAATTTTGCTTTTAAGAACTGGTAAGAAAACTCATGGCTTTTCTTTTTACATAAATTGGTACAATTATTTACCACATAATCAGTTATCAATTCCGAGAGCTCCATCATTTACTTAATGCTTGAATAGCCTTTTGAATATAATTTCTGATTTACTCCATTTAATTTCCAGATAGATGCCAGAAAACACTTCGTTCTCCCTATCTGGCCCCCTATCTCGAGTAACTTGTTTGGGTGGGAGGATCTTTCTATCTGCTTAAAAGGCGATTTAAATCATCTAGCATTAAATGAATAACTGTTACTTTTTATCCCGAAAAAAAAATTCGTCAAATCTACACCAAAAAGACATAACCATAATTACTATGTTTTGTCTTTTTATTCGTATACAAAGAAATTTTCTATGTGATTGACATATATTCTTTTGAGTACATAACGTTTACCTCTTCTTCATATTAATCATAAATCTGAAAAAATATCTCCGCAATTGTGTTTTGTGAACAAGCCCAGCAATTAATTACTCTAACAATCGCCTCAACCTTGTAAATTGAATCTCGTTTAATCAAATGTCGTCGGTCGCATTAATTTAACAAAAATATGATTCCACACCGAGGGAACTCTCATTCTACGCGTCAACCACAGAATACCTACGCCTTCGCTCCGTTTAATAAGTTTTGCTGTGTAGTATGAGAAATGTTTTTCATCAACTTTCTAGTTGGTATAAATACTTGAATATTTATTTACTTATTTATTTATTTATTACAACAATAGCTCAACATAACCGCCCTGCCTAGGTGTCACAATAACGGGAATTACCCGTTATTTCGAATACGAATACGAAAAAAAATACAAAAAGGTTTTTTTTTCATGTTAAGGTCGACAGACACGCTGACAGTCCACTCTAGTACTATTTAATCTTAGGCCGCAGGTGCTAAAAATGCGCTGCCGACCATAGTGGTATTGGGATAGGTAGGAAATGGGCTCTGGCATCTCTTGCTGACAACAGCACACATTGTAGTATATATGACACTAACAGGAAAACATCTTCATCCACTTGTCTATATAGGGGTCTATCCTTTTTTCCCACTTTATTTGTATCTGTACTTGGTGGTTTGTTATTTCTGATCTTCCTGGAGGTGAGATTCCAGGAAACTAGACCTCGTTTCAATCTAAACTAAAATAATTGTAAGTTCATTCCTTCTTTCTGTGTGATTCTATTCTATTTTTACTGTTTCTGTAGTTATTATCTTGAATAAATAACACTAAGTTCTCTTTCTTTCATTACATTACAACAATATCAAATTTCATTTCTACTGACTTAAATATTGTTTTAACACATAATATTGTTTTCAAAGTCAACATATAAAACTGCGAGCGTCTGCAGGAAAGAAACAGGTTTTATTAAAAGAGCAGTGCTCTTTATAAATTATATTTTATATTTTACTATCTGCTGCCCGCGACTTCGCCCGTGTAACTTTGTAACGTTGTATTAGTAAGGATAAATATAAAAATATCTCGCGTCAGAGACATCTGTTAATTTAAATTAATAACATTACGTAAGTAGGTAAGTCTCTTTCTGCAGCCTTTTACCAGATGTCGCCTTCATTTTTAATTAAATGGTTGTTTAATACTTACAACTTTGCCTGCGTAACTTTGTAAATTATTATACAAAAACCTTACTCGAGAACCACTCTATCCATTGGTGAAAACTGCATTAAAATTCGTTGCGTAGTTTTAAATATCTAAGCATACATAGGAACAGACAGACAGACAGACAGATAGCGAGAAGCGACTTTGTTTTGTACCTACTAGGTATGATGAGTGATGACGAGAGCCGACGTATTCAATAAATTTCTTAATATTTTCTGATTCTTTCTTTTTTCTTTTCTTAATATCTTTTATAGCAAGAAATCGTGTTTCACTTCGAAGAAACGGTCTTTATCTTTTCCAGTTTTGCAAAAATGTAAATATTTCCCGTGCAGTGCAGTATTACCTAAGTACGGCTACTGTGAAATATTATTCTTAGTAATAACACTAATTGATAGTTACCCGAGCGGCTGCGTAATGAAGGTCGGGAAGATTGCCGCTTATGGGATGACCAAACCGTTTGACCGACCCTCACCTAATTGTATTGCCACTTTTAATTGTTTCAACATCCCTCTGACGGCATGCAGCGATTTGATTCTTTCATTAAACAAAATGTTAATAAAAAACAATAGCGAAGACTGTGCGATTCATTCAGAAGCGTAATACAGTTTTCTAGAATATTAGTAGTAAGTTAACACTACTATTCATACCCTTACCAGTGTAAGGGTATTCAGTCTGTATGGGACAGGCAGCATTTAGAAGTACATAGTTCGTTTGTAGATTATTTTATAAGACTCGTTTTTAGAGAGAAACTTTTTCTTTTATAAATGTCGTCAAATAAATCTAAACTATTTTTAGTTATACAGTATTAATCAGAATTAATTATATTTAGTCACGTCACGTAGTCACAGAAAAGAATAGTTTCACGTAGCACGTCACGTAGCAACAGAAAAGAATCATATAATAGGGTACCTACATGAATACGCAGAATTGTTCTTTTTGGTTAAAATTCAATTTATGAAGCACAAAAAACTTGCATGCCTATAAAACTTGATGTATAAATAAATATTTTTTAAATGTCTGCGGAACTCTACGGGCTACTGTGACGGCTGTAGTCTACGGACCACGGAAATCTTCTTAATTGTATAAAAGGCGATGTGTGTATGTAGGTATGTATGTCTCCTAAAAACTCCAAAACCGCTGTGCCGATTTTGATGAAACTTTCAGACAATCTTCAGATTAGTCCAGCGGGTGTTCCTGTGAAGTTTGGTAGCGATTGGAGCGAAGTCGCGGGTAAATGCTAGTTAGATATAATACTGCTGGGCTGACGCAAACATACTGTTATTCGTTATTCCTAAAGTCGCGTATTTGAATAAATAACATCGATTCTATGTTTACACATAAAAAATAACACCAAATGCTTGTGAAATAGGTACGCATTAAAATTAAAAGCATGATTCACAAAATTAAGTTGACAGAGGCGCTGTCTGTCTACTTATTTTTAATAAGTTGTGTCGAGTCGCAGCTTTGTTTTGTGCTTTTAATTTGTTAATTATTTACTTAGACGCCCTTTCATAAAACGTTTATTTAAAGCTTATAAAGTAGAAGTAAAAGCCATAGTTGGGGACGCGATCATGTAAGGCTGCCATGACAGATGACAGAGGCCAGTCAGATGGAGGTTCCTGACCCGGACGGCCTTTTCATATTTGAAAAGACAATATAAATAAACTTTCTTTATTAGTGACCACAGGAATTATGCCATTTTATTTATACTTAACTGGACAACATATTGTGCGCATAAAGATCACAATCCTTACTGTCCGCAAAGGGATCTTCTAAAATAAAATAAAAAACTGACACCTGGCCAAAGTGTTATATATATATAGCAATATAATGATATTGCTTACATATTTTTTAATTTTTCAACGCGGACGGAGTCGCGGTCACCAGCTAGTAGGAAATAATTGAACATAAGGGTTAGGTTCCACTTTCAACTGTTTTTTAATAATTTTCAATACCTACATATATAGAGCTCGTTGGATGAGTCGTTAGGGTCAACAGATTTAACGCTCTGTTCTAGGGTTGAGGCTTCGATTACCGTCAAGGTTGACTTTGGAAATTCAAAATTACTGGAAAGTAATGGCAGGGAACACTGCGTTTCGCAGTCATCTGTTTCGGTAAGTGAGTTATTTATTTCATAGTGGTCTTCTATAAGGAGGTGGTTACTGACTGACGCCAGACGGGCTGCCTAAATGACTGCGAAACGCAGTCTTCTACTTGGAAAAGTTCATTTCCAAAGTTGACTCCGTCGGGAATCGAACGCGGCAACACCACTCATCCAAGAGGCTCGTCAAAATGGCTATTGTCATTGCAAAAAATTTAAAAGCTTTCATCGAGGATAACTTTTACTGAACAGATAAAGTATTTTTTGTTATTGTAAGATCCCCAATGTAGGCTTTGCTTTGTCTTGACAAGATAATATTATCTCCATGAAAAGCACTTTAATGTAAAATTTCGCATTTTGTAAGTAGAGGGTATTAGAGATACAAATGACTCGAGATTTGAAACATCAGTTTTAAATTGTAAAAGCATTTATTTGCAAAATTAACTCAAGGAGGTTGTTATCTAATTTTATATCTAAAAATAAATACGCCTAAAAAATATCTATAAAATTGGGCGCCCTCGGCATGGTATCGTTTCCTTTCCTTTCGCCAAGTACTGCAATTAGTATAGAGGTTTATCAATAATATCCGGAATAATTGAATTTCAAATTGAAATACGTAATTACTACTTTTTCTTGGTTTGTTTTTTGTATTTGATCGCCTACCTAGGTACTGCTTGAAATTCGATCAAATAATTTAGAAGGTGGGAAAAAAGGTTTTTACAAAATTATTTTATTGATAACACAAGCTTAAAAGCTAAGCTCGTAATGACCTACTAGGGTAGACTGAGTACGGTTGAAACAAAGGACGTTTGAAACAACGTGAATATCTCGTAAACCGTTGGTGGGGCAGGGAGGGGTCCGAGGGGAGAACGAAGTGGCCGACCGGTCTGAATCAGGATAGTAAGGATATTATTTCAAGGGATTTATGTTGTAATTTGAGGTACAAACGAAAAGAAAATTGGTACAAACATGTATGTACATACCGAGTGCAAACGTATGCATTCAAAAAAAAATTGGATTCCTTCTAGTCGGGTTCTGGGTATTTTGATTTTTTTTTATCTCAGAACCCCTTGAGGTACAAACGAAAAAAAAGTTGGTACATACAGAGTACAAATCTATGTATTTAAAAAAAATTCGATTACTTCATGTCGGGTTCCAGATTCACACAGGTGATAGCTCTAATATACCTACATGTCCGGTCCGGACAGGCTTAATTTGCACGTTCGACTTGCCTGCCCTACAACATAATAATTACTGTATACTTATACTGGCTGCTGCCCGCGAACTTTGCCCGCGTAACTTTGTAAATTATATACCTACTAAAACCTTCTTCGAGAACCACTATAGGTATCCATTAGTGAAAACCGGATTAAAATTCGTTGCGTAGTTTTAAAGATCTAAGCATACATAGAGACAGACAGACAGACAGTGGGAAGCGACTTTGTTATACTATGCAGTTATATAAAATTATCACGCTTCGCAGCGTGATAATTTTATATCACTGCATCTATTAGACTATTAAATTAGCAAATACAATAGTTACTGCAATGGTGGTACTGAGAACTTTAGTGTGAAATAAGAGGTCAAATTGGTTGGGTTTATTCAAACTTGAGACAAGCAAACAAAACTTCTTAAGCCCACGCTGGCGAATATAAATCAAATCGCGAGAAGAAGCAATAATGAAGAGAATAATAAATACCTCTCTCCTATTAGATATACTTTACGATTATTAACCTTTACTATAACGACCAAATAAAATAGGTTAACGAAGTTTAAACGCTTCGATTAAACAAACAATTAAAATCAAATGTAAATTATGCATTTTTTTCTTTATGCAAAGCAGAACATTGTAAGAATCCCAAATAATTTGTGCGTGCAAAACAGAGAAGCATCGTTGGGTCAAAGTTGAAGAATGGAATCGATCGCTGCGAGCTACAGTTAGGGATTGCAAACGTTTGAGGATAGGTGGTGATACGTTAATTTTTGTTTTAACTTAATCGAAGTGAATCTTTGTCACGTGGTCATCGATCGTTGGTAAGACTAATGATGGATGAATTGTTAAAGGTTTCTTGAGTTTTGGCAATTGTGCGCGGTAGGCGGGCGCGGCGGCGTATTAGGGTAGTAGGTGGTTGAAGCCACGCTGAGGTCGATAAGCAGTGTGGAACGCTAAGTCGATGTGGGCGGTCGGGCGTCCTTTGTTGCCGTGCGACTTTTAACACGTTCGCAAAACGCGTCTCTCGCCCTCGTATCTCACGCCGGAAAAACAGTCGCTGTCTTAACTGTAAAAGATCGCTCACATAGCGCTTCAGACACCATTTCGTTTTGCCATGTAAGTATACACCGCCATATATCTCGCTCTAAACAAAAACACCAACTTGCCCGCCTCTCGTAAACTTTACAGGTGTTTGTAATGACAACTCACGAACTAGTTAGTACCTATGCATGTTTAGTATATTCATACGTTGTTCTAAGTACGGAATTGCGTAAGCCCCTTGTAGAGGTCGCTTGTAGAGGCGTATCTCTTGTGCATAGCTACTATTTTAAACTATTAGGTAACTTTTAAATTTATCTACTTTTGAATATTATTGCTTCGTTATTTGTTATACTATGTTACTTACTATCATAATAGAAATTTAAAAGTTTTCTATGTAGGTAAGTATGTAGATCTCTCTAAAAATTGATAACGTATTTAATAATCATTCTTAAAAACGAATTATTCAACTTCAATATGATAACTACTTGTAGTGGCAATTTTATAACTTCGATCACTCACTAAATTGGAACACAATTTACAGTTGTAATATTGACAAGAGAGTAGCAACTACAACCTCAAAAAGACAAATGTTAGACTTCCACGTGGTAAGTGGTAATAAACTATCACCAACGATTGAATAATCAAAATTGTGTTATATAAAATGTATTTACAAAATATAACATAAAGCATAAACCAATAACATAATAAAATATAAACCAACACAAGCAGGTAGATATAAATTGAGAAATTTTATGATTAGGTATCATAAATCACAGGTTCTGCCAAGGTTCTGACATAAGATCTCCTTCCTTGCTTCCTTCAATTTAAATTTACATATTATTAAAATATTAATTAAAGAACACAAATAATACATAACAAATACAGAAAAATTAAATACAGACCTTTTAGTCAAAGACTATATAAGTATATTTGGGAGTATGTTATATCAATGCCTTTTAGTATTGTACATTACTAAGCTTTAAACCAATAGGCGTAACCCTAGAATAACCCTATATTATGCTAGAATAAATATACTGAAGGTATACTCAGTAGTACGTATAAAATTAATTACAGGAAATCATATTCAATAATGATTTCAAACAAGTTTAGATACTTACTTAACTCTAATAATTGAATGAATTAACTAATTTTTTGTGTATCGTTATTTCATATCGTAGTTTTTAATATATCTTAATGTTAAATTGCAATCTTTAAAATCAATTCTAAAACGTCTATATGGACCCTGAATTCCAGCTGATAAAATGAAATCACACAGTGACTTAACACTAGAGGGGACGAGGCGATTCAATCCCATTGTACCATTTTCTCTCTAACAAAGGGGTTTTGTCTTTGATAGCGATGTCAACTTAGCATCTATACAGAACGCTCCTCGCGTTTCTTAATCAATTGAAACAATACAAATAAAATATATTAACATTCCAGGTCCAAATTTATTTTACAAATAGATATTCGCGTAATTTTATATATATATATATATATATCATAAATTACGGTAGGTACTCACCGTCCACTCGATGCCGACTCTGCAACAGTTTGTTTACTGCGCCTGAATAAGACCATCTTGTAGCGCGGTGGAAGTACTTCAAAAGAAAGATTATTCTACAGTTCTCGCGTCTGCGGGATTAAGTTTAAACACATACAGACTATGCACAGAGCATTTTATCCAACTACAGCCGGCGTTGACCCTTCGGCATCTCGCGCAACCATGTCGTGCCGGAAACTATTCAGTTGTGTATAGGTAGGTACTTACATAATTTTGTTAAAATGATTGATTGGTATTTAGTGATAAAAGCACACTTGTTGCTAAAAGAATGCCGTGGAATGAGGCGAAACGTTACAGCCTTTTGGTATTGAAATGAGTGTGTGAGTGTTAATATTATTGGAATTAGGATGTTTAGGACAAAGGATATGCAGATGGAGCTCAGTACGTTACGAAGTATTAATTACTAGTTACTAGTTATTTATCTGAGGTACGGGTACTGATAATAATTGTACACCCGGTGCACACAAACGTCTATTCCTAAAGAGAGTAAATAAAAGCTATGGATTGCCTTGTCTTCCAAATGACAGCTAAATTGGATTTTGTTCGAGATAATCATCTAGGATAACGCCAAGCATATCAATGCTCTATAAAATTTTTATGGAAATGTAGTGCGCCGGACGTACTTTTGATAAAACCGCCTTTATTAAGTAACAAGGAGATTATTATGGCTTGATTGTGAATCATGTTGTCATCAAAAAAAAATTATGATTCAACTGATATCATCCAATATTTCCAAAGATCGACTCAAAAAGCGCTAACGATCGATCGTTTGAGCACCCCTGTTCTCTATATCTATCAAAAATGTCCCTTTGAACATGCGTATATAAACAATGTGTAAAAAGGGAGACCAGACGAGGGGAGTGAGTCCTGCCATCTTTTACTCACCGAAACAGCACATTTTATTTTATTTCATGGTTTGGTGCTATTTATTACTTATTCTGTTTTGTGTCCTCCTTAAGGAGGCAAAACTAGTTATGTTTTGTAGGTAGGCTTAGTCTAACGGAACGATGACACTAATACCATTATAAATTTTAGTCTTTAAGTTAAGTAAGCAAACTAACTATCTAACTGATTTCTACAACTTAACAAACAACTACATATAAAATACATTTCATTTAGATTTTAGGTACTCTGTTCTGCTGCTGTAGGTACTAATACAATCAGAAGACCACAGCGTCGCTAGTTTTCAGTCAGTCCCAATGACAATGTGCGTCAAAACCACAAATAGGGAACGAGCCTTTGACAGCATTTCGAACGTTCCAATCTACGCCTGCTCGCCCGTCCACCATCATTCCAGATACGCCACAGGGATCATTCGGCACTTAGATTACATTTAAAGGAGGGCACTTACTTACTATCAGGAAATTCGATTATTTACTCTTTCAAATGGAATTGATTAATTATGAGGCACTAGATTGTTTTTCTATCACAAAAAACTACATTTAGACATTAACGATCTTACTACAAAAACATTAAACACTTTAAATAGGCTTTAAACACGTGTTTAAATAAAAATTTACTACAAAAGTACACTCTAAGTAATGTCTACTACACCCTAAGTAATGTCTAGGCATTACTTAGGGTTAGACAATGCTTGAGCATTATTTAAATTATTATATTAGGTAAAAAACATATAGGTTTATACTATACTAATTATACTACAAATTTAGGTACTGCTTTCCTAAAATCAAGATATTCTCTTTTCTCTTCTTAGCATAATAATAAATTTACTTGTTGCGGGTGCGTATTCATTGCACCTAAAACTGCAATGTCAAGTATATTCGTCGATTTTAAACAATAAAGTGGCTGATACTTGTAGATAACTATTTATTACCTAAAGTAATATACCTACAAGATAGGGATGACCGTATATGACTAACAAACTTATATATTATTTATTAACCAGTGCATTGTGGTTTGCACACAGCCATCCACCTACTTCTTATATAGGGCGAGCGAAGTTTCACTTCAGAACTGGTCTGAAACTTTGAATCAGTTACGCCTATTACCGTCCAACGTATACACTTTCGTGGACGTTGACAACATCTCGCTTGGTCTCACTTCAACTAGTTGCCAGAATAAATTAGGAGCATCAATTAAAACATTATATGTACCTACCTCTCTATTCGACTCAGACTGGGGTCGTCGATGCATAAAGCGTCTAAAGATTATAAGAATACACATACTTTTTTTTTGACGAGGAATAATCCGCTTACAACTACCGCTGGCTAGACGGAAGGGATATGTGGGGATCGCCCAGCACCTAATCATAGCGGCACTGGGAATACCTATTAAAACTCCCCGGTGCCTCCTAGCCCTGTGAGCGGGAAGAACCGGGCTCTGCCGAGGCAACAACTCTGGTCCACCCTAATGAAAATACACATACCTACTTAACGACTTAACGATTTTATTTTTTACAAGATAGGTGACCATGTTACTGTCTTTATTTTTGGTTCTAGTTTTTTGTCATTTGTTACGTTAAGTTTTAATTAAGTTAAGAAGATCAATTGAAATAATTGCTGTAAATATAGAGATAAAAGTCATTAAAACTCAGTGTAAGGTAAATTCAGAGATGTTGACCCCACGGGTTGTGTTTACTTAGGACTTAAACCAATATATGAATAGAAAATTCTATTTACGTAATTGTGCCTAAGTAACGTTGTGTTGATAAGGAAAATTCGCTTACTGAAATTAATGGATTACCAATCTTTTTGTCGAGAGGCTAAACTTCAAACGTAACCTTAATATTATACCGTAAAGGGAGTAAAGTGCAGTTGAACAGTTAAAAGTGATTATAGCAAACTAAGTCTAATTGGGTAAAAAGAATGTTATGATATGTTATTTACGTTTTCCATAAAGTATAGTGATGGTGATAGTGATTAGTCTGGTGTTAAGAAAGCCAATGCAGGTTTTGAACCAGAATCGAGCATGTACCTACGATTGCTTTTCCATTTCATTATATTATGCAACCAAACACAGTACACACACCACACAAAATCACGGAAATGATAGTGAGAAAGTCTGCGTGTCCTGTCTTATAATATTTGACCTATAAGATCAGTATATAGTATAAAATAAGTCCTCCTTTTTCTCTGTATGTCCTTAATCTCGCGGAAAGTCTAATTGCGTCCCTGATTCTATCGACAGAGAGAGAAATTTCATAGATGTATATCTTATTTATATTCCTAAACCTATATTCCTATATTTAAACCTCTCAGCGAGTCAACATCGAATGTTTCAAATAAAAAGCCGGTGCTAAATCTCAGTAAATATTTCAATTTAGCGCTAAGTTTCAATTACTATTATCAAATGGAAATAATATTAAAATTTTCAAATAAGCGTAATTATTTATTAATATTTTCCGGTAAAGCCAACGAAGCAAATCCCGAGATTTCTCATATCGGAGTTCTGTTCATTGTTGCTATAATGAACTCGGACATCTAAATGTTTTGTGCCTTTTATTCGTGAGGGTGGACGGCAGCGGAAAGCGAAAGTGCGCGACGTCTAATTCAATCAGACAATATAAATAGTCACCAAATTTACTTGAACAATGTATTAAATATTTTGCAAGAACACTTCAGGTATGGAAGCATATGAACACTAACATTTTTCCAGATAACAAAAACCATCCAGTTTAATCCAGGTAATAAACTATCTGTGTGTGCCAAATATTATCCAGTTCTTTAATTACAAACGCATAGAAAACAGACAAAAATTCCAAAAACTATTTTTTTGATATCGGTAAATCGGAAGTAATCCCCCTGGGCTACATTTTCAATAGTTTTCAAGAATATTCATGAGTTAAGGATACTGTACATTCATGTGTAGGTATTCATTGCCTAATAGTTGGAAATGTTAACAGATAGCAACAGGCGATACTTGAAGCACGACTCTTTCCTTAGATAACAATACTTACGACTGACTTAACACGACGAAAATTTACCTACCAAACACAGAATACTCACGTTATTACACTCTTAATAATTCATATTCAAACCCAAAGCTTAGCTTAGCTTAGCTGTGCGCGTGCATTTCATTCCAGCAACATTTATTTAAACCTAGTATTTCTAGATGTTCATACGGAATTGTGAACAGTTTTAATAAGGGGTTTAGCTATGAAATTGCTGTTCAAAAACACTGGTTGGCCAGTCGAGAATTTTATTACAATAAAATGTTTTCAGTGTAAATTTTAAATGAGTAAAAGTTTTCTAAATTTTAAAATCATGTGTGTTTATTTTTGATTTTATTCAGTTTGAAAGCTCGAGTCTCGACATGTCATGCATTTTGATGTACTTGCTTCGCTTGTGGAAATTTTGTCTAAAAATAAGCCGGGGTTTACCGGGTGCCAGGTTTATTCGAGTTAATGGTTGGGTATTTTCTCAAAATTGCGATAATTTGATCACTGCGCATTGGATACCAGATTTAGGTATCTCTACATTTGGTAGGTGTTTTTAAAGAATTAAAAGAAGAAGAAGAATAAAGAATTAATTCGTTTGAGATATAACAAAATATGACAAGCTGAACTGTGTTACTTTTATGCAATTTGTTTAGAATTTTATATGTATTTACATTGGCTATCCATAATATAAATAAATAAATAAATAAATAAAAAATAAAATTTTGACTTCACCGGGATGTTCTTTGTTGGGTAATGTGAAGAATTTAGATTGGTAATAAATGTTTTTATATCCAACATTTTGTGTAAATTATTATTAATATAATATGCTAAGCTATTATTTATTTTACTACAATTCGACCAAAGGAATTAAAACAAAATTGAACTCATCTCGCCATCACGTAATGAGCGGATAATTTAGTCAGCATACTCTGATAGTAAACAGCCAATTAGCTAAAATATCGTATTAATTACGTCTCTATTTTAAAATGCAGAATTGGGATACGGATTCGGAAGGACCACATCCTGCCGGGGATGCGTGCGGATTGGGCGGATGCGGATTTCAAGTTTTTTAATAAATTTAATTATTATTTTAATGATTTAAATTGGCCATGTTAATATTCTTTTATTAAGGAATCAAACTTTTAATAATTTGATATTATAGGTATTATACCTAACAGACACAATCCTATAGTAGTTCATAATATGGTTCAAATGTAGGTACATTAAACTTGCTTTTGTTATGGTAACGCAAATGTCGCTACAAAATTCTTTCAACTAAAGACAGGTTAAATATTAGAAGGAAACTTACGTTGCAACCAAGAAGGAAAAAAACATTAATTGGTCTAATTGCATCGGTAACAACATCGGTCGGTGTATGGTGTACCTTCTCCATTAAGTTAATTATGAAGTTGTAGCTGATCAAAATACTATTATCTTTGAAAAATACCTGTAAGCTTATATGTAGGTGTTCAATGACAACACAATAGAGGGTGTTGACTATATTCAAATAAAAATTGTTTCCAAGAGTGAATATCTAAAAGACACAATATTTTTCTTTATTTTTAAGTAGGTATCACGCTCAAATCACGTGAAAACGAACACCAATCAAAATGCACGACGTCACTTGTTCGCAACGGAACAACGCTCACGTATATCAGTGATAAGGAACGATACAGTAGGTATTAGTTGTATTAAAAATATAATATTAAATATTTTGAACTATATTAGGTAGGACCTACTTATACGTGATTTTGAACTTTCCCAAACATAGTCAAACACTATTGTCATTGAAAAATGCCATAATAACCGTACTTTATATAAGATACCTACTGCTCACAATTTTTTCAAAAATATTTGTGTGAAGATATTTTGGGCCCAGTTATGCGGGCTAAATTTACAACACTACCTTTGGAAGCAAAATGTATAGCAAATATAGCGATTGGGCAAAACAGATAACGAGGTCGTTCTGCCAAGTCTCAACCCGCGTTTCGGGCATATACTCACCATAATTTATGATACAATCAGTGCGAAACACTTTCAACTTACTTTTTTCTTATACTCTTCTTTTCTGTTAAAATAGAATCCTAAATATTTTGTGACTGCAATAAAATCTTATTAGTCGGGGAATTAAAGATTCCAAAATGAAAGATTAAATTTTTTATTAAATTTTGCTTTTTTATTACTAATATTATAAAGTGATAAAATTTGAATAAACTTTATGAAGTTTGATAAAGTACTTGTTTGTTGGAGGTAATCATGGAAACTACTTCTCCTTCACTACTATCTAAAAATAAAGATTCAACGCTTGGCTAAAGTATAATGTCAGGCGTCGATTTTTCTCAGCCATAATATTTTTTAAAACGGACAAAGTCGCGGGCACAAAATTTTTTGTTCTAGAAGGATTATCCAGGGAGAAAACAGGGGAATACATTTCTATGGAAAAACGCTGGTAGCGTACCCTCTTAATTATTATATTATAAAAACAAAGTAATATAAAATATCTATATTTAGAACGCAACTACTTTTCCTTTTGTATGACTCCTTTTTCAAGCGTCATCGGTTCGGACTAACTGCAAGTAAAAATTGCGACGGAGGTGCCTTTACAAAAATAGATCATAACAGAATAAATATTCTAATACTCAAAACGGCGCTTTGCTTTGGAGTTATAAATTTTAAAAGTGTGTATATATAAGGATACTTATTGCAACGGGATCTCGGGATTGATGTGCAAAATAGCTCTTCATTTGTTCATTCCTTTTAAACTTTAGAGATTCATTTTTAAAATGTTATTAAATGTTAACGGAAGTGTAACTATGTAATCCATCATTGTATACAATTTTTAGAAAATGTGTAGGTACATTACCTAAAACAGCTAGGAAATTTATACAAATCCTAAATAGCAATCAAAAATGTATTACATTGGTGATGGTTATTGTTACAAATGTACATGTCCTAACATATTGTAAAATGTGTCTAAATAAGTAATGGTTTTACAATTATAACATAATTATTTATAACATCTTACTTTGCTAGGTTATTAATACCATTATTTAACGGAACACAAGGTTTTATAAATGAGCGGAAATGATTTATAAGAAAATATTAGCGTGGTGGACATTACTGACGGGTGACGTGACCTCTTTACAAATGGGAACTAATTTATCGTTCACATAGGTTCACCACGGGCTTATAATATATTATGCAAATCGATTCCAATAAATAAATCCCTTCTTATTGAAACAGCTTCGGAATTTAAACCGTCGCGTAGTACGCAATCTATGAGCTATGATGGCTATTATATTAATAAAATGCACTTCATATAAAAAAATTAATAAAGGAAAATTGCTAATGAACATTTACACTTTTTTCAATCTCATTTGTTGTAGACGATAATAAAAGAAAATACGGGTTCATCTGTCCGTTGCAAATTGCAGTAGTTAGTGGATACTCGTAAAACGTGCTGCAAATTGAAAACGCTTAAAATTCAGTTCAACTCTTCTATCTTAGTTTCATTAATCTAATAACGTTCACGAATTCACGTCTATTGTCTTATGGAAATAAGATACTTACCTTGTTCAAATTTCAATCAATCATTGTTCAAATCAGCTCACAAGCATTTTTGAGCGGTACCTACGTCCTCCGCCCTTCAAATCCTGGATGGATGTTGAAGGCTTTTTTCCTAACGAGCATGTGGTCGAAGCGTTTTGACTCCAAGACTTGTCTACTCCGATGCCTATCTGATTTCGCTCATTCCACATCAACTGACTGGTTTTAGGGTCTTAGCTCAGCAGAAGGACTCTTCCATAATTTACCTAATTCAAAATAGGATCCTTCAGTAACTAATTCAAAATTTAATAAATTCGGTATTTTAAAAGCTTTTTTAAAGTGCATGTGCTATCGAAGCCGCAAAAAGCACATAGTTAATAACAGTTTAATTTAATATCATGTGCATGTAATATCATAAAATGTACAAAAATATTTATAATAAAATTTATTGATACAAATAATAAAATTTCATTAATCAGATTATATTGGATTTCCCCTTTTTGTATTTTCATTTATAACGAAAACTGAAAAACCGAACGCAACGCAACGCCTTTGTATTTTCCTCCGAAAGCTAATTGGGAAAATCTGATATTTACGTACTGATATAACTTTGATGATAGGGTTTCATTTCTAGGAAACATTCCATAACTATGTTGAATGTTTGATGCAAATGTTGATCTCAGTGCCTCAAATTCTCTTGTACATCGCTCCTTGCATGTACAGAGAAGTACATATATTAGTTGATGGTCTTATCTACAAGATAAACTAGAATCTAGGAGAGAGATTTACTCTTATTTACCTATATTTGACGTGACTAGTGGTTTATATTCACATTCTTTTTCACATTCATTTTCACATATCATTTTCACATTCTAAATGCTAAAATCTAAATGTGATATAGGTGACATCTAAAAATGGAAGCTTATATGTAGGCTAAAAAACAAACAAAAAAAATATTCTGAGCGCAATTTTCTGTTCAAAGAATTCTCTGAAATTATTTGATTGTTAAAGAAAGAATCTTCTTTTCGTACCACGGTTTTGTACCGACATATTTTACTCATATATAAGCAGTAGAACGTTCTCATATATTTTATTGTGAATAATATTTATTTAAGAGAATTCTGTTTACCTAACAGTATTATATAACAGCATTATATGTTTACCTACTGTAGGTATTTACTGTAAACATCCAATATGTTAACGGTTACCTACATTTTTTCTTTTTATAATCATAAATTGAGTTTAAACGTGAGTTTAGCACTGTGAGATTATTTCGTGATTGTGCAAAGTGCTATTGTGAATGCGATTTTGTTCCCGGCTGCTACAGGCTTCGCCCGGGGTGCCATTTTTATAAATAAAAATCTTCCCCGTTTATCGTTCTTTTCATATTAAATATTTTGAACCGAAAATCACAAGTCCAAAATAGACCTCGATGGACCACGTAGGTAAACTTTTTTATTTGATACTAGCTGGTGCTCGCGACTTCGTCCGCGTGGAATAGTTATTTTGGAAAGCATTTGGGTATCTCGAACGGTTTTCGCAGCGCACGCAACGGAAGCCCTCAAAGATGAATAATTTTTCCCGTTTTTTTCCACATTTTCTTGTTTCTTCGCTCCTATTAGTCGCAACGTAATGTTATATAGCCTAAAGCCTTCCTCGATAAATGATCTATCCAACACAAAAAGAATTTTTCAATTCGAACCAGTAGTTCCTGAGATTAGCGCGTTCAAACAAACAAACAAACAAACTCTTCAGCTTTATAATATTAGTATAGATTCCTTTTGCATAATTCTCCGCGTATTTTCAATGTCGGATGTGTGATTCATACTCTTACCTACTGTTATATTGATTGATATTGGATTTCAACAATGTTGTAGGTATAGAACCTTTCATCAGTTAAATTACCACTATTTTATTTTAAATAGTATCACAATGAGTAACTTATTCTTTATATTTAATTGTACTCAAAAAAATGCTCCCAGCCTTACTGTACCTACCGTTCTGTTTAGGTAATAGTGGGCGAATTTTTCGTTCATGACTTCGCACGTAACGTCACCTTTGTTATACGTGTGTCTCTATTGAAATTGTTACTAACTCACATAATATCAGCATTAAGGTGCTAGCTGCTAAGTAGTCAAGTAACAATAGAAACAAACTCGACATACGAGTCCTTAGTCCCTTAGTCACCTTAGTCGTTTTCCCTAAAGAGTAAGGATCAGAGAGTCACATTGTTTTTACGTTGCAGACACATTATACTCGTCCGAATGAGTTCCAAAAAGTATGTGTCAAAGGGTTTAATTAAATTCTGGACTTTTATCAGACACACCTGCTCATATTTTGCTTGCGTTTGTAAAAGCATTTGTATTTTAAAAATGTAATTCTAGTATGCAGAAAATAAAAATAATTTCAAGCAAATGTTCAATTCAATCGTGTACAAGAAAAGTAAATAAAACATCTTCAATAAAATTCTATTAAGTAGAATAGAATAAGTAGGTAATAATATTTTATGTACCTTTTTTTTAGAAGGTACAAATTTGTATAAGGTTTTTTTTCCTGGGTACAGGCCGGTGGCTTATGTCGGACTCCCGTCCCGAGACCGATGGTAGTGGGGTAGACCTACCGACTAAAAATTAGAGATGAACAACAATTTTATTCATAAAAAAAAAACGAATTAGTTATGCACGCCTCTAGTTCTCCTGTCTGCCACGTTGCTACGTATATGTAACAAATTCTGAGAAATGCATCAAATTCTGTTAATTATTACCAAACTATTTTATAATATACGCTGATCCATGTTACAGTATGCCGTTACACGAAATTGAGAACAACTTCTGTCTAACTAAGCAACTCAGGGTTTTATGGTTTTCCTGATCGTTGTTACTTATCTCGTCGCGAATGGCTTTTCTGTTTAATTTTTAACCATGGTGGATCATGGTAAACTCGCGGGGGGCTATGTCCAGGAGTGGACATCCTGCGGTTGAAATGTATCTTTTGTTTAGAGGTTAGTTTTGAGTGCTATTCTATGAATAAGAGAGGTAAAATGTTAAAATAATCTAACCATAGAACATTATGTTTTCTTATCTTATTATTCCCCAATATTTGCGAATATAACGTTTCATAATTATTATAGGATATTAAACCTTTCATAAATACTCTATTCATGTGTCTGTTTTATACTAAAGTTGAATTTCCATTCATATTATTGGCAGACACTGAAATGTATGCGATTTTGATACTGTGCTTTTGTATTGCAATATATCCTATTATTTCATGGTTTTGATATTAATTATACCTAAATGATTTAACCATGTCGTTTTCATTTAAAATGTTACTTGTTACTTGTCAACCTTCACAGAATGGAAATTTTTCTGATTCTGTACGGGAACTTCATAAGTTGAAACTGGTTTATCTATAAATCCTCATAGTCCAATTACTCGCTTCGTTTCCTCCAACTATAGAAACTGATTTTTCAGTTCACCTCCTTTAAGATATCAGCTTCACTGCTCACAAGTGTTGTCACATTATAAATCGAATTATGGAGAAAATAAAACGAAGTCTCAGGTCGTTTGTTTGTCTGTTTAGTTCAATATTATTATTTTTTTTAGAGTTTTTACTAGTTTATTTTGGTTCTGAAAGTAAGATGCCTATTTTTACATATCAAATCGTAAAAATATGGACACTAAAAAATTCTTAATATAATTATTAATTTTTGCTAAATAAGTTAAATAACATAAAGCTAAAATAATTAAAAATAAACAGAATTAATCGAAAGTCTGTACCCAAAGAACGCAATCCCAAAAGCATAAAACACTGCTAGATCAAAAATCAATACTTGAATTCCACGCGGGTGTAAATTCTGCACCAAAGCTAAAAGCTTCTACTTTGTTTAACACTTTGCCTATAACGTAGGTATTACTTATCGTATTAACATGCCTCAGACTCTTCAAACCTCAGATACATTAAAGATACATAATCAATTATAATTTTCAAAACCGTAAAGAGTAAGCTAAAAAAAGGTAGATTTTTGTTTCTATGAAACTATTGAGGCAGTGCTTTACAATTAACATACGACAACATACTGACTATAAGTAAAAACAGTGTACCTGCCGTTAGCTATTTGAACGACCGTCTGTACACATTATTATGCCGCCCCATGTAAAACTGTGTACTCCCGAACGGTTCGATAACGTCAAATCCTCGTCTACTTTGATTCGAGTCGTTATGAATAAAGGGGACTCCTAATTCACAATCATACAATCTCATGTTGCCTTATAAAGAATATGAAAAATGGGGTGTGTGTGGGCTGTGTCGTGGACACGGTCGTGTGTTTTACATGAATATTTGTACGTTACCAGTTATAAATATACGAGTATATAATAATACGAGTTTATTTGAGCGTATTATATTTACATAAATATGTTATCGATATTATCGATATTATCAAATCGATAATATCGATAACATAAACATTAAACAAAAAAAAATATTTCATCCATTAGCTATCGAGTGGTGCTACGAATAAATAATATTCGTAGCAGAGTGGTGTAATTAAATCGTATACCCCGATTTTGATAAACGGTTTAATTATTGTATATTTATATTTAAATGTATATTTGTATTGCATATAATTTCTGTGGTCGAGTAACAATACTATATACCTAAATAGACGAACTTTAAATAAATGTTTTGAATTCAGTCTCCCGTCCCGCTACCACGGACGCGCTGTTGTCTACGAAAGTCCGATAAGTTTGTTGATCAATCTTGTCATTGAAATATTCGAGATCAACTCTCCACAACTATACTGTCGGAGTTTTAAGGTACACCAACAATTCCATCCAAGAGGAACTGAGATAAAAATTAATCTATTTTTGGTTTTCCTCTCTTTTGTAACCCTCACGCTCCAATAAATTCTACTGATCTTGTTCCAGTCTTTTCTACTTCATGACGTTACCATCGCTTGATGTCTTCCACGTCTGGTCCGATGTTTGTTATGACCATGTATGTATTTTTAAAAATTCATAAAAAAAACATTTTTGTTTGCTCTCATTTAAAACGTTACGATTGTGAAATTAACAATTACAATATTAATAATAATAAATCTGTAAGTGTAAGTATTGTATGTATGTCAAAGTCAGGATACTTTCACATTGTTAGTGAAGCTCAGTATACGGGACACAGGATAGGCTTTTTTCACGCGGACGAGGTCACGGGCGCCAGCTAGTATTAAATAAAACAGCAATAACTTATTTTTGTCCGATGTTGAGATGTTTTAAGCTTAAGTTAAAACGGATAAGCTTCACTAACAATGTGAAAGTATCCTGACTTTGAAGTTTCAAACGCGTGTTTTGTATTAACTCCAAAAGTTTTTTATACTTGTTTTGAATCTATGGAAGGTTATTGATTTATCGGTAAGCTTCCGTCGCTCGTTTCTAAACGTTTATTTTCCTTCAGGAATATCCCTGTGCCCGTCATTATTGTTAGACCCGTTCGAGCTAGACGAGAAATACGCGCAATATATTTTTATAATAAACCTATTAGAGTAGACGTTTTAATAGGCTTTAGTACACAGAGATTAATTATTATTTTAAACAAGCTTCTCTATATAAGTTCCTCTTTTCTCTTTTATAATTGGACTTCATGATATGGCTTATGTAAAGATATTTAGATTTTTGTTTCTGCATCACGTATAATATTGTGCAGATTTAGGAAAAACAGTGGCACTCTGGGAGTGCGGACAGAAGTGAAAACTTGAACAATTACACGTGTTTTTTTTATACAGAGCTGTCGGTGTCGGTTACATTACATCACAAGACGCGAGTTCAATGGTTTTTCCCATCGCAAAAATTGTTCTTTTTTTAAACTGTCAGCGCTTAGTGTAATCTATACTAATATTATAAAGAGGAAAGGTTTGTTTGTTTGTTTATTTGCATTGAATAGGCTACGAAACTACTGAACCGATTTGAAAAATCCTTTCACTGTTGGGAAGCTATATTATCAGTGAGTAACATAGGCTATATTTTATAAAGTTACGCGGACTAAATCGCGTGCAACAGCTAGTATAATATATAACTTCTCTATATTGAACTCACAGGTCACGAGTTCAATGGTTTTTGTTTTTTCCATCTCAAAAATCTCCAACGCGCCTAAAGAAGTTTTCATTACAAAAATAACTTAACAATTTATTGAATTAGAAGCGCGTAAGAAAAAGAGAGCTACGAGAGCTACGACGAGGTCTTACATGAAAATTAAATTTATTATATAATTTGAATAAGATCAAATCACTTCACAGAATCACATACACACTATATTTAATGTTTTACATTATTTAAATAATAATAATAATAATATATATTCTATACAAATAGGATTGAATTTCAATTACCTACTTTTTCATAATTTCCGCTAGATCAAGAAAGAAACCTCAACGGTTCTCTTAATTAATTAGCTTTTGGGGGAAATTAGATTTTTAACATAAATATATACATATTAGCGAACCTCTCGGTTGCCAGATTTTTTTTTTTTAATTTTATATTTTTTAGTAAAAATATTACTTATCATTTACAACAACTGGTAACCGACGAAGAACTCGTATTTGCAGAGAAAAAATGTGAAGAGCGAACATGTTACTATTTCATTTTCTCTCTATTGTGTTGCTACAATAAGCTGAGGGATTTTGCGTGGAGTTCCTGTCGACGTACATATTTTATTAGATACGTATATATTTAGCTCGCGGATTATTGCCCACACCGCCCTTCCCTTGATACTCTTCTGTAAGCGCATTGGCTTGTATAAAGTCTCGTAGCTCGGAAGATGCCCGTTGGCAATGTTCACATTAACCGACTTGGTGTTTAATTGTGCTTGTTCATTTGTTTGTTTATTTTGTTTTAGTAACAGGTGGTTTTGCCATACACATAGAGAATGGTTTATTGGGAATTCTCAGTCTTCAGATAGTTATAATGATAATTTAAAAAAAGTGCGTGTGCCAGCTCCGAGTTTACTCCTGGAGTAAACCGGAGTTTACTCCTTGCGAACGACAATTCCATTAAATTTATTCGAGTCCAATCTGTCATACTGTGCAGTAGAACTAGTTGGAATTTTTTGTCCAAACAGTTCTATCGTAGAACTTATAGTAGAACTGTTTAGAACAACCCATTATAAAATACAAAATAAAAATTATAAAAACATTTTATGATAACGAATTAATATCAAGAGCCATAATAATATTTCGCAAGGATTTATTATTACTTAGGTACATACGTAACATATTCTAGTTTCAGTGATATTGTGTTAAGATATTTAAAATATTCGAAAATAGAACGTAACGCATACCGTGGGACAATTTTGATTTTACTCCTATAAATTGAAATATGAAAATCGATTTTTAAGGAGTAAACTCCAAAAAAAATATTGATATTGTACTTACCACTTGTTACTCTCCCAACAGGTTCCAACAATTGTTGAGAGTTAAATATTATATACTTATAACTCTCCAATAATATGAACTGTAGCACTAGTACAGTTCACTCCTTGATGTTCCGGAGGCAGGCCTAAGGTCATTTTTCCTCGGCCACTCGGCTAAATCCAATTAGATCACCTAGATGACAATCATCTCCATCCGCTACGAGCTTACATCAAGCTACAAACCATCACGTCACTGCTATTTTGAACATAGGGAGTTATAAGTTTTCGATAAATAATTTATCTGTAATCCATAAAAGAGAATTAAGCATGATTGACGTAACTGGTTGCAGAAACTGCACTCAACATCAAAGAACATAATCTTAGAGAGACATCCAATACAGTAAACTAATAAAATTTTAAAATCTTTCACCGCTAGGAAATTTTATGTTCGCAATTTTCCGCTGTAGCCGTACAACTGTATATCTCTTCAGTGGAGTCGAGAGGGGTTTTCAGTGACCGGTAGTGAATCCGATTAAATTGAAGCCAATAAATTGAATACCAATAATAATTTATGTGTATAGGTATACTTCTAAAATCGTTTGTCCTAACTGACTATCAAGGCACAGTAAATACTATAAAATTTAGAACATACTCGTAATACGTTTATTTTAAAATGTAAGCATCCGCTAAGAAAGGATTTGTGAAAATTTAAACTCTGTGCAAAGCCGGAAACGAGTTGCTGGTGTTAGTATTAAACAAATGGTAGTATCATTACTAGAATCGCCTCTTTATAATAATATTGGTGAAATAATAACTATCTCATTAAAAACATCTAATGAACTTCACTAATCAATTAAATTAAATACGAGACTTTTGCACGATAACGCTCGCCCTCATGTGGCCCGTGTAACGCAGGAGCTTTTGAAGCAGTTTGGATGGACTGTCGTCCCCCACCCCTCTTACAGTCCTGACCAGATCTGGCTCCTAGCGATTACCATTTGTTTCCCAACTTGAAGGCGGACTTGGGTGGACAATGATTCAGTAGCGACGACGAAGTTAAAGAAGAGGTTGAATGCTATCTGAACAGCTTGACGGCGGACTGGTTCGACACGGGGGATACAAAAGTTGACCCAGCGTCTTCAAAAATGTGTGGATGTAAATGGAGATTATGTTGAAAAATAGATGTTTTCTATTTTTAATTGTACGGTGTTTCGCCAGTACGGCGTTGCGCCAGTAACCGACGCACAATTTAGGCCGTATAGTACAGTAATAATAGGTACAGCGAAAGGCGGTAAAAGGCCTTCCGTTATCTTGGAAATCTATTGAAAGTCTTTGAAAGCTTTTCTCTCGACCAAATATAACGTATGCTTTATGGGATTGGGATTATCATGCAAGAATTCTCTTTGCAAGCTGTTGCCAATAAGGTTTTTGAAATGAAAAATTCTTTAGGCGCGTTGGGCATTTCTGAGATGGGAAATAAACATAAAACTCGCGACACTATTACCGTAACCCACACCTCTGTTGACAATTATAAAAGAACACAGTAATTTCAAATAAAAATAGAAAACGGCCAGTGATATTCCAAAAAGGTCGTCAACATTTTCAGTACCTATAGAGGAGCTACTGAGAGCTTACTCATTTTACTAGTAATCCCTAGTATAATTTTTGTAGTAGTAATGGTTTAAAAAAACATTTCATTTAAAAGTATTTCCTGCACAATAAAATATTTCCTTACGATTCAAAAAATAAACACTTAATAATTGTTCAAGTTTTCACTTCTGTCGGCACTCCCTGAGTGCCACTGTTTTTTTTTCTTCTCCAAATGCACCATTCTCTATCAACTCTCTATTGCGTATAAAGCAAACAAAATTTCTAATATCACCCGCGTAAATACGTAGAACTACGCACAACATGCGACGGAAGATCATCTCGAGGAATGAAAATGTTATAAGTGCCAAAAGTATTGAATACTAATTATTATTCGTAAACTACAATGTCAAATGAAAAATTAATCTGATAGAGCATTCGATAATCTGTGAAATGAGATGACTGATACACTTTTAGCTTTATAATGTGTGTCATGTTGAAAATAAAACTAAAACCGATAGAAATGAGAGTTAACTTGGTAATTTTTTTTTTATCGAGAAAATTTCATTAATTTATGGTTTCTGTCAGAGTCTTCACTTTTATTTATAATGTATCTTATCTATTTAATTTTTTTTTAATTGGATTTTGTTTACTTAGATAAAATTCAAATCTAGGATTGGCTATTTCTCTTTATACACGCCCTTAGACTAATAATTTTACACTAATAATCTTGAATTGCAAACATCGACGTCTGAAATTGTTTCTATCAATTTCAAAGCATTAAAAACCCTGTTTAAAAAAAAACATTTTATAACTAGATTTAACCAGGATTTAACTGTTTTAATTATCTTATACCACAAAAGTGAATTCAGACGGCGAAATTGTAGTGCTGCTTCAAATCGAAGAGATTACCTATGTGCTGCGGTATGAGCGGAGTGACCGGAGTGTATAGTGAATGCATGGACGCAATCTCGATCAGATTAGACCTCAATCACTGTAGTCAATGTTCTCTTTGATCATGTCCATCCAGTTATAGGCTTTATAGAGTGGTAGTAATTATTAATTCTCTAAATAGTTTAATTTTGAAGAACTTTTAACGTTTTCAAGTAAATGTTTGTAAAATTTTACAATTACAGAATCGGTATTAACAATGTCATTGTTATACATTTCACATACCTACATACATTTCACTATGTACTTACATACATTTATTTACCAAGTGGTTCCCAAGAATAAATTTATATAATAATATACACAATGCCACAAGAAGTTCAATCAATTCAATTCAAGTCTATAAATTTTAAATCTATTTATTCCTATTACTTACTTGATGAAGACATGCCATTAAAATAGAAAGATCCATGGCCTGTGAATTGACTATTAAGTTGAAATGACAGTATATTAACATATTGTTAAGGTGAAATTATGTGTTATTTCTGTAAAGAAACGATCGTCTATTCAGCAGTTAGACATTGAAGCTAAATTATGTAGATTTTAATGTCGTCCTATCAACTTTGAGTATGAAGGTATCGATAAAAGCCGCATTATGTATTCCTACACCTACACATTGTGAACTTGATGTTCAAACAAGTGTCACTTTCGATTCGTAGCTTGTTTTGCTGTAAATAAAAATGTAACATCTATCTATACCTACATGTGAACACAAAATTGTTAACTTTCAGTCCTTTCACATCTAAAGCTTTGTCGAGAGTCGGCAACGGCACGACGGTTTCAGAGTCAAGCCAAAGTTTTAGCCATGTTAAACAACCCTGGTACCGTTAAAGTCAGTCTACAGACGCCCACTGCTGGCTGGACATAAGCCTAAAGTAATCAGGGGTGCGGGTTCGATAAATCAGGAGTGCGGTCAACTTTGGAAATGAACTTTTCAAAGGTCATTCCCAAAATTGATCATTCATTTCAAACTCTAGTCTAGGTGTCTTAGTAGTGGCATGACAGACTGCATTTTTTCATAGTGGTAAATATAGCTACCCAGTATTTCACACCGGAGAACGCTTACGCTTACGCTTGACCAAATAATAATAATTAGATAGGAGATGAAATAAATCGGTTAAATTAAAGGAAATAAAAAAAAAAACGCACACAAGTAGAATTTACTTTAGGTAAAGTGTTCACCACGGACTATTACAAATTGTTACAAATTAGATATAAATCTGTAGGAAAACAAAGACATCTTTAAAATATAGTATGTTTCTTTTTACAATAATTTCATTCCATATTTCGTCAAGATCAATACTTAGCACATTTTTCGCACACTTCTTGGAATTTGTAATTTAAACTATAAATAATTTCAACAGGTCGCGATCTGGTTCGATGTAGGTCACACGAGTGCCGACCGCTTCAGCCCCTTTCTCCACAATGCACAGGTAAATAACTGATTACTTTATTAAAGTAGACTTAACACTTAACGTGTAACACTTTTTAATGTGAAATAGTTTAATCAAAATATGTTTCAGTAGACTTATGTTTTATTCACTCATTCGCAGTATCACTAGCTAGACAGTCGCCGTTTTAATATATTTTCTTATAATATTAAGCCTTTGATCTGTGGCGGATACCGAGCCGCCTCGACAAGCAGCATTTAAGTACGTCCTCATATGCCACATAAAAATTTTTGTGTTGCATACTCGTTGTCAGGTATAGGTACAGAAAACGAGTGATGTTCCCAAGGGATCATCTAAAGATCTGTGATCTGTAATTCAACGCCTGTCACAAATAAAACAGCAATATATTATATTACTCATTTATTTTGTCAGTTATATTTTTATTTTTCAACGCGAATGAAGTTGCGGGCACCATCACAATACTTTTCACAATTCGTTGAGTCTACAATATGCTTATTAAAACCATTGTCAGATTATTGAATTCTGAATATTAATGACATAAATATGTGTTTGACTAAGCATTGGGGATTGTAACATGGTTCCAATGCGCTTCCGCAAGAAATGTATAGGTTATGTAATACAATATGTAAATTTATGCTTCTTTACTATTTGCCCTGACTTGTAATAGACTTCTCTAATCTGTAATTTAGACGTTTCGCAAGAAACATAAAATAAATAATAAGCCCGTATTTCCGTCGTTACAAAGTAAGTACCTATTCTTTGTAATATTTCTTTGTGAACCAGCGACAATAGCCGATGAAACGCTGAAGAATCTCTCTCAGCATTGTTTTTGATAGTCGATCCATCCTTAAAAAGATTTTTTTTTCTGTTACTAAAATGAATTAGAGAGCAATTGTTTTCTTTAAATGTAAAAATTCAAACTAGGTACTGAAAGTTGAAAATCTTTAAAGCATACATAGTTCTTTTCGTTATTTGCATTAGAGTTGTAAATATTTTTATTGTATTATTATTATCTATATTAAGTGTATTGAGGACAGCAAATGGAGAGAATTTACTAAATTGGTAAAGAAAAGAAATATACATACCTAAGTACTTAATATTAGCTGGTGCCCGTGACTTCTCCGCATTGAATAATAATATAAAAACACTTGAGAAAATATACAAGTGATATACGAGTAAAGCTTTTAAAGTGATATCGAGTCATTTTGATTGCTGTGACGTTCATTGCCGTCGTTCAGCGGAGCCGCCAAAATCAGCCCAGAATCGCCTAGATCAGCCTTTGGTAGCAGGATTTTTTTATGAAACGTACCATAAGTACTTATGTCTTTTTCTGTATCCTTCACAACGTGCATGTAAAATTTCGTGATGACCACTTAAAACAGCGGAGTTAATAATCTTAAAACGTTTGTAAGGTAAAAGAGATAGTCGTGATCTAATCTGTATTTACGTCATCCATGACTAGTTTACAACAAAAAAGGAATATTACAGTTGAATTTGGAAGCTGCTATTCTAATGAATATTCATTGTGTTTTATCGTTTTCGAGTCAATTACCGATTACCGACTTCGAGAAAGTTGGCTCTGATAGCAATACGTAGAGTAGGTTAAATTAATTTTTTGAATGTATTGAATGTTGTATATCTGGCTGTTGGTTGTTATATTATAGAAAAGGACGGAAAAAAATAAATCCGCCCACTTAACAAATACACTTATATGCGATCAAAAAAATATACAAACGGTATTTCCATTTTAAAACAACCTACTCGTACATATAATATTTCATTAACTTTTATAAAACTGTTCGTATCGTATTATCTCTCTCATTTCCAAATCTTCGAAAAAGCTAAACTATTTTTTCTCTACATTTTCTTTAGTAGGTTGAGGGGTCAATTCGCTTCTTTTAACTTGTTAAAAATTAATAAATTTACGATTCCTGTTTTAAAATTAAGTACCTATACTAGCTGCTGTAGCAATTGTAGTATTTTGAGATTATGAATTGTAGAGTATGAGATTGCAAGTGTGTTATAAATCTTAAAATATTAAGTATATTATAAAATACTAGCTGTTGCATGCGACTTCGTCCGCGTAACTTTATAAAATACTAGCGATCCGTTCCCGGCTTTTCCCGCGTCCGATCGCTACTAAATTTCACAGGATTACCCGCTGGACTAATCTGAAGATTGTCTGAAAATTTCATCAAAATCGTTTCAGCGGTTTTGTAGTCCATAAGGAACATACACATACACAGCGCTTTTTATATATTAAGATAGCCTATGTTACCCGCCGATAATATAGCTTTCTATAGGTGAAAGAATTTTAAAAATCGGCCCAACAGTCTTTGAGTTTATTCATTACAAACATACAAAAATACAAATAGTAGGATAGATTGAGTATGTATAGATGAAAATGTAAGTTTAAATCTATATTAAAAATAAATTGCTAAATGTGTTAATAAGTGCTAAACTCTAGAAAGGATTCAATATTTTTTTCAAATATTTTTATAAAGATTTTAAAGAAAGGTTCCTACGAAGAAAATAATTTGAAAGAATGCCCTGAAAATTGCATAAATGAAAACGCGGGGGCGGGTCGCTATTTTTAAATATTTTACTACACAAAGACCACAATAAGAAGATTTATTTTATCGAAGATACATCCAAGTCTGCTATAGAAAGCCTGTCTTCTGAAGTAATACAAAATCGTTCCTTTTAGAAATATATCGAATCACATTATGGTAAGAAGATATCTATTGTTGTGCATGTTCACATTGTAAACAAACAAAGGGGATTACTCCTTGCGACAAGGAGCTAAATGTATTTTTGTGGTTAATGGCTCTGTCTAGCGTGTAATAGATACCTTCTAGCTTAAAAAGTATAACCATCAAATGAATATTATCTGCGTCATGAAATACTAATATTTTAGTCGCCATATTTGAAGATGTATCCTCAAAATTATTTATCTAAATCGGTGTTCCTAGTTGTAAATTTCAGAATACTTCAAGTGGAAGTGGATTCGAAGTATTGCGTCATTATTATGACAATGACAATATACAATGATAATATATAAACAAAGTGAAGGCTTGTGATGCGAAACATCGCATCACAAGCCTTCACTTTACAACATTACTTACAATTAATTTACAAACTTTTTAAATCACGCTCTTACGCAACTAGAAATTTAGCCCTCATTAAAAATCGAATTTATTTTCATTATAATAGTTAATTTCATAAGTAGTTCTTGCATTTTACAAGAGCGCCATGAGTTTGTATGTGAGTTGTGAGTAAGTGTTTAAGCATTTCAAAAAAATAAAAATAAAGTAAAGATTGGAATTTTGGACGCATGCGTCACTCGCAAAATGCAAGGACTATACTCCTCCTAGTCTTGGTGTGGTGTGGGTCAAAAGGAAAATTTTGCAATGGAACTATGTATAAATAATAAACATTTCTAATAATAGACATTTCTATTTATTGTTTATACAAAGTTCCATAGAAAAAATTATCCCCTTTGACCAACTACTATCTACGGTTATAAAAGTAGGTACCTAATTTCCTTTTTTTACAGATATTTGACCGGGTTCGATTCCTGGTTGCGTATATGAGCGTTTGAATGCAGTTATTCTTAATACAAAATCGAAGCCTAAACTAAAGTTTCAAAGGACGATTTTTCATGTTTCTTTTGGTTTCAGATTTGGCCTCACCGATCCATTTGGATTAAACATTCTGTATAAAAATTGTCAATAATAAAAACTCAAAACTCAAACACAAATATTCTGATAATATCGAGACGGAAATCTAATAAATTTCTCTCTTGTTCACATTAAATATAGGCGTTCCAAAGAGCGAGCAGTGCGTGTAGGCTTTCCTAAAGGTTCTAGACTGTTTCAGTGTTACGTTACAGCCCATTTTGAGATACAACCAATGGGAGTTATTACAGGGCTAGAGTGAGGATAAACACCCTCCCCCCATTGGAAGGTGGTGGAGCAGTGGGGGGGGGGGAATAGTGCATCTTTAAAATGATCCAGTGCAGGCTTCATTCCGTTTCTAGCTCACAGCCAGGACACATTCCCGGTTGTGCCTGGAGCTTAATTCGTTCGTACTTTATCACTTAACAAGAAGTGGTGATTAGCGCGCGGGTTTACCTAGGTGTGTTTTTTTTTATTTTTAGATATTTAATTCTAACTAATAGTTGCTTGTGATTAAATAAATATTCAAGGGCTGCTGCTGCGAATTAAAAATATTTTTAAATTGAATTTAATATTGCGCCTTTAATTTTCAATTTCTAATAGATTTTATGCGATTGTATTTTATTCTTTCTTGTCTTTTAGAAACCGATATGAAAATGAAAGTTCTAGTTAGTAGTGATATTTTTTCTTTAAAGTAATGTGGTGAAGTTTAGTGGTTTTTCTTAAATTTCATAATTTTTTCGTCTATAAAGTGTCCGCCAAAAATTTTAAATAACAATTTTAAATTTAACGTAAATGATTGAAGTGTTAATTTATTTACGCGAACATATTAATCTAAAATTACTTTTTTATAGCATTTTTTTATATAGAATAATAATTATAACGAGATGGCAGAACGAATTTTTCGTAGTGATTATACGAGGTTTTTAAAAAATCAAATTGAAATAATTTCAAAAACAATTTCAAATAGAAACACAACAGCTTCTCGTTTCAGATTTTATTTCTAATGTAGCTATAATGTTTTAATATGACAATTTTTGTCATGCAGCGCGATGGATCGCCTTCGCGGAGTAGATTGGCAGGCGGTGCGGCGTGACAGCCACAACGTCTTCACGAAGCTAATCCGTACGAAGGACCCTCGCGACTGCGATGGATCCCAGGAACTTCAAGTTCCAAACCGCACGCGACTTTCGGTAAGTAACTAAATTTACAATATTTCTCATTTTTGTTCAAAAGTATTTTTTTTTTGATGAATTAAAAATATTATTTCAATTTCACAAAGAACGAGAACTAAAAAAATATATGTTTTAAAGTGAATATTTAATTTTACATAGTCTATTTATATTTTAATGAAGTCGTTGTTTCATAATACTATATTTTTATATTATTTTAAAGCTATATCGTATAGCTTTTATCTTTTTATATTCGACATTTTATTTTCTTATTTGCTTTTTATATTTGACTTTAAAGGATATTCGTTTTCGTTTAGCTGTGAAACGCGACCATAATATACCAGAGCTCTGTGATTTTAATCGTGTACTATAGATGCCGAGCCTCGATTAAAAGTATCTTCGATTATGTAAACTAATTTCCGCTAAGGATTTTATTTATAGCGGGTGAAATCTTTGACCGACTTTAAAAATTCTTTTACGGAATAATTTAAAAGAATTAAAAATATTATGAGTTCAAAATTTTAACATTAAAAATTAAAAGACCCTTTTGTAGGTATATTTAAAAAAATGTACTCAAAATCGTTTTATGTCAGTAATTTTATTATAATGTTACCGACACGATACATCTTCTAGCTTATACAATATTGGGAGATGCCGAGCGCAACAAATAATGCCCGGGATTTATTACTTCAACAGCCAACGCTGGGTGAGGCAGTGATCCAAAATCGAAATTCGACCAAAATTCATTTAATTTTCAAGTTCTATATTATATTCTCTTCTCATTTTGATATAAAATTTTGACCATAAACAAAATAGACAAAGATAGTGTGTGTGTAATGTTTTATTTTAATCAATTTAATGTATTTTAATTGCATACAACAGAATCAAAAATAGGTAGATTTGGAATATTCAAGCTTTTAGAAACGGAAAAAAATCTCATTTTTCTGCTGCTTGTAAAAGGAAGGAAGGAATTTCAGTGAATAGAGAGAGGACATAGAAGCAATTAAAAATAGCTGTTGTTGGCTTTTTACTTTGACATGAACGCGAATTTTAAATTAAATTGCAGTTGGTATTGACTTTGTTTTCAATTTCAGTCAAAGCTTAAAAAAAGCTTATCAAAGAAAATAGAAAGCTAGAGACGGGAAATATAACTTTAAATGAAGCCACGATTGCTGGCTTCTAATATGTTTTTCTAATATTAATTCTATAACATAAGCACAAGCAACGCACGGGTGCTTCAAGCGCCAAAGGTGCATATTGTAGTGCTGCTGCCGTGCCGACTACGATAGAGTTAATTAAGGATAAGGGTGTGGGTAAATCTATACTAATATTATAAAGCTGAAGAGTTTGTTTGTTTGTTTGAACGCGCTAATCTCAGGAACTACTAGTTCGAATTGATAAATTCTTTTTGTGTTGGATAGATCATTTATCGAGGAAGGTTTTAGGCTATATAACATCACGTTGCGACTAATAGGAGCGAAGAAACAGTCGAAAATGTCAAAAAAACGGGGAAAATTATTTTTGAGGGTTTCCGTTGCGTGCGCTGCGAAAACCGTTCGAGATACCCAAATGATTCCCAAAATAACTATTCCACGCGGACAAAGTCACAGCACCAGCTAGTAAATGATAAACGCCACATTACTATTTACACGGTTTATATGTAACAATTATAAAAATATATATATATAATGAGCGAGCGCATTATGTGGTTTGGCGAGAAAGCGCGTGCTTTCGAATGCCACGTCTGATGTACACTGTCAAGTTTCCTTGTTTCTTTATTTAAAAGAATTGAAACGAAAACGAAAACAGAAAACCAAAAAGTCTGCTAAAAAGGAGGTCGCCACAGGGGATTGTGAAGGGATAGGGAAAATGGGCGCTGACCAGCAGAGATATACTATTTCGTTGGCGCTGCTGACATCCCTTACTCGCTCACCGAAACTCGTGCTGTAAATTAATTAATATAACAACAATTAATAAAATTAATTATATCTAAATTCTCGAAAACATTCATATAATTTTTTTTATTGTTAATAAAAAAATTTATTTTATTATATTTTGTAAATAAAAAGTATTTTTCTATTAGTTTAGCTCAAGAAGTATGTTAAAATTATTTCTCTAGTAAACCACTACGAACAAGTTCTACGTTTATTTTGTTTTAACTCTAAGAATCCATGTACAAAAGACTTGGGTATGCAGCAATTTTTCACTTCGGTTCATTTTAAAGTCAACTCGGCACGAACACAAAGGCTTCACCTGAAGGGGAAGTGATATGAATGTGCCCTGGCCTTATTACGCCAATCACTTTGTGAGGAAGGGTTTCAATCTTAATAAAAATAAAAATATGTCAACCGTTATAAAAATTTATAGTCCCCGTGGAATGAAATATTACATTGTAGGTTTGTACCCACACACACTTTTTGAATAGATTAAATAAACATTAACATTTGAATAATTAGAAACTTAGTCATTCTCAAGAAGAAAACACGCTCAACCTGGGAATGCACTTCTATCTTTTATAGAAAAAAGGTGGCAGATGATCATAAACCGAATTAATCCAGCAGGTTTTGATGATAGAACACGAACACACAGCCAGAATATAAAGTCAGTTTTCTTTGCAATCAGTGTTGACGCAATGGACTTCCTGATGATGATACTGTTGTATAAAAACAAAGTTGCCTACTCCTTCTCTTCTTACTATGTTATTGCATTTCGCTTAATTCTAGTCATGCAGGTTTTTTTTTATAGATTACAATACATATTGGGATTTCTAATTTGAAAAGGTCTGGTTAATATTAAAAAGACTCAAAGAGGATTCGGCTCGACTTTAACTCGAAACTGCTTCTACGGTGTCGCCTGCTAAATGTTGCACTGAACACGTTAGGCCTATACTGTCCACGTAAACCGCACGTCATGCGCACGCTATCGTCAATTGACGATTGCTTGCATCTTGAGTAGAAACAATCAAAACTGTGTCCACGGTGTCATGCATTCGTCATGCGGTGCGTGCGGCAGCATGTCACTACTCGAGCGACTCGCAAGACGGAAACACGTTCAAAGATTACTAAATTATGGTAAGTATTTTAGTCATTCGGTAAAATGATTGAAATACAGAATCATCTTCTGATAACTCTCTGGCAGCAACAAATAATCTACAATTTTCGATGTACGGATGAACCCAGTATATTCTTCGCCTGTTTCGTCGTCTTCTAATAAAGTTGTATGCTATAATCACATCATCATCATCACTTGACATTTTCCCAACAAAAAGACGTGCTTTAGCAATGCTACTAAGAGAAAACTGAGACTTTTGTAGCGTAATTGACGATTGCATGACGATAGCGTGGACATAACAGATATGCAAAATACGCCTATCGTCATTTGTAGATTGCATGCATTCGTCAAATGACGCGTCCGTGGACAGTGGCCCCTGCCGTGTTCAGCGCTTATTTTTTTCATATTTTCGTACTTATAAACTTTAAAAAAAATGCTAAAATCAGAAAACCATCGTTACATTTATTTTGAAATTCACAGCAAAGATACTTTTTAAATAGGATGTCAAAACGACTCTTACGAATTTACACCCCTTTAAATGATACTAGAGTACAATAAAAGAGCTACAGTACAAAATTTACTTTTCTCAAACGCTAATTATGTCGAGTTTAATTCGTTTAAGCTGTTAGTCGCACTTCTATCAAACACCAGGAATAACGGATTTAATTTTATACATTTATTATCTAGTCTCTGTACCCCTGTTTAAATTTAGAGAACACTTATTTAGAGAACTCTATTTAAAAGGTTTCAACTTCTTTAAAACTGTCCTGCTCGATCTAAATTACCGTTCCTTCCTCCCTATAAACGTACTTTCAATACTACGAGAACTGGTAAAATGACAAGTTACCGAGTTAGGTGTTTTTCTTGAAGGTTCGCTGTTTTTACACCGTATTTTTCACCTTCGATTTCCATCGCCTGTATTTTTAACAATCGATTAAATGGCGCAGTATATTTATTAAGAGATGACTTTTATAAAATGATTGATAATATATAGTTCATGAATCCAAACACATTATTATACGTTTTGTTCGTTATTACGTTTTTTTATATTTATTTATTAATAACCATTCCTTGTTCTCTTACTAGCGATGCTTAACAACGATGGATTTGACCTCGTTGGGTGTTGGTTCATGCGTCGGGACCGGCATGTATCTCGTTTGTGGAATGGTCGCTCGGAAGTTCGCTGGCCCTGCGGTTGTTTTCAGCTTTATGATTGCCGCCCTAGCCAGCTTGTTCTCTGGTAAGCCTTTATTCTGTTTATGATAATAATAATAAATAACTCTTGGTCTTTGATAATTTAATGCATTTTAAGCCGCTATATTTACTTAAAAATAAAATTTTATATACGTATATTGTTATATAATAAACATATACATTATACACCCAATATTAGAATGTTATCTCCATTTATTATAAAATTTGAAATATTCATTGAAAATTGCTGAAATTAAGAAAGTCTTTTTAATAACCAATTATCCAAAGAGTAAGTTTAAAAAAAACACAATAGTCTGCTTTTGAACGATGTACTTCATGCAGAAAATAATATTATATTTCGTGAAATTATTTATAACAAGTTTCAGTGTGTTCAAGCTGTAGGATGCTTTGTGAATAGATTCTCGAAAAGTCGACTGCCCACTTACAAACCACTCATTCTGAAGTGGTTGTCCAGCTGCCTGCCGTTCTTATAAAAGAGGTCTTACCTCAATATTAAATGTGAAATTTGAAATGAAATTGTAACTATCAACTAATTATGGTTGATAAAGAACTGTCACTTTTAAGAAGGCTCGAAAATCCTGTTAAAAAGCTTAACAATTTTATTTAACAAGTAACCAATAAATTAACTCTCCATCTCGCTTAAAATATCTCTTTGCCAGAGAACTTTCTCGTAATACCAAACACGTCAGACATTGCTACGACTAAGCATTGTGATGGTAGACTATCAATTGAACATAGAGACAATATTTCAGATCAAGTTCCGACCTTTTTATTTCAGTGTATTTAATAGAGCCAGAGCACTAACAAAAATCTAAAACAAATAATGAGTATACAACCAATACATATAGGTAACTATAGTGTACTTAGCACAAATTTTATTTTAGGAGCTTGCTATGCTGAATTCGGCGTTCGTGTTCCCAATACTACTGGCTCTGCATATATGTATTCATATGTCACCGTTGGCGAATTCTTGGCTTTCGTAATCGGATGGAATATGATTCTGGAGTACGTGGTAAGTGAAACACGTTATAGGTTCCGCCAATCTTCTCTTAACCTGTAAATCTGTTTGATGGAAAGCAATAAAGAACCACGAGAGTTCGACGAGCAACGGTAGACGATTGGGGTTCTTGCTTCAACTATGTTCTTGCTTCTTCCTGATATCTCACTGTGAGATATCAGTAATGAGGAGATCACCGACAAAACACGGATTAGCAAGTTAAAGTGGGCTCAGTACGAAGATCCGACGTCCACTGTGGCCGAAAGTTTGTCGAGTGGAGGCCATATCGGACCGGCAAGCGCAGCGCCTGTCTGTCCACCCACAAGGTGACCTGATCTGACGACCAGATCTGGGCCGCGGGTCGACGGTCCAGACTCCTTCTGACTGGTCCTTTTGGAAAATTATGGAGGAGGCCTATGTCCGGCAGCGGACGTCCTACGGCTGATATGATGTTGACCCTTAATACATACCTATATCTAACAAAGTCAATAAATACCTACATATATAAAAAAGTCAATACATATAACGGTTATAGAAATATGAAATCCTATTCATAATCCGATTAATATGAACCCAAATTAAATGCACTGCTTGTTCTTTGTCCTCTATTCTGTTAAACTAATTTCCTTGTAATCGCGAGCCTCAAAGGAACTTGAAGTACTTCATTAAAAGTAATTAAAAACGACTCAACCCTTTGACGTCGTCCTTATGAAGCAACATTAATAATAATAAAAACAAATCAGTACATAATTAAATATCCTACTTAATAACTTATCACGTTATTAATACAAATAAAATTATTTTTTCTTTAGCAAAATATACCCACAACAGTACGAGTATAAGTATTTGATTAAAAAAAAATTTATTTTGCTTGCTATTATTTCTTGTTATTATTTCTTGCTATTATGGCTTTTCCGTCTCGACAGGATATTAAAATCGTCCCTTTATGAAACGTCGAATCTATTTTCCTTGAAGTAGGTAATCCAATAGAGCCAAAGCGCTAATCACACAGTACTGGACCCGTTTGCAAAATGAGCTGTGCTCCCTAGCATAAAATCTCTAATACTTGTTAACTCTTTGATAAAATATTCATAATTCTTTACAGAACTCTACATTGGAAATTAATTAATGAAGCATGTAAACTAACTTAATATACACATCCTTTACTACGTTCGGGTTGCATCGTCTCTTGTAACAGCCTCACTATATGTAGCTAGCACCTTACACAATATTCCTAAAGTTTATCATTTTTACATAGTGTAAAATAAAGTTGCTTCCCGCCGTCTGTCTCTCTGTCTCTTAGATCTTCTAAATTACGCAACTGATTTTAATTAAACAGCTAGTTATAATTGTATAATTGGCAGATAAAATTTGCACCAATTATAAAGAAGATATTCAAAGTACTTATTTTCTTTTTCGAGGGAATTGTTACCAATTAGTCTTTGTCGATCTTTATGCACGTACGTACGTTTGTGGTGTGGTTGCTATCACGTGCAGCTTTGCGTACAGTATTTTCCTTCTCTACAAAAAGTAATACACGTGTTAGAACTTACGTAGAAATATTAGTAAGTACACATCTAAATCGAAAATAATTATAGCTTAACTAGCTATAATAAAAGCTGTAATAAAAGTTGATATCTGTTATAGGTATCTATCATATATAGGTAATTATTATACAACTAGTCGTGCCCGCGACCAGAATAACGCGTATTATTTCAATTACTTTTTTATATTTTTTATTTATATTATTTTTATTATTTTATACTAACTAGACTTTTTTATTTGTGAACCGATAGAATAAAACAAATACCTACTAAATGTTACATGAAGTTTGCTAGAATAGATCAGTGCTGGGGTGAGCACTGGTCTATTCTTGTTAACCTGAGCTCAGGTTTCTGGTATGTAAATTTCTGGTATGTTATGTGAATTAAAGGAGATATCATTGGTGAAGTGGTAACGTTGAGATCCCTGTAGAGCCAGTTACTTATTAATTAAATTTAATCGATATCCTAACTCTAGATCGATTAAACAAAACACAAGGGACCAACTGAAATGCATAATTGCAATTGCTACTGTAAGATATGATGGCCAGTCTTATAAACGTTATCTCGAAATGAATTCAGATTATCGTTTAAGTCTTCTTTCGACTTCGGTCTTCGAAAAAGACCGTCGTTTTCAATTATAAATAGAAATAAAATACTTAAGTCTTAACAAAGAGATACGGGAATATATTTAAAGAAAGACAAATTAGAGCTTAAGTAAGTAATCCACTGCAAACCTACACTGAAGAGCTTTTAAATCATTTTATAGAACATAACATAAGCTACAATTTCAGAGGTTTTTCACCTTTGTCATACGTCATTATTATAATGGTGTCTCTTTTTATTAAGCTCATATTCCCTTCAGACTCTCGTTATGATCACTTTTCTGCTTTATGAATACCTACTGTAATAATTGTCATTGTAGATATTCGTTAGAAAGAAATTTACTTATATTTATTGGACTCAATAACAAATTTTATTGATAATATCAACATCAGCAAATCGTATTTCATTCTGTTGCTGCTACTAACGCACTCGAGTACCAACGATACAATGCTATCCGATAACTCTCAACGTTATTGCTTTCTCAAGCGTGCACAAGTGCATGATAGGTGAAGATCTAAAATAAGTTAAGTAAATTGTCTTGTAAACGTACCGTGATTCGTATACATTTCTGTAATATAGGTATTTCTTACCTATAAAAAAAAACTTTTGAAAAAGTCGGTAATAATATCTCATATAACGATTTCGTATTTCGATGCCTACTTTTGCGTTTTGTCGACAATTGGCGACTTTTTGGAACCACCACTTTTTTATTTTTCTTATATACAACGCAGTTTGCAATCATTTTGATAATTCGACTGTAACTATAGCACATTTATTTGCATTACTGGTATTACTTTTCAATTTCTCGACTTGCATTAAATTCGACAATGACATTTGCAGGTCAATTAAAAAAAAAATTATTTACTAATAATAATTGTTTCCTATCCACTATGAATAAACAAATAATGTGTTTCAGTTTGACATAGTTGGCCACGTAAAATAAATTAATTTTAAAAAGCTAATGTTATACATTATCTTATCTGATATCCTTTACTCCCCTATTAAATTTGAGTTTAAGCAAGTACCTACTATTTATTCTGTGGTTTAAGTTTTATTGATCGAACATCCTACGATATCCGTTAATGTACTTTAGCCACCCTTACCTACCCCTTCCCTTTACGAGTGCATTATGTTACAGATCGGCACGAGCGCCTGTGCCCGTGCATTAAGTGCTTGTTTCCACACATTGTTTGAAGAAGATGAGGATCAGAACGTAAAGACTACCATTGATGTTGACGGTAAGTATGAATATTATATAAAATAAAACAAGTAGGTAGGTATAAGTTGAAAATATTTGTGCGTATAAACAGTTACATATAAGAAATATCCGGAGCTACCAGTTAATTAAATAATACGCGACCCGCCCCAGGCATGGCCATTGCACGAATTCAATTTTTTTCAAAACTAACCTTCCTCGTTTTTTATTCAATGAAAACCATATGAAAATTCGTTTGAAAATAAACAGAAACGGATAGTGGCTTCGTTTTTATAATCCCTATATTATTATTTTTTTTTATATTTTTAATAAAATTTTAATTAATCATGTTGTAATGTACCTACTGAAATTATTGTCGATTATTATGGAAATTAATTTATATTTATACTTACATTCACTTGTGTAAAATAATTTTGCAGATGATCCGATGAACACTTATGCTACAGTTCCTTCACCCTACAGCTATAGTAAGTATATTAAACCTAAGGTTTTTACCGAAAATAGATTAAATCGAAACCATTATGCAAAGACATGAATATATTGATCTAAGAACAAACAATCAATTAGAGGTACGTGTTCATAAAATTCGTTCTTTCGTGACCCCATTTTTAAGATAAAATACTTGTTACTAAGAAAATCCAGATATCATCTAGCTCTAAAATTTTCTCCGACTTAATTAGTCTTTCCTTTAATCGTTAGTATAGCTTGTAACAGAAATATTCATAAAAACTATGTATAAATAAACTTTAAATTTAATTTAATTAAATTTAATTTGTCAAATTTTAATTAATGTTTATTAATGATTAATGTTATTATTATGATTATGTTAATTAATGTTTTTTAATTAATGTAACTTTACTTTTAATTTGTCAAAGCAAAATATTCAAATGAAAGTTTAAAAGCTTCAGTGTTAGCATTTCAAACATTTCAAAGGATTAGCTGGCTGCTTTAAAAGATTAAATTTTTTAAGTGGATTGCGTTTTTTATTTCATAGAATTTATAATATCCAACGTAACGATTCAATACAGGGTTATTTTCATAAGACTATTTTATTATTATACTAGCTGTTACACGCTACTTCGTCCGCGTAACTTAATAATATATATATATATAGCCTATGTAGTCACTTATAATGTGGCTTTCTATAGGTAAAAGAATTTTTTAAGTTTTCATCAGATCTAACGTTAATATCATGTAAGCTTTTAAACAAAAACCCGGTTCATAAAATCGGTCCATTGAGATTATTTTGATTTTAATAATCGAACAAGTGTTTACTTGTGCCTCATGCATTTGCTTTCAGATACTGTTTAAATTAAAAATAATACTGTACAATAAACTTTGCATGGTTGTGAAGTATTTACCATATAGTAGTGGATATTAATATTTCCACCAGTAATGATGTTTTAATTTCGAGCAAACAGCTCTAGCGATCAGGTAAATTAAAGAGCTCAATTGAATTTATGATACTCTCGCTACCAATGTGCCAAAAATATAATATATAGGTATCAAATTTTAAAGGATTAACGTATAGAAAAACTAGCTCACCTGCTCAGGCTTCGCACGTGTGCAATTTTTTATTCAATCCAGCCGATAAATTACATGACCGCCATCTGTTACATTTCATAGAACTCAATTTATAACAAATAATTGGTGAATTGAGTAAGTAATCAGACAGACGGCGCTATGTAATATTAAGTAATTTGCAAAAAAAATGAGATAAAATAATCTTTTAAGTTGGACAATTACACATAGTTACGAATTTTTATCAAAATCGGTTCAGTAGTTTCAGAGTTCATCGAGCACAAGCACGTTTATAGCCAATATGTAAATTTATATACAGAGATTTATTTCGGTTTGGGTTGCATTGTATGCTTTGGAACCCATAAAAGAGCAGTTATGTTTATAAAAGTAATACCCAAGACACAATATTGTTTAAATTCTATTTTTCTAATCACTTTATATTTGACAGTTATTATTATACAGTTTATGCAGCCAGCACTCGCTATAATATTATGTAACTTTATTTTCTGATGTTTCTAATTAAATTTTCCTAACGCAATATATTCCTAATAAATTAATATCTATTTTGATTTTCGCGTGATAAACTCCACGATTTTCCGCAAGACTGATAGGACTGATTTTACCTTAGTTAGACGAATGCTGCAGACCAAATTCATTTAACAAAATATTCAAATACAAATACATCCCTATACATATAGCCCTAGTATACATTAATTGAGCTATTCCATTCACGTATGACTGGCTTTGAGGCTTGTCAATAGAGAATAAAGGCATTCACAAAGCTGAATAGTCAGGCTGTCATATTGGCACTGTAAACTGATTTAATGAAAGAGATATGTTTGAATCAAGGTAAGTATCATCATTACACGTAACACCTTTCACACCCTCGATTAGTGATTACACCTCGATTGATATTGGTGAACGCTAGTAACAATGGAGTATTAGTTAAATTAAATAATTCAGTTTTCTGAATTTCTTCATTTAGGTACGTTTTTTTTTTTTCATGTAGAATGACAGGCAAACTCTGTTCCATTTTTGTAATTTTTTTTAAGAAATATAAATTCTACTGTTGATAATTTTAATAATTTATTAAAAGAAGAATAGAAAGTAGAATTTTTTGGAGTTAGTAATATTTATTGGCATAATAAGATATTTTCCTTTCAACAGTCCAAGCTCCTGACTTCTTAGCCTTCGCTATCACCCTGGCGATGATGTTCGTACTGATGACTGGCGTCAGGAAGTCCGTCTTTCTCAATAACGTCCTTAACGGAATTAACTTCACTGTGTGGATCTACATCATGGGGGCAGGAGCTTTTTACATCGACTTTGCCAATTGGTCAGACTTTCTGCCTTATGGATGGAGTGGAGTAAGTATAAACCAACAAATACATTTTTATTACTCTCTTCTATCCGTTTCTAAATCTAAATATTACGATTAATAGTATTCGTAATATTGTATAACACTATTCTAAATGCAGGTGTTCAGTGGAGCCGCCACTTGCTTCTATGCTTTCATCGGATTCGACATAATTGCAACAACCGGCGAAGAAGCCAACAATCCGAAGCGATCCATACCGCTTGCGATTGTGTGCAGTCTGGGAATTATTCTGTTAGCCTACGTGAGTTCTTCCATGATGCTGACTCTTATGGGTAAGTAAATTAAATACTCAACCTTTATTCATCAACTAATGGATCGGCTTCAAAGAAATCGCAATCAACATTGTACCATACCGAGATTATTCTATTGCCTTTGTTGCCGACATTATTCTTTATTAACCCTTTATCATGTAAAGCAGATAAGTCTAGATTCGCTGCAAAATTTCCAATTTAGCTGACACTGTTAAAGACTGAGTCAGCTCAGTACTGATTTAACTTTGTTATAAATGGACTAGTCGTGTTCTATCTATCTATTTTCTGAAATCTGACTACTCATACTAATTTTTGTCCTACTTCCTTTTTGTGGTCTATTTTTATGAAAATTTGGATAATTGGATTCGGAATGATGTTTAAAAAAATATACATAAATTTTGTATGCCTTCTTAGAGGTTTTTTTGCAGTTCATATATTGTTATTAAATATTTACATTAATAATTTTGTGTTACAACGTTGCCTGAAAGCTATTTTATGTCAGAAACTATATTAGCCTTTTTGACACGTTACAGCTCAGTCAGCTCTCAACTACGACAGTAACGCAATCATGAAGGTGATAATTACTTAACGTACATCAATTACCGACGACGTACATTCACATGCCTGCTCTCATGATATTTTTGTTATAATTTACTTTTTGCTACCCGTATCTTCACAAAGAGTTTTAGACACCAAAACTTATTCCTACAGATAAAATAAGAACTAAATATAGAGCTCTCTGTGGACGCCAGAGTGAGGTCAGTAGTGTTTTTGTAATAGTAACAAAACAAATAGGTGGACAAAAAGGTCCAGGTAATTTACCGGAAATTAATGCCGAAAATTCCAGTGGCTGTACAGTTTATATGAAGTTATTCACACTATTCCACGGATTTGGGGAAAAAACCGAGCTCGGCGTTTTCGCCGGATGTGTTGTCACACCGAAGCTCCGGCAGAACGATCGGACGCTTTCAAATTAGCAGCATGATGTGAAGAATATTTAATAATGAAACCAAACTACAACGATGCGAGATCCGATATAATACGAACGCCCACGTTTGGGCGACGATTTCCGGTGAATTCGCCGGTCCGGCGGTAGTGGGGAACCTACCTGTTTCGAGCGATGTATTGTTAAGACACGAATTCAATATTGAAGAAAACTCACTATACTATATATGAAATAATAAAATACTCGCTTTATCCAATACTGCAAATCCATATCGAAAAGTATTTAACTTTTCATTAAAAGTTCATGAAAAGCTCATATGACATCATAAAAGTCCCCAAACTATTTTGATAATTTAATATATTGATAAAATGCATGTTAAGATGCATTTTCAAAAGAAAACTTTACAAAGCTTACGGTCCACAATGGGAGAACAATTTTAACATTTAACATTTTTTTATTGGTTTACAAGCAAGAGTCTCCTGGATGGAGTCTACGTACAAACGAATGACGTGCCGTCGAGGATTGAAATTGAACTTTTCAAACATAAATGGGATTACTCTGAATCCGTTTTTCATTTATAACAAAGTTACACAGATTTCGCTCTTTCATTTTATACTAATGAATATAAGTTTCTTTATAAATGGTTACATTTATGTAAAAGTGAGTTTGTTTTTTACGCTTTCAAACCTAACTCCTCAACTAATTACCATTAAATTATAACACATGTTTTCAGGGGTTCTGGTTCTGGTTATATATTCTGGTTCTGGTTATTATATATATATAATATCGTAGAATAAAGATAGTGAGTAATAAATATTAGCATTCCATACATAATGTTGTTTTTTCATTAAAAAATGATAGGTCCATAAATAAACATTCATATATTGCTTTTGAAATCAGTGTCGCCTTAGGCAACAGTGAATGTAAATACCGCACGATTAAAATATAAATTTCACTGAATATTAAAATAACTTGAAAGCTTTCCTTTGATGTGATTTGATTACAGTTTGCGCAATTCCACAGCTTTATTTTAAATGTAGATATGTATTCAGAACTATAAATAAGTACCTACCTACTCTGAACTTTAAACTTCGTGGAGAATGTTTATTTTTTAGTTTTTCCTACAATTATGTTGCTATAAAAAAATAGGTAGACCGCAGAAAAGGTGGGATGATGATATCAGAGAAGTGGTTTTGAAAGCGTTGGTCGGTAGTTGATCTTGCGTTTTACGAGCGTGTCATGTAGCGCAAGGAAGCGGCGGAAAGGCAGCGGGAAGAGAATCTCCTCTCCCAGCTGATCCGCCGGAGAATACTCGGGCGCTGGCCTATGTCCCCATCACCTTCCTGGCGTCGGATCGCCGAAAAAATATAATATCTGCATGGCAAATGCCAACTTGCTAGTCCACGATATCGAAATTAAAGTCAGTCTAAATCTAGTCTAAATCGATTCCTATAGGAAGTGAAACTTTTTTTTATCTGAATTTTTTTTTTTCTTATGCAGTACCTTACTATGAAATTGACCAAGACTCCGCCCTCGTGCAAATGTTCGCCTACGTTCGCGCACCTTTCAGCAAATACGTGGTAATCTTTGGAGCTCTTGCTGGACTCACCGTTTCGATGTTTGGATCTATGTTCCCAATGCCTCGAATCATGTTCGCTATGGCGCAAGATGGCCTGATCTTTAAGTAAGTATTTTAAACTTTATACTCATTTATTGTCATTACAATTGGAGCTTTCTTCGAAACAAATATGTAGTAGGTACCCTTATTGTGAACGTTTTGAAGTATTTTAACAGTTTTACTTCGTCTGATACGCGTCTCATTGCCGTATAAATGTTCACATTTTATTGTACTTATAGGCCAGGCCTTCTCTGTAATGTAGTCATTTAGTATTTAATGCGTTTTAAAAAGTATATCAATAAAGTTAGATAAAATTTAAAAAAGAAAAGTAAGTAAGTAGTGAATAATTAAGCTTGTCTATGAGTCAGTATGTAAACATGATGTTTCTGATTCGAAATTAGGTAACAAAAAAGCTGATCATTTGAGTACGTGTAATTAAATACGTGTGGTAGAATTATCTGGAGTTTGTTTGAGAGGCCGCCGGTAACACAGTAGCTCTCATTATCGGGCGGAAACAAATTTGCAGTCTCATGTGTGTTTAACCTACATACATTTATATTGGCTTATCGCGCGTTGTCTGGGTTTGCGTATCATCTCATGTGTAACGATTGTTTCGCAATAAATCGACTCCAATATTCAGACACCCGCGACTCACTCAATTAGCGGTAATTGAAAACCGGTGAAAATCCAATTTCAATGGCATGTGACGCTTACGGGATTTAGTACGAATATTCGCTTTACTGCTTGAAATTTTTAACCTGACTAGCATCATAAACTGACGGGCCTTTTCGGTGGCATTTTTGTGTTAAAATGTGAAAATCTGAAACAGATTTTTTTTCCTCATAGATCACATCAATTATTATTGTCACCAGTCATAGTCACAATAATTATTATTGTCAGACAATAATAATTATTATTATTAATATCATCTTTAAACGTCTTTAACAGATTCTGTCATTTTATCTCGCCAAATTAGCTCCTCCGAGAAACTTAAATTATTAAAAATGCTGTTTGGTTGTCTCCGAGTATAATAATTAAAGTTATATAATAATATAATTAAATTACTGACACACAATAGTAGGTACCTATTATTGTGTGTCAGCGGGTCGCTAGTCTAATATATAAAGCCGGGAGCAAGTCACTAGTATCATATAAGAAACATTGGGGCACGGGTTGCTGTAATATTAGGCAATGCCTAAACAATCTATCAAGAGACTGTAGAATGTTTCGCACTGTTTCTAATTACTATTAAGGCTAATCAACTATTTATCTTGTAGGCAACTTGCAACCATATCTGAAAACACTGGTATGCCAGGGCTCGCTACGGTTGTAGGCGGAGTCGGAGCCGCTTTGATAGCTCTACTTATACAACTGGAAGTCTTAGTTGAGATGATGAGTATTGGTAAGTGTTTACTCTACCACCGCTTATTGTACGGAAAGTTCACCACGATATAGAATAAAATGTTTTTTAATCCCGCATATAAAAAAAACATCGGCATCGCTTTCGCTTAATTCTGCAAGCATGCGCTTGCTTTCGCTTGCAGAATTAATACGACGTTTACAAGGAAACTTCTTGCTTGGAAATAGGAACAAAGTTAATACTTACAGGACAAAACACGTGTTGACTAAAGTTAGTGTCTTATAAAGGCTGCGGTTGCTACTTTGTACCGGATACAAATGCACTATTACTACAAGCCAAGCGTTTGTTGATAGTTTTGGTAACCACATAAACTCCGCAACAGCTACCGTACACGTAGAAAACTTTTGTTAGCTGCACAAGGCAATTGCTTGAAACATGTCTAAAATTCATCAACAATCAGACAACTCGTAAACTGTTTTCTAATCTGAGGTACGAATGCTCTCCAATTGAATCGAAAACCGGATACTTTGAAAGCCATTTGATTGAAAAACTTAAGAGTTGAGTATCAATAGATTTACTCTTTGTGTGGCTGTCTGTGGCATTTTCAAGTCTCTTCTAAGTGTTTTTCCAATAATGATTAATTAAAAAAAAACGGTGGTACTCCGGGAGTGCCGACAGAAGTGAAAACTTGAACAATTCAATTACCTACGTGTTTATTTTTTGAATCGTCAGGAATTATTTTATTGTGCAGGAAATACTTTTTTTTTTTTTATATAAGTCAAGGCAGCGCTTGGCCGCAATCTCACTTGATGTTAGGTGCAGATGCGGCCGAAGGTGGACCACGCTTACCTAGTAGATGCCCATTTACCCTACGTTTGAAGACCCCGAGATTGTAATTTTGGGGAAACACAGACGCAGGCAGTGAGTTCCACTCCTTAGCAGTTCGGACAAGGAAGGTGGAACTGTAACGCTTCGTGCGTGACCGAGGAACTTCAACCACGAAGGGATGAAACCCCCGCCCGCGCCTCGTGTTTCGCAAGTGGAACTGTTCCGGTTGGATCAAATCGAAGAGAATGGACGCACACTCTCCATGGTGCAGACGATAGAAAATTGATAGACATGCTTAAACTTTACTTAACTTAACTTAACTTAACTTTTAAATGAAATGTTTTTTTATTCATTATTATAAACTAATACTACAACTAAATAAGTACCTACTACCCACTACTAGTAAAATTATTAAGCTCTCAGTAGCTCCTCTATACTGAAAATGTTGACGAGCTTTTTGGAATATCACTGGCCGTTTTTATTGAATTTGAAATTTTAATTACTATGTTCTTTTATAATTGTCAACAGAGGTGTCGGTTACGTTACATTACATAACAAGTCACGAGTTCAATGGTTTTTTCCCATCTCAAAAATGCCCAGCGCCTTAAGAAGTTTTCACTTCAAAAATTAAATTTATTTAACTGACCAGTGCTACGCTAACTCAAAAAAATTTTAATTGTAAAACTCAAAAATAAGGAGGTACCTACCTTATCCTGTTTTAATCAAAGCAATGTGAAGCTATTGTATTACAGATAGGGCAGTCCGGTCTCCTCGTTTCAGTTGAAACGTTGAATAATAAATTTACAATACAGGACAAAAGTGTAACTCAGCGAACTATGTAGAACTACTGTTATATAGATACAAACTATTGCTGTGATGTCCTTTTTATAACATATTTTTACAGCAATTTACACCAATACAAAGGTTGCCATGGTACTCAAAGTAAAAAGAAATAATTATTGTTTTTATTAACAAAATGGAATAATGACCATTGTAGTCTTAGAAATATTAGAATGATTCCTTTTTGTGTCTTTATGGAAATTGTTTACGAAAAAAAAAATTGTTATTTACTTTCAAACTATGTATAAACCCCACGGGATCGTAATTTAATTGTGTACTTATTATAAATCTTAGAATTCTTTCGTTTGAAATTCTAAAAATAAAATTTCCATTGAAATTTATTTAAAGAAAATAGAAAAGGGTCTTTGTTAAAACCTACGCAATGAATTATTGTGAAAAATAAACTACATTTTTGTTGTGAAGTAAAAACACATGTATTTTACAGAAAATTTAGTTTTTTTTTGTGCTGTACGAGCCCCTTGGATGACTTTAAAGGTGCTTTGCCTTTAAAGTCATCCGCTAAATCTCAATGGTCCCAGGTTCAACTTTGGATCCGGCAGGGTCAAATTTGGCTATGGTCTGAATTTGGAAAGTAGTAGCAGTAATTACCTTACTGAAGACCATATTCGGCAAGTGAATTTTCTTTTTGCAATAGCGCCTTTGCGATTTGGAGACGTATCGCAAACATTCCTTGATAAATTTTATAGACAACTGAACAGAAATATATAGGTCGATAAGTTTCAAGAGAGAAAATCCTTCGATGCTAAGTGACATTGCGAAGCTTTCTTGCCTTCGGACAGTCTAGCATTGTCGTAACGATTCATGCCTTGAGACTCTAACTTCCAATTGGATTTTTCTCTGCAATTCCTTTTGATGGGATTTAAGAATGAAAGTTGAAAATATATCATGAACTTATAATACAATACCTACTTATTTTCAATTTAATTTCATAAACACTTCACAGCTTTAAACAAAAATACATCTGTGTTAAAAAAGTACTCGCTCGCTATTTCTCTGTCTACATTGATTTAAAGGGGCTTTTATTTTTACAAATTTACATTTATTTTTGAGTTATAAATGTAAATTTGTAACTCAAAAATAAATTGTAAATTTGTAAAACAGTAAAACTGAATGTTATTACATTCAGTTTTACATTTCATCTTTAAAATAGTCTGTAAGCTCATTTGAGGTTCATTTGCAATTAAACTTGATGTCGAGTGGAGCCGAGTAAACCCGATTCAGCGTTACCAGCAGTGACACTCCAGTGTGACGATTCATTTACTCCTCACTAGTTATGACGCCGAAAGAAGTTTTCAATTTAATATTAATGTTTTTAGGTACTCTCCTAGCTTATACTCTTGTTTCGACTTGTGTATTGGTCCTGCGCTATCAGCCTCATACTACCAACCTGATCGATTTACTACCACAAAGCCTAAGGACTCCGGTGGATCTCGAAGCAACGGGAACCGCGGATACTGGATTTAATGTAAGTAATACTGTAAAAAATATTGCCTGTAGAGTGCTGAGTCTGTCGCAAAAATCAATCGCGGCCTAAACGTGAAACTACCTTTTACGACGTGAAACGTAGCATTTTTCAAGTTATGAAAGTCAATTATTTCATTAATTTCATTTCTTTAGGAGGTATGTTAATGAAAGTAGTGCATTTAAGTCTGCTTTCGCACGCTAAGTCGGTAGCCTTTTGCGATAGACCTATAAATGTTTCCTCAATTAAAAATGTTATGTTATGGCTAAATCTGTAATTTTATTCTAAAGAAAAATACATATAAAGAATACCTACTCACAAAATATTCGTTAAAAATATTTCCTGTATTTTTTTAGATACAACATTTGGCAGAATACAATATAAAATAAATTTTGCACTAATAAATTTCCGATACCTTCGTTAGAAAAAATTCAAATATGCAACACGGATTGATTCAAAATCGAATTCAAATCAACGTTCGGTTTTATGCACTGTTTCGCCCTAACCTAATTCCGAGGCTCTTCGGAACTTGTACACTCAAATGAAAAAGTGTTTTTATAAAACAATGCGATCCAAATTGTGGCAACATTTTTTTCTATTTTTACCAAATTGTTACATACTTTATTCCTATATTATTTATGGTTCCATTCAAGGCATTCATCAATTTTTAAATAGCTATTGTGTTGTGCATTTGAATAATTACTCAGCAGTCTTCGCGTGTAAGAAATTGTTTTCTGCAACGTGTATGCAAAATTTCATACACGTTGAGGATCGGTTGAGTAATTAAGGCGGTAACATTTATAGATAATATTAGTATGGATATCAAGAGAAAATTCTCCTAGCTACTCGTATATTTTCTTTATAAACTTCTTCTCTTAAACGACTAAGTAATACTAACAATTCCCCGTCGGTTCATCCCGTTGTTGGCCGAGGTACCAATTCACATTTCCTATCCATACTGTTAATTCGTTTTCACTTAGCAGTCTTTATTGCTTTTTTTCTTCTTTTTCTTTTCCTGAACCGCGTAATAGTTTCTTGAGCGCTGTCGGAAGTAATAATATTAAGTATATCTGTACTATTTCTGACAAACATTTACCCACAGTGAAACCACGGTGCATAAAGGTCTTTGTATGTAAATAAACAGTTGCTATAAAAGCGTCACTTTCAAAGGCAGCAAACATTGTTTGAAAGTTGCAATAGCACTCTAGTGAAACTTCTTCAAACTAGTGCGCTAATTACATTCATACTGAGTCGCAAAAGAATGTTTTACTGTCATTTGTACATTTAAAATTTTAATAAAAAATTTACTACCAAAGAAATTAAGTATTAGTAATTCGAAAATAAAACAAGCAATTTATTTATAAAGTTTATTGAACATTTTATTTTTATGTAATAAAGTTCCTGTCCTGAGACAGGCTGACGTCCAATTTGAGGTCTTCTATAAGGCGGTGGTCACTGACTACGAATAGTTTTTAGTTGTGTGTCGTTTATGTATCATTATAATTATTTCATCATAATATATTTAGAAACATACTAGCTGACCCTGTGAACTTCGAACCGGCTTGAAATAAAAACCTGGAAAATGAATTTTATTCACAATTTTTTCGTAAATATTTCAGATGTTTCAATAGTTATTCTGCTAAACGGTGCGGAAACAAATTCAACAAATCAAAGAGTATAAAAAAATGGGTCGAACCGTTGTAGAGATGCAAATGTTGTAAATAAAAACAAATTTCTTTTATACCTATAAATTAATATAAATACTAATATTATATATAGACTACAGTATAGGTACGCCTGATTTATTTTACAAAAGTTACTGGAATCATTTGTGAATAAATTTTGTATAAAGTTTTTCGTTTTAAATAAATATGAGTGCAAATGAAGAAAATTTATACAAGTTTGTTGGATTTATTTTCACCGGATGTTAAAACTGCAAAGTGCATACAATTTTTTGTCGAAAAAGTCGCACTTGGAAAATGTTTTAACTTTCATTTACCTAAGTCCTATTCTATAATATCATTGTAAATCTCGTTTATAATTTCAACGCGTTTGGAATAAGTTCTCCCTGGTATCAGAATTTTACCTCTTTTAACCTTAAGGGACTCTTTCACCATCTGTCAACTAGTCTAAGCGTCATTTAAAGTCACCGGTCACCGGGGATGATGGAGCTTATATAGGTACCTTTATTTGTAAGGTCGAATTCCCCTATCGAAGGATGCACTAAACCGAGTGCATAATTTAATAAAACATAAAATTATTTTTAAAAGTAACTAATCAACATTTTACTTGTAATTGGTGAAAGAGGCCTAAAGACTATTATACAAGTTTTACCTTATACCTACTACTATAGTCGGCCTTGCATCATATTTAGGAAATTTAAGGGAGATGCTCATAGTTTCAAAAGTTCTGTATAAGTAAGCTATAATTAAAGTTATAAACTAACTCCCGACTTTGTATTGAGCTCGAACACGCTATTATCTCCTGTATGTTGCTGAGGAGTTTAGTGTCCCGCATTTATTGCTTACTTATTGCTGTTATAACATACTTTTATAACTGGAATGTTACAATGTAATGTTGCTAAAAAATTAACCTAGTCTTAGGCTTTTAATCTTATGTATCAATCTTTTTATTACAATAGATGCTACAGGTAAAAAATCTGTCAGTCGCAGGATTGCAGTGAAAACATCTTACCTTCACAAATTAAGAAGCTAGGTATTGGGTGTCGATTTTACTCATTTTTAATTAGCGCTAATATTTCTTAACCAAGTGAGCTGGATTTTTTTTATAATTTTTCCCAGAGCTGATATAACCTATCTATAACATTTTATCTATAACGGTCACGTGATTTCAGCGCTTTTTCCCATACAAATAGGGCCAAACGGCCCTGGAGAAGAATAAGAAACATTTCAAACAGAATCTATTGATAATATTAAATTTATTACTAAACAAATTTCAATTTATTAGAAGTCGTGGGTTTTCAATTGGCATCGGAGCGAATGATCCGTTTTTAAATTCGCGACGAACGTGCCGGGGAGGGTGCGGGTGTCTGACTGGAATAGAGCAACCGCTCTCCTGACCCACTTCTGTAAATCGACCGCAATGGTTTTTTATTTTATTTTTTATGTAGAACCTAGATTAAAGCGGACACGCCAATGTCGCCTTCTTTATTGTCAAATGATCGAAGAACTTGCACTAACATTGTTATTAGTGTTGTAACTTGTATTAGAGTTAGTTAATAATTATAAACTAACCCGCGACTTTCTATTAAGCCGTTATTTCTATTATTATTATTTGGATATCCCGCAGACTACTTTATGCTGCAGCATCAGGTCAAGTTTACCACGTCATGAAATATCACCGAAGTTAGCATACTAGATTTTCAAAAGTATACAAAGTATTAAACATAATTTACATTTTCAGACTACTCAGTCACAAGGAATGCCTATAAACCAACGTGTCATGGTACGCCGTGTCACCAGGAGGTAAGGAAGCCAAAGTGCTATTAATTTTGCAAAGCGAATGTAACTAAATAAGTAGGTAAAGGCGTGCGAACGCACTGCGAAAGGCCGGCCGAATCACAATTTACATGAATTACAATTATTTTTGCGTTTAAGTGTTTAAGTCTATTCACAGCTCTCCGGACTCTGACGACTCTCTCGCTGGCGATGAAAGCGAGGAACGCGATGACACTTTCCTTGTTAACGCTGGGAATGCTGAAAATAAATTTTATGGTGAGTGCATTAAGAGTAATTTTCCCTTGGACAAAATGCGATAAAATTGTGTGTAAACAATAAATAGGTGCTTTCCCAAACATTCAAAATTATTTCGTTCTAAGCAATATAGTTTATATTGCCAGATGCGTAATATTATAAGTTAAGAATGACTTTAATTAAAATAGAAATTGATATTTGTTCGCCTTGTTTTGTCCGGCTCGCGTCGAAACCAATGCGAATAGTCCAGTGTTGTTCGACGTATCTAGGTCTGACATGCTTTAAGTAATTTCAGCAAAGCACTATCTGACGTATATTTACAGAATAACAACATTAGGATGATCGGATCTTATATCACAAAGTCTTTATTTTTAATGATTAGTCAACGATGTAGAATATCGACGTGGTGTGGTAACCCGCAGCATCAATGGTGTTAAAAAGCAACAGTAACATCACGAATATCTGCGAAAATCGTATCTTTTAAAATAAACTTCTTTTTGAGATCCTTCAATAAAATACCTAATCAGTTCATTCATAATTATAATCATGAAAAAACCACTTAAAAAGTTGACTTAAAATTTTATTGTATATTTATACTTTAGCATTTAGAAATTTTGTTAAAACCTCACAAAATTGCTAGTCATACGTGCAGCAAAATCCCGGGAGATATATATCCGATTTCGAATCACCACATGTGCGGTGTTAAGCGATTTACGCCTGTGGAATATGCGGGCATTCTCGGAAATGACAGAACCACACCTTGTTTAATCACTTTTGATTACAAACACATTATATAACTGTTATTGGATATTTGATTCCAAATTCGCAACAGACTAGAGATATCTTATTTTAAAAAAGTGTTCTCTTGTAGGAGCTTTGCCTGGAGGATGTGGTGGCAATAATTCACGATTTGGACGATTCTACGACAGCATCTGTCGTAGGCTTCATGAATGGTCTTACATGTGCCCTGGATATTTCCCTTGGGTTGATTGTGGTCCAGCCACTGTTGAGAGCGGTAAGTTTTTAACTAACTTGTCCATAGTGCTTTATACTATTTTACATTGTTGGTAACTAAGACTGGTAACTATTTTACACTGGCCAGTTGTAATCAAAAAAATTTTCAATTCCAAAATTATTTTCTATTTCATGCTCACAATACTTAATACACTGATATCCTAACAGATTGTACATAACCTAACAAATATTGTGTACAGCAAGTGCTAACAAAAATGCTAGCAAAAATATCGCGACATTTACGCTTGGAATTAGTTCAAGTAGTTTACCTTTACTTTGTAGTAGAACTATTATTTAGGCCCTAATATGCTTTTATTTCTTTAGCCTCTAGCTAGCTAGACTGTCTCTACCTTCTAATAAAGCAGACTGATTAAGGTTTTTTTTAACAATATATTGATTCATTTGTAAAACTGTGACACGTTCACTTAATTCGTTTTTCTTTATATTTGTTCTGCGTGCTACGGAGCACAAGACGAAATTTCATTTGGCATGTAAATTAGTTCAGTTTTGCTTATTCAATTCTTCTCTTGTTACGATTGAGACTGGAATTATCTGCAAGTAGTCTACATTTAATATTCTTCCTAATTATAGAAATTTTGCGTGAATTGTAATATATTTTACTATACAGATAGAAATAGAAATTGCTCCTTTTATTTTAGGTTTGTTCGTGATTCGAGCTACTGGACTTTTGTACGTTGTAATAATCGCTTTCAATATTCTCGCCTGCTACGGAAGCCCCGGGGAATCCACATTTACATGCGTGCTGATGTTTCTGTTAGCCATTTCTATTCTACTCTTGCTCCTGGCTATTTCGAGGAAACCGCAGAATCGGTAGGTATTTTAATGAGTTAATTGTTCCCAAAAAAATGTTTCAATATCAATTGGTTGAAAATTCAAATAATTATTTGTCTAAATTATTATTTCCAAATTTTAGAACTTTTCATATTTGAAATTTATAAATGTCGTAAATAACTCATCTTAATACACAATATTTTAGTGTGGCTATGATCTACGCAACTCCCGGATTACCATTTGTCCCGGCCATCGCTATCACTGTCAACGTCTATTTGATCATGAATCTGTCGATATTGACTCTCGTTCGATTCATCGTTTGGATGAGTTTCGGTAAATATTCGTTGTATTATTAATCATAGTAAATTCTTATATTAAAACAATTTTGTTATCCTATTTTGTATTCAACCAACTATGATCAGAATGTCTAAATTTAAATTTCTCTATGAAGCAAAAATGCCTAAAACCTAAATGCCTAAAAACTACAATGACATGTTATTAGACATTCTGTGCATAGTGTGTTTCTTTTATATAAGGCATGATTAATGAGTGAAACCCATCTGACTTTCAAAAAGATTAATATAAAGAAACTATTATACCTACATTTTAAATTGCATTTTAATCGTAGTTTGTTATCAATCAAAATTATTTGTTAGATAATTTTAATTTAGAGATATGTTTGATATATTTCAGGATTGACGATTTACTTCCGCTATGGTATCAAACATTCAACACTTGAGACCGATCCTCCACAGCCGCGTCTTCCGACACCGCCGCCACCGAATCCATTGAATAGAACCACTATTCCACCACCTTCTCCCAATCAGAACCGACCAACGGGTGATCGTAACATCTTCGAAGGTGACGGACCGAACTCATTCTTTGGGAACAATGATCCGTAAGTATTTGACAGACTAATCAAAGTACCAGGCAGATTTGACCTTGATGGTAGGTGTTACCTTACACAATTATACGTTCAAGACCGGATGCTGATATCACAGTGCAAATACCTGGGGTTACCAAGGTCTATATGTAATCAGGTTACGTAAAAACCAAAGGTGTCGTCTACGTAACCGCACTTTCAGATACGGCGGCGCTATCCTGACTTGGCACGAAGCTGAACTTGAACCAGTTAAGTCGTCGGTACGCGGTCGTAGTTACATGCAAGTGGAGTCTCGGTAAGACCCCATTGCACGATTTTATTTACTTACTTACAAAAGCGTAAGTATGTAAGAACCTATCATTGTATATGGTGTATGTCAGTTTAAGTGTAACCTCAAGAGACAACATTAGTACGGTTTTAATATTATCTTCATGTGACTAAACCTCAAGCGTATTGTGCACTGTTTGTTATTTAAACACGTCGTAAGCCACAGCCAGCCCATGTTTAATTGGGCCATAATTAAAAAAATTAGACAAATTTGACAATTGGAAGCTACTTTAAAAAATTAACCATTTAATTATAAAATTTCTAAAAAAAAAATGTTATAAACCACTGAAAGTTTTCTTACATTATTTGCGTTGTCTTCATGGCCTAAACCAAGCCACTCTTTGCTCCCACTGCATCATCAGTAAGAACATGATACATGTGCTTAATGTTAAATATGTTTTAACTTAGACTCTACAAGGGATTCATTAACTGATAGACGCTAAACAAAGATTACGTTTCTGGCGTGTTAAAATAACATACAAATCAATTGGAGCTTAGTTAAAGTAAAGATTTGTTCATAGCGGTTCTTACTAATGTTTAATCCTGCATAATAAATATTCCTCGAATTTTCAATAAGTCGTTTTCTTTTATAAGCAACACTTAAATATCAGTCTTTTTTAAGTGAATACTGATGATGTTTGGTATGAGGAAATATTTTTTCTATTTTTTGACTTCTCGTTTTCTTTTGCATCGTGCCTGTATTTGTTAAATGTGTGACTCTAAACATTTAGTCCTAAGTATTTTCGTTAAGAAGTAAATGCCGCGTAGATAGAGTGTGTGTACCTATCCTATTGGCAATTTCTCTCTGTAGAGGTGCCACTTTATTATGACACTTCTGTAAAACAAAATAGAAATTCAATTATAACCAGAAAATAAAAGAAAACTTTGTTTATATAAACGTCACTAGAAACTAATGAAAGTCTATGTAAAAAGTGAGAGTATTTGAAGTTAGTTATCTTGCTTATAATTATTATAAAAATAGTAATCGTTATTATAATTGTAGTACGCATTTACTATAATTACATTATTGTCGCATCAATACGTAAATGTTTGGAATGTAAAGTAAAAAAAAAAGTTTTAAAAGAGGTACATACCCAAAACGATACAGGCCATTTGAAGGCGTACAAAATCAAAAGTTGTTCTTTACCGGTTACAAGCTACGTTCTCGTCAAATTTTATCAAAACCGATTCATTAATTGTAGGTTATAGTTTATTAAAAAATTTACAAATTTGTGTTTTTTTGAATACACTAAAAACAATATTCGCATTTGGATAAACCTTTTTTGATACAATTGCTATAGATAGTTATAATTCAGTGGCGCCATCTATTTATGTAAGCTTATGTGAGATTACATATTGCATGTTCAGGTTTTTCTTGTAGGACAGACTCCAGACCATCAGCCAGGCTATTCCCAGTAGTTCGGTTAACAGTTCGGTTGACCCATGGTTGACCGAACTAGTGAGACTTTTTGTTCCCAGTAGTCCGACCGTACAAATAGACCGAAATCCGCTAGTGAATCATTTCATTATTACGAAAATCAAAATTTATAAGTGACATCTAATCTAAGTCATTGACTAAATAATCACGTCTTAACTACTCAACCAATCATCTCAATGTGCAAAATTTGCATACACGTCATCAGGGATACCTTCATCCAGAAAAAAGGACTGTTCCCGAGAAATCATTAAAAATGAAATTAAAAAACTATCGCCTAGTCAAAGAGTTATAGCAACAAGAGGTCAAAATGTTATAATATGGAATATAAATATTTTCATTTTACAACACGGACGAAGTGGTTTCGTATATTCATTTAAGTATAGACGAGAAGATTGCTTAACTCGTTTGTATACTCACGTTTCGTTATTATTTGAATGTACGAGCTTTCTGATTGAATGGGTACAATCAGCTCTCTGAATCCTTGCAAATAATTTTCATAGCTTTTCTTGATATTTGTCTACTGAGATTGCCTCCACAGATTTATGTTAGATTTCATTTTTTTTTTAATTCGTAATATTTAATATAAAAAATAATTTTATTTTTAAGTTTCTAATTTTCATGTTACAAAATTTGTTGACTGAAAGTAAAATGTCGAAGTTTTTTGATTCTCTCTATTGTCTCCAGTATGAATGTCATTTAAAAAGTATTTCAGAGTTTTGGCGGGAAAATGTTTATGTATTTGCAGCCGCTTCGCTTGTATGTGTGGGAAATTTTCTTGGATATTTTTAACCGTTTCGACTGCTCATGCGCAATATGTTTTATCTGTTATAGATACAACATACGAACCAATGCTGTAACTACGCACGCAACTCCGATTCAACCGCCTGACCGTCCCGGCAACGGTAGACCTCCTTGGGCTTACCCTGATCAACATCCTTACGGGAATTGGGACGACTAAGGCGACGAAACACAGGCTATATACTCGTACTTGCGATCATTTAATTTTCACCCGCTCAATTCGATATTTTTTACAAGCTAATTTAAGGACTGTAACTTTTATATTACCTATTTATAAATATTTTGATATGTTGATTCATTTAAAGTTTCGAAAGTCTTCTTTTTCGTTTTAAATTATCTTACTCCATAATAATAGAATTTTCGTATAATTATTACTAAATACTTTTTTTCTCGCAACTTTGTCTGCTTATATATATTCTCTCCCATTACGTTACTTTTTATTTTTATTGCTCATACTTTTCTGTTTGAAAGCTACTCTATATTTTTTTCTGTACAACGTGCATGCGAAATTCTATGTTGTTATATGGTGTTTAGATACATTTGGAGATTTTCGGTTTTGGATAAACGAACATTATTTTCATTATATATAAATATATGTGTAATATTTCTTTTATCTTTGGAATGTTCTTCCCTTATTTTTTTTTAAATTGCACAATTAAGTGTTTAAGAGCGATTTTAACATTTCTACAAATATTTTTAATGACCTACTACCTACTTATTCTTTTTAAGGCTGATTGAAATAGATTTGTTAAACAATAACTAGGTTTAAATTTATTTTTATATTAAATACAAATATCTATAATTTATATGCTTTTTAATATATTAGTTTATGCTGCATATTTTATAAAGATCAAGGCCGCAGGGCGTTTGACAATTTTATCGAGACAATTGAATGTGAATAAAATCTAAGTATGTAGACGAATCACATAATACGATGATAAAAATATATTTAGTGATATTTTCAACAGGGTATGTAACTCGCTGCAGGAGAACAGTACTTTTTTGTTTCATAGGAAAAAGTACTCAAAATTTCTAACGGCCTGTGATGAGATTTTGAAGAAGTTCGTATGCCCTACGGTCTTTCTTATAACGACATTATACTTATATTATGTCTTTTACTCTCATTTATAAAGTGCAGCTGATCTCGTGTGTTGTAGGTAAATTAGTTTACTCATAGTTTTTAAGCAGATAACATCCACCTATTTTAATTATAATATTTTTGTTACTATAAGATGTATTACTTAATAAATTGTTATTTTCGGACTTTCTTTACCTAAGAAACATTTTACTATTTATTATACCATGTTAAGTATTTACCCATTTTATGCTTTTTATAAACTTGTTATCCCTTACTCAAACTCATGTTCTATAGAATAGATTTACTAACACATAGCGGCGACGTATAAATAATATCAAGGTAACATCAAGAAATGTTTTATTTGGGTAGAAAAGATTTGACTATATTTATTAAACTGTTTAATATTGGAGGTATGGAAATGGAATTAGTTGCACTCATTTTCATGCCTCTAAAAAAACCCGATATTCCATATTCAAAAAAAACTATACATATCGAACGAATTTTTAATACTTACCTATATAACCTTTTATAAGTATGTATTTAATTTTGTTTTGTTCAAAATATACCTAAGTTAAAACTAGTTAAAATCGGGACTAATTAGTTAAACTTTTTATAAATAATTTTATAATTTTTATTATTTAATTAATTATAAAATTAATATTATAACTTAAAAAAGTTTATCTTTTGCAATTCTTTTCATATTTTATAAGACGTATTAAATAAATATACCTATTGCTTGCAATTCAAGGAAAATATTGATTATTTTCCACAGTATTAGTATATTTTCTCAATTAATGAGTCGTTTGATTCTTATTTTATTTATACCTCATATTTTACAATTAATCAAATACTATATATATGATCACGTGACCATCAAAATACAATGGTTATTTTGGTTTTGTTCAATGACATAAATAATAACAATAAAAATAAAAAAGAGTAAGTGTCGGTGTCGCTCAGCAATGTCCCAGTTCTATCGTAGAACTAATAGTAGAACTGTTTGGAACAACCCTCTGTGTGGGTTGCAGCCGTGGGAGACAGGACGTGCGCGTAGACAGCCAATACACTTGAACCGGAACACTGGATATATACCTACCTACTATACACCCATAAAAGTAAAATTCGAACCTCTATGTACACACCAATGTCGACACAAAAAATTGCTTACATTGTGGACGCAATCGATACTAGTGTCGACATTTGTGTCAAGTGTCAGTGTCGTCGTGTATCTGGATCTTTTATTGCTTTATTCATAAATATTGGCGGTATCCATCAACCATCAACTAGACTGACTACTTTTATTTAAAAAACAAACATCAAAAACATTGCAAATCTTTTACTAAAATAAATTACGTAATTTGATTGTTATTTTTATCAAAACAATTTTTGGTTATTTGTTGGTCACGTAAATAAGCTATTATTACAAAAACTAATTTGTTCAATATTATTCACAATTCTTAAAACTTGTTAGAATAGGAGAATTCTTAAAACTTGTTAAAATCTTGAAACTCGTTGAAGAATTTTTCATAAAAACGAACAATGTTGGACAATAAGGATGGCAAAATATGATGTATTTATATATTTATATGTTTCTTTTACATATTTAAACTGTTCATCTATGTATCTTTCAAAAAAGTCAAAAAGTGATTTATTGTTATTAAAATGTTTGTTCACGATTGAAAAAATAAAAATAAAACTACTTTTCAATTTTCTTCACAATGTTAAATCGAAATATGAAATTTGTTTGTATTTTACTAAACTAGGAAAGTAGGCCAATCGTGATTATTTTTTTATTATTATTAATACTTAATAATTTATACTGTTTACTCAGTCTTCCCTATAATTTTATTGACAACTAACTTTATTTTCCAAAAAATAATTGTAAAAATTGGATATCCGTGCAAGATGGTGGTGGTTCGTTAGTTAGTCAATAAACTAATGAATGGATTTAATATTATGCACAGCATGATAAAAAAACCTTTCAAGTGATTAATGTAATTTACTATATTGCGCTACTATTTTGCGAATGAAATCATAAATAATTATAGAAACGCCGACATTTTCAATCTCTCGTTAAATTACCGTAATTAAAATACGGACTGTACCATCAAGACAAGATTTTTAATAAGATCCGTAACATTATCTTATTTAAAACATATAAAATACTCTTTTCTTATGTATGTTTCCAATATTTTTATTTTTGATAGTGAGATATTAGAGAAAAGTGAGATAATAACCGAACATAAGCTCTCTTTCTCTCGGCGTATACGGGCTTGTAGTTTCAGATAAGCCTCAATAAAATTTACCTCTGTAATACTATATTTAGTTACCTCAATTATTTTCAGATTTTTCTCTAATTATAAAAATCTAAAAATTGCTATGACTGTATACTTCTGTAGTCGTGACAATTTATTTTTTCATGTCAACTTTTAAATAGTGTGATGTGAGATTTTAAACTCATAAGATAAATTCTCTTCAATGTGATATTTTATGTAATACCTATTTAAAGTAATCACTGTCTTATTCATCACTGAGAAAATATAATATTAATTTAAATCTCTGATGATTAAGTTAGATAGAACTAGGTACTTGTAGACGAATATTTTTTAATTAATATATTTTTTAATTTTTCACTACTGAGATATAACTACTTACAGAAAACAATTAATGGATATTTATTGCAATTAAGGTTTTTTTTAATATATCTGTTATTAGCATGCGGAAGATATGATTTCACACTTTCTAAATGTATTTGGCATTTTGAAAAGGTGACCAATAAAACTGCTAATATGACTCTGAGTCATTTCTAAGCATGAATATTGTTGAGGAAACGGACCGCGGAATGTTTAGAATCGATTTTATTACCTACAAGTAAGAAAGTTAAAGAATTTGCTAATGAATGAATACATTCTCCAAATCCTTTTAAATTCATTCTGTAGACCATAAATAACTTTTAGCAACATGTTACAGGTTGAGTAGTCTGGGCTAAAATGTATTTGTAAAGCGGAAGAATTTAACAGCAGGTGGTTTTTGATTACCTTAGTTCAACGGTTATGTTAAAAGCCTGAACGCCCAGTTTTTAGCATGCTTCTCACACGGGTGATCCGATTTCGTAATATTATCCTAATTCTGAGGAATTTCCAAAAAATCCAAAGAATTGGGACAGTTCCTAAACTTAAACCTAAACCTAAACTAAAAAATTAAACTATGTAGTTCCCTTTTGAGAAGTTTTCATCACGCTAAAAGATCTGGCTCATCAAAGAAGTTTCAATAAAATATCGCGAAGAAAAAGTCACTCCTGGTGTTTTTTTTTGTGGCCTTAAGCCACTATCGATAATTTATTTATTGTAAGCCCATTCAATTCTGCCTGTAACATAAATATTTTTTTATATAAACTTTTTATACAAAATTTAAAAATATATGTTAATTCAATATCGTATCTGCCCTGCCCTATATCTTTATTGAAGACTTTTAAGTGAGTGGGCATTAAACAACTCTGAAACTAAACATATCCGTACAACTTTTACGTTGAAAAACTTTTTTAGGTTTACAAACACGTAAGGTTTCCGATAAACGATTTTAATATAAAAAACTACTTAAGAGTTTTTATAAAATAAATTATATAATATCTTTAGGCCTTATTAAAAGTTGTTGTTTGATAAACGATTGGGTATAAGGAGAAGTTGTTAGAAATTTTCTATAAATAAGGTCTTGAGGCGTTAAGAAGATGAATAGGTAAGTGAAGTAAGGGAAAGTAAGGGAAATAAGGGAGATTGTTAATGAAGTTCAACTTGAAACACTTCATCATATTGTTATTCATGTCATTACGAAGTACAGTCATCGAGAAAATAATGCGGGCTTTTTATCGATCCATCTAATTATACTTACTCGTAGTAAACTCATTTTGGAAAACAGTTCACATAAGTAAGTGCGCTCTTTAAACTTTCTTCAGTGTTTAATAAAACCTGCTCTACATAAATGACATGTTTTCAATTTATGTCTTTTGTTTAGTGAAAATTAAACATTTTTATTTTCACTGACGAGCGTACGTTGAGTTGACTGTAAATAAAATGCTTATACTAGTTAAGACTTCATAACAATTGATGTAACTTGATGTCAGAACAGTGTTAGATTATTTCTCTCTAAAAAGAGAAAAAATAGTGGTAATTTATTTTTCAAAAACTTTGCTTTTGCCAAAACTTGACTTATTACTAAATTAATAGATTTTTAAATAGTTTTTATTTCATCTTGATTTACATGAGTATTTGATCTTGATTTACGTTAATAAAATATATATAGGTAACCATCTGTATTTTGCTTATTTACTGATTCTTTTATATCTCGTTTTGATATTTATTCAAAGTGCTCAAATATATTTTGTTTTTAAGTTTATTAATTGATTGTTAATTAATTAATTGTTAGCAGGTTTTAGAGTAAAACATTTCGATCGTCGTTTACTAGATAGTAATTTGTTAGTATTAAGTCATATAATGCGACGTTGTTAAAACATGTAATCTCATATAATCTTTAATCGTATATTTGTGTTTAGTTGATAAGTTATTAATTTACATTAAAGATGTTTAAAGTATCGGTGAATTAAGACCACAATTAGAAATTATCACCACCATATGTTTTAACAAGTACCTAGGAATTTTATAATCCAGGAAGATTTTTTAGAAAATAGGTCAAAAATAGATACCCGTATAACCATTTTATATTTCTATAATAAAAGAATTAGCTAAAAAAAATACAAATCAATCGAATAAATAAAATGCGTCTTAAATGTAAACTAATAAATTAATACTAATACACCATTTTTGTAGGTTAAAACTAACATCGATATGTTGTTTAGTATAATGGCGTAGTTTTCCATATTATGCAGTTTATTTGCGTCAATATTACGAGTGCGATGTCAACTGCATAAGAACTACAAAATTTCTGTTTGTATGTTGATCTTCAATAATCCTCCTTTTTTTTTTTCACATATACTTAAAGCGTAATTTTTATTTTCACATATACCTAGGCGTAATTAATGTAAACTTACTGCGAGTAAAACACCCAAGAACAACTCAAGGTTTAGCCATTGGTAAGTGGCGAAAACTTAAAAAGGGTCAGCTTGAACCTTAATCCCTGATTACAGCTGTTACTGCGTCATTATCTAAATTATCAACAAAGAACTACTTACACATTACACGGTAGTTCTATAGTGGAGCGAATGCCTAAGGCTTGTGTGACAATTCCTTCATATCTTATATGGCTTTATTATTTAGTACTATTCAATTTAATGACTTAAATTTTCTCCTGCAGTTTTACTTTCACAAATGTCTAGTTTATATAAGTTTTACTGTTTTGAAGCTTACTTCTCTATGGTATACGTGGTAGTAAAGGAGCTCGTTCTTATCAAGGAATTCGTACTTTCTAATGCCTTCATCACACGTACCGAGCAAACCGGCGAGACAGTGCTCTCGGCCGAGTACTCGGTGCGTATAAACAAAGCGCCGAGTGCTCGGCCGAGCGCTTGACCGAACAAAGCCGCGAGACAGTAGCTCGGCCCCCGTTCTATTTACTAGGCCTCCCACGTCCTCCCACGTCCCCGCACTGTTTTGCTCGCTCACTCGGCAGGTCTAAACGTGCACTGTCTCCCCACTCGACCACGTGATTGTCGTCACGTCGCCGCGCGCGTTTTTCTTGAGATATTTTTTGTTGAACTGACTGTGCTAAATTCAAAATATGTGTAAACAGCTACTCGCTTACATCACGGTCTCGGCCGAGAACGAGAGAGAGAGAGAGAGAGAATACATAAGGGCTTGAACTCACGTACCGAGTAGAGTGGAGAGATTGTGTACTCGGCCGAGCACTCGCCCTAAGTAGGTAGAACGGCGTCGAGCTACTGTCTCGCCGCATTATTTGGTCGGGCTCAAACGAGCCCGGGCAAGAATGCTCGGTGCGTAAAAACATACGCACCGAGCATTCTTGCCCGTTTACTCGTTACGTATGATCAAGGTTTAAAGTACGAAGACAAAATGCTGTTAAAATCTAGTGGAACATTCATGTAAACTAGACATTACAACGACAATGTGAGCATCTTATCTATAATTTAGCGTCACATTCGCTTCACTCCATAAAATTAGTATGTAATACTGTGTTAGAATAACCTTGTTAATGCTATAGCCGTTTTCACTTCCTTATCACAGCAGCGAGAGTATAACCATAATTGAAATTTATGAACAAAAAATAAAGTCATTTTGTGTTACGAATTTCATAAGGCTCAATTGGCAACGAGACGATGCGATGGTAATCCTGTAATGTAATTACCATTGATCACTTCGAAATTCATTTCAAAAGTCGACACTAGATCTTTCTAATTTACTTTTCATACATAATTTGCTCAGGGATTGCACAAGTAAGCGTATCGATCTTCTTTTTGATGTTTTGCAAATTGTGTTAAAGTCAAAGAAATCTCTATTATAGATCCAAAATTAAACAGAAGTATAGGAGTTAACTAAACAATAAGTATGATCTAAACTATACGAATTCATAAGAATCCGTTAAAAGCCGTCGTCCGAATAAAAGTTGTTTTTTTTTTTTAAGTTGAATTGATGGACAAAATTCTCTTACAGAATTCCAACATACTTACGAGTAGGTATCATAATTTACAAGTTTCATTTTGCTGGTGGTTACGAATACTTTTTGTGTTTTATCAAGCTTAAGTATATTATCAGCTGCATCAGTTTTGGTACCGAAAGCAATAGTCACTTTACAGTCTGTCCCTTGGAACTGAGCCTAGACGTGTGACTCGTTAGATATTTTTCTTTTTCTATGGACACGGCATCAGGTACAATCATATATATTATTGTTCTCGACAAAATATTAAGTTAACTTGTATTTCTTTTTGTTATAACTAATAGTGTGTGAATCTAATCGTACCTATTACTTAAAAATTTACTAAAGACCTATGAGTAAGATCTTATTAGGCAACTGTGGTACGCATTAGCTTTACATCTCTCATACTTTATTAAAATTAAAACATTGTAACTTTGGAAATCGTAATTTTTTAAAGTTAAATTATAATTTAAAATGTATATCCAATTACTTTCCATGTAACATGAAAATAATACATACATTGCATTGTTAGAGTTGAATTTTGTTTAAAATTAGTAAGTAAAACTCAAAAAGGGTGTCTAACTGGACTACGCAAAATGGTAAAAATTTTAGTTTAATTTTAATAAAAAAAATGTTTAGATATTGTTTGTACGAATTGTCTACTATTTCGTCGAGAATAAAATCATATATCTACTGTAACATAGGACACGGCCAGAAATTTTACTGTTTAGCTGCTTTGATTTGGATTTTTTATGTGATATACTTAAAAACTGTATTGAAAAAGATTTAACCTAACTGTAATAGAATGTTTAATAAATAAATATTCAGTTTTATTTCATAAAAACCCAATACAATCCTAAGTTGTACAAACCTAAATGAATAAATAGGGGTCCAAGAGACAATGAAACACCTGCACCAGGTTCGCATGGGCCAGGCTAGACCTCGAAATTGAATTGGACGAAACTTTAAATAAAAATGCAATTACGGGAAAATTAAAAAAAACACCAAAATAAATAAAGGTTTATTAAAATTGTATTTTTTCAAACCAAAATGAGGACGTGCACTAACACCACTATTATTATCTGCTTAGTGGCTATTTCTGTCTGCTAGAGTACCTACCAGTATCACTTCGTCCATTGCTGAAATATTGTGATCGTCACGTAAACTAAAGCTCTCTACCAATACCTACCACGTTAAGAAACTGTAGTACTTTTTTGATAGAAGCATTCCTCACAAGCCATTGTGTGGCTTCCTAAGTCCTAAGACAGTGCCCCGTTAGTGCCCTTGTTAACATGCACAAATTGCTCCTACTAAGCGTGACAACACTGTGTCTATAGTCCGGTCAAATTAGACATGCAAAGGTAGGTACACAAATTGCCTCCCTCCACTTGGCTCCCACGTCTTCACATACAGCTGAAAATTGGTAATTGGTAAAACCAAAAATTTACTATTAAATTGGTTTGATGGAGAAAAAAATAAAAAACATAAATGAAGAATCAACATTTTATTGTAATCTGGATAGTGTGCGTCTGTATTGTTCTCTTTTTAACGTTACATAAAATATTTATTCGACATCAGATTTATATTACGTAACTATTATTTATAAGACAATTATTCTTCAATTCAAAGTAGGTTTAGAAAAAAAATACGAACTCAAAAAAAAATCACCTTATCAAGAGACAATAGCAAAAGCAACAAAAATATTTTAGAATAGATATATATTTAACTTAAATGTATCTTTTACTCATAATTATGCTCAAATATTTTCAGAATGTTACGAGTTAAGTTCGTACAAGCTCAAAACAGGGCAATTGAATTATTATGATTTTTTTTATAACCACACTTACACACAAAGAGACACTTAGAGTTATTGCAACATAATTATCCATTTCCGGGCTTTCATAGGCCACGATATAACAAATTATATATTAATCGTACGTACTACATCTTAAACATCTCAACTCGATTTCTTTTTCTTTGTCGTAAACTTATTTTAAACGTAATTGTAGACATTACGCATTTGACCGCACAATAAAATCTATTTGAAAGCATTACGATTATCATCATCAGATACACTTATATTAGCTTTGGTACAAACAACATTATTTCTCAAAACATACACGAACGGAACTGAATCTCACTATGTGACAATTTTGGCTTCACGTTTATCCAAATTCACTCTTTGGACTGGAATTCTATGCGGCTTTGAGACTATTCGTTTAAGAATTGTAACGAATGCGTCATGTTTGTGTTTATAAAATAAAAAAAAAATCGAGTAGTTTACCTATCAATTCCACGCACACTTTTTCATAATCATCTCTTACAAGTTAATTATAACGAAATAAATAGAAGACGGTAATTTATATTTTGCATCTACTTAGTTTTAATGGATACACATTGCGCTCTTACAATATACGAGAACATAATATATTCTGTATAATACATAAATAACTATGAGGTGGAACAAAGTGTTAACTAACTGAACGCAATTCTTTTAAACAAAAATATACGAGAAATACAGAGTATACCATATTATCAAAAAATGGAATTATAAACTTTTTATCAAAATATCGTATATCAATATGCGAACCATCTATAGGTAGGTATTCTATATTAATTTTGACGCAATCACAACCGTCTACTTATATAACAGGCTACATTATAAAAATAACTCTAAACATACAAAAGGAATCACAAATGGAGCTACTGAACATGGCGATCGCTCTCACTCGAGCTCTCTTCTGTAGCTTTTTCTTTATCTGCCAAATCATCTTTCTCTTCATGAGTTAAGTGCTCCTCTATCTTATCTTTCTCTTCCGTCTCATCTTTTTCTTCTTTCTCTTCTTTCACATCTCTTTCTTCTGCATCATCTTTCTCTTCTTTTTCATCTTTCTCTTCGATAGTGGGCTCGTTCCTCAAACTAGCTCCTGCACACTCGCCAGTTGGTCGTAACACTAAATACTTGAGCAAATCAGATAGTGATATAATACCAATGACTTTTTGATTCTCGTCGACCACCACTAAACGATGAACCTGAAAATATTGAAGTCAACGATAAGTTTGGTGCAATGATAATAATTTCAATATACGATAATAAGTATATATGCAATAAGCAATGTGACGCTGCTTGTTACATCCGATAAACGTAAATTTACAGTAATCGTCGTAAATTAATTTATTATATCAGTTACTAGTACAGTGTTCAGAAGATAAATGAAGAAGAAGGAGGCGTCTCGAAAGATCCATCAGAGCACTACGAGCTCCCCATAGAGTGATATTCTGTAAGGGGGTGGTATTCTGTAAGGGGCTGGTTAATGGTGGAAGGAAGTAAAACAATACTTACTTCTGCGCGCACAATTTTCTCCATTACGTCAAATAGTGTTTCATCGAGTGTGCAATTCTGAACTCCCTCAAACCATTCGTTACGATGTTCGTTGGCTTTCTTTAGTGACACATCCAAATTGTTATAAGTTTTCTCTGCGGCCAGGTTCTGCAAAATTAAATCACTCAATTTAGACATATTTTTCATCGAGAAAAAACAACCTTTACAAATATTATACTTTGTATATTTATAATGAATATTTCAAAGATTCCACTCGATAGAGTGTGGCTGACTAAACTTGTGATATCATACTACTATATAAATTGAAGTCGCTACCCATGTCTGTCTGTATACAGGCATATATGTATGTATGTTCGCAATGATCTCTAAAACTACTGAACGGTTTTTTTGAACGGAAAAAGTGATCAACGAGGAAGGTTTTTGTACTCGGAAAATATAAGAAATATATTCTTGAATTTATTACACCCAAACCTCAGAATCTGTTAACATGTTTTCGAGATTAACGCATACATGCAGAGAGACAGAGAAAAGGGAGGTCTCTACTGTGTACATTTCTCGAGTTAAGTAGGAGTAAATAATTTTGGTACTATTTTTTTTAATAAATAAATATCCATCTAGTTCCACAGTAAGCACTAATGTTTGTATTTTGAATACCAAACAGTTGATATACTACATAGATTACTTTTTTGTAAAAGGTACTACAGGTACAAAGCTAAATGTCAACCTAACATTCGCGGGATTTGACGGGATTCGAACCTGCGACCATTTGGTTAACAGCTTGGGTTACTAGCCACTAGACTAAACGTGTCGTCAAAACTAATACAGATAAAACTTACAATGACATCAAATTTGGCATATATATCTTTAAGTCGGCCTTCTGAGTCCACTACTGGCAACGCTGAGACTCTTCTATTCACGAATTTCGTGAGTGCCTCTATAATAGAGGTATCCTCTGTGGCAGTCTCGACTTCTTCAAATGTCCCAATGCGGAGATCACGTAGCTTGCTTTGCAGGTATGACGGCTTTGGCAAATCGTTTATCTGAAAAGCATTAATTTATTTATTACTACTAGTCTATATTTAGACATTGATTTTTTTAAATTGATGAATTCTAAGTTGATATCACAAAAGCTAAAGGTATAACTTTTGCGTGTGAGTAAATAGCCGTCAGACTATGACAGGCTTATTTTTTTATAATTAGAGATCACCGTGTATCGTTTGTTATGTTTTTTATCGTCATGTATGTTTACAGCATAAGAAATTCTTAACAAAGAAGTGACTGCAGTTCTAAACAGCGTCACGCTTTAGCTTTTTCCAATTTAAAATTACTGCACTTGCATGATCAAAGCAATGACAAAATTACCGAGCTTAACAAAACAAAAACTTACATATAGGAAAAGGAATCTCAGTATCCTCTTGTGTGTAAGAATGTAGAGAACATCGCCTGTCTCTGGATCGATGACCGGTAGTCTGTGTATGCGGTTAGTAATCAACATTCGAATTGCTTCGTAAAGTGATGAATCCGGACCGATTGACACCAAAGACATCACGGACTCTTTCAGCACATCTGCAACATTTTCCATCACAAGCAATTAGCATTTAATAAATATACACAGAGCACTAACACGAATTCTATGCATTAAGTCATTAAGATTTAGATTAGAAATCGCAAGCCGCAAGAGAGTAAATTTTTGTAACATGCGCATGTTTTTTTAAATTATTTTAGTTAAATGAGTCTGGTAAAGCCATTTGATAACAAATTTTATTTTCGCCTATAAACACAAGTAACATAAAGAAAACGCAAGTTAATTGCAGAAAGAAAGAAGAGAAAAACAAGTGATGCGCGAACAACTCAATCTCTTTAAGCTTTTTGAAATATTTATCAGGAAATACTTACTTCTCCATGTTTCTAGGCGATGTTCCTCCAATTCATCCATAGCGACATTGGGGCTTGTGTAGTACATCTGTAGAATCTTGATGAAATCAGTTATGGTCAACATGCCGACTACCTGCTGGCGCTCCGAGTCCCATAGTGGCGCAGCACGGACTCCTGTTTCAAAAAAAGGATAAAAATGTTTCAAGTTTAAGGATACAAAATACAAAAACTTTATAGGAAACCTTCCTGTGAATTATAGGCCATCAACGCTTAAGGATTATCGGTGCCTCGAGGATATACAGCTTATTTTGTAGGAAAATAAATTTTCAAGAATTTAATAACCATTTATGACTTCATCAATATCCTCATTGGATTAATATATTGTTGTAAACATAATGTAAAAAGTCCACTTAACCTTTTTAATGTGTTATGTATATATGTCTTAATCTTATAGGTCTTGTAGGTATAGTAATACTTTGGCAGTGATAATTTAAGTACCTATTATAAATTGTATTTAAATATTAGTTTGATTCAATGCAAAAGAGTCATTTCAGTCGTAATTTTGACTTAAATTACCAAAATATTTAACGCACAAGCAAGAGATATATGAAAAAAAGGAAGAAATAAATAAAAAAAACAAGAGGAGAGAAGATATAATTATGTTATGTGAAGTATATTATCTACTGTTTGTGCAATTGTCAGTATTGTCTAAAATGTCTGTTTAATATCTTGATGAAATATTCAATCGAACTTATATTGGTTAGGTAATAGTTTCAATTTCAAATATGAAATTCAATATAGTACCTACTATTGTGAACAAAAGAATGAAACGCAACCTCGCAGTGCCCGGAGTTAATGAAGTGTACAGTATAACGACTATTGATTGAAAGAATGGCATTACTAATATAAATTGCATTTTACAAGAACCAATTCAATTTCTTCACTGGAATTGGAAAACTAGGTGTAGGTATAACTACTAAATACCTATAAGAACTTAACAGATAAGCTCTGCATTTAATGTCCATTAATAAAGTAAAAAAAAAACCACTTTAAATTATTTTTTCTATTTTAGTAATTACAAGGTACAATGCACTTCGCAGTTCCGACTGGAGCAGTAACCACCCTCTCAAAGAAAATCACCTTAAATAATCGCACGTATGCCTCAGTGTTGAGTAGAAACACATTTTTTTTTTAATTAAAATGTAGCTACTTTTAGCTTCGTTTCGTAGGGAAGCGGCAAGAGAAAATGGTAGGCAAAACAAACAATACAGTAGAGAGTTTAAACAAATACGATGCCAATCATGATAGGATAAAAAATAACGAGCAATTTGGTGATAAAAAAACTGTAAACACACCATAAAATAATTATAGTGGTGTTTATACTTACCAAATACCATAACATTTCTTTAGTACAGACTTAAATTTAACACTATGAAATTTGATTGTGGCCTTTCACCACAACGTAGTATTGAGTTATGTGACACGCTCTATAAAAATAAATATATGCAAATCTTACAATAGAAAACTCTTATTACGCGTTAGCCATGTATTGATTGATGACCTAAGATTCAATACTCAACACATATTTACGAGAGACTGGAATTTCCAGCAAAGACGAATATTGGTTTAATACTCATAGCGACCGACAATTACTGTGGTTTGTTGAGCTCTTAATACTCCATATTACATTACATCGTCTGGGCAAAGTAAATATTTCACCTGTGCAATTCAAACTGATTGTCGTGGGTTACAATCGACTATCTATTCACTCTGGATTTACACGACTAACGGCCTATTTTTATATAACTACTCCGTAATTTAAACAAAAAACAGAATTTATTATCAATTGGTTATATTTATGGAATAAAAAAAACTTATACCTACATAGTTAGACTTATTAAGGTAGATTAAGTGTGTTATTAAATATTATAATATCCCTTCTAATTTTCTTCATATTCATAAAACCAAATGTATTGGAGAAAACCTTATGGAACCTATAATACAATAAAAAAAACTCGCGTCTTTCTCTGAAGCTAAGTACAAAATTGGCCCTAATTTAAGCAAGATAGATATAATTTAGGAATGATATACACCTTTATGACAGCACCACTGGGGCCATTTTATTGTTTCTTACGGCGGTTCCGACCGGCCAAAGGATTCTTCAACTGTGTCAACATAAATCGTAAAAAGTTTAAAATGGCTAAGTACATTTTGTTTACGTTCGCAGAGGCGACTAGGGTCAGGTATTTGTGGGTGTATTGAATTTGTGTCGCATAAGTATACCTAGATTTCATCATTCGCAACACCAATTATACTTATTTATATTAATATTAGTGCCTACTTTAAGAGTTAAACTCATGGACCTGAAAAAAAAACACGCGACATAATCCTAGACTAGATACCTAAAACACATGAAGTATTAAGTACTTATCTTGAAATAAACGTCAAATCAAACAGTGTCAGTAATAGCATTCAGTATTATTTTGTATTCAATGTTTCCGCTGAATACTGCCGAAACTGTTCTTTATATTAACAAGTCTGCCTACGTGGACGTCTAGAATTGTCAATAATTGCAAGCAGACAAACATAGAGGTACTTTTAAATTTGCCGGCTTTCATTTAACTGTTTTATTTAAGACGAGGTTATGTCCGTGTTTATATCGCATACAGTCTCGCAAGCAGTAGGAAATAGTAAAAGTGATAACATACAAAAATATTTAGTTTCTTTCTCACTAACCGTTGTAAACGAGTGCGAAGAACGCCTTCTTCACAAGGAGTTGTGTGTCGAAGACCACCAGCTTGGCAGAAGTAGGTATCAGGTCATAGCATTTGTGGAACTTGAAGAATTTCACGAATATCTGCGATTCGTCCTCCTCTGAAAAGCACACATTTAAAATGAACATTTTATTAAACGAGTTGTAACATGCAGCTAGAACGGAGCATATAAAGTTGAATACTAAATTTTTGTGATTGGCTGTTGTGTCGAGTCGAGTGAACGTGATTCAGTCGAGTGGTTATGACCGCAAAAACGGAATGCCTTATAGCGTCATACTATATTGTACTCTATAGAGGAGATTTGTTTTATTGGAAGCGTAGTGCACAAGGAAAACTCGGAGCCCTTTACTTTAGTTACTCAATATTAGAATGTTAAGAATACATTTTTTTTAATGTTTAACTCGACAGAGAGGCTAACGGTCCACCTGATGGTCCACTAGGTGGTTACCATCGCATATAGGTATATAGGCAACGCCACAGGTGCTGTGTGTGCGCTCCGGTCTATAGTAAGAAGATAAAGGATAAAGGATGAGGAAATGGGCTCTGGCAATTTAGAAAATTAGATGATAAGTTATTTTATAATCTGTGAAACATGTTGAATATGACCGATGTGCAATTTAATTATAATTTTTGACATATCGTTTCAACTTTAACAGCCCCCCGACCGTAAAATAGCACTGCATCGATTACCTATTTTTGTTTAGCTTATATATACATTATTATATGTAGATTATTGGTATAATTAAGAGTCCGTAAGTAGAAAATTTGACGACATAAAGTCAATATATTGAAATAGCAAATTAAGTGCTCGCTACTGTTGGATTTCATTGACAGCAGAATAATATAGATTTTGTTTAATTAAACCGAAGCCTGTGTCTATCCTTTGATGTTGACTGACTCGCTATAGACGCCTAACTGAATATGCAAATTATACCAGCTACGATTCGGCGTTATTACATTTGTAACTAACTCTATTTGATTTTAAACTAACCTCACAAAGACTGGTACGTTTATCATAATAAATGTTAAACTTAGCTGATGAAATACGATATAATGTATCTTAAACACTAAGATATGTTTTTATCTGAAACTATCTTAATGATACAATTTATTTTTTTAAATTTTCCTGTTACAAGTATCGTTGTTGATCATAAGAATCTGAGAACAATATTCAAAAAGTTAATACTATGAACAAGTATTAACTAATTTAGTTATTAAGTATTTCTACGTTTGGGGCTGCTAAAGGCTGAAATGCCTGAAAAATACATTGCAATACAGTTCCCTTGGTAGATATATTATATTAGTTAGATAAATAAACAACTAATCCTCTCGACTGGTTCATGGCAAATTAAATTCGTTTGGTTTATTTTTTTCTTACGTATTTTGTCTCACATGTACGCAATAAGTCTCGTTTCTAGGGCAACGGATTGAGGGGATTTTTTCAATTTTCCGGCTCGCACAATATAAGTATGGCATATCCTTTACGTTAACCCTCCTTAAATTGGATTCGTCACAAATATTTAAGTAAAAATTTAATATTCATTGTTTACATGTTAAAACGATTTTTTCATAGAGAATCTCATACCTACTACATTTTGTTTAAAAATTAAACATAAAAAGAAACGTTGATCAATGACCAACGTTTTATCTATGTTAAAATCAAAGCTAAGTAAGTCCACGGTTTACTTGTGGTCGTCGCTTATAGAAAAGGCGAACCCACAGGTGCTGTATGTGCGTTGCCGACTACTATGGTAAGATTAAGAATATGCAAATGGGAAAGGGAATACTTACTCCCCGAAACATTGTCACGACTTTCATTGATCTAACTAATCCAATAACTATTATAATACCCAACATATTACTCAGAGCACTTTAAAAGTTGACATTAAAAATAGTACCCACAAATGACTCTACAACTCTTTTATTAAATATAATAAATTAGTATAGCGTTAATTCAAAATTTTATAAGTATACTAAAGAAAATTTAAACTACGTGGCACGATAACAAGACCAATAACCTACACAATATAAAGAGATATTATCTCGTGTTATTACAAAGAAAACATCCAGTTGAGTGGAGCGCAGATAACAAAAAATACTCTTAATCCAGCGACCGACATGGTCTACAGAGCGTCGCGCTGTGGGAGACGCCTCACTTCACGGTATGTGTTCTTATCTCAGATATTATTATCTTCAAACAACTTAATATTCTGGGATCTAAAAAAATTATACATACATAATATATCAAAAATATATTTAGTTTTAGTAATGATGATGGGCGTCCTAAATTGTAACAAGGTTGAAAAGATAAGCTGCAAAGAGCGATGCATTAAGACTAGAAGTACTAGAAATTACTAGTACGAAAGCAGTATGACAAATGGCTAACAGCCATTTAATTATATTTAGTTACACAATAAATATCACAGTTAGATATCTATCTGTAGACTATAATTAACTAGGCTAAAGAATAAAGAGGCAACATTCTGTTAATCACCTCAGACTCTTTTGTCGATCTGAGGTAATTACGACCATTGTCTATTAAAGGCATAGCTGGTTACAGCATTAGGCTCTGCCTCGGGGATAGTTTTACAGAACAAAGAACATTTTAATGACATGACTGATTTAAAAGGTAGAAAAATGAGATGAGATAAAAAAGGGGAAACAATTTCTTGTAACAAGAATATAAAGAAAAAAGAAAATCAAGATAAAAACAAGAAATATGTCTTCAATAACCTAATCAGTAAAAACGAAAAGAGAAAAGGCCTAAAATTAAGCAATACTTTTTGATTAGTTTATAACAAAGTTTTGTCATTGACCTCAGTACGAGATTTGGTTCAGGACAATCTCTGAAAATTATGAAACTCTTTGGAAATGGAAATATCTGACAATATGGATTGCCTTTGTTTACGATACATCGCATCAGAACATTTAACACAACGTCTTGAACGCTGGTAGGCGCTTCAATGTAAAGACAGAAACAACGAAACAAATGCTCCAGAAACCGCGAATGACGTATACTATAAATATTATACCGACATGTAGGCTCGAAATTAGATGGAACGAAATGATTATTTCAGATGCATGTAGACTGACGTACGTTCTATTCTTTTTACATTTATTTTAATAAAGTGTTGCTTATTTAATTTGTATTTAAAGGTTATCGGTAGGAATCACAGTTATATTTTGTATATATTTTGGACTTAAGAAGATTAATAGGTATAATTCTGTTCACAAACACCAAAATATATTTCTTAAATATTTGGAATAAGTAACTGTAACTAAACTTTACCAATCGAAAGCAACTAATATTAACTATCTCATCTCAGCTTGGTTTGAGTCAAATTCATAACTGTTATTAGAGCACAGTTAATAACAGAGAAACTCTTGAGCTACACTATCTTGAAATGCGGAGACCAACTAGTCACTATAGTAGTTTAAGAACTTTACATTAAACACCAAAGTTTGTAACAGCTGAAACCGTTCAGCGATTGTCCGCTGAATTTGCAAATACTTTTGAAGTATCCGCATACTAATATAATGTGGGTCAAACGTTTTCGACACAAAAATCTTATTCGGGCGTAGCGACTCTCATTTGTTTACACTTTTTTTGTTTTGCGAGACAATAAACGAAAACATAGCAGGTAACGGCGGAGCGTGGGTGACATAAACAAAGCCGGCAGACACCTTTCAGGAGCCAGTCAGCTAGGTACGCCTTCCATGCGCGGCCGACCGCCTCGAACTCTTTGATGAGCTCGATCGAGTAGACAGATTCCTCGTCGTCTTCGGCGGCAAGCGCGGGGTTGTCCGAGAAGTAATGTAGGCGCAGCATACACGGGGCCCGGGCGGCCCGCCGCGCCTCCCACGGGTCACTGCTAATTATACACGCCACCGCGACTTCGAGACGCGCACCGGCCGGCCGCGCCGCCACAGTGCAGACGAACTTGACACCAGACGCGAGCGCGCGCAACGCAAACACTTGGCGACTTGCCCGCCCAAAACTCACCAACCGCACACTCTAGTCATCTCGTTTATATGCACTACCATTACAATGCATTGATAACAAAACTAACATTTCTAACAGTTCTTACACAAAGTTCACAAATCGAATTTCTACGACAAACAAGCATTCATTTACATCAAGTAAGTATTGTGTGTTTGAACGTGCGGACTAAATTTTAAACCCGATAACACAGACCGAACGCGAATTTTCAGCACGAACTAACCATGATACGAGCGAGATACTGTGCTCGACACGTCTCCTAACGTTGTTGGTCCAGATTCTTACAGTCTCGCGTCCCATACACAACACGTCTCATGAAAGTTTCATGACAATCAGATTAGTTTTTGTGTCCACTATAAAATTGCGCCTTTGATCGCAGCTTCAAAAGCTTTCCGACTATACGCACAACCAATCATACGACGGGTCGGGGTAGTTATACGGTCATGGATGACTTTAAATTATTTGTACTGAAACTTTGCAAGGGAAACACACAGCACAGTGACGTACATGAAGTCGTACGAGCACATAAAAAACAGATACTCGTATTGCGTTTAAAAAATTGAAACCCTTTGGATATTCAAGACATATAGGTATAGGTATTAAAGGGCAAGATAAGACTTAATTTTTTTGCTATCTACAAGTAAAGCTCTTAAACGTGCGAGTTACAGTTTCTACTATAAGGAAACAGAGAGATATAGTTTATCGAAATTTGTACTTTGTAGGTCGTTCAACTAGGCGAGTCTATGTTTAGAATTTAGTTAGACTTTCATAGCACACTCAGGTACTCTGAAGATAAACTATTAATGTCGAAGGATTAAGAGTATATCACGTATAATACGTACGTATCACAATTTGATTTACTTTCGTATTTATTAACACTTACCGGAAGAGTAGCTCACGATATGTTTTCTCAAGAATTCATTAGTGTGCATTTCGAAACACATAAATTACTGGAAGGTAAAATAACACACGCGACACTTACTCTGACCGCTTCATACTTTTAATAAAAATGGACCGCTAAAAACGTTGGAAATGTAAAAAAATCTACGTCCAGAAAACTAGAGTCGACGCCAAAGTGTAATAAGTGAGACAGAGATAAAAACGGTTTATCGCTATCACAACAAGTGTAAATTCACAAATTGTCAATTTATATCAGATAATGAAAAATATTTTACTTTTTGTATAATATTAGACGTTTCCACGTTTTGCACTTAATGCAAAACTCATTCTGTAAACCATACTGTAAACCATAACAATTGTTTACAGAATGAGAGGGTATGATATTCTTATCTTGTATTTTATTATCCGTATTTATTACTAGTTCAAAAACATAGATTAGTACGATGTTCAAAAATGATCTAAATATTTTTTTTAAATAAATTTAATCGCTGTTCCTCTTCTGTCTTTTTTCTGCCAACGATAAGCGATGAAGGCAGATAATTTACTGAAATTTATCCATGCGAAATCGGGGCGGTTCGCTAATATTCGCCCTGATATTTTTTTTTGTATAATAAAAGTGTAAACAAATTTTGTATGTATACGGGTGATAAAATTTCCGTGTTAAATTTTATAACTGATGGTGTTTTTCGCATCAAAATTCAGCAGCTTATCCAGTTGAGTTAGCGGCCATACAGACAAATGCAGAAAGCGACTTTTTTAGGATATTTTACGGCTTTAGGACATTCTGTGTTTAACCCCTTTAAACTATAGGTACTAGGCTAGTACTAGATAAATATGTATGAAAATATCTATAAATTTTGTTTCCTACTTATTAAACTTTTTAATTTGATAATAAATATCACAAATTAGTCTTCATTATGTATTGCATTAAAATAAATGCACAAAGGATTTTAAACGTGAGTCAATGTTTCTTAACAAAATAGGCCACGAGGTCAAATGTTCACCAAGTCAGTTTCAGTATAATGTCCTCTACAATTGTAATGTTTGAGCACACAAACTTCCGCGACGCATCACTTTATTATTCACTCTTTAATCCAGTTTATTTTTCATTGCCTAAGTACGTATACAGTATACAATACAGAAGAACTAACAATACCAGATTGAAATTAGTATTCTGCTTAATGAATAATAATATAAACACGATTAATTAACTAACACTTACCTAAATCTAAGCGGCTTACTTTCTCCAAGAAAGGATCGGCGACCGGCAACTAAAAGAAAATAAGGCATTAATTAACAACATAAAACACTAAGTACACAGAAAGTAATAAGTAGGTATATAATTTTTTCGGGCGCTCGTGTTAAAATATCTACAAAGCACAGGGTAACAAGTAACAACCCCTGTCGGTTGCAAAATATTTTTGCTTAGGTATATTTTTTTATTTTAAAGCTTTAGTTACTATTGCAATTCTTGAGACAAACACTTCTTAGACGGGCGTTACATAAACATAAGGTACTTACTCCCCTGGAATCCCTGAAAAGCATTGCAGCATACTTGGGATCAATGTGTGCATTTGTGTGACGATATCTGTTAACTGGTACATGGCCCAAAGATGAGCGACGTTTTTCGGCGTTCTGCGATGCGCCTCGGCGTAAGTGAGCTCCTGTTGACAAAGAAATTTTTTTTATTAAATATTAACTCAAAAATGACCGAACCGCTAAGGAGTTGAACAGCAGAGTGCTAAGTAGCAGACGCAGGCCATTGCCTGCGTCTGTGTTTCCCCAATATTACAACCTCGGGGTCTTCAAGCGTAGGGTAAATGGGCATCTACTAGGTAAGCGTGGTCCACCTTCGGCCGCATCTGCACCTTACATCAATAATACAAGTGAGATCGCGGCCAAGCGCTGCCTTGACTTTTATAAAAAAAAAATCTATAAGGAAAAAATAAACGCGCTTTCCGCTTTAGCTACTCTAAATAGTTTGTTTTTAGAAACACCGGTTCCTTTGACGTGGAAAAGGAATCCATAAAATTTTCAAATAGAAGCTGAATAGAAATTCAAATCGTCTGAATATATTGACACAACTCTTATTTGGTGTGAATATATCAGAATGAGTAAGTATTTATACGTCGAGGTTTTAGGAGTGTTGTAAAAGAATATTTCCAAGTTTATTATTTTTGTGTTGAAAACACTTCATAGATTTCATTTGATCTTTACTGATTTCCTTTTCGACCTATTTTTTAAGACGCAGTTAACGAAACGCGCAAGCAAATTATATAAAGAGATCGCCAAATAAAATTTCCGTAAACACGACATATGTACAGTTCGTTCTAAACTTAATATCCAACCTCAGAGTTGTTAAGGAAGTTATTTTAGGGTAGTAGGAGCACAAAGATTATGAAAATATAAATATTTTTAGCTCAGCAGCTACTATATGATAGAGAAAGTTCAGAGAACCTCAGAGAGTTGTTAAGGAGGTTATTTTAGGGTAGTAGGAGCACAAAGATTATGAAAATATAGATATTTTTAGCTCAGCAGCTACTATATGATAGAGAAAGTGGCGAACAATGATATTAATATTATATCGCATCCCTTTATTTATTTAGCGTATGGGGGATACGCTAAACAGACATGATAAATATTTGTATTCTAATTTGCATAAAACCTCGGCGACATCTTTGCTAACATGAATATAATATCGTCAATATCTGATATTGATTATTGCATTATCCCACCCTTTGGAAGCCATTGGGCGACAGCTGCTGCGATGAATACGAGTATAGCGAAATGGAAAGAGCATAGAAAAAAGAAAGTAATATGACTCACCAACGGACTCGTGTCAAATATAGGTACTACATTACTAACACTACACTAACCAATTCAATATGCTGAACACGTTCTTGACATTGACAGAACAGAGACCAGTAAGTTGGAGACGCATTTACGTAGCAAAAAAAAACAGTCTAAAAAACAAAGATTTTAGTCGTCAAGAATTGTTCATATAAATAGAAAAATAACTATTAAAATAATGTTTAGTGTAGAGTCCGAGGAGGAAGCCCTATTTTGGCGATGGCAGTTTGCCAACTGATTAAAACTAAAAATATTTATTCATCATCTTGGCCGTAGAATGTCCACTGCTGGACACAGGCCGACCCGTAATTTTCCAATACTTAGGACCGGCCAGAAGCAGCCTGGATCCACTGTCGACCCTCGGGCCGAGGTCTTTATTAAGTCGTCTGTCCACCTTGTGGGTGAACGTCTTTATCCCTACCCTACGCTTACTGCTTACCACTTACCGTCGGCTATTAACTTACCGTACTCTATAAAAAAATAGGTACGGTAAATAACATTGGTAAAAAGAAGACGCAGAAAAAAGACTCGGTAGGAATAACAATGAATATTACGCATTACGCATACATCTGTTAAGGAGCTATAAAATTATAAAAGCTATGAGCAATTTACTTTACCTTCAATAATCAGCTTCTTCTCGTTAAAATGACAATTTAAAATAATTTATACGACTCAGTGTTTAGTCTATAATAATCTTTCGTAATTACACAAAGTGTTTTAGAAGCAGAGCAATAGAATTCTGTCAATTTTATGCTCTTCATAAATCTTGTCGGAGCTTTCTCGCAGCTTTGTTGGATTAGGCTATAATATTTTATATAATATACATAAGTGATTAATCATAAGATAAATTCCGGACTACAAGTCCAATTTGTTACAGATTATGTAAACTGACGAGGAACATGAATCATCCGAAACATCTGCTGTTTACAATGAAAATACAATAAAATTGTTTTGCTTTATCACTACGCATATACCACACGGTAGACACTATTACGTATACATATTACACATGTACACAAATACCAGTCATATTGTTCAGATAAACTCAATTAATAATTATTATTGTTAATTCGACATTTCATTGGGAAACAATCCCAAAGTGTTGCAGTCATTCAAACGAGGCTACTATTTTTTTTTCTTTCACATATGTGAAGAAAAAAAAATAGTAGCACACTGCACCATCTAATTCCACACTAAGCAACTTAATGCTTGTATTATGGAAACCAGACAGCTGATATACTACATACAATACTTTTTTTTTTGTAAATACATACAATTATAAATACAAAACATCCATGACTCAGGTACAAAGGTAAATGTTAACACATAAACATTTTGCCCTTAGCGGGATTCGAACCCGCGACCGCTTGGTTAACAGCTAGGGTTACTAGCCACTAGACCAAACGTGTCGTCAATATAAATTATATTTTGGTTAATCAAGTGTGGGTAAAATATTTGCTACTATTTTGCTAACTGTACCTTTGTATTAGTGGCAGAGGGGAATTTATATTCATACTCGTGCGAAAGGGGAATTATTTGTAGGTATTTTAAAAAATATTGATTTGCCACGTGCGAGTGGAGCATAAGCCAAATTATCTTTACGAAAATAATTCCCAATATTTCTGTGTTACATAGAAAATATAAGAAGCTTAACGTTCAAAGCTGTTTTCAGGGATAGCTTTTAAATATAAAACATATATACGAGTAAATCAGAAAAAAAACGTCAAAGTGATTTAACGGAGTGACGATAAATTGTAGTTACTTAGTGAAAGTTAGTGTTTTTAGGTCACTGGTTGCTGACAAAAAATAAAAGAAAACTTTTGATAATTTTATATTAGTATATTTAATATTCGATACCTCCAACGAAAGTGAATATGTTCGGGGAAAAGGATAACAAGATGGCATAAATTATTATTAATCTTTCATCCAGATAAAATCGCTCCCGAGTGACGCGGACGAAGTCGCGGGCAAAAGTAAAGACGTTACATTGAAATTCTTAACCAAAATGGAACGAGCAATGTAAAGCAAATGTGAACTTGAATGACTACGTATTTAAAATGTAATTAATAAATGTTTTTTTATGCAACAATAATGAAAACTATACATGCAACAATACATGATACAGATTTGCAAGTATTTCCTTATTTAAAATTAATTAGTATTTAATAACAAGCGATAATTAGGCTAAATATCACTTAATTATCACGTCACTCGTGATAACTCGTATTAGAAACAAAGATTTTAGATATAATATTATTTCATAATAATAATAATAAAAATATATAAACTGTTGTTTTAAGGATTAAAGGATACCCTTTGTCCTTTTCTGATCTCTGACAAGACAATAATTTTTTTTTAAGTTTAGGTCATCAGGTACCATCGGCAAAACGTTTACAAAATTTTATGGCGATCGATAAAGTACCTACCTACTTTTGGAGATTTGCGATTTTGAACAAACGAAGATCAAGGCATCTTCGCGTCGCGTTTCTGTGTGAAATGACCCTAAGTCACAACTCTTTATTTTACCAATTAGCGAACAATGATTATATACCTACTTAACATATTATATTGCATTTCTTACTTAATATTATGTTTAAAAAATATATATTTAAGCAAATTCAACGAATTTAACACCTTGATGTTTATTGGTTATTATACACCTTTTTATATCACTAAATAGAATTATTTATAATTTCGACCAAAAAAAAGATGATATAACCAAAAATTATGAGAAACTTCATTTCATCGTGAAATTCTATTAAATTAGAAAAATTGTAGTTACAAGATGTGGTACGTTTTATAAGCAATGTAAGTAATTATACAAGACTATTGACCTTTGAACTAAGAGTATGACTAACGGAAACTGAAACGACGACGCAGTGCGTTAATATTCGTGAATATGAATAGTAGGTCAATAAAATTGTACCTTATTGTATGTAATAGAATGAAGATTTATCTATAAAAATCTAGATTATACATGACAATAATATCCGCATAAAAAATATAAAAAATTATCTGCTAAAAAACTGTTACATAATAACATCAGTTAAGACCACTAAGCGGTCATTGATGTCTTTCATTCACAGCTAGTATTCCTATAATGTCTAAAATGAATATGTGTGTTAAAAAAGGACTTGTGATTTCCTTCGACAGTTGCGAGTTGGAAGCTGGAGTTTAGGGGAGTGTTTAGAAATATTTGCATGACGGTAAATCGTAAACGAACAATAAATTTAGGAAAAGTTAAAACTAAATAAAAAATTTGTGAACATCTGTAGGTATATTTTTGGGTTGTTCCAAACAGTTCTACTATAACAAAAACAGGAGCTTTAAAAAGGTTTTTCAATCCTGTAAATTGCTCGTGGGAGTGATAGAACGTGCAATAAAGAGGTGATTGGGAATATTGAAAATCCTATCATAGGAAGTAATAACAGTGTGGCGTATGAAAGACTATTATGAAAGCGATTAGATCGGGGCTGAAAGGAAAATAGCTTTTGCGTAATAATATTATAGAAAAGTAGCCACAATAAAAAATTGTTCACAAAACCATTTTTTTATACATATAATTAAGCATCTAACAATGTGTCTAAATAAGGATACATTTGAAATTATTTATTTATTATGTCTTGTCTCATTCTTGTTATAGTATGATATTGTTTTAATGCAACATTTTATTTTAGTACCGTACAAATGTCGTAAAGGTTTTTTACGTGCATACCTACGTCTTTAAATTTGCTTTCAGAATGGAGAAAATTCAGAAAACTGATATTAACAATCGAAGGTGTACGAGTACATCCAAAATTTAATTACACCACTCGATAGCTAGATAGCTGCCACGTTCACATAATTGAATGATATCCATGCCATGACATGAAATGAATACGTTCATTTCGAAAATAACACCCATAACGTTTTCTATCTCTATTCATGCGTTAATGAGGCCACCCTGCTGCACGCTTTCTGAAGTGATTTTTTTATCATATACTTATTCCAGTGAGTTTATATATATTGCTCTCAAGGCACAGGCGGCGTTCTAGTGGGCCATTGATATGATTATCAATACTATTTATTTGTCATCAGAGTAATTTTGGTGCATTGTCGTGGAAACAATGCAGAGAAAAATCAATGGACTCTGAGTTAGGTTCTTGTATTAAATTAATTATTATTTAAAATAATTAATTATATATTGGAGTAGGTATATAATATGCGATAACATTGAGTTAACTATTGTCAGAGTTGTAAGCGGTTCGTTAATTGAGTTTCAAGGTTTCAAGGATGAAGATGTAAAATTTTTAAATTAGCCGAGCGAAGCGGAGCGGAGTGAGGCGACCCCCTCAGTTTTAACAGAAATATGATCTGCCCAGAAATATCATGATATGCCCAATTCTACGATGTGCCGACGACAATATAACCGAATATCATGCGGGCAAAGAGGTAGACAAAGTTTAGTTTTAAAATACAGCAGTGCTCTGTGTTGCTCCGCTTGCATTATACCAATAATAAAATCATTTGATACCACCGGCAGCTACCGAAGTGAATTGACTGACGCTTTTATAGCCCTTGTATTGTACCTGAATCAAACAATTTAAAGAAGCCATCTCGTACCCATCTTAACAACACTTATCCCATTCTGTGACAATCAGTCATTCTAAACGTCCACAAGTCAGACCTTGGATTAACCTCAAATTAGTAACATCTAATATTTATGCTCAAAGTATAGTACAAGTTATCTTGGCCTATCTAAAAATATAAGGATTCGTTTAAAGAGTCGTAGTGTCAGCACGAGAGCAATGACGCAATATATTATACGAATATGACCTTACACTTACAATGCAGGAAATCAAACCGAGGATGTTGGTTCTATCTTTACTACGCATGTTCTCTTAACGTTGAGAACTTTGAGAAGTGCGAATAAAAAATATTTTAAATATAAAAATCCTCTCCGACTTCGCCGCGTTAACTTATTTATTTCTTCAATCTCGTTAAATCCATCTAAACGGAGAACCTTTACGTTATGCATTATTTACGGACGTGTGAAGATCAAAGGAGATAAAATATTTATATAAAATTTATTAATAAACTTTTCCGACGATCACGTTCTGAATATGAAAATTAAAACAAATTCATATTATTGGCTTACCTTCTTTTAAAATGGTGTCGTATATTTGGTATGTAGCGCCACAATCCTCGAGCAATGGTCGCTTAATAATCCTATGCAAGTGCTCACCGTCCAGCGATTTGGACCGGGAACGAAACTCATCAGCTTCGGGCCGATGTGACGGTTCTTCTTTGGTGTTTGTGTTGTTAGTCACTGCACATACGCCTCGACGACCTTCAGTGGAATCGTGCCGCCAATGCCCAACTTTTTTACCGAAGGTACGAATTAGGTCTTGAATTGAATGATGCTTGTTTCTATGACCGCTTCCACTCGAGCCAGAGCCTCGTCGCTCGTGCGAATTATGGTGATGTTCTTTGCCCCCAGCACTCTCAGACAACTTTTGAGCAAAACTTTTATTGTCAAATCTATTCTTGAACGGAATGTGGCTAAGCTTCGTGTTGCTTATCTCGCCGTACCTTTCACACTTGCTGTATTCGTTCTCTTGTATGTCGTCCATGACATCATTGTAGAGTGGCGAAGCGAACTGACGGTAATCATGCCGAGGGGTTTGATAAGTATTGACTCCCACTTGATAACGTTCGCCTTCACTGCGTTGCCTCCTGAAGTCATAGTGGTGTGTATGATAATGTGAGCTTGGAGCGCGGTTCTCCATGACCTCGCGAAAGTAGCTGGCAAAGTTCGGATAACGGTCTCGAGGACTGGAGGCGACCTCATACGGGCTATCTGTGGTGCCTCGTAAACTGCGTTGAGCATAAGATCCTCTTGGATGAATCGCCGTGGATTTAGAACTATCATCTTGCATAGAATTCCGAGAGTCTTGAGAACTCAACGAAGAGTACCAGCTTTCGGTGCTGTCTCCCTTCTCCAGTGGCGGGGGCGTCGATTCCCTTGAATGATGTTTGTGCAAAAAATGAGATATTCCGTGCATTTTAACTTCACTGTATTGTAATTTCAGTCTTTGTTACGAGAATCGCAATGGCGAGACTATTTCTACATTTTTATTTTAGTCACTGTTGATTGATTTAAGGACTATGATTGCGACGCGTTTTTTGTCGAATCTTGAATGAAAACTCCATTAATATACATATTTGATAATTATAATTATGTGCCTAAGCGAATAATGCAAGCGAGCGACACAAACAATAACTAGACTCCAATAAAGTTGTCGTTATGGGTTTTTCCAAACAGTTCTACTATTAGTTCTACGATAGAGGGTTAGTGACTGTTTCGGACCTGCAATTGTGCATTTTCAACCTCTTGAATGCCGCGTATTGGTTGCGAAACCACTACCTAACACAAATTTACAATAGAAGTATAATAAATATAAGTATTTATTTTAAATTCATTGCAATGTTACGTAATATTAACCTGAGTTGGTGTTGATGTCGTATTGTATACGTAAAAAACTTGTTATACGGCCGCGTCGTATTTGTTGTATCCGAACGAAGAATGAGATTCTGGTTAGGCGTGTTCATTCAAGGTTGGCATGCCCTATTTAGGGTGTACGGCGTTCGTTCATGTGGCAGACAGGGAAGCGACGATTGCCCTTGGGGTCTGCCGCGATCACAAAAACGTACGATCAGAACGCATGCGCTCATAGGGTCACCTTCACACCACTATTGAAAAATAAGTTCACTAACACAGTCTTGTCTTAATAACATAGAAATCACACGTTATTTCTATATTTTTACCTACTTAAATTTATTTGTCAAAAAGTTGATCTAGAATAGATCTGTGAAATTTGAGTAAGCCCAATTTAGGGAATAAATATAGAACAACTTAAGGCGTGTGTCAAAGCAGTAGATTTAGGTGAATTTACGATTGTAACCGTAGGTCTCGCTAAAAATACTAACAAAACTTCACTTAAAAAGCTGTATATTTATAGTTTCGTTTAGAAGAAAACGTTTCTATTTCTATTTACCTACTCCAATGTGTATATTTTATTTAATGTGAAATTGTGTGGATTATTTAGTTTTTTTTTTAAATCGTACGTTTAGTGCCGCTTTTATTATTCCTTGTCTATTCAGTTTACACACATCTCCAAAGGACCTAAGTTGGAGGAAAACCTTTGAAGCCCTGTAATATGAGGAATAATTTCTAATATTTTCATAATTTCTTTTGAATAATTAGTTAAATTTTAACAAGTAATCAAATAAGAAACTTTTATTTCTAAAATATTATTACCACATTCACGCTTTCGAGAGAAATGCGGAATAGCTTTTGCAATTTTAACCCCACAGTTAAGGCACCTTTATGAGTACATTGTGTTGGAAGAGGTCGTGTAACTTTTGTTAGTTTGAACAATAGAAGGGTAGATGTGGTACTTGGCTGAACGTTGGTGTGTGTTACGCCATCAGAAGTTTTATTCATTACTTTCAACACACTGCATTTTATTTTAAAACATTAGTTAGCTATTTAAAACAAAACTACATAAATATTACGTGAAGCCAAAAACTTTAGATCTCATTTTTAAAAAAAAGCACACACCAACGAGTGTGAAATTTTGGGTATGTTCCCTAGATGTTTTTTTTTTTATTTTTTTTATAAGTCAAGTTATAAAAAAAATTAGTTATGTTCCCTTTATGTCGAGTTCCGTCCCGTTACGTTGAGTCTATAATGATTATTTGGGATTAACCAAAAAATAAATCAGTGCGAAATTGGAAAATTTGTTATCATAGTACCAAAAAAAATGTAGCCCAGGGGGCCTATTTTCAGCGCATTCAAATGTCTATTATCTCTATCTCTATTATTTCATAACTAACAACCCGAAAGTTTTTTACTATTTTTTCCAGAGTTGACTATCGTCCTGTGCCCACTTGGCGATTTTTTTATAATTTGACCAATAAATTTGTAAAACTTTTAATATGTCATAATGACCTCTCGGCCTAAAATAACAGGTTACAGAGGGCGACTTAGACACACTGACTTGATGTCATTTTAATTTAATAATAATAATGTAACCTTTACCAAGTATCAAATGAGGAAAACGATACGCCACTAATGTGTTTTATATTGACCACTCAAAATAAAGACATCAACTAAATTGATACAACAATTATAAGGATGTATAATTTCTTGAAAAAATATTTTCGTTTTGTAGCAAAAATAAAATATGCTCATGCCGCGTAGACAACCTGACCGATTTAGATAACTAGAATTGTATCAGGGATAAAAAAAATCTCCCAGATTTATTATACTAGTAACGTAGAATAATTCATTTGGTCTTTCAGAAAAACACACTTTCTTTAATATTCTAGGAGGGCAAATAATTGCTATCATAACTGGTATTCTAGCGACATTTATGTTTTCAATTGTTTTGCACGTGTAAAAAAAGGAAATAAACAAGATCTTACAAAAATAAAACAAATATTAAAAGGCGCAATCGCCACTCTATCTGAAAAACTAACTAACATAAATGGATTGTGTTTACATTTAATAAAAGAAAAACTATTAACTAAGCGTGTATTTATTGCGTTATGTTGAGAATTAAAAAAAAGGCAAGAAAAGATTCGTCACCTTAAAGTCGCCAGAGCAATATTTATATTATTACAGTCAAAATTCCATTTCAAACGTCTGTCAGTTGTCTGCTAACTTCTTTAGTTTCAAAAGGTGAATGAATTTGAAAATTGACGAAAGTTTTCGTACCCCGACTGCACTTTTAACTTCCGTGTGTTTATTACAATAAAATCTATAGTAATATTATAAAGCTGAAGAGTTTGTTTGTTTGTTTGAACGTGCTAATCTCAGGAACTACTGGTTCGAATTGAAAAATTCATTTTGTGTTGGATAGATCATTTATCGAGGAAGGCTTTAGGCTATATTTTATAAAGTTACGCGGGCGAAGTCGCGTGCAGCAGCTAGTATCTAATAAAACTAGGAACAGAAAACGTCAAAGTCAAACGTTATGAATAAACTAAACTAAACAATAATAAAGACGTTTGAACAAATAAATATTATTTTTACGAGAAATGAAAAGATGGTAGCCTCATTTGTTACAGGAAATTTTAGGAATTCGATAGTAAGGTCACGTTTCCGTCATCACCATGGTGAACAACTAACTAGATTATTTGCATAAAATAATCATGAATGGGGAAAGATGGCGCCGTGTCTTTGAATCATAAGATATTGTTTCGTAATTTATACGAAACAAAATATTACTGGACTAGAATTTACTAGATTTGAATTATTTTTCAACGTTAAAATTAAGCCCTTGTCTACGTTAAAATACACCGTACAAATCAATCTAGGTAATACATAAAAAAATCGCTCCCTGTTAATGTTTACAAAACTCGAAAACTTTGAAATTTTTACATAACACTTCAGTTTAACAGAAGAGTCTTTCTAACAATTTTTCATTCAAAGATCCAACGAAAAGAAAAACACCGAGCCCCAGCGAAGCGTCGCCGAGTTCAGCTAGTATTAGGTATTAGTATATTATAAAATTTTTATTTGAGAAAATCTCAAGAAGAAAATCAAAAAGGCTGTCTCACTTAGAGGAGAAGTGGATTGGACCTCAGTATGTAGTGAGTGTATTTGTGTATTAAAATAGTCATAATTTATGTACCTAGAATATCGCTAGTTCATGACCGCGGTCACATTGTATATAGGTATAACGGCCAGACATCTCTATCGCTGTGACGACTGTGACGCAGCCACGGAGACAGTGGCGACCATGTTTTTATTATTCTAGACGATCTCTCGGCAACAGAACATTATCTTAAGGATAAAAAGTACCTAATATTATGTTAATCTGGGTATGAAACTATCTGTGTGCCAAATTTCATCAAAATTCGTTCAGTATTTTATACATGAAAGACTAACAAACTTCCCATACATTCTCACAAACTTTCGCAATTATAAAATTTTAGTAGGATGACTACGTCTAAAATAGGCTTCCAGAATTTCAGAAATGTGGCACAAATAACCAAAAAATACGTAACGAGCAAGGTATCATTTAATGTATCTAGATGAAACGTTTTTATCGATTAAACAGTGACAAAGTCTTATCTTGGCTCACCATGTTACGGGTACGGAATTTAAATGCGCAAGTTTACTCTGTTAATCCGAACAAGACATTTTGACAAGTGAACTAAACAATTCGCATCTATTTTGTCGTTTAGACCTTTTCCTAAATTTTGTACGTGGCTTAAATACATACCTATAGGTATCTTTCATGAACACAATGAGATTAGAAGTCATAACAAAACACCTTAATTGTGACTAAAAGCTAATATTTACCACAAAAGGTGTTAATACCACAAGACACATTGACGGCCTTATCTCGCAAAATTGAATAGAATATAATATTACATTTTCCCACATAATATAGATTAACTAACATATTTTCATAAAAATAATTCGATGAAACTATATTATTTACTCTTTGACGGTGAAGTATTAATATTGGCTACTTTTCTTTGTCTGGGATTCTCTTTCAACCTTGTCGTGTTTTTCAATAACGTAGGTACTTTTATAATTAATTATAATTAATTAAACATAGATGTGTTCTATATTATACACTGATTATATTAATAAAACAGTATAAGCGACAGATAATCCTATTATCTTTCATATTATTATTATTATCCACAACTTTGATAAAAAAAATTGAAGTAAACAAAAGATTTTATTTTGGTCAAATAACACATAATCTTCATAGAAGCACATAATACAATTGAATATAACTTCGTAAAATCGTCTTATACTGAAAATATTTATGTATGAAACGATTATTTAAATATTAGGTACTTATTCAAATTTAATTACTCAAATTAACCAGTTTTTAATATTAATTTATATGACACGACGAATTAAATAAAACCGTTTTTTTTATTTCTTCAATTGACTGGGACGTTTTTATAACAAGCCAACCTAAATCCGGTTTTTTGACACACCATTGTGATCTAATATTTTTGTTTACTAGCGACGGCGTGGTCGCTCGCATAGCGCAATGCGCCAGGGGGCCAACAATGCCCTGGCCACAGTGTCGTCGTGTTCAAAATGTTGCGCCTCCAACACAAGATTCGACAAAAATCCGCGTGTAATCACCTCTAATTCACACAGCCTATTCCAACTACATATATAGGTTTACATGTCACAAATTAATTATTATTGTTTTATCGTATTGTAAGTCATACACGTGTGTGTACAGTCGAGCAACGCGTCACGCTCTCGCGGCAGACGTCGGAAAACTAACTTTAAGCAATCAGACAGAGAGGGCAAGTCGGTAGAGTCTGTCGGGTGCTCGGGTGCGAGGCAGCAACCCACCGACCGACACAGAATATCCGACCCCCGGCTGCGTGGCGACTACGCTTACTACGTACTTTGATTTATCACGATTTCGTCAAAAATTCACACACTCTTTTGCTCTTCGGCCTTTAATTAGAGCAAATAGAAACCAATCTTGCCACCTACAGTTGACAAACGTGTATTTCCTGTTTCTAGAGTAGGTAACAATCGATAAGTATAATAACAAATACTTGTGTTAGCAAACTTTTTTAAAAATCGACCATAAAAATTTCGAAGATGGAGAAATTAAAAAAAATATATTAAATTTTTATTTTATTTTTTTATAATAATTTACGGGGTCTCGTAAGAAAGGTTAATGTCGCTCAAAGCTATGGAGAGGCTATGGTTACTCTGCGAGATCGATAAGGAATGAAGAGATCCGTACTACCGACATAAGTCGGTAGATTAGTAAGTTTGAGCTGGCAGTGGGCAAGACATATAGTACGGAGAGTCGACAGCCACTGGACCCGGAAGGTACGACCCGATAAGGGACGCGGGTCGACGGCGGATCGAAGCTGCTTCTGACCGGTCCTATTGGAAAATTATGGGAGATGTCTAATGTCTATAGTATCTAGCAACGGACGTCCTGGGGTTGAGATGATGATTATAAATATTAAATTATTAAAAATTTATTTACTTAAAAAAATAGGGTTAAAAGCTTGTCAACAGCAACTAAACAAAAAATGCTAAGCAAGCAGAGAAGAAAAGGGTACTAAACTTTCTTTATCTTTACCTATTAGCATAATCGATAATAATTTATGTATAATAACATTTAATTATTTAGTAAACATTGTAGTTCTCAATAATCAATTAACTTTGTATTGAAATGCTACTCTAGTGATAAACATGAAAACTAAAATAGATTACGGTGAATAACCTTATAGTCATACCGATTAAGGATGTCTAAGATAAGAAATTACCACAAAAAGACGAAAAATTTAAATATTCCTTTATTATAGTAATTAATATTTGTTCGTTATTTATCCACTAGACTTTAAGTAATAAATAAAACTTTATTTATAAATATTTAATAAAAAATTCCTTGAAACTATTTAATTTTTTCTCGAAAAAAAAAAGTGCCATTATCGGTACCTATGTTTTAGCGCAATTATTTAGAAAAGGAAATATGGTACAAAAAAAAAAACACCGATGAAGTCGCGGACAAAATCTAGTATGTAAACAGTGTATTATTTATTATTCTTATGGTTATACCATTTTTTTTAAATAAAGTGTAGATAAAGTTATATCAACGTATTTACACAATTAACGATCTAAAATAACTCGTACCCGCGTAGAATGAAATGGATAATGTGGAATATTTGAACCGGAAAGTGAGCGCGTGTTTAAACATCTAAATAATCCTAATTGGGGAAGTTGTTCATAAGAGGGATACAACCTAACGTAACCCTTTTGGTCCCTGACCTTCAGAAGCGAAGCAAGTAATTCTAAAAGTTGTTACAACCCTCATTAGTTTTACCTACATAGCGTAAAATGGTACCTACCTTTTTATTATTGCCATGGTATAGATTCAACGTTCAACAAAAACTATGAAATAATTATTGCCTGAAATGAAACATCTGCATTCGAGTCGCCTCTGTGTAGTTTTTCCAGATGACGCACAATCTCCGTCGACCTACATTAGAAGCTTCGATGCAATATTTTATAAAGTATAAAGTCCTTTGACAAAGGACTTAATTAAGTGTATACTCGTATCTTTTCATTTCCTTTAGAAAATGAAGAATGCCTAACGCATCATATACTCCATATTTTTACTAATGTTATAAAAAGAAAATATTTTCTGGCCAAAAAAGGGTTAGTAAAGACACGTCATTATGTTATTTTTAATTTAAATTAGATTGTTTTCAAATTAAAATTAATATCAATAGAATTGTTTTTTAAAAGTTGTTTACCACAATATTAAACTGGCGTAGATAACTGACATTAACGATTAACGAGGCCAAATAATCGTCACTTGGCTGCTGTTCAAGTACGCGATGCATTATTAATTTATATATACTAACATGAAATGGTCATGTGCCATAAAAGTCGCACATAAGATGTTTGCTTTCAACAAGAACTAATTCAAGGAATACCTAATGGTAATTATTGTCATTATACCTATATATAAAATAAAATAAATGTAATGCCAATAAAATATGTTTATATTATGAGGAACGATAAAAGTCATAAAATATAGAAGACTAAGTAGTATATTTTTTGTAGTAGTTAGTAGTTTATAATAATGAATAAAAACACTTCATTTAAATTATTTATGTATTCACAATAAAATATTTCCTGACGATTCAAAAAGGGCATCACGTTCACGTATCACTGACGATTCACGTAATGTTCAAGTTTTCACTTCTGTCGGCACTCCCGGACTGTTTTTTTTATATTATAAAGGGTGGCAGACAGGCTTACGGTCCACTTGATGGTAAGTGGCTACCGTCTATCTACCCTCTAGGAATTTGAAATATATACCTACTCGTATTAGAACACGAAACTGTTTTAAAAAGAAAAGAGAAAAATGAATACGAAAGCACAAGGCACTTCCAAACGAGTGTCGTGGTTTCATTTCACCCATTGTACGCTACGCTTTTCGTGATATATTTTTAACAAAAAAAAAGTGATAGAGAAAGTCTCGTATTAACTCCGTTGCTGAAAAGAACTAACTGTAAGAGAACCCGACTGCAATTAGATAAAACATACTTTAAAAAGAACTTACCATGTTGATGGGCACTGGACTTCTGAAACAATAAAAAAATAATAAATTAAAAGATTGCACAGTTTAATGTGTTGGTGAGTAGGTTGCAACTAAATCAAGTCTTTTTGATTTTGTATGTGTATTACAAATCTTTGGTATAGCATATTTCTTTGTAAACCGATTGAAATAAACAATGTCATGGGAAACTTGAATCGATGGAAGCTTGCTACATATAGGTAGACCAGTGAAATCGGTTCAAGTCGGTCAAACATTTTTTTTGTCAAGTTTGATTACAATTTTGACGTAAGTAGAATGTTTTTTTAAAGATATTTAAGGTTCGGTTATGTCAAACTTATAATATAAATAAATCTGATGACAAGTACATATTTGATTAAAGAAAATGGTTATTGACACAGGTAACCATGAAAATAATGTTGCAACAGGAAACGAATACAGGTATTGAAAGATCAATAGAAAATTAATCTTGAATATTAAAATTTCCGGTCGCTGGCAAAATATGAGCTTTGATGAAAACTTTTGTCGATATTATTAGCTGAAAGGAAATTCTAATGGGACTAAAAAATATTATTTATTCTTTGTATAGATATCGGAAAAGAGATTCGAGAGCGACAGCGACCTGTCCCTAAAGACTTTAATACTGATTGAGATAGATACTCGTCTTAGATAAGATTAGTTTTCTTCGGTCCTTTATTTTGAATCAATGATTTGTTGTGTATTTAAATATCTACATTTTTTTACTATTTAAAAACTGTTTACTACAAGATTTTTGTAAATTCAGAACAAAAAATAATGCGTAGGTCTGTAAAGGTAAAAAAATATAGATATATTTATTTCGGAAAAAATATTAATTTATTCAAAAAACATACGAGTACATATAATTTACCTACATTATATATATATTGATAAAAGTAAAAGTAACTATATTAAAAAATAGTAACCGGTACCTGTATAAAAATCGTTTCAGTGTTGGTAATTGGTAATGGATACAGACGCAACTTGCTCGGAAATCGAAATCGAGGTCAGGAAATGTCACTTTAAGGAAAATATAAAAGGAAACGCGCCTATTATTCAAAAAATCGATCCATTCATACAACTCACCCTATGTAATATTATCATTTTTCTTTTAGGACAAATAGTGTAAGCGTCCTAACGAAATTCTAACTGATGAAATATTAGAGTTAAGATAATGCACGTAGGTGTTAATTGGTTAACACATAAGGCTTTGTTTACATCGTGTCGCGTATATATGTCGCGTGCGTGACCCACTCTATCGCTTCACAGCTTCACTTAATTCTATTTTAAACTACAGTGGATAGATGGCGCTATAAAAATAAAAATAAAACATTTGAAATTGAAAGGCAGTAAGCTATAAAAAATAAATTAAAGCAGGTAATACACAAACAAAAAATTGCAATCATCATTCGAACTCAATATTTTGTGGACACGTCTTGTAATACATACGAATGTTAAATCCGTACTAATATTATAAATGCGAAAGTTTGTATGGATGTATGTAACTCTTTCACGCAAAAACTACTGAACTGATCACCATGAAATTTTGCATACACGTTGTCTGGGACACCAGAAAGGATATAGGGTACCTTACATCCAGAAAGAAAGTACTGCTCCCGAGGGATTATCTAAAATTGAGGAAACTAACTCCTGGCTTAGTATAATAGCAATAACGATGTCAGGCGATATATTGCTTTTTCAACGCGGACGAAGTCGCGAGCACCAGCTAGTTTGATTATAATTGTTAAAGTCAATTTTAAACTAACTTTAGCAATAATTTATCGAATAGTGTAGGTACTCTACTGTTCTCATAATAAAGACTTAAATAAATTGAAGCACTATATAGACTGTTGAACAGATGTGAAACATGCCTTATACTCGTAATATAGATTAATGTATGCGATATAATTTAATCCGATAGCGCAGATGAGAGGAAGATTTCATGAACGTCCGGATAATATTATTATTGAAATCAAAGGATGTTCAACGATTTGCAGAGGTGTTAATTTGTTAATAATACAAAAATAGAGAGACCCTTATATTCTTAATACAATATCTTTTTTTTATATAGGTATAAATGTTTAGTTGGTTTGTGTATGCTTTACAAACTCGAGAATGGGTAAGACCGATTTTAGTTCGATTTACAAATGTGAAAAGAAGATTTTTATATACATATATAAAATTGCACTCCGGGCGAAGCCGGGAGCAGGTCGCTAGTTTTCTTATGAACCTAATAATAAACTCGTTCGTGGGATAATTGTACATTTATTAATTGAATGTTAAGACGCTGATATAGCAAAGAACGCAAATGAGGTCACATCAAATAGTACCTATAGCCTGAGCTATTGTCTAAAGACAAGGGAGATGAGATGGCATTTCTTTCTCTAGAAACCCTAATCATCTTAAATTTGAGTACAATTTCGACCATTTCACTTTAACGCGTGTTTTAGTTACGAGAGACTTGGGTATACTACTGTATAGTAGATTGACATTTAACGAGCATCTTGACTATATAATATCCAAAGGCAACCGCATGCTTGGATTTGTTCTTAGAGTCAGCAAGGATTTCAAAGCCAGTTCAACCCTCTGTCTCTTATTCGACTCCTACGTCAGACCTCTACTCGAGTACGGGTCTATTGTTTGGAACCCACAATATAAAACTCAAATTAAGAGGTTGGATAGGGTATTCAGCTTGTATTTGAAACATCTTCATTATAGATTTGACAATGCACCCACGTTCGCACCTCTTAGTCATAGACGAATTCTGAGAGATCAACTGTTTTTATATAAGATTTTAAATGATCAAATTGATTCACCGTTTTTATTAAGTAACATTGGTTTGAGTTGCCCTCGAGTGAATTCGCGCCGCAAGTGTTCGTTGCATATTCGGTTCTGTAAAAAGAAATATACTGGTAATGCCTTTTTGCATCGCTCCTGTAAATTTTATAATGAGCACTTGCAGGACCTGGATATTTTCAGTTGTCCTATAGGAGCGTATAAACGAAGTCTTAAACAGGTCCTCGATAATTTAGTTATGTAGTGTTCATTTTATAGCAGCCAGTTTATTAGTTTATCAGTTTATTAGTTTATTTGTTTATTTTGTATGTTATAATTATATGTTATTTATTAATTGTCTTCTTTCTTTCTTTTATTTTGTTTGCCTTTTTGTATGTTTTCTCCCAGCTTCAATTCAAAATATGTTTTAGTAATTTAGTGGAAACTTTGCTGATTTATGTTTTTCTTATGTGTATGTGTAATGTGTATCGAGATATTGTTTGTTTCCCAAATATAAATAAAATAAAATAAAATAAAAAATAGTCTGCATTAAGGTAAAGGCAAACTGGTCCACGTACCTACTCTACGTATGTCGCGCTTTATGACATACCTACTCTTGAAATTGTACGAAAACGAAATACCTACTTAGAAAAAAGCATAAAAAGATAGGTCCTTGGGTGGGACGTATCAACCAGAACGAATTTAATCAAGAATGTATTTATTATTTTATACTTTATTTGCATCTCTACCTTTATTAATGGGTATTTTTTATATTTTTAAGAGATATAATTTAATTATTATTTATTTCATAATAAAATTATTTAAATTTGAAGTGTACTGTGTAAGTAATTTTACGGTGTTTTAAAAATAATTCAGTCGACTTGATATTTCGTCATAAACAGCATTATAAAGTTAATTGTAATGTAATAGCATTGTGGAATCTTGCCATAAAAACGGAAAATAGAAACTTTCTGTCTCCACTGTCATCTTTATATTTATATGCTAATAGAGGTAAATTTCTATACAAACGATCGTCTTTTCATTCTTTTCAAGCCGGGAGCATGTCGCTGGATTTTTAATAAAATTGTATACAAACGACGACGCATGTCAATAAGATTTTTTTTTTTTTTTAAGAGATGGGTTAGCTCTTGACCAACAATCAGCCATGTGGCAAGGATGAGGCCTAAGATGGAGCGAGCTCACCCAGAAGATGCCTATTCACTCGAACCTTGAAAGATTAGGGTTATATGTGCTCGGAAACACAGACGCCGGCAGGGAGTTCCAAACCCTTGCAGTGCGCATTATAAAGGATGTTTCAAAGCGCTTGGTCCGAAAAGGAGGGATTTCGACAAGATGAGGATGGTAGCCAGCCGTACGTCTGTATGTCCGATGGAAGAAAGGGGAAAGAGGTATCAGCTCATGCATTTCCTGAGCACACTCTCCGAATCCGATAGAAATTCCCTTGACATCGATGAAATATTTGACAATATAATCTTTTATAGACGCTCAATAGATAGACCAAAACAGGTAACAAAACCAACTGATAACTCTTGCAGTTTAAAAGATAGATATATATTTTATATTTATAATATATTTGAAGCCAAAAGTATCTAAAAATAAACTGTTGTGAACACTTGCGAATATAGGTGACGTAATATACATATTACGTACGCATATTTAGTAACTAGTAGGTACAATATTATTAAAAAAACATAATTAAAAATTTTTTCAATTTTTTTTTCAGTAACATTTATAATACTTAAACTTTTCAAAAAACATATTTATGAAATATTCTTTGTACATGTGATCTTTCACACTTAATACCTACTATGTCGATCGTGAAACGCAATCGAGATACATGTGACATGTGACCCCTGTTTGTATTATTATCGAAACTAAAAAGTTGGTTCAGATATTGAGGTTTTTTACCGGCACATGCTAAGCAAAAACTTAGCAACTTTCTTGTTGGCGAATAACAAGTAAACGTGAGATAAAAAAATTCTGGTGTTCTAAAATAAAATTAAACAATGTTTACCTACCTATATTTTTTAAATCGATGATAAGATCTAAAGTTATAAAATCAATGGGACAAGATAAAACTTAAATAATTAAGTAAGTAGAACAGAAAATAGCCCTGTACCAGACTGTCCTGAATATTTTTTTCAGGAAAGCTTAGTAATAGTATTTAACCTTAGTAGTACTTACGTCTTTTTTCATACAAAAATTTAATAATGTCATAACTGGAAAAAAGAACCAGATAGTGGATATCCACCCAAGTCTAAAAATACTAACTAAGACTCCTAATAAACTTTCCTGGAAAAAAAATCCTAATAAGGATAAAAGTCCTATGAAATGTAGACTGCAGGCAAAAAGTTCAAAAGTAAGATGAACATTCAGATTATAAAATACTGCAACAATTGCAGAAGATCATCATTCAGAAGACAGACGAGAGTCAACCAAAAATTTTATATAAACCATATATGAACGTGAAATTACCCGAATAAAACTTAGCAGATTTGAACGAAATCGCTACAACTCAAAGCTTACCTACTTTTTTTCTCAAAGGTTCATAAACGAGCAAGCTATATAGTCTTTGCGGCTAGAGGAAATTAAATTGATCCTTCCCTTTGAGCGGTGGGATTTGTCGTGAGAGGAATAATCCAATTTGATGATACGAGTTCAGTGTGTGCGAGACATTGCTGTGTTCACATCGAAACGATATTTCATAATTATTGAAAACATCAAAAAAAAAATTCTCATATATGATAAAATTACTAGTATTAAAAAATGTTTGATTTTTTTATTGCTTGAAACTAAGAGTAAAAAAAACTACAAGAAGCAAGTTGCACTCAAAATTAAAGTTACCTAAGTTATAATTTCAATATTAAAGACATTTCAGTCTACGTAACATAGATTTACAGGCTGAGCACATGATTTTATAACGTAAAAGTTTATAAAAAAATGGTTAGGTTAGGCCGCTGATCGATTTGTTTTTCAATAAGAAGAGACGTCACACGATATTGAGTCTATCTATAGTTATTGAAACGAGGCACGTTTGCGAGACAAAATGAAAGTATTTTTTCGGTGATTACCAAGTTAACATTGGACCTGTCCACACTATTTCATATATATTTCTATAAAAGTTATGATGAATTTTCCGGTCTGTTTGTGTCCTTTGTCAGCGGTTCTCAAAGCAAAGGTAATCCTAGCTGGCTTTAATTTAGAACAATACGTTGCAAGGTCGGTAGACCATTCGTCTTTGTAACAACGAACAATTGATAAAAACTGACAATTACTATTAACAAATTGACATTGGGACGGTGTGGAAGACGTAAAATACAGATTTACTATATAATGAGAATACAAGAGCAATGTTCTTTAATCTTTGGGATTATTTACAAGAAATGAAACATAATTAAAAACGTCTATCACAAAAACCAGTCATCGGTTATTAAAACTTGAGCTATACACCTGTTTTATTAAAAAATGACAAAAGATGGATAAAGTTCATGTATATATTTGACGTAATAAAACAATAAACAAATCATAAGATATGCGTAATTTAAAAGCAATTTACTCTTGTAATTCAGGCATTAATTAAAATTAATGCCTATATATAACACATCAGTGGCGGGGTTTAGAGAACAAATATTTAAAAAATATAAATTCAGAAACAAAATGAATACCTAATGTGTGTAATGCTGTAGAAGCATGAACTGAAAAATCCATTTATCCTTCTTACGTAGTGAGTGCGTAGCGTAGATTAATCGTCAGAGCGAACAGCAATGCATGTAAATTGGTCATCAATCAAGATAACCAACTCTCTTCGATAATGTCATAAACTTAAGTTTATCTAGAGTTTTATTACGAGAATGTAACACTTATTACAGAATTTATAATCATATGACAAAGTTGAAACCATAAAAACAATTTCATCTAGTAATAATACTAGATAATATAGTAAACAATTATAGTAGTACCTAGTTAATTCATACTATTAAACAATTTAATAGTATGAATTTGGAATTGCGCCTTGCCACTACGAAATTTAAAGCCCGAGCTGTGGCATTAAATTTTTTAGTTATCTATTACTAATATTATAAAGAGGGACGATTTATATTTTTGGTTTTAAATACAAATAACTCAAAAACTACTGGACCTTTTTTAGAATTTCTATTTTATTCATTATCAGCTACTATACCTACAGAAATTCTACTTACCTATAGAAAGCTACATTGTTAAGCTAGTAATATAGGCTATATTTTATAAAGTCACACGGACGAAGTTACGTCGTGCGACAACTAGGTTCTTAATAATATGAAATTAAATAAGTATCCTTATATCCTGTTAGAACATTCAATCGAAATCCCCTCCTGCTGAGTAAGATTAATGTTAGTATAGTGATCGTAAATGGAACATTTATTATACACGTCAAAACAATTTCCATTTTTTAAGCGTTGTGAATATTTAGCTTTTGTTTCATCAAATTTTTAAACAAGTTATTTGTTAAACATAACCTTTGCATAGTCTCACTTTTATCAGTGCCTTTAAAATACAATTACATTCATAAATGATAAGTATATAAATTAGAGTTTATCTATCATTGAATTTGAGTGCACTGATTACGACCTATTCGCTATATACTCATAATCCACTTCAGATTTATTAGGTAACAAATTAGTATAAAAATCCACTCTATCCTTAGACGTAAACAGATGATCGATCTTTAAATAAATCGTTAGATAAATCTTTTATCGGCCTCGTGAATGGCTTGTTTGATGCGATAACAAACAAGTCTCCGTGAACTCTATCAATGTACAGCGCTACTTATCACAAGTGGCCTTGTCAATTTGTTCGTCTTGTCTCTTTATATTTGCCTTTTTTAACGCGGTCGCGTAGGCAGGCCTTCTCGTCGGTGTCGTCATCGGATAAAAACAAATCTCAAATAATACATTATTTTTCATTTTATTATACACAAGAAAAACAAAGAAAATTACGTCACCTATACATATTTATTTATTACAAGTATTGATCCCGTGATATCGCCCAACTGAGGACACTTTAAAAACCGTATTCAACTCATACACTTCAAGATAATTGATGTCATTAAATTCTCAGGTTTTATTATTAGGGCACAATTTAATTCAAGGCGAAAAGGTAATTGAGCGTCATTGTTACCTGTGCCTGCTGTTGTTGTTGTTCCTGATATTGATTGTACTGCGCCACCAAACGAATGCCACTCAGTTCCAGAGACCGAGGGTCCAACGACCGACTGCGGGGTTTCTCCGGTGTAAAAGCATCCTCATCTCTTTTGCCCTTCTTCCATCTAAAGTAGTTCGCCATCGAGGCCTACTTTAATACATGTTTTTATCAAAACGTGTAACCATGAGGCCGTACGCACTTTATCCGTAAAGCTGCGACGTTTACGGATAAGTTATTACACATAGACATCTCCCTAAGCACTGAGCGATAACACCTCTTGTCATGTCACGAGACGTTTGTTTTCACAACGCAATAATACAGTGTGTACACGACGGTGTACGTTTAGTTTAGCGTTTCAAGTTCCCACACGGATGATGAGTTAAGTGAGCCCAGTAGATGAGCTAGCGCGGCCACTGTCGATACAGTGTCCTCTCCTCACCGGTCTCGTTTACACTCAACACAATACTTGAGAACAAGTTGTTTCGTCTCTACATTTAGTGGTGTCAACTGAAAGCGATACTGCATTCGGCAACGAGTGATGCGCGTCTAGAGTAGCAATGTTCCGTCGCTTTATCAAGTAGCTTAGTGTGTCCGGTGGTCGCACGATATAACTTTATTTCTCACAAGTATTAAAACAATACCTGTGTGAACCTGGAACCCGACATGACGTAATCGATTTTTTTTTTAATGCATAGGTTTATACTCTGTATGTACTGGTATGTACCAACTTTTTTTTCGTTTGTACCTCAAGGGGTTCGGAGAAATTTTTTTTTGAAAATACCCAGAACCCGACTTAAAGGAATCCAATTTTTTTTAATTGCATACGTTTGCACTCGGTAAGTACATGTTTGTACCAATTTTCTTTTCGTTCGTACCTCAAAGGGTTCGAAAGTAGAGGCATTACAAAAAGTGCCAAAATGGTAAATCTGTCATTTTTTGAGATAATCAAAATCTGCAAGCAGGAATAGATTCCCAGTCGTTAGTACCCAAACAAACCACTGAAAGATTCGTTTTTACCTCAAAGGGTTCGAATGTAGAGGCATTATAAAAGTGCCAAAATGGTAAATCTGACATTTTTTGAGAGATAATCAAAATTTGCAAGCGGGAATAGATTCCTAGTCATTGGTACCCATCCAAAACAATAAAAGATTCGTATGTACCTCAAAGGGTTCGGAGGTACAAAATTTTCAAAATATAAAAAAATCAGTTATTCAAAATCTGCGAGCGGAGATAGATTCCCAGTCGTATGTACCCATCAAAACCACTGAAAGATTCGTATGTACCTCAAAGGGTTTAGAGAAACTAAATTTTCGTGATATTCAAAAACCCTATGGTAAGAATCGATTTTTTTTGAATGCATACGTTTGCACTCGGTATGTACATGCTTGTACCAATTTTCTTTTCGTTCGTACCTCAAAGGGTTCGAAAGTAGAGGCATTACAAAAAGTGCCAAAATGGTAACTCTGTCATTTTTTGAGATAATCAAAATCTGCAAGCAGGAATAGATTCCCAGTCGTTAGTACCCAAACAAACCACTGAAAGATTCGTTTTTACCTCAAAGGGTTCGAATGTAGAGGCATTATAAAAGTGCCAAAATGGTAAATCTGACATTTTTTGAGAGATAATCAAAATTTGCAAGCGGGAATAGATTCCTAGTCATTGGTACCCATCCAAAACAATAAAAGATTCGTATGTACCTCAAAGGGTTCGGAGGTACAAAATTTTCAAAATATAAAAAAATCAGTTATTCAAAATCTGCGAGCGGAGATAGATTCCCAGTCGTATGTACCCATCAAAACCACTGAAAGATTCGTATGTACCTCAAAGGGTTTAGAGAAACTAAATTTTCGTGATATTCAAAAACCCTATGGTAAGAATCGATTTTTTTTGAATGCATACGTTTGCACTCGGTATGTACATGCTTGTACCAATTTTCTTTTCGTTCGTACCTCAAAGGGTTCGAAAGTAGAGGCATTACAAAAAGTGCCAAAATGGTAACTCTGTCATTTTTTGAGATAATCAAAATCTGCAAGCGGGAATAGATTCCTAGTCGTTAGTACCCAAACAAACCACTGAAAGATTCGTTTTTACCTCAAAGGGTTCGAATGTAGAGGCATTATAAAAGTGCCAAAATGGTAAATCTGACATTTTTTGAGAGATAATCAAAATTTGCAAGCGGGAATAGATTCCTAGTCATTGGTACCCATCCAAAACAATAAAAGATTCGTATGTACCTCAAAGGGTTCGGAGGTACAAAATTTTCAAAATATAAAAAAATCAGTTATTCAAAATCTGCGAGCGGAGATAGATTCCCAGTCGTATGTACCCATCAAAACCACTGAAAGATTCGTATGTACCTCAAAGGGTTTAGAGAAACTAAATTTTCGTGATATTCAAAAACCCTATGGTAAGAATCGATTTTTTTTGAATGCATACGTTTGCACTCGGTATGTACATGTTTGCAGCATTTTTCTTTTCGTTCGTACCTCAAAGGGTTCGAAAGTAGAGGCATTACAAAAAGTGCCAAAATGGTAACTCTGTCATTTTTTGAGATAATCAAAATCTGCAAGCGGGAATAGATTCCTAGTCGTTAGTACCCAAACAAACCACTGAAAGATTCGTTTTTACCTCAAAGGGTTCGAATGTAGAGGCATTATAAAAGTGCCAAAATGGTAAATCTGACATTTTTTGAGAGATAATCAAAATTTGCAAGCGGGAATAGATTCCTAGTCATTGGTACCCATCCAAAACAATAAAAGATTCGTATGTACCTCAAAGGGTTCGGAGGTACAAAATTTTCAAAATATAAAAAAATCAGTTATTCAAAATCTGCGAGCGGAGATAGATTCCCAGTCGTATGTACCCATCAAAACCACTGAAAGATTCGTATGTACCTCAAAGGGTTTAGAGAAACTAAATTTTCGTGATATTCAAAAACCCTATGGTAAGAATCGATTTTTTTTGAATGCATACGTGAGCACTCGGTATGTACATGCTTGTACCAATTTTCTTTTCGTTCGTACCTCAAAGGGTTCGAAAGTAGAGGCATTACAAAAAGTGCCAAAATGGTAACTCTGTCATTTTTTGAGATAATCAAAATCTGCAAGCGGGAATAGATTCCTAGTCGTTAGTACCCAAACAAACCACTGAAAGATTCGTTTTTACCTCAAAGGGTTCGAATGTAGAGGCATTATAAAAGTGCCAAAATGGTAAATCTGACATTTTTTGAGAGATAATCAAAATTTGCAAGCGGGAATAGATTCCTAGTCATTGGTACCCATCCAAAACAATAAAAGATTCGTATGTACCTCAAAGGGTTCGGAGGTACAAAATTTTCAAAATATAAAAAAATCAGTTATTCAAAATCTGCGAGCGGAGATAGATTCCCAGTCGTATGTACCCATCAAAACCACTGAAAGATTCGTATGTACCTCAAAGGGTTTAGAGAAACTAAATTTTCGTGATATTCAAAAACCCTATGGTAAGAATCGATTTTTTTTGAATGCATACGTGAGCACTCGGTATGTACATGCTTGTACCAATTTTCTTTTCGTTCGTACCTCAAAGGGTTCGAAAGTAGAGGCATTACAAAAAGTGCCAAAATGGTAACTCTGTCATTTTTTGAGATAATCAAAATCTGCAAGCGGGAATAGATTCCTAGTCGTTAGTACCCAAACAAACCACTGAAAGATTCGTTTTTACCTCAAAGGGTTCGAATGTAGAGGCATTATAAAAGTGCCAAAATGGTAAATCTGACATTTTTTGAGAGATAATCAAAATTTGCAAGCGGGAATAGATTCCTAGTCATTGGTACCCATCCAAAACAATAAAAGATTCGTATGTACCTCAAAGGGTTCGGAGGTACAAAATTTTCAAAATATAAAAAAAACAGTTAATCAAAATCTGCGAGTGGAGATAGATAGAGCGGAGATAGAGTAAAGTACTATATTTTTATAAAATACGCGGGCGAAGTTGCGTATTACAGTTAGTTAAAAAAAACCATACATTACCCTAAACGATAACTCATTCACTCATTGGTGTGAAATTACACTCATTAGGCTAGAGGGAAGAATCCTACAGAAGATCGCCATTAAATCACAGCACTTGTGCCCTCACGCAATCGGTGTTAACGGCGTATCGAGATTGGGACAATTACCACACCTTTTGATAACATAACATAGTTATGTTATCAAAAGGTAACATAGGCTATATTTTATAAAGTTACGTGGCCGAAGTCGCTTGCAACGGCTAGTTTCCAATAAAATGAGATAAATCTAGTCTACATTTAAATCTGCTTTCTGACTAATAGCAAATCTACACAAAGAAAATAAATGAAAATCTAAGTTAAGTAAATACTAAGTTTTGAACTGATATTTAGTTTTATTTGAGTGTATGAACAACAAACGAACAAGGTATGTTTATTTTGTTTTATCTGTAACTTTCATTTTGTTTAGAGTCCAATTAAAACAGAATTTTTAAAGACAATTTAACTCCTAATATAAACATTGGGGACATGTTTATGAACTCTAGTTTTTATTTGAAAACGGATTTAGCAGTATATTGTAATTATTTAATATATTTTTTATTAATTATTACTTAAATTCATTAAATACTAAACGCATATAAAAAAACCAAATTTTTAGGTGATTTTCTACAGGCTGTAACTTTGAAGAAAAGGTCGTACAGTGCTCATTAAAACAGGAAATTGAAGCTTCAAGTCTCTAGTTTTTGAATCCGATCTTCAAATATTTTCTCGTTACCGTTTACTAATAAGTAATCGTCGGAAAACCAACGAAACAAGAAAAAAACGAAAGCCTACGATTATTGCTAAAAAAAACCCCGTTATCTTGATTTTCAGCAGAAACGATATCTTTAAACATTCCGGACACTAAAAAAAATAAATCGCAGCACCTTGAAACTTTCAGGGTTTTTTCAGGAAAAGCTATAGAAAAGATTTCTCGTTCTGCATTAGTTGCAAAGTTATTGTAAGTTATCCAAATATCCTTAAATTTGTAGTTTTTTACCTTCTTTTCAGTAAACATTTTCAGTTGAATAAATTTTTTTTATCTAAATCCGATTTAAGCACCTTGTAGGGAGGGAATGTTTTTCAGTTTACAAAACCCTACTTTAATTTTTTGTACGACCATTATTGCCCGAGTAATCAATTATCAAAGTCAAAAATGAGTTTTTCGCTTTGAACAACGATAACTCAGTGACAAATCATCATACAGAGCTCATGAGGAGATCAAATTGTAGAGAATAAAATTCTCTAAAAGAGCTTTATAGTACCATTACAAAAAATTACGGCTCGTTGACCATTTTCAAGACGATTAAAAATTTTTGAATTTTTTTCCGTTAGTTTTCTGACGGTTACTCATAAACCGCTAACAAGAAAAATATTTAAATCTCAGATTCAAAAACTAGAGACTTGAAGTTACAATTTACTTTTTTAATGAGCACTGTACGACCATTTTCTTCAAAGTTAAAGCCTTTTGAAAATCACCTAAAAATTTTGATATTTTTTTTAATCCTTCAAATGTTTGCGGTTTCGTATTTACTATTTTAAGAATATTCATAAAATCTCTACATAGTATGAAAGTCGCTTCCCGCGTCTGTCTGTTTGTCTGTCTGTCTGTCTGTCCCTATGTATGCTTAGATCTTTAAAACTACGCAACGCCCATTTTTAATGCGGTTTTCACTAACGGTTTTCACTAGAGTGGCTCTCGAGGGTGGTTTTAGTATATAATTTACAAATTTATGCGGGCGAAGTCATAAGTATTAAACAACCATTTAACTAAATATGAATCTGGTAAGATTTTAAGGAACAAACAAGGCTACAGAAACGAGGCTTACTTACGTAATGTTATTAATTTAAATTAACTGATGTCTGACGCGAGAGCGACATCTAGTAAGAACTTACGTAATGATATTAATTTAAATTAACAGATGTCTATCGAGAGATATTTTTAAACACTAAATGCAAACAATTAAAGGATATAAAAAAAGTTCCAAATTTTTAGGTGATTTTCAACAGGCTGTAAATTCGAAGAAATTGGTCGTACAGTGCTCATTAAAAAGGACATTGTAGCTTAAAATCTCTAGTTTTTGAATAAGAGCTTAAATATTTTTTTCGTTAGCGGTTTATGATATGAGAAATTGTCAGAAAACCAACGAAAAAAATATTTTCAAAATTTTTGCTCCTCTTGAAATCGCTGTAAAAACCGTAATATTTTTTTTGTAATGGCACTAAGTATAAAGCTCTCCTAGAGAATTTTATACCGCTTCAGTGGTTTTGATGGGTACATACGACTGGGAATCTATCTCCGCTCGCAGATTTTGAATAACTGATTTTTTTATATTTTGAAAATTTTGTACCTCCGAACCCTTTGAGGTACATACGAATCTTTTATTGTTTTGGATGGGTACCAATGACTAGGAATCTATTCCCGCTTGCAAATTTTGATTATCTCTTAAAAAATGTCAGATTTACCATTTTGGCACTTTTATAATGCCTCTACATTCGAACCCTTTGAGGTAAAAACGAATCTTTCAGTGGTTTGTTTGAGTACTAACGACTAGGAATCTATTCCCGCTTGCAGATTTTGATTATCTCAAAAAATGACAGAGTTACCATTTTGGCACTTTTTGTAATGCCTCTACTTTCGAACCCTTTGAGGTACGAACGAAAAGAAAAATGCTGCAAACATGTACATACCGAGTTCAAACGTATGCATTCAAAACAAATCGATTCTTACCATAGGGTTTTTGAATATCACGAAAATTTAGTTTCTCTAAACCCTTTGAGGTACATACGAATCTTTCAGTGGTTTTGATGGGTACATACGACTGGGAATCTATCTCCGCTCGCAGATTTTGAATAACTGATTTTTTTATATTTTGAAAATTTTGTACCTCCGAACCCTTTGAGGTACATACGAATCTTTTATTGTTTTGGATGGGTACCAATGACTAGGAATCTATTCCCGCTTGCAAATTTTGATTATCTCTCAAAAAATGTCAGATTTACCATTTTGGCACTTTTATAATGCCTCTACATTCGAACCCTTTGAGGTAAAAACGAATCTTTCAGTGGTTTGTTTGGGTACTAACGACTAGGAATCTATTCCCGCTTGCAGATTTTGATTATCTCAAAAAATGACAGAGTTACCATTTTGGCACTTTTTGTAATGCCTCTACTTTCGAACCCTTTGAGGTACGAACGAAAAGAAAAATGCTGCAAACATGTACATACCGAGTGCAAACGTATGCATTCAAAAAAAATCGATTCTTACCATAGGGTTTTTGAATATCACGAAAATTTAGTTTCTCTAAACCCTTTGAGGTACATACGAATCTTTCAGTGGTTTTGATGGGTACATACGACTGGGAATCTATCTCCGCTCGCAGATTTTGAATAACTGATTTTTTTATATTTTGAAAATTTTGTACCTCCGAACCCTTTGAGGTACATACGAATCTTTTATTGTTTTGGATGGGTACCAATGACTAGGAATCTATTCCCGCTTGCAAATTTTGATTATCTCTCAAAAAATGTCAGATTTACCATTTTGGCACTTTTATAATGCCTCTACATTCGAACCCTTTGAGGTAAAAACGAATTTTTCAGTGGTTTGTTTGGGTACTAACGACTAGGAATCTATTCCCGCTTGCAGATTTTGATTATCTCAAAAAATGACAGAGTTACCATTTTGGCACTTTTTGTAATGCCTCTACTTTCGAACCCTTTGAGGTACGAACAAAAAGAAAAATGCTGCAAACATGTACATACCGAGTGCAAACGTATGCATTCAAAAAAAATCGATTCTTACCATAGGGTTTTTGAATATCACGAAAATTTAGTTTCTCTAAACCCTTTGAGGTACATACGAATCTTTCAGTGGTTTTGATGGGTACATAGGACTGGGAATCTATCTCCGCTCGCAGATTTTGAATAACTGTTTTTTTTATATTTTGAAAATTTTGTACCTCCGAACCCTTTGAGGTACATACGAATCTTTTATTGTTTTGGATGGGTACCAATGACTAGGAATCTATTCCCGCTTGCAAATTTTGATTATCTCTCAAAAAATGTCAGATTTACCATTTTGGCACTTTTATAATGCCTCTACATTCGAACCCTTTGAGGTAAAAACGAATCTTTCAGTGGTTTGTTTGGGTACTAACGACTAGGAATCTATTCCCGCTTGCAGATTTTGATTATCTCAAAAAATGACAGAGTTACCATTTTGGCACTTTTTGTAATGCCTCTACTTTCGAACCCTTTGAGGTACGAACGAAAAGAAAATTGGTACAAGCATGTACATACCGAGTGCAAACGTATGCATTCAAAAAAAATCGATTCTTACCATAGGGTTTTTGAATATCACGAAAATTTAGTTTCTCTAAACCCTTTGAGGTACATACGAATCTTTCAGTGGTTTTGATGGGTACATACGACTGGGAATCTATCTCCGCTCGCAGATTTTGAATAACTGATTTTTTTATATTTTGAAAATTTTGTACCTCCGAACCCTTTGAGGTACATACTAATCTTTTATTGTTTTGGATGGGTACCAATGACTAGGAATCTATTCCCGCTTGCAAATTTTGATTATCTCTCAAAAAATGTCAGATTTACCATTTTGGCACTTTTATAATGCCTCTACATTCGAACCCTTTGAGGTAAAAACGAATCTTTCAGTGGTTTGTTTGGGTACTAACGACTAGGAATCTATTCCCGCTTGCAGATTTTGATTATCTCAAAAAATGACAGAGTTACCATTTTGGCACTTTTTGTAATGCCTCTACTTTCGAACCCTTTGAGGTACGAACGAAAAGAAAATTGGTACAAGCATGTACATACCGAGTGCAAACGTATGCATTCAAAAAAAATCGATTCTTACCATAGGGTTTTTGAATATCACGAAAATTTAGTTTCTCTAAACCCTTTGAGGTACATACGAATCTTTCAGTGGTTTTGATGGGTACATACGACTGGGAATCTATCTCCGCTCGCAGATTTTGAATAACTGATTTTTTTATATTTTGAAAATTTTGTACCTCCGAACCCTTTGAGGTACATACGAATCTTTTATTGTTTTGGATGGGTACCAATGACTAGGAATCTATTCCCGCTTGCAAATTTTGATTATCTCTCAAAAAATGTCAGATTTACCATTTTGGCACTTTTATAATGCCTCTACATTCGAACCCTTTGAGGTAAAAACGAATCTTTCAGTGGTTTGTTTGGGTACTAACGACTGGGAATCTATTCCTGCTTGCAGATTTTGATTATCTCAAAAAATGACAGAGTTACCATTTTGGCACTTTTTGTAATGCCTCTACTTTCGAACCCTTTGAGGTACGAACGAAAAGAAAATTGGTACAAGCATGTACATACCGAGTGCAAACGTATGCATTCAAAAAAAATCGATTCTTACCATAGGGTTTTTGAATATCACGAAAATTTAGTTTCTCTAAACCCTTTGAGGTACATACGAATCTTTCAGTGGTTTTGATGGGTACATACGACTGGGAATCTATCTCCGCTCGCAGATTTTGAATAACTGATTTTTTTATATTTTGAAAATTTTGTACCTCCGAACCCTTTGAGGTACATACGAATCTTTTATTGTTTTGGATGGGTACCAATGACTAGGAATCTATTCCCGCTTGCAAATTTTGATTATCTCTCAAAAAATGTCAGATTTACCATTTTGGCACTTTTATAATGCCTCTACATTCGAACCCTTTGAGGTAAAAACGAATCTTTCAGTGGTTTGTTTGGGTACTAACGACTGGGAATCTATTCCTGCTTGCAGATTTTGATTATCTCAAAAAATGACAGATTTACCATTTTGGCACTTTTTGTAATGCCTCTACTTTCGAACCCTTTGAGGTACGAACGAAAAGAAAATTGGTACAAACATGTACTTACCGAGTGCAAACGTATGCAATTAAAAAAAATTGGATTCCTTTAAGTCGGGTTCTGGGTATTTTCAAAAAAAATTTTCTCCGAACCCCTTGAGGTACAAACGAAAAAAAAGTTGGTACATACCAGTACATACAGAGTATAAACCTATGCATTAAAAAAAAAATCGATTACGTCATGTCGGGTTCCAGGTTCACACAGGTTAAAACAATACTATAGTATATTGGCGTTAAAATATTATCGTCTGTTATCAAAGTTTGCAACTTTCCATATGGAATTTTTTACGAAAATTGATTAATTGATTTAATCAATACGTTGGTTCTGTTCGTATGAGCACAATAGACTGATAGATAACGTGTTATAGGCCTAATTAATTTATAAGAATCATCTCTTTAAAATAATTTCATATAGTCCAAGAAAATTTACTCTAAAATTAAAATTTGAGTCCCTGAAGGGCATTTTTGATATGTTCTTGTTTCTAAAATATGTGTTATATCCATGAAAGAAATTATCGATTCCAACCTAGTCCATTTTTTTTAGGTATATACCTACCAATTGGAATTATTACAAAAAAGTTTCAAACAAATATTGTAGATTAGTTTTACAATTAAATATTGTAGATAACTTTTATGTCAATATTAAAATTAACAGATTTATTAGAGGTAAGAAAATAAAGGTTTATAGATAAATTTAAAAGAATCAATGAGTTAAAAAATTATTCACTTATTCAATTCCGATTTACTCTACTAACTCAAATTTTTACTCTTAAAAACTGTGATTTACTTTAATATTTCATTCTTTAAAAAATTAAAACAATTGTAAATTAATTTTCAAAATTGACTGTTAATTTTAATTTTAGCAAAAGAAGTTATAGAACACTTTTATGTAAAAATAAATTATCTACAATATTTGTCCGACACTTTTTTGTAACATTTACCGTTTTTGTATAATTTCTTTCAACCTTCGATATTTAGTACCTATATTATTCTAGAAACTTACCTATAACAAAAAATTACTTCTAGGGATTCAAATTTTAATTTGTTAGTAAATTTTCCTAGACTAATAGCGATATACTGTTCTGCATTTTGTGTTTAAACAAATGGTGCACCGCACCAGAACAATGAGTTTAAGATATAAAAATTCTCTAGAAACTTTAAGGTTGTTAGCGCATTACGCCTTTTTAAACTAACACGTTACGGTCACTGCAACACTATAAACAGGTGCAAAACACATTCTCCTTTTTGTAAGTGAAGTAAAGCTATATGTACCTAAACGACGTATCTTTGTTACGCAAAGTAACGTACTATTATTACTGTAACAAGATACACACAAAATAAACGGCTAGACAAGATCCTACAAAACATTCTCGAAATATATATTTCAGGTGTGTTAATATTTGCATAGATGCATATCGACAATAGGACCATCGCCTAATATTGTTGCGAGAGAAAAAAAAATACGATCATATTGTTGCCAAAAAAATATCTATTGTTATTAATGAATAAATTTAGCTACATATATGACTGTATGTGAAAGAAGAATACATTTATTAGACAATAAGAATTACTTATTTCAAAGATTGTGCAATGGAGGTGTCAGCGATTATTTTACTCGATAACCTAACATTTAAATTCGGTAGATGAAATTCCAATCTAAACTAATGTTATAAAATAAGAGTGCGAATTTTGTGAGCTGGTGTGTATGTGAAGGGTAATTTCCGGAACCACAACACCGCTCCGGACTCCGGGCGCCTATTTGAAAAATACTTTGACTATTTTAAACACATAAATATTTTAAATTATTAATTTAAGTATTCCTAATTTTTTTCTATAATGTTTCATAGACTTTCTTTCTTACCTGTAAAAAACTTTAAACCTTTCATTGGCTCACCCAATCTAGTTATAATACTAATTTGTCATTAAAAACGATTCATTTTTTTATGATTTTTCTTCTTCTTTTTTACAAAAATTTTGTTCTCCAAGGATTTTGCCAGTACCTATTAGTCGTAAAAATAGCAATCTATAAAAAGGACTTCAAAGCAACTTCAAATTGAAGTCAAAGGTAACAGATCCCGAGACATTTTCTCAACATTTTTCAACTAAACTTATTACTTACTTTATTATTATTTGACAACTATTATTTAATGTCAGACAATGTTAACCACATTTCCAACTAAATACGATGATAGATTTTGAAAATTTATTAAAAGGCATCAGCTCATTACTTCTTTGTTGGGGCCTGGGCGGTAGTGTTAGGGGTCTCCCAAGATGACCGGCGTACTTCCACTTTCAGGTACGCCGCGGTTCCGACAGAGAGCGTAGCCCTCCCCGCCTTGGACAGCCGTGGCGGGTCGTTGATGACCTACGGCCGCGCAATAAAGTCGCTGGGTTTTAACCGGTAAGAGTTCGGCATAACCCTACAGCCGTATCTTTGCTGCCGGGCATCCATGAGGATTTCCCAACGTTAAAAATGCTAAAAGTAGCATTAGGCTTGTAACTATTATTATACATAAAATCAAACTAAACTTAATCTAATTACTACATATAACCTAGCATTGTCCCTCAGTCCTTTTTTATTGTTACAAAATATTATTTTTACAATAATTTTTGATTGCAACGTAATCATGACTAATTTTGAGATATAGTTTATTGTAAGACCTTATTTTATTTATCAGAAACATGGCGCCCTGTATTTCATTTATGATGTAATTAAGTATATTTTAAGAAGAATTTAAAAAAAATCTTTCAGTTAGTTTCGAAAAATTTGAAATGCGACACCACGTGCCTGAATGTCAACCGCCCGATGTTTCGGCCGAATATTCGGGCAATCCTCAGCCTTACTTTGAAATCCTTCGTTTGAGGTTCCCAAGGGACAAAACGATTATGTATAGGTACAAAAAATAACGATTTCAGAGTAAGCTTTTTGAAATTGTACTCGACTATCCATTTAGTACCTACATATTTGTTGTTAACATGAATTAAAATATTGTTTGCTAGAAACCCGCTCCCGGCCTCGTCCGGGATGCAATTTTTTATAAACACAAACATTTGTCTTTCCCTCTATACATAATTGAAAACGATAAACAAATTGTGGTTTAGCAGCACCTAGTTAACGGAGAACGCAGACAGTTTCGGCGACTTATTTGCCGAAACTATTGTTTCTTTCTTACTTAATTACGTTTTATTATATAGGTAAGTATATAAATATTATCAACCTGATGGTGAAAACCGTATTAAAATCCGTTGCGTGGTTTAGGAAGAGTTAGCGGATATATAGACAGGCACGCTGAAACTGACTTCATTTTATAGTACTATGTAAGGAAGCGGCGAACACCGCGGAAGGAAAGATTTGTATGTTTGTAATGAACGAACTCAAAAACTACTGGAACGATTTTAAAAATTCTTTTTAACTAAACCCGATTCACTGAAACGAGCTAATATAGCGCTTTCTCTTTCACTCAATTCCATACAAAAGACAAAGACAAGACCCGCGGCCTACGTAGGTACCTATAATAAATGCCGCGGATTGACCAACACTTGGTCAGTGCGTTGATTTTAGCTGGAGATTTCAGTGTCAATTTCGATTGTTAAATTAAATATTTTTTACTATACAAAATAGTTTCTATGTTTCACATCTGCCAGGCGTCTCGCGGGGACTTACCTAATTACTGCTTATAAACAGAAAACATGGAGTCTGATATAATATTTTTATTATGGGATTTTCAATTTTATCATGTTCAGAGACACCTATTGAGTAAATGAGTAAACTTACCCCCTTTTTTCTTTCAGCGCCCTCTGTTGCAGTTTGACCAGAAACAGAAGCGCGGCCGCGGAATATGTCAAAGACTTTAGTCAAAGCACTTGGTCGCCGAGCCGCAGATATTGTGTGGTAGTAGGCCTGTTAAACAAAAATAATTTAATTAATTAATTAAGGTTTCTGAATTTACCCGTTTTACTATTCACAAATTCAATTCAATTTTAATCAAATAGAAACATAGGTATTTAAGACAAATCGTAAACTAATTGAAGTAGCATGGCATGGCAATGTTGCATCAAAAAGTATGAAAAAAAAGTTTCAAATAAAAGTTGTGGGGAATAGATTTATCTTTAATAAGTCAGAAGAATTTTATTGATTAATCCAATATTATGAGAGTTATCGGCCGAAATATAAAAAAGTGTTCATTAAATGAGCCATAAATCGTTAACTGTAAATTTTACAAAAAAAAACATTAGAAAATTAGAAATAAACATGCGAAATTTAATTCCCTACAATAATGATTTCTATGACTTTTATCCTCAAGTGCATAGTTTCCGAGATATGGGGCAAAAACGTTTTTTCAGGATTGCGCCTGAAGCTCCACCTGAATCTGTCAGCATTTTGTGATTTTATACTCAGTAAGTGATCCTAAACCTTATCGAAAAAAAAATTGGATCGGTAGGATAGTGCAAAGTTAAATTCTTTATTTACTGGGGTACTCTGTTATTACAGTAACATTATTACAGTAAGTTTAAACGTCATTTGGATAAGCAATAACATGCCGTCGCTCCTACAGGCCATCGCTTGGCAGCCCGCTTGGAACTTCGGTTGAACGCGCCTGCGGGACCCGCTTGGTAGCCCGAGAACTTGAACAGGCCTAACACAAGTTTCAGTTTTATGTCAACGATATTTTTCTATGTGTACCTCTAAAGTGCCTAGTTTACTTCAAATGCAGGCATACAAAGTGGTCGAGCGTTTCCCTGCTTCACTTAAAAGACAGGAAAACATTTCATTCATGACCATGAAATTAGATATGAAATTAAAGTAAGCAATAAAATTCTAGCGGCTACTTACTTGGCTACTAGTCCCTTGGTGCGGATGTGCAGAGCCATCTCTCGTATGCTCTTCAACTGTAGCCGTTGCTTCAGCCTCATTGGCATTTTTCGATGGGCCAGGTTCAGGTTCATGGGGCCTGGTGGCGGTACCGGTTTTAGTCATGTTCTGAAAACAGAAGCCACTCTCCTGTTCATTACATGTTAACGCTTCAAAAACAAATATAATTAATTATTATGTAGGTTGATTTTCACATATTGTTCCATACCTATACCTACGACGTAGAAGCATTTTTATTATATATTTTTATTTATATATAAAAGATACCCATATATGTACTCCATTTTGAAATAGGACAAAGAATATGAGTTTTAAAAAACTTTAATTCCAATATTAATGATGAACCACTTATAATTGATAACAATTAACTTATCAAGCAGATTGAACTATGCATAAGAAAGCAACATAAAGCTACGTAGGAGTGTTTCTTTGATTTTATCAGATTAATAACGAAAATATTTAACTAAACTCACGTTTGTATTTTGGTGCGTGATGATAAGTAAATTAAGACTAGATAAATTGTTATAATAAATTCATGTGACAATAAGAGAATAAAACATACTTATATAAATTGAAATATAAAAATTAATTAATAACATTAAATATACAAAATTTATGTAGAAAATATTTAGTGTTCACCGAACAGTCTACCCGACTTTAGCTAACGATAGCTGGTAGTCTTCTTAGACGAGTAATCAAGCTTTGACTACACTCTGGGTCACTCAACTAGTGGCATAGTTATTCTGCTATTCAGAGAGGAGACAAATTCAACAAATCAAATATCATAAAAATCATAAAAAGTCCGCCCATTCTCGACTTATAAATGGTGTACACGGCTTTCTTTTATATATATAGATTACAAAGCAAATGGGTAAGTATATTCTTTTATAAATAAATTAGGCCAATACCTGAACTGCCGTCCTGAACTGTTGGAGCAACGACGGTTTGTTCTTTGTATCACTTTTTCCACGTGACCTGAACATATTGAAGACAACTGGTCGGCTGCTCACAGAGATACCTGTTAAGTTCAATAGTAATATCAATATCAACTTTATACTGAATCGCTGAAATCAATTTACTCTCGAATTGCATTTATTTTAGTCAACAAATAACAAATAACGAAGTGGCGCCCTCTGGTGCCTATGAAGTGAACGACAACAACAACAAAACAAACAAACTGACATTCACATTTATAACATTAGTAAGGATTAATAGGCAACGGTAGCCACCTATCATCCATTCATATTTTCAGGTATATTGAGCAATATCATATTTATATTGAGTCGAAATTCTTATGAAGCTAATTGCTAAATATAAAAAATGGGAATTGTTTTATGAGGTGAATTTGGTGAAACGTTAAGTAGGAATAAAAATGAAGAAATAATCCTTTTTGTTTTAAAATTGGAAAACGAACCCTCAATCACTATTCTCTGGATCACTCTCTTAGAAAAGACTAAACTTCCGGTGTGTGAACAACACAAGAACTTTGGTTGTTAAAACAAGAACTTTGGTCGAGCGGTTAAGATGCTTGCTTAGTTCAGGGCCAACTTTGAAAATGTTTTCATAGTTGGTACCTACATGTATGGACCTGGAAATTAGTGGTAAGCAGTAATAAGCATGTGTGCTGTTTGTGTAGTGAGTGAGTAAATAAAAGGATGATAGCCCTATCCTTAATCCTAGCCTGGAGGCAGCGCGTTTCCAGTACTTATGGCGTTGCTTGTGTTATAGGCGAAAGTAGCTACTTACTCGTAGCTAGCCACCTACCATCACATGGACCATTAGTCTATCTGACGACCTTAACATAAAAAATGGAAGAAGAAGGGCAAATTCGACTACTTATCAAAGTAGAGCGCCAGCTGGCTACCTCCTTTTTGGATCGGGCGTTGGGGATTAAAAAGGAAATACTGAAAAATCTAGACGTAAAAAATTACCGTGAATAGTTTGTTGGTAGAGCTGATCGTCAGTACAATCAGTGGAGCCGCGTCGTTTCCTTTCTCCAACCGATTGAGTGCTTCGTACGAACGCAGTGTCTAACCGCGACTCTGAAAAAAAGACAAGCAAATAAGTAATAAATAGACACGGATTATATGCACTAACAAAGTGCCAAAATATGCATGCAAATATGCACTACAAAAGGCCGAAATATACAAAATTATATTTATTTGTTGAATGCAAAAAATTAAAATGCAAACAAATTTACATTTTTTTATCATTGGTGACTGACAAGCAATTAGTATCTATTTAAAATGCCTCACTCCTTCCTAATAAAAAATCTAATAATTATAAACAAGCAATTCTTGTATAATAATTTAAATTATTGTATTATGTTACGTGTCTCGCAAATGGTTCTAAGAATTTAAATGTAATTTTATATTTAAATAACGTTTTGCTTTTTAAGTATACTTATTTCTTGTAAAATATTTGTTATTATTGTAATTCTTACTTATTTATTTTATTACTTGTAAAAGAACAAAAAATATTTTTATAACTACCCGCATTGTCGTAAATATTGGTGCTACTTGTATTGTTACCGTTTTTATCTCAAGACTTTGCGAGATGGCCGATCTATATGTACGGCTTCTTATGTAATAAAAATCTGCAATTATTGTGACGGTAGACGTAGACTTAAATGCTCCTTCGAATTATGGAATACCTACACTTTAATTAAGGTAAAATGCTTACCTCTTTTGTGACGTTGATCCTCGCTGTGTCTTCGCACCTCTTTACTCTTTTCACTTCGAATCACCTTCACGTTATTTTTTTCTTTGCTAGTGCTTGCTCCCCATGTACCAGAGCGCACTCGGATAGGCTCCAAGTTTTGTGAATCAACTTTACTTTGCTCAGCTTCAATGTTAACAGCAGCTTCGACACGATGATGGTGTTTAGTGGCCTGCAATTTGTTTAATGCAACGTGTAATCTACGAGATGACGTGAACATTTAAAGCTAAAAAATACATAGAAACAACCTAGTTTTCCAATACAAAATAAGTAAGGAATTATAAAAACTACCACATTTGAGACTAAGAGCGCTTAACAGTTTAACGCTGCGCGCGTAATGACCGCAGCATTTAAAATTTTATTTAAATGATTATATTCTAAATTTTAAAAGATAATACGAGTAGGAATATATTATACTAAATTAAATATATTAATGACAACTCTTGTTGTAACACATAACTTAGGTTAACACAGAAACATTTGCCCCTAGCGAAATTCGAACCTACGAACAAATGTGTCGTCAAATTATATTTTTAAATTTTTAGTGGAAAGAAAGTGTAGGTATTTTTATTAAAGATTATTAATCCTTATATGGAATATGGGTAGGTAGGTAAGCTAGGTCTATTAAACGCGCTGCTCAAATGACAACGCTGTTTGTAAGAAAGTAGTGACGAGAGGGAAAAATATCATGACGGCTCCTTACACATACAAATCTCCTTTGTTTTTAGCTAATGTTTCTTATGACAGTTAAAATAGAGATTGAAAGTCTGCTTCAAAAAGTTTGTACTTACATGTGGGTATCGTGTTACTTTTTTTATGATTTTTTTTTTCAAATACATAGCGTTAAATCAATTTCGATAAAATTTATATGAGACCACCTCTGAAGTACGACCTAAGCATTCGGTTTATTTGTACGGTCGAATTACTGGGGACAAAGTCTCACCAGTTCTGGGAATAGGTCAAAAGAAGGTTTCATTAAAATCAATTCTGTTGAAAATAATTCCTCACTGATGTCATTCAAGCGTAATATGAAAGATAATATTGTAAGTAGACGATTATTACTGTACGATGGTATTATTTTCGCAACAAAGTTTTATTTATGAACACAACAACGATTTTTTTGATAATACTATTTTAGATACCTACATATTGACATTAATTTGGTAAAACATACGTTTTAGTCCGGTCAAAATAAACTATTCGCTAAAAAACTTGCTAAAAAACTTATTCGGGGTCAAAAGTCAAAATTTCAGGTTTTTTGGTTTTTTTTCGAAAACGGTAAGTTTTATCAAAAAAGTAGGGTAAGAAGGGTGAATGGCGCTCACTTAAGGAAAACATGTTGTATTTTTTAAATTATTTATTATAAATCAAAATTAAGAAAAATAACGAAGTCTTTAACTATCGAGTAATAAACAATTCAACAAGAAAAGCATATATCTTTGTCCTACTAGTAGTAGGAAAACATTTAAAAAAAAACGCGTTTGAGCGGCATTCCCCCTGACATTGGGTAATGCCGCTCAGGGTACGGGGTAATGACGCTCAAACATGTTTTTTGGAATATAATGAGTAAGATACGTTTTGATTAAAGAAATATTAATGAGATTAACTTTATACAATAAAAGTAAAGTCTACAATCACAAATTAGCATCAATTATCCCCATTTGTACGTAAGATTTGCCTTTTTCAATTTAACAAATATAGTAAAGTCTTCGATGTCAAATCAACTTCAATTATTATTATATAATATAAAATAATAATTATTATTATTATAGGTAGAAATATGTACATAGTAATATTTTATTTTTGCACACATAAATCACAGATGTATCCATCTGGCGAATACCATTCTGAACATATAGCATGAGCCTACAGTCCACATATGGTACAGCGATACCACAACCCGTTATTTTTTCCAAATTCTTCGCAAATAATACATTTGTTATAATTTTCATCATCCACATTCATTTCGTCATCACTGTCATCTTCGCAAAGGTGCTCTTCATCTTCGTTCTCTGAAGTACTTTCTTCTAAAATAAATTATAATCTTGTAAATTTCTCAGCATATTTATAAACAATTTTAAGCAAATCTGCGACATTGAGTCCATAGTATATAGAGAACCCAGTAACTTAACTTGTTCAGCAATTTCAGTTTCTTGCTGTTGGATGAAAACGGCCTTCTGACCCACTAGTCTTGGATTGCTCATGTTTTAATTTTTCTAAAGTAAATGGTATATTCTTTTGCAGCTTTTCTTTTGGACAAACCTTCAATCGCAGTTTTAGCAGATTGAAGGTCTTCTTCGGTCCAAGCCGCTTTAGCGTTTGTCCTTTGACGATTTCTTAGCATATCTACAACAATAAAAAAATAAGTCAGTAAGGGGCAATGGCGCTCAGATGAGCGGTATAACCCCAAACCGTCGTTTTGTAATTAATTTGAAATTAAAAAAAAATCGTACACAATTGTGGAAAATTGATAGCATCATCACAAAATAGAATAGTTTTTTTTAGAAAAGTAAAATTAATAATTAAATAAGCATTAAAATTTTAGACTTACCGACAAAAAACACCCAACCAAAAATTAGATCAGTACGGCCGCAAATGAAGAAACGCACTTCACGGTCACATGACGCGAGCCGACTGTCCGTTTGCATCCCTATCTGTTAGAGGCCCTCTCCCCTCACGCTTCACGCGACGTGGCGTGTTGCTACGTTCCATTTTGACAGAGTTACAGTGGTGAGCGCCATTACCCAGTGAGCGTTATTCCCCCTGCTTCCCCTACCTCAGACCAAAGTTGTAGATCTCAAAATTCTCTATAAAAATGGTCTATTTTTTTTCTATACAACAGGAAAGAATCGGAAAAAAAATTGGAAAAGATTTTTTTATGATTAAAGGCTTCTAATGAAAAAAAATGTGGTTTTTTGCTAATAAAACCGTTTAAACTTTTGAGTTTTTTTAGCAATAATTAAGGGATAAAAAATGAAAAATTGCCCGTTATCTTGATTTTCAGCAAAAACGATAATTTTAAACATTCCGGACACTATAATAAATCGCAGCACCTTGAAACTTTCAGGGTTTTTTCAGGACACATTGAGGTTGAAAAGATATAGAAAATATTTTTCGTTTCTACATTATTTGCAAAGTTATTGCAAGTTACCCAAATATCATTCAATTTGCAGTTTTTTAACTTTTTTTTGGTTAACAGCAAAAAAAAGTTAAAAAACTTATGCAGAAACAAATGCAAAGAATGTTATGCAGTTTACGAAACTCTACTTTAATTTTCTGTACCACCATTATTGCCCGAGTAATCAATTATCAAAGTCAAAAATGACTTTTTCGCTCTCAGTGACTAATCATCGTACAGAGCTCATGAGGAGGTCAAGTTGCAGAGCTTGGTCGCTTTTATAATTTGCCGTGCCGGCACGGCACGGCACGTTTTTAACGTCGCGGTAAGATAGGAAAGCAAAATGTATGAAATTGTATGCAGACGCTTTTAATTTATCATCCACGGCAACGGCATGCCGCGGATGATACTTGATACCAAATACTTGACACGCCCACGGTATTACCGTGCCGTGCCGTGCCGTGCCGTGCTACGGCAAATTATAAAAGCGACCAATTAAATTCTCTAAAATAAATTTATAGTGCCATTACAAAAATTATATAGGTATATTACGGTTTTTACAGCGATTTCTCTGACGATTATTCAAAACCGCTAACGAGAAAAATATTTGAAGCTCGGATTCAAAAACTAGAGACTTGAAGCTACAATTTCCTTTTTTAATGAGCACTGTACCTACGACCATTTACTTCGATGTTACAGCCTATTGAAAAACACATAAAAATTTGGAACTTTTTTTATATCCTACAAGCAAATATCTCAGGAATGGTGGTGCTTGAAAAAAAAAACGTATGGACCATTCTTATAGAGAATTTTGAGATCTACAACTTTGGTATGAGGTAGGTAGTTTATAGAATAGTAGCTTATTTAACAAAAGTGTAACTCACTTGTTTATCGTCACTCCTTTTGATCCAAATGTCTTCTGAAGTTGTCGGCACACCGTCCACGGCTGATCTGATTTCTATCAAACTACTGTCGAAATAATTTTTATCGTGGTGTAGATTTGATCCTGAGAAAATATATCGCACACTTGGTCGTTGCTCCTCTGCGCCTCTACTGCCGAAATGAACCGTGTGCGCATTATGTACGTGTGACCGAAGTGCTTTCTTTATTTCGATAGATGGTGCTGCCGTCGTTACGAGAAATTTGTGACGGGCTCCTATGACAGTTCGCTTCGGTGGCGACAGACTACAATCCGCTTGTTTGTCCATAGATGTCGCCTCGTTCGATATGGGAATCGAGTGTTTGACTTTCGCATCTGAATTTGTTTTAGAAGCCGATTTAGGGGACGTTATGCCTTCTTTCTTATCATCGTCCTCGTCTTCTTCGCGACACTGTGAGAGTCTGCGTCGCTCCGGAAATGTAAATGGCGATAAAGAACTAGATAGATTGTTACAGTGATTCATAAAATAATGTTGGAAGAAACTGTCCGTTTCGGGAGTATCGTTATCATTACCCTGGATGATATCTTTGAGGGCGGCAAGAGATGTGATTGTGTTATAATTCATAGCATTGACTAAATCATCGCTGTCGCTTGAAATGTTTGAATCGCCACCTTTGTTGTCTTCCTGCAAGTTTTCCTGTTTGTTTACAGACTCCTCTGTCAACTGAGGCGCATGGACCGCACTTTTCTTCTTTTTCTTCTGGTTTTTACGCACATTCTTCTTTCCTTCAGTGCACTTTAACTGTTTATCGGAATCCATTGCGCAGTTTTTTTTTTTTTAATTAGAACTTAATTTGTGGTAATCGATGGGTAAAGGCACTTAGTTACTTAAGCATACGAGTTAAATATCACATATGTGTCACATTATAATTTCAAACTTCTAATTAAGTTATATCGTGATAAACTTTGTAGTTCCCGTCACCGAGTATGTGCCATGACGATATTCTCAAATTGCATACTATTGGCATACATTCCTCGAATCTGAAACAAATCAAACAATTTTTCTTTAAATTGCATTTAATTAGTTATATTTTCAGTCGGAACAACACAGGTTGTTTTCGTATAATTATGATATTGTAGTTTACTACGAATAAAGTTCATATATTTATTTATTTATTTTATTAAGGGCCTCTTTCACCAACTACAAGTAATGTGTTGATTAGTTACTTATAGAAATAATTTTATGCTTTATTAAATTATGCACTCGGTTTAATGTATATCAGCTAAATTAATCCCGGTGACAGGTGACTTTAAATGACGGTTAGCCTACTTGACAGATGGTGAAAGAGGCCCTTATTTTTATATGATTGTATTATAAAATTATGTTAGCAACACCTAACTAAATAATTGTAAACTGAGTCAACTAATTGGAATATTAAATAAAAGTTTAGAGGGAAGAGGCTTCAGTTTATAGAATTTATTCTCATACAATTTGTTGTAAATTGTTGTAAAAAAACAACAATTTGTTTACTTAATCTATGAGAACTTAATAACTATTATTATATATATAATAATAGTTATTATTATAACTTAATAACATATTTAAGATTGTGTAGTGTTGGTCTGTATATATTCTTTTAATTTAAGCTTAAACCTACACATTATTTTTTTATTTATTTATTAATATATTACATGTTACAGTTTGATTAACATTGGTGTAAACATAAACTCATTAGAGTTTCTCCGCACACCATGTTCAATTTACAAATACATAATATTATATTGCTTTAAGATTTATAACTTTGTATCTCCTAATATCTAAATAAAATCAGAATCTTTCATGTCGTTAGGTAGGAGTTCATCAACAAATAGGTTTTTACAATTATTCGGGGGGTGGTATACAGCACAAATATTTGAATTGTAGTTTGTATGCTATTACAATTTTTCAGACTGTAAGGCAATGCATTGTATATCTGTGTTCCCTCATACAATATATTTTTTTTACCGTAAGTACTGTGTTCTAATTTTAGGCAATTCAATGGTATTTCTATTTCTACTGTTGTATTTTTTTTTTGAAGTGATTTGAGAATTTATACTATTTGTTTCTATTTTTCTAATTAACATACATCGAATAATTATATAGATTTTTTAACTTAAAAAATTTAGTTTTATCATAAATTAATTTTGTAGATGTTAAGTAGTCGTAATTAAAAAGAACCTTAATAATTTTATTTTGAGTTGTTTCCAATAGACGAAGATTAGTCTTTGCAGTTTGTCCCCAGACTTGAATTAAGTATTCTAAATGTGGTTTTACAAGTGTATTTGTATATAGAATACCGTAGTTTATATGGGACACACTTTGCAATGTTTCTTAGTGCTCCAGTCAGAGGAATTATTTTATTGCGAATGTATTCTATATGTGTCCTGAAAGTCAATCTATTATCCAAAATTAGTCCCAAGTACCTACTTCTCTTTGTTGGATCTTTACAGTTGTTGGTTATCTATTGAAAGTGGCAGAAAATTGGCAGAAATTTTTAGCTGCAAATATTATATAAAAAAAAAATAGTTTTAATGTCGCATCACTCTGTCGCGAGAGAGCACAGACCGCCGAGGTGTGGAGATCAGGAAAATAGTTTGAGTGATTGTCAAAAATTAGCAATGTAGCATGCAACCATTAAAATAAGCTAAGATAGCATGATCAAGAAATTAAGAACGGTTTTATTTTGCCAACCAATAAATTTAAGACTCAGAATCCGGATTTTGCATTGATACATCTGGCTAGGCTAGTAGTTGTGTATAATCTATTTTTTTTTATTATATTCTTCATCTAAGCAGTGAGTAACCCATTTAGAACTTGTTCGTATTTTTAGTTATTTTTTTGTTATTGTGCCATTTTATTAAACTGTGTAAGCTTTAAATGAAAAAAGGCTTGTTGAGTAACAAAAAATTACAAAATTAAATTCAATATTTTCAATTCAATAATAAACTACAAATTATTGTACTTTATTATTGAATTCAAAATCATCATTTACCATGGCAACACTCTATTTTGCAGTAGTGCATTTTGCACCTCTGTAAAACCAAAACCGAATAAAATATTAATATTAATATTATAAATAAAATACGAACTATGTGTTAGTAGTAATTTTAAGTAATCTATTTAATTAATGTCTGATGTAACATAGAAAAAACATCATTTTCATAAAAGCGCTACTTTATGTTCACGGCGCCATCTAGCTTATGGTTTCGCAATAAATGATTGAATTGAATTGAATAGCTTATTTGAATACACAGTGCCATTTGATGTACTAGATCGAATGTGATGTTTTATCGATTTGAAAACCAGATTTGAGAAATAAGTTGAATGTGGTCAGTTTAGAAAAAAAATAAGATAAGGTTGGTGGAAAGTATAAGAGGCGGGGATCGAATATTTGCTCTCTTGGTCTGCGGGTCTTCTGGTGAATAGACGTAGGTACAAATTAAGATACAAATTTTTATAAGACCGACATTATAATGTTAACCTTATGTTAATGTGTTAAGACATAAGTCTCTATACATAAAGCTCAAGTAGACAAGCCCCGCAGGTAGCGCGGCAAGGGGGGAGGGTATGGCAACACACCCGACGATTCGGGATACAAACAGCGAGTCAGACGGTAGTGGTCGTGTAGTGGTAAATGGTGGATAATGTTAAGTTTATGTAATTTAAGTATTTATAAGTAATTGATTGTAGAATAAACTATATAAGTGAAGAGGAATTGACTTTTTTTAATTTATCATCCGAGAAGGCAAAAATAAGCACCGTTTTATAACAACCTAATAATTAAGTTGTAAAAGAATAATTCTGAGCCATCGTTTCGTACATTACCTACACTGTTAACAATGTAATGTACGAAATTCTTTCTGCATTATATAGCATTTAAATTTTCCGCCATTAGTTTTTAGCGCATTTTATTCTTTCGCATTAAAGCCGCTTGTTCTGAAGGATACCTTCAGGCCGGGGGATAATGTTGACGCCGTTTTACTATAATATAATCCACATACATCTCAAACATGCAAACAAACGCATCACACCTATCACCCATATATCGCACGCTTAGATATTATCTACCCACGTATTTATATATTTTTTATTCCTTTTCCTACCCTTCAAATCAAGACAGACGATTAAAAGTTGTCGCCGCGCTCGTATCGATTCGCAAAAATTACACTATGTAGAATAGAATAGAAATTTCTTTATTTTATATGATTAATTTTACAATTATAGGCTCGCCAGGTTCGAACAGTATTATGTACGCGTGTGTGTGCGGTATGTGATAACTCTAAGAATCGAACGCTTTAATCAATAAAAAAACTCTCGTGTATTGTGTAAAAACTCTGTGAACCAGCGCTGTATAAATTATAGGTAAGTCTGTCTTGCCCCTTCTTTCTCCCCCCACCTCATACTAAAAGTAATCAATATTTCATGAGACCAAATTGTAATAAAGGTACAAGAACAATGTTCGTAAACGTGTTTATTTATTAATTTTTCTTTCTATGAGCATGTATTTAATATCGATCCGCCTTCTTTATATGATTATGATTGATCGCCAAGGTCGAGAGTACATCGTGACGTGAAACTACGAGCTATTATGAGCTATGTACAAGTAACAAATATTAAAGTGTCTCCTTGCTCTTCATATACAATTTATGTGATCATTGAAAAATCAGCGCAGTTTGATTCAGAAGTTTCAGAATTGAGGATATATTTTAAAAGTCAATGAATTATTTCTTCCGGGTGGTTAGGTCTGATTGTCAAAATGTACTGATCTACATAACGTACGTAGTACCTACTTCAAAAAGAATTTTTCCCGAAATGACTGATTTTTCTATAGGTTTTCATTATTTAATCCGTAAAGCCTAACACAAAAGGTACATTCAGCTACATTATCTTTAAGTATATGGATATCCACTATGGAAAATAGGGCATTAGTTAGAATGTGTGCTAATTTAGCTTTATTAGGTACCCAAGGAAAAAATTCATAGTGCATGTGTATCTTTGGAAGCTCTAGTAGCCGGGCCGGTTTTATAAATTAGGTAAATTTAATCTTAATTAAATTAATATGAATCTGCAAAGATTTTTTTAAAATTTATTCTAGTAAAATTATATTTAATACATTCAAAAGTACACAAGTGCACGAGTTACATTTTTATCTGCCGAGTGAAGTCTATTCAATACAAAATTAAACATTAATCGTTTATTATTGCGATAACCCAAGTATCACTAAATTTATTTTTCTAGGTCAGATTAATTAAATAATGTATATTATTGACTTGCTAAAAAGTTTAAAGCTAAAGCTCTGAATCCTATAGCTACTTTAGGTGTATCCAAATTATTGGATGCTTCCAATAAATTCGACACACGCTTCGGGTTCACACAACATGAAGACAACAAATAGGAGCGGAGCGAGTACTCTGCCAAAACCTGGTGACATCACTTTTCTATATATAGTTGCATCATTCGTAAATACACTTCAATGTAAGTAACAACAGCTAAATCAAACAACCATAATAATATCTTAACGGATTAAAAGTCTAATCCTTGATTTGTAGTACATATTAATTAATCACTCTATCAGCAACAACTATGTAGGTAGGTATACAATTATACATCTATAGATACTTACTAATATTATAAAGCTGAAGAGTTTGTTTGTTTGTTTGTTTGTTTGAACGCGCTAATCTCAGGAACTACTGGTTCAAATTGAAAAATTATTTTTGTGTTGGATAGATCATTTATCGAGGAAGGCTTTAGGCCATATAACATCACGTTGCGACTAAGAGGAGCGAAGAAACTGTCGAAAATGTGGAAAAAAACGGGGAAAATTATTCATCTTTGAGGGCTTCCATTGCGTGCGCTGCGAAAACCATTCGAGATACCCAAATGATTCCCAAAATAAAAATAATCGCGAGCACCAGCTAGTACCTATATGATATGTATATTTTATATTTGATTTTTTTTTAATAAAATAAAAGTTTTAAATGCTTCAGATAAGCGGTGGGGTAGAAAAGTTCACAAATGGAGGCCACCAATTGGAACGCACAGCGTGTGAATCGCCCTTCGGTCAGGTGGACAGACGACCTAAAAGACATCGCAGGAAGCGGCTGCATGTGAAGAACAGAGGACCGTGCATACCGTGCTATCTGGCAGTGGAAAGACACAGACACAGATAATGATGATATTCCTTTTTTTAAATATTATGGTAAGTATTTAGGTATGTACTAAATGCTCGCAGAGTTCGTTGACTAAAATATTCCATCATCATCTCAGCCGCAGGGCTTCCACTGCAGAACATAGGTAGGCCCTTATATTTTCAATAAGACCAGTCAGAAGCAGCCTTGAACCACCGACCTTCGACCCGCAGGTTTCGTAACATTCCATAAGTAGCAAAAATTTACGTATGAAGAGTGTACACTTAAATGTGTGTCTACAAATCTCATATCTATTAATTAATACAGGCACATTTATTTATAGAGTGAATGAGTTCAAATCCCTTAATTTTGAATTAAAAAGTCGTAGATTCATAATTTTACTTTATGCCTTATAAAAAATAAAAAACAGAAACTTATAAAATATAATATCAAAGATATATTCAATGAATTTAATCAAAACTAATTATAATTAAGGATTGTCGGGACAGACAAAGCTCAATTCATAAATCGACAAGTTGTGATAACACAGTTAGTGTATGACTTTGACTGTATGTACAGGAAATAATCAAGATAAACATTTAAATAGTGTTTTATTTATTAACAACATTAAATACATTTTCATCTGCTGTTACGGTTGCACTTCACGAGAAAATATTTGACAATTTTCCGACTGCCGGTGTTTATTATTTATCATAATTATTTTATTAAACAAAATACTCTGTCGTCGTAATCGCAACGCGGTACACTCATACCGTAAAAAAAACTAACACGAGTGCTATTGTTTATTTTTATATAATGATCCTTCGGGAACAAGAAAAATATTCTGGATGAAGGGTAGGTACCTATATGGTCCTTTTCTGTACTGTATCCGTGACGATATGTATATGCATAATTTCATGATGATCAGTTCAGTAGTTAGTCGTGAAAAGGTGAAAGACAGGCAGAGTAACTTTCATATTTATAACATTAGTGTGGATAGTAGCCACATAACCATGAAAAAGACAGCACTAAAACCATGAAAAAAAAGAATTAACAATTTTTTTTCTTCTCTTTTTTTATCTAAGAACTCCATAATTAGAAATCTGTGAATATATATGTTAAATCTGTTTTATATACAGCTGGTGGCAAATATTATCAGATAATTGTGTTTTCTAATGGGACCTGCATGTGACTGATCAGATCAAAAGTAAATCATCAAAGATGAGATGATGATGAAAAAAAAGCAGATGATTTGCCAGTTTGGCAAGAGCCATACGAAGTGAACAGATGGGATTGATTTGAATTAGTTTCGGACAAATCCGAACGAGCTTAGAAGAACCAAATGCGCTAACCTCGTCCCAACTCGTTTTAAGCCGTAACATAAACTCTATTATTTACTACACGAACTTGACATAATCATTGGCGCTTGTATATTAATTTATTTTATACTAGACCTACGTGAATATGTATGATGTTTGCAGACACTGTTGTTGGCAATGTCACACGGCATGCCTGTAGAATATAATAAACCAAACATTGTTAGGTATTTCCTATTCTAACTTAATGCAATCTGTGTGACCAAAGGACAATTAGAACGCAAAGAATTATTCGGTCCTCAACGACGATTTTTCAATAATTATTTGTTATCAAGGGACCGATCTACTTAATTTTTTTAAGTTAAGTTCGACAGACAGGCTGACGTGACGGTCCACTTGATGGTAGGTGGCTACCGTCACCAACACACAAGCAACGCCAAAGGTGCTGCAAATGCACTTTATGACCATAAAAATATTAAGGATAAAGGATAAGAAAGGTATGGACCTTATGGAATATTGGAGATAACCACAATAGCAATAAAAATTTTGATTTTTTGATAAATCTTCATTTTGATTTTTTATTAAATTTAAATTATTTTCTCATTAAATAAATCATTTTTTTGAGTGTTTAATATCAATAATGCCACAAAAACAGTCAACATTAATTAATTAATGAGAATATTAACGTAACTTATAAACCAAACATTTTAAAAATGTTCTCTTTAAAACCATCAAACGTAACTTGTTTGAAACTCAATTAATCTACAATAGCCAACAACTAAGGTGATAACAGTCTGATAATATCTATTTGCTTATTTAAAAGTGGCAGGTATCAGACATGACAACTTGTCTATTTTATATGTAATACGACACAATATAACAAATAATTACCTAATTAATTTTATATCCCATTTCAACTGCAACTAAAGTTTAAAGACATGAACAAATAAAGTACAAATAAACGCCTTTTTGCAAATATCTCGGCAATGGTGAATTTTGCGTAAAAATTGTAACAATATTTTTTGTAGAGGATAACATTTTCTATCTTTTTTATTTGAAACGTTTTACTCTATTGTTAATATTTTCCGAGATATAGTCGATTAAAATACAAAAATTTTGTTTTTTGGAAAATATCTCGATAATTTTTAGAAATAAAATTGAACGAAAATCTGTATAATCGTTCTCATCTACCTTGTCACTAAGATTATCATCGAATTATTTGGATATTTGCATACTAAGTATCCACACTGACATCTTGTTTTCGGCTATTCCTGAGCCCGATGATACTTATACCCAGGCATCATGAATATAATTAGCTGAAAAAAATAACCTTATTAACTACATATTACAGATGCAACATTTTTCTGCAAATTATAATACACAAACCTTTCTCATTTATCACTCTTCCCATTAGTGAAAACTCTATCAAAATCTGTTAGGTGGTTTAGAAGTTATAGAAAAAACAGACAGAGGCAGACAGTGACTTTATTGTATACCTAATAAGTAAAGATAGTTATGACTCTATTGTAAAATGCCAAATATAGAATAAATTAGGTAAGTAATTAACAAAAATCCCATAATATCTAAATAATCTGGGAAACAGACGCAGAAAGTTTTTTAAATAACAAACATTTTTACCTAGAATAATCATGTATACTTTAAATTTTGAAAAAAAAAATCTGTTAAATTATAAAAAATTGCTTATAATAAATAAGATGTAAGTTTTTATGTAAGTAGAAAAAAAAACAATATTTTGCAAACAAGTGGCTAAAACTGTCTGTGTCTCTCTATTTCACCGGTAACTTCTTCTAAACCGCCCAAAGGATTTTGATATAGTTTTCAGTAATGGAAAGAGGGATAAATTAGAAAGGTTTGATTGTATAAAAAATTGCATTCCAGGTGGTGTCGGTAGTTCTATATTATATTGCAAGCTCTATACTGAGTGAAATGATAGTAGGTGAGTCTGTTAATGTTAGAATAATTAATTAATTTAATGTGTTAAATGATAAAATATAATCTAATTTTAAATAAATCTTAATTGATTACTTGTGATACAAAATATTCTTAAATGTAGCAATTAAGGTAATATTGATAATATTTAAATTTAATAACAATTAATTATGTACCAACACAAAAAGAAATACATCTTTGAAATGGTATTTAAGTATCATATTTAATATCCTTTTGCTTTTCCAGTATAACATCATATTTTTATTATTTTACTACATTTATCATTATTATACTTACATGCTATATGTTTTGTTATTCAACTTTGATTACACTTTGCTTAATAAAACTGTCTACTTTGTAAGCAAGATTTTGCTTAAATAAAAGTGTCTACTTTTACTTTATGAGCAAGTCTTTGCTTAAATAAGAATGTCTACTTTGTGACAATACTTTACTTACTTAGTAAGAATGTGTACTTTGTGAGCAAGTCTTTGCTTAATAAAAAAAACATATCACAGTTGTTGCATTGCACGTCAGAATTAAAAACTAAACTTCACAAAATTACATTACATTACATGACAGTGTCGCAAGTTCAATGGTTTTTCCCATCTTAAAAATTGTTCTTTTTTTTAAATTATTTTAAATTAATATATGAAAATATACAGAGGTTTCGGTTACGTTACATTACATTACATTTCATGACAGTTTCGCAAGTTCTATTGTTTTATCCTATCTCAAAAATGCCCAATGCACCTAAAAAAGTTTACACTTCAAAAATATCTACTTTGTGAGGAAGACCTTGCTTAAATAAAAATGTCTCATAATATCAACTGTTACATATATTTTATTTACAAATAGAAATTTACAAAGTGATTTTATATTGACTATAAGTATGTACCGTTATAAAAATTAAAACATACCGTGAAAACATAAATGTTTTAAGTTGGTGGTTCTTTCCTTCCTTCGTCTAGTAGGCAGAGAGCAATGTCGCAACTTTCACTCTCATCACTTAAGAAGAAAAACCAACAAAATTATTATATCAGTTTTCCGATACTATTTCCACATTAACTTTCATCACAGACGAAAAAGTATCACATATGTGAGTATTCAGATATAATTACTTGCACACTTAAAATTCACACTTCATGTAATACCTCTAAATTCTTTACAAAACTAACAATCAGGATTACCATCATTTAATTACACACATTAAACACATTTTGTTAGATTAGTTAAACGTAAAAAAAAAACTTGTCGAAACCTAAGAAAGAATGACAACTTGTTGACATCACAACACAAGAATAAAAAAGTTCGAGTATAGAAATTTTTAGTAAGAAAACAGGATATTTAACGCCCATATACTTTGATTTGACGTTTGATGGATAAAATGATAAAATCAACAAGTTGTGAAACACTCTATCTATTGACCACTACCAGTTGCTTGTAGAGATGTGTATAGTGGTTACATTGCAACTAAAAATATCGATTGTGTCGGGCTCTATTCTCGGCACCGGCAAAATCAAAATACGTAGGTGCAGAATTTACAATCACTATGTACGGAAACTTTCTTCTTTTCTTTTTTATTAACAACTTTGTTAATTAACAACTTTATTAATTATCTTTACTTAGTAATACTAAGTATTAAAAAAGAATAATTTTATTCATTTTTAAAAAGTTGCACGTTCTTTGAATGAGAAATTGACGGGAAAATTTTTGGGTCCTCAATTTATCTCTGCTTTTTATTCATTTTGAAATTTTACTTGAGTTTTTAGTTCGTCGGCCATATAATGTCCTTGCAGGTCACGCGCAGGCAGTAGATTTCTACAAATTGTCGTTTCGCTCTTTCTCTTATATTCATTTTATATTAGAGAGAGAAGAGTAGTAACGCCAATGGCGCACGTTGCTTGCTTGTGGTCTTGACTTCCTTTGTGTTCGTTGTGCTCCATGCTATTTATTTTAATCTGAGTTTTTTTACTCTTTTTATTTCTTATTAAATTTTAACAACTTTTTGATTCATCCTGGTAATTTTTTTAGTACTTGTGTGGTATTCAGTTACGATTCCTTATTTGACGAATTTTACTATCGAAAAAAGCAGAAAAGTTTGACAAAAAGAATGGTATCCTGAGTTTCTTCTCAGAATCATCTTCATCTTGGCCCTGGTAATTTTAAATCAGAAGAGTTTCTTAGAGAAAACTAATTGATAAATAAATATTTTGACTTTGATATGTTCTATCACGTCTCGATATTCTGATATATTCGCATGTCTCTTTACTAGTTACTACTCATTAAAACATTTTGGTACAATGTGACCATGCTTAAAAAATTTCGGCAATATTCGAACTCAACTATCTATACCTACACCTTTTCAACCATTCAAAATACTAATATGATATAAATAATTTTAAAATGCGGAGCATATGACCTTTCGACACATTCGTTCAACAGTCTGATACCTTTTTAATATCATGCCACCGAATGAATCTGAATGAATGAGCACCTCTTTTTACAACGTCACAGAGCACTTTTTACTATACTTTCAGGATTAATAATTAAACTTCAAACATAAATAGCAGACGCAAACACATTTAAAATAGAAATAATGAATAAAATAACAAACAACCTAAACGACTTCATTATTTTCATGGTCACATAATTTTTGATTTCTTTTATTTATTTTATTTGGGAAAACAAACAATTACACCAATATATAGTAAATTTGAAAAAAGAGAAACATACGTAAACAAAGGTAAAAGTGCAATCAACAACATTTTCCACGAATTGGAAAATTGGAATAGTTTTCTTGTAGGATTAGTAGAATTTTACATTTAAAACTGGTCACATTGATGAAAGTGACAGACAGACAACTTCGCTCTACTACTATAACCTGTCCAATCTGTAATAGGCGGTCATGCTATCTCGCCCACACACGTAATATACATATATGAGTGAGCGAGATAGCATGATTTACAGATTGTTTCTTTATTTGCACGGGTTATATCGTTAATGTAATGGTTCGTTCGGCCCGCTCGGCCGTCGTAGTATGGTCGTAGTTCAAGCGGACCGTAAAAAAGGGCGGGATACAGAATAATTACAAAAATGGACTTTATGACTTCTTGAATATTAGATAAATAAGGAATCAACGGTCTGGCGACCTTGTAACCTGTAACTTTCCAAGTTGTAAATAGATGTTGTGACATTCTCCATTTTTTGCGTTACGCTTTCAAGAAAGCGAATTATTTGTAGACTACAAACTTGTAACTAAGACATTATTTATTGTAATTGTTGTTGTACATTATTTTTGTTTACAATTTAATAAGTTTTGTGGGATAGGCCACAGGTAGGCACCGTACGTAAGTACCAAAAGGTGAACCAATTAGTCTGCCTGTCGAGAGGGTCATATAAGAATTTCATAATAATGAAGAGAATGAAAGAATTAAAAAATGAAAGAGTTAAAATTAATTTTGTTTCTTTATGTTCAACACTATTATTTTTCAACATAAAAACGCCTGCGTTTAAAAGCTTGATATTTGTTATTCTTGTTAAAGATGCCGTTGCGTATCATATATCTAGAACTATTAGTGCTCGCCGTCGTCGTAGTAGTGTGCACCGGAGAAGAGGACGTATTTTCTGTCGTTTCATTTGCCATTAAAAAAGTTCCCTTTACTAGATCGAATTTATATGAACCAAATATTGGACTGAAAAGATTAAAAAATTATAATGTTAGGTACACACACCATGTGATGTTTACTTCCTTCAGTATATTTATGAACATACTAGATAAATCTGGCCTGTAAGTACTCTTACGACTTTTACCCTACCCAAATCTATATCTAAACATAGTAAAGTAGGTATCTAAAGTAGGTAACTGAAGCATCCGATGGATTTTGATTAGGTTTATTAGTAATTTCAGAATAAACCTACTTATTACTAGGGACCGGATTATATGCATTTGCATATTTGATATGCATTTGCATAAAGCCATCCTCAGCGGTAATAGCACATTTTACCTTTTTTTTGTCGCTAGGGAATGCGTTACGCATACGCACACCGTCTGGGAGGACGGTGTGGTTATGTGGGACTCCCCTCCCCCTAATGAGGGAGTTATACCCACTAAAACCTAGCGGCGGTTATCCACAGCAGCAGGAGAATCCTGGGCTCGCATTAGCGCACCAGGGTCCTCCCCCACTTCTCGGCCTTTTGGCTAAGATCAAAGTGTAGCATATTTTACCTAAGATCTAGTTATGATGCATATTATCGGTACATTTACAATCATAGATGAATGATTGGTCTCGCTGCGCTCGGCTAAATACCGCCGTCGTACTTGTCAAAAAAATACTACGCCGAATTCGGCGTACCCGAGCCAGTCACACTCCAAACTGTCTGTGATGTGTACGTGCTGAATGTTTTATTAAATTTTGGGCATAATAAAATGCCAGTTTAGTAGTGAAACTGTGTAAAAATATAATAAAACTATGTAAAAAGTGGCAAAGTGATAATTTTACACACACTACAATAAAAAGTTGCCGCTTTCACGGAGCTATTGCTTTTGTATAGCACTCTATCTAGTCGAGCGCAGCGAGACCAATTAATTATATCTTTGTTTACAATATTTTTCCGAGTGCAGTGAACTCACCCGCATTTTGCATTCCGAAAATGCGATAAAAGTGATAGGTAATATCGCGAATCCGACCAAAAATAGTCACAAAATCCCCTGTTTAATCGTCCTCTTTTAAAAACCCGCTCGTAGAGTACCGCAATCGTGGCTTTATGGAGGGTGTTTCATAACAACACCGAGGGGAGACGTGCTGTGTGTTTCCGGTAGGTACGTCTCTTCACGGCGCGGAGGTCACACTCTGACCCTAATCGAGGTTAGGGCCCGCAAGTGTGCGGACTGCATCTGACGGGGGAGACGGTAGCGTGTTTAAGCGTTCCTTAACCTCCCATAGACGGAGCGAAGAAACACCATGGGATTTTAGTGGATAGAAGTCCCACATACCTCACCGATCCCCCCATGGTCAGTGGGGATCTGGTTCGCAGATTTGCCCACGAAAAAAAAGAAAAAAAAGGCAAGCACCTTATTAACTCTAACAACTGGCTCATAATTTTTTTTATCCTATTAATATGATGTACTGAATCTTACGGTTTAAAGTCTCTTTCAACGATATAACGTTTATTAAGCTGTTCTGTAGTCTGCCCATTATCCGGTGTCATCTCTGTTAGAACCGGTGTTGTCTCTGTGTCTGCTTCTGGTGGTGCTGTAGTTTCGTTATCCTGTCGAAGTTGTGAGAAGACACTGAAATGTTAAAATTTTGTTTTAAAATTTATATAATTACCTATATATTACTTATATTATTATGTAGTTCCGCTTTCAGCCGCTTATGATCGTCATAGCGGTCTCTGCGCTGAACCACCTCTACCTGTCGCAATACAGAGAATTAATGTTAACTACGAGTACATATAAATACAGTAAAATATGAACTAAATTGAAAGACTAAAGACTAGAGTGTGGCGTTTTTGGTCGCCATTTTATAGGCAAATTATCTTGAACCTAATATAGCCAGGAAATATACTATTTCGTTGAATATAGCTGTATAAGATTTGTAGAGGAAATAATCATAATGATCTTAACTACTAAAGTTCTATTCTATTCTATTCTACCTACTGACGATAAAAACACTGGAGGTTCTTTAATAACAATTAGTGACGACAATATAGGAGATATCTCTTGTCCATTGTAAATTGTAACATAAAACAGTACAACTGATTTATTTGAGACCACTGTAGATTTTATTGTCTCCAATATAGATTCTATCCTATACTATAAAGCAGACGTTGCGAAACGAGCAGAGTGGGGTGTCACACCGAGCAACCAGATATAATTCGAGCATAGGCCTATATAACCCGAACCGCCGTCTTTGTTTTGACCTTATTTTAGCATTAAGTTAAACAACGTCAAAGAAAAACACTGTCTTAAATGATATTATTGTAAAACATTTTTGTACATTTCATTAGTCTAATGCTCTAATTCGGCGTGGCATCCCATTAGTAGATTATAATGGGAGATTCCGTTATTTATGGTGGCCTTACTAACAGGAATATTATTTCTTAATTACCTATGTTTATTATTAGAAAAAGTGCATTACTGGGTGAAGTAGGAACGCGAACATCTAGCAGGTAGTAGGATTAAAACAAGATGATTTTAATCGCTTTTTTTGTGATAAAAAGAGAGCTGAGTGATAGAGAGAAGCTGATCGTTAAATTTAATATGGGATGGACCGCGCATCGAAGGCTTTAATTGGGAGAAAACACCAAATGCAGAGTGAGTGAGTCATTGTCATCGGCTGAGGAGGAAGTCAGTACATAGATAGTAAAAAAAGTGCTATTCTTAAAACGCAATAATTAAAAATACATCCCAACTCACGAAGACATTAGTGATGAACACACAAATATAAATAATAAGAAAGTCATTTGGTACAAAGTTTACGAAACATCAATGTAAGAATTCAATGTATAATTTAAAATAATGTTAGCTTGGTTTATAAGTTTATTTATTCAAGCAATATTTTTTTTATGACGCTCTTACTTATTGAATATACATACTCGTATTTCATTTATAGCATAACCTTGGTAGCTAAGAGCAAGTCGACTGCAATCAGATTTTTTTCTAAAGAATGAAGAGTTCAATCTTTACTTGCCCATGGATTAAGTTTTATAGAGGGAAAAAGAAATAATCAATGCAAAAATATTAAATGTACCTTTACAAAATGTACCTTCCCAATAATATAACACAAACAAACAAAATTAAATGTATTCACTTCTAAAGTTGGCCCTGCCTGTTATTTAACCCTATGTAGTTCGTGATACAATAACTTTAAGCTGCTTTATTGCATGAGTGACGGTCTTTTTTATATAGTATTTATTGATTTATCAAATTAATACTGTGCTGAAACTTCAATACGATTCGTTAGATGCAGTATTAGTTACAAATCGTGACTATTGTGATGTGCTGTAAGGATTTTATATATAGGTTATAATAATCTCGTATATAGACTAATAAGATATAGTATAGGACCACTTATAGACAGCGGTATGTTATGTAAGCGGCAGGATCTTGGTGAACTCCTTGGCTCATCGGAATCCCCTTGGGCCTGCTGTATTCCCCGATTTTGTTATATTCAGTTTTCTGAATTATATTTTATGGAAACAAATTTCCTTTAAAGAGTAGGCATATCAAATGTCGCAGGCTAGTACCCAATAAATTGGTGTATCCGTGACATTACAAATGACACATTGACAGGTAATTTTTTGCCAAATTCTTACCTCACAATCATTCAATTTGAATTAATTTTAAATTATCTGTTCATATGGCACAATCAGTCGAGACTATCTTCAATGTACACAGAAATGAGGTGAGTACGCTTAATGGGATTTTGATTAACACTATCCTTTTTAAAGATGTAGTAATATAATTCTATTGTTGAATTTAATAATTGCTCCTAGGGCAGTGATATATCTTTGGTGTGGTCGACTACCCATATACCGGGTATGGATAATGCGGCTGGCGGAGGCGCCCAGCTGCGACAGACTGGCCGCCGCCGGCTAAGCTTTGGTTCTTTCGCATTGGGTGCTCTTCTTACTATGCACTGTAGAGTAGCTGCTTCTGCACTCATCAATGGATCTAGTTTGTATACCTAACCACAAATACAAATACAAAACCACAAATATGAACTTATATTACATGTCACATGTTCTATATATTTATACATGTATCTAAACTTTTTCAGTTCTCTTCGTAGTTTTGTTAATATTGGCGGTGGTGTTATTGGCGAATCCGTTGCGTCATTTTGAAATATACCTTGGTCAGTGGAGTATAAGTGGACCGGGACGTGCTTTTCGAATCATACCAATATTTGATGGTGCTTAGCTAATAATAATTATATTTGATGTTACTTAATTTTATCAGATAACTAGCGACCCGCTCCCGGCTGCCGGCTCCGTCCTTCGTGGTTTATCGATATTTCCATAAGTGAAAACCTAATTAATTCGTTAGGTGGTTTAGAATTAGTTAGTAGGCACTTAGTTAGTGAATAAACAGAATGTTGTGGTCCCGTGAGGTTGACCCCAAGTTGACCCCCAGGCCGATACACTTCATACGACGAAGATTCGGCCGACGTGCCCGGCGTACGCCGCGGCGCACGTCTCCTAAACAACTTCAGGGCGTCAGAAGAAGACTTATGACGTCCTGAAATACCCAACGGGAGGCTCACGGCATTTCAGTGGGCCGCCACATATAAAGTTCGCCTGAGCTGGGTTCGAGGAAAACGTATATCCGATCCGAGGATAAGTAGATATCCCGAGATAACTCGGGACCCACACATCACCGCTGATGGTGGACTCCGGGAGGGTTTTAGTGGGTATTCCCGATGATAAGTCACTTCGCCGGGCGAGTCCCACGCTCCCCTTCGTCGAATGATCTATCGACGAGGAGTGCGCGTAAACGTCATTTCCTAAAAAAACAGATTATGTAGATATTAGAGTTTTCAAGGAGAGAAATGATACTGTGTAAAAAAATTGTGTGTGCAGACATAAAACAGGTTGAAAATATTTTGTTGTACCTATTCGATGTATTGTTTGTACTAATTGAAAATACGATAACTAGCTCATATTTTATTCAGGTATCGGAATAGCAATGTGTATAAATGCCATAGTCCGTGCTATCACTTGCTGCACTATGGCGGCTATAGCAGGCGTGTACGTTATGCATTCCGTATCGGATTCAAAACTACCATTTACATATTGCAGGTAATTATAATTATGTTCCTTGGTCCTGCGTCATGCGACAGAGTAGAAGATTTGTATTTTTGTATGTTTGTAATGAATAAACTCAAAAACTACTGGGCCCATTTTAAAAATTCTGCAGCTATTATAAGGCTACATACTCGTACATTATCAGCGAGTAAAATGGGTTATGTTTAATAAAGTTACTCGGACGAAGTCGCGTGCAACAGCTAAACAGTTAAAGAGGAAAAGATAACTTTTACAGTGATAATGTGCGTACGTAAAATAAAATACGATCACATTGTAAAATATAAACTTAAATTAAAAAACAAAAGAAAAACAAATTGCAAGGATGAGTTTGTTTGATGTGTCGGAAATTCAGGGCTTTATACTTTCTCGTATGTAGGTACATTTCATATTTTTCTCAACAAAAACCGATTTCAAAACGGAGGTGGTTCTCGATTCTACTATTATTTTTTAACCTCAGAACTTTCGACTGGGTGCGATTTTGATGCGATTTTCTTTCTTCCTTTCAAGTCACGCCAACCGATTTCGAAGATAAACTTTTTATAATTTTGAAGTCGGTTTTTTTGTTTATTTTTTTTTTCCTCTTAATAAGACGTCATTTTGTATTCAGATTTTAATTAATAAAACTTGCAAAATTGTTTGTATTTCGAAGTTGTTGAACTGAGAAGTACCAGGGAAACATAAACTCAAGACAATAACGGAACCTCATTGTTGTTTATACCGCCCTCTTTTCAGTGTGCGCGTGCGACTAACCGGCGATCATAGAAATATCACATAGAATATCACATATCGTTTTGTTAAACAACAGCAGCTAATCATCGTCAGTGAGCGTGTCATGTATTATCAAAATTCCTCGCAACGGATGCACTCCTAGTGTTAAACATTTCGGATTTCTTATAAAATTGGTCTCAGTTGTGTGAAAAGTACCAGGGGTACATAAACTCAAGACGTTAATTCGTGAGTGAGTGATATAAAAGATATATTATCCGCACCGTACTGAAGAGTAGCTCTCACTTAACTTTCGTTCTTATCTTTATGAGTTAGTACGGTTCAATTTGGATTAACTCAACAATAGCTACGACAGAAGTCAATAAGAAAGAGACACAGAATCCGGCGATGACACAAGGAAGAAAGAAACGAATTTCGTACGTCGTACAATTACAGTTTGCGCGGGAAAATGTCGACGCAGCCATTGGTAAACAACAGCAGCCAATCACAGTCCACTGGGCGTGTCATGTATTGTCAAAGTTCCTCGCAACATATGCACTCCTAGTGTTAAAACTTTGGATTTCATATAAAATCTGTGTGAAAAGTACCAGGATACATATACTCAAGGAGGTATTAACTCATGAGTGAGTGATATAAAAGATATATTATCCGCACCGTACTGAAGAGTAGCTCTCACTTGACTTTCGTTCTTATCTTTATGTGTTAGTAGGGTTCAATTTAGATTAACGCAACAATAGCTACGACAGAAGCCAATAAGAATAGAGACACAGAGTCCGGCGACGACACAAGGAAGAAAGAGATGAATTTCGTACGTCGTACAATTACAGTTTGCGCGGGAAAATGTCGACGCAGCCATTGGTAAACAACAGCAGCCAATCACAGTCCACTGGGCGTGTCATGTATTGTCAAAGTTCCTCGCAACATATGCACTCCTAGTGTTAAAACTTTGGATTTCATATAAAATTTGTGTGAAAAGTACCAGGAGTACATATACTCAAGGAGGTTTAACTCATGAGTGAGTGATATAAAAGATATATTATCCGCACCGTACTGAAGAGTAGCTCTCACTTGACTTTCGTTCTCTTTATGTGTTAGTAGGGTTCAATTTGGATTAACGCAACAATAGCTACGACAGAAGCCAATAAGAAAGAGACACAGTCCGGCGACGACACAAGGAAGAAAGAGATGAATTTCGTACGTCGTACAATTACACATTGCGCGGGAAATTGTCGACGCAGCCATTGGTAAACAACAGCAGCCAATCACAGTCACTGGGCGTGTCATGTATTATCAAAGTTCCTCGCAACATATGCACTCCTAGTGTTAAAACTTTGGATTTCATATAAAAATCATTCTCAGTTGTGTGAAAGTACCAGGGGTACATATACTCAAGGAGGTTAAAACTCGTGAGTGAGTTATATAAAAGATATATTATCCGCACCGTACTGAAGAGTAGCTCTCACTTGACTTTCGTTCTTATCTTTATGTGTTAGTAGGGTTCAATTTGGATTAACGCAACGATAGCTACGACAGAAGCCAATAAGAAAGAGACACAGAGCCCGGCGACGACACAAGGAAGAAAGAGATGAATTTCGTACATCGTACTATTACAGTTTGCGCAGGTAACTGTCGACGCAGCCATTGGTAAACAACAGCAGCCAATCACAGTCACTGGGCGTGTCATGTATTATCAAATTTCCTCGCAGCATATGCACTCCTAGTGTTAAAACTTTGGATTTCATATAAAAATCTGTGTGAAAAGTACCAGGATACATATACTCAAGGAGGTATTAACTCATGAGTGAGTGATATAAAAGATATATTATCCGCACCGTACTGAAGAGTAGCTCTCACTTGACTTTCGTTCTCTTTATGTGTTAGTAGGGTTCAATTTGGATTAACGCAACAATAGCTACGACAGAAGCCAATAAGAAAGAGACAGAGTCCGGCGACGACACAAGGAAGAAAGAGATGAATTTCGTACATCGTACTTTACAGTTTGCGCGGGAAATTGTCGACGCAGCCAATCACAGTGGCACAGTATCAAAATTCCTCGCAACATATGCACTCCTAGTGTTAAAAATGTTGTAATTCATATAAAAATTGGTCTAAGTTGTGTGAGAAGTACCAGGGGTACATAACCTCAAGACGGTATTAATTCGTGACTCGTAAGTGAGTGATATAAAAGAATCCATTACATATCCGTGAATTAATACACTCTGGTGCAATGAAATCGCACATGTAAAGATTTTTTGAAAAGTATTGTTTATTTTTTTTATTTGAAAAGACATATATATATATTTTAAGTGGGATGAAAGGCTATTTCAATACCTATTCAATGATACCATATAAGCGGTAATAAGTTTACCTTACTGCCGAAAAGAGAAGCAAAAACAACAAATACATTTTTATCAGCGGATTTTTGCTTAACTAAAAAGTTCGAAAATTGGGGATTATTAAAAAAAATCACAAAATGTAGTGAAAAAACATTTATTAATAAGAAGTGTTACCCCCTCTTGCCCGAATAACCGCTTGACACCGGTTTTCCATAGACTCTATTAAGTGTTTGACAAAGTCTTGTGCTATGGCTTCCCATTCCTCCTTTAGCGCATTTTGTAGCTCCAGAAGATTGGCTGGAGCAATATTTCTGCCTCTTATTTTTCTTTTTAACTCGTCCCATAAGTGCTCGATCGGATTAAGGTCCGGGCTTCGAGCTGGCCACTCCATCACGGGGATATTTACCTCTTGCAAGTATTGTTGTACTATAGCAGCTGTATGGGGTCTTGCATTGTCATGCATAAAGAGAAAGTTCTCTCCAACAAAACCGCTAAATGGTACGACATGTTCCTGGAGAACTTCCTCAATGTACCGCTGAGATGTCAATCCTCTTGTTTGTCGCCTGATATTGGCCCCCGTGATGAAGACAAGCTCCGTTTTCGCTTCGAGTGAAATGCCTCCCCAGAACATACACGAACCACCGCCGTATGCCACACGTTCTGTGATGCAACACTGGGAGAATCTCTCTGTAGGCCTTCTATAGACCCTTCCTCGACCATCATTGCCGTGAAGACACATCCTGGACTCATCTGAGAACAGGACTGCTCTCCATTGGTCGAGTGTCCAGTGCACATGTTCTTGTGCAAATTGAAGACGGTCGCGGCGGTGAGCTGGTGTTAGATTAGGAGCATTTACTGACCTACGCGCAGTCAGGCCACCTTCGGCAAGTCTTCTTCTAACTGTCCACCGGCTGACTTCCACTTCACGTACCTCTTGAAGGTGTTGTGCAAGATCAACGGCAGTCAGTCGTCGATTTCGCAATGACGTCGTTACGAGAAATCGGTTGTCCCGTTGAGTTGTAGCTCTGGCGCGACCAGATCCTCGTCGCCGTTCATAGCCACCAGTCTCCCGATAGCGCTGGTATACACGACGAACTGAATATCGGCTGATATTCAGCTGTCTAGCTACTGCACTCTGGTTCTGGCCTGCTTCAATTAGAGCAACGACTTGAGCGGCTTTTTCCGGAGTAGTATCCATTTTCTTCAGAATGTTGCAACTGTAGTCACTAGGCGTCCTTTCACGTAGAGCGTTGAAATGCAAATGATGACGTTTTACTCAAAACAGGCCTTTTTATACCTGCAATTGCTATCGCAAACTGCAGTGCGCTAAGTAAGCAATTTTGGGGTTTGTTGTTTTTGCTTTCCTTTTCGGCAGTAAAGTAAACTTATCACTGCTTATATGGTATCATTGAATAGGTATTGAAATAACCTTTCATCCTATTGTAAAAAATATGTGACTTTTTAAATAAAAAAAAAATAACACCATATTTTTCAAAAAAATGTTTACATGTGCGATTTCATTGCACCAGAGTGTATTATCCGTAAATAGTCTTACTTGACTATTACCTCACTTGACTTTCGTTCTTATCTTTATATTAGTGCGGTTCAATTTGTATTAACGAAACAATAGCTCCGACAGAAGCGAATAAGAAAAAGACACAGAGTCCGGCGATGACACAAGAAAGAAAAAGTTGAATGAAATCGTACGTACATACGTCGCAAAATTCCGGGAAACTTTTTTTTAACGACCTGGCACATCACTACTCTTAACTCGCAATGACTTTTGAAGTGAAACTTTTTATGGGACACTATTGTCATGAGAGTTAACTCGTCGAGCTAACAAAACTGTTAAACTCCTTGTCTCTTTCTTATTACCATTTACTCTAGCAACTCTCTCTCTCTCACTCGATTCGTGATTCGTTTGTTGTAGTTCGACACTAATGCGGCAGATGGCGCTTTTTGAGATATGTATTCAAAATTTAATTATTATCTTGTCTCACAGTACACATTGCATCCGACCTTTACTTAACTTGATCTTTGACAGGATTTGTTCTAGTTCAATTCCAATACGGCAGAGGGCGCTTTAAAAATAAATAAATAAATAAATAATCGATAACCTTTGACACGATTCGTTGTAGTTCGACACTAATGCGGCAGATGGCGCTTTTTGAGATATGTATTCAAAATTTAATTATTTTTTTTGTCAAATGTTGATGCTTATACTTCTTATATACTCAACTAATTAATATTCCATTTTATCTTTTTTTAAAGAATTCTTAGTTTGACAATAATAGTAAATTTATTTCTATTAAATTTTTATAATATACTACTTTTATCAATGTTTGGTTCTACTAAAATAGGGCAGAGGGAGATTTTTAGGAAAAAAAAATTTTTTTTTTCTTAAGCATGATTGAAAATATCGTATGGACCAGTTTAAAAAAAAAAACGAAATAAGGTCACGTGACATTTCGTTTTTTTGAAGTGAAACTTCTTTACGCACGCTTGACTTGGGGAGTATATATATATATATACTTTTATATATATATATATACATACAGATGGAGCGAAAGAAGTTTCACTTCAGTCGTGTGGTCATAAGCACACTCGTTCTTTTATTTTTTTCTTATTCTATATATTTAATATACGGTTCAATTCGCACACCGTGTCTGTCGACGCGGGAGTGTTATTTACAAAAAAGAAAAACAAAATATATGCGACTTATTCGATTTGTTTATGGTCATATTTGTGTCATTAAACAAATCGTAATGGTCGCAAACGGTAAGTGATAGAAACAAAAATATTTATTTATCTACAATAAAGGTTACCACCTATTCTATTACCATTTTTGGCCTCAAGTGCATGGTTACGGAAATATAGGCCGAAACAGTTTTTGTCAAAATGGCGGCACTTCCGCAGTTCCGCCCGCCTATAATTTGTAAGGATTTTGTGCATTTAGGGACAGTATGATAGGTACTAAACCTATTTAAAACAAAACAAAAAATAGTTGTAATTTAGTGCAATAACCGGCTCCTCTATTGCCTGTACTATTATCGTACAACCTTCACTGAGGTCATCTGTATTTTTGACTGCAAATATAATTTTATTTTTATTTTATAGAGATTTTGACTTGAAGCCATACGATCCTGTATTGAAATATATTCGCCGAACTAAAGAGGTATAAATTTTGGATTTATGTTTAACGTTCAAAATTATTTTTTCATACATTCGTAAAATAATATATTGGTGTCACTCGCTCTCGGCTTCCACACGGGTCCAATTTTTTTTTTTTTCAAACCTTATAACTATAACTACTTATTAGATATTATAAAGAGAGAAGATTTGTATTTTTTTGCTCGATGAATCTATTACATTTCACGTGAGGATAAAAAAAACTGACATTTCTAGTCAATTTTAAAACAAAATCAAAGCTGATATTCTGTTTAAAAATTAATTACCTATATTATAATAGGTAGATATCTACTGTTTGAAATTCAAACAATTATTATAAACTAAACATCCAAAAGCAAAAAGCTTAACATACTTAATAATAAAATGTATCTATAGATACCGATAGGTATACATACCTACAATATTTTTTCGAAAAACAAATTGTACAAATTGAACAAGTTGTACTTATACGTAGGTGCACGTAAGTACACGTACACGTTGTGTAATTTTGTCTATTTGTCTGTGCACGTTAATCTCAGAAACGGCTTAACTGATTTGAATGTAGTTTTCATAGATGTAGGGTTGTAGGTATTGCGGCAAGCTGTTCAGTGTTTTATTATAGTGTTCATTTCAATCGCTCACAAGCAGTAGATAGGTATAAGGTTTATTAATAGAGTTAAGTATAGGTAGGTAGGTACCTATATAAATTTATATATAATGGTGTCCTTTCCTGTAATAATGAACAATTGAAATTAGTCTAATATCACACTTAAAATAAGTTAGAAAACAAAGATAATGGATTGGTCTCGCTGCGCTCGACTAGATACAGCGCTATACAAAAGCAATAGCTCCGAAAATGTGGCAACTTTTTATTGTAGTGTGTGTAAAAAATCTTCACTTTTTATCACTTTTTACCCAGTTTTATTATATTTTTACACCGTTTCACTACGCAAACTGGTATTTTATTATGCCTAAAATTTAATAAAAAAAATATCCTAGGATCCCATGGGATTCTAGACGTGGGAGCCAAGTGAAGGGAGGGAAACATTCGGCACGTACACATCACAGACAGTTTGCAGTGTGACTGGTTCGGGTACGCCGAATTCGGCGTACTATTTTATGCCGCATTTTACAAGTACGACGGCGGTATCTAGTCGAGCGCAGCGAGACCAATCATTTATCTATGTTAGAAAACTATTAATTTCAGCCAGGTTACTTGTCGCCAATAAATATAGAACTATTGGACAAGAATGAAGAAACCACACTTACGACTGTTGGGACTCGATATCATGCGTGGAGGAATGTTACATCCTTAAGGTGCCAATCTTATTGATATATCTAGCCATTGTTAAAATCATCATTAAAATATTCTAGATTTTTTTGTATCATAAAGTGCGGCGGACAGGCATATTCCGTTCTATTGGCCAAATAAATATGGCTCTCATAGCCAGGATTCGTAACTACAACCAGGAGGGATAGAAGCGCAGGCCTATGCTGATATGAAAGGAAAAGGAAATGAATGCCCCTAAAATAGTATAGGTATAATCAGGATCACGTTCAATGGATATCTCTTTTTATAAACTTATAAAGATTTAAGTTTAAGTTGGTTTGTGTACACTTCAACAACACGAAATTGGGCATAGAATGACCTCGATGTCGGTTCGACTCTTCTCGTATGAGGGCAGTGTTGTGGCGTAATTATGAAGGCATAGGTATGTCAGAAATAAAAGCTAGTAAGCTGTTGATAAAATACAAGTATTACCTACGTTGCAGATATTCGACAGAAAACTTACCGCTACGCACGCAATTAAAATCAGTGGGAATGTGTCGAGAAACTTACACTGGTTATCCTTCTTACTTCAATACACCTGCGTATAATTTCTTTTAGTAAGTTTTGTTTCTATTTATTTTTTAAACACTATCGGGGCGTTGTCTCTGATAATTATGTGTTCCGATAGTCAGTAAAAGATTTTGTTGCTCTGTTATACCAATTAAAATGTCTCGAATTTTGTGTGGTTTAATTATTTAAACCCAACTTTAATGAAATGTGACAAAAACAAAAGAAAGAAAGGGAGACAACGGCGTAGATGGGAGGATGACATTAGAAGAATAGCAGGAATCACTTGGAGAAGACAAGCACAGAACCGCACTCCATGGCAAACTATAGGGTAGGCCTATGCTGGAAAGCAAGATAATCTTCACATACTGGTGTCAGATCTAAATTCATTGTAATAGGTTAAGTTATATAGTGTGTAAGATTATTGAAAGGCTATTATTATTATTTTCTAAAATAAATCTTCTCTTTCAGCGTAGAAGTGGTGCACTACCGTTCGGATTTTAACTTTGGAAGTTTCAATTTAGGTTTGATGTGGAGCATTTTTTTCACGTGGATTGTTTTGTGGGCTGTTATAATTAAAGAACGCATTTATCATGGCAGAGTAAGTACCTACTTAATACTTATAATCCTGCGTGATTGATTATATTCGATAGTTTCCAATGATAATTGAATTGCTAGGAAATGCAAACTTAAAATTTTATTCTATATTTTGTACTTGATATTTTTTTTACCCTAGTAGGTACCTACTCATAAATAATATTTGTCATAATTATTGAAAATAATTAATAAATTATGTACAATAATGTCATTATGTATCTACTTACGTAAAACATATAATGCATTGCGGTCTATGACGTCATTTAATTTTGTACCTAATGATAATAATTAATTTCTAATTCGTGTAATTAAATGGTTATCATGCTCTTACGCCATTATAGTATTAGGTACTCGTACGTAAATTATTAGAAAGATAATAATCGTACTTAGGTGTGATATTTACATAACTAATTTACATTATATTATACCTATATTGTTTTAGTTAATATGGAATAACACGTATGCCTGGTTTGTGATAGTACCTTTTATATGGACCCTCTTAATTATAATAACGGCTGGATTACATTACATTAGTGCTCGTAAAATTTTGAAGAAAATCTTTAATTTAAATGCCAAGGAAATTATATTTGTACGTATATATTTTCTGTTATTTTAAACGAACCATTAATTTGTACGTTAATTAATAAATCTAGTTGTCTTTTCAGAGTATGGGAGACGCTTTGATAACCGCCTTGTACATTCATTCCTCAAGTGTGGGTACAGAGCTAATTCATGGAAAAGGATTAAATCATTACGGTATTATATTCCTATGACATTGTCACACAATACAGCACATCGCGAGGCTATGCATGAATATGTAGTTATACTGTTATACTCGTAAGCGTTCAAAGTTCGCGCTAGTTGATGACTACACACATCGAACGAGCAGTTCGTTTCCGAGAGCGAGAGGCCGTCGATTTGTGACGTCATCCACTTAGCGCTGGCGTATTTGAAAATTTAAAGAGCAAGAGTAACTTTCAGCGTCTATGATTTTGGAAATACTGCATAGATTCTGATGAAACAAAAACATATTCAGAAGCACTTAAGTTATGTGTGTTTTATTGTAATTTTCAAACCCATTCCGGTCAGACTCATTCCGTTTAGTAGGTAGGTAGTTATTTTGAGTGAAATAGTAACAAACTGTCTCATTTACACCTACCTTAAACATTGATCGCATTAAAAACCGAAATGTTACGTAATATATACCTACTTATATAGATTGTTTTTTTTTTCAGCGTCTGGTCACATAGATCCAGACTTGAACAGCGAAAACGTTTGGCATTCTTGTTTGTTATTTCTTTTGACCGCCATGCATTCAGTGGGCACGGCGGCATGTGCAATTGAAGACAGTACATATTCACATGACACGGGAAATACATACACCGTGTTTGAAAGTAATTATCCTTGTTCCCTTTTTAAAGGAAAGACATTTTTCACTTCAATTGTAAGCATAAGCTACAAGAATCTTACGATTACCTACTTACTCCCTTCTTTAAAGGGAGTGGTTGCTGCCGCCACACCGGCTGCCCAAATGACTATATGCGAAACGCAGTGTGCTCTGCTACTATACTAAAGCACTCATTGAAAATGTCAAGCACTACTTAGTTAAAACTTGCTATTAGCAGTAGGTAATATTGTTCTACACAAGGTAGGTAATACTACACTGAAAAGCGGCTATAGCGACCTTCAAGAGATTAAAAATCGGTAGTAATAAACGAATTTATAAGCAATATTAATTCGTTACAGGGATTTGGTAGGGACGTTGCTATTTACTCCTTGTTAATCGATCTGTCGTTATTATAGCTTACCTAAGTCTGAAGTACCTACTGGATTTTTTTTAAAATGATTTATACTTTATTTTAGGTTCCATGTGGACAATGCCGATGTATTCTCAATGTGCTGCGGTTGGAAATCATTCGCACTTATTGTAAGCTAACAACTTATAATCCTAAGCTAGGTTCTACTTGTTACTCTCCTCCTTGCTCGCGAGAGGAGAGTAGCAAGGACCTCCATCCTTGCTACTCTCCTCTCGCTCACTTTTCTCCTCTGACACCAATTATTTCAATCAAGGAGCGCTCTCAATCAATGCAAATCACTACTTAATGATCCTGGTTCCTCTGACTCTGATAAAAATGTCAAATTACTATATTATATACAGGTCGACACTAATATTTGGAGGTATGATGTTTTCATACATGGTAGCTGCATTTGTGTTACTAAAGACCGCCCTACACACTATTTTTGAGTATAGAGTGAAATTAGTGTAAGTTTAACTACTTTTACTTATTTCATTACCAACACAATGTAGTATAAGTAAATAAAATAGAATAAATTACATACATAATTTTTTTTTGCAATATCATCTAAAGCATACCTAAATAAGTAGATAGCTAAAGAATTAAAAAAAAAAACAGTTTTTTTTTTACAAGCGAAGAAACTCACAAAGTACCTTATGACAGATGCCGCATGCAATGCAACTGGCATGAGGTTATGTGGGATTCTTACCGCACTAAAACTCCAACTCGAAATGGGTATGGTTCAGTCCGTAAGGGACTTTGGAACCGTCAAGGGACTTTGGAACCGTCAAGGACTTTGGAACCGTAAAAAAAAAACAGTGGCACCGCGGGAGTGCCGCAGAAGTAAAAACTTGAACAATTACGTTTATTTTTTTAATCGTCAGGAATTTTTTTATTGTGCAGGAAATACTTTTAAATGAAGTGTTTTTTATTCATTCATTAATAGAAAGTATTCAAATTAGATAATTGTGTTTTTTTTTTTTTCAGTTTCATTGAACAAACAGTAGTCTCCATTTTGATGTTATCATGCATGGTTCTGAGCTTATTGTTCACCACAAATGTAAGTCTGTTTTCATGTCCTTAGTTACACCTACTAAGTACTTATGTAAACATAATAATATTCCGTTTGTCTACTTGTCCGTATTTATATTTTCTAAACTTTACCAAGCAAAAACTAAGCGAAGGAAATCTATCGGTAGACAAACAGAATATATCAGAATATACAGAATAATCTATCTAATCTATCGGAAAACGGTAGGTATAATAATATTCTTATATCCGTATACAGATCCGAAATTTTATATCCATAACTAACACATTTTATTTAACTCAAAATCTCATCATTTGTTTTCTTTTTCAAAAACAAGTAGGTATTTTATCACTGCTCGATATTATTATTTTTCCATTATTGCAAAATTACAAAAGTTGTTCTATTTAAGGCCCCGCTCCCTAAACATTATGATTGTTTGCCGTAAAACTGTAAGTAAACCAAATATCACATCAATGTAAAACTTAAATAATATTATATTTTAAACCTTTTTCTAGTCATTGTCAAGACAGAAACACAATTAGTGGAAATTGACTCGACACTTTTATTTTTTAAAATTGAGTCATTTATTCGATATTTTATCTTTTATCTCAGAAGCAACTTTAGTTACATATGCAAAATAAATACTCATAGAAAGAAAATGAGGTTTATTAGTTATTATCAAGACAAAATTTACCTAGAACGATTATTATTCTCATAATAAATTAAATTTGATTTGAGACTTACGTCCTTTAGTTCTATGCAAGAAAAACAGAGAAATGGATCATTCGATATTCAACCTTATTCGAACCGTATTTGTGTTTGAAAGGGAATGCATGCGAGTGTTCCTCAGTACCGCGCTGTGCGCCCACAGAGAGCGTTTTGGGAGCATCACCTTAAATGGCTGGCATTCACAAACTAAGTATTAACTAAACCACGCAGCGACTAGACAGTATTTATTGTGTTGTGAAAAATGTCACTTGCAGCGCCATCTCTGGCCTAAGCTAAGTATTCTTCATACAGCCCTGGTACATTACAGAGGTACAAACTGCGCGAAGCGAGTTTGTTGTTTATGTCGGTAAAGAAGCAGGTGAATGCAGTGAGTGACAGTGACGCATGCGCGCACAGTGAAAAGAGATAGGTGATAGGTGTAAAACCACACAATTATCGACTCTTTATTACGCCCTTGATTTTATTTTTCCCTGGTACTTCTTAATTCAACAACTTCGAAATACGAACAATTTTGCAATTTATTAAAATAAAAAAAATGTGCAACTTTTCTTTAACCGTTTTTAAACCGTTTCCGAAATTTACAACAACTTAAAAATACAATTTAACATTTTACGGCCTTATTCATAAAAAGTTATAGAAGGCTTATTAGCGTCTTATAAGAAATTTACCAAAAAGTGTTATTCATAAACGTTCAATAGCAGCAAACCGCTTAATAAGTGTTTCATAAAGTTATTGAAGCCAGGACCCTACTATAAGCCTCTAATAAGGGAACAATTCAAGATGGCCGAATTAAAACAGCTGACCGACTGACTGATTTCTGTTAACGTTTGATGTGGAGTTTGAATTTTGATTGATGTTTGTTTGTAAAGGAATTAGCAAATAATAGTTTAAATTACATACTTATGTAAGATATAACATAATAAGTGATATATGTAGTAAAAATACAATATATTTTTCAAGTAATTTATTTTTTTCTCATAATAAGCAATTTTCTTTTGCACTAAAATTTCTTTTATGTCCAATATTCTCCCTTTCTTCTCTTCATTTTTAATTTGGGCTTCATGAAGCTCCTTCCGACACTCCATTTCATGAAATAAAAATGAAATAAAAGGCTGAAATAAAAATAGCACATATTATTATGTGTGGTGATGAAATATTATGTGGGATGTTTATTTGGCATACAATATTTTATAGATATGAGCATATTAGAGCTATGTGAGCCCGAAGGCTGTGGTGCAATAACACACTATCAACTTTGCATTGTCATGGTGTTATGTGATATTGTCCACACATAATTATTTATTATTTCTCCACTACATATTATAATTATTTTTGTTAATACAAAGTCCTCCGCCCCATCTGTCTGTCTGTTTGTGATAAACTCAAAAACTACTGCACCGATTTTCAAAATTCACAGTTAGAAAACTTTGAGAAAAATAAAAGTGGTTCCTCATGACAGCAATGCTTACAATTTCTAATAAAATAATAATAATATTTTTTTGTTTTAAAATTGCATCATGCGATCAGTCCAAAGAATATGAGCAGATTTGTTGAAGGTGTTTTAAAAATAATAAAATAAATATATTTATAACAAATAAAAAATATTTAATAAAATAATTTGTTTAGGTTAGGGAATATTTGAAAGCTAAACATGAAATTACCTGATTTATTTGGTCTGAATCAAACTCGTTTGTATCTATAATGAATTCGTTTGGGAGCCACGAACTTATATCTTCAGCGTTGTCTGGCTTCCTTGGCGGCGGTGGACCACCACCAGTCACAACAGTTTGTTTTCTTTCTTCTACTTTTTGTCGTTTTTGGGTCATCTTTAAAATGCCCCACTGCGATTTCAGCTGAGTAATGGTACGTGTGGTACCATTGCACATACCTACTATTGAAGCTGAAAATAATGAACAACTTTAACAAACATCTAATATAACAATAACGTACGCATTAAATATGTGTTAGTTCATGTCTTAGCAATTGCCAAACTAAGCTATATATACCTGACTTGTAAATCCGCCCACGCTGCTTGTATTTTGTAATTGCAATTAGTGTCCGTATTTTTATTTTCAACTTCAACTCTCTCCCTCACCAATTCCAACAATAGATGCTACGGAAGTAAACGTAAGAAATTAATAAACAGAAAATACTACATAAACACAACTAATGGCAAATAAATATTTAAAAAAAAACACTCACTTTATCTTCCTCTGACCAATTTAGGCTTCTTTGCCGTTTTTTATCCACTTTTGGATTCCATAGTTAATTGCGAATCAAAAATTTGTTAACAAAATCACTTATTTATCTCACAAGTAAATTGGGTTATATTTTCAATTTTCATAAGAAATGTCAAAATATCACATAAAAAAAATCACTTTACTGTCATTTGGGGCGTGGATACAGAGATTTTAGCTTTTTTGTCTATGAATTCATCAGAACGGCAACATAACAATGATAAACTAACTAATAGCGACATATTAGTTATGATAGGCTTATGGAACGTTTATGAATAGCAATTTTATAATAAGCTTATTAAGGTCTTATGAGCGTTTTAACTATTGAACATTTTAAGCCTCTAATAAGGGATTTTTATGAATAAGAGCGTTAGTATTTATGATAGGTATACGAGTCGAGTGCTAAAACGTCAAAACAATTTTAACAATTCATCCAGGCAAATTTTAAACTTTTTATTTTATTCCCTTGGAAACCCAACAAAAAAAATTCAGATATCTACTAATTTACCTACTAATATTATAAATGTGAAAGAACTCTGTCAGTTCTGTTACCTTTTCACGCCTCTACTCAACTTATCACCATGAAAATTTGCATATTTGTGTCGAGGATACAAGAAACAGGAATCGACATAGGGTAACCTTTCATCTCGGAAAAAAGTACTGTTCCCGAGGGATCTTAAAAAAATACAATGAAAAAAATTGTGGCTCTCCGTACTACGAATATGTGTCGCCTACTGCCACTTTAAGTTACTGAATACTGATCCGCTGGCCTGGCTTATGTCCGCTTTCATGCGTCTACGTGTCTGTGCTTTCTCCTCATTTCTGAATCAATCTCGTAGTTGTAATGTAACTTCGATCATAGCCGTCTCCATTCTCCATAGCTCATTGAGTTTTCTTACGTGGTCCATAAGTGACCACGTTTCAGCGCCATATGTCATCACTGGCAACTGGCAACACGTTGATTACTTTTGTTTTGAGCCACGGAGGAATTTTGGACGAGAAGATGTCACGGAGCTTCCTGAACGTTGCCCACCCGAACTGGATTCGACTATTTACCTCCTTCTCGAAGATCTACCCAATTGGACTTTTTGTCCCAAGTAGTAACAAGGCACAGATCTTTATTCGACATTAAATTCTAAGTTATCACGTAATTAGGTTTTAATCATTTTTTTTTTAATTTTTATATTTAGCCTTAGGTACTTAATCCTATCCCTTGACCTTAATCCTACTGTAGTCGGTAGCGCACTTGTAGCACCTGGCGTTGCTTTGTTATAGGCGACGGTATCCACCTACTATCAAGTGGACCTTCAGCCTGTCCTGTCTGCTTACCTTAACATAAAAAAATAACTTAATCCTCGTTAAGCACATACCTAAACTGTTATTTGATATAAAAATATTTTTAAACAAGTAAAATTATGATGCTTAAATAATATCTAACCTCAAAAAGGTGAAAAAACGACATGGACAGATTAATAGAGCAAGTCTAATTATTTTGTTCCTTAGGGCGGCATAGCTTTGCTGGAAGGCGTAGAATCCGTGATGTCAGGGCTTACTATGCCATTCGTGTGCCTCTTGGAAATGATCGGACTTTTGTACGTGTACCGCAACCATGACTTCATCTCGGACATGAATGTCGCGACGGAAGACAACGCCTGCTCATCAAGAATTGCTATACAGTGGCAAATTATGCCCTTTATTATTCTAGTATGTTTTTTAGTTTGTTTCTTTAAAATTTTGATACCAACAAACTAACAAAACCATTTAAAATGCTTCTCGTCTTCCCAGGCATACCTAGTTGGTCCATTTTGCAACATCTCACCGTATGGGAATAAATTTGTGTTCACAGGGAGCCTTGGTTATCAAAATATGTGCGGTTATTCAAAGTGAGCTGCCCGCCCTGAGCTTGTATGTGGGGATAGCGCCGCTCGCGTGCACTGTGCTAGCACTGCCGCTGCGAGCCGCCCACAACGCTTTTGTGCTATTTGGACAGAAGAGGGCTCGCGCGCCTACCAGTAGGGTTCCACCTTCGGCAACATAGCCGCGACATACAGATGTTATATTTTCAACAAACACTCCATTTTAATAAAGGTTGGCCGTGCAATTTAACATTTTATTACTTTTATTAGAATAGCGACTTTTGTTTTCAATTTCAAGCTCTAAAATAGAGCGTAGACGTATTCGCCAACTTTCTTGTTTTGAATACTTTTGTACTTACTCCTACATGTGGTTCTGTTTAATAATGAAAACGTATTGTTCGAATCCCGATGAAATATGGATTACTAGCTGGTGCACGCGACTTCGTCCGCGTTCTGGGTGAAAGGTACCCTATGTCCTTTCTGGTGTCCCCAGACGTGTATGGAAAATTTCATGGTGATCGGTTCAGTAGTTTTTGCGTGAAAGAGTTACAAACATCCATACATCCATACAAACTTTCGCATTTATAATATTAGTATTGATTTAACTTAGAACTTCGAAACAAGTTGCCATGCAACGAAAAATTTATAACAGGGTTTCATCGAGAAGAGTATGCGTAATTTATAAAGGCTTTGATTGCGTAGGCCGTTTACTGTATTGAGATTTTGGCCCTATCTAATTTAATTTTTTTTTCTTTTTATTGAAAACATTTCTTTTCAAGTTTACTTACGTGTGAAAAGCGATTCCATCACGCTTTTTATTTTATTTAAACATAATAAGCGAGGCGTAGTTTGATTGCATTGGTGTGCTTGTAACAGTGTATACATGCCGAAGGCGTATTTTACCTTCTTTACTGTCCCCCGGCGTCCGCACGCGTCTTAGTTCTTTTTTTATCTGAGCCTCTACAACTGGTTTTAATATTTCGATAAATATATATTACGCAAACTAGATCACTAGTAATATTCTAAAATAAATAAAACACTCAATGCAAAGTAAAAAAGTTTATTCAAAAATACACAGCGAGTTGACTGGAACTAGTGGACATTTTGCGATGTGGACTAGTGGATCATTGGGATATTAGAGAATTATCCTTTTAATAATACTTTATGTTATGCTTTAAATTTGTCGTTATGTCAAATAATAATTACCAAACAAAACAACACGAATCCCATTACATCTCGTAGCCACCAGAATAAATTTTAATATTTAATCTATGACATTAAAAACAAAAGAACTATAAATTAATAATAGGAACCGTAGGTTCAGATACATCTAAATAATTATAATTAGTCTTGATAGTAAGTCTTACATTTTGCAATCCAAATTGCCAAATACTTAGAGCTCAATGAATACAAACGGTGAGAGAAAAAGTTAACAATATTGAGTATGACAATAATAAAAAAAGTGTGTGTGTCAGCTCCTCTGACGCACGACCGGAGTTTAGTCCTTACGAATGATTATAAAATACATAATAAAAATTATTATAAAAACATTTACCAAACGAATATCAGCGCCATCTCTGGTCGCAAGGATTGCGTAACATATTCTAGCTTCAGTGATATTGTGTAATAGAAACGTAACGCATACCGTGCGACAATTTTGATTTACTGAAATAAACTTTCATCGGGCTTATATAATGAAAATCGATTTTAAGGAGTAAAATCCAAAAATGATTCAAATAAAGACTACAATGATAGAAAACAATGGCGATTATGTAATCGACAATAAAAAAATTAAAGGAATATATTTTGAGTTGAGATGGCGATTATATAGATTTTGGTAGCATTGTTAATAATAATTAAAACTTTATATAAAACTGTAATCACAAAAATCACAAAATCCTTAAATTCTAATAATATGGAAAACAGTTGAAAAATATTTTAAAAATTACATCACTGCGATTACTGTTACAAAGTGACATCCTCCTATGTCCTCCATTGATTGATGAATAATTGCGTAGGTAGTTCTTATTTATATTGTAAATTTGATGGACGGTACGGAGTTCTTTGTAACGCGCAACGCTTTCCTGAGAAACAGCGTCTCTATTATTTATCAGCTGTATTTCCGTAGAGAATCTCATCCATTTCTTTAGAGGATAGCTGTAAAGAAAAAAATTAAATGTTTCAAAAAACTCTTTTATACACGTTAACAATTGCTGAAAATTCATATAATATTGTTTAGTAGACAACATTTCTAATGACTTGTGTTAACAATCTTGGCAAGTTTTATAATAAAATTATAAAAATATATAAAATATTTTAAATTATAGGTATACGTTAAGGGCCTCTTTCACCAACTACGAGTAAAGTGTTGATTAGTTACTTTTAGAAATAATTTTATGTTTTATTAAATTATCCAATCGGTTTGGTGCATCCTTCGATAGGCGATTTTTTTATATTATTTTCTTTTTAATGTTTGGGATTTTTACCATACAAACAAAGTTATATCAGCTAAATTATTCCCGGTGACAGGTGACTTGACGGTTATAATGACGGATGGTGAAGCCATCCTACTTGGCTTATATAGCCTACTTGATAGATTGTGAAAGAGGCCCAAGTGCCCAAGTGTAATAAGTATTAATTTAATTATAAATAATATTTTAAACTAAAAAATTTAAACTAATTTTAATATTTCTACTTTAAAGTTATATCGTCTGTTATTATCTGTTATGAATATTATAAATCTCTTAAATTTTGTAGGATAACCTATTTACGAGTATCAATGCAGTTGAAAATTCAAAAGTAACAATAGCTCTCTAAAATTTTTATGAAATTCTTAAAGAACCTTCTTTATGAACCTTAAACCATTAAAATATAGACGTCCCGATATTATCGAGATGTTTAAGTAATTAGTAATAAATCCGTATATTGGTAGATGCCATATTATAATGTCGGAATAACCAATTAGCATACTAACTAGGCCTGTTTTTTTGCATGCTAAGTTTAATATGATAAATATGAAATATTTAATAAAAACTCACATATCCAGATAACATCGGCTTATGTTTTCGGTAAATAGTTACGCCTTTATAGAGCAGTATAGCCACAGGTAAAATGAGCAAGCCTGCGATTAGGTATATATTCTGAAATAAAAGAGAAAATCATGATTTTAAAAGATAATCAAGTTAAAATTGTGCACAGTTATGTAATGGACATTGAAACTAGTGATTTTTTTTGATTACGATGGCGAATCGAATATGAACCGGACTTTTGTTTTAGTACATTTATTGTTACAGTAAATAAACGGTGACTTATTAGAGGTTCACAACTTTAAATTAAAATAAAACAAATGAAAATATAACTTTACGCCATTAATGTTTGATTAATCTGTTGGCGCAATCTGGATGTCCAATTTTCACACACTTTTCACAGAAATCCGATCTGGACGTTTCCTTCATTGATGTTGGATCCCAAGTGCTCATGCGTGCAGTCGCGGCATTGCATGGGTCTCATTTTGAAATGACTCTTGGATATTGGATGTTTTGTGCCAATAGTAGACTTGCGGCCTTAAAGGTTTTCTTTCTACGAACTGTGCAGTTAGTGGACGCAAAAGTTCAGCACGTTTTACGCCGTCCCTCGTCAAAACACTTGACATGATTGGCTGTTAATAGCCAAACACGTTAGGTACTCACTTCGCCTACTAAACTAAACAGGATTAAAACGAAACCATTGATCATTTCGACAAGGGCGTTATAAAACAATTTTCATACCATTGCCAAGTTCCAAGTTCACCAAGTTGATTATTACCAAGTTGAAATTGCGAAATGAATAACAAAATGACATAAATAAATAGGCTATAAATAAATTACTTACATTTAATGCACATTCTTTTTCCCAGGAGACTGTCAACAAGTTGCTATATAGCTTCTTAAAAGTTGAAATTGGACACATTTTTCCACAATTAGGTATATTGAGAACATAAGGCTCCTCAATCCCAGTGAAGTTGCGGTACGAAATTCTTATAAAGTCAGATTCAGATGAGTTATCTGAAATATTAAAATGGGTAATATTTTTATATTTGTCTAAAGAAACTCATACTTTTATACGTTATTCATAATGTACTAGCGTCCCGCACCCGACTTCCCGAACCTTCCCCGTTTATCCGTCTTTCCGTAAGTGTTAACATTTTTGAGTTTTTTGTTGCGCTTGCATGCCTTAAAAACATAACCAACTAATCTCTGTTCAACATATGCGGGAACTTTTAGTAAACAAAAACCGTTTAAAGCGGTAGAACGTGCAATTTTATATCTATCCTTTTCTATCAAGTGTAGTTACAATAACGGCAATCGCTATTCGTTCTCTTTCATAGCATATGTTCAAGGATACACCAACACCTGTTGGAGCTGTTAGTAACACTGCATGAACTGAGTGACCTGCGTTTTGATTTGTTTACATTTAATTTATCCTTATATTGAATCTTCTAGACATGAAATGTTGCCACTTTGTCAGGGACATAACCTTTCATCCCGTCATAGAGTACTCTTCCCATACCCATAAGACAGCAAGTTTGAAACAGAATAATTAACTTACCAGCCTTACCATTGACGACTTCGATAATAATTGCAGATGTATAGACAGGGCACTTATTATCAAATAGGTTTAAAGCATTAAGTACACTGCCAACAGTGTCGTCATGGGCGCTGTAAAGTGATATTGAAGTTGCTCCCTCTTTCTTTTTTGAAATATCTTCGATATGCTTAAAAATTTCTTTCAGTAGAGGACCAACTTTCAGTCTGGCAAGTAAAGGAGTTCCAGTTGAAACCGTAAAACTGAAAAAGATTTAAGCATTTGTAACAGTAAAATTAACAGAGCCCAATGAGTTAAGGTCGGCAGACAGGCAAACGGTTCACTCGATGGTAGTCCACTCACCATGCTGGATTTTTACCATGCTGGTTGTCTTCAGTGAAGGGCTGCCACTAAATACTTCTCAGAACCAAATCAGAGCAAATTCACCTTTGGAACAAAGTGTTTTAACACTTTTAAGGCAAGCACCCTAACCGGTATCCAGGCTAGTGGGCTATTGGGAACCTAGCCGCAATAACTATCGGCCTACCAGTAACAGAATAGAAAGGGATCGCTGAAGGTGGATGATCCAACTGTTGATTATCTGACACCCTTTACAATGCAAAAATAAAATTTCGGGTAGGTACTTAATGAGGCAGAGTGGTTTGGTATGACTCACTCCTATCCTGTTTCCATGACGGTCGCCAACCTTCGTAAAGAAATGGCACTTTAAGAAGAAATAAGTTTTAATAGAAAATGATTAAATTATTTCAATATCCCGCTATTTAGCATCAAATAATGTCAGTGCATGCACTGTAGCAAACTCACCTGTAGCATGCAGGTTTTTCCATAATATCAGGATAAATTGTCCTTGTCCAGTCTGGCAATGTAAAGTTGTACAACGATTCTATATATAAGGTATTATAGATGTATTCAATACCGGAAAAGTCTACTATATCGTTACCCGTGTAGTGCGTCAGAACCCTATAATTAATAAAATTAATCGACATTTAAAAAAGTTAGGTATTTTCACTTTTGATCAATCTACATTACAAAAAATCATGTTGAAGAAGTTAATTATCAAAACCACTTACGTCAAAAGCCATTGATATGCTTTCAATTTTTTCTTATATTCTTTTGAATTCAGCATTTTTTCTTTCTCCGTATCATAGACTGGGCATGGCTTCTTCATGGCCAATATTTCATCCTTCTGCTCTGGCACTGTATGAACTGGGATAGGTTGCCACATCAATTGAGGATCCCAAATAGAATCTCCGACAGGTGGAAACATTCCTTTATGATAACATGAAAACCATTACATGACATATGTAATACTGGCTGTTGCACGCGACTTGGTCCGCATAAGTTCATAAATAATATAGGCATCCCTATGGGTGTCCATAGGGATAGATACACCCAATGGAACATTTTACACAAACTTACTTCTTATAGATAAACATTAGAACTCGTACAAGTAATAAAATTAAAAAAAAAACTCACCAGCTAAATTTGCTTGAGCTGACATGAGTGTGCGATCAACATCTGTAGACTTTACATATATTTGAGAAGGATCAAATTTTAATGATAGTAAATGCTGAAACAATATATATTATGTATATGTATATAGTTGCAGCCGATGAGTGATTTTTATCTGCACAAAGTTGTTCTTAAAAGTGCCTCTACATTCTCGTCCTAGCCTAACTTCATGCTACTTTACAAATGGATCTATTATATGAGAGGCAAACCTCAAGTGAATTATCGGTCATTTGGTCTTGTTTAACATAGAAAAATATTAAAACAATTACATATATGACTCAAAACCTTTCACTGTTTGTGTCACAATGTCTTTGTTCAGCTTAGTAAACATTAACAAAGTTTTTGAGTCAAATTCATATGTGAAAGTATTTTAGATGTACTTACCGAATACCGCTGCCTTAACCATTGACCAAAATGGTATTGTTGCCTTTTGCCAATGTTGGTAAGTTGACCAAATTTAACTGGCCACAAGGACTCATTTCGCCAAGGATCCGTTGGATAAGGATGTACGGGGGTTCGATCGCCATGTCGATAAATAATGGCAGCATATTTAACATCGTTGGCACAAAAGATTATGGTTAGATTAAATAAAATTATTGTTACCAAAGGAAGCTTCATGGTTCATGGGATATTATTAGCTTATTCCAATTATGTAAGTAAATAAGATTTATTTTATTCTATTACTATTATAATACCTATGACCCTGCGACTTGAGTAGATCAGTGAGCACTCAGCACCATACCAGCATCAGTAGATAAAATGCTAAGATCAGCACTACCTATACCTAATTAAACTATAAGAAATAACAAAGAAATATGTACTTATGTGCATAATGATTAATGGTAAAATGATAAAAGAATTTGAATTTATTCACACGACACACAGACTATACATACCATATAACTTTATAATCTGTGATACATACAGTCATAGACACAATACAGTGATGCATGGTGATGCTAGTGACCACAGATTATAATATTAGTTACTAAGTGAGAAAGTGAGACGACATTATATCACGGTTATAAATCCTATCTTATTATGCTTAGATCTTTGAAATTACGCAACGGATACTAATGCGGTTTTCACTAATGGATAGAGTGGTTCTCGAGGAAGGTTTTATACTATATAATTTATAAAATTACGTAGGCGAAGTCGCGGGCAGCAGCTAGTATTATATACAAAAAATAGATATGTCTGAGTTAGTCTGTTTCCATTCTGTCATTCTGTTTCCTTCCATAGAGGTAAAATTCCAACAACTTATTTTACCTCTGTTGTTTCCTTGTCCTTCCCTCATCCTTCCCTATATGCATAGACACTTGTGAAACAACATAGTCTTTATAATCTGTGATATACACTACTCTCTGTTCGTCTATTACGAAGTATAATAGTGTCTATGCCTATGCTTTAGTTATTATTCTATGGCCTATATGAATGGAATGTCATGGGAATGTCAGCCAAAGAGGACACAGAACAAAATAATTACGCGCTATAGAACAAAAAACTCGCTACGCTCGCGATTCAACTCTAGAGTACTTCGCTTGTTCGTGATTTAAAGCTACGAGACATAAAAAACCTTTGCTCTCGTGTGAAACATACAACTGTTCACCTGTACCAGCGAGAAAAGCTAGGTAAGAAAATCAAGCAGGATATAGTTCGCACGGCGGATTAAGACCTCTCGGCAAAAGTAGAGGTTTGCCAGTTTTCAATTTTTAGGTTGGTTTTACGGGCGGAGGAGCGAGGGGGGCAGGAGCGCGTCGTCGCCGACACGTTATTGGTAGATTCAGTCGCTCTTCTCCTCCCGCACTTCTACCGCGCGTCTCGTGTCTCTTGAGTACTGTACTGTTGCGTGCAGATTGTTTTATCGTATTAAAAAAAATATGTGCATAAAAAAAACTTCTTCGACATCGCACGATGTTTTAATGGAAGGAATATCAACACTGCCTGTAATGTTAAGTTAGTAAGGTGCAAAAAATACGAAATAAAAAAAAAAATTGCATTTCCCTTAGCAATTTTGTGCGCAATAGTACACATGCGCCGATTGCACCCACTAGTTTCGCCTGCTAACCTTTAATATAACGCGCGACCTATAATTTTGAACAATACCTATGTTTATTTTAATAATAGTCAAAAAACTCTCAAAAACATGACTAAATCAACAATATTAAAAGTTGAAAGTAAAACTGAAATGGTCGTATTATTTTTCAACCATTTCGGTCGGAGATAGACAACTATCTTCATCGCTGGACTTACTAATTTTCCTTTATATTTATCAAAACAGTTTAATCGACCTAATGTTAAAAAGAAAAGTTTGATTTCCGACATTTTGTTTTATAAGTTTATATTTCCGAAAGCATGTTGCGTTGGGAAATTGCACTGGTTGAGATTTTTATGAAAATTAATGTTTACTTTATTTATTTTAAATATTACGATTAAAAAATAACCATATAATTTACAAACCTAAATATTAATAAATAAAAAGAAAATGTTATTTTCTGTGAGTTAAACAAGAGTTAAATCACTAGGCCAATATGAATTTCTGAGCGGACCAATTCTTTTTAAAAAGTAGTAAGTGATATTAATGTTTACTGTTTTATTTTAAATATTACGATTTAAAAATAGCAATATTACAATTTACAAACTTGATTTTCAAGAAATAAAAACAAAATTTTATTCCTGTGAGTCACCTTTTTTTTCGCCGAATGCAGCAAAAATCGATTTTGCTGCGAGTTTTTGGCACCAAAGCACCCTTTTCGTGCTGGAGAGGTGAAAAGCAATTTATAATCAATTAATAATCATTATAAACAAAAAAACATAGCCACTAAAAAAGTTTTTTAAAATTAATATATCACTGAAAGTGTATGCGAAATTTCATGATGAATGTGAAAAGGTAACAGACAGACAGAGATAATTATATGTATCGTAACTATGTTAATATGGACTATGAATTTAGGATATGGGATTATTTAGTTAAAATACAAGTTACATTTATTCACATGCATTTATTTTTATTTTTAGGCACAAAAAATACCTGACTAAAGAAATCACAACATTTATAAGTAGTAATTAAGTTAAGTAACATAATATTTAAGTAACCAATAAAATTAGTCAATACTAAATCTTTAGTGTAGGTATGTATGTATGTATGGTTCTCCATAACTCTTAAACGAATTAACTGATTTTCATGAAACTTCTTTTCATACAATGCTTGGTTGGAATAGTGCAGTCTGCCAATCGTGATATACCTTGTAAAAACGAGCTTCTGATGAGGAACTACGGAAGCCCGGATCTACAGGGTAGATCACAAATGTGCCTCTTCTCTCTTCAAATTCAGGAATCTTGCAAATTAGGTGCAATTTTCGGTAGATTCAATCTCTGAAGTTTTCTTTTTGCTTTCAACATTTCCAGGTTTTCACAAATTTATTTTCTTTCAAAACCTTTAACTTGAAAATAGTACCTACTTGTTAAAAAGTAAAAACTATTCAAATATCCACACTTTTTAAAAATATTATTAGAAATAAAAATAGTAGTGGTATAGTATTAGGTAATAGGTTTAATAGGTACCTAAGTTTTGTTTACTTATCATGGCATTTGTAGGTATTTTACTATAATTATCTGAAATGTTTGTAACCCATATATATACTGATCATAATTATAATTATTACTCGTCGGAAATATCTTGAGGACTCGAAAGAATGCGTCACTACACGCTACAGTCGGGAACAAAAGTGTTTAAAAAAATAACGAAAATAAAATGTTTTAATCTAAATAAAAACAAAACAGCCAACTAAAACTAAATTTCTAAGTAACAATAACAGAAAACAGAATCGAGGGTAAGAATACAGAATACGGAATGCGGAAAATGCGCTAGCGTTGACGACGGTACTTACCTACTGACGGGGCGGAGATGCGACGCGGGAGGGACGAGGCGCATTCTTTCGAGTCATCTAGATTTTTAGAATGCATTACTATTTAGCTATTTAGCAATATGATTTCAAGTATCGTATTAACTTAATTAAGTTAAGTAACATAATATAAGTACTTAATACCTATAAACTAAAATTAATAAATAAAAGTAGCCAATTCAGTACATACATTTTTTTTCATACAAGTGCTTGGTTGGAATAGTGCAGTCTGCCAATCGTGATATACCTTGTAAAAACGAGCTTCCGATGAGGAACTACGGAAGCCCGGATCTACAGGGTAGATCACAAATGTGAATCTTCCAAACAGTAATTCAATCTCTTGAAGTTTTCTTTTTGTTTTCAACATTTTCAGGTTTTCGCAAATTAATTTTCTTCTAGAGCCTGTAACTTGAAAACAGTAGGTACTTCTTTAAAAAATAGATATAACTATCCTATCAGAGGGCCTAGTGCGAGTTTTACTCTATCAAACTCATCGAACGCGTAAACGTCAATTTGTATGGGACTGATACAAATGATATTCCCATACAAATTGACATTTGTATGAGTTTGATAGAGTAAAACTCGCACTAGGCCCTCTGATAGGATAGTTATATCTATTTTTTAAACAAGTTTTTTTAACAAAAGTTATCAACATCGATGGCGATGGTTATCGACACCACATCGATTTAAGAGAAAACAATAATGGATCTTCAAAAAAATATTTATTTTCAACATATTACATACTATTTTTATTTATATTTTTCGAATTTAAGTATTAAGAATCGCAGAGCTAAAAAGGACGAGAAGCTTATTCTAAGCTAGGTAGGTAATAAATAAGTTACACTTACTTCGATATCTTGAAGTGGGTTGCCCATTTCAATTCGAGACAAAGGAACTAATTTTATTGATTACCTATGATAATTAATTACACAGAGTTAAAAGTGTGAATATTCAAAATTTTACTTTACATTTGCTTGCCTTCACAAAGCATAAAAGAAATTTATCACTGAATAAAATGAAAAAAATTGGGATTTAAAATTTTAAAGACTCAAGTGCATCAGTGCACTACGCAAACCTAGGCTACCTAGGCAATGCTCTTTGTCTGGGATAAAATCAATACCTACAGTGTTGCCCACAGTTGAGCAAGATATTATTCGATACTACCCATTTTAAATAAATAAATACATATACCTAAATAATCCCCCTTTTAAATCGATAGTATCAGCAAGTATTGTTAGAGATTTAATTCACATAATATTATCTAACTAAAGAAAGCCAAGGCGACGCATACTGAGTTTTACGCATGGGAGGCCATAGAAGGATTAAGGATAAGGAAGAGATGGGGTAATGGGTTCCAGATCCCTAACTCACTCATCGAAACACGACAACACATATGCTGTTATTTTAATGTTGCAATTGCAGAATGTTATGAAAATGTACTATTGGCATATTTAAATTATCACAAATGGCATAAAATATTTTTTATCTAGAAAGTTGTATGAGAACTTTAATGATGTAATTATAGTATGTCTAAGTTTACTTAGAGAGTGAGAGTGTTAAAACACAAATTAGGTATAATAAAATTAGTCTGCAGGAACCCTGTTATGGTCAATTACCAGAACTAGTTCAAAATCAAAATATTTCAAACTGCAACACTGGATCAATACAAATTTTCAGTGTTTCTATCTTGTCTGTGAAAATATATTCACTTTCAATGTGAATGCAAATCAATGCAAATTGCATCCATAGAGTAACTGATTGCATCTGCGCAATTCAGGTGTTATCTTAGATATATTATTATTGCTTATGTAGGTATAGATTTAACGTATTGTAGTCCTTCTTGTATGTGACCATAAAGCAGTCATAGTCTGTCCCATATTTAATGTTGGAATTGTTGAGAAGATTTGTCAAACAGAATTTTCGAAACTAGCCGGCGAGTGCTGCCCGCGAATTCGTCCGCGTTGAAATACAAATATATATTATGTATATGTATAATGTAATCTAATCTAATAAACGAAGAAGGTAGTGTAAATTATGATTTTAAAACGGATTCGAATGTCTTGTATATACGTACCAAGTAAATAATAATAATAATTAATGCTATATTTACATAATATTATGTAGTTATTATAGTTATTATTACATGTGACATTTGATTTTACTCCCATAATTTTTCATACCTCGGGCATGCTTATCTATGAAATCGATTCTTAAGGAGTAAACTCCAATTAGTATTTATTTATTTTCTTAACCCAAGGAACATAATATACTCTCTAGCGAGATGTAACCTAATATTTATTGGTAGTAGCAGGCACAAACTAAATAGTAGATACTAACGTATGTAGCAGGTAGTAGTTTGTCAAGTTTTATTCGTATCACTGACTCTATGTGTAGTCTTCTGGGGTAATTGGTCTGTGGTCACTACGTTTTATTTCAGTCCGTAGAGGGAGAATAGTCTATTCTCCCTCTACGTTTCAGTCATTTCCATAGACACTATTATACTACGAAGCTACGAAGATAGTGTCCATGCAATGAAGTAAAATAGTGTCTATGCTAATTTCATTCCTATGTTTCATTCAAACAACCATAACGACATTCAACATTGATAATGACAGTATTGTGACATCTGAGTCCATAGACATACGAAGTATACTATGTTTATGTCTGAGTCTGAGATTGTGACCTACATTGACAATGACAAGGCAAAAGTGTCTTGTCTTGTCTTCCTTTCCAGAGTTGCCAACTTAGGCGATTTTTCGCCACTTAGGCTACTAGGGAAGAGAATCGGCGACGAATAAATATTAAAGGCGACTGGTCGCCTTTTAGGCTGCTTCAGTCAATTAGTAAGTAGGTAGTCAAATTAGTGCAAGCTTATAAAAAGGATTTCTACGAAAAATTAACGTCTGTGCAAATATAAAAATTCTGCTGCATCAACTTTAAACCAAGCAACCACATAATGGTTTTTACATCTATGCTGGCAGAAAAATTTACTCTACCCGCAGAGCTGGTGCTAGTACTAGCACAGCAGCAGCTACAACAGATACCACTGATGATGTTGACGGCGAGAATCTTGTAAATGCCTTTATATTGCTAACAGCAGACGAATCTGCCTAATCTTGTATTTAGCTACTGATGTTTTTTTTATAAAGTTTAAATAAATAAATTGACAACATTACTTTTTATTTTATTTGTGTTGCTATATTTTAGGTTTACCTCAGTAGAATTTCGGCTATATTAAGCTACTTAAAGCTGTGAAAAACGGCGACGCCAAGCCTAGAGTTGTTGGCAACACTGTACCTTTCCTTCACTCACATTACTCAATCACCAATCATTTACCATTATTACTCACTCACTCACAAATAGGAAAGAGGTTAAGATACTTTCGTATCGTTTAATTCGAAAGTCGTACTCGTAAACTACTCGTAAACCGAATAAAATGGTCTAGTTAGTTTTATTCATAGCAAGAAATAAATAAAATTAATTTGGTGTTTGTAATATGTAATATTTTTTTAAAAGTTTCATGTATTTAAGCTGAGATATGTCCTTTTACTAGAGTTATGTACTATTTCCGTAAAATTTAATGTTCTTTTGTTGACTACAGACAGTGGGTAAGTGACTAATTATCTGATTAGTAATTTATTTAATGTTTTATCAAAAATTTATTTCGACTGTTGTTTCAATTGAAAATATCTAAACCAAATTTTAGATTATTATTTTAATCTTTTTATCAAACTGATAACGACATTGTTATAATATGTAGGTAAGTAAGTACCTGCTCCGTTGTGTAATCATAATTTTTGTACTATATTATGTTCGTTAGCTAATGTTAAGTGATTCATTGGGAATATTTACTTGTCGAAACTGCACATTGTTCTAACAAGTAAACAACTCTTAAATATTCTTACATGAGATATAATTCCATTCTATTGTAGATTAAAATGAGCAATAAAAATTTACCAAATATTACTAGAAATACTAGAATTTCTATTTAAAAAAATTAAAAAAAAACTTTTTATTGTTTCAGATAAATATGATTTTAACCATTCTCTCATTTTTTGCTTGGTGTGGCATTAGCCCCATACCATACCTTGCAAATTTTATTGGCGTTACAGAAGCAGCTATCAATTTGCTCACATCAATTCTGTTAGGTTACCCATTAGCATTAATCTATCACAAGCATGTGAGACCTCAAGAGCGATACCTCCGGCATCTGTTTTTCCTATTAACTGGTTTGGAAATGGCTTACTTTAACTTTGGCCTCGCCTTCTACCACAACATGATTCCAGTCTTAGTTATGTATGCGACAAATCAGTTTATCAAACCTGGGAAAATACATGCCCTGTTTACATTTGTCTTCAATATGGGATACCTGTTAGTTGGATATTCTATGACTGAGTCTGAGGAGTATGATATAACGTGGACTATGCCGCATTGTGTCTTGACTCTCAAGCTGATTGCTTTGTCGTTTGATCTCTGGGATGGCCAGAAGATTAACAAAGGAAAGCAGGCAGAACTATCGGAGAATAATAAGAAAACAGCAATAAACACTTCACCAGCAATCCTTGAGTTACTTGCCTTTATTTACTTCCCTGGCGGTTTCCTTGTGGGTCCTCTGTTTTCATTTAAACGGTATTCAGATTATGTAAATGATAAATACCCATTGGAAGATGCAGCCACTTATTCTAAACAAGCATTTGACAGACTAAAACAAGGAATGCTGTATTTACTTGCTTATCAAATTGGAGGTATGTATAATCTAATACATTTTCTTTTTTTTTACTTTTTTCAAGTTTAGTTTAATAATAATAAGCTGAAATCTAGTTAAAGCCGAGAAAAACTTACCAAGTACATAGACTTGGCTCACGAGGTGACTGTCTTGTGTGATGACGATTTGCCAATTATCATCCCAGTAGTCGTCTGCGAACGGTCTTATAGCACATGTGCCTTGTACCAACATTTCAAGAGGGTCTTGTTAGATGTCTGGTCTGGGTCAAGGGATAGATAGAGAAGGCAGTACTTCTTGACACACACATATTGTCAGGAGATTCATCACTCTGCAGCCCTAACCACCGGTAACTTGCGCCTTTACCAACTACTAGCGGAAATTTAATTAATTTTTTTTATTATAATAATAATAATTTGTATTATAACAATAATCAATAACAAGATGGTCAAGGTTCTGTGGATGAGGACCAAAAAATGCTCCTCGGGTCAGGATTTTCCATCAATTTGCCTGACTAACAGACTGGTTTTGCTTTTTTTAAAGAGTATGTTTGTATTAATGTAAACATTATTTTATTATGTTAATGTGCTTGAGTTTGTTAAAGAAAAATTTTACTTTTGTTTTCAGTGACTATATGCGATGTGAAATACATGCTCACTGATGAATTCTGGGAGAAGTCGATTTTGTATCGGCATTTTTACTGCGGATTTTGGGCTCATTTTGCTCTACTGAAATATATTTCCTGCTGGTTGCTCACTGAAGGTAATTATATTATACAATTGCGTTTACATCACATGTGTTTTGTGCATTACAAATAATGTCTAATATGTAATCCTGTACAGATGAATGAACACTAATTATATCCGTAGAATTTCAGAGTAATAACAACTGTTATGACGGTTATACAGTACAGAATAAATTATACTCTCATTAGTTGCAGATTTTTTTATATGGACATTATATCTACATTTAGTCTTTTTTTTTAATTTGATGTCTTCAAACTAAGCCTTGAATCTACAAAATAAAGTAATAGATAAAAAAAAAATAAAAAAAAATAGCCTTTATTTCCTACTACAGTTTTAACTTATCTTACTACAATTGAACTTAAAATTTTAACTTAACTTATTAAAATTTACTTCACTTTGAATTCCAACTTTACTTATACTTAACTTTACTTATTCTATCGTGGGTAGATATATATTTTTAATATTTATAATTTTAAACAATATTATTTTTTGTACTTATTTCCCTTTTTTTTTGTATTTTTTGTACCTTGCCTTATGTTCCTTTTGCTGTTTTTATGTTGTTTTCCTTGTGGTTGCTTTCTTCAATATTTATCAAGCAGAAGCGTCCATCACCAAAGGGCATTCGGCGTTTAACGCATATTTATACGTTAATATCGAATTTGTGAAGCACATAACATTTTTCCAGTAAATTCACAGCTTATTTTATATATTTATCATTATTTCACTTCGATTCACAAGCTTTAATATTTTAAAAACACTATTATACAGCAGACCCGATGTTAACACGAGCACAGGCGCGCCCTCTCTCCCTATAAAACCTAAGAAAGGTCATATAAATCTGTATAATGTATAGAGAAAAATGAATGTACTATTACTATTTAACACAGTTAAAGCCAATTTGATCATATACACTGCATATGATTAAATATGATTTCCTGATTTTTGATTGGCTCACGCGACTTTGCCACATGGAGGGAAAGTTCTTTAAATACCGTGGACAGAAAGTTTTAATGAAAGACGACTTAATTTTTATTTCAATAAAAATACGAACTGCATTCAAAGAATTTTAATGCAAGCGCCATAACAACTCATCCAATGTCAAAATATAATCTGAATATAATGAAGATTTTATCTTATAAATCATCTGTGTGGAAATGATTGCTAAAATACAAGAACCACTACAATGCTAAATCTTTTCACCTGATTTGTTAAGATTGTTAACATCCTTATTAATTAATGAATTAATATTACTTATTGCCTTTTTTTGAACACATATTATGTTTAAAGCAGACAAGAAAAGTGCTTGTCTATCTGTTTCGATTACAAATTCCATTCATTTCAAAATTCGCTTAAGGCTTAGATTTGAAATAGGTATTGATTACTGATTGACATAATTTGTCATCGCTAATAAAGATAGCAATAGAATATGTCACTTAGAATTTTCAAAGGAAAACAGACCTTATCATTCTACAACATACAAAGAATGTTCAATCTTAGGGTGATAAAACAGTTTATTTGTAGAGTTTACATTCTCATTTCAATACTTATTTATTCTAATGAGTGTAATCGATTGTCTGTTTTAGTTTAATAATTGTATTCAAATGGAATTGGATCAATGAATAATTACTATGTTGAAAGTGTACTGTATAAACATTCAGTCCGGATATAAATTAAGTATGTACCTACTTGAATTAGCATAGCCCATAATACCTGGCAAATTTATTCTTTAATAAATGATTTTCATTGCTAAGGTGACTGAGGACCCAATATAAATTACATAAAATAGTTAATATTTGCAATCACTGCTGAGGGAATCTAGAGGGGCTCATTCAACTACGAGTATTTATAATGTACCAGTGATGGGTCATCAAAGTAACTAATAACAACCTTTTTTCCAGCGTCGTGCATCAGATTTGGACTGTCGTACAACGGAAAGAAAGACGACGCGGTGAACCAATGGGACGGTTGCAGCAACATCAAGCTGATGAGGTTCGAGACGGCCACCAAGTTCCAACACTACATAGACAGCTTCAACTGCAACACCAACTACTTCGCGGCCGAATACATCTACAAGCGACTCAAGTTCCTCGGGAACCGCAACCTCAGCCAACTGCTCACCCTCGCCTTCCTGGCTCTTTGGCACGGCATCCGCTCCGGCTACTACGCCACCTTCTTCAACGAGTTCCTCATCATTCTCATGGAGAAGGACTTGGAGAGCATCCTCAGTAGGACTACGTGGTACGAGCCCATGTGGTCCAACCCGGCGATCAAACCGCTGCTCTACCTCCTCTTGAAGGTGTACACCATCGTTTTCATGGGATGGAGCTTAGTGCCCTTTGATTTGAAAATATTCTCCAAGTGGTGGATGGTCTATTACAGTCTGGGATTCTCAGGGTACATCATATTCTTGCCGTGGACTTTCCTTTACAAACGTTACGTTCTCAAGTTACTGAAACCTCACTTTAAAACACAATAAATTGTTGCATTCTACAGTTTCAGTCAATTAAGCCACAAGTGTTTGTTCATATACAAACACTTATATCATGTTTCTCTCCATTGATGCATTCTATAATAACACAAATTGTTGTAAGACTGGTGTGCAATTCTTCCAATTTTTGATAATTTTTCTTCTAAGTCCCTATAATATAAGTTAGATATTGACTGCATGATAATTAGTTTCTTTTGCCATTTCTTATTATATTATATCCCTTCATGAGCGGCGCGGGCTGCTGCCGCGAATGAGGCGAATCCTGAGAGACGACTAACTTTTGAAATGACGACATGTATGGCTCGCTTGCGCAGTATGTCCCGTCTCGTTCACTCCTACACAGAGGAGACGTGGGACACGGGGTATCGACCGGCGGTACCGGATGAATACGCCTAAAATATTAATTACCGTGTTACAGTTTAAATTTTCTTATAATACAAATTCTTGTATAAAACAAAGTCCCCCGCCGCGTCTGTCTGTCTGTCTTTTTTAGTTAAATAGAATAATTTTCGGACCTTGCAAGAAATATTCATCAAAAACTAGGTTGAGGATTTTGATATCCATTTCAGTATTAAACAATACTGTTTATCGAGATGATGTCAATTATTGTCTATAAAAATGTGTAAAAACTTTTTTAAGTACTTAAAGTAAATGTTCTTAGTTAACAAAACGTAATTAAGTAATACTTATTCTACCTGCAGATAAATTACGTCAATATATTATACATTTTCTAATTAAGGTTATAAGAAATTTAAATTCTTGCTAGATACATACTTACTTCGTCTGTCTCAAATCTGTCCTCTAATTGCGACATTTAGACTATAAATGTAGTTCAATACAGAATAAAAATAACTTTTTTCTATGATAATATTTGCACATAGAAATTACATTTAAAATTATTGCTATAAGTAGAATTACTTGTTCCATTGATATTTCTATTTGATTTTTCCACTATATAAAGGGGATTTTTACTATATTTTTAAATTTAAAAATATTATAAGTATGTAGGTAAACATTTACAATTATTTTCCTTAAATAATTTTTTTAAATATTTTAATGTGATATTCGTTATAAGTATATAATTCACGTTCTCTGTCATCATAACATTAAAAGGTCACTATTATTTTTTCGACTTTTGCAGTTGAACTTAATTAATGGTTTTCGTTTATTTTATTTTACATTTCGACTTATTTTCCTTTTATGTATTGATGAGAGAAGAGCCAAGCCAAGTTATTATTAAGGCCTAATAGTCGTAAGGAATTATTGTTTCAAATCATTATATAGATGAATAAAGGGATGAATATGTAAATAATTGTTTTATTTCTGACCAAAAAGTTTTTAAAATAATCTTTCATGGAAGTAAAGGCCTCCCATTAAGGTGGTTCGATTTTCATACTAATAAAGTAGACCAAATATGAACAAACAGAGCAAAAATTTTAAACTGAAATGACATCCTACGGCATTTAATTTATTCCCTGGTTACGCCCAATTATATTTTCTCAAAGAAAACAATAGATAAATAGCTTAAATGAGACCGTAATTTTAGTTCATTTTTGTCAATGTGTGAGTGAACACCGATAGTGTCGCACGCTTCGCAACAGCATTTCGCTGCCGCCCACTGTCAGAGCGAGATGGTGTATTGCACTATTCCGCTTCAACTATCACTGACTTGTATTATAAGCACTGGGACATTCTGTTGTCAAATTATTTTTGTCTATTTGAAAAACGCAATTTCGGCGCTGTAGGCTATGGAGCGTAAGTAGGAAATAAAACTACATAGTGATGTCGGCATACTATTATACTTATTAAAATTAGTTCTCCGCTAAATTATCTGTAATTTGTATGGGAGAGCCAGTCCAGTGGTTATATTACAGTACAGGTCAGTGTCGACTATTCATTTAGTGCTTTCAGCGGCATTCTACCGTTGGGTTAGAATGTCGCTGGGTGCTTTCGACGAATGGACACCAGCTGTGTTGCTAAATGCAAAAATTTTAGTAATAAGGGCAAATACATTGCAACAAAATCCGTTTCTCGTTATCTTTCGTATATTGTAAATAATCTTTTTATGTCTTTTCAATCAAATTAGTCATTCAGAAATATCACAGACACAAAATTAATAATTTTCAAATTGTTTTGGCTGTAGTTCGATATTTGTATCTATTTATTTAGGTATATAATTATTAATGATAATTGTTGCAACAACCTCGGGGTGTAATACATTTTTATTTTCCAAATAGAAATACCTACAATCAAGTTGCAACAAATATTTTAGCAAACTATGTTTAGGGAAAAGTATTTATAGATAGGGCAATATTATCAGATCAGTTTTGATTTGAATTATTTGGTTGGTTTTAGTTTTGACTTTTGACTTCGGCTCAGGATACTATTCTTTTTGTCATCTTTAATATTTTATATATTTTTATTAATATTTTTATGCACATAAATTAAATTTTCATAAGTAGGTATACTGACATGTAACAGTTAAAATCTTTATTTTTTTAAACTTTTCTCTGAGGGAAGACTGCGGATCTAGAATGGGTAAAAATCTCACATAAACTTTTGCCGTATTTGCATTGCACGCGGCAAGATTTTTCCGAGGGGAAAAATTGGTCATTGGGTAAAATAATTACATTTTTGAACAATAAGTAATATACTATATATAAAATAATGTATTTTTGAAGTGAAACTTCTTTACGCACGCTTGACTTGGGGAGTAAGCTGGCGAACGCGTGACGTAAGCGTTACGAAAAGTGTGATCGGGCAAGGCGAACGGAAGTTATGTGGGGGATATAAGCAAGAGACAGCAGTGCGCGCGCACATTTTCTTTCTCTCTTCCTCTAATAATAATTAATTATTATATACACATATACATAAATTAATATATGTATATGTGTATACATGTATATATTGTACACACATATATATATATATACATACAGATGGAGCGAAAGAAGTTTCACTTCAGTCGTGTGGTCATAAGCACACTCGTTTGTTTGAAGTGAAACTTCTTTACGCACGCTTGACTTGGGGAGTAAGCTGGCGAACGCGTGACGTAAGCGTTACGAAAAGTGTGATCGGGCAAGGCGAACGGAAGTTATTTTTCGTAATTCTATTTCGTTTTGAACAATTTTATGAATTAATATTTTGTTCAATACATTCAATATTCTACGTTTATTATAATATATACATGTGTATACATGTATATATTGTACACACATATATATATATATATACATACAGATGGAGCGAAAGAAGTTTCACTTCAGTCGTGTGGTCATAAGCACACTCGTTTTTTTTTTGATGTCCTGTATCTGTATCCTTGTACAAAACAATGTAAATTAAAAATGGATTTTGTATAGCTGTTTTTTTATTATTATTTTGATGTCGTAAATATGGCTTGTCAGAAGTACGTAACCTACCACACTTTACAATATACGTAAGTATTATATCACTGCATTTTGCGCGGGAAATGTAGGTATTATACAGTATGTGCGCAGTGCGCTAAGTCTCGCTTTCGCGGCGGCGCGGCCCGCTGCCGATCGTCAGCTTTAGGTTCAGCTATGAGCTACTCAGCGGTAGGTACTTATATACAACGCTGCATTGCGCGAGTAACGGGGCCCTGTATTTGCGACGACCGACGAAGACCGCGTGCTACAGCTATCTGAAGATTTGTGTTTTTGTTTGTAACTAGCTGTTGCACGCGACTTCGTCCGCGTAACTATATAAAAAGCCTATGTTATTCGTTGATAATATAGCTTTCTATAGGTGAAAGAATCGGTCTAGTCGTTTTTGAGTTCATTTATTACGACTATACGGTACGGGAGGTGTCCCGTACCCCAATGACGCCTACATCGACCACGCAAATTTTTTCTAAAAATTATACAAACAAACAAACAAATCTTTCCTCTTTATAATATTAGTATAAAGATAAATATACTTATATATCCTATGTTACTCGCTGATAATGTAGCTTTCTATAGGTGACAAAATTTTAAAACAAAAATACAATTTTTTATAATCTCTATCTTTATAATACAACTAGCTGGTGCTCGCGACTTCGTCCGCGTGGAATAGTTATTTTGGGAATCATTTGGGTATCTCGAACGGTTTTCGCAGCGCACGCAACGGAAGCCGTCAAAAATGAATAATTTTCCCCGTTATTTCCACATTTTCGACTGTTTCTTCGCTCCTATTAGTCGCAACGTGATGTTATATAGCCTAAAGCCTTCCTCGATAAATGATCTATCCAACACGAAAAGAATTTTTCAATTCGAACCAGTAGTTCCTGAGATTAGCACGTTCAAACAAACAAACAAACAAACTCTTCAGCTTTATAATATTATCTCCTGTACCATATTATGTCCTTTGCGGTATCCCTGACAACGTATTTAAAAATTCATGATGATCGTTTGAGTAGGCGTAAAAAGGTAACAAACAGACAGTTACTTTCATATTTATAGAACAGAATAGAATAAGATTTTATTTTTAGCAAAGTATACATTTTAATATATTCATAAGTCATATATATAGAAAGATACAACACAAATGTCGTACTCCACACTCCAACTCAACATATAATGCAGGTTACACACTTACTAAACAAAACGTAATAATTATATATACATAAAAGCTCCAAAAACAAAAAAAAAATTCATAAATAAAAAGGTTAAAACCAAAATAAAACATATAAAAAAACACTCATATTATACCTATAAATCAAAAATAAAATGTAATAAGAATAAAAATGTCTACAAGAAATAAAAATATATTCAGAAGGCACTGGTGTCGTTCGCAGTTGCTTCTCGCTTTTTGGTGTTCGAATATGAGTATGAATGTTTTATAATTATAAAGTAAAAAATAAAATGAAAAAAAAAAAAAGTTAGAAAGGACTAGGGGCTGGAACCGACGTTCCTTTATTGCGAGCCGAGAGTCAACTCGTCAGGTCTAACACGCGTCTTAGCTTACCGACGAAATTGGCAAACACTATGTTCGTTGACATTAGTGTTTAAATGTATGCGTGAGTAACACCGCGAGGATAGCGATATTGTCTTTACGAACTTAAAGCAATTTAAAACTAATATATACTTGAAATATACTACAATGCATTACTAATATTACACTATTGGCGCAAACCCTAATTTAATTAAATAATATGCTCATTTTCATTCAAAAAAAAATTAAAACTATCAATTTAAGACATTAGCGCCATCTATCCGCGCTGCAGTTGTTTCGGAGCGCAAGAAACCACCTTAATAATGTAGCATCCTCTTTGTAGTTACTCTATTTAATTATAGTTTGGATTTTACTATTAATCTTAACGAATTCTTATGTACTTTTATTCCACTTTATAATTTAAAATTAAATATCAGGCGAACTCAATTTATTTTTAATTATTATAAAAGAACATCACACATATCTAATATAATAAAGAGAGTAGGTATGTAAAACAGATGTTCAACATTTCAACGATAAGGGAGATAGATACCTACTATTACATATTCGAATTAAATTCATGTTAAATTTTATACTATTTGCGCCAATTTGAGCTGTAGCTTGGTGCAGGTGACAGTTGCCAGTATGACGTTGACATCTGTCAGTACCATGTGACGTTATGCAATTTATTTTTATCGCTAACGATACTCGTCGCATAAATCTCGTTGTCTATAAAAATTAATTTAAAAAGATTTTTTAAATTTAATTTAAAATTTAAAATTTAATTTAAAAAGTATCAGTAAATGCTACGCCATCTGTTAGCCCCATAACAAACTATTGACAAAGTTAAGCTTATTTGATACAAGAAGTACGTTCTGATTCGGGCAGATGGCGTTTATTTCATACAATTAAACGTCAAATTTCAAAACTGCAGTAATAATCAAAGGGATTTTCCCAGACAACTATTCTACTATTAAACCTATTATATATTTTGAAAATGGGATGAAATGTTGTGTATGCAAAGATGTGTATGAAACGTAAGTTTGATTGGTTGTTCTTGGTTCACAATAAGCTAACTTACTCAATAGTTTGTTAAGATGTTAATAGATGGCGCAGATTTTTTTGTGAAGCTAAGTTTTCAGTATTTCTGACGTGCAGTCGTTACATAGTGCGGGCGGCTCCTTGCACTTGGATCAAGATGCGTGTGGCCCGTAGCAAATTCTATCAAGAGACCCTTGGTTTGTATTAGGATATCCAGTTTAAGGGATTATGTGGATTTTAAATATAAAAATAAAGCATATTTGCTCTAATAAGTATTGTATAATTATTATATTATATATAATATATATATATATATATATAATTATTATATAATATTATTTAAACTTTTAAGTACACAAAAAAATAACATTTGAACAATATTTTCTGAAACGTTCATTTCAAAATATTGAAAATTTAGCTGTTGAGGTAGGTACGCTCATACACTGGGCCACCGATGCGCGCGGCGCGACCCGTAGCAATTGCTACGGGTATTGTAGCCGTAGTAAACTACGACTGATATTTTTTTTTAACTAAACACAAGTTATAATAGTAGCATATAATTTTATTATAATATTTTAATATTTAAGCTGGGACTCAAAGTAACTTAGTTCTTTACATCGCATTTTTTGAACATGCTTTTTCCAGCGACTTCGTCCGCGTTAAAAAAGGAGAATATAATGAGTAGAGTAATATATTGTAGGAGAGCTTGGGTAATGACTGTAGAGCGCAGTCACCTCTGCTTAGTATTACAGCTGTATGTAATACGTACTTCAGCTGAAGTATTGCAAATAAATAGCAAAATTTAAATGTGCAGTTGAAAAAAATATATGTTTGTGCTGCGTAAAATAAGGGAAGTTATATGAAGTGAAGTTATATGTAGGCGGCTTGGGAACTAACACCTGTAACCAATCCCAGAACCCTACTACTTATTGATCGAAAACGCCCAGAGACGAATTCTCGTGCTACGACATCGTCAGACAAATTAAATAAATTTTCTTATCCATTTCGCATTTAATGTTTACATTCAAATGTTACCTTATACATTTGGAATGTATAAATACTGCGTTTTAGGTATATTATTATATAAATAAAAAATAGAATCAACTATTACTTACTGATTTATTCTATTTTTTATTAATATCTATTATAAATGCCAAAGAATGTATGTTTGTTTGTTACTCAATCACAAAAATGGCTGAACGGATTCGGATGTAATTTGGCACACCACGGATTTATGACCTGGATTAATATAGATATAGGATAATTTTTATTCTGGAATAATGTTAGGTTCCTTAAGGATCATCTAAAACCATTAAACAATTCGGCGCCTCTGTCGTCAACAGTGGCGGCGCCACCGTCGTTAGAGTGATTAAGGTTTCAGGTGTTTCATTGATTGATAAATTAATTATTATAATAACGAATTGGATTTTTGGAACTTATTGAATTTTAGATGTAAGGTCTAAAATATTTCAATATGTGACATGTATATTTTATTGTTGAAAGAGGAAAACCATTTCAGACAATATTGTATAGTATATACTACTCAAAGTGCATTTTCAATGTGTAAATACAGTAGACAGATAAGTAAGCATCTATAGTTAAGTATATACGAGTATAACATCATACCCTTGGGAACAAAACCACCTGTTTAGGGAAGGGAAATTATAGGACAGTGGTCGCATGTAGATTGTACGTGGAAAAACAGGGCATCGTAAAGAAATAAAATGATGGAAAAATCTTCATGAATCCAACCTACTGGTTTTAAGCATGTTTTGAGAAAACTGTCAGTACGGTCAGTATGTTGCTGAACGCTCAATATTACTGACACAAAGAAGGCACATTAAACGTATTTTAACGCCCGACGCAAAAGAGAAGTGTTATAACTTTGACCTGTGTGTGTGTGTCTGTGTATATTTGTGGTATCGTAGCTCCCAAACGGATGAACCGGTTTTGTTTAGATTTTTTCGTTTGAAAGCTGACTTAATATAATTTAAAAAATAATAATTAATGATTTGGTTCAGGTGTTTGAAGATCATCAGCTTATTTTCTAGTTGACGAAGAGATCTCACTAAACTTCCACACGTTCGATTGTTGTGCATTTTGGTGTGATGTTACTTTGGTACTTCCGAAGTAATCTGACCTATGCTGCAGCATCAAATAGTCTGCGGAATACCCAACTTCTTAGCAAAACACAGCATAGGGGGTTACTTATATTTTTTAATTATAGCTTGTCCAAATATTATTCTCGGTGAACTGAAACTCTAAAATCTACAAAGCAGAGATCAACCTGGATCTATTTGGGTCATATTGAATTTTGATACTTACTTACCACAGACTCCATTGATTGTTCATCTCAAGGCAGTTTAGTTGAATAAATTCACATTTCAAATTCTAAAACTTATATCCTATATATATATAGTTACTTATTAGATTTAATATATCTAATCGCAAGCCTGACAAAAATATATGAGGTGATATATTTAATTTTTATATTTTAAGAAGATGATCTCTCGAGAATAGAACTTTTCATCTTGATGAAAGGTATCCAATGTATTTTCTGTACCTACATATCCCTAAGTTCCTACCTATCGGCTAAGGTAGTTATGGCGTGAAAGCGTAACAAACAAACTTCTCTTCGTATTTATATCATTTAGATTTTTGTTTAAAAAATAAAATAGAGCCATAAATTATTTTTTACAGTTTATTTTTTTGAATTTATATAAAAAGGTTAACATATTAATAAAAAGTTGACAATTAATAACATGATTTGATTATTACAATATATTATACTTCACACAGCATCTATAACAAAACAATATTTTTTATACAGTAGCTATGTAGGTATGTAGGTACATTTCTTTTTCATAAACATTGTTTTATTTTATCATCAAATGTATAGTTACTATATCATTTTTCACATAGCATTGGTAGTGACCATTTCACGCATGTTATTTAATAAAAAAATACAGGAAATGTAGGTAATATTATTTTGAAAATATTTATCGATATTTTTTAATTCGAATTCATCGGCGCTACCTCTCTAGTAACTTTACCGTATCCATACCAGGAGATATACTATTTCGTTGATCCATACTATGTGAAAAACAGTATAAATTAATCGTCCAGATGTCAACACAATATCAGTAATACAAGAGATCACGTAATACAGATATCGAGAATATTTATAAAATAAGACAATTATTACAGAAAAAGTCCGAATTTATTGAATACTTTTGATAAGTTTTTTATTCAGTTAAGTACGAATCGATGTTAAAATAAATTTATAAAATTTTGCATAAATATATTTTATTTTTATTACATATAATTTTTTTGTTATATTTAATTAGTGTGTAGGTTAAGGTATGTTAGTATGTTAGTAAATGGTATGTTTACCAACCATGTATGTAACCATAGTAAATGGTTATGTAAAGTAATGTTAGTAATAATATGGTAAAAAAAATATACCAATGTTAGTATGATAGTAGTTAGTACAAATTAGTATGTATTAGTAGGTATTACATATTTTAATGCACTTGACGGAATGCAATCTACGTGAAAAAAAAATTAAGCCTAAGATATAATTCAACTTTATAAAAAATGTGTAACAGATAATGAAGTTAATATTTATCACAGTTCTTGTTTTTCTTTTACATTAGTTGTGTTATTAAATGTTCTAGGATCTTCCGGGTACCATATTTTAGCACGAAGCGTAGATCCCGGAACGCGCTCTCCCTCGCGCGACCAAGACAATGAGTGCATTTGAAAATTACTGCCTGAAAACATCATAATATACCTTTCAGATAAGATTATATATATATCCACAAAATTTTGATGAAATATGCATACAGCTTATTCGTAAAATACTTCTCAGAGGACTTTTAATGTGCAGCTTTCATCTTGTAAAATAAAAATTTATATAAAATCGCTTCTTCTAATTTTTTTGTTATTTAGAAGAAAATATTTTAAAGGACAATCAGCACAGTTACTCCAAAAGTAAAAAAATACAAAACCTATTATTTACAAAATAAATTTTATTACCAGCAAAAAAACATAAAAATGTTGTATGTTCCTATAATGTGTCAGTAAGCACTGATGCTTTGCTAGAAATTAATTTTGAAAACCAAAAAACTAGTGACTATATTGATGTGTGGAAAATTTTACATGATATTAAAAAAATAATATCCAACTTCTTATCTATCACTCACCCCAATCAATACAAAAACTATTTAAGTAATCGCAAAACCTTTAATTATGCGGACCCAATCGTGCAAAATCGTCCCAAAGGACAAACTTAAGGTTTATTTATCTTCAATTATTTAGTAGAGAGTGTAAAGAGGGGTGTTTAAGTATTCGCGAATGCGATATAATGCCGGGGTGTTATTCTTTTATTTTAGGGGACAAAACGCATGGGGTGAAGTGCACGTGCGCTCCGTTACGGCCCACTTGTCGATAACCCGATAGGGTTGACCTGTCCACATCGATTAATGTTTTTTATATCTTAAAGATAAAACACCTTTTGCTTATGAAATATGAAAAATTACCACATTTTTTTTGGTGTAGTTGCTCTAGTACTATTGGACTGTACCATTAATAGTAGGTACTAGTGAACGCTACTTTGGTATCGCCAGCTCTACATAATTATTTGTGTGAGAAGAAATATTAAAATATTCTAAGGATTGCACTCAAACAGTTTCTTTAATTAAATTAGTGTTGTAGAACAAATTTTGTCGATAACAACTGCCTTCCCTATTATGCGAGTTTAGACAATTGTTGTAATGATAGTTTGTATATCACGTCTGTTATAATGTAGTGTTTCCGGTAATTAGTCCGTTTGTCACAAATAAACCCACTTTTGATTTGTGTTGTCAAGAGATGATTCTTATATTTTATAGTACTTAAAATTAAATAAAAATTATCAGATTTTATTATCAGACAAAAGTAATCAATTTCGCTAGTGATATTATACAGTATAATTCTGATGAATTACAAATCTGTCCAAAAACGAATCTGTTGAATATAGAAACAACGCTTTTGCCTAGAGTACTTCAAACTCTAAAAGGTATAATCATAAGAGACAAGATGTTGATAGGAGAATTAGAAGAAACTCACGCAGGAACTGCTGAAAGGTTGCAGTCGCAGTACTTAATTAATAAACAATATCTATATTAATCAAATATTTAATCAATTATCTAAGTTTTTCTGCAGCACAATCAATATAAATATGCATGGACAATTAAGACCGACATAGTATAAAGCCTGCTTCCATTTTTCAAGATTGGCCTCGATAGTTCTTTCCTGCGTATTTGGAGAGTGCTCCCAATTCTTCCTCAATCCGAAGGACTTGATTGTACTTGCCGATACGGTCGCATCTAGCTGGAGCACCACACTTCAATTGCCCCGCTGATAACCCTACCACAAGATCTGCCAAAAATAAATCCTCAGTATCACCCCACCTGTCGCATACCACAATACCAAACCCGTTTTGCTTCAGCAACTTATAAGCATCGATCACTTCAGTCAGTGTTCCTGCCTGATTTATTCTCAAACCAACAGTGTTTCCTGCCTTTTTCTCTATAGCCAAACCCACTCTTCGCAAATTAGTTTGAGTCAAATCATTTCCGAACAACTGTACTGTTGTCCTCGCAGCAAGAGTAGACCACGCTGCCCAATCATCCCACTCGAATGCGTCCTCTACTGAACAAACTGGAAACTCTTTTATATTATCCAAATACACTTCCGCCAGTTTATCAGAAGACATATAATCTTGCGGATTTGAATTGGGATTCTTAAATTCAAGATCATAAGCACCATCTTTAAACAAATCTGAGGCAGCCGCGTTTATGCTTATTTCAGCTTTACCACTGTATCCGCACTGCTTAATGGCATCTGTTAGAAATAAAAGGGCGTCTCTGTGACCTGCTAATGGCACAGAAAAACCACCAGAGTCACTTACATAAGTAGATTGCATATTATATTTAGTTTTTATAACATTTTTAACGTAGCGATATATTTCAGTACCGATGCGCAAGGCCTCAGCAAACGTCGAAGCGCCAGTTGGCATAATCGAATACTCTTGAAAAGGTAGTCCATTCGAGGAAAGTTTTCCACCCATTAGAATAACAAAGTGGGGAACAGGTAGTATAATGGTGGTGACTCCAGCCATATCTGATATATGTCTATACAAAGGCACACCTTTTTTAGCAGCACCAGCCTTGGCTATAACTAACGATACGCACATTATAGCATTAGCTCCGAGCCTCGATCTGTTCTCAGTTCCGTCGAGTGCTATTAAAAATTGATCTATTTCTTTCTGCATTGTTACTTCCAAGCCTTGCTTTACAATTTCCGGTGCTACTATTGTGTTTATGTTTTTGACTGCCTTCATAACGCCCATGCCACTATACTCGGATGGTATGTTATCACGTAATTGCACGGCTTCAGCAAGCTTCTTCTCATCAGTCGAAGGGACGCCGATGCGAAACAGTCCAAGTTCAGTAACCAGATCAACCTCAACAGTGGGGACACCTGTCGCGTCAAATATTTGACGAGCTAGTAAAATTTTTATCGGCATCTTTATACTTATTAATTTTTATTTCCCATATACGAATAAAAATAACAACTCAATAATTTTCAATAAACGTATAAAGAAACGAATAATTGTTAATTAAATTTCCATTAAAATCATTATATTTGAAAAACAATTTAAAATTTGACATGAAAATGAAAGTGATTGTGGAAACTTGTCAGTTTGACTTAAAAAAAAAAACAAAATGTACATAATATCTATATCTACATTTATATACAGTTGCAATTTACGCACGTGCACTACAATGAGGATGTAAATCCTACTAAATATTTTGATAAGGTGTTTTGGTTAATTGAAAAAAAGATTAAGCGTCCAACACTCGAGCCCAAAATGAACGGGGCGGCGGCTTTTTTATCAGCGCGCCCTCTTTTACTATGTGTATTTTGTGATGGCAAAATAATTTACTCTTGTCTATTAAAGTATTATGACTATGTTAATATCTACAGATAAGCAAACAATCTATAATAATAATAATAATATATAAATAAATATCAATTGCCATATGTGTTTCGGAGAATCACTTGAGGACTGATTTTGTTGATTTTCTGCTTAAATGAAACTCAGCTAAAAAATAGGCATTTTTAAAACATATTTAAAACATTTTAAAACAATATTTTAAAAGTTTTATGATTATTCAAGAAATGTTTTGGATTCTCGTGTTTAATTCAGAGGGATCCACTGAGTGCTTAATAGTGTTCTAATGCACTCCGCCTCTCTGTTTATAAAGGGTGATCCCTCAATTTGCTACGGTATGATTCGTAAATATGCTCCTATTGTGTTCTTGTTTGCTCACATTTTAGCACTCAAATTTGAATGCAAGTGCATTGTTTAGGTATATTTAAATTTATCGTTATAAGTGTTTCAAAATATATCTAGAATAATTCACGGTCTTATAATATTCTTCTTCAGCTGGGCTGGCACATTGGTAGTCACTGTCGCTACATACATATAAACGGTTCAAACCGTCCGTCGGCGGGGCTTTGCGTTCCGTCGGGTGCCGAAACTTCAATTATTAAGTAGGTTTTTTATGGTTTATATACCTAAATCATAACATCTAATTGAGTGATAGTGTAAATTTATGCCACTTTCAGTGTCTGTCTACTAGTTTATCAGCTAACTCCTGCTAAACTACGCAACGGATTTTGTTGAGTTTTCACCATAAGATAGATTAATTTTTCATGTAAGGTTTATATACACCTAATTGAATTTTTTTTGTAAGTAGAAAAATAATAATAAGCCATGCAACCTGCAATGCAATGCTATTATTAAGTAGGTATAATTGAAGTTTCAGCACCCGACGGAACTTAGCGACCCGCTGTTTTCGTATTTCACTCTTTCTATTAGTGCAAATCCGTATCAAAATTTGTGTAGTAGTTTTGAAGTAGTTAGCGGAGAAACAGATTGACTCTTGGTTGCATTGCCTATTATTATTTTTCTACATACATAAAATTCAATTAGGTGTATAAACCTTACATGAAACCTTATGGTGAAAACTCAACAAAATCCGTTGCGTAGTTTAGGAGGAGTTAGCGGATAGACTATAGTCAGTCAGACATTGAAAGCGACATAAATTTACACTATGTAAGGAATAGAAGTAGATTATATTTAAATTTTGGTCGGTCAAGCCTAAATTTTAGTGAATAAAGAAATTATAACTTAATTTAATTGATTGCAGTAACACCCTCTGTAAAATTATCGCGTGCATCCTTTACTCATCCCCGTGGTCCAGTCCAGGTGTGTTCCCACACTTTGCTATTGCGTGATGCGCCAACGTTATCCCGTGGGATACGTACAAATTTCTAATGTGTCATTTTGTTGCGAACCCTCGACTCCTGTTTTATTATGGGCATAGATAGATATTCAGATTATTGTTATTTATTACATATTTATTTATTATTTGTTCGCGTCATGTGTTAAAAACTTTGCATTGTTTAGTATATAATACTCGCACTTATACCTATCGTAAGCAAAACAGAAATATTTATCATTTTAAAATATTATATTTTTTTTTATAAAATATAGCTTTCTATGGGTGAAAGAATTTTTAAAATCGGTCCCGTAAAAAAATGAACGGTTTAAAAGAAACGTAAGAACTAATACTCATTTGGCAATGTTGATTACGAACTAAGCAATAGAAATAATTGTGTAAAGATGCGTTTTAATATGGTGGTCATTTTGGACTGTATCGATCAAAAAAAGGTGCAACAGACAAATTAACTCATGTTATTATGCGGTGGGGTCGTGCTAGTTGGTACCGTATTCGTCACAGGTTTAACGTTATGATATAATTAATTTCTTATGCTAAAAAATATCAAATGAAATTAAAATATATTAGATTAGGTTTAGGTATTTGTAAATGGACTAATTTTACATTACACAAACATGAATAAGCATGTCTTTAGTAAGATATTACACAAACATGAATAAGCATGTCTTTAGTAAGATATTATAAGGTCATAGGGAAATGGGTTCTGACACTTAGTAAGGGTTAGATTAGAGGTTATTTTTGACAACTTATGACTGGTTATTCCACTGTGATAAAATTTTAAATTGCTGCTTTGACTTCATAAAAGTAATGGAAAAAACACAATTGATTAATTAACTCTAAATTTTGAATTTAGCAATAAAAGTTCGCTTCACCTACCTCTTACTACAACCTTTTTCTGTTCGTCTTTAGATTGATTTTTTCCAACGCCAGCAATCATTGTGTTCGATGTGTTTTTATCAGCCCGTACCTGCAGATTATGAATTTATTGTACTTATATCTTTCTTTATACATAACATAATTATAATATTGTTGGCATAGAAGCACAACTTACCAATTCGCCAAGCAGACTTATATATCCGATAGCTAGTTTTAAAGTGTCCACTTTGGAAAAGCGTTTTTCGAATGGCAAAGTCGGTATGTGTGCACGAAGATTTTCGAAGGCTTGATTGATTGATTGCATGCGACGGCGTTCTCGTAGATTCGCCGCTTGTCTTTGTTGAATTTGTTGCTGTGGGCACCGTGATCGGCGTTTGTGACGACGGCTTTCTGACCTGAAAGTATGGTTATATTTTTGCCTTTTTATCTTTCTAAAAAAAATATTTGACCGTTTGACCGTTTGGGCGGTAAGATCTTTACAGTAAATCTTTGACATTTTTATAAGCCGGACTTGAAAAAACTATATGGGTATTTGTTGTTGATTTGATGCTATTTTGTAAAACTACAAAAATAATTGTGTTGGTCCATTAGTTTAAGAGAAACGATCGATATGCTAAAGTAATATTACGATATTTGACTCCTGAAAAGACCTCAATTCTACTCAAAACAAAAAATACTTGTTTTTGTTTTTGTAAAATGAAAATGTATAACTAGGTATAAGTCATTTTGATGAATAGATATGTTTAATGTAAGGTTTCATTAATCGTTTAAACATGCCAATAGGTAAAAAATCTTTATTTTCTGAGAAACACGCACAAAACTGAAAAAAAAATCGAAATTAACTCTTAAAAAAAGCCGCTCCCAGCTGACTTTCAAAGCGTTTATGAGCTCCTGATGACTGTTAAATTCACTGTAATTCTCTTTGAGGTTTCTTTTCAGTGGCCCCATAAATATTCAGTTGGGTTGAGATCAGAGCTTATAGCAAGCCATGGCAAAACTGTGATATTGGCGTCAGAAAGTGCTCTCTGAGTCAGACAGGCCCGTATGCGCGGGAGCATTATCCTGCATAAAAATACTATTGCCCACCCTCTGTGAAAATGGGATGACGTGAAGTCAGAGATCACACTCTCAAAGTACCTAATTCGCAGCAGTTACGGTACCCTCGTTCTGAATTATCAGCTCTGTTTTGCCCATTAATCTTATTCCGGTCCATACCATTACTCTTACTGCTCTTGAAGCAGTTTCCATGTCCATATGGCGCCGAGTACGTGGCATTGCAATCTGCTCTAATTACCCGATTAAAAAAAACAGATAAACAAAAATTTTAACAAACAGCGATCGTAACAATAGCCGAAACACAAAGCGAATAAAAATTGCGTGCAATGTAATTATGATTTCATTTGTTTTTGCCTCCCCAGTTGAGTTTTAACATTAGAGGATATTGTATAAATTAATGATAGGACTCATAAACATCTCAAGATTTTTGAAGGATTTTGAAAGGATTTATAATGTGATGTGGATTCGTAAGTGGTCAAAATACGGGCAAGTAGTATACAAAATTGAAAATGTTATGTGAGACACGGATTATAGCGAAACAATGTGATGTTTTTGTGGGATTGGAAAGGACATCGCGATGTAAAATCAATTATTTTTTTAATAAAAAATTGCTCAAATAAATGCTTTAAATTTTATTATACACTAGCGAACAATATAGATACAAATACAGATTATACACATATACACAGATTTTATACAGATTCTTACAGGCTATAACAGGCTTCTTACAGATGTCCAATTTTTCAACTTTTTCCATTTATTCTCTTCTTGAGAACCTTCAGCATGCACTAGCCTTCTTTATCTTGTTAGTTCAGGATAGCTTTTGCCGGTGGGTATCCGAATGGGTTGCAATTTAATTATAATATAGGGATTCCAATTCCAGATGGTCCTCAGACTCTTCTTCATAGTTTCTCTCTCTCTCTCTCTTTCAAGTGAAGTCAGTTGAAAAATAATATCTGAAGCTACTGTGGTTTTTCAGTTTCCAAAACAACTCCGTTTTTCTTTCTTCAAATTTTAAATTTGTAGTTCAGGTCAAGGTCAAGGTCAGCAACACATTTACAACCGGCACGTTAAACCGCCAAGCAAGTAGCTTGAATTAAAAGGAAACTATCAACAATTAAGTGGACCGTCAGTCTAACTACCGTCTAGTTGAATTAAGGACATTCTTTTACATGCTTCAGATACGTAAAAATTCAATGTTTTTAAGTTTTAGGTAGGTATTTATATTGATACCTTTGTGTATTTCGCCAGCAAATAAAATTGTATGTATTGTTATTTTATTTCACCCAAATAAATTAAACACACAGCAAATATTACTGGCGGCGCACAGCATTTTTTTTTTTTCAAAACAAAAAAAAAAATATATTTAAATGCACTTTGCACTTACCGCTTACGAGGAGTAGAAAAATTTTCTTGGTCACTCGCGTATAAACTGCCGTCAGACATAGATGAGTCGTCATACAGAAACATATCTGAACTGTTTCCAGACGTTGGAGAACCTCCTATTGTCAACGGCACTGTTCCTGAGTTGTCCATAGGTGGGCAGCCCACGCCGTTAACAATGTCCATATTAAACATTTTTTTTAAAGTTTATTTCATACACTAAACTTCAGTTAAAACATGATTACGTTAAAAACACATTTATATCTTCTACACACCTTATTTGTATGACACGAGTGGTGAGTAGTTGCTGACTGCGTTAATGTTTCGAATATTTGTCTGGCTAGAGGGTTGTCGGAGGGCTGAGGTTGAGTGGCCCCGCCCACGAAATACTCCGCCCACGTAGTGTACTTAGTTAACTCTTAAAACTCTTTTGAAAAATACAATTTGAAAAAAAATATTGAATAAAATTATTGAGTACTTAATGATTTAACAGCTAGTAAGAGAGTGGCGACAGTCAGTAACAAAAAGACGGTTGACCACACCGTAGACATAGCATCAGCAAAACGCTTATCGCTAAACTATTCGCTTACATTACACGATCTCGGTGGACCGGCGCGCTGATGAGTAGGTACATAACTACTTAAAAATCTTTTACATTTATTGCTGTATAAATTGTTCCATTCAAATATGTAGAAACTTTTGTCACAAGTAATCATAATGCTATTCCTACAGGTATTCGCGATATGAGCAAAAATCGCCTAATTTTTCTCATTTGCTTGGGCTATAAGGAAGCCATTAGAAGCTGTAGGTGTAGGCAGGCCCCCATCAATCGCGCAATACAGTTTTTTTAGATCGACAGCGGGCCGTTCTACTGTACATTTCCCACGCAAAATGCAGTGTACGTATTTATCATAAAATTCTTGAATAACGATACGATGGTTAATTATTGTGAAGTTTTTGATTGTCGAAGTCAAAAACAAATAGAAATTTGAAAAAAATATAAATGATATTATATAATATAATATCATTTTATAAAATTAAAGCACATGGTTTTTATCGCTATCACTTCATTGCAATAGGTATACTATCCTTACATATTATTAAACAAAGTACTCCGCCGCGTCTGTCTGTTCGCTATAAACTCAAAAACGACTACACCGATTTCACCAATGGATGGAGTGGTTATTAGGTATTTTAGGGAAATTATTTTACTTGAAAATATAATCATAAACTAGTTACTTCAAAATTATGGATTACCCGTATTAACTTTCAATTCAACCCCTACTTCCCCCTCTTAGGGGATGTAAATGGAGCGGGCGGGCGGCGGCGCTGGCACCTCCGACCTGCCCATGAGCAGCGCCCGGCAACGAAGGCACTTCCGCATCCGCTTCCAACGACGACGTAAGGCGGCTGCGATGGACTTTACGACGTAACAAAATAACTCCTACCAATATTACTCCCGCTATGAGAACGTATATTAGTGAATATCATATACCTGTGTCAGTGACGCCTCCGGGAATCCAGAACGTTTGATGAAGTCTTGGAAATGTTAGTCGTGGAATCTGAGATACTTAGCTGTTTTGTAATCGACCACCGTCTCTTACAACACCATTTTCACTAATGCTGGGATTAATATTATTTAATTTACTGTTCGATTTTACAACTCCGTACAAGTCAATGTCCGCTCTAAATTCCAATGTTTGTACACATTTTATAATAATGTTTTTGTAGAAGTGCATGATGATTAATAAATATGCAATTACTGCAAACCTTGAGTTTATTGACCGTTTTTTAGTTTTTGATCAATCGACATCTCAAGGAAGTTTTTACAATTACCAAGCGGGAATCTAAGGTTACTTATATAACATGATTTCGAATAGGCTTTAATGTTCTTACGTTGAATGTTGTTGTTATTACGCCCTTGTATTGATTTTGTTGTAAACCTTTGGTCGCTACAGACAGAGAAATCTCGATGGTTTCCTGTTTTCTTATGTTCTGTTCTGTTCTCTTAAATATGTTTTGCAATGTTCTGCAATATTTTGCAATATTCTGCAATTTTTTGCAATGTTTTGCAATATTCTGCAAGGGTTTGCAATAATTGCAATGTTCTGCAATGTTTTGCAATGTTCTGTAATGTTCTCCAACGTTTTGGAATGGTCTGCAATGTTCTGCAGTGTACTGCAATATTATTTAAAACTACATTGCAGTGGTACAATTAGGTCTACGCATTTCAGCCGCAAAGTAACCAACCTAGTCTAGACTGTTGTGCAATGGGGTACAATCGATTGATGTACCTTGCGGGTACATCAATCGATTGTATTCTTGCGGGTAAGAAAAGTTTATTAACAAGGCATCCATTGCCTCCATCATCTCGATTTGGGTTCCCATGATTCCTTCCATGTTTATTGCAGGAAAAAGGAAAGAAATGTTTAAAATGAAAGACCTTACTTGATCTCTGTTGTCATTACATTTTGCTGGATGTCGGTTTGCTTGTTTAGCAACTGACTGGGTTACCCGAGTCAACGTGCCGGCGAAAATCCAGATTGTACACCCACACACTGTTTACCACTGTTCACGGCTTACCACAAATCACGAACAAACGCGCGCGTGGTGGGCGCTCGAAGGACTAATGTTGGTGGAGCGGGCGGGCGGCGGCGCTGGCAGCTCTGGTCACGTCGCCACCGCAGACAAATCCGGTTCGAAGGACCAATGGTCGGGGATGAGTGTGCTGAATCAAGGAATGTTAATGTTGAGATATATGAAAGTTAAATAAATGTTTTGTTAAATGCTGATGAGTACCTACATCCGATTGATAAGACGATCGCACTAAAATTTATTGCTGATTAATTACTTTTTTAATGCTAATAATAATAATTGACGTCACTTCCTTACCTTATAATATAAATAGAGGATACTTATGGATGTAGGGAATCTTCTTGGTAGCTTTCCCTCCTTGACACAACTTTGCAAACCATCTGCTTAAAGTTGTCGACTGATTGCAGATTGATTGAAAAAAAAATTACAAGACGTGTGGCGGTTGACTTAGAAAGTGGTCACACGCTGCGCTAATGTAGTCGTTATGATCCCAAGCCTAACTAGAAACTTGTATATGAAATTTCATGATTCTAACTTTAAAATCTTGAAAAAATATGTTACGTTTATATTATATATTACAAAAATCCTTTAGAATTGTAAAGGATTCAGAATCTATAAAATTTTCAAATGAACTATAATTTCTCATAGCCAATGTTTCGATACAATTATAGGAAATTGAAATCTAAATACAATACAATGCCGTAAATAGACGAGCTCACTGGGTAAGTATTATTGGATGACATTGGCGTAGATTTTGGAATGAGAATTTCCGCAGAAACACACGGTTTGTATTGGCGGCGGAAGTACAAAAATAGAATAGTTGGAAATCGGAATAATTATGTTCGAGATGATATGAAGTATGAACCAATTAGACAGAATATAACAAACTGTAGCATGTACTTTAAATTTACAAAAGCTTTTAGAAGAAAAACAGATTTTCACAAGACTGTTTATAATATTTGATAATAATTGAAATATTTATATTTGATAATAATAATTAAAATATATATGTTTGTTTGTATGCAGGGTAATCTTCGAATCTACTCATCAGATTTCAAAAATATTTCACTAATAGTAGTAAGAATTGGACGAAGTCGTGGGCACCAGCTAGTCTAGACCCGGCAAACTCAGAAATAATAATTCTAGCTGAATTAAATTCAAATTCCTATTAAAATAAATGAAGAAAGCTCAGTTTTGAATTTACCGCGTTTTCTTTAAGTTTGCATTTGTCGCGCTTTGGATTTGAATTTCCCGCTCTTTCTTCAAGTACGCAGCCTAACGAGACGAGATGTCACGCTCACGACACAACTGACAGTGAGGAGATGAAATGAAATAACGAAATTATAATAAACTACTGTGTTTAAGCTAAACTTAACCTTAACTATAAACTTCCACAAACTTTATAAAAAGCCATAAAATTAAAGGTTTCGAATGTTCTTTCGTTTTCACAGATTTTTTTTACCTTTAATATCGTCGTTGTCAATCCAAAATCTGCTATGTGCATATACCTACTTACTTCTGAAATATAAAAAAAAAATATCCTGAAAAATTTTCATTGAAGGTTTATTTCGTAAATTTTGTAGTTGTTCCCCTAATGGGCCACCAAATTATGTATTTAACATAACGGAGCCTTTAATAAATAAAAACCCAAACGTCTGTTTTGACTGTTTATTTGCATGTAAGTTTTACAATAGGTAATGTTAACAATAATGGTTGACAGTTTGACACGTTCGACGCCGGATTATTCGTAAGCGCCTACGATAATGTTAACTGCAAAATGTGGCGTGAAGTCGTAACATGCATTTTGCATACATAAATCTTTGCGGACCTTGATCACACTAATACACACACACTGTACACACCACAACGATTTATCTGTGAAATCCATTTGCGCAGTTGAGTATCGAACGTATACATGTATATATTATGATGTATATAAATACCAAAATACAACTGTCAATTTGACATGTGTCAAGTAGACAATATGACATGTGTGAAGTAGACAATTTGACATGTGTCAAGTAAACAATGTGTCAATTTGACATTGCCAATTTTTTCAATTTACCATGCAAATATTTTGCGCTCTCGCACATAGACATTAATATACTATGTAATGAACCCGAGTAATGGACAAACATGGCTTTCCCTGCGCTCATAAACATAGTATACTTATTTCGATACATATATCTCATTAATTTTATCGCCTAGAAATACTGCTGTCAAACTCAAATTTTGACTTTAGCTATGTCCCTATTATGTTAGTGCCTACTATTTAGTTTGTGGTCCCTATGTCGTCCCAACACCATCGAACTAATCTAGCTCGTACAATATTTGTTCTGCTTTTGTCATTTAGTCCCAGAGGTGAGGGACCAAAACTGCAACAGTTTTATAAAGGCTGATATTTTAATATTAGGTCATAAATAGGTTGAGTATCAATAGCCTGCCGTCAGTCAGTCAGTTTTTGGGACAATTGGCGCGGGGGTGGTTCCGAACTTGTTAAAAAAACCTACGTCGCAACTGTTTTATAAAATCTGAAAATTAGTCTGTGGATAGTAAGACGACTAACAAACTATGCGGACATAGTCAGTCTGCAGAATATTGGGACAGTACGCGTCAGCAGCAAAAATTCGTAAAAATGAAAAAAAAAAACGGTATTTCGCATATAAAAGAAAAATTAAAGGTTGTAGAGCAAAAAGTCTAATTAGAAAGTTGTAGGTTTTAAAAAGATTTATCGATTCACTATTTGTAAATGTCAGTCGATTAATTAATATAGATTTTGAGATAAATCGAAAAAACAGTCAAAACTTTTTCATATTAATGTTTTTAAAATTGTTACTTGGTTAAAATGTAGCCTGTAGCAAGACAAATAAGATTGTTATTTCAAAATTGATTTTTTTTTAAATTGTTTAATATATATCGATTTTTCAAAAAAAAGGTCTTCTTGGAAATCGGCTCCTCTTGCATCGGCTCTACAGATAGTCTTAGAGAAACGTTTTTAGTCTTATGTTTTTCTTAAAAAATTATAACGATTTTTTAAATTTTAAAGGTCGTAAAAAGGTTCAGTTGTCCCAAAAACTGGCTGACTGATGGCAGGCTATTGATACTCAACCTATTTATGACCTAATATTAAAATATCAGCCTTTATGAAACTGTTACAGTTTTGGTCCCTCACCTCTGGGACTAATTGTTCTGTGCTTGTACAATGCCCATAATCGCATTGATTTGCTATTCAGTGCAGAGTATAGCTTGGTAAAATAGTTAAAAAATAAAAAATGGCAATACTGTAGTGTTGTCCTGTTTTAACCATTTTGTTAATAAGAAAGAGACGACACTCAAGTATTGCTACTATTACATTTAATTTCTTAACTATTACAGAGACTTGAAAAGTGATAAACATTTTTAGCACAGCCAAAAAAAAGGTGTTTTTTTTAAATATGAAACTACTCATCTATTCATTGTACGATCCCGTGAAAATATTTAGCTTCGAGTCTCTTCAATTGTTTTCTTAATGACAGTGCCCATCAAGTTATTGCAAGAAACGTAATGGAAATATAATAATTCCTCAGAAAAAATATTAAATTTAATTTACTTACTATTGTTCTGAGAATAATTCATTCGTGTTTCGTAGCACCCAGAGTAATTTAACTGTCAAAACAATATTGGTGTTTTGCAAGCGAATGTCATTGTATGTAATATGTAACTTGTATTTATTCTGTTCTGTGGTCATTTATATTCTCGGTCAAAGAGTATATCAGTGTCATAACAGTCCATACATTTCTTTTTTGTTAAGAGTTACTTTGGCTAGTAAAAGTTCGTTCGTATTGCTGTAGATGGCACTATAATATTTGATCTAACACAAAGCAACTAAAGCGGCCCATGTCATGTCATGTCATGTCACATCATGTCATTCCGTACCGCTACCGTATCCTTTGTGAATCGCCACGTGAGTTTCCCGATCTAGAGTATTTTTATCGTTTTTTTTTTCAAAATTTTCTACAATCCCGCTTGCTTCCCGGACTCCGAAGACTTCTTAATACGTTGGACTTACGCATCAAACCCTGGACTTTGATTTTCTTGACGATTTGGACTCTTATTGATCTGGATTATGGTTGGTTCCGAAAGGTGTTGTGTGCCGAGTAAATAAAAGTGAAAATAAGTGAAAACAAGAGTAAATAGAGTGTGCGATGAAATAAAAGTGTTAGCTTATAAGTATTATAATAAAAAAAAATTATAAGAAAGGTGCTACACACTAGATTGTTGTTTTATTTTTATCTTTCTCTCAATCGAAGTAATTTCCAAAACTCAAATCATCAGAAGTTCAATTCACGACGTTTTCGTCAAAGATTATATATTGTTTGATATTGATTTGACTTTTGGAAATTATTTTGGAAAATTTTAACATTTCATAAGACGATCCTACAGAGCAGGTCTGTTTTGCTAGGGACGTCGTATACCGATAGATGGCGTTGGTACTAGAATTCTGAGTGTTGACTCTATTCTCAGTATGTATAAGTTACTCTATGGAGTATATTCTCGGTTGTGTTGGTGGTTGGTTAGTTATTTTTGTCGTGATTTTCGTCATTTTTCACATTTTCATTTGTACAGTTTCTCGATCAAGTTATTGTATAAATTTTTTGTATAGTTCGACAAACATATTTTTCATAATAATTAAATAGGATACATTCAATTAGTTCGTTTAGTGATAAAATTTTTCAAACAAAGAAATCGCATCTATGTGTTTTTTATTACACTTTCTTTGTTTTGGTGTTACTCGTAGAGTTTCGATTCTGCTTTAACACAGAATGATTACATTATGGCCTTTGTAATATTTCATAAATAAGTATACCAATAAGCAATATAATTAACGCTAATTTTATATATTAAAAAAAAGGATGACTCGCTTCGACAGACACGGTGTGACTTATAGCTCCCTTAGGAACGAAACCATACCACCTCTAGCAAATTTATCAGAATCAACGAACAATACTCCCACGATGGTATCTTTGGACCACGAACACGAGGACGCTACCAACGTGATCATACACAAAGTTCCCAAAAACAAAGGCAAGTAAACACCAATAACGTCATTTACATAACATGCTATTTACAAACTATTACAATCGTTCTTCTTTTTATATATTTATTTATTTATGCAGTAGAGAGGATTCTATTTTTTTTTTCATACCATGTCTTATCACCCCATAACCAATTTATATATTTTTTGTTTTTATTTTCTTATTTTTATTTGGATCAAGGTCATCAAGAAAATTGCGTTATCATGTTATTTCGCATTATTTTGGCATGAACAAAACGAACAATTGCAATACCACGTGATTTATTATTATTATTATTGATGTTTTTTGTTTACAAAGCTTATGATATTTTTATTCAAATGTATTGTTTGTCATTGTTAATTTAATGTTGCTTGAGACAATATTTTAATACCTAATTATCATCATATTTTAATGACATAATTATGTAATTCAGATTAAAGAACAAGTCAAATCTGTAATTTGCAATCAAAATTACTTGCAGTGCCTATTATTTCAAGAATGAAAATATTTTTTTCATAGACAGAATTTTTTATATTAATTAAAATATTGTATATTTTATAATATAAAATTTTAAAAAATAAATAACAATTGGGAATTAATCAACAACTTGTTTATATGTAGTTTGTATCTGAAATTTAACTCTATTTATATTTTTTGCAAGTACAAGTAAATAAAAGCATTTTCGTTTGCTTTGGTGTTACGCTTGATAGGTACTTCTAATGTGTTGAGTTTCACAGAACGACAAAGTACTTATTGGGTACGAGAAACACAATAAATTTTGTATAATCATGAATTTTTTTCAGGAGGTTGGACACACATAGAAGACCTGGACTCGTTTTTCACACGCATGTACAGATATTATATAAGGGGTGGTTTTTATCCCATGGTTTTGTCTGATCTCTTTGTCTTATTACAATTTATATTTATTGTATGGTTTTCCACTTTTCTTGTTCACTGCGTTAACTATCCAAGATTATTTAGGAACGAAGAAAACATAACTAGAACAGATAAAATTAGTTTAAGTGATGTGATATATCCAACGTCCCAATGTGTTGCTCGTATATCTTGGACATGGTAAGAAATTTCATAATGTAATTTATTTTATTATTAGTCATTTTGTCTGCACATAAATAGATGATCAAAAATAGTTTCATATAAATTTATTTTCTACTGGCTCATGAATTCTAAACGTCTTTTAATAATTTTTAATGTTTATAAAAATGAGAAAATTATAGAAGGAATAAATATGATAATTAGATATATTATTGAATAATTCTTTTAAGGTTATTGTATTATTAGATAATGAATTGTCAATGGTATCCTCTGGTACACAGTTTCAATTATGCTTCTTTCCTTTATCATAAAGAATATGAATAACTTAGTGCCATAAAAATGCTATTGACTATTCATTCATGGATTAAGCACTGTTTGGTATATGACGAAATTACAATGAGAATGCATGTTAGCTATGTGTTTTGCTTAATTTTCTTCATGCACGTTGTGTTCCATTATTTATTATACATTACATTGTACATATTATATAACATTGTTACATTTTGTGTTCATTTTTATTTGTTTAAATAACATGATACTTAATGTTGAAATTGATTATAGGTGGTGTCTTCTCGTTTTGTGTGCATTGATTTGGATAATGCGATTTTTTAAAAAAGCTTATAATTTATATCATGCATATGACACAAAACTGTTTTACAATAACGCGTTAAAAATTAACGATGTAAGTATAAATGATTTTTTTTTAAGTATTTGATTTTTTTTTACGTAGAGGTCGTGCGCGTAATAATATTTCGTCGTATTCTCTGATTAGCATAGATATACTTAGCGCGCGCGGTGGGTCGTGCACGGCTCGTGCCTCGGCATGTTAACAAATTTTTGTGAATTTATTAGGTACAAGCCATTGAACCTAAAAAAAATATAATTAAGTTGAAGTATTCAGTTTGTACCTTGAAATCAGTTTGGCCTTTGAAATCTTAAATTTTGTATCTAAGGCAATGCTTTTATATTCTAGAATTTTTGAAGTGAAATCTTCTTATGCGTTGGGCATTTTTGATATGGAAAAAAATCATTGAACTCGCGACACTGTTACTGTAACCGACACATCTATTGACAATTATAAAACAAAAATCAAATAAAAATAGAAAAGGGCCACAGTGATATTCAAAAAAAGTCGTCAACATTTTCAGTATATAGGAGCTACTGAGAGCTTACTCTTTGTACTAGTAGTATAATATTTGTAGTCGTAGTTTATAATAATGAATAATAAAACACTTCAGTTAAAAGTATTTCCTGCACAATAAAATATTACCTGACGATTCAAAAAATAAACATGTAATATTTCAAGTTTTCGCTCCATATCGCTCTCGGAGTGTCACTGTTATTTTTTTTTATTAATTTCACGAACCCAAGTCTTCATAATATTGACACAGTTCTTTTGAAAATAAAAAGAAACAATTTGTTTGTACTGCGCGCCGCTGACGCGCAATAAGGTAGGTACGCCCGCGTCCGAATCGTTGCTGACCCGTTGCCGACCCGCGACCGCGCTGTGTTAGTTGGGAATTAAAATTGTACTCCATCATCATACAAAATATATGTCTTAATTACTGATAATTGTTAGTTTATGAGTAACAATGAGTTTTTCAGCTCAAGTCATTAATGAGTTTGTTAATATTTTCAGAGCGATTTAGTTTGGATCAGTTGGTTTACAATACAAGATAGAGTAAGGGAAGCTCAACCGGAACATCACATGTGTGTGCATAAACAAGAAATCAATGAATTAGATATATATCATAGAATACTCAGGTATGTTACACGTCTATCTAAACTAATAATTTGTTATGAATAACACTGATAATATAGCTTTACAAAAGTGAAAGATTTTTCAAATCAGTCCAGTAGTTCCAAACAAACAAACAATTCTTTCCTCTTTATAATATTTGTAATGTAAGTATAGATATACATTGTGTTGTCCTGTTTTCAAGTATGATATCAAGTCGCGTATAATCTTGAAACTTATGAATTTTGTTTACAGTTTCACATCTAGACATTTTGCAATGAATATCAAATTTAGGAATTTAAAAAGGCGGTCTCATTACATATTGATGTTTATGTGGCAACATTTCGAAAAAGGAACACGATTTTTTTTATTGCCGCATATTCGTAAGACAGATAACTGTAAATTTGATTGTTGAGTTTGTTCAGTTATATTTTATATCGTACTAGCTGATGCACGCGATTTCGTTCGCGTAACTTTATAAAATATAGCCTATACTATACTCGCTGACTTCAACGACGGGCCAGCTAGTATATAGAAACCTTCTTTGTTAAACGCGCTTTCCATTATTGAAAATTGCTTCAGCTAATTGTAATACATTTCTCTTACAGGTTTAATAATTACATGGTCGCGATGGTGAACAAGAATTTGCTACCTCTATCAATTCATGTGCCTTTTATTGGAGATTTTCATTATTTGTCAAGAGGCTTAAAGTGGAACCTGGAGTTTCTATTATTCTGTAAGTTCATTATTTATTAATTATTTCCGCTATATGCCAATTATTTATGAAATGTTTACATTATTTAAAACAATGTTATAAATAGTTGTTAAAAGGAAATTGATAGAGAAATTATTTTATGACTTCAACAACTAAACTAACTAAACTAAACTAATATATAATCTGAATAGAATTACAAAAAATGTAAGAAACTGTCTAAAACATTAACATTCAGTAGATATATTTGATTATATACATACAGAAAGAAAATCGATAACAATTATTATTAACAAGTTATCAAAGTAATGATTAATCTTTTTTTTTAATTACAGCCAGTCCTTGGAGTCCGTGGGAAAATTATTGGCAACTTCGTGAATGCTACAAAGATCACTCTAAACGAATGATACTTGCCCGCCAACTGGAACGGCAGATATTAGTGCTCGCATTATTAAATCTGTTCCTAGCACCTATGATACAGGCTTGGCAAATATTATATTTCTTCTTCAATTATGCTGAGGTAATTTTCACAAAGATGTCAGTCGTTACTCACCTTACTTATATATTTTCTTTATTAACACTGACCAAACCGCGGGCACTATTTAATAGTTCATCATGAAACACATTGTTCATGCGAGTTGGTAAACAAAATTACTATTGCTAACAAGCTTATTATATATTTTTAACGAAAACTAGCTTAACAAAGTAGCCAGTAATTAATTAAAAATTGTTTTTTAATACAATATTTTTTTGGTTACAGTTGATAAAGCGTTCGCCGGGATCGCTAGGACTGCGGACGTGGTCACCGTATGCTCGAATAACGCTGAGACATTTCAACGAGCTGGAACATGAATTGAGGGACAGATTAAATCGAGCGCACAAACCTGCCACCAAATATCTTGCCAGCTTTACATCGCCCATTGTCACTGTTGTTGCGAAGTAAGATTTTTCTATAGCCACTTCTATTTTCGTGTCCATTTGAAGGCACTTGTGACAGCCTATGTCCAGAGTGTTGTGACAAATTTGTAAAGACTTTATTTAGTCTTAACTAAAACTCTTAATATTTGAAGTCTTAAAATATTATCTATTGTAAAATTGTAGAAATGTATGTAGAACAAGAAATTTGAAATAATTTGCATTAAATTCAGTGAATTGATTATACATATTTTACATTAGTACCTTGAGAAGATCAATGGCTACATAAAAGATTGTTATGAAACAGTTGTGAAATGTTTAATTATAGGACTGTGGTGTTTCTGTCGGCAAGCATAGTTGGAGTTCTTGTCGCGCTTTCAGTGTACGACGAGGATGTTCTTACTGTGGAACACGTGCTGTCCATAATAACTATTTTGGGTTGTGTGCTTGCCGGTGCTAGGTAAGTTAAAGTATAGGTTTACTTATTACATAATTATAGTCATTGTCAAACCAAAATCTGCTTCGTGCAAATGCAAAAAAGTATAGGTACTTCGTGCAATATGTCAAATATTGATAAAAAAGTTTTCTTGAAAAATTTGCCATAAAATCTGCTTCGTGCAAATGTATAAAAGTATAGGTACTTCGTGCAATATCTCAAATATTGATAAAAAAGTTTTCTTGAAAAATTTGCCATAAATTTTTATTTAACAAAAAAAATCTAGATAGGACTGCATGTTAGATAGAAGTGAAAACTATGGAACTAGTTAAGTTTATCAATACTAATAATAAATCTGTAAGTGTAGGTATTGTATGTGTGTATGTTCCTCCATAACTCTTAAACTTATTAACTGATTTTCATGAAACTTGGTAGATAAACATTTAGACGTACGGGACACAGGATAGGCTACATTTTTTACGCGGGCGAAATCGCGGGCTCCAGCTAGTTATGAATAAAGAAGTACGTACTAACGTACTGATTCGGGTAGATGGCGCTTATTTCATACACTTAGTCATTGAGTTGAGGGTGTCGCTCTCAGAGCGTGAAAAGTGCTCAAAAGTTTTTCACTTCAAAAAAGTATTTTATTTAAAACTTAGCCTTGTTATTTAACATGAAAATTTAATAGTTTATTTATCATGTGTTTTATCCCCAGATCTCTGATTGGTACTGAGGATCGTGTAGGAACCGGCACAGCAGGGCCAGCACGCAGCGAAGAGCTACTAGTCCAAGTACTGGGTCATGTACACTATCTTCCAGCGGCTTGGAGGGGAAGAGCTCACACAAAAGAAGTGGCAGAACACTTCCAGGAGTTATTCCAGTTCAGAGCTGTTAGTAGATACTTTATTCAGTCTTAACATTTTTTAAACGCGAATACATCTTCGATTTTGGCTTCCATAGTGGAAGGCAATCCAGAAAAGTGTGATAACAAAATCGAGGGATATAGTTTGACCATCATCCAAAATTTAAATACACCACTCGATAGTTAGGGTCGACAAGCAGACTGTCCACTTGATGGTAGGCGACTACACAAGCAAAGCGACAGCTTCTACAAGGATTAAGGATAAGGGATTAGAAAGGGACAGGAAAATGGGTGTTACTCACTCACCGAAACAACAGCACACAATTTTACAGTGGTCTGTTGTAAGGGGGTGGTTACTGCCGCCAGAGGGTTGTCCAAATGACTACGAAACACTGTGTGTCAAATGTCATCTAAATCCGTTGAGTCGTTTTTGCATGAATAAGTAATTGATAAGTAAGTAGGATTGATGAAGCGGATGTTAAAATCTAGATCAGTTTGAATTAGTAAAGGCGTTTAACATTTTAAGGACACCTGCATACCGAGAAGAATGTCGCAAGAATGTCACAAGGGTAATTGCTATGAATTTTATCCGTAATACATTGTTCGTTTTATTTTTCCTGAACAGATATATATCTTGTTCGAGTTGCTGAGCCCACTCCTGTGTCCGCTAGTGTTGTTCAACCTCCGGCATCGAGCGCTTGACATCGTCGACTTTTATAGAAACTTCACTGTTAGCGTCTTGGGTATCGGCGACGTTTGCTCATTCGCTCAGGTACTTTAATACACAGTTTAATACAGTAAGGGCCTCTTTCACCATCTGCCAAGTAGGCTAACCTTCACTTAAAGTCACCTGTCACCGGGAATAATTTAGCTGATATACCTTTGTTTAAGTTGTTTGTACGATAAATGTCCCAAACATTAAAAAGAATATATATGTAATAAAAAAAATCGCATATCGAAGGATGCACTAAACCCAGTGCATAATTTAATAAAACATAAAATTATTTCTAAAAGTAACTAGTGAACACTTTACTTGTAGTTGGTGCAAGCCCTACTAAGACTGCATAATACCAAACTCATTAACACAAATATTAACTCACTTGTATTGTTTTACTGAGGTGAACTCAATACATTTAATTTTTATGTTAAAAACAGATTTTTTGTATGTTAAAGTGGACAGACAGTCTGACGGTAAACTTGATGGTAAGTGTCTTCACTCACCGACGTGCTGTTGTTACCAGCGGGTTGTCCAAATGACTGCAAAACACAGTGTGCCCTGCCTGACACTACTTAAATTTTAGAATTTCACAATTGGCACATACTTAATATCAGCTGTTTAACAACACCCTATCATTACGACAAAAAAGAATTTACACTTTAAAAAAAATATATTCTTCATTTTGAGTTGTCATTTACACAGTTTTACACAGTTTTCTTTTTGCATCAAAAAGTTAAATGTAATTTCAGTTGGACATTCGTCGTCATGGTCATCCCGATTGGAGAACGCCCAAAAGACATAGTGAAAATCATAAAGGTATATTTATTTCTAACACATTTTTTAAATTTAATCTTTCAACAGTTGTTTGTTTCAATAACGCTTTATTTAAGTTCGCATTTAATTTTGCCTTTATCGAGACTCGACAGCCCTAGGAATACTATCGTATAGGCAATTACAATAATGTAATTACTCTCAAGTTTATTGTCCCTTTTCCTATTCTTATTATTCGAATCGATAAATATGATTTCACTAACATTAGTTGAAGAAAATGAAATTTTTGATGTATTCAAATTCTTTTTTCTCATTGAAACTAAACTGTGAAATCAAATTGTTTGACTTTATTATCTTTATATTATGTTATATTACGAGTATATTGTAACACTGTATTTTTCTGCAAAAAGATTCTTTATATCAATCAAATCATTAAAATTAAATTAATGATTTGACTATACACACAAATGAAGTCAGTGGTTCTGTATTAATAAACTTAAGTAGGTATATTAATAAAATCTTGTACAAATTAAAACCATTATAACTTTTCCTATTTCCCTACTTATTTTTCAGGTGGCGCCACAGCTCAATACAGTCAAGGCGAAGGTGGCAAGACTGAACTATCTCTAGTAGCATTCTCTTGTCGGCATCCAGGATGGCAGCCCGCGGAAAGAACTCAAAGACAGTTTCTAAAGTCGCTTCGGCAAAGCATGATGCACCACGCGTTACCCAACAATACTCTCGTAAGTGTAATTTTTATATAATAAATAGACAAGTAATTGTAGCCACCGAACTAGGCATTATTGTTGTATATTACGGTAAAAACACAAAAGCGGTCGTCCAGACCTAAAACACAACATTCAGACCAAATCTGTTTCCATATTCGACGTTACAAGAAATCGCGTAACTCTTTGAGTGAAATTGCTGACAATCACTTGATGAAAACAATTTTTGTATTCAATAAAGTAAAATCAATAATAATTTTAATCAAGTTTATTATGATGTTTATAAAACGTGATTCTAATAATCAGTGGCGTAGCTAGCATGGGTGGCACCCGGGGCGGATATTGTCGGTGTCACCCCAAAAATCAATCAAAACTATTAAAATAAAAAAGTAATAATAATTTATGTTATATCAAATTCACTAAACACAACAATTAAAGGATAATTTAAAAAAAATGCAAATTTTTTAGGCGATGTTCAACAGGCTGTAACTTTGAAGAAAATGGTCGTACAGTTTAAGTTTTAAATTTTTGCTCGTCTTTAAATCGCTGTAAAAACAGTAATATTTTTTTTTGTGATGGCACTATAAAACTCTTTTAGAGAATTTAATTCCGTACAACTACACTCATCGTGAGCACTGTACGATGATTAGAGTTATCGTCGATCAAAGCGAAAAAGTATTTTTTTAATTTGATAATTGATTACTCGGGCAATAATGGTCGTACAAAAAATTAAAGTAAAGTTTTGTAAACTGCAAAACATTCTCTACAAGGTGCTTAATTGGATTTTGATAAAAAAAAATCAAACCGTAAATGTTGGCCGAAGATAAGGTAAAATTCTGCAAATTTATTTGGATATTTGGATAACTTGTAATGACTGCAGATACGAAGGATATTTTCTATAGCTTTTTAACCTCAATGTGTCCTGAAAAAACCCTGAAAGTTTCAGGATGCTGCTATTTATTTTTCTTAGTGTCCGGAATGTTTAAAATTATCGTAGTATTTGCTGAAAATCAAGATAACGGGCAATTTTTTATTATTTATCCCTTACCAAATTATTGCTAAAAAAACCGTTTAAACTCAAAAGTTTAGACGGTTTTTAGCAATAAATCCATATTTTTATCATTAGAAGCCTTTAATCATTAAAAAATAAAAAATAAATTTCTTTTTCTACAAATTAACGATGTTTTCCGAAAAAAAAATTGTTTTATTTTTTAATGATTAAAGGCTTCTAATGAAAAAATATGGATTATTGCGTTTAAACTTTTGTGTTTAAAGGTTTTTTTTAGCAATAATAATTTTTAGCAAGAAAAATTGCCCTTGTTTTTCAGCATATACGACATTTAAACATTCCGGACACTAAGAAAAATAAATCGCAGCACCTTGAAACTTTTAGGTTTTTTAAGACACATTGAGTTTGAAGCTATAGAAAATATCCTTCGTAACTGCATTATTTGCAAAGTTATTACAAGTTAACCAAATATCCTGAAATTTGCAGATTTTCACTTTTTTTTGACCAACATTTTCGGTTTGAAAATTTTTTTTATTAATATTCAATTTAAGCAGCTTGTTGGGAATGTTTTGCAGTTTAAAAACCCTACTTTAATTTTCTATACGACCATTATTGCCCGAGTAATTAATTATCAAAATTAAATGTGACTTTTTTTGCTTTTTTCGACGATAACTCAGTGAAAAATCATCGTACAGAGCTCATGAGGAGGTCAAATTATAGGGAATTAAATTCTCTAAAAGTGTTATATAGTACCATTACAAGAAAATATTATTACGGTTTTTACAGCGATTTCAAGACAAACAAAAAATCTTGAAATTTTTTGAAGTGAAACTTCTTTACGCACGCTTGACTTGGGGAGTAAGCTGGCGAACGCGTGACGTAAGCGTTACGAAAAGTGTGATCGGGCAAGGCGAACGGAAGTTATGTGGGGGATATAAGCAAGAGACAGCAGTGCGCGCGCACATTTTCTTTCTCTCTTCCTCTAATAATAATTAATTATTATATACACATATACATAAATCAGTATATGTATATGTGTATACATGTATATATTGTACACATATATATATATATATATATATATACATACAGATGGAGCGAAAGAAGTTTCACTTCAGTCGTGTGGTCATAAGCACACTCGTTTTTTTTGTTGTTTTTCTGACGATTACTCATAAACCAATAAAGAGAAAAATATTTGAAGCTCGGATTCAAAAACTAGAGACTTGAAGCCACAATTGCCTTTTTTAATGAGCACTCTATGACCGTTTTCTTCGAAGTTACAGCCTGTTGAAAATCACCTAAAAATTTGGAACTTTCTTTGTATCCTATAATTGTTGCGTTTAGTATATTTTATTAGTGGCGGTTATGCAATCTGCCACAATTTACGAATTTTTAAATGTGGTACTACTGATGTTCACGGTCGAGTGTCACCCCTAAGCGGGTGACACCCGGGGCGGACCGCCCCCACCGCCCTAGCTACGCCACTGCTAATAATAGGTTCATACAATAAGTTTCTAGAACAATGTAAAGCATATTGCAATAATGTGGAAATAATGAGATACTGCTTATATGTTAATAAGGGCAATGAATGATACAATTTATTAGAGCGTCCATTTATCTTGACCCGGACCGATAACATTTGCCTCACAAATCTAATTTACCGTGTTTCAATATTGTTATCGATAATTTATATTGTTTGTTTGCGTTGACTTTGATGGATAATATGTAGTTATCGAAATAACTTATAAACATTCAACCATATGTGATGGTGAATATCTTGCATATAATAAAAATTTCTTGCGACTCCATAGCGCCCCATGCAGAGATTTGAAGTTGAAAGAGACACCTTAAGAAGAGTGGGCCAACTGCTTCAATCAGTGGTTCCATCGCATGTGACGGCGCTTACAGAGAAATTGCATACTTTCTACATTATTGAATTTTCTAGTTTCAAAAAATTTTCAGTTACCTTCGCAATTAACACACGAAGCAATAATGAGAGTTCTCGGAACAACTTTCATTATTGAGGGACACTTTTATGACAGGACGTGAAAAATTAGTGCTAATTTTACTTTTTAAGTTACATAATTGTGAACATTTTATACATATATTTATGGAAATTACAGAATAAAACTATGCTCGGTTCGTATATTCAGCAAAGTATATTTGGCAACAACACGCCCTTGCCGGCTGTTCTCTCGTATTACCAGACGAGACCACCTTTCCGACTTCCAGTAAGTACTGTCCGGTGGTTGTGTGTGGTGGTGCTTTGTGTCATCACAATGGGACCGATTCCATCCTTTTAATGCCTCTGCATACTTTTACTTTGCATTTAAGTAAACCCATTATTTTCTTTTTTCCTGCACAATTTAATTATAACATAACCTAAATAATTTTCATATTATTCCAATATTATATGAAATAATATGAAAATTTACTAATTAAATAATTTCTAAAAACCTCATCACATTATCTAGATCAAATCTAAAAACCTCATCAACGAGCCCAATGTTATAATGTAAGTAAGTAAAACACATTAATTCATTCATTTATTGTATTCAAAACAAATACAATATATTTGCATGCCTTTAATTAATATTAATTAATTATAATTAATAAAAAGTTAAGACAATTTTTTTATATTTTTATTTTGAAATATGCTACCCCCCCTTCATTCCTCATTTAATTTCTTTTTTTGAATATACAATGCTATTTGAATTATCCTTCATCATATATTTTTATTGGTACTACTATGTATTTTATGTGTATTTTTAAGCATGATTTTCAAATACATACTTTAGGAGAACTTTTAATGCCCATGAAAATGTATGAGTACATACATAATGAATCCATTATTTATAATGGGTGTCGTTCGCATTTTTTTCGTGTACAATCTCCATCAAAGAGATGTGCAGCAATTTATGAAGGAGACGACGAGACTTCGCCAAAATAATCAAAATGTTCAGTTTTGTATGAAGATCAGGCCATCAGCTTATTTTCGTTTTAACTGTTGAAACGTGAGATGAAATTATAAATTTTACTGGGAAAATATCGTGGAATTTTGTAATGGGGTTTCATATATATTTAAATTTGAAAGTATTAAAAAAGTTTGAAAGAATAAAAAAGTCTTTAAATTTTCAAATGTTATTCTCATTTACAAAATCTGAATCTGAAAAATCTGAAATATTCACAGGAAATTATTGAAATGAAGAAACACTTTAATTACTTCCTTTTTATCTTAAGGTGCCCGCTTACACGGGCCTATTTTTGGAAAATAATGTGGAGCAGTCTGCAGCAATTAATGGAGCAATCTTTGGCAATATTGTTTCTAATTGCTCCATATATCCCAGTATATTTCAGTGTCGCCGACACGAATTGCCGAATTTCCAGTGTGTATGGAAATTCATGGCAATTTGTTTTCTATCCTGCTTGCACTTATTCTGTGGTATGACTGCGTCTCGTTTCCACGGCGCTAGAGCGCCACGAGTCGTGTACACTGCCTGTCTGTTGTGAATTGTGCACGTGGTTGATTACAAAATGGCGTCGTCGTCTTCGTGGAACTTCGTGCTCTTGTATGAAAGTATTGCCTAGTTTCTTGGAATTTCTCCTTATCGCTCAATATTGTGGTTGCAAAAGATTTATGCTTGTTGCCGTTGCCTTAAATTGCTTGTTATTTTGTCACGTCACAATTGATGGGAATTGGCTGGAATTGAGCAATTTTAATTGCCCGTATAAGCGCACCTTTATACTGTCCTTTCTTAACATTTTACGAACGTATTTTACTCGTTTTCTTCTGCTCTGTTTCAAAAATACACTTAATGCCTATTTTTCAGGATATGGACGAACCCAGTGACGAAGACGAAGAGCAAGGTCCAACACCTCAGGGGTCTTCCAAACCCCTCGAGAGGTCCTTAGGCCTTGCCGGTGTGGTCGGTGATCTTAGCGTTAGTGCATTGGGTCTGGAACCAAATCAAGAAACGGATATACAGACCAACGAGACAGAAGACATGTCCGTCAGCACTCTGCACTTATACGATCTGCATCTGTCTCAGGTAAAATTCAAAAGAGCAGTAGGTAATAATAAAACTTTTTAGGTCTAACTAAAGCAATAGAATCATCAATCAATGAAATTTCATAAAAAGTACACCTAAAACGGAATCATGGCGGAGTCTTGCCTTCGCGCAAGGTATAAAGACCAACTTCTACTCAGATTGTCTTGCCGCTACATTTTTGGTAGATAACTAGTTTTAGTACCCAGATCACAGTTTTTATACATAACATAAACATAATAGTTACCGATAAACAAGTTTTATAATAATACATTAATTGTAAAAAAATAGTAAAAATTGTAAACTATTGTAAAAAAATAAAACATGGCGAGAATATAAAATAGTTCACCACAAATATGCTATATGGTAGATGAGTATAAAAGTCAGTTTGCCTCAGAGCTCAGTTCAACATGAAATGAAATAAGCTAAGTCCTATTATGACACGCTTTGTATGACGACCTTAACAGTTTGCACAAAATTGTAGAGGCAGGCCAAGCTAAACTTTTATGTTTTAGTATCTAGATCTGCATAAAACTTACAATGGTAATTTACTTATTGTTTTCAGGCTGGACAGAATGTTTTGTGCTGTGGGAATAATTGCAGTGAACGCAGCCAAGATAGGAAGAAAGGCTGGGTAAGTGGTGAGAATACGCCATTACTCCGTCGTCCATAACAGTGGTGCCAATCGCCCCGCGCGCCAAAATATCCCGTTTGGGTATAATGAATCGTACTGTACACACGTTGAATCACATTATCTGCGTTTTCATAATCACAATAAAACTATATATTTTAGTTTTCTAACGGCGATAAAATAGTAATCATTATTTAAAACTTAAGGATTGTTTTGAAACAAGCAGAGCGGGGCGGGCAACAGCGACAGACATAAATATATGTACTTAAGCTTTTGAAACTTGAACCGTGGACTCTGACCCGCCCCGCTCCGCTCGTCTTGTAACCACAGCCTAAGGGTCAACTCTTACCGAAACGCCTCGCTGGGACGTTTTAAGATAGCAATAATAATAATAATATAGAACTTGAATTTACAACACGAAAGTTTTGGGCAATTTCACGTTGCCCAACCTGCATCTTCGCGTCGCGTCGGGTTTCGGTGTGAAATGTCCCTAATTTATTTTAATTTTAATTAGGTTTAAATATATTTTATTTGTGTTTTTTTATGCACAACCTTTCAAAAATCAAAATTTTACAAGCCACTAATCACAAGAACTTTATTATACTATTTATTTTAAACAAGGTCTTCATAGATTTCGCAACGTTTTTAACTCTTGTAATTAAATATCAGGAAGAGAATAAAATGAAAGATTTTTATATTTTAATTAAACATGAAATTTATTTACAAAACATTATTTACATTATTTGATGTTTTATTGAACATTATTATTGTTAATAATATTATCAAACATTATTCGATGTAGGTATTACAATACATCACAAGTTTTTTTTTTTTTTTTTTTTTCAATATAATTAATGATTTTTTCATTGAAATTATACTTAATTTATTTAACGCTCACATAATAAAATCACATATCACAAATGATGATCTCAAATTACTATACAGTAATAAAATTTTAAATTATTATATATATTTAGTTTACATTTAATTTTATATACTTTAAAATTAAGTAATATACGATGGTATATTTTTTTCAACACAGATCGATAAATAGATCTATAGAGACCTTATATTTCATTTTATATTAAACTAGCGACGACGCTGCGCTGTAGCTCGTTTTTTTTTTTCGATTCCGTTGGAACATCGGAATAAAAAGTACATAAAGTTATTTTTTTATGTATAAAGATGTATACTTAATTCTTATACACGCGGATAGTTTAATTCTAAAAATGAGGAATCTCATTAAAATGTGTCGCGATTCAGATACTTGCACCGATTTTTTGGCTATATGATAGAAATTGAGATGTTGGACATGTATACTATGTGTGTACTGTAAGTGTAGCAATGAACAGTATATAGTGTAGGGGGGCAACTATCAATTTTTTTAGTCCTAATCTAGTTTTACATTATAGAATAGTTGTATCTTTTGTCATTTTATAAAGAAAGTTGTTGGGAGACTATTTGCACAGTCCTGTGGCGATACCTCGCGCATGTTTCATGTCTTTACACGACAAATGTAGGCGATCGGATAAAAGAGTTTGTGTCACTGCCCTTCGCTATAAAGGCAGCCTTAGTTGAGAGTCACAAAACGCACACAATAATTGATTTGTACATAGTGTGATTTGTCTGTGTGTTAGGTGCCTAAGTGAGTGGATTTATAATTATGTTTGAGTGTAGTCTTTTCTTTTGCTTTTTATTATTTTATTATTTTACGGTAATCTAAGTTACGCACACGAAATTATTGTTTCTTAGTACACCAAATTGTCAAGTAATATCGTGATCTTATATGACGTAATGTTTGGTATGTCAGCTAAAAATAACTTAAGTTTATTTATTAATTTTTAAGTTTTTTTAAATTTGGCACCTTAAAATAACTTCATAAATTAAAATACGCCACAAATAAAAAGCATGTGAATACAAAATATTTTTATATTTGATTTGACATTATGTTACATTGCAAAAAAAATAATAGTGGACAGCTTTTTATTTTTGATATTGTTACTTTATTAGGTACATATTAAAGTATAGAATTCTAATTCTATACTTTAATATGTACCTATATGTAGTACCTAATATGTACTTTGTCTATAGAATTATAGACAAAGTACATATTAGGTACTTTGTCTATAATTCAATTTTTATAAATTTCAAGATCGACAAAATCTGAGTCATTGACCATGACACAACATTGAACATTGAAAATTAGTAATAAATTTATAATTATCTTTTTTTTAAATTAATTCAATCAATTGAAATAAAACGAAGAAATTTACACAGAGTTATTCTTATCATTACTTTCTGCGTTCCTAATTAAGTAGGTATAATAGGAGTTTAAAGCAGATTATATTTTACGGTAGCTATAATTATAATATAGATTTTTCATTATATTTACACACTAAAAGCCAGGCAGTCAGGGAACCACAGTTGTACCCGATCACGATTTTACCTTCTGCCATTATTTCCCTCAGAACCATTGCCTAAGTGACATTTAGTGGTAAGCAGAACCACTTAAGTGTTACCTTTTCAGGTACCTTTAGTTCAGAAATAATTAAATACTGCTAGTCTTGCCTTTCGGTTTTATAAATCATATTTTGTATCAACCTAGGCGAATAGGCGTGGTATATCGGAATCGTAATTTTTGTACCGCTAGTCGTCGATCTGATTATATTTTTTAGATTTTTAAAGATATTTAGAGATTTCAATTAAGATGTTAATGGAATTTATAACTTTTTAAAATTGACATTTGAAACGTCCTACTCTGTTGTCACAACTCTTTTATTTTATTTTTGGACAAGTAAGGCATCAATTATTATCCATACAAAATGCATAAAGCTGAATTTGTGTGAACTAAACGAGGAATCTTTTTTCCGCTATCTGCTTCCATCCCTTACGAATCTGCTTACAATCATCACAAGAAACAATAAAAAAATCAAAGAAACAAAGAACATATGAAAGATAGAGAAATTGCTTCATGATTTTCCAATTAATTAAATTGATATATAAAGTAAAAAAGAGTCTTCAAGAAAACTTAAGTCATTTTTCCCTATAGGTTTTTTGTTGTTGTAAATATTGAATCATTTATTTTACCATTAACGACCTTAGGCTTTATATTTAGGATTATATTGAACGAACGATTTCAATAAATAAAATGCTTCCACAATGTGTGTTCTTCTGTAGTGTAATTAAAGTAGTCAAAGTAGGTTTTATTTAGTTAGAAATAATAATATAAAGAGTAAGAGAAAAAAAAAATTCATCAATAGATCCAAACAAGTACCTACCACTTATTTTTTCAGTTGCGTTTCGGATTTTACTGTTGATAAATTTGAAGTTGAACAACATTACCTATTTGTATGAAATGGAAGGTTGAATGAGATTTTGTTTTTGACTTTTTCTGACAATGTGATTTAAAATAATTGTTTAAGGAAGCAATTATTTTGTAATGTTCCTGAGACATTTGCTTTCGTGTTGTGTGTGTTTTGTTATATTCTAGTTTTATAGAATTATAAAGAATCAAGGCATTTTCCTGATAAAATGTTAGAACGGAACGAACGCAATAAATTTACAGTTTTACAGATTAATTCTCAGATTAATAAGGTTTGTTCAATGAAAAACTTTTAAATTGCATTAAATAACAATAATAATCAGTTAAATTTAAAATTTTCTGTCGGCACAACAACTCGGCTCTCGAAGCTGAAGCAGAAATGTAAAGTTTTTTACGAGGATAAACCGTAATAGTTATCACAAGCGTTTCACATTAATAATGTCACTTGCCAGAAAATATTATCAGAAATTCTAAATATAATATGTACATGTATAATAAAATCATTTTAATTAATTGACATCTTACTGTATGTATATCGTCATGTGAATAATTTATAGCAAGAATATTGTGATAGAGATATTTTTTTCCTAGTGTTAACTAAAGTAATATTTCTATCTTATTTTAAATCAGCTCACAATTTTAATCAAAGAGAATATAATATATATAGATAGGTATATCAATTTTAATCAAATATAATCAATTTTGTTCGTTATCTTAATAAGTGTACATGGTTATTCGCCATACAAATACAAGGTGTACCTACATATTATTTCTCCATACACTTTATTTTATATTTTAATAAATAAAATTTTCTTTCAAAATTAATGTAGAGATATATGTTATACACACTTCAGTATTGCATAATACAAATACATCACATTATAAGAATCTAAGCAAAAAATATTTTTTAATATAAAAATTATGTAAAGGGAATCTTTTACAATAGAAATAAATTCTAATGTAGTAGCTATTAAAATAAATAATCAACTAATAAACGCAATAATGCATAATATTTTGCTTAAGAGTTTAAGACGTGGTTTAGACGTTTTAACGCTTTCTTACTGAATAACATTAAAAACCAAAGATTATACAAAAGTTGTTTAATGTTTATATAAGGAATTTTTGAAGCTAGAGACACCGTGATTTTATATGCATACATTAGTTATACGAATATACTTGACAATGTAACCTCTAATAAAAATAAAAGTTTTGCATCTACACTTATGTATGTGCATAAATATATTACTATTGACAATCGCGTGAATCGCGTAAAAAAATTACATATTTTTTAAATTTTCTTTATAACCTAATTTTACTTACTAATTACTTATAACTTACTTTTTTCAACGAGTCCTTTAACAATTCACTCCAAGTCAAAATGAATTCACTAGATTGTCGGCAGTAATATATTTTCAATAAACATAGAATAGTTTATATTTTTTAACGAGTGCACCTTTAATGTTTTGGTCATAAAAGTAGTTGTAGATTTATTAATATGTATAAATGTTGTGTCTGTTTGTACAAGAAATTTGACCTTAAATTTATAATATTAATTTCGCCCTAATAATCGTGTTTATGTGTTCATATTTAAGTGCCATTTATTTTTAAACGGCAGTCCATTCGGAACGTGCATGGAAAAAGTTTTATGTAAAATGAATGTCACTTTAAATAAAATTGAAAAATATATTTATAAATAAATTTATTTTTATTTTTATTGATAATTACATCTCCATTTGCCTGCCAACATACTCGTACATATTAGTTAGTTTTTATAAACGGATATATAAATTTGTAAACCACTTTTACTGTAAATTGTAAACGTAGGCTCTTTTTTGAATTGATAAGCAATGAACGATTTTTTTTAAATATTGTAACTTAAAGGAGAACCCTGTTTCCCGTATAAGCTCGGACCATGAATGTACACGTTTGAAAATTGTCCATCAATTAGAACATTGAAAAATACATCACAAGCCCAATCTTCACTATTATGAGCAATGACTGAGTTTGTAAAAAGGAATCGTACAATTAAGTACATTTAAGTAATATTAAATGCAATAATGTAATGTGATAAATTGTGACATTTTATGTAATATTACATAATATACAGAATATGTGTCGTTTATATACAATATGTGGGAATGTCAGTAATGTACCTAATTGATTTGTATTGAATAAATTGTATTAGATGTTTCACAAGCAAATCTTGATATTATGGCAAAATAACGAAAATGTATTTTCACTTACCGCTTATCGCTTTAAGCCAGGGTTTCTCAAAGTGGTGTAAGCGCTCAAACTGCGAGAGGGAGCCCGCGAGGGTTTCCCTCCCGCGAGCGCTCCGCTACGGACTCCCGCTTGGGAGCCCGCTCGGAACACTCAGTTGTACGCCTTCTTAGCAACCGGGCCAAGGCCAAGGGTGAGCCGCCCCCCACCACGACAAGGTCCTGGCGTACCCAAGGGGGGGGGGGGGGAAGCAATTGATCTAAAGAGTAAGAAACATTCTCCAATACACACAGGATTGAAAAGTGAAAAACAAACAGAGTATGTAAAACTAAATTCATGTGTTTTTTCTACATCTGGCCATTGTTAATGAGGCTACGTTTGAGGTTATATATAACACGTTCCCTATTCAGTGTATCCATTTGGGTAGTACCGAAACTGTCTTATCCTGGAGCTTGGAACCCATGCAAAAGGATGCATGAGAAAACGATAAAACTACCTAATTAATAGATCTCAAGAGTGTCAAAAGCAGATCAAGTTTAGATTATAACGACTATCGATAAACGTACCCAAATGGTTCCACACGTATGCATAGCCTCAAGTCCCGGTATCTCTTTGGGTGTCCTAAAAACATATCATCATTGCTAAGAATAATTATAAAAGCAGTAATATACGAAGAAAATTAATATCTAAGTGGACTTGAGGAACAATGCCCGCGAGAATCATGGGAACGTGTTGTAGTTAAAAAAAAAAAGATTTTTTAGGAATATAAATTTTGCCTGTACAGCTTAATGGCCCAAAAACGGGATTCTCCTTTGTAACCAAAATTGTAAATAGTTCATTTAGTCCAATCCTTAAGTAGGCGTTTGCTTTTAAGTGTTTTGTGATACTATGCCGCACTTGGACTGTAATTCACTTCTTTAATTATGTGTCGAACAATTTGAATAAATTTTCAAAAATTACATCTATTTTGTACATTTTTTTGTAATTGATCTAAGAAACAATGTTAAAAGACCAATTGTTTAGTAAGATAATAAAATTAATAAGGCACTGCTTGCATTAATTTCTTTTAAAACGTATAATCTCGTCTAAATGCGGCGTATTTTTTAATATAATCGTATATGGTAATAATAATTACTTTTAAACTATAAATCTTATGAAATAATAACTAATGTTTGTTATAATTAAATTTGAAGGTGATTTTACGATATAATTTACCAGTATATGCTGACTATAATACAAATTACATCTTGAATAAAATATCAAATCAATCAATTTTGTTATTATTTACCCTTTTACCCCTTCTATTTCTAGTCTAAATAGCGATGAGTAATTATAATGTCTAATGCCTTGTCTAATGTAGAGAAGTGGCATTTTGGTAGGGGAGCCCACGATGCTAAATGTGGAGTCACTCGAGCGTCGTGGGGGACTTATTGGATTTTGAAGATTAGATTGTAGGAAGACGAAAAGGTTATATGAAGTTTTTCATTTCAACGGTGGGTTGAGCGTCTACAGGCGTTCAAAATTTTGTAGGTGCCGTATTTAAAAAAATCCTCGATATAATCGTCAGATTAAGAATCAGCACGATTAGGAATTCAGGCTGAACCGTCTGTATGAAAATCTGACGCGCTCGAGTATTACAAAATGGCAATCGCCAAAAATCTTTTTGCATTTTCAAAAAGCTGCCACAAGCTTGCGTTACATCCGGATCGTCTGAATTTTAAATGGGAGCTTAGTTTAGGTTCATTTAACATCCCCTCCTAAAATTTGACGCGCTCGAGTTGTATTTAAAATTTTACCCCCACCCCCACCAACCCCACCAACCAAACCGGCAGATTAATACATATCCGTTATCGGAGACACGTGGGGAATATACATTGGCAATATGTGACGCGCTCGAGTAAATCCAAAAATCCCCTCTTGGGCTCCCCTACCATTTCTCTACGAAATATGTTAGATACCTACCAAGATAATCACTAGATCATGGACTTATAATACTGTCCGTCCACCGTAGCGGCTACCGGCTGTTACTCGAGATTGTTCTACCAGCAATCTGTTAGTACTTTTCCAACTGATGAGTGTATACCAGCAATTTGGCCTATCCATTCAATTCTCTTTAACAATTTTGTCTCGCGGGAAAATAGCAAGCATAAAATATAATAAAACTGTAAAATTTACACATCGAAGTTGAATCAAGTCTACATCGCGAACAAGGGATGCTTTGTAATTTTTCTAACCATGCTCAGTACATTTGTTCCGACAATATCGAGAATAACATTCCCAACAACTTTATTGCCCTTAGTTATGCTGAAATTAAAATGTACATTGCTTGTTCGTCCTTAAATATGTGGTTTATTAAAGTTAATACAGCTGAAGTTAGTATAGTAGGTATTCAAAAGTCATGATTGACATTTCGGAAAATTAGTTAACCATTTATAAGTAGGAGTTTATACGAAAGAGCCACGGGAACGGTTGCGTGTCAACATGAATGTACAAGACCATTACTTTACATGGATATATTATGCAAATATTCAAAATGAAGATGAACAAAACAAGTTAGACCCGATTTTGCGTCCTTGACTTTTGATGCATTCAGCATTCTCACGAGTGGACGTCGTCGCAGCCTTTGCCGACAATCGTAGTCCCTAGCGCCGGCGACCATCATGTTATTGCCTATGGCCTATACTAAAAATAACATTATTTCCTTATTGCCAAATATCAAACATTTGAACTTTAAGTACGAAGTGACCAAATACATACAAATAAGTAACTAGTATAGGTATTAGGTAAGACTTAGGTAATCCATATATTTCAATATCTTCTACGTAAAGGTCGCGTCGTCTTTCGTTCACCTTCAATAGCATCTCTGCTGCCAACAAGGTAGACGGCAGTTCGAAACCTGGTGGTCGCGCTAGTTTTTTTTTGTGTTTTTTAAGTAACCTACACTTAAGTATATTAATGGTAAAGGAAACTGCACAGAAAGTCAAGAGAAAGAGAAAAAACACACTCTGTTTTCGTAGATATTCACCCAATAAAATTGAGCTATAACAACTGAGTGAGATGTAAGTACGACTCCTGGCTTGCTTGCATATCTGAGTATGATCAATTAATTGCATTTACATGACATCTACGTGTTTGTGAATACCTACTACTAATCTTCGAACAATTATGAAGTCAGTATATTTTTCACGAACTAATGGTCCAACGTACAGTCAAGGGCAAAAATATATGTACGTTTCCAAGCGGCAAACATATCTGTACAATTGAGAGGCCAGAAATATCTGTTCGATAATTCGGTCAGAAATATGTGAGCATTTAAAGGGTCAAAAAGATCTAGACGTTCACGTGGCCATAAATATATGTACAATGTCAGTCAAATATATCTAGGCAAATAGGGGTGCATAAATATCTGTACAAACAAACAAGTTTTCGTATTTTGAATTATGACAATCATCGAAAAGAGTACCATTCTGTCATATGATCTGTTTGTCCCTTTCATTTTGATTGTGGCGTCATTAACGTAATATTTCTTTCACCTTTCATTCTATTATTTTAGATTCTGCTTCACAGCGTTCACATCTATCATATACGATTTTCACATGGCTTTTCTCGTGAATATCATATTAGCGTTTTGTCAATGCTAAATTTATGTCAGTCGTAGCGATGAAACGGAAGATATTTATTCGTAATTTAAGTAATTATACAATATTAGTACGAAAATCTTTCGATTACGCTAATCTATACTAATATTATAAAGCTGAAGAGTTTGTTTGTTTGTTTGTTTGTTTGTTTGAACGCACTAATCTCAGGAACTACTGGTTCGAATTGAATTTTTTTTTGTGTTGGATAGATCATTTATCGAGGAAGGCTTTAGGCTATATAACATCACGTTGCGACTAATAGGAGCGAAGAAACAGTCGAAAATGTGGAAAAAACGGGGAAAATTATTCATCTTTGAGGGCTTCCGTTGCGTGCGCTGCGAAAACCGTTCGAGATACCCAAATGATTCCCAAAATAACTATTCCACGCGGACGAAGTCGCGAGCACAGCTAGTGTATGTATAAATGTCTCTTTGCCGTTAAAAAGAACACTTAGGTTTTTACTAACTTAGAGCATTTAATAATTAATCACTGGTCTGCAACGAAATCCTCCTTCAAAAAATATGTCAAAAATATGAAGATTTTAATACTTTGAATCTATTCCCGTTGGCCGATTTTTTCTATCACGTCTAGATTTATCGATATGAATTTTTATTAAATATCAATTTAGGTTTTTTGAATTAGTTTTGTGCGTCAACATCATAAACAGTATAGTATACATACAAAATAGGTTTTAGCGAGTTGTAAGAGAAAGAAGGAAAGTGCCGAAAGTAAATTTTATGGTATACACATGCGCATTTATTGGCTCTGTTCATAAAAAATACATAAACTACACATAAAATACTTAAAAAAAGTAGAGAATATGCAAAACATCAAAATATTTGATAACTAGACTTGACAGTCTTGACACGCTCTTTGATAGTTTCATGTATGGATATTTATGTCCTCCTATTTGCCTACAGCCTACACATATTTGACTGACATTGTACATATATTTATGGCCACGTGAACGTCTAGATCTTTTTGACCCTTTAAATGCTCACATATTTCTGACCGAATTATCGAACAGATATTTCTGGCCTCTCAACTGTACAGATATTTTTGCCGCTTTGGAAACGTACAGATATTATTGCCCTTGACTGTACCTACTAACAAAGTCGCATGCTCTTTCGGTCGCAGGATTATCTGCGGAAAAAGCTTTTGAATAAAAACAAGTGGTACGTAAGTATACTTTTTAAATTATACCTAATTGTGGTACATACTGCGTGAACGTATGGACTTATCGCGTTGAAGTCTTTTATAGGGTAACAGTAATAAACGATCAGCATAGGGAGGCACAATTACCTTCTTAATTAATTTAAGCCACATACTTCTTATTAAATACGTTACCTGTGTTTCATTATATGAGAGGGTATATGCTAATGGTCATTTAGTCATTTTGTCCCATTTAGTTAGTTTGTGTTCCTAAACGATGGCATTAAGTAAAAGACAATCGACCGAAGACGGTATTCGCTTTTTTAATAAGAATACCATTTCTGAAACGACATCTCCTCAATTGCCAGTTGGGTGTGGAACGAGGAAGGTGCTTGCTGCATGTGCGTTGCCGACCATAGTAGGATTAAGTATAGGGATTATGAAGGGTTAAGGAAATGGGATTGGATCTCAAGTGGTGGTAGAGCGGTGCGACCGAAGTGAGGGCTGCGGTCGCCGCTCGAGTGCGAGCCGGTGGGCGCGCGGCTATAAGTAAGAGGTGCGCACACGGCGACGAGGTTAGTCGCCGTCGAGCAGTGCGTCGCCTGCAGTGTCACCGGCCCCTCCACCGCGCCCCGCTCCCCCCGGTGCGTTAACCCTCCTTCGCCCATACTCGTCCCTGCACGCACTCCGCTTTTCTCACACCAACACCGGCGATCCTCGTTTGCGCAACCCAAAACCGAAAGGTCGCCGCTATTGGCATTTAAACGCTCTCTGACATTAAACGTTGCATTTAAATGTGCGATGCAGCTTCCTAGTTGAGCTTCACTGTCGCAATTGTGTGTTGTTTGGGAAAGGCGCGTGTGCTGACGTGAGGTCTCTGTTGCAGCCTGCAGCCCGAGAGAGCCGGGCAGCCGCGAACCGCATCCACGACCATACGACGGCATCGAGCCGTACACCGCCAGCGACATGCACGCCAGGATTGCGCTGTAAGTTCCAAATACCTTCAATTATAGTGTCACACAATTAAACTAAACAGACAACTACTAACTATGAAAAGTGAAGTTGTTTTCGACCACTTTCTATAACTACCGACTACAAAGTACCCACATTTTGTTCGAATCTACCTAGGCAAGAACACTTAACAAGATATAAGTGAGAACCAGTCGCCGGGTGTCGAGATATCATTGTCACTTTCATGTTTGACTATTCAAATAGTGTGCTAACAAGAATCGAGGAAGTAACTTACGCAACATATTTTGTGGGATATGAAACGCAGTTGCATCGCGCATGATGCCGCGAAAATTCGATCTGATTTCTCGTGCGGAAATCAGGTTTTCATTGCCCAACGGCAGTCAACTGACATCACGAATGGGGGCGCGTATTTCTCAATGAAGGCTGCGAAACATTTGCTTTTAAAATATGCACGTCTTAGCGTTCATATTGTCTCCCGAACAAGCGCCGCCCGTGCCGCGCCTGGTACACGTATAAAGCCGTTTACAACGCGGACCCAACCAAACACGATTACCTAACTACACAAAAATACAACTCAGATCAACAGAATACCTCTATTAAAAGTCAGTAAGATAATTCTTGCAAATGTGTGGCGACTTTCCGCTGCCACAAATCCAGTTGCATCTGCTATTTTCTCTGTTTTCTGCACACGTACCTACCTATTACCGGATTCCAGTCATTACCGTATAATCGAATCTTTTACCGCACGTCGCTAGAAATTCTTTTTAGAAATTCTTGTGTAATAAAGCTTTGAAAGTTCACCTACATCGTAGATATTAACAATACAATAATGTTACAAATTAACTTGTCAATAGAGAAACACTTTCTAACATAAGCGAGATATTCATCATTGTATTTGATTAAAAAATATGTTTGTAATCATTTACTTTATCGGCATGTTTATCTTGATCAAATTGTTGAAGTTATCGCACTTTCCTTAAGAAGAATGAAAAGTGAAGATTTAATACTAAACATCCGATAAATTTGTATTATTTATTAACTATACTATTGTTAAAGCTCTCTATTATGGCCCGATTGCAACACGAATGCTAAATGGGTGTGCGCTCGCTGGATTCATCATAATATCTGAAAGTGTTACTGTTACTTACCTACATTGAACATATATATTTATATAGGTATTCAAATCAATCATAGGTGTTCAATTAAACGATAAACTTGATCGCGCTTTTTACAATATAAATATGGCTTGCATCATTCACATTTACGACAGATGCCTAACATCTAATAAAATACACTTAACATTTATTACATTTGTAATAAGAGAATTTTCTTTTAACTTTCCACTTTTAAGTCAATTATACGGTAACTTTTACTTATACTTAGTTAAGTTACTACTACTAGTTGTTTTCCGTAGCTTATGTTGAAAAAGATTCTTTATTTAGAAGATTTTATTGTTGTTGACGCGAATCGTCAACGTGAATAATGTTTTTCTCTTTCGAGGAAACCTCGTTGGACGAATTTTATTTGAATATCTAATAGTTATTTTTGGCAATATTTTTCTGTCTTATTATTATTTCTAAACTAAAACTGCAATATCAACAAGTAGTCACAAAGACCATATTATAGAAAGACTACCTAAGTATAGAAAAAGTCCTATAAACCGATTGGAATGTAACAATCACTAAATGTAACAGGAAGCTGGCTAAAATATAGCAGTGAAAACTGGATTAAAAATCGGTTAAGCCGTTTCTGAGATAAGCATGTACAAACGCACTCTAATTTTAAAACGTCGAGCTTTTGTTTATTGTTTTTTTAATTCGCATCATATTTTGCACTGCGCTAATACGCGCAGTAGGTATGTCATGTATTTCAGCGAAACAAAAAGAGATATGCACTCAAAAATCTTTTCGCATCTTGGGATCGTACATTGATCCTTAAAAATGTATGATCACATGACTTATGTTCATTTTATGTTTATAAAACGTGATAAGACACTACGTTCTCATTGCTATTTGAATTTTTAATTAAATGTTGAATAAATTAATGAAAAAAAAAATTATGTACAATTATTGTTATTAAATTAATTACCCCTTGTGACACAAACGGTTACGTCTCTAACTCGTCGTTGTGAACAAATTACATATAATTTTCAAATGTTGTGAAAAGATGTGCATTGTTTATTCGCTTTACAACGAAGTCAGAAACGTAAACAATTTAATTGTAAATTAGCGTTCGTACCTACTTATGTTACGTACCATCATTTTAATATAAACAATCAAGATATTGTCAAGAGACTTCCTATTTTCTAATAAAATTAGGTAATTTACACACTTAACATTATATGACATTACGTTTTACTTTCACAAATTGTTTTGTGGTCACTAATACGAAATCCGTTTCGGTTTTGTTTTGGAATACAAATCAGGAATTTCTCCATGAGATTATATATTTTAATTCGGCCGAGTAGGCGCAGCTAAACACTGTTGTAATAGAAAGTGTAAAAATTGAGTGACGCATCGTATTTACGTTGCGTTTGCTTCTATTGATTTTATAAACTTATACACTAAAGTTCACTAATTTTTATCTGCTTGGACAACTTGTTCCACCTAAGGTCGGACTAGGACACCACGCAAGCTGACGGTCACACTGACATAGTAATGACTGATTATTTGTACTTAGTAATCTATTTTAATACACACATATAATAAAATCGTAAACGAGACATTCTTTGTATATTTAAATAATATTAAATATTTTTAATTAAAACTAATTATACACCTTGTATTTTACCGAGATCAAAAAATAGTTTTTAGCATTTTTGTATGTGTGATTGTGCGCTTGTGCATAGTTTGTGCACGTGTATCTTAGAAACGGCTTGATCGTTTTGAATGCGGTTTTTACTATGTATTGATGATTACCTGAATTAAACCATAGGATACTTTATATCCTTAAAAAAATAGTTTACTGTAGTATTTTCAAAAAACCATTTTATACGAATTGAATTTTTCGTACGAAATCGCGAGAAATAACTAGTAGATAACAATGATAGCCAGCCAATAGCAAGTATGCCGTCCTTTACGGTATGAAATAAATATTAAAGCTTGTAGATGTCCTGGTAAGACTCGTATTTAAAATAAATTATTATCAGTGAGAGTTTTGGCTCCAAACATGGCCATTGTTCACTTTCATGCCTCGTGCCCAATCTGATTGCATAACGGCCTGCGCCTGTGTCTCGTCCGCTTCTCGCACACATAATATGAACCCGCTCATTGCGTTCCCAGGTTAGATTTAGATAGCTATCATACATATAGTAGAAATTTTTGTTTGTTCGTTTGTGCTACTTTGTGTTCGTTTTCACGCAGCTTTATAGCAAGCTTCCTGTAAAATTTAGTGTTCATTCCAATCCATATAGGTTTTTCAGGTAATAAACTATTTGTTTGCCAAATTTTATTCATATAATATATTTAGTATATTATTATATTAGTAATTTATATTAATATTAGTGGGATTTTGTTAATATTGTGGAGCAGAAATATGACTATTGTTTATAAATTACCTATTATTAGAAATAAATGAAAGAATTTATTTGCCTAAAAGAAAAGGTAAAGAAATTTATTTTCCTTTCATGTTCAATTTTACTTGCGCGAGACCAAGTGATTGCAATTTTGAACTGGCTTCTAATGAGGATGTGCTATAATACTGGATACGAAAGTGGACCCGCATCTACTCAGTAAATATACGAAGAAAAGATAAAGTCAATGTTTTTAATGCTGTTGCAATTGACTTTCTTAATAATTGATGTTGCAAGTTTAGAAATCAGGAGCAATTAAACTTAGAAGGACAATGTACGAATAGGAGTTTCGGCTATTATAATTTTTTTCGTGGAAAAGTGGTAGACAGCGTTAAAATGTGCACTTCGGTTTCTTTCGTAATAAAAAACTTTATTTGAACTAATTACCTATATATTTTTAAAAGAGACTATTGTAAATTTGACTTTTTATTGAACTAGCTTTCGCCCGCGACTTTGAGCACGCATCTTTTTCTTAAGCGTTGATAAAGAAAAAAAATCAACACAACAAAAATATATATGAGCAATAATTTATAGAGAAGTAATTATTTTTGTGATTTCATTAAATCAGAATATTAATTATTCGCACTGTTTACATTATATTACATCGGTTACATAAAACGAGTGCTAGAGATTGATCTAGCATTCCCATCAATTTGATAGAATTCCAAGATGAATTCGATTGCCGACTATTTTGTGATATCACACAGAGTTCTGGAGCTATTAACAAAAGACCGAATTAAGAAATTTAAAAAGTGAAACTTTTAAACAATTGTATTCACAATTGCATTATAACTTGGCAGCATGTTATGCATATAAGCGGCGCGCACGGATTTCCTGTGACTACGACTATATACTGTTCGAGTTTTCAAGTTTTCCCGGAACCCTATAACCGCACGCTGTGTGGCATTACTCTAGCTATCGTAACTTCCGTCGAGACGGGATGTATAGATATATATATATAGGTATATCCGTCCTCGAGACGGTACCTGTGACGCGTCATTCACTCTCACAGCCGGCCGCGTCTTCGAGCGACCTTCACTTTCGCTTTTAACATGTGAGCTTCTAAAGCTTTGTGCCCCGAAAGTTTTCTAAACCTATCATTGCGAAACATTACAAAAAGCAATAGGAGTCAATCAATAAAGTTTATTCTGTGCGATTGATGTCATCAATTAATAAGTAAATGTATTCGGGGGTCACATTTTGAATATCCTGTCAGCACGTCATCATCCGCTAATCGTCTACCGTCGTGCAGATGTTACGTCTGCCTGCCACTTTCGCCTCTTGCATATCAATGAACACGAAATGCCTTCCATCACTTTTAACATGATAATGAACTTTACTCTTATATAATGTGCTCAAAACGTCTGCGTTAACAATCTGACACTTGATTGAATTCCTTCACAAATAAAATATATTTTTGTTCAAATTAATAACTCAAATGAGTTAGTGGGTATTTTGAAAATATATCCTATCCCTAACCGTTGGATATCACACCCTCATACAATCTGTAAACACTTTTAAAGTAATATACCTACATAATATACATCAAACCTTTATATTATGAGCTAGTGGTCGCCCAGCGATTTCAATTAGACGGTAATTTATTGAAGTGAAACTTTTTATGGGACACTATTGAAGTGAAACTTTTTGTCATGAGAGTGAACTCGTCGAGCTAACAAACTGTTAAACTCACAGATGTTAAACTCCTTGTCTCTTTCTTATTACCGCCTCTCTCACTCTAGCAGAGTGAGAGAGGCGGAAAGAAAATTGTTGATGTTGACTGACAGTGACACTGTTGACATTGACAGTCTGTGTCGGATAAATTGGATAAATACAGAACAACTAATTAATATTATGGAAAAAATGAGTACTACACAGACATAGTTCATTCTCTATATGCTACGGATTATAGAGTATGATCTTATCATACTATATACAGATGGATGACATTACTGTCATCCATCTGTCTGACGTTTAACTAACAAATCACAAATGACAAAGTTTGGTTTTATGACTGCCTGGCGAATCCTGAATTTTATTTTTAATTTAGTGTTGTGTAAAACTTATCTTCTTTAAGATAATACAGTCATGCTTCAAGTGTTCAACGTCCTTATTTTTTAATTATATGTTTATGGAAAATAATTCAATAAAATGGCACTAAAGAAAGTAAAGGGGAACTTCGAAAGAATGTTCGATAAAAATCTCACCGATTTAGTGCGTGGTATAAGGAATAATAAAGATAACGAGGTAGGTACACATCAGAAATTGTTACTATTTACTTAATAAACATGTAAATAAGTTTTGAATGTTATATTTTTTTATATAATATTCGATTTTAGGCCAAGTACATAGCACAATGTATGGAAGAAATTAAAGTGGAACTACGACAAGATAACATAACATAAGAAAGCTAACGCTGTCGCTAAGCTGACATACGTAAGTACTTAGGTCTTAAGTAGATCGAATTTGTAAGTGTAACTGTTGTAATTATTAATTAAATTGACATTTATTTTAGCTTCAAATGTTAGGATATGACATATCATGGGCTATATTCAATATTATTGAGGTGATGAGTTCAAACAAATTCACTTACAAAAGAATCGGGTACTTAGCAGCTAGTCAATCATTCCATGCAGACTCAGAGTTACTTATGCTCACTACAAATATGATAAGGAAAGATTTAAATGCTCAGAATCAATATGAAGCAGGATTAGCACTCAGTGGACTGAGTTGTTTCATATCTCATGATCTAGCAAGAGATTTGGCAAATGATATCATGACATTGGTGAGTTTATTGAAGTGAAACTTTTTATGGGACACTAGCGTTTTGTCATGAGAGTTAACTCGTTAACATAAGTCATATTAATTACTTATATAGTTCTTTTCTTAATGTAGAATGTTTATGTATATGTAATATATATATATATATATATATATGTATATGTCTATTAAATTATTTCATATTAAAAAAATTTTAATATTGTTTTTATTCTCAGTTATTGTCAATGAAGATACAAAAAATGTATGCGTCAGTCCAAAACTAACAGCGTCAAAAGTGAAACTTTTTATGTAATTCAAAAACTGTCAATAAGTGTACAAAAAAATACATTGTAGCAAAGAAAAATTGACTGGAAATTATAATAAAAATGATTTATAATAAAAATCAAGAAAAATCTACAGACTATCCCGAATTAATTACTATGGAAGTTTCACTTGTACGTATATGTATATAGTTTTATGTATATGTAAATAATAGTACGTACGAGTGAAACTTCCGTAGTAATTAATTCGGGATAGTCTGTAGATTTTTCTTGATTTTTATTATAAATCATTTTTATTATAATTTCCAGTCAATTTTTCTTTGCTGCAATGTATTTTTTTGTACACTTATTGACAGTTTTTGAATTACATAAAAAGTTTCACTTTTGACGCTGTTTTTCCTTTTAATCTCTTCTCTGTTTGACAACACACTTTGACTATAAACAAAAGAATACCTATACTTCAAATCCTTAGTTGTGACAAACGTATAATGCGCGTGTCGAAAATGTGGTCGTGTGTGGAATGTATATGAAAATTTTATGCATATTATAAAAATATTAGCTTCCTCCAGTCCTTCTACATCAAATTTCATACTCCGTACGCGCAATTTTCTTAAAAAGGATCCAAAGTAACTGTAATGCTCTTGTCTCTTGTTATAAAAGAATAAGATTTGTTTTCGTGCAACAAATTTGACCATTACGAATAGTGGTCAAATGTTGATTTGATGGCCTGCACTTTCTACTGGGACTCGATATGTCAAGGGCAACCAGTGGCGACGGACGGCGAGAGCGCGGCGTCCGGGGGGGCAACGGGTCACGACACGAAACACGACTCCACCAAACCACCGGCCACCCGCTAATCACACTCTGCCTACTTGTGCAACAATCGAAACTAGTTATCGATCGAAAACCGACTTCATTATCGATCCGCGAACCGAGCAGCCCCTAAAACCTGATACGGTGCCGCATACTTAATGCAAGAAATTGATGCAACACAATAGCTTCAACGCGGTCAGGCCTGAAGCGGAAAATTACAGGAATGCTTTTCTCGACACGTGCGCCCTCGGAATACCTTGTTGTAGTTCGACTGATAAAATCATTGGAATGTTGTAATTTCGCACAACTGCGTCGAAGCCGGACCCGGGTACCTAGGCTCATCTAATCATTTTCCGCGACTGTCGATCTGTATATCCGCTAACTCCTAAATCACGCAAAGATTTTTATGCGGTTTTCATCATCAGTTAGATTATTTTTCACAAAACGTAATTATATTTATATCTAAGTAGAAAAAAAAACGATATTTTGCAACAAATTCGCCGAAACTGTCCGGGTCTGTCTGTTTCTCCGCTACTTTTAAACCACCCAACGAATTTTGATACGGTTTTCACTAATGGAAAAAGAGATAAACGAGGAAGGTTTGTATGTATAAAAAATCTCATCCAGGGCGAAGTCTTATTATAACTTATCTTATAATAACAGAACTACTAGAGGATGAGTCGACAATGCCTAAATGTATTTACAGTCTTTGGTCACGATCACGAACTTGCACAACTCTTACATCCGGCTTGAATAAATGCAATATAAACTTGTTTATCTTTTAATTTTTAAGGTGCCTTTAAAAGTTATACAAAGTTTCGTGAAGGTAGATTAGTTCAGAGTTCAAGTTAGGTGCAGAGGTACTGTAACACTAAATGATTTATTGATCGAAACAATGTTTTTGCACCTTAGTCGCCTTCAGTTCGCCTAAAACGCGCTAACTGTTGTGTTGAGTTACCTTTTTTTCTGAAGTTATCATGAACAACTTAAAACAAAACCTTTCTGTAGTTTGATAAGAAATTTGAATTATTTAGTGATCCTACTATTTTAACAAAATATTTTTGAAGTGAAAACTTTTTTGATTTTGGGATGTTTTTGTTTTTGAGATGGGAATTGGGATAAAACCATTGAACTCGCGACACTGTCATGTAATGTAATGTAATTTTGTGAAGCTTAGTTTTCACTTCTGGCGTGCAGTCCAACGACTGACATGTTTTTTTCTAAGTCTAATTTCCGTTGCGACATATACTTACCTATAGGTATTGAAACTAGTTAATAAAGGATTGCATCAGCAATTTTGCACATGTAAAAATTGTAAAATAAACACAGGTTACATAAAAATTGATGTAGCGTCGTGTCACCATCTAAATAATATATCTTTGCAAGCGTGTCACCTTTAAAATGAGTGCATCGAATGCACGCAAATCGAGTTTGTTGGCGACTTGCGTCTAGAGATATTTGCGCAAACAACACATTATATCACATTATTTCAACATTCGGTGCGCATCATCCACTGAAATGTGTAAAGAAGCTGACATTGGATTAATGTTGCATCAGGAGTCCAACACATATATACCTAACAGAGTGTATACCTACTAAAAGAGCCAATGCGAACATAATCGGATATTTATGTGCGTCGCATTTTGTAAGCATCACTTTCGGCTTCAACCAGTTTCACTTTCCTGCCGACGACCTTTTGTGGAATGCGCAGTGAGATAACAAATGAATAAAACATCCAATACTTATTTAAATATTTCAATTTTATGATAAGCTCGATCGTCACACTGGCGCCATCTTATTTGTCACTTGCGCAGACGTCTCATTCTGATTTACGCATTGTAACATTGCTACAGCTATGTTGCTTTGTTGTTGCTGGTCTTCTATATTATGCATAACTAGAGAACCGCCCCCGGCTACACATGGATGCAAATTATATACCTAAACCTTATCTTACCAGGTGTATGTTCGACTCCTGCGTCCTTTTCCCTGCGGTCCTTTCCATGTTGTTAGTGTACGTGTCTCCTATCTCCCATCTGTGTATAGGTATCGATCGAAGAAATAGACCTACATAAATATTCTTTATAAACTGAAAAATATTTCAATACAGACATTTACTATCGACTTTCAGTAGGTAAAACAAGGATTACTGGTTGATTAATTAAGTTGATGTTTTTAACTGGTTTTTAATTAATAAACCGTCCAGATCGATTCACAGGTATTTCTCGAGAATAAACCAGTACGAATGCAGTCACTGCTTTTGGTTTTTCCGTAACGTTCATTGTGTCGAAATGTGGTTGACTTTGTTGAACTGAAACCAACTTTTATATTAAATTAACATTTCCTCAAGATCGTCTAAACATGTATTAAAATTATTCAATTTATATGAATGTTTTCTGTGAATATTATTCAATGGTAGAGCGCACAACCTGACACAAAAACAAATCTCGTCACCGTTCAAACGATATAGTTTGACCTTGCCTTTTACGAAACTACTACAGAATATTGTTACTTTATTATAATAAGGTTATCCATTATAAAAGATTTAAAAATTACTAAATGAACATTTTTTTAGATCTTAAAACTTAAATGTTTAGCTCATATATATTTTTGTCAGGTGTTAATTTTATTATATTTATTTTTAGATGATCTCTCGGAAGCAGTTCCTTTTTTTTCAAATCTATGTCCTTTTCTGTATCCCTGACAACGTGTATGCATAATTTCATGATCGGTCAAACAAACTCAGTCGCGAATTTAGAATTTTTCTTTCGTGATATTCTGAGTGCACTTGTAGCAAGATTTCTCCGGCCACGAATTATTTATCAGATATAACAAAAAACGTTGTTCATTTGTTAAACTCTTGTCTCAGCCACAATAATATATTCGGTGACGTGTATTGAAGTGAAAAGGGCGCGGTCCCTGCTCACGACACCAACGCATGCGGAGTTCCTGTTTACGAAACTGGCTTCGTGTATTAGCATTGTAGTAAAAGTTGGCATTCTTTTAAAATACACCTCGGAACTTATAAATAACTTATAAACACCTTTTGATTTTATTGTATTGTGCAAGGTAAAGCGTCGATCAATTCGATAAATCAATCTCTTTGAGCTCGTCAACTTTATGCGAGGAAAAGTGTTTAAGTTTTATCATTCAACGGAAATCCCTTTAACTGCATAACTTAAACCTATATAATTGTTGCAGGTAATTAGAAAAACTATTATTAACTAGCTGGTGCCCGCGACTTCGTCTGCGTTCTGTATGAAAGGTTCTTTCTGGTGTCCCAGACAACGTGTATGCAAAATTTCATGGTGATCGGTTTAGTAGTTTTTGCATGAAAGAGTTACAAACATCCATACATACATCCATACATCCAAACAAACTTTCGCATTTATAATATTAGTAGGATTATGTGACCGTTTAAAGCTTTGAAAATATAATATATTAAAGATCATAGAGGGGTTATATTATATTAGTTATAGTTTAATAAGGAAAATTATGGGGAGAATAGTTGAGTAGTGGATGTCCTACGGCTGGATGATGATGATCATGACACTTAGGTAGATAAACAAAACAAGCAGATGGATATGGGATGACGCCTATACTTATAAAACAGCAGGAGATCGCACTTGTCTAATAGATGACATGGAAAACTTGGGGAAGAAATGAGATGAAAAAATGAAGTAGCTTAAGATGAGATAGGTAAATATGAATGAAATGATATTCCTAATGTTGCAATAGAAGACAATATAAAACATAAGATTTAGTTGTGTGCATACTGAGGTGTGTATTTCGCATACCATCTATTGTGAATCCCTGCACGTTTCGTGCAGCGCTTAGTAAACAGAATGTCAACGCTGTCTTATCGCATACATTATAGATTATATTTGTCAATTTAAACAAAAGATTTAACTATACAAAAGATTTTAAAATACTGTAAGCACATATTCATTGCTTCCTTTGTTGTAATGTTTTTCATATAGACGCGGAAAAGCTTTTAAGTTACGAGAGCTATTTCCCATATAAATGAGATCAACAATACCTTTCTATAAAATCTGTGGTACAAACTTATTGTTCGAATATTTACGTAGTATTAAAAAAAATATTAAAAAATAATTCTTTAGAGTACATGCCCATAATATAAAACTGAGCATAACATATTCCATACATTGATATTTTTCAATAGGTAGGTCTTATTGAAAAATAAACGAAATTCTATATATACATGGTGCTGCTATTAGGAATTGAGAAAGCAGGAATAAAACTCGTAATGAGGCTAATATTTAGTAAAATTGAAGACATCAGAATATAGAACGGACGTGGTTGTTGCGAGGCAAATTTTATGAGTCGAGACCGAGTTGGCCATAGACCGTAAAAATAAAATACATAGAAACATTAACTAATAAACAATAAAATATTTTAATTAACTAAAGTGCGTTGCGTACACACGCAATTACACTATTTACAATATCTTTTACAGTTCAGTTCATATCAGTGTTTTTTGTGTTATAGGCGACGGTAGCCACCTCCATCAAGGGGACCGTAAGCCTGTCTGTCGACCATAATCACAAAAACAAAAACAATAAATAAAACACAATGGGAAACTATATCAATTCTGGGAATTTTATTATGTATGTTTTCAAAAAGTAAAAACTTCTTTGGGCGCGTTGAGCCCTTTTTGTATGAAAAAAAAAAGCTGAACTTGCGTGACCGTCACACTTTGATATACAGAAGTGTCTATGGTGTTTAGGTGGTAGGATAGGTTATATACCAGCTCTGGAAAGAATAAAAAAATCCAGGTAATTTAGTTAAGAAATTATTTTGAATATTGTATTGAACTCCAAGTTTTTTTAGTATTCTGATGATTGTTAGGTATCTACTACAGGTACAGATTTAATCAGTTCGACTTCAATTTATACTAGTATAAGGATAATTAAGCTAGATTGGTTAGCTAGACTACTTATAATAAAATAATAGGTCCGTTTGTTTTATTATGACAAAATGTTTTGATGTAATATAACTTATGTTCTGATATTTGTCCAAGAATTTCTACAGCTCTTGTTAAAGAGACTGATTTAATTTACTTACTTGCATTGTCGTAAATACTTAATACTGACTGTAAACTTAGTATGTGAATGTAGGCACACAGTAAAATTGACTCATTTAATCCACATTCGTCTGTGTTCTAATCACGACCGGAGTGTTAATTGTTACGTGACAAACATTTAGTTAAGCCGAGGTTGATGAACCGAATCGTGGTACAGTAACTCTTTACGATTACAATCAAACTAACTGATCGCCAACCATAGCTTTTCCTTCGTGATATTTTTACTAATAAAGCAATTTTCCATTCATAGTGCCTTCGTAGTATATTCTGGTATACCGCCACACTTAAAGACGCAAATATATTTTTTGAAAGTATAAAATTTTAAAATAATATGGCGCTGGTACGCAAAACGCAACGAATTTTGATAACACTACATTTAGTGTTTGATACTCGTATATCAAATACTACAAGCTCCCGGCTTTGCCCGGGTTCAAAATTAAAACTATCCTATCTTTTAAGTAGGACCAAATTAGGTACACATAGTTACGAAGTTTTATCAAAATCGGTTCAGTAGTTTAGGAGTCCATGACACGTAAATTTTAATAAATCAAATAATAGAACAATATTTAAATTTATACGATACTTTGATTAGTTATCTACTCGTATGCCCTAGTCTGTTGCTTTCGCTTATCAGACAGTAATGAAGCACAATTTTTGAGAAACTTAGTTTCTATTATCTCTATTCGTTTCTAAATCTAAAAAAATAACTACATAACGCGTTTAATTTTCTTTTCTTTTTTTAAGAACCCACATGATGCTTGCGGTATTTCGGAAATATTTGCTATTTATCCGCTAATTTGTTAGCTAATAGATGATAGACAGGTATTCAGTTTGGTTAGGTATTGGAAAGTGAATATTATCGCTACTGACGAAAACCACACAATCAATTCAATAAGAAGATACTTCAAACCTAGGCGTCTTGAAATAGAGGTTAAATTAGTTTCAACCGAAGAAGAAGATAAGCGTGTGTACCTACGAGTAATTTTTGTATGCACTTATAGATGTTAAGGAAGGAATATGTTATTTACTTATTTCATTACGTCTTTTTATATCTTCATCGACTTCTCGGGAGTCCGTCCTCGGGTTCGCACAGGTGTAAATTTTTCAAATTCTTCCAAACTTTTTCTTCATAAGAACCTTCTGCGGAGTTAAATGAATATTTAAAAAAAAAACAGCTGGTCCAGCCGTTATTAGAGTTTTGCTTTTAACAACACATTTAGCGATACTTTTTATTAATTCATGTAGATAGATTATTTATTTATTGTCTAGCAAATTTGCGGAATATATTGTTTTTAAAAAGGTATTAGTAACTTTACCTTAATGAAATGTGGTAGTGAAGATTTACTTGCCGGGTCAATTAGTATTTTAATATAAATTTAATAAATGCGTAAGTAATATTCCATGAGTAGTCAATATTTAATAATACAATTTCACTTGTTCTATTTACACAGTTTTCTCACGCCAACACTTAGTTAATAGCCACGTTATATTAATGCGTACCTTAGTAACGCCACATCCAGCTTCGATCGCAAAGCGATGTTGAACAATCGCCTATTACAATCACCGCAGTTTTCACTCTACGCTGTTAATCATTATTAGCCTGTCAAGACGAAGAAGTGCTCTTTGTCTTATATATTATTATGTTATACATCATAATTCGTGACTTATAACATTATCTCAGCAATAACAATCGACTTTTATAATCATTGGCCTTTGCTGACGATTTCATTCGAGTGATGCGTTTAAGCCTATAAATATTACATATGACCATTGACTTTAATATTTCTTTATAATTGTAATATATTCATTTGTTTACTAAATAAAGTCACTCACTGTTAGGTTTCTCTGCTAATTTCTCCTAAATTAATCAATGGATTTTGAAAACGTTTTATTGATGTAAAGAGCGATAAACGAGTAAGGTTTTGTCTATATACGCGAGAAGACGGTGCGGGTCGCTAGTTTTATATGTTTTATTATCTCTTCAAAGTATTTCTTACACGTTTCGTAATAGAAAAAAGAAACTCGAGCCGATTTAAGATATAAAGTCGAATCGATTTGCATTCAAGTTGAAGATATCGCGTGTGCCTAATAACAGTAGCAATTTCGTATTTCGTACTCGTGTGTAGCCAATAACGATGTATTTGTTGCAAATAAATCTTCAAACGTAGATATTCCCTTTCTATTTCATTTTAAACTGAGGAAAGGCTGCGACTACTTTCTAAGTTTGCATAAATTGCACACACATTTGTACAAGTGAAATGGTTATTTTTTATTGCATGTGCTTAGAAATATTTAATTTTTTCATTTTTATATACAGGATGTTATAAAATTTTACACCCTTTAAATATAAAAATAAATTACATGTTACAAAAATAAGGCTATTGAAACTAAAAAAAAATACGGGAGCCTATCTAGGATTAATATAGTATTTTTATTTATTGTATATAGTACAACAAATAACTGCGGCTGCGGGTCAATTTATTTATATTAATGTTCAGCCTTTAATTTTATTCCAACATCTTCAAATATTCAACAAACTGACCTTTTCCTTAAAGCCTATTTTCGTATACATGTTCACCCGTCTTTGTCACATATAATTGTTAAGAAAGAGATCACGAATAATAATAGTTCGTCTGTCCATTTGCCCCTTACGTTCACTACGTGACCTCGTAGCGGAGGTATGACAAGCGGACTGATCGGACCTTGATATGGAACACTGGTTTACGCGTTGAATGTTATTGTATCCATAAAATGATTCGATCCTGAGAATTATTAACGGTAAAAAACTTTAACAGCGACTTCCTTTCCTGTTGGGGCCCTCATTAATGGTGCTGGCAATTCCTGACATGCTTCCTTCTCTTCAGTCTTATAAGAGGCCAAGAGGCTCGCTCACTGCGTTATAGATAACAGCTCATTGCAAACTATGCATACTATCTGGCATAGGTATATAGCGACAGTAACCAGCAATACAATAACAGCATACTTCAAGTTCACAATGTCGGTCTTGATGCATGAGTATTTTTGTTGAGAGTTTTGCATTGATACAATTTTGTAATGTCTTACCGTCAAGTGGATAGTGAAATCAAAAATAATACCAAAGAGATCCCACTTCAGTAGATTAACGATTTGTAGTCAACGGATGGTCCCAGTGGATTCTTACGGTATAGGATAGCGCAGAAATACCTATATTCAGATAACACCTAATGTTATAGAATTTTGATATTCAACAATTTTGTTTCACTATCTCTTTAAAACGGACTGAAGACTACCCTTTTACTCGAGTGGATAAAGTGCTCGCTTTAACGCACTTTCTCCGGAGTGCTAGGTTCGATTGCCGGCAGGTCAGCATGATTTGGTCTGATTGGTATGGCAGGTAACACTGTGTTTCGCAGTCAAATGCCATCTGTCGGCAGTGAACTCCCTTAGACCATTTCCCTATCCCTTATCCTAATACCTTTTTCTAATCCTAATATGGTCCAGCAGCTGTGGCGTTTTTTGTCTCATAGGCGACAGTAGCCAACTACCACACATTTGTCCATCAACCCGTCTGACGATTGCTAATTTTATAGACGTTTGATAAGCACAGTCTAATTGTGACGTTTATAGTATCGCTCGTTGTTTTCATATAAAATCATCATCAGTTGTTCATAAATTCTTATCGATGAGATTAGAACATTTTAAAATAAATTCTCAGACTCCAAAACATTCCTGGATTTTAAACTGTTTTTAAACATTGAATATTGTGTTGTGATCATAGCCGATATCCGTGTTATTATTATCACATCACTTAAACAATACAGAATGTTGAAACTTTTTTATCAAACAGAAGTGTTTCGTTTCACAATCTTGTTTAAAGAACACAATAATCGCATTAATAAGGTGTTATCATTAATTAAGGCGCTTTGTTCATAATATTTAAGTTTTGTCAAGTGTTCGGCAAATAGTCGTGCGCCCAAGGACTTTCGACAACCGCATTGAGCAAAACCTTTCTTAATAATTTTTGTTTTACAACCTTGAAATGAGTTATTATTGATAATAATTGTGAATAAATTTATATGCAATAACACTTTCTATTAACCACTAACATTGTTCTTAATTGCTTTGCGCAGACATTTGTATGTAACAAACATATTCGCAAGACGTAAATAACATTATGTTTTTGGTGTGATCAAAATTGTCAGTTAAAAAATAAAAATCCCTCGGTTTTTCACAGATGCATTTTTCTGCATATTATTCACACAACCGTATCAAAAATCAAAAGTATCAAGAAAAGTATATTAAAAGGCGTATGTGTATGTATGTCCCCGTATGTCTCCTGGACTCCAAAACCGCTAAACCGATTTTGATGAAACTTTCAGACGAACATCAGATTAGTGCAGCGGGTGTTTTTTTTTTTTTTTTTATAGATTTAAGACAGCAACAGCCTAGCACACTCAACACTCCAATTGCAACGCTCAACATTTTGGTCTAGTGTGCAAGCCAATTAGAGCTGAACATATATTTCACTTTAGGTTATGGTACATAATTTCGACAATCAAAAAAAAAACAAACTTCAAAAATTAAAAAATAAAATCCAAACAAAATGCATTACAAATAAGAAAAAAAAATGTCAATAAGTTATAAAAAAATGTCAAAGTAATAAATCGAAATTTAAAAAATTACAATCAAAAATCAATAATTAAAAAAGTCAAAAGTTAAAAAAAAAAAAAGTCAGAAATAAAAACTATAAACTGTCAAGAGTGTGACGAGATGGCAGCGAGAATCTTCTTTTTGTGTTCATTTATATGGTCAAAATGAACATCCAAGTCAGCGCTGTAAAATATGTCGTTATAGCTCTGAAGCATTCTAGGGACCGAGGAGTGTCTCATTTGGTTTGTTTTATATACAGGCACTTGGAAGGGGCTATAAGTCTTCCGTCTCGAATTTAGACGTGGCACTGAGTAGGATACACTCGACATTACATCCGGACAGTCAACGCCTCCACGCAACAGCCTGAAGAGGAAAACGTGGTCATGAATGCACCTTCGATTTGCTAATGTGTCTAACTTAAAATGTTCAAGACGACCTGTAAAAACCTGTGTTCCTGTAAAAGTACATGTATTACATCTAAATAATTATACACATTTTAAGTAAAATAAATAAATTCAAAGTATGTAATACTGGTATCATCAGACTGAGGTTTTGTTGTGCGTTGTGCGAAACGTTACCTACTGACAAGATTCTTAAAACATTCTCAACATAGTTGAGGTTAATTTCATTCCATTAGCCACCATTTTGTTATTCAACATAACCGGATTACTTACTTAGCTACAAACCGGTAACATAAATAATTCGTAAATTTTTATTTAAATATTGTCACTTAATGTGCAGTTAAAATATTATGTGTAGTTATAATAATCGTGATATTTTTCGAAGTGTGTTCATAGACGAACAAGTTGAATAATTAATAAAATTGGTATTGATTAATTAATCAGTCATTGGTAAAATGCAATACCTGTAAGTAGGCAATGTAATAAATGATTGTACTAACATCGGGCTTATTTATTGAGAACCAGTTGGTTACATAATTCTTAAGTCCGGATAGAGAAAATATTATTAATCAGATCCGGGTTTTCTCTGTGTCACATTAATTTGGTATTTTATTGACACGATAAAGCACTAGGGACAAGGTGATACAGTTGTGTGACAACGATGAGTGATTTAAGATTTGTTACAGTCATAATTTTGACCTAGGCGTCCAGGATTTTTTTTATGTTTTGACTTTCTCGCGCCTTCCCTTCAAGATTCTATGCCACCCCTATCCCACCGCTCAAATCCGTTGCATAGTCTACAATTTTTTTATTCACGCAAATTAATTACAATTTGTTTATTTATATAAATAAGAATGAATCGCTAAATGTGTTGCTAAGCGCAAATCTCGACAATTCAATTCGTCATTTTTGCCCCTTGTGAAGAGAAAAATGGGAAAGATGTCCTTGCGAAGCCGAGGCGGATTGCTATTATATGAGAAAATCCGAAATCTAATCATATGATTTATAAAAATACATCCATCCGTTTAGGAGCTACTATTCCACAGACAAATACATGAACCATGAAATTTCGTTAGTTATTTTTTTATTATTCAATTTCATACAATTTTAAGTTTCACCTTTTTTTTTGTAAAATAAGTCCTTAATAAGAAAATTCTATTTTAATTTTTAAAATTAATATTAAAGCACATTTTCGTAACACAATTTCTGTTGCATTTATAAGTGGTAGCTTGTTAATTCGAATCCAGTCTCCAGCAGCGCATTTATATCTCACATAAAACGTAAAATTTATATGAATAACCAAATTAAATTGTAGTCATCCTTGCACGATGCCACGCTAAAGATGTTTTAAAATATTAACAAACAGAAACTGGCTACAAGAATATAGGAAGTATACTTAGTATTTCCTGAATTATAAACATATTGAACTATGACTTATCAATAAACTAGCTCAGTCAGACATAACATTAACACACGAGAGTTATGTATTAATAAAGGAGTTTGCGTAGGTTTGTGTTTATGGAAGTTAACAGTGTCATAACTGTAAGAATGTTCAGATACCTATTTAATAAACTATTTCGAAATGTCTTGTTCATCGTTCATAATATTCTTTTTTTACAAAATATATTTTTTAAGTTCGAAAGCTTAGTATTAATTAATGATATTAAGAATAAAGCAGTCAACCACGGACCATAAAATAAAATTTAAAAAATAAATAAAAATCTTCTAAATACTAATAAATAGCCTTCCGCTTCTGTCTGTTTCTGCGCTAACTAACTTCATCTAAACGGTCCCACGGATTTGGACACGGTTTTTACTAATAAAAAAAATATGTATAGAAAACAGCGGAGTTACTTAAACTTGGCAACCTGTACTGGCAGTAACCATCCTTAAAAAAATCTTACTATCAACTGTCGATGTATGTATAATAGAAAGTAAGAGGATTTGGACTATCAACGATGCCACTTCCTTGCCTCATATTTCAAAGGTCCGGTTAGTTTCGATACCCAATTTAGATTGCTAAATTATTAGATATATAATGCTAACAAAATGTATAATATAAAATGTCAATGATCTTGATAAGCAGAATATTAAAGGTAATCACATTTAATGAGCTATCTACGTGACGGCGTGTATTATAAAAATATGGCGGAAAATAGCACTGCTGTATTAAGTAAACGTCGATAATAATTACAAAACGGCATTAACTTTTTCTTCATCGCATTGTTGCTGATAACATTTTGTCTCTAAATTTGATTAACTAAGTATATTTATATGCATTTGCGCTCGTGTGGGAACACATAGAGTCCTTGACCTACTCGGGTACAAGTAGATATTTGATCCCACCAACAACAATAGCAGCATCTAAGCGAAATTGTACCTAAGTTTAATAAATATTTTACTTGTGTTTTCCTACATTTCATTCTTCCGTCCGAATGCTTGCTTGAATTTTTTTATTGATTCCTTGCATATATATTGGAAACCATTATTATTAAGGGATTTCTTGCTATTATTCCCGAATTTGTAATGTAGAACAATTGGTTGAAGATATTATTATTATGACATAAAATCTTAGAAGCTTCGATGTTATCTTGTTTGTTTTCAAACTTACAGCTAGATTATCCAGGCAGAACTTTATATAGAACTAGAATTTCCAATAATGAATCATTGTAATGAATATAAATTCCTTAACGCCGCATTTACTTTTTGAAAGATTAATTGCTCAGATGATATGAGTATAAAAAAAAAACAGAAATTAAACAGCTAACAGTAACAGTAACAAAACAGTAGCAGTAACAACAGGCCAGTTATTATTATCATTTAACAAATTATTATCATTTAACAAATTATTATCATTTAACAAATTATTATCATTTAACAAATTATTCTCAATTAACATGAACAATTTTATTGTCTACTGCGTTTGGTTTGTTCACACTTTTCATGGTCATTATTACCACAAAACAATGCGTAAAGTAACAGTTAGTCGGTAAGTTAGTATCCCCTGCGGCCATTAACTCAGCAATCGAGTCAGTGTAAGTTAATTAAGAAGTATAATGAGCCTAGCCTTGCGCCTACTGCCTTCGAGAGCATTGGCCAATCTGTGATACGAGTGTAGGTTTTCTTTGTGATTCAAGTACACCTAATGAGAATCAATACTATCTCGTTTGCATCACTGACATGATGATGATTCATAATAAGTATACTTATTTGAAAATTACAATAGAAAAAATTAAGATAAAGAATAACTTTTATTAAAGTTAACGTGATCCAAATAAAAATAAAAGTAACGAAATAGTTTTGTTGCAAAGTTTTTATGTGTTGTGACAATTTTATCTTTTCCAGTTAACAAAAGACTTTTTTGACTTATTGTGCTAGTTATTTTTGGGTTAACAGTAAAACGTTTTAATAAGAGACATAGTAAGATTTATGGAGCTGTTGGTAGCTCTCGTTATAGTGGTCTGGGCTTTGCACGCTCACCTAGCCTTGTTCTCGGTGCGACCTTACATCTAGTGAAATTGAAACTCTTGGAACCGGTATAGCGTGTAATATACATATATACGGCCGACTAAAGTAGTGTACGGAATGATTAATTTTCATAATGTAATGTCTATTGCACAAGTTATGTTTGTTGGTAATATGAATAAAAACAATATAATTTTATGAAACTCCATATGTGCATAACATTTTGCTATTGACGACGACGTTATCCCTCAATCGGTTTCCGCGTGCCGCTGCGAGGTTTACAAGAAATTGTGCGGAAGCGAGCGCCTTCCGACTTCGATAATTGGATTTGCACCAGGCGAAATATGAATCACCGTTTTTTATATATCAGCAGTGAGAGTCGATACCATTGAGTGATTTTGCTGATAGAACTACTTGAAGGTCTAATTGTACACACTGACATAAAACGTCGTAAAGTCTATATAGAAAACGTATAGTCCCGTGATGAAGAACGCGCTCGGCGTACGTTTCTCATTCCAGAGGCGAAAGTGATCGCCGTGTTTATTACTTGCATTGCCTCATCGATTTGCACTTGTGCGGAATTGGTACACGTAACACACCCACGCTCCGATTTTTGCCAACAATTTCTCACGACTTCATCATATTTCTAACACTTGCAATTGATAGTTCTCACACAACTTCTTTGCAGTTTACAATGCAAGTGATCCAGAAATTGATAGAGATCCATGCCAATTGGATTTTTCTTACGAAACAGATACATACTTAATTAATCAATGAGCTACTTTTCTAACAACTGATAGAATCGTGCCTAGTCTCTTGACTCTCTTGTACCAGGAATGCAGTTATGTTATGAAATGTTTAGATGAGTCAGAACTTATTTGTGACGGATTGTAACACGTGAACTTCACAATGTACCAACAGGCTCGTAGGCGCAACAACCAGATGTTGAATTGCTGACTCATGGAATTTGTATTTCTAAATTTACTGTTTTCGTACCGCCTGTGTCTACTGTTAGTCTTTCTAATAGGTAACATTAGTATATGTTATATATATATGTCATGTATCGTGTCTCACTGCTGGGCAAAGGCTAAGTTGCTAGTCACCTCGAATGTGTTGGTTTCCCTACGATATTTCACTGCACATTCAGAGCGTGTATAGGTTTCGAATTTTCGGCAGTCTAGCATTAATTAGCTCCTGAAAATCACTTGTTGTTTGTTTGTAAATAGTATCCTGCTAACTATATTTCTACAATAAACTTTTTTCTTGTTCACAGATGTTTGTTAGTTTTCACCGTCTACCGAGCATACGCTGATGTAGATATTATTACAGAACCTCGGCCTGGTGAAGAATATGTCTTAGTAAGTTCGGGACAACAAACTCCTGTCAGAAGTTTTGAAACCTCACATAAAATTCCCGAAAAACATCCGCAACATCATATTCTTAGACCTGAAAGTGGGAACGAAAAAATAACCAAGAAGTCGCACAATGGAAAAATAGCTAACAAACATTCCAGTGAGGGAATTGTTGCCATTGAAGAAGAAAAGAAAGTTTTGCCTAAAAAAAGCCATAAGGGTAAGGTCTCTGAATCAATAGAAATAGACATTCCAGTTTCGAAATTGGAAGATATTAGAATTAAGGAGAATATAAAAAATGTTGACACAAATCCAAAAATGGCAGTTGCACTTGAAGCTATGTCCGAATCTGGTAAACTAACTGACAGGCCTGGCACAACGACCCAGAAACCAGTACTTACGACAGCGTCAACAGCCACTACTAAGGGCTATGACTACATTCCGATTAACTTTGATACCATAGACGATATAAATAGTGGTTTGTTATCTTCCAATGTCAAACTTGAAACAGCAGGATCAGAACAAAAACAACATTCCCGTATACAAATCAAGAAAGGCCCAAATGGACAAGATTACGAATACGAATACATTTATTACTATTATGACGAAGACGAAGAAGGTAAAAAAGGTAAACAAAAATCCTCATCTACAACTGCAGCCCCTACTCATAATTCGCATGATGGCCCTCAGAAAGTCGATTCTGAAAATCATATAGGCAAGGACAGGCAAAGCAAAAATAAATATACTACTATAGATAGAACAGGCACAACCACTGCAACTACACCTGAAATTCAAAACGAAGTTGTTCCGAATACGGGGAGAGGCCGCGGTCGCGGTCGCAACTATGTACCTCCTCAAATAGACGACGAGGTTGAAGAAGACAGGTAAGTTTAATGCTCTGTAATCTATATCAAAGTTAAATGCGATAAGATTAATAGCCATTTATTTCCGAAATTTTTATTTTCTTTTACTAATTTTTAAAAAAAATGTTTAATTCGGTGTGCCTTTTGGGCATAAAACTCTATCTAATTGCGTTCATTGATAGTGTATTTCTAATTGCCTTCATTCAGTATGTTTAATATTTTTCTATAGATTGCCTTCCAGTACTCGTTTTCCTCCTCGGGGACGCAACATTGCAACATCTACAACCTCCGGACCAGAGATTTCATCGGAACCAGCGATAAAACAACGTGGCCGTCCGCAAACTGACAATATTGCTGATGAATCAATTGGACAAACAAGAAGCAGAACTCGTGCTCACGTGAGGTACATCAATATTTTTTATATAGATACATAAAACCAATTAATTAAAAATGTAAAAATGTAATGATAAAATTATCATTTATTTTCAGGCGTCCAAGCTCTGAGTTAGTCGATTTAGATAGTTTTAAAACGCACTCTGGTGATATTCCTTCACAATACAAAGAGCAACCTACTAGATATTCATCAGAAAGCAAAACCACTACTGAATTACCCGAGGAAGAATCTGCCAAAGACCCATCTCATACCAAAGAATCTGCTAGAGAAGGTCACAGCTTATCGGGGGCCTTTAGATATCAAGAAATATTAGATGATTCTAAACCTGAAGCGGACTATAAAGAAACTACAACATATGCTCAAGACACAACAGAATATACAACTATGACTGCGATGGAAAAGGTCGCTTTAGATCTCTACGCTTACTTGGCTGGGGAGAATTTGAACAACGAGATCAATCCTACCGTTGACGATTTATCTAGTCTTGACAGCTCAACAACCGTAGATGACGATGCATTCACTACTGAAGCATTGAGTACAACCGAGGAAGCCACGACTACAACAACCACAACGACAACGACAACTACCACAACTACAACCACAACTCCTGCTCCTACTACCACGGTAGCTGCTTCAACTCGCCCTTCGAGGTTCAAAGGACGACCAGGATCGAGGGCACGTGCATCCTCAACTTCTGCCGCAACTGAACCACCACAGGAGACCTCGACTAGAACACGAGGTAATGCAAATCTGAATAAAAGTCCACTTGGAGATCTTCAAAGACTTGTTTACTTATGTATCTTCAAATAGGGTGTTTAATAACTGAGCGAAAGTTGTGATACCCGTTTAGATGCAACCCACCATTTACTTACGTTTTCATGTGTTAAAATTATTGCACACACGATATTGCGAAAGTTATGAATGTGCCATTATTTTTTAGACTAGTATGCGTTGCGGCTGTTTTTGCGAAAATTTTAAACTTTTTATAATGTTTACGTAGTTGTGACTACAAATAAATCTTTACAGGTACCTATATCATGGACTCAATACAATGCAATAGATATAAAAATTAATTTTAGTGGTAACTCTACAGAAATTGAAATTTTGATCAACAGGTCGGTTTGGTAAACCAGGTGGCGGAGTGCGTAAAACAACGCAGGCAGCGGCTTCTGACAACTCCACACCTTCAACACCAGTAGAGAAACCTGTCACACAGACTAAGGTTTGCATAAATTTAATATTTTAACATCGTTAATTAGTGTATAAATTAATGTGGCGATATGATTCAGCGACTATTTGCAATGCGAATTCTATATAGACATTAATAGGCTAATTAAGAAAATTTAATATCTAAGGTTAGCTATCTTATCTATTTAAGGTTCCAAAAGTGCCTGCCGAGATTGGATTTGGTAAAAGGAATTATAAATTAAGTACTGATTTTATTATAACACAAAAAAGCCCATACATGTTTTTCAATACATACTTTCAATCATAAATAAGTTTTATATTAAATAAAATTAAAAGAATTATATTATAATAGTTATAATAAGTTATAGTCACGGTATTTTTTATTTAGCCTATTTGTGTATAGCTGTTAGTTTTGTAAGCGCATATCCTGAAAAATAGTATAAAAATTGTTTAAAAATTTAAACTAACCTAAAAGTACTAAAAGTATATTTCAAGTAATAATTATCTGGCTATTATAGGGCTGGGCTATTAGGTATAAATCAAATTTAATGTGTAAAGTTGCCTTGTTTTACTGTACGCATGAATTTGTATTTATAACATTTTGCTATAATCTTTGCTTCAGGCTTTTGGTCGTCGCGGCGGTTTGTTTGCTGGTCGCACACGGCCAAGCTCAACAACCGCGGCACCTGCTGCACCGGATGCAAGCAGCTCAGCTACAAATGACTCAACGCCACCACCAAGGTTCTTATGAATATCTCGTTACAGCCCCGGATCTCTTTTAAATGTCATATGCATCCATGATATTAGTGCGTCATCACTGGTTATTAAATTTCACATTTATTTCAGACCCCGCCTTCGTCCTAACCTCAGAAGAGTGTCATCTACAACATCAGCACCCCCAGCGGAAGACAACACATCAGAAGGAGCAAGCGCATCTGATGCTGAGACTACATCCAGCCCACCCAGAGCTATTGGGTAATTTTTACTTGTTGATTTTTTTTAATGAAAATGTATTTTTAATGTAGAAGATTTATCATCATTATATTATTTAAATTATATTTAATTTAATCATACTATTTAAATTATTTAAATAGGTATATATTAATATCTAGAAAATAATGTTATATTTGAGATAATATTAAGAGACACAAAACTATTGAAGTTTCTTTTTGTCCAAAAGAACCAATTTTACAATGACGATGATATTATTACTAACGACGAATGATGTTCAAAACAGTCGCGGTAGACCTGGTTTAAGACCTGCGTCCTTGCGACCTGGACCAAAATTAAACCTACGAGCCAATCCTCGTTTGAGACCTGGCGTTTCGAGCGCAGCCCCAACTGAAGCCGCTTCGGAAACACCATCAGAAACCTCAGCTCCTGTTGACGCTCCCTCTACCGACGCTGATTCCGAGGTACGATAAATCTTCATTTAGTGCAGAAATAGAAATTAAATAATAAATGTTTTTAAATTTTCTAAAGTTGTTATTATTAGTATTTGTCATACAGAAAATTGAGATTTGGGAAAATTAACATAAGCCACAAATGAAAGAGCGATGACAAGATGACAGTGTATTTCATTGTGAATTAATGGAAATTACGTATAAATAAAACATTAAGTATCATTGATAAAAATAAAATAAAAAAATGTGTAAATTATTTTCAGGGATCATCACCGACGCCAGCACCCGAGCAACCTCGAGGTGGCATCAAATTACGTAATCGGCTACAAGTGGCACCTTCACCTAAACCTAGAGTAGCTGTAACAGCGCCTGCACGCAGACCCAACCCTCTACTCAAGAGGAAACTGGCTACCACTGAGGTAAGAAATTTAACAAACTCTTGGAATTAATAAGTTTTTAATATATTTATCAGATAAGTATGTATAATAACATACTTTATGGTGAATAGATTGAAGTACCACAATTTATTGTCTGTTCATGTGACTCAATTTTATAAACTATTGTGGAGATTCTCATGTAAATTTTGTGAAACTTTTTATTTAACATATTCAGAAAATAAATTTTGTCTCAGTAAACATACCTATAGCATGTTTGAGCTCAATAGAATGTTAGTTTATAACTTATAGCTTGTTTATAACAATTTTACAGACAACTACAGAAGCAGCCAAGAAGGCGTCAACTGAAACCACAGAAGAGAGCACAAGCGAAGAGAAAAGCGAGACGGAAACTGAAGCGCAGCCTGTAGAAACTACTCCCGCGCCACCATTAAGAGGTCTCGATGCGCTATTCGCTAGGAGGCGTGCCGCCGGAGGCATCGGTGCAAGACCAGCTAGGCCGGCTAGGGGAGCTAGTATCCCTAAATAATCTTCCTGCAAATATCAGTTAAATCAAATGACATGTAACTGAACAGCGCACAAGTGAGCAGCAGTCAGAAAACTCATGAACTTTATATTGATGTAATGTAATGAACGCAATTTTCGTTTGATACATCTTTACCGAACAGTTACGACGACTCTGTAATAGTAATTTGATTATGGCATAAATCAAAAGAAATCGCTATAAAAAAATCATAAAGTGCTTGCTTAAAGAAATGTTTAAAAAAATTTAATTAACGAGACAAAATAAAAGATACACGTCAAAATTATTTTTGTAATATTCAAAAGATTTTTTTTTTAATTTATGGTACTATAATGACAAATTACAATCTTTATTTTGTAAAAACTATTTATGGCTGGAACAAAATAGAATTCGAAATTTCTTAAAGCAAGTACTTGGGCGTTCTGTATAAAAAAAATATATTTTTTGTCCACGGAATGAAGTTACTTTTAAAAACTTGAAGGTTCGGGACACGTGTCATTATTTTTAGTCAATTTACTCTACAAACTATGTATGAAGATAAATACCTAAACAATATCTTCAGTAGCATCTTATTCAGAGATTTTTAGTTGTACGAATTTGTATACATACATAATATGTAATAAGATGATTATCTGTAGTTGTCTAATTCAGCGCTACTTTGTTTTTAAGTAACTTTCTTTTCACAGTTAACCTTAATTTTATTATTCTACGTGTTATGTACATATTAGAAGTAAATACTGTTAACCCTTCAGTTTTAAGAGGAAATCCTCAGTCTTTTTTCTAGTATGGACCAAAACAACGACCACGAAGACTTGGAATATCAATAAAAAATAAAAATCGTAAGTAAAAATATCATAGCCAATATAATTTTATATATTCGAATGATTTTGAATTTCCCATCTTGTAGACAAGACAAAACATGATTTAGGATATATTTTTCGAAAAAATTATAATAAAACTCATTTCGTCCTTATTTATTCTATAAATATAAAAGAAATTGAATTAGAAATTAGTTATTTTTGTATTAACTAGGAATTACCGTCAAGTTTATTGATCAGCATTAATTAATTATTCAAGTATATTTTTCGTCTACAGAAGCACTGATTGCTAGTGCCATCGTGATATGTTTTATATCTTTTGTAAGTGTGATAATAAACATAATATTAAGATAAAAAGTATTTATTTTGTTTCTTTATTCATTAAGTGGTATGGTATGTGGTAACAGCTTGTGTGGTATTTGTACGACATGTGGTAACATTTGCTGGCAGTAACCTTATAGGAGAACACCGTGAAACAAGATTATGGATGTCAAAGCCCATTTTTCTATCCCAATCACTTGTCCTCAATCCCACCATGGCAGCATACTTTCAGCACCTGTGGCGTTGCTTGTGTTATAGGCGACGGTAGCCACCTACCAAGTGCCTATCCTATCAAATACCTATCAATTTGACGTGAAGTGAAGTATAAGTGAATGTATAAGTATGTTTGTTCTCTATGGACTCCGAAACTGCTCAACCGATTTTAATTTTTTTTAATTTTGGAAAGAAAGATAAACTAGAAAGTTTGTTTATAAAAATACTAGCTGGTGCCCGCGACATTGTCCGCGTTGAAAGAGCAACATATCGCCCGACATCGTTATTGCTGCTATCGTTATGCCAGGAGTTAGTTTCCTTAATTTTAGATAATCCCTCGGGAGTAGTACTTTTTTCTGGATGAAAGGTACCCTATGACCTTTCTGGTGTCCCAGACAATGTGTATGCAAAATTACATGGTGATCGGTTCAGTAGTTTTTGCGTGAAAGAGTCACAAACATCCACACATACATCCATACATCCATACAAACTTTCGCATTTATAATATTTAGTACGGGCCAAGCCGAGAGCATTAGTAGTAAATATAAAATACATTAACAATACAATATTAAGTTATTTATCTAATAACGAAAATGATGCATTACTTAGAATAGATTAGTTATCTTCGTATTTGTGGACAGAGCGAGCGGTTCTATTTATCACTGGCTCGGGTATTTTCCCCTTTTCCATAATGATAATGTGATATAGGTACTTATTGACTTGTTCTAACATTTCAAAACTAATAGTATTACGTACAGTTATTGCCTTATTAACTAAGTAATGATAAAAAGATTACTCTATTACATCATGTTAACGAACAATGTAATGCTCTATCTATTACATCATAATATGGTGAGCATAATGTCACAATTTCATTATTAAATGAGTTTTAAATTTTTAATATTATTAAATGACTTTTGTGTATTTCTTATTATTGAAATGTTTTGCATTAAAAATATATATAATATAATTATTTATATATATTTTTTTGGAACGGATATTTAATGGAAAAGATGGATTTTAGAAAAGCATATAAGTTTCCATTCATTGTATTGCATTTCATATTCGGGAATCGAACCCGGGACCCCTGACACAGTGTTAAATCAAGGGATAGACAAAGTTATTTTTTATACTGTAAGATCGGCAAACAGGCTAACGGTCCACTTAATGAACAGCTATCGACTCCTAAGGACTCGAACAAACAAAGGCAGATTTAGGAATTTCTTTCGCTTTACGAATTCCATGTTGTAACACTTCGTCTATCTAGCTTATCTTAGCTAGTTTAGTCACAATATGTTATCGATAAAAATAACAAAATTCCTTTCTTACTTATTTGCACATTAAACATTCGTAATGTGAACACGCGTCCAAGTTATTAGTGCACACGACGATTGGAGATGTTATTTGTTATTGCTGACGTAAAGGTCAACGTACATGTATCAACAGTAAGTATCAAGACCAAAATGTGCACACAGTACGCGGTGAAGTGCGGGTCGCGGGGTGTGGCAGCTGGCGGAGACTTTTGATAAGTGGTCGGACAACAAACTCAATAGTTATTTGCCGGCCGGTTGTTAGCCTGAGTTTGTCGGTTGTGTTCGTCGGCTATTCAAGTATTCAATACAAACGTTCATTCATTACTCGTTTAGCAGCCGTCTGTGCATCGTACTTCAATTGCGCTTTATTTAAAATTTTGCTCAAAGGTACGTTTTTAATAATTACTAGGTATATATTAATTTGTTAAGTGTTATTTTTAAAACATTTAAAGAAGTGAAATACTCTTCATCACGTTCAATAGAGATCAATAATTATAATTAATTTTGTATTTTAAGATTTTTAAGTGTTGCGTGCTCATGAATTAGCACAAATATTTTGATATAACGTTTTCTCATGAAAGTAGGTATGCTTTTATGGTAGCAAAATGCCGAACATAAAAAGTAAACATACCAACAACGGACATTAACGCGATCTCGATGTAGATTGCATACTTTAAACAATTATTACAAACCAAAACTATAAATAATATTAAATTTCTCAAGTTAATATTTATGTTTTTATTATATAAAGTTTTGTAAATAAGTTTTAGATAAGATAATAATTTATTATAATTATTAATATTCCAAAACTTTATCTTTCATTGGCGTAATTTTTGTTGGTCCGTCCAAGCTTAATAGGTGTTGTCAAAATTTGTTAAATTTGTGGCTCTCGGTCATTACATATCAGTTGATACATATCACATATAATAATTTTATAAAGATAACAATTATGTGTTAACAATATAGAAAAAAAAAATAGAAATAAGTAATTGTAGTTTCACAAAACAGCCAGTTATTTATTATTACGTTGTACAGAGACATTCAATTAACTTAGATATATTATTGTTTTTTAATTGTTCTAGTTTATAGTACTTAAACAATTAATTCGTGGGTATTTGTAAAATATAAGGAAGTAGGGTTTTGACCGCGAATTTGTCCGCGCCCGATCTCTACCAAACTTCACAGGATTACCCGCTGGACTGTGAAGATTGTCTGAAAATTTCATCAAAATCGGTTTGGGGTTTGGAGTCCATAGGGAACATATACATATCCCCTTTTATTGTATAGTTTCAAAGGAAGTCAAGCTAGTTTAAAACTACTTACAACGTTAATGTAATAATTAACGATAGACTAATCATCGTTTAACATTTTTGAAATAATATATACTAATTGTCATGTAATTTCTTTATTGACGCCAGACCGCTTCTACCAGACCGGTCGTTTTGGAAATGGAATAGCTGAGATGATGATGAAAACACCTTTTTATAATTTTGACTATAATAATACTTAGTTATTTTAAAATTATAAGTTTACTATGAGTATGAGACTATTTATACCAGAGTTAATGTTCGATTCCCGGCTGGGCCATCTTTGGAAATGTAACATTTCAAAGTTGACTTAGGTCTGGATGTGTGTTTCGTCCCGGTCTGCTATTTAGTGGATAATAAGATTAGAAATTCTGAAATTCGCTGAAGAATCAAGGTTGTCGACATCTAAGCCAAGTGGAAAGCGCAGCGTGGGACTCACTGCGGCCAGGTCCACTTCATGTCATGCAAGTTGAATACCATCGCCTGATAACACAAGTAACGCCACAGGAGCTGCCATTAACTCTTCATGCCTTTGCCACTCACTCGAACGCAAAGGCACTTGTAATTTTGATTAATCGACATATTTAAAAGGGTCATATAAAATCGACAGGTTACAAAATGCCATTAAACATCGAATCAGTGCTGGTCGTAGACGGCGTTGGAGCTAATTGTGCCAAAATTTTAGAATCACACGGCATAAAAGTGATGAGCAAAGCTAAAATTACAAAGGACGAACTGCTACAGGAGATTGCTGTAAGTATATATTTTTACTAGCTGGACTTCGTCCGCATTGAACAAGAAAATATTATCAATCAATACTAATAATAAATCTGTAAGTGTAGGTATTGTATGTATGTATGTTCCTCCATAACTCTTAAACGAATTAAGTGATTTTCATGAAACTTGGTAGATAAACATTTACAAGTACGGGACACATAGGCTACTTTTTTAACGCGGGTGAAGTCGCGGGGGCCAGCTAGTATGAGTAATATAACGCTTGACATCTTTATCGCTGTAACAAAAACGGTGCCGCAATTTTTTATATTTTTTTATATTTTATGTCCCATCAGGAACCTAAAACTTTTCCAATATAAAAAGTATCCTTTATGTTAACCCACGTAAATACCTAATAAATAAACTAACTGAATTTCATCCAAATCCGTTCAGTAATTTTTACTTGAAACAGCAACAAAAAAAAACATGCATCCTCCTCAGAAACTTTCGCATTGTGTAATTACCTAGTAGTATTTACAAACTTACTCATTATTCATTTGTATTGTATTTGCTTTTTGTTTTATTACTACAAAAATAATAAATATCCTCTTAACATGTTTATTGAATATTTGTTTACAGAATCATGACGCTCTTGTAGTGCGTTCCGCTTCTCAAGTGACTAAGCAAGTGTTGGATGCGGGTACAAAATTAAAAGTGGTTGGACGTGCTGGAGCAGGAGTAGACAATATAGACGTTGAAGCAGCTGAAAAGAAAAACATAGGCGTTATCAAGTACGTAATTGAAGTATAATAAGCATAATATATAAAGTTGGGAAATCATCATGGATACCTACAAGGCAGCAGAAGAGGATCACTTTTTCCGCTGCCTTCTCCGCCTCCTTACGCGGCATGACAGGCGATGCTCGCAAAACGCGAGCATTGCCTGTAAGGCCAGCAATGAGAGGTCGGCAACGCGGTTTTCTCTGCCACTACTGTCAAATAACATTGGCAACTTTGTTTCCAGTGCCCCTGGAGCAAATGCTATGAGTGCATGTGAGCTGACGTGTGGCTTGACTCTTGCGTTGGCGCGCCACGTAGTTCCGGCCGCAAGCGCTCTTCGCGTTGGCAAGTGGGAAAGAACACAGCACACAGGCACGGAACTCTATGGGAAAACGTTCGCTATCCTTGGACTGGGAAGGGTCGGCAGAGAAGTAGCTGTACGAATGCACGCTTTTGGAATGAAGGTAATTAAAAATTTTATTGGTATCATCAACAGATACAAAATTAAATTACTACTGCTATGAAACAAAGTTAGAACCGTGTCTTTATGTTTCTTCGTTGAGTTCCAGTCAGGTGAATTTTTCACCTGTTGCATTTTTATTTTTATTTTATTTCAATAATGCCTTAGTTAAAAAAAAAACTTGAGCTGTAAGAATTAAGGAAATATAAATCAAATTAACAAATAGTCCTCGAAATATATCTTTGCATTCAAGTTCGCTGGTCAGTTGTAGCGTTATTTTATTGAGATTGCGCAGCGATCGCGTTATAAACGCTTTGCTTGCCGTATTCTAAAAGATTTATATGTGTAAATTAAGAAGTAAATACGAGTTAGGTTTCATAAGATCGTCAGACACTAAAATAAGTTCAATAATAAATTAAGACACATAAGTTTTGATTAAAAGGACAAACTGATGATCAGAAACAAATGGAAATCAACTTTCCAGCCTTTTGGAGGCCGCTAGAGTTCAAGTTGTTGAAATTAATTAAATGATACATTCCAATGTGATACAAAATAAGTACATTGAAATTCTTGATAAATGCATGCAACAAAGTACACGCAATATATTATCATTGTTTAATTAAAATTGTTATTTGATTTATACGTTTGTTTACATTTCATATTTATCATTATTATCGACAAAGTGAATGCTCTTACTTATTAATATTTGCATTGTTGTCACCTTGAAAGTACCTACTTTGATATCGTTTTACATGTCTGTCTTACGTGCGTTTACGTGGTAGACATAACATATGTTTTGCAAAGGCTGTTGCGAGTATGTTCACTGAAGTGTCTTTTGTTCTTGCCATAATTTATTGACTATGTATATTTTTATGAGAATGGCATTTTATTACGAAATTAAATTTTAAACATTGGAAATAATGAGACCAGCGATATTAACCTGAATAAATCTTTATTCTTCTGTGGAGTTCTATTCCACCAACAAATCCTCACTAACTTTATCTCTACTGTATTTTGTGATATTTTTTGCGAATATTCTGATGTTTATTTCTTTTCGTAAATTAGTTTACGTGTGGTCACCCGACGCTCGGCGCAAAAACGGAGGCTTATAAGTTTGATTTATGTGTCTGGAATTGTAGCGCCCATTAAATTGATGGACCGATTTTAACCCGATTTATTTTTGTTTTTGAACGCTGATAGGGATTGCTCTTAAGGTATATAATTATGAAAATCTGTTCAGGCCTTTGAAGACCATTTCTTTGTTAACGAAGGAATTTTACTAACATGTTCGATTGATGTTGTGCATTTATGTTTATTTATGTAGTGAATTTAATTTGGTTTGACTATATTTTATTTGATTTAAATATGTTGTTATGTGATTCTGACTTACAAAATTTTATTGAAAACCTTTAACAGATCATCGGATTCGATCCCTTCGTGTCTTCTGAGGAATGTCATGAGTTTCACACAACCAAACTCGATTTGGATGAGATCTGGCCGTTAGCTGATTACATCACACTTCATACACCGCTTATTGAATCAACCAGGAGTAAGTAAGGGCCCGTACACATGACGTTTTTGCCGGCGCCGTCGAAACGCAACCACGAATTCACGCCTATGCACACGTTCATGAAGTACCTACGCAGACGAAGATTTTTTCACCCGCCATCGACGCTCACATAACGCAACAAAACGCTTCTAACGCGCAGTTACATCAATACGTTAGTTTAGCTGGGCTGCGTTATATTACGTGAATACTATAGTGAACTGCGGAGAGTGCGGCGCAGTAAACCCCTCCGCACTCTTTCCTCCGATGACGCACTGGAAAGAGTGCGGAGGGGTTTAGCGCGCGTGTAGGAAGGAGCGTTTCACGTGTGTTTACTATAAGCAACTTAATTAAGTTTACTTAATTAAGTTTGCGCAGCTAACGCTCGAACGTGGAACGCGCGTCGACAGCGTCTGAAAAAACTTAGTGTGCATGGTTAAAAAAAACAAACTAATGTTGACTATTACGAATATTATAACGACTAAGAACCAATTTCCCAGTAAACTAGCTCTACGAGTATTTACCTTTATTATTTCAATTGATGAACATAAAGAGAAAACACCCTTTTTTGTTTTTATTGCTGTTGTAATATCATTTTCATGCCACAATAAATTGTAATGTTAAAAAGACTGTTTTAGTTTTGTATAAATAAAAACAAATGTATTTTTGTTAAATGAATAATAGTTAATTTTGACAATTTTCAGAATTCATCAATGCCAGCGTACTTGTTCAGTGCAAAAGAGGCGTGAAAATCATAAATGTCGGCCGAGGCGGACTTATAGACGAAAGAGATTTACTGGACGCTCTCAATAATGGACAGGTACTTATTATTTTTTGTTGTTTTCTAAATCTTATACTTTTGTTGAACTAAAACCAGGTCACGTCAGTTTTCGCCTCTATTTAACGGACAGCCGGTAAATAATATAAAAAGATCGTAAAAAAATGGCCAGTTACGGACACTTTCATTGTTTTGCCATTAAACTGTTATGATAAACGGCAAACAAGAATTATCTATTTCTTTTCATTTTAGGTTAGTGGGGCAGCACTGGACGTTTTTGAACAGGAACCCCCAACGGATCCTCTCACCTTAGAAGTCATCAAACACCGTGCTGTCATCGCTACACCACACTTAGGTAAAAAACAATTTCAATTTTCTACATATATTTTTCTCGTATTGAAAATTTCGAGTGCCTGTCGAAGAAAGAATGACTATTTATGATAAATAATAGTCTAAGTATAGTAAGTATAGTTAAAAAAAATCTAATTTTATATTTATTAATTTATTATTTCAGGTGCATCCACTAAAGAAGCGCAGGTGCGTGTCGGACAAGAGATAGCCGAGCAATTGGTGAATTTGGTCAAACCAGGCACTTACAGGACACCTCTTGCTGAAGTTACTAGAGTTCTTAGAAAGTGAGAAAATAATATGAGAATAATCATTTATATCTGTATGTTTTGGTATATGTTTCATTTATGAACTTGATATATTTTTAAGACTTCCAAAATGAAATGTATAAAAAAAAGGAAAAATAATAATAGCAATAAAAACAATTCTGATTAGTATACTAAGCCTCATTTAATCTCTTTATTTTAATGTAAACCTACATATAATGGAAAATGAAAGTTTTAATCAGTGAACGTGTTTTATTTAGCAGAATTTATAGAATTTTTATTATTGATTTTTTACTTACTGGCTGACGGTCAAGTCAGCCCGCCTGACGATCTTATGAAAAAAAAACTGTGTCAGGATCGAGAGACAAACCGTATATTTCCTGTATTTTTTATTGGTAATAAATTTAATAATAATTTTTATAACCCCTCGATACTAACAAATTAATTTTTGATATTACATACTATTAACTACATATTACATCCAATCTCCACTCTCCGTAGGATCAATATGAAAGGGGTGTGTTTTTTCTTCACCCCTTTCATATTAATCCTAGAAATATATATATGTACAATTATGAATTATAACATATATAACAATTATGAAATTAATTGTATGTATATACATACAATTATGAAATTAATTGTTTTTGTGATAAAAGAAACATTTCTATTTTATAAAAATATTTATTTAAAAATACTTAAGACATAATTTACAAATAGTAGGTACAAAATCATTACTAATTGATGAAACTGTTTGTATATACTTTACAATAGTGGTGAAAAATGGGGAATGCGGGAGATAAAGAGGTGGGATTCAGAACAAGAATATGAGGAAACGCTATTATCTTAAAAGTAGGAAGGGTTTAGGGTTAAAATGGAGTTGCTACTGAGAAATTAATTTCCGCCTCTCCTGGAGAAAGTTCGGCCACTCCTAACTGCCGGAGCAGCATCATTTTGTTCCTCGGGTTCAGATTCTTGGATCGACCTTGCTGCCGCTGTAAAATATAAATGAACATCGGGTAAATAAAATACTTAACTCTGTCTCGTCAAGTAATAGGAGAACCCAATATAACTATCACTGCATTGGTACATTGCAGTTCGCTGTCATAAGTTCGGTAACCCGTTTGCCAAAAGTAGCCACTACCTTACCGAATACTATCTTAAAATAAAATAGCAATTTGTAGCGGTCAATTCCACAGTCAATCCTCAATTTCTCCTCCTTCGCCCTTTCCTTTATTAAACTATATTAACATAGGAAATAAGAATGACGTTTACTTCTAAGACTGTCTGCTAAAGTATAGAGATGGAATTTAAGAGCGAAAATGATATGAAATTAATTCATATATATTCATATATAATTATATTCATATTATATTACTTACGTCTTCCAAACCGTCCTCTGCTGGGTTTGGCAGGAGCCGATGCTTCTTCGTTATTACTTTCCTTCACTGCTCCATTACTGACACGTTTCTTTCCGGAATCTGAAACGATATTTTAAATTCGTAAATCTTGTTTTTTTAACATAGTAGCTGACCCAAAAGATGTAGCAAATGTTTAGGAACTTTTATACTTTTACTAGCTAGACACGCGACATCTATCGGATTTGGGTAGAACTGTTTGACACACGGCCGTCTCCACGACACAGCCACACTTTACATTACTGGAAGTTCTCTAGAAATAAGTTCAAACTTACTAAAGCTAGATTTGACTTGCGCCTCAGTAGGTGTTTCTTGTGGCGATGAAACCGCTCCAGAGTTCCCATGAAGTTTAGCTGTGAGAATAATAAAATTGCGATTAATATTTTATTGATAAATTAAACTATTAAAACAAAAAAAAATGTTAGGCCGGCAGACTGACTTACGGTCCACTTGATGGTAGGGGCTACCGTCGCCTTTAGCACAAGTGCACAATTTGAATTGCGCTGCCGATTAGAGTGAAGGGACAGAAGAATGGGCTCTAGTATCCTTTACCTACTCATTGACTAAAACATAACAGCACTCGTGCTGTTATTTCACACCGGTCTCCTGTAAGGGGATGGTTACTGCCGTCAGTCGGGCTGTCCAAATGACTGCGAAAGTTGACCCTTCCGGGAATCGATCCCGAGAACAGAGCGTCTAACCCCTAATCAGTCATCCAACGGGCTCATCAGAGCATTCACTAGTTTATTATAAATTTACTGCTTCTATATATGTGGATAATACAGATTAGATGTATAACTGCCAGTGTGAACTTAAGAATGAAAATTGGTGTTACCTTCAGCAGCCTGAGCTCGCCTTCTTTTCAATGCTTCTAACAGGTCTGTGTTACTTCTGAAAGGTCGTACGCCTCCAGCTACCAATTTTTTGCCTTCTGTTGAAGATGGTGGAGCCTCAGAAGAAGGTTCTTGTGCTTCTCCTTCTGCTTGATAGTCAGCTTCATCTTCATATTCTACTTCTTCCTAAAGAGTAATAGATAAATTTTATTATTAACTAGCTACACGCCCCCGGCTTCGCCCGGGTTCAAAATAAAAACTATCCTATCTTTTAAGTTGAACCACATTACACATAGTTACGAAGTTTTATCAAAATCGGTTCAGTAGTTTAGGAGTTCATTGGCCTCAAACTTGTAATACGAAATTTTTATAAATATAGATAAGAAATATGGCACATACGAGATACATACATAGAACCATTTTTGTCCCTCGATATCCGACGCAAAAACAGGGTGTTATCAGTGTTACGTGTGTATCTGTGAGTCTGTCTGTGGAATTGTAGCACCCATACAGATGGGACCGATTCTATGAGGATCGGTTGATTAGTTAAGGCGTTGAAGCGTAACAACAAACGAACTCACTTTCGCATTTATTTAAAATATTGGGATATCATAAACGTTAGAATTTAGAATCGTAACGATTATCCTAATATTATTGTTTATTTTAAATGTTTCGTAACACAAAACACAAGTGGAATTAAATTTCTTATGAAATAAGCCCACACAACACAATGGAGTTTATAGATTATGGTTATGGGTGAAAGAAACATGTATCTTGACATTTAAATGTTGCGCAGAACTTTATTGAATGTTAACTTGTAATAAGAATAATCGTTGTAAAATCGATATAAGACAAGATTCATGTAGTTATAAAGATTGTATCGGACGTGTAGTTGCAATGGATGTGCCGCGATCGAGAATTGGGCACATTGCATTCTGCAGTGCTCGTCTGGCGGCATTAACAAGCCGCTTATAGGCAAATGACTTGAACTAAGTAAAATAATGTGTTAGTGCATTTCGATTAGTGGGTAAAGAATAACAGATACTAAATCTAACCTTCATGCTGTTTCATAACGTATATATTTTCTATGTCGACAGTGGGCTAACTTGATTGTAAGAGGGCTACCATCCACCTGTTCGGTGATACCATCGCAAGCATAAGATATTAATGTGGAACGCTGCTCTCATTAAAATATGTATTCTGTGCCTTTGCCGTCCTTTCATAAACTAAGTATATACTTTAGCTTGCTTATGTATATTCTAAGATATACTTCATGACTTATTTATCAACGAAAATTCTATTATAATAGGGGGAGTCTGCTAGCCAGATTGAGAAATATAAGTTACAAGTTCGATAAATTCTTACGAAAATGCATTCCCATTCACAGAGTAGATAAAGTTAACATTACTTTTTAAATATATACAAGATATACAAGGTCCGACACAGGCTTGGTGCGAATTGTGTTGTGAGCACAGGATTAGTCGCAACAAGTTTCAAAGGCAAAGGTTATTCGTACACAGGTAGAAATTCCAAAGTGGAAAGGGACGTTTTAGAGGTCGTGTACGAAGGTGACCCGATCATCGCAGTCGACCCCACTTGCCTTGAACCACATGGACCTGAGGTGCAATCTTTGTGAATGCAAAATCCGGATTCGCGTGACGCGCTTCGTTTCGAGCAAATTTATGTTTCATATTTTAGAATTTTTTATGAACTTACTTAATAACTTGCTCACCCAACCGTCGCCATAATACCCTTTACATTAATGTGTATATTGCATACCCATAATGTGTATATGTAATTGCAATTTCTTTATATATTTATTTAATATTAACTTTAATTACAGCTGTTCATTACTTTATCAATCCTACATATTCTGATTAAATAAAAATAAATTGGTACATGAATGACGGAGTATCACTTGTGAACTGTCACCGGTGATTTTTTTTGATGAGTTCATAATGAAGTTGTCGGTAAGTACAATGTTTGTTAAAAAGAAAATTTTCGGAAAACCCAAGGGGAAAAGTCTTATTTTGAACGTATTTTTATATGAACTTAACAGGGAAAAGACTAGGGTCAGCAAGTTTTATTATGTAATAATTGATTTCGTCTACTTTTAAACCGAGTTAATCGAGTTATCGAATAATCTAGTTTTTCAAGTATTATTTCTAATCTAATTTGCAATTTGGGGAAATACCCCGAATATAGCTAAACACAGATTGCAGCGTGACGGCGCCGCGCCGCCGCGTGCCGCTCTGTGTAACATCCTCAGTAAAGTTCCGCACATTACAACAAAAAACTGAAGAAGTCGCGTAACCATTTCGCGTAACGTATTGTTGCATTCCCACCTGAGGTGCAGCTGTGGTAGTTGTCGTAGTCTGTTTTCCTTTCGCCAGGAGACCACGTTTCAGAAGACCACGCGAAGGCGACGCCCGCGCCTCTCCTTCTTCCTGTGCTCGTGCATTCGCCCCGCACACCACACAAGCGACAAGAACTATCCTGAAAATGAATTCAAATCACACCTTAACAACTATTTTATTATTCAAACAAATAGCTAGGACGCTTTCCGCAGTTGAAACTTCGATTGTAAATTTGTATCTTGAGCTTGTCTCGCGATTGTAACCGGTAACGTACTAGCTTACTTATAGAGTCGAAGCGCGTCGAAGCGTCAATCTAAAAATTTACATGGAATATTGGTCTTTTCTACAATTTAGTGCACATATACCTATAATGATGATATGATGAAATGAAGAGTGCATCTAACTTTACACAATAAAAATATATGCCCTAAATTGTGATAGAGGTCCATAATCCATAACTCGATGCGATCTGTTTACTACACAAAAAGGTAGCATTTCAGTGAATACTTACGTGAAGTCGGCACACTCACTAAAATGTATACCTACCTATTTGTGTAGTAAATTAGTTCTATATTGTTACTTTAAGTTATTTTAAGGCGTGGACTTAGACTTCTTAGAGTAAAGTTAAAACATGTTAGATACTATCAAGTGACACATTATTTTCAACTAAACTCACGTCACCTTTTGAACTTTAGGAGATAAAAATATATATAGTTATTAATTCAGAAATTGTCTCTATCGGTTACTTACAAAATAATGTTAATGATAAATTTACCGTCCTAGGCACACTACATTTATTTGCAGTGACCTCGGAATTTTTCGCATATAAAATGTCAGGGGTATCTGTCTAGTGTTCTATTAGTACGCCACGTGTATCCATATTAAAATAATATACACATCTCGTCTTTATCTGATGGACAAATGGTTATAAATATATTAATATATGCGAATCAAGTTTTTGCTGTCCTTGTAATGTCCTGCAGGTACCTCTTACGACTTGACGAGGTAACGTAGCAATAAAGTAATTATACATTAAAAGATATAGAAATACTCAATCACGAAAGCAATTTAAGGAATAACTAATTTAAAATTGTAAATTAATAACAACTTGTAATCTAGTCAGCATAATTTATTCGATTTAATTTATTTGACACTGGTTCGAAAATTTTGCAATCGAAGTTAAGTAGGCAAGATATTTTCTTATTTTCGTATTGATGAATATTAATTTTTTATTATGTAACCGATTGTCAAAATTGTGTTTGTTCAACATTTCGAAACTGTTAATGCGAGTTGTACAAAACTGTAGGTAAATAAAAAAATCTTTGAAAGGTCAGATAGAAGTGAAGTTCACGGGGGCAAATAATTTCGATTTGTTTGATGTAGGTCGAGTGGTTCAATGGCGGTAAATGTCAAATTGTCCACGGTATGCCGAGGTTGCAACAATGACAAGTGGGATATCGGTATGGTGAATATTATGAGTTCTTGTTTCCCACATGATTGCTGATAGTCAGTTGGAAGTGGCTAAAATATTAATAAAAAAAAATATTTTTATCGTTCTTGCTCTGAAAGTATACCTACGTTTTATTTAACTAGATACCTATGGGAGATATTAATACCTTTACAGTACAGCTCCTAGCGAAGTAATACTTAAAGACTGAAATTGTCGTAGTACTTAAACTGAATTTATGGAATGGAATCACAATGGATTGACAATGAGTGAAAATATATATGTCTGCATACGGAATTGGATGCATGTGACTGCATATCTCCAGTTATGTCGCTTCGACGTTGTCCGATTCGCTCAGCGAAAGGTCGACATGCCGCTCTAATGTATAGATTGTTGTATAACAGGCCCACACAGGGTCAGGTCAGGTGGACACCCGGCGATTGATTGATTCCGCATCCGCTTCCGACTAAACTGTGCCAGCTTCCCTTAACGCTTTCTCCTCTTTATGTAATTCAAGAATCGTTGGTCGATTATAACATTGCTCATCTAATGTTATGCACGATCACGCACCACATTTCAAAATATTCTTATGGCCGCTATTTTATTGCTAAAGATGGCACCGGTGAAATCCGTCTTCTATTGTTGCATTGTACGTTCGCATTTTGGACAATATATTTATGTAATGGACTTAATAGAAATCGGACTTTGCCTTTCAGATCACGTCGGGGAAAAAGTAGCTTTCTACAAGAGCGTTTTATTTACAATGTCATTGACGTGCTGGTGTTCCGAATGTGTAATTGTAACCTCAAATCACTTCAAGGTCAGTCCGAGCAAAACCAGAAGTGTTCAGAAGTGAACTGACCTTGCGATGCAATGCGGCAGCCGACCAACATTTGCTTTCTTGTTCCAGCTACCTACCTCAAACCGCCGACTGCACTTTGCGCCCACATACCATGACGGTATTACGCACTTTTAATAGGAAATCCGTTTCTATTCGACTAACATTAACAACTGTCCCAAAAACAAAACCAGGATTGCAAAACGTTATCACTTATTTCCAGTTGCTAGTGAATTGTTACAAAACTTGCAAATGATAAACATGAAGTGTCGCCATGAAAGCATGCGATTCATATCTGAATAATAAAACATTTGAGAATACAAAAATTGCAAATTATCCCACGTTTCCACGATAACAACACAACTTGAAATAATGTGAAGCAACAATTTGAAATATTAAGATGTAGATATGTTAAATATTAGCAGGTCACATAGAGGCCAAATTTTTCTATTTACTCTTTATTTTGATTTAGACATGATTTAGAACGTTTCATTTCATGTTACGCAACTTGTATGTTAAATGTAATAGACACTATGAAATAGTAAAATATGTTTGTAACGGTAGTGAGACCCTCGGTCTCATAGGTAAATGTCAATCGTCTCGGTTGTGCAATAGTGTTTTATTACCAAATGTCTGCATGTGCCAGGTAACCGTTTGTAGCGTCGGCAACGAAGGAGGTATTTTGAGCACATCTTCGTCGATACACGAGACAGCCTTTGTGCTTGCAACAATCATGTTGCACATATGTGACTTGTTGACCTGCGATATCACATCTTAGACCTACTTAGCGAATTATGCGCAATTTTAAAATCAAAAATGTCTGTGAACATATCTATTATATTTTATTTTTTCATACATATCTAATATTTTAATTTAATTGTAATTGAAAGTAAGATAGAAATCACAGTATATTTCGGTTTTTTTTTAAATGAAAGTTTGAACATATTTTTCATTCCTTCCTTTAGTTATTAGTAAAAATCAATATGAAGTCTGAAAACATTGAATGCTACTGTCGTTTAAAACAATACTATATACAGATTATTATTTACTAACTGCTGTGTCCGGTTTGAGAAATGAAAAATAGAAAATATCTGACATCTTTATCATCTTCATCTTTATCTATAATGCTGTGACGACGGCGGCGCCGCCACGGCGACAGTGGCCCTAATGTTTATATTTTTAAACATTTTTCTGGTTAAAAAGTACCCTATATGTTAATCCAGGTAATAAACTATATGTGTGCCAATTTTCTTCCTCATCCCTTAAGCGGTTTTTGCGTTAAAATGTAAACTATCAACCCAATACATCCATCGATTCCATCCATCCCCAAACGCTTTATTATTTGTACCTACTTCAATAATCAACTGTTAATTAAACTTTTAACATTTTCCCCGCGGACCAACTATTTGATCGGCATCTTGATCCCCGTGGGTACCTAATGAACGATCTTCACAAACAATTTCATTATATATTAGTAGGATATCATAGTAGGTACTGCAGTTTATTGTAGTATGTACCTACTTTTTTTTATTTTTTTTCAATATTTTTCATTCAATTCAATTCAAATAATTCAGTAAAATATTTTTGTAATTAAAAAATATCTAATATGAAAAAGTTAGTTCGCCTAGTTCTTGCAGCGGAATAAAAATGTTTTTTTTTTTTAAATTAATATAGAATTGATTTATTCAAGCGACGCCCGTAAAGTGGGTGTGTGAATATTTGTTTTAATGCAATTATTCTAATGAACTTTTAGAAAGACAGTAGATAATAATTACAATAATGTACGAGTATACAAAGAATTGCATATTAAAATATTCTAACGCATCGTAATCGTAATATTGCGTTACATAAGAATAATTTGTAATGATCGCGGAAGATTTTTTCCGCAATCATTATGTTCTCATTTGTTAAATATGTAGTTCCACTACATTTAAATCTGAAAAATTAACAACGTGAATTTAAATTCTAACAAGTGGCAACAGAATTTCAATATATAATCTTTATTAATTGAGGCCAGCAAGTAAATTGCATTCATTACCTCAGCTAGGACAAGCCGACATTGCAAAATGCAGGTATTTTAACAGTCGTTGTGTCCTGTTTTAAATTGTCGAAAAATAATTTTCGGTGCTTCCTGTATCGATTAACTTAAATTTATAGTTTTTATGAGAAATATCGCTTGCTTAAGGCAGTTCTCTTGATGTATTTATGGATATATGTATATGTAATTTTTTGATATATGTATATGTTAAATAAAATGGGGTCTGTTACACTGAAGTTACTATGAGGTTTGAAGTAATTAGTGGGACAATAACCATTGGTTGTTTTGTTTGTTTGTTGGGATGGGATTTTTTTTTGTCTCAGTACCTACGTTGAACATTTATCAAGACGTCAAAGTCTGATTGATATAAGCTAAAAACCACTCCGCATTTAAATTAACTATACGAAGAAACCCATATAATTAATTTAAAAGTATTAGGAGTAGATACTACATGTCTAGCAAGAGGTTTTTAATATAAAATTTATAAATGAAGACTTGCAAAATAATTTGTAAAAAAAATTGCATTTAACAGAGATAGAGTTTCTTATACTCACACAATAAAATATAAAAAAACGAGAAAAATTAATGGACAATTCAAATATCCTACACTATGTAGGTATATGTCATTGAGCTGCTCTTCTACAAATGTAGCTGGCATTTAAATAATATTATAAAATTTTGGACTGTAATAATATACATAAAAGTAATATAATGATGAACAAGTTTCGTTTTCCTTATTGAATATTTAAAAATCTCAAAAAATAAATTAATAAGTCACTTGATTAGATAGTTTCAACCACAGATCTATGATAGACTTTTTTTCTGAAGATAAAAATATACCTACTGCTTTATTTTCAAATTAACCAGCCACTTACTATTTACCGATTGATAACGTGAAAACATTGAACTGTACTTAAGTATAACAGTTTGCACTAATATACTAATAATTATTGATATTCAGTGTTATTTGAATCGGGGTGAAGGCAAGAACATAATTGTTTACTTTGATAACTTTTCCGGGTGTGTAACGATTTCAATATGGTTGTAAATTCCGTTAGCCGATTAGGACTTAACACATACCTAGCTCTAAAACCTGTGCAAAGGGCGGGCGCGGCAGGCTTTGCTGCAAGTTAAGTTTACATAATCACCTTGCTGCCTGATCAAAGCTAGACGTCGCGGCGAATAGTAGAAAGCCCAGGCATTTGTCGCGTTTTTTCATCCTACGTATTATTAAAATTACCTAATCGTAGGTCGCGAGCCTATAACTTTCGATATGGGAGAGACTGATACAACTAACCGGTTCTTTGGTTACGCTCAATTAATTTGAAAACTAATTAGTTTGTTACAGTGGGTCACAGCTCTTTAAATGAGGTTTATAAGTCAAGAATTATGAAATTTCAAAACGGCATTTTTCTAGTCTTGCAATGCATAGCGTCTAAATTACTCAAGTCACTTGGATTGATCACGTGTTTTACATTTTTAATGGCTTTCTTCACTTCAGATTTTTGCTAAAATGGTGGTTTTGATCCTACCTACGAAGAAGTGCCCATTTGATCCACTCGTTGTTCAACACATAATATTTATTTATTTATTGGAGAGAGAGCTTTTTTAAGCTTTATTATGATATCATGATAAAATTATAAGATATTTATTAGATATTTAAATCTTAATAAATATACTTAAGTAGATACCGTAGGTATAACACACAAATATCTAATTGCGGAATAGTTTATAAGCATCAAGGAAGATTCCTTTCTAATAACCACTTCCCATCCTTTTACTTTGTGACTTATACAAGTAAAGATAACATCGCAATAAAATACAAATCGCACAGCAATCGAAGCTTCATCCACTCATGTAACTATAAAACACAAAAGCACGACTCCTACGGATGTTACAAAATTTAGATATCGAAAGTGGAATGTGTGAAGCAAGTAGTTAGTTAGTTGTAATACGATCCAGTGTAAAAGGTGCGGTCGGTTTAAAGTTACTCACAAGGGTAGGATCCTCATATTGGAGCTGTGCTGTGGCCGGAGGTGTCGCAAGTGGCACTATAGTCGTTGTCCTTTCTCCGCGGAGCGGCTCGGTGCAGGTCCGTGGTATACGGCGGCCGCGATTGTTCTGCCGTTCCCAAACTCACGCACCGTCTTCGATGTTGGCTGTTGGTGCTGTGTAAACCTGACTACGCTCTATGCCCCACGACTCTATAGCCTCATTTATAATTCCACTCAGCACACGTTTCAGATACGTGCGACACATCCAACGCTTGTCTAATTATTTGCTGTGAACTGGAGTGAATCCTGGTTTTGACGTGTGCGCCGGCGCCGTGACTACAATAAAATTAGAATGTTCGTAGATCCAACCAAAAAAGTTAGATGGAATTTGAAATCGAAACGGATGAAAATGTTGGTCGCTTTCATTGAGGTCAGAGGTCTTTAATAAGTCGTGTTAAGTAACGAGTTCGCAATAGTCTCCCACCGTTGTGTTACGTATAGGATAGATATTTTATATTACCTCCTATTATTGTGAGAGCTAATTATTTTCACTATTTAAACTTCTGTCCTTTGTTGATTTACAGGCTCTGCTGTTTAGGTAGATATTATTTACTAGCTGTGCCCGCGACTTTGTACCTACTCGTGTAATTCGATTTTTGGAAATTCGGTTTTGTTTCGTGACTTTATGGTTTCTGAATTCGCAGCACTTCAATATAGTATTGAATATTAATTTAATTTTTTTTATTTCCAAAAAATAAACAAAGACGGCTTGCAGTGAAGCTGCATTGAATATAATTAATTGACCTACTTACATAAGTAAAATAAATTACTGCGTTGATAAAAAAACAATGATTCTCTTAATGTGTTGTTTTAATAAAACAAATAAGAATTATTGTCGGGAGACACTGCCAGTTCGCAGTCATAAATAAATAATAAAATAAAATAAACTGGGCACCACATCTGTCGGTAGTAACCACAACTTAAAGAAGACCACGGAATCACAGAATAACTTGTGTTGAAGTGTTTTCGGTCAGTTGATAGGTAGATGGTGTTAGATAAGTGATTCAAAGCCAAAACCAAAAAATTAGTTTCTTAACTAAGTAATTTAAGTAAACTAATCCTTCCTTCCATTTGGATCCACAGCTTGTTACAGATATAGGTGGGTCTGGGTACCTATATAGGTAGGTATATCTGTAAATTTTGGACAAATTTCCGTGGTATGCTACCTATTTGACGAAGCTGTAGAATCATCGATACCTACCTACTTGTCTTGATCATAACGAATTTCGTCACACGAGGATTTATACTTACCTTTCTGTGCGTGCGTGCGTGTGGATAATGTTTCTTTCACTTTTTTCAAGCGTAATGTTTAGCAAGTTTTATAAACTCGAAGCTTTGTTCACAATAAATAAAATGCGGATTTATTAAAAGTCAAATAATTTCTCTTTGTCGTTTCTATCGTAGAACTGTTTGTTTGGAACAGCCCTTCTGCTTTACTTACTCTACTTTGAAACCGAATGTCATGAAAACCCATCTTCATGAAAAGATCGATAAAATTTCCAATGTCATATACTTACCAAAATTATTTATATTTATCCATTTAATTTAATTTTATACTAATTATTTAATGTTAATGTATAAGAAAATTCATCATTTTTTAACAACTCAAATAAAGCTCTAACTTTGGTTCTGACATCTTTAACTTTATTTTTGCCAGTTATTTAAAGAAAAAACATCACATCGTATATTTAAAAAAAATATAACTAGCTAAGGCTTCGTTCACACGGCATTGTCCTGCACGTATTTTTGCATACGTCAAGACGAATAAATAGTGGCACATACATTGTACATACTCGTATAACCATTCACACGTCGTTGTACTACAACAAAACGTACCCTTAAACTAATTAAACTTAAACTTTAATTAATTTGGAATTGTCAACCAAATCGAATGAACTTTAAGGTAAGTATTCGGTTTGCAGTTGCACATGGTACAGTGCTGCCTCCTTCACGCTGCACGCTGTTAATAGGTTATTTATCGAATAGCAACCGAAGAACAAGCTGGGAGAGAACTGCCGCGGAATCCTAACTGTCTCAGGTTATCACTGAGGCTGGTTGTACGACGCATCTCGTGGGTCAAGTAGAGCTATTTCCTCTTCTTTTCGGTTTCGGCCTTACGAGACCGTCATCATGCGGATAGTTACGTCCATCAAAAACACCCTCGACTGCTCAGTCCATCAACACAAATTGCAATATCAGTCTATTCACTAGAATAGTCCTGTCTGTGATGATGGCAACCTCTCCTCAACGAAGCCGTATTTCAAAGCGAGTTCCTGATGCAGGATTGTGGCTGCTTGGTTGTGCCTATGCAGATACTCAGTGTTGGCAAGCGCGGAAGAACCGGAATTAACATGTCGGAGTGTCTCTCTAGGATGGCGACAAGCTCGACATATGTCTTTCTGTGCTATTCTTTATTATATACCTTCGGTGATTCCGCGTCTTCATCACCTGATCATCACCGAAGCGCAGCCAGTGCACGGAGGCTTTACGGGCGATATGAGCGCTCATGAAGCCTTGAAAACCGTCCGTGCATCTCCTTCTTCCATACGGCTTCCTTGACAGAGGTGCTTGGTATCAGCGGGTCACGCCATTGCCTATCGGCTAAGGACAACGGGGTGAGTCTATTGTCACATTCTACAAACGCCCTACGCAATACGCCACCCGAATCAGCTAAGAAGAAATTTGTAAAGTTGTACATCTCGCGTCGTTTGTGCATGGTCTTGGCGCATAATAAGCCCCGACCACCACACTTCCGCGGGATATACATCCTTTCCGCCGATGATTTCGGGTGGCGCATTCTGTGGGAGATCATAGTTGTGCGGACTCGTCTATCCAGGGCATCTAGTTCGGTTTGGGACCATCTAAGCACACCGACGTGCCGACACTCCGCTGTCAAGAGCCTCTTGGAATTGACGAGCGAGTGTAGCATATGGCACGCTTTCTTGTCTAAGTGAAATAACAACTAAAGGAAAGAACTAATTAATTAATTCCCAATAACAAAATAGATGATTATATATTTAATATAATAATAATCTTGAACTTTGTTGATTCTTGTCTTGATTTCTAGATTTTATCATTCCATTTTGCAATCTTCTGTTAAGACATTTTGTCCTGTTTCTGTTATTCACGTTCAGTAGACTCAGGTTCATGAGTACTCTTTGTTTCGTCTTCAATAAATTATTTTATTCCAATGATTTTTCATTAGCCACTGGAAAGAGAAAATAAAATATTTATGAAGAATTATTAATCAACTCATGTGGATATTGGCTACTACAACCGTAATATGTATAATTATCATGGTAACTCATAATAATTTTTTTTTTTTTAAATCTAGTTGGATATCTATTAGCAAAACTTCATTGGCAAAGGAAGTTAAGAACGGTTATCAAAATCAACTGTGTATATTTTCTAATACCTACTAGTTTCTAGCCAGTGTGATAGATTAATATAAAAAAATTATAATAATAACTTATGGAAATTCATTAATTAAATATTTAAAAAAAATTAAACTTTTTGTTTTGTTGAATTTAACCTTTTCCTGCATTTGCCTCTAAATAACACTTAACAATTCATTTAGAGTAGACACCACAATAAATTTTTAATTGTATTATTAATTAATATTTACTATTTATCAAAAAATAATTGTATTATTAATTTTTTCAATAATATTATATTATTTAAATAATATTATATCATTAATTTGAAGCATCCCTTGAGTTTTCGTTATTTCTCCAACCTCGTAATGACGACACTGTGTAGTATTCAGAACAGTTCTAACAGTTTTTGCAAAATTATTAATGAGCGATAAACACTGGAGGCAAATGTAAAATAGAATAATATGAACTTACACATAGTACTTTTGGCTTTTAATTGTAAAAAAACATCATTTGGCCAGAAGTTGTTATGGATTTGTATTAAATTGTGGTTAAGTACTCACTAGTCCAGAGTACAAGGCAATATGCAGATTTGATTCACATTGTGTAACCTAACTGATTACCTGAAACATTATGAATTACATATTATATTAAAAATATTCCTGTTCCTGCAGAGGCCTATGTCCAACAGTGGATGTGTTACAGCTGAGATGAAGATAATGATATTACACACAGTCTTAATAAAATAGTTGTCCATCTAGGTATGTGTTCTAACATAACATAAGTTATGTGTAGACTAGCTGTGCCTTGCGGTTTCACTCGCCGCTTTAGTTAAATAGACATGTTGGCTCTGTATGAAATGTAATGTTGTTTCTCATCAGATGTCTTCCCTCTTCCAATGATCCCATGTGTTGCTCATCGCCAATTTCAGTTTTGCATTCTTTTGCCTTCGGTCTTAGCTTAATGATACATAGCCTAACCATTTTTAAATCCAACTGATAGTTTTATGGTAGGTACTTTTATGTATTTTTGTAAATATGATTTGAAAAATATATACCTATAGTTCATTCATAATCTATTGATTAAAAACAAAAACAAATATAGCGTCGCCAGGATCACTGACCTGTTTTAGAGATGAGACTTTTACATTAGGAATATCAAAGAGAGTTGACTCTGTGAGTAACTCATTTAGAATTTGTTCATATTGTTTGATGTGATTCTTGTCTTTTTACTTGTGAGCTGGCGGTTTCCGGTTTGTTCTTTATTTCAAGTTGAGTACATTTTCTTAGTGACTAGTAGAATACCTTGGAATTCCACTCACTTTTCAATCGTAAACATTAAACTGCTCAAGCGACCGCTTTCGTAGAATTTTCATTCGAGATGATTCCAACACAGTTTTCCTTGTCAATTTGTATCGAATAAAGCATTGTAGATCATTATTCAAGGGTGCACAATTAATTTATTACTGCATGTTGTCCCCCAAACTGGTGTTTTGGAACTGGTATTTTGAAACCAATGCAAAATAAAGTTTATTTTACTATTTATAAGGCATTGAGTGTCGCAAAGGGTATTATGACACTTTTTACCCATTTTCACATCTTATAATAGATTTTAAGGAAATTTAAATTTAAATTCACAAACCACATTAAACCAATGTGACGAATGAAATTCCCTGCTCTACATATATATTATATTAATATAAATAATACATATGTATTCCTTTTGATATATTTCTTTAGACATATAACTTTATAATCTGTGGATATATTTTGCAAATATTTTGTTAATTTAATTTAATTGACAAAATAATATATTGATGTTGAATTGGATATAGTACAGAGTAAAAATACGAAGAAAAATGCTACAGAATAAGTAACATAAAGTAACTATGCCGGAATACAGACTACTATTGTGGTGCCGTTTTAAGGTTTTCAGAAAAAATATCCTAGGATCCTATGGGATTCTAGACGTGGGAGTCAAGTGGAGGGAGGCGTTTTAAGTGTGCACATTTGATCCTACGATCCTACGAGAAATTTGTGGCGAATTTACTTTGATGCCATAGGCTATTAAAATTTTGCCGCCCTCACTGACCTTTGCAATTCCATACCCCTGTAATTAAATTTTATTAATAATCAAAATAAATAAATATGAAATATTAATAATATTTTATTTAAAAGTAAAATATTTTATAATGTTTTGTAAATAAAGTATTTGAAGTATAATAATATTTTTGATATTCATCTTATCTCAATGTCTATTTTGTTACTCTATGGATCATTGTTTGTTATTGTTTTGTTATTGTATTATACCTACTTGTAACTTTGGCTATTTCACGGTTATTTCTTGTTGATTTCTTATTAAAAGTTTGTTTTGTGAGTATTATTTACTCATTAGAGTTTGTGAGTGTGTCCACTAGGTGTGTGTGTGTCTACTACGAGTGTGTGTGCCTACATAAACCAATTAAACTTTACTTCTTTAAGTGAATAACCAATTGCAATCATACCTAAAGTTGTTACTTAAATTAAGTTAAATTGTTTTCCCTTTGAGAACAGATATATAGCGTCGTCGTAAATTATCTCTTTAAATTGGAATTCATTGGAGCTTTGATGCCGGAGAAAATTGAATGGATCCCTCGCACAGTGAGCGGTCTAAGTACAAAAGGTAAGTTGCTATCTTCAAAGTTGTTTTTGAAGCAGCTGCTTCAAATATTTCACTTCACTTCAAAAAGGTAATCGGTTCTCTTACATATTTGGCATTCATGTTTATTAAAGATTAAAAATTTATAAATTAATGTTGCAACCTTACAGGAAACTTAACCTGTTTTAGGTTTTAAAGAAAACCTGTATTACAAGTTACCGAGCCTCTTTCTTTGCTATTGCATTAGGTGCAGACAACATTAGCAATAAATTTTATATAAATTTTATTATAAATGCAAAAGTTTGTATGTTGTGTGTTTGGATGTTTATTACTCTTTCACGCAAAAATGGCTCAACGGATTTGTATAAAATTTATAACACAGATAGTTTATTACCTAGATTAACATGATACTTTTTTCCCGACTAGACAATAAGAAATATTTATGAGATACTATGAGATAATTAAGGAATATTTATGAGATAATTAACTCGCATTAAAATAAATTACAGAAATTGATATCTTTGGACTCCAAAATAGCTAAACCAATTTTGATGAAATATATTTAGGCAATATTAGCCCAGTGAGTAATCCTGTGAAGAGAAGCTTTTTGGTAAGATAAAGTTTTTTGGTAAATGTCTAAAAGAAATATAAGTATGAACAATAAAGACCGAATAAATGTTTCATTCAACACCCTAGAAAAAGGAGCGCGGACGAAGTCGCGGGCGAAAGCTAGTATAATATATTAAAACTGCATCAAATCAAATTGTAGTACATATATATATTAACTTTTTTTTTGTGTAGTTACTGGATCATCTCAAAGATTATGTATAAAGTTAATTTAAAAAATAATATCAAAACCTTAAAAATGTCTCGAATATACCAAATTGTTATAATTTAAAATAAAATAGGTATCAAAATTAAAATAGGTCCCGCTTATCTAAAGTAGATATGAGTCATCGCACCTCCTATATACCTACGTAAACAGTGCCTCTCTCGAGCCAAGGGAATTTGATCTCAGTGTGTACTTATATAAAGTCTAATTTAAAACTACGTAAAAGTGATCTTACATGTTTGTTTACGAAACTGTTAATTCATTGTACAACCACAATAATAATCTAGATTGTTCCACAAATTTTCGATTAAATTATATATAATAAGCGTGAGTCATCATTTTGGATATGTGTTACAGTGGGAAGCGACACAGTGAAGTACCTACAACTTTTTTCAAAGGGAACCAGCTAATCCGACTTTCAAGAGAACATTCTGTGTGATTTTGCCTTATAATTTGCTAATTGCATAAATACAGTGAATTGTGTCTCGATTTAGTATTATCACTCAACTCACCTCACATGTAATTGCATTCTAACCAGTACAAATACAATACAGCTAGGACAAATAGAAAAATTATAAATAAAATTGATTTTATTGAAGGTAATTTCAACATATTATACAGTTGTTTTATTTTATTTTTCTTCGTTTTTCAAGGGCTTTAGCGGACAGTTGGACTAATAAATATTCCACCAAGCACTCGTGGATTCTGTTTTAACGGGTTGCTAAATTGGGCAAGTGTATTAAATTTTTTTTTTCATTTTCGACTAAACATTTTTTTCGTAATAAATTGTATATGAATGATGACGGGGCACACCATGTTCCTCAAACATAAATGACGTCTTTAAGTCACCACAGTCAAAAAGCAGCACATCATAGTTATGTCACAGCATACTTACTTATTTCCTACAGTAGGCCGACACCTTTTTTTTTTTTTTTTTACTGTAATATGCGGTTGGGTATTAGGGAAAAAATAATTTGCGACAACTCTCTTTTAAAACTTAAAACATCATTACATTTAGATTTCAAAATAACAATAATACAATAAAAATTAATTTCCTAACAATAAAACATCAAAATTTAAAACAATTAATAAATTCTACATTAATAATATTATTTCTTATTTACTTTTTTCAGTTTTGTTCCTATCCCTAACTCTTTCCGCAATATTTATGCAATATTTTAGGAATTTATCCCTTTTGTCTAAAGTCATTATTTCTTTTAGGTTATCCTGTGTAATCTTTGTGTCTATGTCATATTCCAATTCTATTCTCTCTCTGTCATATACTGGACATTCGGTCAGTAGGTGAGGGACCGTCTCCGCGATACCAGGGTCACAGATGCACGATGGACTCTCCTTGCACTTGAAGCGATTTAAGTACTCGGAGAATCCACCGTGCCCCGTGAATACCTGTGTCAGGATACTATTTATGCCTATTTTTCTAATTATTCGGAAGGCCCCGACAGCACTGGGGAAAAACAGTTTTGTAACTGCCGCTGTTTCGCCTTGCACGTACCTGCGGTCCCATTCCTCAAGCGAGCGCATGCGTATGCTTCGCCTGACGAATGAGACCGGGCACAGGTCGTACTTTGGCTTGGTCTTGCTTTTCAGCGCTGCCTCCCTTGCTAGGTGGTCCGCCCGCTCGTTGCTCTCTAGGCCGGCGTGAGCTTTGATCCAAAAAAAATTAACAATTTTGTTTTTGCCAAAAGCTTCTCTTAAAATTTTCCGCGCTTCAACCGCCAGAGGGTGCAAGCAACTATTCGCCGCGATGGTCTGGAGGGCGGCCATTGAATCGCTGAAGATTGCAGAGGTAGTTTCGCTGCGTCGTAGGATCACCCTCGTCGCCTCACATACCGCCAAGAGCTCGGCCTGGTAGACGGTGCAGTAGGACGGCAGACCAAGCTTGACGGCCTTCGTTTCGGCCTCGCTATTCCATATGGATAGCGCGGCCCCAACCCGGCCGCCAATCTTGCTGCCATCCGTATATATGCGAAGTTGGTAGTCGCTGTTTTCTTTTCTTGTTGCTTGTTCTTCGTCTACCAGTCTTCCGAACTCGAGACTGACATGTTCGGCGGGATGGGGACCCTCGATTGCTGGGGCCATCCGCTCGACGTCCCTATCCTTCAGCTCCGGCCGAGATACTTCCCTCCTGGCCTCGTAAAGTGAAGCAACTTCACGAATACGTAGGTCAAGAGGGAGCAACCTGGCCAAAAGCAGAGCCGAATGGAGAGACACCGTGCGGTAGGCCTTACACAATTTTAATGCGAAACCCCTCTGCACAGCGTTTAAGCGTGCAATTGGCCACCCCCAACTTGCCGACTGCGGGCGCCCACGCGCTCGCAGCGTATGTAATGATAGGTTCCACCGTGGCGACATAAATAGAGCGAACCACTTCTGGGTGGAGACCCCAGCTAGTTTTGGCAGCTCTCCCCAACTGCTTGTAAATACCGATGGCCTTCCGGCAAACTCTGTCCACATGACTGTTAAATGTTAGTTTGCTGTCTATTGTCAACCCCAGCAATTTTATTTCTTTCTTCATGTTAATGTCAACCCCGCCCATACTCAGGCGTGGAGTGTCAAATTTAAGCTTTTTGGTTAGCACCATCGCACTTGTTTTGCTTGGTGCAAACCTCAGCTTATTTTTGACACCCCACGCCAGAACATGTGCTAAGGTGGCATTGGCACGATTTTCTATCTCTAGGGCTTAGTGCCCGTCAAAGACAAGGACAACATCGTCCGCGAAAGCCTGGCAGTAGACGCCTCCACTCTCCAGGCTCCGCAGCAATGTGTCGAGGGTGAGGTTCCAGAGCAGAGGGCCGGCCGACGCCTTTGATGTTGAGCGATACCGCCGCCTGTGTAGGTATTTAAAAATTACGGAAGGGTTGACACAAATTAAGTAATATAAAAAGTACCTTTCTTCATCGTACAGAAATTGATGAAAGCTTAGTTCTTTATTTATGCGAGATAAAGATTTGCACGCACTTACAGCACATGCCGTATGCACCATTTTGATTTATATAATAAATTAAAATCTGAAAGACGCGATAGCCCTGTAATATTTATCTCAAGCTACTAAGAACGACGAAGTATGCAGCTTGGGCACGTCCCACTCGCGCCTCACACCCCCTCACGCCCCGCACGATTGCCCTGTCTAGACGTCGGCCTAGTGTATGAAATAAGTATGCTGTGGTTATGTGCTGTTGTGATTTGGTACAAAGAGTAGGTAATGCATTTCAGAGAACTTTTCTTTATCATAGATAGATTGAGAGTTACACCAAGTTACACTCATTTTTTTTATATTTCTTGACAATCTCTCGGGAGCCTAACATAATTTCAAAATAAAAAGTATCTTATTGTTAATATAGAGAATAAACTATCTGTGTGCCAATTTTCATTCAAATCCGTTCAGCCCTTTTTGCTTGATTGAGTAACAAACAAACATACTTATAAATTTCGCATTTATAAATATTATTAAGGATAATTTTAATATTATTTTGCATCAAATAGTCTTGAATCCAGGAGTGTCTACTGTTTTGAAATGTAAAATGAAATACGAAATACGAGCTAGTAAAAACATGAGTGACGGACAAGTCCACTTGCGTGATGAAATATTAGAAAACTTTAGAGGGCCATTGAAAGATTGACTGCAACATGTCTTACTATTACTTATATGTGTAGTAAATCAATAAAAGGATCTTGGGCTTCATCTTGCGGACGATTTATAGATTTATTTACAAATATTTATGATATATATTTTAGCTTTATTCAATGTATTTACTAGTCAGGAGTCAATTTTTTATAATTATTTAATTTATTTTAATTTTTATAACGCAGCAATTTGGTCACCCAATAAAATAAAATCCAACCTTATAATATGCTTGAACGTGCATAAAATAAAGATACTACATGTACACGCGATAGTAAGGATATAGCCCTAACATTGAAGTATCCAACACCGTTATAGGAAGTTCACACGATCGTTATATCATGATCTCAGCAGTAGGACTGCTGGGACATAGGGCGAGCCTTTAGCTCAATGTAATAGGAAAATCATGGGGCAGATCGTCTGTTCACATGGTGGGTGGACGTCCTACGCTGCGCTTGCTGGTGCGTGCCCTTCACTCGAGAAGCTCTGTAATATGTGCCCTGCCCCCTGCCACTTCAACTTATTGATCCATCGGGTTACGTCGGTAACCTCGAGTCCTTGTACCTACAACCCCCTCTCGTAGAGCTTTGTTACGAGGCCCATAAGGGCCCACGTTAAAGTTAAAGACCACGTTTCAACGCCATATAACATCAACTGACAACTGACAACACACATATTGGTCGAAATCTTTTGTTTTATGGCACTGACAAATTTTTGACGGGCTTCCCGAACGCTGCCGATTCAAGCTGGATTCGACGATATCTCTTATCAAAGTTGACTCTACCTAATACGACGATATCTGAGCCTAATTTTATTAGATAGGATCCATAATGTAGATAGATGTACAGTCGAGGTAATAAAAGGTTAGTCTTATTTCGACTCGATATACAAAAAGTTTTATTTTATTTTTATTAGTTTTATTATGTAAAAAAAAAAAAAAAAAAAAAACAGAAAATGTCTTTTGTGTTCGTTTTAATGGACGCTGCGACTATAAGTGGAGTATACAGTATTATAAAAGAGTGTTCAAATGTGAATAAGTGTATGGATTGTCGTATAGGTACTGTGTTGGCTTCCTAATAAATAAAAAATGAATAAAATAAAAATGTACAAATTTAAATTTATAAGCGTATGACCAATTTTATTGCCAATATTATTTTGTATATTTGCACCACGTATATTTGATGTTGCACATTGATATTCAAGAACGCTACAGATCCAATCTAGGACAACAACACATTATTCACGATGCACAATACATCGTTTGAAATATTTAGGTCACTCAAATAGAAACTAGGATCGCATTCGTAGATTTTACAGCGGGTTTTTATTATTATCTCATGCCTTGTCTTGCCTTGCCCTGAAATTAATTCGATTTACTCCAGGTATTAATTTGATTCGCAATTATGTAGGACTTAAGAACATTTGTAAATCGAATGAGATGTTTTTATGCGCTGCCGACTTCTTATTAACTATTGACTATTAAGGATATGAGGTCTGGCATCCCTTCAGCATCTCCTCATTCAGCGAAACACAACAACACACGTGCTGTTATTGTGCACGTGCCCACGTAGAAAATTTTGCCTATAACCATCCTAAAATTCTAGCATAGGTAACTATTGGTGAAAGTATTTTTTAAATCGGATAAGTAAGTAATTTCGAAGTTACGTCCTACATACAAACAAACAAACTTTATCTCTTTATAATATTAACTAGTTTGTGCCCGCGACTTCGTCCGCGTTGAAAAAGCAATATATCGCCTGACATCGTTATTGCTATTACACTTAGCCAGGAGTTAGTTTTCTTAATATATCACAATAAAAGTGTATTAAAAGTTCCCGTGGTATTCCCGTGGTATCCTTTTGTCATTAAGTTAGCGATTTTAATGGCAAACATAATCCCGTGTAATTATTCAGCGATTCAAGCGCTGATTTCAAGCGCAATTTTGCTACAACGATAAGCGGCTTATCTCAATGCTAAGCTAAGATACTTGCCAGTTCGCATGTTGTAGGTACTTGAAGACAATTGATATACGCTAATGAATAATTGATATATGATCGGTTCTAAACTATTGCCTCTAGCTTTTATTAATTCGGAATGCGAATCTTCCTTGACATCCTCTAAACACTTATTGATATTCGTATGCCACTAGAATTTCTTTCAAATGTTTAGGCAATAAATTTCTCGGTTTATACGGTGGAAATTTGTAATGTTTTGGATACTAATTATAAGCTTTGAACATATTTATAGTGTCGATACTAAGGAGTATAAATTTCATTCTCACTGCACTCTGTATAGGAATTCGTACAGCAGCGCCAGCTTCGCACACAGTGAAGGCTGACGGATTAATTCTAGTTATATAGATTAACTCGTGTGGTTTGCTCGCTGGCCATCAATGACCCAAATACACGTAACACGTACATGAAAAGTAAATATGATTGTATAAAATGAACAAGGGAGAAAGCGTTACCTAATATTCTGTTAAGGCGCTTAGTGGCGTCAAATTGGTACTTTCTTAAGCCTAATCTTCGATTAGGTATAATATTTTTTCGAAAAACAAAAGAACCCCGATATTAAATTTGTTTTATTGAGTGTTACTCCTTTCGATAGACATGGCGATTCTTTCGTAGGCGTTTGTTTATATTAATATGCTAGTTGGAAAACGAAAATTTAACTTGTGTGCGTACTGTAGCTGTCATGGTGCTTATCATAAACACCCCCACCCTCGATCTCCCGCCCGTCTGTCTACTCGTACGGATGTTGCGAAAGAGTGCGCAACAAGCTACGCAGCAGGCGATTTTAATGTCGATGTCACTTGCAGTTTCAACTGTTTCAATTTTGTACGGGATTCTTGTTATTGTTTGCATTTCAAATAGACATTTACATGAGATTAGCTATATATTTTCTGTAAAACACGTTTTGTTTTCTTGTATATTTAATATTTGAAAGTGTTTCTGAAAAAACGTAATCATGTTTGTAGATATAGGTAAGATACTAGTAGTGATTTTTTCTAGTGTATCTTCAAATCTAACATGATATAGGTATAGGGATAGAAAATCGTATGGGGCGCTTTTCACTATAAATCGAAGCTTAAATTTATTTTTCTAGCTCGGTTTGTGATTAAGGGTTGTGATTAGGGTTTGTAATTTATACAAGGGGCCACCGTGAAATAATATTGTGTTTATTCTACTAAGGAATGCCAGAGCCCATTTCCCTATCACTAGCACTAGTGGCGTTGCTTGTGTTATAGACGACATTAGCCGTTTAACATCGAGTGGAATGTCAGCCTGTCTTTTGAGTTTTAAGTTTCAAAACGCATGGAAATGGACCCCAAAGTTTTGAGTATGTATTTAGTGCGAAATTATTATTTATGATGATGGGAAATAAAGAAAACGTTTTGGAACATGTATAGCTACTGTTTAGTATAAAAGTACCTACCAACAAAACACAAGGTGATTTCACCGCACTGTTAGTCGCTTCGAGGCCCGGTAGGGAATTCTCCTGCTGCCAGAGCGTGCCTTACAGTATGCGTATATTATTATGTATATGTCGTGGGCAGATCGTAGAATTGGGCAGATCGTAAAGTATGAAATCAAAAATCTTTCACCAAGTCTAAGTCAAAAATAGGTGCGACGAGGAGCGGAGCGAAGCAAAGCGAGGAGGAGCGTGTTAGGTTTACACGGAAATAAATTTGGGGAGCCGAGCGAAGCGGAGCGGAGTGAGGCGACCCTCTCAGTTTTAACAGAAATATGATCTGCCCAGGAATATCATGATATGCCCAATTCTACGATGTGCCGACGACATATACAAGATACGCTACAAGATGTACAAAGAAATACTTAAATATTTTTGATATCATTTTGATGAACATTGAATTTTATTAAAACTTTACTTATTCTATTATTAATATGAGCTTTTACAAGTAGGCGTAATTTCAAAGATCAAAGTTCAATATTTGCACTGGTTTATGTGCTGAGTAAGATAAATGTTTTGGTAAACTGTTGTAGGACGCGTCTTGACCGTTTTCAAACATTGCGGCGTTACTGTAACAAGCAGTGAGTGAATGTTAGTATATTACGTCTTAATTAATATGTATCTATTGTACTTCGGTTATTCTTTGCAATAAACTGGCCTAATTATAGTGGAGACGAGATAAAGGTTTAAATAATCAATAAGAAACACGAAACGAATCAAGGTGTTAGGTGAGTGAGACGGCGTCCAGTTTCCACATTATTTTTACCTACTATTTCCTTGTTGTTATTTTTTTATTTTCCATAGAATCTTCTAAGAATATATTCTTTATAGTTAAGTATTTTATTTTAAAAGTAATTTTTTTTATATACATTTTAAAATTTTGTAGCTAGTAAAATTTCTCTAGTAGGTACCCACATCATTTTAAGTAATGAAAAAACCGCATCACCATTTTCACAACCGCATAATCCATTGCGGGGTTTAGGGCAGACGGACGCGAAAAAGCAATTTTTTTAACAACTTATAACACAAGTTGTGAGAAATATATATATAAAAATATGTTATGTCACCGTGTTTATAGTGATCCAGTGCCGCCTGCTCTACGGTCGCCCCCGCCATAGCCGCCCCCATCCTTCGAAGCCGCAGTCATCTCCGCCGGTGCAAGGTATCATTTAACAACTTATTTACTTCCGTTGATAATATATCGGGTTTAAATTTGTCTACGCCATAGTTCAGATGGTGTAAACAGTATATTTTATTTTTAGTAAATACTTTGTGTTTGACAACAACTATAACATTTTTCGAATTTAAATGTACATTTTTGTTTTGAACAATATGGAGAAAAAATTACACTATTTTGATACTTAATATGCAATTAAAAAATAGGACTTCAACGCGTACACCAGACTAAATAAAGAAATTCCTACGCTTCTGTTATATTAAAATATTGCCCGACATTAATTTACGATAGGGATGCCAACATATTTTTTCACCGCGTGAAAATCCTCTAAGGTGGCGACATCTCTAGGAGTTTTCCACAAGTAATCGTCAACCTTGATTTCGCATATCGTATGAACACCCTGTCTGATCGCATTCACACAGTAACAGTTGGTCGTACTGCGACAGTTAGTGGTGGCTATCGGCGACGCGCGGTCTATACGGGTCCGCTATGTCGCGTAACTATAAAACACATCGCGACTATATGCATTTTCATGAGGTGCCGGCACCTCAGCAGAATAATCGCGCCTGCAAATTGGGGTTGTGAGTAAATTTTCCTTTAAAAATTTTCGCTCTCTCAACAGATTCGCTAAATTAACATATAAATTTTTGGGATTTGCCGCTGTAATTGCACATGATTCTAATTCGGCGCTGTATTTTATCCGAAGTTCCGGTGTCGATCGTATATTTAATAAATTAAAGGTTACTTTACCTACTAATTGTTTTCTTATCGCGAGTTTACATAAACAGAAAAGAATATCAGAACAGAAGCTAATACCAGGTGGTTTATTCTTGTTTAAACTTTTTTCGCGTCACCTTAAATATGGAAATAACTGCATGTTTTCATTTTAAGGCATATAAAAAACAAAAGTGAAAATAATGAAAATGTATCATCTCGTATCATTAACAAAATTCGACATATTGAAAATATTTTAAGGTTTAATTTTAAATAAGCACAATTGACCTTAAATCAATCTAAATAACACGCATATAGTTGTAGTCTTATTAATACTTTAATTAAAATAAAAAGAAATAAAAAAATATTGTATTACGTCGAATATATTATTAATGTAATAATTGTGTATTACTAGATACTGAATTTACTTCGCAATATACCTGTATACTTTTCAAGACAAGAATGTAATCTATATTTATGGGAAACTTTATCGGCATCGTAACAGACGTAACAGAAGACATAGTGTTACGTTAGTGTGAATAAAGTGGTGAATTTGAAATTATGTTTTGAGAGAGCAATTGCGTATATTGTGGTGTGTTTACCAATTCTAGCAAAAGTGGAGCAAATAAAGTCGCAGAGTGCATGCGCAAGGTAATCGCTTGGTGTTTTCAGTATATATGCGTCGAGATTAGCACAACACACGTGTTAGTTGGACTCCCAATGGTGTTGTTATTGAAAATTGTGCCTTAGTTTACAAGATTTAATATATATATATACATACAAGTTATACAACCTGCGTAAGTAAAGTGCATATACCTACAAGGTTTCTCGTTCCTTGAAATATACCACGAACGAACTATTAAAATTCATTTAGATATTTAATCGTTGTTATTTTTTGCAAATATGGCAAAGTTTGATTTTTTTGCAAACAGGAATCTTATTCAATTTGTTTGGATTTGTTGAGTATTTTCAATTAATATTTGATGTTATTATTATTTATGACTAGCTGGCGCCCGAGACTTCGCCCGCGTGAAAAAAGCGCGAGCCTATCCTGTGTCCCGTTTGTCTAACTAAATGTTTATCTACCAAGTTTCATGAAAATCAGTTAATTCGTTTAAGAGTTATGGAGGAACATACATACACACACACATACATACAATACCTACACTTATAGTTTTATTTTTAGTATTGATAGTAGTCGCAAAAATTAAGGGATATACTCGTAGAAAAAAAATGAAATTTTTAGGTGATTCTCAACAGGCTGTAACTTCAAAGGAAAATGGTCATACAGAGCTAATTAAAAAAGGAAATTGTAGCTTCAAGTCTCTAGTTTTACTCGTAGAATCTGAGTGTTATATATTTTTCACGTTAGTGGTTTATGAGTAGGTAATCGTCAGAAAACCAAAGGTTTTCTTTTTCCAATTTTTTTTTTATCCATACATAATAAAATCTTGGACATTTTTCTAATACCATTATTTTTTACTACATCGCTTTTAATTGTTCAATCTATTCTTTTACGTTTTTTAAGCACCTATAATAATATTTACCCATTTATTTTACAACATTATTAACATTTAAATCACATATACATAGAAATGCTTTCCAAATTATATACAAGTGTCAAATTTACAAATTTTAGTCCTAAACATTTATATCATTAATTAGTTTATTAGGTAACTCGCATTTTATGTAATCCGCTCATTGGCGTAAACTATTTCCTTAATAACTTCCTTTCTCTCGCCTTATGTATTGATACGTAAACATCAGCCGGGTTTTCCTTTTGTCATTCTTTTCTCTCTAGTGATCTTTTCCGTTATTATTTTGGTTCAATACAAGGTCCCGCCCATATCGGCGTATGATTGTATCAATGTACCGGACATTTGATTGTTATCTGATTTAATTTTATTATTTACCTTATCAGACAATATTGAGCTTAATAACCTGCCTACTGCGTACGCTTCATTTGGCATAAACGCCAAGTTTGACAAGGAATTATTTTGCCTTTTTTACCTAGCTACGATAAAAATTATCTTTCTGTCTGTCTGTCTGTCTGTCTGTCTGTAAACAGTTTTTCACGTGATTTAGTAATTAGTAGATATAAGTAGTTATACCTACCTACTACCTACTTCCGCTAACTGTTGTTTTGAGAATCCAGTATTTTAAAAATGTGGTGTAATAGGTACCTACACATGTAACTGGCATAATGTACCTATAATATTTCCAGAGAAACTCAATCGTGAGTTCAAATTAAACAAAAAATTGAAAAACTTTTAATTGGAACGACTGCTACCAGGGTTTAATACAAACTCAGTTTTAGATATTTTTTTTGTTAATCCTTTATTTTTTTTTTGGTTAATTATCACTTTTTTACTGTTTATTGGCAATTACTTTTTTTAGAAATTATATACGGAGTGATATTGTCTCCCGCAAATACTTTTTAAAGGTTACTTTCTAGTTTTAAAAATGCATAATAAATATTATAATAGTAGATAACTATAAATGTCCTTAAGACATTATTTCTATAATCAATAATGCTGTACTAATTATTTTATATTTATTATTATTTTATGAGGAATGCAATCTTGGAAAATAATCCATGACTTCATTTACGGGACTGATTATTTTCGATTCCGCGGTTTAGTAGTGACAGGGTACACCCAACGAAATAATATATCTCTGCGGATACACCGCGTTTCGTAGTTATAAATTGGGCACATCATTTGACGGCAGTACTTATAGAATGCAGAATATCCCTTACATAATAAACCTTGAATAAACTGTAACCAATACCTTGTTAATCTTATAGCGCAATTGTAACACCTGTGGCGGAAAAAGCGCGGGGGTTACGTTTAATGGCTTAGAAACCTAGAAGTATTACAATTACTAGTTATCCGTCTGGATCGCATAGCCGTTCCAACCAGTCGGATCGATTAAGTTTCAAGTTCCCATTATAATCAATCAGGGTTTGTCTGTAAGAATAACTGCATGCATGCATGTTTTGTATTGGTATCCTTGTAATTAGTTCTCATTAGTTATGAATAATTTTTCTAATTAAAATCCCTTTAGTGATTATATTGATAGATAAAGTGTATGGGTACGTTTTGCTACATTGTAGGTAATGTTTATGTAATCGGTCCAAATCCAATTCTGGCGAATGCATTTCCTATAATGTAACGGTATGTACCTATTTGTGTTGTTCCATGCAGTTTGCAATTCAATATCGAATCAGCGATTGTTCTACAAATACACGTTTTGTATTCTAATCTTAGTTTCAATATGCTAGTAGGTTACCTCTCAAGGCTCTCAATCATACACCCATTCTACCAACACATTTATCAACTTTCCAAAGTAAAGTCGGGGTAAAAAATCCTTCGTCAGTTTTTAAATTTATTCTCTTATAAAATCGTAGACACTTGGTACCTTTTGAAACTAAAGCAACCAGCAAACGGCAATGTTTTGTCGTCAGCAACGTCTTTAATAGGTCTTAATAATAATTAATAATAATCTTAATAATTAAGGTGATAGATGATGAACCTTTTCTTACTCCGACTGTACCTACCTTGGTTGGAAAATACTTTTACAAGGAATGTTCCCAAGTCCTTGGATAAAGAATAAATTTATATCTCTTATGTCACAGTTGTTTTTACTTGAACCTGTATTCAATAATAAGTCAGACGGACTGTCTAGACAGCCTTAATAATGTGTATTAGACATTATTATAAGATGTTATTCGCCATTTCATGAATGGCTAATATAACGGCTTATTTATATGTAAACTTAGCATTTATTTATCAATACTAATAATAAAAATTTAGACGCACGGGACACAGGATAGACTACTTTTTTCACGCGGGCGAAGTCGCGGAATTTCTTAAAAAATTCAATCGAGTGGGACAAAAAAACGGCTGAGTGGATTAAATTGAAACTCTGTGGGGTTTTTTTTGGGTATATTGAACTGTAAAAGGCACAATTAACATTTATGATTTTCTCCATATTTTTGATTCAGCGCTTGATTTTTCAAAAAGTTATCAAAAGCCCTTTTTTTATGATTTGTCAAATTCTTGTAAAGTATGGAAAAAATTTTTTTTTTGAAAAAACAATGAATATTTCTTACATAAAACTTATTGAAGTTTTCAAAACCCACCTTGAATTTTCTGCGCAATCTTTGGTTGCTGAAATATTTATGGTCAAAGTCGAAATGATCCTTTTCCATTCAAAGACCGATATCTCATTGAAAAATGATCGTATCAAGATCTTAAAAAAAGGAAGTTGAAGCTGAATGAACAAGTTATCCGGTGCATATAATGGTTACGACAAAAAAATTTTTTCAGTCCCGTAGATAAAAAAAAACCAACATAATTTCGAAATTTTTTTCGTCGGTCGTTTTCTCAAGATTACTCGAAGAAAAATTAAAAAATAATAATTTTGTAGTACAGATCCAAAAACTAGATACTTCGTGCTACAATTGGCTTTTTTTAAATTTACTGTACGATAATTCGTCTTCAAGTTACAGCCTGTTGAAAATAACCTAAAAATTTCGATATTTTTTTTTGCTCCTTTAAATTTTGTGGGGAGTGTATATACCTACGTATGATAAAATAGTTCTTCGGAACTTGAATTGCAAACTTCTTCACGTGAAATATAACAATGTTATCTAACATGATTTTCTACACATTGTCTCGGTCTCATCACGAGTATGGGTATTCAATGGGTACGGTTGTAACAATTTACTTTGAATGCAGACAGCACGGCTATTACAAATATAAGCAGTGATTAAAGATTTTAAGATGAAAGCATAGTCTTTAAAATAATATCAAACCCAGTGGCTCAGGTATTACAGTTTGGCAGGAATATTCCATTTTAATGAGTCTGTGCCATTGTAACACTCAAAAATAAAACATAAAACAGGTATTTAAAATCTCTTTTACTAATCAAAAATACCGAAATTTACTTGAAACAACTGAACAATATTTAAGGAACGCTTAAGTAGTATTTTTTGTTAACTTAAGTAAGATCTGTTAACAAATCAACAGAAATATTCCCATCAGTACAAGGCTACATGAGACCATTGATCGCAGCCTCCTTGACACCGAATCCAACTCTCTCCAGATCGACTCCCTGAATATAGGCAAAGAAGGCAATAATATTCTTCTTCTTCTTCAGATGATTCGGGTAGTGTTTACCGTTATTGTACAACATTTGTTTAACGTTCTTGTACAATATTATGTCGCTTTTACCTCTCGAATTCTTCCTTACACGTTTCCTAGGCATCTGCAATAAAAAAAAAGCGTTATAACCGTCCCCACCCTCCCTTTTTGGTAATAAGGCTGTCACAGATACGAGATAGCATAACCTATACAAAAACAAATTAGCGTATTTTATAATCTCTAAAATATGACGATTACGTAAATAAATTTTGAAAGATAATAACTATTAATGTTTAAGTTACCTATATCATAAAATAAATTCACTACATTCACTTTTGCTTGATAGAGCACTTATCGCGTGACAGATGACACAACAGTGAAATCGTGTCGGGACTTGTTGCCCGCTTGTCTCTCTTGTTCTACCATACATAGTTTCGATAATATTTCACTTGTTAAAACCGTACCATGTTACAACCGTACCCAGTCTACCCTAACTAGAGTCCTGACGTAACTCACGCACAAATGTTACGCACAAATTTTGTTTTATAACACATAAATAACATATTTTGTTACATAGTCTGGACACACCTTTATGCAATAATTTGTCTCTATATAAATTTGTGTAGTAAACAAAATCACAAACTTGGTGAACCCAAAGTTATTTTAATTAATTGGCGGCACTGTTTCGGAAATAACACATACAATGAAATTAATTAACATTGAAGGTGGCAGTTAACGGCTTATCGATCGGGTTTATACGTCGTCTCAGAAACCGTACAAGTGTCGCTGCTGGTACTCGCTTATACTGAGCCACAAGCTCACAAGCACTTCATGTAGGTACTATTGTATGGTGATATAGTAAATACGACAACTTTATGCGGTTACATATTCTTGAACAAGTTGCCACACTTCAATTAACCCAATGGCGCGAAATGTTTGGATGTTGGTAGAGGTATATCTGCAAGAATTACATCACAAGATAGAGGATTTCTACTCAATTTCTTCTTCGTTTCTTACGCATTATTTAAACACAATAAAATTAAATAATTACAAAATGAAATATTAAAATAAAATATAATATTATGATGTTTTTTTTAATACTATCATGTTTTTCATGTGATTTATTAAAAAATATAAATTGACAATATTTTTTAGTGTGGTTGTACAAAACTATCTTCTTATAAAACTTTTTGTCTGATAGTAAGAAAACTAGTGCTAGAGATAGTGTTAGTTGTTATTTGAGCATTGAAACGTTGCCGTGCAATTTTTATATCTATTGGATGCTTATTAGAAATCACAAGAGTATGGCTTGCAGGAGAAATGATGGTCATACGATTTCAAACATTTGACTATATAGTCTTTTGGCACGTTTTATTGTATTCAGAAACAGGAAGGCGTGCCACGTGACACGTGTTGCTCCGGGCGGAGCTGTTTGAGTGGGCACGCCTACGAACCCGCCCAACCAATGAGTGACACACGGACATAGATGCCATCGGCTATTTATTTTAAAAAAAAAACTACTGCAAATTATTCACTCGATGCTCTCTTAACATCAGCAGTTTTGAGAGATGATGTCTGATTGCCCCAAATCAAACTAGCCGAAATAGTTGATACAAAATATTAAATAACTTTTACGACTCACGCTTGACCAAGTTTAGTAGAAGTGAGTAAAAAAGTCTTACGTTTATTGATGGCTGTAGTTATCAGGATAAATCGGTTAAGGCAAAAGAAATGAATTAACGAATAAATATAGATTAAACGTATGTGAATTTAAATTCGTTCAAATATTTGTATTGGTGACTTTTACAGATTAAATGACAATGATGCAAGGACACGGGATTAGATATTTTAAAACAGCATAACTAGAAAATATGGTGTTATAATGAAAATCAGTTAAGTAACATGTTAACATTTAAGCAACAAGAACAAAAGTAGTAAATGATTTAAAGTGTCAGCTTCTAATGTCGCTCTTTAAATTAAACTACTAGGTTGGGCGCCAGTGTCGCGCGTTAAGGGTTTCCCAACTCTGACACTAACTACTAATGTTGGTAAAAATCTAAATTTTGGGCGCCAGTGTAGCCTAGCAGAAAATGAAACGGCAGGATCGGAATTAATAAATTTCCGATGGTACTCTTTGGTAGGCAACACGAATTGTATTATATTTGGGCCGACAGGAATTGGGGCAATCGGGCACAATCAACGAATGCACGTGCAATTCATGTTGTTACCAAGCAAAATAAATGTAACTACCGAAATATTTCCTGATTGTTGAAATTAAAATTGTGCTTTTTCCCCGTGCCAAAAGTGCCCTACGTGGTAAATAGTGCCCATCGCGCTTAAAGAAGTCTTTACTTCAAAAACTAGAACCGCGGGAGATGCTGGATCAAGGCTCCATTTCGCCGGTCTTACTGGAAATTATGTGGGAGTCCAGCGTAGTCGCGTCTTACGGCTGAGATAATGAGGGTGATGATCTAATCGTCAACTAACAACGTCTAACGTCAACTCTTCAGGGTTTTGACAGTCTATTGGGTAAATAGAGGGTTCGTCCGCCACGGTTTTACATCTAAGATTTTTGTACGATTAGGATTAGTGCGCATTAGAAATTATATTAATAAGATATTATATGAGCACACACTTTAAATTAATGAAAATTGGAATGAGGCAATCTGTATAGGTGAGAAGGCTAAATTGCCGTGGGCGATTGTAGAAGACTTACGAGTACGTAGCCTTCACCCTCGTTGCCCACGTAACGCGTCCTACAGGAGAAGCCTACGTACCTATTAACAGTCAATACTTTAATGATGTAATGTAATGTGTGACTAACGCCCACTAAGAGAGCGGTAATGGCTTATGTGATGTTTCGGACATTATTGACACTTTTTAATTTTCATATTTTTTTTTACTGAAAATTATTTGTATACCACCTATACTTAGAAAAAAAGCTTTCATCTTTCAGGAATAAATTCTTAAATAAAATAATAATTATTATTTAAATAATATAAATAACAGTTTCATAATGTTATTCGTTGGTGTAGTATATAAAAAAAAACTTCAAAATAGAAACCTGATGTATAAAAATACTCTAAAAGGAAAAAAATACTCCTTTCATATTCCACTATTAAAGGCAATTATTTTAATTACTGTATCTTGAGCACATAATGCACTATTAATCTATTAGTGCATCTCAATGTATAGGCGTATAGGTAAAAGAAAATATAAAGCTCTCGAGCTCGCCGCGACATTGAAAATAATATTCTTCATAGCGAATTGCGTTTGTTACATAAGCAGGCTATGTTGGCATTTTTTCGCGGTGACGCAACCGCAGTTTCCTTGTTATTGTATAGCCATAGTTTTACAATCCATACAGTTGTGCAACGAATGTCCTTGCGTAGAGTAACGAAGGGAAGCGGGCGGCGCGAGCGAGTATATAGTTTGTGCACTCGAACATTGAGGGTAGATGCGAGCGTGTCGAGAATCGTTTATTAATTTAATTTAATACAATGGTAGTTTTAATTATAACCTATTTTGGGTACGGATGTACCTGACAGCGAAATACAAAAAGTATTTAAGAGTTCATAGATGCATATTTTCGTAAATAAGTTATTTGTTTTGTACTAATTAAGTATTACCTAAGTTATGTAGATAAATAAATGATTATTTATCTACATAACTTATTATATATGTTATATATTTATATAGCATATTATAAATGCGAAAGTTTGTATGGATGTATGTATTGATGTTTGTAACTCTTTCTCGCAAAAACTACTGAACCGATCAGCGTGAAATTTTGCATACACGTTGTCTGGAACACCAGAAAGGACATAGGGTACCTTTCATCCAGAACGCGGACGAAGTCGCGAGCACCAGCTAGTGATTAAATAATCCCATTTATTTCATTTCCCATTTTTTACAACCTGCGCGCCTTGGAAAACATCAAAGGCATTTCACAACTGTATGGACTGTAAAACTGTGCTATATCGCATACCTACTGTAAAATTACTTGCACATGTTTTATAGCTAACTATGTGCTAATAGTCGTGCATTTTTATTAGTCAGGCATTGTGATTAGGTACTTAGAAACATAAACAAAGGCGGCCGTTATGCCAAATGCTTTAAATCATCTGCCTGAAGGTTATTTATATACCTACTTACTTACATCGTTTTTGGATTGCACCACCTTTTTTCAGGATTTTTTTTTGCTCATATTGCGAATATCTGTACGAATAGCTTTATGGTTACTTTTTCCCTACGAATAAATAACTTTTGCCAAGTATCTACATAAAATTTTCTACAAATTTGGATTTTATCGTTTTTTACTTTAGAAGCTACAGGATGTTTAAGTTAACAAAAAGATATAGACGATTTAAGAGATAAGAAAGAAATAGGTTTTATAAAAATTTTATTAAAAAAATATATTGATATATCGTCAAAAACATGTTTTCCCAGATTCTGCTATGACTTCCGATGTTGGTGTTTGGTCATAGAAATTAGCTGAACATGAAAATTACTTACCAAAACTCCTACTAAACATTCCTAAAAAATAAAATTCTCCATACGAAAACTTCCTCACAAGGCTGCAGGTCCCTCCCTGCATTACATACATCGTTGTTTGAAAATATAGCAGTTATAAATAAATATCTAGTATTTTGGGTAAAAATCACTGCTGCTGGAACCACCTACTTAGTGTAAAAGCAAGTACGAATATCAGTCAGACCCGAATGCACCTCATAGGGTCTTCTTAATCCGTGGATGATAATCTGTGGATAACACTAATTGTACTAATGATGTCGGAAAGCATTTCGACAAAACCTGCGTGTATTAATGACCTGTGAGCCAACAGCGGGTAAACCCACTCCCCCATTTAATCTGTAATATGTAATTTTAATTGCTATTACAGCTGTGTTGAACGCTATAATAAATAAATAAATAAATGTTTCATTCGAATAAAAAAAAAAGCAATCGTCATTAACATTTGCATTATTACAACACATCATATTAGTGATCCCGTAACATTGCATTATATTTACTCCTATAGTTACTAGCTTATTTTATTTTTATAATTTCCGAATAATATACGAATGCGTTTATTAGCTAATCAAGACAATTTCCTCTATTTCTATAATTATGTTATATACCATATCACGTAGTACAATTTTCGCACACACACACATAGGTATATATAATAAGCCGTGCAATCTATCAGTGATATGTACACAATGCATAATATAAACGCACACAGACAGACCCACGCACACTTGCAATCTTTCCAAGTGGCCAATGTCAATGCTGTAACGTACCTATGTATGCAGCTGAGCGCATTGCCGGACATAGTTTATTGGTAATTATTTTTGTTTAGCAGTGACTTGCAAGCTGGCCGTACAAATGAACCGGTGGCCAGCTATCAGGTTTAATATAGTGCTTAAAGTAAGTGTGTTTGGCGTGAAAAGTTCAAGTTTTGCGACGTTTTTTGTGTAGTAATGAGACACAGAACGCGCCGCCGCTGTCCGCGTATGAGATAGCGAACGCTCCAAACGAGAAAACCGACGCGGCAGAGTCGCTAGCGGTCGCCTCTACGACGACTATGGGGGAGCCTAGTAGCGTGGACGGAGATGTTAACAACCGATGCGAGGGAAACACACAGCTCTAGTAAGTCCTAAAAATAATGCACCTTCATGTCCTTAGTGTTCCAACTCTTTTTTACTCTTTTATATTACATTTTTTATTATAGCCAAAATCTTTAAAAATAAATGTTCTCACTCGCGATATTATTTTTTTATTTTTAGATTTTTTTATTCTAAACCTCAGTTCTTATGTCTAAACTGATTATTTTCTGTGTTTTCTATTATTTTTTTTATGGATCAGTTCGCAGATTTTTTTTTAGCGGGTCCCTTGTATACCACTTCGAAAACATAATTAATCGCCAATTGCTAAAGAAATTCTAAAGTAACATTCTATCATAGCCATCTATTGCTGTGTTATTGTGTGTGTCAACGTAATATTTCCCATTTCGATGAGAAATAATGTCCTTCCTCATTGATTGAGTTTGATTATAAGACAAGCAGTACAAAGCAACGAATGTTTCTTGAGTTGATTCCATCAAAATTGTTTTAATACAGTGTTTTGAATCTTAAATAATTCTCTGCGACGACACATAAATATTTAATAATAAAGACTCAATTTATTTGTAAATTTTAAAATAGCAGGCATCTTTAACGCTCTTTTCACTAGTAAAAACCGCATTAAAATTAGTTTCCTTATTTAAAAGATCTAAGCGTACACATGCAGAGGTATAGACGGTGGGACGTGAATTTTGATTGAATGACCTACTTAAATATAATAAATAAATAAATAAATATATACCATCTTTAATTAAAAACATTTCATTTTTATTTCATAAAAAAAAAAATAAACAAAAAAATGCTTTTAGGTACCTTTCAGATTTTACTACCGAAATATGATGGAGCCTAATTAAATTTGTACCATCGAAATAATATTATATTTGTACTTAGCAAAGAGAAATCGATGTTTTGTAATCAAGTTTATTTAATGTGACGCTTTGAGTCTGTAGGTACTTACTTCCATTTAATCCCAACCCGGGGAAAAATTTTTTGTTCCTTGTTCGAACCACAGGAACCATAAATAACTATGCAATTTTATTAAAAACAAATCCAATGCCTAATTTTTTATTTTGGAAAAACCAATTTTGTAGCGAAGAATCGAACCCAATATACTTGAATCAAAGGCCATCAATCAATCCACACATACATCAATCATATCTACCTATACCTACTAATAATATTATAAAGAGAGAAAATTTGTATGTTTGTAATAAAGAAATTCAAAACCTACTAGACCGATTTTAAAAATTCTTTCACTTAGTTCTAGAAAGACGTTATCAGCGAGTAACAGCTATAGGTATTGTATAAAGTTACGCGAGCGAAGTCGCGTGCAACAGCTAGTTTGGTATATAAACAGACACATGACTGATGTAAGAACTGTATGTTCCGGCAGGCATTCTACATAGATCACTTACCTTCATTCCAGACTTTGAATACTTGAAGACATAATAAGACATAATAATGTATAATATATAAATATTTGCAGTATGGATGTTTACGAAATGCCACCGTGCGAAGGCGCTCCTTCGACGTCCAAGCCGCTTGCCATACCGAATATGCCAATGTCATCACGGCCGTCGACTTGGCGTAAGCGAAGCGTCTCCTTCTAGTGAGTGTACATTAAAATCAAAATCAAATCAAAATATTTATTTATCAATTGGGTTTCTACAAGAAACTCTTTTGATCGTCATTATAAATTTAAATTTACCAGGGTTTCGGAAAAAAGCCAAGATGACGATCCTGAGAAGAAACCCCGAAAGAAACTCAGGATACTAATCTTTTTGTCATTAATTGTTTTTTCCTAGATAACATTCAACGAAGTACCTACTTAAACAAATGTTTTTCCGCGCCCCCCTTTTCTAAAGTGTTTATTTTATTCAAACTTTATTGTTAAACTTTCCTCGTTTATCTGTCTTTCCGTTAGTTAAAACCGAATTAAAACCGGTTTTGCAGTCATAGAGGACAAACAACATACTTACAATGATTTTTTATTTATATGTATATTTTTGTTAAGTGCTGACATTTTTTTAGTATAATCGTAAAAAAATAAACAAACACATTCGCATTCATAATAATAGTTAGGATTTCTAAATCTTTACAAACATTTATACGGAAAATTTCTGTATTTTTTTTTGTAATTCTCTAATTTCTGAAGTAATATCAAAAATTAATATCACTATTACAGATTTATTTTAGGAACATAATCTCAGAGAAAGCCTTCAACGTCTATACGCTAGTAATTTGAATAATTAACAGTAGGTAGATGTACAGCAGTAGGTAATCGGAAAAGTGTAAACATAATATTATATAAAATATTTTCAGTTACCATAAATTAGTTAGTTTAATCGGTAGCTATTTATGGTAATCGTAACCTAGGAAAGAGACAGTGTTAGTCGAAAAACTGCTAATAGTTGTAAGTTTGGAATGCAATAGTTACCTGACGATTTTGAATTAAATATTATTTATACTTATTATTTATTTATTCAATTTTTCTGAAATGTTTATTTTGTTTTTCGAACCCCAAATGTTTTTCGTAACTACCTAAGCGTAACCTACGCTTAGTTACGAAAAAACATTTGGTGCGAGCCGTTTACCAATACGTAGCCAATTTACCAATAATTGGAGGCCACGGTAATTGGAAAACTCTGTGTCTCACGTTTCGAATGATATAGCAATAGGATTCGTCGTAAAAGCTTGACATAACTTTTATACAAAATACTATGTAGCAGTAATTCGCGGATTTTTCCTTCCAATGACATTCAATATCTAATGTAATAATTTTCTTTTGAATGTTGTTTTCAACGACGGTTGTTTTGCTTAAAAGTGAAAAAGCGGTGTTTCGTATGATTTATTAAGTCACAATAGTGCCAATTAGGCGGATGTCCTTCTTATTTTGTTGGTTGCTTGGTGACGCAGCTAAGGGGGAGGGACATTTTGGCCACCTGCAACCCTTTGTAAAACTTTTACAATATAAATCGAGTATGTAGGTACCACGACTTCAAGACTTATTTCAATTAATTGGATATCGTGTATGGCTGTGTAGTTTACGGTTCATATATAATTAGCACGAAAAAACACCTTTCATATATACATCTATATTTCAGTGTTTCCATTCTAACTAGGTACCTAAAAAAAGTTGTGCAGAATGGAACTCTAAATTGTATATACTCGTATTATAACATTTAAAAAAAAGTTTTTTTTTAATTTTATAATAAAAAAGTTTTATTAAAAAAAAAGTTTTTTTTTATTTATAATACGAGTATACAACATTTTTCTGAAGTTTTCTTCGGTAGTTTTTTTCCACTGTTTTCTCTTGAAAAAAAAAAAAGAATGGTTTTACGAGTCAGGCGCTAGGAACACGACAACTCCCGCAGAACCAACCGGTTAAGTGGTTAAATATAGAAGTTTTGGTAATACGAAAAAAGATATAGGTATTGGGTATATACCAAATGTTGTCTAAACTTGAACGTTTAAACTTAAACTTGAACGTCTAACAAGTTCCTTATACTTGTACGGCTAATAAATAAATGCATAAATAATATTGTTTTAAATTACTGGATCAATATGATATCGTCGTACTCCCATGTGATATAAACTATTTAAGTTAGTTGTAAGTTTAAGTTAATTAAACATAGAACTTCACACAATTTCCCTTTAGGGAAATAATCACATATTAATTAGTTTTAATAACCATTGAACTAATGTTGCAGTGATGGCAGTGGGAGTGATGATTATGGCAGCGACGATGTGAGGAAATCACGCCCAACGCCAGGGAAAAAGTAAAATTTTCTTTATTTTATTTATGTGTATATATAATATAATAATATAATATAATATAATATAATATAATATAATATAATATAATATAATATAATATAATATAATATAATATAATATAATATAATATAATATAATATAATATAATATAATATTATATATATATTATGATTATATTATAATTGTGTATTATATGTATTAGGGAAAATAGCTACAAAATTTATGCTTATGTACATTGCTTTTTATATGTCTTTAAATATACATTTTTATAGACTTCAGTGGCTGCACGATATTGACCACACTCTAGAAAAGGAGGAAGCGATCGTAAGTTAGTTGTAGTCTAATGTTAGATCTAATGTAAGTTTGTAGTAACTCCGAGGTGCAATAAAATTTAGAAAAAGACAACTAACGGCCACACGATCGCTTCGTCTCATTTTCTGCCCGCACAGGTTTACTTTACAGGTGGATAAGGAACGCTCAGTCAATATCGTTCAAAACCAGGCTATTATTTTTCTTTAACTTGCACTTTGGAGAATTTAAAAATGAGTCTTTCTTAATTCAGTATATTTTCAAAATTTCTGTTTTTGTAAATGGGATATTATGTACCTACTCGAAAAGTAAAAAGAGTTTTTTGTACTTTCAACCTTTTTTAATACTTTCAAGTTACAATATTTTTCCACTAAAATTTATAATTTCTTTTCACCTAGTTCCTAGCGTTAAAACGAAAATAAAAAACCGATTTCATTTTAAACTGATCGATCTCCTTTGTCGGTGTTGTTGTTCGCTAGTAGGGTTGGTTACGGTTATGTAATTATTTCGGATTATTCGGATATTACAGTAGTTTTTCTCACCGCAGACACAATCACAGCGAAGTGGAGAAGCGACGTCGCGACAAGATGAACACATACATATCGGAGTTGAGTTGTATGATCCCGATGTGCGGCGCGATGTCGCGTAAGCTGGATAAGCTGACGGTTCTTCGCATGGCGGTTCAGCATCTGCGAAGTGTGCGCGGGTCAATTAGCGCCTGTCGACTTGGCGCTCTACCTCGCCCCGCTCACCTTCCTGAGACGGAACGCAACGACCTCGTGTTGGACGCGGCACGTAAATGCTTCATCATTGTTGTAGGCTGTGACCGTGGTCGTCTGATCTATGTCTCCGAGTCCGTCAGCCAAACGCTGATCTACGATAAGGTTCGTCAAAACATTTATATAATAAACATAGTCGTCAAGAGAGCAGCAGGCTATACGATCTTTCGTACATGAATTAACAGAGAAAAGTTCGGGAAAGATTCCCTTCGTGGCTTATTTGATAGTATTCAGCAGAAAGTCAAAATACAAAGAAAACAAAATCTATATAAGAGGCGCAATTTTGGATAATTTAAAATCATATCTAAGGAAACAGATTTTTGTATAAACAAATGTAAATAATTTTTGTTGGGCGCAACAAAATAACGTGCGAGGTTTTTCTTGACAGAGCAACAACGAAATAACAATGTGTACTTTAACGGGATGCGAAATATATTTACACAGTAATAAATAATTATAAATTTCAGTCTGAATTGCTTGGCCAAAGTTTATTCGACATACTACACCCGAAGGACGTCGCGAAAGTAAAAGAACAACTCTCCTCGTCGGATCTCAGCCCCAGAGAGCGATTGATCGATGCTAAAAGTGAGTGATTCTCTTATCAACACTTTGCAGTTGTCGTGCCTTTTAAACGAAAAGAAAAGATATATAAATATGATGCCAAAAAGTTAACAAGTTTTAAGCTTGTATGTTCTACCGCGAACTTTGCATTTGTGTTTGCCGCTGTCGCCTGCTCTTCTCCGCTCTATGATTTCGTAATCGCAGCCTAACCTAACTATCTATGACACACTATCTATAAACACTAGACTTAAGTATAACCTGAAACAAATGATTAAATAATTTTATGTTTAGCAATGTTGCCGTTGAGGAGGGAAGTCTGCACCGGAGCATCGCGCTTTTGTACTGGTGCTCGGAGGTCGTTCTACTGTCGCATCAAGTGTAAGGTGGAGCAGGAACAGTCGACTAGTGCCGCGCCCGCTGCGCCTGTCGACGTCAAGGAGGAGGGCTTCGAGGGACCACACACCTCGGCGGGCCTATCCGCTTCTCCGCAACCCGCTAAGAAATACTGCGCAGTGCTGTGCACAGGCTATCTCAAGTCGTGGACGTCTGAGGTGCGCGAAGGCGAAGGCTGCGACGACGGCGACTACTCGACGTCGTGTCTAGTGGCCGTGGGCCGGGCGCTACCCGACCTGGCGCCAATGCCCGTTCCTACCAACTCGGCGCCTGCCACAAGACTCGTGCAGTTCGTGTCGCGGCACGCAACTGACGGAAAATTTCTATTTGTCGATCAAAGGTTCAACTTAAGTCTCAACCAGCTTACACACTCAACCCAATCCCTTTTAAAGCTTTACTAAAGTTTGTTGAAGTCACTATTTTTGCCTATCTATTACTAATAAATAAAATTGAAGTGAAAATAATGGCTTTTACTAAATGTTTATCAAAGTAATTTATACATATACCGCACGCGCTCCACCCGCATGGCGCAGTTAGTGTTCCCGGGTTCAGCAAGTTTTGTAGATTTATTAAGTTTTGTTAATTTTTTTATGTACTTGCGTGTGCAGAGTGACCCCGGCATTGGGATACTTACCCCAGGAGCTATTGGGCACCAGTCTGTATGAGTACGTGGCGGCCCCCGAGGCGGGCGTCGTCGCCTTGGCGCACAAGGAGGCCTTGCTTCACCGCAATCCGCTGCACACGTCTCCTTATTATTTCCGCCGTAAGAACGGATCTCATGCACGACTTCAGACCCACTTCAAGCCCTTCAGGTAAATGAATACCCACTTTCAATATGTAATGTTGTTTCAATATGTAATATGTATGTTGTTATTCAGAATAAAAATAAATAAATAAATAAAATGCAACACAATTGGCGAGAAAAGACGAGCGTCATAATTTACATAATTTTTCAGGAACCCGTGGACAAAAGACGTGGATTATCTAGTCGCGAACAACACAGTACTGAGCGATACACAACAGCCGCAGCCGTCTCCTTCGTACGACATGTACAAGCAAAGTATGACATTCTCTTGATTACTCAAATATAGTTTGTCGGAAAATATCTCGGTAACTCGCAACAATGCGACTATTAGTATTAATAATATCTGTTTTGGTAAGAATTTGAAATAATTATGTTGTTACTGCATATTCGCCTTTAGGGCGCTTGCGCAGGTAGTAGGTACAAGTCAATATATACATACACCCACTTGTAAATTTATCCGTTTCCTTCTTAAATCTTCCTCTCCTTTATTCTTAAATCTACTATAGTTAGCAGCGTTCTTGCATCACATTGCGTTGCTTATAATAGACCCTTGCATTACCGTCAATAAGCCGTCACCATTTCTGCTCATAGTTCATTGATTAATTCGAATAGGTATATATCGTTGATTAAAATATCCACTAGCTTACTTGTAAAATGCATTTTCAGAGGCAGATGCACACGTGCAGTACTTGATCGACCCGCACGTCGAGCCGCATAAAATTGTATCCACAATTGCCGAAGAAGTTCTCCAGCCGCCCTCGCCTGTCTTCCCTCTGGACCTACCCACAGACCTCTTGCAAGACCCTTTTTTCACCCAACAGGTTTGTTAGCTCGTCCTTAACACGTTAAATGCTCTAAGCTTAAAATAATAGATTTTATTTCCGGATATTTTTCCGCGTCAAATCCTAATTCGACTGGGCTAATTCCTAAATTTAATTCCTTTCTTTGACAGCCGTCGCTAGTGGACAGCATCCTGAACGAACCGGGCCTGGAGTTGGTGGAGGAGGCGAGGGGCGAGACAAGGGGTGAGGCGTCGGGGGGCGGCGACGAGGAGGGCGCGGGGGCAGGCTCTTCGCTCAGCGGAGGAGGCGAGGTGGCACTGGCTGTCATCATGTCGCTGCTAGAGGCCGACGCGGGCCTCGGTGGTCCCATTAACCTGTCCACTTTTCCCTAAATCGTTTTCCTGCAACGTTTAGGGTCAGCTCACCCAGAGACCCGACACCGCGCGAAAATTTCAAGGCAGCAATTCATTAAAGATCCAACCCACTTTCACAAAAAAGGTATACCTACATTTCAATGAGTACGACTTTTTACAGATCTCGATACTGTGAAAGACGTTCTATATTGTATTGCTAGCTCAAAACGAGCGTGCTGCAGCCCCTTCAAATTCAGGTGTGAACTGACGCTTACAACCGGCGGAAATGTCGGCACTTCGCAACAATGCAGATCCCCCGTCTCGCGTCCCACCCTCGTCTCCATTAGTACCATCGCCAAAGCTACTCAATTTTTTTATTCGATTGTTAGTATTACTAGAATGTTACATATGCTTTTTAAACTGCATATTTTTTTATATTTAAAATATAACAAGTTTTACTTTTGTTGGTTTAATTATTTATAATTTATATGTAAAGGTATAAATGTATTGTCTTCTGTTAGCTGACCATAGGCGTGAAGTACTGCATTCTTTCGAGGTGCCAAGAAATTTCCGACATTTTATACATTATTGCCGAGGATCTATAAATGATAAATTTGATATGATATATTATTTATTGTTTTATGTGTAGGTAAGTATTTGGAATTACTTGTAAATACTAGCAAAACATTACTAGAAATTTCTATAACTTTTAAGCTAACTTATCTCCATGGAGTAGGATAATGGCATTTGGTGGGATATTTATATAAAATGCAATTTTTATTATGGGTTTGCGTTACTTTTCCCATAATGCTTTTTTTTTCATCCGTTTTCATACAATATTAAAACAATTTAATCGTATTCTATTAATAATTTTAAGTGATATATGTTTAATGTACTCGATGTTCGTGTGTTATATTCGTTGTTATTATATAGGTATTCGTGTGTTGATGTATTGATATTTAATATTACATATGGGTATCTAACGTCTACTCCGTACAAGTGAATAAAAATACAAAGAAAGTACTAATATAATATGTACATATTCTTTGCGTGCATTTGTCGTAATTTCTAAATTTCAATATATCGATCTTCAATTACTTTATTATGTTATGCGGTAACCATTTTACTCTTTCATTCATGTTGGTTTTTTTAAATATTCGTTATGCTATAGGTATATATAACCAAGTTATATGAGCTTGTAAGTTTAATTAGTAAATATATTCCTACTTTAGAGGGTTTTATAAAACTCAATAGACACAAGAAAGTTACGACTTTCATCCATGTAGAAAACCGACATCAGACGAAAAAAAAGGTCTTAATCGAACACGATTTGATTTTTTGTCAAAATCATGGGCCCAATTTAAAGGTACTAATAATTTAAGGTAACTATACCAATTAGCAAGTCGTACAATGTTATTCTGGCTAGCTATCAGTGACAACTGCTAGGATTTACTTCGACGATAGTATTTAAAATATTAAGTAAGTTTTCTATGTGTTGTGCTATGTGGTGATTGCCACGGAAACAGAGAGTACACTATTTAAAAATGTTCAAATTTTTTTTATATTTATAACATTTTTTGAAGTGAAACTTCTTTACGCACGCTTGACTTGGGGAGTAAGCTGGCGAACGCGTGACGTAAGCGTTACGAAAAGTGTGATCGGGCAAGGCGAACGGAAGTTATGTGGGGGATATAAGCAAGAGACAGCAGTGCGCGCGCACATTTTCTTTCTCTCTTCCTCTAATAATAATTAATTATTATATACACATATACATAAATTAATATATGTATATGTGTATACATGTATATATTGTACACACATATATATATATATATATATATATATATATACATACAGATGGAGCGAAAGAAGTTTCACTTCAGTCGTGTGGTCATAAGCACACTCGTTTTTTTTTATTGATAAAATTATTTGGATCACATTGGTGAGATAAGGCATTTTTGCAGGTGGGCGAAAGAATTTTTTGATTCAACCCTTTATAAGAGTGGTTTTCGCAAAACTTTTTTTTTTCATTTTTACCTCAAATTTAGATTTTTTCGTAAAATTTCTCGGACTATACCTATATGTATAATCCACTATAGTAATATATGCTATAGTGGAAACTTAAAAAAGTGGTACCTACTTACCTGTTTTCGGAGGCGACACATTAACGTGTTAATTGTTAATATCTTTGTGTTATTATAATAAATATTAATTATATTTGTGTTAAGTACTAAATCGCAAGCCTATTTTTATTGTAAGTGGCCATTTAAATTTACATATTGTTGAAATTATCTAATTTACGTAAGTTAAACTTTACGTTACAACGTTTGTATTGTTTTTCAATTAAGGAGAGTTTATTTTGTTATTCTTGTAACTGTTATTAAATAAATGTTTACACAAATAAATATGTGGAGGTGTGGTTTTATTTTTGGGCGTACCTACTTAATTTCAACAATAAATTTCCTAAAGAGCTCAGGGTAGGGAATCTGTAAGCGGATTTAGCCTCGTCAAAAAAAAAAGGATGTAGAAATAAAACCATCATATATTCCAGCTAATTTATTTTTAAAACTAGGTTTTTTACATAGGAAACTACACCATTTTTATTTCAGTAGTCTTAGACACCTCAATTTTGAGGTCAAGTGGTCACATTATTTACAACCTTGGGTGTCATTCAGTTCATAAAATGTTTTAATGCTCATTTCCCTAATATTATTTTGACACACAACGCGTTGTGTTTTTATTATGGCAGTGGGATTATTACCTTTAGGAAAATTCCAATGACAAGCAAAATTATCCTTGTAAATTTAACAAGTTGTAATTTAACATTTTGTGATTCTATTCTATAAAATATTAACAAATTTAAATTTGAAAGAAAAACTAATCTAGAATTAAGAAATGTTTGTTTGAAAGGAAGACTAATCAAAATATTTGGAAATTCGAAGCACCCAAATTCAAAGCAAAGAAAAAAAAACTAATCAATAACGTCGCCATATTTGTTTTTATGGTGTGTGGATGCAGACGATGTCTGAGGCGGTTGCTGCGAAGGCGGTGGGGCCAAACTCGGTTCCATCCTATAAAAATATCACATTCACAAATTTACAATACACATTTAACATTATTATTTATACATATAATCAATTTGTTAATAGTGTTGGAAAATATTGTGTAGGACCAGAGAGACGATTAAAATATACTGGAGGCGCGGTGAAACCCCTGAAGGGGTGGACGAAATCTAAATTTCGTTGCGGCGGGATTGCGACAGAATCACGCCATGAATCCCTGAATTAGCGGTTTAGTGGACTGTATATCTGGTTGCGGCTGTAAGCGAACAGTATGACCGTCTGAAGGACAGGATTAGAAGTAGAAGGAAATGCACATACCTTATACCGGTGCTCTGGTGCGCTCTCCTGCAGGAATCTCTAAACGTCCAGCTGGCAGACACTGTTCACATGTATTTAAATGTTCAGCGATAAGGCGCGGATGAATCACTTCACTTCCGAGAACGAGTTAAGGCGCGGATTAGGGATAAACCCATATATATTTGGAAACACAGCTCAAGCGCGGGCGCGTTCCTTTTTCTTCCTTTTCTTCGACCTCTCACGCGGCGGTCATCGGTAATAGTGCATTATTTTGCTTAGAGGGTAAAGCGGAAAAATGTGAGGGCCATAATTATTAGGAAGGTGGGTATACGTGAAAGAAAGAAAGGTACTTGACAGCCAACTATTCGATCACGGCGCAACCATATACTTTTAGGTGAGGAGGTATTTCAAGTACTCGAGCTAAGTCATATTTACCTACACATTTCCACATTATAAGTATGTATGTATAAATTGCAATACTAACTTGTATGGGTTCTGTCTCGCATCCATGTATTCTCCCCTGTTTTTGCGACGCAGGTCATCGTAGGACAGATTGGGTTGTAGAGGGCCTGACACATCTTGACCACCCGATGAAACTACAATGTCATATATTAGAATCTCTACAATCTATGTTTGTAGAAAACATAACCAAAATTTTCTTCCTAGAAAACTTTTGGGTCCTCCCAAAAGTATACTTTTGATAAAAAAGACTTCTTGAAGCTGTTTATTTAAAAAAAAAGTATTTTATTTGAAACTTAGGGTTGTGTTAATTTATTTGTGTTTTAAAAATAAATTAAAACAGATTGTATAATTGCTGCACATAGCACATAATATTATTAAGAAATTGTTGTTCAACAAATAGTGCCCATAAGCACTTAAATAGCAGTTTATTTTTATTTATTGATAATAAGTTATCATAACACTCATATTTATCATCATCATTTTTTGTTAATGATTGTTTCTACTCACTTGAGGTACCACCCGGTTTATAGGCGTCTTCTGAGAAGAGAGGACGGTCTGTGTCCAGATTAAGAGAGCTACCGGGTCCAGCATCAGAATATATGTCATCGGGTTTCGCTCCAAACATGGCTGTTGGGGCTTGATTTGGTAAGCTGCTGTGAAACGTAATAATAACAATCACTATGAGATCAAATTGACCGTCAGCCTGTCTAATAATCTTACCCTAAAAAAGAAATTGATACTTCATGATACCTCTTTCTTCCATCTCTTCTGTCACGAAGCAATTGGCCTATATAGCTTCCTGGTAGTGCCATTAGCTTTTCCGCACAAGCCTGCTGATAGGACACCTTGCCTATGAAGTATCCCACTATAACTGCTAACGTCACCTTTGGAAAGGGGCCAAAACGGGCACTCGGCTTCAGGAATCCTATGTAAAAATAAATTTTACATTAAAAAAATAAACACCTCATACAATAACATTGTTATGTAAGACCATATTTGTGTTTAAAATAAACTACAATTGTTTCAAAAGTTTATTATTATTATCAATTAAAACATTATTTATTATATATTTACATCACAGATTTATCTTTAGTCTCCACTTGACTCCAATTAGATCCATTTTTGCTCTAAATTCTGTATAATTGACAAATCACAAGAGGTTATCTTTATTTGTTATGGAATTATTTTTATGAAGACTTAATTTAGAATCAATACAACAACAAACTAGACAAACTTTAACAAACTAGACAGCTTATGTATTGCTTTAATATGTTCTGCATGTTTAGCAGAGCATAAACAACAACAGAATCACCTGTAATTTGACACAATATTAAATTTCATTTGATGGTAGAGGTAGGTACATATTAAAAATAAGTTAAAAAAGCAGATAGATTAACAAGATTAAGATTATTGAGCATTTATGGCATGTTAAACAAATTTAAAGTAATTAAAAACCTCTTTGAACACCGACGTAAGTGGTAACACCAAGTCCTATACCAAGTGGCATAGACCTTTGGAAGAAACTTTCTTTATTGCATTCCTTAAGTACACGCAGCTCATCCTTGGAGAACTGGTACTCCTGTAGTGTACACACAGTATTAGGTACACATCATAAAGAAGTTCAAAGTGAAAAACAATCTAGTTAAAGATAGACTTACCGATCGCTGTCCAGGCGCCGACGGGGCTAAAGGCGCTTCTTGCAGCGGCAGGGATGACTCGTTCTCGTAACCGTACGTTTTAGAGGTATCCATTGTTAAATTAATTAATGACAGCCTTAATATTGCGTGTCCGATAGTACAAAACGAAAATTTAAACAAACTCCCGTTTCGTTTGATACCTTATACCTAACCTTTAAAATACAAATTGACTTAACTGAGATGCAATGTAATGTTTACCGGAGCCGGAGGAAAACTGAGGAAAACTAATCACTTCCACAGTCCAAACGAATTGACAATTTGATTGATATTTCAGTTGTCATTTTTGACATTACATAGAACAACTTAAATGGTTGACGGATATGGTTAAATTACACAACCATAGAGTATAGTTTGTAATATTTTTAATATTATATTACCCATAATTATTTATTATTTAAAAGCGACATACAATTCAAGGATTTGACAGATGAATTTGACGAAATTAACATCCATGGTCACGCGGTTGAAAAATTATTTTGGAATGCGATGACAGCGCCGCGACGGCAGGTCTTGCTTGACTCTATTAGCTAGAGTCCTACAACCTAACGATTTTCCAGGATAATGAGTAGGTATTCTATGTGTTAATCCATGGTCGGTAATAAATTATCTGTGTGCCAAATGAGCCATTTTTGCATCCATACCACCCATCTCACAAATTTAAGTAGGTACCTTTGCCGATATCATGCTTTTTACTTAAAAAATTACGGATTCCCCATATAAACTTACATTATGTTTGGCGTGTTATCATTCATTATGTTTGGTGTGTTTGCTTCATTTCGACTATAGCAACTACAGCCTTGGTGGTGCAATGGTAGCATAGTTGCCTACAAAAGCAGTAGATCCGGGTTCGAATCCCGGCCGATGGCACGGTCTTTGTCATTGTTGTTTTGTGTTTATTCTCTTTTTTTTAATTTTTATTAGCTGAATTTGTAACATATAAAAAAACGGACTTAGTAAGCTATTACTAAAATAAGTAATTTATAATTGGGAAATTATGTACGTGTTTACTAACTCCATCTAGCGTATCTTACGGAAATGATCTAATATTCTTCATGGATATCTTGTACGACGAGAGAGACAAGAGACAGACGAGAGTTAGACCAAATGTTTGGTAGAGAAATTTTATCCTGAATAATAATCCTTTCGATTAATATAATTAAATAGCGAGTGTGTTTTTTTTTTTAATTTTAGTTAGTTCGAGTCCCGGGCGAGTCAAGCGAGTTTTAGAAAATCTTTGAATGCAGTTTTGTTTCTTAGGAGGAATGTTTCCTTTATGTAAAATGAGCCAACTTATGGATTTAAGGTAGTTTCCCTCCAGGGCCCGACTTATTTTTCCACACTGTAGGTATATAATAAAAGATAAATAATTAAGTAATTTATTAAACGGACTGTACAATTTCTGCCATTTACAAGTAAATTTTCTTGGTATACATACCTACAGCCTACAGCATTATTTATACCTACACTTGAAAAATTTCGTTATTGACTGTTGAAAATGGTTAAATGGTTAGTAGGTACTAGTACCTACTAGTACTAGTAACTAAACTATTCGAAAAGAAACCTCCTTATGACCAATGTGTCGTAATAATGGTTCGGTCGGTACTACATACAATTAAATAAAGTAAAAATTAAATATTTAATGACATAATTAAGAATTTTATTATAATGTGAAAACTGAAACGATTTAATTTATATTTAAGAATGATTACTCAGTGGAGAGTGCTCATTTTTCTTGATGATATTTTCTCATTGTTTTGCCGAGGAAACTGCTCGTTGGCAGTGAGCGAAATTTCTCGTCGCATAACGGAATGTATGCCAACCGCCCGAAGATGTGGCCCATTAAGATTGCAACTACTATCTTAGGTATCATACCGAAATGTGGATTTTTGCTCGCGTACCCTACAAAAGAAAACATTCATAGAAGTAAAATTATTATCTAATGGGAGGAACGTCACATTCATTAGTTTATAATTAGGAATTGTAAACAAAGTTTCAAGCCATTCAAACATTTTACTTCTATGAAAATTTTCGTGGCGCCCCTACCATTGTTATACTTATTGATAACTTTTGCCCGCGACTTCGTCCGTCCTCCCTTTTGGTTTATCATTGAAAAACAAAAATAAATCAACATCTGACAATAATTCAATATTAAACTATCATATATTTGTGTCAGACGTTTTGTCTGTGCATTCGTGCACGATAATCTCAGAAACGGCTTCCCGGATTAGAATAAAATTTGACACATATAGTTTATTGCTTGGCTTAACATATAGGATACTTTTTATCCTCGAAAAATGTTAGGTCCCTTTGGGATTTTTAAAAAACGAACTACAGCGCGTACGAAGTCGTGGGCACCAGTTAGCTGTACACTATGTATAGAGGATTAGGATGATAACTACCAACCAGTTTTCATAGCAGCGTAAGTAACAGTTGCGAACAGCGTGCTGAAAGGCAGACATCGATAATAGAAACTCTCCTTGTCGCATTCTTCTAATGCTTTTATTTCATCTTGGGTAAACTCGTAGTACCGCTGCAATAAATGAATTAATATTTAATTTGTAATTTGCTAATCAGTCTGCATTTAAGTTTTGTTTCAGGTGAAATTATAGACTTTTTTCTTATTTACTCTTCACCATAATTATGACCTGCCTACTTCTATTTTAATTGTTTTAGAGAGTAGAAGCAAAATGGACTAGAGAATCGAGAATGGACACCGAACGCTGTCCCAGACGGAATAAAAGAGGTCGTCTTAGAGGGGAGGACGATATTTGCGATTATCTGGTGTTACTTGGAAGAGGATGACTCGTGATAGAAAAGAATGACAAAGTCTAGGGGGCAAGCCTTTGCGGGAACGCAAGACAATCTCAGTACCGGTGTCAAGTAAAATTAATACGAATTAGTAGATTACGTTTCATGAATAAAAAAACTACATTATTATTATTATTATCATTTTTTTACAGATGGAATTACAAACTAGGCATAAATAATGTACTCACCAATGGATGCGTAGGATTTTTTATTTCAATACAAGCCCCCTTTTGGCCGCATTTTTTAGCATCTTCGTTTTTTTCATTTGCATTGTTTTTAGTACTCATTGTGTTTTATAAACTATTTATTTACCGTTATCATGGTCACGATGGATAACCGAAAAATTATTAAAAAAAGTCTTATGAATTTGTACGTGTCATAGTTTTGTTATGTCTAATTTTGTTTTGATACAGTTGATTTTGATTGATGGCAAATTTATATTTTTTTCACGGTAGTATCATAGAATTGTTTATGAAGGTAGCAATATAAACTTAGGTATAATTATCCTAACTTCTTTACTTAAAATTATAGTCGCTTCCCGCTGTCTGTCCCTAATATGCAACGGATTTAATAATTAATTAATTAATTAATACAAAGAAATTAATACTCACAAAAAAAAAATAACACATAAGAAACAGAGGCACCAGGCGAAATCGCGCGCAAAAGCTGTTTTTATAATGGTTGAAAGAAGGATTGCTTCCTGATGTATGGTAAAATTCTCTACATAATCAATATCAGATTATTTTTTCTGATATGAACTTTTCACAACAGATGTGTGCTATCGGAAGTTCTCACTCTGATGATACAGCATTTTTTTTTTAAATTTATTGTTGAGAGTTATATTTGACGATTTCATTCATAATTATGTCTTATATTGTAAGTTCATTGTAAGACAACCCAAAAATAAATGCAGGTTCTGTCTCTAGGCATATATTATAGTGAAATTGATGATGTGGTATTTTGAAAATATGATTTATTTTTTTATGTACTTTCTCATTTGGTACACTTTTTAAATACTTAATACATCCAACAGCAAATTAGTAACGAAAAATCTAGGAACAAGGACTAAAGCAATAAAAATGCTGGCCGTAAATGTTGATCTATGGTACTTAGTTGGTTGACGTTACTAGCATACGACTTGTGGCCGACAGGTACACCAAACTATCCGAGTTTTAAATGTCAAATTTTCAGTCCAACACCGCCAATAATTAGGCATGTCTCAATTCGTACACATGGTTTCATTGTGGATTTGCCCAAGTGGTTCGGTATAGCTTTTAAAGGTGGATACGAAAGGGGGAATACGGTGGCGGAGCGCAGATGACATTCGCCGTGATAATGACAGTGGCATGCTTAGCCTTTGTACGAGGGGTAGGCACAGATTACTCCGAAGCGAGGATGCCTCTGTACGGTGCCAGAGGAGAATATGACGAGCGCGCTTCTGCTGCTGTTGACGACGAATACAGAGATCATTCGCCAGATGCGGCTGCCACATTAGACTACAAATTTGACGATGAATCTGACGGTATTTACATGAAATAATCAAAGTCCAATATGATTTTATTTTCATTATATTTTACTTCATTACGTGATTAGGTACTCTAGAAATAGAATGCTATAGAAATATGCAAAATATACAAAAGACTTCACAAATTTGCGGAGTAGATACATAGTTGTGGTGCTGTTTGTTTATTTGTTTACCCAAGAACACAGTAACACACTATCAAGTTAACCATAAATCAACGTGCCGTTGGTATTTTTTAAATTTATAAATTAAGAATGTCTAAAATGAAGTACGTTTTCATAGCAATTCTAATATATTTTTTATGTTAAGGCTGACAATCTATTTGTAAGTGCTCCAAGTGTGCTCCTGATCATAGAACTCTGAACTGCCGCCACTGTGAAAAGCAGTGTGCCCTGCTCCTAACAGAGCCGAACAAACTTTAAAAATCAATCTATATACACTACACCCCATTCAAAATGGCCCTGCCGGGAATCGAACCCAGGACATCTGAGACTGAGACAAAGTATTAAATCAAGTACCCTTAACTACACTCATCCAATGGGCTCGTCAAATCGAAATCTTTATCGAAAAAATAATTATAATTTATGTTATTTATTTCTTCTTAAAAGTTATAAAATGATTCGGCCTCTACGTCGTTTTTATTACGAAAAATATATCAATGTCATGAGTTTTCGTTTTACAATATAATTCTTCCTTCTGACTTGACTAATAGATCTGTTTAAATTTCAGGTAAAACAAGGCCGTTTACAGTTGATGACATTGACGAAGAAAAATGGCAGAAATCTAAACTTAAAAAAGTCCGTTCTATGAATGAAAACGACTTTGATAATAATTTAAATAAGTACAACGGAGACGCAATTGGTTTTAAATTAAAACCGAAATATCATTTAAAGAATCAACGCTCTAGACTAAGCGACAAAGATAACCATGAAAATGGCAAGTTCAAACAACATCGAAAAAGACGTCGAAATAGTGAAGAAAACATGAACGACTCTGAAAGTATCAAAGATGACTTTCAAATAAATAATTTACTTTTTGGAAACGAGAGGTCTCCAGAGGAAAACAGCCATCTTGAAACTGAATATGAAGACAGGTATAAGAGTATAAGGAGAACTACAGAAACATTAACTCGTCTATATATAGATAAAGATAAACAAGAAAATAATGATGATAGAAATGTAGGAAAATTGAGACGTAGAAAGCCAAAGGTAATGGATTATCCAACGGAGAAAGCTCAAAGGCGGCGACGTCCAGATGTTTATGATTCGCGTTCTTCTCAACAAAGGGAAAACCATAGAGACGTAATATATGAAAACTATGATGAATACGATGATTATTATGACACAAAGAGATTTCACACTGTTGAAAACAAGTTTTCAAATTTACGTAGCCGGAAAAAAGGTAAGACCTAGTTACTATCATGAGATTATACCTACTTTAATAATATTTTAGTAATACATAATATAGTATATCTAAAACAAAGTCGCTTTCCGCTTCAGCTTCTAAATCAACGATAAACGAAACCCTGTTTTAACTTTATAAGCCATGATTAAACGAATTCCTGGGTTACACCTTATTTAATATAATTAATTATATTGCGTGTAATACTGAACCCAATTGCCTACTGGAAACAAATTACTGTAACCCTATGTAACCAAAGATTCCGCTTTTGTGTCAATGATTTTAGCCTGAATATGGTTCCAAAATATGTAATTTACTTAAATTAAGTATATCTTTTAATCAAACCTAATAAGGATATCTACATAACTTGAAACTAATATATTGCTTCTCATTGATTCGTCATGCTAATCGTAGATTTACCCCTTATTTTTTAAAATACTTTAAATTCTAAAGCTACAATAATTTTTGTAATATTAAATCTAAAGTGTGAAGTGTTGTTGAAAGAGTGATTTCATTGACCAGAAAAATGTATCTAACAGAAGATTTGTGTTGTATGTGCTTAGCGAGAATGGCATCCACGTCTCCGTCGCGTACAATACGTACTCCCCGTCATCGCGGAGCCAGGACTACATGGAAGAGCACTGAGCGTCCATCTCAAGTCCAGTCTCAACAGACGGTCATAACAAAATCAACTGTCGCAAGACACGAAAGAAAGATTACTACACCTGCAATCTGTCAACCATCATCGACACAACTATCGACGATTGTGAAAAATTCAGAGAAAACACTGAAAACCTCGTCCCTACCTGAACTATCGAGACTCTTAATTTTGAGGAAATCTCAAAAGAAGGAAAACTCAAATCGCAATGGGACGAAACTAACAGTACTGTTACAAGTGACGGATAAAATGAACCCTGTCATTATGATAGAGCCACCGTCCAGCTCAATGCCTTGGATGAGGGCTGTCGAAGTGTCGGATGAGCGACTTGAGAAGGTGAAGTCGCTGATGCGACACAAGCTTGTGGCAAACGCTCGTGACATACGCGACCTAACAGACAACTGGGACGAAATGATATGCGACTACATCGACATGTCTCTACTGAAAAATAAGTCTGTGTGCGTGCAGTATTTGCATCACTATACTTTGCACTTTTTTACATTATTTGTACGTTTTTTAATACTTAGATAATGAAAGGAAATAATAAAAAATATATATTATTAAATAAAATACACATTTATTAAGACTGCCTTGTTTTATTTACCATATATTTAAATATTCATTATTCAGCGCCATGTATTGCTGACTTTTTGCAAAACCGTTGTAAACATATATTTTTAGGGGTAGGTTTATTTCAAAATAAAGTAGTAATTGACGTTGGTTTAAATATTCAAATAACAAATAGTTAGGAGTAATGCAAAAAATTTTAATTTTGGTTCATTGCACAGCAATTTGTAAATTAAGCCCTATCTGCCTTGAATTTTGTTCAGTTCTTACTAAAATTTGGTTTACTCAATCTAGGAAAAACAGAAACGAAGACTTCGTCAGAATTTAGTGTGGCTGAAAGAGAGCTGTCCGCGGTGCTTAGTTCCCGAAGGCGCGGCGAACGAGATATCACTGTGTCTGAGATGGCGCTGCCTTTTTCTTTCCCCCATACATTTGCACCTGGCGCCGTCGATAGCAACCATCAACGCGAATGGAACAAGTTCACGACAAATAGCGCTCAGAGACAACGAATTGTGCTCTTCGCGATTTTTGTAACTTTAATAAAATGTTTACAAAGATATAGATTGATTTTCTTGTAACAGCCACTATTGTCGTGCAATAGGGAAAAATCGCGTAGCGAGTGCGGAAAATTCTTACGAGATGTCGCTACGGGAGTAGTGCAGGCCGTGAATTGATTGCGACGGTGGCGCGGCGACGGTGAATGCCGGAGCTCGTAGTTTACAGTGTAGCCATTTAGTAGGATTGCAGATTTCCTTTAACAAAAAAAAAAAATTATGGCTTTTTTTTTATTTCACCAATATAAAAACTGCATCTGATATAAAATCTATAATCGTAGCTACTGAAAAAGAAAACCTATGAAGAAATGGACAAAAAAATGCGTTAAACTTTTATGAGCTGTAGGAATATTATAGAAACAAGAAAATAAAATATTTGGTGTTTGGACTGATACCCTTCAATATACCGTTAGTGGACGTCTTGTAAAATTATTATAAGAATGGTATTCCTTATGATTCTCGTCAGTCGTTTGAAGATATTCAAGTTAAAAAAATTCTTAATTCAGTTATTGTTAAGCACCGAAGTAGCAATACCGTAACTGCGCAGATTTTTCCCAACAGAATCAATATCAATACAGTAATCAAATGTATATGACTGTTAAAACGAATAAAAATACTTACAGCACGAAATTATGCATTCAGATCTTATATGGCTTATAGTTCTCTTCTATCATCTTATTTATTATTATTTATCTTACATATTAAACACTAATATTATAAAAAGCAAATGTTCAACCGTTTGTTTGTATGTGTGTTTGTAATGGATAAACTCGATAACTGCTTAACTGATTTTAAATGTTACATAAAATACAACATTTTATTTTCAAAAAATAAAGTGTTCCCACGAAAATTGCAAAAATGTAGGTATGAAAAATTTTCTCATAAAAGTGCTCATAAAATAATGATTTGGCGTCTCCAAAAAGAGACAAAACTTTTGATGATATATAAAAAAATTTACAATAAGTACTCATAACCTACAAAAAAGATAGCGAGGCTTATATGACTTTTTTGTAGCTAAGTTACAATAGCCATTTTTTGTTCAAATTAGTCAGCGAATCAAAAAACACGGGTACATGCCAAGGTGATGGATATTCCTATCACGTTATTAACTAAACAGTTTAATAATCAAGGTTGATTATGTACATTTAAATTCCTGTTTAATTTATTGGAATCGAATGTTTAAAGTAACGATTGGTATAAAAATGCTGTTAGTCAAAATAAAATGGCGCGGTGTGAGCGAACAACACTACGCTTAAGCGTCTTAGTCCATCAGTTTACTTATACACTTTATTTTTTTGTAGCGACAATATAAGTGCTTTAGAAAATTATATTTATATTTAAAGGTTAAATCCACGCGAACGAAGGCATTGGCTTGTATGACCACCCAACGGTGTTTGAAACGGTTTTCACTAATGGAAAGACAAGGAAGGTTAGTATATATAGTTTGCATAATAATAATGATATAAATATTTTATATTTCCCCATGTAGATATATTGATTGTGAGTGTTGCAACACTGGTTGTGCGGCCGCGTAAGTCGTTTCGGCTAAAGTGTTATTTATTCTCCGCGCGTGCCGCGGGCCGGAGGTCGGTCGTGGTCTTGTGTCGAGCGAGTGAGTGTGTGCGCGGGGCCGCCGGCGCGTCTCCCAAAAGAGACAAAAGTGTTGTATTAAATCAAACTACGGGTGTCGGTGACTATTATGAGCGACAGGGACAGGTCGTCGCCCTCCCTCACGGACACCCCGCTGAAAACTTATATCGGCCGGCACGACGACGACTACCCCCTAATAAACGGAAACGGTGAGTCGATTTCAAGGGTTTGAATCACGCGCTCCATCACTTGACCCGCCGTCCGCTCGCTCTTCCCACTCAGCCACTCAGCCACTCAGCCACTGAGTCACTGGGTCAGCTGAGAGGATACCTCCGTAGTTACGCCTCCTTATCTCCTTCCGCACTAACCTACTCGAACTACCTACATAATATTTTGCCGCATTGAAGCTCCCGCGTATTCGATCGACCCGCAACCAGCCCCTTTGCGAACTCTCTCTCTATATGTATACCTAGATAGCTGCTAGATAGTATAGGTGGATGATATAGGTACCTACTCTACATACCTAACTATGTAGGTAGCCTGTCGATAAAAGAATACGGAAGTGTTCTGTTGGCCGAGATCATGACGCGAGACGTGTGACAATATGAGCGTGATTTCGCAGGTAATTAGATAGGATAGGAGTTTATGGTTGGGCAGTATGTGGATTGTTGGTTCGTCTACATGTGGAGTGCAGAGTGGTTTGAGCTCAAGAGGAAGCGAGAGGGGTGCCGTCTCCAGCTGCCGCGGTTCGTTGCTGGATCGATACACGGTGACCTTAGCTCTGACTCCAATTTATTCTACAATCTTTCAAATATTAATTTCAGCAGACTACACACCACGCATCGATGTTGTTTTTGCATCACGCGCTCCGATCGTCTCTACAATTAATAATAAATTCCCGCCTCTCTCTACCTATGCTTTTATTTTTTAAACGTAGACAGCCAATTTTTCTTCTAAAAGAATGAGCTTGGCGGATGTTTTAAACGTTGGGAGTAGTTTAGAAAAAATCAATCGTTTTTATGTAAATAAAATATTGTAGTTATGAGTGAGCTATATTTTATATTTACTTTTTGAGAGGAATCTATGTTTTATAATAAAAATATATTATTTCGAATAACGATTGTGTACGTCTATTTATAATGTCGACATAGACTGGGACAGCAAGGAATTCATTCAAGGAATGTAAGAATAGTCGTACTTAGGTTAGTTGTATTTTGAACACACTATATTTAGCACAGCTTCCGTGAGGTGGAAAGTTCTTCAGTTCATATTGTTCTGTAAAATATATGCTTGTTCTCAAATCTTTTTGACTCTTTTGCTACGTAAAACTCGCACCTCGAAAGTCAACACGTTTTACCTATGTATATGAGTCGCTTCGCGCAAAATAGGCCAAATGACGGACTAAACTCTGATCTGATTCTATTGAATTTGAATTCACAGGTCAATATCAATATATTTTTCACAATTTTCTCGTGTTACGATTATTAGGTAAATTTTAGTTTTATTTTGTAGTGCTAGTTCGATCCGATATGTCTCAATTGGTCCGATTTAGTAATCTAAATTACCTACTAAAACTTTCATTGTGAAAGTTTTAGTAGGTAATTAATTTTTTAGAAGAAAATATTTCTATGAAAGTTTCTACAGAATAAGTCAAGAGTAAGCTGTATGTATGTACACAACACAGAACTGGCTAAAATTTTAACTGGTAAGATAATTAAAATGATGTAAAAATGTGAGATAATTGCCACCATTAAACTTTTCTAGAATTTAATATGTCTAATATTATTGATTTTCATTATTTTTAAGTTATCTGCCCAAAAAACATTGGCGGTTGGCGGCCCTCATAATTTTGCAGTATTCCGGGTCAGAAGCAGCCTAGATCCAAGGTCAACTCCGCGGCCCTTAAAACATCGTCTGTTTATTCTTGACCTTCACTATATTTTGTAGTTATTGCTACGATTTTAGTTCAAAAAATCTGGCCTCTTCAAACGAAACCCAGCCTTAATAAAAATAGCCGTGAATAGTTCAAATGTTTGAAATAAATACTGCCTAATAATTCATTAAAAGTAGATTGTCAAACAACCTGTTCCTTTATCAGGTCGTTATCACTTTCTTAATTACTTAAAAGTTTGAACAAAATTATCAACTTAGAATATTATGTCGTCTTATGACATTTGTCTCAGGGTCTTTTGGAATTTATTATAGTTTATTTTATTTTAAAACTTATCACGTGTTTATCGGCCAGGTTTAACCGATTAGATTTATTTAGTTTTCTAAGATGTTTGATAATTCCAGTTGAGTATATATTTATGTACCTTAACTATGGCTTATTTTGCACACATTGCGCGACGCCAACGATGTGATTGATAAGCGGTAAATATTGTCTTTATCGATAAAGAAATAGAAGCGATGTGTGTCGTGAGACTAGTATGATTTGACTTTGTAATAATTGGGTTAATTATATATAGTTGCGTACGTCTTAGGCGGCGTTATCAGTCGTGTTTTTAAAAAACACAAGAATAATTGATGGTCCTTTTTACTGGTTTTAACGCTGTTTGTTGATGAAGTAAATTATTATAATTGCAATTTTTAAAACGTGACCCGCCGTATCCATTAATGTTGCGGATGTGCTCAATAAGCGGGGTAGCGTAATCTTTGTTCTCCCGTGCACTATTATTATTACTATTAAACTAGACATGTGTGTGTGTGTGTGTGTCTGTCTGTCTGTGTTCCCTTGCCACCGCCTTCCACCTCCCTTGGCACTGAGTTGCCACAGCGCGTTGCTTGGCATGCGTTCGCTTGCAATGCTCAATTTAACATCAAACAAGTGCCTGTGACGGAGTGCTCCATTCATTGGTGATATGGCGAAACGACAATTCGCTTTTCTTTCATTTTAAAACAAGTATTCACATCTAACATAAAATCAGCTTTACTTAGCAGACATATCATGACACTATCATGCGACAGAAATATATTACTATTTATTTATTTGCCTTCTGATAAAAACGTGTGTTGTACATTTGACTGTCGTTGTGCTTACCTATATGTTACAGGTGTTGTTACTCGTACACATTATAACAAATTTACAACTTTAAAGGTTTCAGCGCAAATACAACGGTATCATTCGTGATGACACTGTCCCCTTGCCTCGTCGCACCATAAAGAGCCACGCGTGAAAAAAGTACAAGTCATGAACCTATACTGCAATCAAACATGATTGCTATGACTTAGTGTTTTAAATAAATTAAAATTATATTTAAGAAAAAGAAAAAGAAGTAAAAGCGTCTTATCTTCAAAAACTTAATGGTTCTCTCAACTAAGTGACTTGGATTGTTTTCTTATTTTGTACAGAGCTGAATAAAACACACACACACATTCAGCGCTTTTTCCCCATAAAAAAAGTGCTCAACTCTATTCGGTTATTTTTGTCACTAAGGACAATAATCCTAACGATCAACTGATTCGTTGAGAGCTTAAAAGTCGACTTTTTAGTTATTCAAAACGCTAGTTTGCGATAACAACCTAAACGCTAGCGACTGTGAATTCACAAGTAGCGCCCATCAATAGAGCACATCGTGGTCCTCACAATCAATGGGAATTCAGTTTCACTTGCAGTTGTCAAAATGTAAATATTCAGAGCTGTTAAACATTGTTGTCGTTACAAATGATTGTTTGTGGTCTAGAATAAAACGCAAGTTGAAACATAAAAAAAAAAACTAATTGATTTGTTTCCAATATTAATCAAATTTCTGCTCAAATAACAGTCAGTCTTTGTCGGTTTCATTTTGATGTATACAAATAAATTCGTAGTGTATTCTCTATAAAATTATAGAATCAAACTTCATGCATGTGACGATCAAATTTGTTAAAGCATGTTTTGAAATTTTGCATTGATTTTATCAACATCTACACTCCGGTCATCATAAGAAAGCATATCTAGACATTTCCGGTACCTATGTTTATTTGTACCGCAATCGTTCTTTCATCTATAAAAAATATTGAACATGTAGGTACATGTGTCTTTTATAAAATTTATTTAATTTTTTTTTATTTTTTTTAAATGTACCTAGTGGCCATAAAAAAATAAAGCTGAGATGAGATGTCACAGACTGTTTATGACACAGGGATCATTCAATATTTAAATATACTTAATAGGTATATATAAACTTTCTGTCTTGAAAATAATTACTCTTCAGATGTTTACGATGAATTCCATCTTAACCAATTGATTATACTTGCCGTTTTTTTCTTTTATTTATTTTTATTAATAAATGTGTACATGTATAATAAACAAATATAAATATATTTGGTACACTTGCGGTTGCGAGTCTCCCATTTTTTTTGTTATTATATATTAGTTAGTAACGTTTAAGAACTAACGACAAATCATAATTTTCCTGATAAGTACTTGTGAAAACAACAGACCTTTCCTTAAAGAATCAAACGTAATTTGTCAATTATAAAAAGATGGGAATAAACCAAAAGTTTTATACTTGACAAATTACGTTTGTTTATAATAAAACAAAAGTTGAAACGCGAAACAGAATTGATAAATAAAAAAATACATAGGTATTAAAATTACGATAATTACAATGATGTCAAGTCTATATCTTTATTGATTTAAATAGAATATTTACAGCGAGGTTATTGTATATCGCGCAGACGAAAAAAACACTTGTCCAGATGGAATGGAATTACTCGTACGGCCGTGAAACAGACCCACACGTGGAGAGGTGACAATTATTGCGAGAGAAAAAAATAATAACTAACATGTTTCATTTCTTCTTACTCTTTTGACATCTATACTAATATTATAAAGCTGAAGAGTTTGTTTGTTTGTTTGTTTGAACGCGCTATTCTCAGGAACTACTGAAAAAATATTTTTGTGTTGGATAGATCATTTATCGAGGAAGGCTTTAGGCTATATAACATCACGTTGCGACTAATAGGAGCGAAGAAACAGTCGAAAATGTGGAAAAAACGGGGAAAATTATTCATCTTTGAGGGCTTCCGTTGTGTGCGCTGCGAAAACCGTTCGAGATACCCAAATGATTCCCAAAATAACTATTACATATTACAGCTAGTTTATGAAATATTAGCTATTTTTGGCTATATTTTTAATAAATCATTAGCTACTATTTATTAAGACGAGGACTAACCTCAGACCGAACACAATTTTTACCAAAATGAGCGCAACCTTATATCCTATAAATAAGGTGTAAATTAGCACAACAAATTTTGTAGCTTCTCGGAGACGACCGAACAGATTTAAAATTTGAAGGTTTTTCTTAAATATTGTGTAAAATATGAAAAAAGAAATAAAAGTAGCCGATTCAAACTTTAGTGTAGAACTTAAGTTAATTAACAAGACTAAAAACAAAAGTAGTTGTCACGGAAAATTCTTATTTCTGTGAACAGTAAGCTTTTTTTGGCGGTATTTTACTAATTTTTTTTCTCAGAAAATTGACTTTTTTTATAAATCTGTCCGATTCAAACTTTTTTCAATATAGTCTATTATGCACTGTATTTTTATCTGACTTGTAATTTTCTGTAAAAAACGTTTGTAAAAAACGCTCCTCCTCGCCTTAAAAATAGCTCGAAATAGGTACCTTGAGAAACTAATTAGTATTACTTTTGTATAGATTGAAAACCGACATCAAAACATGTTTACACAAGTTTCAGATTCTAATCCATTGATATAAACCATAGATCCGGCGTAGCAAGCAAAAAGCCCCGAAATCTGTGGTAGTATTAAAATCATACTTACAAACTTACTGAGAGATTGACACGCAATTCCAAATGAATATTGCTTTTGTAAAAAGAAACTAGTTAAAATTCTTCTGTACTAACGCATCAATGTATACTGCACAACGATATTGACTAGTTTACAAAAAACAAACCGCTAGCCGATGGTACATCTGGTGTAATAAAACACGTGTTTCGTGTCACAGGGCCGTATTTGGAAGCGTGTAATTTAAAAATACCTAAGTAATATAATTTAATTGGATGTTTGATATAGAAATGACACAACATGATTAAATGAATATTTAATAATAATAATTAGCGGTCTCGATTACAGCTGTTAAGAAGAAACCGCAAGAAACTTAACAGTGTTTTTAACAAATTTGTGAAAAATAAGCATATGTTTAATTATAGTTACTTCAAAACTTATTATTTCTTATTTAATCATATACATACTATTATGATCTCTTATTGTCCCTCAAATAAAATCAACTTATTGAACTTTTTCAAACAAGCATATAAATGTACAAAATTATTATTTTTATTTAAAAATATAAAGTGCGGCCCTGGATCGACCGTCAAACATATTGAAATGATAAGTGTATTTGAAACCTATATGTGTCTCTTTCTACAAAAGGACGATCTATACTACGCAATAAGTAAGAATGAGACAGCTATAAGGTTCAAATGCTTCCTTTTGAAATATGCAAAGGTTTAGCTAAATAATTAAATATTTTGTTAAAAATATTGTAATTAAGTCCATTTATATGAAATATTCACGTATGATACGTAATTTCTTTTTCTTTTTTTTTTTTTTTTTTTTGAGGTCTATTTTTACATAATTTCACACAATACGATGGCATTTTGTCAATTTTTAACACAAATAAACAGCAACCAAACGGCTACAGCGCTAGCGAGCGACTAAGTGCGAATTCGTCCACTTCGTCTCGAGTGGACGAATTTTACTACTACCATTTTTTGTGAGCTACGCCGTGTCTATACTCCCAAATATACTTATATAGTCTTTGAGTCTAATCCCACAAAGGCTTTGTTCCGAATTTGGCTCATACCAATTAGCTTATATCCCTGATTGCTCACAAATTAGGATTTATTTATGGTTTTACACTGAAAAACATTTTCATTTATGTAAGAGTCGAAAATATTTTACTGGAGATCTTACTAAAACTTTTTTTTAGTTAAATTTATTATATTATTCTTTTACTAAATCAAATCATACATCTGTCTATACTGGACTCTGGACCAATTTCACCTTTAGTAAGCTACGTTATCAGCATCGATGTTTAATCAGCGAGTAGGTAACATAAATGTTATACCTACTTTATAAAGTTACGCAGGCGAAGTCGCGTGCAACAGATAGTAAATAATAATTTCCATGCCAGAAACCATTTCTTTATGCTCATATATTTTGTTCAGTATATTTTTGCTTTTGTTATTTACCTACTCTATCAGGGTCAGCACCGCATTAGTCTATTACTAGAAGGGCCTCAGACTAGTAAAGCCTCAGCAACCTGTCACAATTAAAGACCCCATTTCAAATATAACAATGAAAGTCAATATTGTAGATTGTAGTCAATAATTTTTGTATGTTAAGTGTAACAAAGGTTACGATAAGTATGGTATTCTACAAAACAATGGCATTTAGATAGGAACTCACTCAACCTTAGGTTTTTAGCAACCTTTCTTTACTTTGAAGTATTTTCTTTACACTTAAAATGTTACTTAAAATAAACTTAATTAAAGTTAAAGAAATGTTTATAGAGTTGGCTAAAATTGACAATGAATGGATCAAAACAAAGCGTAATTTATTACTATAGACTGTGTTAAAGTCAAACATAGATTTTAATGACAAAAAGTACCTACATACATTTCTATACCTACAAAACCCGTAATTATCTACGTAACAGTTTCATTTGACCCACTCCGGAGGTTCAAAGTAAAGAGGAAAAACAATAGATGCTTACGTTAAATTTATTCACTTACACAATTTTGTTAAAGAAAAACATAATGAAATGAAATGAATAAAAAAAAAACCAATTTTATTTATTATCTAATTGTGTTTTACAGACAGACAGACAGACGTGGAAATCGACTTTAATTCTTACTATGTTTACCACCATGTTGTATTTCCACTGCAGAAAATGGTGAGTGTAAATATAATAGGTAGGTATATGAGTCAACAATTTAATTAATACATACACATACAATTAAAAAAAAATAACAAATTTATCTTATGTGCTGTCAAAAATTACACTGTCAAAAGTAGTCATATCCACTAAAAAACCATGTATAGGCACGAAATATGAGAAATTAGTTATGACTTGGCAGCTTATAACTTGGCATCGAAGTCCTTTGCATTTATGTTTTTGTTTTCATGGGATAGGGTACCAACCATATGAATACTTATTAATATTTTCAAGATGACATGGAGAAATAGCCCAAAAATTACCCATAACAACTTCCAGTTATACACAACTTATAGCTACTACTACTAGCTGGTGCCCACGACTTCTTCCGTGTTAACATATAAAACATATAAAAATTATAACGCCTGAGAAAATATATGAGCAATAGTTTATTCAATCTTTATTCTTATTATTATCTTAGATACTTTATCTTAGATATTTTTATGAGGTTTGCGATCATAACGACTGTCATCATAAGGTCTAGATCTTAAAAGGACCACCTCTTTAGAAAGCCCATATCTCCGAATGACTAGGCAGCAAAACGACTGGTTCTTGAGAAGACCACATCGTTAATAATCCACATATCACAAAGACAGGAGTAAACGACTAGTTCCGAAAAGACCACGTCGTTAATAGACCACCGGTCATATTGTATTATTACGAATGTCGCCACTTGACTACGGCTTGACTTTAATTCGTTTCCACACTGATTAGTGCAAATTCTTGTAAACAACACTGTCGAAAACATCCTGTCTAGTCTAGTATGAGAGTCTACAGTGAGAGATGGCAACGATACGGCTATGGACGCAATACATCGCGACCCGGCATCCAACATGGCAATTAGTATGCGCGTGCATATGAAGCAATGTATGATAATATCGTCAGTGTTTGGTATTTTATGAACATTATCACTTTTTCGTGAAAAATATTTTTATTATAATATTTAACTTACCGATAAAGATGAGTGATTTTAATGGATCTCCATTCTACAAAGCACTGGCAACTGCCGAATACAGTAGGATTAAGGATTAAAGGATTGTGAAGGGTTAAAGAAATGGGCTCTGACATCCCTTATATTACTCATTCACCAAAACACAACAGCATACATGCTGTTATTTCGTAATGTTCCCGGACACTACACTTAAAATTACATTCTCAGGTAAAATAAGAACTAAAGACAGCATATTGAAGCCGATAAAACTACGCCTGGACTTATTAAAATATTTACTAGTGAAACTGCCGAGCTGCATAGTGTAAGGGTGTAAAAACCAGTCTTCAAAAAATAAAAAGCAGAATGGAAACACATTTCACACGTAAGTAAACTTGGAAAGAATATTTTCAACAAAAATAAACAAAAAAGCCTACGAAAACCGGCTTCACTATTATGTCCGCAAATTCTATCAAGTTCTTATTTGGTCTGAGCTTACATAACAATCCCATCTTTATTTATATCCTTCAGTGATCGTACGTACGTTCAAACGTAGGTAGTTTGTACGCAAACTTTTATTTGTTACTCATTTGTATTTAACTCGTGAAAACTTGTAAAGCTAACTAAATACAGTAGTAAATTCAGACTTACATTGTTATTTTTTTTAATTGTTAGGAAAGCGCTATGATTTTCAACATAAACATATTTGTTGTATCTTGCACAATTAAAAATTATATATTAACCCCATTAACCATCGACTTTCTATTGAACCCAAACGCGCTAATTTGCTCCAAGTTGCTGAGGAGTTGGGCATCCCGCAGGCTATTTGATGCAGCAGCATCAGGTCAAGGTTAGTATTTTATCCAGAGAAAATTAGTGGGATAACGTCGTCAAATGAGCTGATGATTTCTTAAATTATAGCTGAGACTTATGTCGATCACGTCAGCTTTCAATCAAAAAAACCGATACCACGATGCCACAGACAGACACACAGATACAGAGACACACGACACTTAGAACCTTCTTTTGCGCGAGTGTCTGGAGACCATCTGTTCAGTCACGTACCTTTCTTCAAGATCTAACGTATTCGCCCTCAAAGAGTACCTAAGTATTTTTTCTTATAAGAGTTTATCTGGACCCCAACTAAAGGATAAGTAGTTTATAAAAAGCATAGGTATGCATTACCAGTATAAAAGGTATAAGGTGTATGTAAATCTAAACTATCTAAACTATGATATTATAAAGAGGAAAGATTTGTTTGTTTGTTTGTTTGTTTGCATTGAATAGGCTTCGAAAATACTGGACCGATTTGTAAAATTCTTTCAATCAGCGAGTAACATAGGCTATATTTTATAAAGTTACGCGGACGAAGTTGCGTGAAACAGCTAGTTCATAATAAAGCTATAATTGTATTGGTTTAGTTAGGTCTAAGTCAAAACGTTTAGCAAGTTTCCTTCAAATCAATTCAGTGGTTTCTTACGCGTGATTGAGCAACATATAAACATGTCAGATTTTCACAGGACATATTCATGAATACATAAAATTATTAGAGATTAACAAAGTAACGCTCATCTATTAACAAGTAATCGTTATGGGACAAGCTCATTTAAACAAGCACACTTAAAGTTCATGGTTAAATAATAATAATAGCCATTTATTTCCGAACAGTTACAAAATTTATACTAATTCTTTATAAAATGTCCCTCAATTCGGTGTGCCTTTCGGCATAGGCCTCCTCCAACTGCCTCCATTGATTTCTATCTAGGGCCACTCTTAGCCAATATGGCCCCAAGGTCATACGAATATCATCTTCCCATCTTCTTATTGGGCGCCCCTGTCTTCTGACTCCATCTCTTGGATACCATTCCGTGACTTGCTTGCTCCATTTATTTATACTGCTCCTTAACATATGCCCTGCCCAGCCCCATTTCTGATGGTCGATACGAGTGAGAATGTTGACTACTTTAGTTTTGTTTCTTATTTCTCTATGACTTATTTTATCTTTTAGTTTTATTTCAGTCATACTTCTCTCCATCGCCCTTTGGCACTTAGCCAATTTTTCTCGGTGGATCTCTGTTAGGGACCAGGTTTCACAGCCATATGTCAAACAGGGAAGGATACAGGTGTCAAATACTTTTCTTTTGATGTGTATGCTTACTTCTTTGTTCTTCATTATTTCTTTCAGAGACCAAAATTTCCTCCATCCTGTGGCTATTCTTTTATTTATTTCTTTGGACATCAAATCTCTGGGCGATATAATTTGACCTAAATAAACATACTCTTGTACATATTCTAACTTGTTTGAATTCAGTTCTATATTTTTCTCGATGGTGTTAGTCATTATTTTAGTTTTACAAGTATTTATTTCGAGCCCCACCTCTTTGCTTTTATTAGCTAAGGTCTGTACCATTATTTGTAATTTTTTGGGGTCTTCTTCTATCAAGATTAAATCATCAGCAAACCTCAAATGATTTAGACGTCTACCATTGATATTTAAGCCATATTCTTCCCAGTTTAATGTTCTAAAAACAGTCTCTAATACAGCATTAAATAACTTGGGGGATAGTGGGTCTCCTTGTCTGACACCTCTGTTTATGGGGAATGAATCACCTTTCGACTCCAGTTTTACACAGCTTCTACTTTTATTATAGATGTTTTTAATTAATTCAATATAGGTATTTTCAACTCCCTGTTGACTGAGACTTATCCAGATATAGTTGTGATTTAGACTGTCGAATGCCTTGAAATAGTCTATGAAGGCTATGTATATTGATTTCTGATATTCATTATACTTTTCTAAAATTTGTTTAATGGTGTAGATATGGTCAATTGTACTGTAGTTTTTCCGGAATCCTGCCTGTTCTATGGGCTGATTTTCTTCTAAAGGTTTTGTTATTCTTTCTGAAATTACTTTTGCAAAGACTTTATAAATATTTGATATAAGGCTTATTGGTCTGTAATTGGTAATGTCATCTTTGTCTCCTTTCTTGTGCAAGAGGATAATGTATGACTTACTCCACTGGTTTGGGATGACCCCTGTGTACAGTATTTCATTGAACAATTTCGTTAGGATTGGACTTAGTTCTTCCACTGTGCCTCTCATCAACTCATTACAAATGTTGTCAGGTCCTGGAGCTCTTTCAAGTTTTTGCGATTCGATGGCTTTCTGTACTTCAATTGTGAGTATTGGCGGTATTTTTTCATCATCATATCTAGCAATTAAATTTGCATTAGTTTCCGTTAAATTATCAACTTCTTTCTTGGAGTACAGAGTTCTGTAGAAATCTGTAGCAAGTTTCAAAATTTCTGTACGTTTAGTCACTCTATTGGAACGCTTGCACATTAGCCTCGAAATCCATTCTTTTCCATATTCATTTAACTCTTTATAAGCTTTTTTAATTCCCCCCGTCTTTCGGATTTCCTCCTCTAATTTCTTTCTCCGTTTTGCTTTTCTGTCTTTTCTAATGTTTTCTCGAATTTGTTTGCTGAGTTTGGATATTTTATTTTGATTTTCTTTACTATTCTTTTTGTCTAATATTAATATCTTTCTTTCATTCAATAATTCTATCGTTCTTTCACTAAAATTATTTTTGTTATTGTTATTACTCTTTCCAATATTCATTTGTGCTAATATTCCATTTAGAAAATCGTATTTGTCTAATAAACTTTTGTCGGTTTTAAGCATATCTAGTAAGGTCTTGATATTAGCGGAGTTGAAATTTTTCGTGACTTGTTCTAATGGAAGCTTAGTGTTGTTATAGGTTTTTCTTGATCTTTTTGGAGAATGTTTTTTTAGGCTACAGCGTATCATGCGATGGTTAGTGTTAAAATTTAAATTTTGAATAACATGTGTGTCATTAAATACTTTTGCTCTGTTTGTTATAATATAATCAATTTCATTCTTATATTTTCCATCTGGGGATATCCAGGTCCATTTCTTTCTCTGTTTTTTCTTGAAAATTGTATTGAGGACTGTTAAATGATTTTGTATTAAAAATTCTACTAATTTGTGACCGTTATTACTTCTCTTTCCATATCCGTAGTTTCCTATTATAGAATCTTCCCCAGCCTGTCTAGTTCCAATTTGCGCATTAAAATCTCCCATTATTATGAGATAGTTATTTTGGTATTTTTTTACAATATTCGAGAGAATGCTATAAAAACTTTCTATATCGATCTTGGTAGCTTGCTCAGTAGGTGCATATGTCTGAATAATCGTCCATGTTTTCTCATATCCCGGTAATTTGAGGTTAAGTATTGCTAGTCTATCAGATATTCCTAACAACTCCTGTATATAATTTTTCATTGATCGCTTTATTAAAAATCCTACACCTCTGTGACCTGCTATTTCACCTTTATGATACAAAATGTAGTTGTTATATTCCTCTATTTTTTCATCTAACCTTCTCATTTCGCTTATGCCGAGTATGTCGCATTTTAAGTTTTCTAGTGCTTTCTCTAGCTCCAGTAAGCTTTCGTGCGTTCTTAGGGTTCTAGTGTTGAGTGTTGCAATATAGATTAATTTGTTTCTTTTTGTTGGAGGGTTTTGGTCTAGATCTCCCGCGGGGACCAACCGTATTGGGAGACTTTTTAGTTGCGATTTAGTTTGTTGTTGTGGTTGTCCGGATTTTTGAGTTGATGTATTAATTCCTGTAATTGTTTTTGTCTGATAATGAATGTGATCTCTCGCGCATGAATTGAAAGGCATCCTTCTTTTTCATCTTTGGTGTATTTTGCTTTTGGTTCTGGTTGTCAGGGCTCAGAGTTTCTGATCTTTTTCTTTTTTCACTATCCTTTTTATTCTTGTCTTTATTTTCTCTCCTTAATTGTAATGCTTCTTTTGATAAATCATGAGTGATGTAGGTGTTTGATTTCATCTTCTTTTTGTTTTTTAATATATCTATTTTTTTCTGAAGTGTAGTGGTGACTAGCACAATTGGTCGGATTTTATCTTCCTCAACTCGCTTTTTTCCCACTCTTAGCACCCTGTTGATTTCCCCATTCTCAATATCCACATCTATTTCTATTAATGTTGATGTTACCAGCGCCAATAAATCTTTGTGGCTTTCCCGTTCAGGTTCTGGCAATCCATGTATTATTATGTTGTTTCTCTTACTGGTTCTTTCGAGACTCTCAATCTTTTTACTCATTTTTTCAACTTCACTTTTCAGTTTTTCATTTTCTTTTATTATCGGTTGTAATTTCTCATCCATCTTCTGTAAGAGGGTCGCTTGCATATTTTCAATTAATGTATTTGTTTGTATATTCAATTGTTCTGTCATTTTTTCCAAAAGCAATGACATTTCAGATGACAACTGCGTAGTCATTATATTGCCGTGGGATGTAATATTGTAATAATCAAATCTCCGAAAGTAATAGTGTCTGATGTTTCCGAACACACCTTCCGATTTCTTATGTTCTGAACACTAATTTAGCTTAGTATAAATTATATTGTAAATATGGCAACCCTCGAACAAAGTTTTGCGTATAACGAAACGTAGAATTTCGTTCCCCGATGTTGGTAGCACTGCTGTTTATAAAAACACCACAGTTTATGTACATATGTATATTTATATTGTAGTTAAAAATGTTATTTTATTTTATTTTAAATTGTTTTTATTTACACTTCATTAGTTTTAGATGCTAAATTCGCACGATTTATAACACTGTAATTACACTTTTAGTCTTTCTATACGAATAGTTTTTGTTGTTATTAGTTTATTATTGATAGTTCAATGTTTAATATAGTAGGTAGATACGCAACGCAATACGTCACGTTAACACAAACCGAAAAGTTTAATTAATGTTTTTACTTTATTTGTGCACTTTTAACTTCTTTTTTGCAATCCACTAATGTCTCAGGTAGTTTACATCACTGGCTTTATGTTTATGATAATTACTGAGCTGATTTTTCTATGTTTCACGTTAACTTTGGTTAAAAATAAGGAAGCACCTCACAACACGTCTTTACGCTTTTGACACCTTTGATCTCTGGTTCATGGTTGCCAACATTTAAAACATTGAATAGTTGTTTTAGAAGGGCCCTTGCTAACAAGTCCTTAATGTAAAATTAACGATAAATTTAATATTTTACGATATCTACATTACAAATTCAACTTGTTTTAGAATATGATTCTTAGTAAAGAAACGGATTTATAAATATTCAATGCACAAATATTTGAAACTTTACGATGCAATGTACAGAACTTTAGAACATGAAATGAAATACTTGTACTTACAATGTTGCGTTTATTTCTGATATATATATTCTTGTGTTTGGCACAGGAATCTCCTATGTTATGAAGGAACTGGCTAATGTCAAGTCCACTTACTACTTGACTTGACTGCGGATTGACAGGACTTCACATAATTATCTTCTGGATTACTTTGGTTTCATCACGAATTTTTAAAAAACCTAAAGAGCAAGTCAATTATAATTTCTAAGCTGTTTAGCTACCAAACAAACGGAATTCGAAAATTTTTGTCGAATTTTTTTGTTAATTTGAATAGTTAATTTGAATCCCCAATGAAAGATCTGGATCCATATTTTATTTGGCACATTGAATTTTGCACATAGATTTCCTTTTTATCCAGGAAAAATGTGTTAAATATACGCCACTATCGCCATCGTCACAGCGATAAAGCTGTCTGGCGTTTTATTATACATATCTTTTTCAACGCGGACGAAGTCGAGGCTAGTTCTTAATAAAAGATAAACTTTTGGATAATTCCATTTAAAATTAAGGATATGCTTATGCTTAGTTAAAAATGTATGTATCTAATGAAGTTGTGTTCGATAGCACGTTTGCCTTGACTTGACGTGAGGGTGAATGTGAGACTAATGCTAGGTGGTACCCGCACCGTCCCTCCCCCTAAAGAAGGGGGCTTAATAAATACCAACCACCCGCAATCTCGCCTTCACGCTCTATACAAATATTTCCTGAAACTGGCGAGGGCTCTCCAGACAGTAAGCCGACATAACGGCTTTTATTGTAACAATTTAAAATAAACTAGTGCCTTGTTATTGTCTCCCGCGGGACCGAACACTCAGCTTCTGTCTCAAAATATCTGTCTTCTAGTGCAAAGGTTGCATGAAGTAAACTTTTCTTAACTTTTGTACTTTCGTTTTTTTTTAAAATACTTACCTAACTGGACCAACATAAAATAGGTAATAATTCGCAGTGTTTTCTTGCAAGATTATTAAATAAAATATTATTAGTAGGTACTAAAATAAATCATTAGTGCCGAAAGTCCTTTTAATAATAATAAAAGAACTACATTTTAATAAGTTCTCAAATACATTATTATATAAATAATAAATATATTTTGTTTTGTCGTGTTCAGCCAGGACCATTCAAACATTTTGGATGTGGCTACTTTTGGATCTACTACAGTCGAATATAACCATAATTGTTTTCAAAATGTTATTGGTACCTACTGCCACGCAACTTGTGCCATAGATTAAGGTTGCCTTCATCTCTAAAGCTTACAATCTCCAATAAACCCAATTTGAGTTTGAAGTAACCTTCGAAGATTACAACGAATAACCCTGGGGAATAACTTTACAGAATGACACAGCAAGTTTGCTTCGATATTACATTTTTTGTCTCCAAAATAAAGCCTCGATCCATAGATCATTTTGGAAGACACCCGTCAAGACGGTGACAGATGTTTTTGGGCAATTGCGAGCTTGACATAACTGAAGCTTCAAAAGTTCAAACCATTTCAAAAATTTCATATTTAACCAACGATAATCTTGAATATTTTGTTTATTTACTTTAAATACTTAGGAAAATACTTGTAACGTACCTAATTAGGGAACATAAGGCATAAGCACAAGAGAATATATTTCTGACGAGTATATCTTAAGATTATCTCTATTAAATATATTAATATCTTAACTTACATGTTTATATTTTGGAAATAAATTAGTGAGTGAGAACTGTATCAAAAACTGTTATACAGTTTAGAGTATAAACAGACGTACGCATTGTTTATCTATACGTACGAATATTGGTTATTATTGCTTATTGACTACGAATATCTACTCAGTCAGATATATGCTCAACGAGACTCAAATTTGAGTTAAATAAAAAAATGGCCTCCATAAACTAACCAACGCGTGAGTTGTTAATAAAGTTTAAATACAGTTACTGATAGTATATACATACTTAGTGTTCTCTGGGTGAGGTTGTTTGCTTTGCTTTACTATGACATTACATATCATAGTAAACATCAGCTTAGCACCATTTTATTGATTACTAATAGCAGACCAGACAGAAGTTGTTCTGTTCAAAGCTATGGACTGTGGCAGCTGATGTATTTAATTATGTGTTTGACATCAAAATTTGATTAAAAGTTTTGAATGTCTAGCTAGGAAATATTTGTGTGAAATATGGGAAATGAATATTTTTACGCTTTTCCTGGCGTTTTTAATTTTTCCTCGGACTTGAAAGAATATTAAAAAATCGGAATCCATCCATCCATCCACCCGCTCTCGATTTTTTAGCTTAGCAACGCATCTAGACATTTATTTCTACTTGCGGCTCTGTAAAGATATATTTTGAAATTTGAAACGTATTAGCTAGAATTCAAAATGTAACTTCTCAGTGTCAAGTTTCATCCAAATCCGTGACAAACATACGAAAATTCAAACATGTATATTATAGATTTTCAAAAAACCTAAAGTTAGTTTTAAAAATTAAGAGGATAAATAAATTCAATATAATTGACAAAAGTCATGCAGGTAATTTTCTTGAGTTTTTAAAACTATTGAATTCAGCAATTATTTATTTCAAACTTAGATTAGATAATACTGTCGTTAAGTGGATCCTTCGTGTTAAATTGGAACGAGAATAGTTCGGCGCTCTCCGTTTTGCACCGGTGTCGGGCAGAACACGCGGCTTGGCGGGGAGTGGAATGAACACTGCAGTGCACACATACTCACTGAGCTAGCTTCCGTGGAGGGGCGGGCGGGCGGCACCAGACCAACGCGACATTGTGCGCGCGGCTTATCGCCAACTACAGAATGCCATACCACTGTGTACCGGTATATGAAAATGCTTAGAAATCCTGCGTGCACCATGTGCGAATAATCCCGTTTGTAAATTTACTATTAATTCCTGGTGAATTGCGTACATAATTGACAGGTATGATGTTTGTTCGTGGTATGCTTGTGGATTTTTGAACATTTTGAATATTTTTGCTGGGGAAAAAGCGCTGCACTCGCGTGAATGTCACGCTTTGATATAAAATATTATACAGGGCGTCCCACGACCATGCCACATGGAGGGAAAGTACCTTTAATATTGTAGATGGAACATTTTACTGATAGAAGACATTATTTTAATTTAAAAAACAATTTAAACTGCATTCATAGATTTTTAAATAATTACATGGTTGAACCGGGAATCGAACTCGCTAGACGAGAAAAAAAATTACCCTGTAGCTTTATTATACCGATCGAAAGGGTTCATCATAAGGATTATTTTTTGCTAAATAACATAGTGTCAGAAATAAAAGGAAGACCATGAATTTTAACATTTGATGTGAAATTTTGTTCCGAAAAATAAAAAGCTGACATTGCCGTAAGGACATACAACTGACCCACTTGAGAAATACGCATCATTTCCCTATTATAATTTAAGTGCATGATAAAATGATGTATTGATGTTGTTTTGTAACAAAATGTTGTATGCAACAGTATGGGACTCATTTTGAGCATTTGATAAATTGATAAATTTTGTATTAAAAATGTTAAAATTCATGGTCTTCCTTTTATTTTTGACACTATGTTATTTAGCAAAAAATAATCCTTATGATGAAGCCTTTCGATCGGTATGATAAAGCTACAGGGTAATTTTTTTTCTCGTGTAGCGGGTTCGATTCCCGGTTCAACCATGTAATTATTTAAAAATCTATGAATGCAGTTTAAATTGTTTTTTAAATTAAAATAATGTCTTCTTTCAGTAAAATGTTCCATCTACAATATTCAAGGTACTTTCCCTCCATGTGGCATGGTCGTGGGACGCCCTGTATAATATATTTTGAATGTGTGTTTGTGTTTAGACGATAGGCTACGGGAAAAAATAAGAAAAAAAAAAAACCATGTCACTTGGTTAACGGTTAAAAAAGGCCATATCACTGATTGATGACACCCTGGACGAAATTTCTGGATATCTAATGTAATTAAAAATTTTCTTATTTTCTTTTGTGTAATCCTAAATAACTGTGCTCTTGATTATAGTCAATAATTGATTCTGGAAGCTAGGGCCTATTTTCTTAAACTTACTATGGTCGGTTCGGTAGTACACAGGCAGCTCCTACTGTGGCGTTAGTGTGTATAAGGGACGAGCCACCTGCCATCAAAATGTTCCGTAAGCCTGTCTGCGGAACTTTACATTAAAAAAATAAACTAATGTCTCTTTCAATGTTATATTCAATTATTTGTTAAGTCCCTCAGAAACCTGTGAATGTTCGTTTACTAAAATGTCAGGATTAAATTATCTCAGATGATTATCACTAGTTTACAAATTTTAATTTTTTTTATATACCCCTAACAAAACCTATACCTGTACTTCCCGCTAACTTTATAAGTTCTAAAAGTATCAACATAAAAATTCTATCACGTCACATTTTTTTTCTATCCTCAAATATATTTTTTAAAGAATCATACTTAATTGCTTAGCTTTGGTGCTGCATTACTTTTTTAGTTTAAGAGATATTTATTGTTTAACTCAATTAAAATGTCGAGTAGAAAGTGTAAACAAAGTTGTGATCGCTTTTATTATGTTTGTGGACAATTTATATTTACAAAAAAGAAAAGACATATAGTAGAATCGTTGAAAATTGCATATCTTCATTATTTAGGATTTCTTGTGGCCAACCAAAAACAAAACTGGGTTCCCATATGTTTTGTGAGAGCTGTAGAATCACTTTAGCTGATTAAGTACGCAGAACACAATGAAGAGCTGCTTGGAATTCATTCAAAACTGTTAGGTGTTAAGGACTTTTTAGGAAATAATAAAAGTGAAAACTACAGACATAGTGGCTGATTTATTACAAAATTATCATAAGATTGGTGTTAACATGTTATTAAAGATCCATTTCCTGCATTCCCACTTTTTTTCCGGAATACTTAGGAAGTATGAGCGACGAGCAAGGAGAGGGTTTTCATCAGGATTTAAAGGCTTTTGAAGATCTCCATCAAGGATATTGGGACGAAAATATGTTGGGAAACTACTGCTAGTCTATTTTAAGAGGAACCGATTCTGAAACTCCAAAATTCAGTCCAAAATTAGTCATTTGTAGTTTATTTCTTATCGTTTTAGTACATTTTCTTAATATTTTTTCTTTACTAAATAATTCTGAATGTGGACGTGATGGAATTTTTTTAATATTTTTCCTAGACTACCTTTAGTTGGATAGATAAAATTCAACTTTCAGCTGGGGTATAAAAACCTTGTAAACTAGTGTTACATTACCTGTCAACAACCGGCGGTTCCGGAATTCAGCTTTTATCATAATGAACGATCAATATCACAATGCCTTTGTGCAGTCGACATAAAATCAATCAAATTACTTCAGCACGGCTCTGTGTCTGCAGCCTCAATATCGTCTTAAAATTCTATTAGTATTTAAAGCACACTTCAGCTACAGAAGATAAGTTCATAAACAAGTTATCTCTCTCGTTATAATATCGAATGATTTTCATCAGTTCACCCGTTGCAGGAGACTACGTTTTTTTGCGTTCCATCTCTGATATTTCTTTCAAAATAGACTCGGCTTTGTGATGTTGAAACTCCATCGCGGTCATTAGTTTCGTGGGCGTTGAGTGACGGAATTATTTTCTATTATTGTAATATGTGTTATTATGATAATCAAAGGATATATTTTATCCGTTTCATCAGACACAATGTTCTTATACCAAATAACATATCTACAAGTAATATTATCCTATTATTGTTGTATGTTTTTTATTTTACTTTTATGGTTGCGTGCGACGACGCGTTGTGCCTACTTACAGGCTACACAAAAAAGGAAAAATCTTTGAAAAATGTATATGCATTCTACTTAATATTATAAATGCAAAAGAAAGTCTGTTTGTTTGTTACACTTTCACACCTCTTAACCACTCAATCGATTATCACAAAATTTTGCATACGCGTTGTCAGGGATCGAGAAAAGGACATAGGGGTAATTTTTTAAAAATAAAAATAAATATTGTCAAGGGCAAAAGCTAGAATTAAATAAAAAAAACGATACATAAATAGTAAGTGTTTTGTCATTTACGGTATTTTCTGACCTGGTACCTACATTACTTAAAGACTTGGCTAATCAATTGTTATAAAAATTAAAAACAGTTATTACATTATAGGATAGACGGTAACAGAACGTAATATAATCCAAAAGTTCGCGTTGAACTACAAGAATAACCTACTGTTTAAATAGCTGATGTGTAATTTTAACTGTTTGTACGTTCATTATGGATCAGTTGAACGAAAGGCAAAGTTTGTAACAGTTAAGTAAAGGTTAGACTTAACTCTTCACTGGTGTCAGGTTTACAATTATAATTTTCATGCTTATGTTTTTAACACTGTTCTAGTACCTATGCTAATATTTAATGTTGCCTCCTCGTTTAATTTAACATTTTTTTTTATTTTAAGGCGACAGATGTCTAATGAAAAAATTCATTTGAATTCATTTCATTTGAGAAGTTTATACTTCTCAATTTTATGTCATTTTTTTTACCAATTACCTTTCTTTATTTAAACTTTGTAAATAACAGGTTACGAAGGTGTTTTTTGCATACACTCTTTGAGTGTATTAAAGTTCTTAAGGACGTTATCAAATGTCATATCAAAAAGACCTTATTCATAATATGTCTTGTCAGTCATCCTTATTCAGAAGTATAATTTTTGTATTTATTATTTTAATATTATTTTATCGATGTATTTATTTTATCTTAACTAAGCTTTGTTTATGTTTTAGTATATTCTAATTAATTGCCATTTGATTTCGCTGTTATAATAGACTAGCTGTTGCACGTGACTTCGTCCGCGTAACTTTATTAAATATAGCCTATGTTACTCGCTGATAATATAGGTTCCCAATAGTGAAAGATATTTTCAAATCGGTCCAGTAGTTTCGGAGCCTATTCAATTCGAACAAACAAACAAACAATCAAAACTTTCCTCTTTAAAAATTTTATTAAGTATAGAAAACACAACAACGAATACAATATATATTTTCAGAAGCATCTTTATAAGAATTGTAGACTATTTCGAGCCTCGAGTTGATCGTTTTCTGAAAAATGAATCTTATCAGTATTCATTTTTTTTAAACTCCCGAGCTTTGCTCGAATATAATGAAAAAAAGTTGGAAAAGGTATTTCGATAAGCAATTTAAATCTTGTACATCTCAGAATCTCAGATCATTCTCTCTTAATGTAATAATATTAAATATTTCACAATCTTTTACACAAAGGAGATTTTATCCTCAACTCCGACTTATACTAGCTTCACTTCAGGTTGATTTTAAAAAGCAGTTATTCAAAGAAAACTATTTTATCATTGTAAGAGAAAAACACAGTGAACTTATCCTATTTGTGTTGGTAAATACGTGCCAAGGGAATATGATCCAGTCGCGCGTAACGGAAGGTCGCTTTTAGTTTTCTTACACAAACTTAATTTACTTGTCTTGTACGTAACTCAAAGTTCTTACTATAAAATATCAAAAGATGTTCTAACTTATATAAATACTATCTGGTGCCCGCAACCTTGCCCGCGTTGAAAAGTTTATATTAGGTACTAGCTGGTGCTCGCGACTTCGTCCGCGTTGAAAAAGCAATATATCGCCTGACATCGTTATTGCTATTATACTTAGCCAGGAGTTAGTTTCCTTAATTTTAGATAATCCCTCGGGAGCAGTATTTTTTTCTGGGTCCTTTCTGGTGTCCCAGACAACGTGTATGCAAAATTTCATGGTGATCGGTTCAGTAGTTTTTGCGTGAAAGAGTTACAAACATCCATACATCCATACAAACATTCGCATTTATAATATTAGTACGGATGCAATATAGCGTTTGACTTCTTGTTGCTATCACACTTGGAGCAGGCGTTAGATTTTTATTATATTTTAGATGATGAAAAGTACCCTATGTCTTTTCTTGTATCCCTGAAATATTTGATTTCATAATGATTGCTTAAGTAGTTAAAGCGTGAAAAGGTAACAGACAGACAGAATTACTTTCAAATTTATAATAAGTATTTGTATGGGTGAAAGGGAACTGGTTAAATAAACAACTTATGCAAGCTTTTATGTAAGAAGCTTAGGCAAGTTAGTGATCTAAAGAGCTTAAAAGGAATAGAGAAAAATAACTTTAATGCATTATTATTTTCCTCTTAACGGTATACGTTAAAAGGAAGGTCTAAGGGGATTAAATAAGCAACGTTCTTCACAATTTCAATTTAATATTATTTTTCTGTAAAGTAACAAAGTTTACTTTAAAAATTGTGATATAGCTTCAAATCCTATTCTGAAGTCAAGTGTATTTTCCGTACTAATCCTTCCTACTAATATTTTAAATTCGAAAGTTTGTATGGATGTATGAATGTATGTATGGATATTTGTAACTCTTTCACGCAAAAACTTCTGAACCGATCACCATGAAATTTTGCATATACGTTGTCTGGGACACCAGAAAGGACAAAGGGTACCTTTCATCCAGAAAAAAGTAATGCTCTCGAGGAATCATCTAAAATTAAGGAAACTACTCCTGGCTAAGTGTAATAGCAATAATGATGTCAGGCGATATATTGCTTTTTCAACGCAGACGAAGTTGCGGGAACCAGATAGTTAGAAATAATTATTACTTGTTAACAAAACTAACGATAAACTTATAAACCTATCGATATAAGGAATACCTACGTTTACTTTTGAAGAAAAGACATGCAGAAATGTTTCTTCCAATCGGTCTTAAGATATTATGGCGGACTCAGCTCATCTCTCTCTTTACCTTGAAAAGAAGACTATGCCCAGCAGTGGGACTTAATTTACATGTTCTTTTTTCAGACGATCAGCTTTTGTTCATTTAATTTAATTAATTAATTTATTATAAATTGTAATATACTAGGAATTGAGTAATTGAATAAAAAATTCGAATAAAGTTTATTTATTCATCGATGGTTACACGTGAGTAAATGTCAGCCGAGAATAGGTTTTCACGTCAATAGCTCATTCAATTCATGTTTCACATGCAACTAAATCGACTACGATCTTGGTTACGTATGGTCTCTATACATATCGAATGTAATATCAGTATCACATATTAAATCCCGACCTTGAACTCTGATGCAACATTATCACGTGACAGCTCTCACATAATAGATTATGACTCATTTATTTCTGTAACTTGTATCGGTTTATATTTAGATAATGTTAAGCTACTTTCACGTGGGCTCTGTGAAACCTGAACGAGCCCGTGGTCGTGAGAAAAACGAATCGAGATTTTCTGCCCTAACAACTCGCGTCCCTCTAGTGAAAAATGTGATCAATTTTGCTTTTACTAAAATGGATTTTACTTATCCGTTAAAACCTAATTTTACTTAACTTATCTCACGGACACGGACCTTCACTCAGGTTTTTATAAAGTGGATTTAAATGTGTGATAAAGATGTATCGATCGAAAAGAAGACAGTACATTTTCGAAGAAATCTTTATAATCCACTTCATTTATAAAAACAGAAATCTTTGGAGAGAATGTTACAGATTAAGTAATAAATAAACATTTAGGCGGCCAAGCGTGTGCTCCAAGAACCTTGTGAGACCTTGTGTACCTACTTACTCCCCATACCCCTAACAAGGTTTTAAGTGGTTCTGATCAAGTTAAGTTAAGTTTAATAGTTCTAATTAAGTTTTCATTTTTGTATTAGAAATATACACCTTTTTAAAAGAAAATATAGGTAAGTCATCCATTCCAAACATCTAACTTACTCGTATATTGAAAACCACTCATTGAATTCATATATTGAATTGAAAACCAATAATTGAAAATCAGAGTTTTAGACGCCGATTGCTATTTATCAAAAATACTTACCTTAATCCTTTATAAAGTCCTCGAGGAGATTTTGTTAAGATCGTGAAGTGCGCTTATGAAGTGGTTATCAGGATTAAAACGATAACTTAACAGCACACAACATGCTGTTATTTCTCGATTGTCTTCTGTAAGGGAATGGTTACTGCCGCCAGACGGGCTCTCCAAATGACTACTAAATGCTGTGTTAGATTCAGAAATTTCATTTTCAAAATTGTCTCTGTGTGGAATTGAACCCGGGACCCCTGAAACAGAGCGTTAAAACAAACACCTTACTCATTCGTCTGGTTCGACAGGGAACAGTGTTAATTTTACTGCTCAATGCTCAAAGTACTCAACTTGGATGTAGGTCCAATATGTAACTGATATGCATGTTGAACTACCCTTTGTCTCGTCATTGAATGTTGGATCCGTATCGAATTCTACTCCATGCGATCCTCACCTCAATATAGACTAATGTGAAACACGCTATAGAGCTGGTATAGAAAATGATGCACGACTCGTGCAGTGGCCGGTGGCAATGACACAACGCAGACAATTGTCGTGACCTAGATGGTGGTGCCGCAGATCTCAGTGCCAAGTGACGATGAGTCGCTAATTCAATTAGCAAACCTGTCAATGTTGTTCTCAGCCGCATCAGGCGTCAGGAGTTAGCGGCACTTTCTAATCTCAAGCTAGTCTTAAGCAACCCTAACAGATAAAAGATTAAGCCATTTCAATGATATACTCGTTGTTATGTCTATCGTACACAGACAGGTAGACATTATTATGACAACAAAAATATCAACATCGTGTATTGTTTTACATCAGTAAAAGCAATCTATTAAGAGACTGCACTCAAATAGACAATACCGTAGACGGATTATCTTATGTCTGAATTGGATCCAAAGTATCCAAACAACGCCTACTGTTGAATCACACGGCAATAATAAAGAATGCATGTGTACATTATGATTAAATCAATTGGAGATGTAAGCCAAGATGTACTTACTATTGGCGTGAATGCCAAAATATGTTGAATTGAATACCTCAGTTGATTGAGGGATATTATGAGAGGTCAGGTTCGTATCGCCCGTTCGTACTAAACCATAGTTCATTTCTTTTAAAAATCAACATACGAGTAATTATTTTTTCTCACATTGTATGTGGAAAATTCTGATATTTTCTTTAATAATCAATCAATCCAAAATAATATAAATATGAATGTGGTATATACCTACTTTGTTTGTTATGCTAACTACTCAACCGATCACAATTAAACGTTGTCAGGTGAACATGAAGTATTTTTTCATAAAAAAAAAGTACTTTAGAACCAAAAAAAAATTTTCATCCAGAAAAAAATACGTTTTAAAAGTTTGAGAAAATATTTTTAAGTAACAAAAATATTTAAAAAGTTAGCATAAAATAAGTCGACGAATATATCGTTTGTCTTTTGAAGGTGTTTATTAACCATTGACAATAGAGTTAAATGGTGATATAAATAGATTTGGTTCGAAAGGAAAACCGGAAGTCAACTATTTACGATAAGTTTATCAATGAAGGAAAGCCGACGCGGTCTTGTCTAGTCTGTATCGAGCGAGATCGAGCAATAACCCGCGACGCTGTAATTGGTCGCGCAATCGATCCCTTCGTGCCACCCCACCCCCGCACCTCAGCCAGCGCAACCACCCCTTCACCCCGCCATGCGGCTTTGCCCCAGTGCTACCGTGGTCCGTAGTAAACCGAACCTCGGCATCTGCGAATACTAGCCTTTTTACACTGAAAAACTTTGTAAAGTTACGTAAAAGCACACAGAGTTGCACATATTTTCACGTATTGACTTAATTCTGAAAAGAATATTTATATCCTTTTCAAAAAGCTTCGTACCACCTCCAAACAAACTGTATGAGAAAATAAATTTTATTTACATTATTTTTGTGAATATTAACATAGTTATTCTGCTATTCGGGACGGAGGCAAATTCAACAAATCAAAGATCATAAAAAGTCGTCAATATTTACAATCTTATTTACAATAGCGCAGACTATAATATTGGGAGTAGAGAGTTCCTTGCGAAAACTAATTGCACTGATCTCTGCGATTATGCTATTACGTAGCATATTCTAGTTTCAGTGGTATTGTGTAGAGGTGTCGGTTACAGGGTTACGTTACGGTAACAGGTCGCGAGTTAGTTTCTTCACATCTCAAAAATGCCCAACGCGCCTAAAGAAGGTTTTACTTCAAAAATCGTAATGACGCGTTTTATGAGTTTCCATGAATTTTTATTCTTTCCTTTAAAAATACTAATAAATAATAATTTTGTTAACGTAGTTACTACACTACTTACCTAAATCTAAATTGATATTTTCCGTTATAATCGAACGTAACTTAGAAGATAAATTCAAGATTCCAAGAAATGTTCTCTATGAATATGGTATTTATTCGTAATGAGCTTTTCAGATAAAAATTACATAATAATATTTTAGAAATAACTCTGAAAGTCAAGATTTTTAGCACATATTTCTAACTTCGTAATAATAGTTACTTTTTGTTTTACTCTTCTTTTTTAGTAAGTACAAAGATTTGTACTATAATAAAAGAATCTGTTTTGATAAGAAAAATCATATTAGGTACTAGTTTATTATATTCGTCTGACACGTTTTTTTGAGTGACGTCACTTATCTAAAATTTCCCTGTTAATGTTTTTCCTTATTGGTGCGGTGATTAACAGCGTATTAGCAAAACTCTGCAACAATTTACAATATTGCTCTCAGGTAATATATACAAAAGGAAAAAACTGTGAGCTTACCTCGTTCTTTTTGCAATTACATATAATATCATACAACTACGTAGGTAATCGATTATCTTATGTCTGTCCAGAGATTACCATCCACATATATACAAACATACAAAATCCGCGCTGTCTATTTATTATATTATTATAAAATTTCACTTTACATTGACTTTTTAATTTTCTTTTTAATTTCTTTTTAATTTAAAATCTAAATAACTCTGTATTTAATGATGTTTTAAAACTTCCTTCCTGTTTTAAAACGGCAATCGAACTGATCGTAGAACTTTAAATCTCCTATATAATTATATCAACTATACGTTTATACTTATAGTTTTGTCTAGGCAACCCAGCCAATGAAATTAAAGGAGGCTTTCCATGGAAAGTTATTCCATGATGGACTTCATGAAATTAGTTTTTTTAAAGGACGCCTGTATGCGATCTTGTGTCTACTATTAAATGTCTATTGTGTTTTTTGTGGTGAGATACGAAATCTTCGCTCCAAAGACACTTCCATGAATTTATTGCGAACAATTTTAATTCCGAGGGTGAAGTTGAGAGTTGAGACTTTGAGAGTGCGCCGGGCGAGTGTGCGCTTGGCACAGTCACTCACTCAGCATCCTCTCACGAAAGACTCTTCGTTAGTTATAATTAAGAATGCTCAATACGCTCAATTACTTTGTACGTGGTTAAAGAATATTGGATGTAAAGAATACTTTACATAGGGTGTAAAGATTAAACCTAATGACAGACGGGTACGTTAGTAGCTTGTCTTTCAGACATATACTTTATAACATTGGAATATATTGGTTGCGTTGCGGCTGCGCTGCGAGTTTGGCATCGTTGCTACGTGGAAGCTGTTTGTCACAAAGCTATTTTTGACACCGACATAATATATTTTAAGCTTGTCGAATAATATTTAAATGAGTGCTATTTATAATAAGTTTGTTCGACGTTTAACAAAAACTAACACATTTTTATTACTCACTAACTGAGTCCTGTGGTTTCGCCCGCTTTAATAGTTCGTTGACGAAACACACGAGTCGATTTCACTGCCCAATTTCGTCCTTGTTGTTTTTGTAACTGAACAGAACTCTATATTATATTACAGGAAGATTAACGTCATTCCTATGTTTTATTTTATAATTTTACGAAAAGTGTCTGCAACCTTTTTCCTTAAAAATTTTACGAGCACTTGTTATTTTGAGGTTCGTTTTACTTAAATTTATTTTCTTCTAATTGACTAAATCAAATATTGTGTTATAAATGGCAAGAAGTATTATAACAGTTCCTACAATCTCCACATGCCTACTTTATGATAACTATGGTGCTCAATAATACAATGGCATTCAGATCCAACCTTTTGTTTCTTTCATAGCACCCGTTGAAGTGTTTTCCTTTCTTTCAAATCGTTACTAAGTATACCAAACAGGACAAGTCACACACAATCAAAACTCTAATACATAAATAATTAATTACCACCACATCCATCTACTCCCATTCTGAACGGTATGTGGTATGTGGGGACACAATGCAGTTGCGACAATGCCTCCCGAGGGCATTGATGCGCCGTTCAAACGTACACAATAATAATTGTGTACATTTATTATGTGTTATTAGTACCTACTTTACTTCCTGATGTTTCTCATTGTGTTTGAAAATGTTTGTATCGTACAAATAAATCAAACAAGCAATAAAACTCTCAGAGAGTTTGGTAAAATATATTTTACCTTGTAACCATTTTCCTACTATTGTTAGGCCCAATCGGGCGAGATATAATCATTAATTTTTTATTATCATGTAAGTCTGCAAACAGGATGACTGTCTACTTGATTCTTTAGGACAAAGTATATTAGATAAAATTTGAAATGGAAAAAAGAGGCTTCGGCATCTTCTTAAGTCTTCTTTAAGTTGGTCTTCACTGTTTTCAGTCGGAATACCCAGCTATTCAAAGATTCTCAAGTTCAGTTAATCAAGTTATTGAAAGATCTGGCCAAGTAGCACCCAGCATTCATCTTCATTGAATTGGGTATTAATTTACAAGTACATCTGCAGCGATGTCGTATTGAAATAAGCCACCATGTCGTTTCGATTACAGGAGCAGAACACTCAGTCAATCGCAATGCAAAGAGGACATGTACTCTGTTCGAAATTGTTCACTGCAGCTTTCCAAGATGCATTTAAGCTCCTGGAATGACAAGAACTTGGCAACGACATTAACAGCGAGTATCTCACTCACTTTCAGTTTGGAGACGAGATTGTAGTCCTGGCGAAGTGGATAAGAGAACTCAACACGATGTTCGATTGCTTCAACCGAGTTTTCCAAAGGTTATGGACAAGACGAAAGTTATGTTTACTGTCCACTAACAGTTGGAAATTCAACTTTCGAAGTTGTTGACAAGCAACTTGGACTTGGGACAACCAGTCCAATTAGATAGAGCCAACTTCGAGAAGGAGGTCATCGTCTAATCCAGTTCGAAAGGGAACCGTTCAGGAAGTTCCGAGACATTTTTCGTCCAAAATAACTCAGTCCCTTAAAACAAAAGTTTTCGGTCAATGTGTGTTACTAATACAGACAAATAGCGCTGAAACGTGGTCTCAAACTACGGGTCTTGTTAGAAAGTCAATGAGCTAGAGAGAGAGAGAGAGCGAGAGAGAGGGAGAGAGAGTGAGAGAGAGAAACCTGGCTGCTTCCGACCGGTCCTTTTGCAAAATTATAGGGCCATTAAGTAGAAATTAATGGAAAATTATGGACATAATATGCAGCAGTTGAGGTCCTATGGCTGAGATGATGATAATGATGATATTAAGTTATACAAAGTATTGTTAAGTTAACATTTACGATCTGTTAACACTTCAGCGAACTCGCTGAAAAACTACGAATTCGCTGAATTTTTACGTTTAAAAATATATGAAAAACTTAAAAGTTAATTTAATCAATGGAATGAATACGATGGAAGCACCCAAAGCTATAATTGCCGAGATTATTTATTGGATTAATCCTCGAGGGTATTTTTCACCAGAATTTTATTTCCGGATTATAAGCTATTTCCACGATCTCGAATTTTATTGGTACTGATCGTCTTTGTTATTTAATTTTTATTTGTTACTTATTGTAGAAAAAAAGCAATCTTTCAAATAACAGAAGCTTTCGCAACGAGACGAACCATTGTGATAATTGTTAACTTATTTCTATTTAAGTATAATCTCCCTTCGAATAAATTAAAAATAATGCACACCTTCAAATGCTTCGGACTACTTTTAGTCCATAAAATTATCAAATTCACTTATCTGTTGCTGATAGTAACAACGCGCCTTTTTGTAATAGCCCTTATCGTTCGTTTTTTTTTCTAATCTAAATTTGATTGTTGCAGGTGAGCGTCATGAATTTGTGTGAGTCCATCTTGAACCATGTAATTAACATACAATACTAAAAGGGATATTGTGTTTACTTACAATTTTATGTTAAACAGGTATTTATTTTACATTTTAGTGAAGTTTAACTTCTACGTTGCAAGAAAGTCGGCTTTAAAATATCCAATATCGTAATTCTAAGAATCCTTTATCATTGCGAATCTTGATAGTTTGGGTAGTTTTTTTATCTGATTAAATATCATTATCTTATTAGGTTCCCCTGGAAGATGACATTATGACATTACATTTATTTAAACTACTAGTTAATTGAAAATTTTGGATGGGAAAAAGACAATTTTCCTAATCGGGGAATTTCGCAAATTTTTCTTTTCATAAAAGAACATTCCCTGGACTGCGAATTTATTCTCGGAAAAGAAAATTATTCGAATTGTTCCAGCCGCCATTTAGCGTTGTTTTAGCGCCATTAAGCGTTGTTGACAAAATTATTTGTACCTGCTCATATTACATTTTTCACGTTGAAAAATCTAAAATGAAACTTAATTTTTATTTGATTTTTGTTGCTTGTAAGATAAGTGCACGAATAATTTTTAATTTTTAATTAATTTTAGGTAGGTATTAATATTTATCTGTTTTGAATGACAGAGGTAAGCTATCAAATGGAAAAGGAGTCATTATCATTTATTCAAAAACGTTGATAAAGTATTTAAGTTCTCTGAGACTGTAATTTGTATCGGAAGTTGAACTAATTTCTTCGATAGAGCGTCGCGTTAGTCGATTTGTGTTCAATCTCGCTTTAATTGGCAATCATTAATTTATTGTTCTTATGCTGAACAATAAATCCTTATTGTTTTGTTCTAAAAGGAGGACGAAAGTCATTATTCGTATCACCTGCTTTCTTCCTTTTGGGTGTAATAAACAGAAATCGCCTTCCTCGATCAATAGCTCAACAGTCTGCCCCGTATTCTTACAAGTAAGTTAAGTAACAAGTATAATAACTTTATGAACGATTGAATATTCAATTAAGGCAACAATAAGCCTCTTAACATTCTACTCTGATGAAGCCATTTTCATATTCTTAATTAATAAAATTGTTACATTTTACATCATCCAATTATTTTAAAATATTCATTAGAATATTTTTAATAGAATAGCTCAGAATATTTTTTCATACAATTCTGAATCTGAAGTGTTTGTTTGTTTCGTTGAACATGTTAAACTTGGTAACTAACAGTCGGATTTAAAAAAAAATCGTTCTGCATTTGGTAACCCAATTCTCGAATAACCTAATTCGATTATCTTTATAATAATCACACTTAACCTTTAGTATCTAGACGAGAAAAAGTGAAAAACGAAAACTTCATCAAAGTCTAATAATAAGAAATGCCTACAACTATTTTTTATAACCCGTCGAATATTATCTCTCTTTCTCTCTCTCTTTCCCTTAGTCGACTAGAGCCGACTTTACCCGAACGAGCGTTACAAAGCGGAACATCTCAGCTCAGTCCCATTTAATCTCCCTGAAATAAAGTGCACAGAGCAGCGCACTTAAAGAAGTTTTCACTTCAAAAAAAATTAGATAAACGCTAAGCGAAAACGAAGTAATATCGCGCGTGCGTGTGATGAAATGCGATGCGATGAGTAGGGTCAATACCCGCCTGACGAAAAATGAAAATTAGGCCGAAAAGAACCGAATAAGCATCGCTTTCTCAATTTAAATTAAACAGAGGGTGAGATCGCAGGACTAGTCTTTCATTTTATGAAAGACTAGCTGTGTCCTGCGTATCTTGAAGTATTCATCATCATCATCATTTCAGCCGAAGCCGAGCCGAAGGAAACAAGGTTCAATAGAATCTTTGTTGTAGAAATCATTAGAAGCCACGGACAACTGGCTGAAATTGTAGCATAAGTGAAGAGTGCTATTGGTACGCCCAGGTAGACTTTCAACAACAGCATGGAGAATGACATTTTTCTCTATACAATCGCGTATAGGTAGATTTTCCCAAGTTTATAGTACATTACATTTAAATTTGTAAATTATATTTTAGATAAATATTACATGTAATGATATAAATGAACTCGACTGTACTTCGGCAGTCGGACGCGCGCTAGTCGCAGTATTCGCAGTCACGGGACCGGAGCTCGGAGGGACTGCGACACAGTGATGATGGCGCCCCTCCACATTATTATGTGTATTTATAGCAAGCCGGCCGCTACCGTTCAATGATGGGTCGGCCATTCATATACTTGCGTTGGTTAATGCTGCCGTGCACTGCTCGCGCAATGTTCGCAACACTGCCGCGGAAGACTGATTCAGGGTGTAACCACATTTGTTCAGTTAAATTCAGCTTTAATTGGTTTTGAATAGAGATGCGTACGCGTCCTTTCAGCTTTGGACAACGGAATCGAGCTGGATATATGTAATTACTCCTTCACATCTCTGAAAGTTAATCCTGAATGCTTTTCAAATCAAATTTGTGTTACTCTTCACGTCAGTGAAAGTTACAATAAGTGGCTGAGTAAAATTAGTAATTGTTAAATTGATCGAAGTGAATCTAGCGACAGTCTAGTGGTACAATAATAAGCCTTGCTGTCTGTCACACGCACGGCCCAAACTATTCATTCCTCAAATGACTTTTTTTATTTTTGCTACGGCTTGGACGTCCGCCAATTTTGCGTTAACTGATTGATTTTACGAAGACGTATCACCAATATAATTATTTCACTTGGTAATTTATTACTACACCGTGTTTATAACAAACAAACATCACTTCGTGAATACAATAGTTAAATGCTTGCTAATAAAAGCGGTTTACAAAGAACATGTAATTTTACATTTCAAAGTCCATAGGTGCCTAGTTAGTTATTTATAGATATCGTTACTAACAACGCTATCAAGTTTTCAACTCTACTTTACTGTAAGTCTAGACTAGTTTGCAGCTCATGTTGGACCTCGCCTAGAAGTAAAGTGGGTTAGCTTAATAGTCTACCTACACCTATTCCATTATTCATTTATACACCGTGGATTTATTAGTATTCAACGTCAAAGCAACGACTTAAGTGATTTTTCGGAATATTCTACATTGATCTTCTATAGCCATTTCAAGATTATTGGCCTCTTTATATATTTTGGTGTGAGGCTCAGAAAACAGGATAAAGAATTATAAAATATTTTCGATATAATTTCGAGCAAAAATTTTTCATGAAAAAAAAAACTCAATTTTTAAATGTATTATTGTTGGCTGCCGAACGAGCTTCACGTAGGTACCTACTTCTGAAATACGTGTTAGAAAGAAAATATTTGTTATAAAAATTAATTTTGATATCTATATATAAAATACAAATAAAATGTATAAAAAATAATGAATAAGAAATAAAGAACTAGCTACAAAATAAAATAACTGTTCATATTTATTCTTTATAATATTATATGTATTATATAATATATACTTATATTATGTGAGTATTTAACGTGCTTGGTCATGTGTGTACAAAATAAATATTTAAAAAGAATTTCAAGCTGTAAGTTTGCAACGAAAATACTGAAAATATTTTCCTCTATGTCAACATACGAGTACTGCGCCAGCAGATATGTTAATATTGTTGAATTCAATTGACTATTCGTATGACGTTGTTCGACGAATTGGTCACCACAGCCATACAATATTTATACATTTAAAATTTTCTTTTGCCATATAGGTAATTGTGTTAAATGCGGCTAATAGCGTGGTGTAAAGAGCCTACGGGGCTTCGGCTAGACGAGCAAAGAATCATCCAATAAAGGGAGTAAACATGCACTACTTTCGCTGCACATGTAGCTTATGAAAACAAGTAGGTACGCGATCTTAGTTCGTATTCTCAATCATTATGCAACTATTATAAGCGTTTGTATATTAAAAAAGGACATCGTAAAAAACCAAGTCATAGTTTTTTTAACTTACAATTTGGTAATAAAAGTCTTTCTTAATTTCAATAATTTCCGGAATATAAAATACCTATTTGTGAATATTTCAGATTTATAAAATCAGATTATAAATTTTACAGATTTCATGAATAAATAATATGAAAGTGATGCAAATCATCATTTTCATATTATTTTAATACTTTACTTATGAAAGACGCACTAAAAGATGTCCTAAATAGCGGTTATCCGTAGCAAAATAGATTGATAGATATATATATGTTTTTTTCCTCTAATCGCATGAAGCCATATTAATAAAGGCTTTCAAGGCCTTTAAGAAGTCCTTTACAGAACTATTTGAGTGCTATTTCAGCTGAAAAATGAAAAGAAATTTTTAACAAGAGTTGTGTTTTTAAAAATAGAAAAAAATAACAAGAAGGGATAATTTTCTCAATTATTTTATACTCAATATTTCTTATGGTGGAGTCAAATAGTAGTTCTATATAAGAATGTCGAATCTTATTAGGCTTTTTAGAAAGTTGCATACGACTGGTACCTACTGGATAGATGAATATTATTCATATTACTACCTACTGGATCGATGAATATTATTCATATTACTACCTACTGGATAGATGAATATTATTCATATTACTATTATCCATCATATCATTATATTATCATTATATTATCCAGTAGGTACCAGTCCTATAGAGGCTTTTTTTTAGTAATTTTCCAGTATAACAGGTCAGAAGCAGACCGTATCCAGCTGACTATATAAAAAGGGCCGCGGGCCTTTATATCGTCAGTCCATGCCGTAGATATATAAAATCTATACTATTCTGAAAGTTCTCAGTGTACAAGTGAGTTGAACAAATCTAAGTTTGAAAAGGAGGCCAACTGATATATCGAACATTTGAGCAACTTTGTAACGCTTGAAAGCTATAGAGATAAAATTGAATCAATTGAAATTGATAAAAAGAAGCTATTAGCCATCTACTGTAAATAATGAGATAGCGACAGCTTCGCAATAGGTGTCTAATAATGTACAAAACGTAAGCCTTAAATACCTAGGTTCTATCTGCAGTGGTTGACTTGGTACTGCTCCCTGCTGGGTTGCGTTGTTGTTCTGCGACCGGCTCGGCTCGCGCTGGCCGCTGAATCGGTATGAAAGCCGTCCTGACCTCGCTCAACTATATTATTAGAATATTGCTGCCATGCAACTATCTATCCTTGACTATTTGAACTGCGAAAATATGTATAGAAGAGTTTTACATTTCAAATCTAAGCCTTATCAATTAGATTAATTAAAAGCAAGAGGTTTTATGATAAACAAAACTATTTAGGTTGTTGATTTATGATTTATTTATGGTTTTTTAAATGCAAAGTAATCACAGCACAAATTAAGGATAAGCACAAAGAGCACACATGCTGTTTAAGGTGGTTTTCTGTAAGAAATGTTCTGTATGACTGTGAAAGGTGTACGTTGCCACAACTAAATCTTCCATAAAGACTGCATTCAGAAGGTTTGTGCCTGGTTGAACTTTCATGCAGAAATATATTTTTCTGATTATTTACTCCCGGTTTGTCCCATTCCGTATGCCAACTTCGTCCCACATTTTCTTTGTATAGATTTTAATATAGCATTTTTAATAACCTAAATCTATTATGGTTGGTTTTATATCATGGAAAATTCTTTATTATGGAAGATTTTCCGAAAATTTTGGCGATTTCGCATCGGCGTGGCTTAATAATGAATATTAAAACGTAAAATGGTATTTTTTTTAGGATTTTTAAAATAAAGAACGAATATATCAGTAGCAGCAAGTAGGTAACACCAGATTAAACGGAACTTTTTCAGGAAACCTCATTTTGATTTCTTATCACTATTTTCCCGCTTACGGTAACCCTCGACGTGTAGATGATATTATATATATATATCAAAAAATCGTGCATGTGTCTATAATAGCAATATTGCAGGCCTATATAACATTAGGAGATTGCTTAGAGAAAATAAATAATTTTATATATTAATAAAGAAATTAAATTCAACGATAAGTTACAAAAAGGTTACAGTTTTCTTAAGGTTAACTAGTATATAAACACCTGATTAAAGTTGATAACAAAATCTGCTAACAAACAAAAACAAAAAAAAATAACAAAATAAATATGAATGCTGACAGAAATGTTTTAATTTTAAATTCAACGTGTTTTAAAGTCCAAACGCAATAAAATGTCTAACAAACAAAACAAGTAAATGAAAATATTATTTATCTTTATTTCTGTTAACTGTACCTACTATAAACTTTTTAAGTTTTTAGGAAGTAACGGGAATACTGTTCTGGCATGAAGGGGGAAATTTTCGTAATGTGGGATAAAAAAATAACGGTACGAACGAAGCAAGTCGGAATGATTTACCGACTTACCACTAACTTTAAAAAAATAAATGAGGATTGTCACTAAAACTTGTTTTTGCGTAATGAAGAATTGTTTTATTATTTTATTGTACTCAAGTTTAATAAATTTAACAGATTTAATAATAATTTTAAATATTTTACTTAAATGTGTAGACAAATACAACAGAATACAAAATCTGACGAAACAAAAATCTATCAAAATGGTAATAACTCAAAAATATGGATGATTTCCTCCAATTTTTCTTAATTTAAGTAGAGAGTGTAGGTAGTAGCGGTGAAGAGTTTAATTAAACTCTTCAATGACACTGTGACTGTGATAAATAAATATTGACACTTTTCGTTTTAACATTAAATTGATTAACTCTAATCAACTAAATAACATTTGAGGAAGTAAAGAAGTTTATGTTGCAAATACGTGTACGGGGCCACGAGGCTTATCATCGCGGGATACTGATAAAGAAGTCTCCTCCACTCGACTTTAGCAATAAACGCGTGTCACATTGAAAAACACCACGCTTCAAGGCATCGGCACGGCCGACTAGCTTGCGAGTTGTGCTCGATATAAATCCGGCACCAACAAAGAATCAGAAACAATTTCACGCAGATAAATACTCCCCCACAATACAAACAAATAGCTACGTAAAACTAAAATAGCCGTTATAAGCAGAGATGTGAATAACTGACACACATTCGAGAGGGACTTCTCGAAGATTAATTTTATTGAACTCGCGACGTTCGGCTCTAACCTAAGAAGAGCTAGCACGTGTTGTGTCCATTTCATGTTTCGAAGGTGTTTAATCTATGAATGATGAACACGCGGCATCACAGAACAATGTGTACTGACCGGTAATAAACAATATTTACGATTAAAATCATTAACAGAGACGCATTCGCACGATACAATTCGGCAGTCGTGGTCGCGTGCCGGCTCTATTCATGTGTTGGAATCGGTCCGCGGGCGCTGCCAGCTGCCACACTATAACTATTTTTATGTGGACCATTACAATCATTTACACACGCAAGCCATCGCCGGTGACGTTTACTTGTGTTTTTATATATGTATCGGGTTCCTGCTCTTTTTCTCAAATACCGCCAGAAAGAGCATCGCAGGTATTACCCACTATACTTTTTCATGTACGTGATTCGCATTCGAGTGTTTTGCCTGTCAATGTTTTGTACTTACAAGTGGGTGTCGCTCGTGACTTGTCTTAAATGCGGATCATGTGATTTGGCACCAACATTTGCCCCAATGGTGCGTCAACATAAACCAGTTATTTCTGACTCGGTGTTGCATCTTGGCAACACCGAGTTTGTTTTTCTCCTGTAAGGTTCAGGTCTATGATGGTACCACGAGCAGTTAGGTTTAGTTCAGGATGCAAAAGCGAGGAAACAACCCACATCAGTCTTGATAACATTACAATGTAAATTAGTATCTAATGGTTACAAACACGCATCTGTAACGTAAGTCACATGCAATTACCACTAGTGGCGTAACTAAACTGTCTGCGGTCTGTGGCAAATCCATCAGATGGGGCCCTTAAAGCTTGACATAATAGTAAAGTAGGTTTGATAAAATTGATAAAATGAAAACTATATCGGAAGAAGAACAATGTCGCAAAAAACCTGCAAAACACCAAATTTTCATAATAATGAAATTATTATCTATGCGTTTATATACTTAACTTAAATTTAATAAACAAATAATTTAATATCAATTCGAGGAAGTATGAAACATGAAACTATTTATGAATTTTTAAATTGAAACTGAAATTCAAAGTGTTCCAGGTTGATTATATATTTTATAAAGTTACGCGGACGATGTCGCGGACACAAGCTAGTAATAATTATTCTTAAGATCGTATATCTAAGATCGTTCTAAATATTCAACTTGCTGTTGATTCATTGCTGCTATTCAACTTGATCATCGTAAAGTCATTCAAAGGGTATCAAAGGTATCAAGGTATCAAAGGGTGTCCTCATGAATGAACCAGGTCAGGTTTCGTAAAGTGTTACGTATATTTGTCGCCAGTCAGATCTCTGAACCTGTCGATAAACACAGCATTGGTCTAGACAACAATAGTCCGGGTCGCGACAATAGAACGGTCACGTATAATGATATTTCGAGAAAGGGAATAGATATACTTGTTTACGGGACCCCATAGTCTTAACAAAGCCATTATTGCCTAAGAGTCATTTGTAAATGGCTTCTCGGTCACCATCAGCTACCACCATTACGGTCTTGTATAGAGATACCTATTTCTAGAAAGGGAATAGATATACTTGTATACGAGACCATGGGGTTAACAAAGCTATTATTATTATCTAACAGTCATTTGTAAATGGCTTCTCACACACCATCAGCAAGATGACGTAATAGACAACTGGTAATAGTGTGACAAAGATTTTGTAACTGCATCAAAACGTCTTTGTAACTGCATCAGTAATAATGGCGCAGACAGAGAAGCTTCGGTTTCCCCAAATAGATCAATCTAAATCGGTTTACTACTCAGTCGTCAAAGGTAACGGATCAACAAACATACGATTTGCACTTACAAGATTTTAGTATTCTATAGATATTAACTATAGAACAATTTAGATATACAGAATTCTCCAAAAAAGGGTAGATACTACAACGACGTTAGTGTTGATAAGGATTTTAAAGGTATTTATTTATTGAGACATTATTCGTTATCATTATTATGATACAATATAAAAAAGTGATCGGTGACATGGTTTCATAAATAAAGGAGTTATCAAATTGTTGTCTTTATGGTATTGTTCGGTTTGATATCAGTTCATGTTTTATTTTCGTTTCGTTTACTGTTACTGTTACTATTACTTTTAATGTTGCTATTACAATGTTTGAGTCTTCAGTATATTTAATTTCGCTCAAATTTGTCTGACACTGAACCTTTACACCATAATGTGACAAACAATGCAACCTTCACATAGCCATGTATTTTACATCGATTTTAAAAAAACATTACATCTATATTTTCTATTTTTAATTAAGTTCACATAAAACAATTGACGTATGATCTGATTTTAACAGTATTCTGGTAAATAATTAAAAATTAATTAAAAATATCTGATAACAAAAATTTTTAATAGCAAAAGTATTAAAAAAATGTAAGGAAATATATCAGTGTATCTTTATTTATCATGGAAAAATTAGAGAAATATACTTCTTTATGTAAGAACGAACTAGCTGGTGCTCGCGACTTCGTCCGCGTGGAATAGTTATTTTGGCAATCATTTGGGTATCTCGAACGGTTTTCGCAGCGCACGCAACGGAAGCCCTCAAAGATGAATATTTTTCCCCGTTTTTTTTCCACATTTTCGACTGTTTCTTCGCTTCTATTAGCCTAAAGCCTTCCTCGATAAATGATCTATCCAACACAAAAAGATTTTTTTAATTCGAACCAGTAGTTCCTGAGATTATCGCATTCAATTCAAACAAACAAACTCTTCAGCTTTATAATATTAGTATAGATTTAAAGGGTCAGCTTAGTAACTGATGCAATGGTGCTTTGTTGATTTCGTAGGGCTTTAGCTTGGTCTTGGGGTCACTGACCCGCGGCAATTGCAGCCAAACGGTGACATCGTCATCATATTACCTACTCTAATCGCACCTGATCGACAAACATTATACTTAAGTGTTTGTTACAAATAGAAACTGTTACGTTGCCAAAGTACATATTAATTTTGTACCATTTAACTATTATATTGAGATACTAATACTAACACACTAGGTGTAAGTGTAACACTGCACGACGTACGTGTCATGTTAATAATTTGTTTCAATTTTGTCAAATGTTCTCTGTCTGATCATTATGAACATTGTCCTTAGAAAATGACAATGTTAAAAAGTAAAATTACATTATTAAAACAACTTAAGTCAATAAAGAAACCATAGTTTGTGTTTCCTATGGTCTATAGACGTGAACAGAGAGCACGAAGCTCAGCCTTTCTAGTGTTATTATATCCTTATTGCCTCACTTGGCGTTAAGTCGAGCATGGCTGATTGGTCTTCAAACATCTCTCAGTGCTCAATGGCTCAATGCTCAACTAACATTGTAGGAACAGTAGTTTGTGTGCATTTCAATACACAACCAAGGCGCGCTCATTTCCGTAGAGCGGCCTCTCTAGTACCGTTTAATAGATGAGGGTTAGTGCCGAGTCGCAGCTCCCATTATAGTGCCCCACAGGTCTTGTAATTGATTAGGTCTCACTTGTCACAAACAGATAACGATCCTTGACTTGATTTGTGCTAATACCTACATATCCAACTGATTTATTAAGACTAACATTGGGATCATAAGCTCTAACGAGATGATTATGTACCTATTATTATAGATGGTAAGATAGCAATGGGAAGAAGCCTGTCTAGCGGCAGTGACCACCACCTTATAGAATACCCTCTTAAAATAGTAGCATGTGTGCCAGAGACCATGTCCCTATGCTACTATGGTCGGCAGCTTACTTGCATTATTTGTTGCGTTACTTGTGTTATATGCGACATTTACATCGACCACTAAGTGAACCTTCAGCCTGTTCAAACAAACCGAAAATCATGAATGAAAAAGATACACAAATTCAATTGAAACCAGATATTTTCTTTTTATAAGTAGAATAAGTAATCTTTTATTGATGCAATATAGTAGTCAGCATTGACAAAGTAAGTAGGTAATTGCAATAGACGAAACGCTTATTAATTAGTACCAACAGAGGCGTTTAATTTGAATCTTATAAGATTTGCTTAATATTGAACATTAAGTCAATCTTGTTTGATGAACTTTCTTGATTGCGTTAATTATTTGAATGTCATCATTTATTGATATTAACCAATATAGTCTTCATTTTACGAACCTGTAATATTATTAGTTAATTATATATATATTTATAGCAAAGTAGTATACATTGATTTCAGGCCTATCGCTAAACGGTTTGCCTTGAGCTCATATGGAATAGTGATGGAGATGGTGATGTGATTTTAGTTCTCATTAGAATTTTGTGACCAAAGGCTTTTTTTTTCTGAATGAAAGGTACCCTAATGTCCTTTTCTGTAGTTAGTATAATACATCTATACTAATATTATAAAGCTGAAGAGTTTGTGTGTTTGTTTATTTGTTTGTTTGTTTGTTTGTTTGTTTGTTTGTTTGAACGCGTTAATCTCAGGAACTACTGGTTCGAATTGAAAAATTCTTTTTATGTTGGATAGATCATGTATCGAGGAAGGCTTTAGGCTATATAACATCACGTTGCAACCAATAGGAGCGAAGAAACAGTCGAAAATGTAGAAAAACGGGGAAAATTATTCATCTTTGAGGGCTTCCGTTGCGTGCGCTGCGAAAACCGTTCGAGATACCCAAATGATTCCCAAAATAACTATTCCACGCGGACGAAGTCGCGAGCTCAGCTAGTTACATATAAGATACCTAATGTGTAATGTATACTTATGCTTATACAAACGTTTATTGGTTTGTAAGAAGCGTCCGTATTCCGCAGCGCTTCTGGTCTGAATTATAATCATGGTATATTTTGAATTTGTTGAGTTTATGTGTTGTAAGAATTGTGCACTTGTGCACCACTAAATAGCTTAGTGGTTTTCATTCGTACTTCATTGCACCAAGAACTATATGGTGACATCTAAATTGCTAAAGTTTAGTAGGAATCCGAATAACTACAGAGCCATCGTACCTACTCGTACGCGAATGGGTGGAGTAAAGTTCAAGGCACGTAACTAGCGTCACTCACTTCACTTATTAATAATAATGATGTGTGTGTGTATGTAATGCATGCACATCAAACACACTACTCGACCAAGTGATAACACAAGATAACCCAACTCCTAATATATCATTTGCCGTGGAAATCTCTTGACTATTCCGCATAACATAGAGTCTTTTTATTGCGTTTTATCTTTGTTTACAATCTTTTCCCGTCACTCTTCCACGTTGAAGGAATTTTTTTTAAACGCAATGATAACGTTTTGATATAAGTAATTACTGGATCGATAACGCCAACATATTCATACATTACACTATTATGTTCGTGAGCTATCATATATATAGTAGTATACTACTAGCTACTGCCCGCGACTTCGCTCGCGTAACTTTATAAATTATAATACTAAAACCTTCCTCGAAAACCACTCTAACTAACGCGCCTTTTTTTTTTGTTTTGATTGACGTCAAATGTTATAAGTTATTTATGGGTGGGTACAGAGTGGTTTGTATGGGAAAAGAAAATTGTTGTGTTTACTTTTTCCTTCGTATTTTTTTACGTTTTTTCTCTCCATAAGAACCTTCCTCAGACTTCATCAAACACAACAAAAAAGAAATCAGCCAAATCGGTCCCAGCCTTTCTCGAGTTTTGAGCTTAGTAACACATTTAGTGATTCATTTTTATTTATATATACATAGATAGATTAGATACATACTATATTAAATAAAAATATCACTGGTCTTACAAAAATATGCTATCTACATCTACAATAGGTATCTATCTATTTATGTACTAACTGTGCCCGCAACTTCGTGCACATGGTTTAGTTACGCTGGTATTTTTGTATTTGGTATAACTTTTTCGTTCGTAAACCAACGAAATAGTATATCTCTGCGTGCTCAAATGACTGCAAAACGAGATCAAAATTCATTCCCACATTCTTCAGAAAAAGCACTCACTTAATTTACATTCAGTTGAACGTAATCATGTTATTAACTAATGCAATATTGTACGCTTGGCAACAAATATTATGGTCAAGGAAAAAGTGCAGCAATCGCTTGCAGGTTTATCATAGCGCACACATGTAATACGCGTGTAGTTTTACTGGTTAGGGCTAGGCTGGGGTTATAATGCAATCATTTTACATTATATTTAGCTGCTGACTAGATTCAAAGTGAACTTTTGAGGCAGATCATGTTTTTAGCAATGAATATTAATTAACCGTTTATTAACGTCATCTTCATCTGTGACTGTAGATAACTCAGTAATAAATAATATGATAAATGTAAGTATTTTGTTTATTAATTTGAGGTTTTTTTTTATAAGTAATATGATTTTGTCTAATAAATTCACAGTTTTTTATTTCATTCAATAAATTCACCTATAGACTGAGGACAATTGTTGACTTTGGGGTACTATTTGCCCAAATTTTTAATTTAAATTGGAAAATGAGACCCTAATTTTGGCTTGACCATTTAACGCCATAAATGCGTCAATGTTCGGCATATTTTTTTTATAATATAAAATAAAAGAACTGCAGTAGTTAGTAGGTAAATGTACTAAAAATATTTGAAATCCATTGCAAATTGGACTCATACTTCGATTCAATATTGTTAAAAAATTTAACATCCATTGTAGGTACGTATCCATTGTACAGTCATTTATGATATAGGAATTATTTTTTATAATAGTAGATAAATGTACTAAAAATATTTGAAATCCATTGCAAATTAAACTCATACTTCGATTCAATATTGTTATAAAATTTAACATCCATTGTAGGTATGTACGTATCCATTGTACAGTCATTTATGATATAGGAATTATTTTTTTAGGTCAAGATCGATATACAGGCTACGTTAGATATACGTTCCACTTGGCTACCGTCGCCTAAAACGACGCTACAATCATTTGGGCAACCAGTCTTGTGGGCAGTAACTAAGACCACCGCTAAACACCACGTGTGCTGTTAAGTCGTATTTAAATAGAAGAATAATATTATTTGGATATAAGATGAAATATTATCTTATAGTTACTTGGAGAGAACCAAGTCAACTGTCAACATTGTCCCCAATGACATTGACATCATTACTTCTAAGTTACCATAAGTAACTAATTATTGTTTAACTTGTAATTATCAACAATGTAGCCATATGTAACAGATGTAGGTACTACATTGCGTTACTGTAACTTACTATTAGTTACTAAATTAGTTTTCGAAATATAAATATTGTAGTTTTGGTACGGTCGGTTGAGTCGGGACAAAAATTGGGCAAACTCCGAGTAGGTACAGTATGATGGTACTTGTGATAGCTTACAATTATAGTTCTGTCACATTATCCGAAGGTTAAGTTTCATAAAAATCGTTATAAAACTAAATATAACTTTATAACGCTCATTTTCATTCATATTTTGCATTTTTTACAATGGTTGCATCGGAATATTATTCATAATTTACAATAAAAGGAGTAGATCACAATATAGCTAACTACGAGTAGGACAATCGACAATGTCACCATCACACTTCGAACCACAGCGAAGCGTGGCCTGGTTTAGTAGTATTTGTTTGTATGAGCGTAATAACGCCATAACATCCATCACGTCCAGTAACAATTAGTAGGTACGCTAATACTGTAGAATTAGTATAAACATAATTATATATAAATAATTAGTCGTATAGAGGTTGCCTAACGAGTCTTTACCTGTTCTCAGTATACCCATTATTGAATGAAAACTGCTTTTTTCAATATATATTTCATTTTAAGTGCAACGGCTTTTAAAAGTAAAAATCACCGAATGAAAATTCGGAGAATATCGTAGCTCTCTGATGTAGTTTATGACGGGCTTTCAAATTTTAATTTTCAAAACATATTTTCTGTTAATCCTCTCACCCTCTGAGCAAGTTCGCTATTTGCTTTATGTAGATAGTTAGCGGTTATATTGTGAACTGGATGCACAAAAAATACTCGTTGTTTTCGAACACAATACCTCGTAATTTTGTTAGTAAAAAATTTGTTATTTTAAAAGCATGCATACAAAATGTATAATTTCGAATTTAAAATAATTTTGTCTAGTGGCTGCAATGAGTTTCAAATATAGGTACACTCTGTAAACTTTACTTACTAAATGAACTAATCCAGTAAGAATTGCTAGCGTTATAATAGTTCGCTTTGCGTTCCCCTTACCCTTTCAATCTAACTCCTACAATTGTCTTATCCTGAGTGAGATAATTTTATACGCAGTAGCTGCCGACTAATACACCATAAAAATAGATAGACTTTATGTTATTTCTCTTAATAAATAACGTTGTTCAATTTTCATAATTGTACTGCGTAAAACGACATACTTAAATCAAATCAAAATAAAATCATATACCTACTTACCGTGTATAAATTTTATACAACTTTCAGTATCTTTTCGTTTTCAGTATCTTGACGTAAATGTGTACGACCGATTTATAACAAATGACTGAGTTAGATAAGATACATTTTATATCGTAGAGACAAAAAATGAGTACAAATATGTGATTTTTGAGACGAATACTTGAAAACATTGATATTGATTATTTTCTTTTAACCCGAATTCAAAGTTGTCCATTGCGGATAACCTACTAGTAGTAGACAATTATATACTATACATTTACTTCTATACCATACTCATAGAAGTAACTATAATTTCCGTTTATTTAGTTCTTTACAGAACGTTTCTCTCTCGTTTCAAGGATTAATACATAAATCCTGAATGACGATGACACACACGAATTATTAACAACTGTAACAATATGAATTTAAGCTTAAAACAGGAGGTTTGTAGAATTGTTGAAGAAAAAATTCCGCATCGTCCGATCAGTCGAACGAAGCAGTTGGACCACGTCACGCGGTCTCAGGGAACGATTTGTGCAAAGCAACTCGGCTCAAAATTTTCCATTTTATTTTGCCTTTAAAAACCTAGGACCGACATTTGCTCAACCTACTCAATGCCGATTTGGTTGTCAGGTCAGAACAACAAAATTAGTTGCACCAATCCAATTAGCTATTATGATAATAATTTGTTTTCTAAAATGTGGTCGACTTAAATTTACCCTTTAGTCTTAAATTTTGCATAATTTAAATAGTCTTTTCGGAACCATTTATTATTTGTGATTATATGTTAAAGAAGTTTCACTTCAAAAAGTTCGATCGCATTTGAATTTATCGTCATAATAATGGGCTTTTAAATTTTAATTTGCAAGTAAATAAATAACTTATAATCATATCTATCTACTTCAGACCACGACGCTCCCTTTTTTATCAGCTGTAGTAGGCGTGTGTACAATTAGCGGAATAAATCAGTAGGCATATCTGGTTGTAGTTGATGGTAGACGATAATAAATTAACTTCTAGGCTAATTAATAAAATTAATATTTTATTATACTTACCTAAAAACGATCCCGACGATGTCCGCTTTCAAACGGGTCGGTCCATCCGTTTGGGAGAATCCATCCATAGAAAGTCATCCACACAGAACCCACACACACACACACAGGCCCGCGCACACACTTCAAACATCAACGTCACACAACCCGGAGCGTCCGACTTCGGGGTAATATTAATATTTAATATTTAATTTTAATAGTAAACTATTAAATATTTAACTCGGCACTGCTTTAAAAATGCAATTAATTAGATAGAGGACAATTTAGTCAAAATTACGTTTGGTCTAGTGGCTAGTAACCGTAGCTGTTAACCAAACGGTCGCGGGTTCGAATCCCGCTAGGGGCAAATGTTTATGTGTTAACATTTTGCCTTTGTACCTGAGTCATGGATGTTTTGTATTTATAATAATAATATGTATGTTTATCTATGTAGTTTATTAACTATCTGGTATCCATAATACAAGAATTAGTTGCTTAGTGTAGAAATAGATGGTGCTGTGTGGAATGTGTGAAGATATTTATATGGAAATAGGTATGTAGCCTATGTAGCTAATGCAGCCACGCATTAAGTACTTAATTATTACGATTTCTTTACCAAAAGTAAGACCTTTTGCGTGCTTTCGCTAGAATTCTCCAAATAATACGCCGGGAATTTTTTAAAAGATCTAAGCGTTACATACAGAGAGACAGACGGCAGGAAGCGACTTTATTTTATACTAAGTAAGTACCTATGTGAAGACAAAATCAACGGCTTCAACTTATATAGCCTTCGAGGTCGTCGACATGTGGCCTGTCGCGTCCTATGAAACCTTCCCTGTTTTAAATGTGCTTCAGTGATTAGTTTGATTGGAATGAAACCTTAGTGACCATATTTTTTTTATAGTTGATAATTAATTATCATGGATGGGTACCCGGAACGCTGCGTAGTTTTAACCTACCGGCTAAAATGACTTTCTAGCGCGCCTCAGTGAAAACCTGGGACTAGGTTTGCGTGGAATACGTAGTAAATTACGTTAGTAAATAAATATGACTGACAGGTTCATAAGCTTTCAAATAATAGTTGAAATAATTATTTATTTTCAAGGCATAGTTTTCTTTCTTCTGTGGGACTGGCCTATATTTTATTTACTGGCATTTTTTGTATAAGTACAATACAATTCTTTTTTCAGATTTTGCAAAACAATTGAAGCAGTAAGTGACAATAATTTTATTATTTATCTATATTTCATAAATTAAATAATTTAAAATTAAGGTAATTATGCGTACCTATTTTCTCCAAGGGCTATGAAATTAATAGCTCTAATGAAAATAGCTCTAATGAAAATATAACAAAAAGTGGATTTGTGTAATTGGAACTCTAGGTACATATTAATAATTACTAAAATGAAAACCCTATTATATAGTTATGTAGTCTCAAAATAACTTATCTTGCAAAAACAAATTTAACTAGATAGACTTGTGTTAGCTGACTGAGGGATATTTTTTCACCCGGGGTTGTTATGAATATAACTCCGCGATTATTCTAATTTTATTTATAATAGGTAACTGGTTAGTGCACGCGACTTGTCTGTGTGAAAAAATTTAAAAAACAACATCTGAGAAAATAAACGAGCCTGTGATATTTATCTCTGTGAAGATCGAGAATCTAACATTATTTCAGGATAAGGTACCCAAACTGCCTGTGTGCCAAATTTCATCCAAATCCGTTCAACTGTTTCAACGTTCCACCAAATTGAGGAACAACCATCCAAATAGGTAATAGTACGAGTACATGTCTCACTCTTTAGATCTTGACGAAAGCCGCGTTTTTAAATACCTACAGAATTATTATTGACAAACTAGCAGCGCGCGAGCAAACAAAATCGAACACTATTGCTACATGCAAAGGTCGTTAATATGTAAAGTTGGTATCCTTAGGTAAGTAGGTATAGTTTATAAAATTAATTTTCTTCCCATTTCCAATGATGAAAGTATAGGGGCTGACGCACGTTTTCTATGCATGAAATCTGCGTAGTCTAGTTACTGGTCGAGTCGTTTATTAAATATCAAGTAATAAAGTTGTATTAGTGGTGTCAGAAACTAAGTAACTAATAGCATAGATGCAAGATAAAAAATATTATATTAATATCTTGTCTTATAACTTTCGATATAGAAATTCGGTCGGTCTACTTAGGCATGAAAATTACCTTTTGGCTTATCGAGTAGTCTTATTTAATAAAATAAGGTATGCGTGTAAAATAACCGAAATAATGTAGTATAAAAAATAATAAAAGATCGAACGCGCGCGTGATACAGACGCCGCGCGGTTTGATTTGATTGAAGGCCCCAGGTTATAGTGCGGAGAGAAACAGTGAACTTTCGCACTTATAATATTAATTGTTAGGATTAGAATAATAAAGTCGTTATCCTCATATATCTGTCTGCAATCTGTATCAATACAATCTATATTACTTAATGTGTCTATTGTAATTAAATACGTATTATAAGTATAACATCTGAGCTGATATAGTCACGGTCCCCATTTGCAGAAATCACTAAGGAGAAATCCCTGGAAGGAGAAGACGTTTACAAATCGAAATTTGTAAAAGAGCACAGAAAGTTGACATTACGTAATAGCGTACGCTGGGTTAACTTTCATTACCTTGAACATTTAAAGTTAACTTTACACAATGCAACTGTACAAACTCGCGCAAAACAAAAATGTGCGCGCTGTTAAATTTCTCTTTGCTAGGGAAATTTGAACGAACTAAATTTGAATTGGCTAAAGAGCACAATTTAAGTCTTAAGTTATACTGAAACTGCGATTTAATCAATCGTAAGTAGGTATCTAGCCAAGGGAAGAGCGTCAGTTAAATATAAACCTGTATAACGTAAGCAAACAAAAAGTCTAAGCAACTGGACAAAAAACGCAGAAAGTTCTCTCAGTAATAATACCACAACTATTTACTTACAACAGCTACGACGTATCTGGCTCGTTATTGTGTTGAAGGTCGCTCTATATTTTGGTTGCAGTAGTAACGTAACATAACGTTGTAATGATAATACGTAGCTATTTCGCGCATACCACTCGTCGGTCAGCAAACGTGAAGGACGGTGTGAAAGGAAAAATTCAACTTAAAGTCGCCGAGTGTTTTCCCACTATATTAAAAGTACTTATGTTTCTGTGATGTCACACTGCCTTTGGACCATCAGCGCGCACGTTATGTAAATTATGTCACACTTGCTGTATAATGAAGCAGTAAACAAAGTGAAAGCCAACGCCATCTATCTTTAAAAACGATGCGCGACCTTCAATCAGCACTATCACGTGCCTGTACTGCGACTGTTTTACCGACTCCAACGGCTACCACCAATCAGAGCCCGTTCCGTTGCATTGATACCTTGTCCTCGACCAATCGCAGTAAATCATACTTTGACCATCGTGCGCACATGTGACCGGCTTGCACATTTTCGATAAGTTTTATTAATAATATTTTCAGTCTATGGTTTATTTAATTTAGACCGTAGCTGTATTGTTAACACTATCATTTAGTGGTGATAACTGTTTCAGATATCTGTTTAGCGACTATGAGCCGTTACGGTAAGTTCTCTAAATATGCGTGTGTTAATAAATTTTATTTATCGCTTTTTTAGTGATAAAAGCGCCATCTAGTCGAAACGGACCAAAGCTTTAGTAGTTAAGAATGTAGCAGCGGAAAAGTTACTTCTTTCGCTGTTCGTCACTGCTCTGTTCTCTGTTCGATCAGTTTAATGGCCTAGAGGACAGAGGGCGCAACAGGGATGTTAAACTTTTTGTTTAAACGACCTTAGCACCTATATATACGAGTACCTTTTTATACAATACTAACTGGTGCCCGCGACTTCGTCCGCGTTCTGGATGAAAGGTTCTTTCTGGTGTCCCAGACAACGTGTATGCAAAATTTCATGGTGAGCGGTTTAGTAGTTTTTGCGTGAATGCGTAACAAACTCACATTCACATTTATAACATTAGTAAGGATTACTAGGTATGTATGGATATGTAGAGAGGTCAAACTTGAACTTGACGTCGAATTTAAAATAGGTTCATCCCTTCATACGTAGCGTAGCGTGCGCTACGCTTTTCACGTAACGCAAACGCAGGTAGGTATCACATTAAATACAATACAACTGAATTTAATAAAATAATTGTCTTTAAAAACTTAATAAAGGCCACATTTTACTAAAAATACTTTACGTTCACGAATATCGAATGTCAAATTAGCTTACTTACCTCGTCTTCATAGCTTCACTTATTAAGCTTTTCAAAAGCGCATTATTCCTATCTAATAGCATATTTAAATCTTCAATATCACTTATTTTTTTAGACATTTTTGCAACACACAGTAGCAAAATGTAATTGTGATAAGAAAAGAGATACTTATTTTTAATGGTAGGTATGTGCGCAAAGCAACGATTTAACGAAACAAAATGGTGGGTCTTACTGTTTTTTTTTAATCATGACAGGTGTTTTTAGCGGCCAGCATTAAAAAATAATATTCTCATTTTTTTTCTTTTAGTTAAATTTATATTAAATTAAATATTTATTTTAAAACTATTTTGTTAATTACATTATTAAGAAAAATATAGGAAAATGCAATTTTTATTCAAAATATAATACAAAATAGTGTTAGGCTGCCTGGCCATTCACTTTCTTTGCCTTTAAAAATGTGAACGCGTTCTAAGCATGATCCATAGAGAATAGACAGAGGTAAGGAAGGAGGCCCAACTCTATACACGACAAAGTGTCCGTCGGCCACCATTAAGGGATTCACAAAGGCGAATGACATTGACGATTTGACCTTCACCATATCGGTGAAGGTCAAACCATTAGAATGTTTATATATATCAAACTAATTCCGCACGAAAAACACAAACTTAATCCACACCTCAACGCAGTCACTGAGACACTGTAGCTCCATATATTTAGAGTTCCGAGGCGGCGGAAACAATTCAACAGGCCTGATAAATGTGGTTTTTTGTACTTTTCATTAAAACTACATTAAAAAAAAACAATATTTTGTTTTAAATGATATTGACTTATTATTCGGTGTAGGAATCATTTGCGCGCAATAAACCGTTTTCGCAACAAATTTCAATATAAGTCAAATTCTTCTTATGTTCTAACTTTTATTGTGGGGTTTCTACTACTTTGATGGAATTTATAGACAATACAATTTGTTCTTCACATGTTTAAGTATAACATATATTTTTTTCAAACCAATTGAATTGACAGTTTCTTCTAACATATTTTTTTAAAAATGCAAATTTTTAGGATTGGCGTGGATCCTTAAATAGGAGGTGCTGTAGTAGCATTGGGGTGTGGCTTATTTACGGTGGTTTCATGATAACTACGAAATTATTATACTTAGCCAGGAGTTAGTTTCCTTAATTTTAGATAATCCTCGGGAGCAGTACTTTTTTTCTGGATGAAAGGTACCCTATGTTCTTTCTGGTGTCCCAGACAACGTGTATGCAAAATTTCATGGTGATCGGTTCAGTAGTTTTTGTTTGAAAGAGTTACATACATCCATACATCCAAACAAAAATTCGCATTTATATTATTAGTAGGATTATGTGACCGTTTAAAGCTTGAAAATATAATATATTAAAGATCATAGAGGGGTTATATATTATATTAGTTATAGTTTTCAGCACATTCAGCGGATTCCGGGGGGGATTTTAATGTGTATTCCCGTTGATAGTGCGTAAACGTCATTTCCCCTCCTAAAAAAGGAGATAAATAGTATAGTATAGTTAATCCAGGTAATCATCAACAATACAATACATAAGTTAAAGCCGCATTCAAATCGGTTAAGCCGTTTCTGAGATTAGTGTGCACGAACTCAAGTTCAAGAATTCTAATAACTATTTTTTTGACCTCGTTAACAAGTAGGTACAAGTATACAATTTTTTTTTTTTTGATAAAATATTTTATTTACAGAAACGGCTTGTTCACGATTTCATATTTCATCATACATATATCTTTGTAAATCTAGTGCTAATAATATAAATACATATGGTATAGTATAGGTAGGTACCTACTAATACTTAACAAGTTGTAAAGTGGTTATATATGCAATATTAGTGGTTTGTTGGGTTTTAATTACAGAAACTTATCTTATATATTTAAATAACATCTACGTAATGCTCTTTTGAAATAAACCTACCTACTTACCTTTACTTATAGGTAAGTAGGTAGGTTTATATGAATCCAGCCAAAATTGACGTTATGATCATAACCGCTTTCACCATGACTGGGCGAACTGTTAACTATATTTGGTAGTAGGAGTAGTATGTTTAAAATGTTTGTACGAAAATATTTAGAGCGCCCCTAGCGAAGAGTAAAGAAACTAAAAGTGACAGGGTGTTCCCTCTCTCCACCTTAGTTTGTTTCCTTAGTAAACTTAAGTTTAAATTTAGATTTAAGTTCACTTCACCAACTACAAGTAAAGTGTTGATTAATTACTTTAAGAAATAATTTTATACCTTTGTTGGTGCGCAATTGATACGATAAAAGTCCCAAACATAGAAAATAAAATAAAAAAGAAAATAATAAAAAAATCGCCTTTGTTGATTACACTTTACTTGTAGTTGGTGAAAGAGGCCCTGAAAGTTAAAATTAACTCTAAGTTAAATCCTATTTGTAAATCTCATGCATGATATGTGTTTCTACATTCTAACTTGATGTTCACGAGTTATTCGTGTTAATGTGCTTATTCATATTTATATCGTCCCGCTCCCGGCTTCGGCCAGGTTACAGTTTTTATACATACAAACCTTCCCCGTTTATATGGCCTTACCTTTCTCGACTTCTAACCATTCTAGAGTTTTTCAAGTGTACACAAACCAACTCCATCTCCATTGTTTTTATATAATGGAGGTTGGTTTGAATAACGTTTATAGACCACTGCAACTACAGCTTTGTAACGCCATACATAACACAAAGGGGGAACCATAAAGCCACAGATAACCATCTATGGGGAATACATAACATATAGTTGAATACCGGGTAATATATTGTAGTGTCAGGTATACAGGTTTACATATCACACCTTGTTTGATCTATTGTTAGTTGTCTACGCAATTTTCAATCAAAACGCAAATTCGTCACTCTCAAGGACTAGAATGTATGTAAGAAGTGTCGAGAAAGAGGCTGCTGGTGGTCCGGTTCAGAATGAATAGATAAGATATCGTTGCCTATAAATAAAAGCAAAGATTTAATTGTGTACCTTGTTAGAATAAATGATGTCGAACAAGGAAATATGGGAATGGTCTCTGGCATCACAGCGATCGTGGCAGCCCGAAAGATGGGCTCCACCTCTTTGTGGCGAGGCCAGGTGTTCACTCTTCAGGACGACTGCGGAGGGAAGTTACTAGGGCGACGGCACTAACCGGGTCTTCACCGCCCTCCACAAGCTAATATTGCTCTGCCTAGCGGTTCTTCCCTGCTCCGTCTTCGGGTGCGATGCCCAACTACGGCATTGCGCCGCTCGGCCGTTGCGTTGGCAGAGCGGTGACAGGCTCCAACCAGCAGTGGAAGCTTCGGTTCTTCGTCACGAGAACCGTGGTCTGAGCTCGCTCGGAGCATACTTGTTTGCTTTCGTAGTTCCCCACCGACAACTCGATCAGCCTTGCAAAAATCGGTAACAGAACCGACCACTGCAGGCCTGGAGAAACCCTAGATTGAGCACAAACAGCTTAAAGAGTAATATTATTTCGATGAATAAACAAACATAATCACAAACTCTCACAGTTTTGATATAATGGTGAAACAGATGAAAATTGTATAGGTAGTTTGTATAGTTCTTATTTACTAGAACCAGCAAATTATATTCGCAGCCTATCACATATTCTGTGTAACAATTAGTCTTTAATGTGGGCGTCTAACACCCAATAATTTCTGGAATAAATACAGAAATCACTGCTAATTTTATTACGTCTCTTAATGATTCTTATAAAACAAAAATAATCTTATAACATAAGTGATACAAATATTTCTCATCTAACATTGAATTTATACATAATTTCATGACTTCAAGTAGGTAATGTTGGATTTCCAACATGTGTGACATTACCTACAATGTTGTGATTAGGTAATAAATATGTATATTTAGGGAATATGTCTCGATTGAGATATATATTTATTATCCAAGGGCAAAGTAATAGAAGGTTAAGAAAGTATAAGTTTCATTTCAAGTTCAAGTAAACCATGTTCAAAGGTTTACTTGTAGTTAATTCGCCTTTAATAAGCAAACCTTTCATGCAAATTTTAACAATCAAAATTAACATTGAAATCTCCACCTAAAATCAACGCCAATACACAGTATAGTTAGTATTCATGTTACATAATGCTCTAGGGATGCTCTAATAGGGGATAGCCGAGCCGATTACTACTAAACCACCCAACAGATTTTGATACGGTTTTCACTAATGAAAAGCGGGATAAACGAGGAAGTTTTGTGTATATCACCTAGTCACCTAGACTCGATTAAGATTACCTAACCTTTTTTTATGGAGGGGAAATGACTTTTACGCACTATCCCTCGATTCAAAAAATTCTCCTTTTACTAACTTTTTGAGAAAAATGACCCATTTTTGAATTAGTGTATCTCGGAATCTGTTTGACATATAGAGCTGCGGTTAAATTTAAATTGTAGCAAATTTTATCTTCTTTAAGAGAGTCTTAAAGAATTTCAAAAAGATGACTTTTCCGTAGAATGCACTTATCAGAAGTTATAAGCGAAAAACTGAAAGTAGTCTGAAAATTTCACGCTTTTTCGAGCACCGTGCAGTTAACACAAGTCTTTCGAAACTGCAAACTTGGTTTAACACTACTGGTATATATTCTAACAACATCCCAAAAAATCAAGACAGTGTAATTTATTGCGACCTAAGATGTCTTGAGTGACTGGGTTACGAGTAGAGTCGTAGAGTTACAAGTTCCTCCAAAGTGTTGGTCATAGTTTGTCCAAATATTGGTGTCGCCACACCAACGTTCGGTCTCATCCGCCGCAAAAGATGTTTCACATCAAAATATATTACATACATCACATAGACTAAAAATTAACAGTGTTCATTTGTTTTTAAATAATGATCAGTGTGTGTTTTGTATGTAAAACTGTCATTTTTATTTACAGATTTCCTGAGTCACGGAGCGAGTTTCAACAAAAAATACGGTTAGTATTTTGTATGGATGACTTTAACCTATTCACATGGTAATCGCACAACTTAACTGGGAAAGGAAACATACACGAATCATGTATTCACCCGCATTAATTTTAAATGTATTTGTAAATTGTTTCTTTATTTAAAATTAAAGGCATTAATGCTTCACTTATATTAGTGCTTTATTGTAATATCATATTGTGATCGAGTTATTATGACAATAAATGACTTTTTTCTATTACTTATAAAATCGTTTCTCCTGACTGACTACCAACGCACAGCCAAAAATTAATTTTCGAAAATTTCAGCTTATTTATGTGTGAAAAACATTTTCTAATTATTGTCAATTCTCGTTACTGGTTGTTTTGTACATAATGTTATCTTTATTCTACTTCAAGCATTACATTCGCCGCCCTGAGTCAATTCCACGGCAATCTATATACCTATAGATAGAAGGTTGGATAGGCAAATAAATACAAAAACATTCGCTAAACCTAAGTAGGCTGTAAATTTTTGTATTCCTTAAGAAACATATTTCTAAAATACAAAAATCGAAAAAAGTAGGTAATTGTTGTCATTGTCTGGGAAACAATCGGGAAGAAATTGGAAAGAAAGGATATTTCCAAGGATTATAAAATAAATAGTATAATTTCAGATTGCTAGCGAAATATACTCGTATATCTGTTGAAATATGCTTGATCGAATATCAAAAACAAATTATTATTTTGTTCTACTTTGTTTTCTTTTCTTGATAAACTTATAGTATTGTGGAAATCTGATATACTAGAAATCTGGTATGTTGTCATCTGGTAGGTATACCTAGAAGGAACGGGGCATCTATCCCACTAGTCAAGAGACTTATACCCTCTTTTCCCATTAGCTTTTTTTAAGGAGGCTAAAAGCATCCGTCGACAGAGAGAGATTCTGACGAACCATCACGGACGATAATGCCGATTATTAAAGTTTTTAATGTTGTATAACCGGCACTTAGGCACTAACTGAGAAACAGAAGAAGAAAGACCTCTGAGCGTCCCACGGTCCCATGTACTAGCTAACTAGCAGTTATTATCATTATACTGGTCACCTCTCCTCCTCTCGTTGTCATTTTTAATCCTTTACTAACAAACACCGTTAGTGAACGTTGTCAGAGACATTAGTTTGCAAGGGCTGTAAATTTTAATTGTAAAATATAGACACTTTGATGAAAATTTTCATGGATGTTAAGGTTAATTGAACCCCAATTATAGTTATCAAAGTAACCCCAAGAAACAAATCTTAAGATGTAGAAAAAATATGCCCGTCATAATTCAAATGTAATTTATTTATTTTACTTTTAAAAAACCATATTATTATAATATTTAAGTAAATAATAAAGTAAATGTAACACTTATTTTTGTAACGTCTAAGTTATCCAGCACCCTAATTCACAGGTTTTCGCACAAATGAATATAAAAAAAATACACGTGGAATAGATTTAATACACGTGTCTTTCGCCCAAGTATCGAATAAAAATGTGGAATTGGCGGGTTACATAGGCATCTAAGATTTTATGAAGAAATCTATATAACTTATTATAAAATGCAACAAAGTATTTTACCGTTAATTGTACACTTACGTAGTAGGGATAGGTAAAAGAAAAATTTCCACCTATCCTAAATAGGTAGCGTGGAAAAAGTAAGTAAGTAAGTGTAAGGTAAAGTTTGTATGTAGGATAGCAGGTAATCTTCAAAACTATTTATGGGATTTAAAAAAACTCTATCACCAATAGTTACAATAGAATTTTAGGATGGACATATGCTAAGTATTCTTTTCGCAGCCTGGGGTTGCTGTATCACTAAACTATGAGTGGACACTAAAATATCAAAAAAAATCTCGCGCAGTTTATGATTGTTTTAGATCCCATTCATTGGAATTTTTTTTTCAACTGCCTGTAAAAACTTTGTCCCTTTCACCCGAATTGTTTTTCCCTTTTTTTTTCAAGGGGAAATTCATCATGGATACCCACCAGCGAAAGCTCCGCTCTCCTAAATAAACCTTGAGAAGCGACATAGGCCGCCTCGTTTAGTCTCGCAGCAGGCGGTCAGCGAAGGGCTTCACCTCTGAAGCCCCTCTATACCTCTTCTCTGCGACACAACCTACCGCAAAGTCTGAGGCCGCTTCCACCTGTAAAAATGTTACCTGCTGCATCCTACGCCGGTCCTACGCCGACCGGGGTGCCGTCCCTTACCGGTCAACGCCAGCATTGGTCAAGCAGATGCCAGGCTCACGGCTTCTGCGAACGCCCGGACTGCCTAGGGTTTAATCATCCCCCCCCCCCCTATATTTATCCCCGATATTTATAAAATATATTATATTTATATATAATATATTTTATATATTATATTGCAGCCGAAAAATTAAAGACTGCGAAATACCGGGGTCTCAGTTCCGGATACACTTTTGTGCCTTTCGGAGTCGAGACCCTTGGTCCGTGGGGTCCCAGCGCTCGCCAACTTCTAAAAGAACTTTCAAAAAGGCTTATTAACGCCACTGGTGACCGACGAGCTGGCAGCTTCCTCGCGCAACGCATTAGCATTGCAATACAGCGAGGAAATGCTGCCAGTATCCTCGGTACCATGCCGAGGGCGCCCAATTATATAGATATTTTTTAGGCGTATTTATTTTAGATTTTAGTTTAGTTTTTTTTTTATAATTATATTATATTATATTATGTTATATTATATTATATTATATTTATATATAATATATTTTATAAATATATTAATTTTAATATTATAAAATTAATATATTTTACTCACCCACGAATGAAGTGAGTCCACTATTAATTGGATTTAAAACAACGTTTTATTTAATTAAAGACTTGTAAAGGTATTTTTTTTAAGTTTTATTTCAATAAGCAACCTATTGCCTACTTACTCCCTGAGAAACAATGTTAACTATTTTTACCTAATTATTTCACTTAGATTTTGCAATATTAACATCAATGTGAAATACAATGTAATTAATTTTATTTATTACGAAAAATAAAAACGTTCACATAGGCGATTTTTATTTCAAAGTTATCAGAGCTTAGACAGCTGATATTAACCTTGTTAAAAAAAACACAAATATTACACAAAACAGAAATATTTTTCTCCCTTATAACCTAACCTAACCTTTGACATTTATTATGACAAGATTTAAAGATATTTATTTGATAAATTAATTTTATATATGATCCGAATGTGTTACGAACGAAATGGCCAATTAAATGGCTTGTCGCCTTAGTTATACAACACAGAGTGTAGTAGTGGCAGAGCGTCACCTTACTTACACGGAAAAGATTTTATGGAGAAAATAACATAATTGGGATATATTGGATAAGGTGAGGATAACGTATTTTGTATCCCTTATTAGCGTAATACAACACTAACACCTAAGTGGGTATTTATGTTAGGCTTTAACTGCCTCTAGCTATGCGTTAGGCGTCCATCCCTAATAATAACTTATCAATTTTAAATCATGCAATATATTTATATTAATATTATATCTAGTAATATAATATTTAAAAATATTAGAGAGAGTAACTGGAAAGTGAAATTTTATTATTAATATTTAGTAACCACATTTTATCTGCAAAACTTTATTTAAACAGTCGGAGCTCAATTTTGAAGCTTTTTTATTTAATTATTTTAACAAATGTAATTATTGGCAAATGAGAAATTATAAGAGCTGATGCTAATGTCAGGTTCCAGTTATCTTGATTAAAAACTGACCAGTGCCTAGCTCTGGGACCGTCATTTGTATCACCAAGATGCTTTGCTAAAAACGCCTACACACGGACCTAAAATCGGTGGCAATATCGGGGCAGTGGTGGGGAGTCCCCTAGATCGCTCCCTAGATTGCTCTAATTATGTTTACGATGTATTATTTAGGGTATTTAGGGCGCTTTAAGTCGACCGAAAGACTATAAGTAGGTAGTAACTGGGGTGGTGTGGGAATCTTAAATTTTAAAGAAACGAAAAAGTAGCAGAACCTAATTTTATTTTTAATTCTAGCTATTTTTTGCATATTTTACGATTACGCCAGTCCCTGTAAAATTGTAAGGTGGGATGAGGTAACTTTAACTCTTCCGTCAGGGAATCAGCGGCCTTGACGGAGCCACGCGACAACATACATTTCCATACTTACCATTATGTATGATGCCGCGAAGCTCAAAGATATCTATGAATATTGAATTCATAGTTTTATTGGTTTTGTTGTGTTGAAGATGCCAATGTTCTAATCCTTATCCTGATTATTAGCCTCCCTGCGCTTACAGTAATACATAGTCTGCTTGTCCCTCAGACATTAGCGTAAAATAATAAATGTTTTATAATATAAAACTCGAAACCAATATTTATCGTCCTATAAATTTTATAAACCTTATAATAAATGAGAAAGCCATTATGTTTAAATAAAAATAATTCCTTTCAATCCTTAACTTCTCAATTCTCAACCGATAGTCATTAAATTTTGCTTCTATGTTGTTAGTACTATACAGTAAAAGACATTGGGGTACTTTTCTTCAAAAAAAGTACCTACTGTTTCTTTGACACAGCCATGTGTTTTACGTGAATACATACCAAAATATTCTTTGGTTCTTTCTTTAGTACCTAATCGAGTAGTGTAATTAAATTTTGAATGTAGGTAGATGATAGATATGTAACTCTAACTACAGCATCAAACTGTATACCCCGATTTAGTTAGATATTATCAGTTTTCCCAAGTGCCTCCCACGATATTCGTGATCATTCACGTCAAAACAACGTATGTTGCGCGCCATCGTCGTCGTCGTCATGCGCCGAAAAGCGTTGCCTAGCAACGGATAAACAAAATGTCATATGATGTAAACAAATATTGTTTCTCCGTACAATTTTTTTAAAGAGATTTTATTAGTTTCTTTTTATGTTTTATGTAACCGATGTATGTAAATAAATGGTGTGAATAATAAATATTCTGATTAAACGAAGTCACATAATAAATTGATTCTCTAAAAGTTATTAAATATATTTTTCAACGTTAAGAAAACGGGGCTCAGACGAAGTCGGCGACAAAAAATAGTTTTCAATAAAGCGTTTATTGTAAGACTAAATATGATTAGATTCAAATACATAGTAGCAGGACGAGTCCATTGGATGAGGGATTGCTTGAGGAATCACCGGTTCGGTTTCCGGCTGGGTCAACTTTGTATATTGATTTTCCCAAATTTTTTTCAAAGTTTGGAGAATATACTGCATACTGCGGTTCGCAATCATTTAGGCAACCCGTCTGGCGGCAGTAGCCAACTCTTTACAGAAGTCCATGGTGAAATTACAGCATATGTGCTATTGGTGATTAAATAAGGGATGTGAGAGTCCATTACCCTATCCCCTTCCTTATCCCTTATCCTTAATCCTACTACGATCGGTAGTGCACTACCCAGCACATGTGGCGTTGCTTGTGTTACCTATAGGCAGATATTCCCTTGAGTTTGATTACGTCGTTGTAAGCACTGTTGTTGGCTTTCAGAACTGTTTTTAAAGAATTTTTCATAGTAACAGGAAATTTTGTACTTGTAAGTTGTGTGTGTAGAGTTTTCTTAAACATTAGACGTAAAATAAACGCCACAATCCAATCAGCAGTAGGTACATATAGGTATGTAAGTACCTAAGCGTGTATATATATTCTTTATTCATTTACAAGCAATTACTGTGTAATATATATGTAGGCACTTAGTATATATGTGTATGTAAAGAGGGGCGAGCAGAAAACGTGTTTATTTCAGTATAACAGTTACTAAGTAAAACGTAGTGCAGTGGATTGAAGGAAAGGGCGATATGGACGCCGCGGTGCGCACCCCCTTTGCTTAGGACAGGCGGGGCGTACGGGTTGTAAAGTCACGTGCGGGCAGGCGTGCACGTTGCGAGCGAGCGTGCCGTTGCGCACGTGGCATTGAGCGTGCGCGATTCGATGGACGCTATCCTTCAATCCTGCCGCGAACCGCTACGGGGTCGGTCGCGTGCTTAGCTTCTTCGTATATAGCTACAATTGAGTGCTTAAGGGCGCAAACGGTCAGCTGGCCCGCGAGCCACCGCTTAGACCGCCACGGGTATATAGACATGGGAACAAATTCAACGCCGATCGTCGCGTGGGGCGAACCGCCTCCGTCGCGTTCAACCGACCGTTGCTTCCTGCCACCGCCGCCGCCGCCACCGTATCCTTGCCACTACTACCACCAACCCCAACATCGCCTCATCACACATCACTCCGCCACAGGTACATTCTCAATTATTCTAATGTAGCTCGTAGCAACTTTCAATTTTCATACAGATTCGTAGTGGTGAAATTTTAGTTTATTGAAAATTGTCAGTAACAGCCTCGTTATCATTTTCATCTTCGGTGTGTAAATTCTATTCTTAACAATAAATTGTTAAAAAAATTAACAGTCAAATTTAAATAAAAAATAGTTTTTGATAACTTCTTGAAGTTACTAATTATTTTTTCAGAATATATCTTACGATTATAACTGAAAGTTGTAAAAAACAAGTGAAAGCCGATAGATCTGGATAGCGACTTTGTTTTATACCGAGAGAATTATGAAAAAAAAATCTTTTGGTTAAAAATGTAAATATTTAATAGTTTTAGATTTAATACATTTTAGAGCAAGTGACGGCGTAAATGTGCAAAGTAAAAAATGTGCAAGGGTTCATAGGAAGTTTTCATAATCTCCATAAAAATTTTGCAAAACTTTTCAAAATTAAGTTTTATCTAGATCTCCATATGAAGTTACCTAATTGATAGAAATTTAAAAGACTGCACTTTTAAATAAACAATCGTAAATAGGGAAATAAATAGTAAAAGAAAATGTATCAAACTTCACTTAATGCTGTGTTTATATTTTTCTATTACCTCTGAGATTTTAAGTGTGTCCATAATAAAACAGACAACAAACAACATCCATAACAAAACTGTTTAAGAATTATAATTTTTTTAGTAAAATAATGAATTGATAATTTATAACTCGTTTTTTAAATTCAATTAAATAAAATCTCCATTATTTAATACTAGATGTTGCACGCGACTTCGTCCGCTTAAGTTTATAAAATATAGCCTATGTTACTCGTTGATAATATAGCTTTCCAACAGTGAAATAATTTTTCAAATCGGTCCTGTAGTTTCGGAGCCTATTCAATTCATACAAACAATCAAATCTTTCCTCTTTATAATATACTTATAGAACTACTTTATAACGTACTTATAGAAGAAGTATAGATAACCACATTCAACAATATTAAAAAAAAACCTTTATATAAATCCATTTTTTTAATATAAACTTTTTATTATACTTTTTACATAAACTTAATAAAACCAGCATTCATATTTATTATCACACTAGCTCGTGCCCGCGACTTCATCCGCTTTCAAAATGTTATATAGCCTTAAAGCCTTTCTCGATAAATGGACTATCCAACACAAAAAGAATTTTTCAATTCAAGCTTCAGCTTTATAATACTAGTATAGATAACTTATTTTCTCCTAGATAATAAAACCTTGCTAGATTGCCATTATGTTGCATGCACAATTTTGTCATACATTATACATATTATAATCTGCACGCCAACGGTTACTTTAGAGAGTCTGTTCTTATGGTATGATGGTAGGTGGCTACCGTCACCTATAACACAAGCAACGCCATAGATGCTGCAAATGCGCTGTCGACTGTAGAAGGACCTCTTTATAAGGGATAAGGAAAGGATGGGGAAACACAAAAGCATATATGCTACTATTTCACCGGGGTCTTCCGTAACGGGCTGCTAAAGACTGCCAAACGCAGTGTGCCCTGCCACTACTAAATGGGGTTAATTATTATGTTACATATACCTAGGTGTCCTTTTTGATAACTGTTCAAAAAGCTTTAAATTTAATTTTCCAGATATATTGTGGTTATCCAAAAAATCCTATTTTCCATTTTAATATTCATTTTCAAACCATGCCGATACAAAATAGTAATTAAAATTCTCTATACATTTGGTTCCAAATTAACAGAGCATAATTATGTTTAGACTAACTGTTCTAAAAATGTTATTTTTATTTACTCTAAGAAGCCAAATTAGGCGACAAAAACAACTCTTTTTTGCAAGTCCTCGCCTTAGGCGTTATCGATCGTCCGAGAATTTTGAAATATTTTAATTTTGTGTAACGATTTTTTACGTTATGAAAATTAGTTTAGATTCTTCTTTGAATAGTATAAAATTTAAATATTAACAATTATAAATAAAATTTAGACAAATGTAAATACATAACTACATAAATCTTTTCAAAGTTCGACTGAGTAGCAATCTTTTGGGTGTGCTCGCTGTATCATAGGCCTCATCTTCGCTACACGGCTGGATGCTGGCTAAGAGCATGGGTATCTCTAATACAAAAAAATTAAAAAATAACATCTTGCTAGGACGAACGTTTTCAAAGGTGCAAAAGCGCACTGGCATTCCTAAGTAGTGTTTAAGTCTTTGAGTGATGACAGTTTCCACCTTTTATAAAGGGACCCTGTTGCCAATTAGATACCTACCAATAAATTATTATGTAAAAGATTTCCTGTTAAATTCACAGACTCTTATTACTATTTCTCACTTAGGTATTATATCGATCGAGCGAACGTTGCAACGTTTCTCAAAGCAATGTACCTATTCGAGAAATCGCACCAATTTAGTTCCAATTCCTCAGAATCACATTCAACAATTTTTAGCAATAACTAATTTAATCAATAAACTACCAGGGTTGTCTTATTATGAAAGTCTTAATGAAAAAAAATTCTACAATTTAAATAATCAATTTAAATAAAGAGTAATATGTAGAAATTTTTTAACAATATTTTTTTAACAATCATAATCCAGAGTTTAATTAAAGAATTTGTAAAAAAATATATTCAAATATATTCAAAATTGTAAACAATAAAATGTAAAAAACAAATGGTTCATAATTAACAGGGAAACCGGAAGAAATCAAACGGATGATAGCAGTTGTGATTTAAAAATAAATTATCAGGACTTTAAGGCAGATTAACATTACGCGTACAATAAATTTATCGTCAATTGCTGCTGAGAATCTTTTAATAAGACTTTTAATAATTCTATAAGACAATTAAAATAAAATAAAATCAATAAACAACAAATATCACCAATAGCTGCTTACTAAATAAAGGAAACAAATGATAAATAATTAATTCATTACGAAATGAGAAAAAATTAATGAGCTGGTTTATACCTACTATATAGATCTACTAAAAGTAGCATTGACGATATAACATCCAGGATACCTGTTACGACGATTTATAAGAAAAAATACCTACATGAGACCCCACGCAAATCTCATTAAACTTTCGTATCCTGTCGTATCGTGTTATCAATAGTATGATTCGTACGAAACATATTTATTTTATAAAAAATCTTTAGTAGGTACCCAGAAGGTATTTGCAGACATATAAGACATATATTTGTAACTATTGCGAACCATAGTTTCAAATAACTTTGGCTTCAATTCCAAAATTACAATATTTAAATGTTAATTAACATTAATTCTACTTAACTCAAGTAGAGCGAGCACATTTTGCTCCTTACCTGTTTTATTTCTCTTTAGAAGTTTACATTTACATGTTTTAAAAATCTTTACTATTTACTTTATTAACCTTAAAAAAATAGTAATAATTATTAAAAAAAAATTTTATTTGGGAAAACAAACAATTACAGAACAAAAACAACACCATAAAACTAAGACAAATTAACGATATTATTTTTAATTTTTTTGTGAGTTAGTTGAGAATATATCAACATGTGTAGGTACTTGTGCATACGATATAAAGGAGCACGTTCACCAGCGTTGGTTTTACAGTGCCTCGCCATAAATATTTAGTTTATGCGTATAGGCATCTCGTATTCGCTGCTGCTGCTGCTTGGCAATCGATAAACAATATTATATTCACTAATTAGTTCAAACAGTCATAGCGGTTATGACAGAGTAGGTTTAACCTACACGATATATTTTGTCAGTAGACAAGAGCAATTATTAGGTAAATATTTTTTATTAACAACTTCTTCTTTACAAGTAATTTATAAGTAATTTGAAGCTGCTTTCTTCGTCTGGCTGTCTGTTACGCTAATTCCTCCTAAACTACGAATTTTCATGTCGTTTTTATTTCACCATCAGTTTTCACGGAAGATTTTTAACTTACAAGTATAGTGTTTTTTTTTATTTTACCTAATAATAAATAAATAATTTACATGGCTTAGGGCCTCTTTCACCAACTACAAGTAAAGTGTTGATTAGTTACTTTTAGAATAACTTAAAAAAAAAAAAGGTACGAGTATATCAGCTCCATCATCCCCGGTGACCGGTGACTTTAAATGGCGGTTAGCCTACTTGACAGATGATGTAAGAAGCCCTTAGGTACGTAGATTAAACATTAAAAGGTACATAAAAATGATGTACTAAAGATAATTCTTCTATTTTAGAAATATTTGCCATGGCATATATCTGGTAACAATTTTTTTATTAAAACTTTAATCTCTATTATTTTAAACTATCTGTTTTTCCGATAATACTTCTAGACTACCCAACAGATTTTAATTCGGTTTTCACTCATGGAAAAAGGAATAAATGAAGAAAATTTGTGTAAGTAAGGAGCGTGTCGTAGGTTATTGATATATTAAGTACCATATCAATAACTAGCGATAAAAATAATAAAGTTAGTGTAATATTTAAAAAAAAAAATATTTTTAGGAACGGGTTTGTTTAGACTTGGGGTTAAGTTAAGGTTTAGGTATAAAACTATTGACGTGTATGTTTGAGAAGCAGTTCGATCACTTTATATAATTTTATAAAATGTTAGCGTGCCGTTATTGGTAGGTATACCTACTATAATACCTACTATACTATAATATTGTTGTTGCAAACAAGAAACGAAGCTGTAGAGCGATCAGCTCGCTCGCCTCGTTGCGAATCCCTTTAAGTGCCCGGTGGCACTTTCAAGGTGAAGGTTTCAGTGGTACGAGAACGTAAGGGCGTACTCCCGAAATATCCAACACGTTTCCAGTTCACGTTTTCCTTCTCTATGGGTTTTTCGCACGTGAGCTTTATTTACATGTAAACACGCGACACAACACAGTTCGAACGTCTGCGTATCGGTCAAGGCCTCTTCTAAGCACGTGTGCTTATCTCAACTATTACAAATCTCGTAAGGAGTAGGTATTTCTATTATAAAATTTTACATTTATTTTGTAATTGAAATTAGCCTGAAAAATTCAAATATAATTGTGAATCTAAACCACTCAATAAATTTCATCAAAATCAGCCCAGCTGTTTAGCAACTTCAGTGCCATTAATTTTTATATAAAGACTAGCTGTTGCCCGCGATTTCGTCCGCGTTCAAAATGTATTATGGCCTGCCTCTAACAAGATCGGATCACAAGCAGCCTGTATATAACGCCGAACCGCGGCCCTGATTAAATCAAGGTTCCACCTTGCGGGTGGACGTCCTACGCTGAGCTGGCCGCTTCGGCCTTTAAGATACCTTTAAGACCGGCCCAAGCAGACTGCGTCTAACGTCGGTCCATCTAGTGGGTAGACGTCCTACACTACGCTTGACGGTCCGCGGATCTCCGTAATATGTATCCTGCCCACGGCCACTTCACCTTACTCTGATCCACCGGCTTATGTCGGCCCTTCTCCGAAAAATTCCAGTAATACCGGTTGAAGCAACCCGAATCTTCGACTAGCGGCCCTGACTAAAGTCAAGGTTTCTCCGTATTATGAGTCCTGCCCACCTAGATTCAACTGACTAATGCGCTAGGTTATCTCGGTAACTCCTTCTAGATTCGAACTCGCAGTGTAACGCTTGCTGTGGTAATGCTGAGCTGATATCGCAGTGAACCCCGAGTCTATTCATAGCTCGCTGAGTAACGTTGAACTTTCTTACAAGGCCCATAAACTATTTTTCAGCGCTATAATGCATCACTGCTAATATCATTGATCACAATTAATTTTAAGAGCAGCTAAAATTTATACCAACGGGAAATTAACTAATTATAATAAAAAAATTGTATCTATATATGCAGTATCAAACATAACATTCAAAAGTACATTCCAGGTAAAGAAAGTCTTCGAAAAACTATAGCCAACCTTTACAGGCTGGTAACTAAATCACAATATGCATTTACCCTGGACCATGGTCATGGATAACCATGACCTTTCCTATCTTTGATTTTTGTTGTATTCATAGGTAAAGAAAGTCTTAAAACAATTGTTTTTTGTAATGAGTGTCCTAAAAATAATTGCTTTTTTTATTGTTATCTACGTATCTGTATGACAGATAACAAATTGTTTTATTTTAAATACAATGAAGATGGTGGTGGACCCTATCATTCAGGACTCAACACTTGAGCGAATATGATATGCCTGTGATATATATTTTTTTAAATATTTGAGCTTCAAAGATCTTTTCAAGTGAACATTGTACTTTTTTTATAAATAAATTTCATTTATATTGTTTTTAAGACATGTGTATTTTATAAAAATCTCTAACAAAATTTAGTTTTTCCAGGTTTTTAATGATCTTTAAGGTTTTTAATTTTAGTACCTATTTAAGGTCATCTTAAAATTAGCTACAAGATACTAATTTTGTATAAAAAACCGCGATTTATTTCTATGCGAACGACCATGAATTTTTACCAGTTATAGGAAAAACGGTTCTGATTTTGGATGTTTATATTAACAAAAACATATCCCGCGATCACCTGAGTATTTCCGTATATTATTTATTATTATAACGTGAAAAAAATATTCTTGACGTGCCTATACGAGACATCCGCTAAAGGAAATTAGTTTCCCTTGAAAGAACTAATTGGTTACATTTAAGGTATTTCTCGAACTTCGAGGAATATAAAGTTGTTCCTTTACGTACCGCGCAATGAAATAGAGTAGAAAAGAATTGTGTGTGTTTCCTACATTGATAGTTTCTTAATAAATTTTGCATCTTAAAATTTTTCATTTGATCTAGTTCTCACTGAGACTGTGAGGTTTTCTCGGCTTTTCTCATATGCTTTACCGTATCATAACGTAGCTGTTTTTAGGTTGAATTTTAAAAATTAAGAACCCTAATTAATCATTTCAGTAATGATATATACTACTCAATTTTATACGAGATATTTTTAATTTTTAATTAAAATTCTACAATTTTTATATAAAAAATTACACAACGTATAATTGTTAAAAAAAATTACAAGTAGGTATATCTCTGCTTAAATTCAAAAGTACCACAAATCAAAAAATTCTAAAATTTACTGCTAAATATACAATCAAAATCCTTTAATATTGTATGTTGCAAAAATATTTATGGTTGTTTTATTCCATATTTAGTATATTTTGATAAAAAAAATATATATTCAAAAGTAACTTACCTATATACTTCTTATATATCTCATCTAGTATTCAGTTTATTATAAAAGTACTTAAAACATTTAATGCTATTTTAAAATACGCTTCTAACGATGCATATATTTGATAATAGACAAAAAAAATTTTTTTTTTCGATTAGCTCTCCTGTAAAAAAGCTAATAATCTATACTAATATTATAAAGCTGAAGAGTTTGTTTGTTTGAACGCGCTAATCTCAGGAACTACACGTTTGAATTGAAAAATTCTTTTTGTGTTGGATAGATCATTTATCGAGGAAGGCTTTAGGCTATATAACATCACGTTGCGACTAATAGGAGCGAAGAAACAGTCAAAAATGTGGAAAAAACGGGGAAAATTATTCATCTTTGAGGGCTTCCGTTGCGTGCGCTGCGAAAACCGTTCGAGATACCCAAATGATTCCCAAAATAACTATTCCACGCGGACAAAGTCGCGAGCACCAGCTAGTAATAATTAATAACTTTGGTTTATATTAATCCAAATGCAATAGGTAGTTCCGAAAACGTGGCAATACAACGAACAAAGGATTTCCAAGTCCCTCTATGTATTGCAGTTGACATATTATGAGGAACAGGAAAATAGGGGGAGATGACGACTGGATAATACCTTTCCCTCCATTCTATTTTAGAACTATGTTATATCTCTTTTGTAAAGAGTAGTTACATTTGTGTACCTATTGTTTTTGTACCTACTACCCAGTACTCATTTCGTTCTTTGTTTAATTTTCCTTACTTATTACATTGAAGTTTAAACTTGGACATTACAAGATATAATTAAAATTTATAAACTAACCTGCTAAGGATTTTGGAGCAAAATCAACATCTAACAAAAATACATAAGCAATAATTATTGTAGGAAAGCAATTACCTAATTATAACTTCGTTAAATACAAATAATTATTATTTACTTAAAAATAAAATTAATTAGTTTGAAAATAAAATTATATATATCCACTATTAAAGGGTCCTTTTTTGTATCACTAACAATATATATTATGCAAAATCAGAATGTTGTTACAGGTATAATATAATAACTTGTCTATAGGAGTTTTTTTTTAATTTACTAGTTTTTGTATTTTTTATACTAGTATAGCAGTATTTTATTATGAACTGAAAACGAAGAATACTTAAATAATAATCAGTACATTTTTTATAACGAACTTCCAATCGTAAACCTTCTAGCGAAGCTTAAGCGTCCACTGTCAAGCCTAAGTATTTGGACGTATCTAGTTATGTATCACATGATAATGATAATATTAATAACTATTGGGCTTGTTTGAATTGAATTAAAGTGTATAGATATTGCCTCATTCAGTTTTACCCGCCATTTTCGTGTCCAGTAAAAGATGATCTCAAATAACATAACAAAATAATTAGATATTTTGTTAAATAAAAAGATCACCAATTTGCAATTATGTTTCCAAATATAATGTCTGCGATTTAAAATAAACACCGTAAAAAGTTGTGTTGCTAAATGTACAACACTCGTCATTTAAAAATTTCAAATAATTTGAAAACAAATACAAAAATTGTAATTTAGGTGCACAAAACACGGTTTATGTGATTGTTATATAATGCAGTAAATAAGATTAAAGCAAGTAGGTAGAGAATAGGCAGTAAGCGGCAAGCCACCTGCACTTAGTCGCACATAGCTACGATTGTAAACATACCAAGTGTTTACTTATTGCACGCCGCTGGCCTCGGCGCCCGCGCACCGCTCAGCGTAAAACAATGACCCGATATCACCCGCCGATAATTCTTCCACTACACACAATAACCCTGACATAGACCCATTACACTACTCTATACGATAACGCCTACTGACCGACATCCCATGTACTGTAAATCTATCAGCCTTTTCTATTATATTATTGCTAGCGATTTCGACCGCGTACAAAATATAGCCTATGTGAAAGAATTTTTAAAATCGGCCTAGAAGTTTTTCAGTTTATATTCATTACAAACATACAAAAATACAAATCTTCTCTCTTTAATATTAAGTATAGGTTATACGATTACTAGCTAGTATTCCTATTATCGTTGCTAGATCTGTCAATTTCCTATAAAAACCATCCGAACTCGCGACTTACCCGTGAAATTTCCAATAATTTTCTTTTACACAACCTTATCGTGATAATTAAGAATACAAAAAAAAACGGTCTTGCCGTTTTTATGTGATGCTACGTGGCAATTGCTATGCAATGGCAATGATACGTGTACATTTGGCAATTTATTTTTATTTCTGTAAATTATATTCATGTTATATATCACGGACGTACAGATTGGCCGAATTTCACATATCCTCAAAATATCACCTCATTATTAGATAATTAATTGTCATGGCTCACCCTTTCCAAGACACACACAAAATCAAAAAGACTCGTGGAACTTTAAAATGTCGGCAGGCCGATTGATCCCTTTTGGACTATCGCTGCATCACTTAGTTGAAATGGCATAGTATCCTTGGAACTGTGGTTACAAAAATATCACGACTTGCGATTAACGATAGTGAAAACTAAAGAATATGCATCTATGTATGTTAATTCTTTGTGGTAACTATTTTCTCGCGAGTTTCGATTAAGGTGAAAGTATTCGTGTTTTTGAGAAAGGAAAAGTAGTTCTTTTTTTGTAAGAGGCTCTATGCCACGGTGCGCCGTATCAGCCTTCCCTCTCGCACGTTCGATGCGCGAAGAAAGTGAAATTTGCCGTTCGCCCAGCTTTTGGTTGATTCGATCGCTGTTGATACTTTCGTTACTGACTGATTGACCATTTTGGTAGGCCAATAAATTACTATAGAAAAAAACAATACGCCTACATGAATACATCCCATCCCACACATGTGAAACCTTATATTTCTTATTTAATCCTTAAAATATTATAAATGAAAAAAAAAATTGGATGTTTGTAATGTTGATAACGCATTTTTATAAAATTTGGTGCACAGATAGTTCTGATGAATGTGGATTAACATATAGATATATATATAGACTTTTTATCCTTGAAAAATGTTAGGTTCCAGTAAGATTTAAAAGAAACGGACTACAGAGCTTACCAAGTCGCGAGCACAGCTAAATTTAAACAAAAATTACAATTTAATTATCTCAATATTATCTAAGATATTTTTTTTTCAAAATCAGTCTTCATATGGACTTTACAAAGTCAACACAGAGACTTGGATCCAAATACATTTCCCACTAAATTATATTATATACCTACCTACGTTATGCATTAGTTAAATATCATTGACCAGTTCTTTTAACAAGATAGAAAGATTTGTTTGTATGAGCTCTCTAAGGTCGTTAAACATCATCAGCTTAAGTGGATTTAAAATAATTTCTTTGCTTTTTTTAATATATTTTAAGATTCATTTTCTGAACTGATAGAATTTTTATTAATAAAATACCTACTACTACACATACTACATCCTCGTTTTGCTGTCACACATTTTTTAAAGTATGTTTTAAGTACCAAATTGGTCATTTGAAAATAAGACTGACAAAAAAACATGACAACAAATAATTATAATCGATTTATGCTATTTCGATTTGTCAAGCCGATTGGCCGGTTTTCGAACTTAACGTATCCCAGGATTTAATTGACCAACTGAGCAGTTACAGAAAAACAGTTGGCTTGAATTACATTGAAACATTGAATTGAAATTCATTAAATTTCAGTTGGATTGAATTTGCCATAGATCGTGTCGTAAAGTCGTCGTTGTGGTGTCGTACACGTCATGATAACCCCGTGAACAAGTTATCACATACTTATTTATGTTTTGTCGCACAACGATGATCTAAATAGATACTTGATATAAAATCCACTTATTGGTTAATCAATGAAATTATATGTGTTAAATAAAGCAAAGAATTATTAGGATATACAGTCAACAAGCCACACATTGTTTTATTCGTGGAAGCATTAATTACTTTGATAGGCTGAGAATGTCTACAAACGAATTCTTTGAACAATTTAACTACAAAAGGAGTCAAGTTCAAGTGATAAAATAAAGCTTGCAACTTCAAAATCATTAGGTAGTTTAAATAAACATAGAGTCACATTCATACCAAGAATGTCTTCAAGGTTAAATATACTTACATTGTTATTGATAGGAAATTATTTATGGGTCTGTCGGGTTAAATAACATGAGGGAACTCATTCGATTTAAAAAATTCTTAGAATAGAATTTCAAAGTGGATTTAGGCTCAATATTCCAAGAATAAAATATTCGTTATTGCAATAGTATAATATTTCAGGCGTTATGGACGCCTCTATACATTTCTCACGTTGCGATTTGAATGTTATGGCCGGATTTGAATTTATGTCTAACCAGCTGGTGCCCACGAATTCGTCCGCATTCTGGATTAAAAGTACCCTATGTCCTTTCTGGTGTCCCAGACAACGTGTATACAAAATTTCATGGTGATCGGTTCAGTGGTTTTTGCGTGAAAGAGTTACAAACATCCATACATACATCCATACATCCAAACAAACTTTCGCATCACTACATAGTATAAAACAAAGTCGCTTTTTCTGTCCCTATGTCCCTTTGTATGCTTAGATCTTTAAAACTACGCAACGGATTTTAATGCGGTTTTCACTAATGGGTAGAGTGGTTCTCGAGGAAGGTTTAAGTACATAATTTACTAAGTTACGCGGGCGAAGTCGCGGGCAGCAGCTTTAATTTTATTAACACGTAATTTTATAAACTATAACTAACATGTAGTGCCATCTGTTAACAGACTTTTTCCATTATTCGAAGTGAGATTAGATGAATTAGAGTACTACATTGCTTCAAACAGAATTCCCTAGATGGCGTTGTAAATTTTGCATACACGTTGTCTGGGACTCCAAAAAGGACATAGGGTACCTTTCATCCAGAACGCGGACGAAGTCGCGGGCACCAGCTAGTTTATAATATTAGTAGGTACGGATGAAAACGATTAGATAAATATACATTAAAAAAAGGCCACGGGGCGATACAATAAGTTCTAGACTGTTACTGGAGAATTATGACCTATATATTTATTATGTAACTAACATCCTAAATCTAAGAAATTTATTGCTCATTGATTTCAATACTTAATTTTTGGTTAAAAAAGGCTTGATATTAAGTATTTTGTAAATAATAAACAATTTGAAACAATGCATATTCTTTATTAGTTTGGTCGCGCGAAGGTCATATCTCCGAACAATGGTAATATAACACCTGTGAGGGCCGCATGCTGCAATCACGTAGCAAAATAAGTTAAAAAATAGGGCCCGGGATTGTTTATAAATTATTAATTGCGTTTCAAAGGTGTAAGCAAAAAGTCTTTCAATTTAATACCCGCTCCTGGCTTCGCCTGAGATATAGTTTTTCCATGTATTTGCCCGTGGTCTTTGCTCTTGCTTTGATCTACTTTAACTCTAACTTTTCCATGATTATAAATCATAAATAAATTATAAACTTCAAAATGTGTTATGAAAGAAAATACAAAATACCTTATGATCTACCCAATACGGTATTAGTCAAATGCATTACCTACGTTTATACTTAGGAATCCAGTTATATACCTACACGTAAAATAAACGGTTATAATAAAATTTCGCAGAAACCTAACATTTTTCCAGGATATTGAGTGCCAGGCCATCTTATCATCATATGGTAACTATATTATATTATTCATATTATTACTAGCGACCCGCTCCCAGACTCGCCAAGGAAGCATTTTTATTTTTTTTCAATATTATAATACACAAACCTTCCTCATTTAATACTCTTTCGATTCAGTGAAAACACTAACAAAATCCGTTAGCGGAGAAACAGACCCAGGCGGAAAATTTCGGGGATTTGGTTAAAGGATGCATTAAATCCATCACTTGCAGGCTGATAGCGATGATAATTATGAAAGCTTATTTTATTCGACGCGAAAACGACAGCAAGTTTAAAAAAAAGGTATAGGTAGACCACGGGCAATACCTAAGTCTTAAATTTTAGTGACATTATTAATGAGGTGGACCAAGTAGGTGGACCACGGGCAATACCTGAGTTTTTCATATACCTACACAAATCTGTCCTAATTTATCGCTCTTTCCATTTAACTGAAATAAAATTCGTTGGGTGGTTTAAAAGTATTAGATTTTTTTGTATATATATTATATTTGTTGACTTTTTATTAGTCGGTATACAGTATATGAGTATTGATTTGATATCAAACGAAAAAAAATACCAGACGGTATTAGCTACAAGAATTTGCCAACCCCTTAAATATTAAAATCAATGTTTTTAATTATACTGCTTAAAACTTCTTAGATGTACGAACTTAGCGTTCATCATCTTTTCTTTTTTATCTTTGAGTAGGTAAATATACATAGGTAGGTATGCAATTTTTTTGAAACTTCACACCACGTTATTATGAAAATATGCAAATGTGATTCATAATGCACATCTGGTCTTTCACAATGACTAAAACATCATTGTTACTGGAAATGCTGGAACGCAATCGATAATTTCTTGCGCGATTTACACGGATTCAGAATTTCATTTCACTGATTCCTAGCGTTATCTCATAAATAAATCTAAAGTTAAATTAAATTCAACATTATTTTTTGTTTGAACGCGCTAATCTCGAGTATCAAATGAGTATCAAACTAACAGTCCAATTTGAAAAATATTTTTGCATTCAAAAGCCCTCTTCCCGAGGAAGTTTGTAGGTTATTTACGCTATGATTGCTACAATATTTATGACTACAAGAACCGAAAAGGAATTGAAAAGGAAGTCATAGCACCAGTGGGAGGTACGGTGCGACCACTCGATTTCCAGCTCCAGTGATCTCCAGCACCAACATTTCAAATTCGCTCCAGGGATTGAATTATCCAAGATTCAGCGCCATACATCATAATTCTATCGCACAATATACAACTAATTATTATGTATTTAAAATGTATTTAGTATACGTAAGTAGTTTCGGGTTACGTGCAGTATTTCGGACACGTACCTAATGAGGGGCGAACGATACCGTATTCTTCAGCTAGTGATGCAAGGTAAAATACAGGGGAAGCGGAGCAGAGGTAGAAGAAAGACATCCTGGATGAAGAATTTAAGAGAATGGTTTGGATTGAGCACTCGCTCCCTCTTTCGCGCAGCAGCTTCCAAGGTCAGAATAGCAATGATGGTCGCTAACTTTCGTAGAGAAGTGGCACGCTAAGAAGAAGAAGAAAGTAACTTTTTAGCCTTAAATTATAATACGCATGATCAGTTGTCTTAATAAAATATTAGAGACTTATGGTGGGCGTTCAGGATTATATGTCCAAAAATTACGCAACCTTTCCTTTTTATGTTTGTTAATCCAATATGATACCTATCGATGACTTCAGTGTCCTAATCGATTAATTTAATTAAGAATCTTGTCAGTAGATTTAGTTAGTCCTGGTTATGCGCAAGCTTAGATTCGATTTATAACTTTAAAAGATCTTTTAACAACAAACGAACAAGATTAATTTTAGCATAATTTTCCATTTAAGATATTTTTTTAAAACGATTTCACATTTTCGCTAACTTTCGTTGTTTCTTGGAAAAGAATTCAACGCGACATTCAAAAAAGATTTTTAGCTTTTCAGTATTTTTAAAAATGAAGGTTGACAGATAAGAACCGTCGCGTCGCCTATAAGAAAAGCAACGCCTTAGGTGCTGCAAATACTGCGTATTCACATTAAAAGTGGAACAACAAATAAATACCTGAAAATCGGGCTCTCAAATGCATAGTGTTATTGTAATGGGGCATTGTATGATTTGTATGTTACGTGGTTCTGTCTGTTTACGCGAGCCGCAACGACACGTGCGCTCATAATGCTCATACATAAGTAATCAGCATTCGGTGGCGAGAGTGATCGCGAAGCGAATTGTATTATGTCACCGCAATTAAAAACTATGCCGCACCGCGCACACCAAGGAAGTAGCGGAAGAACGCGGTTTTCCGATGGTGTGGAGGAAAAGTAGGGTGGGGTGGGGGAAGCGCACATGCAACCGCGAGAGGCTCGCTGCCTGTCGCGCGCCGCCCGTCGCCGCGCATATACGCTGCCGCCTGGCGCGCACCGAGCGCTCGCGTCGCGATGTGTGAACAGTGAATGCTCCAAATGGAATACCAACACCCACAACCAATTCAGCCCCTCGGGCCACCGGCACCGCCGCCACAGCTGCTGCCGCCGGCCCCGCCGCCACCGCTTCCTTCTCTTCCGCAATTGCAACACGGGCACGTGCAAGACGAAGACCGCTGGAGCCAATACCACATCTGGAGGCAGCACGTCTTCGTCAACGGTCAGTCTTTTTCCAGCTCTACGTACTCCGGAACCGCACCGTAAACGACCATGAAAAAGAGAAAGTGTGCGAGCGCGAAACGATAACCGATAAAAAAATTTGGCTGATTGAAAGCTCTTTGTTTCGGGCATTGTGGAACTTTCACTTGTTCCGTGGTGAGTGAGCGAGCTAGTTCCGTGTTTTCTTATTTCGTTACCATCACTCCATTTAAGTATTTATTTGAATATTCTACTTAGGTTTTTCACTATGACTAAATAAATTTTCACATTTATTATAGCCGATATTTTTACAAAAACGTGTTTACATTAAATTAAAACTTTAATTAATTATAATAGCATACTTGAAACTTTAAAAAATAAATAAAAATAACTTATTTATTAATCAAGATAGGATTTTCCCCTTCTAAAAAATCAATTTTCTACAAAAAACGGATGAGGGTTGAGACTTTCCGCTATAAAAACCAAAAATAGGACGTTTATGATTTCAGGCAGATTTTTGAAAATAGATTATTCACGCAATCTCGATCATAGGAAGCTAAAACTAAAAAAAATGTCTGAGATGCGCTGAGAATATAGTTGAAGATAAGTTTTTTTTTAATTTATTTTGTTTGTTTTGAAAATGCCGCCTTGTTTTTAATTATCGTCTATTGTAATCAATGTCTATTTTATTGATTTAAGTCAAACTTTTTAAGTACTTAATGTTGAATGGCCGAGGTGTGGTACAATGTACAATGTTTGTGTTAACTATGAGTACACACAAGTTAGTACCTAAGAACAGACGGGAAGTAACTTTGGCCGCAAACACGATTAACTAGGATACTGTGGAAGCCGTATTGCATCGTGCAATGCCTTATAATGCCTGATATATATCTACTAGGGCATGCAGTACTCGACTGTCGACTACAACCGGATACTGGGAAATTTTATGCTGATATCAAAGAGGATTCTGAAGTTTTACATTTATTCCAGTCTATTTGTAAACTCTAATTTGGTTTTTCAAAAACTCGAAAGCATTTCCATATTTTTTTCCACTTCATTCCAAAATAAAAATAGACTCAAATAATTTTAAATTTTTATTCGTTACGCGAAAATTTACAAAGTACAGATGCACATTTACCCCGAAAGAATTTGGAAAGACTTCGTAATATTACATGTTGTGTTAATTGAAAACAAAAATGGTTATTTTCATAACAAAAAAATCAGTTAAATTTAAAATAAAAAAAGAAATGTTTTAAGTCTCAAAAGAAAAGGAACATAATTTTGTTTTTGTTTTGTTATAAATGATGATTATTAAACATTTAAACATACTTTAAATGTAACATAGGTACTTCAATGTCTACAATGTGATTAAGATGTCCTAATCGTGGGCACAATACACATACTACACCTACTATACCCAATATATGTGTGTGTGTTGGACCGTTTTTAATGCAAGAAGCAGAAATGGTGCCTTGGCCCTTTCTCCTAATCAGATTACGCCAATTTGTATCGATTCTTTTCTTCAATCCTTAAGTAGGTACATACCCGGCCGCTAGATGCACATAATATCTGCAGCGGCGAAAAGCCACTATGTTAAGTTAAGTTTTTGGAACACAGGTTTATTTTATAAACCTTTTTATTTTTATATTTATATTTACCTTTATACTTTATATCCTGGAAAATATAAAAAAAATTGGGTGTTCAATTTCAATTTTTGAATGTTCAACGCATAAAAAGTCGCGTTCACCAGCTAGTATATATAGTAATAAGACTTCAACATGAAATAAAAATTCTACCACATAAACCTTACGGAAGAAAAAGCGATAGTGAATATCGTATAATAATTTGTTTCATAAAAGAACAGAGGCTTAACAGGGACTGATAACGTCTTTGTTATATACAAATTTAAAAATGACGGCTATATCGAAAACTTAGCCTGCATTGATATAACATTGCTGTTCTACTTCATATGTTATCAAATTCAATAATCAAATTAGAAACACTTTTCACATAGATGAATGATTGGTCTCGCTGCGCTCGACTAGATACCGCCCTTGTACTTGTAAAATGCGGCAAAAAATACTACGCCGAATTCGGCGTACCCGAGCCAGTCACACTGCAAACTGTCTGTGATGTGTACGTGCCGGATGTTTTATTAAATTTTGAGCATAATAAAATGCCAGTTTGCGTAGTGAAACTGTGTAAAAATATAATAAAACTGTGTAAAAAGTGACGATATTTTACACATACTACAATAAAAAACTGCCGCATTTACGGAACTATCGTTTTTGTATAGTAGGTACTCTATCTAGTCGAGCGTAGCGAGACCAATGCAATAATCATTGACTTTTCAGTTATAAAATGTTACCTACTTACTTACTACGAAATATTCAGTAAATCACTTTCGCTTTCTTCAAAATTATCTCCATTTCTTATTAATTTTGTTGACTCAGTTTGGCGATAAGGCAGGAGTCATACTCGATGCGCTTTCTAATACTTTTATAGAAAAAAAAAACCTTGAAAAGACTTTGCACTATGAAAAGAAATCGGTTCTTATCAGTTAATATATAATTCACTTTTAATAACGGTATATTTAATTTAATTTCGATTTTCTCGGTTTAATTTCGAGCGCTTATATGACGCTTAGTGCCGACAAATGGGTACTTTCTTAAGCCTACTCCTCGTTTATGGCTAGACCACAAAGCTTCAAAATAAATATGTGAATTATCAAAGCTTAGACAACATTTGGTGCATTTTTATCAGTTTTATCACCAAAACTTTCATATTAAAAAGAAATATCAACCAAACTTTTTTTTGGCTTGAATTCCTTACTGCTCCTAAGCGGGTTGGGTATTTGGAAATATTCACACTCTGAAATAAAGAATCTTTTAACACAACATAACATAATGTAAATCAATCACTAATTCCGGTTTGCGACAGCGGACAGACGGCCAACGCTATTAACAACTCCAAGAGTCTTAAGTAAATCTTACTTAATGTTCCAATATGAATGAAATTTCTTATAAATGATGACGTACGTGCATTGTCAACTATATCCATCTTTCATTGCATCAAACTAGAGACCCTCTCCGGCTTCAGCCGGATGCAATTTTTTTCCGCAAATTATATGAACAAACCTTCCTCTTTTATCGCTTTCTTCATTAATAAAAATCATATCCAAATCAGTTGAATGGTTTAGAAAAACTAAATTTTTATTCTCTCCTTGCCTTGGAGGCTTGCCTTGACGTCTTTATCATTTTTGTAACATCTATCTATACATTATGGTTTTGCAAAATGATTGAATTGAATTAAATTAACCAAAGAAACAAACAGAGGCAGACAGTGACTTTGTTTTATATTATTTTTTTAACTTTGACTTTTTTAATTATTGATTTTTGATTGTAATTTTTTAAATTTCGATTTTATTACTTTGACATTTTTTTTAACTTATTGACATTTTTTTCTTATTTGTAATGCATTTCATTTAGATTTTATTTTTAAATTTTTGAAGTTTGTTTTTTGATAGTCGAAATTATATACCATAAGCTAACCTAAAGTGAAATATGTGTTCAGCTCTAGTTGGCTTGCACACTAGACCAAAATGTTGAGCGATGCGATTGGTGTTTTACTATAAATAAATAAATAAATAAATAAATTATGAATTCATAGTTCATTTGATCCATTAAGAAAATAAATAAGTAATTTATATGTAGAATCAGTAGAATGCATTGTCATTCATTACAATGCTGCGTGCATTGTTTATTAAGGTTCGACAATGTGTCGATTACGGACATCCCTGATTTCCCATAGGTAAAAGCTAGAGGCAGTAGTAACAATATATACCTATTCGCATTCATTACAAACATTGTAAGAGCTACCTAAATATTGTCACACGTTTGTATTTATATATAAATTGATAAGTAAGTATATTTAAAAATTATTTTTGTTATAAATATATTTATTCCTTCACGTCTATTTTCACATAATTATATGTATGTATATTTTATCTATCTATTATGGACCTCTGTGAAATCAAAAATCAGCGCTGTGTAGCTTGTAGAGCACACACATTTGACACTACAATTAGCACAGACAGACAGGACTCTGAAGTATTAAATATTTAACTAATTGGAGAAAATTGAAAAATGTATTGTATTTGTCTTATTTTTTTGAGTTCCTTTTCAAAATGTGTTTTGCTTTCTTTCTAATAAGGCTATAACATCTAGGTATTTGTGATTTTTTATTTATATTTTTTTCTCTAAGCTTGGGAATTTTCCTACATTTTCCTGTTGACATTACCCTGTTCGTCTTAGCTAGATCCTATTTAAAGGATATAATGATCTAATAATGGTATTTCACATATGGACGCTCAAGAAAAACAAATTATGAAGCGATGTCAAAATATTATATCCAATTGAAGACTAGTAACGTTGAAGGTTTATTTTTAACCCCCGTCGCCCAACACAATAACGGGGTGATAATAGTTTAATGTGTGTGTGTGTATCTGTCTGTGGAATCGCAGCTCCGCAACTATCTTTTTTGAAAGCTGACGTGATCGGGATGGTTCTTAGTTATAATAATTAAATGAAGATCTGTTCAGGTGTTTGAAGACCATCAGCCAATTTATATAATTTTTTTTTAGTCGACGAATGGACATCACTAACTTCCACGTAGGGCCAGATTTAGGGGATGGCAACAGGGGCTACAGCCCCGGGTCCTCCACAAGAGAGGGACCCCAACAATAGACTTCGAAAAAAAATTTCAAATTCAGACTAGTAGTAAACACTATACAACTTTTCCTTTGATTTTTTTTGCGTTTTATAAAGTTTGTACAAACATGATTATATTAAATATTAACAGAAATCATCGATCTATATTTGTTCACTCCAATCAGGCAATCAGTAAAAGATTATATTTATATGTTTGTTAAATAATAAAAGAATCTATACTTGGTTTCACAATCTTGTAGATACTTGTTTATGTCAAAAAGGTTCAGCTGGTATTTTGTATGACCCACAAAATCGAGCCAATGGGAGTGCAGTATTCAAAACGTAGTCTTATTTTGATATTTACAGAGAGGCGCTGCTTCCCAGGTGAAGTTATAGCGTTTCAATACTTTTTTTTTCACAACAGACTTAATACTCTTCAAGTGACTAAATGCGATTGCTCTGCTACTTTTATGCATATAAATAAAAGTAAAACAAAATGCTGCATTTTGTACCCATAGAAAAAAGGAATCGGTAGAGGTAAGAAAGAAGGAACTCTTTTCCACCGACCGACAAATTAATTTTCTTCTGCTAAGAAATATAACACAAAATTCATTCATATTTATACAAGTTGTGTAAGGCAATGTGGTATTTCCCAATTGCCTTAAAAATACATTTTTTTTTATATCCGGAAGTTCTAATTGTATAAAAAGTTCTAAAGTATAAAAATTATTCATATACTTACAAATCAAATATTGTCACTTGTTAGTAACGTAAAAGTATATATTATATTCAAATGAAATCTCTACCAAATTTACAATCACAACGGTTTTAACTCGATACTCATTTAAAATAATTGTGATGTATAATCCTTTGATCCAGGTTGAATCAATGGTAGATATTATTTGTTTATGCAACATTGAATTTTAAGTTCAGGGCTAACAAAATTACATTGTATTATTAAATGCAAATTGCAACAGCAAAATTAGTGAAATTTAATCAGAAAAATCATCATCAGACTTGATAGGCTATAATAAAATTATATACTTACTGTTATAGACGCTAAAGAATGTTTAAAATATAAATCAAAATCAAATATCAATTATTTTAAATGTTTAAGTCTTATTCTAAGCAGAGACTTAGATTTAATTAGTTTCAATTATTACATTACCTATAATAGGTAGAAAAAAATGTGCGTGTGTGTCAGCTCCGACGCACGACTGGAGTTTACTCCTTTACGAACGATAAATAAATTATTTAATAAATATAATTAAAACATTACATTATTATCTATTATATTATATTAATATGTATTGAAGCATATTGTAGCCTGTAACGCGTAATGTGTGACATTTGATTTTACTCCCATAAATTTTCATACCCCGGAATCGATTTAAGACTCCAAAATAGCTTTACCTACCTATTTGTGTTAAAATCTGTAACTTTTTAAATCAAATAAAATCAATCAAATAAAATGAAAATACAAATAAAATGTACCTAATCATTATATAGTAATTACGACTTATACAAAATAATAAACCAAATACTTTTTAACTGAAAGTCTGCTGACAGACTATACCTATATGATTATTGAATGAAAATTCAATATTCATATCGAAATCATATCATTTAACTGATATTACTAGTATCTTTAACGGCAATATTAATAATAATTAAATATAACAAAAATCGGCAATATTACGTATTACCCCCCTTACATGACAAGTTATGTTATTCGGTCTCGATAGATTGTGAAGGCATCAGAGAAAAATTACGGCATATTGTGTTGCAACATGCAACATGAACTTGGCAATGATAGTTTATTGATATTGTTATGATACGCATGTTTACGGAGCAGCGGTCGGGCGGCGGTCGGGCGATCGTCAACCAGTAGCTGTTACATATAGTATGTCATGTCACCGGGCGGCCTCAATTCTTCGGCCTATGTCAGATGAATATAATAGAGCTAAAGAGTTTGTTTCAACGCGGTAAAATTTAGGGCTTATAAAAAAAATTTGGACTAGATGTGTGTGTCCGCAACTTCGCTACGTACGCAACTTCGCTACGTACGCAACTTCGTTACGCACGCAAATTCGCTACGCCGCAACCGTTTACGTACGCTTGGTATTTCATTGTTGTTTTTATGCGTGCTGACGAGTCTTGGGAGAAACCTACATCCAGCAGTAGAGAGAATCGGTTAAAAATATTAGTTACTGAGATTAGGGTGCAAAAAAGCACAAACAAACCAAACAAAAATTCTAATAACTACATTTTAACCTCGGTAACATAAGTACAACGTGTACAATTTTTTTTATATTAATGTTCACACACACACTATTTTATACCTACTACTATTGTCAAGAAGGTACCGGAAATCGGTGAATAAAACAGAAAATATGTATTATTAACCAAATTTATTGTATCGCCTTCAAAATTGATGCTCCTTCCGAAACTATACACTTCGCCAACGAATAACTTTTTTGATGATCGTTAATACTTACAATTAATAAAAATAAGCCAACGCAAAATGATCGAAATATTTTATTAAACGATTTTTTTGAAATCGACTTTACTGCTCGCTGCGAATTCTCTTTCATGTCTTCTATCGACTGAAAACGGGTTGGTCGAAGTGGCAATTTGAACTTTTGTAAAAGAAATAAGTCGCTTAGAGCCATATCAAGGAATACAGTGATTGTTCCAAAAGATTTTTTGAGTTTTTGACCAAAAATAGCCGTGTGAGATGGCGCGTTATTGTGGTGCAAAATCCATGAGTTTTCTTTTCACAAATCTAGTCTTTTTCAACGAATTAGCTCTCTCAAGCGTCGAATGACGCTCAGATAATATTCCTTATTTACCTACTGTCTCACCTTCTCGCAAGAATTCCAAGTGCACGACACCCTGATAATAAAAAAAACTCTTGAATTCATTGTAAGTACCACTCTTACACATATGTTTTTAATAAAGTGGGTTCACCGTAACTTTTTCAGCGCCTCGGCACACGAAATTCCATTCGCAATGCAAAATTTAAGACAGAACTGACAAAATAGTGCTCTGTAAATAAACTAAATGACCTATAGCGCTCAAACTTATTGTCAGTATAGAGGACAGTTGTGCCGACGACATAAACGTCCTGAAATGTGCATTCCTGTCGATTTAAATTAATAAACGGCAGATGAAACCGCGAGACACAGCTAGTGTCAGATAAAAATTGGACAAAGAGATAAATATACTCTTGCTTAAAGCAAGAGTGAAAAAGATTTGTCTTATCCACGTAATATTGTTTACTTGGAAGCAAGAAAATCTGAACACTTGTTCTTGATAACAATTTTTTTTTCGTTTCGCTGATTTCTTAGGCAGTTCGCCTACGTTCGTTATCCGTTAGTCGTCTACAATCGAAGAAGAATATAGACTACTTTATTTCTATTGCATAAATGTTTAGATTCATTGGAAAAACATATACTCATTTGAAAAATATCATTTTACTTTCAGGTATTCTGACTAATATAATATATTATATTTCTGATAATAGCAGACTTTAAACTCATGCTAACATTCCTTAACTTACTTATTTTAACGGCTACCGGCTGGCTACCGGTATTAAGTTATGCCTTAGAATATATTATTACGTTATACTGTAAATTATTACAGTTCAATTCAAAAACACTTCAAAAATTCTTCTCAATTTAATTCAATTATTTATTGCGAATCCATAATGTATATGTATTACAAAAATTAAAAAGACCAGGATATGGACCCTGTCGGACGTGCAACTTAGGGACTATCTTTTGATTTATACTGGTGTGTAGAATAATATATTAGATAATTATCTTATAATAGTATAATTATTCATTACAATGTCTAAACAGGTTTCTTTTATATGTTCTTTTATAAATAAAGAGAGCCTATCTTATAATACTAAACGAGGAATTCTTGTATGCCTCGACGATCTCGCAAACGGCTCTAAGGATTTTGACGAAAATCTAGGGTTAGGGGTTTTTTAGGGCTAGAAATCGAACTGTCAAGGTCTTATCTTCGAGAAAAATCATTTTAGGTAGTTTTTTTTTTTTTTTAATGGAACGGTTACGTAAGGAATACCGCTTGCTCCTTTTATAATATTTTGAATTATTTCAAGTATTCTTGATTTTTTTTTCTATAATGCTTCATAGACTTTCTTTTTAGTTGCTATTAAGGTTCAAACATCAATAAAAATATTTGTAATTATTCACTCTTATTACATTTTATGTCACATTTTTTTTTGTAAATCACCAACAGAAGTTGTAAAGAATTTATAGCCAAACTTTCATTAGTCGATTCATTAGTAGGTACCTAAATGTTTGATATCATTGAATTATCGAATAATACACTTTTGCAATGTCGCTATTAAATTTGTAATTTCCAATTTAAGCTTTATGGGAAACGATTGGTAATATGAACTATTTTAGCTGATCATTTGAAATCCAAGTAGATTGAAATTTTAGTAAGCGATCGCCAGTAATGTGAATCAATGTGAATGTGAACAGTTTATTCCCTTTGTAATATACCTACACTCATATCAGGTTTTAATGTCATTTAATTTAATTTAAATATATGCGTCTTTAGTCTTGTTTCGTCTTTAGGTAATCATATTTTAGATTAACAGTTCAATTTTTATTTTTTCCATGTTGAAGTAATTTTCGGAAATTACTAATTATAGCTTTGCTTGGTTTATTTGCTTTATTAAATCAGTTTTATTTAAAGCTATGTAACTAAGTTATAACAATTTTTTTTTCTATAAGTAAAGAAAGAAATCTAAATTTCGATGTTTTTTCTTTTCATTAAAAACATAATTACGAATTCCTAAATATTTAAAGCTGAATTTATTTATGCATTTGATAGAAAAAAAATTAAGTAAGTAAAATATAAATACTTGTTGGTAGGTGGCTACCGTCGCCACTGTGCCGACCATAGTAGTATTAGAGATGAGGGATTAGGAAGATAGGTATTAGGTAAACAATACCTATCTTCCTAATTAACCAACAATTGGCTTTGGCTTTGGAATCACTTTCTAAGCGAAATACAACAGCACACGTGCTCTTATTTCACGGTGGTCTTCTGTAAGGGAGTGGCTACTGCCGCCAGACGGGCTGTCCAAATAACTGCTAAACGCCATATCTAGATCAGATGTAAACCAGAGCCAACTATGAAAAGTTCATTTTCAAATCTGCCGGAAATCGAACCCGCGACCCATGAGACAGAGCGTTAAAAGCAAGGGTCTTAATAACTCGACCAAAGGGCTCTTCAAGGCTTCAAGCTTTAAAGACTTAGAACCATTTTATTATTTGTACGAGTATTTTAATGTTAGATCGAATTATCTTATTGGATCAAATTCACTTTCTCACGATTAAATACAACTATTCTACTTAAACCTATATTTTGTGATTATTGCATTAATTTTAAACTCAATACAAAATTTTTAACTTCGATACAAGATATAGCAATTACATAATATTGTTACCCAATACCGTACAGGAGTTAAGTACCGTACCTATCCTGAAAATCTCTTAACAGACGACTTATGACGTTAACTTATCACATGTCTACCTTGAGCTCCATTTATGTAGTAGCAACGTAAGTGTTCGTAACTATAATTTTTGAAATACTTGAAAGATGTCACAAATTATTACCACCAACAAATTGGCGTCTATTTAATCGGACACTTTTTTTGATCAAGTCGAGCGTGGCAGTGTCCACTTTCACTCAGAATATTTGGACAAAAGTGACGACCTTTTCGCCACTTTCTCTCTCTCTGTGTGTGTGTGAGTGCCTCCCCGCCCCTGCCTCCTCCGGCCACTCTCCCGTCACCCTGCAAGCCTCTAGCAACGTGCTTTCTTCCGCGTGCGCGCAGGCAGACCACTTTTACTTTTTAAACTCGCATTGAGATGATAAGATTGCATCTTGCTACCACTAAATTTTGTTCTTTAGTGCCAGATTGCCATAACAAATATCGTTCGAACTAGTCAAGTTATTTTAAGTTATATTAATTTCTATAAAACTTATAAAAGGTATGCAGTGGCGATTCCTCTAAGTTAGCGCTGTGCGGACGCTTGTATAAAATTCATTGTAGCTGATACAATTCGGCAAACGTTAGCATGACGAGAAAATGCTTTAATTGTTTTCTGGAAAATGCATGTTCACTCAAGATATTTTCCTTAACAGTTATTTCTACACCATACAAAAAATCGGGGTTTGAACCTACGCATGACGTATTTAGTAGCTTCCCACAGGGCTATTTACTGCTGTGTAAATCTATCCTAATATATTATCGTCACATAATATGCAGATATTTAGGATTTACTTAGTTAGAGCTTTGAAAGGCGTCAAAGTCGCCAACTTTACGCCACTATTGAATTGATAACATTGTAAACTCAAAAGTAATGCCATATAACAAGTGTCATATAAGAATTGTGTGGCAACGTTCGTTGTCATCGTTTATTGTCATTTTTTTATTTAAGTAGTGGTAGGACATACTGCCTTACGCAGTTATTTGGGCAGACCGTCTATCTATCATCAGTAACCACTCCCTTCAAGAAGACCAACGTGAAAAAACAGCATGTGTAGTTCGCTAAGTGTAACTAGTACCTACTTTCTAATCCCTCATCCTTAATCCTGTGGTATTGTGTGTGAACACTTAGACAAACGGTAGCCACCCACCATCAAGTGGACCGTCAGCCCGTTTGCCGACCTTAACAACAAAAAAGGGGAGATCTTCCCCAGAAACTGTTTGAATATTGAAAAGAGTTGGGGCATTAAAATTTTATGAGCATTCGCCAAGCTCGACAACCGGTACAAGAGTGTGGCTGTAAGGCTAGGCGAGGGGTACGCGCGGGGTACGCAGAGGGGGACGCAGGGTCTCGCGATACCTCGAGGCAAAGCACTCCACACCATTCCGCACTGTCTGCGGCGAGAGTAAAAGTAATCTTCCGTCAACATTTCCGCATCCCGCACCTCCCCGCGCCGCTGCGCGCCCGCACGCGATACCTTCCGACTTTTACTTTCCCGCACGCCCCACCCCGTGCTGTGCATCCACCCGTGTCCGTGCACTGTGCTACATAACGACCGATTCTCCCGAAACCCTAGTAAACAAAGGGTCTTTAAGTAGACAAAGTAGGTTCTTAATAAGCACGAACTGTAAAAATTATAAACGCATCCCCAATTTTTTAATTGCTGTAAGTTGCTGAGGAGTTGGGTGTCCGTGGGCCTACCACACTTAGATAAAGTTATTGGTATAATTTATGAACACTTTATTATAATAACTTAACTTGAAAACAAAGAACTTCTTTTTCTTTCTGTCACGCGTGCTTGTAGGTACTAATTAGTAGGGTGAGCTAACACAGACCCTACAAACTTAATTAAACGATTTCTGTATAGCTAGCTTCTTTTAGTAGGTATTTTTTGGTTTAAAATATCTTGTTTTGTCGTGATAATTATGACTTCAGAAGAAATGATTTTATATAATAGCTCCGAGCTCTTGATATACAAAGGTAAAAAATATATAGCCACACCTCATAACAACAAGGGATGATTGCCGTATCTAAACTCCCACATATTTCCTGTACTCACGTGGATTATACCCACACAAACATTACTCAACCAAACATCTTAACTTCTTTGTTGTGCTTGTGTCATAATTCCAATAAATAAAATAAACTTAATTGAAAATATGTAATTGCAATCATGTAATTGTATAAATACCTACATACGGGTCTACCATTAAAACGTAAATTTTCCAATGAATATAGGTTTTACATTAGAAATTTCATAGTTTACAAAAATTTCACGTTTTCAGCCATATTCTTAGATTTTGTGATTAATCAGTGTTACTTATCTACATTTGATTTCCTTGAAAGAAATCAATAAAGAAAGTTATTAACGATTCGGTATTGTTTTCTTATAAATTTTGGGTATCCGAAGCAATTACAAAATTATTTACGTTTGCAGATAGTTAGGCTCCAGTGCTTGTTCGCTTACAGTGGTGAGGTTACGACTTTCTCGCTCACTTTCGCTCAATTCACACGTTTACGAAAATGATCGCGCGCCGGAAAATGTTTGCTTTCTCCGTTGCGCAAGAGCAGTGGCCACTTCCCGCTTCGTATCCCCTCTTCTTTCTTTACATATTGCCCCTCGCCCCTTCTCCTGGCGCCTCGCTCACCGCCTGCGGCCAATCAGCACTCCTCACCTATATTTTCCGAGTAGGAAGTGTGTGCTTCAAGTTGCGCAACATTAGCTTTCCATTGATGTGCTGAGCTGCTGTCCGGCATTCCTATCAAACCATATTCATTACAATCTAAATCTGCACCTTTTAAATAGTAATCTTTAAAGATTAATTGTATTAATTTTCAAGTGGACATTGTATGTTTACAATATACTTACATAAGTTGATTGTTCGAACGGAGAACACGAGTATTTTGGCAAAGCAAACGCCACTTTCTCGTGACTCTTACTTCTATGAGGAACGAAAGTGAGAGTTGTCTTGTGACGTATACATGCGATAGCCACACAATATTCGGACATTTTTCTCTACACTTTACTCTGTTTAAAGGACACTAATAATGGTCGTTTGCAAAATCAAACCATCCTGAATCAATCGGCTTAAATGAAAAAGTTTTAAAATTACAAAATGAGGTTCGCTCCATTCGTAGGTTATGTTCTCGGGCTGTGCCAAATCGCGACCGATTGTGAATACCTAATGTAGTAATGTCGTCATCAGAACGCGGGCTTTCTCTGAGTTGGTCGATGAAAGTGAGAGTGGCGGCGGCGACCACCGTACCTACACCTTCCACCTGATTCTACACCGTTGTGTTATGTATGAGAGTATTAGTAAGTAAGTGTTGTGCAATGCAATGCGCAGGCGCAGGCGATCGCAAGTCAGCGCAACAGAGGCGGGGAGCGAGGAAAGCGTGGCGGTACTCGTTACATCGACAAGTGGGTTACTTCCCGCTTCCTGCACCCTCCACTAGCGTCCCCCCCCCCTCCTCCGACTTCGCCCCTTCCCCCTCGCGTCCGTTTTTCACGAGGAAACTTGCGCTCGCGTCGATGGTTCGCGTGTCGCTCCCACGCTCACGATAGTTATTCTAACATTATTTTCCACTTACTAGCCTTTACGCTTCATTTATAAACAATGATCTAACCCACTATAACACGCATGCTTAAAAACACATCCCCCACTTCACTAAGGCACTGTGTTTTTGGTACATAGGAAGAAATTTATACTTCGGTAAACTTAAATATTCAAATATTCGCATTATTTATTTCTTATTCAATTTTTAATTTTTTCTTGACAAAATTCGCCTCATATAATTTTTTTCTCTCTTTTTACTCAAGTGAAATCATCTTATGTGGATTTAAATCAAAAATGAAACTTATCAGTTACCTATTATGTATCATTTTATAAATTGATTGATCATTGATCATTAATAAAATAATGCTATATAATGAAACTTTAATTAATTAGGATATCTACATAATCGGAGTTTAAATATGTTGCTAAAATAATCATAAATATTGTACTCTCTTCGCAGAAAAGTTGATTGAAAGGACCAATTCAGCGTTAAAAAATACTCAAATTCAATGATAACTAAAATAAATTATTATGTATTAAAACATGGGGACAATGTTTTTTTTTTGTTGCTGATGTTTTGATAATGGCGCGGTTATTATTGCCATGATATTATTATTAGATATTGGATGTCAAGTGTCACGTTTTATAGGAAGTTACTGTTAGTTACTTTGTCAAAATGGCGTCAGATAATTCATTAAAAAATTACAGAGAGAAATGTGTTCTTACAAAGATGATTAATAAGATAACAGCATTGAACAATGTGTCGACTTATGTGTTATAAAACGAGCTTATGTCATTTATTACATGAATCAAACTTATCCGTAATAATATTATAAATGCGAAAGTTTGTATGGATGTATGGATGTTTGTAACTCTTTCACGCAAAAACTACTGAACCGATCACCATGAAATTTTGCATACACGTTGTCTGGGACCACAGACAGGACATATACCTTTCATCCAGAACGCGGACGAAGTCGCGGGCACCAGCTAGTGTGAAATATTTTTTCTCTGTTTGTAAATGAATATGTTCGTAGGTAATGGAATGAGGAAGAAGTTATCTCGATTTGATATTTAGTCTTAAATCACACAAACGAGTGTCCTGAGATAACGCTTTAGACGTCATGTCGTAAGACAGCCAATCCGTAATGCAGAAGTCTTAAGACGCAATAATTGTTAATTAGTTGTCACGATGTAGGTAGGTATAGTAATTATTAATCGAAGTCACATTAATATTACGACTTAGAGTCCAACAATGGACGTTTGTGGCTCATTATTTTTAAATTTGTGTGATTTTTGAAGTGAAATCTTCTTTAGACGCATTGGGCATTTTTGAGATGGGGAAAAAACCATTGAACTCGCGACCTATTACGTAGTGTAATCGTGTAACCGATACCTCTGTTGACAATTATAAAAGAACACAGTAATTTCAAATAAAAATTTTAATGTAAAAATATTTTTTTATAAGAATATAAGATATATACCTATAAGAAAATTTTATAATAAACTTATTTAAAACTTTTGATGTTTTATGTACGTGTGAAGAATATTTGAGAAATATTCCAATTTGTACGTGTTAAATTAAAGATAAATGTTTAAAACATAATAATTTCAAAATATCGTACCCATAATAATTAATGATATTGACGTGATAGTTGAGGAGGTTATCTTAAATTTATTGCAGATGCCATGGTCATGGTTTATCATTTGCTAGTCAACCCATGACCTTGTTTTGTAGTTGTGCCAATGGCTTATGGTACTACATTACATAGTTAGAGGCAAAGATTTAAATCTTTGGTTAGAGGCATGAAAGTAGAGCCAGCCATAGCAATGAAAATATACCTATACTTATACGATGTAGCCAATTTTATGCCTCAAGTCATTGATTTTTGATAAAAACAAAATAATAATTTGTATTTACATTAATTTATGTTTCTTTTTATTTTATTTTTGTATACGCCTGTTAGTAGTTTTTAAGTTTTTAATAAAAACATATTTACTTATTGTAAGCTTGAATTGAATTGAACTAATTTGTCATTAAAATTTAAAGTCTGGCTTCGAAATAAACAATAAATTAATCAAACATAATGGCTAATAATGGCCCCAGTATTTTTATATTTTAATTTATAGACACAACCTTGTTAACATACCTAAACTCATAAACATCGTATACTTAAGGGATTCACAAAGGCGAATGACATTAACGATTTGACCTTCACCGATATGACCTTTAGAATGTTTATATATATCATACTAATTCCACACGAAAAACACAAACGTAATCCACACCTCAACGCAGTCACTGAGACACTGTAGCTCCATATATTTAGAGTTCCGAGGCGGCGGAAACAATTCAACAGGCCTGATAAATGTGGTTTTTTGTACTTTTCATTAAAACTACATTTAAAAAAAATAAAAAAATCAATACATTTTTTTTAAATGATATTGACTTATTCTTCGGTGTAGGAATCATTTGCGCGCAATAAACCGTTTTCGCAACAAATTTCAATATAAGTCAAATTCTTCTTATGTTCTAACTTTTATTGTGGGGTTTCTACTACTTTGATGGAATTTATAAACAATACAATTTGTTCTTCACATGTTTATGTATAACATATATTTTTTTCAAACCAATTGCATTGACAGTTTCTTCTAACATATTTTTTTTAAAAAGGAAAATTTTTAGGATTGGCGTGTGTTTACACCTTAAGTTGGTGAATAGTTTTAACAGTGATTTAAGCATCTGGTGCGAATAACAAGATCTTAACCAGATAAAACAATTTTTAACATTTTTTAATTTCCAAAATCTAAGAAGGATAAATAAAAAAAGGATACCTTCTTTCTCAAGAAAGAGTCTGAGAGCGGTAGGTCAAGGTCACGTGATTTGTTTGTTATATAGTTCAATATGTTATAAAAAACTATGACATGATATGTTAGAAATTAAATAATATGATAACACCTTATATTTTGCAATGTGTAATCAATACTAACTGCTGTTAGTAACTAACTATATAAATGCAAATCTTAACAGCCGTTTACACATGCATGTTCACCAACTAAAGTGAGCTGTCGCCACACTTAATATATTATAACAATCATTTTATTATTATATTTATTACATCCTTTTAAATTTAAATTATTTACTTATATGTTAATCTCCAACAAAACTGGAAGGTGTTTTTTTATATTTTTAAAATTGCTCTTGCGATGTTCATGTGCGCACTTAAACGCTCTGCGATCAACTCATGTGCAATAAGAAATTTTCATTTTAGATTCACCAATCGTTACTGTTGTATTTTTGTGTGAAATTTTCCTACTCGTCCCAGGATAACGCTGGCAACACTACCGGCCGCACTCGGGAAACCAAACCGCACGTGTTTGTTTTGTGTGTGGGTTGTCCAGGGTTAACCTGAGATTTGTTGGAGAAGCGCCCCGAGCCCGCTCGCAGTAGTCTGGGTTCGCTGGCGCCGCGAGGGGCGTGGGCTCGCAATGACCGGGCTGTCGTCCTTCTTGTTACAGGAAAGTCAGTCAACACTAAAGACACTCTCGAGGACAAGAAAGATGACAACGAGCTGTGGGAAGCGCAGGCCGCTTTTCTCGGCCCGAACCTTTGGGACAAGACGCTGCCCTACGACCCCGATCTCAAGGTACAAGAAGTCAGTAATCGCCACTCTATTACCTACTGCGTGTTGTGTGTGCGCCTCTAACCGGCTTCCTAACGTAATGATCGCACTAGGTAATAAAGTAGCTTCTTTTCCCCCCGCAAGCACCGACTCCTATCCATTTCCCCTCTCCCGCTTTTGTGTCGTTATACAATTATTAAATTATACAATGAACAATTGAGTAAAGCGAATCCGCAATGCGATAGTTTGAAGGCTTAGCGTGATGATGGCAGCGTTTAACCGCAACGCACGCCCGTCGCGTGTACGCGGTCGCGCGACATGTCATGACGCGTGGTTACCGTACGTGTTGCAGTACGTGGACCTAGACGAGTTCCTGTCGGAGAATGGCATGCCCGGAGAGGCGTTGGGAAGCGCTCATCTCGGCCCCTCGGCCTTCGGGCCTGGAGCAGGGCTGGCGCTCGGGTTGCAGGCACCGGTTACCAAGAGGGAGCGTTCACCATCGCCCTCCGATTGCATGAGCCCGGACACCATCAACCCGCCGCTCTCACCCGCCGACTCTAGTAAGTATCATCTCTATATTTATCATTTTTACACTCCTACATTATTTCGTGTATTACGAGAGTAGCCAAAAGGGGTCAAATTCCAATCCTTAGAAAAAGATAGAAAAACAATTTCTTTGATTTTTTTAAATTTTACTTTTAAACTGGTAATTTTTTATTTGCCGTAAAATGCATCCAAATCGACTTTTAGAAACGTTTGCTTGAAATTCACTTTTTTAACCGACTTAAAAAAAAGGAGGTTCTCAATTCGACTGTATTTTTTTTTGTTTGTTACCTCAGAACTTTCGACTTGATTTTGATGATTCTTTATTATTTGAAAGTTGGTGCTACCCATTTCAATTTGGTCCAGTTCTGACAATGGCATCCATGAGAAAACCATAAGTATGTGCGCGATAAATGGACGCATAACTCAATATCACGCCAACCGATTTCGATGATTCTTTTTTTTATTTTAAAATCGGTTAAAAATTATTTTTGAATAAAAGAAATTATTATTCTATATTTGTTTCTTAATAAAAAAAAAGCTTTTTAAACTTACATTTTCTATATTTTCTAAGGACTTATGGTCCATCCAATTCTTATCAAATCAGTCTTAGTCTTTTAGATAAATCAGACTTTGAGTAAATCATTATCCGCCACAAATTATTTTAGTTTTGAATACTAACAATTTTTATTCAAAATAGGTTTATGACCTCGCCGCATAAATCGCACATCAAATAATTATATTTTCCCTACATAAATAATTATTACGTTTCAGCGTTTTCTATGGCATCTTCCGGCCGTGACTTCGATCCCCGAACACGCGCTTTCTCCGACGAAGAACTCAAGCCACAGCCCATGATCAAGAAGTCCCGGAAACAGGTAAATGAAGTTAGTGCGCTGATCATTCCTAGCCGCATGCTGCTACTAGGGAGCGGCCTAGCAAATGCTACACACATACAAATACACAAAAACATACATACACATACGAAAAATCTCAAAAACGCCAACTCTATCGGCACTATTTTAACCTTCGCTTTTTGTTTGTAATTTACGAATAGTTTGTAACACGCATTTGAATCTTTCTGCCTCTTTTCCTAATCACATACACACAGCGGGCTCACTTCTGTTTAGATTCTTAATGTAGCTAGGGTTGGCAAGACAGTTCTTTCGGTTTGCGCTAGTAAAGTAAGTTCACTTTTTTTATTTTCATAATGGCAAGAAACCGGCTGAAGCTCATCAAAATATAATATGTGAAGTTTAGGCTGTTTGTTGATTGTTTAACACTTTCTAAATTGGTTTAAAAAATTTCGCTTTTAAGATTTTTCACTGAATGTACTTAATATCACATACAACAATTGATTAAAGTTTTTTGTAGCAAAAATAGAGTTTTATTTTACACTAACAAAAAACCGAAATTACTTTCTTACCAACCCTGACAACCAACCAAAAAACTGCATTCGCGTGTTTCGGAATCATACCTATAGAGTAGGTACATGTACTTTTCTGAGCTAATGTTGAGTTTAAATATCAAGTGTTAAGAAAAATTTACAGTAATCCTTTCGCTGCTCATCGGAACATATAACATCAAAATTTAACTGTATAGGATCAAGGACTGTCCATTCTATACATGCGTCGTATCTATTTTACGAAATTTGTGTAAACATACGGTGCTTGATTTCTTCATTGCCATTGTCAGCTCATGATATTTTGGACAGCCACATAATCATGCTCATTTATAATAATTCTCCTTTGATAATAAACCAAGCCACACGACATCCAACAGAAGTCCTTGCTCATACAAAAAGAAAGTGGACTTGTCTACGATCTTTCGTAAATTATATTAATAGACAAAAGACCGGATATAACGTAACTTATGAATGTTTCTCTTATTTTAATCAGATATTAAGGAAAATGTTTGATAAAACTCACGTGTATATGCAAGATGATAATTAAATTAAGACTAGATAAATTGTTATAACGTAATTCACAATTGCAATCTAGAACACTGTGACGATAAGAAAGTTAAAAAATACCAGATAAATAATAAATAAATATCTTCACACATTCCACACAGCATCACATCTAGTTCCACATTAAGCAACTATAGGCTTGTATTATGGATACCAGACAGTTGATATAGTACATAGATTAGGTACTTTTTTTGTAAACTTTCCTTGCTGATCCCTCTTTTTAATTAGTAAATAAACCGCATCAAAATCCGTTGCCTGGTTTGACTTCTAATTATATGTACCTTGGAAATGTCCTTTGAACGGTGGCAGCCGAAGATGTAAAAGAAAAACGCTTTTAACTTAGAATTAATTTAATTAAAAAATAATTAAAATAAAAAGAAAATATTTTATATATCCTATAACTAGCCTATAACTAATTACATGTTGACACCGGTCGATGTTGTACCAAATGTGTCTTGAACGTTGTCCGAGCGGATATTCTATGGTGCGGTTATTCAACAGCCATAAGGGTGGGAATAGCACCGCTATGGAACTGTTGGTATAATTCTCCTGATTGTACTGATTTATTGAAGCTTGTCTGTTCGTCTTCTGTTCTTAGTTTTTGAATATTGGTTATATAGTGGCCAGACGAAACCCAGAGCAGCTATACTTAATATTTTAATGTATGGGGATCGTTGTGTGATATATGCTGTTTTCTTGATGTTCTTTTGTCTTGTAGTTACTGTTGGCTGAGTTAAAATTCTGATGACTGTGGAGTGTAGGTTATGCAGATTTACAGAGTTAAATTTTATAATTTCTCCCAAAGAGTTGTAATTCCAGTTTACATCTTGTAGATTTGACATATTCAGAACTCGGCCCTAGTTTCGATTTAATAGAGAGTTTAGGTGTTTAAAGAAATTGGTTTTCTTTAAACCAATTTCTTTGGTAATTTTACGAGATATACTCCCTTGCCTTGTAATATGTTCGGTCGCATAACATGATTAACCTAGGTGGTTCGGGAAAGTTGATAACATAATTTCTGACGTCCAGTTGTTCTATTGCTTCGGTATGTAGGGTCACAAATTTGAATTGGCAGAATTCGTCTGGAATAAGAAAATATTGCGCTAGATGAGAGTAATTTACTCGTAGAAGGTCTATTTCCGGTTAGCTATCTCTAGTAAGAATTTCATTTATTTAGTTTTTCTTAGGTTTTTCTATTACATAAAATACTACTACATTCAGCACTTCAGCACTACACACAAACAGAAACACGCACTTACAGACAAGCCATGCTTTATAACGCTTCAAACATTTTACTAACTTGTAAATAGTATTAAAAATTAACACAATGGTGTTCAGAGACGTTGAATCAAGTATTGCGAAACAAGAGGGTTGGCCTGAATGAGTGTGAGTGTAAGGCGCGATGATTTGCAGTTCGTGCCCGATGACCTGAAAGACGACAAGTACTGGGCTCGTCGACGGAAGAACAACATGGCCGCGAAGCGTTCACGTGACGCGCGCCGCATGAAGGAGAATCAGATAGCCTTGCGCGCCGGATACTTAGAAAAAGAGGTACCTAAATATGGCGCTACCTTAGACATTTTCCACGTGTAGAATTAGACTAAACACCTTCACCTGCTGAAATACGGATGCAGCTTCAAATTTGGGACTCGAATGTTTTCAGCAACAGACTTCTATTTAAGCCAGCCGGCCATTCACGGCAATTCGCCTTCCAGTCCGGCGCTCCATGCAGGTTTGTGAATGTGACTGCCGTAAATGGCCCGCGTTATATGATGGACTCTAGATGACTATTGGTGAAAACGGGCATGAGTCTTTTCAATTTCATGTTTTGCTTTTAAATAAGTAATTCACAATTTGTTTTTTAGAAGCTTAGTGTTTTTTTAGAAAGCTAGTCAAGATCTAGAAAGAATACCAAATAACAAACTTTACTGGGTTAGGGCCTCTTTCACCATCTGTCAAGTAGGCTAACCGTCTTTTAAAGTCACCTCTCACCGGGAATAATTTAGTTGATATACCTTTGTTTATACGGTAAAAGAATAATAAAAAATAGCCTATCGAAGGATGCATTAAACCGAGTGCATAATTTAATAAAACATAAAATTATTTCTAAACGTAACTAAGTAATCAACACTTTACTTGTAGTTGGTGAAAGAGACCCTTACTGTTACAGATTACTATACCCCAAACGTGTATGGTAATCTGAATATAGGTATGCAGAAAGTGGCATGACTAAAAGAAAAAGAAGTTGCTGTTTTTAAATATTTTCGTCGATCCCCCGGGAACCAACATTTTTCATGTTAATCCAGGCAATAAACTATCTGTGTGCCAACTTCCATCCAAACCCGTTCAGTAGTTTCTAAGTGAAAGAGTAACAAATATCTATCCTCACAAACTTTTGCATTTATGATATTTGTAGGATGTACCTACAACTACATATGTTCTTTTTACTTTCCTCAGTAACTTATACAGTTATTTTTGGTATTTCAGAACATGGGACTTCGGCAAGAAGTGGAGCTGTTAAAGAAGGAGAATCACATACTGCGTGAGAAGTTGTCAAAATTCGCGGACGTATAGGCGGTTCGCTCCCACCACCATTACCAGCCCGCATGCATAGCACAAACATGCCACACGTTATGTATGTATGCCTATCAAGACGAGGTCACCCAAACCAAATATCAAAAATTCGGCCAGCTCTTATAAGACTCGATTAAGGCGATTAAAACTCCCTTTTAACGCAAAGAGAACAGTCAATTTATGCCCATTGCTTTTATTATAATTACATTATAATATGAAGATTTAAAAAATATAATATTAAGTTAATATAAAAATTTAATAATTTTCAAAAAAACATACCTAATAGTTTTTTTTATTGCGTCGAATTTAAAAAATATATTTTAAAATTTTTAGGATTTTTTTTTTATATATTATAAATTTGTAGTTTTTTTGAAAACAATTATAGGAATCACATTTCTCATGATTGTAGAATATTTTCTTGTAATCGCTGACCTTTATGGTGTAAAGCTAGCTATGAATATATTACCGATTTGTTACAGGTCGCACGGGCGCACACTCGGCGCTTCACGACGTCGCCGGCTCCGGACTGTTATTTGTACAATGCTTTTAATATGATTGTAACTAGATGTTAATTGGATCCCTCCTAAAACAACAATCCTCCCCATCCTCTTAACGGTCTGTGCGTGATCATGGATTACGCCCCCTCCGTTTCTAATTTTCCCACCTGAACTTTATTATCTGTTAAAAGATCCTGTGGGTATCTCAATCTGTCACTCCGAACCCCACCCACAGTTTTCCGTTTAGATTAGTGATGATTTGTGATCATTCGTTTGCCTCTAATGTCTGTCTTAGGTAGATATAATGAATGTTGCAGTTACCGTAAGCGTACCTACTTAGTTTAATAGGTAAATGTTAACCAAAGCCCTCCTACAGTGTACATCTGATCTATCGTCGTCTCGTCTCAAATACCTTCACTCAGCAGGGTTACAACGACGCGACGTATAGCGTACGGACCAAATTGTATGGAAAGTGGTTGTCTTTGAAATAATATTAATATTTGTTGAAATAACCTCGTCCAGAGCGTGCGTCGCGTGGCGACTGACGACTGGCGGCTCTCCGCGACTCGATTGGGTGCGGGCTGTTCTATGTTAAGTTAATGTTGTTAAATATTTATAATATGTATCGCAAGTTTGCTCAAGTGGCCGCGTCTGTACATAGGTAGTTGTAATGGGGCTTCGACCGGACCCTCGACGCTTCTCCGGATTCTTAAGTATGTTGTTACTGCTGTGGACTTCGCTCCTGTCCGTCCCCTTTTCCGGAACTGGCTTGCTTCGTAGCTCCGCCTGCGAGTAGACCCTTTGTCATTTCCTTAGAGAGCAGAGCGAACAGTATACTTTCATTATGAGTAATTAGATACTAGTTTTACTTATAGTAAGTAGATTCCGTAGTTTAGATGGTATTAGTCTATTTTCGTTAACGGCTGTAGTTGTTAATATTTTTAAAAGTTTATATTTTTTTAGTTGTCCGATTGCGTCACGTGCCGAATGCCAATATGGGTAGGAGTCGTATTGAGTTAATCCGGGCCGGCGCGGCGCTTTCCTCCACACTTCACTCCCCTCCCTTCCCCCGGACTCCGGACCTCATCTCCGTACTCTACTTGACTCGTGCTACTGTTATAATATTATATTTTTGTAGGTTTTTGTCGTTGATAAATGAGTCAATTGAATGTTTAACAAATTGAAAAAAAAAAAAATGTTTATAACCTAAGACTAAGAAGTTGTTGCATTTGAAAGTATTTTATGAATACAAAGCGAGAACAATAAAATAAAATGTTTTTTCTATTAAAGTTTACATGAGAGGGTTTCTGTAAAGGTGTGATGGTTAATATTTTATAAAGTGCACTGTTTCATATCAAATGATATTACTTACTATTGTAATAAAATAATATTGATTATCACCCAATTGATTGCCGAACGAGGCGTTTGATACTCCATTTCATTTGTTAAAATATACCCATTGATGAACACATCCCGTTTGTTCTTGACGGAAGCCTTTTGTATGCCTCCTACATTCGTTACATTTGTTATTTTTATTTTCTGAAATTGGTAATATGGGTGTATTGTAATATATTATAAGAGTAAGTTAATGATGTTATTAAGAATTGTTATGTGAAAGATATGTTTATGGAAAGTGTATATGGACAAGAAAAGCGCCCCGCGCCCCTCATGGTGCTATTGGTACGGCCGTCGCCCCGATCCGCCCGCCCGTCGCCCTGCCAATCCAATTCGAAAATGGAATGCCAATGGAAGAGGCAGGGCCGGGCGACGGACGACGCGGCGTCGCGGCGGTGAAAACGTGATACTTTCAAGTGAAGTGTAACTAATTATGTGTAGTTATATGTATTTATAATAATATATAATGTGTATGTACATTGACGATTGTACTGAGTTGACGGCCTTTTCTTAGTGATACAATACAGCACGATTTGAGTTGTATAAGTATATACAACTCTATGTTTAGTTTGTCCGCCTGTCCCTCTGTAACAATCGTGGTGCGTCCGCAGCCACAGCAATGCTCTCAAGCCATAATACGTATAAACAGCGGGTAATACGAATTAAGTACATGTGACGTCACAAAACTTTCTCATGAAATTTATACCGAATGGGCACTCGTTTGCCTATACATTGTAACAGTTCCTTCTTTTAAAAGTATGCCAAGATCGAACTAAATAAACCTGATGTGCCTTAATTAAGGCATATGTTAATTTTTTTATCAAAGACAACATTGTTATAACGACGGAGTTCACGAGTTCACATTATTGAAATTTATTCAAAAAAGTTGTCTGTACCACAGACTTCATAAACAATACCAGACGAAATTTAAGTCTTAACTTGATAAGTATATTAATCTAACATCAGATTACATTTATAATTCTCACTTTTAAAGGATAAAGTTTCTAATCATCCCAACTTATCCAAATGATGCGGATAACCGCATAAAAACTTACCGCATTAAAAACTTGGGATAGACATTAATTGGAAGAACTCATCGGAGCACTCACCATTGTATAGTTAGTAGGACATACTGTGTTACTTGTTTAAATGTCGTGAAACGATAAAAAAATATTTTATAATGAAGTTAATAAACACTTATTAAATGCTTATGTATCTTAAAACTTTGTCCGTAGGCGCAATTATAGTGCCAATAAGCGTAGATGAAGAGCAATGTGTATTTGAATTATAGTTTGTTTTATGTCTGAAATTGTTTAATAAGTCTATGGTCTGTGCCGTTATCACAGTAAATATGTAAAGCAGTACGGATAATGCTGTGACGCATTCACTTAGATACTCATTAAGGGATTCACAAAGGCCAATGACTTTGACGATTTGACCTTCACCGATATGACCTTTAGAATGTTAAAAAAAAATTTTTTTGAAAATAACTAACTTATTATTAGGTGCAGGAATCATTTGCGCGCAATAAACCGTTTTCGAAACAATTTTCAATATAAGTCAAATTCTTCTTATGTTCTAACTTTTATTGTGGGATTTCTACTACTTGAATGGAAATTCTAAACAATACAATTTGTTCTTCACATGTTTAAGTATAACATATATTTTTTCAAACCAATTGCGTTGAGAGTTTCTTGTAACATATTTTTTAAAAAATGCAAATTTTTAGGATCCGCGTGTGTTTACACCTTAAGCGAATGTGTGTACGTATTTTCCGTACTGCTTTAGTTATATAGTGTGCCGTTGTGCGTAGATATGTGATGTGACGCCGTCACCTGTTACGCGGTTCGTGCGGGCCTGGGCAGCGCCAGTAGTGTGGACGCACACAGATCAGTTCTCTTTCGGATGTGATCGGTGCCCTTTGTTGTAATATTATTATTATTTTATATACCAATTACCTGTAAACACAATATTAACAATGAACACTGGTAAACGCGATGTGTCCAAGTTGACTTCGGTGCTCGGCCTATTGCAAGTCGCGCCGATTACTTGGCTACTAGTAACATATATTTATCTGTAATAAAAAAGTAGTTGCATTCGAAATGCCCCGGACGGGTGACTTTTGGTTTCCACCGGTACATGTCGGCCGCCCCACGCCGCGCGCCGCCATCTTAAACATCGAATAACGAAATAGTGTTATGTAGATATCGCCTGCGTAGTATTTATGCGTAGGCGCACTCCCGAGGCTCATCCGATCGATTCCGTTATTGAGGTATTACAATATGTATTTTCATAAAATGTATGGATGTAAGGATGGCCGACGGATTGTTACTCTGCGTGTTTACCATTTGAGATAATTAAATAAATGTTGTATTGTGAGTAATAAATTTTTATTTGCACGAATGTCTTTTGATTAGTACCTACCTATTACTGACTATTTTACATTACGAGAATAACCACATTACAGGAAAAAACACTGTGAAATAACTTGTGCAACTGTTCTTATATTGAGTTTCTGTACAATGTGAAGGTTGACAACCTTTTCTGTACATATGGACTTTTTAAAGTAGAGTCGGTAGGCAGGGTGATGATCCATCCATTTGATCACTGTTAACTCCCGTAGACTGAATCATGAGGACGAAGAATAGGAAAATAAGCACAGACATCACTACTTACTCAAAACAACACAAGTGATTTTGTTTCAGGATGGTACAAGGATGGTCACTACTGACAGGCGGACTGCCTAGTTTATTTTTATGTGCCAGTTATGGCCACTACATTCTAGTTTGAATTTCGTTCATTTCTAAATACTTACTTAGTTAGATGTAGTATGCTGGGCCTCGTAAAGAAGTTCAACGTCCCTCAGTGAGCTATGGAGAGGACTATGCTTGGGGCTACTCTTCGATATCGAAACAAAAAGGTACATAACAATTACCCACCGGATTAGTAAGATTAAAAATGGTAATGGGAAAGCAATTGTCAGGAATCAAAATACGGAGAGCTAGCGGTCTCTGGGGCCGGTACTGTATTGTGAGGGGATAATTGATTACAAAGAAAAGGGAAGGACCGTTCCGGGCGTTGTTGGGAATGTTCGCGGAGGCAAGAGTAGATTGTTTTTTCACCATCATACGCAAGCGGTGCGCGTCTCTGCTCCGCAGTGTGGGGGCCAGCCCCAATCGCGTCTTGGCCATGATAGCAAATAGGCTTGACTCTCTTTACTTGAACCATTGCTTGATGATGCATGTGGAGAGAGGCAAGTCTTAGTGGGTCTTTTGGGTCTAAGTGACCCGATTAAAGAACTTTTATTATTATTCACATATATTTACTTTAATTCTTAATTCTAAATTTTTTTACAATATAATTAGGTATACAGACAAAAAATATTATAAAAAAACTTAAAACTAGATTGCCGCAAGTAGCGGGACAAGGCTCAAGCTACCGGCGGTTAGGGCTGCAGAGTGAGGAACCTCCTGACAATTCGTGCCGTGTCCAGAAGTACCGCCTTCTGTATCTGATCCTTGATCCATCCATCTAGCGAGAGAGTCTTAAGATGTTGGTCGAGGCTCTTCGCTATAAGACCGTTGACTATCGGGACGATGATTGTCGAATCGACATTCCACATGACGTTCACCTCGTGAACCAAGTCTATGTACTTGGTAAGTTTGTCTTTCTCGGCTTTCACGAGGTTTTCAACAAGCATCGTCCGGCGTTGGGATCGGTCAATAACCACGATGTCAGGCTTATTGGCGACAATAGTGCTGTCCGTGATTATGGAGCGATCCCAATAGAGCGTGTCGTGACCATTTTCGAGAACGGGCGCAGCATAAGTATATTTGTAATAATGATATTTGTCTTCAATATCACCTTGTTGAATTATTATGTTCAACAAGGCTATTACTGGCAATTTTGGCTCATTTTGAGGCAAAAGATAAAAAATATTTTTACGATGGTTTTGTAAAATTAATTCATAGATCTAATAAATGTATTCAGGAAAAATAGATTTATTGTTTCATTTTATTAACTTTTAGACCTCCCAGCCAAATGTTTGCACCGAAATTACTTTTTTATCATAATATTTAAAATGCATAACTCATATACGAACTCTACATATTAGGTATAGTATATCTACATTCAATCAACCTAAAAAAATTCCACAGCAGTTTAATGGAGATTGAAGTGAGAAAGCAAGGCACATAGCAAGAAACTCCTTGCAAGAGTTAAATATGTTGTAGGGTTAAATATATTTGCATATCCGCCGTTCGGTGTCAAATCCATACACGCTTTAAATAACACATTTGTGTTGTGTGCTATTTAATGTAATCATTGTTCATTTGGAAAACAGAATAACCTTTGTATATACAGGAATTCTTATTAATAATTAACCCTATCTTAATTTAATTACAAACAGGCGATAATTACGATTCACAAGACGGATCACAGACGCTGGTGAACACTTTAAAATTGTTTGGTCGTTGTATAACGTCACCGTGACACTCATGTTAGTAGCTTCTATAGTGCTTGCGGTGGCGGCGCGCGGCGGGCGGAGGGTAGTAGGGTACATTATAATATAATAACTACTTATAGTAATGTTATAATAAAGCTCTTGACCACTACGTCAAAACAGTCAACTAGATAGAAGGGAAATAAAATTAATTTTGACGCAGATAACATTATGTGTTGGCCACCGGTAGGGTGTTGTTGAAGCCCGACTCTTGGATGGTTTGCGGTGATGTTTGGAAAGAACGAACAATAGCTAGCAGCGCGGTGTAAGTGCCCACGATAAGGCCAACTATTCCGAAGACAAATAGTAATACGTTCTTGATAAGGCGGAGATGTGCCCGGCCGAACTTGTCCGGGAAACATAAGCAAATTTCCATGAGCGCTGGGAAGCATATGCCCAGGGCCGATAGACAGAGTGCGCCGAATAGTGAGATGAATAGGCCCAGTCGAGGTACGGCTACAGCGAAAACGAATGTGAGCAAACACAACGCGATACGCAGCATGTACTCGGCGGTAAGCAGCTTAGCGGGCGTTGCGGAGGAGCGTTCTAGACGTGGCCGCACGTAACCACGCCAAACCACTTCCACAGGTACGTAGCACTGCAGACCGTAGCTGATAAATATCGCTACGGCGAAAAGACCCGTCACGCTCGTAGCCAAACTGTAAGCAAATATTTTTATACTTTATTATATACGGCGGCTCACTCATATAAGATCATGTTTTTCTATGAAACGCTTTTATATTCTGATATATACAATACATTTACAAAACTTACACAACAAATTGAAAATGTTGCTAATATGTCGTATCGTAATAAAGACAATACGTTTCGGTTTTTGAGTCCTTGGATAAATTTTAGAAAGAATTTCTAGACCTTGATTGATTTAATTTATTATCGTAAGACGGAATGTTAATGTTTTACGTAGGAACTTGCAAAAGAGTGTTATTTTTACTGGTCTCACATACACTCATCATAAACAAGTAAACTAGGTAGGTACTTAACATAATATTTTTGCATTGTATTTTATGGTATATGATATGAGCCCTTTTGATAGGTAAGTGATACTAGAGTTCTTATTTCGGCCTTATATGGCGCTGCTTATTTATTGAAGACAACAACCATATACCATCAAGTAAACCTTTAGTCTACTTGCCGACCTTTGCACATAGAATCTTAAGTTTCACTAGTACAGTACACTTCGCCATGTACTAGTCAGTTTCATTAATTTAAAGTATTACAGAAAGAGAGAAGAAACTTACGCGTCATTTTTCGGCAGGTCCAGTGTGACTGAATCGCTACATTCTGAGACACAAAACATGTAGCCGATGACGCCAATCGCTACATATAGCAACACTATAAACGTCATGCCAATGTTGAGCACGCCGAATGGCTTCCCGAAAGACTTGGGCGTCTTCATGTTATTCTCCAGTGCAATTACCTGTATTAAAAAAAACATTAAATAAGTTCTAATCGTCTTTCCCCAATGTGTCACCCCCTGATTTTTTTTATCATCACTATTCTATTGCTTCCCACTATGGAAGCTAATTTACGTTATACCTACGTCAAAAAATCCTATTTGCTATCCATAATCCTATGGGTTAGAACTTTTCATTACCGTTTATATACCATTCGTTAGAGTCTTACAGCCAGAATCAAAACTATCGTTTCCCGCGCCCTGTCTCATTTATGCCTTTAGATGATTTAACTCGGTAACCACTTTGAAATTTATAGCTTCTGTCTTATTATCATCAACCAATAAATTCTCAACAACATATTTGTTCATATCGGCGATAGTGTATTGTGAATTTTGTCCAAAAACCATATCAATGTCAAACATTTCCATCCGAGAATTTTTGTCTAAATCATCTGCGGACGACGCAACGTGTATCATTGTAATAATCATATCAAATTCATTCAAACCTGATGATTTGCTCACAAGTATGGCGGGCAACAGACTCTCTTGCGTGATAAATCATTTCCCTAATTATTTTAAACTAAGTTAAATTTAGCCTGTTCGTGTGTTTATTAGGATTAATTAGTGTGGACCTTGGCTTTCTACCGCGAAGTAAGCAGACATAATATGTTTACACGAATACTTTTATCACCATCGCTATCGTAACACTTTGACCCTTATAAACGATTTCAGATTAGTCAATTATGATAATAGAAACATACTTACTACACCAACAGCAGTCAGCGCGAATAAAATTGTTCCGAAAAATAACGGAAAAGTGTAGATAGATCCCCAAAGGTCCAAAGGTTCATGGGACTTTTTGTCAGAGAGCAAATAATATACAACCACTCCCAAACCGATGAAAGTCATTATATTTGCCAATGTTGAGAAGGGCGCCAACAGTTTGAGATCGCGAATGCAGTTGAAGGCAAGCAGCGGGCCCAGGATGATCAACGTATGGATCTCGATGGATAGTTCCAAGTATGGATCGCAAATCTGTGCACATAAACAAATAATACCATTTAACAACCAAATTTTAAATAACTATCTATAGTTAGGTCAGGATAAACGATTTTATAAATATAAAAAAACTTATAAACTAAAATCTATGCGTATACTTACGCACAGCTAAACGCTGAAATTTTGAACATAGGTTATTTTTTTATAACTTCGTGCGAAGCCGCAGGTTGATATGTATGTCTACGCAAGCCAAAACTACTAAGTGTAGTAAGCTAAAATTTGAAACATAGGTTTATCTATTTTATAGCATGAGCATACGCTGAGAAAGGTCTTTTGTGCGAAGCCGATTCCAGTAGGTACTGTACAGTAACCAAAGATGCGGCCTTTGTTTGGATGTTCATAGTCATAATTCAAATTATTAGTTAAGTCTTCAAAAGCTTCCGTTGATTTTAGAACACTATAATTTTCATCGTTCTAACATTTTCATTGAAGAAGAGCATTCATCGTTAAAACAACCGTACTAAGTACTGATACTACACCGTTATTATAGATATATCAATTTCCTAATTTTATCATATATCCAATTTCTATAAACAACAATATAATGATTTCGCTTGCGTCTGTGATCACCAACTATTTCTAAATGCATATCTACGTTAACTTTTGAAAATAACCTTGTTTGTAACGATACAGAGCCCACGAGTCAAATGCGAAGGCGAAACACTCATTTATTAATATTGATTGACGTATTGATGATGCGTAGGGCGTTGCTTGACCCTCTTACTGTAACTACGAGTAACTAGTGACGCGAGAGTCGACCGAACGAACACAAACATCGCCCCCGGCCTATTTATTTCACACACATATCAATAACAGTAATTGGTTTGAATTGGAGGCGAATATAGAATGAAACGGGTAACCTTTTTGATACTTTCAGCGATGAACACTATGTAGACACAGCAGATGCCGAGCTGGTACACGACTAGGAAGACATCGACGACGTAGGCGGATGGTCTTGCTAGTGAGCGCAGCAAAGGTGGGCCGGATGCTAGCGCCGTAGACATCGACTCGGGATACGATAGCAGAGGCACACGCAGTCGCTTACAAAGTGCGTACTGTGATCGCACGAGAAGATGAAGGCAGTAGGTGCACAGTATTCCAACAACAACCGTGGCCACAACACCAGTGATGAGGCCAGCGCGTGCAAACGCTTGCGGCATTGCCAGTATTCCAGTGCCCAAGCTGCATTTGAGCAAGTGCACTAGCGTTTCGAAGTCACTGAAAAAAGTCATTATCATAGGGTTAGTGCACGTATTGATATTTCATCAAAATTAATGAAGGATGGATCACAATTATACAATACTAGCTGGTGCTCGCGACTTCGTCCGTGTGGAATAGTTATTTTGGGAATCATTTGGGTATCTCGAACGGTTTTCGCAGCGCACGCAACGGAAGCCCTCAAAGTTGAATAATTTTCCCCGTTTTTTTCCACATTTTCGACTGTTTCTTCGCTCCTATTAGTCGCAACGTGATGTTATATAGTCTAAAGCCTTCCTCGATAAATGATCTATCCAACACAAAAAGAATTTTTCAATTCGAACCAGTAGTTCCTGAGATTAGCGCGTTCAAACAAACAAACAAACTCTTCAGCTTTATAATATTAGTATAGATAAAATGATTAAGATCACATTGGCTCAGGATCAGTGGTGTAGCAATAGGGGTGGAGAACGGACATGATGTCACGGGTCCATCAATATATTAATATTAATTTAAGTTAGATATTTATTCTTTAAGTAAAAAAGTATCTCCACTACGTATAGATAGTTAAATTAGTGTGAAAATTAGTTGGGTGTGTCATTATTTTTCTTTCGAAATACATAGTCTTTTTTTTATTTTATCGTAGGTACCTAATTAACTCAGTGAATTTAAAAAATAAATCTACGTCAATAAGCCCCATCATATGAATTTGCCACTAGCCTCAGATGGTCAGGATTAGATTATTCTTAGTAAAATTGATAAGGATCTGACCTTTTTAAAATTGATCAGGTTGGAAGAATTCATTAGAATTGAAAACATATTTACTTTGTAGCCTTTGGAACATTTCGATGCATGTGTGGATCGTAATCATCGTCGTCATCGGCTTGGCCCGGTATACTGGCGCCATCCCTAAATACAACAGAAATAATTATTATATAAGTAAGCAAAGCTTCATATAGCGACTATACCTGTATTAGTCGCTGTCTGCGTAAAAATTTAAAAATTGTTCACTATCGAAACCAAGTCAGGGCGCAATAGTGTAAAATAGTGTTTTGATAATAAAATTGTTAATATAATAATAAATACTAAACTCAGCACCAATTCTTTCATGAATTATTTTTAAAATGAAAATATTTGTGATTTTCAAAAATCTGTTGGTAGGTACTTATTACAGTCTAATAAATTTGTGTAAATTCAACATTGAGTAGGGTACATATTAACATATGCGGGCAGGTTATTAAAAAATAATCCTTATAGCATAGATAAATGATTGGTCGACGCTGCGCTCGACTAGATACCGCCGTCGTACTTGTAAAATTCGGCATAAAATAGTACGCCGAATTAGGCGTACCCGAGCCAGTCACACTGCAAACTGTCTGTGATGTGTACATACCGAATGTTTTATTAAATTTAGGCATAATAAAATACCAGTTTGCGTAGTGAAACTGTGTAAAAATATAATAAAACTGGGTAAAAAAGTGATAAAAAGTGACGATTTTTTACACACACTACAGTCAGTTGCCACATTTTCGGAGCTATTGCTCTTGTATAGCGCTCTATCTAGTCGAGCGCAGCGAGACCAATCAATTATCTTAGCTTTATGGTTAGTTATTCTTCTTATACTTAGTCTAATGTAATAAGAGTTTATCTTTATTTAACAACTTGCCCAATTCATTTTAAACTTATACTTACTTTAAACTATCTGCATCGTTGTGTAGGGATTGTAGGCGCACTGCTTCCGACTTTTCCGGCATAGTGCTTTCTGAAATAAAATGCTACTTCTAAAATAAAACAAATTTCTGTAAATAAATCGCTTAATGACAGTTACTAATCCTTAATTCTGTAATTATATGCGTAAAAATCCGGATCTCTTAACTCGACTTTCTCGAAAATGGTTACTAATATAAGGACTAATATCATAATTATGACTACGACAATAATATCTCTATTATCTGTCTTACTTCGCTTCATAGCGCTGCTGTGGCCTGTGTATGTTATAAAAAGTCGCGGAATGCTAAATATAAGGAGTAGGTCGCAGAATTCGTAATGTACTACTTCGTAATTTCTCTATTTTTAGATAACAAGGAAACAGATCACTATAGAGCTAACTGTCGGGCGGCTAAGGAAGCGAGCGTGGGGCAGACGGACATTATGTACCTATTAGTGGCATGTGATCATATCACAAAAGACAATTCGCAATAAGCAAAGAATGTTTTCAACGATGCGTTTGTAAGAAAACACTTTCTTCGAACCTGTACACAAACAGCAACCGAAGTAAAATTGTACGTTTATTATGATTTTATCGTGACGTAATTGAACCATTAACAATCAAATGTGACAATGTTTTATGCCTTAATTAAATCCGAAAATTACAAAATGAGTGTTCAAAGGATCACGTGCAACATAAAAAAATCGAAGCTCAATTTACAGTTAATTATCATTTCGTTACAGTCAATATAATGTGTTAAGAATGTATATAGACTTACCATATAAAGTCATGATTTGAATATAAATATATTTACAAATGTTAACGAGGTAGGTACATATAATCAAAGATATATTTATGTAATAGACAAAACGCAAAGTTTACTTGTAAATTGATGGTGTGGTGTGACTTCGGTGCGTGCGCGGGTGCACTGGAACTCCGACTCAATAACCCGAAGCATTCACTCAAACACACAGCTCAGACGCAGTTTTATTATCCACACAATATCAATGACGAGTGTATTTGTGAAGATGAACGGAGGGGAATTCGCAGAGAGGCGGGCGCAATAAATAAAACTCAAAACTGATTTTAAAAATTATTTCACCCATAGAATAAAATGCTACATTATCAGCAAGAAACATTGCTTGATATATGTGGATGTAACACAAAGTATAAATGTATGAAAATTCGACATATTTATTAGAAATCAAAATAAGTTTATTATACAATCAAATTCTTTAAACAAATGTTTATGATTAGAGTTGTTTTATGTTTCTGCGTGATTAGGTATTTTGGAAGTGAGGATCTATAAGGTAATTTCTGAAACTTGTCATTCGATTTAAAAATTTTTTTAGGAATGTTTAAAACGAACATTTAGGATAGACTTAAGCTACATCATAACATAATATACCAAACGGAAGTCATGGGCATAATTAACTTTTTATTTTCTTGTTAATAAATGATAACATAAATAGGTAGATATTATATAGCTTCTGTTTTAATCAACAGACAAATTCTGTTTTGACAAACAGCACATAAATAAAATTACTCATCGGCCCCACACATAATATACTCCCTTGATACTCCAATTCCAATTTTGTTGTTATAGACCGGGAGATGGCGAAAGATTTTGGTAAGTCATTTCTTACAGTATGGCGCTTTTATGGTTCATAAGTGGAAGAAAAATTATGTTCTTAAAAAATCCAAAAAGTTTGGCGGGCTTAAACACCCACCGGAGAAGTATGGCATATAGAGAACGCCGGATTCTTTTTTGTTTAAATAACTACCTAATAATAATAATAGTAATTTAGTGAAAGAAATTGTTTGACACCTCCGGATTTTCGAGCAATTTCAATTAATTATTTTGCAATTGCGACATGCGCACCACCGTTAAGAATATAATTTTCCTTCCACTTATTACTTATATGAACCTCCCTAAAAGCGCTATACTGTAAGATATTACTTACCAAAATCTGTCACCATCTCCCGGTCTATTATGGCCCCATCGAATTCTACGATGATTCTGCCAGTGAACTCCTTCATACTACTGTAACTTGTGTTGTCACAATGACTGTCATTGTTTCTACAAAATGACAGATGGTTTGACAGACAGTGTTCTTTCTTAGTATACTACAGACTACAGTACTACACAGAGTCTACACTATTTCACGCTTCTTATGGACGCATACGAGTATTTTAGATATGAAGCATTTTCGGCGAATGAGACCGGCCGTTGGCGTGACGCCAACATCTGGCCACAACACTTTGGCGGAACTAATATGTATTTTTTAAATAAAGAATTATTTAAACAAAATATTTCCAATGTTCCCAGGCCCCGAGATGGCTTTAATTTAATAAAACGTTCTTTTTCTTTGTTTTTAAAAAATCCGTGTCTGCTACCATTATCCTAATATATAATGTTTTTAAATTTAGACTACAGTTTTGTAGAATATCGTTACAGAATCGTCGATCTGCTACAAATAGAGCAAAATATTTTTATTATTAAATATCAGCTGAAACCAGCCACACTTCGCTGTGGCTCATTTTTTTTCGCTTCCGTTGGGACTTCGAAATAATTTATAAAAAGTATACAAAACCGTATGTAAATACTCATCTGTTAAAATACAATGGTCTGTAATTTTGTTTCGGTTTTCACTCCTGAAAAGACCAATAAGCGAAGAAGGTTTGTGTACGTAAGTATATAGTTTTACAGAAATGTTTGCACCCTGAGAAGCCGGCAGCGAGTCGCAAGTATAATATAAATATAGGTATGATAAATAAAAATAAATAACTACACGATTTTTAGAACCGCAGTGGAAACATCTTTATCGAAAACAAAATTTTGTTGCACCTTTTACTAGTGTTTACGTTAATATGAAAGTATTTTTCTACTTTGAAATTTCAGTAGCCACTCAACGCGCATGTCCGCTTTGCGAGAATGGTGTCGCCCTCCCTTCTTCGTTAGGTACCCCTTTGACAACTTATTATGAATACCACAAGTACTATATTTAGGATATTGCAGTGAAAGCCCACATATTTATTCTTTCCAACGCACTTACCTTCATTTCTGTATTAACAATTGAAATTTATATCATATTTTGTAATATATATCGCATTGCATAACAACGTTTCTTGGATATTATAAGAAAAAAACTTACATAAAAGTGAGCTATGTGTCTTAATGAGAGACGGTATTGTGATTACTAATGTAATATTAAAATTAAGAACCTGGCTGTGAGAGCTTCGAGAGTGAGCGACGTATTAGGACCACGCACCGGCTCCAGGCACATGGTACTCTTGACGCGACGCGCTTACAACTGCGCTACGTCACAACTCACAACACAACGTCATAAGTCCCCTTCCCACTCGTTGCGCCGCCAGCCGCGCCGCTAGCTCGCTTTTAGGGATGTCAAATTCCCAGTGATCTAACAAAGACACTATTGACTCCTCGTTAAATGACAATCAATGACATTCATGTTACAAATATACATGTCAAAAGATTTCAAGCTGTAGGTACACATAACCGCCAATTGATAGGATTCTTTTGAATTTAGTATTATACTAAGGGCCTCTTTCACCAACTATAAGAAAAGTGTTGATCAGCTAGTAGAAACAACGGTATATCAGCTAAATTATTCCCGGTGACAGGTGACTTTAAATGACGGTTAGCCTACTTGACAGATGGTGAAAGAGGCCCTAAGAGTTGTCGATAAGAACTTTTTTCTGTTAACTTACGAGTATGAAACAAGTTCAAGAATTCCTAATAACAAAGTCCCCCGCCGCTTCTATCTGTCTATATATAAAATGTATATTCGCTATTATCTCAAAAACTAGTAGAGACGTTCATGGCGGTTATCACTAATAGAAAGAGGATTAAATGAGCAAGGTTTTTATGTATAGGTAATTTGCAGAAAAAAATTTAACTCATGCGAATCTGGGAGCGGGTCGCTAGTCCAATATACCTATTATAATTAAATCAGTGTTCGCTTTTATCTGTTTCTCCGAACGAATTTTGATACGGTTTTCACTAATACAATAAATACAATAAATAAAAACAATAAATGAGGAAGGTACGTTATTTATACCTACATATGTCCTATTCTCTTAGTGCCATCTCCTATCGGAGGTCGGCTATCGTCATGGCTATCCTAACCCTCGAGGCGGCGTGGCGGCTCAAAACAGCAATCTGGTATATTCTTGATCCATCTGTCATACTGTGCAGTAGAACTAGTTGTAATTTTTTTGTCCAAACAGTTCTAAAGAACAACCCCCAGGAAGTAGGTAGGTCGTCTACCCGGCTTGCGACTACCTTGTATTTTCAGGGTTTTTTTTATGCTTAAAACCCTCCAGCTTCATGCGCTGAAGCCGCTCTGTTACAGTAGTACAGCCTATGTTTACAATTACTCATTCATACCAATTCTCGCCTGCTTGCCTCTCGCACTTTCATTCTACATACTTTTTCTTACTTTCATCCATCTTCTCTTTCATTCCTTTATGGGTGCGATGCCCGTCTATTTATCCCTATTCTATCTATTTATACATGCTGCTTGTTCCTGCTGCGATTTCGGTATTGGGGAGTTAATAAATTGATGCGTATTTTTCATTATATGTATTTTCAGGTTATACTTCTCACAGCAGATTATATTTCTAAGTTTTATGGTTTTCAATATTTCTACCTTTTTGTTCATTCTGTGCAAAACCGTCTTTATATGATCCGCCCAGGACAGCGCAACGGACCAAGCGCATACGAGTCACAATATTGAGGGAACGAATGCAGAGAACTTCGTGAACTTCAACTTCATTGAACTTCGCTGCGTGGTTGTTCTACGACAACTTATCTCAATACTGTAAACTTCTTTATCATTCACAATGCAGACAAGGTATCTGAAAAAACTATCCAATGGTTGAGCACCCACATAGTGTTGTATACAGGCCGACCCAGAAATTGGTCATATTCCTCGCGGCAGACGATACCTACTATGACTACATTGGGTCAAAAATTAACCTTGGTCGAGAAAATCGAGTTGGAAAATATTTCAGAGATAATCCCGATTTTCGGTTTTAGAAGACTGTAAAAAATTAAGTAAAAGTCTACGAATAAATAATACGAATCCCAAACAATACCTACTGCTTAACTTGACAGATCTCATCAAAGAGGAATGTAACCTTATTAATCTGTGGTCGGTACAGTTCTCGTTGAATGTATTCATGTCAGCAATATTGTCCATATATTTTAAATTATGTTCAATTATATCACAATAATTAAACAGATATTTATAAGTTTTATCTGTTTCAAATAACAGTGGATAATTTTCTTAGTGTTGAAGTCATAAAGAAATTACGATGTTCATTTATAAGTTTATGGGTGAGATCGTGGAGACCATTACTGGTGGTGAGTAGAATATTATGCAAATAATTTGGGACGGGATTTAAGAAGGGAAAATGCACTACAAAATATAATCTAACCTAAACTTGTTAAGAATTTGTTTCAAAAACGTGAACGTGATTAGGTAAGTAAATTACAAGAGTAACATAAAAATAATAAATAACTGAATTCATTTTTTATTTATTTACAAAATCCCATGTTTCATGTGACCTTGCCTCAAATAACTCGCAGAAGATGAAGAAGGCACATACGATCCTCATCATCATCGTGCTGTAGAAAAGCCTACTTCGTGAGTTAATTTTATATTGTGTAACGACATAAACTTTGTAAGAAATCGTCATGATCAGTTGCCTTATGACAACGTTAACCACTTATCATCAATCACGTCGTACGAAGTGTACCAAGAGAAGTCGGTCCGGTCCGTCCTCCACTGGAGATCCTCCGAGCCCAGCGGCCGTCAGCCCTCCATATTATAACTGTTTCTTCAAATTACTGATCCGCTGTCTTATGTCGTTAACTTTCGTACGTCTAATACGGATCTCCTCATTTCTGATACGATCACATAGTGTAACCCCGAGCATTGCTCTCTCTCTCCATAGCTCTGAGCTTTCTTACGAGAGCACGTTACAGCGCTCTATATGTTATCACTGGCAACTGACAACACACATTGGTCGAAAATTTTATGTTGAGAAACAGAGGAATTGAATGATTAATACGACTAATGAACGCAGGTACTGGGACACGATGATCCATCTTTTGAAGGGCAGCATTGGCGCAGGAATATTAGCCATGCCCGATGCAGTTGGACGCGTTGGGATTTTTATTGGCATATTCGGAATGTTGGTCATTGGTGCTATAGCAACATATTGCATACAGTTATTGGTTAGTGTTCGCTACTTTGTAGATAGATAAGTACGAGATACGGGCGCAAGAATGCGTACCAATCGAGTATAAAATAAAAATATTTTTTTATGTACAATTACAAAAAGGGGCAATATGTTTTGGGCAGGGTGGCTATTAAAATGTGCCGGGTAATATTTTTAATTAAATGAATTATTATTGACTGTGAGGGAAATAAATATTTACTAGGTATTTAGAGATTGATTTTAAGATTATTTAGAGAGAAAGAGAGTTACCGCGCTACATCATTCGTTAGACAAGGATGGCAAAAGTCTTTGTCTGTGTTTTTGATGGCGGACGGATCTTAGACTAATAGAATATTAAATTGTTATAATAAAGTAGGCTAAATATATTTGACTTTTTTTGAAATACAAACGAGCGGAGAAAGCGAAACTCTTTATTATTAAAGAGTGTAATTGAACACTTTATATACCTACACACCATTGAAATATATTAATTTTTATAACTTAAACAAAATGTTAATTTAAATGTCTATCTATATAATATATATACTAGCCGCTGTCTCTTGTGAAGCAAATTGAGCCTCAGAATATCCAAATTAAGCATATACTTACGAACTAATCCTTTTTTTAATGCTGCCGGTTGGTAGACAAGCTGACGGTCCATTTGATGGTTAGTGGCTACCGTCGCCTGTAACACAAGCAACGCCACACAAGTACTTTCCTTTCCCCATCAGGTGATTTTGAAGTGAATCAGATATTAGGAGAATGTAGCGGTCTTTGAGTAGAATATAATATCTCATTTTCGTTTTGTGTCTATTAGATCGCAGCACAATACGAATTATGCAAGCGCACGCGATGCGGCTATATGGCGTACCCGAAGTCGATGCAGAAGGCAATAGAGAGCGGTCCACCATTTTTGCGCTTCTCCGCAATTTCCGTAGGCTACTTCGTTGACGTAGTACTCGTTGTATGGCAACTTGGGCTCTGTTGCGTTTACTGCGTCTTCGTGGCTGAAAACATTAAGCAGGTTCGCCACTCGTTCTCTGTCATGATTTCTACATACAACCACACATCGCTATAATGCTGATCCGCATGTTACAGGTTTTGGATTTCTACAGTGTGGAATTATCGGTGCGGCTACACTTACTCTACATGCTAATACCGCTCATAATAACAAATATGGTAAAGGACCTCAAACTACTGACGCCTCTATCGACGGTCTCAAACATTGTGACAATTTTCGGATTGATTCTGGTATTCTTCTATTTAATTGAAGATGACTTCGAGCTGGACGAGCAAAAATACCAAATAAAAGGCCTTTTAGAAATACCTGTGTTTATTGGCATTACTCTCTTCGCTCTCGAGGCTGTTGGAGTGGTTTGTATCTTCAAATAATCTACCACCCTGCCTTCGTAACAGTAACAATCAGTGTAAATGCACTATTTTTTAGGTGTTAGCACTGGAGTACAATATGGAGAATCCTAAGGAGTTCGTTGGTTTGTTCGGTTTATTCAACGTTGGCATGCTTATTATATTGACGCTGTACATACTGGTTGGAGTATTCGGGTATTTGAAATACGGCAACAGCATAAAGGCCTCTCTCACACTCAACTTGCCTCGCGAACAAAAGTATGTATTGATCAAGTAATCTCCGGCTGATTAATATAAGTATGAAAATATAAAATAGTAGGTACCTAGCCATCGCATGGACTTGGTCCACATTACTTTGTAAAATATAGCCTATGCTACTCGCTTCTATAGGTGAACGAATTTTTTGGGTAGTTTTTGGGTTTGCTCATTATCTACATACAAATCTTTTCTCTTTATAATATATAAAATATATTTTATATAGGTATATTATATACTTTATATAGATTATGAAAAATTTTGCAGGAAAGCTCAAGCGGCTAAACTCATCTTCGCATTAGCGATTTTTCTTACATTTCCTTTGCAAAACTTCGTAGCATATTCGATTCTTTGGCGACGTATCAAGAAAAGAACAAATCCCTCACGCCACGTAACCTACGATTATATCATCCGATTCGTTCTCATTATAGTGCCTTGTAAGTAATTTAAATATTAATAATTTGAAGAACACATTTTAAAATTCGTTCAGAATCAGATGCAATTTAATAATATAATATACTTACGTAAAAATTAATTTAATTAATCTATTCGTTCCTTTGAACCTAACAATATGTTAGGTTCAAAGGCAGGCTGTAGGCAGGTTGCAATACACCTGCAGGTTCAGGCTGCCGACCTTAATAAACAAGTATCATATAAGGGATAGGGAAATGGATTCCGGCTTCCCTTTCTAACTCACCGATACCTACAACAGTACACGCGCTGTTATTTCACGACGGTTAATGCCGCCAGTTCAATTTACGGAACATTTTAAAACAGCTAAAAACTTAGAAATTTTCGTGTTACAATGCACAAATAAAAGGATCTTCAATATACAATTTATGTACCTAAAAACATTATAGGGGTGTTAGCGGTTGCCGTGCCTCAGCTGGGCCCATTCATTTCACTTTTCGGAGCGTTCTGTCTATCGCTCTTGGCGCTCGTCTTCCCTGGCTTGATGGACGCTTGTCTTTGGTATCCCGATCAATACGGCTTCCTACATTACAAGTTACTGCGCGACGTACTCATAATGCTGGTCGGCATCTTCTGTCTTGTCTCCGGCTGCTACACAAGTGTGCTTGAAATTATCCATAACGATTAAAATATTACTTGCAAATTGTAAACCTAAAGTATTTATGTATTAAATGGAAATAATGTTGAATATTAAAATCTATTTACGAATCCTATGAATACTTTGAATTATTTTGAAAAAGTTACATAGTTATTTTTTGAGTCAATTACTTAAACATTTTAATGATCATAATTTACTTTTTAATAAGCAATTTGGTTTCACGAAGGGGCGCTCTACTACGGACGCAGGTGTTGAACTATTGAAAAATATATTCGAGGCATGGGAGAACTCGCAGGACGCTCTTAGTGTTTTTTGCGATTTGACCAAAGCCTTTGACTGTGTCCAACATGATACTTTGATTAGGAAATTGTGCCACTATGGAATTAGGAATAAGGCTCTCGATCTTCTAAATTCTTTTCTGAGCTATAGAATATATACTTTAATATTATTATTTTTTTTAAATTGATTGTAGTGTACATAGTTGTTATTTTATATTTTAAAGATGACAAAAAGATTAGTATCCTGAGTTTCTTTCGGGGTTTCTTCTCAGGATCGTCACCTTGGCTTTGTTCCGAAACCCTGGTAAATTTAAATTTATAATGACGATCATAAGAGTTTCTTGTAGAAACCCAATTGATAAATAAATATTTTGATTTTTTGGTACTTTTCAAAGATAAGTAATTACTTTATTACCGTGGATCCCATAACTAAGAGCTACGTGGCCCCAGACTTAGATCAAATAACTTACCTCATTTCGGAATGCTGTTTTATATACTTAAAACCGTATGGGTATTGGCTAGTTGGGGTAGGCGGCTCCGGTATCAGGTGGCAAAGGTACAAAAAAAATCGTGTTTGACGCCATTCGTCCACTTAGCTTTTTACCACATTCGCTATTCGTCTACCGTATCTATCTACCCGAAATTGAAATGGCCGATTTTTATAAATATATATTATAAAAGTGTTAAAAAACAATATTCATTGGTGCGAGGCCGTGGGAGGCTTTGAGTTCACGGGCTTGATTGCGACTGAAAAAAATATCCTAGAATCCTATGGGATCCTAGAGGTGGGAGCCAAGTGGAGGGAGGGATTTAAATGTAGACATAATTTTGTAACTTTCAGGCGTATACATATCTTTGTATTCGACTGTACATAACCATAGCTCTTCTAATATTTATGTGTGTTCTATAGTCATTTTCAAACCCATCGGTCAGACCTATTATAATGTAGACTTTCCAATTTTTATTTTTTTTATACAAGTCAAGGCAGCGCTTGGCCGCGATCTCACTTGATGTTAGGTGCAGATGCGGCCGAAGGTGGACCACGCTTACCTAGTAGATGCCTATTTTCCCTACGTTTGAAGACCCCGAGGTTGTAATTTTGGGGAAACACAGACGCAGGTAGTGAGTTCCACTCCTTAGCAGTTCGGACAAGGAAGGTGGAACTGTAACGCTTTCCAATGCGGGTAAATAAAAGAATATAAATCATATTGTAATTATTATAATTGAAATAACATTAGAAATTAGAAAGTATGGGCAGATCTCTTTGTACGTTAGTTTGTCTCTTGCGCTCTTTCTGAAAATAAAAGGAAAATAGGTGTAAATATAAAATAAACAAAATAGATGAAAAGTGATCTTGCAACCTATAGTGATGTGCCAGATCCATCGAAATAATGTGATGGTATTTGCGTCACAAATGCCAAAGCAGCACATAAATTTTCAAGTTATAGAAGGTGTAACTAACACGACTCTTAAATATTAGTAAAAACAATGAAATAATTAAAAGAATTCAATATCACTCGCAATAAGAATGGCTTTAGTCCAATAGAGGTAATCATTTAAATACTTACATTGTTCGTCGGATTTGGTGAGAGGACTGGATGGATGACTGCTGCTCTTGCAATTTTTCAACATACTGTTATTTCGTGCTAGAAAGACGGCGCTGCTTCGGGGGTGGGGGTTTGCGATAATCCTGCGAGTATACATTTATTCAATTTACAATTCAATATCACTCGCAATAAGAGTGGTTTTAGTCCATAGCTATCAGCTTCTCTTCTCCCCTCTCCCCTTCCTGTAAACAATTACAGTTAAATGTAGCGTTAAAATTATACAATGATAATTGTAAAGCAAATTAATCATCGGCTCATGTAAAGTTCAGACAAAAGACAAGTTTAAATTTTATGAATTACACTTTGATGATGATGCAAACAAAATTTGTATGTTTTCATAACTAATAGAAAATATCGGGTTGTTCCAAACCGTTCTACTATCAGTTCCAACAGTAGAACTAATAGTAGAACTGTTTGGAACAACCCAAAATATCTTGGCACCTCGAAAGAATGCAGTACCGCAGGTTACGGTCGGCAAACAAAAAGACATTTGTAGTTACAACGCTGTTTAACGCGTCCTCGCCCGCGTAACTTTTTTTTAATAAAATATGTTATTCGATATGTGAAATCTTTATACGCCTTTAATTCACCCTCAACGAAGGTTTTTTGAGAATTTATTCCCTCTACTGAAAATTATTCAAATCAAGTCACTTATTTGCCTGGACATATAACATTGGTTTTACAATTATTAAATAAGTTAAATTAGTTATATTTTATTCTGAGTATTCAACTTAAATTTTAAATCAAACCAAATATTAAAAAGTTATCTTACATTTTTCTTCTAATATTGAAATATTATCCTGAGATTTCTGCGTTTGTTGTTCCTGTTTTATGACCTCTTCTTTCAGTGCTTTGCTTTCCTGAGTACACTTTTCGATGGCTAAAGAAAGTGCTGCATTGTCTGTTTGGCAACTAGACAGAGTCTCGTTTAATTTCATGACTACCTCTTTCCAAAACATCAGTCAATTCGTGGGTATTATTGACTCTGAAACAGAAATATATAATATAGCTTATATATATTATGAATTATATATATATTTCACCCTGAAAACTATCCCCTGGAGATCAGACATAAAATATTGGAGAAACGCAGACTACATCGAATCTGGCAACAGAATATGGATACAGAGAAGATAAAACTGCATTAAATAAGGCAATACGAGAATTGAAGTGCTTGATTCGTAATTGGCGTGATGACACTTTGCAGTCAAGGCATTTTCTGCCATGGAAACATTGTCTGCCACGCAAGCTACAAACTATTCATTGTGGAAATTCACGAAGGCTTATGATAAACCATACATGGCAATACCACCTATAGAGAAGGTCAGTATTTTCCTAGAATATGGAAAGTGTCACAGATAATGATGATCCACAAAGGAGGAAAAAACCTACTAGCGATGTTACCTCTTACAGACCGATCATTTTGTTGCCAATACTGTCTAAAATTGTTCGAAAAAATCTTGCTATGCAGACTTTTACATAAACATCGATGATATAGGATAATAGATATTGTTCATGTATACGAGATTCGACACTTACTTCTTTATTATATCAGGCCTATACTTTATTTCGACATCCAATCTCCCGAACAATTCTTCACGTTCCATTTCATTAACAAGCAGTTTCTCTTTGTCTTGTTTGTTTGATTCCTGTATTTGTACTTGAGACTGCAAATCGCAGTGTTACTTCTTGATTTACCTATGTATTAATTTTCAATTGTATTAATATTAATAATAAGTTACCCAAGCAAATAATCGTTTAAAGTGCAAAAATAAATAGAACATGTAGACATAAGGTAATACGCAGTACGTACCATCGCTTTGATAATATTTTTTTCGTTCGCGAGATACTTTATTGCGGATCTTTTTTGCATCAAAAGAAAGATTAAAAGATTAACTGTCGTAAATTGGATAAATTCATATTTTAGGGTGAAAATCACTACACAATTTTAATAAAGTACAACACAAATTCAGTCAGAGCGTGGGTTTCCAATTTATGAAGATGAAGAAAAAGAAAAATGGAGAATGGAGGAAAATGCACATAGATAAAAAGAAAAAAAACTTAAGACACAAAACCAGCCAGCAGCAGCAGCCAGTTCAAGGCCAGGGTCCAATAACTTTATAATCTGTGGCCAGGTCGAAATCAAACCACAGAATATTCAGAACCACAAAATATTACAAAACCACAGAATATTTAACATTGTAGCAAATTCTTCACCAGGGAGCATGGAGAACAGAGGTAAGGACCAAATTGCATGGGTATTAAACTGAAAAAGTGGGAAGCTAAAAGCATAAATAGTGGTTCATAAATTGACCAGAATGGCGCTAGTGTAGCATTGTTGGATTGATATGATTTTTACAGAGGTTACATTATACCTATCTATATACAAATAAAACATTATAAAACAATGTTATAATGTTTTATTTGTATATAGATAGAATTGATATAATTGGTTTGTTGCGTAGTTCATGAAATCTCCGTAAATAAAATGCTGCTAGAGCGTCACGCCTCAATTCTATTACAGCGCCACGCCCTCTATTCTCCATGACCAGGGCACACCAGGGAGGGTGAATATGTCTATGACATAGACATATATATACTACGTAATATATATATACTACGTAATATATATGTCTACGTAATATATATGTCTATGGTCTATGACATGTCTATATAAACATATGTAGCGAACGCAATACTCTTTGCGCGCGGGTGTTCAAAAAGAAGAAAAAGGTGTCAGAATTGACATAGATTCATGGTCGGCTTGAATTGACTGATGGAATGTTTCTTTTAGTTTTTATCTGTTTTTATAAAGTAATTATAGTGTGTAAATATTAAACTTTAGTTCTATTGAATTGTATGCAGTGTTTCCTTTTAGCAAACAAACCACACATAGTATTACGAAGTACTATGTCCATAGATATAAAGTATAAGATATAACGGAACGGTAGCAATACTAAATCTATGACTGTCTATGCATGTCTATGACACTGGTTGACGTGACGTGCTAATATATTATAAGTTACTCTATGCGTGCTACTATGACAGATAAACCTGGAAGATGAACCAAGGAGGATGGATATCATCCACCCACCAACGGTGTATTCCAAGTAGTTCGGTTGACAGTTCGGTTGACCGAACTATTGAGACTTTTTTTTCCCAGTAGTTCGTCGGAGGAAATGATGAAAATAAATTGATAGGTGACTATTTTATTTGATGTGCAATTAATAATATCCCATTCAATATTACCACGCTTTTTACTTTACAAAACTAAAGCGACCCACTGCGGTGAAAAATGTTACTACATCACATACTATTCTATGAATCTATTTCTTAAGAGGAAACTAGATGGCATTAGGCGCTCAGTAAGATGTTTTGTTCGAGATGATTATTACGATATTCGAGAAAAATGATAGCCAATTACGATGTTGGTTATTCCTGTTGAGATTAATTAATTAAGATATAGTATAAATTTATTCATACTATCTTAATTTTTTACCACTGATTTTTTTTTCAACCATAATAATATATGACCTGGCTAACAGGTATCAATACTGTATGCACGACGACAACGCTTTTCGCTGCATGAATATTGGAAGGTATACATTAAAATCTCGATTTTTTTGTTATTTTCTGTACGGAAACAAAACTGCTTTCTGCTACTCCTAGATGGCGCTAGGCGTCAGTTACATTGAGGCGTGCTTTGGTATTTCGCTTGCCTCCCTCCACTTGGCTCCAAGCTTGGCTCCCACGTCGTCTAGGATGCCATTGGATTTCAATCCCATCGCTGCCTTACGCTCTGTCGGCGATCAATTCCTAATTCTTATTTTTCAAATAGAATAGAAATTTCGCAAATTATTATTGGGACGAATTCTTCTTTATGAAACCTCTTAATTTTATTGATTCTCGTAACAATCTAACTAACTATTTTTATTTGTTAAAGCCAATCAATCTATTCCTTGAAATAATTATTAAATGGTATAGAGTATAGAGAAATTCACTTTATTCGTTAGCTCACTTCCTACCTAGGGTTCGATAACAACATATGACAAAACTAAACCGTGATTTTGCTGTACATTAATTAACGAACTTTTCACATAAACTCGACGAGTGGTTTTCATCTCCACTTTACATTTTTCTCATTCAACCTAGCAGCCATGCCCTTTTTTTAACGTGGGGAAATCCTCTTGAATACCCGGTAGCGAAGAGGGCACTGCGGGGTTATGCATGATTCCTACCGGCTAAAATCCAACGACTTTTTCTATCGCGGCCATGTATATGCTCATAACCCGTTGATGGGCGGGGTCGTGGGGACGTTATTACACGACTTCGGTGCCCCGCCACGGCTATCCCAAGCGGAATAGTCAGAATAGTTTCAAATTTTTTCTATTATTAGATTTATATTTAGGGGTTTGAATGAAAATTTCAAATATGTATATTTATCTATTTTCTACTAATGAAATAATTTAAATATCTGTTAACCTAATTTAGATCTGGATCACCATCAACAGCGCACAATCCTCTATGAGTTTTGTCTCCACACCGCGTACCCTGCGGACAATTACTGCAAGTGTCCCTAGCTTCATAAATCGGAAATCCCTCTATATTTCCCGCTGGCCCATAATTGCACACAGTGTAAGCCATTATAGTTGGTTCAGCGCGTTTCTTTTGGTCGCGCGCTTTATCTAATACACCTCTGTGTAAAGGGGACTCGTTTGAATCACTCTTAACTGTTGCGAATTCTTCAAAACGCTGCAAATTCGGTGAAGGTAACATACTGATTCTACGTAAAACGTTTTCAGTAGACGTTAGTGTTACATTAATTGTATCATCATTTTGAGACTTCCGTGCTTTGCGAAATAAAACACAAGATTGCTCTTTTGCAGTACAAAGGGCTTGTGAGCAACCTAGACGCCATGTTGAAGCCCAAGCAGCAGCGGAGTACCAATGCGCATTACAACCTCCTAAACCACTACAATTAAACCTTTTAAAGGACATGACATGCTCTGATGGTAACATCCGCGAACCAGAAAACCAAGCACCGACAGCATCAGCCAATAACTGCGCTTCTGTAACTCTTGGCACAACAGGTCTTACGTCCATATTTTGTAGTACATTAAACCTAATCGTGTTCCTACACTCATCATGCCTCTTTTGGCACTGTCTCGCCCACACTTCAGCCATTTCTTCTAATTCAAAGTCCCAGTACATCTTACGCATGTTAGCAGCAGTTGGCTGGCCGGTCTCCAGTCCCATAGCAATGTTGTCTCTGTGCCGGTTGTGCAGTAATAATAGTTGATACCGCATCCATGATGTTATTCCCGAAGCGTAAAGTCTTGAACTCTGTTTGTCCATAGCGATACACATCGTGTGTTGATTCTTCAGAGAACAGTCTGGATGGTTGCAATAGTCTATGCGACTTTCACACTGAGAGAAACTTGACGTAATAACGATCAATAATAAGTACACAGCGTTCATGGCAATAATAACATTTCTAAACAAAACCAAAATTGAGACATAAAATGTTAGCAAAATAAGTAAATAATACAATTGTCAATGTGTTTGTCGTTTGTCGTGTCAATCTCATTGACGTCTTCATGATAGAATTTCAAATATGGCACGAAGCAATGAAGCTTTATATGTTTTGTGTGATATGATAAAATATCTAAAAGTCAATCCAGACTACAAAAATTGTTTTAAAAGGGTAGAAATCATACTTAAAATATAGCGTGTTTGATTTGTGTGTATATGATATCTTCTTCTTATATATACTTAATACATAAAATAAATATTGTATACATATACATAAACCTCCATATCAACATGCAACAATTTATATAACATTTGCGCGTGAGTCAATTCGCCACGTGTCGCGACTTGAGATGCGATTAAGACAATAAAATTGTAAACATGTTGGATAACACTGTTATAGAATAGAGCAATGTTTAATAAACGTGGACGTGTTATATAACAATAGTTATATAATATGATTTTTAATCTTTAATGTTGCTATTATTAGAAATGGATAAGTAGGTACATACGTTAGCTATTTTTCATATAGGTTACATAGAATCTGGAGCTGGCAAGTATTAGCAGGGCACACTGCATTTTGCAGTCATTTGGAGCTCGTCTGGCGACAGTAACCACCTCCTTACAGATCATTAAATGTGTACATACTGTTGGGTTTCGATGAGTGATGTAGGTAATGTATGCATAAATAGCCAGAGGATAAAACAAATAACATGATTTATATTACCTTAGACCTCCGAAAAAATAAAGGCATGATTTATCGTTTCTGAATATTACTTTGTCGAAAATTGTGTTAAAATTAATTAACTTTCAAAAAATCCATTATCAAGAAAAATACATCTCTCCATTTTAACGTACTTTACTCGTATAATAAAAATATTTCCTTGGAATAAAAACCATTGAATATTAATAATTGGAGTCAGAATTAATTCTTCTTCAAAACTTTTAATCGTGTTAGATTCAATAAACATTTGAAATAACCTTCAATATAATTTCTACTCTAAGGCTGGGTTGCACGATCGTACTTTAACAATAACAAACGCCGCAATTTTAGTTAAAATAACGGTTAGGCCGAAAATGAGTGCGAATTAACTGAAGTTGCGACGTTTGTTATTGTTAAAGTAAGATGGTGCAACCCAGACTTATGAAAGAAGAAAATTGAATGCAGTGAGTGCAGGTGTGACAAATTTGAGAATATCTATCAACCTAATCAAGTAAATATTTATATTGACAAGCTGATGTGTAATATGTGATCACAGATTACTTTGACGGTATGAATATATACAATGCATAGGTATGCACATTATAGACATGCATATCTATTTTCTAGAATTTGATGTTTTCCATATTGAGGATATATAACTTGAAAAACCGGTTTCACCGTTTTCAGCAAAATTCTGTCCTTAGTTTTTATTTAGACTGAGCTCATAGGTGAGAAACGGCGCAGTGGTCTACCTCTCCTTACTCGGTGGCGCCGTGTAGCTGTGCGTCGTTGTCAAAAGTGCAAAATTTGCAAAAATTTCTTTTTAAACATACATTGTTAACTTATCTATTGAAATTGTCTATCGGCACAACTAAGTTAGTCATCGGTTTTATGCACTTGCTTAACGTATAACTTTTGCACTCCGATTTCATTAAATAGTTAAGGTTGTTATTGTATTGATACTCTATTATGGAGCTAGGTCGTGACCTTTATATTTCATTTTATTCAATGTCGCGAAGCGAGACGGGCTAGACGAGGACATTATAATGTGTGCATAGTTCAATTAACGGCAATTTTTACCTTATATTTGATAACGATTTTGATATTTAATAACTTTTTGATAATTATTTTGATAATAATTTACACGATTTGATAACTTTAACAACGAAATTTTATTCCGGTTTGCGTTCGCACCATAAATGCTTTTGAACGCGACAAAAGTATTTTCACATTAAATACTATTTCGTAGTAGGTACCTAACACGACCAGAGATATACTATGTCGTTGAACACGACTACAAGCTATAAGATCATACCAATGAGCACAAACAAGCTTTATTTGCTGTAAATTGCCGAGAAGTTCGGTATTCTATCCCGAAGATAACTTTCAGCATCAGGACAAGATTACCATGCCATGGAAATATCACCGAAGTAACCACATATATACTAAAGACATCAATTAGAAGTGGGGATAAACGAGGAAGGTTTGTGTGGTATATAAAAAAAATTGCATCCTGGCCTAGGCTTGATTTAAAATTAAATTTCACCTATAGAAAGGACATACATTATCAGCTAGTAACATGGACTGTATTTAATTTTCAAAAAGTTAGAAATTATAAACGTAATATATAAAAAAAATGTATTATTAAAAATTTCAGTGTCCTTCTTTTGTTATGTTTTACTGCTGTGCCTAGGCCCGTTGTTTGTCTAAGTTAGGATATGCAGAGTTTGGATTTTTGTAATAATTCATGTCACTTAAATCTTAAATATTAATTTTTATTTTCACCTTTCTAAAAAAGGTAAAAGAATTTTCAAAACCGATCCAGTAGTTTTTGAGTTTATTCGATACAAGTAGATACTTATACAAATCTCTCTCTTTATAATATTTGTATAGAACATCTGTATAGATGCTTTCTGTTGTTAAAATAGAAAGTTTTATTGCAAGTACCTATTCTCAATGTAAATTACTTTTTTACGTGGTTTTGTATAATAATGTCCTCTTCACCTTAATGTATAATATCTTGGTCTGCTGTTTCTACACTAATATTAATCTATGACATGTTAGGCACAGTCGACATTCTCATAACAATGTTTATAAGCGCTTCTTTCACCATCTGTCAAGTAGGCTAACTCATTTAAAGTCACCTGTCACCGGGAATAATTTAGCTAATATACCTTTGTTTGTACGGTAAAAGTCCCAAACATTAAAAAGAAAATTAAAAAAAAATTAAATTAAGAATAAAAAAATCAAAGGATGCACTAAACCGAGTGCATAATTTAATAAAACATAAAATTATTTCTAAAAGTAACTAATCAACACTTTACTTGTAGTTGGTGACAGAGGCCCTAAGTAGGACATTTGGCTCGTATGCTTCACTAGCATACGACCCAAATCAAATTTACGCTTTGTGGACGCGTAATTTGCACACGTTTTATAACAGATGCTCTTTGTTCTGTATCAGCACATATTATAAATTGAGAAATGACAGTTTGCATCGTGCCCATGAGTTTCTTATAATAACTACAATTGTGTTTGAAAAGTGCTATATTTAATAAAATTTCGTTTTAATTATATTATCGATTTTCTTAACGAAATATGATTTACACGTACATAAGTGTATAGAAAGAAAAGAAAGAGAGAGAAATGTTTATTTGGTACTTTACAATTATACAATTGGTACTTTACAATATAGAGTGTACCAAAATGTTCTCCGCTACGGCTACGGTCGTAGCATAAGCTACGAAAGAACGCAGCATAAGCTACGACGCTGTACTTCTGCTGATGCCGTTTTATAAATAACTAGCTGTTACACGCGACTTCGACCGCGTAACATTATAAAATGTTACTCGCTGATAATGTAGTTTTTCTATAGGCAAAATAATTATTCAAAAAAATAATTCCCGTAGCTTTTGAGTTTAATCAAAAAAAAAAGAAAAGGCTTGTATGTTTTTACGGACATACAATTGTAATATTAGTTATACATAATGAAAAAGTATAGCGGAACATAAATACATTAAAATATTACAAGTTAAGTATAGGTACCTAATAGTAAGATAAGCACAGATAAATGAGGTAGTACCTAATTGATATTACATAATAATTTTTTTATTAGAGTTGTTAGTACCTGCGATTTTTATATTTTTTTGATTATATAAAATGAATATTTTCAGAATATATACATTCGTAAAATTATATATATTTATTATTATTTTAGCTAGTGCTTGCGACGTCGCAATAGAAATAGTCACTTAGAAATAGACTAGTGTTGAAGCCATAAGAACGCATTTTTTCCTCAGGAAAATGCCAAATTTCCTGAAAAAGTTGTCAGTAATTAATTTCATATTTATAAAACATCAATCAACCTAATTAGTTGTCGTAAACGGGCACGTGATATTTTTCCAAGTATCTACTTTTATATTTTCTTCGAAATTATATTCCGATATAAGAAATTAATTTAAAATAGTTATACAAAGGTGAATGAAAACTTACAAACGAATAAATATTCTTTAAATAAAAAAAAATCTGTCATTTGTAAGTAGAAATATATGTCAGAAGTGAGAATAGCTTCACAAAGTTTTTACTTTTCACTTGAAAAATCCGAAAGATTGCATTTTGAAAACATGACTAAAAAGACCTTTTTTAAATAACTGGCCAAGGAATAGTGCTCTTAAAAAAAATTAAGAGCATAAAAAAGTTGGATTATACCAACATAAAAAAACTAAAACATTTGAAAATCGGTGATTACATTACCCAAAAACGTCGTCCAGATACCACACTCACTGCGTTAATCCAAAATGTATTAGAAAACGAATTTTCTTGATATTTTTTTTCGTGTAAGTTTTATAGTTATTTTGCTATTCATGATGGAGACAAATTCAACAAAACAAAGATCATAAAAATGGGCGACGCTGTTCTCGAGTTATAATTATAGTACCTACCACTAACTATAACTAACACTAAATATAAAAAAATAGATTTTGATAATACCTACTAATGAAGTTCTAATTAAAGGTTTGCAGCTTAGTAAGAAGAACAACAATCACAGGAAATAAATGTTTATTTATAATTAATTAAGGAACAGTGAAAATTCTTAGTAAATCAGTGTTAATAGAGGAGTAATAAAGTCATTTATTAATAATAAAAGTATATAATGATTAAAGATAAATGAAAATTCTTAAAAAATAAAATATTTCTAAGGACTAAATAACACAGTCCTTAGAAATAAAAAGTAGTTTATTAATAATAATTAAAAATTGAAATTAAACATTACCAATAAATAATACATAATGATTAAATAATATTAAAAGTTATACGATCTAATAATAATACTTAAACGACGTGGCACGTTTAAAATAGTTAGCTATTAAGATGCTTAGTATCCATATCACATATGCATTAATGAATATAGCAAACGTTACCATAACATACATGTCCATTATCCCAAAGTTCAACCACGTACACTGAAATATAAGAAAACAGAATTGTCACAGATGGTATTAAAACAGATGGTAATGCCTCAAACATAACATTGGTACATTTAAATTTCAGTTCAATAGATTATATCCAAGATCTAAGCCATTGAACACTAATTAAGACTCTGGAGTATGAATAATAGGATTTAGGTAAGACGGTTTTTTTTATATAAGTCAAGGCAGCGCTTGGCCGCGATCTCACTTGATGTTAGGTGCAGATGCGGCCGAAGGTGGACCACGCTTACCTAGTAGATGCCCATTTCCCTACGTTTGAAGACCCCGAGGTTGTAATTTTGGGGAAACACAGACGCAGGCAATGAGTTCCACTCCTTAGCAGTTCGGACAAGGAAGGTGGAACTGTAACGCTTCGTGCGTGACCGAGGAACTTCAACCACGAAGGGATGAAACCTCCGCCCGCGCCTCGTGTTTCTCAAGTGGAACGGTTCCGGTTGGATCAAATCGAAGAGAATGGACGATTACACTATTACACTATTCAATTTGTAGGAAATCGGAAGGTGTAATCGCAGTTAGAACAGATTCTGAGTGGAAAAGTGGCTAATGAGTGGGCCCGCGAGGCGGATCTCCAAGCGGATCCACTCAGGCGTCGAAGAGCCGGACGACGTGCCCGGGCGGGGGTATACAGCTGCGCATATCGCGTGACAACCTCAGGGCGTCAGAAGGGGAAATGTTTGACGCGTGGCGGCTCACAGCATTCCAGTGGACCGCCACATTAAAGTGAGGCGAAGCCATCGCCCTGAGCTGTGTTCGAAGAGAACGTAGCGGTGTGTGGAGGATCCGAGAATAGGGCCTCGGCTGTTATCTCGGACCCACACATCACCGCTGTCACTTCACTGAGCGAGTCCCACACTCCCCCGCATCGTCTGTCCCCGTCGACGAGGGATAGTCCGTAAATGTCATTTCCCCTCATAAAAAAAGTTAGAAGGATCCAATTTAGATTTTAGATTTTTATTATCAATTTTCAACTCTATGTCTTCGACTTAGAAATCAATTTCGTGTAGTCTGATCACTAAGTTCACTACTTAGGTTCCTAAATTGGTTTCCTACAAATTGAAAAGTGTAATAACTGCTTTAACTGAGCAATCGACGCAGCAGCAAGCCGTCCAGTGCTGGACATAGGCCCACTCTCACACACTGGGTTTATTTATAATTATAATATAGGAGCTCCCTTGCAACCTCCTCGTGTTGAGTGCCTGACGTTGAGCAATTCATCGGCTTCTTTGTCGTTTGAACAAGTTGTTTGAAAATTTTAAAATGTATGAATTACTTACAAATAATGACTCCCCCTTCGTTTTCTGGTTGTATTTCATCATATCTCTAAATATGCCAATGAATATTTGTGGGGCGCACTTCTTTCCACATTTTGGTATGTATATATAATTTGGATTCTCAATTCCAGTAACCATGCAGTTTGTGGTAAATACTCTGACATATTGACGGAAAGCATTGTCTGAAATAGAAATTTAACGTAAAATATTTGTTTATGCTAAACAATAAAACTCAAACACAAATCTCACTCTGACGCTGAACTAAGTAGTATTCGGGAAAAAATAAAAGGTTAATAAAAAAAAATGTTTGATTGGATTATAAGAAATTGCAAAAACAATTGATATTATAAATTTTCAGTTTAAAATGACACTAATACTCGTAATTAATTTTATTATTAACCTTCCTCAATATTCAGGAGTTCAAACACGACCGCTTCGCTGCTGTCAGCGATGTTGAATGTTTCTTGAAGTATTTCTAATGAGTCTTTATTTGCGATCAACGCAGACGCCCAGAGATATTTCAATTCGATTTGGACTGTAATCTCCTCGAGAATTTTAATAAAGGTAGTGGTGGGCGATGCTTCTGTTAAGCTGTAACAAATGAAACAAGCAAATTAAATTTTCCGAATTCCGAATTTTGTGTTACATAACACAAAATTCTATTATATAAAAAAGATAATGATAAAAAATATATTGTATAATAGATATAATTTTATAAGCGTGCCCAAAATTACCTATATAAATTAAACACTTACTTGTATATCCTAAAAGAAGCATCTGGATTAATTTCATTTGGTGGTAAGTCCTGGGACAAACAATATCAAATTTATATTGTGAATTAAATGATAATAAGTACATACGTTTTACAAATAGATCGAAAGAAAACCCTGCTGTTGTACAAAGTAGATACGCGTGTCAGAAGTAAAACTCATCGCTTTACTATCGCGCTTAAAAATTCACTCAAAATGTTTGCACCTTGAGCCGTAAACAAATTCCTGAAGGGTCGGAAGAACATTTACTTCACCTTCGTATTGCTTGTCCTTAAGCGACGGTAACCATCTACCATCAAGAGTCGTGAAAGCCTGCCTGTCACCTTTTATAAAAAAATGATTCAAGAACAAAGTAATATTTTTATTTACAAAAGTAACACAATTTATGATTTTCCCATATATTTGTTTTCCAAATTAGTCATATGGACCGAAAGGGAGTAACGTGTAGGGGAGTAATGTATAATTATAATAATACGACTGGCCATGGAGCGTCCTCGAGAGAACCGAGAGAACGTGACCGTAGGTTGGAAGCATTATGGCGCGGCCATGCCTCTTTCAATAAGGACTGTCTAACACACTACATTTCCATCTTATGTCACTAATACGACAGATAAAATAAAAAAAGAAAAGCAATAAAGAAACTTACGTTTTTCACATAGTGGGTTCTAAGCCATGATGCTATGGCACTGTGATTTTCGTTCTCGCATACTCTTATTAACGCTGCGTATTGGATAGTCTCGGTAGCTGCACTTATTTTGTTAAAATTTGAAAAAATACTTAAACAAAAAATGAAAAAGACAATGAGCTTCATATTGAAGTTGTAAAAAGTTAAAAAATTATAACAAAAAAATACAAATTAAAAAATTTAAATTAAAATTTGCTTCAATTTAACGACCGATGTTCTCGAACACCAATCGAAAGAATGATGTGCTCTGTCCTACTTATGCACTATACCAAAAATGCTTAGTGGTTTATATTACAATTAATGTTGTAAGTAGGCTACAGTCCGATATTACACTTGACATCTGTAAGGTAAAACATTGTATCTTAAATTTATAACTTTAAGGACACATTACAGTAAAAAAAAAACATAATTTCTTCTAATCATTTAGAAAATTATTTTTTTCTGCTAATTATACATAAAAACTTTCCTCGATTATCACGGAGGAAAATCGGTTCAAAAATTGGCGTACTGGGTAACGATCAGGTACAGTGCTTGATAATCGCCGCATGGACGCCAGCCCTGGTCCTTCTTAGGCACCAAATGTAGAGGAGATGACTAAGCACTCCATGTCGTACGCTCTATGTCTTCAAATTCCTGTCGCGCTATTTTTAAACGATCCGGCGCTAGTCGTGTTTGTTGTGCGTTCGCTACAAAATCATTAAATTGAAAGTTAAATCAGTCAATAAATAAAAACAATGAAATTCTAATACTTATATATATCTTGTTGATATATTTTTTTGAATGAATTGTTTAGAGCTGGTAAAACGTGGGCAGTTTAATATAACATTTCGTTTATTTTGGAAAGTGTTGTTACGCCTTTATCCGTTGTGTGGCGGACAGGCAGACAACAAAATAAAAAATAAATAAAAAAAGGTAATTAAAATAAAATATCTTTTTGAGTACAATCTAATTTATTCAAATAAAAAAATCTATATAAACCAAATTCACACAGTTAATAAAATAATAATGATATAGCAAAATAATGTACAAAAAAAGAAAGACCAGGGGTTTGTGGAGATGGAAACGGAGACTTACCACTGAAGGAGAGCCGACTGTATATGAATATAAGCCTATTTAGTAAATAAAAAAAATAAGAATAGCAAACTTTGAGTGGTCGCGTACATCTGTGCAGCTCCCAGCTTCCCGCAGTCAGATGTCGTCGAACTAGGGAGGCTTGGCGGGTTTGCTCGCGGAGACTCGAAATTCGATGCGACGTATCTAGCGATTACACGCAGGTTTGCTCGCTACCGACGCTCGGCGTTCAAAATTTGTAGTCAAATTCTTGATAAAAAGAAGACGAAAAGTAGGTATGTCGAAGACGAAAAGGCGAAGTTGGAGACGCGAAGTCAAAAAAAAACCTCCCGAAGAAGATCGAAGAGACACCTCAGAATATTGTACATTTCCATGCAATCCTTCTAGGAAATCTAATTCGATTACTTTTCGCAGGAAAAAATATAATTAGTTAATAGTAGGGACGTAGGTATCCGACAAAAAGGCAAATTTATGCTCACCCGCGAATTGGTATGAGAATGTAATAAAATACTACACGGATTATCCGTTGCAATCGATGGCTATCGGCAATAAAAAAAATACTATTAACGTATGAGAAATAATACCGATGCCATCGTAGCAAAAAAAAAAAAAAAGAATATGTACACAAAATACCAATCAAATAGTGAACACTAAATTTAACAATTTAAATATTTGCACTTTTTACTCACTAACGTTCGAATCTATAACAAGATATGTGAAATAAAGCTGATTAATAAAAAAAATACTAAGGGATGAGACGCCACGCGTCCATCTAGAAGAATTAAAATAATAAAAAATAGATAAAACTCTCAACCATAGATAAATGATTGGTGTCGTTGCGCTCGACTATCTAGTCTACCGCTGTCGTACTTGTAAAATGCGGCATAAAATAGTCCGAGCCAGTCACACTGCAAACTGTCTGTGATGTGTTGTACGTGCCGAATGTTTTATTAAATTTTAGGTATAATAAAATACCAGTTAACGTAGTGAAACTGTGTGAAAATATAATAAAACTGGGTAAAAAGTGATAAAAAGTGACGATTTTTCACACACACTACAATAAAAAGTTGCCACATTTTCGGAGCTACTCTATCTAGTCGAGCGCAGCGAGACCAATCAATTTATCTTTGCTCTCAACGATAATCACAACCGGAAGTCTTATTTTGGTGGATGGCTATTATAATTTCAAAAAATAAGCTCAATGCACTTGATATGATAATTTTAAGGTAATCTTGAAAAAGAAAACTAATAAAAAATGGCTTCAGTCGAACATTAAGTATCTCCTTCAGTTTTCAGGCCGGAACCAAAAGGCTGACGCTATGGTCTTCTCCCGTTTTATTAACTCGTCCCTACCTGACAATTCATACTTCCAGAGCCCTTTGATTGGTTCAATTTGAACATATGGGCGACGAGAAATAGCAATTTTGCCGCCTTTATTTAAAATTAGAAAAATAACTAAGACCATAGTGCAATAAACACGCCATAGACAACCGAAAGAAACACTCGGCTTATCGAAGCTATGCCACAGAGTAGCATATGGGTGACGACAGAACACTATATATATCTATCGGCTGTGCGACTGTGAATGGAAAACAATCAAAGGGAATAGGTAAAAAAAAATAAAAAGTGCCATGGCTTCTCGATGGCACAGTAGACATGAATATGTCTCATATCATAAATGAAAAGAAAGATTTAAATGGTCCCTATCCCTATCCCTATCCCTATCCCTATCCCTATCCCTATCCCCATCCCTATCCTTATCCTTATCCTTATTCTTTCCCCTTATCCTTAATCCTTCTATGGTCAACAGGGATAATATATATATAAACAAACGAACAAACTATCCCTATCCCTATCCCTATCCCCATCCCCATCCCCATCCCTATCCCTATCCCCATCCCTATCCTTATCCTTATCCTTATTCTTTCCCCTTATCCTTAATCCTTCTATGGTCAACAGGGATAAAATATATATATAAACAAACGAACAAATTATAATTAATTCATTTACGTCATGGTAACGATTTTCGTGACACACATTCTTTCGAATTAATTCATTTACGTCATGGTAACGATTTTCGTGACACACATTCTTTCGAATAGACCCCAGAGAAAAGACATATTCATGTCAAAATAAATGTAACAGTGTAAAAATAGCAAATTTCAATTAATTTCAATAATTGTAACTTAAAATAGTCAGAATGTAAGTTACAACGTTTTACCTGTCGGTCGTCGTCGTATTGGGTCATATTAGTCATAATACGTAAACTTACGTTGCAAGAAAATGTAAAAAAATAGAAGTGTCATTTAAATAATTTTTAATAACGCACAGTTTGGTCTATATATGTTGTTCATTGTTCAATTTTATTAATACCTACATGATAACATAGAAAAGTTGTTTATAGCATTTATCTACTTAAAAAATTTCAGATACGTAAATATTATTTTTTTTATTTTTATCCTTAATACACATTAGGATAATTAAGTAGAATCTCCTTCAGCGAATTTTCTTGTCACCTTTCTAGTAGTAGTAGTTAAACAAACTGCTGAATGAACAATGAAAAATGTCAGACGAAGCCAGTTATTATCGGATGAACACTTTGATTGAAACTATTGATTTTTTTATTATTATTCAGGCAAATAGCTGTCTGCACTGGCATTGTGATCCATTGTACCAAAAGTCGGGACTCTCTTGCAAACACAAGTACCCAACATCATCTAACTTATTTGTCGCGATTTTTTGCCTCCCTCCACTTGGCTCCCACGTCTAGGATCCCATAGGATCCTAGGATATTTTTATGTCAAGGACATTAGACAGGCAGACGGTTAACTTGATGGTAAGTGACGACCGTCGCCTATAATACAAGCAACGCAACAGGTGCTGTAAGTGATGCTGATCATAGCAGAATTAATGGCCCGAGAGATGGAAGACATTTCCGGTAGGTATTTGAGGCAAGCTGAAACTCTTCTATAATACCCTAACAGAACTAACTACAAAGTGTTTTGTATGTTTTCACACAACATTGCATTCAAACACAGGAATAATATTTTTTTTTTCCAAAATTCTAACGGGAAGCGATTATTTTATAAAAAAAATTATACGTTGACTGCTGACTGAGCCATAGCGAAGCGTGACCTGGTTCAGCTAGTTATAATAAAATTTATAATAAAAAATAAAATAAAAGCTTAAAAAGCCTTTATTTAAAGGTGAAAATGTTTTCAATTTCATATTCATATATTTTTTGTATATTTATTTACCATTAAAAAACCTTTTTTGACGAGTGATATTATAGCATTAAAAAGAGAAATTATTAATAAGATGCAGATAGCATTACATCTGCATTACATGCAGTTCCATGAGGAGCTGTGGATCGTCAGCAACTTTTAATCAATGCTCACCGGACGCTCCAGACATTCCAATTTATTTGTGAGAGGTAATTTTAATTGATTATGTTTCATTTAATTCAAAGTTAATAACTCTCATATTATTATAGCGATAATATACTCATATAATATAATTTACTAGTGGCCCGCCCATGCTATGCACGGATTTTTTCTGCAAATTATGTATCCTCGTTTAACACTCTTTCCACAAGTTAAAACCGCATGAAAATCAATTTATGACAGTGACTTCAATTTATATAAGTTTATATATTATATAAGTACTAGAAACCCGCTCCCGGCACGGCATTGGCGACGGTAGCGACCATCAAGTCTGGAGACTTGTCTGTCTGCCGACCTTAATATAAAATAATTAACAATAGTTTTGTTAATTTTAATCAATTACAATATAATTACTAAGTACATATATGAATTTACAATATTTACAAACTATAACTATATAAATTATACCTAAAAACAAAATTCAATACAAAAATGGACCCCGCGGCATTGTACCGAGGACGCTGGCAGCATTTCCTCGTTGAATGGCCAAACTAATACGTTGGCCGAGGAAAGCGCCAGCTCTCCGATCTCCCGTCGCATCAACAAGCCTCTTCGAAATGTCTTTGAAGAGGCCCATTGCTTCAGGGCCCCACTGACCGAGTGTCTCAACGCCGAACGGTATGAAAACATATTCCGCGCCGAGACCACAATATTTCAGGATTTTACCCCTTTCAGCCGCCTCTGCTGCGGCTGCTACCTTTGTAGATGTTCCATGGAGATGCGAAGGGGCTAGTGTGTCTACACAGGTAGCATCCCACACCAGCACTCTACCCAATCTCCATGGAATCAGAGACATCCCATCCGGTCTCTTACCATCGTTTCTCAATACACCAACGGGCTCCAATATGGCTGGTACATTGGCTGATGCAAGAGACCGGCGGATTTTGTTAATTATTTTATATTAAGGTAAATTTTGAGTGTTAAAGGAAAATAAATATATAAAAGGAAAATTTTGAGTGTTTAGTGTATGTAAAATTTTACATGAAAAAAATTACATGTGTAGGTATTATACGAGTATATTATATTTTACTTATGATGAAAAGAAAATAACTCTAGTTTGGGATAAACACAAAAACACAATTGATTAAAATATGGTTTATAGCATTAGTTATAACTAAATTAAAATGGATACATTTTTTAAAATACAGACAAGAACAAAAGTAATAAAAAAGTAAAAAAGAAATTATAATCTAAGGTTGAACTTTATGAACTCCACCTTCACTTCTTCGTGTAGCTTACGGACGAAGTCTAAAAGAAAAAGAAAAAAATAGTTAAAGAATAGAACACATAATTTTTTCAATATTTGTAAGGATATATATACAAATTCTATATATTAATTAATATAAGTGAAGTGAAAACTTTCGTTCCCTTTTTAAGAAAATTGCGCAGACAGGAGTGTGAAGTTTGGCACACTAAAAGTTTATATGGAGAAATTCGCCTGCTATACTTATTTTGTTGTAACTTTTTAAAACCAGATTGGAAGTAAAGCATACCTGCTGGTTAGTCAAATTTTAAATGCTTTCTAGCTAGAACCAGACTTTTTACTAAAAATATTTTTTTAACTGCATCGAGAGTGGAGAGTAGAGAGAGAGTACCTATATGTGGATATAGGTACTTACTTACTTATGATATAATATAATCAAATATTACTAAAATCGGACACATCAACATTTTTTAACTGTTGGCTTCACGTGGAGTGGAATGTAACTATATAAGTATATTTAGAAAGACTCACATTTACATAAAGATAACGATGATAAGCCATGCCGTAGCCGACATGTACATCAGTGCGCTCCAGGAAAAGCCATTTTCCTGAAAGTGAGAGAAATTTTCCTGAAAAATTTCAATAACTAGTTAGTTATATCCTAATATTATAAATGCGAAAGTGAGTTTGTTTGTTTGTTACGCTTTCACGTTGTCAGAGATACAGAAAAGGACATGGGTAACATATATAGTTGTTTTTGTATTCGACAGATTCTAGCTACGGAGATGATAGAGCTGTACTTAGTGTAGTTAGGCTTAAAAAATAAATTGCTTACCCCTATTTTTGGTGAATCACAAGAAAGTGTAACAAAGTCCTTGTAAATCTCCGCGAACTTATGAACCGGGCAGTTTACACCACATTTCGGTATTTTGATATAATGTGGTTTTTCCAACCCCGTGTACTGTCTGTAATAAATCCTCACGTAGTCTGTTTTTGTAGAACCACCTGAAATATTTTTTTATTACAATTTACTTGTTTACTTAAATTATTATTAGCTTTTAAAGGATCTTGACAGCGTCCCATACATCATTTTAGTTAATATCCCTTTTAATTTCTGAGCTTTTGATTGATAAAAAATATTAGCATCGAGGCCACTGGGTTTTTCAATTAGTTTTTGGGTTTTGAACTTACCTATAAGAATTATAGCTATGAGAAAAGTGATGAAGCATTACAAGAAAATAGTTATTTATTTTGAATACGTTCTTTCATTGTGACCTTTTTAGTTTAATGTTTATTTTGGCGAAAATCAACTAAAGTTCAGAAGTGAGAAGTTGAAATTTTTTTTAATTTATTTTAACGTCAAAAAAGGTAGGTAAGTAACGTATAATCTTTTTAATATAAAATTTCTTTTTAAATTACTAATTAATTAAAATGAAATAAGATAGTTGGTGTTATAAGAATCTTTGATTAGGCGAAATTAGAAATTATTATAAATACTAACCTTTGTCATAGTTGACTAATTCGAATACTAAAGCGGAATCGTATAAGGAATAGCCGTTATCTTCAATATTTAAATATTCCAGTAAATTGACGATAGTTCCACTATAGGCGTTAATAACGCTCAACTTTGATGGCGTTCTCTTGTTGCATGTTACATTGTAGATTAGTTTCCATGATTCTTGTAGTAACCTAACACCCAGGGAATTGTGATTCGAAAAGTAGAAACTGTAAAAAAAAAAAAAAAATATTTATTCTATATAATATTATAAAGAGAGAAGATTTGTATGTTTGTAATGAATAAACTCAAAAACTACTGGTTTGACCAGAAAGCTTCATAATCAGCAAGTAACATAGGCTATATTTTATAACGTTACGCGGGCGAGGTCGCGTGCAACAGCTAGTATTTGATAGGTCGATGGAACAGGTTTGATGGTAAATTAATTAGTAAGTAGTAATTGCAGGGTTTCACATTAATACAGCCTTATGTCTGTGGCGGCAGTCGACATGAACATACTTAAGACATCAACATGTGTATTGTTCGGTCAGCAATAAAATTGTTTCAGTGAGTAAGTGATGCCTATCGACTTTTAATCCCTTATCATATCGCCAATGGCGTTTCTTCCGTTAATGGCACCGTTAGGCCACCTGGTATATAAAATTTTCGTGTCGCGGTGTTTGTTGCCAAAGTCCTCCGAAACGGTTGGACCGATTTTGATGAAATTTTGTGTGCTTATCGGGTAGGTCTGAGAATCGGCCAACATCTATTTTTCATACCCCTAAATGTTAGGTGGTCCACCCCAATTTTTTTTTTTTGGCATAACAACGTTTGTCGGGTCAGCTAGTTATATATAATCAAGGTTTGGTCCTCTATGGACTCCTAAACCGCTCAACTGGTTAAAAATTGCACACCGGCTTTACCCAGGTTGAAAATAGTATTTAAAAAATGAAATATCTTGTTAGAATTATTTAGTGGCACGCGACACTGCGATAAGTGGATAGTCACCCTGTCTGTCGACTTTAACATTAAAAAAAACTATGAAACTAGAATGATAAATTCTTGCGAATTGTTATTTAGAATTTGTAATTCTCTATTTTATCTCCATTTGGATTCCGATGACATGGTAGCAATCGGAAAGTATGAACAAATAATAATATTAATTTTTGTACGTCAACATGATTCCTACGATTCCTAAAGGAATGTTGTCACAGTAGAAATTCGAGACTCGCTGGTCAACTAACAGTGATATTCATTTGCGTTCCTACGAGAAATAGCACCTAACCTATTTATATTGTGTAACTAACCAATATTAATGTTAACCTGTAATTTGTATTTTATAAACTTTATAATGTAATTCATTACAATATTACAATAAAACACTTTCATGACTGATAACAATAACAATCAAATAACATTCTTGCTAAAAATGTCGAGTTGCATTTTCGTGAGCATGAACGTAATCTTAGAATGCAGTAAATATAAATATAGTAGTATTTATATACTAGTAACCCGCCCCCTGCTTTGCCCGAGATGTTTTTTTTTATATACACAAACCTTCCTCATTTATCCCTCTTTCTATAAGTGAAAGCGGATTTCAAATCGGTGGAGCGGTTTCCGAGTCCATAGAGGACAAACATACTTATGTTTAAAATCTATATAAATAATACCTATATTTATATCAATAGTAGCAAAGTGCAAAATCTTTTATACGATCAAACTAGAATAGGTATAACATGAATCGCTTAAAGAACTAAATACATTAATTAAAATAAATGAAATATATATAAAAAATCATATTAAACACTCACGTGTACGGCGGTTGATCAAATGGACTTGCTATTAAATTCTGGAAGAAATACAATCATATTTATATTGTGTATAACATCACGTATATACAATTGCAAAAATTATTTGTTTATAATTTAAACTAATATATTTATCCTAATCCAGTGACAATTTCCTCATTCCTTCCTAATCCTTAATCTTATGTTCGGTAGCGCACTCGTAGCACCTATGGCGTTGCTTGTGTTATAGGCGACGGTAGCCACTTACCACCGTCAGGACAGTCAGCTTGTCTGACGACCTTTACAAAATAAAAAAAATGTGGGACGAGGTTCGTACACTCATAGAGTACCACACGACGTTTTCATCTTATGCCACTAGCCCGATGAATTAAATAGACAAGTAAAAGAAACAAATAAGTGAATGTCTTACCGCATATTGATTTTTGAGCCAGGGTCCGAATTGATCTGGAAAAACGGTACCCCTTTTCCAAGTGTCCGTCCCATATGCTTTAAGCGGAGTTTTGTTTTTATTGTAATATATCACTGAAGCACATTTGATTTCCCGATTAGAGGCGATTACTATGTTTATATTTAGTAGTTGTAAGTATATGGTTAACAAACAAAGTAATAATTTCATCTTTTTAAAGTAATTAAAGCAAATAATAAAATAATAATATTTGTTCAATCGCGCTTAACAACCAATCACTTGGACGCAAATCGAAGGAATGTAAGCGACTCTCAAGAAGGGACCTTTTATATTACTGTGCAAAAATGCATAGTTGCATTCATTGTAAAAGCGATAAGCCCTTACCTACATGACTGTACTCAGCTCTGCTTATTTTATATGTGTTTGTAAGTTGTAATATTAAATTAAATAATTATATTAATATATATACTACCTAATGGAGAAAAATAAAAGCACCAAAAAAAAAAAATTACGGAATTTTTAGTGATTTGGTGAATGTGAAAAATCTCTGTGTATAATGCTCGTATCTAGGTCTAAAAAAGTATTTTAAAGCTGCAAGTTTCTAATTTTGAGATCTGTCAAAAAACTGAAGAGTAAAGCCGTAATATTATAAAGCTGAAGAGTTTGTTTGTTTGTTGTTGTTGTTTGAACGCGCTAATCTCAGGAACTACTGGTTCGAATTGAAAAATTCTTTTTATCTTGGATATATCATTTATCGAGGAAGGCTTTATGCTATATGACATCATGTTGCGACTAATGGAAACGAAGAAACAGTCGAAAATGTGGAAAAAAAAGGGGAAAATTATTCATCTTTGAGGGTTTTCGTTGCGTGCGCTGCGAAAACCGTTCGAGATACCCAAATGATTCCCAAAATAACTATTCCACGCGGACGAAGTCGCGAGCACTAGCTAGTCATAGATAAATGATTGGTCTCGCTGCGCTCGACTAGATAGAGCGCTATACAAAAACAATAGCTCCGTGAATGCGGCAACTTTTTATTGTAGTGTGTGTAAAAAATCGTCACTACATAGTTTCATTATATTTTTACACAGTTTCACTACGCAAATTGACATTTTATTATGCCCAAAATTTAATAAAACATTTGGCACGTACACATGGACAGTTTGTAGTGTGACTGGCTCGGGTACGCCGAATTCGGCGTAGTATTTGTTGCCGCATTTTACAAGTACGACGGCGGCATCTAGTCGAGCGTAGCGAGACCAATTATTAATCTAAGGTTACTTATATTAACAATACGTGATTGACTTCTCTGTGGCAGAACATTACAAATAAAATATTGACACTACGTCATTATGTTACTTTTGTGGTTATATTTCATATCATTTACATATGCGTATAATAACACTATTTTTAAATTTAACGTTCCAAAACTTAAATAATAATTATACAAAACTCTTTAATTATCATAATCACAATGGTGGCCCATAAACTGGTACAGATGTGCTTTCGTGGTCTTGCTCTTGTGACTACTACGTTGGGGTTTTTCTTCTGTTCTGAATCTCAAGACCTGAACTCCTCTAGTCAGTTTGTAAAATTAGGTGTTCACGGCAGCTATGGTGTAATCACATTCGGTTTGCTTATTGAGGCTGGACTATTCATCGCCTCTGAAAAAGTTATTGAAGCATACATTCTTCTTGGCGCGATTGTATCAAACGTTATATCTTTAATTATATCATTACATGAATTTAACTTAATACAGAGTACAATGATTATGAATAGTAGTTCTGTATGCGTTTTGAGTATCCTATTTTACTCCGTCGATTTGATGATTTTATTTTATGTTAAGTGATTGATGTTAACTTTCCTAAACTGTATAAAATTATATTTTATATGCATTTAGGTAAAATTTGGTTTTACTAAAATATATAGTATTCGTGATGCAATTTATTTTATACTTGATATTTCTACAGTTTCATAGGATTTTTTCATTGTTTATTTTCTTGTATTAATTGATTAGTATTATATATTATTATGTTGTAAATAAAATATACAAATATTTGTATTGAAACAGTGCTTTTTACTTTCCTCTAATATATTCCTAAACTCTTAAACTCCTTAAACTCTAGCTAAACTCTAAACTCTAGCTTCGATTGGGCCAATTGAGATCGATGAGCAAGAAAACTGCCAAAAAAGTGCAATAGGCACCCATAATTGATGCTTAGCCCGCGTCTGGTCCTCAATTTCACAAACACAAGTTATTGAATTAAATAAAAATGAATAAAATTTATAAAACATATTCCTTCCCTGTTTATTCCTCTTTCCATAAGTTAAAACCGAATTAGAATAAATCTGTCTAGCCATTCTTAAGTTTTTACGAAACTAACATACAGCGACTGAAAAAATTTGTCACACCTATATATATACCTGTAAATATACCACATAATAAACGTTGATTTACCAATAAAAGTTAATGATTTTTATATAATAAAATATGTACTTTTGTAAGATAAAAATCACGCCATATTGTCGCAATAATCAGAATTGTATTAAAGTTACGCATCTGCTGATCATCAAAGTGCACAAACATTAGTTGCCACGCACGCACGAGTCATATTGGATGAGTCATTGAAGTCATCTTTAAATGTTTGCGTGCAAATGTTTATTGAATATTTTTATTTACCAGGCCAAGTAATTTATATTTTGATTATGTACAATTTCTCGTCCTAGATTTTAAAAATACTCAAAACAAAAATGTCAAGAAAGTACCGGGAATTGGTCAATAAAACACAAAATATGTATTATTTATCATAATTTATTGTAACACCTCATCAATCTACTTTGTAGTCCGAAACTATAGTCCACAACTATATGTCATGGAATAAGTCTGTTCCTAAAAATAATTTTAATTACTTAGGAATACATTAACCCGTTAAAAATATTTTTTAAATATTTCATTTTACTTTTATTGAATGGTGCTCTGGTTTTGTATGAATATCAAAAGTACCTACTAGTAAAAGTACCTTATTCTATTCTGTGGTACATGTCAAATTTTTTAATGACATTATTTTTGACTTTGGATCGTGTTTCTTAAAACATTGTCAAATTGTCAAATTATACAATTTTATACATATATTTAGTTATTGCGGTATATTATATTATTAAACTTAAAGATGTTGTCTGCTGCAAAAGTAAGGATCCATGGGATGCAAGATGAAAATTGGATTATTAAAGATAAAATCAATCAGTATAGAGGCCTTATAAAATTGTATGGTACGTCATATTGTTTCTCATGATGAAATTGTTGTTTCCAATGGAATTCATTATATTAGCAGTAGATTAGCAGTAAAACAGTTTACAGTTGTTTTTAGCTGTCTAAAATTATGAGCACTATTTGTCGAATTAAGACCTCTTAATAAAATATGCTATATGTGCAGAAGTTAGAATCTGTAATTTCTTTCTTTCTTTCTTTCTCTCAAAATAAATTATAAAATTTTCATATTTAAAATACAAATAAATTTAAATATAGGTAACACTTTTTTAAATAGATACTTTTTGCAAATATCAGTTTTTGTTTCGACAGCGATGAAATTGCGCTGGATGCTAGATGGCATGGCATTTTACGGGTGCCGTGGTGGTGAATAGGTAGGACCACCTTTAGACATGAAAAAGTATCGGTCGGAGACCATTAAGAACGAAGCGCTGTAGTAGCATTTAATGCTTTCATGAACTACGCAAGTTAAAACTTTCATACCAAAATCCAACAAAAAGCACAACAGAAGCGTCATTCTGGCCAATTTATGGACCACAATTTAACGCTTGTACCTACTTTGACAGTTTTTCAGTTTTACACAATCATTACTTCTATTTTCCATGACACATGATTAAGTAAATAGCATCGAAAATATCCACAATGTTCAAAAGGAGAATGTCTTGAGATACATTCTTGGGAATGTATTGAGATTTTCTCCGCTTAAAAAATTCAACGCCCAGTGAAGGTATTTAGTGTTTTGAATTAATCCTTACAGTATCATTAGTAGAATCGATGTTTTTGTTTTAGAGCGCGATCGTTTGATCCATGAGGGCGATTTACAAAAACAGAAAAAACGTTATTCTCGTGATATTCGCCAAATGCGAAAAGATATTAATGTGAAGCGCGAGGAGTTGGGAGTGGCTGTTTATGGCGACAAACAATTTTTGAGAAACGCCTTCCAGGAACACAGGAGGCTTCAGTTGATGTACATGAATAGCCAGGCCGACGTGAGTAGCTTACATTAAATGCTTTTCATACAGTGTTTAAGTAGAGACGGTGTAGCGGCGGGATTCTTGTAAAACGTTAGGATTGTTTTTTATTTTAATATAAAAAACTAAGCAATTAAAATCTCCCAAATCAGCATCCCTTTCCAAAAATCATCTGAAATTGCGTTATGTCAAACTTGAACGCCCCCTCACGACGCCGCCTCGTCTCTTCTCCAGTGAGCGGAGTCCCTTAGTCCTGTCCAGTCACTTATTCCCCTGGTCCGTCCTTTTCGTGCTTCGGCAAGCATTTCAGAGGCACTACCAAAATGAGGCAACTCCATCAGCACCGTGAGAGTTTAATTGTATTGGACTCGCAAGACGTTAATGGTTTTCTTTCGTGTAGATATTTAGTTAGTTCACCGATATATTAAGTACATTGCTTTCCTATGAAGTTTTTTTCTTTGAAAGGCTAGATATTGTTTGCACGGCGATTTCAACGAGAACATTGTTAACGAACCTTTATTATTTTTTGTGTTTCATATTATGTCTGTTGCTTTCTTTTCTTTAGTTTGAATTGACAACAAAGGTTACCACAACATTATACGAGTAGAAATCTGTAGGCGTGTATCGTCCTTTCTATAAGAGGTGACCCTGTTATTCATAATACTCAATTCTTAACAAGTTTCAGTAACTCGGATTAAACTTATTGATAAAATACGTTTTCGAATAAAGTAAAAAGTATTTTTTATTTGGCAGGCTAAGGATATCCGTACTTCCGTACTAATATTATAAATGCAAAAGTTTGTATGGATGGATGGATGGGTGTATGGATGTTTGTAACTCTTTCACGTAAAAACCATGAAATTTTGTATCCATCCATTTGCATGCTTTCATCCAGAACGCGGACGAAGTCGCGGGCACCAGCTAGTATTACATATACAGCGCAGCGTGAGACTCCCTGAAACCAGGTGGACAGGTAACCTGAAAAGCGACTGCATACGAAGGCGAGCCTTGGGTAGAGTAGAGAGACACACAGACTGAGGATGAAATGTTAAATGGCCTCACATTTTTTTCTTTATTTTCCTTGGCTAATTTCTGCATTTATAATGTATGCCGTTTATACACAAGATTTTTTTTTAGTAAAACTTCCTATTTAGTATCTTTCCTATTTTCGTTTTTTAGTAGAAACTAGGAAGTTCATTCAAACACATAAAAAAATTAAACGATAACATTTATACGTACTTCTCGCTCGCGTACGAAGTCGCGGGGCAGCTACTAATAAATTAGAAATAATATTTTTTGAGTATAATTATAATAAGGTCTTCCATATTTTCGCGTTTTTCTAAATCGTTACAACTTTGTATTGATTGTTGAAATAATAAGCTTTCCACTAAGTATATGTTAAATATTCAGCACGATTCCTGATTCCTGTAACCTAGTATTTAAATATTCACTGAACCACGTCAAATTTAATTTGTACAGATGGTTACATGAGAATGGAAAGTGTCAACTTCGGTTTATATCACGTGTTATATAACAATGCTTTCATTATTTCTGTTCATTCTTACGTACAAATATTAACATGTCCAATAAACAGGTCATTAAAATTTGTTTGACTTTGATCACCGATGTTTAATGATTTATAATTATATTTGACTAATTGCCAATTATTCCTGTAACTATTTTATTCAATTTGTTTATTATTACTAGCCTTCAAAGTACAGACACCGTCAAGATATATTTTAGAAGCAGCCCATCTATTCAAATATTTCCTTGCACATTCAGCCTACTCCTATTAGTATTCAAATAGTTTTAAGCATACGCTATGTAAATGTCATTTTATGATAACTAAAAGTTTACAATTATTTATGTTGTATATAGATGTACAATTATTACACCATACATATACCTACCTATTATTAGACTCGAATCAGCTATAAACTCGAGATCAGCTGGACCGATTTTTACTGTCTTTGATTTGCTGAATTTGTTCTCCGCCAAGAATAACAGATAAGAAATTGTGAATGAAATTCATATTGATAATACAGTTTGTGTGGAACGGGGTTTTGATTTTGAGACGGTACGAAGATCGCCGGGTCAGCTAGTATGTTGATAAAGTAATCAGTTGATTTATGAACTAGTCAGTAAACTGAACTAGATTAGTAGATACTATAGTTACTAGTACTTAGTACCTTTTAATAGACAATTATCTAAATTAAATTAGTCAAGTTCATAAAGCGTTTAAAAAAATAAATGTATGAGTCCGTTGGTAAGAAAATATTTAGGTACTTCTTAACTAAACTACTAACATAATCAGCTATCTACCTATTTCATATAACGCATGACGTCATCGATGTCTTATAAAATACTATGCATTTTCAAATAACCTAGAAAACCACATTTGATATGAACGGCTTGATTGTATATTTTTTGACGTTCCACTCAATGGTAGGTGGTTTTGTCTATAACACAAACAAAGCCCCACAAGTGCTGTGGACGCCAACCATAGCAGTATTAGAGATGAGGGATTAGGAAGATAGGTAAAATAGGCTTTGGCATCACTTTCTAAGCGAAACACACATGCTCTTATTTCACGGTGGTCTTCTGCAAATACTCTCTGTGTTTACTATCGCCAGACGTGTTTCCGAAGTGACTGCTAAGCGCAATGTATTTTTTAAAAAAAAATTAATTACAAATTATTTTTTCCGGAATTAGTTCTAGGGTTCAGTTCTGGGGCACACTACTGGGCAACATGTCTTGCGGCTGTATCTCTGTTACACAAGACACCACCGTGAATAAAACAACGTGTGGGCGCTACTTATTGTGTTTCTGAGTGAATAAGGGTTGTCAAAAGCCATCTGTCTACGTCCTTTCTCGTCCTTTATTGTTTATCTTGTGAAGATCGGAAGAACACTTGTAGTTCATAAATATGGCGTTGTTTGTTTTAATAGACGACGGCATTTAGCCATCACTAAGTGGACCGTCAGTCTACCCGGGGTCACCTTTGGTTATATAAAATACGTATACCTACTTGAATGCACACACATGTGAAAATAACGAAAGAAATGTTTTAGATTTTTTGAAAAATCAAATAAATAAATAAACCTACATTTCCTATTTGCTTTTCTCTAAAAAATAGTCATTGTTTTAATTGTATAAATTTTTGCTTATTATTGAGAGATCAATATGAAATTTTGGTTGCATATTTGGACGCTTTATTTGATTTCTGTACGGATGTAGGAACCGTACAGAAATCAAAGGATGTAGGTTCCTGTCGAGCGGGACCCTATTTTTAGCGTTAAATTAAAACTATAAATAATGGAGACAAAATTCCGGGAGATGAGTTTTTTATTGGAAATTTCCTCCTCTTTAGGAATGTTTTTGTCCTATTTCTTAAATATTATTAGTTTCAGAGTTATTAACAAAAAACGAAACGCCTTTATGTTTTTATCTTTAATTGTTAATAACTTTTGCAATTTTTTTCGTGCTGAAAAATATTTCGAATACTTTTTTCTAGACGTAATTCCGAATCCAATGAGCTATCGGTCATATTTTTAGGAGTTTTATCACCATTTAGCACGAATATGAGTTTGTTGACTAGCCTATAAAACCCGCATAAGCGATACGCCCACACCAGCACTCAGGACGTACACTAATAGCTTAATAACTTTGTTCACAGAAAGTGATAGAGAGTATTCATCAGGAAAATTTTAATAAGAGAAAGCAGCTTGATAGAATCAGGTACACGAAGAGAAAGAAAATGGAAAAGTTTCGATTACTGCAGGTAACACCTACGTTTAGTATATATTTAAAAGTTTAAATTGAATTTATATATCGTATTAGTTGAAACTTTTTTGTAACGACTCGTGTGTTTTCTTTACCTTTTTCGAGATTCGAGAGCCCTTCTCTGTTCAGTTTGGTTGTGATTATATAAATATAGATATCATATATATATGTATGTAGTTTATTTTTTGATTAACGCCACACGTTCTCAATTTAATTCAATACACAAATGAATTGAAAACAGCGGCGTAACAATTAGTAGTCACTCATTATATGAAAGGGTCCACTCGACAATTTGGGCACCGCTTGGATGACTGCTTGACCAATTTTCGGCACATATTTAATCATCATCAATTTTAGATTGATGGGTAAACATTGTTGTTTGTTGTATATTTAGCGATTGTATGGACAAGTTTATAGTAACGAACGAGCATCTAAGTATGTGGTAATTATATACTTACCTAATATAATAATAAGTGACTGAAAATTGTGCCCACGCGAAAAAGAAGTGTTTAAAACTCGTGATGTTTTAATTCGCCGGTAACTTCGATATTAACTTCGAAATAAATACTGAATTTGTCTATGTTAAAAAAGCCCTCCCTAGCAAAATGTAGGTTACAAGAAACAAAATGTGCACACCCAAAATGTAAATACAAAACGCGGAACTTGGGTTATAGAGTAGGTACTAATTTTTTTTTTATAAATTTATAATTAAGTATTATGTATACTAGAAATTAACTTTATTGCACATTTTGCGTTTTGTAGATTTTTCTACGGAGCGAAAAAAAGTAATTTAAACTTTATAAATGTATTTTGTGTTAAGGGTGTTCAATATTAGATATGAATTCAAAGTTTGTAAATTAAAAATACATATAATTTGACATAAAAATCCAATATCAACTTTGAAGTAAAAGTCGAATCGTTTTACAGAATCAGTCGGGTGAAAAATTTAAAAGTCTAGATTTTATTCGGAATTGCTTGATTATTTTAACACCACCTTATCTTGATATCAATATACCTACATGAGAAAGGCATCTTGTATACCCATGCATATAGTGTAAATAAAAATATACCTAGCTCAGTCCATCCCAGTTTAATTGTAAAAGGACTGAATCTTTTATTGAAAAATGTTACGAAGATAATATGCAACATTTCAACTGTTCCCGGTGGCGAGTATGATTATGTGTATATTCTGTACCTATATGTATCTTATGTTATTATGTGGGTGTTATCGTAATTAAAAACTGCTTTGCTTAGGTCGTCTGGCGACAATAATAAGACCACGCTTACGTAAGACATCCTCGAGATAACAGAATCACCACGAGATATAGTTCTGTTAAAAACATCTCAGCTTATCTGTAATACAAAGTTGCGTGTGCAATTTTTGAAGAAGCCTCCCACACACCTCATGATATCAATTTAGGCTACTATGAATAAAAGTTATCTAAAATGAAATTCTCTATACCTACTATGATTATGATTAAGTTTTTGAAACGTAGGTACCTATTTATTTTATTAAATGTCGCAATCTATTAAAAAGCAAAATGAAATTTGCTTAAGGGACTACCTTATTAACGAGTCCATTGGACAAGTGGTTTAGATGCTTGCCATAATGATGGTAAGCATCTAATCAAACTTTTCAAATTTGGCTCTGGTCTGGATCTGAAAATTAGTGGCAGGGCACACAGAGGAAAATAATTGTTTCTGTGTGTGAGTAAGTGATGCCAGAGCAGAGCCCTATTATGTCCTTTTAGGTCTATCATGGCTGAGCAGAAATATTTTTCTTTTAGTTTAAAATATGAAAATAAAATTAGTAGTTAATGTAAACTATTCGGAAAGTTTATTTATTTTCTAATAGGTAAGCGTTAGTAATTTTTTTTTAAAAAAGTGCTTATACTTAATAAAATAATATAATTAAAAATGAATAATTAAGCAATACTTTAATTTAATTAGGTATTTGTTTTGATGTGTTGTTATTTTAGTTAGATTCAGCGGAGTTACGTGACCGCGTTTTGTACGAAGTTGGTGGTAAACTTCCAGCGGAGAAGAAAGAACAAGCCGTTGCTAATTACGTACAGAGAGCGAACATAAAGAAGAACGCAGCGCTTGCTATTAAAGTTATGTACAAGAAGATACTTGACATTCTAAAAAAGGTAACTATTTACAATTTTTACATCAGATTAATTAAGACACGATTTTTTGTGGTACCTATTATAAAATATTTTTAGATGGTTTAATCTCACATAAATATAATTAATATGTATGTATGTATATATCCCGTTAAGTTGTTATCTTAGTAGGTATAATATGTAATGCTAGCTGGTGCCCGCGACTTCGTCCGCGTTCTGGATGAAAGGTAGGGTTATGTCCATGAAGGCAAAATTTCATGGTGATCATTTTTGCGTGAAAGAGTTAAAAACATCCATACATCCATACAAACTTTCGCATTTATAATATTGGTACGGATTAGTAACTGAAATATTATAATATTTAACAGTAACAATATTCATATAACTTTTTCAAGCAATTTTCTTTTCATTGTAACTCTAATTAACTGTAATTTGGGAATCGAAATAAACGATCAAAATACATAAAAAAATTTGGAATATTAGGGTATAGCATATTATATTTGTAGGTAAAATTTAATATATATATATATAAGTGAAGGCAGCGCTTGGCCGCGATCTCATTTGATGTTAGGTGCAGATGCGGCTGAAGCTGACCACGCTTACCTAGTAGATGCCCACTTACCCTACGTTTGAAGACCCCGAGGTTGTAATTTTGGGGAAACACAGACGCAGGCAATGAGTTCCACTCCTTAGCAGTTCGGACAAGGAAGATGGAACTGTAACGCTTCTTGCGTGACCGAGGAACTTCAACCACGAAGGGATGAAACCCCCGCAATTACAATTTATTACAATATTACAATTTATTGAAATGACTTTAATAGTATTTGGTTGTCCAGGACTCTTCTTATTTTACCGTCGTGCTGGATGCACTGAAACTTGACTGCAGAGCTCAAGGCAAATGTCTAATGGGCGCGACTGAAATGGGACAACTGGCGATGGAATATTTAGACGACAGAAAATATGAGTTCAGCAAACTTGAACAGGAAATTAAAAACAACATGAAAGAGAGGAACAGGACTTTGAAACTGGCTCGTAAAGAGGTCGCGTATCTAGTGGATTCGTTCCCGAACCTTATTAGAAAAGAAGTAAGTTTGTAAAAGTTGTGTTTATTCAACAAAACGTTATTTATACATACAAATGATGGTTTATTTTAACATAGATTTATATTTTATATTTGAAAGAGAAATTTCAAGAAAATAAGTTGAAATTATTTTTAATTATTATAGTTAATAATATCTATATTATTTTTATTTGCTAAGGAGAGGCAAAAGTTATTAGTCACGTTTAGTTCAACAGGTTTTTTTATGATATTAAAAAACCAAGACGTATAAATTAGGGAAGCCGCAGTGAGTCGCTCGTCTGGATTTGTTTATTTCTTCTCAAAACGTGAAAGGCCAAATTGATAAAATTTATGCCTAGCCCACTATTGCGAAAGTCTCAATGGAACAAATGAATAAGAACGGAAAGAAATTAATAACTCTAGACCTAATTAAACGACAACCAGACATCATAACCAGACATCATAAATATAATTTAGGACCATTAGTTATTTATTTCTGTTCATTCCCCGGGCATATTATGAATATTCTCATTTCAATTGTGGTAGGAAAAACATATTTTACGAAGCTTACTGTTTGAATGGTTCCCGGGTCCGATTTCATCCAAATCCGTTCAGCCGTAATAGCCGTGTATGAGTAACAAATATCCACATATACAAACTTTCGTATTTATAATATAAGTAGGATCGCAATACGTAAAATTTAATAAAATGGTTGTTTTCCATCTTGGCTTATTAGGAGGCCACGAATCTTGATGATCTATATGAAAACCAAGATGTAGCCGAAACGCATTCAATTCATTGGGAACTAGAAGAAGTCATGGGAATCTGTAAAAGATTGCAAAAGGCCTGCCTCGTTCCATCGTTTGACAGAATATTATTGAGGTGAATAAAGTTGATTTACAGACGTCAGTAGTGCTCTGCTTTTTTTTTAAGTAACCTAATTTAGTTTCGAAAAGCCTAATTTTCTTATCTGTACCTACAAAACAATTCGCCATGATTATTTATTTTATTGCTACACGATCCATAGATAACCACAACACGATTTGCTTATCAAAATACCATTCAATAATATTTAAAGGATGTAACTGATAAACAAGTAAAATTTAATATCCGTTGTTCAAGTTATTGATGCATATCTTTTATGTTGACGGTAGTGTTGATCGCCGACCAATGATCGGAATTGCAAATGCCGATTCACAAAGCACTAGAGTTCACTTCCGCTCGCTTACTTATACCTAGTTACTTAGCCAGCGGACGCTGGATTTTACAACTAGTGAAATTTGAAAATATACTTGGGAATTTGTTGACTAATCTTAATAATTGATTATGTGAATTTTTTTAAATTTTCCCATAATGTTTATGTGTGTACTTATGTATTAAAAATGTTTATTTTTTTCATGAAGACTCCAAGAGCAACGCTATCAATCTGAGAGGCTGATAATGCAGTTGACCCTCAATAGTATTAAGCGTGATGCACTCATCGAGGATAGAAAACACGCTATCATGATGATGGATTCATTAAAAAATATTGGTCAAGAAAAATCTGCACTGTAAGTACATTATACTAATTTACATAAAACTAGCGAGCAGCCCCCGGCTTTGCTCGGCGTGCATTTTTTTTCTCTGTTTGTCTCTCTTTTCATAATATATGAAAACCCAATTAAAATCGGTCTACCCATTCTCGAGTTTTTGCGGCGTAAGTACACAAATCAACAAAATTACTAGCTAAGAGAAAATAACTGAGATATAAGCTAAACATGGGTACCTCTATACTAAATAAGATTTTATATGAGAAGAAACATTACTCGTACCTAACGCTTCCTTCGGCCGCCTCATAATATGTGTCGCCGTATGCTTGAAAAATGAACTACTAGATTAATTAAAAATAAGAGTCATTACGAATCCATAGTTTATATACAAACTTTTTATTTTTTCTCTTTAGAGGAATTATCTATATTATATATCCTAAAAGACAAAAGAAGTCACCACCTGGTTGGTTGGTTTTTCTAAACTACACAGTGGATTCTCAGATAAAATAAAGAACTATAAGTAGTATCTCGTTAAAGAACAGTTGGAAGCCGGTAAAACTATGATTTCGTCACAAGTCGAATCAAACTACGCCTCGCCTTATTAAAATATTTACTAGGGAAAATGACGAATTGCGTAGGGAAAAAGTTTAAAAACTAGTCTTCAAAAAATAAAAAAAGGGATGGATTCACATTAACGCACGTAAGTAACGTAAGCGATATTTTCAATACAAATAAACATTTTCTAGATTTCTAGATTTTTCTAGATTCAGTAGTTAAATCGTGAAAATTAACTGACAAACAAACTCACTTTGGCATTTATGGTATATCAACTAGGATTATTTATTGTCTATTTTTCAAATTTATTTCGACTAATATGACGTAACCTCGGCGTGACAATGGTTAGGGTAACCATAATGGTTTTTCTTTTATGTGTTTGTTTTTCAATATTTACTATATAACATTTCAGACTCCAGACTACAATAAGAACTAAGACAATAAGATGATATTGTCTAGAACACGCAACATTAGTTTCATCGTCATTGCCAATCTTTTACCAATGTAAGGTAGGTAGGTGCTTGACATTGTCATTGTCTATAATGTCTAGCCATAATGTAACGTGATCTATGTTAAAAGCAAACTGCATTATTAAGGCGTCATAACATAAAAGACATTAGATATTTTTGTTTTGTAACGACGACGCGGTGTTAATGGGTCTTCATCTAAGACAACAAAGGGTGACTGACTGTCAGTTGAGAAAATCTTCTGTTTTCTATTTTCACATAGAATAGATTTTCTAAAATGACCTAAGATATGGGTAACATGATCCTTACTAATGGAAAGAAACACGTCTTGACGTAGTAACTTTTTGTTTAGTTCTATGAAAAACGCACACATTAAGAAATAAGAATTAAAAAAAATAATACCTACACAAAATTATGAAAAATATTATTTTTAACAGTTTTGTATTATAGTCGAAAATAATAATCGAGATCAATTTGTTGTCAATTAAAAATATTACTCTCAACCTCAACTGTGTGGCTTGTCGAAAAGTATACTCTATAATATTAAAACGGTTTAAAATTGTACACATATTAAAAAAAATTTCCCGGTTTTAAGTCATATAAACCACCATCCAATAATAAAATATAAATATTTGAAATAAAATCTATACAAATTACCTACTTTAATGATACTAACTAATATAAACTTAGGCAGAAGCTCTAAACATTTGGACCTTAATTAGTGTTTTCCAATTATAAAATGTTTTTCCTTCTAAACAAAACAATTGTAATAATAAATAGGCATTCCTACTGGTAATTCGGCATAGAATAAAATATTTCGACCAATCGGTTTCTGGCGTTTGTCGTGATTGAATGTGTCCCTCTCGTTTTAGGTAGGTATCCGTGCGTTTTTATTCGTTGTTTAGTTTTTCTTCGAAGAGAATTATTTATTAAGTAAGAAGAATGGTTAATGATGATTTTGCCAAAACGGAGGCAGTGTGGTGTGGTTAGGGGCTAACCACTCTCAAAGGCTAGAGCAGACTCCCAGTACTGCTTAGCGGACTGTTTAAATTATATTTAAGTAAGCTTTAAGACATTTAATAAAAAAGAGGACAAAATCACCATAAAGTGATGGAATAGTGAATAAATTATATTGGGTGGAGAAATTGTGTACAGGCCATTAGGTAAGCTACGCATATCGGTATTTCAGTATTTATTTTAATTAGTTTACGACGGGACCTTAAGTTAAGCTATAAAATATGTTTCATTCATTTCGATAGGCCGCCCCCTTCAGTGTGTTTTCAGACATGAAATATAATAAAATCAAAAAATAATTAGAATATCTAGAGACATGTTGAGTACCCCTGAAACATCACATTTCTCTTGATCTCGAATTTCATTTTCGACATTATAGTCGGTCGATATTGATTTACATTTATTGTCTACTAGCTGCTGGCCGCGACTTTGCCCGCATAACTTTGTAAATTATATAGTAAAACCTTCCTCGAGAACAACTCTATCCATTAGTGAAAACCGCATTAAAATCCGTTGCGTAGTTTTAAAGATTTAAGCATACATAGGTACAGACAGACAGACAGCGGGAAGCGACTTTGTTTTATACTATGTAGTGATTGTGACAATACTCAGAACAATAGTCATCACTTCGTTACAGATTTACCAGCAGAATATTTTTTAAATACCTACCTAAGCAAGAAATATTTTTATAGCTAAAATGATTTTGTCAAATCACCCGATCGAATATACACAGGAAATTCGAAAACATCATTAATTAACGCAGTGCAGTACTTAATTGCAGGGCGAACTGTGATTTCCGTGGCGATCATTATATTGCCCCAATTTTGTAAAACTGCGCAGTCATAAGTTCGCGACTCACGGCCGAGACCAAAGACAGAGACGAGAGGCCGAGATTACTACTTGACTATATATTTTATAAATAGTATTTGTATTTTTGTTTGTAATGAATGACATAAATTAATTTTGAATTTAAAATGTATGCGTCAGTCCAAAACTAACAGCGTCAAAAGTGAAACTTTTTATGTAATTCAAAAACTGTCAATAAGTGTACAAAAAAATACATTGCAGCAAAGAAAAATTGACTGGAAATTATAATAAAAATGATTTATAATAAAAATCAAGAAAAATCTACAGACTATCCCGAATTAATTACTACGGAAGTTTCACTCGTACGTACTATTATTTACATATACATAAAACTATATACATATACGTACAAGTGAAACTTCCATAGTAATTAATTCGGGATAGTCTGTAGATTTTTCTTGATTTTTATTATAAATCATTTTTATTATAATTTCCAGTCAATTTTTCTTTGCTGCAATGTATTTTTTTGTACACTTATTGACAGTTTTTGAATTACATAAAAAGTTTCACTTTTGACGCTGTTAGTTTTGGACTGACGCATACATTTTTTGTATCTTCATTGACAATAACTGAGAATAAAAACAATATTAAAAATTTTTTAATATGAAATAATTTAATAAACATATACATATATATATATATATATATATATATATATATATATATATATATATATATATATATATATATATATTACATATACATAAACATTCTACATTAAGAAAAGAACTATATAAGTAATTAATATGACTTATGTTAACGAGTTAACTCTCATGACAAAACGCTAGTGTCCCATAAAAAGTTTCACTTCAATAAACTCACCAATGTCATGATATCATTTGCCAAATCTCTTGCTAGATCATGAGATATGAAACAACTCAGTCCACTGAGTGCTAATCCTGCTTCATATTGATTCTGAGCATTTAAATCTTTCCTTATCATATTTGTAGTGAGCATAAGTAACTCTGAGTCTGCATGGAATGATTGACTAGCTGCTAAGTACCCGATTCTTTTGTAAGTGAATTTGTTTGAACTCATCACCTCAATAATATTGAATATAGCCCATGATATGTCATATCCTAACATTTGAAGCTAAAATAAATGTCAATTTAATTAATAATTACAACAGTTACACTTACAAATTCGATCTACTTAAGACCTAAGTACTTACGTATGTCAGCTTAGCGACAGCGTTAGCTTTCTTATGTTATGTTATCTTGTCGTAGTTCCACTTTAATTTCTTCCATACATTGTGCTATGTACTTGGCCTAAAATCGAATATTATATAAATGACGCTGTTAGTTTTGGACTGACGCATACATTTTTTGTATCTTCATTGACAATAACTGAGAATAAAAACAATATTAAAATTTTTTTAATATGAAATAATTTAATAGACATATACATATATATATATATATATATATATATATATATTACATATACATAAACATTCTACATTAAGAAAAGAACTATATAAGTAATTAATATGACTTATGTTAACGAGTTAACTCTCATGACAAAACGCTAGTGTCCCATAAAAAGTTTCACTTCAATAAACTCACCAATGTCATGATATCATTTGCCAAATCTCTTGCTAGATCATGAGATATGAAACAACTCAGTCCACTGAGTGCTAATCCTGCTTCATATTGATTCTGAGCATTTAAATCTTTCCTTATCATATTTGTAGTGAGCATAAGTAACTCTGAGTCTGCATGGAATGATTGACTAGCTGCTAAGTACCCGATTCTTTTGTAAGTGAATTTGTTTGAACTCATCACCTCAATAATATTGAATATAGCCCATGATATGTCATATCCTAACATTTGAAGCTAAAATAAATGTCAATTTAATTAATAATTACAACAGTTACACTTACAAATTCGATCTACTTAAGACCTAAGTACTTACGTATGTCAGCTTAGCGACAGCGTTAGCTTTCTTATGTTATGTTATCTTGTCGTAGTTCCACTTTAATTTCTTCCATACATTGTGCTATGTACTTGGCCTAAAATCGAATATTATATAAATGACGCTGTTAGTTTTGGACTGACGCATACATTTTTTGTATCTTCATTGACAATAACTGAGAATAAAAACAATATTAAAAATTTTTTAATATGAAATAATTTAATAGACATATACATATATATATATATATATATATATATATATATATATTACATATACATAAACATTCTACATTAAGAAAAGAACTATATAAGTAATTAATATGACTTATGTTAACGAGTTAACTCTCATGACAAAACGCTAGTGTCCCATAAAAAGTTTCACTTCAATAAACTCACCAATGTCATGATATCATTTGCCAAATCTCTTGCTAGATCATGAGATATGAAACAACTCAGTCCACTGAGTGCTAATCCTGCTTCATATTGATTCTGAGCATTTAAATCTTTCCTTATCATATTTGTAGTGAGCATAAGTAACTCTGAGTCTGCATGGAATGATTGACTAGCTGCTAAGTACCCGATTCTTTTGTAAGTGAATTTGTTTGAACTCATCACCTCAATAATATTGAATATAGCCCATGATATGTCATATCCTAACATTTGAAGCTAAAATAAATGTCAATTTAATTAATAATTACAACAGTTACACTTACAAATTCGATCTACTTAAGACCTAAGTACTTACGTATGTCAGCTTAGCGACAGCGTTAGCTTTCTTATGTTATGTTATCTTGTCGTAGTTCCACTTTAATTTCTTCCATACATTGTGCTATGTACTTGGCCTAAAATCGAATATTATATAAAAAAATATAACATTCAAAACTTATTTACATGTTTATTAAGTAAATAGTAACAATTTCTGATGTGTACCTACCTCGTTATCTTTATTATTCCTTATACCACGCACTAAATCGGTGAGATTTTTATCGAACATTCTTTCGAAGTTCCCCTTTACTTTCTTTAGTGCCATTTTATTGAATTATTTTCCATAAACATATAATTAAAAAATAAGGACGTTGAACACTTGAAGCATGACTTTATTATCTTAAAGAAGATAAGTTTTACACAACACTAAATTAAAAATAAAATTCAGGATTCGCCAGGCAGTCATAAAACCAAACTTTGTCATTTGTGATTTGTTAGTTAAACGTCAGACAGATGGATGACAGTAATGTCATCCATCTGTATATAGTATGATAAGATCATACTCTATAATCCGTAGCATATAGAGAATGAACTATGTCTGTGTAGTACTCATTTTTTCCATAATATTAATTAGTTGTTCTGTATTTATCCAATTTATCCGACACAGACTGTCAATGTCAACAGTGTCACTGTCAGTCAACATCAACAATTTTCTTTCCGCCTCTCTCACTCTGCTAGAGTGAGAGAGGCGGTAATAAGAAAGAGACAAGGAGTTTAACAGTTTAACACTTAACAGTTTGTTAGCTCGACGAGTTCACTCTCATGACAAAAAGTTTCACTTCAATAGTGTCCCATAAAAAGTTTCACTTCAATAACATTTGTTATGAGCGCAATGTTGAATAATAGTGACATAGACACTTCGTTTCGCAGTCATAGCTGATTAACACGCATACAGAAAACCAGCGTGAGTAACAGCATATGTGCTTTTGTGTTTCGTTAAGTTAGTAAGCGAAGATGCACTTGCAGCTCCTACAGCGTTGCTATAATTGTTTTTAGGCGACGACAATATCCAAGTGGACGGTCATACTGCTGCTTGCCGTCAACTATTCTTTATCAATATTAGTCTCACCAATAGTATACAGTTAAACCTATGTTAAGACGCTGTTATGTAAGATACGGTTACCTAAAATACGGTTATGTAAGATGTAAAGTACGACCATGATGAACGAGATAACAATGACCATGATGAATGAGAGAGATCTATAAGTTGTTAATGCTGTTATATCACTAATCTATATAGGTACAAATAAAATGTAACATCGCTTAATATGTTGCTAAGGGCAAAACTCGTGAAAGACTCGAGCAATTTAGCTATTATAGATTCGAGCCGTTTCTTTACAGGAAGAGCTCAAGCTCAGTGTGTTTTGAAATTTTTTTTTTACCAAACAACTGGCTTAAATGTAAAATTATGTACTATAATTTTTGGAATCAGTCCATGGAGACCTTTAGATAGGTTTCTGAAAAAAGTAGGTTAAATGTTTCATATAAAAAAATAAATTGATGCAAAATTGATGCATAACTGGAAAATGTATCACAGTTGGGAAAACCCAAGACTTAATGAAAAAAGGAATTACCCATACGCACACTTCCTCACAGAACTGCAGCCAGGTGTCCTGGATCATATATCATTTTCGTATAAAATCTGTGTCCAGGACTACAATAACCAACAGATAAGAGGATCTGGTCGGATTACATTTACTGAGAAAAATGTTGTTACGAACTGTTGCACAAATATACCTACTTACGTCAAATAAGCCAAAGTTTGTTCGGCGTATTTTACAAATATTTTCAATGAACTGGCTGTTGCACGCGACTTCGTCCGCGTAACTATATAAAAAGCCTATGGTACTCGCTGATACTTAATATAGCTTTCTATAAGTGAAACAATTTTTGAAATCGGCCTAGTCGTTTTTGAGTTTATTTATTATGACTATTTATTAACCCGTGCCCCAGTGACGCCTATATCGACCACGCGATTTTATTCTAATACTTACATTTTTAAACTCGTGATATCTTTCGAATGGAAGGTCCGAATTTAATAATTGAAAAAGTTATATCAAGGTATTGAAGCAGTCTTGAATATGAAGTAATTTATTTCGATAAGGATTAATACCAAGATAGATACAAATAAAGTAGCCTTTTCTAGCGGCTGCATTTCAATTAAAATTTTAAAATAAAAGAACACTTATAGTGGCAAACTATAATAGTTAGACATTATGCTGTCATATTATGCTATCGCGACACTTTTTGTAGATAATGATTTGTTCTGCAAAGTCGCAGCCTACATAATTTTGTTCTATCATCAATAGTTTTCGCAGCGCACGCGATGTAAGGCATATTTTAGGTCATTTTTTTACACCTTGGGTTACATTATTGCAGTTTTAGTAAGGATCCCTATTTTATTTTTTTTAATATAATATAGCCTATGTTCATCGCTGATAATATAGCTACCCAATAGTGAAAAAATTTTTCAAATCGATTCATTAGTTTAGGGGCCTATTCAATGCAAACAAACAAACCAACAAATAAATCTATCCTGTTAATAATATAATTAATATAATTTATAATTATTATAATTAAAATTAGTTTAGTATTAGTATATTAGTTTTAGTATATTAGTATAGATATAGAAGTACCTATATAGGTATATATAAAAGTATAGATAGAAGTATAGAGTAGAGATAAATTCAGCGTTCTATTTTTATATACGGTGATTTTTTGTTGAACAACGACCGGTACCTACAGGTTATATTATTATATGTATTTTATTTGAGACCAATGAAAAAATACACTATATGTATTTTTTTATTTGCAATAAGTGCCCTTTATGGATAAATTTGATATTACTCGTATCTATGCTTACAAAAAACATTACGACGACGTCAAGTCGACCGATTAAAAAAATGCTATAGATAGAATTAACAAATTAGTGGTGTATTCATGAGCTTACAGTAAGAGCAATCAGTCAATTTTTGCTTAGAATTCATGTACGAGCGTCGAACACCACATAATATGTTCGCTAATTACACCAATTTGAATATACACTGGACCGCAAAGAAAAAGGGTCGGTTGGAAAATATTTAATATCTTCAAAAGTACCTGACCTAGTTATAAATAAAATAAAGACTAAATTAAAGAATATTTTGACGACACGTTTGGTCTAGTGGCTAGTAACCCTAGCTGTTAACCAAGCGGTATTGGATTCGAATCCCGCTAGCGGCAAATGTTTATGTGTTAACATTTACCTTTGTACCTAAGTCATGTTTTGTATTTACAATATTTATGTATTTACAAAAAAAAGTAATGTATGTAGTAGGTATATCAACAGTCTGGTATCCATAATACAAGCTTACCTTGGAACTAGATGGTGCTGTGTGGAATGTGTGAATATATTTATTTATTTATTTTAATGTGCTTAAATAAAAATAATATTTATTTAGTTTAGCTTCAATTTAGTCTTTATTTCATAAAGCTAGGTCACTTCACTTTTGAACATATTGAAGATTTTCTAACCGACCCTTTTTCTTTGCATTCCAGTGTATTATATATGTATTCTGTAAAACCGACAGTAAAAGGAATTTTACATTAATATTAGATTACTTGTAATAATCACTTAACAATAATTGTTTCCGATATCTATGCTAAAAACCAAATTGATTCCATAGTAATGATTATTAGACCAGATATTTGTATGAGCGTAGACGTACTCGCCTACTTTCTTGTTTTGAATACTTTTGTAAGTACATACTTATAATTAAGACTCAAAACCGCCGTATATTACCTACTCACTTTTATATAATGAACGTCTAGTCTGTGACAGTAGTTTGTTTGCTTCAGCCTTGTTGTTATATAAAAGAAAGTTCGCGAATATTCTTCTGATTAGTCACGTTTTAGTCACGTTTCACTCGCTCGTAGAAAACATAGACCTTTTAATTATTTATTTATTTTGGGACCACACAGTACCTACGGCCTGACTGGATGGCGTACAAAATTATGTTTATGACATGACGTAAATATAATCTTGCAAATTAAAATAATTACGTCAGCATGTACAAAATTAAAAATACAAGCTGTAATTAAAATAAACTAACCACTGACTTTCTATTGACTTTCTATTAACCTTAACGGCTTAAACGATTTGGATGTTTTTTTTTTTTTTTTTTAAATTTAAATAAGACAAAAGAAATATCCTTATATTTCTTTTAAAAAAGAAAATTTTAATTTATTAAAGCACATTCACATAATTTATTCACATAAATTTTGATAATAAACTGTTACGTAAAAAAATATTAGATAGCGCTTTATGTATACGAAGATTCGGCTTACAATAATAACAATGTAATTATTGTAAGCAGTTACGCAAAAATAATAGCCATAATGTTATTTTGTCTTGTTCAAGCTTCTAGTTTTCTTGGTAACTTGATCCAACTATATATACCAAAGCGACATTAAAACATATATATTTTCGGGGCACCTACATTAGGAATATCGACCTTCCTGACCCGGGTCAACAGCACTGTGCGAGTTTCAAAGCTCGATAAAATTATAGAGATAAGTTATCTTTGATTAGTAGGTCGACTTGGTTACTTATAGCCTCCACCGTTTTAAGTATGCACATTTGACGTTTAGCAGATTGACATAACTAGTGAAGGGTATTAGTGATGCAGAATTAGGTGCCACTATCGACACATATTAGAATGAATATCATACATATACATTTATTACATATCTTTTAATGTTCACATTACTAACGGACACTTTTATTTCGAGAATTTTTATTTTTATTTTAATTTAAATATAGATTTTATAGATATTTATTATTCACAATCGGACAGTGAATAGCTTCACCGACTTGAATTAAAATGTTATTATCAATAATGCAGTCTATTAAATGACGTTGACGTTGCCTAGCAAGCATGGTCAAATAGCTAAAGCGCATTACTTGTTTAATAAAATATGTGACAAAAGATAGCAACAAAAATCAGGGGACAACTAAAAAACATTTCTTTTTGTTAAATAATATAAATTAAATAATAATATTTTCTTTTCATAAATTTAATAATCAAGGTATTGAAAAGGTTCAATATGATTTTTTTACGAGAACATTTTTAAACATTAGGTTTTAGTGAAATAATAATCCAGAAACAGAATATTTTGGAGGAATAATATTTTTTTTTGCGGAAATCTCATCTGCAACAGAAGCTGTAATCTCTTCGAAAATCCTTTAAAACTCCCGCGATCTGAAAACATTCGATATTGCATCATGTTGCGTCCCTAGATTGAAAGTCCTCGCCCGCATACTGAGAGACTAAATATGTACCTTATAATCTTATAATATTATAAAACAAAATCTCGTCCCGCCGTCTGCCCCTTTGTAGGTATAAAGGCTTAGATCTTTTAAACTAATACGCAACGCATTGGATTTTAATGCGATTCTCACTAATGGAAAGATCATTAAACAAGTAAGGTTTTAATATATAATATGCATAAAAAAATTGCAAAGTGACTAGTTGAGTATAAACTTCAAGAAAATTCCGGCTCAAGCGCCCGACGGCTCTGGGGCGCCCGTTGGGTATGCCTTAGGGGTTACATAGCATAATGTGCAAATCGTAAAATGTGCAGGTCGCAAAATGTTATGTGCAGGTAGGATTTTTTTCAATATTATCCACCATCCAGGGTGGGGGCTATTCTGGCATTGACTAGAAATCTGTCTTTTTCAATGCAATTTTCAATATGATGGATATTTGTCGAATACCGAAAAGGGGGGTTCAAATAAGAGGTTTTACACTATTGCATACAATCCTCCATGCTCTACCTACATCTTTTCTGTCATGCGTGACCATTACCAAATAAGAAATCTGACAAATATCCATCATATTGAAAATTGCATTGAAACCCTGGATGGTGCATAATATAGAAAAAAAATCCTACCTGCACATAACATTTTGCGACCTGCACATTTTGCGATATGCACATTTTGCGATATGCACGTTTTGCGATCTGCACGTTTTGCGACTTGCACGTTTTGCGATCTGCACATTTTGCGACTTGCACATTAAGCTATGTAACCGCCTTAGGATATCGGCTCAGAATCCCATAGACATCTAAGGGAAAACAACCAAAGAGTGGACGAACATTTATAATAAACTGCGCTCGTCAACCCGCCTGCTAAGCGTGACAAGTATTGGCCAAACCCCATCCACGTGCTTTACAAAAAATTCTTTAGATTAAATTTTTGAAATTTTAGAAGATTAATATTTCATACTGGCAACATGTTTAAAGATCGTCTGGGGAGAAAGGGGGGTCGATTTTCCTTTCGCCGCCTTCCACGTGGCGCGAAGGCCGGCAGGTGGAGGCTGGCTGCCATTATAAGGAAAGTGTCAGTCTAGATTTTTTTTTTCAATACAAATTTTTAAGTACGTTCAAATGCTCATATAATTGCTCTGAATTAATTCCTTTGTTATTATAAAAAGTGAAAAATTACACCAGTTAAACTTTCTTAGCACGACAGATTTCACAGTTCAACTCAATGAACATTCTACTTAAAACAACTTCATCATCATAACATGATACGATTCATTGTCACATTGATTATGTAACGTGTACTCATCGTAGGTCGTGCTTTGTTACAAAAATAAAACGAACTGCTTGATAACTTTAAAGCATTTTTAAAATCAGTTAAATAGTTTTCACGGATCCATTTCAAAAAACATTTTAAAATATATAAAAGTAATAAATATTTATACTTACAACATTTTAAGCTGAAGTGCCGCAATTAGTGGGGCAAGCTTCCGGTACCGGTGGAATCTCTATTATTAGATATTATTGTGCATTGTGGACGAGCGATTATTACTAACATTTTAATATTACGAACTATATTAAAATGTTACCACTAAGTAAGTGGTAAATATTTTTCAATATTTATTTCTGTATATTTATATTATTGGGTTGCTGTTCTTTTTAACAACCCATTTGAGATTACAACACCTTGACATATAATATTGAACTTTTACAAAGAAAAAAATAAATTTAGTTCTATCTCAAGGGTTTTACAACCATAGGATGCAGTGCAATTTCTATTAACGTCAGTCCACACTAACCCTCAAGAAACGTCGAAAGGAAACTGGAAAATAGATTTGATTAGTATGTACCTACAAGGACATTTTATTTGCAATGCTCGACTCGGTTTTGATGTTGTAAATAGACTTACAACATTCCCTCTTCCGTTTGCATTTTCTTTTTTTTTATTAAAGATGGGTTTGCATAATAAAATGGGTTTGCTTTTTTTTTTCAATTTCTTTTCAATTTCCCAATCAAATATTGGAGCTCTGTTTAACTAGATTCAAAAAAGGTGAATACGTGAATTGATTTTATCCGAGGTTTGAATTACACCGGGCAGTTGGTTGATGTACAGTTGGTTTCAAATTCATATAGGTACTATGCGAATAATGCATATTTTGCATTCCACTCACTGTAGTCGTGTTCAGTGTGCAGGAAATCTCGGTCACACAAAAGCTCTACGTCACCGTTAAGACCTTTCACCCAAATAGGACAATACAACAGAACTCTCCAATATTAGACCAAAGAAACTTTTAATTTCAAATTATTATTCTATAACAACTTGAAATTGAAAACATTCTTACGGTTGTGTTATATGTTTTATTGTCCTGCCCATTGCCACTTCACATACCTACTAATTCGCCGGGTTATGTCGGTAACTTTCGTTCGTCTACGGACCGCGTATTTCCGTTTCCACGTTCAGTAGGAGGAAGCGCAAGCTTGAAATCAGCAAGGGTTTGTATTCACATTTCTCTCAACAAACCCTTGTTGATTTTAAGCCACTGGGACCCGAAATGAACAAGGAAATGTAGTCATCGAACGAGTACAATATATTTACAAACCCTTGTTGATTTCAAATCTTCGCTTCCTTTTATTGAACAATGAAAAGGCACTAAGTGTTAGTTAACTTTACGTATTTACTTTAGCTTGTTAGTTCGATGGCTACGTTTTCTTGTTAAATTCTGGGCACAGTGGCTTGAAATCAAAAAGGGTTTATAGATAGAAATGTGAATACAAACCCTTGTTGATTTCAAGCTTGCGCGTCCTCCTATTGAACAAGGAAACGGAAATAAAACGAACAAAGGTCTTTTCCATAACTTGTTTTAAAACGAGGCCCTTAGTTAAAGACCACGTTTCAGCGCCATATAGGTATATGTCATTTGTCAATTTTTACATTTTGGAATTTGGTAGAATGCTACAAGATATATACTTACTATTGTTATTGTTATGCACAGCCACTTCGGAGGTCTTAAAGTTTAACGCGGGCTCAACCGCAATATTGCATGTGACAGAGATTTTAGACTTTATCGTCAAAGTTTCGCTCGTACTAAAGTTATATTTACTATAGTTATTTTTAACTTTAACATATCAAATATTCTAAGGTAATTCATACTTTTCACAAAACATTAATGCTTAAATAATATTGAACAGTCTTTCTCTTAGTTTCAAAAGGGGCGTTTTTTTTGTAATATGTTTTTATGAATGTAATATAATAAATTTCAAAAAGGTATGTTGTCTTTCGTGAGCTTTCCAAAATCCAAATTAGCGTTCAGACAACTTTTCAAAAATTCATACGATTTCGTTTTAATGCTAAATGCTAATGCTAAAATGCTAAATAGTTTGCAATGACTATAAAAATTAATGGCTGAAGTGCAAGAATTAGTATTCGTTGAAGTCCGAGATATAAAAAATACTTATGAAAAGAAAAATTGGAAATATTGTCCGGAAAAATGTAATCCCAATTTTTCTTTTTAACATCCAAAGTTTCTATCTGATAATTACTCAACAATTGCCACAGTTGAAATAGCTAAAATAAAAATGAGTAAGAATATTTTTCTGCTATTTTAGTCTGCTTGTTGTTACACTTACATTGACAAATACATTGAAAGTTCTGTAAATATTCCGAGAATACTTTTAACAAATTACGAGTGTTTTGAATTTAATGGATCCCATCTTTTGTTAATTACTGAAGTGCCCTATCGACGACTTGAACCGGCATCTTAGTAAATATTCCGATACTCTTCATCTACCACCTACCTACACAAGATACCCTTGCAGTCACCGTTAATTATACCTAATATGAAGTAGGGATAAAGAAAATAAGCGAACAAATAATCCAAGCAAATTTAAAAATATCCCTGTCGAGCTTTTTAATTAGACCTTAATGATGCGATAGGAAAATAAAAATGTTATCTCTACTAAGCAACCCGTTCCCCGCTTCGCATTATATGAAGTTTTTTATACACTCAAACCTTCCTCGTTTATCTCCGCCGTTGCCGGTCCCAAGTATAAATTGATAAATGGATAAGTATAAATGGTATAAATGGATAAAATAGTTTGTGGCGGCCTACGTAACCTAAGTCTGTGTTTGTCTTTCTATAAACTTAGGTACTATAAACTATGTATGTTTTTAATTTTATTGCTACAAATAAAATCTTATTCTATTCTATTCTATAAATGAATATGGATATAAATGGATAAAATGTATATAAATGGCTATGGATATGGATATAATAGATATGGATAAAATGGATATGGGTATGTATAAATGGATATATGTATGAATACAATTGACAGATTTTATTAATATTTTCTTCTGTTATGGCGGTATATCAAAACTTTAATTGGAACGAAATATTTGTACAAATTTGCGGCCCAATAACCACCGGTTGTGTTGAGTTTACTTTATTTCTTCTTTATGGGAATTAACTCCTTGGGAATTCAACTTTTAAAATAAATTACAAAGTTGAAATAATTGGAATGTTTTTGTACAATTAGTTCAACTTGTTGAACTTCCAGTTGAACTTTGTGGAATAGATGGACGACCAGAGCAAATTTCAAATTGCATGCCCTTGTCGAATAATACATACTACATTGTACCTTTTGTACAATTACCTACTATCTAAAACTGCAGTATATGAATTAAAAATCTTTAGATGCAATAAATATTCATTTATTTTGTTTGGTTTACCTTTTTTTATATAATAGCTATACTTGCATGCTCTTGCCGCATATATTAACTGACGAATTGCGAATACGAATTGAGATCAAATTCTTAATGCTAATGAAAGTTCTTTGCATATTTTATCGGCTATTCATTGGTGAGCGTTGTGAATGTCTACATGTGAGCTTTCAACACTTTACTGAGCGCCATAAATCCGGAGTTCATACCCTTTATTTATTGCGCACGGTGCGGGTAGGTAGAATTCATTCCCGTGGACACGCAACTTTGAAACCTTTGGAGGTGTTTCAATCTCGCTATGTGATAGGTATGTAGGTACCTACATTAGATTCCTTTGAGAATTTTTGCTACATGAGCAATGTATTTTTTATAATGGGTACGCACTGTATAATAGTCGATCGAGTAAAAATTTTATCGCCCGCTTCATAATTTTAAGTGAAAACTTCTTAAGGCGCGTTGGGCCACTTTTTGTATGGAGATAACACTGAAGATAACACTGAAATCAACACATGAGCTGTTGAAAAAGTAAGAAAAATAATAGAGATCACTTGGTTTAGAGATAATATTTGAAAATGGAAAAAAGTTGACCCTTGACGACATCACAATCCCTTTGTGATCACAAATTTTAAAATTTTGCAGTTATTTATTTTCTATTAAAATGAACCTACTAATTCCCTTGGCAAGTTTTCATATAAATAAAGATGGATACATAGCATAAAGTGCAAGTCGCAAAATGTGCAGGCTACGTAAAATGTACAATACTTATGTTATTGCGTGATGGAGTGACTCTGTGGGCATTAGTTGCCGCGACTCATTATCGCATTGAGTAAGAAGTAAGAATGACAGACGAATAATGAAATAATGGAAGTACAAGAAGCATAATAGATAGAATTGGAATGAAAGAGAATACGTAAAGATAGGCTTCAGCGCATGATGCTGGAGGGATTATATAAAAAAAAAACTTATAATATACAGATCGCAAAATGTGCAAGTTGGATTTTGTAGTTCCCTGGGAGAGTACCGTCAAATGTTACCTATTGAACGTTACCGAACACATTATGTTCGGTAGTAATGGAAATATTGTGGCTTCTTATACATTGTAGTGATCAGATAGCTCACAATAGCCAGATTAAATCCGCAATATCCAACATTCAATAGTAACAAAGTAAGGACGGAATATTACAAAATTTAATATTTGTAGTTCAGCCAGCGACACCTTTGGAACTAATATAATTAGTACACAGATAGCTGGTTTTGTTGTGTTTATTATTTAAAAGTCATTTGTGGCTTGATATATTTTTATGAACATTAAATATTTTAAAACAACTCATTCATGAATCTACTCGTTCATGAATCCCATGAAAAATTAATTAAAAAGACAACGCACATGAGACAAATTTTAAGTTTGAAGTTTGGTCACTTGTTTCCTCTCTCCATTCTCTCTTCTATAAGCTAGTTGTAACTTGTAACTGCCCCGGACAACCTTGCTCAGAGACGCAGGTACTTTGCCATTACATTGTGTACTTGATTTTGCAACCAATTATAATAATGTCACCCTTTTTATTGTAACTTTGTATTTTAAACCCGAAAAACTGTTATTGTGACTTAGTTTTATCCACAGTTGCATAAGATCTTATTCTATACATTTTTGTTATTGTTGTGAAAATACTTTTTTTTTTCGTAATATCATTTCTGTTTCTGATACGTACCTATATTTCATTCATAAGACTTCACTTCTAACTTCCTATCAACATTTTGCTGAATCATAGAAGATTTTATCATCGTAGGGGTTGGATCCCGGCATACATTTTAAGCACAAAGCGAAGGTTTTTTTTTCACATGACTTAACGCCTTTTCGAATAGAACCCTCTGTTCAAATACTTGAAGCATACAATAATACATCATATTTATTAAATCAGAGAAAAAGCTTCTACAGATTTCATATTAAATTCAAGATATTTTTCTAATTACCTTTTTGTTTGTCATCGCGTAAATAGTGACACGATCACTTTGGTGTAGAATTTTTAGGATATCAAAAGATTTTTTTTTTTTAATTCATCGTCTTGGTGTCGACTACGAGTATATGTTGGATTCATTACAACTTTCCACCAAAGTTTCTGCAAAAGCTATGCAACTGACTGATATCTAAGTCAATTCAAATTTAAAATAGTTGATATCGTATATAATTAGAAAAGTTTATTTGCAAAGGGAGCGTCAAAATACTTTGGAAGCATCGAAATAAAAATATCTTGTATTTAAATTCGTTGGTTGAAACTTGAATTTCGTGCGGTTTAGTTTATTTATTTAATGACCAATTATTTTGGTATATCATTCAAATACTTAAATTGTGAACAAGTAAACCAAAAGTATTGTAGGTATAATAGTATTAGGTATTTATTGTTTTTTCGAACATAACAAATTTTACAACACTTACACACGCTCTGAGTAGTTATTCTTTGAAAAATAATATTTTCATGAGTAGGTATATCTATGAGAAATATCTTTTTTTTACCCATTAGTACTTACTCGTACATATATCAATTAGTTTTATAAAATAGCAGAGAGCACTTTTAATGAGGACATGATAAAAAAGGAATTCTAAAGCGTACCTATCACAGGGTATTTTGGTGATGCTACTTTTAAGATTATACGCCCTCTTAGAATATTCAGTTTGCCGTTATCATTGTATATTCAGACGGAAACACAGTCAGCGGGCGGCTCGATCGAAGCGTGTACAAAAAATATAAAAGCAACCTTCAGACGCGCACGATTAGAGCTCTATTCCCTTGGCATGTACCGACAACAAATCATGTTATTGTTTTTGTTATTTCGTTATGATTAAAACATAGTTGTTAGTGGTTTTTACTTTTTATAAGTAACGATTATTATTTGGAGTTTACTTTCTTGTGCTCCTGGATCCACACTGTGGATCCAGGCTGCTTCTGACCAGTACTTTTGAAAAATTACGCGGAAGGTCAATGACTAGCAGTGGACGTCCATGCGGCTGATGACATGATGATGGTGACTTTATTATTTATTTTAATTTTTAATTTTATTATTAGGTATTAACCTTATTATTATTAATTGTTATTAGCTTTTATGATTTCTATGTGTTAGATTGTTGTTTTAGCCTTTAATAATAATGGACTTTGAAATAAAATAAATAAATTTTACAAGATTTTTATTTATAGTTTATTATATATCCAAGTAGGTACTTGCTTTTCTCAGTGCAGATAAAATTGATGTTAGATTAAAACACTGTTCGCTAGTCAATAATAATGTCGTGCTTGAGTAAAGCTATAGAAATCATGTGTTAGGTATCGATTTTATGTATATTTAGCTTGTCTTCAATACTCTGAATTAATTACAAGAGACGCGAGAGCTCATTTTCACTTAATTCTCTTTTCTGTAATGTATTTCTTCGGTGCATATTTAATTGATTGAGGTCTTGTCTAAAGGCGACAGTCCGGCGATCATGCATTAGGTCTAGCGCACACTTGCCCTTTTCATATATTTACATATACATATAGGCCGTTTGGAAGCTACGATTCCACAGACAGACATATACAGACACACACGACAAAGTTATAAACTCCCGTTTTTGCGTCGGACGTTGATTAGGTACTTAATTTATGACCAGTTAGCATTTGGATTTTGTAACCTTGGGATAAAAGCCTTTCATTCTATATATTATATACAATTATGGCATTTTATTTATTTGTTATGCTAAGGGCCTCTTTCACCGTCTGTCAATTAGGCTAACCGTCATTTAAAGTTACCGGGGATGATGGAGCTGATATACCTTTGTTTGTACGATAAAAGATGATGTACGATTAAATGATGCACTAAACCGAGTGCATAATTTAATAAAACATAAAATTATTTCTAAAATTAACTAATCAACACTTCACTTATAGTTGGTGAAAGAGTCCCTAAGAATTATATAATAACCATAACCATAGAAAATGTATGTTATCAGGTACGTCGTAGAGAAAAAACAGCTTCGCGCCCAATTAGAAGCAGAAAGTCGTGAAGAGAAAAATTTAACGAAGTCACTAGACGAGAAAGGTTTGCTACTAATTATGATGAAGACCTCGCTGCAGCAAATCAACCAGTTACTCTCCAGTGTCGGTGAGCTTTAAGTTACTCAAGTTAAATTTAGAATTAAATTATTAAGTCGCCTTAGAGAAATTTTATCATATAGATAAGAGTTTTATCCAGTCCGCAGTGGCCTAATAAATGAGATTTCCCGTACCACATTCTTTAGTTCAATCAATTGAACTCGCAATTAAACTAGTGGGAATAGACCTGTACATCACCTGTACAAGGTACGCTCTAACATAACAGTCACTTTGACATTATAATTTATTTATTCATCATCATCTCAGCCGTAGGACGTCCACTGCTGGACATAGGCCTACCCCATAATTTCCCAATAGGATCGGTCAGAAGCAGCCTGTATCCACCGTTGACCCGCGGCCTTTATTAGGTCGTCTGTCCACCTTGTGGGTGGACGTCCAACGCTGCGCTTGCTGGTCCGTGGCCTCCACTCGAGAACCTTCTGGCCCGAATAATGAGGAACTGTCATCATATTTAAGTTTGATGTTTTGATGTTGATGTTGAGTCTGTTTGATATAGTACCTAGTGTTTTATGGTGCTATTTACAACTAGCGACCCGCTCCCGGATTCGCACGGGTACAATTTTGCACGACAGCAGACGGTGGGGCTGCATCAAACGACTCCCGTCTCGCTTATATTTTCTCGCGCTTATAATTTTAAATTTACGATAACTCCTAAGATATTAATTTAAATTGCGTGGTGTAATTATGTAACTAAAAGTATTTAATTTTAAAGGACAAATAATCGTATCCGTCTAAATTTCCAAACTCCACATAATTTGTGTCAATTTTTTTAATCATTAAAAGAGTTATTGAAAGCTATCCGTACAATATAGACATTGCCGTCGCGGACTTTTGTATGGACCAAAAAAAGAGAAATAATTCCCTCAAACGAATTTTGATTGATTTTTTCCGACATCTTCAAAAACAATCTTCACAAATTAACACAAAACAAGATGAAATTTTACATATAAACCTCCCATTTTACAATTAATTGTAACATAATTTAGAATACCAATTTAATTCGATAATACCAATAGAATACAACATTTCTACTAAAAGAATAAATAAGTAGGTAAAAAATAATATTTCTATTCAACAAAAAAAAAATAACATTTCGCTAAGTTTCAGAAACCTCATTTAATAAATTATATAAGTTACCAAACACGATCGTTAAAAATAAAGATTTTTTTTAATGTTATCATTATCAGAATCAATTTATCAAAATTATATCTATTAATAATTTGTTTTTATTGGAAAAAAATGTATATTTGCTTATTGACAAATTTCTATTTAAGAGCAGAAGATATTAAAATCAAATAATTGTGTCGGTTGAATACATATTCCGATATTATTAATCTGTCTCCAATTCAAGCAAGTAATTGATATTAGACGCAAATAGATACTCGATTTTCAAGTAATTAGCTTGTTCTATGTCGGCACGTGGCAAGCATTAAAAATATTAATTTTTAAGATTGATTTTTACCTACAGAAAATTCTCCATTGATACGAGAATAAAATATTCATTCCCCACATTTGGTCGAACGTATAATGGACGAAACACACGATCAGTCCACCGCGTCAAATGGACTGACGTGAAGCCAAAATTTGATCGTGAATGGTAAAATCCGTTGGCTTGATGTCAAACACTGGATTTCAAATTGCGCCGTGGCGTCACGCCAGTTCATCGCGCCAACTGATCGTGAGTGTAGAAACACTACGTCGTGGCATCATGCCGCGCTTCCGAATCGGAGCTCATGTCAACATCACTCGCCCCGGTCAACCGCATAAATGACAGAAAATTGGACTGACCGTGAGTGGGCAAAATGTTTGGCGTCCCTCCATTTGATTTTTAGTCGTTTGGAGTAATGTCAAATGACCGATCGTGTACTTCGGGGTTGTTCCAAAAAGTTCTACTATTAGTTCTACGATAGAACTGTTCGGACAAAAAAATTCCAAGTAGTTCTACTACACAGTATGACAAATTGGACTCAAATAAATATAATGGAACACGAAATACGGGTTGTTCCAAACAGTTCTACTATTAGTTCTACGATAGAACTGTTCGGACAAAAAAATTCCAAGTAGTTCTACTGCACAGTATGACAAATTGGACTCAAATAAATATAATGGAACACGAAATACGGGTTGTTCCAAACAGTTCTACTATTAGTTCTACGATAGAACTGTTTGGAACAACCCGTATTTCGTCCTTAACATTGGTACGTGTCCATAATGGTAGTAAGTAGTGCTAGCAACTAGCGATACACCATAGTGTACGATCGATAAAACTGCAAAATTTTAAATTATACAGATACTATTTAATTCTAGTACTAGTCTAGTCTGGTTGCGGTAACCACCCCCTTACAGAAGACCACAGCGGTGATTGAGTATGGGGTGGAAGAATCCCGTCAGTGGGGGACGGAGAATCCCTCTCGCTACCGGTTTTAAGAGGCCAAGAACCCAATAAGAGGAGGAGCACCTCTAGTGGAAGGCTTCTGCCGTTCAAATCCTCATCCTAAGGCTAGCAGTGCATAAAGTGGATTTGCAGCATTTGGTGGCGTTACCTACTCATATTAATAATAGATGGTAACCTACCATCAAATGTACCGTCAACCTGTCTGACGACATTTATATAAAAAAAAATTATTTCAACCCGTCTTTTACACATAATTTAATTTGATATTCTTTTTATACCTCTCATTTATGCTATGTTTCAGAAACACCCGACTTGACAAAATATAGGGCATAGCGCTTTTATATAAGACCAATATCTTTTTTAAAATTAATCTGTGATCCTATATAAAGGTACCTTACCTGCTTCGCTTTTCAATTGAAAGTATTCAATAGTACCTATTCTTATTCTCCACTAAGGATATTAGATATTAGATAAGCCAGCCTAAGAATATTACTTGTAGTCATGAAATAATTCAAGGTAAAACAGATTTATCAATACCGTGTATATTACTAACTAAGTATATACCCCCACGGCTTCGTTAGTTAAATTGGAATAAAAATAAAAAAAAACATAATAATCCCTTGGAAAATGCAAGTGAGACGAGAGTATGCTGATAGGTAAGTCAGTGATAAGCCCCGCGTGCCAATGTACTGATAAGTCAGCATGTGCTTATAATGTCTTTGCTCTTAAATACACACGTCAGTATGTTTTCAATAATGTTATTCAATAATGTTCCCGGCTTTATTCAATGTACTATATTTGTTTTTCTTCGTGTTATTTAATAATAGTATGGTTCAATTAACCCCAAAAAACGGCCAATCCCCAACATTCAAAGGCAGTCAACATATTGTTTGGTAAAAAGTTACACATTTTTTAGCGTCGAGTTTGGGGGAGAGGGGGGGGGACTCTGAAACCGTTCACTTTAGCAAGATTATGCAATAGACCATTTTTGTTTGAATTTTAATGTAGATTAGGTATTTTTCTCCGTGGCACTTTTGCGCTAAACCGCAGTTTTCGAAATATTTAAGAAAACTGATAAAAATCCAATAGAATAGAACAATTTAGTGCTGGAATAATACTTTTACTTTGGACGTTGAGGTCTAAGTCTATATGCACCATACTTATTTAGATATTAAATGCGTGTGTGTTTTTTATTTTGTGTAAGTCTAAAATCTTGTTGTATCTTGAATACTTAGCCAAGGACCATTGATATTGTATATTATATTTGACTTGCATATTGAATTTGAAAATGTACAAAAATGACTGATTGTACTAATGAATTATAAAATTATAAAATGATTGCTTCAATTGTGTATGAATTAATGAAACGTACTCGTATAAACAGAACGTGAAAGCGACGTATAAAGTTTTCAAGCAAAATTTACCTGTCATACGATCGGCGTGTATAATAATTTATCGTTAATTTTATATGTGAATATGTTTACGTTGGGTTTTATCCTAATGGGAGACTTCATTAAAATGAAATCCAATGTACATATTATTTTATTTATTACGTAATTATTGTATCGAAAATATAAAAATCACCAAATCTTTATCCCTGTCTACTTAACTGATTTGTTTCTACCGAGGAGAAGAAATTTTGCTTTTATGTTCTAACATATAAAATAAGCACTAACTTCACTTTCACTACATACCAAATAAAAGATAATATAATATGCTTAGGTAAAGAAAGCTATTGCCGCATGCGACTGAATCAAAGAATGACGATTCGATTAGTTTAAATTTTGTATTTCATAGATATTCTTTAGAGGTATGGTAGTAACCGTCATAGGAAAATTAGCTGAAACACCGAGCAATAGCAAGAGCTTTAAATACTTAGTTGTATTCCAACGACAAAACATTACACGTGCGCCGTGATATCAAAATGGTTAGTTTGATACAAATCTAAATTTATTATTGTTTCGATATTGAGATGACATATCCTAAGGGAGACTGCAATGCAAACACGATACAATGTTGTTAGGTATTACGTAAAAACCAATGTCCAGTCTATTTCGACTAGAAATTTCCAATTTCATTCCGTTCCAATTTCATGCCTGTGGCAGGACTAGCGACTTTGATCTGAAAATCATAATTACTAAAGCGCGTTTCCACGTGTGTTCAAAGGCTGTGTTGATTTCATGTTCAAAGGATGTGTTTGTTTTTTGAAAAATCAACTTGCACAAACTAGATTGGCGTTTTGAAAACCAAAAGCCTGCTTCAATACAAGGTGATGACTTTTTCAACTTGTTTGAGCGCTACAGCCAACGCAAAGAAATCCGATTCATTTACATGTCCTATTCTTTCGTTGTTACATTTCATGGTTTTGTATTCCCGACTATACCGTGCATAATTACATATGTGGCAGTTTGTAAACAATGGTCAAAGGTTACTTTGTAAGCTGTGACTATATTTCCAACTGAATGTGGCTTTTGCGTTTCCGCATGGCTTTCGCTCACACACTTTGTTTCCAACTTAAGTTTATTACAGCCGAATATTTTTTCTGTGTAATATTATTTCTTATTGCAGAAATGCAATTCTCAAATATGAATTCTGAAATGGTTGTGTAATAACGTTATTATACATTTTATTACGATTCATTTTATGTATCCGAGGGCGATATTTACATTTTATCAACTAACTTCAAAAAAGGAGGAGGTTCTCTATTCGACTGTATCTTGTTTTTTTTTTGTATGTTTGTTACGCGATTGCTCCGCCAATGATTTTGATAATTCTTTATTTGTTTGATAGGTCATACTACAGAGATACCTACTCTGAAAGGTCCATCAGTGTGTTTAGTTTTATAGGTACTGATTTTGTATTAAACTTTCTGTAATATAGATTTTGGACAATCTCCTTTTGAATACAGGTGCCCCGAACGCTCCGCGTCCATTCGCCGGGATGCCAACAGCAATACAGTATGCACTCGACGACTTGGTGCAGCCTGTGCCAGAATTGGAATCCGACTGTAATAATACTCAACTTTATTATAAATCTAAACTATATTTTAGTACGCTACGCAAGTCGAAATTAAAACAAGTAGCCCATTTTTTGAGAAAGATTTTAGGTTATTTATCAATGTTATGACGATTTGAACCCGAGCAAAAAGGAAAAAAAGACAATGAAAGTTAGGAGAAAGTGCGCGCTGGCAATGAAATGCGACGAATGCAATATATACCCAACCCTCGCGTTAGCGAGAAAAGGCGGAATGTCTTTTTCAAATAAAATTAAACGGACGGTGAAACCGCGAGACAAAGCTAATATTTTATTTCCTACCACTAAGTACAATCCACACAATGTGCGGAAGTTAGAAATAAAAATAACCCTTGTTCCCCGTACATAACCAACTTACATAACCAGCATTGAGAGAGGACAAATAATTCCTACTCCAAAAAATGATGAATGACTAATGATGTAGGATTTCGTCTGATGAAAAAATAACAACATAAGGTTATTTCGGTTACAAATTACAAACACACCATTAAACATTGCGATCAAAAAAGTAAGAATGCTTTGTCTTTGTTATTAAAAAAATACTTTTTTGTACAATACAAATATTCTAGCTAGATCAATTAATTCCATAACCGTTTGATGTGTCACAATCAAAGACGCCAGATCAAAGCTAATTTCATTGAAAAGGTGTTTTTACTTTTCAATTTTAAGACGGGTGAAGCCTCAAGGCACACAAGTTTAATATAAAAAGCATTAATATCGAGCAAATGCACGGCGGCGACCGCAACTACATGGTTCGAGTCAACATCCACGACTAGTCCCAAGTAACCCATACCGGATGTTCGGATGAATGCTAGTTTCCTAATTTAACAGCCTCGAGCGTTTGAAGCCATTCGTGCTCGTATAATGAGTAAACGTATTGTACAGACTGAGTACATAATGAATGTATGCTAGTCTCTTGGTAGCGTCACAAACGTTCATTTGCGTCCAAACATGTCTTTGATTAAATTACTGTAAGAGCGTTTTCACATATTAATGAGTATCGCCTAGGTGGTGGATATTAGTTCATTGCCTAGGATTATTACGCTAACACGCTCATGGAGCCGTCATCGCTTCATAAATTTATGTATTAGAAAATTACGTGTCTACGAAAGTAGGTATATAGTCTATAGCATCTCTTTAACATACGACGAAACATAACAAGCACATATGTTCTGTTACAGTCCCTATAGACAAAATGTACAGTTTATGTTTTTGCAATGCAATTAAGATTGCTTAGTGAAACATCAGTTCAAAATATTTAAAACGATTTTACAGTCGACAGGTTATTGCTCACGGCGAAGCAGAAGTTGAACATACTAATACAAGCGACTTCCAAGATGGAAGTAAGTGCAGAAGTGAAACAAAATGCTCACATCTTCTACCACAATATTTTGGCTACGAGTATGCGTGACAGCTACAAGGATGAAGTCGTAGCTGAAGGAGGTTTGTAGTCTGACATCGTCTTAAGCCTTAGTAGCACTTAGCCTTAGCCTCAACTGTAACACACGAGATACGTGCGAGTTTTATTACCACTCAATCGGCATAAGCAAAAGGCGTCATTCAAAACCAAGCCAAAAATATTTCAGATTTATACAAGTCAGATTATAAATTTTACATAGGTATATCATATATGAGGACTTGTGCCTATATTAATACTTTCATGTGAAAATTCGGGTGGCGGCTCACCATAATCACACCTATAAAGATGTCAGGCGTTATATTATATTACATACCTACTAATATTTTCTCATTTATCAACGCGAATGAAGTCGCGGACATCTGCTAGTGTAAAATTAAAGCACAAAACTATAAAGCCAAATTCGTTGCTAAAAATTGCTCCTAAAAAAGGACACACTTAGCTATGATAGTTTTAATTAAAAGAACGTGTTCGCACATAAGTAGGTACCTATATATCTATGTTGTGAAAATAGCTGTTAATATTCCACGTGTTGAAATTTAAAAAAAAAAGATTAGCGTATAAATATAATTATTGCCTACTTCTGAACTTTTATACTTTTATCAAAATCTTTTATACTTGGAGCATGTTACCGACAGGGTTTATATGTTTGTGAATGGAGTAGGTAATTTCAAAAATCTTTTAAAATCAGCCTATATATTTTCGTGTAGTAGTTTTTAGATTAAAAAATAACAAATATATTCATGCTCAACCTTTATAATATCAGCGGTTTTATTGTGAAGTAATATTAAGCTTAAAAATAAGTTAAGCTTAGATCTCGTTCGTACCTATATTGTCCTCTCAGAGCTCGTATAGAGATTATATTAAAGCTACAGAAAAGATCTTTTCTTTGAAATCTTAAAAGTGCTTAACTTGATAAAAGAGTACGGGCACAATACTTACTAACGAGAAGTATATAGGCTTTCTATTCACATTTTAAGGTCAACTTCAACTTTATTACTTTGACGACGTCAAGAGAACTGCAGCAAAAGATCTACGAACAATCCTCTTTGATGGGATAATAATAATAATAATAATTATTATTTTTTAATAAAATAAAATTATTCACACATTCCACACAGCACCATCTAGTTCCAAAGCAACTTAATGTTTGTATTATGGATACCAGACAGTTGATATACTACATACATTACTACTTTTTTTTGTAAATACATACATAAGTACTTACAATACAAAACATCCATTACATTACTCAGGTACAAAGGTAAATGTTAACACATAAACATTCGTCCCTAGTGTTACTAAAGAACATCGGAGACCAGGAAGAAATTGACACAAGGCTGATACTACACGCTTTGAACAGTCCTTTTGTATTAGTGAGGGGTGCTGATGTATTTTTCTTACTTCTGCATCATCGGGGGATGATTGCCTACAAACATCTGTGGATGATGGCACAAGGCTGTAGTACCTAGCAGCCTTCTGTCTGGTTCTTCGTGGTGTCCGGTTTTCTTAAGTAAAACTTAAAGTCCAGTAGTGGAAGTCATTTGGCTGAGATGATGATGATGAGGAAAAGTTTATAAAATATAGTTATTTTAAGTATGTACGTCTCTATGTGATGTATCGTGCATAATGTAGGTACTTGAGATTCGTAAGTGGCATGGCAGCGCCTGCAGTATGACCTATAAATCGTGAACGAATACTCGGACGAGGGTCCTTTTTGTAGGTTAATATCTGAAGAATAATTACCTTCTTAGCTATTTTATCACAGCGTCGATTGTTTTTCGATAAATTAACTGCAAATACCAAAATGTTGTTAAAAATCAATATTTGTATAGTTTGGACAGACATTATTATTTAAGTTATTATGCCTGTTAAATTATTTATATACGAATATTGTAGAGAATTTAATGAAGATTATTTTTGTCTTAGACAGTTTTATTTTATCTAAAATAGATTCCGAAAAAAAATGAAAAAACCGCAGATCGGGACACGTTTGGGAAGGAAAATGGGGGAAGGAAAATGGGGGAAGGGAGTGGGGGAGGGGTTGACACCGGGCAGAATCGTGTTCAGCATGGTCGAATTAGTCTAAAAAAAACCTGGTGACAAAAAGTTTCACTAGATGCCGTTAACCGTTGAAAGCAGAGGTTTTTTAAGATTTGTCCACCAGACTAAAGTCCGTTTTTTTATATGTTACAAATTCAGCTAATAATAGTATTAAAAAAGAGAATAAACACAAAACAATAACAAGAAATTCACTTGCCATCGGCCGGGATTCGAACCCGGATCTGCTGCTTTTGTAGGCAACTATGCTACCATTGCACCACCAAGGCTGTAATTGCTATAGTCGAAATTAAGCAATATAACACGCCAAACATAATGTAAGTTTATATGGGGAATCCGTAATTTTTTAAGTAAAAAGCATGATATCGGCAAAGGTACCTAAGTTTGTGAGATGGGTGGTATGGATGCAAAAATGGCTCATTTGGCACACAGATAATTTATTACCGACCTGGATTAACACATAGAATACCTACTCATTATCCTGGAAAATCGTTAGGTTGCCGAAGGTTCGTCTAAAAGTTTTAAATGTAGTTTACCCTGCATTTACAAATTTTTCACGTCACGTAAAATTTCCCACGTCAATAAAACTAAACAAGCTAGTGACATAATTACTAACCGTTATTCAAATAATTTGCATCATATTTTAGAAGCATGAAAAATCGTAGTGACGTCCTTCCACATTTATTATATTATACAAATACATATAATAATGTTGTAGGTCATAGATAAATGATTGGTCTCGCTGCGCTCGACTAGATACCGCCGTCGTACTTGTAAAATACGGCATAAAATAGTACGCCGAATTCGGCGTACCCGAGCCAGTCACACTGCAAACTGTCTGTGATGTGTACGTGCCGAATATTTTATTAAATTTCAGGCATAATAAAATACCAGTTTGCGTAGTGAAACTGTGTAAAAATATAATAGAACTGGGTAAAAAGTGATAAAAAGTGACGATCGATTTTTTACACACACTACAATAAAAAGTTGCCACATTTTCGGAGCTATTGCTTTTGTATAGCGCTCTATCTAGTCGAGCGCAGCGAGACCAATCAATTATCTTTGGTTGTAGGTATTATTTTATAGAAATATTATTTCTGTAAAATACTAGCTGACCCGGCAAATGTTGTTTTGCCAAAAAAAAATAGTTTTCGATCTATTTCTCAGACCTACCGAATATACACAAAAATTTTCATAAAAATCAGTCAAACCGTTTCGGAGGAGTTTGGTTACAAACACTGTGATACGAGAAATTTATATATATCTATAATTTTATAAACAAAAACTAATAGGTATTATAAACTAAACAAAAAAAAAAGTGTATATAATTTAAGTAATAGACTAAGGGCCTCTTTCACCATCTCTGAGTAAAGTGTTAAATAGGCTAACCGCCATTTAAAGGCACCGGTAAGAAAGCGTACGAGTTGCACCATCTTCGAGTAGCATTACTTACTCAAGGGTAATTTCAATGAAATTGACACCGAATACTCGTAACATTTACTCGCCAATAAGCTTTATTGAAAAGTAACTAATCAACGTTTTACTTGTAGTTATATACATAATCTAAACTTTACTATTTTCTTCTCAGTCTATATGATTCGATTTTATCTAATTAAAACAACTAAAACAATATTCAGCTAACTTATAATTATTAGCTTATAGTAAAGGTTTTTTAAAACAATAATTTATTCTTAATACTACTGCCGACCGTAGTGGCATCAATAGCAAAAGATTAGGGGTCATTTAGGCTCTTTCTCACTCGCCAAAACAACAGCACATGCTCTAAGTATAATCTATAATTATGTGAATTCGAGATACTAGACTACTCGCTGGAATTTATCTCGCGCGAACCGGTGAGTTATCGTGTTTGTTATTTACTTACCTATTATTTCACTAGACAACTCGCGCGTCAGCATATACTTAATAACTGTCCATATTTGTTTCTGACATCGATGCTATATTACTAGATGGGTGACTTATGAAAGGTTTAAAGTTTATTACGTGTAGGTAAGAAAGAAAGTCTATGAAACATTATAGAAAAAAATCAAGAATACTTGAAATAATAATTCAAGATATTACAAAAGTAATACTGCTTGCTCGTTTTAACGAGTATTACTTTTGTAACCCTTCAACGAATTTTCTTGAAGATAAGACCCTGACAGATCGATTTCTAGACCTAAAAAACCCTAACTCTAGATTTTCGTCAAAATTTTTTTAGAGAGATCGTCGTGGCATACAAGAATCCCTTGTTTATTATTATAAGATAAGATATATAAAGTATATTTATATCATACCCTTAATTTACCCTTCATACTTAAACTTGAGATATCATTTGATAAATAATATTAAGTTTCTTTGATTATAGGAAATTGGTTGAACCATTCAATGTTCACCTCTAACCTGACATTGTATATTTCTGTCAAATTTTGTAATACAAATATTGGATTTAGTTAATTCGCGATAATGACTATAATCACCGCCATTCGGATTTCCAGACACAAATTTAGAAGTTGATCGACTACATGTCGCCATTCGTTTTTTTTTATGGCAATTAAGTAAATAAATAAAATGTTTCCCAAGGGTTCAGAAACGTTATGCCTACATCTCGATTGGCGATTAGACTGACTATAATTATTTGCTTTAAATAGTTCTCTTCAAGACTAAATCTGCAAACAAGCCCGTGTTCATTTGGCATTACATTATGTTAATGTAGTCTTTTATAGGTGACCCAGAAATTACTCGTATTCCTCTCGGGAGACGAAACTATTAGTATATTGGAGTAACTAACTGTAACTGATTTTTTTTAAATTCGAATTTCTCGAAAATGATTCATTGCGACCCGTATATGACTGGGGTCAGATTAGTCCAATATAGTCATAGTTTCGTCTCCCGAAAGGCATACGAGTCACTCTGTAGGTATATTTAAGATGCTTGTATTTATAAAATATTTTACAAATACAATATGTTTAACATAAATATTTATTGAGCAGAATTCACAAAACGCCAATACAGATTCACAAAACAATTCAATACATATAATATAACAAACAGACCTCCCACACATACACATAGATATACAACATAAGAAAAAAAATAGTTTAATTATATTTTTTTTAAAAGTAACACGTGAAATCAAAAGATTTATTTATTTATCAATTTATTTATTATTAAATTAATATGAAAGCAAATAATCAAAAGTATGAAGAGCTTTTAAAGCAATTGCTTAGCGGAACGTTAAAGATTTTTCTAAGAAAGAATGAATCTTCGTGAAATTACTTTTATAAAGTAAGAAAACTTACAACCAACCTGTTTTTGTGGAATATATAATTCAATTTAATGTAGTTTTAACTTCATCAAAATTGGTAATTTTAGAACTACATATTGTCTCTTTGCTGTGCTTATTTTTGATGACATGGGGGGTGGGTGGGACGTAAGCAGTGATTACGTAAGCAGTAGTTATTTACTTTTATACACACATTGTCTATACAACAACAAAAAAATTTGGTGAAGTTACAGGTCGCCAGACCGCTGGTTCCTTATTTGTCTAATATCCAAGAAGTCATAAAGTCTATTTTTGTATGTACTTGTACCTACTCGATCACCACCTTTTTTTTACGGTCGCCGCTTGGACTATAAGCACCTACATAAAGCGTCGGTCTCTTGATCGAACGCACAGCGCTGCGGTGAGCGTTATGCGGTGTCGGACACCTAATTGTATGGAAAACGTCTAGATCGGTCTGTTGTTCCGTCGAAGCGTGTGTCAGCGGTGAGGGGCAAGCGCGGCGAAGTGGGAAGCAGGTACTCCGCACAGTTCGGCGTTGTGCTCGAGCATCGTAGCGGTGTGCGGCGTGCGTCGACATGGATTTGTTTGATGACAATTTAATAGTTAATCTTTTTTCTTAAAAATAATTTAATTTAATAGAGTTAATCAAATTTCTTCAGTATTTTCAGATTATTATCCGAGATTAATTTTATGACATTTGATTTTCCTTTAATTAAATTAATTAAATGTTTAATTAAATTACCTACTTCACTAACTTTTTACAATTTTCAAAAATCTAGGTATTTAAATATGACTATATCACGGTTTTCTTTCTGGTTAATTTTGGTTCAATTTACGTGCTGCGAATAGCTGCGGCAAAATCGACAGACCACTTTCAGACTATGCGTCGCGACGTCGTGTCACGACTCTGCGTCGCACCGCTTACCGCAGCGGTGTGCGTTGCGATCAAGAGACCATAGCTTTAGCCTATTTTCTTATTTCAAGAATTATAACTGCTGCTCACGAATCTATAAAAAAATCAGAATACATTAAAAGTTTACGTTACCATGAGGGGGGGGGGGAAGAGCTTTGCTTACTTTTGCTGACAAGGGGGTAAATAATTGTAATAAATCTGCTTACGTAAAGCAGAGTTTATCATGGGCTTTCTTTCTTTCCAGGGCTTATCGAGTTTGAGATGGATGATCCTAATGTTCCAAGCCATGCTGTTATAAAGCTTCGAAGCAAACAGCTAGTGGAGGCGCAAGTGAGCGAGTTTGATGTGCCAGACATTCCTCCCAAAAAATAAATTCACATCTAGTAAATTACCATGGTTATAATTTTTTTTAGTGATAACGGTATTCATATTGTTTTATCTAATCTTACGTCCGATTGAAGGGCAAATTTCGTCCTTAAAATTCTTGAATTCATTAGGAACATTGTATAAACAAGTCTTCGCGACTCAGTGTCTCGACATGTTAAAATGTCTTGGATTAATAATGGAAAATTTTGCGAAATGATTATGGAATTTATTTGCTACAATTTATTTGCTGATATAATTTGTTCGGAATCAGAAAATTTTATTTATAGTATTATAACGATCTAAATTATGTGTAGCATTTAACGCCCTTAATTTTTGAATGAGTACGTAAATTGATATTAATAAAGTAAAAAATGTTCAAAAATATATCACTTGTGTTTTAATAAATTTATACCTACTTAGTTTTTTTTTATGTGAGGGTCTGCGAACAGGCTGACGGTCCACTTGATGGTAGGTGGCTACCACCACCTATACACAAGCAACGCCTATTACTGACGCGTTTTGTTATAGATTGGTCTGTAAATATCTACATTTATATAATTGGTTCCTATATATTTGTGTAATATTTTTATGCATCCTGTGTGAGGTCTTCTGATGCGCGAATAAAGAATACAGTCATTGGAATAGGTAAGTTATTTTATTTCAGTGATCTTCTAGTATTTTTCGTTATGAAACCTTATCACTGCTGAGAAGCTTAAGAGCGCCCTTAGCTTACACGAAACGATGTTGTTGCTCTATTAACTTGGACTGTACCATTAATAGTACTAGTACTTGGTATCGCAAGTACCTTTAGAAAGAAACTAGTTAAAATATCCATACTTTACTTGCTGAACAACAAATGATCGGCGTTACATGCAGGTGAACAAGGTGGACCACGGGCAATAGCCGCGTTACATGCGTAGCCACAGAAAAATTAAAATAACAAACACAAAGTATAAATATACAGGCTGGAAAAATAATTCGGGCCCTGGAGGGAAACTACCTTAAATCCTTAAGAAGGCTCATTTTACATAAAGGAGACATTCCTTTATTTTTAAAAAGAAACAAAACTGCATTCAAAGATTTTCTAAAACTCGCTTGACTCGCCCGGGACTCGAACAAACTAAAATTAAAAAACAAACACTCGCTATATTATTATACTAATCGATAGGATTATTATTCAGGATAAAATTTCTCTAACAAACATTTGGTTTGTTAGAGTAACATTGGTGGTAGTAACTCTCGTCTGTCGTACAAGATATCCATGAAGTTTCCCTCCAGGGCCCGACTTATTTTTCCACCCTGTATAACAGTAGTTACGTATATCACGTCTCAGGTTGTGAATAGCGAAAATAGAATATTTCACAATAAGTCTTCAAAGTAACAACAAGGTCTTCTGTAAGTAACTGCCATGGACAGATTGCTACATTCATTAACGGAGAACCCTGTTTACAAAGCCACTTAACTCCCACTTAAATCTAAGTTTTAAAACTATAGAATACATAACCGTACACGTGTTTGAAATCTTCACTGAGAATTGTATACCAGTTTAGTAACATAATAAAATAAGTAGAATCTAAGGACGTAATAAAATACCTACAAAACTCTTTGAAAGGTAGGAGCTATACGTAGCTCGAATACGTATAGGTACGTAGCTTCAAGACGTTGATATAACTTACACGTGCGATACAAGTTGATGCGAGATTTAGAATTTGTCAAAATAAATGTGTGCGGAAATTTGGAAAATTGGTCGCCAGTCTAGACGGCAAGCGTTCTTGCCTGAATTTCTGAATATTCATTACGTATCACAGGGGCACATGTATGCCAGCGACATTATTTTAAGTTCAAACTCAATTAAGGAGAAACTTTTCCATCGCAAGCGCCATATATTTCCCAAGTTTAAGGTCATTATGTCTAATTACGAACAACTGTAGTTCATTTCCAAGTGTTTAAGCTCACGAATCAAGTTTCCACTTGAGCCGTGCAATTATGAATCCCCTATACGATATCAAGCCTAAATTGATTACCTATAATATTAATTTCGCAGCGTTCGGGAAGCTCCGAGACATCTTCTCGTCCAAAATCCCTCAGTGTCTCAAGACAAAAGTTTTCGACCAGTGTGTGTTGCCAGTGATGACGTATGGCGCTGAAACGTGGTCTCTAACTATGGGCCTCGTAAGGAAGCTCAATGTCGCTTAACGAGCTATGGAAAGGGCTATGCTCGGGGTTACACTGCGAGATCGAATCAGAAATGAGAAGATCCGCAGACGTACGAAAGTTACCGACATAAGCCGGCGGATTAGTAAGTTGAAGTGGCAGTGGGCAGGGCATATAGTACGGAGAGCCGACGGCCGCTGGGGCCGGAAGGTTCTCGAGTGGAGGCCACGGACCAGCAAGCGCAGCGTAGGACGTCCACCCACAAGGTGGACAGACGACCTAATAAAGGCCGCGGGTCAGCGGTGGATCCAGGCAGCTTCTGACCGGTCCTATTGGAAAATTATAGGGGAGGCCTATGTCCAGCAGTGGACGTCCTACGGCTGAGATGATGATGATGATGAATATTAATTTATTACTAGCGATCCGCTTTCGCAAGGATACAATTTTCCGAGAATATTTTCCAATTTTTCTCTTCATAAGAACCGTCAAAGGATTTCAACGAATATTGAAAAAAAAAAAACTGATTCGAGTTTAATATTGTAGTTATTAAAAAACTAAGTTGATTAAACTGATAAGACATTATTAAGGGAAAATTACGTAAGTCACAATGAGATTTCAATATTTTTTTTTGTTTCTAATGGCTTTAAATAAAAAAATCACCCATTAAAAATTGTCTGTTTTTTTATATCTTCTCATCTTTTCTTCTCATAGAGGCGAAAAATTGTCTTGTTTTATTGCCCTATATATGAGAATATACATCTTCACATGTTGAGATGCATTTAGATATAATCGTTCACTTTTTAAGCACAGTTTTATGAAAAGTTATTTCTAGTATAACTTGCAGTTTGCAGCTATATGTTTTTCTTTTTAGAATTAATATTTAATGTCCATATAAATGCAAACGTTCTCGAAAATTAAATAGAAAAGAGAGCAGCGTGGCTTATTAACTTATAATTTAAAAATCTATAAATACATCAACTTATCACTATATCTAACTACATTCCTATGTCGTAAAACTGATAAAGTAGTCACGGCATTAAGTCTAAGTATTTATTATCTATATAATATTTAGTTGCGCAAAATCATTAGTTGCAGTACATACTTGTCACACAAAAACATTTAACAACTTAGCATTTAAGCATTGAAGTGAAGTTAGATGCGAATTGTGCTATGAAAGATTATCGCAAGATATCGCCAGAGTGATTACGTGCTAGCTATCTTTACACAAAATGTTTACTTTAGTACAAATTACACCACACATTATTATCGGTAAATAAAAATTCTGGTGAACTAAGTTTTTTAATTATAATTATTTAAAACAATAGTGAAACATCTGACATTTTAGTGTATACACATTCAAACGTGTCATTTTACTACAAAGTGAATACTTCCGTCATAGTTGTTTCGAAAATTTGTACAGCTGTTACGGCGAGTGTTAGTTATTACTGATAAAGGTTCTTAGTAGTGTATCAGATAGCAACACTCTTGTTATTCGTGATTATAGAAGTTGACGTGATAGGTACCTAATTGATAATAATTTAATGTGTCATAAAATGGAATAAGTGGAACACTTCTGTGAAACATATGTTGCATAAAATAAAATGTGGCTTTTGACTGTTAAACATGGATAGATTTAGACATAAACACAGAAAAGAAAAGCCGCAAAAAAATTACGACAAAGAAAAATCGGTGCTTGTGCCTGATTTGAAAACCGTGCGAGAAAGTTTGAAAATTAAAGAAATATTTGGAAATGTGAAAATTAATAGTAGTATGCGTTTAAAAGAGCCTCCTGGGAAAAGAGTTCTACAAAATAATGATTTTAACGAAGAAGGAGACGACTGTTTTGAGGAGGTTAGTAATGAAATTGCAAATTCAACTATTCCTGCGTGTGCCATGAATACTGAAGTAATTACGGAGACAGATCTAAAGACTACAGATAATGAAATGAGCTCAAATAAAAATGAAACAACAGAAAATAAAGTAGACGTGTCTCTGAACGATAATGTAAATAATGAGGAATCTGACAATAGTACTGAAACGGGACCGACGGAAAATGTTTTACCTGCAAACGATACAAATTCAGTTAAAAATAATAGTGATTTAAGCGATACCATTGAAATAAAAGAAAAAGTTAACGCTCCTATAACTAATGAAAGGCTAAATTTAAAATTAGGACGTGAGAGGAAACTGTCCTTAGATCACACTATACTAACTCGGAGTGAAGAATTGTCACAATCTGATTTGGATTTGTATTCTATGGGAAAATTACCACTTCAAAGAAAATCTTCTTTCTTTAGAAAAAAATTAGATAGTTTCATAAAAAATACAACGGACTTGTTTCATAGACAATCTTTAGAAGGTAGAACACATAGCCTAAGAAGTGATTCTATGTCGACGTCTTTGCAGTCTTTGAACGAACAAGTTACAAATGAGAATGAGCCAAGCAAAAATGAGTCTTTATATAACGGTCAGGTGAGTACTTGAAGATGTGTTACTTTTTATTACATTTAATTTATTCATATATATATGTATATATATATATATTAAATCCTACTTATGATCATAGCTAGCATGTGCTAAGAGCAAGAAATATTGTACATATAGCTAGGCAAAACCACAATGGTGTCTAGATTGAGACACACAGGAGATAATAATTAAAAATAATTGAAATAGGGTCTTTTATTTATAATATTTAAAATAATATACTAGACAAAAAAAATACACTAAGCAGTTTTTCTTTTTTCTTTATTATTTTCTTATTTCTATAGAGTACTTTGCAAGGCAGTGTGACCAGTCTTCACTCTTCTTCAACTCTTGGGCACAGCCCTTCTCTCGCGGGCATACCAATTCCGGGTCCAAATACCGATACAGAAAATTTAGCTAGCAGCCAGCCAACGCTCTGTATCGATCAACCTCTCGATAAATCTTCTACAAGCATAAATAGTAAGTTTATAAATTTATAATTATTAATATTTGTTATTGATATTTTGAAATTTTATTAATAATAAATACTGTTGAACAGTCAGCATCATGCTTGTATTAGTAAGTCATTATGTCGTTTAAAATAAATAAATAATATATATTATATTTTTTTACCTTGCTGTAGTCTTATGAAAACTATCCTGTGAACCTACTGAAACAATTGTCATTACTTGCTTGATGTTGAGCGTAATCATTAGCGTAGCTACCGTAGAGCTAGACAGTACAGTCCACCGGGAACCCTAATCAGCAAACTCAAATGGAACTAGCGCAAAATTCTCCCACCTTCGAAATGTTAACAAAAACGTATAATATTGGCAACTCATTTGAAAGAATACATTGATATTGATTTACATACAATACATACACAAACTTTTTAATTCCTTCGTTTCATAGCTTAATACCTATATTCGTAGCATAATACCAACATTAATTAATGTATATGTTCCTAAACTCCTCACTTATAGAACCTAGCCTAGGCGATCACTAAAGCTCTCATAACACTCGCGTGCATATATACATGTACGTACGTAGTAGGTAGCTGATGATAAAGTAGCTTTTTAAAATATTTATGATATTCTCGATAAAACCTAAACTAGTTAGGGGGCCATAACTAAACTATTTAGGTTTTCTCGATAATATCGAGAACTTTCTATTGCGCCAGTACCGTAATTTGGTTACATAGCTGCTACGCTTCTGGACGTAATTACATAATATTGAACTTGAACTCAATTTCTATAGAAGTAAAGTCATTATTATGAATACGTGGGTCGATCAATAAGTGCCCGTGTTAGAAAAAAGACGAAATTTTTTTCATTTATTTTTCAACGTAGTCTCCTTTTAGGCCTATACATTGTCCCAACGTTTCTCCCATTTCTTTAACTCCTCCAAAAAATAAGATTTTTCAAACTTTGCAAAATACGCTTCTGATTCCGTGATAACCTCTTCGTTTTATCTGGATCTTTTTCCTCCTAACCAGGTTTTCATATTGGGGAATAGAAAAAAGTCACAGGGTGCCAAGTCGGGCGAGTAAGGTGGGTGCGGAAGTATAGCAAGTCGTGCAATTTTGCCGCCACAGTCAGAGTTGAATGCGCTGGTGCATTGTTATGGTGAAACAACACCTTTTTCTTAGACAAATGAGGCCGTGTCTCCTTCAATTTCTTATCGAATCTTTCTAATAATTCACTGTAGACTGCCCTGTAATTGTTCTTCCTGTCTGCAAATAGTCGATGAGAATTATTCTTTTAGAATCCCAAAATATCGTGGCCATAACTTTTCCGGCTGAAAGAACTGTCTTTGCCTTCTTCGGATCAGAAGCTCAAAAGCAGAAGTTTAAAATTTCAAAAGCAGAAGTTCAAAATTTTGCCGTTCCGTACAAGACGCCTCCGTAGGCGCCGCCGCCGCCGCCGAACGAAAGTGCGCGAAGTAGCTAGTACCATAGACAGCATCAAAGTTGAGGTTGAGTTAAGGCCCTCTTTCACAAACTACAAGTAAAGTGTTGATTAGTTACTTTTAGAAATAATTTAATGTTTTATTAAATTATGCACTCGGTTAGTGCAAACAAAGGTATATCAGCTAAATTATTCCCGGTGACATGTGACTGTAAATGACGGTAAGCCTACCTGACAGATGGTGAAAGAGGCCCTTAGTCTAAAAAGATTCGAGAAATAGGGCCCAGGAAGCAAACGGGTGCTGTAAATGCGCAGCTGATCCATAGTTCCCTCATCGTTCTGTTTTATGTTATGTTTAAATTTGAACAATTTTCATTAGTACGAATGTACGGGGTCTCTTTGTTTAGATTGTGAGTTATGTATTCGCAAATTGTCTGCGCGTATAAAACACGCCGCGTGGCATACGAGTGCTTAGACCAACATAAATCGCTTGAGTACGTTTGCAGAAGACTTATTAGTAACTGCCTTGTAACACTAATTGTAAGATCTGTGTAACAATCGTATTGGTATATAGTCAGTCTAACAAATGACATGATATTTTGAAAGATTGTGAACAAGACTTATAAGTAAATTCAAATCGGACAGTAATGTTACGAAATTCAGCTTATTTAAGCATCTTCATATACAAGTATACTGTAACAGTAATTACATAAGGAGTTAATTAATGTCTTGCACAAACGAACAGACAAAAATTCTAAAAACTATTTTTTGACCTCGGTAACAAAAGTTTAACGTGTACAAATTCCATTTCTACAAAAATATTTAATGTACAAACACGGCTCATTTACAATTTTGTTGTATGTAGGTATGTATAGATGTCGCTCTTCAAAACTGTGCCCGTTCCACCTATCCCTACTAAGGATATTCCAGTAGGGATACTTTTCCACATAACACCACTATGTTTTTACTATGAGTTTAGATTTCACGACCAATTTAATAGTGGCAAATTGTTTGCCATATTTGGCATTTCACACTGAAGTACAAAGGGTCGCCGGCATGACATATTATCGCAGTGTATTACGCACTTTACATTCAAGAGCGTTATCGATAATAAGAAATGAATAAATAAACTTTGTTCATGTTAATTTTGTTTATTTAACACTAATTAGGTGTTGCGCGTAAATGACATACTTAACGATATAAATGCCGCTTATAATTCACGTTTCAATCCTACGCTTCGGTAGCGTTCCAACCATATTAAAAATTTTGTACAATTCGACCTTACTGATTTTTTTAAATCAAATTTTGTTTGCCTTTCAAAATTGAAGGCAAAATTATTAAATTATTTCGTTTTATAAATTTAATACCATTTCCGAAAATTTAAATAAAGATATTTCTTTACGACGAGAGAACTATATCTGAAATTGTAACTTAGATTTAATATGGACAGGTAGGATACAATTAAAATAAAATTTCGTACTTTCATCCTGTGGACAAAATCCCAGTCTTATTTTAGTGTAATTAACATTTAAAGTATAAACATTTAAAATATAAAAATATATAGCTTTGTTATAAAACAAAGTTATATAAAATTTGAGTCACCTAAATCACATGTACTCTCATGAGACAAAGACATGTTAGGTAACCTTGTTACCTAATTTACATTGTGTATTGTTTTAATGCGTATTGTCAAACCACATGCCATATAACCAAGTTATATAACATGTTATGTGTTATGTTATGTAATTTGGACGAATCCAATATATTTAATTTATTTTTCCATTTTTATTTTAAAATAGACTAATTTTTTATAAGAAATACGTATACCTATTTATATATTAATTTATATTATTTAATTAAATATTTCAACTATTGGCTTGTAAGGTATAGATCTAAATATAATATCATCATTTATATTAAATAGCGACCTGACTGACGGCTTTGCTCTGATTATTTTTTCTAATTTTTCTCTGCATAAAAACCTTCATCGGACTTCAACAAATATCTGGAAAAAAAGTCGAATTTGAATCAGTTTTTCTTGAGTTTAGCGGTAAATACTTCGGTGGTATTTCCATGACATGGTAACCTTGACCTGATGCTGCAGAATCAGGTAGTTTTCAGGATACCCAACTCCTCAGCAACTTACAGCAGATACAGCGTTTTTGGGCTCATTAGAATGGTCTCAATGTCAAGGGTTAGTTTATAATTTATAATTAGATATAGCTAATTACGTTAATTAACATATTTTGTTTGTTTTTTCAGGTCTTAGTGAATGCCCCAGTAAAGCCAATACTCTTCTCAACTCAAGAGCAATATCCATGAGCTCTGGCCTCGACGCACATGGACAAAAGAAAAAGAAATCTAACAGCTACAAAAGGTACCAGTATAAATTTTTGGGTTACCTGTCAGTAAATTTTAGTAATAGCGTCTTAGTTAGAGAATAAAGAGTTACATTGTTGTCGCCGATTGATTGTCAATATGGTTGGTGTATTTAATTAATATATTTTTACATATTTCTTGAAAAAAATCACATATTTTTTTCTTGTGAACAAAAAGAACATTTCGTTGAAATTCTGTGTAACATAATAGCATTATTTATATGTATTTTCAGGAGATCGTGGTTCGGGAGCGAGAGGAACAAGGAGATTCAGGAACATTACTCGTATCAGGATTTCACAAGCATACCAGAAAATATTTGTACTTCTAAATTGATTACGAAAGAACGACGGCTATCGTACCAACGAGCGGTGTCTGGAGAGGATCCAGTATACATATCTAAGTACACAGACTCTACGCGAAGAAAGAACGTGAGTGACTTGAAATTATTAGAAACTGTTATTTTATCCACCTATTATCAATATCATAATAATAAAATATTTAGATACATTTAAGTTCAATTTCTTCATGACGCCACAAATAAGAAGATTTATTATCATATCTTATACATGTATGCGTATATAGATCGTCATATTAAATATATATTAATTAACTAGCTGACCAGGCAAACATTGTTTTGCGAAAAGATAAAAAAAAATTTTTGGAGTGGACTACCCTTAACATTTAGGGGTTTAAAAAATAGATGTTGGCCAATTCTCAGACCTACCCTATAAGCACACAAAACTTCATCAAAATCGGTCCAGCCGTTTCGGAGGAGTTTGGCAACAAACACCGCGACACGGGAATTTTATATATTAGATTTATCGATTGTCAAAATGTGAACACAATAAACACTTGTTTTTCTTGCTGTTTTGCTGTACAACTTACGATTAATGTTATTTCCTATTACTCGTACCTAATTGTTTCGCTTCGATAAACAATAAATTGGGATTGAAGTGACCTTTAAGAGTTACTTATTCTGTGATGCCTGAAAGCAGGATGTACTAATTAATCTTTATTTTCCTAATAATGAAGATAATTTTACGTAAATTCCGAATATATGACAGGAAAGAAGGAATTGCGTTGATCACGTTCCAAGAATATGTAGTTAAAAATACTACATATTATTGCTAGTCCAATAATATTATTGGCTTAACATTGTCGATGCGCTAAGTTCCTTACGACATGTTTTTAAATAATTTGAATAACAGTTTTTTTTAAATACAGATTCAGCCCTACATATTAACCTTTAAAATCATGGCTTTAAAGATTAATGTCTATAACGGTTACGTTATTCATAAATCAATCATCAATCAAGAAAAAATCAATATATTTTCTTTGTTTAATATTACATATATAATGAAATCATTATTTTGCGGGCATAATTCATTTTTAAATAATTTTTATGATATTATTTCATATTGAAACGGTCAAAGGAAAACCTATCCTAGTTGAACAAAGGCATATTTAAAAACACCAAAAGAGACAACATTGACAATGAGTACAAAAAATATATTCATATCCTGGACTGTATTTTCACAGAGGTCTAAACCGAAAAAGACTCAATGATATTTTCCACAGCATAGTCGAAACAAAGGCTCACATGTAGGTACAGTTGAAAATGCAATTTATTCGTTCGCTCTGGTTTAATTAAATAAATGGAATTCATAGAATTATTTTGTGCTCAGGCTTTCGTAAAGTTTTGTAGCCCAATGTCATGACTGCTTAGTGCTCACAGACTACTGACTACACAGTTTTCTGCTTAAAACTGTTACATCTGTATTAATTTTAATAATGGAACTTTTTACGAAACTTGTTCGATGTAAACATTTTCTTTTTGGAAACAGGTGCCACACACACAATATGGAACTAACAAAACTTACAAAACTCACAAAAATGGGGTTTTTGCATCGACATTTGAGAACTGTGTTAGATGTCGTCCCGCTGTGTATCGGGAGAAGTTATATTTTGCACAATATTTTTTTTTATCATGTATTTATTCACATATTCCTTATTAAGTAAAGCCGCAATTTACTTATGCTGTGACTTTACATCACGGACATTTAACTCTATTTAACTATAGACGGGAAAATATCGCCAACATTTTTAACGCAATTTAAACTAATATGATAAAGATAAAATATTTGTGTTTTTGTTTGTAATGAATAAACTCAAAACTACTGATTTTAAAAATCCTTTCTTCTAGGTATAGAAAGCTACTTTATCAGCGAGTAACATAGAGTTACGAGAACGAACTCGTGTGCAACAGCTAAAATAAAACGTCTAAATCTGATAAAAGTTTTAGAATTTCAAAACGAATTTGAAAACCTCTAGTATCTCAGTAGGTACATGTTATTATCGATATTCTAAATTCCGAACTTATTATGAAAAAAACTTATAAAGTAAGTACGAGTATATAACATTGACATCAGCTATCAAGCAGAAGCTTAAACTTTTTGTCTTGGCGATCACGAATATTTTTGTAGGATTTTTTTCCTAATGGCCGCTCTATATACTTCAACTCTCTTTGCTTATTCAACTTTGTTTACCTTAAGTTCGCGTGATACACGCACTTAAGCATCAGCTGGCCTCACTGCCCTTTCGTGTATAAAATTCTCGATAACATTTCGTACCTATATGCATACGAAATTATTTCCAAAATTAATTTATTTAAACCTCTCACAAAGTAATATTTGTAAGGGAAGTTAGATCTTTAGTTAGACTATAAACTTTATAAAAGTTCAGAGCCTAACCATACTTTACTGAACATGTCTAGAAGGGAGATTATTTTTCTTGACATTGCGGGAGAACAAAAACTTACCATCTGAATAATTTAATACTTTCATAATAAGGAGTTTCATAATGCTTATGAAGTAGCACTTCATAATAAGGAGACTGTCACCTCTATGCGTAGAAAAACAATTTTATCTAGCCAACTTGAAGTAAAACATCAACTATTGTTACAATACCTTATCTATTTATATCTATAATACAAAATAAAGTCGTTGTCTGCTTATCTCTGTTTCCCGCTAATTTCCTCCAAAAGACCCAATGGATTTTTGTACTAAATAAAAAGGTCAACAAAAGAAAAAAAAATTGTGCATATATAAATAAATACATATATATACATAAATTTTTAAAATTTAATCAATTACAATATAATTACTAAGTACATATATGAATTTACAATATTTACAAACTATAACTAAATAAATTATACCTAAAAACAAAATTCAATACAAAAATGGACCCTGCGGCATTGTACCGAGGACGCTGGCAGCATTTCCTCGTTGAATGGCCAAACTAATACGTTGGCCGAGGAAAGCGCCAGCTCTCCGATCTCCAGTCGCATCAACAAGCCTCTTCGAAATGTCTTTGAAGAGGCCCATTGCTTCAGGGCCCCACGGACCGAGTGTCTCAACGCCGAACGGTATGAAAACATATTCCGCGCCGAGACCACTATTATATTATATTATACATAAATAAATACATAATTCGCAGAAAAAAAGACGTCCGTTCAAAGGCGGGGGCGGGTCGCCAGTAAATATATAAGAAACCTGCTGTTGCTCCCGACTTCATCCGCGTTGAAAATGTAATGTAGCCTAATAAAGCCTTTCTCGATAAATTGACTATCCTACACAAAAATATTTTTTTTCCATTCGAACCAGTAGTTCCTGAGATTAACGCGTTCAACCAAATAAAGAAACAAACTCTTCAGCTTTATACTTAGAGCTGAATTATAGCTTTTAAGCATTATATTTTTTTATAGCTATAGATAAGTACGTATAAGGAATTAAAAACAATTTCTTATCATAAATTATGTTTTTTATTATATTTTACACTTTAAGCGTGTATTTTAACAATCAAGCGTAAGAAAAAAATGTAAAACTGTAGGTACGCAGTGCCTGCAAATCAACTCACTGCAAGTGAAAAATAGTATTGCTTTTCATCTATTTACTTATTAGATTAGATTTGTAATAATAACATAACGAAAATCAAAACATCAACAGGAAAAGAAATCTTAATGTCTATTTATCTGAAACAAATCGTGGCACAAATTTATAGTTACTTATGCTAGAATAAGGAATAAGAATAATATGCTAAAAAAAATTAATAAATTTGGAATATAGGTATATTATAAATAAATAAATGTATATAATCTAAGCTATCTATAAGTGACGATAATTACGTCGCACTAAGTTGGCTGACGAAGTTACACACGAAATTTGATAGGTTCATTTCATTCCATCAAAGTGAAAGCAGTGTCATATCTGTTACTTAGTCTGTGGGTAAAGTTATGAAAAGGTGTAAAAATGGAATTTTGCGTGGGTGGACGACTAGGATAAAAGGAGTAACGCGCAGGTATTCCGCGCAGAGCTCTGAAGAACCGACTGTTGGGAAGGTTCGTCATTGCGATTGGGGCTGCTAGCGAAAGCTAACGCTTCTCAGTTTTCAATAACAGCTCTGTTCGTACGAGTTACTGTTTACAGTGCTACCGCGATTTCATCCGCGATATTTGCATTGACTCTTTTTGTTTCAATAAACTTATTCGTTTTCTCTCCGGTTTTTAAGGTTTTCGTTAAGTTATTTATTTAAATTCAGTTCTCATATTTTCACTTCGTAAAAGTTTTCTTTAAAATTTAAAAGTTTGCGTTTCAATTTTAACCGTTGGAAAGTGCCGCATTTTGTGGTAAGTAAAATTATTCTTACGTTTTACTGCACTTTTATTTATTGCTTTTTTGTATGATTTTAATCCGAATATATTGCGTATTCGGAGTTTTGCACCTCGGCTTTTTATTGCTTCTTTTAGGTGCGGAGCGTCCCGAAATGAAGTTTTCCAGCGGCTTTTCGTCTAAATCCTCGCTTATATTGATTTATTATAGCACTGTGCTTTTTTAAAAAATTAAATTTTGATTTGTGCGAAATTTCTTAATTTTTTCTTTTTATTGCAAATTTTGTATTACATTTTTGTGTTTTCGTATTACATTTTAAAATTCGGGTTAACTAAAAGAATACTCACTAACACTTAATATCAATTAAAAGTGTTGAGTAATATTTTCGCGGGGTTAATAAATAATCCGCTACGCTAAGTGAGTCAGCGGTATTTCGTAGCACCTGCAAGCATCGAAATCCATCATTTACAGCTCAATTGTTTAACAAATTGATGAAGACTGTACTTATGAGGCGTTTGATTTATCCCGCCTTTTAAATATTGAAAGTAATAAAAATATGAAACGTCATTAGTATGATGTCCGCCATAAATCTCCACGAAAATCCTCGCACTTTTAATTTCCTCTTTATCGGGGTCACGGTGATATTAATTTATCCGAATTATTTTAAGGGATGAGCGTTTTAGAAAAATTCGCGCGTTATTTTATGGCATTATTTAAAATTGAAAATTATGATTATGAAAATTATATATTGTGTGTTCAACGCTACTACACCAAGCAAATAAAGCAGCAGCAGAAGACACGTTTACGTAAAAGAAGATGGCAAAGATGCTTAACACATCGGTTGAAGCTGTTGATCAGGCTGCTGAAAATACCTGCAAGTCAGTACTGCCACAGAAGGAGGCCGCTGAACGAGTACAGAAAAAGCTGACATCTATTGTTCTGAAATTAAAAATGAATTTGTAATGTAATTATTGTTTGTAATAAAAAAGATTATTTTTGTGTCGTTTGATTTGTAAAAAAGGTTTCAACAAAATAATAAAAAATGTACGCATATAACGAAATGTTTTTTTTATTCCGACCCTGACAATATATTATACGAAATAACAACAAATTCGGACTTTTATTTGAAATTATCCGCTTCCCTTTTATTCGTATCTAAATGTTGATTTAAAATGCCCAGACATATAAAATGCCTGGGGAAGCGATCCCAGGGGGTGGATTTCGTGGGGTGATGGTTATCCGCCGAAGTGATCACCCACCCACCCTCGATGGTTTAGGAGATTTTCCCATCCCATTCACCAAAAATGCCACTTTTGTATGGAGGGGGGAGGGGCGAAGGGGGACAGCTCCCCCAGCCGATCGACCTCGGGGAGAAACTGCCACTCCCCGAAGAAACCGCCCCTCTATACCCGGTGGTTTTGGAGGTATCCCACTTGGAAGAGTCCAAAAAAGTTGCATGGAGTTTTAAAAAAATGTATGAAAGGGGTGACAATGACTAGTTCTGTGGCAACTACCAATCACCCTCTATGACTATCCCTAAACGTCACTCTTCTATCCCTCTCAATTTCCGAGGACCTCTCACCATCTTTGTACCAGGTCGGTGGACTGAGGGAGGCAAAAGTGTCTGGAGCTATGAATTTTACCTACTCTCCGACCGCTTTATTTAAACCCCTTTCAGGTGAAATGAATCACTTTTCTGAAAAGTATTCTGAAAAATATTTCTGAAAAATATTTGTATGGAGAAGGGGCGTGAAGGGGGGGGAGGTGGGGGGATGGCGACGGTCCCGGGGGGTGGATTTCGTGGGGTTATCCGCCGAAGGCATCACCCACCTTATCCACCATGGTTTTGGAGACTTTCCCATCCCTTTCGCCGAAAATGCAACTTTTGTATGGAGGGGGGCGAAAGGGGTGGGGGGAGGGCGGAAGGCAACAGGGGACAGACCTTGGGGAGAAACTGCCATCCCCAGAAGAAACCCTCTATCCACGGTGGTTTTGGAGATATCCTGTTTTGTATGATTTGTATGGAGTTTAAAAAAAATGTATAAAAGGGGTGGGGATGACTCGTTCTGTGGCTCACCCTCTATGACTATCCGCAAATGCCACCTTTCTATCCTTCATGGTTTCCAAGATCCCCTCGCCAACTTTTTACCACCTTGGTGGATCGAATTTTCCGTATTTTTCCCATTCCTCATTTTCGACCCTCTTTACGACCGGGTAAAAAAAATCGACCCCCCTTCCAGGTTGGTTATATGAGTAGCTCGGTCAGCGATATTTCGGCTTTATATCGAACCGTTTCCGAGTTCGTACCGGGATGGACGGATGGGATGGGGCGGATTGGGGTGACTGAGTTTTGGCTGTGTGTAAACGATCGAAGGGGATGAACTTTCGCGGTTCTCCGATCACCGTTGCCGCCCTCCTCTAAGGGTGAAGGAGGGGTGGTGGGGGTAGGGCGACAATACCGGGGGTGGATCTCGGGGGGTGATAGTTATCCTCCGAAGTGACCACGCACCTATCCCCTATGGGATTGGAGATATTCCCATCCGTTTCGGCGAATGTGCCACTTTTGTATGGGGACGGGATAAAGGGGGCGGGATGGGGATAAGGTGAAGGTCCCGGCCGATGGACCTCCGGGAGAAACTTTTATCCCTCGAAGAGACCGCGGTAGTAGTTGCCGCCGTTGAGGAGCTACAGGGATCAAAACGTCCAAACAGGTTGTATGGAGTGTAAAAAAAATGTATGAACGGGATAGGGATGGGTCTTGATTTGGTAACAACTAATGACCCTCTATGACATTCCGCAAACGCCACCCTTCTATCCCTCATAGTTTCCGAGGACCTGTCACCGACTTTTTACCAGGTCGGTGGACCGAAACCAGGATGCCCCCCTGGAAGCATCTCACCGAGGGAAATTTGCCACATCGAAAAGTGCAAAAAAAGTTGTATGGAGTTTAAAAAAATGTATGAACGGGATGGGGATGGGCCTCGATTTGGTAATTGCCGATGACCTTCTATGACATTCCGCAAACGCCATCCCTCTATCCCTCGTAACTTCCGAGTACCTCTCATCATCTTTGTACCAGGTCGGTGGACTGAAGGTGGAAAAATCGCACAGAGCACGCGACGTCAATTTCTATCCGACAGGGTAGAAATTAATCCACATTACGCCGTTCCAGGTGAATTTTTTTTTATGAAAAACTAAAAATTTGTACGGGATGAAGGTATAGAAATCCCGAAAATAGGGATAGCCCTTAAGAACGATCCCACCGAGGAATGGAAACGTGCCATTGCCACCGACCACCTATCCCGGATGGTTTTGGAGATATTCCCATCCCTTTCCCCGAAAATGCCTCTTTTGTATGGAGGCGGGATGAAAGGGGGCAGGGTGGGGGGATGACACCTATCCCAGCACTTGGACCATCACTATAGATGGTCATCCCTCAAAGACACCGCCCTTCTATCTACACTACACTCTCTATCTGACGGAATAGGATAAACGGCCCCACATTGCCATCTTTCAGGTGAAATTGGCTGGGAGAGGGATCCTTCTTACCGCTGCCTTTCGCCACAAAACGTGAGCATCGCCTGCCACGCAAGGTTGGCAGAACGACCGCAGAATTGGCGACGATCGCAGCCGTTTCGTCAAGATTCCCGACCCAGATATCCTGGATCACATATGGCTCCGCCACTATAGCCATTTGTATCCACAACTCCGCCATATACTCTGGGACAACAGGTCCTGAGCTCTAGCAGAGTGATTGATATTCGCCCGTAGAAAGCGAAGGTCAATTATTGGAAACGCTGCGAGGAGACCATGAGGCCATTGCAAGCCTTTCTACCTCTACGGCTTCTACCGGAGCGATGGCGGGGTTAAGAGCTGACGCAACCGCCTCCACCCAGGATGTGATCGGCAGGTTTATGTGCTGCAGCTCACGCTGCACGCAGTGAGGTGCCACTTAGCACTTGGCCTCCTTGTGACGCACTGGTAGTACAGTTGAATTCTATCATCCATTGCCGTGCAACTCTCCTCATCCTGCGCGTGCCCATTCTCCAGGCAAAGGAAACACCGCATTGATCTGGACTGTAACACTCCCACTCAGCTAGCTCACTTCTTGTTATTTCCCTTTTTCAAACACTATGCCTAGCGTTACCCAAGCGAATTCTATTATATACAAAGCTAATGATATTTTATCAAAAGCAACACATTTAATAACATAACTACGAGATTTTATGAAACTACGAAAATACGAATATACTTACAAAAAAATCTTAAAGATATAAATTTAAGAAAAGTGAAAAGGCCCGAGCGATGCTTCCTTTAAAAAAAGCTACTCGATCTTATTCAAGGATATCTTGCTCTACAAATCATATTACATTCTAAACTAATTTCGTTCATACAAACTAAAACTAAATTATATTGACAACGTTAATGGGTTTTAATGGAAATCTGATAACTTTTAAAGTTAATGTTTGCACTAATGGCCCAATCTATCAGTTACGTAAAGCTTAAATTTATCAATTGAAAATTCTCCACCACTATTTAAAAATGAAATTTAAAATTGAGTGGGCAACATGTGAACTTTACAAAGAGTTAAATAGAATAAAAACATCTAAGTACCATCTCTCGTGTTCTACTAATAGCATTTGTCCATTTGTGGCTTATTCAAATTTCAGCGTTTAAGTTAAGACATTTGATATAGGGTCCGAGGATAGAATTGATGATAATGTTACATCCGAAATGTGACACAGTATCACTTCAACAACAATCAAGCAGAGACCCTAAATCTAAAGCAATAAATACTAAAGCAAATAAATTGTATTAGAAAATGCTGAAAAAAAAATTGTGTGTCAGCTCCGAAACACGACTGGAGTTTACAAGAGTAAAATCCAGTCGTGTTCGTAAAGATACGAACGATGATAAAATTTAAATTTACTCTTTACGAACGATCATAAAATTTAAATTTTCACAATTAGGACACGCCGAAAGAACAACATTGTTCTTTTAAAAAAAAAAAAATTTTTTTTGAAAATTTTGATATTTTAAAATATTCAAAAAATAGAACGTAACTATAACGCATTCGTGCTCGTATTCTTAGACATTCGAATACCACGGGCTTATATTATGCAAATTGATTCTTAAGGAGTACTTGCAAATTGATTCTTAAGGAATACCTATTTAAACTCCAAAAATTTAGAATGTTATTATTATTGATTGTTCACTTTATTTCGTCTCCACCTCCAAAAGCTAAAATGAGGGGGAGTCGGTGTTACCCTCGACAGAGGCATCAGTTCTGTCGGTGTCGAGAAATCGGGTGTCAGGAACCGACGCACGATCAAAAAGTCAATTATTTTATTACATTCAATTATTTAGCATGCCAGTAAACCAGGCATGAAACCAGGCAAATGACAGTTAAACACATTTCATAACAAATAACCGAGCCTTTAGTTTCATCCTTAATATTGTATAACTTTTTCCGATTTATGTTTACATTAAAATACTTCAAAGCATATGTTATAGAATACATTGATGAAAATAAGGGATGTAGTTATTATATTTATAAATAGTTTAACTTAATTTCTTAAAATCTCGTAGATATTTAATTATAAAATACATTTTGATAGGTAGATTAATATAGCTAAGTAATAATGCTCGGATTTTCTTTGGTGGATGAGATTAGAAATACTAAAGAATCAAAGATGTCGACATAACCGAAAGATAGCTAAGCTAGCTAGCTGAAATGGCAATGAGCAGGTCACATCTGTCGCAGAGAGGATAACCGCCTACATTCAGTAGTGGAGAGACAGGCTGATGAGGACGATGATGATAAGGGATATCACAACTTTTTGCTGATTGAGAAATGGGTTAATCGAAACTCCATAACATACTTATTTTTCTTGTGCCTCTTCACAATATACACACATATGTATTCGCATTTAAAAAAATATTTTTCTTTCTTCCTCACTTCAACTAGTAAGAAGTTGAGATCTGCCTGGAACAGTCCTCTTTGACTTTTGTTCTTTGGAACAGCTCAACAGCTTTAGCTATCCCAGTCCACTCTCTGATGTCCATAACATAACATTAAAACTATAAATATAATAAGAACGGCATTAACACCTACCTACTTTCATAAAAAAATGACAGCCTACTTTGTACATATACATAGATAAAAATCAGTGTATAGAAAAAATAGGTGAAATATTTGGGAACAAAACTTCTTCGAGAAATCTAATATAATATAAAAAGTCAATATATGTAATTGTCGTATAAAATTGTTATCGTCCGTAAAAATGATTTGTGCACAGACAATACGAGGTGCAATTAACCTCGCCCTCATAAATTTCAGCGGCCACTTGGCGATATCGCTAAGATATATTCCCATGACCCTAATACCTTCACACCCTATTATAATCTTTGTAATCTTAATATTAAAATATTTTCTTTAAATTGTAACCTAATATATCAATTTAGATTTAATATTTATTATTACAGAATTTTTAATATATTTATGTGATTTGAAAAAGAAGCAAGAAAAAATGAATATTAATAATTAGTAGACACTTACTGTTCTATTAAAATATAAAATTAATGACTACTAACTGAAACCCAGTAAGCTATGCGACGTCCTTAAATGTGTGTTTAATAGACATAGTCCGACCCAGTACATATGTTAACGACCATATCTATAGACTGTTCTAAACTAGCGAACTATTATATTCCCAATTCACCCTAACTCATAAATCAATATCTAACTTGTAACTCTCCTTAAAGTAATATACATTACTTAATACTAAGCTATTTAAGAGCTCTATATTTGACTCCGTTAGAATATTATGTAAAATATAAAGTGTGTTTGTCCTTAATATTGTTTCCAAATAATCTTTAATTTTAATAATAACAGGAGAATAATCCTGTTATAACAGGATGTTGATAATCTTATATATAAAAGGAGATGTGTGTATGTATGTAGTATGTGTCGTATAGACTCAAAAACCGCTGAATCGATTTTGATGAACTTTCAGACAATCTTCAGATTAGTGTAGCGGTGTTCATATGAAGTTTGGTAGCGATCGGACGCGGACGAAGTCGCAGGCATAAATACTTGCCTTGTTATAAAAGAGGAGGCCTGAAATAAGGCACTATTGTGACTTTCCATAAAAAAATCGATAAAAAATCAAATTAGAAAATGAGCCGACCTAGCAGATACACCTACAATCGAAAACGTTTTGATAGAAAAATTTTGTATTCATAAAACACATATTGTTTGGCTAAATGTTGGCGTCGCCATGCCAACACCCTGTTTCACCCGCGGCTATAGGTGTTACGGTGTTACACATAAAATCTGTGTGTTTAAAAAACGTTGGGAAATCCTCTTGGATACCCGGCAGTGTAGGGGGTACTGCCGAGTTATGCCGGATTCCTACCGGCTAAAACCCAACGACTTTCTATCATCGCGGCCATTAGCGGGCGGGGTCACGGGGACGTTGTTACACGACCACGGCTATTCCACGCGGGGAGGCCTGTGCTCCCTGTCAGAACCTCGGCGTACCCGAAAGTGGAGGTACGCCGGCCATCTCGGGGGACCTCCCGAAGGGCGGCAGTCTCCCCCAAGGCCTTACGTCCTACCATAATTAAAATATTAATTTTAAAACATTTATTTTATTTTATTTTTTTATTTTACCCAACCGCATGATCAAAATGTTATAAGACAATCTATTTTAAACAGCGATACCAGCCGTATTTCTTAAAAATGATTTTCTACTACTACTACGCCTTAATTGGACTTGATGGCCTTTACTCACCAATTTTATTTATCGTCACATCAGTTTTGTATGACGTTTATTACTGACGTATTGAGCCACGTTTCATTGCTGGGATCAATACTGATATTGATACATTATTAAAAGAAGCGAAGAAGCAGTCTAATACTACACCTATTAGACTGCTTTAATTGTGATTTAATTAAGATATCTTATATTATGTTATATTATATCTATCTTATATTATTTTAAGATAATAAAATTCTAAATACTTAAAGTGCATATTGTTTTTATTTGACATGTTAATGACATTTTTTTTAACCAGGTCTGAGCCAAAGGATATTTCCGTTTGTATTAAACTAACATTAGCAATGTGTCATCATCATTTTATTTAGTTTGTTTCGTTTATTTACTAAAAGTGGTGGTAACCACCTAACATACAATATGGCCCATACGCCAGTACCCGGCAGATGGACAGAGGCCGTAAGTCGCTCTTTTTGCCTCATGTATAGCATGTTGACTGTTGTTGCTTAAACGGTCATTCGTAGATGTTGCATGACAAGAAACACTGTATTTATTTAAACACTGGTTAGAAATTTATTTTTCACCTCTCCAGCACGAAAATGGTGCGTTTGGTGCCTAAAAACTCGCAGAAAAATCGATTTTTGATGCGAGCGAGATTCAAAATTCGAACAAGCTATTTGACTCACAGGAAAAACTTTTGATTTTATAGTATGTTTCGTCCAGCCATAGCCAACTAGATTCGGCCGGCCATAGCCGACTAGATTCGGCCCGCCATACTCGCTGTTGAGGTGAAAAGTTGTATGTTTAACACGAGAACAAATTTTTTTATGTCTCTTGCGTGCCTTTAAATCACTCACTTCGCTCAGTAGTCTATATTAGAATCACTCCCTGCGCTCGTGATTCAATTCTATAGACTACTTCGCTAGTTCGTGATTTAAAGTCTGCACTCGCAGCAAAAAACGATTTTGCTCTCTAGTTGAACAATGTACTATAAACCAATTGATTAGATTTAGTTTGTATATAAGTATATTAAGTATATATCAATTTCGATCAAAATCTTCACGCTAATTAAAGTTGAGCCTTCAGATGTGCATACAATTTCTCCGTTGTATGTAAACAATGGAGAAATTGTATTAATACAGTTAATTGTATTAAATTCATAATATTTGAGCAACAATGCAAGCAATATGTGTAGTAAGATTGCCAGCTAGAATCGCTTGTTAATGCACTTTGGCATATAGCCACAGCGTAGCTCTGACCTTATCTTTCGGCGCAATATGTGTTCAATTTCCTCTTACAATATACATATAAATTTAACATACACCTGCTCCCATCGCAACAAATATTGCAATAAAATTTAATAACTTATCAATAAATATTTCATTGTTATAAAAGTAACACATTTTCTCATACAACATGTATGAGACAATTCGTAGTGCATTGGTCCTTAACAATATTGATACTTATACAATTAACATTATGTTATAGTTAAAAACAAATAAATATGTAAAATAGTATTGTATTTAACTTTATCTCCTCACTTGCATGATGCTACATTTCTAAACAAAATGTAAACTCATATGTGTTTTATTGCTTTAGGAATGTTTGTCAAAATAGCAAATAACGAATTGTGGCAAAGGGTCGGGCCGTAGTTAGATGTTTGTTAGAAATGGGACTGAGAAAGGTAGAGTTGGGTCGGTTTTTGAGATATAAAAGAAAATAACAGGCAGTCACTGTTCCAAAAAACTTTGATGAAATCTGATCAATACAGTCCTCTCGATATACAAGGGCTGCTGTGTCTTTCATATTTTCATTAGTGATGTGCCGGATATCCGTATCCGTTACTTTTGGCGGATCTTTTTACGGATATTTTCCTTTATTAATTTTTAGTTCATAGCTGAAATTCTACATTCTTAAAATCAAACATTTGGCAGCTTTATAATGCAAGGGTCAAGTAGCGGGCGTAAACTATCGTTTCAAGGTCACTCGCAACGACACCGATTGAGTAAGAAAGTTAAGATCCGTATCCGCGGATCTTGACACCAAATATCCGTGTCCGTATCTGTATCCGCGGACGTAATACAAAGAATTACGGATAAATCTTTCGCATCTGTAGGAATTAAAATTTGATTAATATAAAAATATATGTGCTTATAGAAATTTCAAAGAAATAATCAAATTTCTGCAAAAGCTTTACAAAATATATTTTTTTAGTAAGAATCGCGTTTAAACGTTTATTTTTTCGGTAAAACTTGTGGTTACTTTGAGCATTCCATTTTGCTTAAAATTTTTTTTTTAATCAATCGCATTGTTAGTTAAATAAAATACATCGATTTCTTACTTGTTCTTACAGTTATGTTAAATAGTATAAAACAAAGTTAGATAATATTGAGCAAAATTTTTAAAAAAAACTAAACAAAGACCAGATCCTCGTCGAATAAAATAATGATAGATTTTATTCGAGAAATTTATCTTGCATAATTTATAACGAAAGTGTCCTTCTTCATCCACTATTATAGCGAACCCAAAAAGGGTAGGTTACGAAGCGACAAATGTCAGTTATAAAAGGCCACTCGGTTGTAAGGTCAACATGGGAGGCGTTTACCAACTAAGAAATCGCCACCCTTAGAATATTTAGTTATAAATTCGGGCTTGGTTTAAATCATTTTTTGTTATATATCTCATAAATTGTACCTAACAAATTTAACAGACATTTTGAATGAAAAAATAAAATTAAATAAAATAAAATATTATAATAAAACCATTTTCAAACTAATCAAACCTTGGTAACAATTTTCAAACATTTTCATGATGAATTCTTAAACTAAATTCATTAAGTAAAACGAGAAGCAATTTCCGTGAAATGTAAATAATCGTAAATTGAATATAGCGAAAAACTATTTTTAATATTAATATCAATAAAGGTTAAGTAAAATTTCAAATTAATGATGTATTTATTACCTACTCTACTAAAAGATTTCCGGTGAGAAATATCGCAATCTCATATTGTTTTCGTTAAATATCTGCCAAGAAAACAATGCTGAATTGAGAATCCCCTAGGCCGTTATACTACTTAAGTACCGGCTCTTAAAAATAACTTTGCGTCGGTCATCGCGTCATCACACCGTCCCCCTTTTTCCGAACCAGGGGTAGGGTCGCATTTAAGACGGTTGATCTTTGGCGCCTACATTTTTCAACATTTTGTCGTTGTTATAAGTGGCTATAACAATAAAATTTATATCGTTCTCCTTCGGAATTACCGTGAGTAAAAGTAAGCATTTATTGCAGATACTTTAATTAAGATTTATACCAAATTGTAATTGTAATAACGTTAAAATAAAGTTTATATTGCTTTGAATGTTGTCTAATTGATTTGTGTTGTAAACTCGATGTAAAACAACGATAAAAGCTGTCAAAAAGGAGAACCCTCTGCGAGACTAATAATTTACTATATTTTTCATCAGTTCACACTAATATCTGAACCGATTTTCATGATTATAATTTAGATTTAATTTTAACATTGGTGAAGATTTTTACCGTGAAAATTTCTTTAGGCGCTAGGCACTTTTTGCTTTAATCAACATGCTTTGATATTTGTATATAAATGTTTGAGTGTGTGTGTTTAGACGATAGGCTAGCTTAAAACAAAATAAGAAAAAATCCAGGTCACTTGGTTAAGAGATAATAGATAAATATTTGAAAATGGGGAAAATCGACACCCAAGACGATATTTTTTGATATAGGTATATGTGATTACAAATTTTCAAATTTTGCAGTAATTTAATTTTTTTGTGTAATCCTAAAAACTATGCTCTTGATTGCCGTCATAAATTTGATAATTGATTCTGTAAGTTTTGTTTTTATATTACAAAGTGCTGCAGATAAGCTATCGTTTCAATTGATGGCCTTGATGCTAGGTAACTACAGTCGCCTAAGGACAAGAGCACCGCCATAGAGATGCATTTACTCGGCCAATGTTGTGTCAGAAGAAAATCACCTCTAATGGAAGTTTGTACCAATGGAGATCATTTGTTCATAAAATAATAGTTACTAAGCTTTTATTGTTTATATATTTAATTATTTAAATTATTATATTGCTTACTACCATATTTATATTCGAATGAGTTCGAATGTCTTTTCTGCTGAAAATCGAATGAGTTCTCTGATGAGTTGTTTCTATTCCGCTCTTACTCGTATGGTGCTCTTTAGAAGGAAATATTTTTTTGTAAGGCAGCTCTAGCTGTTGCTTGTCTTAAGGAAACTGTAGCCATCTACTATCAAGGGTCTATCTGACGCTCTTCCTTTCAGAAAAAATAAACCTTTATAAGAGCATTACTTTATTTCAAAATGAAAAATTCGAATACTTAAATACTGAATTCAGTTTGTACTAAGTGGAAGTTTATTGTGCTGGTATTAAGCCAGCTTTAAATATGAAATAACACAATTTACTTCGAATTCAGTTATAGAAATTTTATTTTTCATTGAATTTTTCATAATATTCGTGGAACCTGCGATTTTGTAAATTGTATATTACTGTAAAAATTGAAATATTTTTTTAACGTTAATGCATGTTGGAATGTTTGTTCGTAATTAAGTTTATAAACCATTGAAAATATTTGGATGAAATTTCGCATACGGATCCAGATAATAATTTTTAAATTTTAGCAAGAATAACTAGGTACTTTTTATGCAATTTACAATACAAATTCACGAAATTCACGTGAATTTGTATTGCATAATTCAGATTAATAAATATAGCTTTAAAACTAGGTACTAGTTCGCAACTACTAGTTGATTATATTATATATTAGAAAGAAGAATGTATGCACAATTGCACATGCACAATTTCACATGTTTCTCGAAAACTACAGATATTGCCATCTGTGCTAAACTTTATGCAAATCATTTTCAACAACCTACTTCAGTGGCCATTTTTTTACGTTTAAGTGTAACAAGCAGGTCAGCCAGACAGATCTATGTACACAAAAAAAGGGAAGACGGTTATATGAGGATGCACTCATGGAACCAACACAATTTTACGGCTTGTCAAAAATCTTCAAAAATTGCATTACGTAATATATGAACGCCCCCTTACTGAACGTACCAGTATATTAATAACTTACTTAAACAAAGATGTACATATGGCAAAACTTAATACTGAATTTTAATTTTTTAAGCGTCTATGCATTACGTAAAAACCAAAAAAAATTAAAAAAAAATTTTTTTATGGTTTAAAAAAAAATACACATTCACACAAAGCCAGGTAAAAACTTACTTAAAATATATGTTATATTAATTCATTTCCTGTGTAAATGCTTCACCATTTTCCTTATCTCTATATAAAAATTTCGCGTCTCATGTTTGAGGCCATTGAACTCCTAAACTACTGAACCGATTTTGATAAAACTTCGTAACTATGTGTAATTTGGTCTAACTTAAAAGATAGGATTTTATTTTGAAAAAGAAATTGCGGTAGTTTCTATAAAACTGAAGATTTTTATTAACTGAAATTTACCCCTTTGTGAAATAGGTAATGTCATTGTTCAGTGTTTTTTATACCCATTAAATACCTAAATGCAGTATTATTGTTTATTGCTAGCAAAATATGAATACTTTTACATTATTGTTCTTCTTGTAGGACAAAAATGAAATGATCTCTATCCTGTCGGAGTTCTCGCGAGATGGAATACCGCCCTTAAAGAATTTCGTCATCAACAGAGACAGACGGGTCTTCAGTTACCTTTACTGGGTCGATGAAGAGCTCGAGAATATTTACGATTGGAGACGTAAGTACATACTTAATTTAATAATTAAAATAAGGCATCAACCGTAGCAATAAAATATTTATCTGAAAAAATATGCAGTGACATAAATTAAAGCTACAATTATTTGGTTTCCTTGTTGGTCATTTTTGTATACGGAAAAAACTGAACTCGCGTCACCGACAGGCTTTAATATATAGATGTGTGTGTGTGTTACGCGATAGGCGTAGGTAACTTGGTTAGGATATAATAGATATATATTTGAAAATAGGGAAGATCGACATTTTTCGGTATTGTGATAACAAATGTCTATGTCTTTTAAAAAAGTCCACAATAAGCAAGTAGGTACTTAAAAAAATACTTAATAAAATCAAGATTTCAAAATTGTTCAATATCACACGCTACTATTATTTCAACTTTTTGAAGTGAAAGTAAAAATTTGTGAAGCTATATAAGATATTATCACTTCTGTCGTGCAAACTTACTACGGACGGTTTTTTTAATAACGCAAAAATTCCTCATTAGATACTGAACAGAAATAGTTACTCAAACAAAATAAGAAGACGGCAAGGTACTGGTATTCTCTTTTATATAAGTATTCCTGGAAATCTGTAGAATACCTAACTAAAGTTTCCGACTGTAGCTCATAATTAGCTAGTCAGTGGAAAAGCTAATTAAAAGTTCCTAGAAAGATTACAATTGTAAATCCGAGAATAGTATTGGACAATATTGGACAGCTACAAATAGATCCAATATTTGAAAAAGTTCCTTTTAGAAGGGAGGTGTGTCGCTCATTTAAAGAAATGGTTGTTTGACTAACGAGTCAGCGGTTAGAACTGCTTCTTTATATTATTTCTAATGAGGCTTCTAATAAAATTGGAACTTATTAAAAATCTTTCATCATCAGTACTAATATTATAAATGCGAAAGTACGGATGTATGGATGTTTGTAACTCTTTCACGCAAAAACTACTACCGATCACCATGAAATTTTGCATACACGTTGTCTGTGGGACACTAGCAAGGACATAGGGTGGGTACCTTTCATCCAGAACGCGGACGAAGTCGCGGACACCAGCTAGTTAGTTCATATTCATATTCATATTTGTTTGTCCTCGGTAACAAGTAACGTGTACGAATTGTTATTTTTTGAAAAAAATATTTAATGTACAGAACATTGTAGGTACATTGACATTGGAAATCTGTTTATTGTGTGCAGATAGGTATAGATTAACTAAATTATTAAATATTATATTTTTCAATAATAACTAGATTATTTACCTACATTTAAAATAAACAGTAAAACAAACATCACCATTTCTAATTCAATTAATAATTCCAGGATACGAATGCACCTTTATATTTTAGCTGTGAATAATATTGGAAATATACTGTTTCGTTTCGAAAGGATTTTATTAGTTTAGAGTGACCAGTATATGAAGAACCGTTACCTTTTTCCTAGAGTTCCCTCGGCGAGGTTTTATATTCTTACATTGAAGCTTAAAATGGCGCGGCGGGGTAGGCCAACGATTTCGGGTGGATATTTAACACGCCAACGGAAATGTTACGTCTTATAGCCCACCTCTGACATGGATGGTCAAAGTTACTTACGTGCTTAAAGAAAATAAAAATAGGTATTCAGATACCTGGGCTTTTTATACGTTACACGCACTTTCTGCCGTAACTGCGTAAACATAACAGTTGTATTACATGCAAAGTTAACAAATTCATGCTAACACAGTCACTATAGGTACCTACTCAAAGTTTACTAGATTTTTGTCAATGTCAAACCAATGTCCGCTATTTGAAAGACATTTTTGAAATATTGACAAAATTTTAAATGAAGAGTTTTCCTAAAAAAAATTAAATGAAGGTTTATTTTAAAGAAAAGTAATTTATTTAAAAAAATAAATCACTTCGTTTTTTTATGATTTACCTACTAGACCGAGCGGCACAAACTTAGCCCGTTGAAGGAGTTAGTATACACAATAAATAGCCTATATTCAACTGGAATAATGTGCTTGTGAAATAGTTAAAAAAAATTTCAATTAGTTACAGTGGTTACAGAGTTTAAGCTTCACATAGAAACAAACTTATACAATTCTCCCTCTCTCTTTATAATGTTAGATATAAAACTTATAAACGATCTTAAAACGGATCTTATGTTAGATCTTTATAAACGGGCTACCTCTGAAAGATAATCTAACTGGTTTATATAAAGTGGTTGAAGTACTTAGTTAGTACTCTAACTTTTGAACATTTTGAAATATAGGGCAAGCTAAGCAGCACTTCATGCTTTAACCGTACTTAATATTTACAAGCATTCGGGTAGTATGTGTTGTCGTGTTACGTAACAACGCTTTTCTGCTACTGTTACTAGAACTCGATGCTTGCTGCTTTATTGTATTAAATTACGTAGAAGTAGCTAAAAAGTGAAATTGAACGTTTCATACTTGATTATTTAAAGTAAAAATAACTCTTTGAAAATGAGCAATACAAGAAAAATCGGTGCTATTCTATTCCAAATTGTGATAGGCCTCTCTAAGAAAAGTCTAAGCAAACAAAGAATATTGACAGAGTACCTCTCCGAACTCCGAACAGAGAGACAAATATGGGTGCAGGTATATATAATATGTACATTTTTAGGAAACATTATGATAATACACTGAAATTATGTAAATGTGTAACGATGCTGCAAATAAAAAGGGCGCAGGTGTTCATTTTAGGTAGACTCAAAGCGGACTATATAAACCAAAGCAATTTATAAAGTACTTAGTGGGTGAAGAAATTGTGTTACCCCGCGAGAACGGTGCTTTTGTGATGTATTGTAGTTCGCGAAGAGGTCACGGCGACCTAGCAGCCATCAATCGTGATGCCACCGGCGCGACGTCTGCCTATTTCACCCCCATGATCTATTGATACATCCACAAACCTATTGACCAATGGGATGGCACGATTCTTTCTAACTACATTAGTCTTTGACTTCTCGAAATAGCACCTATTTATTAACGGCCACTAAATCAAAGGTGATTCCTAATCAAAAGAGGCGAGGTGCTATATTAATGACTTAGCAGCGCAACTTGGCTTTACTTTGTGTTCATTGTATCGTTTCTTGTTAATTAATTAATTCAATTTATTAGTTCCATAACACAGTTATTAAAATCAAAACATTAACATTAAAAATAAATCATTATAATTAGGTAGAAGCCTGTTTCTGACATTTTTGCTTATCTGTGTAGATTGTGTTGAATGCACAAAAAGTAGTGAACCAAACAAAATCAGATAATAATTATAAAACTTAATTCAAACCAGAACACTGAAAAGTGCGAATACTGAGCAAGCAGGGAACAATTTAGTGAACGAATGAGAAGGACGAAGAAAATGAACGAAGAGAAATTAAGTTTAAATAGATAGGACTACATATATATACCCTCTGTGTATCTCCGGCACATTCTCCTTTTAAAATAAGTATCAGTAGGTACCTTGATGTTAACTACAATTTATCCATAACTAGCTGCTGCCCGCGACTTCGCCCGCGTAGCTTAGGTACTTATAAACCTTCCTCGAGAACCACTCTACCCATTAGTGAAAACCGCATTAAAATCCGTTGCGTAGTTTTAAAGATCTAAGCATACAAAGGGACATAGGGACAGAAAAAGCGACTTTGTTTTATACTATGTAAAGATTAATATATTATACATTGAATAATCGTATGTGTTATTTAATTGTGTAATATAATAATGCAAAAATCTCTTTGTTTATTACTAATGATCGTCCAATGCTCGATATTCGCATTTAATTTCAATATTTTATTTATTTGTTTTTGATTGAAAGAGTATGTATTTTAATCTCGTTTATGAAAATACTCTTTCACTGTTATTAAATTCAACAATTTTTAAAAGCTTTTATTGTTGTCGTATTATTTGAAGAGGATTATATAGATCTTACTTTGATTGCATATTTTTTTAAATTCAAACTGCGCAGTTCAACTCACACTATCCTGCAAAACAATACCTTGGATTAAAACTCCGGCACGTTTACAGATAATGCAAACTAAATCTCTTGCACGTGTACTCTAAATATAATCCGTAGAACATTTATAAAACATTTTATTATATTAAAAAATGCTGAAACCACTGTCTCTTTAAAGATGTTTCTCGAACAATGCATTAGGAAAATTGCTCACTGGTAAACGAATAAGTACCTAATGCTCTTTGAGTTGATAGTTTAAAGCTTAAGTACTATTTCTAGTTAAAAAAATTATTTTACCTTTATTCTTTTAATTAATTTAAGCCTCTACAAAAGATGTGTATTTTCGTATTTTTCTACTTCTGAGCTTCATCGCACTTGAATGACTTTCTAAATTATGAGACTATATAGTGCACGCGATGTCTATGAGTACGTAAATATAGCATAAAAATAAATGCAATTATCATTTAATTACATATATTTGAAAAATAACTGTTTGCTTTTTACTTTAATTCTTTAAAGAAAGAAATGAGTTTAATTACGAGTATATCAGTGAAAATATTGTCCATACTATTATACCCAGGTTACGATCGTTCACAATTATCCAATCAAAAGCAGTGTATATATATTATGTCAATATGTCAATATGTGTATAGTATATGTATACAAACTCTTTTATAGAGTTAGACACTGTATAAGCTTACTTCTATAAACACTTTCAACTAAAACCAACTAACGAACTAAATATGTTTGCCCCCTCATATTGTGGTGACTTGAGTTTTTGTAAATTATTAAATAGTCTAGTCGTCGGCAGTATGTGGTAACACACAATACACGTATGAACCAACACACCGTACAATGTAAACAATATATACATAATTTGGTGCAAATCTAATAGACGGGTTGTGTTAGTCGTGTAATGTAGTTAACAAATAAATCATGTTAGCTGTCATAGTTATCATAATACATAATAGCCTATTATTATTTACTAGCTGGTGCTCGCGACTTCGTCCGCGTGGAATAGTTATTTTGGGAATCATTTGGGTATCTCGAACGGTTTTCGCAGCGCACGCAACGGAAGCCCTCAAATATGAATAATTTTGCCCGTTTTTTCCACATTTTCGGCTGTTTCTTCGCTCCTATTAGTCGCAACGTGATGTTATATAACCTAAAGCCTTCCTCAATAAATGATCTATCCAACACAAAAAGAATTTTTCAATTCGAACCAGTAGTTCTTGAGATTAGCGCGTTCAAACAAACAAACAAACAAACTCTTCAGCCTTATAATATTAGTATAGATAAAAGAGTCACACGTCTATAATAATCCAATAATAATTAATTAATAATCGGACGCCTAACATTTTTAACAGTTAATCAGGCGTTTATGCGTGAAAAAGTTACAAACATCCATACATCCATGCAGCCGTCCTCATAAACTTACGCATTTATATAATATACGAGTAAGTCGGATTATAATATAATCAAACAAAACAGCACTGTATCGCATTTCAGGCTACAATACCAGGCCGAACCCTTTTTTTGAAATGAATCCCACGTGGGCAATCTTCAACAGAAAAGTGTTCCAGCAGTATTCAGTCCCAACCGCGTGCGTTGTTGACACGTGCAAAATGTTTCGATGTCTAAGAGAAATGTTATGCACAGTAGGTACCTTTATTAAAATTCACCATGACTACGAATTTTCTAATATAAAAAAAACGATTCATACATATTTATAACTAGCGACCCGGCCAGGCTTCGCACGGATAGTAGCTTGCGTCGAGTATGAACTCATGAATAAGATTTATATGTTACATTGAAACCACACTATCGTAGCATCGCATTGCTGCAAGACCGCTTGAATTTATTTGTTCGCGCGTACTTTTTAATTTACGATAACTCCTAATTTAAATTGTATGATGTGTATGGTATTTTTAAGGTAATAGCTTTTCCGAATACCGCATTACCTATGTGTGGTAACGAAAATTCCCAGGCGGCTTGATTTCCAATTTACAAAAAAACATAACGAACTATATACCTATTACCTTTCTCAGGAATCAATCTGTTGATAGATGAAAACCGCATGAAAAACCTTTCACTAGTTTTTGAGATCTCGCAAACATTCAATATACAAACAAACAGACAGACACATCGGGAATTTTGTTTTATAATATGTAGCAAAATTTTCATTAAAACATCTAATCTAAATACTTTATTATTGCTTCATATAGTCCTTATATGTTACCAATTTCGTTGACTCATTCTTATCGGGCTATCGATTTTTCGTGCTTTTCTGAGCATAATGTAAGAAAAACGGTTCGTCGGTCTGGTAGCATTTTAATACTAACTAGCCGTATTTCTTAAGTTTGCTCATCTAACGCATCTAACACATCCTACACATTTTTTTTACATTCCCGTACATAAATATGTAATTTAAAAAAATTGCACTTTTTTAACAAAATTAAGTCATAGACGTTTCATAATCACAACGTATCTATGGTGTTTCACTACCCCATAAAAATGTCCATCCTATTTGTGTAAGCCGTTTGTCATACGGCGTAGTAAGTGGTAGTAATTTGTTGAGTGAATGAACTCATACCTAGGCCCTGCTACATCACGCAAACATTATAGTAAATCTGTTTTATTGAAGATTTTATGTTATGCATTATTAATAAATTAAATCGTAGAAACTCAATTTTGATTCTTAGTTTTAAACATGGTTCAAAACTGAACCATGTTTAAGACTTTTCGCATTGGCTAGTATTTTAGGGATTTTCAACTTTTAACTCGTTTTTGAGGTATAGTCTCATTTTTTAAGTTAACTATGTAACAATTTAAACTCACTTCACTTTCACTTAGGTTTATGGCCCCAACAAATCGCGAAAACGACATTCAATAAATTTCTGCATATTTTCATAAATACACAAATCCGTGTGAGTTCTGCTTATCTACTTTTATAATCATCAATGATTTGGGTAAAATATAGTGACAAAATACTTATTGAGAAGTATGATACCATAGTTTCCGGTTTAGTTTTTTTCTATATAAGGGTCAACAGGTAGGCTGACGATTGACTAAGGGTAGGTGTTTACCGTCAAGTAATCACAAGCAATTGTGCAATTGCAGGTGCAGTAAGTGCATTATCGAATATATAGTATAAAGGATAAGATATTGAGAGCAGAGGATCTTAAATCTCACTAAAGAATATACATAAAATAATTATGGCATAAGGAACAAAACATGTTAGCCCTGATGACAAAGAGACAGGCCTATATTTTATTTTGCGAGAAATATGGACCGGTATAATGATACCCGAGTAATGCGACACTGCCGCTTTCCAAACTATTCCTCATCCACTAACAGGGAAATACATCAACGAAATTCTTTGTATAAGTATATTCTAAATTTTACTTTTTTTATTGAATTCTGGTAAAACATTTTATTTTTAAATACATAATTATAGTCTAATAGGCAAGTAAATCTATTTTCTATACTTAATATTATAAAGAGAGAAGATTTGTATGTTGTAATGAATAAACTCAAATCTACTGGTCGTTATCAGCGGGTAACATAGGCTATATTTTATAAAGTTACGCGGACGAAGACACATGCAACAGCTAGTACCTACCTTATTTATGCATTTGTTTCAACAGTACATTATGCAATACAATATAAGTTTATTACGAATCAGTATAAAAACGAATCTTAGTTAAAAATTAGTTAAAAACTCTTACGTTCAACATACAGTATCGCAACCACTCAAATTCTCGTATCGCAACGGAATTGCTGACGTGTGTCCATAATGATCGACGGTGCAGCGCACTTGACCTAACTTATCTACTTCTCTTTTATTGTGACATTTATGGTGAAAAAAGATACAATAAAGAGAGAAACAGTCTTTCAATCTTTGGTAATAGAGTATATTGCGAATTACACATTGTGTTGTTTTGTTTTTCTCAAAAAAAACTGATGCTCTTGAAAATTTACATTCGTCTTTGATTCGCAATGGTATTTCTTATTTTTGAATTAGCATTTCATTTTTTTCTTTACAGATAAGATAAGCTAATTATCTAAAATCTGGTTCTATTCTTTTTTTGTTTATTTATTAATTTAAACATTGTTTTGTTCTGTTTATTATTTTCTTGCTCAAGTTACATAACTCCTCACTTCGGTACAATTGTATAAATCAGAGCGCTACAATTGTATAAATTGCAAGATGAAATCGGGTAAGGTGTCGTGGCAGAGGGATTCATAATCTAAAGAAATTCCGAGTTAACTTGGCCGAAGAGTAAAAAATAATATCTATATGTAATTTTTTGTATAAGCGAGCGTACTTAAAAGGGTTGCAGCGTCGAAATCTATGGATACATTTCTATTAATACTGATAGAGTGGGTAGTGCGGTTTTCACGGTTGACACCAATTAGAATCTCTGTCGGAGCTGCATATCTACGAATATTCGTTTTTTTTTTAGATTCCAAATCACGACCGCTTTCTATAACCTTGAATTAAAATATCGCTAGAGATCGTGCCCAGGAATACCATCAATCTTTTTTAGTGGTGTGAAGCTCTCCCAATCCTCTATTGGCAAGGGTGTTGATAGTTCGTATCTCCTCTCTTAATAGGAAGCCATGTGCAATAGTAGTTGATTGCAACTTGGACGAAAACAGAAAAATAGTTAGTTATATTTTCTCAGTAACACCTAATTATTTGTATATAGATTTTGAGAAAAATAGCGCATGTGAAAATGTGTTAGCTTTCTTAAAATGTAATCGTCGATTTAATGGAGGGAACAGTATTCGTAAGTCGGCATCGATCAAGTAGATTGCCGGCACGCTAGGTGGGCACGCGAACCATCCCCTCACGACGTACATCGACGATTTCGCCGCGGCGCGCACCGAAGCGGCCTCCCATTGATCACCAGCCCTGTTACAACACCACACCATTTACCAACGCCGCCTCACACCAAACCGTTCCATTATTTCGCATTCATGCTGCCTGCAAATATACGCTATTATAGACTTAACAAATTTAATACGTACCGCTGTCATATCTAGGCTGAATAAACTGTGTCCTCTCTGATCTCGGTCTTCGCTAAAAGAATTTATTTTTGAAATCTATTCCATATCCTAGTATGAATGAAAACCAAACAGTTTTGCGAGTCTCAATGTCATGTGACATTGAGAATATCCTTCTTCAAAGAAATGTCACTATTTTCTAGCGAATTGCCTTGCTTCATAATTTTTTTCTAGATAAATAACATTAAATTTATGGAAAAGTGACTTTAAACGTTTTTATATCGTAAACAGAACATAGGTGTATAAACACAATGGATTTGTTTTAAAATTAAATGGAATATTTTAAAGAAATATTAATGCACCCTAAGAAGGCAAAGGTAGTTGTAAAATGGATAAGGGATTCTATTGTTAATGACCCAGCCATATTCCGACTCTCTATGGTTAAGTCTCTCTAAAATTAGAAGTTTTTAGTAAATTTTATTGAATTAAAAATTAACTAAAAAAATAATACACATAAATCTGGACAAAAATATTGGAACACATAATATTAACTTATTCATACAATTTACTGAGAAATTGGTTCACATTGTTCTATCTAGCCCCGACTTGGGCAGAACCACTGCCATTATAATAATGAATATAAATTACACCAAAGAACCAAAGTAGCCGAATAATCTCGAAAATGTTATCGGTTTTTACCGCGTTGGGTAAACAAATAACTTCGTTTTTGATTGACGTTCATATTTTTTGAAGAGTTCGTAATAGCAATCACAGTGTCTCGTCACTCGTATTATTATTCGGTCATTATTAGTAATAGTAAGTTCATTATGATCCTTGTACCGATTCATAGCTAACGAATTTTTTGTCTCCATGTATGACTAGCTGGTGTCCGCGACTTCGTCCGCGTTGAAAAGCAATATATCGCCTGACATCGTTATTGCTATTATACTTAGCCAGGAGTTAGTTTCCTTCATTTTAGATAATCCCTCGGGAGCAGTCCTTTTTTTCTGGATGAAAGGTACCCTTTGTCCTTTCTGGTGTACCAGCCAACGTGTATACAAAATTTCATGGTGATCGGTTTAGTAGTTTTTGCGTGAAAGAGTTACAAATATCCATACATACATCCATACATCCATACAAACTTTCAATGCGAAAGTTTGTATGGATGTTGTATAATATTAGTACGGATAAAATTTCTGCAAATAAATCATGACTTTTAAATGTGAAAGTGAGTTTTTTATTAGTATCTCTTTCACGCCTTAACTACTCAACCGATCATTACGAAATTTTGCATACACGTTGATCAGAAATATAGAAAAGGAATAATCCAAAAATAACAATGAAATATTCAACGCGTGACAAAAATATATGAGCAATAAAGACCTAAGATTAAGGCGCGGATTAAGTAGCGAGAGTCGAAAATATTCACACCGACATAGTTCAGGCTCAAAAGGGATTCGAACCTGCAGTGCAGTGCAGCATGTGCCGCTTAAGAGTACCTAGCAATGAATCAATTGCCTCTCCACCTTAACAAATAATTCATGATAACCTTTCACGGTTACAAAGACGTTTGCATCCGCGAGAAAGACAATTGACGGAACATTTTCGTGCATCTCTTCAAATTTTATTTGTGTCTACGCTTCTTTGTAATAGTTTAATCGTCCGAATAAATCAGTTAAACGATTTCATTATTCCGTAGACAAATAGACGCTTAGTTAGGTGGGAGAAGGCTGTGACGCCCTTTTAATTGTATAGGAACCATCTTATTATTAATAATGGTTCTAATAATAAATTATTATTTTATACCATAGTCATTTGATAGTAAGATTTTAGATTTTTCAAATAAGTGCAGTGGTTCCGGATATTACAATTCACATATATAAAAAAAATCTCTCTCTCTCTCAGTCTCACTTTCTTTCGATTCAATATTTGTAGATAAAGTTCATAATATTTTGAAAATCAGAAAAATACAAATCATATATAACCACAAATATATGAAAAATTATGTTTCGATTGTTAAATCAAAACACAATGCGTAATTATAAAGGTGAAAATAATGTCAGTTTACTTTAAATATTTTTCCTGTTAACCCAGCGTCCATTTTAATCTGTGATAAAATCATGGTACAACAATGCGATAGTTATTAATTCGAAGCAGATTCTCGGTACACAAAATTCATTCTGGCTAAAAACGAACCTGTCGAATCCATTATACCCAAATAACCATTTTACCAAATATATTTTAATAAATTTAATAGCGTGCGAGATTCAGAGGGAGCATTTTTCATTACTCTTTTTAGAGTATAAAATTTAAGTATTATTTAAAATCTAGCTTGCACAATGGAATGTGTCCATCGAAATAATATGTCTTTGCTTCGCTGGATGTTTCCAATGTCTGTGGACAAGTCATTTTATACGACTCAAGTATACAATAAATACAGCAAATAAAAATTTCTATTATAGTCTGCTATAACCAAAGATATACCTAATATAACCTTCGATGACTATAGTTATAACTAAATGCCCGCATAAACTATCGTGAAAGGGCCGAATCGGAACGATTTCATCGGAATCGGTTATCAGCTATCGATATAGTATCGGATAGTGTATAAACACTCTTATACACAGGACTCATTCTTATATTAATTATTTATTTAATATTTTTAATTGAGTTAGAATCCCACTGAAATTCATTACTAGATAAATGTGAAAAGCCTGAGAAAATATAATGGTTTCAAAATGCATCAAAGGTTATGTTATATAAGCAAACATTACATAGACTATTTAGTTAACCTTCATTAGGTATATACCAACTTCAAGTTTATTTAGTAGCCACGAGTTCATCATATTGAATGCATGTAGCTTCAGGAAACTAATAACTTACTTTATGAAATGACTGTTGGTTTACATTTATTTGCATCGCAAACGTTTCGCTAACAGTTTATTATTTCCTAGTTTTTAATATAATACCACTTGCTCGTTTTATAATATTTTGAATTATTAATTATTAATTCAAGTATTCTTTAATTTTTTTCTATAATGTTTCATAGACTTTCTTTCCTACATGTAAAAAATTTTAAACCTTTCATTGGCCCGATCGAATCTCGGTCACCCAGTCTAGTAATATCATAATAGGTATCTCATAAATGTATCAACTTCAATAACACAAATATTTATTTTTATGCAATGATAAAAATGAACAAGTGAAAATAGACTCAGTTGTTGCAATATTATATTATTGTTTAAATTTCAGATTTCGTCCAAATTTAGAAAGGATTTTCGATACTTTCAACTCCTTGCGAAGCCGTGAGCGGGTTGCTAGCATTTTTACATAGTATACTCTGTATATACGCTTAATTACACCTTTTAAACTACCCGACGGATTTTAATGCGGTTTTCAAAAATAGGATGGTTTTTATATATAACTAGTGACCCGCTCCCGGCTTCGCCCGCCAACAATTTATATATCCTATCTTTTAAATTGGACCAAATTGAGGATAGTTATGAAGTTTTATCAAAATCGGTTCAGTAGTTTCAGTAGGTTCAGGAATTCATCGGGAACAAACATGTGACACGTGATAAGAAAAAAAACCGCGTGAAGCCGAGGGCAGTCCGCTAGTGTTAAATATATTGTTTATGTAATTAAATGGTTTTTTTTTTCTTTAATAGTGGTCGATGCAACCGAGGAGTCAAGGCAAGCAGTAATCCGTGAGCTGATTATAACGGAAGCCCATTATTTGAGGCATTTGCTGTACATCGTGGAGGTGAGTACAGATTAATTATTTAAAAGCGTAAGTATAATGGATATGTTTATTTTCTTTCTTTAAAGCACATTTTCAATTAAGTGAGAGAAGTGTCTCGCTAATGCATTCACCGACTTTTTTTTCGCATATAAACCTACAGGAAACTAAAAGAAAATTTAAAATCTATACTTACTATAATATTATAAAGAGATAAAGTTTGTACGAAATTATTAATCCGATTATAAAAATAGGATGATACAAATTCGAAGTAGATGACTATTTGAAATATTAATATAATTTTTCTCTTGTACAAAAAGGGATGCGACATTTGTATTTTTCTTTTTAATTTACCACTTTAAAATTATTTAGTAACGTTAATGAATAAGTATAACGTAAAAAAAATCCTAAACCAATCATCGCACATGGCTCAGAGTTTGCTAAGTAACCGATAGATGCCAATAATGATTGAGCACCAAACCATTACAAGTACATAACAAGCTCGCTCAGCCTACCGATAACTTATCTTAATGAAATTAAGAGAACCACTCAATCTAAAATCTGTTATAAAATACTTGTAAAACTCCTGCAAGTTCTCTAACGTTTACAATTAACGCATAATGACGAGAGTTTATCAATTCTATATATCCTTACATATTATAAAACAAAGTCCTCCGTCTGTCTGTCTGTCTGTTCGCGATAAACTCAAAAACTACTGCACCGATTTTCACCAATGGATAGAGTGGTTCTCGAGGAAGGTTTTGGTATATAATTTACAAAGTTACGCGGGCTAAGTCGTGGGCAGCAGCTAGTTTTATATATATCGTATCGATGATATCTTCTTCTATTTATCTATCTTCAGATTAGTTACACATAATAAAATCGTAACGAGTCATTTTTTTTAAATAAAAATAATGCAGATTTTTATATACAAAAAAATGACTTGTGAAAAAAGAGTTTTTACAATTTTCGCCTCTTTGTCTATTTGTCTGTGCACTGATGCATTGATGCAACCGCATTTCGGAGATTGTCTGTGCACCAATCTCTGAAATGCGGTTTTCACTGATATATTGATATATATTTACTTAGATTAAACTATAGGAAATCTCTGTCTATTTCTTCGCTAACTTCTCCTAAACCGTCCAACGGAGTTTGATACGATTTTCATTAATTAAAAGACCGATAAACGAGGAAGGTTTATGTATAAAATTTGCGGAAAAGTTTAATGTAATATTATTGTTTAATTATGTATAATTATTGTTTGCAAGTCTTTTAATAACTTAATAATACCTTAATACTGTCAGTTAATGGATTTCACCTTTGTCTCAGCTGGTACAAAACAAAAGTGATTATCTCTAACTGTCTGCTACCAGTTAGGAAATTTGTAAATTTGCCAAATTGATGGTTCTGTGTAGAGATTTTTTAACAATCACAATTTGTTCCAATATTACAATGTATTCTAGTTACCTAATAAAAGGTGAACCTTCAGCCTGAAAATATTTGGAATAAGTACAGATGAATATTTCATACACTAATATGAAAAATACATTTCGCGTCGATGCAAATTCATTTGCTTTCAATTTCAATTAAAACGTACTGATAGAGATTAACCTTGATCTGGATTTACTTTGTTTGCCACCGGTCTATTGTGTGTATTCCATTACCTACAACACTTTTATTAATTAATTAATGGGTACTTTATTTAGGCACATATTCTGGCATTACGTAATTTGAATATCATTTTATGTCTCAACTAAATATTTGTGTCATTCACATAAAAAAATTCGTACCTCTTTATTTAAATTAATTCATTATTTGAATAGTTAAAAACCTCTAATCTTTAAATTTATATCAGAGTGCGCAATCAGTCTTTTCTTTGTTCATGTCATATTAATATGTCTCAAACACTTAATTAATGCATAACGATGCATACGTATCCTATTACCACGATGGAGGTGTGAGCGACATTGCTAAATTTATATAATATAATATATATATAATTTATATTATATAATATGACCAATTTAACTTTATTGAGGGGTATTTGAGGTTTATCTCCTACTAAATTCATCCTCATAAAACTTCAATTATGTATTTTTATTTCGTACTAGCTGGTAACCGCTACTTCGTACGCGCTAGTTCGTTTTTTAAAAATCTAACAATTTTTTAAAAATGTCAAAGGAACCTAACATTTTTCCAGGTTATAAATATCCTATAGTTTAATCCAAGTAGTCATCAATACATAAGTGAAAACAGCATTAAAATAGTTTACCTTACAAGATTCTGTTTCTAGATTGTGGATATCTAGAAACTCTTTAGATATTTGCTCCAAAGTTTCTTACCGTTCCGAAACTAAACCAAGTGATGCGATATGGCTGAAACTTTGACAGATACCTAAGTAATAATGAGCAATGACGCACTAAAAACCGTCATTAACTATGCTACGAGCGAAAACTCGTAAATTTTCTAAGGACTTTTTGACCCCTCATGGTATATAAACTCATGGTACCTGCCAGTGCCGTCTTTGAAAAATTTTTCACATGACAGCTATTCGAAGTGGACATATCGATAAATGCCTTATTAGTCACCCAAATTTATTTGTAAGTAGTATAAAAAATACCCTCCCATTACGTGGTATTATTTCCTCTTATTGTACGTGTAAGCGATTTCGTGAGGGTAATTTTTCACTTCAGTCAAAATCCTTTCAGCACTCGGGTAGGATAGACTAATCCCCCAAATAATGAGGGCAGTAACTAATCTACTTTATTAGTCAGCCATTTCACAGAGATCGATTGCAGTTCGTTAATTTATTGCAGTAAGCCATCGTCAAAAGGAAATAACCTTTTGACGACCGTGAAAGACTATCTTTTACCTAAGTATTACCTGTTTTTCCCGTGACTTCATCCGCCTAATTAAGCTGGGCCAGTTCAAGATATTGAAACACAAGATACTTAAGTGGTGTCGCAGAAGCGCCAATTAGTCTGATTGCTCTCTTATATTTTCTTTATGCGAAATTGAAAACGTGTGGCGACCTCCTTCACATGAGACCTATTTGGAATTTCCGTCTGTTTCCGTGTCATTCTTTATTTAAAAGAAGAAGGCACGGAAATAGACGGAAATTCCAAATAGGTCTCATGTGAAGGAGGTCGCCACAAACGCAATATTATTATGCAAAAAGTGTAAATTTAAAATTACTTACATAGAGAGAAATCACGGAAATACATACATTGTTTGACTGGATATAAAATTAAGTATGTTATTATTATTATTCCCTACTGGAACTTCTGCAAATTATACCTTTTTGTGAAAACCGCATGAATGTGTGTGGAATGCATAGGTTTAAAAAATGAATACTTTTCATTTTATTTTATAATTCGTTTTGACATGAATATGTCTTTTCTCTGGGGTCTATTCGAAAGAATGTGTGTCACGAAAATCGTTACCATGACGTAAATGAATTAATTATAATTTGTTCGTTTGTTTATATATATATTTTATCCCTGTTGACCATAGAAGGATTAAGGATAAGGGGAAAGAATAAGGATAAGGATAGGGATAGGGATGGGGATGGGGATAGGGATAGGGATAGGGATGGGGATAGGGATAGGGATGGGGATGGGGATAGGGATAGGGATAGGGATAGTTTGTTCGTTTGTTTATATATATATTATCCCTGTTGACCATAGAAGGATTAAGGATAAGGGGAAAGAATAAGGATAAGGATAAGGATAGGGATGGGGATAGGGATAGGGATGGCGATAGGGATGGGGATAGGGATGGGGATAGGGATAGGGATAGGGATAGGGATGGGGATAGGGATAGGGATAGGGATAGGGATAGGGATAGGGATAGGGATAGGGATAGGGATAGGGATAGGGATAGGGATAGGGATAGGGATAGGGATAGGGATAGGGACCATTTAAATCTTTCTTTTCATTTATGATATGAGACATATTCATGTCTACTGTGCCATCGAGAAGCCATGGCACTTTTTTTATATTTTTCTTCTTACATACAATAATAAAATCACTTGCAAAAATATTTGCTCTACAAAGTGGCCGAAGTAACTTTGTTTGTTCCGTTGATCGTACCTATACTTACTTACTTCGATCTTTCTCACCCTTTTAGTGGTAATTGTTCCATTTAGCCGGTTTCCGTGACAACTTCCAAATCTCATATAATTTTGCCGTGTCAACTCGCGTGACACAGACTTTTATTGTAGAAATGAATTTTGATATAGGATAAGATATGGTTAAATAAAGAATTGTATTAAAAAAATGTTTTTCCTTGCGTTTACAAGGAATAATAATAAAATATCGAAACCGAGTGCACAATACAATAAAACATAAAATTATTTCTAAAAGTAACTAATCAACACTTTACTTGTAGTTGGTGAAAGAGGCCCCAAGTCTAAGTTAGTTTAAGTCTAATGAGAATCTTGTAACATCTTTTTACAAGTTTCCCAATCGAGAATTTATTATAAGCATCCCTTATCTAATATCTGCAACAATTTGCAACAAGGGACAAGCTGAATCTCACCCTCCAAAGTATCTTGTGAAACATTTTTTTGTACTAGAGATTATGCGATTGAATTTTTCGCTTGCGTGTTTTTTTTGATGGAAATAATATATCACTTTGTCATTTCATTGGTTTTTTTATCTCAGATAAAATGGGATTCAATTTATAAATTCGTTGGATTGTTATACATCTTGATCTTGTTTTGTTTATACATCTTGCGGTCCTTTAATGTTGATATTCATTCTCTCTATATTTTGCATGTTGTGTATTTTTTTATGTACTGATTCGTAACAAACTGACTGAGTGCTAGTCCAAATAGTTTAAAGTTTTACCGAAGGAAGGAAAATCAGACACGATTTAATCATGCAATATTAATTAATTTGACTGCACTGGAATTTTATGCATATGATGTAAAATTGTTTTAATTTTTCTGTTCATCCAAATGTAACATTAATTTATTACGTAATATCAAACCGATTACAGAAATAATCAACAGAAACTTATCTACATTCTACACTTTATTTAAAGTTAGAGGTGCTAGGCTAGGCTCTTGCAGGCGATTTTGAATTTCGTCGCTATTATAGTTTTTCCCTCTCCTCCCTTGTCACAGACTATCCCTTGTAGATATCAAATTCTTATTAAAATCAATCTTTGGTGTTTCCGCACTCTCCTCTTTTGTAGGCACTTATTTCTGCTATTGATTTTTCTTATTATAGATTATCTATGATTACACATTTCATTCATCACTAGTAGGAAAGCAAAATATTGACAAATCATCCGCGTGCAGAAAGAAAGATAGGCAAGATGGATTGAAATGGAATGTCTATTGTAGCCCCGCGCGACTTTTACAAATTATTATTTACTAGCTGGTGCTCGCGACTTCGTTCGCGTGGAATAGTTATTTTGGGAATCATTTGGGTATCTCGAACGGCTTTCGCAGCGCACGCAACGGAAGCCCTCAAAGATGAATAATTTTCCCCGTTTTTTCCACATTTTTGACTGTTACTTCGCTCCTATTAGTCGCAACGTAATATAATATAGCCTAAAGCCTTCCTCGATAAATGATCTATCCAACACAAAAATATTTTTTCAATTCGAACCAGTAACCTCAGGATTAGCGCATTCAAACAAACAAACAAACAAACAAACAAAAAAACAAACAAACTCTTCAGCTTTATAATATTAGTAAGTATAGATTACAATTTGCACTACGTATTCACTGAATACTGCAAATTAATATATTTACATATGATTCGTCTTTGTAAATTTCATTAATAGCTACGCATATTAGTGTGGCATACTCATTTTATAAGCCGGACTTTGAAAACTATATGGAAATTTGTTGGTAATTTGTAGGTACAGAAAAAAATTTTTTTTGAAACTGGTTTGCTAGGTGCTTGCTTTGTCAAGATATTGCATATGGGTATACTAGCGTAATATTATTGCAGCATATCCGTCGTTTCTCGTAAATTAATGGAGCAAGAATTATTTTTTTTTTGCGGTACAAATTAGCAACAAATATCCATATAGTTTTCAAGTCCGGCTTATGAAATGGGTACCTATACATGCCACCGTAATATAGGTACGTTTAATAGCTTTAATTTTATAAAGGTAGGTATATTGTAATAGGTAATAGTAATAGGTTATTTATAACAGTGTTTTGCTGTATCAGCCAAATTTCAATGTACGATCAATTACAATTATTTATCAATGTATCAATTCAATTAAATTCAATTCAAATTTCAATTTCAATACGATCGGACAATTTATTAAGAAATTCTTTTGAAGGGTCCATTCTCGCACTTGCATTCTCGCTGTATTTGTTGTAACCGTGAGAAATGCTTTCTTTTCTCTGATAAATAGATATCATTTTTTTAAATTAAATTTATTACTTTGGTTCTATTTAAATGAAGAGCCATTATATTTAGCTGCCATGGAAAATACCTACTTATATAGGTACATAATTAGATGCTTTTTTTACTGAAAAATAGGTGCCTAGGTAGTAGAAGTTAGTTCGCCTCTACCATGCTCTATAAAATGAAACATTCTTTTAAATAATATAACACAAATTTTGTATAATATTTTTGTATCAGTGTACTTTACTAGCGACCCTACTTCGGCTTCGCACGTGTATATATACAATTTTCACTCTAAAAATTACATAGATAAGACTTGCTCGTAATAGGAGTAATGATGCTAACAATAATAGGACCCTACGATGCTAGCTTGTCAGGTATTCAAACTAACAATCAGGTCTATCAAGTATAAGCAGTCGAACGTTGGTCCCACTAGAGTAACAGTTGCTAATGCTTCCATAATAACTTTAACTTACTTTTGTCGTATTTGTTGCAGGTGTGTATCGGAGCAGCTCATGCACTTCAAGAGCGGAATTTTCTGTTATATCTGCAGACGGACAATCTGTTCTCAAACCTGCCTGATGTAATGAATGCAGGTTTCAGTTTTTTTGAAGCGGCCTTCTGTCCGATGATTGTAGACGCCGTTGAAAGACGTGCACCGTAAGTTTCCAATGTTATAAAATATTAATAGTATTATTAAAATATTATTGTTATTCGTTGGACCTTCATAATTTTGACACTCTGTCTGGCTATTCCCTACAAAAGTTATGATCTCTTAACAAAAGATCACGGTGAATAATAACAGTATTTGTGCTGTTGTTTCGATGAGCCTATTACCAATCTATTCCTAATCGTATATGTGATTCTTAATATGATTCGCTTCTCCTTATCCTATTAATATTATAAATGCGAAAGTTTGTTTGGATGTATGGATGTATGTATGGGTGTTTGTAACTCTTTCACGCAAGAACTACTGAACCGATCACAATGAAATTTTGCATACACGTTGTCTGGGACACCAGAAAGGATATAGTACCTTTCATCCAGAACGCGGACGAAGTCGCGGGCACCAGCTAGTCCCTATATAAACCATTTATATTTAATCCTAACTAAGATCGGTAGCGCAGTTGGAGCGCCAGTAGTGTTGCTTGTAAATATTAAACAGGCGACTGTAGCCACTTAGCAACAGCTTTTTTGACGATCTCAACATTAAAATTATATTTCAATGGAAAATATTATATCCATATCGCGATACCTATTTTTTTCTATGAAAATGACCAGCAGTCAGGCTTAAAGTATAAATGACCGTTGGTATTCACCTACGGTCATTATACTAGCGTCAAATTTGTATAAACAAAACTAACACCGTGGTGATCAAGTGTGATGCCGATAAAGTGCAAATGTATTTCTCATTATTTTTGACCCATTTTCTAGATGAATTCTAATATCTTCTGTGTCGATAAATAATTTCTGGAATTGGAGTCTTTATTGCCGAGTCTTTATTTATATCAAGTCGCACACTCTTGTCAGAGTGGTCTTGATGTACTACACTACACGCAGGATTCGCCCTCCTTGGTGCGTACTACCGCCCTTGCGATGCTTCTCCACATTCTCCTATTTGTGGCGTCACGAGTATTTGTACCACAGTGGATTTGGTTGCTCATTTTATCACGTCTTCTTTATTAGACCTTTATTATTTCGAATTCAGTCAGAATGAAAACGGGTCCTACATAGGTTAAAGCCTTGTTTACCATGAGTTTGTTAAACTTACGTTATTTTTTTAAAATATTATACTATTATGAACACATTAATGTTACAAGCAAAATTTTACAGGTTCAATGTCGAAAAGATGTATAGAGGATTTTCCCAACTGCCTGACCTTTTCAGGCCTTATGACAAGTTTCTGAGTGTTCAGGCGAAGCGTTTGGATTATCTCCGTAGTCTCAACACGTTACCGGATTTTCAAGCGTACGCTGCCTGGTGTCAAGAGTTCGAATCCAGCAATAGGTAAGCATATTTTTAAAAGAAGGTATAGAGATTCCATACAACAAACATGATATAATAATAATAATTCCGTCTTACTAAGAATAATAAGTAATAAAATTAAAAATTAAATTAAAATTAAAATGCAGTCTTATAGTGTAAGCCACGATTCGCCGAATCAAAATTGTAGGAGTATTTTTTTTATTGGAATATAGATAAATGTATCATTTATTTAGGACTTTATTCTATTGTATATTATAAAGAGAGGAGATTTGTATTTTTGTAATGAAGAAACTCAAAAACTACTGGAGCGATTTTATAAAATTCTATCACCTATAGAAAGCTACATTAACAGCGAGTAGCATATAGGTTATATTTTATAATGTTACGCGGGCGAAGTCGCCTGCAACAGCTAGTTACATATGTATGGCTTTTAGTTTCTGCAGATAATCATAATGAAATCATGATACTAACTCATAATATTTTGTAATCCAAAATTAATTAAATATTGTTTTTAACTGACAACTGCGAAAATTACTTATTAAGAAGAATATAGAGATTCGGTTGTAGTTAACTATAATGTAGAGTAGAGAACATTAAAGTTGAAAACATAGCAATATCGTGCAACTGCATAAATATTGCAGTCTTGTCTGTCATTCCTACAGGAAATATCATTGTAATTGCAGTAGAAGCCTGTCCATAAGGCAAGGTCGTGGTGACATAACTCATCGGTGACTGACACGCCTCGACTAACACGTGTATCTCAGTCTGTCATACCAATATGTGTCGGTCACAGCAAACGTGTTGAATATCACTTCTGATTTATGTTGTGCATTGTGCCCGTGTCATTGAGGGCCTCTTTCACCAACTACAAGTTATTGATTAGTTAGTTTTAGAAATAATTTTATGTTTTATTTAATTATGCACTCGGTTTATGGCTTCCTTCGATAGCTACATTATCAGTATTTAGAGTAACATCCATACTTAATATTATAAATGCGAAAGTTTGTATGGATGTATGTATGTATGGATGCTTTTTCACGCAAAACCTACTTAACCGATCACCATAAAATTTTGCATACACGTTGTCTGGGACACCAGAGAGGACATAGGGTACCTTTCATGCCGAAAAAAAGTACTGCTCCCGAGGGATTATCTAAAATTAAGGAAACTAATTCCTGGCTAAGTATAATAGCAATAACGATGTCAGGCGATATATTGCTTTTTCAAAGCGGATGAAGTCGCGGGCACCAGCTAGTAATGCTATATTTTATAAAGTTACGCAAACGTAGTCGCCTGCAAAAGCTAGTTTGAAATAAAAATTACTTATTTTAACGGTATTAAGAAACAACACAAGCAAAACTGCTTCTGTATGAAGAATCTTTACAACATACTCCACATTCTTCGAGGGTCTGTGACGTAGTGGTCAAAATTGACGAACTTTTTCCTTTTCATTTGCTTTTCAACAGATTCAAACGTGAGTTTAAGGAATTCATTGATGCTGTATTCCGTTAGGTATAGAATTTAAAGTGGAAAAGTAAACTAAAGTATATTCTTCATATTTATTACGTACTCGAAATATTATCTAACAGATAATATAATATCACATAAATCAGAACTTATGAGTTGTGGCCTACGAATGTTGTGGCATGCTTAGCTAAGCAAACCAACTTACAGAAGACCAATCAATCACATGATCCTGTAAAAGAGATCGAAGCCCAATATCCCTGTGAAAAGCATCACATCCTGTGTTTAACTTGAAATGTATGTGCAGATTATCCTTTGCTGACATATTGATTAAGCCGATGCAGCGTGTAACAAAGTACAGTATACTGATACGTCGCATTAAGGATAATTCCTATTGCGAACCGGATCGGACACTTCTAGCTGCAATGGTAAGTTATTATTATTATTTTACTTTTCAGTCCTAAAATTATAGCCTATTTTTTTTTATTTAGATAAATAAAAATGAATCGCACGTTGATAAGCGCTAACTCTATAACGGCTGTACCAACAACGCTAATTCAATAATAATGTTCAATAAGTATTCTTTCTATTTTGAGTGTAACATTTTTATATTTGACAAAGACTTACTCATAAAAACACAAGATAGTTAATCAGCTTAATTAGACTGCTGTTTTATCTCGAATTTTCACATGTTTTATAAAATGAGTTTTACTGCATTTTTTTTCTTTTAGGAGAACATTGCAAAAAACTACGTAACTGACATAAATCGTTCTATTCGTCAAACCGAAGAGTTGGAGAAACTGGCCGAATTAGCTTGTACCATTGACGGGTACGATTTGGTAAGTTTTTCCATTGCCCCACGACAATAGACAATCAGTTTCTTCGCCGCTTTACGGCGAAGAAAAGAAACCAAAGAATATTAAAAAAATAAAGATAAGACCGTATCAGTAGTCAAGCTAACGTACAAAACCATTACAGCAGGTTTTTCAACTACCCAGATGAAATTGTAACTAAAGTATAGTACCCAATTAATTGATGGATATTAGTCTTCACGTATAGTTCATAAAATAATAAATAAACAAGTGTATACAACTTTATTAAACATAGATATAAATTATATAGGTAAGTTTAATAAACATTTAATTCGTAACTACAAACACTAAATTAAATTTAAAATTTGCCAACTGTCGAGAAAATACTTCTGGGTATTAAACAAAACTTTCAACTTCTTTATACTAATGAAAGAGGGAAGATATGTATTTTTGTAATGAATAAATAAATAAAAACTACTGGACCTATTTTAAAAATACTTTTAATTATAAGAAAACTAAATTAAGTACATAGGCTACATTTTATAAAGTTACGCAGACGAAGTCGCATGCAACAGCTACTAAAATGAAGTCCACCCGAACGAAGTCGCGGACGTCGGCTAGTTCTATATATTGGTAGGTACATATCGTATACAGCTCTAGGCCACCTCTGCTAGCTTAAATTTGGAATTCGTTCAGAGAATCCAATTGAAACTACTCACAGTTATGGTTGACGCTTCCTGATGTATAACTTAAAATTACCCCAGTAATAGAGGAAATCAGGGATACTGAGGATATAGACCAAGGGACCACATAGCCAACCAAATAAATCAGCTTTTTGTGTAGACCTGATTTAGCAGGAATGTACCTTTTCAAGGCTTAGCATTTTCTACAATCTACCTATTCCTGAATGTACCTATAGGTATTTGCAGTGCTGTATTAATATGTTTGGTTTGTAATTAGGATCTTTTGGTTTAAGGTGTTAAGTGATCACCTACATTGATTTATAATGTTAAAAATTTAAAATAAAGTGTATTTTATCTAATTTTTTTTTTCAAATTTTATAATATAAAGATATTTTTTTAATTAAATGTTCATTTCAAAATATTAAAAAATTTAGCTGTTTATTTAATTTTTCTGGTTTCTGGAAAAAATAATTTGCTAAATGTAGGAAAAATGATGCTAAAATTTGAAAAAAAAAGAGTAAGGTCTTACTTTCATTTAAATATCAAAAACTAAATTCTAGAAACACAATGATTGATACATTATAGCTGAATATTAAGGTCAATAAGCATATCAATAAGATTTTCTACCTATGAGAATATAAATGATAGTAGGTGTTTCAGAAAAACAAGCACTAATTTCAAATACATCGAAAACAAGGTTGTGCTTATTTTTAATTAAATTTAAATTAAATTTTAACCCTCTTTATTTAAAAGGGTTCCTCGTTTTATACACACATTCATGTTTTTATTCATTATAAAATAGCATAACAACGATGTTTGGCGTTTTGAGATGCTATTTAAATAATCTTCAATACAGTTTAATTAATTACTTAAATTAATTTTGTATGACCCACTAAATTCTATACTAGATGATGTTACGTAGATGTTACGTACACAATTCAAAATTAAATGTATGTACCATATTATTATTATTTATTTATTTTTCAAAAGGTACACCAACAGCACAAACAAAAATCTTGTAAGACAATTTTAAGGTATACACAGATAAATTACAACATAAAAATTGAGACGAATGATAACATATGTATAGCAACTAAACAATTATTATTATAATTTAAACAAACTTAAATTAAAATAAAATAAAATAATAAGAAAAGGAAAACAAAATGGAAAGAAAAAAAACCCACTTAGTTAAACAGTACAGCCATCAATTTATATGCAATTATTAAGTAATGACACCATTACTTCCTTATGACCACCACGTAATCCTGAAAGCGTATTTCTCTTTTTTTTTTTGATTAAAAAAATATTTTGAACCCAGAAGAATAACATATGCGATCATAAGCTGATTAGCCCAACTTTGAAAAAAAAATTTTAAAGTTGGCTCTGGTCTGAATCTGAAAAGTCCCTTAATTTATGCAGTCCCTCTGACGGCAGTAATCACTCCTTACAGAAGAAACCGTGAAATAACAGCACGTGTGCTGTTGCCTTTCGGTAAGCGAGCCAGATCCCATTTTCCCTATCCCTTTGCAATCCCAAATCCTTAATCCTACTTAGTGGGCAACGCATAATGCACTACCTGTAGCGTTGCTTGTGTTATAAGCGAACGGTAGTCACCTACCATCAAGTGGAGCGTCAGCCTGTCTACCGACCAATAAAAGGAAAACTGTAAATATTGAAACTATAAACAAAGACCATTTACTGATTAGTTAACTTATGGCAAATTTGACAAACAACACAGTCTGCATTTGTATCTAAAGTTCATATTTAGACCAAATCTTAACTGCATTGCATATTTGCATATCCTACATTTAAAGGCAATTGCATATTAATTTAAATATGCGTCAGTCCAAAACTAACAGCGTCAAAAGTGAAACTTTTTATGTAATTCAAAAACTGTCAATAAGTGTACAAAAAAATACATTGCAGCAAAGAAAAATTGACTGGAAATTATAATAAAAATGATTTATAATAAAAATCAAGAAAAATCTACAGACTATCCCGAATTAATTACTACGGAAGTTTCACTTGTACGTATATGTATATAGTTTTATGTATATGTAAATAATAGTACGTACGAGTGAAACTTCCGTAGTAATTAATTCGGGATAGTCTGTAGATTTTTCTTGATTTTTATTATAAATCATTTTTATTATAATTTCCAGTCAATTTTTCTTTGCTGCAATGTATTTTTTTGTACACTTATTGACAGTTTTTGAATTACATAAAAAGTTTCACTTTTGACGCTGTTAGTTTTGGACTGACGCATACATTTTTTGTATCTTCATTGACAATAACTGAGAATAAAAACAATATTAAAAAATTTTTAATATGAAATAATTTAATAAACATATACATATATATATATATATATATATATATATATATATATATATATATTACATATACATAAACATTCTACATTAAGAAAAGAACTATATAAGAATAAATTTCACTATTATTAATCGTATCAAATAATGAAATTTTTGAGTTGAAAAAATAAAATAAGACAAACATCTGAACAAGCAATTTCCATCGCCAACGACTGAAATTGAAGTTTTTTGTCCATTCATTTTCATTTATCAAAAAATAATTTTAAATTACAATTATAATATTGAATATAGCCCATGATATGTCATATCCTAACATTTGAAGCTAAAATAAATGTCAATTTAATTAATAATTACAACAGTTACACTTACAAATTCGATCTACTTAAGACCTAAGTACTTACGTATGTCAGCTTAGCGACAGCGTTAGCTTTCTTATGTTATGTTATCTTGTCGTAGTTCCACTTTAATTTCTTCCATACATTGTGCTATGTACTTGGCCTAAAATCGAATATTATATAAAAAAATATAACATTCAAAACTTATTTACATGTTTATTAAGTAAATAGTAACAATTTCTGATGTGTACCTACCTCGTTATCTTTATTATTCCTTATACCACGCACTAAATCGGTGAGATTTTTATCGAACATTCTTTCGAAGTTCCCCTTTACTTTCTTTAGTGCCATTTTATTGAATTATTTTCCATAAACATATAATTAAAAAATAAGGACGTTGAACACTTGAAGCATGACTGTATTATCTTAAAGAAGATAAGTTTTACACAACACTAAATTAAAAATAAAATTCAGGATTCGCCAGGCAGTCATAAAACCAAACTTTGTCATTTGTGATTTGTTAGTTAAACGTCAGACAGATGGATGACAGTAATGTCATCCATCTGTATATAGCGTAGGTATATAGTATGATAAGATCATACTCTATAATCCGTAGCATATAGAGAATGAACTATGTCTGTGTAGTACTCATTTTTTCCATAATATTAATTAGTTGTTCTGTATTTATCCAATTTATCCGACACAGACTGTCAATGTCAACAGTGTCACTGTCAGTCAACATCAACAATTTTCTTTCCGCCTCTCTCACTCTGCTAGAGTGAGAGAGGCGGTAATAAGAAAGAGACAAGGAGTTTAACATCTGTGAGTTTAACAGTTTAACACTTAACAGTTTGTTAGCTCGACGAGTTCACTCTCATGACAAAAAGTTTCACTTCAATAGTGTCCCATAAAAAGTTTCACTTCAATATTTACATTTTTAGGAATTCAAAGATGATGATTTGGATAGAATTTTTAATAATTTTTACTCGATAAATCTACATGCTCCGATGCCCAACTGTGTGATCACCCAGAGTAGGACTATAATATACCAAGCAGATGTCCGCTTCAAAGACAACCTGAAGGAGGTAAGAACGTACACAATTTTAATTAAGTATTTTAAGTATGAATTTATTTAATTTAGAAATAATTTAGAAGCGACGCCGGATGCATCCGTTTAATAAAAGTGGATACATTTTCACAGACTAAATAAAAAAAAGACTTATAAATATTATAAATCCACTTTTAAAAGCTCGTGTCGTTTATATCAGAGATTGCGAATTTTGCGAATTGCATAATAATTACAAAAGTTTTGCAGCTTTCTTTGCCTAACAATGTTCTTTTTACAGATGGAGGCCAGAATAATCATTCTTACTGATTTACTTTTAGTATGTAAAAAACTAAATCAAAAGAGTGGACATGAACGATACACTCTAAAGCTGGTCAGGTAAGGATTAGTGGTATTTTTAAATTCAAATAGCCAGTTGGTCTTTCGATAATGTTATCATAGAATCCGTTCCTATTTCTGTCAGTCAACTTATGTATCCTCAATTTGGTTTCACACATTTGGTTTGTTTGACTGCTTATTTATCATCGTTATAGCTGTGCGAGCATTGCTGATTATGTAAGTTTCGTATTATATATTGACGAATAAGATATCTCCTTACTGTTGCAATGTTTTATAGTGTTCGAAGCTTACAAATTACGTGTGAAAGTGGGTATATGTGGAAAAAAGTATTTCTACTGGTAGTAGGGATGAGTGGAAAAAATCTACTTATTCCTACCAGTGGATATAGTAGTGATAGGTGGTGGAACGGGCGAAATAATCAAAATCTACGAGTATACTAATATTATAAATATTTATTATAATAAAGTTAAATGCTGGCGTAAATAAAGTATATATGGAAATGCCTTAGGCTATATATCGAATGACTATTACGCTTCGTACGGTCATTTTGCTGTGGTGCTAAACTACCTATTTGTTGTCCTAGTCTCAGTAATTCGTAATTGTTCATGAAACTCGTGTGTGCTCTTGCAGGCCAAAGTATAGAATTGACAGATTGCTAGTTACGCCGAAATATGCGCGTAATATGACGGACTATACAGCACTGATCGTAGTGGCCCTGGATCACGTTGGGTCCTCATATCATTGCTTTCTTTTGCAAGAAACGTCAAAGGACTCCAGTGAAGGCCGTGCCCTTAAGGTAATTGTGAATTCTTAGTTGTCCCTTAAGATGTGTCTCATTTGATCTTTTTTAGCGCACAGGTCTTCTCTGGTGTGAGATAGTATATGTTATTTTGAAATAAATAAAGTCGTTTTGTTTGTTTAAGTTGTTTATATTAAAAACGTAATATATAACAATTTGTATTATTGTTATTGCATGTGGTTATCGGACCAACAACGTGAAGCCATGTTGTTCAGAATTTGATTCCCAGCTTAAAAAAAAAGGGTCTACTTTGGAAATGAACTTTGCATAGTTACTCTGGTCTAGGTCTGGAAATTAGTGGCGGGTCACACTGATTTTTTTAAATTTTACAATAATAACTTTGGATTTAGCATATTTCTGTCCCCCACACTAAGCTCTGCCTATCCTATGAGGGAATTTCGCGGTATAGCGGCAGTAAACACCCCCTCACAAAAGTCTACCGTGAAATAAAAGCATCTGTGCTGTAGGACATCAGCCTGTCTGCCGACCTCAACATGAATAAATATTAAATGATAAACAGAGTGAGACATATTTTTATACAGGGCGTCCCACGACCATGCCACATGGAGGGAAAGTACCTTGAAAATTGTAGATGGAACATTTTACTGAGAGAAGATATTATTTTAATTTAAAAAACAATTTAAACTGCATTCATAGATTTTTAAATAATTACATGGTTGAACCGGGAATCAAACCAGTTAAAATTCATAGTCTTCCTTTTATTTCTGACACTATGTTATTTAGCAAAAAATAATCCTTATGATGAAGCCTTTCAATCGGTATGATAAAGCTACAGGATAATTTTTTTCTCGTGTAGCGGGTTCGATTCCCGGTTCAACCATGTAATTATTTAAAAATCTATGAATGCAGTATAAATTGTTTTTTAAATTAAAATAATGTCTTCTTTCAGTAAAATGTTCCATCTACAATATTCAAGGTACTTTCCCTCCATGTGGCATGGTCGTGGGACGCCCTGTATAGTTTCGTTTATTGATATTATAAATTAATTATTAAAAAAATGGCATCAAAAAAAATTATTAAAATAATTATCTATGTGCCATTCAAAGTTATTAAGTTGTTTTTAATTTATTTCCAAACATTAGCTGTGGGAGCTCAAGATAAAAGAGGCAAAACTAACATATGAATTAAGCACAGTTTTTGCCGGAAACCCCTCATGCGAAATCACCGAAATAAACTACAATACTTCTTCGGATGGTGCAGGAAATGAGCAAAAAATTGTGAGTTTTTATTGCAATTTATTTATTGTATTACAATATGATTTGCATAGGCAGTAAGTACTCAATTTTTTCCATTTTCACAAATACACTCACATCGACTCACTCACTATAACGTCAAATAAGAAATGCGCGTCCGAAATGGCTGACACTTTGGTGAGTAACTTACTGTCAAAAGATGCACAACTACATTCACTAGCCTTTATTGACGAGAGCTGCCATCTTCGTGTGAGATAGGAAACTTTTCAAACAACCCGGGTAAATTCGAATTATTGATATGCTCAAATGCTCAAATATAATATTACTCGTAACAACACGTATCAGCGTAAAACACACGGCCGTGTCCGCGACAATTATATTTGTTATAATTTTGTATTGATAAAGATCTCACGAGGGGTGTGGGGACGGGTCTAAATTAAAAAAAAAATCTTAAGTAAATAATGCTCCTATAAGACACAAATAAATTGTTATCAGTCATCTGAGGAAATTCAGATGGAACGCGATGCGCGTGAGTGTGTGGCGGCGATGCTGCATAACCGCAGTTTTGGCGCTTCAACCGACTACGACTACTCACAGTCGTTCAACACTGACTCTGTTGATGGTAAGTTATATGTGTAACAGTATGTCTAAGATCCGGCATTAGAAATATATACCCTCATCTGTTATTTAATGATGACAAAGATTAATTGGTGGATGTGTCCTTCAGTTCCATCAAAGGCATTCTGAGAGATGGTAGACATTTCCGGGTAGGTTCATTCTCAATCTAATCCATTATTCTCATTCAAACTCTCAGAAAATATGTCTGCCGACTATCGGAACAATTATTACAAAATTAAGTAAAACCGGTCATGTTCAAACAAGCAAGCTATATTAAGTCCACTTGCACAAACGAAAACTTACGATGAGCAACACTAAATTCGTTAAAAAAATTCTCGCGGTTTTCTTATTTTGTGTGTAAATGATAGTTTAAAAAAACTGCTTCAACTTTCTAATATTATAATAAAATATAGACCATTTAAATTTTAGGAAATAATTACGGGCTTATGTAGCATAATAATAGATTAAGTAAGTAGAACTTAAAATTAATTAAATTTGGACAACATTACCATAATAAGTATTTAGTTTTTTTTGTGTGTGTGTGGCAAATGTGAACTGACTTATGTTCATACGAACTATTAGGTACAAGCAGCGCTGCTAACCCCCGGATGAAGAAACGAATGTCCACAGGAGAGAGTTCCAGAAACTCACGGCTCTCTAGCTTCCAACAGTCTGCCAGGTAATTTAAGGATAGTCGAATGTTTCTAACAACTTCATGAGAGTAATAATTAAACATTGGAATATTGATGTGTAATTTGAAGTGACAATATGTATTATATGACATATAATATATAAATTACCGAAGTCCAACAGTGGACGTCCTGCGGCTGAGATGATGAATGCAGTAATATTTCTAATGGAAAATTTACTCAAAAAATTGTTTGAGTAAATTTTAAGTAATTTTTTTTTAAATTACTTATAAAAAGAACTTATAAGTAATTATAAAAACGTTACCATTAAAGTCTTGATGAGCCTTAAATGATTTTTACTACTATATGAATTTAAAGGATCCATATTTATTCAGCTTGATTCATCTTTTGCGCAGTTACTATAGTCTAGTTTAATGGAATATTGGTAATATTTTTTTATGTAATATTTATATAATTATGATAACAGCGCCGCGTCCCACGACGAACCTCAACCGGGACCGAGTAGAATCAATTACTACAGAGCTGGAAGCTCAGTTGAGCATATTATACCGCCAACCAACCCTGAGGACGGTTAGTGATTTTTTTTTCATTTCTGAATACTTCATAGGTAAATACATACACATCTTATTTTATTATTACAGTATTATTTTATTCACGACAGTTATCGATACTGGCTGAACCTACACAAATATGACAATCATATAATTCTTGAATGTATATTAAAAATATTAATTTTATTTTGTAGCCGTAACATCAATCACGGTGAATGTGGTTAGCGAGAGCGAATCCGAGACGGTGGTGCCCATAGAACCACCTTACGTAAGTACTAATAGGGATTGCATATGCATTTATTCGATTGGATTACTGTTTTAGCATATATAGTAGAGTTATCAAGATAATAATAGACCTGGAGTTATCGTGAAGGCAGAGAATCTATTCTCTGAAACTTAGGAATAAAACATTTTCTTAGTTCAGGACTAGTTCAGGACACATTTTAAGTCTTGAGTTTCAATTAAAAAATTTAAATGACAAACTGTTAAGTTAAAGCTGGGCACAATAAAGAAATTAATTGAGTGCAAAACAAATAAATAATTCTCATTCTAGACAATCTAGTATCATTTTTATAAAAAAATACAGGTTACCGTAATTTAATTTTTTAATAGGATATTTAAGATATTTTGATTAATTTTGATTATATTTATTTTTGTATGGCAAACGTGCATATTATTGGGATAGATTTTATCTACTAACATGGAAAAATAATTATTTTATAATAACTAGTTATGAAACATAATAGTGAAGAAAAAATTGTTATTAATGTGAATGCATGAGATGCATATTTTATCCCTTTACTTCTACCTATTCTGTATTTACTTAATCTGCACTTATAATAATTAATTAGCGACACGCTCGTTATAGTCTTGGTATTTGTAATGGTAATAAAGAATTTTATTAGTATCCGTCCTTCTTCAGCAACCGCGTGGAGGTCACATGTACCAGCTACGCAGCCCAACTGGATGCCAAACACTTTCCGTGCAGCCACAAGACGGGGCAAAGGCGTTGGTGCACAGCCTACCCGACCTCTCCTTGCACGCTACGGGCGGACAGTCATCTCGTCCTCATAAGTATGTATATCAAATAATTTTCTAAAACAACACTCGTTTACTTCAACTTTACCTGAAAACTATTTACATATATGACTAACACTTAGAAGATTTTCAAGTTACTCGAGTTAAAATAATTTTCGACGTGAATACTTAGTGGAGGCCATTTAGAAAACTGTTAATAACAAAATCGAATGATACAATTTAATATCTAAATTAAAAATTTAATTACTAATTATAAAGGAATTTACATAGATTTTCTTTTATAGACATAATGCGTCTAATGCGGGACCCAAGTCGGCTTCGGACTGGCTTTACCATTCGCATCAGGAGGGGTTGCAGCAGCGACACAAACTCACTACTGGCCACCAATATTTGGCTCCAGATAATCGTGGCACTAGCTATCCGCCACCCAGCCCTACTCGGTATCTACAGCTGTTTGTTTTTCTCTAAAAAATATTAAAACCCCGTGACAAGATTCATAAAAATGGTTTTTATTTGCAGACCGCTGAAGCGAGGACTTGCGTTCTCGTACTCATTCAAGAACCCACCGCTATCCAAAATGGGACACGTAAACAGTCAAAGCCAACTGCAACCTGATCCTATTGTTCAGACAAGGGTATATAAAATTTTATTAAAATATACATATAATAGGCGACCCGTTAGGCGCTGTCCTAATTGGCCACGATCGTGCGATAGGCCTTTCGCACGATGGTTTCGTTTTTCGTGTTTGTTTACAATTTACATTGTCGATATGTTCTAAAAATATATAGTAGGTATACGCCACTCACTTGGCTTGCTCCTCAGGGTCCGCCGCCAGTTTGTGTTGAGTAGGTAGTCATTGTATGAGTAAAACACTGACCTATAATATATACAGGCTGTCCTATACAAATGACAGATAATTTCGTGAACCATTTTGAAACGCCGCCCTCGGAAGTAATCATAACTAATTTTAGTTCCAATCACTTTCGCTTCATAGCCACTGATAGCCTACAGCACCAAAATGGCGTTTTTCTATGAGGCATAAAAATAATTTAACAGGAGCCTCTCCAGTGGTATATATTACAGGTCAATGGAGTAAAACGAAATCACCATCGCACGATGGGATTGGGATCGTACGATCGTGACCCCTTTATAGTAGATATTGGTTTCTAGGAATAAATCTAACATGTCTGATAAAATAAAGTTGTATTTCCAATTTGGTTCAAACCATTAAACCAAATTGGAAATACAACTTTGCTTTACGCTTGGTTTGAAAATTTACGTTGAGGCAAAGGTGGAAAGAAGCAGTGCCATGATGTGACCAAACTTTTACGGTTCCAAGCACCGTTAATCTATACTAATATTCTAAAGAGAGAACATTTGTATGTTTGTAATGAAGAAACTCAAAAACTAATTCACCGATTTTAAAAATTATTTCACCTATAGAAAGCTACGTTATCAGCGAGTGCCTATTTTACTAGCTGATTAAAATATTTAATAAAGCTACGCGTGCGAAGTGGCGTGCAACAGCTAATATATGTTAAGTTGGTTTGTGTACGTTTCAAACACGCTAGAATTGGTAGACCAATTTTAATCCGGTTTTCACGTATGGAAAGAGGGATTAACAGGGAAGTTTGCTGAAAGCGGGTTGCTAATTTGAAATTAAAAAAATTGAACAAAGAAATATAAATAACTTGGCAACAAGTATTTATATTTATGGTACACAAGTTTAGGGCAAGTTCCGGAATACTTAGAGAATGTCAAAAAGAACAAAAACTTTGTTGTAGTTGAATTAGTTTATTTATATTAGAATAATTTTGAATTAATACTTAATTAACACTTGAAACGAAGTCCACCTAATCCCCTGCAGTATTAATCAATTATTAATAAAGCGATCTTAAACTTGAATTACCTAATATCAATGAAACTTGATCATAACTAAGAAACTTAAGAAATTTTTGAATTTTGGTCACATACTTCACATAGTCAGCAATAGATAATCAGCAGCCCTATTTGAACCTTCTTCTATAATATACCAGCACACGCTTCATGTGTAAACTGATTGCAAACTTTAAAATTAAATTATTGTCAAAATAATATTTGAACATAACAAACTTTGCTTTTGTTGTTTTATTTTCAGCGAGCATATTTTTATGGAGCGGAGGGCTCAAAACCTCACTTCTCACAGCTATTCTCCAACTCCCGTTTTGCCTTTATGGTTGTATTAGGGGTGAGGAGTGAAATGTCTTTATTGATGTTGTTGCAAACATTAATTTCAACTTCTGAATGTATTGGTTATCTATTGATGGTTAACGTGTTATTAGAAATAAAACTGCGCTGTGCCGATCTGTGTTGCTTGCGCGACCTGCTCCTTCTTATTAGCTATACTTTGCCTTAGATCTTAATTACTCTTAGGTACATGCAAGAAAATTTGCCATCATCAGTTTAGCCCAACGGTTGATCCCGTGAAGTTCAGTAGCGATCGTATAACCATTTTTTTCGGTGTTTTTCTACAAAATAATACAAAATTAGATTTTCTCCATTTAAAAATAGAAATTAAATATTTTTGCCTGACAAAATAGAAACTCGACGGTAATTAACACTCTAAATTGGCCATTCATCTAAATTCAATGGGATCTCTAACTAAGGAAAACATTTTTTATAGCCAATCATACCCTACTGCATACCCCTAACGAGGCGGTATTTCCATGATTCTGGGGAATCGAGCGGCGCGCAATCTAAGGTAGGTTATTATAATAAAGTAGGTACTATCTAATATTTAGATAGAAAACACTTAAATCAGAAATAATGCTTGTAAGCTGCACTTAAATTTAACAAAACCACTCAACGGTCTAGTGGCAAAATTCCAAACAATCAATCTGAATAGTTTATTTTTGAAGTTACTCTCACCAAAAATTGAAACCAGACTATGGATGACCGGATTATGGATCTTTATATAACTAGCGGACCAAGCAGACTTTGTCCTGCCCGAAAACGAAAGAAAAATCTGGAACCCGATTGCAGCGCCTCCTAAACCGGGTCCAATTATAAAACTAAGCCAACCAAGGCACCTCTTAAAGATAGACAAAAAATTTCATAATTTTCCGCTAATTTTCCGCAAAAAATACAATTAAATTTAAAATTGAAACACGGCACCATCTCTTGAATGCTGCTTAGATAATATGTAATCTGATTGTTGAATCTAACCTGCTTACTCAAATTGCTTGCATGCATGCTTTCTAAGATAATATTTTTAGTTGTTGTAACGTGTCTATAAACTGACTTGCACCGCCATCTGTAAAAACTTATGGAACTTACGAGGTGTAAAAAAAATTTGTCCTATAAAAAAAAACATATAATTGCAAAAGCAAAAGTTTGTATGGATGTTTGTAACTTTTTCACGCAAAAACTGCTGAACCGGTCACCATGAAATTTTGTATAGGTACATGTTGTATGGGACACCAGAAAAGACATAGGGTACCTTTCATCCAGAACGAGGACGAAGTCGCGGGCACCAGCTAATACAAAATAAACTAATAAAGATAAAGATAATAAGGACCAAATTACACTCAGTACCTATTCAGATCGGTTAAGTTGTTTTGTGACACAGTATATAAGCTTGAAGATATTTACAGCTTTAACATAGAGTTTTGAGATGAGAAATGCTTTTATATATGTGGTAATGTTAATTTATGTGTTATATATCTGGAGTTCCATATTAATGTCGTAATGGTATTTCCACAAACAGAGCGAGAGGAGCTCACCAAGCACAACACCTGTACCAGGAACTAGCTCTGACAAATATGAACGTGAGAAGAAACCTAAATCCACAAGTGCTGGGTACGTATATTTGTTATTTTCTATGGTAATAATAACAATTTTTCATGATGACTACAGCCAATGCAGGACATGGATTTCAAATTTTTTTAATAGATTGTATTTTTAAGTGCAGAAAGAAATTAATGAAATTGTTTATTTTAATTTCTTTTTCTGCGGATATTTGCGAGATTTAGTACTAGCTCCATATCCGCATCCGCAAAAGATTATTGTATTGCCGATGCGAATATCCGTGACAACTCAATGTGACACATTAATAAAATTTCTAAGAAATAGGTACTAAGTTTTTTGAGTTTTGTTTCTGTCGGCGATAATTCATAGCTCATTCTAGTAACCACATTAGGTCTTATCTTAAGAAGTTAGAGAAAGGGGTAGATTTCTCGTATACATTGTTTACGTACACAACACCATGGAATTCGTCAATACATTTAACAGTGGAATCCCTTCCTTTAGTTCCTTTTTCAGTTCGGGCGGGTGGCATTCTAAAATAGAAGGATGACATATAAGAGGGTGGCGGATGATGACATTCACCAGGCAAGGGTATTATGTAAAATTAGGATAAATTTTGATTGCAAAATTTAAATACAGCACACACAAGGGCTTTGTAAATTAGCAAACCGTAGAAACTACACTACGTAGTTATGTAAATTTGCCTTAATAAAATAGATTAAATACATTCACCGGTTAACATAAGATGAAAATCATAATTTTCTAGGGAATTTAAGTTAAGAAATATTTTGTTTTATAAATTTGATAAAGGCCAAAATTAGACCACTGCTTTTTTAACTTATATTTGGGACCAATTAGTAATAATAGTTTTTCTAAATATCAGTATTTTCCTATGAATATAACAGATTTTTTAAATATGGATAACATTCGAATATTACCTAAAAAGACTTTTTTATCACGCAAACTTTTTTAATACTTTCAAACAATAAAAATCTATAATATTTTCCCGGTAAAATGTAATTCCTAATCCACGGGTAAGAATAATTTCTATTTTCTTTCAAATCATCTGTTGAATTACTTCAAAAACATCTTTTTATTACACCTTTTATAAACAATCCGTTTGAAGTTTATACCTCAAATGAAACCTCAACCAATTCCTTATTAAATATGTACAGAAATGACACTTTTTTTTTTCTTGTTAATTTGATTTGGATGTGCTATTAAATGGGTTTAAAGTAAGACAATTTACGGTTTATAAAAAAATATAAAGTTCTTTCATTAATTTGTTTCGGTATCTATATTTTCTTGCTGGCCAGTTTTTAAAACTTACAAGGCTCGATCGACTATTGATTGAAATGCAAAAGCCAAATCCTAGAACGTTCTCGTTATGTTTGATTTATACTGATATTAATTTTTATAAAACAATAAACAAATTCAGCCATAATAAGTATTATATAAATGATTTTCTAATATACTTAAAATAGTTGATTTTATTACATAAATTAAATCTGCATGCGATAAAGGTTATTTGCAAAACATGTAGGTAGGTACCTACCTAATTTTATAGTTAACGCTGAAAAATTCTAGCACATATTTAGGTAACTATGCCGCTTTAAACATCCGCCAAAAGCATGATTTAGTTTTTTTAAGTTACTTAATTAAAATTAGTCTAGTTTTATTTATTATACTAAAATGTATACATAATTAGATATATAAAATATATATTTTTTATAAGAGATGGGTTAGTCCATGGCAAACAACCAGCCATGTGGCAAGGATGATATATAATATAACACAAGTCCTCCTTTTTTATACAATATTATAATTTTAGACCATTGTTATTTTAATTTGTTATTTAGCGGTAAACACTTAAAAAATCTTTTATATCATCAGTTAGTTCCGCCAAAGTGTGGCTTAAATCATAAGGTCGCTACACGTACAGCCGGTATCACCCGCCGCAAAAGATGTTTCACATCAATAAAATAACATTTTATTAATAAATGCATCGAGTTACTATTAATAATTCCATTTATTATTATCAATAATTAATTCATAATTGATAAAATCAAAAAACTTCTAAAATTGCGATACGTAATACTTGAACGCCCCCTTGGATACAGGTTTTTTTACAGATGATTAGTTATACAGATTTTAGTTATCAATAAAATATGAAGCACGACTTGATTTGGCTTAATTATTATTATGATGTGTATATGGTAGATATACACATTATAATAAATATATGGTAGATGCGCGGGGTAGATGAGCATGGCCTCAATTTTTAGTTAATTAGAATTAATATTTTATTAGTTATTATTATAAATTCAATAACAAATTAATAAGCTAAACTCTTTATAGGTATTAATTATTTTTATTAGTATTAATTACCTACATTAATAAATTCACTTTATGGTAAAAATGCATATATGCACTTATATATAATATATGCACTTTCCTTGGTATATATACTTTTTACACGCGGACGAAGTCGCGGGCACCAGCTAGAATACATATAAAAATGTTGTAATTATAATTATAACTATTAAAATCGATAATAGAATTCATTTAGTCGCGAGAAAGTCGCTATTTTTACGGCGCCATCTGGCTAAAAATTGGAGAACGTGGTCGTGCTCAGCTAGTCACTATCATCAACCCGACTTGGCTAAAATGCACAGGATCAATCCGATCATTGTTGTTATTAAATTGATTTTTACTCGCAGACACAAAGATCGCCGTACACCCAGCCCAGCACCAAAGGACTCCGATGACGAGACTCCTCAAGTTCCAGACAGGGAGACTAAATGAAAGTTACAGCAGAAAGCTCTACGACACGAAACGCACAAACTGTGCTATCGCAATCGTAAGTAATGTGTTATAGTAAGATGATGTTATATTGATTCATGTCTATTATAAATATGAAAATGGTAAACTGAGGTTTAGATGAATTAGATATTTTTAAAACGAATCTGAACGTGAATGATAAAGTGCTGTGCTGTAATATGTAATGTATTTCCTATTCCAGGTGACGCAAGACGTAAGTAGAGCTCCAATTCGATGTAACGCCAACTCTAAACTGCAACAAATATTTACTACAGACTTTTAAATGTGGAAAATTTCCATAGTTTTCAATATACCACACTGTTTATGAGTAAAATTAATGTTCTACTTGTGAGTACGTCGACAATTGCTTGAAACTGAGTCCCTAGTGACGGATAGTATTTGCTAATGATGGTACAGTTTTGTCGGAACAAAAGCTTTAAATTCAATGATGATTTTAAAGCCTTGGTTCGCAGTCAGCTTGTTATTTGTTACAACTATAACAGTATACAACTACAACTATACAAAGTAACAAATAACAGCTTGATATTTGTAGTGTAAGAACGTAATGTGATTGAATTGTGCATAATTTGGAAATTGGGAATAATGAAAATATTAACATCAAAATCAAAATTTGCACAATTAAGTAACGGTGGCCTAAATATTGCCGTTTCAAAATTTTCAAATAAATTCGCTCTGAAAGAGCTTTGACCAATTTCTACTGTAAGGATGATAACGATTATATATAGGTACATTGTCGAGCCCATTGGATGAGTGGCAAGGGTGTGCTTGCCTTACCACTCATCTGTGGCGTTCCGGGTTCGCTTTCAGACAGGGTTATAATATGTGAAAATGAACTTTTAAAAGTTGACTTTGCTCTGGATCTGTAAGTGATTGGTGAAACAGTGAATGCTCAAAGTGTTAGTAATGGTAGGGCATACTGCGTTTCGCAGTCATTTGGGCAGCCCGTCTGGCGGAAGTAACCGCGCCCTTAAAGAAGATCACTGTGAAATAACATGTGATTAAGGGATGCCAGAGCCCATTTTTCTATCCCTTACCCTAAATCCTAAACTTACTCTAAATCCGAAATCCCACTATGGTCGGCAGCGCAACTGTCGCACCTGTGCCGTTGCTTATTATTCAGCCACCTACCATCAAGTGGATCGGCAGCCTGAGTGTCGACCTCAAAATTAAAAATACTTATCCTATATTTTAAAATATTCGATATTCCTATCCATATGTTGAAGTGCAATATATTTCGAAAGATTTTGATGATACAATTGATTTCAACATTAAATTGGATTTCCAACCTCAACCCTTTATTATCAGTCGTCATATTGGTGTTTAGTAATTGTTCGCTCTTATGTTTAAGAACTATATTTAATATTATCGTTGTTCATTGTATAAAGTTAGTACGTACAGCTATGTTAAAAGTACATTTCACTATAAACCAATATACAGTGTGAATACTCAGACCAAATAAGAACTCATAGACAGAATTTTGCGGACAACATAGTGAAGCCGGCCGTCTCCTGTATTGGTATGTGTTCCAAGCTGTAACCTCAATATTTGTTTATTTTTATTTAAAACTAGCTGTTGCCCGCGACTTCGCCCGCGTTCAAAATTTTATTATATAGCCTAATAAAGCTTTTCTCGATAAATGGACTATTCACACAAAAATAATTTTTCAATTAATAAAATTCTGTGAAATTTAATTTCTGTGAATATTCACAGAAATTAATAATTATTAAAAAAAGAATAAATATTTTAAAATCTGGAAGACCGCAGAGCGGTTAGGTACCATCTATCGCATCGTTGATGGTTTTTTTCAGATGCGCCAAATGTTCGGTATTCGTATTTGATTGAAATCATATTCAGCATCTCTACTCTAGTTATTGCTACTATCATATCAAGTTTCTAGTTGATAGTCTGTACGTATTAACACATTACGATTTGTGTAGCAGTAAAATAAAAATCCAAAAAAATGATAGATGTTTTATTAAAAAATTTAAAAAAATACAAAAAGATATTATATATGTTGTATACACATAAATGTTTATATTAATGGAAATGTATTACATTTAAATATCCACCACTGAGTATTGCTGTAGTTTCATAGTAGAAATTATTATGTATTAAAAACATCGCTCTTCTACAACTATGGATTTTGCATGCCATACAAAACACTACAAACAAATTTAAAAATGACATATGCGTAGAGCTTGAACTCTGTCATCTGTCATTTAAAACCTACCAAACATCTGTCATTTAAAGAAAATGTGACTACGTCAACACATTGGAGTTTAAAATCAAAAGTAGAAATTGGTCGTTAACTACATTTTACGATCGATGCGCGAAGTTAAAATTCCGCCATGATTCCGTTTTAGGCGTATTTTTTATGTGCCGTTTTGGCATTTGTGACGCAAAATCCATAGTTGTAGTAGATTGATGATTAAAAAAAACAAATATTTAGAAATCTTGAAAGCTTATTACGAACCAAAGATTTAAATTGAGCTATACGGCCTTACGAGTATTTAGAAAATAAAAACATCTAAAACAATATCTCTAAACGCACTGTCACTTGTCGTCGGTGCATCACACTATCCCCATTATGAATCTCCCTTAGGTAATGGAGATTATGAGAAGTTTTTTCCCACTATCCCCATTAGTCATTTTGCAGAATTACCAGTTGTAAATAATACTGGTTATTCGTCGTTATATGTAAAATAACTAATGGAGATAGTGCGATCAGCCGATCATAATCTATTCAAACAATAATATTGTATCAATATCACCATAGATCATGACATATGGGGATAATGGGATGTACCGATTGTTGTTGAAGTAAAATAGTAATGGCGCATGCCTACTAGTCCGATCAAATTAGCCATAAAAAAACCACAAAGCTGAATTTTGGTAAAGACCGGTAATATAAGCGGCATGACGCTTTACGTGGGCAAAGATTACCTATATTTATTTTTCAATATAGTCTCCGTCGCCATACAATTTTCGGATCGTTTAATTAAAATTTCTATCCCTTTATAAAATATTCAGAAGTTGTGTCTTCAAGCCTGAAAATTTTGACTTTTGACCTTGAATAACTCTTTTCACAGACATGGGATCGATAAGAACTTTTGGAATTCAGAAAAAATTCAGCTTAAGGCCTCTTTCACTAACTACATAAAGTGTTGATTAGTTACTTTTAAAAATAATTTTGTGTTTTATTAAATTATGCACTCGGTTTTATTAGTGCATCGATCGATAGGCGAATTTGTGTTATTATTTTCTTTTTAATGTTTGGGACTTTTACCGTACAAACAAAGGTATACATCAGCAAAATTATTCCCGGTGTGACAGGTGACTTTAAATGACGATTAGCCTACTTGACAGATGGTGAAAGAGGCCCTTAGTGAGTGTTTTTGCAATTTTAAATTGGCTATTTTGGCCGGACTGCACTTAATTTCAAAAATTTTCGGTGTACGGCGCGCGCGGACTCGCGGATCGATTGGGGCGTATTTTTCGATTTAAATCTTTGTGCCGAACTAATCCGATACTATCATATCGTTAATCAGTGTTTTATGAATGTTTCTATAGACGTCTATTAATATAAATGTTAATTAAATGTTTAGACATAAATCCGACGACAACCTTAATCCAGTTTTTCGGACTGAAGGTTGTCGATATTATTAAACACTCTATTATTATTTTAATGAAATATAGTATGTTTTAAGTTAGCTGTGGTATGTCATTCAACCACATGTAACGAATATCAACATATTCGCTGGCTTGCGAGAATAGCGACGCAAATAAAAATTATTTATTTTTGAGAACTTTTTTAATTTTTTTTTTTAAATGTTATTGCATGCCGCAAAATCTAACTTATTTATTTATTTTATTTATTTTTTTAGATCTTTTATTGAAAATATTTTAAATAAATCATAAAAATGGGGTGTCAGAGATCACAAATCAGTCTTTATTTACGAGACTACGAATTGCAAAAGGTTAACTTATGACATTTACCCCTTATCAAAAACAATGACCTTTTACTAAATATGTCACTATTCTTGAAAAATTTTGAAAGCGAACTCTAAATTAGTTAAAATTTACGAAAATCAGTCCTTACGTTCACTCTATTGTCTTCGGGTCATCTGAAATGAGTCTATATTTGTGATTTAGTTCGTAGAAAAATATCAGATTTTTTTTATTAGAGATGGGTTAGCAAATGGCCAACAACCAGCCATGTGGCAAGGATGAGGCCTAAGATGGAGCGAGCTCACCCAGAATATGCCTATTCACTCGAACCTTGAAAAGTCCTGGAAAAACCTTGACTGTTTGTCATACTTAGTTCAAATTGAACTAATTTTGAATTCCATTGATATTCTCGCATACCAGCGATATGTATTTCTATTTACTATTATTATAACCTTATATTAATTGAAGTAGGTAATAATTATAATAAATAAGTACTTACACTAAATTTATAAATATTTATTTATTATTATTATTGATGGAAATTTTAAAGGGATACCTTTTGAAGGATACCTAAAGCCAATTCATGCCAATAGAAAGAAAGTATAGAAGAGGCGAAAGACTGTTAGGTATTTAGAAGTTGGATATTTTGAAAAGGGATAGGAAATGTAGGTAAATAATTGTACGTGTACAAATAGAAAGGGTTAATTTAGGCCGCGTTCCCACTGCCGTTGTAACTTTTTTCTTCTCATTTCCAACTATTCATGATCACTCGCAGCACTTCATATTATATCTACTAGTTGTCTTTTCGTCATTTATATGACGTGGGTGACATAAATATGGGTGACATTCATATTATTTTAAAAAATACATTTAATGTTGTCTACATTAAATATACTTTAGAAATTTGTACAGTATATTTATTGCAGGTAAATAAACCTACAGGTACCTACTCTCCGTTCACCGTACGCGTGAACTTTTAGTAAACAAAAACCGTAGAACGTGCAATTTTATATCTATCCTTTCTATCAAGTAAGTGTATTTACAATAACGGCAACCGCTCTTCGTTCTCTTTCATAGCACGTGTTCAAGGACACACCGACCCTCGTTGGGGCTAAATTAATATAGTTTCCATTAATTAATATCTATAAAACATATGCTTACGATCGGCACAATTTTAATACACATACAACTTTAAAAAATGTTTAGTACCTGCGTGACCTGGGTTTGGTTTATTTACATTTAGTTTATCCTTATATTGAATCTTCTATACGTTATTTTTATTTATTTATTTTCAAAAAAAACATTGCACACGCTGTAATTAATGTTACTGAGATTTAAAAAAATTATTTTTTGGAAATTTTTTCTGTGCACGATAATCTCGAAAACGGCTTAATCGATTTAGATGCGGTTTTCACTGATGTAGGTATGGATTATCACCTAAATTAAATGTTCCTGTGAGATTTTCAAAATACGAACTACACCGCGTACGATGTTGTAAGAGTTTCAATTGGTCAGAGTTTCAAATCGTCAGTTTCATTTGGTCAGTGTACAATAAGCACCACCTGGTTGTATAATATGCACTGATATAATATAAGTCAGGGAACGCTATAGAAAAGGCGAATTTTGTTATGACGTAGTGGGAAAACGGCTTAAGGGGAAATTTTGTTGTTTTAAATAGTTTAAAATGTCTTCTAATAATATATACACGAAAGGAAATGTATGATCTCTGGTACCTACCTTCAATAGCTATGCGTAATATACCGAAGGATAGCTATTTTTGAGATAAACAAAAGTTATTAAGGCACCTAAGTAGTTCCAAATGTGCAGAGTTATGCTGTACTACTAAACATATCATTGTCTTCATTCGGACTAACATTTGGAATCAGATGCCATAATAACTTTTTTCAACTCAAAAATACTAAATATACTAATATAATACTAAATGTAGGTATTTACTATGTACTAAATAGCTATTGGTGGGGTACCAAAGTTGGCATTCTTCTTTGTCAGTGGATAAAAGTTTTGTTAATTTATTGTTAACTTTATTTTAGTATTAAGTTTGTAATTATTATTAGTTTCTATTTGTAACTATTTTAAAATTCTAATAAATAATATCTATATGTCAATGCTTGTTTTATTTTTAAAAGTAAAGATTGCACCTACGTTTTATTACTATTTCGTTGAATGTAAGATATTGAAAGCAAAAAATAAAATAAAACAATTTTAATATTTATTTTTAATGTTTGTTTATCTAATGTAAAAGTTATGGTTCACTTCTTTTATTAAAACAACTTACAATATTTAAATTATAGGGGAGTACTATGTACCTATAGTAGTGGACATCCTGCGGCTGAGATGATGACGATTAAACGTTACTGAAAACTATTAGTTTCTTATGATATATTATATTGATTGACTATGCTAAATAACCTATTTTGTGCCTAATTTCTTAGCCTAATAAAATTAATAAAATCAGGGGCAATTATTCGTGTAGTTTTGTAAATTGGGACAGATATACCATGCGGTATCCAATTGAACATAGTAAAAGTCCTCAAAGGTGGGTACTTTCTATTGAGCCCACTGCTGACTGCTTGATGCTGCTTCATCCGATCACCGATTACCACTAAAGTAACAGGTATACCAAATTTCCTATCAATCAAACCTGTGGAATTTAGTAAAATAACTTCGTCATCTAGAAAATGCACTGATTTGCCTTTAAACGACTGAACAGATCTTCAAGCTAGCTAAGCTTCTCGATCTCTATCACCGAAAACTATTCAGCGATTTAGTGTTGATTCTTGGTAGTCTTTTGTAAGGGGATGGCGCCAGATGGGCTACCCAAATGACTCCCAATGTTAATATGCTGACGCGGAAAACTACCGCCTCTTGGTATTGAATTAAAGGAGAGTGCTTCAGTCATTGGAATAAGCCGTGCCGTGCCATACAGTCCGACTGCGGCGGCCTGAAATCTTGGTTTTTCTTACCTATATACAACAGTATCTTTAGTACATACTACATACGTCCTAATTGGCCACGATCGTACGAGCAAACGATGCGTTTTCGTCGCACGACAAATCGAGTGTCCTAATTGAAGCTCGCAAGTCATCATGCGACCACAGAAAATGCTCAAAACGATCGTACGACGGGAAATGGTCGTGCGATAAAATCGAATACCTATTTATTGTTTGATTACTTCTATGTTCTATGGGCTCATAAGATCGTGGCCAATTAGGACAGCGTACGATCATTTCTAGCATGTTACGTGTTATGTATCTAGCAATATTTTGTTGTCTATGATAGTCAATCAAATTGATTACAGTACCAATACCTGCTATATGTTAACATGTTATCTTTTACAATGACATAACAAGAAAAATATGTTATACCTAAATAAATAATAAAAACGTCAATTACAGAAGAAAAATGTTATGTCCAATTCTTTTAATGGGGCTTATTCTGGTTATGTGGGCCCCTTGTATAAATCGAGGCATTCTTGACAGACCGCGTGAAGTATACGCCAAGGATCGGAAAAACAGAATATTCAAGATCACACCAGCTGGTTTGTGCTGCAGCAATAAACGCACGTGTTATTAGTCGAAAAGTTTATGTATGAGTACTGAAGAGTTTGTTTATTATAAAGTTCTTTACTGATATCGATTTGTAGTTTGACTATTGATTGAAGACTGTTGACCCCAAGGTCTACGGTAGATCTACCAACAAAGACAGACCGAGTGGTGGCAAAGCGAAGTTTTAGTATATGGCCAACCAATGACATACCAAGTGAAGACAGGAGGTCGCTATAGCGATGAGATCGCAACCTTGCGACTGGTTTACATCTCATCGCCGCCACTCCATCCGTTTGCACTAATACTTAACAAAATATCGCTCCTCATTGCCTGTAGAGTCCAAGGGTTAGAGCTTAAAAACAAAACATCATTAAACTTGCCAATTTTATTCCAAAATATGATTGATGACCCCAAATAATACTTAGCCTCATTAATATTAAGTAAATGCTGATAGTTTACACACATAGTGTGGTAATTTCTCCTCATCAGATTTTATCTTTATGTTTATCTTGAGAATCTGTCCTTATGCGAATAAACCCTTTAAACGCTATATTAGGTTTTTGTTACCTTTTTACGAAGTGTTGTCCTTTTTTCCTAATTAGTATCAGGATTGTCATTTTGTCCTTCAAAAGCTTTTAAGCAAGTTGGTGCAAAAAAAAAACAAGTGTAATTTTAAAAACGTTTATTTTAAAAAAGTGTTTAAAATACAACTTTATATTGTCTGTTACCAAAGAATTGCGTGAATAGTAAAAATTAATAATTTAACAAAATTGTTTTGTTCCTATTAAACAAGTTCATTATTTTCAAAAATTACATTTAGATGATAAAAGTCTCAAAAAACTTGAACAATGACTACAAATCACGTGGTAATTATAATTAAACAAATAAAAAAATTGATCCCAACCAACATTTTAACTTCACACTATAACAAAAGGAATGTTACCGACTTCTGCACATTCTTAAACATTAAACGAAATAGAATCATAAATTATGCTTATATTGTATCTAGAAATTTCTAGAACACAACTTAGAAAACTAAATTTTTCAAACCATTTAAAACAAATGCTCCATATAATTAGGGAATGTAGATAACGATATAAAAAAAATTATTAAAAAAGAAAAACTTAACCCTCCCACCCACCATCCATTTACGTACACAATTATCAATTGTTGTATGTAGAAGCGGACACGTTTCCACCGTGACCCGTCCAATTGGTGTGAACGAACACGCCTGGCTTGGACAGCAATTCGTAAGTGTGCGCACCGAAGTAATCTCTCTGCGCCTGCAGGAGATTAGCCGGTAGTACGTTGGACCTGTATCCGTCGTAGAAGGCCAGGGCCGCGGAGAACGCCGGCGCCGGCACTCCGACCAGAGCTGACTGCGCGACTACTTGACGCAAAGACAGCTGAGCGGATCCTATACGCTCCGTGAAGTACGGATCCAAGAGGAGGTTCGACAATTGTGGGTTCTTCGTAAATGCATCCTGTTAATAAAACAAACAGACATATAAATAAATCTGTCGTGCATACATCAAAACTACTGAGCGCACTTGTATTAAAACAGCATAGAGTACATACTACAACTAAGTTATTGTAATGGTTTAGTTTAATATATCTATACATATTTTTAACACTTGACTGTACATACAATAGACGACATAGCATTTAATAGGATGTCCGATTGTCAGGCAATAGGTATATTTGGCGCGGCGAAGAAATATCAACACTGCCTGTAATGTTAAATTAGTAAGGTGCAAAAAATACGAAATAAGAAAAAAAAAATTGCATTTCTCTTAGCAATTTTGTGCGCAAAAGTACACATGCGCCGATTGCCCCCACTAGTTTTGCCTTCTGACCATAATAGAATATCTAGATCAGTGTGAATCCAAGGTTGCGCCATACAGTCATAATATTCGTATCAAAATTAAAATGTCATTTAGAGGTCTTAATGTGCGACATTGTTGGTAAAAGTTGTTATCATTAAGTCACGACACGAAGCTTAATTTATTCCAATATAAGCAGAGGTCATTCGTGACACGGTCATTGTCAACCGCTTTATTTATTATTAGCTGACCCGGTGAACTTCGTACCGCTTTAGAATGTTAAAAACCAGTTTCATACAAAATGCATGAGAAAATGATTTCATTTTTTCAATTTTGTTCATTTCTTTACTGACTGGGACACTGCTACTGACTAATTCGACAAACTGGGAAGAAAAAAAAAACGAGAAAATTCATATAGAAATATGAAGACCTAAGAGAGCCTGAGAGAACTCAATTTTCAATGGTTTTACCTTGATATTGCCTAGGAACACGCTTCTTATAATACATCCGCCGCGCCACATTAGGGCAATGCTGCCATAGTTCAAGTTCCACTTATGAACCTGGAAACGAAAAATAACTGTATTTATAATTTGCATTATTACGTGTGAAACGTGAAGGTAGAATTATCTACCAATTTTTTGTAACAGAAACATCAATATTTTAATAGAATCTCGTTGGTTCAAATAATTAGCTACGGAGCTAATTTTAATAATTAGGTAAGTTCAGTGGTGGAATTTATTTAAAAAAAAATGTAGCCTGACAAATTGTAGGACTTTTGTAAAGTATAAGAAAAACACATGAATCAGGGAAAAATAGGAATACAATCAATAATAATTATTATCATTATTATCATTTAGGCTTTTGAGACCGTCTCCTCCTCATTTAAATTGAGTATAATAATAATACTGTGGAAATAATAATAATGTGTACAAAATTTACCAAATAATATGTGGACTGTATAGAACAATTAATTTGGAGCTGAAATGATACTGGTTAGGCCGTTTTTTGGGCTAATTGCACCATACTATAGTAAGAGAAAAGAATTCTAATACCTTGGCAGCTTCACGAAGCAGCATGAATCCCTGAGCATAGGATATAACCTTGCTCGCGTACAAAGCTTTACGTATATGTTCAAGGAAATCCTTTTTATTGCCACTGAACTTGGTTGAAGATCCAGCAAGCGTCTTACTGGCTGTTTGGCGCTCATCTGTTACAACAAAATGGACATCGTTTGGTATAATTAACTCATTTAGGTATTTAAATTATTAAACATTACCACAGCAATAGCAGAAGCCCGAGAAACGGGCTCCACCTCTTGATACCATCGCGGAAAGGGTGACACTTTTTAATATTTAACTAGCCTATTGTAGAGCAACAAATAACAACAAAATAAGCCCTTGGAAGGGGCTGGCTATTATCAATCTTGAAGGGATGACATTTTTCAATATCCAAATAGCCTATCTCATAGCAACAAATTATCAACAAAATAAACCGTTGGAACGGGCTCGCTAGGTACTTACTTTATCTAGATATTGTATATGGGTATACTAGCGTAATATTATGTCAGCACATCCTACTTTTGTCGTAAATTAATGGAGCAAAAAAACATATTTTTTTTCGATAAAAATTAGCAACAAATTCCCAATATACATAGTTTTTAAGTCCGGCTTATGAAATGGGTGTGCCAACGTAATATACGTGATGATATCAACGCATAAACATAGATAACCTTCATTTGATGTTAGATTTTTACTCTATTTTTACACACTTACGTACATACGACTAATTCAACTCACCTTTTAGTGCGGATAAACACCTGGCGAAAACGGCCTCGCCTATTAGAGTCACTGGTACGCCATATTCGAGAGCACTGATGCCGGTCCACTTGCCAGTACCCTTTTGTCCGGCAGCATCACGAATCTTGCTCAGCAAATATTTTCCTGTCGATTTAAATACTTGTATATTATTTAAAACCCTTATTTTCTAATTCAAATATGGAATATTTCAAGTATATATTTATAAAACATTATCTCTATAAATGTCTGATATTTATGTTGGATAGACAGATGTCGTAAACTATATTATATTGAAAGTGCTCTATTAAAAGAGCAATCAACAGATTTTTTTTTTTTTAAATAATTTGCACAAATGGCTTTTGTTTAAAAAAATACAATTTAGATGAATATTTTAAGTTCGTTATTTTATTACATAGATATACATAATATTAGTAAAGTAAAATATTAATTAACATATTAAGAAATTTATTTATAAATTATTTATAAAAAAAAAAATTAAGTAAATAATAATATTTAAACGACATTATCAATGGTAGAGTGTGGTTTAAGACATTATTTAATTAAGAACTTTGTACTCTTTCTTACTGTCTATCTTAATATCTTACTAAGTATCTTCTTACTACAATATCTGTGTCTTGAAACAATGATATTTTATTGATTTAACTATCAAAAACGCTTTCGTTTTGATAGGTTATGTTGAAGTTATCTTTGGTTAAATATAACTTATTCACTCACATGCATTTAGATACTTACTTTATTAGAAAACTTCTGAGAGCACAGTAAAATACAAATAAAATTTATAATACCTTGACAAATTTATATATCAGTTATAAAAAGAACTTAAGATTTTCAATGAAATTAGTAATATTTATTGTATTTTTATATATTTTATTTATTTATATATTGTATTTTTTCATCTTACAAAGCTTCAGCAAGCTTCAGTATTAAAATTAAATTTCTAGACTTACCATCGGCATCTTTAAATTTCAATATGTCTCTAGTGATTTCAATGAGGAAGGAATCTAATTCTCCTTTGTTCCATTCAGCGAACGCATCTGCCATTTCACCCTGCTCCATACCTGCGTAAAGAGAACATATTAATATATTCTATATCAGGGAGTGAATATTTTATTTAGCAACCCTAACTCCAGCAATTGTCTATATAAACTCTACACTACACATTATTGAAACCCGTTATATTAACTTGCATTAACATACTAACAATACAACAACTATTTTCTATTTAACAAATATTCCACTTCCACAAAAAAAAAAATCACTTGAAAATCACATTCTCTGTGACCTGTGTGATAATCAGGTATCTTTGACCTCTGTGACCAGATGATGCTGAAATGATGATATCCTTATGCTTAAGAGATTTGCGTTGTATTCGAGAACCATAACAAAAAAAAATACAAACCCAAAACGTCCTTCATGAGGTGGTAAGCTTCACAGATGAGTTGCATGTCGCCGTATTCTATTCCGTTGTGTACCATCTTCACAAAGTGTCCAGCGCCGTCTTCACCAACCCAGTCGCAACATGGCTCGTCATTTACTTTAGCACAAATTGCCTGGAAAACATTTACCATGCCGATAGTTCAGTAGTGCCACAACTGCCACAAGATACTCTTCTTAACGTCTTGAAGCACAATTTTTTTTAAAACAAACACAAAATGATTCTATGCGAAAAAAAAACAATCTACACACTTATACATATTTATTTTTCTAGGGAGTTAATTACGTGTGAAAACTAAAGAAGGAACAGGAGACTTTATAATAAAACGGTAATTTCTAATATATCACTTCTTATAGTTTTAAAAACACTATTTTAGGTAATGCTTTTTAATTACTGAGATACATATTCTTAAATTTTTATATAAATAAATTATATGAAGAAGGCTAAACTATCAACTACAGTAGCTTCCATATGCTTATCTATATAGAAGAAGAACATTCAAAAGATGACTATAAATTATTTTAATTATAATAATATATAAATTATTCGATTATATTTTAATATAAAGTAGCGATAGACCCACCTGAAATATAGGTTTGATGTGAGGCCAAGCTGCTGGGTTCCCGCCTGGCATCAAAGATGGTCCATATCTAGCACCATCCTCACCTCCACTCACCTACAATAAAATATTAAATACATATCATATATCATTAAGTTTAAGATTTTTTTAAGAAAAAATTTAAAGTACCTAATCATACTGGACTTGACTTATTAATTTGTATAAATACGTATTTATGTTCAAAAAAGCTTAAAAAATGTGGCGTATACGTTACATCGTTAGTCACTTATTAAGTGTGACGTTATCTATGCAATTAACAAATCATAGGTTTCGAAAAAAAAAAACAGCTAAGACGATGCTGTTCCTGAGAAGAAACCCCAAATGAAACTCAGGAATTCTACAGCCCATTTTCCTATCCATTATACACTTTCCTATCAAATTTGGCTATATGCTTGCTTGATTTAATTAACGACGACGTTTGTCAGAATACTAGCATTTATTAAACCATGAGACTGTTGACTATATTCGTATAAAAAAATTATGTTTGTGATTATTGCTCAGCTTATTATTATGTTATGTTGACTGTATAATATGCACAATATGCAATATGCGTATCAGTAATTTGAAGTGGCAGTGGGCAGGGCATATAACATAGCATGGAGAGCTGACGGCCTCTGGGGCCAGAAAGTTCTCGAGTGGAGACCACGGACCAGCAAGCGCAGCGTAGGACGTTCACCCACAAGGTGGACAGACGACCTAATAAAGACCGCGGGTCAAAAGTGGATCCAAGCTGCTTCTATTGGAGAATTATGGGGGAGGCCTATGTCCAGCAGTGGACGTGTTTTCAAAATCATGAGTCATGATTCTATACTCTTTGTATTAATGAAAGCATGTAAAACGATTTCATACTTACACCCATGCCGACATAAAGAATGCCACTAGGTTCAAGCTGTTTACACCAACGTTGAGTGTCCAAATACTGGGAGTTGCCACCATCGATTATTATATCGCCTTTGTCAAGAAGAGGTACTAGATTTTTGACGAACTCATCGACTGCAGATCCCGCTACAAACAAATTATAATGGTATAAGTGAGGGGAATTTAATTACTACATACTTATATTGCTAATACACTGCGTGATTATGCTTGAAATATACACTTTGAAATATTTCAAGCATATAATATGCAATACTTCAACCACATAGATAAAGATAGATAAGATATGTTGCAAAATTGATGAGTTTAAATAATTACTTACTACTATTCAAATATTACAAAAAGAAGATTTGTATTTTTGTTGACTGATATTAAATTCTTAGTGAAACAATGTTTTTAAAAGACTATATTTTATAAAATTACATAGAAGAGCAGCCGGTAGTAAAATATAAAATATTCTACAGTATTCCTAGACGACTTACTTTCTTAAATTCAGATTAATTTTTACAGGTGGTCAATTCAAACAAATTTTTTAGACACTAACTTATGTTTTTTAATATAAATATAACTAAATAAAATAAGTTAGGTAAATAGATAGTGCTAAAAATATGAATATAGATCATAATTTACCTTTTACAAGAAGCATAACCTTCCTTGGTTTCTTCAGCTTGCTAATCATGTCCTCTAATGATGTGGCACCGATAATTTTCGTTCCCTTGGCCTCATTTTCGAGAAATTGTTGTACCTGAAATTACGAAATAAGTCTAGTTATTATCAAAACTAAAAAAAACTTCGGCAAAAAAGACTATTTTTATTTTATTTTATTTTATTATCAAAACTGTGTTTCGCAGTCATATGGTCACCTCGGCTGGCAGCAGTAACCACCCCTTACAGATGACAACAGTGAAATTACTATACTTATCCTTAATCCTAATCCTTAATCCTACTGTGGGGTCGCTTGTGCTATAGGTGACTATAGGTCACCTACCATTAAGTGGACCGTCAGCCTGTCTACCAACTTTAGATAAAAATAACTTTAATTGGCAATTCAGCTCACTCCATTTCTATAAAATTATAATTATGTAATATTTTTTATAGATTACTTAATAAAAAATTGTAAATTATTAGATAAAAAATTAATGAAAGAAATATCACCTTGGATACAGTTCTATTGAATGCACAGACTGTAAAACCTTTCGAGTCCATGTTGAGTATCAGGTTCTGGCCCATCACAGCCAATCCAATGAGAGCAATGTCAGCCTTTGATCTATAATAATAAAATATATTATATATATCTTATAAATACTAAATGAGGAATTCTTGTATGCCACAATGATCTCGCAAACGGCTCTAGCGATTTTGACGAAAATCTAGGATTAGGGGTTTTTTAGGTTAAGAAATCGATCTGTCTGGGTCTTATCTTTGAGAAAATTCATTTTAGCTAGTTTTTTTAATGGAACGATTAAAAAAGTAACCGCTTGCTTGTTTTATAATATTTTGAATTATTAATTCAAGTTTTCTTGAATTTCTATAATGTTTCATAGACTCTCTTTCTTACATGTAAAAAACTTTAAACCTTTCATGGCCCGAGCACAGCTCGGTCACCCAGTCTAGTATTGAGCTGCGAATATTTACAGTAAAATACATTTTCTTGTATTTAACTAATTAAACGTGATATTTAAATGATTCAGACAATCATTTAAATATCTAGGTTTCATATTCCAAGAAAGGTTAGCTTAAATAATAAATGGGTTAAGAAATTTCTACTGTTAACATTCACCTACAAATGACCTTGATTTATAATAATAATTTAACATATCTAAACGATTGCGGTTTAAAAATACTTACTAATGAAATAAAGGTTTTTAATATCAGTTATAAAAAAGACACGTGATTAATGTTTTGCATGAACTTTTTGTGAAATAGCTATTTTTGTGAAATACCGAATTTAAAAAATCTATTAAAAATGTAATTGTAATGACGTGCATATATAATAAAAAGCATAAAAACAATTATATTAAAACAACTTACTCTGCCATTTTACAAATGAAGTGTAGATTAGATATTTTAAATAAATATGATTATTTGACTGAATATGGATTAATTGCTAAGATCACGTCCAAATATTACTAAGGAAACAGTTAAAATGAAAGACGGATAAAGGAAAAAGTTAATTACATTACAAATCACGATTGTAATAAGTTGAACAATGACCATGAATTGACCCTTTTCATTACATGTCACAATGACAGCTCTATGTAACTGACAATGATAGGTTTGACATTGACAGCCAACTGATGACAAAACATCGCATGGTCGTGCGTTCCGATACACGCTTAATATTTAAAAGTATTGTATGCTGTTACTTTCACGCTATACTTGCCGCAGAATCTTGTAGCGAAAATTTATAACATTCCTCTCGTTTTATAAACCATAGTTTGGCTAAGTAGTTAAGAAATCAAAAAGTCCCTTTTTTATCAACCCAATCGTTAAAACGGGACCACACCACAGTATTGCCACTTTTTAAAACTCAGGTCTAGCCTACACAACCTTTTTTTAACGTTGCGAAATCTAATACCAATAGAATCTATTTACTACACTAAAAAGGCACACAAATCAATTACTCTTCAAGTGAAGAGTTGCAATGCCTGAGGCTCAAGATAAGATACATATATTATTTCGATGCAGAATCAACACTAATATCACAGCATAATAAGTATGCTGTGCTAATATTATAAATACGAAAGTAACTCTGTCTGCTACCTTTTCACGCCTTAACTACTCAACCGATCATCATGAAATTTTGCATACACGTTCTCAAGTATACAAGAAAGGACATAGGGTACCATTCATCCAAAAAAGTACTCTATTCCCGAGTGATCGTCTGTAAACTATAAAGAATTGGGCGCCACTGTCGCGTGGCGGCGCCCCCGTCGACACAGCGATAACGATGTCAGGCGTTATTTAATTACTTATATACTTATTTTCTTTTTCAGCGCTTACGAAGTCGCGGGCACCAGCTAGTATATAATAATTCTAGCGTACTAGAAGCGTGCGGTAACATGGCGGCAACCACGCCAACCACCCGCGCAACGGACGTTCGAATAAAGAAAGGTGTGGGTGTGTTATGGACAGAGCAGAACTGTACGCCTGTATGTTGTTTTTTTCGTAAAAACATGTTTTTAAGTAGGTACTTGAGCTGAGGCGGTCTACTTGGTGGTAGGTGGCTACGGTCGCCACGGTTGCAGTGCAGCAAGTGCTCCTCCAGGTTTTAAATAGATTTGGATGGAATGGTGAAATAGGTTTTGGCATCCCGTAATCCCTCACCGAAACAAACGCTTAAGCTGTGGTCATGTGTCTCGAAGGTCTCCACTTAGAAGGTGTTTAGCTTCACCAGAAGGACGGCCCAGTTTATATAGTAGGTACTTACGCCTTACCATACACGTTTGCAAAATAATCAAATACTTAACACGAAACACAGTATGCCCCTGATATTACCATAAATACCAACCCTAGCCCTGGAGAGAATCAATAGAAATAGAACCAGCTACCTACTGAACTGTTTTGTTTTGTATTTTTTAACTTTCTCACTTTATTCAAAATTCCAGTAGGTAGTATACCTCTTTTGTTCTTAAATTCTTGGTGGTTGAAAAAAAGGGGGTCACCCTTTTTTTTCAAATTTGTTACTACCACTATTGTTAGTGCACTCTTGCACTCTTTCCTTTATAATAACTGAATAAAAAGACGCCTGACCTGGCTGGGGATTATTGGGGTACAAGGGAACTTAAAAAATTTACTTAATTAAGACTTTTTCCCAAGAAATATTCCCGAGAAATTTTTTGGTTATTCTTAAGGTAAAATTATTGAAGGAGTTGAAAAAAAATATAGGTTTATTACTAAAAGGTATTTATTTGTCTCTAAAAGGACTTGCTAGGTGAAATGTAAATAAGACTAATTTAATGAACTTCACTGGATAGATCTGAAATTTGTATGGGAATGAATCAGCGAACTTGAATGCAGATATACTATTTCGTTGGAATAAATGAGCTGAGCGGACTACAAATTTATCAAATATGACATTAATGAATGTAATTATTAATTGAAAAAAAAAGGCTAAGACAATAATAATACATCTACCTATATCTACTAACTTATGGCCATCTTTTTGTAAACTTGATGATTCTGAACTTCGAGACGGGTAGTAGGGTGTCCCCCACGGGTGTCGTGTCCCCCTTCCTTTGAATTTAATATGTGAATATTATCTATGGTTTATTTCTATTTCTTCACCAGTGTCAGTATGTCAGTCAAATAATAATTGTCAGTTTTAATGATTTATTTGTTATAATTATTTGTTTTAGTTATATAATTTGTTTTGACTTTTTATAATTTCATTTAAAAATACAATATAAACATTATGTTATTGTGTAACAATAAATATTGTAAAACATCAATAAAATCTGTTAAATTTATATCAATTGCTGGGTGCTCTGATGACCTAGCTGCTGTGGCTGCGTTGCCCAACCAATGGGTGCCCAAACGTAGTGGGACAGCTTTAAAAAACTATCTGGATAAACAGAAATGTCAACACGAACACTTATTGTTTCAGTTGAACGAAATGGCCACCAAAGTTAATAGTGATACCGATAAAAGTATTCGAGAAATTTCAGACTCTTTATTAAACTATATCAAACAGAATGAAACGAAAGCTAAATGTCTAATTAATAAAGCTAAAGACTTAAAAATGGCAGAATACAAAAATGAAGTATTTATCAAGTTTAATGAGAGTTACTCTGAACATCTTGATGAAATAACAAAATTTAAATTGAGTGCATTCAGTCTTGAAAGAACACGAGCGGATAAATTAAGGATACTATTACGAAAACAATTTCGACTTTTAATCGAAGTTTGCTTTAAAACCCCAAGAGAAATATTATATGAATTTGACATTCGCATTTATGAGATCAATGAACAATTGTTGAATAATTTAAGAGCTTATCTAGAATTGGAAGTAAAATTACGGTATCAAGCTGATAATAGTATATTACGTGCAAAGGCTTGCCTAAATCATTGTCTTGAAATAAAATTAGACGCACAAGCTGACCCGGTGAACAAATTACATTCAATAGACAAGACGTTATCACTACAAGAAATCAAATCGCTTAGATTATCTGAAGTCAAATCTGACGTTCAAAATATAGAGGATAATATAAAAAGTTTGATAGAGGCATATCGAAGGACAGTAGCTAATATATTTCTGGGGTTTTCTGGTAAATTGTCTACTTTACAAAAAGAATTAGGAGTACGTATTATACCTGAAAACACTTTTATAATACCACCTTTTAAAGACTTACAAGAAATTATTTACGAAACCATAAAGGGAGTGGCCAAGTGTTTTTATTCAGATGGCATGAAATCAACTGAAAGTTACTCGGATATTGCACAGATTCAAACAAATTTGATAACATTAAGCAATCAACTTCACGGTGCGTATTCAATTTTACATGACGCTGGCCACCTTTGGGATGCTCATATGATGCGTGCGTCTCTCGGTCAACAATTAATAAGGACCGCTCTTGAGGACCTTGTCACAAGTAACGATGCTATTGAATTAGCCAATGAAATTTCTGTAAACATAGCCTTGGAACAATTACGAACGTGTTCTGAATTGGACAAGGTACAACAACAATACGAAAATGTTCTTTCCCTACTAGTTCGCAATTTAAGTATATTTCAGCAACACAATGAGCTTGAGATAAACAAATTAGAAGAATATCTTAACCTCACTCCAGCGATGGCCAACGTATTGATTGCAGAATTTAACTGTTTTTTAGAGAGACATCAATGGTCTCGACTACATACACCGAGTAATATGACGCAGCTATCCACACCAAGAAGTATAGGACGAACAACAAACACACCTTTAGCACGAGCGCTTCTTCAGACAGAATTGCAGGGTATAGCGTTACTAAAATGGGTGAATGGTTTCATTGAAACTCTTGAAAGGAATATGGTGACCATTTTCGATGATTTGAAACTCCAAGCTAGGTGTTGGATTGACGACAGAAAAAAAGAGTTAAAAACGCGACATTTTATGAAGTTTCATTTGCACAACTTACGAACGGAACGAGTGAAATCTCTGAAGGATTTTCGGCTGTCGGAGTTGCGATATCACGATGTTCGACTTAATTCTCATTTACGTGCCATACAAAGTCTTATAGATAACTTGCTGGATGAGGCGGCTGGGTTTTTATCAATTGACGATTCTCGCCTTTATCCAATCTGCAAATGGTTGGATCTTATACAAGATAACATAAACAAACTTTCAACAAGCGAATGTGATTTTGATGTTAAATACTTAAAAATGTCCAGTTATGCTTTGCGTCTTATCAAGTATCGAAACCTTTATGAAGAATCTTTAGATATGGCAATAAACGAGTTTAAAAAAGAAATAGAAAATAAAATTCACTCTGCACGAATTGCCAACTTTTGCTTTCTTTCTAAACTAAAGCTATTTAACGAAGGAAGCCATTATTCATATTCAGAAGCTATTAAAACATCAGCAAATTTAGTTAAAATTTCTGATACACTTGAGGTTTGTGTAAATAAAATTATGGAATCTCTAAACGTTCGAAAACATCAAATAATGGCTCTCGCCGATCAGAAAATGGTACCCGTACAAAGAATTGTAGAGGAAGTTGTAAAGACAGGTTCAAAAAGTATACAAGACAAAAGGAAGCTCCCTTCGGGTCGGAAATAGACAATTGTTTACTTATGTCCAAAGCTTATCCTATTCAAAGATATTATACCGATTCTTCCCAAATTGTTGTTCCATTTACCTATTTAATTATTATTGTAAATAACCTTTTTCCTAATTAATAGATTTTTTTTAAGAAAATTATTTTATTTACTTTGAAATACTAGTGACCCGCATGCGGCTCGCATCACATGGATTGGAAATTTTCAAAAATCCTTAACGGATGCTTGCAAGGGTTATAATATTAAAACCTATGTTCCAAGTTTCAGCTTTTTAGACTTAGTAGTTTTGATGGTCGTCAAGACAAGACCAACTGTTTTATAAGTTTACTAGAAGTTCACTCCTAAAATTCCTTCCATTCTATTCCTAAATTCAACTGTTGGTCGAATATTTTTTTTTAAATCCGATGAGTAAAGATTACCTCCTAAATAGAAACAAACATGCAAATTTCACCTCTTTATAATACCTAATAGTAAAATAGGCGTAGATACCTACTCGTACCTAATAACTGTTTTTTGAAGCGATATATAGATGGATCATTGTCATCTTTGGGTATACTTACCATTATTGTGCCATTATTTATCAAATTTCCGTCAGGTAGACTTACCTTATACCCGCTGTAAGATGTCTATTATACTTTCAATTTATTTCATTTAAAAGCAATAGGTACTCTAGTTTACATTTTTATATTTATTTAGTTTTTATATTGAACCGAACAAAGATAATAAAAATGATAATTCGCGGGTTCACGCGATTCTTTTTATTTATTTACAGTATTATTTATTACTACGCTTACTACGTATATTTTACTCTGGATTATGCCCAAAATTTTATAAAACATTCGGCACGTACCTACACGTCACAGAAGCTTGCAGTTACGACCCAGGTGACTGGCTCCGGTACGCCGAATTCGGCGTAGTATTTTTTTCGCGTTTGACAAGTACGAGTACCTTGTCGAGCGCAGCGAGACCAATTATTAATCTATGACATTTCATTAATTAGTATACCTACAGTATGGAAAAATAAGTCGGGCCCTGGAGGGAAACTACCTTAAATCCTTAAGTTGGCTCATTTTACATAAAGGAGACATTCCTTAGGAGACATTGAATGCAGTTTTGTTTCTTTTTAAAAATAAAGGAATGTCTCCTTTATGTAAAATGAGCCTACTTAAGGAGGTAGTTTCCCTCCAGGGCCCGACTTATTTTTCCACACTGTATCGGCATTGACAGCTCGCACAAAACGGGTATGTACATATTGCTAATACTTAAGATAAGAGTTTAGTATTCAACAACAAATGCCACGAGAGCGCTTCAGAGGTAGGTCACGTGGGTGATTGGCACTTGGCAGCCATTTTAATTTGATTGACATGCATTGTCATTGACATGCATTGTCATTGTCATTGTCATTGTCAATATACCAACCAAATTCGAAATACATAGAATACAAGTATTCGAATCGAAGTAATTATTGGTTGGTGTGCGTGCGTGCGTTTTCGATTTTATAAGTTATTTTCAAAGAAAATTGATTGGTCTCGCTGCACTCGACTAAATAGAGCGCTATACAAAAGCAATAGCTCCGAAAATGTGGCACTTTTTATTGTAGTGTGTATAAAAAATCGTCACTTTTTATCACTTTTCACACAGTTTCAGTACGCAAACTGGTATTTTATTATGCCTAAAATTTTATAAAACATTCGGCACGTACACATCCACACATAGTTTACAGTGTGACTCACAGATAGTTACTATTTTATCCCGCATTTTACAAGTACGACAGCGGTATCTAGTCGAGCGCAGCGAGACCAATCATTTATCTATGGTTATTTTATTTTATGTGACCTAAGCTATGATTTTGATATTAATTATTATACATACCTACACAATGGTTTTCGTCATATGTTGTGTTTCTTCTTGCCACTCGACCAACACTCGATGGTATAACGATACAAAACTATTTAACTTTCCTCGAAATGATACGCTAAGAGATGCCGTATAGCCGGTAAAGTATGCCGTCCTCAACTGAGAAAAAAAATTCGATATGCCCCGAGTTCCACTCACTTTACTTGCTTGAATGATCGGTCAAGATTATAATTGCTGTAGATGTAAGACACACTACAATTGTGCCTTAGTGTCTAGTCATTTTGAGATGTTGACAATTTGCTACATGGACATTATGCTAATTAGATAAACTGCTCATTAGATTTTATAGTTTTATACTTCAGTGTTTTTTACTGGCAAGTATCATCTTGCCAGTATATTTAAATATTATTGAGTATAACTCTTAAGTACAAAAACTATTTTTCTTACTTTACTTTGTAATTTAACATTTAAAAGTTTAACATACATAATATGATTATTTTGATATAGATTTTAAAACATAATATAATTATGTGCACTTTGTGGCTCACCATCTGTTAAATCATCTGTTAACCGATGTATAAAATTGAACTTATTTTTAATGAAAATAAAATTGAAATTATTTTTTGAGTTTCACTGTATATAAATATCCCTTTATTACACTATCGATATGTATCGATATGTACAACACTAGTATCGATATCGATAAAAAAGCAGCACTTTCACAGAGTAAATAGTAATTAACCAGTATTTACTGCTAGTGCCATCTTGCGGACAGATAAGATAAAAGCTGCAGTGAATGGGTCATCATCATTACAGGAATGCACGAGAAAGGCGGCTATCAGAGAGGAATGGCGGCGTGTTGTTAAGCTTGCCACCAACACCTGAAATGTCCACGACCACTCTGACAAGAGTGAGACCAAAGAGCCATCTTGCGGTGAATTGTCTTGCACACTAAACTCTTAACGAACCGAAATATTTATTTATTTTCATTTTGAATACATAATACATTGAGTTGAGTACATAATCATATTTACATAAGTTAAAATAAACAACAAATCAATTATGTACCTACATAAATTATAAAAAAAAATCGAAAATATGCCAAGAATATTGTAGATTCTCTATGTAGAGTTTTTTCCAGTGTTGAATTATGTTAGCGCTGAAGAGATTTGTTGATTTGACAGCACTGGTAATATTCATGGTGTCTACTACGTTTCGCGATCCCGCCGTATCACTGTTGGGTTAGAATGTCGCTGCACTGTGGTATCGTTTTTCCGTATCGTCCGCCATTTTGTAAAGTAGATATTCGATTCGATCTCCGCGCGTGGCTGTGTTCGTACACGTCTTCTGTCAATAGTCTGCTGCATAGGTACTGCAAATAGTGCAAATGAGTAAGGTGTAAAAATCAGATGTGAAAAGTGAATTTTATTTTTGTTTTTATATTGTTATTTATTAATGAAATTATAATGTTCGTTTAATATTTTTTAATGAATTCCTATGTACCTCTTAATCACCACTTCTATTTACAAATTGTGATCAGTGGTATAGGGCAAAATGTAAGTAGGTACTTATAGTTATTTTCATATTTTTCATGGGTTCACCCATATTATGGTAGGTAAGTTATTTTATTACTATGCAGGCGACAAATAGTATATGTAATTTTTATCATTCTCTGCTAATGTTGGTTTAGGATACAGAGTCATTTGAGCTTTATGATTCCTGAATAGCATAAATTTATTTTATTGCAAATTTAGAATTTTTTTATAGCTAAAGTACTTTTTTTCAAAATATTAATTATATCAATGGTTGTAACTATTATTACCACCTGCTTATTAGCAAATAATGCTAGCAGTTACCACTACCAGCCTCTTATCTACAAATTTTTCGAACCGTGCAGAACTTTAATACTACATATTTTAATTTCAGTTATGTGTACTAATACTGATAAAAATGGCTGCCTGCCACCAACATTGCCCCAAGCTCCGATCGGCGGTGGCGCTAGGTCAACTAATCAAGAGCAAAGAGCCATCTGTAGGAACTTTATATGGGGCACTTGTTCTAAACATGCACAATGTAAATTCCAACATATTTTGGAAGTTGAGGAGATGAAAAAAGTGTTGAAGTTTTGTCATGACTACCAAAATAAAGGAGGATGTACGAGAAAAGATTGCACCTACTTGCATACAACACGCGAAGAACAGAATCTTTTTCAAGCTACTGGGCAGCTTCCGGCTGTGTTGGCCGAAAGGCATGCAGTCATGGCCGCAGCAGCTGCAGCTGCCGCTGCTTCTGCTGCTGCCGCTGCTTCTGCTGCTACTTCTAGGACACCCAAGAATCTCACAAGTGAATCTATAAATTGTGCTCCACAAATAACACCTTTTGTGGAGCCATATATGAACAAGCAACCTCAACTAACTCCGGTTCCTGCACCAAGTACAGGAGTCATGCAGATTCAAAGTGGTGCCCAGTCAATACAAAAGTAAGTTTTTTAAATATACATTATATCCTATTATAATTAATTGGAAAGCTTTCAAGGTTCAATTTCATTGGTCGATAACCCAGTCGAAGGGAACAGACCCAACAGTGTGAGGTCTATCAACCAATAAATATGAGCCATTAATGTGTGTATTATTATATATTTTATTTTGACAATCCATCATGTTTCATTGAAAATACCTAACCTACTAATTGCTCCCATATTCATCAGAAAAATAATAAGTAGGTATTAAGTCTTTTGTGACAGAACCTATCCTGACTGATGGCCTATCTACATACAGCCAAATGGTTATTTTTTATAATTATTATTATAAAATTTAACAAATGTAAATAACATAAATTATTAATTGCTCGGTCAATAACAAAAAACTTGCTTTGTATTGATTATACCCAGGGTTAAAGGCCCTGGGCACTTTAACCCTTTAGCTGCATGAGTCGGATTTATACGACAATTATTTTAGTGTCCATTTCGGCAGAGCTAGATATAAATATATGACAAATTCCTCTACCTCATTTTGGAATAGCTGGTATTTCAGGTTTAAATAACCATATGGGTATTGGCTAGTTTGGGTCAATACTCAGGTATCAAGTGGCAAAGGTATTATACAAAAAATCGTATCTATCTACCCTAAATTGGAATGGCCGATTTTTATAAATGTTATATATATGTAATAGTATTAAAAAACAATATTCATTGGTGCCAGACTCTTTCCGTGGGCTCGGGCTTTAGCCGGACTCTTCAACGTTGGTCAAAAAAATGTATAATTTGTTCGTAGGTGCGAAGGGCCTTATTTATCATAGGCTATTGCTATTTTTTTTTTTTCGTTATAATATTTGTATTTTAATGTATTGTATTTGTATATTTGTATTATATTTTAATATTTGTTTACGTCGATGACAACGTGTACAAATTATTCTTTGAAAAATGTTTGTGATTACAGTGCAATAGGTGCGAAACCTCCGCCGCCTCCGCCGCCCCCGCCCAGGATCACAGTGAGATCTATACAGCAGCCCCCGCCCCCGCCACCGCCTCCGCCTACGCAACCGCCTCCGCCAGCGCAACCCCCGCAGCCTCGTCCACCTGCAATATCATATTCTAGTAAGTTACATAGCTCCTTTCACTTCTGCATTGGTCCACATTGGCGACAAGTATAAATGCTACCCAGCAAAAATGCAAACCCTAGATTAGGCCCTTAGCACACTGCAACGAAACATAGCCGAATCAGTAAAACACTAAACGAACGCTTTGCGTCGCGATCGCTTGAAATGTTGAATCCGCTGCAGATATCAAAAAGTAATTTATGTAGGTACCGTTCAGGCAGGTTTACCTACATAAAAGCGAAATCAAATAGTCCGCGTTCGCTTTTGTGTGCTAGAAGAGGTGCCAGTGGTATTTTGAGTCAACCTAGTGTAGTAAGTGGTTTTGTATGTAATAATTAATAAAAATTAATATATAAAATAATAATAAATAATCTAGCGAGTAATTAATATTGGCAGATGTTGGTTGATTTACATTTTTTTGTGTCGAATTAACCCCATGCTAGCGGCGAAACTGCTTAAATTAGCAACAAAATTGATTCCATTCTATTATGACGAAAATTGACACAAATACTAACAACAACAAAAATACTATACCTGCACTAAAAAACTATTGCGCAAATACTAACAACTATTTACAAGGCATATGCAATTCTATTTTTAAGCATAGAACAGATCAGGAAGTGAATATTAGATCAGTCGCTACCATGAGTTGCTATCGAAATATGATGTTAGTTTATTTCTGTCGATAACGAATAAACTAGCTTCGAATTGTTTTCAATATAAGTCGCACCATGAGTTTGGCTAATGTTTACTCGCTAACGTTAACTCGATTGTGTCTAACTTCACATTTGATAAAGCTATCTCTTTTTGAATGTACTTAAAAGACAGAGAACGATATAGGATTCCCTACGTTCATACGTATGTATACTACGCCCATGTTGACTTTGTGACTGTCACCATAAAATAGTACTTAAAAAAGTACTATTGCTATGGTCAGTATTGACTCAGTCATTCGTTATTAAATTTTACGTTTTAATATTTTAACAAATATATAAATAATAATGTTACAAATCCTTGCTTTTATTTACAATTGTATTTCGTACATATTAAGAATGAATATTGTTATATTTGTTATTGGTCCAAGAAGTAGGTATATTTAAATTTTATACTACTTGGAATTTTTTTTGTCCAAACAGTTCTATCGTAGAACTAGTAGTAGAACTGTTTGGAACAACCCGCAATAACAGACATTCGCGTGAAAGAAGCGATATATTCGTGCGAATACTTGCGATTGCCCGGTGCGAACACATTACGCGAGCAATTCAGTTTCACTGCTGCGAGGACACACACTCTTTTACCTATTAATTTCTGTTTTGTTGTTTTTTATTATGTTTGTGTCTTTGTAATAGTGAATAAAACTCTTTCTTTCTTTCAATTATATCAACAATTTCCCTCGATTAGGTAGTGACGAATTATATTTATTGTTGTTATGACGCAACTTTGATACAGCATTTAAAGGTAAAATAGATATACAATCAAATAAGTACCGGGAATTGATTATCTAAAAAGCCCACTTACGGGATTGTCGAAATTATTTTTGTCGTTATGTCGGCACAACTGTCCTCTATGCTAACGAGGAGTTTGAGAGCCATAGGCTCAAAATAGTTACAAAATAGCGCTCTGTAAATTAATTTATTTAATTACAGAGCGCTATTTTGTAAGTTCATGTCAAGTGTGTTTTGCGATTTTTACAGTGGATAAAAATATCGAACAAAGATTGCGAATGGAATTTCGTGTGCCAAAGCGCTGAAAGTTTTACACAAGCCTCTACTTTTTCAAAAATATGTGTGTATGAGTGGTACAGTGCATTCAAGAGACTCTAGTTGGCCATCAAAGTCTTCAATTAAAAGTGAAGGTGACGATGACATTTTTTTTTATTATCGGGGTGTTGTGTACTCGTAATTATTGCGAGAAGGTGAGACAGTAAAGATGGAATATAATCTGGGCTTTATTTGATGTTTGAGAGAGCAAATTCGTGCTCGCCACGCGCGCCACCTAGAGTAATTTAATTGTACCAGTGCAAGCAATAAGTTTACATAGTTTTATCGCATCAGATAATGTGATATTTGAAGCGAAACTTCTTTGCGCGCGATGACAGTAAAATTTCAATGTTTAATTTTGTGTGGTGCTTCATAGTAACGATTACGTGATTTAAAGTCTTTGCCACGATTGAGAGCAAGATGATCGCATCATCGATGTATATCAAGGATATATTAAGAAGCGCATATCAGAAAATTTTCAAGGTTTGGAAAAAAAAGTTGGTGCGAGGATATTTATCTGAAGGGTATTACTTTGAAAGGGACAAAATATTAAATTGATGAATTAATATTTATCGAAAATAATAACATGAACACAGTATGATAACCGGTATTTGACGTGATATGGCCGCAGATTTAACAATATCAACACCATTGTGATGTCTAGATAATTTTAGTGTTACCAAAATTGTAATTTTTGGTATTTTGACTAATAAAATGGGACAGATCATTGTTTGTTGGTTTTTGGTAAAGACGTGTTTGTTTGTTATGAGGCCTAACCTGACAACTCATTTAAGCTACCCTTTACACAAATAAATTTTCTATTTACAGGTCCTATTCCTCAAATATACCCAGGAAATCAAGAACAACAGTTTCCTGAGTGAGTTTTATGTTGTTATATATACCTAATTTCAGAAGATAGGTCGTTACCTACGCACTCTCTTTATACTGACATGTTAACAATGTTACAGATTCGACGCCACTAGACCTCCGCCTCCAATACCGAACATAATTAACAATAGTAATTTAAAAAGGAAAGGACAGCCTGATAATGAAGGTAACTATCAATCACTAAACAACTTATTAACATGAAATAGTTTGAAGATCGAATTGAGTACAAAATAAAAAAGATATACATATTAACAGTTACAGCAAATTGTTATGCTGGCGATATAACAAATTGTGATAATTTTAAGGTAATAAAAAAACAACGCGAGCGAATATAACAATAAAAATATTGTTAAGAGATAAAGTTAACGAAACGAACACTAATGGTTGTTTACTTCTTGGTGAATAAATCTTTACTATTTGTAATTTTTTTACTCTTTTTTAAATGAAGACGAAGATTTAATTAAGAAACAAGAACAGCGGACGTGGCGCGACGCGATGTTGAGGCGCCGCGATAATATAATTGCATAATTTTGCGCATCTAGAGTACACAAAAGGCTGGCGCGTTGCGTTTCATACACATCTTTATAATTTCCTATATAATTCGACTCTCATCCATTGTGGGTACAAGGGGTTCTCGCGCAGTGGCAGCGTTTTCAATCTACTTATTACGGATAATCCCAACAGCACTCGGATCAGTCCGACAATATCGCCGAACGCTACGCTCGCTGTCGTACTAGCATTTCCTATACGAAATTAACTAAGACATTGATTGAGGTAAAATTTGGAAGTGTAAACATCTTTTAATCTCGGAACTTTTAACGTAGTATTATAGAGATTTAAAAGAAAACAACTAGACGTGCTATTAATGCAACAGTTAGCCGGTTGATGGAAAATTCAATAAAGAAAAAAATGGCGACGAATAAATTATCACTTTTAACAATGTTACGACGAGTTTAGTTTCCAGTTTGACAACTATTTCGCTGTAACTTGTGTATTGTTGAAAAGAAATGTAATTATTTGCTTGTTTATTTACTCTGCGTTTTATCTAACGCGAGAGGAGGTGATCGTATCACGATTAGTGTTAGATAAAACGCAGATCTGCTTGTAGCTCTTTGGTTGGAGACAGTGTGAGTTAATATTACGTACGCTCGGCGCTTTCTCGCTTTGTTCTCAGCTGGGCCAAGCAAACGGATGTCGGAGGGCGTCGATGTAGCCGATAGCGACTGTTCAATCTGTTTGCAGGCGGAAAAAAGGTTTGCAATATCGCAATTTGACTTTATAATATTGTTGCATGGTTATTTCTCTCAATATGTAAAACAGAGTAAAGTTATAAATGTTATATTATCATATTTCAAGTGACGAAAGTCGATGAATGAGTGATACGACTTTGAATGCAAATGCAATGCCGTAGTGTATATTTTATATATTTTTTAAATTACATATATATATGTATATGTATATTATATATATTTGAGCGAATTTGTTCAATATTAGTACGTTGCTTCAGCCATAAATATTACATTTTCTACGTGAAATTACATGGCATGGCTATACAACAAGTTAAAGAACTGTTTAATTATTGTTTAATAGCTGTGCGCGAAACAAAAATATAGTCTTCTGTTATTTTCCAAATTTTATATAAACACATTTTCCATAAAGCCCCATTTATTTTATTTTTACTTATACTTTTTTATCAGTCCCCTTTTAAGCGTCGTGTATAACGTAAAGTGTTATAGTGAGCAATATTTGATGCGCTATTAGCTCAGCGCTAAATACCCATGTATATTTCGTATTAATATTAAAGTCATGGTAAAAGGAATAATTGCTGTTCGATAAACAAGTCCTGGCCCGACTACAGTCAGTACGTACTTATTATCGTGTTACGGAAAAGGTTGCAGAAAAAACGGAGCAGAACTTTGTTGGGTCCACAACGACATAGATGTCGTGTAGAAAATAATATTTGAAACGTTATTTATAAAAAAAAAGTGAAATAAACTAATTTTTTGCTAAATATTTGAGTTTATTCTTTTCTTTCATACTATATTAAAAGAGGTTTATTAAAATTTCAATTTACATAAATTCAATGGGATTTGTATCGACAACTAAAACGCAACAATTCTATCAAGTTCAGACTTCAGACTACTGGCTTTTTTGTACTCTCCATACCGGCTTGGGCTACTTCCTAGTTTGTTTGTTTCCAATGATGGCCACTACTAAACTTGCCTTTGGAGTAACTTCACAATTTTCAAAGCTGTTCCTAATTTATTCATTACCTTAAACGTTCTTTTCTTATTTCGTCTATTTAATCCCTAACATAAGGTATCGTCCAATATCCTCTACAATTCAACACACAGTTGATGACAAATCGCAATTCATATTGAACTGCGTTTTGGCACAAACGTGTTTTGGACGAACGTTTAAGTTAGGATCTGGACGAATTAAGGTTAGGCTTGTTAGGAAGTGGACTAATGAGGACTTCATTGATAAAATGGGACGTTGTAGAAGTGGACAACTTTAGATACATTCAAGTTAGGAAGTGGCCAAAGTCGTTTGAGGGATTTGGTAGCTATACCCCTTCCGTAATACGTTGTCTCATACTTCATTCCAAATGGCATCAGACAAAATGTTATAAACTTAATGTCTTCGTAGTTTTTGTGATATATGTATAGGTGATTGCAAATACAATAACGAGAAAATTGCTATATTTTGAATATTTGGAATGAATTATAGATAAATAATTTAGTTTTAGGGGCTTAGGAACATTTCATCGAAGTAATTAGCACTTTGAAACTTAAGTACTTGTTATTATTAAGTTGATGTCGAAATTAACTGTATACTTTGAATGCTATTAAAACATACCGCTTGTAGGTAGCAAAAAGTCTCAATTTTTTTTAGAATAGGTACCTGAAAAAATACAAAATTGTAGGTATATCAAAATTTCAAGAATTTAGAATCAATTTCATGATATGTTCCTGGGCCCCTGAGGGCGGGCCTATAGTTCGAGTTTTTGTATGGATTTATACCCGGATTTTTCTGGTTTATGTTTCGTTTCGTTTCCCTTATAAATGGGAGCAGTTTTAGTACCACTGAACGTCCACCAGGGGGCGATGTTAGTGTGCCCATACATATGAAGCAATACGCACTCCATAAATGCGATATTAATACATATTTTTTTAAAAAAGCCCTAAAACTAACTTAAGTATTTGATTTGTGAATTTATTACGAATAATCCAACGTTTTTTTAAGAAGTTTTCGAAGTTCCAAAAATTTATTCAATTTTAAAATCGTCTTCAACAAATATTTTTATTTTAGAATTGAAGCATACATGGAGCAACTGGAAAAACTACATGTTGACGAACAGAAACAAAATCTATTATGCAAAAAGAAGACAGAGGAATTGGAAGCTGGTATTCAAGTTCTTAGCACTTTAATTGGGCCACAATTAACACAAACAGTAGTAGAACATCTAGAGGTACGTTTAATAAGATTTTCTTGCAAAAAACTAAGTTCCACTTAAATGTCATATAAATAAGAATAGACCTTTCACCACTTCAAAGTTGCTAGACTTGTGATGCAATGTGCCGCAAACCAATTTTGATTATCTCTAAAACGAATTAAATAAGTCAAAAACGTTTTTTTTTCGTCATTATCGCTTTTTTTGAGATCGGGACTCGCCGTTTGCGGCACAACGTAGCACAAGTCAGCACAATGTCGAGTTTTTCTGAAAACCAAAGTGACCTTGCTAACATCATCATTCAGGGAATCCTTGAATGCCATCTTTCAGAGATATGTATATCACTGGTGGTTTGATTTTTTTAAAACAATATCTTTAAAAAGGTAAAATAGAAACTACGAATACTAGTAAATGCGGAGGCAAAAAGAGGAAAGGTGTCTCCTAACACTATGTCGTGTCTAGTCTACTGATGGAGGTCAATGTAAATTTGTACATTTAAAAATCATTGTATTTCTCATTATGTTACAGATAGAAGAACAAGCGTTGGATTCTGACGATGAAGCTACTACTCATTCACAGGAAAACCAAAGTCCTACATATTCAAATACAACAGTAAGTTTTTTTTTCTAGTGGCTTATATATTTTTGACAATAAAATCCATATAAAATATTAACATACTGGTATAACGTAATTATAAAAACAATTTATTGATCTGTATTATTCCGTTTAAGGGTGGATCGACCAGCTTGAAAGACACGTTATTCATCATGAACACATTAATGAACTTTATGGGCGGAAACTCGAGAAATGTAAGAGCTTGTGTACATATACATACATATGGCAAAATATTATTTTTTTATATTAAAATGAGCGTTTAAACTAAAAAATAAAAAATAATTTAAATATAATAAATAAGGAGGAGGATAGAGAAATAAGCAACACAAGAAAGAGCTGTATTGGCAAAGGAGTACGGTAAGATTAAGGGTTAGTATGAATAGGATCTTTACAATAAAGAAAAGTTTCGAGGCATGCGTCTTAAATTTCGAAAAAGTAGCATTATTAGTCCGTGAATTCGACAAATCTGTAATAAAATTTACGAAAGTTTATTGTATTGTAGTTTTGGAGCCACGATAAGTTTCTATGAACGATTATTTATCTCTCAATTTTATTCGTTCGTTCGTATTTATGAAATTATTTATTTATCGTTCATAAGGTGTAAACTCCAGTCGTGCGTCGGAGCCAGATCGGAGCTTACACACACTTTTTTTTCTAATGAAAACTTCTTTAGGCGGACTTGGACAGTTGTCTTCATGGAGAATTTAGTTGGGTGAGAATTTGGTGTGTCTCGCATATGAAATTAGGCTTAGATTAATATTGCGCTCGAGCGCAGCGAGACCAATCATTAATCTAAGGAAATTAGGATTGTAAGAAAATTGTAGTTCGCTTTGAGGAATGAAAGGATAACGCGTGACTTGGGTTGTCGAAAGAATAAACTAATTAAACTTTTTTAAAGCTAATTTTTCACTTTTGACGTGACGACTGACATGTTTTTTTTCTCTAATCATACAAAAATGATGTTACAAAAACTTACAGACAAATATTGTAGAGCATTTAATCTAAATACATAAAAGAAAGTCGTATTAGTTACACCACTTATAACTCGAAAACGGCTTGACCGATTTTTATGATCTTTGTTTTGTTGTATTCTCCGTCCCGACCGGAATAGCAGAATTAACGAAAAAAATAATAACAATAAACGAAAAAATTACTATAGAAATAAAGAAATTATACTGTCAAATCTATTGGTCTCATGTTGTTGTGATGTGCGGGTGTTATTAATAAAATAGTTATTTGTTCTAAAATACTAGAGAGCAAAATTGTTTTTTGCTGCGAGTGCGTGAGCGAAATGAGTGATTTAAAAGGCACGAGACAAAAAAAAATTTGCTCTCGTGTTAAACATACAACAGCGAGAAAAGCATTACTAAATTATAACTAAACAAAAATATTAAAAGTTGAAAGTAAAATTACTGCAATTTGTAAGATTAAAGGTAGGTAGCTAACAGTTTTGTTAGGAACTGTGATAGTCGTATTATTTACTTGCGTGTTAGGTAAGGGTCCTGCCTGTCCTATGTTTGTGTATTGTGGAGGGTTCGCAGGTACTTGGTAGCCTTTTTTGATAATTCCTTGAAATATGACAAAAGCAGTCTCAGAATAAGTTTATGCACCTGTTGACAGTCGCCAAATATTGAATAATTCGTACGCCAGAAGATATTTTTCATGGGACTTTTCTGGAAGAAAGCTAAGTTCGGCATTTGAAACTTGTTCTCTTAATTCTTCTGGAGTTAGACCATCACCACTGGACGTACTCATGTTTTTTATATTTACCAAAACAGTACAAAAACACCAAGACCTAATGCTGAACCAGTTTCTAAACGGCTGTAGAAACACAGCTGGGCCAACTCTAGTAGTAGTCATTCCCAGTAGTACTACTGAGTAGTACCATTGATGGTTTATTATCATTAGTACCATTAATGGTACTACTCCTCGGCTATGGCCGGCCGGCTCTAGTAGGCTATGGCTGGATATACTAATAAAAAAAAATATTATTATAATCTTATTTAACCCTGTGAGTTAAATCGCGTGTTCGAATTACGCTCGCATCAAGAATCGATTTTTCTGCGAGTTTTTACCAACAACAAACTTTTCGTGCTGGAGAGGTGAAAATATTATTTAACTATGATTTTGGGACGTCACGAAGTTCGCCGGGTTAGCTCGTTTTACATGAAAACTGAATTAGCTCCCTAACTAATTTTAGCAGTTTCTGTCCTTATTATTTTTCCCTAATTTTAACAGATATGGGTTAATAGGTATTTTTTTTTTAAATCACAGCGAGCAGAAAATGAGGTTAAGTATTTTTTCCATTTACTTTTGAAAAAAAAAAATATTTTTAATTTTTTTTTTGAAAAATCTATAATATTTGAATTTTTTTATTCACACGCTCCCCCGGCTTCAAAATAAAAACTATCCTATCTTTTAAGTTGGACCAAATTACATATAGTTTATTACGAAATTTTAGTTAGAAGTAGTTAGTTACAGTAGTTTAGGAGTTCATTATAGATAATTTATGTAGGTAAAATTAAATTTATCTACAACTCAAATCAATAGAAGATATACATAACTTTATGGTGATAATGAATTGAGCGAAATGTGCAGACGACAGAGGTAGTTGTGTATGTATATGCAAAATGTCAGGCAATTATACCCGGATTCTTTCTTATACCTGTGACCCCAAACAATAAAAAAAACACGTCTAGCCGCCGGCTGTGATGGTCCCTTTTCGCACGGTATCCCCCTTTGCCACGAGCAGAGCCGAGTGCGCTCGGCTTTATTTTAGTGTGTTTCTGCGTCTGTCTACGTAAAAACGTGGCGAAATAAAATCGTGTTGTGTACGCATAAAACAACTTGACTTATCGTGTTTTTTGAGTGTGTTTAAAGCGTCTTTTATTGAAAAACGTGAGAATTATAAAACTTAATAATTTGGTAAAAAAAAACCAAAAGAAAAGTGTTTACATTACGATTACCTACAATGATTTATTGAAAGAACCAAGGTCAAGGACGCTGCTTAGCTTAATATTAAAAAAGCAGCGGATAGATAAAAGACAACGTTAGTGAAAAGTTTTCAAAACTGTATGATTCCGCAGCAAAACAAGTTTTAAATACTGGATGCGGTAAGAAAGACCGTATTTTTACTATGCTTTATCAACAAAATGTAAACTATAATTTTTTTGTAACTCTTACCATTTTTGTATAATTTGAGAATATTTTTTGTCCCTTTTATAGTATGGAATCGAAAATTTCTTTTACCCAGCAGTAAAAGATACATATCATATTTTAGAAACATATATAAGTACAAAATGCTCCTGAGGAACTCAAGCACAACTTTTTTAATCCTAGTAATGTTATAAATGCGAATGTTTGTGACGATGGATGCATGTATGGTATGTTTGTTACTCTTTCACGTAATAACTATGGAACGGATTTGGATGAAATTTGCCACACAGATAATTTATTACCTGGATTAACAAGCATAAAATAACTTTTCATCCTGAAAAAAAGAAACGTTAGGTTCCCGACAGAAAAAAAGGCGCCGCAGTCGCCGTGGTGGCGCCACTGTCGTCACTACGATAATGATGTGCGTTGCTCATATAACACACATCATTATTACTAACTGGTACTAGCTAGTATTAATATAACCTTATCTACATTTAATAATAAATTAGCCTAAAGCAAAAAACTACGTAATATTTTGTAAAGTAAGGTGTACAATTGTAACATCCTTAACCCTCACATATAAAATTAGTAATAATACTAGTAGTAATAAGAACAAAACAAAGATATCAAAGTAGCCAAATATTTGTGGATGACGAGGACGTGTTTGATAAAATTTGAACTCACCTTTAGAAAAAAAGTATTTCTGCGCATTCCGGAATGTCGGCTGGCAGGTCTCGATTGTACTATCGCGTAGTGGTCGCTATTGCCGGAGACAGACCTAAAAAGATGAAGAAAACCAATAGATAAAAGCATAAAGGACGAGAGTATCAAAGTAGCCAAATACACCGAGTATTGTTGTGCAAAATAAAATGTATTGTCTACCGATCGTGTCTACGGACACAAACGTCACTAACAATAACAGGGAATACTGGACACGTGTGGTCGGAAGATAACGCAGGAATATTAAAATTGTATATTTATTTCTTTTGTCTTAAGAAACATTTCTTATAGCGTATCCCTGTTCATTAAGGAAGACATATTTTTATATATATATATATTTATTTTTTTCAGGACACATCCACGTTTCGCATGGAAGATACATTATTAAGCTCTCTGTCGTCCTCACCTCGAAGCTCAAACCACAATAGACATCCATCAACTAATGTAGTTCAAGCTCTATTAGAATTTTACAGTGATTGTAAGCACATTTTTTTTATGACACTAAATGTAATAGTCTGGTGGAAATTTTGTAAAAATCCACAACGGCATTTATTGAAACTTTTTGCCCCCGGGTCTTTTTAGACTAATTTGACCCTGCTGAACACGATTCTGCTCGGTGTCAAACAGCATGAAAAAATTGCATCCGTAGCCGGGAGCGGGTCGCTAGTTTATATATACTTAGTAGTTTTTCTATTAAAAAAAAGTTTTACTAATTTGTAATTAATAATCGAGGGTTTAAATGTTTTCAGCCAATTCTGATAGCTCACAGCGACAGTCTGCAGTGTCGCGCACGGACGAATGCGAACAGATTGTGAAAGAAGCTCTGAACGCCGATAGGCGATCCAGCAGTGGCAGTGGCAGCGGTGTATCGAACGGGTTCAGTCAACCGTTCTGCAATGGACAAAAGGCGGTTGTATCGAACTCGCCCGGTATAGCCCCGCAGTACTTTGCGGGCCCTGGCGTAACGGGCGCTAGCGGTATCCCCTCGATGCCTGGTGCCGCTTATCCTACATTCCAACCGCCCCCGCCGCCTGCCGGGCAGCCTCCGCCTATGCCCAATGTTAACCACAGTGAGTATTTTTAACGCCCGAAGCAAAACACGCATAGATAGGTCGTCCTTGACCCAGTCCGTTTACCAGACGAAAACTATATTTTATCAATGTCCGCGACCACAAGCGCCGACTCGCGGCTTGACGTCACACATTAGCGCAATCGCTTGGTCGGAGCCCGTACTTTAACTTTTAATATCTAAGTCATTTTTGAAGATAGGAAAAAAATAAAAACAGATTCTTTTTTCTCAAATTGTATGAGAACAAAAAACATATGTGTGATTGATTATATAAATAATGCGCGTAACACTGCGCAGTACGCTTTAATGCCTCTCTTTTCTTTCTTTGACGAACGAATTTCACTAACTTCTTAAGGTTAGATTGATGTGAAATTTGGTATGTAACTTCGGCGGTATTTCCATGACATGGTAACCTTGACTTGATGCTGCACCAACAAGTTGTCTGCAGGATACCCAACTCCTCACCATGTTACAGCGGATGTAGCGTGTTTGGGCTGATTTTAAAGGTCGATGGTTTCTCAATTCCAGATTTTCCCATGAACGGTGGTTCTCATCCCCCGCCCATACGTCCAGTTCCGGTAGCTGCACCGGCAGGTGGGATCGATTTTAGCTACCACGGAAGATATCCCAACCCACAACAGTATTATCCCCCTTATCAGTAATTTTTACAAGGTATGTTTAATGCAAACCAATAATAGATACCATAATATAACCATACCACGTTTACATAGTGCGCATGTTACATATTGCGCCCTATGTAAACGTGGTATGTTTATATTATGGTATCTATGATTTTTGCAGCGCAAATTAACATGGGATAATTTTTCTATTATATTTTTGTTATTTAGAAGTGTTTACGTCATGACACATTTTGTTAGAAAAAATATAGACTGATATTGTTGTATAGTTAGTTTGTTAATCATGAGTTGTCTGTTGGACTTAATATAATATAAAAAAGATAATCTACGAATAAATAATACAAGATAATATTTTAATGAAATAATTGACATTATCAATTGACATCTCTGTGATGACGTGTCTTGTTAGAATGAATATAGAAATAATTTTGATTCGACATAAAATAAATATTGCCGAAGTCTTTATTGGACCAATTTAATATAGTTAGTTTTTAACCAACAGACCATTAGAATTAATGTCGTCATAAAATAATTTTTATATTATTCAAGAGACGTTTAGTTTTAAGTTCTAGTATAATTGTATTTTTAGAAAAATCTGTGATAACGCTGTGCGTCCTTACTCAACTACCTCTTAAAGTTCCTATAAGTATACTCATTTATACTTTTTGATTCACAATCGTTTTTGATTGTGAGATATATCGTAAGTTCCCATAAAATAATAGTCAATTTTTAAAAGAATACTAATTTATTAGTTTAAAGTATTAGTTCCACTGGATCACAACTCTTAAAAATTTCGTTACTCGGTACTCTTAAAATTTTCTTACTCTCTTCATTACATTTACCAAAAATCAACTCTTTTACTTATAAAAAAAACTGTCAATGCCTTATATATTGATTTTTACGTTTTTTTTTCGCTTAATAAAAACAATTTAAAAAAACATGGTTAAAACAAATCAATTTTCTATGGAGTCGTGGTCTAGTAGTCACATTTAAAAAGACGACAAGAAGAGAGAAGAAGACTTACGCTTTAGGATTAAATGTAAATAAAATATTAATTGTATTCTTTCATCTCTAGACGATATATGATGAGACTGTCACATGTACCTGAATTTTAAAACAATAGGCACATTGGGTCTTACGGAACTGATCATTTTTTTTTTGTGAGAAATATAATAATGAATTAATTAGGTCTAATCTATGACATTGGCGATTGTATCGGTTAAATTATGTAATATATTATCATGATAAATAAATTTATTTGGGAATTTTCTATGAGGGAAGTTTTGGTTGTGGTTTAAGTGCATACCGCGTTCAGTTGCCTACTATTTGATAAAATGCATCGATTATTATGACTTATTATTTTATAGAAAACACTTGCATTTTTACATTAAAATGGCAATTTCATAGGCATTTTTTAATAGGTTCCATTGACTGCTATCAACTACAATTTCATACCAGACATTTTGTTAAATAAAATAATGTTACATGATTTTTTTTTTCGATTTGTATTTTATTTTCTCCATACCCTCACCGTTAACCCTGTTAACTATGAAGTTGCTTTACAACTTCATAGTTAACACACATTAATAATTATGTATTACTAACTTTGACTACTAATATTGTTAAAAATAATTCTCCCCCACCAAAGTCTAATATAACCATTAACTAATTTCATTTTTTCACTGCGAGATCGAATCAGAAATGAGGAGATCCGCAGACGTGCGAAAGTTACCGACATAAGCCGGCGGATGAGTAAGTTGAAGTGGAAGTGGGCAGGGCATATAGTACGGAGAGCCGACGGCCGCTGGGACCGGAAGGTTCTCGAGTGGAGGCCACGGACCAGCAAGCGCAGCGTTGGACGTCCACCCACAAAGTGGACAGACGACCTAATAAAGGCCGCGGGTCAGTGGTGGATCCAGGCTGCTTCTGACCGGTCCTATTGGAAAATTATGGGGGAGGCCTATGTCCAGCAGTGGACGTCCTACGGTTGAGATGATGATGATGAATTTCATTTTTTATTTATTGAAAGGATAATCAAACTTTTTGCCGCTTTTGTTCGCTCGTATCTTAATATCACTTAGCATTAATTTACGTTGACATGTGCCTGTTCACCGAGGAGAATGCTTCAGACCTACATGAGACATTATGTACACACATAATACACTAATTAGACACACTAATTTTATTATTCTAAGGACTTGTTTCACAATTTGTTTCAAATTCACAAAAAAAAAAACCAACTAAATATTCATTAAACAGTATGTTTCTCAAAAGTTTTAGTGGATGAAAGAGTTAAGGTGGGATTTCAAAGCAAGCGTCACCGACGCCTCAGTGACTTTGGATGGCCACGACGACATGCGCTATTCAATTATAATTTTAATGAACTCAGCCCCAATTTCAGACCATATTTGGACTTTCTTTCGTGTATCCTTGTATGTATACTTCTAGACTTAAATCTGTATACTGGCGGTATACTATCCTTTTTATATAGACTTATGGACGCCATTAGAATAAGTATTTTACGCTCTATTTTAATCCTATCAAAATGAACAAAAAAGTTTCGTTTTTATTATTTATCGTTTTTATCGTGCGCTACTGAATAATTGACTTGTGCTAAATGTGACTTCGAAGTTAGCTTGCCGAAATACATTTATTATTCCTATTAAATTAATGATAGTTTAGAAACATTTTAAAAAGTATATTGCCAGTTCTCGATTTCGCTTAGGGGGCGTTCAAAAGGGGTCGGGGAACCTTTTTATTCCCCGACTATACTTAAATAGACAGGTAAACATTAACAGATAGGAAATAAATTTTCTGCCTGAATGTCCAGACAATTTGGGTTCATGTCATTATGCTATATAGGAAAAATATCCACTATTAGTCAATTTGTGTCATAGTAGATTTGAGTGCTCGACTCAATATGTAGTATAGTCAATTTAAGCTGTAGGCAAAAATCAAATGTAGTCAGTCAGATTGTGTTCTAGACAGTCCAAGACCAACCCCAAACAAGTATTACGTAACACATTTTTTGAAGATTTTCAACGCGCCGTAACGTTTTTCTGTACTTTTCCTCCCACTCTCTAAACGTTACGTAACAATCAAGTGACAATTTTTACCAACGAAAAAGGTTGCCAGCAGAAGAACAAAATGAAAATAACGTACAATACACTCGAGGCATTCCCCGTAAAACATAAGATTTGGGAGATTTCAATTCCTTTATTTTTTTATTTAAATAAAAAAAACAATGACACGTAAACGTAATTTGGTTACGTAATACTTGAACGTCCGTCCCCCTTACGACTCGGCAGATTAATTTAAAATCGGAGTTTTTAATTGTGGAACACAAACCCTGCTATTAATAGGATCTCATTCATCAATTAGCAATTCAGAACTTTAATGACATATTGTGAAACAAGCCCTTACATAAAAATAATGTCTTTAAAAGAACACGTAAATCAAAAACATCTGTGTGAAAATATAGCAAATCGCAATAAGTCAAAACCCAAGTTTATTTAAAATTATTAGTTTTTTTTTTATTATTATTAATATTAAGAACTAATATTGCTAAGTACTCTTTTTGCACTGATACACCGAGAGGTGGGCAGTTAACGAATGTCAATATTTTACAGTTTATTTGATATTAATTAAAGATTATTCAACTAGGGAATGTACACATATTACGTAATTCTTTCTTTACAATTAGTTACCCCCCTTCGCCCGTAGTATATGCCAAGACCCCCCCAACTCTTATAAGCCAAGACCCCCGTAACTCCTTGCAATATAGCTTATACGTTGTTTTATAATTAATTTGCTAGACACGTGCCAATTATCATTATTGTTTTTCTTTTTTGAAACAACATAGTTACGTATTTTTATGTAGCTTAACCATTTTTACCAACTAAAAGGTTCGTCAACTTGGGAAAACAAAATAAAAATGACGTACAAACTCGAGGGATTCCCTGTAAAAAAAAACTAAGTTACGTAACACGTTGTTCGAACCCCCCTCCCCCCAAATTGCGTTACGTAATACTTGAAAGTCTCTTTAATAACAAGTACACTTACGGGATAATATAGAAAAATCCTGCTTATATGAAACAGTTGCATTCTTTTGTTGCTCACCTATCCGCGACCTTATATACTATACTAATTTTGAAAATCTATAAGCCGCCAAGGGTTTCGACTTGTTTATTTATATTGCTATATTCTTTCCTACGGTACCTACTGTGTTTATATTATGTATCAAATAAATATTGTTAAAGCCCGACCACATGGTGCGCGGCAAACCGCGTGCCATTTATTTACCATATTTTGCTTTGAAACGTGCTTTCATTAATTTTACGCATTTTGTTTGTATATTAACAACTGATTTGATCAAAATTGATTAACAACTGTTTTTGATCTAAATATTTTAATTTAAATCAGTAACTAACCTTTCATTTGAAGCATTTCGAGTTACCCATCTAATAAAGCCCCGCACAATGTGATCTCAGCTTTTGAAATGTTTTATTCTTATGTTCACGTCGTATGTCGATGTATCTACAACGCGGTTATTATTTTATTGTGGTATTTTGGGTCCAGTTTTATAGATTACCAATGGAATAGGGAGCTACCACCAAAATGAAATCACCATATAATATTGTAATACCAAAATATATTTTTGAAAAAGGTTGTTACTATTTTTTCTTGGAAATACACTCAGTTATTATGTTACATTTAAAATATACCTACACTCACCGGCACAAAATGTGGCTCAAGTGTAGATTTCAGATTAAACTTGGGATTTTTATATATTTTTTGACAACTCTTAAAACGATATTGTGATTTTTTTTTAATTGTAATGTAACTACATATTGACTTTTCCATGGAGACAGATAACTATTGACTTATAAAATTAAATATTTTATTTGTATAAATTTTCATTCATGAGGATATAAAGATAAATATAAGATATCTCCTTTCATCTGCTGTATGCAGATGACACCAAAATATATAAAGTTGTAGCATGTTGTGCATACTTAATGAAAGTATGCATATTATGTAAAATTGTATGTGACTGTTTTTACCTAAATAAATAAAAGAAAAAAAAATTTAAAAAAATTTAGAAAATGTAACGTTAACAATGTTAACGGTGTTCTAATCTTTTTTTTCTAAACTTTCTAATGTGTTAATGTCGTATATATATTATATAACCACATTAACATACTAGAATGTTATATCATTTTTTTTTAGCTTGCTGTGTGCTTCTGCGAAGGAATTACAATTTGACCCTCAGGATGACTTGTCACAAGTGACCACACTTGCCCATTTCCTTATCTCTTACCAATCCCATATCCTTAATCCTACCTACTGTGGTCGGCAGCACATTTGCAGCACCTGTGGCGTTGCCTGTTATAGGCGACGGTAGCCACTTATTCCTTTTAAGTTAAGAAGTGGCCAAAGTCATCCGGAGGGAAATCTACAGAATGTGGGGCATGGAAGCTGACCCTCAATTGAGCGTCACTTATATTAACGCAAGCCCCCTGCTGATGCTTTCGGTCCATAACAACCATATCCCAATTCGACTGAATGCCAAATTCATAATTTAGCTTAATTTAACGCCTGAACTTAATTTTTAATTACTAATGTAAGCCATCCACCCTTAATACCATAGAGATGAGCGGCCACATGAGCAAGGGTTACATGGTCGGTGAGGAGAAATGAAATAAACAACCAGTCTTCTCTTCTAATATCAAACAAATATCAAACAAGTCTTTTAATAATAAAACAACAAAAAGTCATAAACTAAAATGAAACTCATTAACAAATTGAGTTGACTATTATCTGTATTATTATAAATTAAAGAAAATTATACCTACTCAGAGATCTATTAGAGATTAATTAACAAAATATACCAATGAAAGGCTTATTCAGTTCACATCACACGCCAAGAAACACAAAATATCCTTCGAGTAAGACGTTTTTATGCTCGAGTACAATCTCGTTAAATTCGCGAGATCTCGCTAAAAAAGGCCGCAATTACGGCATTTCGGATTTCAGTCATTCTGGGACTAAGACATTTTAATATTTGGTTGATTTGGGAAAGTTAATTTGTGGGAGATTTGGTTGTAATGGACCTAAAGCCTTCCTTCCTTAAATCCATAAAGTATAAGGGATGAGAATAAAGGGATAATCCTACTCACCCATAATTAACACAAGCAGTTTTTCACAGTAGTCGTGTGCGAGGGCACCTCCCTGACGCTATTGCCGATTGCAGCCTCTGAAATTTGTACATACATACTTATTTTATGTACAATTTTTATAAAAAAATGTTAAATGTGATCTGTTTGAGCATTAATAGAGCACTCTTCCTGCCACTGGCGCGTGTAGCGTATTGCTCTATATGCGAATCTGTGACAGACCATACTATGCTATACTAGGGCATATGGACCAGGTAAGGTGGAGATAGTAGGTGGGTCGCTCTACACCTCTACTTCCTTTAATGGTTGTTTATGCTATATTGTAGGTACTTCCAACACGGAACTATAAATTACTTGACTATTCTGAATACTTCTGTGTAGTTTTAATATTTTAAAAGTAACAAAAACATTGCTTCTATAAACAAAACAAAAAGTGAACTAATATTTTATAAAGCAAAGATCTGTATTTTTGTTTGCCTCTACAGAGCTACCCGCTCCCGGCTTCGAAAGGGTGCAATTTTTTTTGCAAATGATATATAATAGCTGGTGCTCGCGACTTAGTCCGCGTTCTGGATGAAAGGTACCCTATGTCCTTTCTGGTGTCCCAGACAACGTGTATGCAAAACTTCATGGTGATCGGTGGATACATACATCCATACAAACTTTCGCATTTATAATATTAGTACGGATGATTAACATAGCGCCATCTATTGGATACTTACTCAATCCAGCCAATAAATTAGCTTACACCACCATCTGTTAGAATCTTAGGGAACTCACAGATAATTATAACTCTGTCGTAAAATAAACAAATAATTTGCAATAAAAAAATATTGCGACCTTAAATTGAGATGTAAACTATCCTTATATCTCAAGTTGGATCTAACGGCAAGCAGTGTACAAAATTTGATTAAAATCGGTTCAGTAGTTTATGAGTTCATTGTGGACAAAAAACATGACAAGCATAACAAAATAAGATACAGTACCATGGTGTAATTGACAAATGGGCTACATACAACTCGAAGTGTTACATACAGCTCATCCCTACAGTTACAATTTCAATATTGAATATAATTCAATATCAATATCGAGGTTATCCTCGAGTGTGGGTTAAAAAAGTTCGTAGAAGTAAAGGGTTAGAAAGAGACAGGAATATTTTCGTATACCTAGGACTAATTGATTACTCTTTACAATAAATAGCAAGTTTTGGCTGAATCTGGTCACTTATGTTTTACTTAATCGGGAATAAAACTTTACCACCAGTATGAATGCTTTTTAGGTGGCCAGACAATTTGGCCGAATATTCAGTTATCGAGTTAAACCACTATCCGTCCCAACTCTAGTCTCAAGTGTTTTTGTTACTTTTAAAATGTATGCGATGGCTTATTCCTATTATCAGACACTCAATGTAGTGTACACAAATACTAGATGCAATATACATACAAGTTGCTTGCGCAAGGAGGTATAATATAACCTACTAGCTGGTGCCCGCGACTTCTTCCGCCTTCTGGATGAAAGGTACACTATGTCCTTTCTGGTGTCCCAAACAACGTGTATGCAAAAATTCATGCTGATCAGTTCAGTAGTTTTTGCGTGAAAGAGTTACAAACATCCATACATACGAGTACATCCATACATCCAAACAAACTTTCACATTTATAATATTAGTACGGATTAGCAGGGAGTTTAATAAGAAGTCGCTATAACTTTCACTGGACAGATAGAAATAATATAGAACAGGCCACCCGCTACCTTGAAACTCTGATTCGATTTTCTCAAAAAGTATAAGACATACAACTATCAAAATTATATAATACCTACAGAAAGTGTAGTAAATTAAGTGCTTGTTATGGATTTTACAAAGAAGAATCATTGGTAAGTATTGTATTCTCTCACCTTATTTGGATAACAGCCAGGCACCATCATAATTTTTCGACTTCATAAGCCTGATGAAATCTTTATAAATTGAGATGAACGATGAATCTTCAGTCGTATATCACTGTCAGTTATGGTTGTGGTTGACAAGTCTGAGTCTGACAAGTTGTCCTCGGCCTCTGCGAGTCTTCTCTATCAAGCACATCTGTGTTTGTTTTGTTGGATAGTCCTTGTTTCGGCTCGATCCAATTTACGCAGCTCTGGAAGCCTTGTTGGAGCAGGTACTCGGACTCAAATTTGACATTTTATCCTATAAATTCAGGCTTTGAGTTAGTCATTTTAATCAACATGAAACTTAAACTTTACTTTATAATTAGAAAATCAAATCAGAGTCCAAGATAGCGGACTCCAATAAGAAATAAGTTTATATTAGAAATGTACAACTGAGTAAATTTTTTATAATAAATATGACATATTTGGCTTAGAACTCACAGAGCAATTTTTACCGGCCGCGGCTGCGTGACCGCAAAGCTTGTACGAAGCAATTTTCAGGACGCAGTTTATGCGCGTGGCGGTTGCGGTGTTCACATTGTAAATTTTCATACAATTGGGCTGGTTGGTTGGTCATTGTCTTTTACATGGTGTCCCAATGGTACATGAAATTAACATAGCCGAACACTATCACTATATGAAATATTCAAATATAGCGTAACACTACATATTTTCTTTAGCATCTTTACATTTACGTTAAACTGCGATCCATAACATAATTCGATACTCGATAGAGTAATATGACAGTTCAAATGTCAAATTGAAACGCCGCCGTACAAAAGTACACAGAACTAATTTTGACGTTTGCGTATTTTTATTCCAGTTAAGTGTTTAGGTTTATTCTGTATTCTGTAAATGTTCCATGGGAAATTTTGTTCCGAGTACTTGCTCAATGGATGCAGTCACGGAGGAGAGACGGACATTTTCTCGTGTATAGAGTTGGGCCTCCTACCTCTACACTCCATACCTGAAACCCAGGAAATGTCAAAATACTCCATCGAATTATGGAACGGAGACTAATTTTAACAAGATAACAAGTATAGGTCGCGGCGGATTTAGAATACTCGGCAAAAGTAGAGAGGGCATGCGCAATATTCCATTTTTAGGTCTGTTTGACGAGCGTGGGGGGAGACTGCGCGTCGGTGCCGACACGTTATTGGTAGATTCAGTCGCTCTTCACCTCCCGCACTTCTACCGCGCGTCTCGTGTCTCTTGGGTATTGTTACGTACAGAATGGTTTATTCGTATTAAAAAAAATGGAAGGCACGATGATTTAATGTAAGGAATATCAGCACTGCCTGTAATGCTAACTTCGTAAGGTGCAAAAAATACGAAGTAAAAAAAAATTGCATTTCCATTAGCAATTTTGTGCGCAATTGTACACATGCGCCGATTACCCCCACAAGTTTCGCCTGCTAACCTTAATATAACGCGCGACTATAGTCGGATTTTTAATTCGTTGGACTAAAATGACATTTGGTGGGTTGCCATTTTATTGTAATGTAAAAATAGTGTTGTATGCCGAGTGATCGAGTATTAGGTAAACATCGTGATTCAATCTTTTTTATTTTATAACAAAAGTTTGTTAGTTTGATTTTGGGTTGATCAGTAGCATAAGTAGCTTAGATTTATAACTGTAGTGACGGAAATGGATACTTCAAGATACTTTTATTTGCCTATTTTTCAATAGAAAGTTTAGTGTTTAAATTTAGTTATTGATAAAGCTAAATTTTTTTCTTTTGCATAAAAGATAACTAAATAAAAAAAATATATAGTTTAAAATTGATCAATAATTAAGATTATGAAACTATCTGTCATGTCATCAATAAGGTGGGGTCGAGTTGCAACATTTTATTTATTTATTTATTTTTGTTCTCTTTTTTTATAACGTGATCGATACCGAACTCGACTCGATACCGAACTTCATGCTTGCAACATTTTTTAAAAAAAAGGTCGATTCTAGCTGTCATTTTAGTCCATCGAATTAAAAATCGTATTATAGGTGGCGTTAGTTTATATGGCATAGCATAAAAATGTTTTCCTTGCTAAAAATATAAAATAATCAATATTCATGCTGGCGTTGTCGATACAATTATAAACAAAGAGTTAACAAAGTATTAATTTTATTACAGGTCGCACAAAAGAATTCTGTGAGTGTTTTCGTGTGACACGTTTGAACCTAAACGCTCTACAATTATGAAATTCAAACCCAAACCTCCAAGATATTGGGGTTTGAATAAGCTGTTATTATTGAGACGCTGTAAGGTGGTTTAAGTGGTTTTATACAAATACAGGTGGTTTAAAAAACTCTTTGTTAAACTGAAACTAGTCGCAGCTTCATTCTTGCTCATCAATAAATATTACTTTTAAAAATAAAAATAACATCAGTATAAATTGGGGTTATACCATTTCGTATATGAAATTTATCTATCCTGTGGGCGGATTGTTTCAAAAGATTTTTTTTATTTTATAGTCCTTAAGAAGTCTTTTTTTTTTCGAGAGTATGACTAAATTAATGAAGGAAACATTATTGAATGAGCTTTAATATTTCACTTCATTACATTTGACATATATTTTTTATAAAGTTGTGAATTGTTTTAAAACAGTCCACATTTTTAATGTTATTAAGGCGGCGGGAGGGGTCGTTACATAAGATTTCGACGTTTGTATACAAAACGTTGTCAAAAAAACCGACTTCGAAGTAATTCGGTTGTCTGTGGTAAGGAACACCTATTTGACATTGACAACTAAATATAACCAATATTTTTATTTACTAACCTATGTACATATGTAATGTACTTCTTTGTTTTGTATTGGTGATTAAATAAATATTTCAAAATGCATAAATTTATCTAACCACACTTCAAAACTAATATTTCTCTTTCTAAAATCTTCAGTATTTTGGCCACTATAAAATGCAGTATCATTGATATTAATGTTATCTAAAATCTACTGCTAAAATTACTTCAAAGTCCATAGTTAATATTCTTTTGTAACTTGCAAATATTAGATGTCCCATAAAACATAAGTAACCACATTTTATTTAAAATATTAATTGTTCTATCTTTCTACAATGTTTGTATCATAAATCATAATGAACTATAATTGAATGAAATTATGTAGTCAAATAAATGAAATTGATAGGTACCTATGTACTTTCATGAATGAATATAATGAAATAGAACAAAATGACACCACAATAGTTTATCTTATAATTTAATTTTAAGGTCAACGTAGTTTTGGAAAGTTTTTATTATTTGTGCAATGCAGTTGAAACAACCCGCCTTACTTATAATGCGATTACTAAATAATGGGCAAGAACAGAACCTGTCACCAGTTTCAACATAATTCTGTCTATGGGCTACGCTGTACTGATTAGTTTTTAATACAAAAAGTTGCAAATTTTGTCATAGAGAAATAGTGTTGTACATATTTAGTTAAGTGTTCATCGGAATAAGACTTCAGTTTAACTGATAATCTTAATGAATTTAATTTGTAATTACAAAACTAAAAATCTATTACTTGCACGTAATATTTTCACAATAGTTTTTTGATAACGAGAAAATATCTCTATGGATTGTACATGAATTAAACAAATATATTATAATTACATATGAGAGTAAGGTATGACAACAGGGTAACTGTACGAAAGGATAAACGTCGTACCTTATACGACTTAAGTATATGTATATATAGGTATTTACTTAATTTATTCTTCTAAGCCCATTACACTTTTTAAAAATAAATCAACTATTCCTATCGCTTTTTTCAAAATCATAATCACTGTTCAATTTTATATTACAGAAGTATGAGTTCATGTATGTAGGCAGGTTGATTGTAAAAGCTGTGATATTATGAATTCATTATTAAAATTATAATTGCTCAAATTTTTGTCAAGGGCCATAAATGTAGTGCTCAGTGATATCTTGGAAATTTACTAAGTTGCACTATATGTGCAATGTCGTCAGATTGCCAATGTATTTTTGCAAATAACGGATAACACAGTTTTCAGTGAATCAACCAATTAAAACCAAAGAAGCTTAAAACCAAGTGACAAAGTCCATATAGTAGTGAAATTATAATATCAAAGATTTTACAAAAACCTGCGACTTGTATGTAGGTTAGCATCTTACTTTTCATTGCTTCACTTAAATTTTTCTGTTGTAAAATTGCTGAGATTAAGTATGTTCTGATCTGCTGAAAAGGAACTTGTACAATAATTTGGCCGAAACCGCTATACCACTCCTTAGGAATGCGGGGTGAGGTGGGAGGAAGGGAAAAAAGCACGAGTTCACATGAGAGCGATATTATCTGACAGATCTTATGATAACGCTCAACGGTTTTGGCGATATTCTTCATTGTTGTTTTATTTTATATATTATTCAGGACAACAAACAATTTTACAATGGTACCAACATTGAAGCCAAGACATGCCTCTTGTAAGCTTGCACAGTTGTTTTAATTATGTACCTCTTGTGCATCTGACGTAGGTGATGGACGACAGACAGATAGATCGGAGGGCCCTGTTCTGCACCGCCACCTCATCGCGCAAATACCTAAGACGTGGTAGGCGGTTCTGGTCAAACTAGAGCAGATTGTTTATTTGCGATTGTTACTTACTCGATCCGTCAATAAATTGGCTAACTAATATAGTCTCTGTGAGTAAAAAAATGTCTTAGGCAGTTTTGATAAAATAAATTTCAGCATCCACAAATTTAGGAATAAAACTTGTACAATAAATAGATTCTGATCTCGGACACTAGATAAAGTTTGGACTTCAAAAAGTTGAAGGTTTTAATATAAGTAATGAATTTTTTTCTACATATACAACATACAATATTTATAAACATGTCTTGGTAATAGAAAAATAATGAATTTCTGACCCATTTGACTATGAGCTATTATTATATAATGAAATCAAAGGACACAAAAATATTTTTTTATTTTAAGCAGTATAATTATTGTGAGTTTACCTTGGTTTTCCCTATTTTTTTTTAGCTTAGTTGACAAGTCTATACGCTATTTAGATATTTTGTACAGTTAAAATCAATATTTCAAATAGGTATATAATGATCTTGACTAATAAATGATTTATCTAATGAATTCAAATCTGTACATTTACATAATATATAGTGGACAATATTTTGTATACATTCTGAGTTACTAATTATTTTTTTAAATATAGCCGATAATCACTTACTTAGTAGTAATTAATATTAGTTTTTTGTTATAAGTTTTAAAATTCCTAAACAATATTTTTAAGAATATTAAGAGTTAAGTTAGTTAAGAACAATATTAAGTTAAGAACAATATTAAGAGTTAGTGACAGAGTAGAAATTTCGCATATGGGGAAAATAAAGCATTAAGTTTTAAAAAATAGGCGCTAATTACAGGAGGAAATCTCGTCGCGGGTAAGTTTGTAAATACACATTCTGGGGATTCGCAACCTTTGGATCAATTAAAGATTAAACAGTTTTGTAATGCTCAACCATTCTGTCGTTGCACACGACAAGAAGACTGACTTCAAGAACTAGTAAAGCTTGATACGCGACAATCGTCCGTTAATAATAGCCCAGTCGAAATGGAATTTGACTTTGAAAAAATTCCAAGTAGCAATTTTCTTTCGGAATTCGTTGGAGGGGGTCACTGGCAGTCTACATTTCGGTTTTCGGGATCCTTATCCTACTGCGTCATCCGCCATCTTGAATTTAAGGGTGAATTTTTGTTTACATTTTACACGAAAAATTGTTTCGACCGAAGTTGTTTGGAATTAAATTTCCTACAACTTTGGTCATTGTTATTTTTTTCTATGATCGATATTTTTAAGACTCGAATTAGGATCGAGGAGAGGGTGAATTTTTGTTTATTGAATAACTGATTTATTTTCAATTTTACGCGAAAAATGGTTATTACCGAAGTTGTTTGGAATTAAATTAATAAGGACCAAAATTGTAGGAAATTTAATTCCAAACAATTTCGGTCATAACCATTTTTCGTGTAAAATTTAATATAAACGAGTTATTCGTAAACAAAAATTCACCCTTAAATTCAAGATGGCGGATGACGCAATAGGGTGAGGATTCCGAAAACAGAAATGTAGACTGCCAGCTGACAGTCTTTCGGTTTTCGGAGGAAAATTGCTACTAGGATTTTTTTCATGTCACCTTCTTTGATCTAATCCCAAAAAAATATTAAGAGAGGAAAGGCGCTTGCCCACAGAGGGAATTCTTATTGAACGGTCATTCTAGTTTCGTATTGATTTTAAGGACACATTTAAAAATACCTCAAATAACATCACATTACAGACATTTAGCTCTGTATGCGAAATTACTAAACTGTCGAGCCTGGATAGATTATGCTCGTTTCTATCATACAAACGAGAACTATACTATATATTACTCGGAACACTAATATATACTTATAACACCAAATTTCAGAGTAAGTAATTTAGCGGGAATATGAAAAAATGAGCACAATCTTGAAAGGTCCTTAGAGAAGGGCTAATGTTTTAAATATAGTGCCTCTTTTATAATTATATATTTTAAAATTGTTAAACTGTATGACGAGGCGTCGTAAATGTTTGTGTAGTTTATAAGTTTTCATTTTACAATAGTGCCTATATTAACACATTGAGCAGCAATAACTTTCAAATAATGTACCACGGCGGAAAGGGATGCGTACGTTATACCTGACCTCGACATTGGTAGACATTCCCTTTTGCCGACCGTGCAACATTTTCTTCCACATAGTAAGTATGCTCATAAAGTAAAGTAGCTCTTTGCCACGTTAGGAATTGTAGTTACAACGAAACATCACAAAAGCCTTATGGAGGTTAGTCGTTTTCAGTTTTTACGCAAGTGTTGCTAACATATTTTAAATAGATAACAAGTATGGTATAGTACCTTATGTTTTTTAATAAATTTTGTACGTTTGTGTCAAAGTAGAATGTGAAATTTATGTATTACCATTTAAGATTGTGACGAGTCCAGAACAAATCATTCTGCAGAATCTAAATCGCAGTTATGACTTCATATTAAAAATAAATCTAAGGCCGGCCATACACGGTCCGCTTCAAGCTGCCAATGCATAGTGAACTACAGTCTTATATACACACATACACGGAACAGCCGAGCAACTGTGACTGTTTCAGACGGTCGGCAGGGGTGTGAAATTTTACCGTGCGGTCGAGCTGTCGACTGCTCTCGCGGAGTGACCTCCGCCCGCGCTCTTCAATCCACGTCGTTCATGACTTGTCGAGCAGTTATTAATGGCAGATTCAAGCTGTTGATTATGACTGCTCGAGCGATCCGTCTATGTTGATCACTGGCTAACTGCTCGAACTGCCCGTGTATGGCCAGTTAGAGATATTCTAAACTAAAAATGCGCACGTACTCTTACTGCTTACATAACAAATGATAACCGTCATTGGTCGAATCTATTAGTCAACTAGTTCAAGTAGATCGTGGTGACTCGACAAACTAGAATTGGTAAATTGACCCAGAGGAAGGGCGCACTATTTTAGTTTAGAAAGTTTTTAGTAAGTTCTAATAATAAGGTTACAAATAGGATTAATTTAGACAAAAAATATTTTTAATGAACCGTAAAATTATATACTTAACAGGTCTCTTTCCTTTCAGTCTTTAATTAAAGATTAAGTACTTACCTGTCCCATCTAGTCATCGAAATCTACAGATTGATGCCAAAGGACGACTAAACTTCTTTCCGTTCTAAGGGCTCGCAAATCATAGGTACGAGTATTACCTTACTTATGGTATTTCTTTACAAATATGTAAATGTTGTTTTAAAAAATATGTTGACGATACTTATTTTTACGTTTTTTATAAAATGGTGTTCCCATTTACATTGCGAAAAAATATTTTTTATAGTTTTCATAAACCACAAAAAGAATAGAATTATGTACCTATGTAATTTTTTTATCAATACAGGTTTTTATAATTGTTGTTTTCTGTTAGTTCATTCATAAATACCTACTCCATCTGTAAGGGCCAATAATATTTATAAGCTTACCGGGAAATGTAAGGTTCATCTTTTTTTGTTTGTTTACAATAAATTTGGATATGAAAAAATTTTTTAATAATTTTTTTTTTACCTACTTTGTCAAGTTCTACTAATCAAGTCTAGCTAGCATTATCATGATAAAAACCACGAGCGTTGCCTCGCCAACTTTCTCCGATCTGTTGTTAATTATTTTTCTATAGGTATTTCTTGCTTGAATCTCATCAGCTGTTGGGAGTAGAGATCCCAATCGATGGTTTTACCCGGCGGTAAAAGCTCATAATGAACCATTGCCATAAGGGCCATCGCTCTTTCACCGAGTTTCGCGAGTTAATACTAGTTTCGCTAGTTTGTGGAGATTGTGTGGTACCCAAATATCTAGCTTTTTATGTATTATACAGGATGTCCCAAGACTATGCGATATGGATGGAAAGTACCTACTCTAAACATCGTAGATAGGATATTATGCTGAAAGAAGACTTTGTTATTTTTAAAAGTTAATAATACTGTATTGAAAGATTTTTAATTATATAGCTTTTGTGTAAGTACAATAAACCAACAACGTGAGGATTGGTAATTGTTTATAATATCTTGTTCAGAGACACATTATTAAAATCCAAGTGTTTGTTACTCAGTTACAACTATCATTTTGTTCATCGGGTATATTTGGTAAAGTCTTTAATTACATTGTCCAAAACTATGACAATTTAAACTTAAGGGTAACAAATATTGTACTTTGAGCTTTTATTCAAATATTTGTCTCATTGAAATTAAACACTGAGATCCAGCCATACCCTTTATAATTTCCAAAACTATCAGTTTGAATTTTACCCCTTTTTATGTTATAATGGATGGAAGACAAACTGGCGGTTCACTTGATGGTAAGGACAGCTGGTGTGCTGTCTTACGAGTAGGTAGGTATATTTTTCTTCTTCAAATAAAGTCACATAATTTTTCAACAAAACATTTATTAGGTAATATTTACAAGAGCATATTTATATCGTGGGGTGGCAGGAATCTGAATTCTTTACTAACGTGAAAAAAAAGTTTTAATAAATAAGTAACTATTTTTATATCTATGTCATGTCACCCAACGATTTACAAGATACATAAAACAGAAATACAAAACTAATAATTAGCTTCTAAAATGTTATTTTTAAAAATATCCGAATGCCAATATTATTGCCAACTTGTAACCATTTAAATTGCGACTATTAGTGTAATGTATTGTTATAAATAAAACTTTATAAAACCCTGTGCAATATTCAGTAATCGTTGTGATGATACAGTAATTTTTTTTAAGTATTGACATTCGCACTTAAAGCCATGTTACATTTTAACAAATAATTTTTAGTTAATAAATAATGGAGGTACCTATAGGTTAAATCACAATCATACACAAAAATAAAATATAATTTAGGCTACCACATTTCACACTTTAAAGCCCATTTTATGGTTCCTATAACATTAACAAAAACTAATAATAAATTCTTTTTGGGACCTTTACATTGACTAAACCGTTATTGGAAAAATGGAAAAATATAATTTTCAATATCTTTTATTTACTATTTACCTCTTCGCTCCTTATTCAATGAATTTGTTTTTATTTCACAATATCCACAATTCCAACATATAATATTTTATCTACTCTATAATTTTTCGAAACGAATGGAATGTAGGGGATGGGAAAACTAAAGATGTAATCTTTTCACCAATTACTGTGTTATGACGATAAAACGTGTTATACCGTCTAGTAAACATAAACGAACGAATACGAACGAGTAATGCAAACAAATATTAAAACTTTTCAAAGAATACTTTTATTGTAAATTCCGTAACGTTAAAAGAGAAAATTTCGTTTTCCTTAACGGCGTCTAGTACACTCGCGAGCAAAAAAATCGACTCAAGACGCACGCTCGTAGTCAAACGTGTCTGGCAAGTTAAAGTTGTAGTTTTTGTCCCATAATTTTTACTGCGAGCGTGCGGCTTGAGTAGATTTTTTTGTCAGCGAGAGTACCTACTTTATAATACAAATTTTTGCATATAGGTATAGCAATGTCACACGTTGTGATGTTTTAGAGGAAAATTCATGAAATCTGTAAGTACTTATTTAATATGAACTAGCTAGACAATAAAACTTCTTATAAAAAAAAAATCAAAAAGAGACGTTAGACTAAAAAGACACACCCTCCGGACGACTTTGGCAACTTCCTAAATTGTCTAGTCTTAAGTCGTCCATTTCCTATAGAGTCCGATACTAATTTACGAGTTTCGTCCAATACACGTTTCATATAAAACGCAATTCCTAATGAATTGTGATTTGCGACAAAATGCGTAGATCAACTACCTACGTATTGATCAAGTTACGTAGGGGGAAGTCCCCTAACGCCGAACGGCAGGTAGTACCGAACAAACACTATAGTAGTGAGTAACAGAAAAAGGACGATCAAACGCACTCGACGATTGGAATGAGCACGTACCTTATTATTTTGCGCGGTAAAGCAGGGCTGCCGACAAAATAAATACGAAAGGTTGGGACAAGTTTTGAGCGTAGGTACATTCGTTTCACGAATTTCCGTGCAATTGGTAAGTCTGTCATACATTATTATTTGTAATAGATAAAATAAATACGTATATTTTAACTTAGGTTATTTTGTATTGTGTGACAATGAATCGAAAACAGAAAGTCTATGGATGAGAGCAAATTCTGGGTATGAAACATAATTTTTTCAGACCTCTTTTTTTTACAGAATAAGAATGATTGAACCATTTAACACAACACATTTATTCCAAAGTGAAAGTCTATACTTTAAAACGGTGGCAATCCGTTATAGCGAGGAATTGTTAGTCACTTTTCAGGTTAGTAATGTTAGAGTGGACTAGTGGAAATCTCACTACGCGCAACTGATGTGCATAATCGCATACGATAGCGTCTTTCAGCGGCAAGATCTGCCTCACGAAAACACACCCGTCACTTTCACCTGCAATCGAATAATATTTCATATATTTACATGTTAATTCAAAGTCACTTTTCGTCGCTTAAACTAACCTTGCATGCGACTTCGTCCGTGTACATTATAAAATCAAAGTTCATGTTACTCGTAGCTTTTGTATAGGTGAAAGAATTTTAAAAAGCGGCCTAGTAGTTTTTGAGTTTATTCATTAAAAACATACAAAAACATATATATCTATATACTAGCTGTTGTACGCGACTTCGTCCGCGTTGCAAAAAGCAATATATGACATCGTTATTGCTATTATACTTAGCCAGGAGTTAGTTTCCCTAATTTTAGATAATACTCGGAAACAGTACTTTTTCTGGATGAAAGGTAACCCTATATCCTTTCTGGTGTCCCAGACAATGTGTATGCAAAATTTCATGGTGATCGGTTTGGTAGTTTTTGTGTGAAAGAGTTACAAACATCCATACATACATCTATACAAACTTTCGCATTTATAATATTAAGTACGGATATTTACCTAGTAATACTCTCCGTATGACGTCACCGCTGCTCAAATCATACACCGTCAATCCGCCTCGATCGCCGAGGACTAGGAGCGTGTGAGTGAGAGGCAACATGCGACTCATATAGTTCAAGCCGATGTGAACGGTGTTCAGAGTGTGGCCCTGAAACCTGTCCCATATGCACAGGCGTTCGTCAGAGCCCGCCGAGACCACGTACGAGGCGGTGTATGCGAGTGACGTCACGGCGCCGTCGTGCGCTTGCACGCTGTACAGGCACGCGCCTTAAAGCAGACAACACCTTGCTTAATATAATCAAGTCACATCTATGAAAATTATAAAGGGGTGAACAAATAATAATATTTACCGGTGTGCAAGTCCCACACGCATAGCAAACCGTCCTGGGAACCGCTGCCACCTATGGTTGGGTTTGCGTGATCAATGAAACAGCTTGTTATGGGCCCGCAATGGCCGTGTAGGGTGAACAGTGGACACAACTCGGAACTGGAAAATACCTGGACAGAAATATTTAAACAAGTGACATTTTACGAGATGGCAGCACCTTTAAATACGAATTTAAAAGTAGATTTGACTGCGTTTAAATCTGGAACATTGCCATTCTTAAATTGGAAAACCCAACACACAGGATCACTCACAATAGAAATGGAAATGAGATCAGACTTAAAAAAACCACCGACATAACCCGACGGACATTCCTTTTATTGGCGTCCAACTGTATTTGGCTATAAAGCACCAAGCATAGCAACAATTTGTGGGTAGTTAGCAGAATTCAAGGACTACTAGTATAAAAAGCTGTAATTTGAAACTAACTGCTGCCCGAGACTTCGCCCGCGTAACTTTGTAAATTATATACTGAAACCTCCTCTATACATTGGTGAAAACAGCATGAAAATCGGTGCAGTAGTTTTTGAGTTTATCGCGAACAGACAGACGGACGGACGCGGCAAAGGACTTTATTATAATATGTAAGGATGTAAGTATCCCGGAAGCGCCGCCAAATTGGCCTTGGCATCTCGCGACATGTATGGACGAAAAAATTGGAGGTAACGGAAGAAAAGTTTTACTTTAAAAGTCATATTGCTTATTTATGGCTCACCTTTATGCGATAATATTATAAGAAAATTTACCTTCAATACGTGATCCTGAGCTCCAGTCAGAATTCGCCCACCTTCTGAAAGCAGCTCTGTGATCGGCTGTTGATGTGGGCGACTGTGTGCCAACCGCACACATACTATCTCTGTGGATACATTATCAATACTTATTAGTACGAGATACGGTCTTATAATGATGATGATATCCTGGTAAATCGAAAGTCTTCCGTAGATTCCACTTTTATTAAAATATCATTGACACATTTTAATCGGCACCCTGCCCAAAACATATTGCCCCTTTTATAATTGTATATGAAAAATAATTTTTATTTAGGTACCTACTACTCGATTGGTACGCATTCTTGCGGCCGGAACTTAGACTATATTAACTTTGGACAAGAATATGTTCACGTTTCTTACTTCCCCCGACAGATGGCAGATGCGGTGACATGCCTTTGGCATTGACCGCTGTTAAAGCTGTCAATGCCCTGACACATAATCCATACATACATTACACAGACCAATGTAAATGGTCTGTGCAAATTTTACATGTTACAGCGTGACCAAAAAAGTGATAAAGAGTAAAGCATAAATTATAAAATACCTTCTTCATTGCCGAGATCTGAGTCGTAGCAAAAGCTTGTCCGTCCTCGACTATATTTATCGTCTCCGCATTGAATATTGTTAATTGATCCCGTGGAACCTGTGCGTTTATGTGCTGAAAAAAGTAAACAGATACGTAAAAAAAGCGAAGAAAAAAATCGTCATTTTGAAGTGGCGAAGCACATCGATTCAGTGATTTTAATGAAATAAGTAGTTTCGATAAACAAAATGTAATAAATATGTAGAAAATTCCATCTTGAGCGTGTTGAAGCGTCACGTGTCGTCAGACGACATCGTAATCAGTGGTGTGCATAGAGATTTCAGACAAGGTTTAAAGCTAAAATTGGAAAAAATTACAGGAAATTAGATCATTTTGGGTCCTATTCGATAGCCCACAGTTTTTAGAATTTTAATTTTTAGTATCTAGATTCTAGATTTTTAGGCATCAAGATTCTAGATCTATGAAAATATATAAGATACAAGATTGTTCGTTTAACGTCTCTCAAATTTATTATTCAATAAATGGGTCTAACAGTTAAGGATAAAATTGATTTAATCATTATTTCGATGCCTCTATATTTTCGAAGTAAATGACCTAGTCTCATGCGGTTTAGTCAACTGTGTAACTGTGTGCGATGGGACTTTGTGAGGCATTTTGTAGAGCTGCTAGACAATCCCCCCTAAATAACATAATAGTATAAAAAAGAGACGTACTCCGTCTGTGCGCTGTGCTGAATCTCCAGTCGACGTGCGCGCCTGACGTTGAGTTGTATACGTCAAGCCGTAGCAGTGTCACGTGGCCGCTGAGCGTCGCAACGCACACACGCCTCGCGCCCGACAAAGCACGCACGTGCGTCACACCCGCGCTCTGACTGGCCTGTGGCTCGTTGCCGAACCACACGCACTATACGATAAAAATCAATTTCATCTTTCCATTACATTTATAAAGGGTGGCAAAAAGGCGCACTCAGCGGCCAGGTAGCGGCGGCCAATGAAATCTTTCTGTAGATTAGCCGGCCAATGAGTGAGAAAGGTCTATGAAGACATTTATTGGCTGCGGCGACCTGGCCGCCAAGTGGCTAATTTACGCTTTGATTTAAGAGGGAATGAACATTTATGCACATTATGTATATTGAGCACAAACTACAATGAAATATTTCACATTATTTAGAAAGTGCAACACATAACTGATAATATAAAATTATTTACCGTTAATTTTCCCGTGCTGGCTTCCCAAAATTCAACTCGGCCATCTGCACATCCTATTATAATGAGGTCATTGCAAAAGTCCATACACCAAATAGGAGATTCATTTAACACGTTTCCTTTCCAGTTAGCTGAATTCAAATTGTCATTTTCACTATTCTCAATTTCCCCACTGAGCACGTCAATACTTGAATTGTTATTATTACTACTTCTATTGCTTATTTGGTACTTTTCATTGTTTAAAGAAATTGCATTAGAATAACTACTATCTTTGTTTAAGGCAGTTTTAGAAACTAATCCACTATGTACATTTAAATTACTTGTGTCCACGTTTTCTTTTGCTTCACAGCAATTTAACAAGACATCGGACTCATTTGTGCAATACAGTTCCCTGAAAGACAGACATTTTTATTAAGCCATAACCAACTCATGCGCTAGTTCTTATCTAATGTTGTATTCTTGGTAGTAGTATTTCAGTTGGTGTTTATTAGGGCAGTCCGTGTGACGGCAGTGACCACAACTTTATGCTACGTTTACATTCAGCCGAAGTGAGCAAAAAAGTGGGCTTGGCAATGGGCAGGATGAGTGTGTAAACACGATACTTTTAATGCCACTGCCACTCGCGCTGCCTGGCGCTCCTCGAAAGTGCGGTTTTTCGTGTGGAAGTCAAAGGACCTGCAGCGCGAGCGGCAGTGCGTGTTTACATTTCACTCAGTTCTCGCCATGCGCCGAGCCTGTTTTTAACTGGTTTTTCAATGCATAGAGTTCGTATATGTATTAAAAAATCAGTTAGGTAGGTTGGTAGGTACTTTCAATTACGATGGATAGATATTATCCACCATGTTCTATGATGAACTTTCTTTTATTGTATTTGATATCTTTTTAAATAAAGAACATAATTATGTATCGCAAAAAGACAGTGCGGATGCTGTAATAATTTCGACGTCTGCCATTGCCGAAACTCGAAAGCGAAGTGAGTGGGAGGGCTAGTTCTATATAAAAATTTAGTTTACATTTGGTTACCTGTATGTCTTAGCGAAGTCTTGTTTGGTAGTTTCTGCTTGTGTTTGATGCGGCGCTTGTTCACGCGACGATCTAAATCTTAAGCCACTCAAGTGACTGTCGAGGCCTTTACGCAAACGGTGTACCTACAACAAAAAAAAGTTACATTAATCTAAATTAAAACAAGTTACGTGAAGTTATGTGAAGCATGTTTCAATCCAATACAGCATTCAGTATCCAGCACTTCATCGGTATATGCCATTGTCTCTGGATCTGACCAGAGTTTAGTGACCACACGTCGGTCTGTCCAAACTCTTCTGACCATAGTTGGATCATAATTAAAATATCGCCTAAAATTAGCTTTTCCCTTTTCAATTCTTCCTCACACATTCGTCAATTCGTCAACTAATAAGCACATTCATTCGTCTTACCAAGTACCTACCTATCTTCTTTCTTTTTAAATAAAGACTAATTCGGAGTGTATTAAAAGTAACATAATCACCTCATATTGCTTCAGTGCAGCCTTGGGTGTGACTTCGGTCACTGGAAATGAATAAAAATATGGTATTATATTGTGTGAATATTATACAATAGATGTTTTTTGAATTAAATATAAGTTAGACGTATAATGTTGCTGTGCCTGATTTTTTTTTATAGCAAGCTACAACTTTTGTGATGTGACATCAATGGGATACGTGCAATTGAAATGGTTGACCAGATACAATTCTTCTACAATCAGCATTCGTAGGTAATCATAATAGGCTGATACTGTTACAGGCTAACAGTCAAGAATGAATCACGGTTCTTATAGATAAAAAAAAACTTATGAGTTATGCTAGTATTCACGAAAACTTACCTTTAACTACTTCGAGTGGTTTATTTTTCTTAGTGCAATTTTTTTCGGATGACCCTTTTTGAGGACCAAAAATCCTGCAATATTATATTAGTTGCGTTTCATATAGGGGCAATAATAATAATAATAATAATAACACAAGAAGTGTTCGTAAAATCTCCGTGTAATGTAATGAATGTAATCTGGAGTTGTAATGAACAATATCGACGTAGGCGTACCCAGGATAGGGCAGCTGCCGGCTCGGACCGAAGATTACCGAATGAATGAAGACCGAAGTCGAGCGTTAGTCGGACTAAACAATTTAAATTAAATAAAGATGCATTTTTAAATTTATGTTTATTTATTTGACTACATATAAAACAGGCTCTCTTGCGAATATTAACCATATATCTTAAGCCTTATGTTTCGTGTATGACAATATATAATGACGCGGGGGACTCGGCCACGTATATCGAAATGCTACTTCAACACGTCCCTGCCGGCTGAGACAATCTTAGTTAACATTTCCAAACGATAAATACGCATAAATGCTAATCCAATACGCCTCAGCCCTAGAATACCCAACCGTACAAGCCTCAGCAGGGACGTATTGAAGTAGCATTTCGATATAAGTGAGCAGTCAAAAATTTTTCATTTTTTACCCTGGGCCTGGGGAATATGCTAAAAAGTAATAAATATAAGTTTGTTTCAGATAATTACATTACATTAACAGGTTGATCAGATATTACCTACCTAAGCATGAATCTGTTGTTTAAATGTTACCGTTCATTTCACTCACAGCAATTTTTACTTTTTATTTCATTTCACAAATAAGAACATGAAAAGTAACAAATAAGTAAGCAAGAAATATGCTTACGAGCTCCTCTCAATATTGGTAATAATTTCTCCATTGTGTGAATCCCATACTTTAACAGTGCCCTGTAGACACGAACTGACCACCCTCTCGCCATCGGTCACTAGACATTCCACTTCCTGACTGTGACCGGCTACGACCAGTGGCACTGCTCCCATAACCAACTGAGTTAAAAAACATACACCATTAGAAATTAACACAAGTCTCATTGTCTCAGCTTAGCTGCATTCGACCAAAAGGATTACGTCATCGCTGACACAAGGCAGGAAATTTAATAAAATTACAATACGATAACTTCACAAATTAAAGTGGATCATTCTAATTCTAGCAATTTCATTTATTTGTCATATTTAAACAAATATACTAAGACGGGCATACTGCTTTTCAAAGTATTTTGGCATCGGTAACCAACCCCATAAAGAAGACTAAAAAACTACACAATGTATTCTTGTAGTGTATATAGATGCTTAAAGGATCTCAGATGCATTCCCCAAACCCTGTCTTGTCCCTAACCAATATTCTATTCTATCGGCAGCGAATTTGCATTACACGTCGCGTGTACTTAATTTACCTGCACCGCAGGTTGTTTGGCTATAATTTTCTTATACTCGTCAGTTTCTGTCCATGAAGCGCGCCATTCAGCGTAATTCCGGGAGCAGATACATCTGAAAAAAAAAAAAAAAAGTTATACAAAGTATATAATATACATACAAAACACAGTAAATAACATTTCTTAAGATGCTTCAAATCAAATTAAAATTTTCAGTAATGAAGTTCGTATTAGAGTAAGCAGTTGAGTGACTATGCAGATCACGTTAGCGATCAAACAAAAAAAAACCTTAATCACATTACACTAGTACCAATATATTTTCAACAGTATCTCTATTGATATTACCTGTACAGTACAACCATCATGTAAGCGATGACTGCTATACTGATTGTGCACAGAATGGCCAACAGAAGTATTTCCATTGGTGTAGTCGGGTAGATTGGCAATTCTGATCCTTTACCCCATTGCTGCTGTTGGCTCTTGCTATCCGTTACTTCAAATTCTAAAAATAAAAGATAAAAATGAATGTTAAATAAACCTTTGTAATGGGCATCACGTTTATGGCATAGAAAAGACAGAAAATGAAGTGGCGTGTCAGCCGTGTCTCTCTACTGCTGGATGGAGGCTTCTCGCAAAGCTCGCATTCTGCACGGTCCTCTGTCCAGGTGTAACATACACCTGGTTGCAGGGCGTCCCATTGTCATCCCTGCGACAGATGTGATCGACCCATTGCCACTTGAAATAATTAATAAGCTGTTGATTCTTTCTGCTATGTCGACATTTGATTCTGAAATTCCAAGCATAGTCCAAGCATAGCCCGCCCCATAGCACGCTGAGCGACTTTGATCTTGTGGATCAGTCTTGCCGTAAGAAGCCACGTTTCGGCGAAATACGTCATAACTGGCAGGACATACTGATTGTCTTAGACGACATCTGATTGGTGACGAGATGAGATGACGTAGCTTCCCAAAAGCAGCTCAACCCAGTTCTACCTTTGCTAAAGTTGTTTCTACCTAAGAATAGACCTATGACTATTTGTACCAAATAGGCATAATCCTTAACAACTTCAAGAGTTCGTATATAATAAAAATCAAGTAACAATTTTAAAATTTAAATCTTCTCATATTGTCATAAATTTCTCAGTTGAGTAGGCAAATATCAGTTTACCTGGTAGAGTGTCTATTGGATCCAATGCTGCAGCTAAGGCCTGCCATCGCAGCGGTGGAGGCTCCTTCTCATCAGGATTACGAACGGAAGCTGCCCGTTCTGGACTGACTCTGTGACTCAACAAGATCGGTGGTAGCAAAACCACATACCGTCCTGCGACTGTCTCATTGTATTGCCCTAGAATACCCGACCAGTGATATGGTGATAATCTAGAAAGAAAAGAATAATATTATGTAATATATTTGTTAACGCTACATATTATATTTCATTTTTGCTTAAATAAAAAATTACAGAATATTTTATTTTGCTAGTTGGGATGTTATAGTATAGATAAACCAAATTAAAAATGCGCGCTCCTCCAGTTTGTTTACTCCCACAAGCAAGAGCACATGCAAACAGTACATAATCATTTACCTGAATAGCCCAATGACAAGACGCACGACAGAGGTCTATACGGTCTAAATTGTCCCTTATACCTTTCTCACCGCACAGATAACAACGAATATTTTCCATTATTTATATTATTTTCTACCCACTAAACTAAAATATAACCTGGCATAATGGTATTGTTAGAAAGTTAGAAAAATTCTACCCGTGTATTCTTTATATGTTTAAAACTAGTTCTGTAAGTTATTATGGTTACTTCACCATAAATGTTGATATGTTTTGTTATCTTATGTATAATTGTAATGTAGGTACGGGTGAAATTCCCTAAGAATTCAATGAATAACCCAAATGAAAGAGAACTCACCTACTCCACGGACGCGATAGAGGAGAATGTTTCAACATTGTCGTGTCATTTGTATCTGCTAAGCCTACGTCTGTTTCTGATGTTTCAAGTAGAGATGAAAATATCAGAGTGTTAGCTTCACTTTCATTGTACAATGAATAAACTGATTGTTGAAGTACGTTGCGTCTTTGACCTCTTTGATTGGCATCGGTTCCATTGTCGTTTTTATCAACATTAGTTATGAAATAATCCACGACGCCTGAATCGTATACAATAATTGATATCCAAACCAGCATCCACACCATGAAAGCTCTTTGGAAAAACCTGGTTCTCGCCCACATGTTGACCAAACGAATCCTCTTGGGCACTCTATTCTCTTGCCAGGACATGCTTGGGTGTCGTTTTGCCACAACATCCGTTGGACTGTTCTGTGCTAGGCCATTCAACCTCGGATGCGATATTGACTTGGTCATCCTTTGCGGAGAAAAATTATTATCCTCGTGACTGCTGTTGAAGCGCCAATTCAATGAGTTGTTGGATGCAAAGTATTCTTTCAAGTGCAACTTGGTGTTCTGTTCCTGATAAAACTCCATCCTGCACACGTCCATGCCGAGTATTGTCGCGAAGAACACCATTTGTACGAAGTAATCAGATATTAAACTCACTATCATAAATATCGAAAACTCTTGGATGAACGGTACGAATGTGAAAAAACTAACAGTGAGAATTGTGATTTCCGTGAGCAAATTTTTGGTTATAGACCAACCCTCCTTGCTGAGGCCTTGGGCGAGTCTTATTTTCACGTCAAGTCTTGAATCCGTCGATGTCACGCTCTTAGTCAGCACCAGCACGTTTTCTAAGCCGACAATAATCACCAAATACGGAAATATCTCCTTCCCCTGAAGACTCAATGAGAAGCCAAAGTAAAAACATATCCCCATAGACATAGAGAGGCTCCCGGCTATTGTTACGACGGCGCACGCCGCCAGTCCCAATTTGGATTTTATGTATTCTATTTTTCTCACAGAAAAGTACACATACAAAAATAATCCCACAAAAGTTATCAGCAGTGGTACACATTCGTGAAAGTTGAATTGTCCGGGGTAATAGATGAGCGTCATATCATTGGTTTGCATATACGGTGTATCTTGATACAAAGGGTACATCTCCTTTAGCTTTTTCACTAAAGATTGTATGAACCTGTAAATAATACAACGTCTAATTTACAACCGGGTTATATGATCGGGCCTGGACTACCGACACCCATTTTCATTAGCCAAAAAACGATAATGTTTTTCAAGTGGACAGCTTAGAAGCAAGGCAAATTAGTTTAAAAGTTGCTATGAAACGTATTTCTTTATGGTTGTTTTTTTTTAGTTTGTGTGTGTAGGTAGATACACAAAGATAAGTATTAAGCAACTGGTCATATTATCAATTACTCCTGGAAAACTCAAATAAAATTCTAAGTTAATATTATAAATAACTAAGTTGAACCCGGCCACGCTTCGCTGTGGCTCAGTCAGCATCGTTTCATGGTTGCCGTTAGAACGGTCAACGTATGAAAATTTGGTTATTTTTAATAAATAATAAAATTATCTGTTGGAATTTTGGGAAAAAATAAATTAAAAATTTCAAGTCAATCCGTCGGGTAGTTTTTGAGTTTTTTGAGTAATACACAAACCAACACAACATTTTTATATATGTATATTAGACCATCTACACGGGCTCATGTGCAAAGATGTCCTTTTGACGAGTCTTCTTGGACTAATTACTTTTACACCTTGGGAGCAATTGAGATGTTCTGCCTGCTCTGACCATTTAACCATGACATTCAGCAATCTTAACTATGTGAACCAAAAACATTATTTTTAAGGAAGAAGGTAATATTCACATATAATGCATACCCTTCGTCAGCAGTTTGATAAAACACAGTGAGGGCGTATTGCAAGATACGCGGACGCGCTCGCAGCGGATATCTCTTTATGCCGGAGTCACGAAGTTTTAGACCAAACGCCATTTCCGAAAATGATGCTTTTCCTTTCTAAAAATAGAAAAATATTTGCGTTAATTTTTTTTTAATTATGGAAGCTCACTCCTTGAATGACATCTGGTAGGTTTGAACCTGTTTTAAAAAGGTGAAAACTAAACACTAGCGTTCAACATATGGCATATGGTTAGAAGAATATAATTTGTTTTTAAGGTATGTATTACATAAATATTAATGTACATAAAAATAGCTATTTTAACTAAGAATGTGGGTTTTATTTGCTCCACATAATAATATGAAAACATAATGTTATGCCAAAAACACATTTATTTGTTGAAATTTTTCAAATGTTGATAATATTGGCACAAAATTTTGCTTTCCTTTTATTTAAGAGGTCACACAGTTAAGAAATTTTTGTTAAAAAGTTTTATTATTAAATTAAATCTATTTTTCTATTATTGGATACCAGTAAAATAGCAGTAAAAAAGTTAAAAATTGCATTATAAATCTAGAAATTTACAAGTGTTTGCATCTCCCTAAAGATGATTTAGTAGAGATATATCTTCTTAAAGACAATTACATCTCTAAAGATATTTTATAGATACATCTGTTTAATGATATTTTAGTAGATGCATCTCTCTAAAGATTCAAAATTGCACCTATTGATACCTACTAGTAAATGTCATATAAAAACTGACCTGATAGTTATAAACAGTATTGATGATGTTTGTATCGAGAGAGAATGTTTGCAAGTTCTGCTGCCACAGGTTGGCCGGGGAAAGGAGCAAACAGCTATATTCTGGTAGAATCCTCTCAACACTCGCCTTGCTGTCCACGCGCTTCATGCTTTCAATCTGATAACAATGCTGCGACAATGTGCTCTTTCTGAAAATATTAATAACAACTGTTCAATATCATAATAAAATTAAAAAAAAAAAAACAAAAAAAAAATACAATTTTTTCTTCAAGATAGGGTTGTATTTATGAACTACTTACTACCTTTTCCCGCAACTTCTTTTTTTTAAATTAAGGTCCACTTGATGGTAGGGGCCTGCAGTCGCCTATCATATAAGCAACGCCATGGGTTGGATAAGGGATAAGGAAGCGATAGGGTAATGGGTTCTGGCATCCCTCATCGAAACACAACAGACTGCAATATTCTGTTGTGTTTCTTTTAATGGAACTAATCATGCAAAATAATATGTCCCCCTACTGGGTTTGTAGAAGACCACAAACAGGAGTAAGTATACTATTTTCTACTTACGTTTCTGGATCCTCGTGATTTCTGACAGTTTCAAGAAGCCTGAATACTTCTTGTAATGGTGCTCTAAAAGCATCCCACATTTTCAAATTAGAAGTCCAAGGAGATACACCTGAAACGTTTACAGTAAAAAAGATTAATGATTGGTAATGCAATGATAAGGTTATGGGACAAACATTCTGTGTCCAACAGGGCTGCACCTTAAGTATTTTCTTTGTACTCCAATTTAAAATAAATATCGTTAACTTTGTCATGACATTAAGAAAAAAAACCACATTAAGGTGTAAAGCAAAATAAAGAACCTCTCCTTCAGTTTGTCAATGTGGGTTTTCGAAAACTATCAAAAATCTTAGATTACTTTTTTTTTTTTATATATATATATATTTTGCAATCGGTCTAATCGACCATGAGCAAATGTGTTGGAAGATAGTGGCAGGTAGAGATATGCCCCATCAGACACACCACATTATGTATTAAGATGTCTATTACAGTCCATCTAGTTGTAGGATTTTACGCCTTTTGAGTCTGTTTATGCAGTCATTTATAGTTAGCTGACAGGCCAGCTGGTTCGGGTGTCTTTCCAATCTGCATTTATATTTTTCAGAGCTTGCCTTTATCTCCTCCTTCACCGTTGGCATACCAAGGTATTCGTGAACTTCCGAGTTCTTCACAAACCACGGTGCGTTGGATATCTGTTTCAGGATATTGTTCTGAACTCTCTGTATTATAGAAATGTTTGAGTCACAGGCAGAACCCCATAGCTGAATGCCATATGTCCAAATAGGTTGTAGAACAGTTTTGTAGATTAATATCTTGTTCTCTAAAGATAGTTTGGAGTTTCTGCCCAATAACCAATACAATTCCTTGTATCTCATATTGATCTCGTTCCGTTTTGTAACAACATGTTTTTTCCACGTGAGTCGCCTATCCAGGTGCATCCCCAGATACTTTACGGAGTCACTGCATGGAAGCTGGTTCTCTCCCAGTTTTACAGATGGACAGGTGTCACGTCTTAGAGCAAAGGTAATTTGGACCGACTTCGAAGCACTAGCACATATTCGCCATTTCTCGAGCCATTTATTGATTTCATCAAGGCTATGTTGTAGGAGTATTGAGGCATATTTTGGGCATCTGCTTGGTGCCAAAATCGCGGTGTCATCTGCATAAGTAGCCACTGTTGTTCCTGGGGTCTGTGGCAGATCTGCTGTAAATATGGTGTATAGTACTGGTCCAAGTACAGAGCCTTGGGGAACACCAGCCAGAATGTCATAGAATCGTGATGTGGCACTATCCTCCCTTACTCGGAAAATTCTATCTTTAAGGTAGGACTCCAGTATAGAGAAAAATGTGTGGGGTATGTACTTCTTGATCTTAAATAGAAGTCCTTTGTGCCAGACTCTATCAAATGCTTGCTGTATATCAATAAAAGCTGCTGCACAGTAATTCTTTTCCTCCAATGCATTTCTGATAACTTTGCATATTCTGTGTATCTGCTCTATTGAAGCATGCTTTGGCCTAAATCCAAATTGATGGATCTTAGATTACTGTATTAGAAAATGTTTACCTATTTTCATGATAATCTGTTGAGCATACAAAAGAGGTTTGTCTTTCGCCCACAGGTAAGGAAGTTTTTGTGTCTCATTTTTTAGAAGCTCCAGTGGCACCTCTGCAAACAATATTATGGATATAAGTAAAAGAAAATATTGGAATAAATCTTAACTATTGTATGTACCTATTCTATTCAATCAATAAAATGTAATTGGTAGTAGCTGGTGACTGCAACTCTGTACTCTTTATTGTTCTTTTTTTGAAAATTCCATGGGAACCTAACATTTTTCCAGGATAAAAAGTATCCTATAGTTTAATCCAGGTAATCAATCATCAATAGTTCTGTGAAAACCGCATTCAAATAGGTTAACCCGTTTTTGAGATTAGTGTGCACAAACGCACAGACAAAAATTTCAAAAAAACTATTTTTTGATCTTGATACATGTACTAATTGCTTTTTTTTGAAAAAATATCCAATCTACAGACATTTCTTGTTTACGATTTTATGATATATATGTATTGTATAGATAATTAAAATAAAGAGAAAAGAAAAAAAAAAAAAAATTAACTGTTGTTTTTCAATCAAGAATTGTAAATGATTATAATCCATTGCTTAGTGCATACAGAGGGACAAACGGCGGTAAGTGACCTGATTTTACACTATGCAAAGATGATAATTACACATTACATACCAGGATAACATGACTTGTTTTCATTACAATCAGCATTGTTAAACAATTGCTCATTCATTTGCGATGGTAGATTTATAACAATTGGTATATTTCCAGGCAGGGGCACGTTTAATAGGGGATAGCTGAAAAGAAGGTATTTTAAAAATTAATATTGGGAAAGTTTTGAATTCAAGTTTCTAGACTTAGGTTTTAATTGTATCTAATCATGAAAGATATCTTGTAATAACCATCCTTTTTAATATAAACTTGCTGTTGGAGGCGACTTAGTACGAGTAACTTAATAAAATATAGCCCATTTTACTCGCTGATAATGTAACTTTCTATAGGTGAAAGAATTTTTATGATTGGTCCAGTAGTTTTTGAGTTTATTTATCACAAACAAAAATACAAATCTTGTCTCTATAATATTAGTAAAGATTAGTATAGATTATAATTATGTGTTAATTATATTATGCTATGAAAATGTTATATTTACTTATTAAAGAATTTTGCTTCAAATTTAGAGTGTAACTAATTTTTAATGTATTCAATGCTGTCATTTGATTTTAATATCTAACCTAAACAATCTATTTTACATGAAGAACGTGAACTAATGTAATATTTAATAATTTAACCATGACTTAAAATTATTTTTAGGTTATAGTCTAACTAAATGTTGTGATATTGGATTTTAATATTATGTTATTATTTCTACAATAAAAAATAAATAAAAATATACAATTGAAAGACTTACCAGCAGAGCAAAACTACAGAGAGAGCTAATATAACTGCGGAAATGGGATATGATGAGCAGAACAGCCCATAAGTGTAGTAAATTTGAGCAACCCTCTCGGGAAGCGTTGACCCAGTCATTGTTTACTTAACAACGTTACCTAGGTTACTTATCCTGTCAATATTAAGGAAAATTTAAATACAAATAAGAATTATTCACAGCACTTATACAATAATGTAGGCTCATATTTATTGTTACAAGAAAAACGTTACGAAATATAGCATGTCTCGCGGGTTATTGGTACACTTTACATCATGCGATAACATGCCGTCCGCAGAAACTTCTATATGCCATTTTTTCTGTGGCTCCTGTTAATTAATTGTAAACTAAAAATCAACTTGGAACTTGAACTTGAACGAGCCAAAACGAAACAAATGTGTTTGTGTCGTACAAAAATGTACCATGCAATTTTGACAGTTGTTGTGACATGAGTCATCGCATAGTATAAATAACACAGGCTACGTTTTACTTTCGATGGACTTATTTTTAAATTATTAATAAGACTAATTAATATCCGCTTAATAATCCCTTGCACATACGCATTGCGTGTGGCATAATATATTTACGGGTAAGTATGAAACTTTATATGAATAATTTGTTAATCTTTGGCTTGTAGACTTTTAGTACTGTCCATGGAGACTAGACTAGAGCGGGATTCGAAAACGCGACCGTTTGGTTAACAGCTAGGGTTACTAGTCACTAGACCAAACGTGTCGTGTTCTTCACCTTGTGGATTCGTCATAAATCAGTCAGTCGGTCAAACTCATAAATTAGCAAAGGGGCAATTAGCATTGACATTTGTATCACCTTTGGGACGATCACAAACTAAATAGTAGATACTAACGTATCAGACGGAAATCTGCAGTACAAATGCGCTGGACATGAGCTCGAGTACTGTAATTTCACCTGATTAGTCATAGCAAAATAGAACATTTGACTTCCCCGCCCCTCTCAGCCTCTCACCCCTTTGTTTTTTTACGGGCTATTAGCAGCGACCAGGAATACATGGACGCAGCCTAAGCGTCTCAATATAACCCCACGAAAACTGAGCTGCGGTGGGCGGGGCTTACAAAACTGAGCCGCGACCTGAATTAGTTCATTTTGTCACATTGTCGAGTGAATACGTCTAAACGCTGTCAAAGCAATTCATAAAAAAACATTTTATTTTATTCGACATGCCTTCGTGTGTTGTTAAGTGGTGCAAAAATAATTCGCTCCATCATTTCAAGGCTAATGGGATCACTTTTCACATGTAAGTACACCGTTTGCTTAACAAAACCTTAAAATTAAAATATCTCATATTCTTTGTTAGGGATGTCATTATGCCAAATGTTCTAATGCATTTTATTGAGATAATTATCTATAGGGACTAAATATAAGGGAATAAATATATATAATAAATAAATATAAATAAGGTTAATACGTAAAAACAGATTTAGTTTATGGTGTTGTTGTTATGCAGAATTACTTATACTATTGTCACTATATGCGTGACAGTTCGTAACTGACAATTTTAGTGTTGCAACCTAACTACATTTAATCGATTGTTCGAAAATATCGAATCCGTTGACAAAGCAAATGGAATCGAACTATCGATTTTAGATTTTCAGATTTAGAAATAAATTCTAAATAGAATTAGAATTCTAATTAGAAATAAATAGACTCATTGCTTCACTCATCTCGCCAAAAGCTAAATAAGCTCACAATTTTTCGCGGAACATAAACTCATAATATGTGTTTATGATAAGTTTATAATAAGATTTTGAAAAGTCGAATTGAAGAAAAATTCTTAACCGCACTAAAAGTTTTTATAACTGGCCAGAAAAATATTAATAAATTTTGAATAACTCTTTAGGACGCTATCGATATAATTTCATTCAGTGGATATTGGTTTTTGAAAATTGGTGGTTCAATCCTTCCCCTGCTTCAATCAGTAGTTCTATCGCATGCAACAGAGCTTACAAAGATATATGAAGACTACATCGAAAGCAATAAGAATACAATACACCTTCCTACATTATTTAGTTTTCGAGTAGTGGATTGCATGCTCAAGCAATACAAATCTTTGTAATCTTATTATTATTTAATAAATCTTTATTGAAGTAAAAACATCTTTAGGCGCGTTTTGTGAACCTTCAGGCTGGGGTCGGTGATACTGAATAGGGATTACTCGACTCTACTTCGCGTGTGTAAATAAATTATAATGATATTTATAACTTTAAAATTGGAAAAATAGAAGTTTTCACTTCTATCTGCGTTTACAAAATTCTTAAAATTATCACAATGCATACTTCTAATATTCTAATTTTATTATCTAACCTTTACTTTGACCAAATATCGAATTTGATTCTAAAATTATGAATAATTATAATGTAAATATATTGAATTATCTATAATATTTAATTCTTGGAAGTAGAATATTTTGTGTTAGTACAGATCGCTATAAGGCAATCAAGGCCATGAGAGGGGAGGTGAAATGTCATGTTCTATTTTGCTATTACCACAGGCTATAAAATTCCTATGTCTAGTGAATTTTCTTTGAAGATTACCAGCCGTGGGGACGATGCTTTTTGGAGCATCATAGAGGTCCGTCGAGTTGTCGGAGCTTACGTCCATTTCACTTTGGCTGCTATCCTCTTCTATTTCTTCTTCGTCTTCAGAAGGTTTTACCTGCGATCGAGAAATATTTACTTATTATAAATCATAATGATAAGCAAAAATTCCGCTACACCGTAATTTTGCGAAGTAAGCCTTGACGCAATGGATTAAGTGCTATAATATATTTGAGCAAACATGTAGGTAAATGTGAAATAAATTGTCTTTTCTTTTAATTAAAATTATGTAAAAAATAAGATTTAATTTGTTATTAGCTGCCACGACTGAAAAACAAACATACAAACTCACTTTGCATTTATTATATTAGGACAATTAAATGTAAATAAACTGAAAAAAATTGTCTTGAGTTTTCTTATAAAATGAGAAGAAACTTTTTCCTCTACCTAATATTATGATTTTTTAAAACACTCGGAAATTTCCTTATTAATGTGTGATCAAATCTTTACGCTTACATTTTTACTTGATAAGCAAGCAGATCTATGCTGTTGTCACAATAGTGTTCTGTGGTACGATGTTTGATCTAGATTACTTACTCTGAGGTTTGATCTACCTCTATTCTCTATGGATTAATCATTGAACATGTCATTGTGAAGTTTCTTCACTCGCTCACGCACTCACGTATACATATTATATTGTACAAATGTACAAATCAGTACAAATATACAATACATACACAGATATATAGATATAGATAGATTTAGTTCATTCAGTTGTGCTGTGTGCTCATGTGCTGTTCTGTTCCGATGACAATTTTATTCGTGCTTTCTACTAATATCATTTAAGAGAAATACAATTTATATTTGCTGAAAGTGTTATATCCTTATTTGGTGAGTAGAAGATTAATAAATTTGTTCATTTTGTGTCTATATTAATGAAAGAACAATAAATATTTTACATGATACGACGCGACAAAATGGACGTCAAAATTTTAAAGTGTAGGTGCTTATGTAAAAAATCGGGAATTTGTTACAAATAATTGTTTCTGTTGTTCGTGCGCCGTTAATTGGTAAACTAATTGGGGGATATATTTCTTTGAAAATACTTATAAAACTCTGGATGGTTTCAATGTGGGATACGTGACGTTGTTCTGAGGAAGCGTTTATGGTGATTGGCGATGACAAGTTAGATATGTATGGTTATGTCGATACCGATAATCAGATCTATTTCTCTATTTTTTTACTTTGTTCTTTCGTATTTCAAACAGATTATTCGTGATTAATGATAGTCAAATGAAATTTTTTGCGTTAAGGAATACCTTTTTTCATTCCTGATAGGTGTATACTTTCCCTTTAAACCACCTAAAATATTTAAATAAGATTTATAATTTTACTATTGTTCTTTTTGCCCGTACTAGAAAAGTACGGAGATAATACTTACACAGATATTAAATGTTCAGACCCAGCACTTTATGTTAATTTTATTTAAGGCTCGGGCAAGGCCCATGCTACCGGTGGCCATTCTCCATCTGTCCCTTGACCCAGCCGTCTAGTGAGAGCCTCTTGAGATGTTGGTTGAGATTACTATTATTATTATTATTACAGGAAACCGGTCTGTTAAGATTCCTTTATGCATTGAAACTTTGAACACCACACGGATAATATTCTAATAAGTAAACACAAGCAAGAGCAAACACAAAAGAAGCCATCAACTTTATAAGTGTCAAGATGCAAACAATTAAGTGTGTGGTAGTGGGAGATGGAGCCGTCGGCAAAACCTGCCTTTTGATCAGCTACACGACAAACAAGTTTCCATCTGAATATGTGCCCACAGTTTTCGACAATTACGCTGTGACCGTCATGATCGGTGGAGAACCGTACACCCTGGGTCTCTTTGATACTGCTGGTAGGTTTTTTGTGTTTAATAATTTTTTTCAATTTTATATTGGTAGTAGTAGGCATTTGAGGGAGTCATAAATGCTAGAAAGACATTTCAAAATAGACAATGTGTAATGTGTGATTTTGAGGTCAATATACCCCAAAAATAATGCTCACATGAAAAGATACATACAATTTCATTACTAAAAAATAAATTTGTAACTTTTTTTAATTCGCAAAATAAGTTAATTTGAAAATTTCCCTTTAAGTCTGAAAAAAAAAAAAAAGTTATTATTTTCTTTTCATTATTAGTTCATTCATAAATTATACATTACTAATAATTTATTAATGTGTGGTAAAATTGTGAATAATGTGGGGTATGACAAGTAATCAATGAAAAAATAAAATAATGAAGTAATAGACTATATTATATCAATTTGAATTATTTGATATTGTATTAAAATTGTAAATTTTTACAACCTAATACATATGTAGGGTAGGGTTAAAATTATGTAGGTTATTTAACTGACTTTAATTTTTTTGTGTTTAGGTCAAGAAGATTACGATAGACTGAGACCACTAAGCTATCCACAGACGGACGTTTTCCTCGTGTGCTTTAGTGTGGTGAGCCCGAGCTCTTTTGAAAACGTCAAGGAAAAGGTACCGCCTATATTCAACTTATCTATGGTTTTACTGGTAGTTATTTATAGAGTTTAGTTTTTTTTTTCATAGTTATATGACAATAGGGAAATGTGTAACATTTCAGTCAAATTGTAAATGTTTGTATTTTTTACACAGTGGGTTCCCGAAATTACGCATCATCAACAGAAAACACCATTTCTTCTGGTTGGAACTCAGATAGATCTACGCGATGACCCGGCCCAGTTAGAAAAGCTCGCCAAAATTAAACAAAAGCCGGTTTCTTTGGACCAAGGAGAGAAACTAGCCAAGGAGTTGAAAGCTGTCAAGTATGTGGAGTGCTCTGCATTAACACAGGTAATTTTCATTTTTTTTTATGACATTTCTCTGTTCTCTTAATAGGTTAAATGAGTCTTTGAAGTGTGCCATTTCCTTGTTCAAGCAATTTCATTGATTATATTTATTTTTCTTATCAACATTAAGTGTACCATACACGACAGCTCAAACCATTAAGAAAATATTTTAAAATAAATCTTTAATTTAAAAACACTGCAAATATTTATAATTCTTTTGTAGAATCATTTTCAGGATAGAATTTTTGAATGTTTAAAAAGATACAGAGAGTAATTATTATTAACATATTAATCGGAGATTTTATTTTATTTTTATTTGAAAGCTGACATGATCGAGATGGTTTTAGCTTTAGTTTATGAAGATCTATTTAATATAATCAGCCTATTTCTTAGTTGACGAATAGATTTCACTAATTTCCACATGTTTGATGGATGTAAAATTTGGTATACAATTACTTCCACGGTAATTCCATCATATGGTAACGTTGATCTGATGCTGGAGCATGAGAGTTGTCTGCGGGACACCCAACTCCTTAGGAACTTACAGCAGATTTTAATTCGATTGAAACTCGGGGGTCACTTTTAATTTTCATTTATAACTTGTTCACATTACAGAAGGGGCTGAAGAATGTGTTTGATGAAGCCATTCTGGCGGCGCTCGAGCCTCCGGAACCAGTTAAGAGGAGGAAATGTGTTCTTCTATAATTTCCACCAATAATATGTGAAGCAGAGACTATAAACCATACGTGATGTCGCAATGTTTTCCCATTCATATACAGTTTTTGTTTGTTTCTTTATTTTTAACCAGCGACCGGTCTCTGCTATCAATTTGGGGATTTAAATGCGACTCGATTCTCTTGGAATAATCTGTCGTCGAGAAAATTGACACTTCAAAATTTAAATATTGTGGAAGTATATTGTAGATTTTCCAAGAGACTTGACTCGTCATTTAAATGTCTTCCGATATATACATATTTCAATTATTCCTTAAAAACTGTAATATTAAACTTAACATTTTTATTCGTCTATTTAATTTTAACATGTAACATTTTAATATAATAAACTATGCCATATTTTGTAAACACAAAGCTATGAATAATTAGCCAAGAAATATTTGTTAACTTTAAACGACTGCATGTTTTACGCTTTAGAAATTTAAGTAATTTTATTATTATAATATATAAAGTGGCATAGTTTTTTTTTTCTATATAAAATTAACGCTATTTGTAATTACTATACTATAATGAGAAGTCATTTGTACCTATTCATTTATATGAAACATATTATTTAGCGTCACACTCTGTCCTTAATGAACTCGGAAGAAATGAGGTGCTGTATTTGAAATGAGAATTTGATGCACAATTATATGCATTTGTACGTTTACAAATAGGTTTACCAATGAAATTCAGTCTATATTTTATTAATTAACATAAATTAGTGCCTTTTCCAGGCCAATCGAGAAACAAATGCCGGATTTTTTTATGAATCAACGAGAGTCCATTTAGTTTAAAAACTTGGTGTAGGTACTCAGTTTGTTGATGAATTTTTTTATTCTACATTTTTTTAAAACAAAAACAATATTTAACAATTTTTTAAAATAATAAAACAGCCCTCAAAATAAATTTAGGATAATTATTTTTCTACGTTTGAATTTGAATATAATGAACGCTAGAAAGTTGTTTTTAAGTGTAATTAGGAACGGGTCCGCTTATGCCTTGTTGGAGTATATACAGAGTATATAATATTTGTGTTCGTCTGGACGACTTAGGCCACTTCCTAACTTGTTTTCTATCTTATCTTGACAACTTTTAAAGTCACTTGCTTCGTCCATTTAATCCATCTAATGATATTGTCTATTATCTGTTTCTATTTCGTTAAACCAATTTTTTTATTTTTTTTTATTTCATTAAGTGAAATAATAATTCCTCTCACAACTAGTTATCAAACAGTGAAAAAAATTTCTTCTCGCAACTGGTTAGGTAATTTCAGTTACGAACATAGATGAAGGGGGTTTGATCAATGCGCGTTTTGGATTAATTGTACAAAACGTCCAAATTAGGAACCAACACTTTAAGGAAATGGACGAATTGAGACTAGACTGTTGAGGAAGTGGACTACGACTTAAATGGTGACGTTGTAGGAGTGGACGAATTAGGAAATTGACAAGTTAGGAAGTGTCAAAGTCGTCAGTTTAAAGTTTCGATTGAGTTCGACACTATTATGTTTATTAAATACTGTTTAAAATGAATGAGCTGCCATTTGCATCACTCGTAAGAACAATGGATAAACGTCACTGTATTACGTATCGGTTAAGGTGTGTTATCGTGGCCTTAATAGAAATATTAAACATTTTTACGGGCGTAGTAAAAACGTACGTTATTTTTTTTTAAATTTTCAATGTATGCTCTGTATATATTTTTAAGCGCGAATCGATAAGACACATTACAAGACAATAAGCGTTTTATAGTCACATTACTCTGAAAACTGGTGGTAAAAGTTAGTTGTCTTTTAAAGTGACCGTTTTCGCCTATTGAATTTTACATTTTACAAATTATATATTATTGAAGCCTCCGATTTACAATAGAAATATTTGAGTCATCCATGATTGTTGTATAAGCTTTATGGAAATAATTTTTGTACTGTTACAAATACAAGTTCATCCAATAATATAATTATATATATATTTGATATATTACATAGATTACTTTTTTTTTGTAAATACATACATATTATAAATACTCACAGGTACAAGGGTAAAATGTCAATACGTAAACATTTGCCCCTAGCGGGATTCGAACCCGCGACCGTTTGGTTAACAACTAGAGTTACTAGTCACTAGACCAAACGTGTCGTGTTCTTCACCTTGTGGATTCGTCATAAATCAGTCAGTCGGTTCTAACTCATAAATTAGCAAAGGGGCAATTAACATTGAGGTCCGTCGAGTTGTCGGAGCTTACGTCCATTTCACTTTAGATGCTATTCTCTTCTATTTCTTCTTCGACTTCAGGAGGTTTTTCCTGCGATTGAGAAATATTTTCTTATTAAATCATTAAAATTGCTTAAGAAAATGTTAAAATTGACCAAAAATTGTATATAACCGTATAAAAATTGTATCGTTTGTTTTTATAGCAAATTCCCAGAATTTTAGAAAAAAATAGTTATTAAATTGTTACAATAACTTACTTGACTGATGTCTCTATATTCCGTCGGAGGAGTGAAAATCAAGTCTATCTCTTGACATCCTTCACCACTCTTATCCTAAACAAAAAATGTTTAGTTAAAAAAAAAACTAATTTAGCATTAACTTAATTTTAATTAATTACATGAATATGGTAAAAGAACATGACAATACCTGATTCCCAATCTAATTAATAAATTGCCTAGAGAAATTAACACTCAAAAAAATAATAAAGTTCGTGTTATAGATTAAATTGGTAAAATTTAATCTAATTTAAAAAAAAAAGTATAATATAATAAATGCATTTAGAAATTGGACGAAGCTGTGGTATAATATAATATGTATGTACCTATATAACTGACAATAGGTTTATGACAACTGATTGCTTAAGACCATCTTATAATGTAACCGTTTGTATAAATATATAAATAAATATAGTATTTCTATGTTAAAACACTAACCTCATCTGCTTGAACTTTTCCAGTAGTTATATTAGTTTCTTTTAAGTTGACTCTTTTAACTCCAGTGAGCAGACTCTTAGTATTTTTATCTATTTTGACATCCTCTATGATTTCAATAACTTGTTTTTGAGAACGCTTTTGCTTTGTAGGTGAAGGGTTGTCTATATATATATATATAAACTCTTGATTATGGGTATATTAAAAATTTATTGAAATGAAGAAAATGATTGCTTCATTTTTATTCTACACAGACCAAGAAATGAATTATATTCAGCAGTATCTGAATATAATCTGAATGTCTGAAAGCATTGATTTTTGTTTAAAATTTAATGTTATGTCATTATTTGTCACGAAAAAGTGAATTCTCTAAAATAGTATGGTGCAATTAGCCAAAAAACGGTCTAACCTCAACATGTAAAGGTATCAGCTTACAGGTATTCCAGCTCTAAAATGGTTCTATACAGTCCACATATTGTTTGGTAAAACGTTACACCATTTTTAGCTTCGGTTTGGGGGGGGGGGGGGGGGAAGGAGGGAGAAGTTGGGTTTTATCAGGTTTTCTTAAATATTTCGAAAACCATGCGGCTTAGCTGATAAACTGATAAAACCCAACTTCTCCCCCCCCCCCAAAACTGACGCTAAAAATGGTGTAACTTTTACCAAACAATATGTGGACTGTGTAGAGTTGGAGTTGGAATGATACTTTACTTTGGATGTTGAGGTCTGGGTCTAAAATTGCATCATACTAAAAAGGATACTAAATTGGATATAATTTTATTGAATTTAATTTAAAAATATGAATCACTTGATTAAATAGTCAAAGCTATTTTGTCAGTTTTAATATATTTAACTGCTTTTTATGATTATATGATGTTTATTAATTTTTCTAAATTTTAATTCCAATTAGTATGAAACGTGATTAATATAAGTATTTTTACAGTATTTTAACGCATTTGAACCCATGAAATATTATAATCCTCTCTATGAAATTCAACTTGTACGAGATTTTTTTTTTAATTCTAATATACAGCATGCTAGGCTAACTCAGCTAACTGCAATATTATAGTTGTATTAAAATAAAAATAAAAAATTAACGAAAGATGAAATTATAAATGATTTTTTTATTATAATTTTTGGAAAAGACTAAATGTTTCTTTCAAAATTGTTAAGTACATTACATATGTAATTGTAAATGTTCCATGATTTTTTTTTTAAATTTTATGTTTTGAAATGGATTAGGAGAGTTCCATGATTTTATTTGTTTATTTAGTTGCTTTAACATCAGGGAACATTACAGTTATACCGTAATTACCGTGTCTTCATGTAGAATAGGTGTATATTAAAATATTGTATTAATAAATATAAGAACAAAATTGTTGGTTTTTTTTCAACACCCTAAAATTCCGCTGTGGCCACGTGGTTCTAGCCTGGAATCTAGCCATCATCATCAGCCTCGTGTCTCTCCACTGCTAGATGTAATCTCCCGAGGCTAGCCACCACGCACAGTCTTCTGTTCTTCGCATCCAGTCGCTTCCTGCGAACCCTTTAAGGTCATCTTTGCATCTAGTCGCAGTATACATATAATACGCTCAAAAAATAATACTCGTTAAACGTACACAGCCGATCTAATGCAGAGATATATTATTTCGATGGAGCTAATAGCTCGTTAAATTAAGTATCCTTTGTTCGAGATTGAGGTTAGAAATATTATAACCAATATAGAAGCAAAAGTACTTAACCGATCATGTTTAGCATATTTTAGTGACATTAAAGTGGCTGTTCGTGGTCCACCTAGGTACTACCCGGTTGTCAGATTCTTTTGTTCTGTGTGAGAGATTATCTCAATACATTAAAAAATAAAATTCCTGTCAGGAACATGCGAGCAATAAAACCTGAATGGAGTATTGCAGATTTATTTTTGTCAGGCGTTGAATTTTTTAATTTTCACACTACTTTCTGAAAAGTGGCGGGCAAAAGCTAGTGAACGAAATTTATTCTGTTCAGTTTGTAGAGCGACATCTGTTCAGTTTACAGAGCGACACGCCCTCTCGATAATTCAACTACGTATTTTCAAATGTAAGTATCTGCGTCTGCCTGTAGGTGGCGCTAAATGCAGCAAATTAGTTTACTATCTATAAAAACTATACCACGTTTATTCCACAATTAAATAAATAAATATAATTGAGGAACTAGATTTTGCTTTTGGTGCATGTGAAATGTTTTTATAATTATGTTCCTTGCTGCAAATTTATTCTAATCTATTCTATTTTTTAGCTATGTAACACGAAGGAGCTAGTAAACACGTAATTTCCCAATTATAAATTACTTATTGTAGTAATAGCTTACTAAGTCCGTTTTTTTATTATGTTACAAATTCAGCTAATAATAATAATAAAAAAGAGAATAAACACAAAACAACAACCACAAAGACCAGTGCCATCGGCCGGGATTCGAACCCGGATCTGCTGCTTTTGTAGGCAACTATGCTACCATTGCACCACTAAGGCTGTTATTGGTATAGTCGAAATTAAGCAATATAACACGCCAAACATAATGTAAGTTTATATGGGGAATCTTTAAGTAAAAAGCATGATATCGGCAAAAATCCTCCTAAAATTATAAATACGTAGGTAGGTAGGTACTTAAGTTTGTGAGATGGGGCAAAAATGGCTCATTTGGCACACAGATAATAATTTATTACCGACCTGGATTAACACATAGAATACCTACTCATTATCCTGGAAAATCGTTGGGTTGCCGAAGGATCGTCTAAAAATTTTAAACGTCGTTTTTTAAAAAAATTCCACCGGACTATAATACGAAGTCAGGAAACTTTTAATATGCGAACTAGATAAATTTGACTACTAATCATCTTACAGATACTCTTTCACATAAACTGGCCATGTTGATTTTGATGTTAATCGCGATGCTTCCTTGTTCTAAACTCTTTTGACAAGTTTGACGTAATGATTTTATAGTTTTTGCAATTATAACACCCTTTTTATATTTCTTATACCAACGTTTGTGAATTTAAATTTATCACGAAACTTTCTGTAGTAGTGTGCTATGAAAATTACAAGTTGATATGGGCGACGGTTTAAAGTTATCAAAAGGTAGGGTCCAAGTGTAACAATACATACCAGATACCACCCAAGGAGAATATTTAAACTGTTTTAATCAATATAGTGTCTATGTTTTAATTTAATATTAAAAGCGAGCAACTAAAATGTACAAATGAAATCGTGTAAATTTCATGTGGAATTACTTTTATTTCGTAATATTGTGGTTTTGCTAATAATGTCTTAATTTCAAATCGTTTCTATAGATAAACGTCACAGAAGCACCAGCAGCATTGCTGGGATTATGATAGATGGAACGCGATCAGAAAGAAAATTAGATGTAAAAGGCAGGTTTATTTTATTTCTATTAAGTTCTTTCTATATAATCACGGGTAGATGTATAAGTATAAAGTAACAAATTAGAATTATTTATAACTACCTGGTGCGCGCAACTTCGTCCGTATTGATGAATGAAAAGTATAAAAGCAATATAACGCTTGACACCTTGTGGCTATAACCAGCCCCGGATCTTCAATTTTTTTAGAGGGGGTAAAAACTGAAAAATGCCGCCCCCGCCCACATATTTATTTTTAAATCTAGTTATCTTTAAAAATTCAGCTGTCATATGTCCACTAATTGATTGACATTTGGACATAGGCCTTCCGGAAATAATGCATTCATCGCTGTTCTTTCTGTGCCTATTAAGCCTATTTATTTACAGATATATAGACATGAACTTGTAGGATATATATTCTATACATAGCACAGGATTATAGCCTATAACACTTTGACCAGGCGTCAGTTTTTTATTTTGTTTTAGTTTAGATGATCCTTCGGGAACAGTTTTTCTGGATGAAATGTACCCCATTCCCTTTCTTGTATCCCTGTCGACGTGTATGCCAACATAAGAGTTTTGTCGAGTGAGAATAAGTAATGAATAAAATATTTTAATGACCTAGAGTGATCTACATTCGCCTGAGAACACTAAGCAACATAAGGAGCACACCGCTGCATTACATTCTAGGGATAGGAAACCCTTGCCCACTAACCGAAACACAATTGCATACAATCTGACATTTTATGGGTGTCTTTTAAGGGGTTATATTATATTTGATACAACAAGTTGTGTTATTTTAATAGATTTTTTTTTTAAATCTCTAGCTTCAATACCTGAAATGGAGGATCACTTTGCGATCGCAGAGTCTCGCTGTGATGATTTGCAAGAGAAAATCGACTATGTGAAGGCATTAAAAATAAAAAGAAAACTCAAAAAACGGAGGCAAGTTTCGAAAATATAGTTAATTTTTATCTTTACACCTTACACCTTAGTCTAATCTTATGGACCCTCAAGTTCATTGACACGCAATTTAGTATTTAACTATTTATGGGGCTGGTATGGGGCCGTTCAAGTATTTATTACGTAAGCATATACGTATGTGCCTCTTGTCTCGGATATATGGAAACACCAAATCCCTTGTAGTCCCGCTAACGATTAGGTATTTACGGTAGCATTTGAGTTTCGATCGGTTTTTTTTTATAAATATTATTTACACTTATTCAATATTTTTGTAGCTTATTAGATCAACAATACAATTTCTTTTAACTTGCAGCATGACTCGCGTTAACGAGCAACCTCCAGTGGAAGAGAACGTTCCGTTCATATCTGTTCGTACACAACCAAAAAAAAGTAAGTATACTTACTTAATTTCCGTAGATTTTTTTTTTGTCTTTGAATTTGTTCTCTCTAACCCACGATGCAACGTGTTGACTAATTTGGTTAGTCGGTGGGAAAGTATCTATACTATCCACATTTATATGAAAAGTAAAGATAAGAGCAAAAACTCTGCGCTTAGTCTATTAGTTACCTACTTATTTTTATTTGCATAATGCATGCATAATTCAAGTGCTTTATTGTTTGTTCATGAGTACTTAAATAAAAAATATTCTAAAATATCTGTTACTGAATAGTGGAAGGACCACGGAATGGAATATTGTTTTTATATTTGTTTTATAATCTGCCTCCTATACAAAAAGGGTTACATATAAAAGAGGAAGACATATTATGCACAAATATGTACCTATTTATATAGTTTAGTTGTCCTATAGGAGCCTATAAGCGAAACTTTAAACAAGCCCTCGAAAATATAGTTGTGTAGTCTTCTTTATGTAACAGCCTTTTTGTATTTTGTATGTTAAATGTTAATTGATTTATTTATTTGTTTTTCTTTCTTGTTTTTTTATTTGCTTTTTGCCTTTTGTATATTTTCTCCCAGCTCCGATTTTCTGTAGTAACTTGTATATAATTATAATAATATGTTTTAGAAACTTTTAATGTAAATAAAATAAAAAATAAATAGGTATAACCTGGTTAACTGCAAAATATAATAGTTTAGCCCCATTTGAATAAGTTAAAATAAGGTCTTCAGCTTTGTTGATTACAGAAATGTCCCATCAAGCGGCAAGAATGAGACGACTGGATATACCACAGAATCCTACTCGTGGTTATCTAGATCCGGCTACCGTTGAACAGCATCATATGATCGGTCAAGTCCATGCCTATAATCAGGCATTCAAGCAGCCTCAACAACCCGACAAGGTTCTCTTTTTTTAAAAAACCTTTATATCGATTTATAGTTTAACTAGCCCCGTGGTGAAGTGGCTCAGGTGATGGCTTTGCCGTTCTGTCTAATAGTAGGTACGGGATTCTTCACCTACCTATCTGTTTATCACACGGAAAGTGTATTCGATCAATTGTTACCTAAGAGAAGAAAATAAATGGCAAATCTCCCAGCTTTGTTGATTACCGAATCCTTAATTTAAAAAATATATATTTTTTTACATTTCACAGTATCTACGCTAAATTCTTTTCTGTAGCACATCTTTGCTTCCTCCGATTTTCCACTTGTAAAACTACAGCTTCAATAGCAAAATCCTACAAAATCTTTTCATGAATGACTCTTGCAAGACTTTAAAATTTGAAAATCGGAGCAAACAAAGAGCGCAAATATACTTTTTTCCTAGTAAACAGATGGTGAAGGACGACCTCTACGGATTTAAGGGACGTCAGGGGTCCCGATATCGTTTCCCGGGTAGACCAGGCCAACTTTGGAAATGTCATTCGGGCAGCCAATTTGCCCACCATGAAATTATAGAATGTGTTCCATATTGTGTTTCGGTAACTCTACTAAGGGCGACAGCGCAAGTGGACATTCAGCCTGTTGTTCCACCCCACCATACTGTTTCGTCTCAATATCTTGTGGAGACGTTGGCATCTTTTTAATTTATGGTCTCCATCATAGACCTTGATAGAAGTGACATTTGTTTATTACATTATTATATCCACACATAACTAAGTTATCACGTCAGCAGCTTAATTAAACGTTCTGTTTTACAACAGTCAATGAATAAGCCGACTTACACGGGAGCGAAAACGACGAATAAGCCACGACCGCGTCGCTTGAGAGCAGACGGCGACGGTGCGTATAATTTCAATACGTTTAACTTACATGGTTATATTTAGGAGTCTGTAATTATTTTGCATATTCATCTTACCATTATCATCACGTATGCTGGACACAGGCCTCGTCCATAATTTTCCAAAAGGTGCGGTCAGAAGCAGTCTGAATCTACCGGCGACCCGCGGCTTTTATCAGGTCGTCTGTCCACCTTTTTGGTGGACGTCCTATTTTACATTTTTGTAACATTTACAGCAGCAATGGCAAAGTTGTAATATTTTTATTTAAAATTCAAATACTGAACTTATAATGCGAGGTTTATTATATACTTGTCTTGACCGTCACAAGACTAAACTTTACGTAAATAGTCTTTAATATTTTATTACACTTTAATTGTAATAAATATTATACTTAGAGATTTTTTATTATTTAAGATGAATTTGCTAATTTTACACAATATTCCTTTTTAATAGAAGATGTTTCTATAAACTTAGACTGAGTCACGACGGCGAAGTGTGGTCGGGTACAGCTAGAAATTTATAAAAAAAATCTCTTCAGGAATGTACAAGAATATCTTGAAAGCTGTGGAAGACCCTCCAATGGAGGTGGCGTGTGGAAACGATGATGCCATGACATACTCTGATAATGACGATGAACTATACAGGATACCAGAGCCGTGAGTATCATGTTTTCTTCTTTACTTAAGACTTTTCTTACTAAGTTATTGTATTTTGATTTAAAAAGGGAATTTAGTCTACATAATGGACACCAAGGATCTATGTACCTACCTATATGCAGGTAGATCGTATTTGGCGGTCGCGGTCTCTTACAGACGATCTCCGTGAAATAGCAGTTGTTGTTGCTTTGTTTTCTGTTTTGTTTCTGTGAGTGAGTAAGGGATGCTAGAGCCCATTTCCTCCCCATCCCTTCCCAATCCCTTCACCTCAATCATACTGTGTAGTCGGCAGCGCACGCGCGGTGCCTGTGACGTTGCTTGTGTTTTTAGGCGACAGTAGCCACCAACCATTTAAAAAGGTAGGTAAACATATGAAACATAGGTATTGTTTATATGAAACAATTAAATACCTAAATATAATTAATTTTAGGGCTATCCCCGTGGTAACCAAAAAGCGAGTGGTACCTGATGTGCGCCATCAGGTGAAGGGACCGTTGCAAGGAAATCGTCGCAGACACGTCCCAAGAGATGTTCCAGCTCCTGAAGGTATTTTGCATCACAAAGGGTAATGTGTCTATGCTGCAATAATAGGTCTCTTAAAAATATTTTGAACCAGCTGAACCCTTCGCTGCAGCGTGCGCGTGGGACTAGTTTGTGTGTACTAATGTTCCACTCCATTTATATTTCATGATTTATATTTCCGAAAATTCTTCCTTATTGTATGTTTACGTCATAATAATGTATGAACTGCCAAAATTTCAACCCTGTGGCTCTGCATTGACGAATCACTCAGAACAAACGATTTATATAAGTAGGTATAGATACGTTTGAAATAAAAAAATATATAAAAGATATAGACAAGCGTTCTTTCTTTAATTCATTCAGATAATGCTTCAAAAGCTGTGGATACTCGAGAAGGGTGGCGGGGGAACGTATCTCCGAATATTCAACTACGTCGTCGCATATCGGCCAATCAAAAAAAACAACAAGAGAATAACGGTATCATTAATTTATATTTTTTTAAAGATAATTGGTATCTATCAAGACACCGTCATCTACCCAATTCGCTTGAACATTGAACACGACCTTGAAGGATCAAAATAGGCATAGACGGACCTATTGGAAAATTATGTGGAAAATATTATATATATATATATATATATATATATATATATATATATATATATATATATTATATTAGAATTTAAATTTGATTAATTTTAGTGCCACTGAAAGAAGAGCGACAAGTTGTGGAGTTATTTAATAAGAGTCGCAGCAGTAACTCTCCTGACTCTCGGAGCCCTGAGAAGCAGAGATCACCAAGGGAGCGAAAAAAGAAAGGTGATTTCCCTTTAAACATATTTTAAAATTTCTGTGCATCGCCTTACGACGCTTGGATTCCATAGGTCATAGCATTATAAGGATCAATGTATGATTGAGGTTTGATGTTCGTCCGTACTCTTCCAAACTAAACTGCTTCCTTTAAAACTTATAATTACTTAAGACACTATTGTCACGAAGAAGAATATCCGCGATGTGAAATGTTGTAAAAAATCTTTGTTTTCTTTTTCTTATGATTTTTAGAAGTGGTTAATCAAAATTACGGCGATATTACTGGACACTTAGAAAACACGGAATCGAAGAAACAAAAGGTAAAAGTATGATCTTATTGACATACTCGTAAATATAACTTAACATACTCGTACTATTTTATAAAAATATTTAGACATTTTTTTAATTAGTAACGGTGAGAATAAAATATAACTGTGATGAGAGACATTGCCACTATAGTTAACTAAAGTTAGTTATTACAAATTCAACTTAATTACGAAAATTTAAAAAAGTCCATACGAAATTACAATAGCAGGCAGCTGTAATAATAAGTTAATAGAATTCACTTATGTAAGTGATAATTTCACTTAATCATCACTTAATCACCTGTGAAATATCAGCACGCGTGCTGTAGTGTTTCAGTATGAGAGTGAGGGGTATTTATTAGTGATGTGCCAGATATCCGTATCCTTATCCGCGGATATCCGAGGGAGAAGAGAGATCCGTATCTTTTACCTTATTAATTTTTAATTCATAGCTGAAATTCTACATAATAGGTGACTAGGTAGCAAAGATTTGGCACCTTTATAATGCCAAGCGTCAAGACGTGGCGGGCGTCAACTATTGTTTCAAGATCACGCGCACCGACACCGATTGAGTAAGAAGTTGATACCAAATATCCGTATCCGCGGATCTACATTTTTAACGATCCGGCACATCACTAGTATTTATTAGAGTCCGTACCTCTATATTCACCCAGAGTCGACAGGATATTTTCGTATCCAATAGATGGTTAAGCTGGCATTTTTATTTTAACGACAGTTGCCGATAATCTACAGTCTGTTTATAGCCCTTTTTGCTACTAAACTCTGCTAATGTTGTTTAGGACACCAATCGTCAACCGCGACGCGTCAAGTACCGTAGCAGGCGTTACGAGATGCCTACAATTGCTTCGCAAATGAAACAAGCGGGGATACGGTACTATTACGGAACATCGAATCATACAAACATACCGTTTGTTGTGACAAAAAGCACTGCACCTTCTCACAATATTGGTGTCAACATACAACAGGTATTTTAAATGTACTAATTTTGACTGTCAAATGAGCTAGCACAATATATCGTGATTGTTTCTGGAAAGTCTTTCGATTGGCATTAAAATGTTGCATATTTATTTTTTACTTAGAGTTTTATTTGACAGGTTTTAAATGGACTAAAAATACAACAACCTCTTTCTGGAATACCATCTACAATCGCCCACCATATGGGTGAGTTTATCTTTTTTTAATAACATGTTGCGATATGATATCTGGTTGTAGTTTAAGTATAGGTATATTTTATAATATTAAATCTAACATAAAAATTACCTACACCCGCAGGTCTCGGTCATATTGCGTTTGCTGGCACGAAAAACGTTCCTGTGGTAATTATAAATTATTATAACTTTTTACTCTGTAAACTTTTTTAAAATTTTCTTTGTAAAAAATCCTAATTCCGTATGCCTAACAGAAGTATGTATATTGTGATTTTGTATCTGTATACATATTTTTTAATATCTGGCCTTAGCCGGAATGAGTTGTAGGAAGTATTGGCCTAGTTACTAAAATTACTAAACAAAATATTAAGTAGGCCCTAGTAAATATTTTGATAGATACATAAAATGGAGTAAAGTAATATTATGAATTGTTTGTTTTCAGCAACCTGTGGCGTTAGACAATCAAGAAATAAATGCAATCCGGGTCGGTCGCCGACTGTTAAGGCTGCCCTCCTATAAATATGTATCTTACAATCGCTTGCTAAGTTTGTACCGCGAGGGAGATGGCATGGTACCACGATTCCTTCGAGCTATAAGCCGCCCTCACTACTTCTACACTTCTATGTACAAGTGGGTATAATTAGAAAGAAAAATACTTGAAAGTTTATTAGTGATATAGTTTATTTATTACTAACTAGTGTCCATGACTTCGTCCGCGTTGAAAAATGTAAAAAATGATTCTCAGCAAATTTCATCCAAATCCGTTCAGCCGTTTTTGCGTGAAGGAGAAACGTTTCAAATGCCACTATTGCCACTACTAGTTGACTTTCAGTTTGGTTGGTGTCCATTAGTACTAACAAGTAAACAGGAATATTTTTGTGTATTTTAAGCAGTCTGGCAACAAATCATCGAGAGGATGTGGACGCGGCAACGTCCAAAGGTAGAGTGGGAAGTCAAGAGGCCAAACAGAGTTTACAGGAATATGCAAAATTATATCGGGAATACGAGAGCATCGATCGAGCGATCCGAGACGGACGTTGTGATTCTGAATGGGAGAAGCGTAGAGACGAATTGTCGCGGGAATTGACTGCACGCGAAGAACAAATCCGCAGGGTATGTGATACTTATTCGACTCTCTCTTACCAACACTGTAATTATATCAGCCTTAAGGCATTTACTGTTAGCCATACTTAGTCCTTTTGAATTAAAGCCTTCTTTGAGGTCATCTTGATCTTGATCAGTGAGGGGTTCAAAGTCGCTTACTGAAGGAAGAAAAACTTGTTTTCGAGGACTTGTTTGACTCTTATTAACTAAAGCTAACACTTCGTTAGAATTATTGTTTATTATATAATTTATTATATAAACAGCAAATTCACAACCTTTTTATTGATATGTCAATAAAAAAAAATTTCGTACGCAGTAATATCCGCAGATATATTAAATTTTGTAATTAATTTATAGGAGATCTCATTTAATGTATTTAATTAATATATATATTGGCTTACGTGCACAGGTGGTGCAAGAATGCCGACCGGATGCTGAATTTAATATACGCGCGTCAGCTTCGAACGCTGAAGAAAATTATCGTCAATCGACATTCAAGCTCAACAGTGGTGATCAATAGAAACAAATATTATCAACGGTTTTTAGTTGTAAAATTTAATGTGTTTTGCGTATTGTAAACATTAAAAAAAAACGAGACAATCGGTAAACCACATCTATTAAATTCAAAATATTTTTAATAGAAATTATTTTAAATGTGGAAAGAGGAGTCGACATCCGTGTGTATAAAATAGTTACAGTGTTAGTTTTGAGTTGAAAAATTAATGGTATTTTTCTAAAGAGGTTTGTGCGAATAATGGTGCTGAATTTGTCGCTTGTTTAGTGCTCATTTTTGTCGCGTTTAACTTACCTTGCATGGACGCCGCGCGCCGTTTCATTACGTAGGCTAAGTTTGATAAGTGAACGTAGTCAACGCTTACTTATTAATTTTGCTTTACATTCTTCTAGCAACATACCACCATACTTAGAATAAGCTTTAGAGCTCATTTTCATTGGTCCATAGACGACGCATGCGGGGTGATGAAAGTTCTGCAATATTTTGAAATTCGCTTTGAAAAAATTGCAATAAGCGTACGTAGAGTTCGCACCAAACAACTTTCGACCGCTGAAGTGCACGGCAGTAGGAACGCGCGTTTGACTGTACGAACTACAGTCGGAACTAAGGTCGGAACTAAGATCGGAACTAAGGTCGGATCAGAGGTCGATAGTTGTTTGGTAGGGAATATACCTACTATATATCAACAATATTTGTTGTGTTGAGCAATTTTAACTGTTGCACTTAAGTTGGCTAAGTGAGTTCTCGCACCCCGCTTGCTGTCTTTAGACTGAGTTATCGACCAATGACAATGAGTTCACTATGAAGTTACTTTGAATAAACTATCAGAAAATACTTATATATAAATATGCTGTTCAGTTTTTCAATAAGCGTTCTTATCTTTCCTGAGAAAGTTAGGAAATTCAAATGTCATGTGAAATAAATTATTTATGTCGGAATCTATTGGTGCGCTACATGTAGCCCGTTTCGATTAAAAATAATGTTCAATATAAACAAATTTGAAAATTTATATACGAGTTTTATTTAAAAAAAAATGCAATTGTTTAGTTAGAAGGAGTTAACTTCATTGTTTTAATCGTAATAATTATACTTTTATTAATTACTACACATTCACAATCGTTATACTAAATCAATTGGTGATACCAAATGTAACTACTTAGTTGAGATTTTAAGTTTTACAAATCATTAATAGTAATTTATAACATAAGATATATTTATACTTATAATATTTATATGTACATAGAAAGTAACATCAACAATTTAGTAAGTTTAAGTACAAGTAGTTAGGTGATAGTACATTAATAGTATAATATGGTACTTTTTAATAGTTCTCTCGAAACAAAGATGTTTCGTGTAGTACTTATACATTCACTAGTATCATACAAGCAAAAATAAATACTGATGGGGAAAATTAAAGGAGTAGGTAATATGTTGATTTCTTATTTAAAAAAAATTTAGGCGATAAATATTTAAATACATTAGAGCTGTGTTATCTAGTTTGGTGAATTTAAATCTTTTTATATAACTCGTAGATATTTGTTACAGATTTTTTATACATTTTGTAATGAACATTTTTTTTCGCCCACATATTTTGTTAGTACAATCACAGCTTAAAAACTAGAAACATTAAAAAAAAAGTTAAAATGACATTTTAATTGATAACACTGAATAATAATGTTGGACTTCTTGTTAAGATGAATTTGTTTGAAACACTAAAAAACATTTGTATTTAAAAATGCGTTCATAACATTGAGATATGCATACGACAAATATAGTTTATTTTTAAACTGTAGCATTACTTGAATGGTAAGTGTCTTAGCACATTTAATTGCGGGGGTCTGTGGAGGAAGGCAGGTTTTCTCCTTCGATTTTGTGGCGCGTGGCTTGAATGTATGCTTCAGCAGCGAGTGTAGGCCAAGTGTCAGTAGGTGGAATAGGAGCAGCGCTGCTCCACGTGTCCGATGTGGATACTTCAGCTGGACGTTCAGTAGTTTCGGTTTGCTTGGCAACACACTCCAGTGAAAGCGGCTTTGGTGTTTCAATCCTATAAAAGTCAACACGCTCATTATGGAATGCGCTTTAAGCAGACAATAATCTGTCTGTAACAGCAACAGACGTTTAAACAGCATTGAACATTATGTATGTGTGTTTGTAAAACCTGAAAATGAATACGTAATTAAGGGATGTTTAATAATAACCGTCCAAAATCAGATCATAATAATAATCGGAACGGAATCATACAAAATAAAGACAATGCTCTAAAATAAAGTCGCCTGTAGAAGGAAAATACCTCACTCGTTCGGGAGATTGCACGGCATCATTTGTGCTGGATATCTCCAGGTCTTCAGCGTAGCTCAGATGCAGCTTTTCTCCTTCACTACGCTGTTCTTTTTCTGCAACAATATAAGTAAATGTTATGTATGAATCAACGCTTTTTGTCCGTGGTAAAATTGCAGATAATTTTACGTTTGCAGAAAACCAAGATTGAGAAGCATTTATGGGGGTAAGCGAGTAATTACCCCGATCCGGATGTCAGTAAGGGGCTGACTACACACTGCCGGTGGTATCGGTGCAGTGAAAGATATCTCAGCTGGTCATTTGGGCCGACCGTGTGTAGCAGGCACGATGTCACCGGGGGGTAGATCGCCTCGTCCCACCATAAATTAATTTAAAAGGCGGTTTGTTTATTTACCATAGTTTAATCACGTTATTTCATAGGATGGATATTAAACACCATATTCTATTATGTTAGATGTAAGAATAGTAATAATAGTAATAATAGTAAGCGCGCGACGTAATAACAGCGGGTGCGCAATGCGTCACAGGTCTCGCGTCTGGTAATTCGCTTGATACACTGCATAGAGTAACTTATAATATATACGGAAATAGAGACTTATCTTGGCTGTCTAAACGGGTAACAGCTTTGTGACGCCATCTGTATATTGTGTCCAGAACTAACACGTATGCGTCACAGAATAGGGTGGTAGTTATTTCATTATTTATTAATTGTCCTATAACAAATATGGGAATAATGCAATGAAACAAGTAGTAAAATTTAAAATTTATTTATTTCTTACTTTTAGGAATAATAATGCGATTCTTTGTTATGGTGTTTATTCTTTGAACTTCTTCACATCTATATCATCAGGATACCAATACATTAACAGAACAAAAAGCACATAGACATCCTATATTCAGTTAATATCCATAGTACAAGATACGGCCGTAAGAATATGTACCAATCGAGGATTAAATAAACACTTTTTTGTCGGAGCGGAGCCCGATATGTCCACAAAAATAATAAGAGTTCTATCTCAATTTGTGCACTACACCATCACTACACTACACTATCGAACCAAACCGGAGGAGCAGAACTCAACTCAACGGACGAAAAACCAACACAAAACACGGAAAAATATGCAAATTGCAGTAAAATTGGGACAAGAAAAATGACGCGTACGCTGTTCTTTAAACAGACATTTTGTTAGTCATGTTAGTGTTGCTAGTACAAGAACTATAATATATACCCAGCATGTACGGAAAAAAAATCACTATATTAGATTAAAACACAAGTATTCTAAATCAAATACGACAAAACCATGAAGCTATCTTTATCTATAGCTTCATGCATAAAACAATACCGAAACGGTACCATAAATATAAAATAGGTAATCGAAAGTATAAAATTTAATATTACAATAGGTTATTATTGTTAACAACACGATGTTTTTTATTTTAAATAAATAAAAAACGACTCCAGCACAGAATTGGACCGGCGCATTATGAAAAAGAAAGTAATGACTATTCTACCAAAATTTACCAATTTTATTGGTAAGTTTTATCGTACGTTATATAGCAATTATAAATTATTCATAAAAAGCGACATCTACCTGATCATGCTCGAACTTAAATTATCTTAATTTAATAAAGCTGAAAGTGCTGCAATCTATTAATTGAATCTTGAACGATTTTTTGTTACACTACATCGTGTTCTAAGATAGTAGGCTCTGATACACTGTCGTTCGCCGCGCCGCTGAAAAGCAGCGAGCGCAGGCCTCGCCGCCGTCTCAAACCGGTTCTGCCGTAGTACTTAGTACAACAGAAATTATGCGCGGCCAACGAGCTCAATTGTGTTTTTATGAAAGAAATAAATTTAGAATAGATAATAAAATAAAATATTAAATGGGTTGCCCACACATTTTAGAACCGTTTAGTAAGAAATATGATAATGCTACGGAAGACTCGTAAGGGGGTGATTACTGACGCCAGACCTGCCTAAAACCCGGTGAGACAAAAAATGAATTAAAAATAGTACTTTACTTTTCGTACCGTCCACGTTTATGGCGGATTCGGGCCAGCCAAGCGAGTCGCCCTCAACATCCACTGGTTCATCCTCTGCATCATAAGTGCGAGGTTCCCGCGGCCTCTCGTCCCTACGATCCTCTTCTAAATCGTAACCCAACATGCTCTCCACCGTGTGATGGCGTTTTCGTGTGCGCAGCTTCAAACGCCGTTGACGATTTGCGCGAATACGTTGAAATGTCTGAAATCAGGATTTTTTTATTTTGGAAATAGTAAAACGAAATTTTCTTTTTCGATTTAAAACTTCTGAATCAGATAGCCTATGTATTTACTGACATAATATAATGTGCCACAGTGCGAATTGTCAGTACCGCACCCATTTCACATGTAAATATATTACACTGTGGCCACATCGATCGCACTATGTGAACATATTTCTATTATTGAAAGCAAGTATTGAAATTTTACCAGAGAAGTTTAAAGAAATCACTGTGCACTGCGTTATTATCCGTTCCTCGCTCTAAAAATTATTTAATTGATTTAAAACCTACCTCCCAACGTGCATCCTCGTCTTGATGGTGAAGGGAATGGGATGGTGGAGCAGTGGCTTCCCTCGGCAAAGCGCTTAGACTATAGAGATGTTGTAGCTCTTGTAGAAAATGGGCTTGTGCGACCCCAGGGCCGAGGCGTGCACCGCACACTCCGCATGATGACTTGCGTTCACCATCCGCTTAAATTTAAAACGGCGAGTTTAACACCTTTAACAGACAGGCAGATGTTTCGGTGACCAACGACATAGCTTACTTATTGAATTATTATTTCAGGGGCTTTCAATCTAACCCCCACGTGTACGGAACATTTATTTCTAAAAAAATTAGAGGCCGCAAAGACGAAACAAAGTGTCGCCTTATCAGAATCCGTCTATTCCTAACCGACTAACCACGCTGTCCACCTGGTATGAATATTTACTGCAACTAGTATTTGTATAAATGCGATGAAACTAACTTTTAGATTTATACTTATTATAGTTTTGCCTACTTTTGTTTTAGCAATCTTATATTTATTTGTATAATAGAGAGAATGGTCACAAATAAATAAAAAAATACTTACTTGATGTTAAAAAAATGTTACTAGAATTTGAGTAAGCAACGCGAAGTCATTAATTGAAGCTGTGGCAGTAAAAAAAGTGAGTATTTACGTGAAAAGAAGTCGTGGGAATCTGTACAGGTGGTCGGTGCTGAAGTCTCGTCGTCCTTGCAAGGCCTCGGTGAAGCCGACGCTGCGGAGCCTGGGGAACTAGTGTCGTCGCGCACTGCGTACCCGTGTCGGTACAAAGGCGGAGTATTGCTCTCGTCACGAACTCCCTATATTTAAAGTTTTAATTTAGTAGCATAGCATTGTTTTGTAATAGAAGCTGTGAGAATGACTCACTGAGTACTAAATTGAAGTGATTTTTTGTATAATGTAAACTGTATACAGGAAATGTGAATAATCTGGTGTTGATATATAATTAGGAGCATAAACCGTACCACTGGGGGGGTATGGTCGGTGGTACGGTGGGTCAGAAGCGAACAAAATAGTCCCAAACAATGTCGCACAATGTTTCAGGAAGTACAGGAAATATTTTTTTTATTATATTTAACATTTTGCTTAAAGCATATCGTCGGTGTCGGCGATCAATTCCTAATTCTTAATTTTCAAAGCGAGAAATTTTGCAAACTCGTCAAAACAAAATCTGATTTGCTATTGCTATGTTAAACAGCTAGAATTAATATGTTATGTGCAAAATTTACACAAAATAATTAATAATCTTTTGAATTTTCACGTTTAAAAAGAAACATTAGTTTACACAAAACAACCCTAAGATTTAAATAAAATGCTTTTCTCTCAAAAGCAGATTTTGATTAGACAACGAGAATATGGGACCTATTCTCGTTGTCTGATCAAAATTCAAAATCAAAATTCGTTGTTCTAATTATTATAATATGGCTATAAGGATTACCCTGAGAGCTTGTCCAACGCTTTGTCCAAGTGCATATTGTTCGCCAAAGTGCCTTGCGAACGCCTTTCCAGGATACAAAGGGTGGAAGGCACCGCCTATGGGTCGAAACGCACCACAACCAAAGCTCTGCAACGCGGGATGCAGAAACTGCGGCGCCATGTGGTGAAGAAATCCCTCCATGGTGCCTATGGCACTATCAAATAAATTAAATTAAAAAAGATAACATAAATTACGTCAAAACGCTTAGCACTTTTCAATCTACACTGAATCTAATCTCAACAAATGTGGCATTATTTTTGTATTTTGAACGTGTTAAAACGTTCTATTATGACTTTACTTTCGTTAAACGTAATGTCGAAGATGTTTATACTTTAACTTAGAGCGAAGTTATCGCCATCTAGTGTCATGTGCACATACTCACAAAATAAATACAGTGTCTTTTATATCATTCGTTTTATTACAATTGAAATCCTTTATTTCTGTAGCTAAAGTTCGAAAATTTTGTTTTTTTACAAAATACGTTCAAAACACTTGAAAATTTCAATTATACCTTGTTAATACTAAGCGATACCATTTTTATCCATCAAGCCGCATGCCCAATCTCATTATACGAAAAAAATAAACAAACGTAAGTAGTAAAACAAACGGTTCGAGGAAATCGTTTTTGACCAAAAACAACAAACAAAAACTTTGAGCGCCACTAAAGAGGATAAAACATTAACTATGAGGTTATAAAGTTGTTTATTTTGAAAGCATTTGGCTACACGGCGGTTCAACAGCTGGACAGTAGCGACAGAGAACTCGCCGAGACTTCTTACAACAATAAACCAACAAAACCATCAATTAAACAAAATTTGTAGATAAGGATGCATACATTAGGATGAACGTTGAAACGTATCCCGCACACTGTTTACTCTTATACTTGTTTACAATTGCCTATTTCGATTCTATGGAAATCTTTCTATTCTCATACTCGATATTAAAATTGTTTGTCCTGCCTGACCAACGCATACCCAAAATTACCAAGTCTGGGAAGGTGAAAGGCTTATTCAAAGTAGAAAATTTCAACCCCGAAAAAAAACAATAATTTAGATCCGTGGTGATTTCAATATGAATTTTTACGTGATATATTTGTAATAATAGGACTTTAGGTATTTTTATTTAGAAATGATATAATACGAATTACTATTGACAAAATAATTTATAGTTTCTGTATGGAGGCTCGAAGAATAGTCTTGATTTCGAAGAGAGGTGTTGTTTTAGAAGTCTCCTTTGACTCAGTCATACATTTGTGCCTTTGTGTCCGTCTTTCTTATTCTCTGTCTAATAGATAAGCACTGCATATACATATGTCCATTATGCGGTCCTTTGATTATACTTGACACGCTATTAAGCATTTGCAATCAGACCACGTTGTGATTACTACGCTATATGGATCACCGTCTTATTGTCCGTTTGAAGCCCCAATTAGGCCTATCACTTTGGTAACATACTATGTAGTATCACATTAAACAAACACAGTGGAGTTACAATGGAGTGCCACCGTAGTATTTATTGCATTGGCTATTTGACAATATTTAAAATATACTACAAATTGTGGTTATCCTATCAGAAAATAGCGTAAAAAAACATATGATATGTCACTTTATTTTAAGCTAATTTATGTATATTTTTTGCAAATTATATGAAATAAAATATAATTTTTGAAATTTTATCTTGGCGCCGAAACGCCCTGTGACTGGTTGCAACTCTGATGACGTCATACGCTAGTAAACATATCAGACATAGAGTAATAAAATATAGTGTTTATTCACTAAATATTAGTTATCTGTGTCATCATTCAGTTCTGTTTGTTTACTAGCGTGTGACGTCACACGTATCAAAAACCAGCAGCATTACAGAAACAGCGTTTTTGGCGCGGTTTTCGAAATTTAAACTTTAACGTTGATTTTTATTAATAATACAGTAGATCTCCCGGAGCAATATAAACCGTGTGTGCTGGCGAGCCTTGGGAGAGGCCCACATCCACAGATACAGACATAGAAATCGAAATTTTTTTAAGAAGGAAAGCTTCTCTAGTACATTGTACTGCAATGCTTTGAATAATATTTAATTTGAATAGAAGATACAATAGTTTCTAGACTGCTATTCAAATTTCTGTGCCCTCCGTTATTTGGTAGCGATAGGCGTTGGTATAATACACCGACCGAGTGCAGTGTTGTCGTAATCAATTGCGCTGTAAACAAGCCTTGCTCCTTTGAGCAGTGTTTTGTCCTCGCACAAACAGACTGAGCCCACTGCGTTCAATGTGTATCAGAGGACTGGATTACCTTTGTAGCATGTCGTCTATAGCTAAGTAAGTGATGAACAGTTACTTCTCTATAATTAAGATAAAAGGTTCATTTGCTTCTTGAGATTTATAAAACAAATTTATTATACTCATCATCTGAGCCTCATCAGGACGTCAATTTCTGTCAATTCAATTTAAGGACGCCTACACATTTCTCACGTTGCGATTTGAATGTTATGACCGGATTTGAATTTAAGTATGTCTGTCGTGGGCAGATCGTAGAATTGGGCAGATCGTAAAGTATGAAATCAAGTCTTCACTTTCACCAAAAGTCAAAAATAGATGCGACGAGGAGCGGAGCGAAGTAAAGCGAGGAGGAGCGTGTTAGGTTTACATGGAAATAAATTTGGGGAGCCGAGCGAAGCGGAGCGGAGTGAGGCGACCCTCTCAGTTTTAACAGAAATATGATCTGCTCAGGAATATCATGATATGCCCAATTCTACGATGTGCCGACGACATGTCTAATGTCTAATGTCCCTGTTGTGCAGTTGTCTAATATCCCCACTAACAGTTAGAAATTCAACACTCGAAGTTGTGGACGAGTACATCTGCTTGGTACTAACAGTCCATCCAATCAAGTAGAACCAAGTTTTGTAACATACAAAAGCGAAGCCATTTTGACCCTTGTGTCTTTACAATAAGGCCAATTTCGAATGAGTTTTTATAAAAATTCATTCATTTTTTTAAATGAGTTTTTAGGCTTTTTTGTAATATTTTGGCATATTACAATATTAATTCCGGAAATATTCATTTTCTAGAATACACTAGAAGAAGTTAATAAACTGTAGTTAAGGGATTTATTTACCTATATAAATTAAAAACATATTTTCATAAGTGACAAATTACCCAATAAATAAACCGCAAGACGTTGGTTTTTGATCGATTTCGTAAGATGTTTAGATTATAGGTATGTATGCATGTTCGTCAAGGTGATATTTATGTTTTAAATTCAAAATATAAATAGGTTTCAATACCTATCAAAAAAATGGTACGGGTTCTTCTATCGCCAGCCAGCTTTTTAATAATAATTAAAAATAAAATAAAATAAGAAAATACATTAAAGAAAACTATTTGAAATGCAACCAACCCGCACGAACATCTCCAACTCCTCCAGTTGTTCCGTTTTAGTTGAACGGTCTATTTAAACGTAAACAAACGAGAAAAGAATAGTATGGTTCCCTATAAACATTATGAAATATTCCACACGGTGTACAACGTTCTCTTTAGCCTACATGTAACAAAGCATTAGTTATTGCAGTAAATATATCTAGATAACCTATTGTTTTTAAATTTATATAATTTTAATGCCAGTTATAAAAGATTAAATTTTTAAATATTTTATCCATAGTTCGCGATTTTCTAACATTTTTCTAATTGGATCTTTTTAAACTATATTTATATGATAAAATGTAAAATGTATGATAACTAGTTGTTGCACGCGACTTCGTCCGCGTAATTATATAAAAAGCCTATATTACTCGTTGATACTTTCTATAGGTGAAAGAATTTTTAAAATCGGCCTAGTCGTTTTTGCGTTTATTTATTACTAGCTGACCCGGCAAACGTTGTTTTGCGAAAAAATAAAAAATAAATTTTGGGGTGGACCACCCTCAACATTTGTATAAAAAATAGATGTTGGCCGATTCTCAGACCTACCCGATAAGCACACAAAATTTCATCAAAATCGGTTCAGCCGTTTCGGAGGAGTTTTGCAACAAACACCGCGACACGAGAATTTTATATATTAGATTAACTCATTATAATAAATAATGAATTAATTTATAACATGTTAAAAAAATTGGTCATAAATTTGCCATGTTTAAAATTACGATTTATTAGCATTTTATGTACTTTCTCATTTGGTACACTTTTTAAATACTTGATACATCCATTCGCAAATTATTAAGCTGGTGCCCGCGACTTCGTCCGCGTTCTGGATGAAAGGTACCCTATGTCCTTTTTGGAGTCCCAGACAACGTGTATGCAAAATTTACAACGCCATCTAGGGAATTCTGTTTGAAGCAATGTAGTACTCTAATTCATCTAATCTCACTTCGAATAATGGAAAAAGTCTGTTAACAGATGGCACTACATGTTAGTTATAGTTTATAAAATTACGTGTTAATAAAATTAAAGCTGCTGCCCGCGACTTCGCCCGCGTAACTTAGTAAATTATGTACTTAAACCTTCCTCGAGATACAAAGGGACATAGGGACAGAAAAAGCGACTTTGTTTTATACTATGTAGTGATGACGCTTAAAGATACATAAAAGGACATAGAGTAACTTTAATCCAAAAAATAACACTGTTTCCGACTATTCATCTAAAAATAAAAATAAAAAATTTCAACACCTCCAAAAAAAATCTATAAGAAATAAAGGTTGAATAAATTTTTTAACCTCAAAAAACGGGCGCGCACGAAATCGTGTACAATAACTAGTTATAAAATAATGAAACACACTAGCAAGCCGAATATTAGTTTTAGTTATGGTTTGAAGCGATATATGAGAGTGGAATAGGCCAATAAGTGAGCAATAAAACGGAACCAAGGAGCAGTAGAAAGAAAATACTGGCCCACTGATTTATGCCCGATAGGAATGCTCGCGCCCCCTTTTTCAATAAGTTCCGCGATAAGAATCATTGCGTATATCTGCGCTGCGTGACGTCGGCCTTGGTATGCAATTAAATCTCTTTTTTAACAATGAATTTTATCAAACGAACGCGTTTCACGCGTTACAAGTTCAATTTGCAAATAACATGACCAATGTACCTACTTGCTAACTTAAATTATAATAAACTAGCTTTTGCACGTGACTTCGCCAGCGTAACTTTATAAAATATAGCCTATGTTAATCGTTGATAATGTAGCTTCCTATAGGCGAAAAAATTTTCAAAGTTGTTTAATATAAGAACTTCCGTTTAATTCACAATTCGCATTGCATTATAAATTATTAATTAATTACCGTTTATCGAAAAGATATCTTTTTTAAAACCGCCATGTTATCTAATCCGAAGTTACGGAGAAAACTCTGTAAAAGATAAATACTTTTAATACATTTGTTATAATTTACACAGTAAATTTACAACTTAATACACATGATTAACATAAATAAGTAAGGCGAATTAACTTTGTGGAAAACCAACAATAAGCCGTTTGGAATATCATATTTATATATGTAATTACAACTAAAAACTTTTAAAATTTTTAAACAAAAAGAATTTTTGTTCAGTGTTGTGCGGAACGATAAAATATACTTGCGATTATAATGTAGTTAGACTAAAAAGACTAAAAAGCTTACAGTGATTTCTTTTTTACGTTAAGGTTCAGATGGTCCACTTGATGGTTATATTAGATACCGTCGCCTATAACGCAAGCAAGTGCGCTACCGACTATTTATTATGATTAGGGATAAGGGATTGTTAAATAGGAAAATGGGCTCTGGCATCCCAATTGCCTACTTGCCACTACTTAAATTTCGAATTCATTAGGCATAAATAGGTATGGTATAGATACCAACGTGTATCCACTTATAAGATAATTGAGGTAATTGAATAGTCGTAATGCAATAGGATATCTATATCCATATGAGATGTAACTGGAGAATAGACCAATTAGTTTGGAACTTCGTGTTCAGATCTAATGAAAATCGATTAGTTCAACATATTACCTACATGTCCGAGAAATGCATTTGATAATTTGTATTTGCTCTCAATTACTTCGAGTACTAATTACGAGTATCTACATGTAATATTCAGATTAAAGTATAAAAAAAACCAAAATAGCTTTAAGTTTGTAAAAAAAATTAATTAAAAGGGTATTTTTCAAGGAGTATTTCGTAATATGTAAACAGGGGGGCGATAAAAAAAGGCCCATATGTAGGCGATCTTCAGCGTTTAAATGAGATGACTTTTCCGTAGAATGCACTTTTCAGAAGTTATAAGCGAAAAACTAAAAAAGTGAAAATTTCTAGCTTTTTCGAAACTGCAAACTTGGTTTTACACTACTGGTATCTATCCTAACAACATCCCAAAAAATCAAGACAGTGCATTTTTTTGCGAACTAAGATGTCTTCAGTGACTGGCCTAAGTGGGTTTCTCCGTACTACAGGTTTATATAGCCTAGGCCTCTCTCCTCTTAAAAAGTAGCCCCCCTTGAGAGAGTTGTGAGGTTGTCTTTCCTGCAAGGGCTTATCACTAACTTATCACTGGCCACTAAAATCGCATTTTGTTTTTACAAAACACAATCCTGTATAAAAAAATAAAAAAAAGAAACAATAGCTAACTGGAGCTCCGTATCTCTGGAACCGTTCAATTTAGCAAGATTATACTGTAGATAATTTTTATTGCAAATTAATGTAGATTATTTTTGTCCTTGACACTTTTGCGCTAAACCGCATAGTTTTAAAAGAATTGATAAAACCCAATTTCTCCCCCTCCCCACACATATTAGTAATCAAGTCGTACGAAATCAAATAATGAATGGGCCTTTTTTCTAAATTGATTGTCTACTTTTAATTTTAAAAGCAATAACCATTAGGAATTTATACACAAGGGAGGCTGATAAGTATAAAATAGATGTTGTAGCGATGTTAAGTGCTTAACAGAGGTACATACAAAAAAAAAAACAATAAAATTAAAAAAAAAAACAATATTAAGAAAAAAATAACACAAAAATGCTAATTTAAAAAACATGTTGCATCACATGGCCCATGAGGGGAGCGAACCCGCGACCTTCGACGCACGACGCTCTAACCAACTGAGCTAATGAGCCGGTATTTTTTTGTATCGTACGGGGGGGTTTGTTGTATCCGCCGATAGAATATATTGTATTATAAATGCACAGTCTCATACAAAACAAAACCAAATAAGTGGCATGACGCCTAACTTTTTTATAGATGTAGACACCTAATAACAAGACATTGGGTGACATAGCATATCACCCTAATACTAACAGAAAGTGATAAGTAGCGTCAGTTTATGTTAATTTTTATTTTACTTTTTGTTTTTTGTGTAATATGTATATTTTAATATAATTAATATATTATTATAATAAATAACATATTTACATTTTATAATTATTATAGTATTATATGTATATTATTTTTACTGACGTAACCGCGACACATCATATGGAGTTTCCTTTGTTTTACACTTAAATTATACTTAAATTTCAAAATACTTAATACAAAATATTAAATTAAGTAATACATTATTAACAAAGTAAAATTATATAATATAAATTTTAATATAAAATATTGTCGTAGTGGTATATATTTCTTTGTAAAAACTAACTTATTAACCAATTCAAATACCTTCAAAAACTTGTTCTGCCGCTTGTTCTTTTCAGAGGTTAGCTTTAATGAGCAAGCAGACTTAAAGTAAGCCGGACCCAATTTAAAAAAATGTAACATGGAAATTACAATTATAAAAAAATCATTTATTACAAAAAAACGTAAAATAAGTTTTTACTTATAATCAGCATAAAAAATAAATAAGTTTTGTAAATTATTTTAAATTTATTTTTAGTTACAAACACCACGAGTAAATTTATACGTATTTATCTTTTGAAAAATTTGAATTTTAAAAATATTTAATGAACACAAAAGCTGTTTAAAACACTTACCTCAAATGAGACACACCGTACACGTTACTAAGAGAGAAAAGGCTTTGGTGCAATACGTGTGCACTCCACGTCACGTACGGAGAAAGACTGAGTGTTGTAGGCGATAGATTCGATGGGCGGGCGCTCTATGGATCCGCCCTAAACGCCTACAATAAAACGAGCAACTGTGAAAAATCACACAAGACCTGGAAAATTCCTAACTGAAATTGTAACGGTACACTTGCGACAGTGTTATTTACAAAATCCTTATTGATTATATAGTATAGTTACGAGCACCAGCAATTTTCTTATTTCTTAATGAAATTTTATAAAATTAATGGATTAATTTATTTTTTAAATTGTATTCCTTGTCAAAAATTTATATAAACAGATAAAATGAACAGAATATGTAGAAAAAAAAAAAGAAATGTGCGAGTAAAAGTGTTCCCCTGTCTGGGTTTAAATCCAATAAAATACAAAGTACGATTTCTTTATAATTTCAAGTGGCGGACCAAAAATGCTTCACTTAAGGGATTCACAAAGGCGAATGAAATTGACGATTTGACCTTCACCGATATGACCTTTAGAATGTTTATATATATCATACTAATTCCACACGAAAAACACAAACGTAATCCACACCTCAACGCAGTCACTGAGACACTGTAGCTCCATATATTTAGAGTTCCGAGGCGGCGGAAACAATTCAACAGGCCTGATAAATGTGGTTTTTTGTACTTTTCATTAATACTACATTAAAAAAAAAATAAAAAAATCAATACACTAATTTTTAGGATTGGCGTGTGTTTACACCTTAAGGTAATTTAGGTTAAGGTGTAAACACACGCCAATCCTAAAAATTTGCATTTTTAAAAAAATATGTTGGAAGAAACTATCAATGCAATTGGTTTGAAAAAAATATATGTTATACTTAAACATGTGAAGAACAAATTGTATTGTTTAGAATTTCCATCGAAGTAGTAGAAACCCCACAATAAAAGTTATAACATAAGAAGAATTTGACTTATATTGAAATTTGTTGCGAAAACGGTTTATTGCGCGCAAATGATTCCTACACCGAATAATAAGTCAATATCATTTAAAAAAATGTATTGATTTTTTAAATTTTTTTAATTGTAGTTTTAATGAAAAGTACAAAAAACCACATTTGTCATGCCTGTTGAATTGTTTCCGCCGCCTCGGAACTCTAAATATATGGAGCTACAGTGTCTCAGTGACTGCGTTGACGTGTAGATTACGCTTGTGTTTTTCGTGCGGAATTAGTATGATATATATAAACATTCTAAAGGTCATATCGGTGAAGGTCAAATCGTCAATGTCATTCGCCTTTGTGAATCCCTTAAGCCAACATTTTGTGTCAAGGTTGGTATTACTGCTATATGTCAGTAATGACTTCCTTGGCTTGGCCTGCTTGGTAAATTCGTCAGCTAAAAGTGAAATGCCGCTGCAGCTAAAGCCGCGGGTCGGCGGTAGATCCACATTGCTTCTGACCGGTCCTATTGGAAAATTATGGCGTATTTCTATGACCAGCAGTGCAGCAGCACATGTGGCCGTCCTGCGGCTGAGATGATAAAGGTGATGTTTGCATTTATGGTTTGTACTTTAGTAGTAGTGAGGTTTTTTATGTCAAGGTTAACAGACAGGCTGACGGTCCACTTGATAGTAGGTGGCTACCGCAAGCCTACCTTTAGGTTCGTGTTGTTCTTGATGAAGTTAATCTTGAAAAAGAAATAAATGAAAAAAATAATAAGGTTTTTTTATTATTTTCTCCAATGAATATTTGGCATTGGGAATTAATGACTATACTTATATCACATGTGCTTTTATTCTCTATTTTCTTATTTAATGTGATTATTATAGCCACCAATACTTATCTAGAAAAAAGTTTTGACCAAGAAACCAAAAATTCAAAATGATTGAATTGGTAAAACATCCTAATGTTTTTATTGGCTAGTTGTTATGTGATTGCCGTAGGTATGTCATATTGAAGTAATGCATTTGATGAAAGTAATTTTCAAAATGCCTGGTGTACTTATATTTAACTAAAACGCAAAGAGCTTGCAACAAATTTTTCAGTAGATGTAGTTTATTCACTATTAATGGCAATATCTAAGGATTCTTAATAAGACTAATCGCTTTGGGGATAATATAATAACTGATAGTCATTTATTACGGGCACAACTAGTCTTATAAGAGCGAGCAATAAAAATGAGAAATTATTTTTAATAATATCGTTGGCGGGGGTGCGTCTACGGTGGTGTTACAACGCTTTTATGAGGCTTACGTCGACCCTTCTGTGATGCCTATAGCTCTGCAGTTCATACTTTATGACCTCACATACTTTATGTGAAAATAATGACAAACCCTATAGGTTTTTGTGTTATTTTGCAGTCATAAAATAATGGTTTGTAATGTAAACAATCTATGTTTTATATGAACCAAAGAACAGATAATATAGGTAATACACATTTAATTCTATATGAATATCATACACTTTTTTTATTTATTTATTTATTAGAAAACCAACACAGTATACAACAATTCATACACTTACACACATGCAAACACTATTTTATAATATCGTATACTCCACTCAGCATGCATTAAAAACAAACACAAAAGACATTTTCTGTTCTAAATCAAACTTAAAATATATACCTACTTACTTAATTCAAACAATTTACTTGTAGCTAAACTTCGAGTCTCATCGCTTAAAGCTCAGGAACCTTTCTTCTCATGAACCAATGTTTTCTGAACCCTCTTTACCGATTGTCTGTGGTGATTCTAAATTCACTGACCTCGTGGTGTTCTGACCTGGATATTATACAAGCTTTGGGAGAGAAGAGATATCGCACTTTTTTAAACAGATTTAACGAATGCAGGAACTAACTGGTAGGCGATCGATTAGCCACTCCAGTTTATATCAGATCGGTAAAAATTTTAGCACTTGATTTGATTATTCGGCATGAAAAATTTAATAAAAAAAAAAACAGAACTACACCTTAGTGTTTTGTATAACATTCTGTAACTAATTTTGTTTATTGCTTCTTTCCCGACGTTTGTCTGTAGAAGAGAGCGAGTGTACAGCAAATAATTTAATCGTAGCAAAGCTGTCATTACTCTAAAAGTAGAATGCTATAGACTAGCTATATAGGCCTAGCTGAGCTGAGTTGCCCTTTACTTAGACAATCGATTTTCAATTGTCACCCTGGTAAGCCCAACATTTAGGCTTGTACATTAACCCTTTGCGGCTGTTTGTCCTAATTCTACAAATTGTTCGTTCGAGTATGAGACAGTTGGGACAAAATAATTCTGCTTTAAATCAAAAAATCTGGGTATGCAGACCAAACACAGGTTTAATTTAATTTATAATACGTACTACGAGTAAATACAATTTTGGCTATGAAAATGACTGAACTTTCTTTCTTTTTTTTTTAGAATAATTTTTTTAACAAATAATAATAAAGTATTATAACTAACTAACTAACAAATATGACAAACAAAAATAAGAAAAAAAAAACACTTAAAAATAATTAAACCACGTGCATGCTGGGCAGGCAGAGGCGTGGAGAAAACTAATTGGCCAAAAAGAATAACTCGTCTAGCTCCGCCGAATCCTGCGTAGTACCCAGTACTCTTGCAGTGTTCCCTCTTTCAATTTCTAACGAAGAATTTAAATTTGAATTTTTTTGTGTGAAGGAAGTGCGTGTGGCGCGTGGTTGCCCGATTTCTCGATTAGGAGTTTCTCTCTGAAATTTCTTATTTCCTCAAAATATATACGCAAAAGATTTTTCCTCAAAATATGTAAATTCGCTTACATTGTAATTAATTAAAAGTTTCCAACGATTTCTATTTCTTACAAATTCTGGAAATTTTGAGTTAATTTTGAAATCCACTTAGACAAAGCCACCGACAAAAGATACTATATTTAATTCATAGTAAATAATAAATAACTAAATATATACTAATGAAAATTGTTTTAGACCACCCCGTAACCGTACGGTAGCTTTTTGAATGCCCATATCAAGGGGTCCTTTCATTTGTGACATAAAGTATACGATGTTACCACACAAGGCAATATCACGACGACAAACATATTTTCCGTAGGGCGGACAAAAACGCTCCGAATCTCGGTGACGAGGCTTGGAATGCGATGTGATTATGAAACGCCATTTGTCAAGTTTTTATTGGGCACCCTAAAGCATCATCCATTGTTGGTCGCCCTCCGCTTACCGCTACTTCCCCCCTTCTGACCCTCCTTACGCTAATTCATAATTTTTATAACTTGTTAACATTTTGCGGATTATTATTTGAACCGCGATCGTGGGTCGCACCGTGGCTATCCATGATTTCCGTTTAATTAAATTTCAACCCTACTTTCTAAATTAATGGTTCTTTTCATGCACTTGACACAACGTAATCACATCGCTTCGTATCCTTTCATCAAAGGTACATACAATGAGTGTTATTATTTCGAGGCTGAAATTTGTTATGTCCACTATAATCTATTCCGTTATCAATTTGTAGAGTGGTCGTAGTTTAAGGGACATTGACTATGTAGTTATCATATTGAAACATTCATGTGTGTAATGAAGACAAGCATATTATTGACAATTAACATGCTCATTTTTTTTCGTGCAGAAAAAAGTAGGTACTGTTCCCCATTTCTTAGGTTTTCTTGGGTCACAAAGTCGCGGGCAAAAGCTAAGCTAGGGCCGCTTAACCTGACAGGGTAATCTCGCCTACGAAAAAGGTTGACTTTGTTTAAGTTTCGCTTCTATATTAGTGTCAATAACTAATATTATACTCTATAATAGTTAATTACTTGCCTAATTGTACTGTTTCGTACTACGATTACCAGGATAATCATCTTCATCGTCATTTCAGCCGTAGGACATAGGCCTTCTTCCGCCTCTTTCATAATTTTCCAAAAGGACCGGTCATAAGCAGCTTTGATTTGGAATCTAGAACACGAATTGTCAGAATGCCAAGTTTTGATGCTAGCTAAATCGTTGTACATATGTTAAGTTAATTTAATTGTTAAGTTTATGTTCACAAAAATAAAATTGAGTTGTGATTTTAGTAGTAGTACAAATCATGATATAACGCAAAGAAGTGGTACCTATAGCTTAATAACAGATTATATATCTACTTAGTTTATTTAATGTAATAATAATTATTGAAAGATATGTGATTGATATTAATTAATAAATCCTGATATTAATGTTCTCGTGGCTGTAGCGGTGCCTGTGCACCCATATTTCACACATCGCCGATCAAAGCAAACTGCGTACCGAAAGCCAGAGGCCCTCTTTAATATCCCTTGTTCTCGATATCAATATAAGTATAACGTCTACTTATAAAACTATAAGCTATACACTGAGTCGTAACCAAGTTATCCTAAGTCACATTTAGCAAATTATTCAGTACGAACGATTAACGTCTGAGTGTAAGCATGTAACGAGTTGGAGTTGTAACATAATAATCAAAACGACAATTTTTTGTTTTCTTTTTTACATTTTAAAGAGTATACCAGTAAATAGAGACAGTATACCTTCTGTATACAGTATTTAAGACATAAGGTTTACCGAATTACGTAAAAAAATTACAAAATAATCTATGATTTCTTGTCAATTGACGCTTTTGAATTGAATTGTCAATTCACACTTTTTCTATACTGATACTAATATTATAAAGTGATTAAGTTCTCTTATTTGAGTTTAGGTAGGTATTCACCATAATTACGCGGCAGATTAAAAGAATCCTTTGACCAGCAAATAGGAATATCAGCATCGGATGGACATAGGCCATATTATTTCACGGTTGTAACCGAAGGCAAAAGTTTTATTTTTATAAATGGTTTCTCATCCAGAAGCCATGTAAAGTTCACATCTTATCAGTAGCTTTAGATAATTCATTTAATATAAAAAAATATCTAATACTTTTATGTAAATTAATAGGTAATGACAACAGTTCAGTACCTTCCTTTTTCTCCTACATATATTTGTCAACGGATTTTGTTTTTTTGATAATGGTGTAGAATTTCGACCAGTCTGCGAACGCTAGTTAGTAGTAGATGTGCAGATTCAGTGGGATATGCTAATCTTTTATTTTATGATTCTATCTAAGTTGATATCCACTACCTTAGTTTTTAACTATTGAGTGGTGTAATTAAATTTTTAATATAGACGATAGAAATGTAGTTACAGCATCAAACCGAATCCCCCGCTTATATTATTTACACTATGGAAACAAATTTAAAGAATTATACAAGTCAATTAAATTCACAGAACCCATGCCAAGAGGTTGAGAAACCTACATCATTATTATTTCAGATCTATGCGTATTGTTAGCCGCCGGAATGATTGCTTACCTACTACTCCCACTTACATAGTCCTGGTCGCCTTAGAGACAATTTTTTTTCGTTTGCCGTTACTAATGTACCTGAAAAATTCAGTACAGGGTACCCTGTTACCCTGTACTGAATTTTTCGTCAATTAAAGGTGTTTTCTAATTATTTGATATTTAATGCTACATCGAGAAAGTTGGCGAGTACGTCTACGCTCGTTTAAAATCACAAAAAAAAATTAAAATAATTTTAAATATTGCATACTTTATTTATTTCGATTTAGTAATCATATTTGTTGTTCATATTGCATCTATATTAATCTTATAAGCTAAGTAATAATTTAAGTCTCATTTTTTTGGTGAAGTGTCAAAAATAACAATTTGAATTACAGTAACATTACATTTAAAATTACATGTTGGGCATTACATTTAAAAAAAATTATCGGTCGCTAACGCGGTAGGGGTGAAATCTCGATCCGTTAAATTATACTTATAGAAATACACATATGATACCTAATAAAAGCATATTAAGCGAAATGAGCAAGAGGAAAAGCTATCTGCTGTAGGCGTGGCGTCGGTAAGGCGGAACATTTTTCCATTTGACTCCGCCCAGCGCAAAATATCAGGGCTCCGCCTTCGCGCCATTATACATTTTGTTAAAATAAAAACAAAATGTCTAGTCTATATATGTGAACCAAAAGGGTAATTGTATTTGAGTACCTTACATCGTTATTAAATTGCATCTCACATACATATACTTAATACGCAATGTGAACGTATAACATTTAGCAGTTTGGTTGACGATCAACTTTATAGTTTGTAGTGTAGCTAACAACACTAACAAATCTGGTGAGAAAGTAACTCAGACAGACTAAGTATTTCAGAAGTAACAATGTATAATTTAACACTATTGAAATTTCAGCACATTTTTTTTTCGTTTTTTTTTTAATTTCAGCGTTTTAATGATTTCACATGTTTTACATTTGTTTGTCAATTAAAATATTTAAATAAAAGTAGATATATTTCATACAATTGCCTCCCCCCCCCCTCCTCGTTAATTATGAATACAACCCCCCTATGCCACCCCTTACGAAAACCGAAAACCGAAACAAAAATGTGAATATTTTTGATATTATTGATCTTTGCTCAATTTGGCACACATATTTGTTAACTAAATTACAAAACAACATCAGACATGCAGTTCCAGGGGAATACATTCTAGAAATTGATATTTCCACCCTAATCTAGCATTGACTTGTGGGGATTTTTTCGTCAACAACGTGATATGTAAATTCTTTCCGACTTAAAGGTTCGGAAAATGCCTGTTTATATTTATATTATCGCCGTTATTTATTTTCTCTGGTGAGCCGTAAAATATGACAGTATGGAAATGTGGGGATTTGCGCGTACTATAGTTTGACACGATGACAGCTATACGAGCCCCCACCGCCTAGCTGGCACTCACAGTCGACGCGCCACATTGGAGGGTTACGAAAATATACGTATGAAATGTCCTGTTAACTCGTTTATTGCAATATCTCTTCTTTTATGTTGTCTAACCCATTTCAATATCGTCTACACTTATATTGAATTTATTCTCTCGTATCTATCTTGTTACATTTTTATCTTGAGCGAGCATTGATCAATCTTGAAAAATTGATCTGTATCGTGGATAAATTTTATACTTACCTACATATTTGGTACTTAGCAAGCTGATTTTATAAGTTACAAAATAACTATCGGTGTCATTCTAGAGAATTATAGTTTATTGAATCTAAAATGAACCTCATCATATTATAATATATAATTATACTTTTTTTGAATTAAAGTATAGATTCAGTGATTTACGAATTTTCTTCTAGGATTAATTTAGTAATGAATAGAAATGAATAAATCGATAGTAGGATTAACCCTTTGCTATTGAAATATGATTGTTTTTTATCCAAAATATCCATACATTTTTAATATCATTTTGTAGTAGATCTAGCTAGCTTATAGCTTATAAAGTTTGAAATGAAAGTAAAGAATGCGCGCACAAGGGAGATAGTTTTCTTTGTTCATTCATGCATGTGATCACATGTAAAACGTCGGGAGGTATCCGCTTTAGAAAATCCAATTTTCCTAAGTATACAAATATACTAGGAACAGATCGATATCAAACGTTCTGGTTTAGAAAAAAAACAATTTAAGGCATTATGACTGTACAAAATATACGAATCTTATTACTTTTTGTATATTAATTTTATACTTATGTTATAAATTATATGTACTATTATATGTTGTTAATTTATAATGAGAGCAGAATGTGTTATTTCTCCCAAAACTATCATCTAATTCTTTTAAATTTGTGAAATTTTTTTCTCATTTGTTTCCAGGAATGGGCTTAACTTAACTTAGTTCACTGACTGATAAGTTCACTGACAACAAATAAGACCGTGAAACATTGCACAAACTATGAGTTTACAAACAAGAAAATGCTCGGTCCCACCGCATGTTGTCCTACAACATCTGATAAAATGATATATCAGCAATGACATATGCTAAAAATTTATAGAGACATCCCATTGTCGACCTTATGTCTATTTGGATAGAGTATTCGCTTGCGAATAACCCGGTGAATTTATACACGTATGAATTGCACATTTAGTAGCGAGGGTGCGAAAACTTGTTGTTATCTTGAACGAGACCAATTTCGGCAAATGGATACTAAGTCCTAACTCCGTATCTCTTTTATGTCGTGTGAGCCCGCGTTCTTTTAAAATATCGACAGAAGCCGTAAGGGCCACCGTGTGTGGTGTGTGAGCCTACACGCAATTTAGAAAGGATTTGCTTTACTACCGCTGGGTTAAGTCGATGTTACCACCAACGCCTTTGTCTCAATCTTTATCGTTAACGCGTTCACCTTAAAACTTTACAATGTTTTTTTTGTACATTTTAAAATTTGGTCCATTTACACTTTAGTGTAAGTACTACCTATCACAAATTAACTTGTATAAAGAAAAAAAATTCTTTGAATAATCGGACAACAGACGAGTCGAAGTTACAACCAGACTGAAGTCAACTTTAAAATGTATCTTTTCATAGTTAATTTTGCTAGGAATTTCATATAACGTCGAAACTTAATGAAGGAAAATCTTTGTACACCTTATTATACATATGTTTATATGTAATGTGTATCTATCAGAATGGGGCTGTTACTATAAGTACAATAAATATTTGATGTAATCTATACTAATATTATAAAGCTGAAGAGTTTGTTTGTTTGTTTGTTTGAACGCGCTAATCTCAGGAACTACTGGTTCGAATTAAAAAAATATTTTTGTGTTGGATAGATCATTTATCGAGGAAGGCTTTAGGCTATATAACATCACGTTGCGACTAATAGGAGCGAAGAAACAGTCGAAAATGTGGAAAAGACGGGGAAAATTATTCATCTTTGAGGGCTTCCGTTGCGTGCGCTGCGAAAACCGTTCGAGATACCCAAATGATTCCCAAAATAACTATTCCACGCGGACGAAGTCGCGAGCACCAGCTAGTAAAAAATAAAAGTGAATAGATATATAATATATTCTAAGTGCCTGTATATAAAACAAACCAAATGAGACACTCCTCGGTCCCTAGAATGCTTCAGAGCTATAACGACATATTTTACAGCGCTGACTTGGATGTTCATTTTGACCGTATAAATGAACACAAAAAGAAGATTCTCGCTGCCATCTCGTCACACTCTTGACAGTTTATAGTTTTTATTTCTGACTTTTTTTTTTTAACATTTGACTTTTTTAATTATTGATTTTTGATTGTAATTTTTTAAATTTCGATTTATTACTTTGACATTTTTTATAACTTATTGACATTTTTTTTTCTTATTTGTAATGCATTTTATTTGGATTTTATTTTTAAATTTTTGAAGTTTGATTTTTTTGATTGTCGAAATTATGTACCATAACCTAAAGTGAAATATATGTTCAGCTCTAATTGGCTTGCACACTAGACCAAAATGTTGAGCGTTGCAATTGGAGTGTTGAGTGTGCTAGGCTGTTGCTGTCTTAATATAAATAAATAAATATATAACAAAACCTAATGATAATTAGCAGTTATTTGTTTTTTCATTGAAGGTTTCTAATTAAAAAGTCGAGCAAAACCTTAGCTCACAACAAATACAGTGTAAATGACAAGTGAATAATAAGAAAACATAAAATACGAGTATGTCGTTGTAAATGTGACGTTTCGTCTGATTTGGTGATGTGCGAGAGGTATCGGTCTGCTAAGTTCGCGCCTCGCTGACCGCCCTTTGACACCAAGTGGTGCGTGAACTTATCCACTTATCGTGGACGATCTAATGGCGACATTTTTCCCCGTTTTTCCCTATCTTTTAGCCTCGGACGACTGTACTCCAAACGTGATATAATTGAATCAACGACCCCGACTCGCCAGTCAACACGGTTTAGCAGCATTTCCAAATTAATAACAAAAGACGTCGATCTGCAAAAATAAATACAATAATACGTGTGTCTTATTTCTGAGTAAAATATACTTTAATTAACTTTACATCGAATTTCGAGTTCGAATAGTGGAGAAAGTTTTCATAAGCTTTTTAAGCTAGTTTTAACTTTTCGCATGAGTGAACGAGAAGCGCGATAACTCATAAAATTAGGGATTGCTTTTACTTAGAATAGTTTCATTTGCTAGCAGTACTTTTGCTCAAGAAAAGTAATATGTTATTAAATAAAACATTGAAATTATTTCGTCTTTAATACTCGTATTTTATAAAAAATAGTTAAATTTCATGTCATTAAAACAGAGTATTGAGCTAACGATACATACAACAAGCCATATATCTACTATATTTTGACTCAACGTAAATAGAGTAGGTGTCTAGTAGACACAGACAAATTAAACTTGAAATAGAGTAGGTAAACGAGATGACACAAGTGTTTTTTAAAAAGAATATACTACCTACCCTAACTGTAATTACCTACGTACAAGTACTATCAAATGAAAACAACACAGTACACCAGTTTTATTTAAAGGAAAAGGCTTTGAGGCGCTCGTTTCACGGCAACTGTAATGCAATTTCAAATGAGAATCAAAGCAAAACGGTTTTGCTGCACCCTCGTCGGCAACTGGCAAAGACTAAAATAAAATAATATCCGAAACTTTTGTGCCTATCGAAGTAAGTCTTTATGGATGCAAAGTTTATCATTTTTGACTTTTTCAAATTTATTATGTTTTCTCAATTAAAAAAAAAACTGTTCAAAATTCATTGCAAGTTGATGTCACATAATACGAATGCGTAAAAGGGAAACATCTACACGTGCTTATACCTACTTGCTCTCGTAAAGTGGGCCGTGAAAATCAATTGTATACCGAATTGTACCTATCATGCAATATGTTTGTAGCATCACAGCTGATCATTAATATTACAGCCATTTAACATAAGCTAAAGCTACTTTTCATTAATTCTTTTACATTATTGTTATTATTATATTTGACGTAAGTATTTGACGGTTTGTTTTTCTCTAGTTTTGAACAATAAGGCTGGGTTGCACCATCTAACTTTAACTATAACCAACGCCGCAACTTGAGTTAAAATAACGGTTAGGCCGAAAATGAGTTGCACCAGTTAACAAATAATCATAGCTGGTTAACTGGTGCAACTCATTTTCGGCCTAAAACTCATTTTCGGCCGAAAATGAGTGCGAATTAACTGAAGTTGCGACGTTGGTTATAGTTAAAGTAAGATGGTGCAACCCAGCCTAAATAAAAAATATATAATATTCATCTTGAACTTGAAATACGAATTTATGGAAACGGTTTATTTTTATAGAATTAAGTTAATAAAAATTAAATGTCTTATTAAACTATATTAAAACAAAACCGAAATACCACTCAACGACCTAGTGACTCACATAATTGTTCTCCCAGAGGAAATGGTGGGGGAATTCCCCGTTATAGGTGGTCGTGTAGGAGATGGCCCCCGTGACCTCCAGAAAATCCGATATCCTCGATATACAGTCCTGGTAAAAAGTTGGCGACGGGATCTCGGAAACTATGAGGGATAGAAGGGTGGCGTTTGCGGAAAGTCATAGAGGGTCATCGGCCATTACCACCGGACCACTCATCCTACCCCTTTCATACATTTTTTTAAACTCCATACAACTTTTTTGGATTCATCAAAGTTGGATATCTCCGAAACCTCCGGGGATAGAGGGGTGGTCTCTTCGGGGGGTGGCAGTTTCTCCCCGAGATCCACCCCCCGGGACCGTCGCCTTCCCCCCAAAAGACAACACAAATAAAGCCCGCGGAATCTAGCAACCTACTAGTTATTAAAACGCTATAAATTATTGTATATTACCGGTGACCTGTCCATGTCTTCGGACTGATATCTCTCGGATTTTGCTCTCGTTCTCTCGCATATCGGTATTTCCTTTATAGAAAACTGTATAACAATCCTTTGGATGGTATGGGTATGGTACGATTGACTTTAAGTATGATTCCTACCCTCTTTGGATTAATAGATTTAATGTTGTGTTTTAAGTACAGCAGATTCTTAATTTTTTGTGTGTAAATATTTCCAATCGTTGTAGCGTATTCGAATTTGTGATACAAGACTTATTGACATGAACGCATCTTTCAAATATTTGTATACGTTTCCAGTATGTATAATTAAATGACTAGTTCTGCTTACTATTGATCGATCAGTTGGTGGCACCCATATCAAAATTTCGCACCCTCCTAGAGTGCAACCCCATGAAAAGCCTATAGCAATTAAACGTTATAAAAGTAGGTACACAAGTATTGACCTTATTAAAAATTACTAGATCTTTTGAAATTGTGCATTTTGTGCACAAAAAGTTACTGACTTCAAAAAATGGTTTATGAGACAAAAATTTCATTTGATTTATGTAGCAATCTATCTTACAATTCCAAATGATGATTGCACAGATATGCCTCTTATAAACGATAAAATACGAATACTGCCTGAATGTAAAATGCATTGGTATAAACCGAGGTTGACAATTTGACGTAATTAATTGCAATGAGGCTGTAAGCGTCATAGTATGAGTGTAGTGTACAAGTGTACACTAATGGTGCCCGGATAGAGTAAGCGGTTGAATCGTGCACAGACCAACATCCTGTGACCACTGCGTTTTGCTGATGGTTTTTGCAGAACTTGCCTGCTATATCAGTACGGGACACCCGTCGCTGACCGCGTAATTTGCGTTGAAACATGTAGGGATGGGACACAATTGTCGATTTAAATTCATGAAAATTAAACATTACATTTTAATCTTAATTATTGTAATACCTATTGGCGTGAAAGCCTTAAAAGGATATTAAATTTTTCAATTAAAACATTCAGTGCTCGATTTATATTATTATGAAAAGGACGGTACATCCCACTATGTGGTAAGGCATTACATTAAAGTAGTTAGAGAATAGTGATTTGAACAAAACGCCAAATTTATGATGAATTATGATAAAATCCAATTATCCTAACTAATATTAATCCAACTATTATTATTTTGCATAAGTATACGTAGTTTAGGGATACATTTCATCCAGAATTCAGAAAAAGTAGTGTTCCCAATGGATTTACCAAAAATAAAAATTAAAAAAATCCACATCCGACGAAAATGTATGGAACAATAAAGATAAGTAATTAAATATTTTAACACTTAGCAAAAAAGGGGCGAAGTGGAAGTCGTGTGCCAAAGCTACTATAGATATGTAGATACAGATTTTCTTTTGAATCTACCAAATTATGTACAAAAATATTATAGAAAACTGGCTGACGAACTAAATTTATAGTATAGAAAAATAATAGCTTTTATTTCAAAATTACAAACATTTGAAGTATTACGTTTGTTATGAAATATTTAAAATATATTCATCGATTTGAGTCCATCGTAGAGGTGGTGGTGCTAGTGACGTGTTTTGCCCTGGTGACATGTGACGGCGTAATTAGTGCGTGACCGCCGTCCGACACTAGCCCTGCCTCCCTCGTCCGGCGCGTCCGACACCACGGATGCAATGCGCGTCACGCTGCGTTTCCACAATCAACGTTTATAACATTTGTTTACATTTAAAACAACTCTTAATACATTCGAGTGCATTTGGAAAAGTATCTAATCTTGTCAAAACGAAAAACATTTAATAAATGTTATCAATAAAAATGAAAAAATGTTTCAGGCCACTTTAATTTTATCTATTCCATAGCTATTTATGGAAGAATGAAAGTACAGCACAATAAATAAGTCTTTCGTACGTAGGATTGGTGTTAGTGAGATTCAGATGCGTCTCGCACAATCAATTCGCGGTAAATTATATAAAAAATACATTTCAAGCTTCAGCTGGCTGCGAGATGGTTTCTTTATTAGTTTTCCTGAAGGCAGCCGCACACCCGCATGCCGCGTCGCGGGGGACGTGTGAAAAAAATCTCTCCGGGATTAAGGCTCCGTTTATCGAGCTCCGGGCGGACTTATTGCCCTAATACAATCTCTGTTATGTCACACTTGGATTACTCGTATCAACGTGTTTTACAGGAAAATGTGCATGACGCACTTTCTTCCTCTACCTAAAGCAATTTTACATTAAAATATTTCCACCATTATCTTTCGTAATAGAGTACTTTGAGTAAATCCCGTTCGCTTTATTTTTTGTATAGTGTGAATGCGTTTTTTTGTACAACCTAAGCCGCGACAATAAATCTCTTAGCGGTTAAATAATCGTCAGAAATTCTCGTTTTAAATCCGCCCAAATTGAAAATGCTATTATCGAGTCTAAGCAATTTGCACGCAGCTGGTGCTACGCGGCGCCCTACAACCTACTTACAACTACAGGGCTGGCCGCGCCGTACAAGATTTTTTTTTTCAATATGTAAGATATACCTACACTTAAAAATGCAATATTTAAAAATAAAAGTTACAAATTAAATATATGTGTCGGTGTCTTTTTTTTTTAATGAAACCGAGGCTCTACTCTAAAAACATTTCTGTTTAAAATTTATATAGACTTTAAACACAGTTGTTCTGAATTTGATTCTAATATTTTTTTTATTAGAAATATTAAAAGCGTTCTGTGTATAAGTTTTTTTAATGTTCAGTTTTTTTAATTTGACGCTAGAAATGTTCTGCCGACCTTAGTAGGATTAAGGATAAGGGATTAAGAAGAGATAGGTAAACTGTTATTTCACGTTTGTCTTTTGTACGACTGTTACTGATGTTACTACGGGGTTGTTACTGACGCCAAACGTGCTGCCAAAATTGGCCCAGTAGTACAATCACATTGGGTCCCCTGAGTCAGAGCAGTAAGGCATGGTAACCTTATTTACTTGACCAATGGACTCGAAGGTTTCCTGTCCACTTTCTTCGGTTCAACCTTGGTCTTCACTATAAAAATTTCCGTCTCCGCCTCCCGGCATAACTTTAACAGATATCTAATTTATATAACTTTCATAGCTAAATTAATATAGCCAGAAGTAGGCTATATTAATTTAGCTATGCTAGTCTAGTTTAGAAAATAAAGTCTGCCAGCTCTTCCATCTTTTACATACATGATTTATGTGTTACTACTGGTATAATCTTTGGGGGCGAAATCTCGTAAATAAATGAGATGTTCACGAGCGAACCGCGATAAGAATTGAATATTAGCCCATTCTACCGAACTATTGTATGCGTAGTTCAAAACCCCTACAGAGATCAATCACAAGTACTTACGCTTTTCTTACCACTTAAATTTAATCTTATGCATACCTGTATTAGCATCCATAGTAAGTATGTTTCACAAATTAAAAATGCTTCTCTATTAAAAATTAAAAATTAATTAAGACAGTTACTCAACGTCGCTCAACGATCTATGTAGAGTGGTACATAGATCTACACAGCGAGAACGATCATGAAAGATCCGTAGACAAAAGAAAGTGACAGTGGGCAGGACACACAGTACGGATAGCTTTGGACTGGCAAGCGCAATGCAGGACGTTCACCCACAAGCTTGACGGACGACCAGATAAGGGTCGTCGGTGGATCCAGGCTGCTTCTGATTCTGAACAGGTCTGTGTAACAGAACAGGCCTTTCAACAGTGGACGTGCTACAGCTGAACGTGCACTTTGGAAAAATGTGACTTGGCCACAACTAATAAATCATGGATGTAAATTAGGTAGGTATCTATAGTTATGTAGGTACGTATTTATATTAAGGCAACGGCTTTATCGGTCTTTCTGTTTCCGCGTCAAAGAGCCGGTTAATATAACATCTGTAAAACGAGCAGATTGACTTAATGGTGTTTGCAAAGTTTCGCCGAGAGAAAATTTTAGTTCGCCGCGAGAGCCACTAATGCCGGGGGGACGCGAGGGGATGTGGAGGGGGGGCTTGGGGTGGGGAGGGGGCGATTAGTAACAGCTGTCATACCTCGCGAATATGTTATTTATCGTGACACGGACGTAGGAAATTCAATGCTTTTCACTGACGGAATCTACAGCTGAACATTTACTTCGGTTTGTGGCCAGTGTCAGCGGCAGTGGACCGATAACAACAATGCTCTTAATCAATTAAGTGTTAAATAGATATTAATCCTGCAATATTGGACCATCAGCTCGTCTGTCGACCTTAAGATAGAAGTACACTTTATAACAGGAAAACAATTAAAACAGGCGAGATTATGTTAAAATTTACATCTGCCTCAATAAAGTCTTCTCATGGATCTCAGTGATTCTCTGATTCGTATCAAATTTATGTGCTAAAGAAAAGTTCTACTTATTTACGAGAATCAGTTTCTCGACCCCTACCTTGCTTGTCTTAATATAATAGTTTATAATTATAATTTCTTAATATAGTTCATTATCGCATTTTTATGCTTATACATAAGCTATACGACACTACTTAGAGACAATACACATTTAGAAAGGAGAAGAAGCCTCCTCCACTGTTTGGGTATTACGAGCAGCGGCACAATCCTGCGGCGAACGCGTGAGGCGCGACCACACCTGTCAGAATATTAGATCGGCGACATTAATCCATTGCCCGCAACATTCGCGCCGATTAAAGGGCTCGGCACATACCCGAACGGGTCTGATGACGATGCGACCACAACGGGTCGCTGCTAGTTCAAACATTACCAAACAACACAGGAGTTGACACAGAGCACCCATATCTTGCTTAGACCTTAGACCTTAGACAAAGCAAGAACTTCGGTAGTGTCTAAACTGCACAGGACATGCAACTCAAAAGATCAGCGTGATCCTAGCTATGTATTACTAGCAAATATAGATGTGTGCTGAATCTTTTAGGTTGCGAGAATTCGTTGGCCATCATCACGCAGCGCACGCGTCCGCTTAACCGCGAGTTTCCGCCCACAAACAATCAAAAACCCTAGCCCAGTGGTTAACCATATTTTCATCTCCGGTGTTCGTCTGTTCGCGCCATAATTGCAGTGCAACTAATCGATAGCCATGCTGCACTGTATCTTTATCATACATATTACATACGTTTTGAGGTATGTTCCAAGATTGGCAGTATATTACAGAAGTTCCTCACTTAGTTCTTACTGTAGGTAATGGCCTGTATGTGATGTATACGCAACCATAGGATCTTCAATGCCATGCGTGTAATATAACAATGCATTCAAGATCGTGTTAGGGCTGCCTCGGAATTGCAGTAGGTACTTCCGGTATGTATGCGGGGGCACGCCTCGGTTGCTTTGAAGGCGATATTCGCAAAAAAAAAATGCCTCGTTTCTGAAGCGCTTACGGAAAATCATTGAGATGAAAGTACCTAATCATACGATTTGTATAACGTAAGGGTATAAAAATTTATAGATATTAATTGTTACTAAAAATGTATGAATTTTGGTCTGCACTAATAGTTATTTTATTTCTAAAACACATCATTATCTCAGTATCTTCCAATTATAAATAGTCATTACATGAAAAACCTGTAGTAATGTATTCATATTGATTTTCACTACCCAAACGCAAACCAAAAATATGACGTTCTTTTGAGGATTACATTAGACTTTTATAAGTCATGAAAGAAAGGAAAATTTTTGCAAACGGCCTTATAAAGCGCGTAACATGTAATATAAGGCGTTTTGTTATTTGTGGGGTCGAAACTTATTCATCCCGCAAATCCGCTCATGTATGAACCAAATCCCGCCCGGTCACCGCTGATTGCATTGTCATGTCTAGTAGAACGCATATTTACGAGCGATTTAGAACCTATTGCTCGTGTACTTAGGTGCTAAAATTGAATAACTTACAGGTACGGTCACTGTAACCCACGTCGTATCGGTTTGTAAAACAAGCGAGCCAACGTGATTGGAATGTTTTATTTGACCCCTGGAACATATGAGGCCGCTATGATGTATGTTTTCCTTTTGAAGTGCAATTTATCGACGCGTTTAGGCGACACGACTTTGTTTAAAATTGAAATATATGATCGCGTTCAAGTATCTACGTCCTATTAGTATTTAAATTTTTGAATGGACTAGCCTAATACCACATCGTAAATATATTTACACCATAGATAAGTAATTTTTTATCTTTATACTAATGACATGTAAATGGATGAGGGCAGGTCAATTGTGTCGTTCAAATACCAGTAAGTAATATTTAGTAATTTTTAGTCCAAACACACCATATCTGCTGTAAGTTGCTGAGAAGTTTGTGTCTCGCAGACTACTTGAAGCTGCAGCAGCCGATCAAGGTTACAATGTCATGGAAATACCGCCAAATATCGAAGCATAACATAAGAAAAACCAGAAACAAATATATTGTCTCTTCCATTATCTTATAATTATTATCGTTATCTTAGCTGTGGTGCTTATAAAAGTTAGATCCGTACTAATATTATAAATGCGAAAGTTTGTATGAATGTATGTATAGATTTTTGTTAACTCTTTCACGCAAAAACTACTGAACCGACCAGCATGAAATTTTGCATACACGTTGTCTGGGACACCAGAAAGGACATAGGGTACCTTTCATCCAGAATGCGGACGAAGTCGCGAGCACCAACTATATAGTAGTTAAAAATATAAGAAAAATAAGAATAGGCTATGTTTTTATTAAAACTGTTCTTGCATTAACAACGTAGCGCCCGTGGAGAAAATGTCTACAAACGACGTGCACATTTTGATGGCCGATCACGCATCATGCTTGGATAGTTTGTTGTCAAACTTGTGCAATAATGGAACTTTTCGTGTCACGCATACTGAAATGTTTGGTCACATGTGGCAACTGTTTTATTTTATCCATGTTACTGCCACTTACAATTTGTATATGTATTATACGAGAAGATTTGTTGTAACCATGGAGCGCTACGAGCAAACAAGTCGCTACAAAAGCTGTTTATGTAGCAGCTCGCGTTGAAAACATTTATAAAGTTTTTTAAAAGCCAAATTTTTAATTTTTATTTTATACAATACAATTCGTATCACGTACTCGTATATGACAAAAGTTAATCACAATGCTTTATTAATCGTAAAATAAATTATGCTTTGAGTAAACTTGAAAAATATTTCCTTATTTTTTTTCTATTGACTTTGTGTTAAGTAAGTAAAGTACCTACCTACTTGAGGTCTTAATCTTAATATTATAAATGTGGGAGTTATTTTTTATTTGTATTTTTATTTATTTTTTATTATTGTAAAAGTACGCTTTTACGCATCAACTACACGGTCATCCAGAAAAAAGGGTTGTTCATGAGGGTGTAGATGTAGATGATCTAAAAATAAATAAAAAATATAAAAAATTCAACGCCTGACAGAAATGTATTTTTCTAAGAAAAAGAGGCGCAGATCAAGCTAATAAGCTAAGGTTGATGAAATTGAAAGTTTTTTTTTTTATATGAAGCATAAAATAACGATACTGAAAACTTTATATGTATAGCTCAATAGTGATCGCATCGAAGGGCAGTAAACAAAAGGACGGCGGAGGTTTTAAGTCCTGTGAACGTGTTAACCCCATTATCAGCCGTTTGGCTCAACTGCTCTAAGCCGAGTCGACAGCGGAACCGATTTATGCCGGCGCAATTTGCCGATTCCAATCGTGTTCACTTATTGACCATTACTACACCTGTATTCAAGCGCTGTCTTGCTACTAAGCTTTGGTTATGTCTTTTATTAAAGTATAGAGAAACTATCGGAAGATACACGTACTCACTCCTGCGGTGAAAGAAAATTAAGCTTTTGGATGGAGGGTTACCAGAAGGTTGCTTAAATTTCATAGAGGTCTTATGACCTCCTCTAACTTGTCGACTGTCGTACAAAAAAGTTACATTACTTACTGAGAAATTAACGTTATTTGTTATTAATAACCTTATGGTTTGTTTAGACTTTCAAGTTCTGGAACGAGCCTTTCTTACTCTACAATAATTTCCATTATTTTTTATTGTAGAGATAATATTGTAAGTAAAAATGTCTATCTAAGTGTATCGATATAGTCGTACACGCGCGTATAGAACGACGAGCAATGTTAATCCCAACGATCCGCGGAAGCCGCGCATTTCACGCCTCTTTATTACATTAATTTAAATGTTTACCAGGCGGATTACAGCCGATCCTCTCCCTACAACACGGCGTAAATAAATCCAACACACTCATCTGCAATATGTATCAAAAGAAAAATAGACAGGTAGCTACACTGAAAAATGAATAAACTTTTATGGAAGCTTTTTGCCTTTTAGAACACTTTTTTGAACAAAATTGTGTGTATGTAATGCCATAAAATATTACAGTTTCTGCGCTTGTACATAAGCACGATAATGAAGTTTTTATGCATATATTTTTGGTATACCTACTTATTTTTATATTGTTTGTAAACTTACGTTCTAGACATGTGCTAGGCATAAAGTTAATTTAATATGACATTTAGTCATAACGCGGTTTAGTCCCCCCACGTATTAGGTAGGTACATCTAATCTAAGTAGTTATATAAAAGTAAGTGAGGTACAGCGAAGAGTATAGCGATTGTAGAGGCACCTGGAAATTCCGACAAAACGGTAGTAATTAGTCACATTAAGCCGGCGGAAAGCAAACGAAAATATTTAGAGAAAATCGTGCCGTTAAGTTATTGCTCTATAATCCGATAAAGAGAGATTTCTCGCTCGAATATTGTGTTATTGTCGCCTGTGAAGTGTTCGCAAGTCGTCGCTTTACGAGGGCAGGCGCCGGGGGCATGCAAACATAAAAATTCTCTATCGGGACTAATAGGAGCGAAACAAATAAAAGGATACGTAAATAGAAGCGTCGGATAAATTCCGCCGGGGCTCGAGAGCGCGTAAATCCGCGCGATTTGTATCTGTGACAGGGGAGTGCGGAGGCCCGCGCTTTTCTCCTCGCCACCCCTAGCCCCGGCTCATTCCAACAATTAATTTCACCTATAACTGTTCAAAATTGCTCAATAACACGCCATTCAAAAACTACCAGCTTGTACCTACTCTCCTTTTTCAATGTTGGCTTACCGTGAATTACCGCTTAGTACTTAATTTTAATAATTTCCTCTGAATATTTCAGTTTTATAAAATTCACATTATTAGATACTGATGTTATAAATAAACTTGAAAATGATGACTTGTATTTCGAAAATGCACATATTGTAGCATCATTAGTATTAATTAAAACATGTTGCTTTAAGGCGTAGGCGCTTTTATTGTCGCGTGGCAACAACTTGTAATTAATCTTTAGAAAAGTTAACCTTTGAATTTCAAGTCAGGCATTTTAATACTTTTACCATAATATCTATAAAATCCAATTACCAAATTACACGATATTTTCTCAATAAAATATAATGGTCTTTTTTATCTAATAATGGTAAAAGTTTCAACAGTTAAAACCTCATACAAAACTGATTGATCTCCTTTACCATATCAATATAAAGTTAAGTTGGAATTGATTGTAGAGCAAAAAGCCGCAGCCAACAAACCCGCACGAGTCACCCGACGGCGGGCGCAGGTCACGTCTATGCAAATTATATTAAATTAGAAACGCTTAATAACAACTGTGCCTTCGCTGCTCCTGTGAAGAGGTGCAATTACACCAATCAAATTGAAATTTAGACTACTAATTGCGACAGACATGTTTTATAGCTTCGAGCTACTTATCTCTACAGATGGAGTGATGTTTACTCAAAATTCGCGCCAGCTGTTAGTGTCGTTTCACCCTTTTTATTTTGGGTAGGTATTTTTATTTTTAATTTGTATAAGGGAAAGCGATTACTTCAATAGAAATGGAAACCGATTATCAAGTTTTATTGTACATCATCATAAAACAATTGCAATTTCAGAAAAAAAAAACTTTATTTAAAAATCACAGACACTTCCATTATCCTTTTGGTAATCTCGATTTCCCATTTCCAAAAGTTTTACCATTTCTACTATGAATTTCAAAAAAACAGAAGAGCAACGTTTTTGTAGATAATACATATAAGCTTTCTTTTTAGCATATTATAATTGAATTGATGTCGGCCTTTGAATTTCAAGCGATATTGTTTGTGACCGGGGGCAGAGAAGTGTGGTAGTGTGGTTCAGAGACGCTAAGCCTCGCCCGACACGCACCTGTGACCGCATCTACACGGGTTTATCCGCAACTTAACACCCCTGCGTTCACTTGTACCGCTCTGCTAAATTATGGGATGTGGCATTTTTCTAACTCTCTTATGGCAGTGCACGTTATCACTTCAGGCTTAAAGTCTTAGGGAGTTTCAACGGTGTTATGTTTATTAAATTAAAAATTTATATTAAACTAGCTGTTGCCCGCGACTTCGTCCGCGTTCTGGATAAAAGGTACCCTATGTTCATTCTGCTGTCCCAGACGACGTGTATGCAAAATTTCATGGTGATCGGTTCAGTAGTTTTTGCGTGAATGCGTAACAAACAAACAAAGTCACATTCACATTTATATTAGTATGGATTTAGTCATTAAAAGTTGGAGAACTAGAATATTTTGGACATATCATGCGCGGCGAGAAGTATACAGTATAGCTAGCTTATTGTGCAGAGGAAAATACAAGCTAGACGCAAGCCGGGCAGACGACATAGGTACTTCTTGGCTTAAGAATCTCGGCCGCCGCCCCGAGGGTTAGGATAGCCATGATGATAGCCGACCTCCGATAGGAGATGGAACCAAAAGAAGAATAGACCATCAGGATCATCCTCATAGAACTAATTCAGTAATTTAACTGTTGCCGTATCTATTTTTAGTTTTATATATCAGTTGAGAAAGCTAACACATTTGTCCAAGCAAACTATTGCAATCACTTACTATAGATTGTTGTGTCATTCTTGTTTTGATCATTTCTCTCTCTCTCTCTCATTACGAAATCGTTGTATCTACTTATTTAAAAAATGTATTCATATTTTAAGAAACTAACACCTTTTTTATAATTACATACAACATCATAGCTCTAAACATATATGACACTGCTGGAGTGTTTTCTCAAACGGATCCCTATTTATTTCATTCCTGTAGTATCACCCAATTATATAAAAACAAAAGTAACATTCACCCCAAAAACAGAGCAATTTAAAAAGCAAATAAACGCTGTATCACCGCATTTTTCTTAAAGGAGTGATGTCGCAAACTACGTTAAAATGATTTAAGTCCCCTGATAGCGTTACGGGTGGTGGTATTATTGAGATCGCCGGCGGGCCGAGGCCGCCCGGCTAATAAACGCTTATCAACGCCCTCATTATCACACCCTTAACATCGCTTTAATGTCTTGCTCTTGAACAAAACATATTTAATCACATTTTTCCCCGGCGTTGAGAACTTTTTAAATTTCATAAATTCGCAGCGGCGGAAGAGCGTCGGAGCTAAGGGCGGCCTGAGTGGAGTGTTCAGATGACATTTTAATTTTTTACCAACTTCTGTTTGAGATAAAATAAAAGTGGATAGATATTAAAATAATTTTCATCCATACTTATTACTTATACTAATATTAACTAGCTGGTGCCGGCAACTTCGTACGGGCTGTAGTTAGTTTTTTGAAAATTCCACAAAATCTAACATTTTAACAGGTTTAAAAGTATTCCATAGTTTAAATTCAGGTAATAATCATTACATGAGTTAAAACCGCGTTCAAATTGATCAAGCTGTTTCTAAGATTAGCGTGCAAAAATGCACAGAAAAACAGACAAATAATTAATAGACAATTTTTTTGATCTCGGTAACATAAGTAACAACGCGTACAAATTACGTAAAGCTTATGTAAAGCTATGAGAGTGTGCCCTGTTATTGCTCCAAAAAATGTAGGTTGGTAAATATTGGTAAATTTTTTTTTTTTTTTTGGAAAAACTATTTTATTACGTGGTATAGATGTGGATGTAAAGTAACTCTGTCTCTCTGTCTGTGTGTCATTATGAAATTTTGAACGTAATACACATTGTCAAGGATACAGAAAATACTGCAGTACAAAAGTAACAATATACTTACCAAGGTATAAAAATAAAAATTCAATGCCTGATGAAAGATTGAATAAAATTATTGCTCAAACATTTTTTCAGGCGTTATAATTTTATTTTTCAACGCAGACTAAGTCACTAGGTATAATTTAATTTCATTATTCTTTATATATTTTTTAATTTCGTCAAATACATTGTAGTTGGTTGTGTATTAGACATTTATTTATGGCGTAAACAATTCGAGTTAGGGGTCGTAAGTCAATGTAAAGCGGTTATCGTCAGCCCGGGCGGTGACTCCCTGCTACGAATATCACATAGGTATACTTACACCTCTCGCCCACTATCCTCCTTCGGTGCTGATCTTTTAAGCCTCACTTTACGGCTGCTTCATGACACTAAATTATAATATAACACGTCGTAAATTTCAGAAACTATCCGCACTTGACAAGCTCGACTTAACCTATTCTTACTAGCCTTAATAAACGTGCAATATTGTAAAAAGCTTTAATATTTAACACTAACGACCTGTCCCTGGCTTCGCACGGGTGTAATCTTCCTCGTCTCTTTCCTTTAAAAAGAACCGTAACAAAATTCGTTGGTAGGTTTAGAAGTTAGCGGAGTAACAGACTTTTTTATAACTAGCTTTTGCAGGCAACCCCTTTTTTTTTAAACTTTATTGCTAATATATTTCTATTAGGCGTTTAATATCTTTTTATATTTATAGACATAAAATAATGTAATAAAAAAACAAACTCACTTGCGCGTTTATAATATTAGTTATGATATTAACCTATGATATTTACCTAAATAAATAAAAATTAATGAATCGCTATTTGTTTTTTTCAAATATTCTTTAAAGTCCGAGGAAAAAAGGGGAAAAAATGCCCGGAATATTGCATTCGTCAGGTAGCTAGTTTTATGTAATTTATAAGTCTTGTATTAATGTAACTTCCTACTAATTTATCTTTGATTTCTTAATTATGATGAAACAGTTTTTGAAATAGTAAATTTAATATTTTTTAAAGTAATGCATTAAGTATGCTAAGTAGTGTCTCTACACACATACAGACGCAGGTGCACCAACTTGTCTATTTAGCCTTGGATTTGTTGAGAGTTCTTTTGAACGAATCTCTCCCCTATATTTAAACTCAAAATTAAGAGCTTGAAAGCAAACAGTATCGTTACTGACGGTGAAAAAATAAAAAGGGTGTCGCCGCCAAAGTATCTACTCGTTAACCATAATATTTGAAGCAAGGCTAAAGAACGAAATTGAATATTAAATGAAATAATTTATGCCATATTTATCATTTTGCAAATGAACAGTCTCACCTTAATGAAAACGTTGAATTGAATATTTTCCCTGAAGCGTTTTTGTTTATTTATATATATTCTAAAATCAACCAAATACTTTACTAATATTTTATTTAATTACAATCACGAATTATAATTTTTTTTTAAACCAAGACCATCGATTTATTTAAATAAAAAAATAAGATGAACATTGATCAGATATTGCTGGTCACAAAAAAATTACCAAACAGCTTTGCAGTGGTCACGTGTTTCGACGGTACAAAAGTTCACTAGTGAGAGTTGCTTAGCCTTAGAGAGTTTATTTATTTCCTATATTTCCAATATTGATTGCATTTATGATCCTCAGGCCTAACGTTTTTGGTCTTCAGACCATAATGATTAAGGTTACAACGATACAAATACAACGGCTACATTGGTATAACTAAGAATTTAATTTAGTTGTAAGTATAAAAAAATCTACTTACGTTGCTTAAGTTGGATTGGAGTTGACTTTACGAATAATTTTCAACTTTTGATTGAGGAGACAAAATAATGGGTGCTGAAGCGGTATAAAAATCCAATTTTATTGATGACCTCCATTTCTATATCTAAGCCTCAGAATGCATGTAAAGAGGGTTTTTAATAAATTGCCTACTATTTTTTATTGTTTAGTGCTTCATGTCCAGTGAATATATGTTGGTAAAGTCAAGAAGCTTGCATATTAACAAGCGAGACAACGTTAGGTTGTAAATCATGGCGGATCACGCTTTGGTTATCTCTGACGGGCTTCGCATCAGGCGTCCGACAACACATTTAAATCGCATTACCGCTTCAGATTTATACACGTTGGTTTGGGCAAACGTCCACTTCTAATACCACCAGGTCGTACACACATACGTGATACCTACATGGTATTGAGTTGCATGTGATTAAGAGAGACGATATTTGCATTTGTTTCCATTAAATCCCTGAATGAAACTTGTATATCCTTCAATTTAGACTCTAAAAGCTTTTTACTGATAAATAATCTATATCTTTCTATACATAATAATAAAATCGTAAACAGGCCGTGTCTGTATATACATTAATATTTAAAAAAAAAACTAGATATACGTTATACTTATGTTACCAAGGTGGAAAATTGTTATAATTTTTGTCCACGTGTCAGTGTTGTTCTCAGAAACGGTTCTGCCTGAATGATCTGCCAAATTTGATAGGATAATGCATAAATAATAAGGAGGGTTATAATGGGTAGAGAGAGACACAAAACCGCATACGAGCTGATCAATATTATTATGATTAGCTACAATCTCTTTGACTGTTTCCAATACAATTGTATACAAGAAGCTTTCATAAAAGGAGAAGAGCAGGTAATTAAAAAAAAAGGAAATGCAAAAATGAAATAATATATCGGGCAGGTAAAGTGGCTGCGGTGGAGGGTCGGGGATCTTCGTTAAGCTTTAATTAAATCCTCCTCGGAGGCCTCTCGCGCTTTAATTCCACCGTTATTAACGCTGTTAAAAAGTAAGTAGACAAAACAAAGGACGTCATAGAGTCGCTATTTTATTTTTTATTTTTTTCTAAGTTCTTTCTTTATAAGCCGTTTAGGTACAATTAGTCGACCACTTCAACGTTTGCTTTGAAATCGACATTGGATTTTACTGTATAGTATTGTTACATTCCTTAAGTTTATTAGAGATAAAACTAAAATCGACTTTATGAATTATTTAAATATGTAGATAATTTTAATTTATAAGGTACGCCTATTTGAACACAAATTTTGTTATTAACTAGCGTCCCGGCTTCATCCGGAGTGCAATTTTTATATTTATTTAGAAATATTCCCCGTTTACTCCTCTTTCCACATGTGAAAACCGAATCAAAATCAGTCTCCCCAACCGAATTAAGTATACAATACATATTATGTAGTTATATACTATGTATTACAGATGACATGCTGTGAAATTTTAAATTCATTAAAACGTTGTATAAAGTTAGCCACGAAAACGACTCCTATATTCCGAGATAGCCGAGAGTGGTCTCTGAGTAGGGTTTCCGTAAAGAAATGTTCGCGATAAGACACAGACCTGTAACCCCACCCACCTTCCTTACCATAAGGATGATGTCACACCGACACAACATGGATAAAAGATAAGAGAAGAGGATTGATTGTGGCAGGTCACTGTTATTCGGCTGTGAATTCAAGGTGCTTCTGTAAAGCTAATGTAAAGCTTATGTAAAGCTATGAGAGTGTGCCCTGTTATTGCTCCAAAAAATGTAGGTTGGTAAATATTGGTAAATTATGCTACGATTTTTTTTCCGACACTACAATGCGAATGTTTAACAAAAGTAGCTTTCTGCTCGCTATCTCTACGCTTCGTGTAGTCCGACTCGTGCCTCGGCTTGATCAAATTGTTTGGGTTTTAATATAACACTTAAGTGTTGTCACTAAAGACGTCCCCGTCTAAGTATCGTCTAATTTGTTCCAACTTGAAACGATTGAACCATTTCGTCCGTATTTTGTGTCGTTTTGAAGTTTTACGGCAGGAAAGCTTACGTTTTAATAGTATAAAATAACGTCAGAATAAAATTTTGGGTATACAAAAATTAGCTTTAAGAAATAAAATTTTGAACTAAATTGCTAGTTTAGAGCTTAGCTTATAATATAAAATTTTCTATCGTTGTTTGCCCACATTATTAATTTTTATTAGTTATTTTATTTTTTCAGAATCAACAGTCGGTATATGAATTCATAATAATAAAACTTAAAAAACGTAGTAAATAAATAACTAATTTTGAAAGATTGAAAAATAATAGATACAACCAATAAAAATTTAGAAATACACATTACAGTAAAGACGGCATAAATTCAGAAATGAGTATTTAGTGAAAATGTGTGAGTGTACCAATAGCCATAAGAGCTAAGGTTACCTGTTTTTCGAAGGAATCCAAAAATATCAATAGACAAGAAATTCTTATTGCAGCACTTGGCACGGCAAAGAACAAACGACATTTCTAAGTAATTTAAAAAAGTAACAATTAAAAAATAATAATAATAAAGTAAACAGTATTGTTATAGCCAATCTACTTTCTATATGACACTAAATCTGTTTAGCGGCATCTATTAACGGCTCTATGAAACATTTGTATTGAAACCTAGAGATGTTGACTGTAAATGGTTGTAAAAGTATTTCTTGAGATTTTGTGCAAAGAAAGTTGGTTCGTTTCATCGATTGTTGTTTTGTCTTCGTACAATTTTTACAATTGTTACAATTTCTTACAATTGTTAGCCAATTGCAAATGTAGGTGGCAAGTATCGGTACTACGGTATCATCGGCACAATTTCATGTTGAGTTTGTTCTTTATGTACCAACTAGATGACGCTATTCTATTGAAACGATTATTATTTGAATCAACCTCTTTAACTAAATAATACCTACCAAATGGAAAGCAACCAAATTCGTTACTCCTGGGAAATTATTTTTATTATATTTTTGGGATGTGGAAGGAATACTATATTTATTGACTACCTAAAAGTAAAACGATGCCTATTAAACCCGTCCCAACCGATCCCAAAAGTATACATCTATTTGATGTATACTTTTTGGATGTATTCTTGATTAAAGAATAACGTCCAGGAAACTCGTTATTAGGTATTCCCTTCCACCATAACAACGCTTGCTTGTGTTGTAGGCAACGGTAGCCGCCCACCATCAGCTTAAGCCTGGCTGGCGTCTTAAGATAAAAAACCAAAATAGCATTAAACCGTTTCAAACTAGTCTTAATAGTAGGACATCTTACACTATGCTAGGGTTACATTACTTCCTAGCATAGTATTTCTAGTAATGAAGGATATATTCAATTCTTTTCTTTGGCAAGTAATATGGCAATGAGATTTGTGTACAAAATGCTTGGAGGGACTAGTCATAATGCGAAGTAGGCATCTATTGCGTATACAAGATATTATTTTATTTATTCCAAGAGATGAAGGCAAAGAGATTTTTTTAAATTACAATAATAATTACAATAAATCACTTATAATTAATGCCAAGTTTCAATACGTGTTCCTTTGCGTTGTACAAAGTACAACGCAAGTAGGTTTTGCTTACTTGCACTATTCGCCAACACATGTCACGTACAAAGCTGACTCAGTCAACTACGATTGGCTTACGCAATTTTCAGTACATTTATATATGAAATGTTTTGCAAACATTTTTTCATTTCGCATCTCTAACTGTTTCAATACAGTACAACCAGGACGCCTATACAATCGAATCCAGCATGGATTACTTCAGTAGTAACGAAAGTTTGGAAATCAAACTTGCCACCGAACAAGCAAGAATAACAAAACTGATACAACAAGAAAAGATACTGTTTGTTATCGAGTATATTTGTCTGTTGGCTATATGCGCCTTGATGATATTAGCGGCAACCATTGAGTGCTACTCCCTACTCAATGACTCCACCTGCATTGACCAATGACAAATATAGAAGCTGATTTCGACTTATCGGAGACCGAAGAATTCAAGATGTATGAAGGTTCTGATAAGTGTCTTTCAAGGTGAAAAAGTGTGTTTTAAAGTGGAACTTCATTAAATTCAATAGTTGTCTTATAAGTGTCAGTGATATCGTATAATTTTTGTGTTTTGTAAAAACGGTGTTTTTTTTCTTAGATACATAAACGCATAGCAATATGTATTGTCACTCGACTCGAAGCAAGTGCCACGTTGCTATGCAGATGGCCGCGTCACTCACTACCAATTTTGTGCACACATAGTTTGATAAGTTTTTGGTAATTTCATAATACTCTAATTTGTATAATTTTAAATTGTTCATTGAATTTACATTACTTACATCTGATTGAATACCTTACGCACCTTGATTTTTCTAAGTTTTTTAATAAACATTTTGATTAGAACATGTGTTTTTAATTTTCCTATAATAGAATTACTAACTGTAGCACGCGACTTCGTTTGCGTAACTTTAAGATAGAAAGAATTTTTAAAATTGGTAATATAGTTTTTGAGTTTCGGATACAAATCTCTGGACCGATTTCAAAAATTCTTTATCTATATATATTATAAAGTTACATGAAAGAATTCGCATTTAACTGCTATCTATGGTAATATTACAAAGTGAAATGATTTGTATTTTTGTTTGTAATGAATAAACTCAATAACTACTAAACCGATTTTAAAATCTTTCACCTATAGAAAGTTACGTTATCAGCGAGTATTATATGCTATATATTTTATAAAGTTACGCGGGCGAAGTTGCGTGCAACAGCTAGTAATTCTATAGTTTTATTTTATTTTATTTTTATTTTAGGGAAACTTACAGGTATTATATATACAGGTATATACAGGTGTAGACACTACACGATAACAGTTTGAATAAATTTCTTACACCTAATAAAAAATTTCCACATATATGTAGTTTAAGGACTAGTATAGATACTTACTTTGGGTTACTTTACTAGAGATTTTATAGTGATTCCAAATTTAACTTGATTAACAATTGTCTATTAGATATTTTTATATTACTTTCCATACCTATATACGGACATCCTGTTGGCCAGAGACTGTGTGGATTTCATTGGATTAATAAAACATTTTTAAAAAAATATTTATTGTCTAACAGGTATTAAACTAAAAACTCATGAATTGTAGTAAACTCGAATATTTATCGACAATATAAATACATACGATATTTTGAATAATTCACAAGGTATAAATCAATTAAAAATTAAAATGATAACGTAATTTTCCTCTAAACAAAAAAAAACATAAAATTTAGAAATCAATAAAAAGATAACAAACAATATAGGCCAATACTTTAAAAAATATAATATTAACATAAAAACAAAAAACAAAATTCATTCCGAAATTATTTAAAAACCGTGGAACCGTGGTTTATAAATATTGTATTTTTTTTTAATATTTAAATACTCTATAATAGTATTTTATTGAAATTGTACTCTGTTAAACGACACGAAGAAAATTACATTAGTCGCTTTCATAATAACTGCGTTCTATCATATTTATTTACATCTTATTCGAAAATATATCTATGTCTAAAAATACAATAAGTAATTACAAATACCTACATCTAAATTACACTTCAAGGTTTTATATATAATTAAGTTTGATGAGTAATAAATAATGAATTTTGGAAGTAAATGTGGCACAATAGTAATTATTGGGTCGGATATGTACAACGTATGTATAAGGGCCTCTTTCACCAACTACAAGTAAAGTGTTAATTAATTACTTTCAAGTAAACGCTAACTGGCGAGTAAATGTTGCGAGTATCTTGTTTCAATTTCATTGAAATTACATTGAGCAATGCTACTCGAAGATGGTGAAACTCGTAGGTATACTTTCTTACCTTACCGGTGACTTTAAAAGACGGTTAGCCTACTTGACACATTACTCAGAGATGGTGAAAGAGGGCCTAAGTGATTATTGTGTTTATGCATATATTATGCATTTGTGTTCGTTTTTAAATATATAGATTTACCCTTCGCTGAAGATGACTATACAGTTTATTATTGGTAAATAATGATCAATTGAAAAATCTCTATCACTGTTGTACACAATATTTAGTTGGTGTGATGGTTTCGGTTTTTGAATTCCGAAAGACAGGCATATCAACAAGTGAGAGATATCAACAGTAACTATGTTACTGGATTCTGTCTCATTGGGAAACTTCGAACGTAAAAAAAAATAGTGTAAATTTTATTAAAATTTAAAGGTAGAATATTCGAAATAAACCTATTTTTGACTCAGTGGTAAACAAATAAAATTCTCGATTGTGATAGAAAATTGTTATCCATTGAACATATCTTTATTTCAATCAATGTTAACATTCAATCAATGTGAGGAAGGGCGCTCGAATATCCTGGCCTTAAGATTAAAATTATTTTGAGTAAAAAATGCCATGTGTGCACTTGATTATTTGTCCATTATTTACTATATAAACTGTACATAATATCGTAATGAAGCATTTTTCAAAATCAATATTAATTTTGTTCGAATTTTACGATTGTTAAAAGGGTATATCTAAAAATTAAAGAATTTATATTTAAATAATGAAATGAATTGTGATAGAAATATTTACATTTACATGTGTGCTTGGGGAAATATTTGAGCGATTCGCCTACAATGTTCTAGAAGTCATTACATGGATTCGTTACGTGAATCTTAACTGTATTCATTTCATAAATGAATTCAATTCAATAAATTCAATGGTAACATTAATATGAAATCAAAGACTTCGTATCAAATACCAATCAAATAGATATCACAGGTTAAACTACAAATAGGTACATTGTTATGTCACTAATGTAATGAGCCTTACATTTTTATTTTAATTCATGCCATTATGAATTTTCGTTTATAATTTAATAACGAATGAGTATACGTATTTTCTTCTTCTTTGGATTTCAAATCAATGAACTATATTCTACACCAACGTAGTTTTGTGGGTAAATATAGTGTCTTTTTTGCCAGCAGAATTCGCCATTATCTACTAATTATTAAAAGGTATGGAGGGTTTTCAGCATTAAAAATCATATAATGTTATTTTTAAGTTCAAGCTGTTAATATTTATTCTACCCGCGACGTTGTCTAGTCTGACTAAACTTTTCTAGACTTCTGCAGTAACTTAAAAAGTGACAGTCATTTTTCTTGTTTGATATTAAATAAAAAAATCTTTCTTGTTTAATTTTAAATAAAAAATAATAAAATATTGTCAGTGTCAATCAGTGGTCAGTTATTCTTGAGAAAATGGTGCGAAAAAAGGAAAAGGTTGCAAAGTAGTTATAAAATGTATGCGAATCCAAGTAATGATTGAACAGAGGCTGATGTGCATTGTATAGTTATGTCATGATTGACGACGCGGCGGGCATTTTCACGTATTTGGTTGAAGTCCTTTCGGCTTGATCATCATGGAGGCCCGTTTCAGTGTGTAATCCCAACCTCGCCAGCGGAACCAAACAATGCCTGAAATCATTCATTTTGATTCATTGTTACTCATTTTCATTTTAGAGCCTTAGCGACGGAAAGATTTTAAGTCCACCTGGGACTCTAGATGGACTTAAAATCGTCAAAATAATTGCATTGTTACTGCATTGTTTATGGATGCAAGCCGTTATTCGTATTCATATTATGGTCATATTATGGTATATTATATTATGGTCATATTATATATTCATATTATAGTTAAAGATTGTTAAATTTTTTGTGTTTAGGTTGACAGACAGGCTGACTTACCAACGCCACAGGACTTTAATATAAAAATTAAAATAAATAATATTTATTAAGGCGTTGGATTTTAATCTTTTTATGACTAGATATAGTTACTGTTTAGAAGTTATAATAATTACTTAGCAGAAATCGATGAACTAATTGTAGGTACTAGTCCACTAGAAATATTATTTGGCATTGGCTATAGCTACTGAAAGCCATTAGTAGAACTGAACAATCTGTAATTATTTAGCCAGTTTTAAAACAATCAATGTTCCTAATACACGAGGTTGTGTACCTACACTATATGGTGTTTCATACTATTCTTTTTGCAATGTTACCTTGTCTGGCCGTAAGGTCTTGAGGGTCATGGAGGTAGAGGCCGTTGAGGCCACGACCGCACGACTTCCACCACCATCCGCCTTTCAACATGGATGCGCAGTTCAAAGATGATCGATCGTTATCTCTGAAATGTGAACATTTTCATCATGTAAGTTAATTTGACAGAGATTGACAAATTTTTTATATGATTGACAGCCGGTGTGAACTGGTGGTGAACTGTATCAAATTAGGTTTAAATCTTGGAAGGCCCTCTGAGACTATTCTAACAACTTCTTCCTAACGACGAAGTAAAATTTCATTAAGAAACACATGTGTGTTCATTATCAAATGGCTAGAGACACAATTCACATTACCTACTGGCATTTAAGGTACTCCAAGCTCAACTTTCAGGTTTTTGGATGCTCAAAAACTCAATCTTATAATTACTTTTATAAAATATTAATTAACAATATATTTGAACCGAGCTTACCCACCAAATTCTAACTTCTCTATGTGCTCAATATTTTATTAACTAAGTAGTAAGGTCTCTATACCGCTAGGGAGTAGTAGTTTTTTTTTTTCTAAAAATTATATACATAAACCTATCTTTTTAACGCCCTTTCCGTTAGTAGAAATCGCATTAAAATCTTGTATAATACTATAGGTAGTATGTAAAAATGACCAACCTGTTATAAGTGGAAAAGGGACTGTTGTTGGAGCCGTACCAAGGGTCGTTGAGTGAATCGCCTGCATTACCCTCATATCCGTCGATCTCCAGTTTGTAGTATTCCGCTTCTGAATAGATTTTGAAGTGCGAATACTGCGCATATCTACATAAGAAAATTCAAAGTCTAGAAAATCCGTAAATTGTTTCAGCCTCTTAAATATGAAGGAAGAGGTTACAAAAATCCAGGCTTACCTCTTGTTACCGTCAAAATCTTCAAGTTCAACTCTAAGCATGTAGTCATCGTTGTTTGTGAGCATATATATGTTCTCGTTGCCCAGCCAGAACTCCTTACTGGGGTCGCCGAAGCCGTTCTTGTAATCGCTCCAGTCGCGATTGAAATTTTCGGCCGGTATTCCAAAGTCATCTCGACGGTGTATCACCTAATTACACAACATTATATAATATAGTTTTATGAAAAGCGTACCGATCTAAAACTTGCTTTAAAGTTCAACAAAGACGAGCAGCAGCGGTTCACAAAGGCAGTGAAGCCTGCTTAAAATTTTGCATAGAAGACTTGCCCGCACAGGGCGTACCAGGGAAGCACATCTCTTTCTCAATCTTGTTTTATTTTTATCTATACTAATATTATAAGAGAGAAGATTTCTATTTTTGTATTTTCATAATGAAAAAACAAAGTAATTGGCCGATATTGAAATTTCTTTCACCCATAAAAAGCTAAAATATATCAGCGTACTAACATAGCCTAGGCTATATTTCATAATAACTTTATTACTCTACACGGACGAAGTAGCGTGCAACAGTTTATTTTACATAAAAAGAAAACCTATAGCTATTTTACATACATTTCTTTTTGAACATATAATAATATCAAAGTACTAGGTTGTTTATATGTGAAACAAAACAATAATTTGTACTCACTGTCCATCCTCCGTCAGCGATAGTTTGCTCGCAGTATACTTTCAGAAACCAGTATGTTGTCCCCCTGATCTGCAGGTAGAAAACGCCAGAGTCTCGCATGCCAGCATTTAATAAGTCCACACACGAATAGCCCTAGAAAAATATCATCTTTCATTGTAAACAACGTCTTGACAGTTTAATTTAAGTCGCATTGCTGTGTTTCATCATGTGGATTCGCATCGAGCAATTTTTAATAAAATTAAACTTATGTGTCTTTTAAAAATATTGAAGCAAAATGGATGTTTATGTGGGAAAAAGATAATTAAACCTAATATATTTAAATCACGATTAGTCAAAATTGAAAACTTCTCACCTTTACAAATTAAGAAGCTATAGCTATAGCTATAGCTGTTTGTATATTATATTTTTCGTAAACTCGTAGGTATAGTGTTTTGAAATCTTGATTAAATAAGCCATTAAAAAAAATTCAAAATTGGATATAAAAAACAACTTATAGTTGTTTTATAACTTTTTTTTTGTTGTCTTTAATGCTGATTGTGTTGACTCCCTGAATGACTATACTCTTTTATTGAACAAGATATCGCCTAAGTACCTACGATTATATTATGCGAAATTTAATTGTCATAAGTTTTTCATAGTACCTACCTACTTATTTTTTCGTAAGTTGAATACTTATAGTTGTATATTTATTAGGTAGTACCTATGTCATTTTCGAAATATATTTTTAAGTTAGGAATTGATAAAAAGATCTCTCGACACATGAGTAGGTACCCGAATCGAATATTAGTTATTTGTTAAATACCTCTACAATTATTTCACAACAAATCATAAGTATCGAATTCGCTAAGCAACTAGAATTTATATTTGTCACATAGATTCAAATATGTCACAATCATTGTATGTAAGGTACACGTTTAAAAATAAATCATAAAGATATAAATGTATGAGTATTATGTTACCCACTTTTATGTTTAAGATTTATGTACAGCAAATTTATTATTTCACATTTAATGTGAAATCAGAACTAAGAAATCGTAAGTAATTTTCCATTCTCCTTTTGGAGGCGTCTATATAAATGAGTTGACATAAAAATAATAAATATATTCTTACTATCATTATCTCAGCAGTGACGTCTGGATAAATAGGCTTCCCGAATAAATAATTTAATATTTTCTAAATTTTACAACGTGAAGAACGTGTGAACGTGAATTTTAAGTACATTTAAAAAAATATTTCTTTTGCCCGTGTCCTCTCTAAAATATTATACCTACTAGCTGGTGCCTGCAACTTTGAAAACTCCACAGGTATAAAATTACCTAAGATTTTTAAGATAAAAATAGGATACTTTTTATCATGGAAAAATGTTACTTTCCAGAGGGATCGTCTTAACATTTAAAAAATGGACGCGACTATAGCCGTGGCGGCGCCACCGTCATCCCATCGATAAAGATTTCGGGCGCTATAATACTGATATATTTTTTCAGGTGGTGCATCAGCTAGTATTTCGCACTAAATATATATCTTTTTTTACAAGGGGTTATGTATTCATTTATAAATCGTTCCACATTTTTTTCGCTTTTCTATTAAAGCGAACAGCTTAATAGAAAAGCTCGCTCTTTTACTGTAGCTTTTAAATGTAACAGTGACAGTTCATTAATATAAGTATAGTGTTGTCGTTTTGTTAACGGAAAGATCATAATTATTCTTTCGGCTTAAGTCGCGAATTGCGCAAGCCTTGTTTGCGGATGGAGATCAGCTTTCCACGTACCGTGGATATATTCACACGGTAAAATTCATAGAAAGTGTACTACTCAGTCAGACCAATGGAGAGTTGGAACAACTGTTTAGTGAGCCCATTCAATTCAGTAAAACATTTAGAAAACAAAGTTGTTAAACCACAAGAACAACGCTCAGTTAGTTGCGTTCGTAACGTATAATTTTATAATTTCAATATTTCTTCCTTCTAATTATCTGCCTTGTAAGATTGTATCTGATTTGAGAGTCTTTGGTTGAGATGGACATCAAGAGAGCGGCAGAATCTGTCTGAGATAGCACTCATTTACAAGCCCTTTGTCCAATAGTAAACGCCATAGGCTGATTGATGACCAATTATATGAGTTTAATAAATAGTGTCGGGCTGTATGAACACAAAATATTCGTGATTACAGAACAATTGAAAACATATAAAAATTAGAGGTCCACACGACGTGAATAGACTGGTTTTGGAATCCAGTTACACGAGTAAAGAAATGATTGCAACACTTCGCTCGACATAATGTTACGGTAAGAACAACAAACACGTTGTAATAATTGGTAATTGTCAATCTGTGGGAACAGTATATGTTTTGCGCGCGCACAATGCCGCGGAAAGCGTCTGCGCTTACTGCTTGAACCAGATTTACGTAATGCGCTTGCAACTTTCCTTACACGGAACACTCGTTTCATGCAAGCGCGTTTTCAATTCACATTTTATGGTGTGTGTTTCAAAAATATCGATGTGGAAAACATTTATTGGTAACTAAGGGATTTCGTACAATACAAAGGAATAAAAATGGAATATATGGGAAAACAGTCTATATAAACAAAAATGAATGGTTAGGTAAGTGTGTTGCTAAATGCAAATCTCGACGGCTTGACCAATTCAGATATTTTTCAAATACTCGTTGAAGTCTGAGGTGGTTGTTATAAAAAAGACTTAAAAATTTGGACTTCCATGCTAGTGTAAAATAAAAATTATGTTCACAACAGTTATTTCGCTCACTTACGCAATTAATAAGATTTCATTTCATGTGCTTTAATGCTCACAAAAAAGAAATCAAATTATTTTTAAGCAATTATTAAGGTCAAAAAGAAAAATTAAGGGCTTAATTTTATTATATACTAGCGACCCGTCTTCGCATGAAGTTTCAATATTCATCCAGCGGATGCTTTCGTATAAACAAAACAATGTTCAAAATTTCCGACCGGTCCACCTATAAGTACGTAGAAGTCCAAGGTAAAAAGCCTTCTATCAACTTTCTGGACTGAGTAGTTTTAGTTGTGTATTGATAGTCAATCAGGACAAACGATTTATAAAGTATAGATATAGTATATGTTCTGTTCCATTTAGTTACCTTTTATTATGAGTATACAGTTTTAGTAAGTAGTTTGAATTTGTTTATTTCGGCGTCATTTAGTAAAATTGTAATTTAATTTTTATCATAGAAAACTTTTATAGAGTAAAACCGTTACTCATTCATATTCATGTAAGGCGTATACCTAAATATAGATATTATAAATATTCGTGCAGATATTGTAATTTATTTCAACATTAGTTGGAACATTAGGAGCAATCAACATTTTATTTCGTACATATTTAAGATTTAATTAAGTTTCATTTGTGCTTAATTTGTAAATAATGATTATTGCTCTGCCTGCCTACTGCGAAATGTTACAATTAATCACGTTTAGTTAAATTTGTAAATTTATTTCTGCTTAATTTAGTTGCTAAACGTTGCACGTACTCATGTACTACTCGTAAATGGCGAGGTAACTCATCTATATAACGACACAGTATTTTCACTGCAATGCAAAGGCATAAGTACAATGGGATTTCAACAGCTGCTCTCTGAGCTCCGTATACAAGCAAGTGGATGATCGAACTTAGTAGGTACTTAGATTTCAACAATATCAGTACCCTCAATAAACATCTCGCCTGACACCTTTGCAATCAGCTGACATCAATTAACCCACATAGCTATTATGATCGCGCGTGCGTTTACATTTTACATACTTCACGTTATTTCGATTTAATATGCCTTGGTAATATTTATTTATGTATACATTTATAATGTTTACATTATCATCTTTTCTCTTTCACTGATTGCCTGTTTTTGTCGCTCAGGAGACAGCTTTACTGTGCCATCAATCATGTCACGTGGAAAAAATTCACAACACAGAGTTATTATTACGACAATGAATATTCATTAGAGTGATGGGTATGAAATATTATTTTTCTACTAGGCAGGTACATGTGTACACTTACTTGACGTTCGCTCGGCTAACATATTTTGTAAAGTTATTGTACCTTCGGGGGGACTGGTTCGCGACATTGGAGTGTGCAATGAGTAGGCTATAATAATTATAGTTTATGTAACGATGACTCACTTTCACGTCTTTATAGTTGGCGACGATTTCCGAAGCGAAGGTATTATTGCCGACGATTGGCTTGTTCTTGACGCTTGGGAAAATGATGCCACCCTTGCGGCTGGCGGGGCGTGCACTTGAGCTGCTTACACTCGACGGTGTCACAGTTACTGCTGCACTTGCGGTCGGGCTTGAGCTCGATATGTTTGGGCTGCATCCGACATTACTATTAGTCACATTAATCACATTATACGCCCACGTCACAATGTTCACTCGCACCAATTGCGTAGGTACCTACATTCATAGATAGCGCAGCGCGGCCAAGCAATATCGCTTGCAGTAAGAGCAATCGCTATAGCGTATTCAGTTAAAACAATAGTAGGTATAATGGTAAAATATAGAACAATGTCACCTGTTGTTAAAAGTTGAGGTAGCTGGCGTAGTCGCTGCAGCAGTGCTCGTGCTTGGGTCCGTCGTGGGTTCGTCAACGCGGTACCTGTTCGGCGCGTACTCCACTAATCTATCGATAGTCGGGTCCAGAAGAAGCTCAGCAGGCACCGGTCGCTGCGCCAAAGTAGCCACATCGTCTTCTTGCTTCTTTAATCTCTTCTCGACCATGTCCAAATTCTCTATTATTAAGTTTGTTTTAAGCCTCAGATCGTTGTGTATTTGTCCGATGGCACGTTCCTGCCGTTGTGTCTGCGTCAAAAGTTCGTCTGATTTTGGCACCAAATCGTCCACAGAACTCTTTGTGCCAACAACGACGTCCCATACTTCGTCCATTTTCTCGGAAACACTCATCATCGGAATTATTTTATTAACAAGTGTGTCTATTTTGCTGGCCTTTGATATGGGTGACTGTGTGCTGGTAGTTGTACGATTCTTGAAAATATTGTTCACATTAATAGAGGCCGCTTCTGGTTCCACTACAGCGGCATGTACGTCAGCCATCATATAAAGCACTTTGCCCAAGTTCTCCGAAACAAGATTAATATGAAATTGTAATTTACGATCGACAGTCGCCATTGAAGTTCTCAACTGGTCTACTTCTTTAGTAATTTCGGTAATCACTTCAGAGTTGAGACCTTTAGCGATCTCAATCACATTTAGACTAATTGGCTTTTTTTCACTTGCTTCGGCGTTTATGTCATCCACTGGTAAAAAGTTATTGTCTATCTGATTTTTAAGCCCTACTAACTTACTGTCAATATCCGATACTTTCTGATCTAGCGATTCCAGCTTCTTGTCTATCATTTGATTGTTGCTGAGTCTATTTTTCTGGCGTACAGTCGAACTTTCAGTGAATCCATCTTCATCTTCCTGACTGACGTGGCTGAATAGTTTGAAATCGAGATTTCCAAGCTTGGAAATTATTGCGTCCGTTTTATGAATATTATCGTTCACTCTTGAATCAAGCGCTTCAACTCTCCTCATAAGATGTTCCACAGCTTTGTCCAGATTTTCTATTCGTTGTAGCTTTGTTTCCAATGTACTTACTATCACTTCGAATACATTAAATATGTACTGTTCCCTGAAACAAAAGAGAAGAATAGTTTAGTTTACATAACGTATTTAACAATAACTAAACATAAATTCAATAATTGTCAATCTTTACGTACAAAAATTTACTTTCTGCCTTTTGTCCATCTGTATCTACGCTTAGATCTTTAACCTACGCAACGGATTTTAATACGGTTTTCAATTATGGAAAGAGCGTTAAGGTTTCTACATTTAATGCGCAAAAAAAACGAAGCCGGAGGCGGGTCGCTAGATCTGTATGAATAAAATTACAGTCATATTATCGTCTATACAAGCAAACAATTTGAAAATAGAAAAGACATGCGGAGCATTATCACTAAATGAGGTTCTCAATGACAAAGCTGTTGAAGAATCTCATCATTGACTTTTATTGGAGTAAGATTCGATTGTATCCACAATGGTTCACGGTGAAATTGACATGTCTATCAACGGTATTACGCAATGGAAGAAATAGAAACCTTAAATACGTGCGACCTACGTGCGTGCCACATAATAGCAAGTCGTACCACAGAGCTGCGCCTCCTGCAGACACGGCGCGCCCCAAATGTGGACCAGTTTTTGTTGTGATTATATCATGTTCAAGTAGCCGATATGTTCACAACGCATGAACGTATGAATTAGTAAGTATAACGTTTATATCTTAACAGATACGCTCAATCTTCGTCCGCGTTCTGAATAAAGGTATACCCTATGTCCTTTCTGGTGTCCCAGACAACGTGTATGCAAACTTTTCATGATGTTTCGTTCAGTAGTTTTTGCGTGAAAGAGTTACAAACATCCATACATCCACACAAACTTTCGCATTAATAATATTAAATACGGATACTTATACTAGCTAAACGCTTCCAGCTTCGCCTGGGTTCAAAATAAAAAACAATTCTATCGTTTAAGTTGGACCAAATTACACATAGAGTTTATGGGCGTCAAACAACATGGCATGAAATTGTTATATTTATAGATATAATAGTTACATTTCATAATTCATATTTTAATTTTAATTTAAATTTAATGTTATTTTATAAAAACAATAAAATACTGTAAATATTTCATTTGTTTAAATGTTGGACAAGCATTACCGAAGGACCCGCCAAGCAATCTCACATGGGTTTAAGTTTCTTCTGCAAATTATATACCCTACTCAAATTTTTCGTTCTTACTATTTGTGAAAACTGTATAAAAAACCGTTGGTTATAAACATTATACCTAACAGTTTTCATGAAAAATGTATACATTAATATATGTATAACGTGTTTAAAAGTTGAACCTCTAATTGATTCATAAAGCATTTAATAAAACTATAGGTATACAAATAATATGTAAATGTGTTGTTGGTTCTGCTCAAATGTGTCATTGCGTTATGTTTAGCAAAGGCTCTTGTAATCTGTATATTAAGGCAAAAAAGACATATGTAGTAGTAGTAGCGGTCAAAAAAGCCAAAAATCACTTTATCTTGTACTTTTTTTTATGATAAAAAATTTCAGGCGGACAGACGATCCACTTCGCTTTGCATGCAACCTTTAACTTCAAGCAAATATTTTGTGTTGCTTATTATTTATTTGGTTTCATTATTTAAAATTATTTGTTACTAGCTGGTGCCCGCGACTTCGTCCGCGTTCTGGATGAATAGTACCCTATGTCCTTTCTGGTGTCCCAGACAATGTGTATGCAAAATTTCATGGTGATCGGTTCAGTAGTTCTTGCGTGAAAGAGTTACAAACATCCATACATACTCGTACATCCATACATCCAAACAAACTTTCGCATTTATAATATTAATAGGATTATTTATTTAATTTTATTAGCTTTTTTATATTTCATAATTCGCATTGATTTATCTACGTAATGAGAATTATCTAAATCTTAAGATAATTTTAAGATATCCTCAAAGGTGCTGTAGGAACTACTAATTGTAATCGAAAACAACAGCAAATAGATAAAGTCCGTAGGTACTTAACTTAGAAATACATGGTTATATTTTTATTTGGTGATTACCCACTGATTGCGTAACACAACAAGTTACCTTCATTCGGCATGAAATGTAGCCTACACAAGTTTGCTTTGATTTGTAACCAACTCATATTTACTTTGAGCTGGTTTAACAGCATTTATTTTATACCAGATCGCACACTATTAGATTGAAAATGTTACGAAACGAAAATTACTAATATTGTCTGTAATTTGCAAAGTTACGACAATTTTCTTAAACATTCTATGATATCTTTATGTTATACAATAAATAAAAATAAAATATAATATCACTTATATTGCATAGGAGCAAATTTCATATAAAAATAACCTTATAATCAGCGCATTAAAGTCGTATTGGACGAACATACATACATATATGTGTATGTTCCTCCATAACTCTTAAACGAATTAACTGATTAACTGATTTATTTGTACGGGATAGGCTACTTTTTTTCACGCGGACGAAGTCGCGGGCGCCAGCTAGTTATTTCATATGTTAAATAACTGAACACATACAATTTTAAATGATGTACGTACATACAATAATTTGCTCCGTTGTATTCAGGAATCATAACATGAACGATTTCTACGTGCGTGACGCCATTAATTATTGTTAATAACTTTCAAATTCCCGGCCTGTTATTGTTAAGTCTGAGAAAATTATATGACAAAATTAACGTGCTATAATAAAAAAAAAACAGTTTTCACTGTAGCTTTTGTTCATATTCGTTTGCTATACGTACAGTGTAAGTACATACATGTAAGTATACACTATCCTTAGTAAAAATAATATTAAGAGGTTCAAACATTTACATAGGTATGTATGTGTTGTGTAGTTACAATAAAGACAATTATTGGACTTTAGTCTGATTATATCTAAAAATTGTCAAATTCAAGGTTCTACAATATATTTGAGGTTTTTACATTCTCAAGTTTCTTCTTCTACATCTAAACCGATTTTAAATATTTAATTTTGTTAAATAAATAAGTAGGTACACCCTACTAAAAATCAGATAAATTAACCTCTTTTATAACGTTGGTAGATTCTTTTGGATACCCAGCAGTGTAGGGGACCTCTGCGGGGTTATGCCGAAATAGTAACGGCTAAAATCCAACGACTTTCTAGCAGATGAGATGTTATGACACGACATCGGTGCCCTGCTACAGATAAACTACCCTTTTTTTAACGTTGGGAAATCCTCTTGGATACCCGGCAGTGTAGGGGGTACTGCCGAGTTATGCCGGATTTCTACCAGCTAAAACCCAACGACTTTCTATCAACGCGGCCATTAGTGGGCGGGGTCGCGGGGACGTTGGTACACGACTTCGGTGCCCCGCCACACAGCTATCCAGCGCGGGGAGACCTGTGCTCCCTCTCAGAACCTCGGCGTACCCGAAAGTGGAGGTACGCCGGCCTTCTCGGGGGACCTTAATATGGGCGGCAGTCTCCCCCAAGACCACCGCCCGGGTCCCGGTTAGGGTGGAAGGCGGCGGATATAGGCCACCCGCCTGCGCCCGAGCCTTCTCCGGCGGATTGGCTGGGAGAGGGGATCCTCTTCCCGCTGCCTTTCCGCCGCTTCCTTGCGCGACATAACGTGCTCACAGAACGTGAGCATCGCCTGCCACGCAAGGTCACTGCCAACCATCGATTTCACGACGGCCGGCAGCGAGAGATCGGCGCCCACGACGAGAGACAGAGCGGCGCGTTGCTCTGCCCATTCGGGGCATTCAGCCAAAGTGTGCTGCGCAGTGTCAACCGCGCAGCCACAATGGTGGCATTCCTCTGTGGGCTCTCTCACGGCCACCCGGTGAAGATAACGCCCGAAGCAACCATGCCCCGAGAGCACCTGCACCAGGCGGAACGTGAGAGCCCCGCGCCGCTTCGCCAGCCATTCCTCTAGGGAGGGGCGAATGGCCTCAATCGTCAGGTGGCCCGCACTGGGCTCCGCCAGCCTTTCCTTCCACTATTGGAGGAGGATCATCTGGGAGTGTCTCCTCAACCTGATGACCTCCTCCGAAGACAAAGCCGAGCCGCGCGATCGCGCGTCCGCGACTTCTCGGTACACCGCCGCCAACACTTCGGCATCCAGCTCCCATGAAGGGGTGCCAGCCAGTACACACGCCGCCTCAAAAGATATGGTGCGGTACTCCCTCACAATCCTGACAGCCATGACCCTTTGCGTGCGGCGCAAAAGTGGTCTATTACGGGCTGTCAGGCGATCCGCCCAGAACAGATAAACTACCCTAAATATTCACGTTATATTTTCACATAAACAATTATAGTTCTCTCTCAAAATGAAAGCATTCGGAATCTCTGCTGTAGTTATTTTACGAATCCTATTGTCTTCTACGACATGTAACGTTGGAGGGCAGCAGGTGTGATCACACTGTAAAGAGTCAGTGGCTAAATACATCCATTTCTGTTCACTATGCATTGGGTATAATTCAGAATGTGGTTCAGGGTCTTACATTGTGTGAACTGTTCGTGTAGCAGGTGTGCGTTCGATTGCGAGTGATTTGTTATTTAACTCAACAACTACACATTACTAGAAGTAGATTAGAGGGTGTTATACTTGAATGGTCTATATATATATGCAACACAATACAGCATTTATCTTACGTATCTACTGACAGCAAACTGATAGTGAAAAAAGTATGGAAGTTAGCTGACTCTAAAGGCTCTTTTATACTAATACTAGCTATTAGTGCTCGTGACTACGTCCGCTTTAAAAAAAAGGTGAAATCAAGTCTAAAATTATATAGAACGGATATTAGTGCGAATTTATCACTTCTCTTTTCATTTCGATTAAATGTGTTTAAATATTGTATTAAGGACAGCTAAATAATATTATAATTACACATTAGACGGGAACTGTCATTTGGACAAGGTCTCTTTGCTCTTAATCGACTCGACTTGTATGCTGACTTTACAGTATAATTGCTTCTTAGTGAAATCAACAGCTTACTTATACTGTATATGTATAAGTATGGTATATAGGTTCATTTTTGTTCTAAATTGCATTTCGGGCGTTGATTAGAATTCTAACGTATTTTTTATTATTTTATTTCGACTGTGTTATTTTTTCGATTATTTATTTATTTATTTATTCTCACTTTATACCTACTGTAGCTTTTGTCCGCGACTCCGTCCGCATCTGTTTTTCTTACGCGTTATAGTTGATTTGTTTAAGTTTCAAAAACTATTAAAAAAATATTTCACATATAGAAAGTTACATTGTCAAGCGAGTATACATTAATGAAAACTCTTAATCTAATTAATTTAAATTATCATTATAATAACTACCATTCTTAAATACAGTTTCTATGGAGTAGAAATGAGAAAAACTTCATAGGTGCTCTCTTATTTATGACACATATTCACCTATAGTCACTATACAGTGAGAAATTTCGGATAGCACTGTATATTAATACATAGTGTAAAAAATTTTTAATTTTATGAAGAGAAAATTGAGAGAAAATATTTGTATAATTTGTATTTTCGTTTCTAATGAATAAACTCCAAAACTACCGGACCGATTTTAAAAATTCTTTCACATATAGAAAGCTATTGGCATATAGGCAATAATTTATAAAATTACGCGGACGGAGTCGCTTGCAACAGCTAGTAAAAAAGATAAGTGACGTTAGAACAATGAACATAAAGCCATCGTCCCTTATATACGTAATTCATCTGATATTGCCGTAGTAATAAGAACAATTGAACGCCACTCAGCGTGACCAGTTGTTCCAACTGCTGCAAACGGTGCCGACATACTTATTGTCTCTTCAAGTTGCTATTTATTGGCTAAGTTACAACTTAGTTCAGTCCGACCCTAATAACAAAAGCGGATATCATTATACAAAATACTAGATATATTGTTCTGTACAAAATCTAGACTAATATTATAAAGCGGTGAAGTTGTATGTTTGTTTGTATGTAGGAGGCTAGGAGGTAATCTTAGGTAGAAACTATACTCATTCGATTTAAAAAAAAATCTTTCACAAATAGTATAGACGTTAATGTAGGTATGTTTGTATTTCAAAGTACCTACTTTCAAATTTTATTTCTTTTCTTTTCGCAAAGAATTAAATATTGCGCGTGTATATTGTGAATAGAAAGTAATACATTATTATGTGTTAATTATAATGGATACATATTTAAATTCCTTTAAAAAGAATTGAAGCATTCCACTTTCTAAATTAAAAGTATGAAACGCATTATCTCCGATATCGGAGTACCTATTTGCCGACGGAGTTATGCACAGTCACTAAGGAAAGTTGAGGTTTTATTTACATGCCTCAGATAGTTTATAATTGGCACGCAATTGGCCATTGTGTCACATAACAAATGAATTCCGCTGTCCCACGTAGCGTAGGTACGTTTTAGGAAAACAGAATGAAATCGTCGCTTACACAAAAATTATAATAGCCAGCTGGAAATGTTGCATTTATGTATGCGAGGAATTCCACACGAGAAACAAGCTGAAGCACGATCACGATATGTAAGAAAGTAAACATTCAGTCACGTGTAAGATTGTTTAATAAATTATCTGTTAGATTATACTGTATTGAAAATTAAGCAGATCTTTGTTATGTTATGTTAAAAAATATTTTTTTAATGCAATTCACAGTTAAAAAATAGGCAGACTAGATTTATCCTAATCCTAATAGGGTTGGAAGTGCGCTCCTAATATTGATAGGATATATTAACATAGTAACGCCATAGCGTTAGTTATCCGTGGCACTCCTAGTAACCACAGAGTGCCGATCTTTACATAAGAAAAGGTATCGCTGAACAGGTCATTGAGAGAAAAGTTGTGTACGAAAGTAAATATTACTATTAATAATAAATATAATTATTGTAATGTGGACGAAGTAAATAGTAAGTAAAAATTTAGAGGGGGGGTGGGAAATGACATTGATGAAAAAATATATATACCATTTTGAAATGCATGTATATGTATGTATATAATTCTATTTCTATTTAACAAAAGTTATGATGTACTATTGCGCGTTGCGAAAATGTGGCAAAAAAATCTTTCCCTCGAAATCTGGATTTAAACCTTTGACACTTTTCTACTCATTGGGCGTAGAAAATTGGATTCTGATAAGCCTACAATGTTAAAAGACCTCGGCTCAGGAGAATTATTTCGTTATGAGTTTGACAGGGAAACAAGACTTTCATTAGAGGCGAGCGGTATCTTGCAAAATGGATACTTCGCCTCGATCAGTAAAAGAGACAACTAATGAAACATTATGGTGGTGTCAATCAACTATTAGATTGTACTGATAAAGTCTATTAAATGACCAGAGAGATTTTTAACTGTTACGATTATAATGTGAGGATGGATTGAGTGTAGGTTGCAATGCTATGTAACAAGTTATATATTAGTATATTTATGAAAACCTTTGGCGATATATAATAATATGCAGTAAAAGGGCTGAGTCATATGAACCCCAATGTGTCTTTATTGTTTGCTGAATATTGTAAAAGTAATCTATCTGTCTGGCTCATAAATCACACAATCGTTCTATTTAGGAGCCTTTTTTATTTTAGATACTTCGTAGTTAACTCACATTTTATCAGTAAAGATTATCAGGGATAAGGGATATGTAACTTGGATAACCTTATTTTCAAAAAAACACCTACGTAGATATTGTAATTGTATTTTATCAATTATATTTTTACTAGCTGTTTTGCGCTTAAACATGTGCAAGAGAATTTTGAGAGTGAAAAGCCACGTTTAATGCAGTATCGAAGCACGTCTTGATTGATGGTTTTGTCGCGAGAACGTGGCTACGAACGATCGGGGAAAGGCGGTTACCTAACTTGCTATGAATTTATATATGTTGCTCCCAAACAACCGCCGATATTTCCGACATCGCAACGGTTGTAATCTGGTTCATTGGTAACATAAAGTCGTCTGTTACTTTCGTCGTCGTCCGGCGCCTGCTTTACACACATCAGCTTAATGAATGTTACGCTCGATCGTTACTGCATTTAGCCGCGATAAAAACGTACTGGGACAAAGAAAGTGTCGCCGGCTGATGCAATTTTATGGCTTTTTAATTGTCCGTGCAAAATATATGGAGTGTTGAAGAATTAAATTTATATTTTATTTTGAAATATCAAAAGACACGTCCGACACAGTTACATTCGGTACGTGTCCTATTATTTTTAAATTTTGCAAAGCTGATAATTTCGCAATAGAAGGAGGCCTTGGTTGAGAGTTCTTTGAATCGGTTATCTGGTGAGCGGCCCTGCCAGACGCAGCCTTAGCGGCATTGTGGGCTGTGCAAGATTACAAGATGCCTCGGGCACTTATTCAGATCCGATAGCTTCGTCTTCGTCTACAATAACAAATATATATCATCCGCCATCAACAATTATCAATCAGCTAAAATTTATTAGCCTGCCGCCAATAATGAAATATAGTTGGAAGTTAAATGACGATAATTTCAGTACTTGCATTATCCATTTATGGCTATTCGTTGACAAAGTGAAATTTTGTATAAAAAGTTTTTTTTTTAAATTGCGACTTTCGATGCCGCACTCAATAGTAGATTCAAGATATTTTAAATTTTTTTTTTATATCATTTCTCCGGGATATCATAATGTCTAATTTCCATCATGATGAAGAAATGTCAGAAAGTCTAAGATATCATAATGTCTAACCTACATCATAATGTCCAGGATAATGGATATCATCATGTATGTCTGTTTGTCTAGTTTCTACCAGTGATGTACCGGATATACGTATGCATATCGTTACGCAAATCTGCATATATACTAGCTAGAGTATAAAGATCCGTAGTCATTATTTTTACCGGATCTTGAATGTATGACCAACGAAATATTATTGAAAGTACTTTTAAAATTTAAAAATACTTCTTGTTTCTACAATTTTACTAAAATAGTATTAATATTCAATACTAATAATAAATCTGTAAGGGTTGGTCATGGAGTAAGTTATTGTATTCAGAGTATCGTGTTTATAGGCTCTATATATGATACTGAAACTAAATTGACGATTTTTAGACATACATACAGTATGTATGTTCCCCTATAACTCTTAAACAAATTAACTGATTTTCATGAAACTTGGTAGATAAACATTTAGACATACGGGACACAGGAAAGGCTACTTTTTTCACGTGGACGAAGTCGCGGGCGCCAGCTAGTATTATATAGCACTCATAGCGAAAGCTATGAGAAGGGCTGAGGACAGGGTGGAGTGGAAACAGCAGGTGGTCGATGCCACCAAAGCATTTCAGGGCGCGCGACCTTCAGCAATGAACCGACTCTGTCTGATCTGAATCTGAATAAAGTCAGGTAAACATTTTGATCGTCATCATGTAATGTAAATAAAGTTACTACATACCTATACATATTACCATGTACCATGTAAAAAAAAAGGTTAACCGAACTTAACCTTTTATATATATATATATATATATATATATATATATATATATAGCATGAAGCGATAAAACATATCGTTAATCGCTTTTAGTTACGTTAATCTGTGTGATATTGCGGACCTTGACATAAGTGACAGGAGAATTAAGTACTTACTTCAAACGTTATCTACATTGCCAATTACATCAGATAGATTGTTAAGTACCACAGGCAAATATTAAAATTACATGAACTCGGTGTAAGCATGTAAAATTAGAGCATTATAGACATCTATACAGATAATAAAATATAAATATACATAATATGATAAAATCGTAAACGAGCCGGTTCTGTATATTAAATATTTTTTCAAATAACCAATTTATACACGTTGTACCTAGGTAGGTACAAGGGTATGTAGGTAGTAGGTATGTACTGAGGTCAAAAAAATAGTTTTTAGAATTTTTGCCTGTTGTCTGTTTGTTTGTGCACGCTAATGTCAGAAACGGCTTAACGGCTTTAGATGTCATTTGGTACACATACTTAGGTACAGTTTTTTATAGGATATTCTTTATCCTGGAAAATCCTGAAATATACGAAGTCAGGGCTTAGTAGTTTTATATATATCTACCTATACCTACTAATAATATAAACAGAAAATATAGGTATTTTGTTTGTAATGTACTCATGTATTGAAAAACTACTGGAAAACTACTGGACCGATCGATTTTAAAAATTCTTTCATCTATAGAGGGCTACAAGGGCTATCAGCGAGTAACATAGGCTTTATTTTATAAAGTAACGCAGACGAAGTCGCGTGTTACAGCTAGTAATTCATGAAATAGCTCTGATAAAATCACAGACAAAAATTAGTATGTATAGTAATTGTACCAACACACATACACTGTTATAGTGATATTATGTGTGTTGGTACAGTATATATAAACATAAAAAAAATAAAAAAATGATACGACAAAGTTGGCCCATGAGGGGATCGAACCCGCGACCTTCGCGTTATTAGCACGACGCTCTAACCAACTGAGCTAATGGGCCGTTGAAAACAACTTACAAATTACAGGCACATATTGTGGTTTTGATCATGAAACGCATGCGCGAATGTATTGATTTTATTTTTGTGCAAACTTCACGATACGTATGTAGAAATATGGATAGGTAATTGTGGCGTGATCCTAATCCTACGTAGTTTAAATAGATGTCGCTTTCCGCGTTGTCTGTGAGGCGGCTCCAGCCAATGTATAATAGTAGCGCCAAGTAGCCATGTAGCCCTCTAGTATGGTGCAATTTTAAATAATGTCTGGCAGCAAAAGTATCCTGCATAGTGGATTTTATAAGTAACAATTTATTTAGATATAGATACTTTGGGTATGGAGAATATGAAAACATTAAATTCACGAGATCACCCTCGACCTTCACGTTATTAGCAACGACGCGACGCTCTAACCCAACTGAGCCAATGGGTCGGTGAAACAACTTACAAATTACAGCAACATATATTGTTAGCTGATCATTAAATGCAGATACGTTAAAGCAAAAATACTACAAAAGTATTCTATACTTTTGCAGAAACGTTAAATGGTGCATTTTAGGATATCACAATCGTGAAATACTCTTGTAACAAAAATATTCAGTTCGGTTTAAGATCATCGTGTAAGCCCCCGATAATTCTTGATCAAGTAAATAACAAAATACAAGGAGGTCGGAAAAGTTGTAAGTTGTTGATTCGTAATAACACCAATGTTTGTGTGATATGATAACGATCTGAGAACTGACGCATTAGTAGCGCATGCAACCGCACGGTTGTATAATAACTGAACGAATAAGTATGTCCCGATGTTCTTGTTCAACCTGTTCTGGAAACGTCAAGTAATAAAAAAAAACCGTTTAGTTTCATATTGTATTAGTTGAAACACTTACATGGTAAGAGTACGCAACGATTGCTCAGTTGGTTGTCGTGAATTTTTTATTAAGATAAAAAAAACAGAAGTTGGTTCCAGTTAGTGGATGTCTGTTGGCCGATGTCGGTGATTTACACATTTCAACCTGTAAACCGAAAAGCAGTGATAGCCCGGTATTACGTACGCTAAGTTGCCGATATAAATTAACACAGGTTCGAATCTCAGTCAGGCCTGCAATCCAAGGTAATTTTCGAATTGTTGTGTAAATTACTAAATCGATATTAAATGTTAATAATAGATCTGTTCCACTAATGGTAATGACATGTCCTGTCAATCTGCAGCAGCGATACAGATTAGTTTGAGAAGCTCTTATTTCGTAAGATGCATTTACATATTCAACCGTTAAGACCTTTGATAGTTGTTCTATCTGTTCGTAATAAACATTACTTGGATCTGTATGGAATATTCTACACTACTGCATAAACATAATAAAATAAAAGCTATTTGAAGAATGTCCAAGATTCCATTTTAAACCAAATTACCAATGACAATAATTACGCAAAACGAATTAACTTTTCATATGGCTCGTATTGTCATTAGATATCTCCACACAGCACAGCCTTTACTTAGACAGCAGCAGTGTCCTTAGTTTTATTAAATACTAGCTTTTTTCTATTTCCCGTTTTAACGGCAATTTTCCCCGTTTTTTCCACATTTAAGACTGTTTCTTCGCTCCTATTAGTCGCAACGTGAAGTTATATAGCCTAAAGCCTTCCTCGATAAATGGTCTATCCAACACAAAAAGAATTTTTCAATTCGAACCAGTAGTTCCTGAGATTAGCGCGTTCAAACAAACAAACAAACTCTTCAGCTTTATAATATTAGTAAAGATTTTCCAATTAATCTGTTGAGTTTTTTTATACTTAAGTATACCTACATTTCGTACAGGTTAAAAGATACAAAATTTGCGCAATAGTAATAATAGCTAATAATCACACTAAACGTAACCCTAATTTAAGTACCAATGTCACTAGACTTTTAAATAATTGCAGACGAAAATATTGCTCCGATCAAGGCGACATTTGAAAAGATTTATCAATAGCTTATTTTTTTACTTGAATTTATAGTCAATGTCTTTCTAATTTTGAGATCAATAGCTAAAGGATAATTGTATTATCCTATGTCCCATAGTTAAGAAAATGCTCTCCTCAACAGCCTCAAGTAGGGATGTATCATCATCACCATACCATATAAACTTTTACTAAAAATACATTACCTAGTCGAAAATCGGGAAGCTTTTTGCATCATCTATACGCACATATTAGGTATATTCCAATAGGATACATCGAAAAAAGGACTTATAAATATTTTTAATACATAGGTCTAAGATAAAGTTTTCTACATTAGTTTAGAATAATGAAATAAATATACGTATAAGTATAGGATTTATTTCAAATAGTACAGGTGTACGCTACTAGTGAGTCAGGATGATCATTAATTGCAAAATGTCATTGCATATTTTTTATATGAATTCGATTATCGTAGCGTAATGATCATAGCTTTTAGCCATGGTGTGTGACTACAATCATTTCTATACAAGTAAGTGTTGCCTTCCCAAATGTTATTTATTTGTAAACACACTTAGCGTCTACCTGCTGAGTATTACCTGTATTCAGTTGGCAAGTGTTGGCAAGAATTAGATGTACGTATTACATAAATTCAATTTATGTCGTTGATAATAAAATATATTTATTTTTCTTAGGTTTTTGTTATTGACCTGGTTTATCTAAGTGTGTCATTTTTTTAAAAGGTTATAACGATCAGTAGGGACAAATATATCTTTACTTAGTATCAATTGAAGTATAATCGTCTGTCTGTATGTATGGCCGCTTACTACTCCTAAACCACGCAACGGACGGATTTCGATGCGGTTTTCACCATCAGTTAGATAATTTTTCAGGGGTATAATATGTTAAGTTAAGTAATTATTAAGTTGATATTTTGCAACCAAGTCGCCGAAAATAATATTACAACATGGCTTACGGAGGCTAAACCGTACGAGATACATAAGAGAATTGTAGTTCTTCTAAAATCATAAATAAAAATCGTTATAAAATTGAGATGTTAGAACCATTTGTGATTATCACATTATCAATCATGGACGATTTTTTTACATCGCATCGCTTGTTGGCACGGTCGTGAAGAAACGTGAGCATATATATCCTCAAGTGCATCACAGTTTTGAACGTTCTAATTAGGCGACAGTACACATGCAAATGTAAACAATACAAAGCACGACAAGCACATAGATGGTTAGATAACATGTTACGTTGAAGCACAAAGTAAGCCAGCTTGCCTGGATATAATCCAGCCTTCTCACGGACGCGATTGCCCACTTTTTATTTACTCACACAGTTCGTGATCGTCGCAACACAACGGGTGTTACGTGTTACGATATCGTTACGACCTTTCTTGGGTCTGTTCGCACAGTTTTAGACATTTATGTAGTGTGAACTTTTAACACGTACAGATGATACGCATAATTTTTTTTAAATAACAATCTTTTGCACTTGCAGTGATAATCCAATGAGTGTTCGAATTTTTGATTTTATGACGATGAATGGCATAATGTTAACCTGTGATTGTATTGAGTTCTGCGAAACAAAAGTGAAAATAAAGTGCCTGGTGATAGTATGAAGCTGTTTCTCTGTCCATCGTGTATTATCACAAAAAATATCAATCTGTGTGATTATAACAAACAAACCAAAAAATTATAAAACAAGTGAGCAAACACTATAGAGCACAGGGTTGAACCAATTAGGGTGTTTCATGGTCACTTGATTGTTAAGAGTACACCATCAACAGTAAGCGTTGGGTGCAGTCAAAGCGGAACTCACGTCGGAGGTCAAAGCGAGCGGCGTTTATAGGCTGTTTATCAAACGCGTCTACACAAGGTCTCCGTCTCTCTAGGCCTTACTTTACTACTTATATCATAACTTCATAAGACACATATGCACCGGACAGCTACTGGGTGATATGCAGACCATTGGTTTCATTCAGGTCGAACAACTTAACTAACTATAACTGTACTTACTTATTTTCTTCTAGTAACACATTTAGCTGGCTTTAGTGGACACATTTAGCGATTCATTTTTATGTATGTATGTATGTATGTATGTATGTATGAATGTATGTATGTAGACAGATATAAAGTGATGATAAAATATTGTGTAAAATAACTGGGTGGATACTAAATGTTTCTAGGTCAAAATGTAAATGAGTAGGTATCAGTGTGCAAAATGTACAAATGTCTTAATAACGCTGATTACCGCGCAAGTGTTATTAAAGTAAAAATGGAAAAGAATATAATAATAAAATTGTTTTCTAGAAATATCTTAATAAAGGTATGTAACGACCAGCCTGAAAATTTGAAACCTACCAAGAAGAGAACAACGTGATTGTACATCAGTTGCACCAATGAGAGAGATACTAAAAACGACTCGTAAAACAATTTGCAAATGAATCTAAGTAGTTCTAAAAAATTATGAAATTTAAAAGTTTAAAAAATGATACAATATCCAATTTTAATACTAGTTACTTATATTTTAAATGCAATATTTATTTTGCAACAGACTAATTACGAATTTACAATATTCGATTCATACCGGTTTAATTAATATTTAATTATAACTAGTGTTTTTGCCCGCGTCTTTGTCTGCATCCGATCGCCACGAAACTTCACATGAGCACTAATCTGAACATTGTCTGAAAGTTTCATCAAAATCGGTTCAGCGGTTTTGGAGTCTATAGGAGACATACGGGGACATACATACATACATACATACATACATACATACATACATGGACTTTTATATATAAGATTTTATACATACACTAGTGAACCGCTACTCAACGATGAATTGAATCTATAACTTTCTATATATACTTATATAAATATTCTGCCACATATGTCGTGGAGTACCTATGTAAGTTTTTTAACCCCTGTCTCTACTATTGAGAAGCCACGTCAAAGAGTTTGTAAGCTATCGGCGATAGCGATAGGTAGGTACTCTATTTTCCTTTATGCCTAACATTGCGCAAAGTCTAGTCAAGTGAACGATTTCCGTAACCACCGCGTTGTGTCGTACACTTATCCATAACAATCGCATTACATCTAAACAGCAGGCCGATTAAGGCGTACCATAATAATACATATGGACTAGTTGATAACTAGACCTGAGTGCAAAACATGTAAAGCGTTCCTTTTGTAAAAAAATTGATCCTTATAGACAATAAAATAAAATAATTATAAATAAAATAATATTGCCTATTAATAAATAATTGACATAGGCGAATTTCACTTATATATTGATTATTACTTACCAGTAACCTGATTTATTTAAGTACCTATAGGATACTTTTAATCCTAGAAAATATAGGTAACTACTTGTATGATTTTTAAAAAACGAACTAGGTATACCGCGAACGTAGTCGCAGGCACCAGCTAGTCTTCTATATATATAAAAAGTAATGTGTGTATATATGTATGTTTTTTTACCTATGAACTTCAAAACCGCTGAACCAATTATGATGAAATTTTCAGACAATCTTCAGATTAGTCCAGCCGGTAATCCTGTGAAGTTTGGTAGCGATCGGACGCGGACGAAGTCGCGAGAAAAACCTACTAGTATTAAATTTTGTTATTACGATGGACATGTTATCGTCAAGTAGAAATCCTGCCATCATTTCTCATCTCAATCTGATTATAGGTTCACTAGCTTTGTTAGTTTGCTGCTACATTAAATTGCTATTGTTAGCAAAGACTTCTGTTATACCTAACTGAGGATTGTTAGTTTCATTTGTTACATACTAGCTAGTACCCGCGACTTCGTGAGCGTTGAAAAAGAAAATACCTATAATTATGAGTCTTTATCGCGGTGACGACGATGGTTCCATCACGACAACAATGGCGCAAATTTTTGTATTTTTAGACGATCCCTAGGAAAACTAACATTTTAATAGGATAAAACTAATATGTTAATTCAGAAGGATCATAATTTTTTTGTATATTTCAAATTAATTAATTTATACTTAAGTCTTCGTTGCGTTATTAAGATCATTATATTGTATTGTATAATAATAAAAATGAAATTCAATAAGTCATTTGAGTTTCCATTAAACTAAATAAATTACATTTAATAACAGTGGAAGCGTAATTTGTAGAAGAAATCGTAAAGAAAAAATAATCGTGCCTTTGGTTTGAGGTGATACGCAATGCTGCGCGGCGATGTCGTATAAGCTTATTTCGTAAGACGCTCGTGTCACGTCGACCGCACTTGAACGATCGCTATCAGCCTGTTACTTTAACAGCGGCCGAAGTACTTACTGGCGTTTATTGATTTAAAATACTTACCGTTCGACCGATGGAATCTAACGACGTTTATAATTGGAATTTGTTTCTCGACATACCCACATTGCTTTATTCGGAATTATTTCCTTTTACAAAACTAATCGCATGCATTCCCTTCGTAAAAACAAGTAGACAATTATTTTCCGTTTCACTGCTAAATTAATACGTAGTACTTATAACTTAACATGCGCACAGTTTAAGTCTCAATATAAAAAGTTACGACCGAGACAACACAATACATCGATTCACAATTGACATGATAATTTGTAAGTGGTTTTTGCGTAATGGTTTCGTTGGTAAGAAATGGTGAGATGGTGATAGTGCGGGTCAAAAACCTAGACAAACAACCTTGAAGTAAAAATATGTCGGTCTCAAACTGGATTTTAGTATGAACCGCGACCTATTAACAATAACAACTAAGGAATGAAAATATTAATTTTGTATTTATTTCAGTAATGTTATCAATTTATTGCAGATCAGCCCGTGTGTATTTATTCTCGCAGTTATTTTTGGTTTTATTTGCCATGTGTTAAATAAATAAAAAAATGAAAATTTGGCGTAAGTAAAAATAAACAAAAACTATAATATAAAATCTCGTCGTTTTTTATAGGCCGTGGTGGCAGTAACCACCCCCTTACAGAAGACACCACTTGTGCTTTTGCGGTTCGGTGAGTGAGTAAGGGATGCCAGAGCCCACTTCTATCCTTTCCCAATCCCTTGTGCTATAAGGTGACGCCCTTTTAAATAAAAGGAGGAAAATTTATTAAAGGAGGAAATTTAATCCCCCTTTATTTAAAGGAGGAAAAGTAACAGCCTACGTAATAGAAGGTGGTTTCGCCGCAACCAAGGGATACATGCAACACTAATACCTATGGATGAGAAATAGGAAGGTAGTCTCTATGTTCATTTAGGCTGGGTTGCACCATCTAACTTTAACTATAACCAACGCCGCAACTTGAGTTAAAATAACGGTTAGGCTAAAATGAGTTGCACCAGTTAACAAATAATCATAGCTGGTTAACTGGTGCAACTCATTTTCGGCCTAAAACTCATTTTCGGCCGAAAATGAGTGCGAATTAACTGAAGTTGCGACGTTGGTTATAGTTAAAGTAAGATGGTGCAACCCAGCCTTAATGTGTGTCATTTAACAGCACTGTGTCATTAAGTCCAATGAGTGAAGTAAAATACGTCACTAATAAAATGACGTGTTAGATGTTGCGTATGAAATTCATTTAATTTAAAATGATCTCCTAATCGCCTGACACTCTTACAAAACTTTCCAATTTCCGTCGCGAACGACAAAAACCTTGAAAATGAACTTTCCATACGAATCCATAATTACGTTACAGATCTCGTTTCACAGTTAATGTATTATTATTACACGTATCTATTTCGAGATAAATATTTATGTTTATTGTATAGTAATGCAGAGAACAAATTATTATTGAATTGCCAATTACGTAACATCATTGAAACAAAAAGTTCAACGTCCTATTTAATAAGAAAACCACTTTTTAAAACCAGTTTTTTTTACTTGATCTTTGGACAAGCCGCATACAAATTAACAATTTAACTATATTTTATATTGTATTTGTTTAATACAACACATAACTGAAATTGAATATAATATAATAGTATAACCCATTTTATTTTTACTTTAGTATTATCTAAAACCGATGCTTATCCATGGTCCCGGTGGGTCAATGGGTAATTTCAATTACCCGTGGTTCCATGGCATTAGGGATCGCGTATATTTTGTATTGTACCTACCCAAGGTAAGAAGTAAGAACAATACAATTGGGTGGCAACCGGTTTTTGTATGTTTTGAACTGTTTTTTACAATTAAAAAATCACGCAGAGGTATATAAAAACTCGCGAGATATGCAATGCAACGTGATATAAAAATGCAACGTTGTGACGCTAATCTCAGGAACTACTGGTTCGAATTGAAAAATTCTTTTTGTGTTGGATAGATCATTTATCGAGGAAGGCTTTAGGCTATATAACATCACGTTGCGACTAATAGGAGCGAAGAAACAGTCGAAAATGTGGAAAAGACGGGGAAAATTATTCATCTTTGAGGGCTTCCGTTGCGTGCGCTGCGAAAACCGTTAGAGATACCCAAATGATTCCCAAAATAACTATTCCACGCGGACGAAGTCGCGAGCACCAGCTAGTAATAAATAAGAAAGGTAGTCAGGTTAATCGTACAGTGAACCGTACTACCGGGAATACACCCATGTTTCAGTCTCGCTCTATTTTGTTCAATATTATTCAGCAATTGAATACGAAATTCAAATAACGATATACCTATTGCAGAAATGTTTTCGTTATGACCATAAATGTTTAATTAAATGTATGTAAGTTCTTGCAATAATTTAGGTAATTACCTACGTTACACTTGCCATCCGTCAACTGTGCCTTGTTATTTTTTTGCTTTTCCGCAATAGGGAATTGGAAAAGTTTTCTTAATTTGTCTTTTAAATTCCAATATTCAATTCACATTAAGGGGAGTCCTTAATGCGTTGTTAGGACGTAATATCAATATCTCACTATCTACACGATTTCGGCTTCGCCCGGGTTCAAAATAAAAACTATCCTATCTTTTAAATTGGACCAAATTACACATAGTTACGAAGTTTTATCAAAATCGGTTCAGTAGTTTAAGAGTTCATTGGCGTCAAACAACGTGACAATTATTTGTTTTTTTAGCACGAATATTTTATATATTTATCAAAGTTAAAATATTACCTATTGCTTTTTCATTTTGACTATCATCTTGATTTTTTTCCTTATTACTGTTAATTTATCAATTAATCTTTTGGTAAATCTAACCACTTCAACTACATACCTGCTTAATAGTTGTCTATTTTTAATGCACAAGATATACAAATGATAATCGGTTCGACGTTTCGACGGGTGGTCCTACTGCAAAACCTTCTACATTGAAAAGAGCCCTTACCGTGCAGTGAAAGTGGACATTTGTTGAAACGGCCGCTTTTATAACGTGCTCTCTACTCCAACAGTTTCGCAATAATAAATAGTGAGAAAGTAATTTTTATCAAGTAGCAGTGGCGCACGTAAGCAGCCGTTTCAGTGACCAAGCACCGACAGACTGCAATCTCACCAATGTTCTTTAGTGCGAATTCCTTATAAATGGACAATTTAGTCGGATTTTAATAAATTTCCGCCTTGACCGAGTAACGCACTTAGCACTGCGACCCTGCACTATCTTGTAAAATACATTAACAATAAGTCTCTCCTCTATTGTTCACATTTTTTTTCTCAGAACAAGGGCGGAAGGTATTAAATTTCGTTTTTGCAATTAAGATTCCAATTAGCGGATGTTAAAAGAACCGTTCATTGTATTGTTGCATAGATCTTCTATCAAGATGTAGGTAGCGCTATATTGTTAATGTTTGCCACGATAACAGATTGCCTATTCTATTTTTTTTAATATGATCAATTCTAATTGTATATTCATCTAACACGTGTATACTTGCCTTATATATGATATGATATGATTATATAGAAAACTACTGTTACTGCTAATGCCAAGGTAAATAGTTTCCCACAGCAATAAATGTAAAAATGTGAGCCCAAACAATTAAATAGAATAGCCATCGCAAAATAGCATTGTTCCCTATTCAATTTTCCCGCTAAAACAATTTTACGGATCGATCGCAGTCATTTGGTCATCCCGTCTTGCGACAGTAACCACCCTCTTAATTAACAATAGATATGTGTGCTATTGTTTTTCGTCGAGTGAGTAAGGGATCCCAGAGCCTATTTCCCTGTCTGTCTGACGACCTTTACATAGGCATTAGACACTTGCTGGAATGACGTTTTTGAATGAAGAGATCATAAATAAAGGCCTGTTGCTCAACTGTATTTGAATTGTAACCAATTGTAACTGTCGGACACACACACAACACAACGCCCATATAAATAAATAAACAGAGAAACAACGGCCGCACAAAGTATGATTGACATCAAAATACGGATTACGTGTGCGCGCTTACATATTCATGATTATTTATTCGGTCGTCCCGATTTAATGGGCCGTGTACTGTACATGTACCGAAAATAGAAAGATTAGAACGAACGCCAGACCACCTTGTTACACATTTTCTACAAACGCCTCGAGCGGTTCAACTGACAGTCGAACGTTTACACATTAATTAACTTGATAAAAAATAACTCAAATTGTAACAGTTCATATGTGACTTAATAACTATTAAATACTGTTGCAGATATAATTATTACAGTTGATATTTTAGTTATTTATTTCCTATTATGTGCAAATGAAAATAAGTGTAGCAACTAAATTTAATTACACCACATTTTGAGTTAAGTATAAACTTACTTAGTAGGCGTACTGTTACAGTGTCCATTTAATCGTGAACGGAATTCACTTGATGTGATTAAATATTTTAAATGGAGAAAGATGCAGGATTAAAAAAAGATTAGTCAATCTCATTGTTTTGATAATGTGCTTTTGTGCAAGGTCTAAATGGGTAGAAATTTTATCTTAGAACTTTGGAATAATATCTCTTTTTGTACTAGTGGTCCCTTCGAAGTAGTATGAGAGGGACCACGGGGAACAAGCCTTACTGAAATGTTTCCCACTAGATTGACATCTCAAAGCGTTTTATTGTCAAAAAAAACGAAATAAATCGTAGACACTCAAATGTCTACGATTTATTGCTTACACAACAATGGTTAGAACCCTTTATTTAGTTTATGAAATGATGCAGCCTCTCTGAAAGAAAATCGGAAGAGTGCTCTGATGATATAGTTCGGGTGGGTAGACTATTTATGTAGCAGCCAATCTTTTACTTGCAATGTTTCCTCCTATCTACAATATGTGCTCATTCAAGCAAGCTGTAAACAAATCCCTGCAAAGTCGCCAGCGCAACAGTAACTCGCGTTGATTGTATTCTAGAGCCTTTTTCTTCATTATAAGAGAAATCAATTTCATTTAATAGTTTAAACTTTTAATCTTTACTTACTCGTAAAGTTGTTTTTGAGTTGCTCAGATGGTTTGAAGATCTCTCTGTATCGGAAGATAAAAGTATGTAAAGTAAAATCTATTATTTTGCCTAATTAGTAGTCCTGACTAGAATGGCGAATGCAGCTGTATAATGGTAGGACCATTATGCAGAAAATGCAATACATTTGCAATGCAACTTCCTGCAGTTATCCATTAACTAATTTCCCGTGTGACCAAAACGCCTGCTCGTGTGCTACGCCACGCCAAGTTCCTGGGTCCGCAATATTTTTAATGTTTACTAATTACTTGACTGTTGGTTATTATTTGACTGGCGAAACTCCTATTACCTGCCTATTACAATTATTAACAGTCACACTGACTGTCAATTTGATAGTAGATCGCTGTAATCGCCTAGTAAGTATTTACGGTGCGCTTTTCTAAATAGAAGAATCGACTTTCAGATTGATGTTTAATATAGGTATACCAGAATCTGATGGCATTGAAAAAATAAATAAAATGTGTAAAATCATAATTATTAATGTCTACATGATAGTTTAGTCCAATTGCCATATTGGACTATACAATTTTTTATTTCCCCGTTTGCCATGAAATTCTGATAGATCTCTAACTGCATATTAATAATTGAATTACTGATAGTATAAAACATATTAGAATGCATTGAAGAAAAATATTAACTGTTAACTATTAAAATGTATTAATTCGTACTATTAACCTCGTCTTGATGAAGTTTTCACTTGTGTCGTGTGATCTTAACCACAAAACTGTTTTTTTTTTACATAATAACAAGTTATCTGAAGTAATAACTAATTCGTCCAATTACTCAAACCACTTGACTAAACACATTTTAAACTAGTATAATTAAGAAATGGTACGATTCTAATGACCGGTTTGAATATTTAAAAAAATATGTAATTTAATGGATACGAACGATGATAGACCAGGTACTGTATAAAAGTGTTAACCTCGAAATATAGTTACGACAAGATTTACAAGCTGACCACATGTGAGTATTCAAAATAGGTGCATTTGTATTATAGGTGTCGTGACAAAAACTAGTATTGCTTGTTGCTTACTTGTTGCTCTCTCGTTAAACCAGTCAAAAACGATTCACACTGTGAGGCCACGGCTACAATAACTCGCATGTCACATGCGCTGCTCCTAATTAAAAAGAGTAATGACTTTTTTTTTTATGTGTTAGCTTTTTTGTAAGCTTAATGTAAAGTCTGGACACAAGTTTAGATACGGATCTAATCATTTCACAGTTTAAATTACATTTGGTTGTTCTGAGTAGTCTTAAAACTAATGAAATGGCAAATATTATAGTCAAATTTATAGATCAATGAATTTAAAGTATTCTAAAATAATAATAAATATTTTTACGTAGCATAAAAAAATGTCGCGTCTGTATGTCGATACGTTTAGATCTTTTAAACGGATTTATGGAAAAATAGTTTTTACATATTAACTAGTGGCCAGCACCCGGCTTCGCACGGGTCCAAGTCCAAGTCTTTTAAGTTGGACCAAATTACATGTGGTTACGAAATTTTATCATAATCGGTTCAGTAGTTTAGGAGTTTATCCCGGAGACACAATGTGACACGTAATTTTTATATATATAAAGACTTGCAGTAAAAAAAACTTTGGTTAGGTTTAGTTTGATATTAACCTTAAATATTTGAAATCTTATACAATTTACAACAAAAGAATTCTCATACCATTAGAAACTCTTTGTTTGTTATCATCTTGATAATTTTTATTAATTATACAACTTGCTTACAAAGTGCCATAGTTTTATCAGTTTATCTCACATACAGGCTTTTGAAGGCAACATTATTGACAAAACTACTGACAATAGGCAAGAAGTACACTGACAGCATTTGTATTGATTATGGTACAGAATGGTAATTGTAGGTACCTAAAAGGATTATAATAATATATATGTTAATATTATTATAAAGAGAAAAGATTTGTATTTTGGTTTGTAATGATTAAACTCAAAAACTGGACCTACTCTAAAAATCCTTTAGCTATAGCTACATTATCAGCGAGCAACATAGCCTGTCTCTCTATATATATATTAAAAATTCGTGCACGTGTTTGAGGCCAATGAACTCGTAAACTACTGAACCGATTTTGAAAAAACTTTGTAACTATGTGTAATTTGGTCCAACTTAAAAGATAGGTTCGTTTTTATTTTGAACTCGAGCGAAGCCGGGAGCGTGTATTTTATAATTTAGTATATTATAAAGTTACGCGGACGATGTCGCGTGCAACATATAGGTTTTAGTGACTAAATAATATTTAGATGCTACTTGAGCGTAATTATCGTGAGATCAGATGGCTAGTGTTAGTCTACAATCACCTACATAATTTAGTAGATATAAATATATCTCCATCCACGCCCCACATACATACCTAAATTATTTTAAACTTTATCACCACTACCACACAACTGTTATTATAATTGAAATATTATAAACAGTTTAATTATAACCATATGTTCATATGAATAATTAAGTCAAGCGTTAAAGTCTAGCAATTTACATTCGAATTGCACTACAAAGTGCCACCTGTTGAGAATATGGTTAAAATTGACGATAAAATATTACACTGTTGGTAAAAGTAAATGTTTTTAATTAACAACACACCCAGTCAATACATGGATGTTGACGAGTTGTTAATGAAGAGACACAATCTTAAAATATCCTTGTTAATTGTGGAAAATTATATTTTTGAACTATAATCCATTATAAAATAGAAGCTTCTTGTGAAGTAAATTTAAGGTATCCTTAATAGTAGTAATAGTAAATTTTAAAAAAGTCTTAAAAAACGCTATTAAATACTTATTAAAAATATTAGTTTAACATTTTAATGAGTATTTTTAATAGCCTTTAATTAAACACTTAAGGCTTAAACACAAATACCTGAAAACGCGAATCGTGTGTCAGTTAAAAATTTATGAACGCAAATGTTTAGAAATTAGAATGATGAGAAAAAAGAAAATCGTCTTGTTAAGATTAAACTGGTGGGAAAATGCACTGAGGAGCACTCTTCTCACAAGAAGTACCTAATAAGCGCGGATTTTAGTGTCAGTACGAGCAAAAAGTGGAGAAATATCTCAAGAGAAGTCACTTTCATAGTGATATTTCTGGTAGAAACATATGGCCCTAGGCCACAGTGGGGTTAGCCGATACTCTGTGCTCACTGAACCGGAACTGCCACTTTTACTACTAATATGTATTATTGATGGTCCAGTCCAGAAATTATTTTAATACAATGAAATTGTAGGACTGAATTGCCTTAGGGCTAATCGTTAACTTATTACTGTTATGTTATACGCCTTGTAGCTTTATTTATTTGACTACCCAAAAAACTGTCAAAAAAACCCTTGGACACTTTGAAAGGGCATATAATTACTATAAAAATAAATGGTAAAACCCTTAAGGTAAAATTCTTTTAACCTTAATTTTAATTCGTGTGGCATAGCGCACGTACCTACCAAGTTCGGTAAGTGGTCCAAACTAACCGATACCAAACATAGACCAATTCACATAATATATACGTACAAAGAATATGTAACATAGTATTTTTGGTTACATTTATGTGCAGCCACTCAATACCAACAAAATATCGGCTAGTGACAGTGTAGTTTGCAATGCAATTGACTCGACAACCTCAACTTGAATGCGAGCGTGTTTCGCGCACTGTAGGTAATGTTAGTCACAAAAACATTTCGAATTTCATATAGCAAACATTAATTACTCCTTTTACAGAACAAGGCTCGATTAAAAAAAGGAAATTGTAAATTGTTATAATGGTTATTATAATCGTATTATTAAGAGCACTTAAAAATTAGGTCTCACAACTAATGTACCTGTAGCTTTACCTCGCTAGACAGCCAGGTTAATGCGTTGTGCGAGGTAATGGCTCTGACACAGGTTACTCAGAGACAACCATTAACTGTACTGTCAGTGAATTGCATTGGTTCTTGAATAATCTTAATTTGTCGTATGAATATATGCATTAACACAATATTTATGGATTCACTTAATAGCTGTTATATATGTCGTGGGCAGATCGTAGAATTGGGCAGATCGTAAAGTATGAAATCAAAAATCTTTCACCAAAAGTCAAAAAGGTGCGACGAGGAGCGGAGCGAAGCAAAGCGAGGAGGAGCGTGTTAGGTTTACATGTTAGGTTTACATTAGGTTTACAATAAATATATTTGGGGAGCCGAGCAAAGCTGAGCGGAATAATAATATGCCTAATCCTACGATGTGCGACGACATATAGACATAGGCGACGGGTGATTATTACAATGAAACTAACTATTATTACAAATTCTGTTTGTGGAAGCTCCATTTTAATCATATAAAAGACTAAGTACTGGATCAAAAGTTATGAGGTAGAAAAAGTAGCTAGTTAGTGTTACATACTGCAGCTTAACTATTTTTTGGAACCTGGCTTAAACACATTGCCGTGGGACATTTATTTTTATTATTGTAAGTCGACAAAATCCTGCGTGAATAAATACAACATAAATCGTGAGCGTTTAGCTTGGTAACAAAACAAGTGACCTTATAACATTATCTGTCTACTTCCTAGTGAGCTAGCTGACCAATTTATATATTCCAATTTGTCCACTAATATCTACTTACGAGCAGTTGTTATAAAATAATTTGCACAAAGAAGCATTGTTATTGTTAAGCACTAAGAAAATATGTTGTAGAAATACCTAAATAGAAATAAAGTCACATATAGAGGAAATTGTTTAAGTTCTCATACGTAGTAGGTAATAAAGTGTATGTGTATATCGTGACGATCGCCTCAGAAAACCGTGGAGACGTGAGCATTGTAATACGTTTTAGGATTAAAGATTCCTTTTATTCTTTAATATTGTGAGCGCAATTCGTGACTGCTTCTGTATTTAGATTGTACCTATCTGCCAATGATCTGCCGACCTTACAATTTGAAAAATGTATAATAATCTTTTAATAATGCATTTGTTCTTGTTTAATAGTTGTGAAATATAGCTTATATAGCCGTATAATCGTAGGGACTTTGTAAACGTGAATCTATGTATTACTTTTTAGGAAGCATTTTGTATAATTAACTGTTAAATAAATACTCTAGGATTTCCTTACTGAAAAAAATTCGATTTTTGAATATGTCGGCTTCGATTCAGCTATTTCGTGCGAAGCCAGGGGTAGGTCGGAAATAAAATCAATAAAATCAAGTAAATAGAAGTTACGGCATTTAGCAAGGTCGTGTTTTTTGTTGTGCAAATTAATTTTGTCACTTATTAGGTAAATGATTTTACAATTTGTACCAAATATCACAATTAAGCAACGCCTTGACTCTTGCCATTGAAACGTGAACGTGATTTTATCAACTATGGCTTCAAGTTTACAAATTGTGTTGTGTTCTTATTATTACATCGAAAGCGTAATTTTAGTAACGCAGAAGTCACGCAATAAAATATTTACCTCACAGTTGCGGAACACTGAATCAAAACTACCATCCATTTTTGGTGCGATTGATTACATACCGCTAATTTTAACAGTCGTAAACATAAATGTATTTGTGAGCGAAGGTTGTACAAACTGTTTCTGTCTATCATAATGATTGACAATAAATCCTTGAAACAGTGATGGGTCAGAAACTCACAATCTATTTGGATTCATGTGTTTATTAGCGAGACATAGCGATCGCTTACTCTATTAACGCTGAAGAATAACACAACAGATGCCATAACTTGCGTGTTTGCTTTGTGTAAAAACAAATGATGGAGTGGCCACCTTCGCCAAATTATAGCAACTAATCTAAAATGAAAGTCCATCATTAGAGGACAAATCTGATTGGGTCGGCAACAGTCATTCTGTGCTATATTCATCTCACCTCAGTCTGACATAGGCCTCTCCCTTTCATAATAATTATGAAGTAATATCGATCAGAACCTTCAATCTACTATCGACCCCGCGGGCCTATTCTCTGTCTGTGGTTTTTAAAACCTATCGACTCCATCCAATGTCGACATTAAATTGGAAATGATACTTTTTCAAAATTAAAAACTACACAATAACGCGCCAATAACTACATCGACGTGTATAACCCTGGTATAACCACGGTAAAAACGGGTTGGTCTCAAACGGTCTAGAACGCAATTTGACTAGTTGTAGTTTTGCCTACATCGCAAAAAAATGTCATAGACATTTTGACAGGTGCTTAGTGAATAATAATTACGAGTCTATAACCGCATCGAGTCGGTATTCTCTATGTGCGGTACATTTCTCAATGTATGGTACATTGAGAATAGAGGCCCAGAGTAGACATTATAAGGTCTATTTTGTAGGTGGAGATCGTAGGCTGCGCTTGCCGGACCGAGGTTTCCATTCGAGAAACTTCGGCCCCACCAGCCGTCAGCTTAAGTAATTTTTTCGTCATAATAGTGCATAACACTGCATAGTAATCTCTTAGTTTTCTATCTGCATAATCAAATAATTGTTACAAACGTAATATTATATTTGAACTCGTATTCAAATAAAACATTGCAAGGCGTCAAAACCTCGCAATTTAAAAATGTTTTGCCTGCGTGATACTTCAAATTCGTTGCAAGTTATCTATATTTATGCAACTAAATATTACTCGGTAATGTTATGATGTAACTAACTTTACTTGATGGGCGTACGTAGCACAGTCATTCTCTTGTATCGCTTCGTTCGACGAACAGTTACATTATTAATTTCAAATATTCTGTATTCTAAATTAAATATTCAATAAGTGTTGATGTCGGCTATTCATAGATGTTGATTATTTATTTGCAATACAATGGGTTCTAGTTCAGTGAATGAGCGGCGCGCAGCGATCGACGCGCTCTGGGCGGAGTGAGCTGTTACTCAATGAGCCTTAGATCATTAGATCACTTTTTTCTTACACTCACTATAACGAAATATTCTCGCTACAATAACCACCAAGTGCAATAACTATATAGGAAACTGTGTGTAATTTTATAACTTCGGCTATAAAATTGGGTGCTAAACCACAAATTTTGACAAACATCAGTATTCTGGTATATATAATATATATCTTCCTTGTCCTTGTCCTTCTTCCTTGTTCCACCTTCCTTGTCCGAACTGCTAAGGAGTGGAACTCATTGCCTGCGTCTGTGTTTCCTCAAAATTACTACCTCGGGGTCTTCAAATATAGGGTAAATGGGCACTTACTAGGTATTACATACTTACTAGACCTTCAGCCGTATTTGCACCTTACATCAAGTGAGATAGCGGCCAAGCGCTGCCTAGACTCAATAAAAAATATATGCAAATTCATATTAATTTTATAAATGTGAAAGTAACTCTGTCTGTCTGTTAGTTACCTTTTTACGCATTAATATTCAACTGGTCATTTGCATACACGAAGTCAGGGATACCGAGGACATAGAAAAATCTGGGATCGAGGGATCGTCTAAAATTAAGAAAACTAATGTCTGACAAAAGTGTAATAGCAATAAAGATATCGCGTTATATTGCTTATCGCGATGAAGTCGCAGGCAGCAGCTAGTAATATTATATTTAGAGTGTAAGGTCTTAGGGCGTGTGAGTGTAAGTAAAAGTAATTTCGTAACAGCGTTGACGATTTGACCGAGTGGTTTCAAAAGGTCATAAGTTAACAGCTGCGTGTCTTGTTTGTTGTCGTGGCAGCAAATACTAATGCGTCAAAATATATCTGTTACAAAGTGTTTTATCTAATTCTTGAATCGGCATTCGTGTGGCAAAACTAATTGTTACTTCAACATGGTAATCTAGTAATAAATTCATGTAGTTATAAAGTTCATGACTTATGTACAATGTATTGACGTCTGATGTTCAGGAAAACGATTTATGTGAGCATTATTATATCTTAGATGTATTAAAAATTTAAAAATAGAAAAGTGTCTAGGTACTCCTTAAATTAGGTTATATCTGCAGTGCAACGACTTAACTGGTGCCAATACCTATATCGATATTAGATTAGATAAAAGTAGATATAGAATAGAATATCGTGAAATAGTTACCAAAAGTTAAACCAATTGTAATCTGTTTTTTTTTAAAACGTTGACGTGATCGAGATTGTTCTTAGTCTTAGTAAATTATGAAGATCTATTCAGGCATTAGGAAAGCCATCACCTATGGTCAATTGATGTGATATTTGGTGTATAACTTCGTTGGTGTTCCTATGAAATGGTAACCTTGACCTGATGCTGCGGCACCAAGTAGTCTGTGCCGAACTCCATAGCAACTTACCGTCTTAGTCTAATATAACTATAACCTATTATAGACTAGTACCTACCATAGGTTTCAAAATTAAAATATTTACACTGAGGTACATATTAATGAACTTGAACATGGTTTTCTGCTTCAAATACACATCGGCCTCAGTATGTTAAACAATCTTGGCTCACGGTAATAGATACAATTAGGTAATCGCAATATTGCACAAGAAAACGTCGCGCGCGCCGCTGTTTTTGCTTGTTACAGCTCATATAAAAACATAATCCTATAACTTGGAATATTATTATTACTTGCGGCCCGCTCTCGGCTTCGCTCGATATGAAATTTCTTACATACACAAACCGTCCTCGTTTATTTCTCTTACCACAGATGAAAACTGAATCAATCTTTTGAGTAGCTTAGGAGTAGGTTATTGGTATTTTCTACTTACATAAAAAACTGAATTTGCTTTAATTACATACACAAATCTGTCGTGAAAAATTATCTTACTGGTTAGGAGGAGTTAGCGGATGCTCAAAGCGATTTCAATTTATACTATGTAAGCTATATGTAAGGATAAGATAACTTTTTCTTTTGGTATATATAAAAATCAACCGCCGTGCGTTAGTCTCACAAAAACTCAAGAAATTCTAGAATGGCTAAACTGAAACTAAGAGTGAATAAAACCCAATTTAAGTCTGTTGTCAGCTATTGAAAAAGGGAGGTTGTATATATACTTAATATAAAAATTGTAGTCCGGACGAAGCCGAAAGCAACTATTAATACATTATTGTAGAAACAATTGCAATACAAAAAAAGATCACTTTTAAATTTTTAATATTTAAAATCATAAAAGGAAATCTCATCTTCATTATACCTATTCTATCAGTTTTTTTAATAAGCATCATTGAAGTTTTTTTTTAAAGTAAAGGACGTTAGCAGGCAGACGGTCACTTGATGGCAGGTGGCTAACATCGCCTATAACATAAGCAACGCTTCAGATGCTGCAAACCATATATTCCTAATAAGGCTAAAATAGGCTCACTCACTCACACACTGAAAGAAAACAGCACTCATGCTGTTATTCCAGGGTAGACTAAGAGACACAATATGTCTCCTGTCGCTACTTGCTATTCTTGTATTTCATATATTTATTCTTTTTCACGTGAACTAGAACGAAACAGGAATCCTCTTTATTCTTTCAGCTTTAAAAGTCTTCTTAGCTTTCCTACTGTTTACGTTGTTTTCCTACTGTACATTTTCTTCGTCCTGATGTTTGCTTATTAAGGATACAATAATTAGCAACAACCGTTATTTAAAAGAGTAATTGCTTTACATTGTAAGTCTGAAAGTACAATTAAGTTTGTCCTTTGTGGTAACAACGTCAGTGTTCGTGACACTTGTTATATTTTTATACAAAAACTGTATGCTCTTTAGTTTCCGAAAAAACCTTTTTTGATTCAGCTTCACTGATATTCAATCTGTACAGTCCTCCCCACTCATATTAAAACAAAGTCCTCCGCCGCATCTGTCTGTCTGTTTGCGATAAACTCAAAAACTACTGCACCGATTTTCATGCTGTTTTCCCAATGGATAGAGTGGTTCTCAAGGAAGGTTTTAGTATATAATTTACAAAGTTACGCGGGCGAAGTCGCGGGCAGCAGCTAGTTTAACATAAAATTCTTTTGACCCTTAAAAAGTAATTTAATCTAGTAGCTTTCCCCGCGACTTGTGTGGCAGGCACACTGCATTTGGACAGTCCGTGGCGGCAGTAACCATCATAAGCTTATATAAAGCCATCGTGAAATAGTCGCGAGATCTCGTAAAATGGTGAACAGCATGTATGGTGTCAGTGAGCCAGTAAGTAGCCGGAGCAGTGGCATAGCTAGGCGTGTGCGAAGCGGACCCTCACACACCACGGCCACGCACTTGAAGAAGCCACGCGCGAGGCCCCCTTTGTGACCCCCAGGGTGACCTAAGACCAGTCCCATGGCACTCAGGGCTTCGAATATTAACTACAAATCCTTAATTCAAGACAGGTTCTCGAGTTATAAATGGTGTAACTAACACGACTTTCTTTTATATTTATACAGATATATTGTAAAAAAAATTAACATTAAAAAAAGAAATAAATATATGTAAATAATAATAAAAAAGAGAATAAACACAAAACAACAACCACAAAGACCAGTGCCATCGGCCGAGATTCGAACCCGGATCTGCTGCTTTTGTAGGCAACTATGCTACCATTGCACCACCAAGGCTGTTATTGGTGTAGTCGAAATTAAGCAATATAACACGCCAAATAATGTAAGTTTATATGGGGAATCCGTAATTTTTTAAGTAAAAAGCATGATATCGGCAAAAATCCTCCTAAAATTATAAAAACGTAGGTTGATAAAACTAAGCAAGCTAGTGAAATAATTACTAACCGTTATTCAAATAATTTGCATCATATTTTAGAAGCAGTAACGTAGTCCTACCACATTTATTATATTATACAAATATATATAATAAAATTGCGTGTGTTGCGATGTGTATGAATATTAATATTAATACAGATTAGTCTGTTCACTTGAAATTCAAACAATTACTTAATTACTTGCCTGGTTTTTATTGTAAGAAAAGTTATACAAAGTAAGCAAGAATTTTCGTAATGGAAGTTTTGTGTAGGTACTCAAGTTAGAGGTCCGTATTACCTAATTATAAATTAGGGTGTAAGTGTTAGACATTTTTTGACAGTGCTATTTATTGTGTTATATTTTGCGTGATTTATAGAATGGAATGGTCGCGTTTCGAGCTTCGAGGTTACGCAGTTTGTGCGCAAAAAGTGTGAACGGAATGATGCAGGCGGCCAATAGCTATAACGTACTTATCGATTGAATTATTATCAAAATTATATTGTAATATTTGGTTTAATTATTTGTTTAAAAATTCTCACCAAGAATCTAATGTCAAGGTTTCGAAACATATTCGGATCGGGACCTATACGAGTAACATTGATAGCACCTATTAGATGTAGGTTAAACACAGCATATTAAACACCCTGTTTATCCCTCATTCACTAAGTGAAAACCGAATCAAAATCGGTCTAAGTACTCATTCTCGATTTTTTTGAAGCGTACGCAAACCAACTTAACATTTTTATATATCAAAAAAACTAGCGTACGCTTCCGGCTTCGCTCGGGGTGCAATTTTAATATATAAAAAACTTACCGATTTATCCCTCTTTACATAAACCGAATTAAAATCGGTGCAAAACTTTTCAAATTTTTGAAGCGTACACCAGAAAGAAGTTTAAGGGTTGGAAGCTTTGATAAAGAATAGGTACACTAGATTCTGGGTTGCTTCACTAAAAGTGGCATAGTAGAATATCACCGCACTCACAGCTTGAGGTGATATTTCAAATTAGTTGCACAAAGCTTAAAGTGAACACGTGTTACGACTTGAACTACTATTACTAAATGTTAAGATTTCAAATCAGTCATGCAACATTTACATTATTCATCTTATTATTATTTTATCAGAAATTAACGAGAGAAAGTGATAGCATGTGTAAAAAATCCAGTGGACACTTTCGCAGTGATTTTGTTTGAGATCTTGAATCTAGTGCATCCTTTATCAAAGGTTCTAAGCATATTCGATTTAGTGCTGGACTCGATAGCCACACTGGTCACACCGGTACAGAAAATGGAGCTTTTAGTGCGATGAAAGCCATCGATGAGATTGCATTCTCTGCTTCAAACATGCCCAAAACAGTCAACAGTCACCATACAACAGTTTAGGTAACAGTTACGACAATTGTCACCCGTTCACTCGCAGTTTCATGACAATTTATTAGCCATATTTTTTGCACCTAGCCAACATTTCAGTCGCCTCGTTTGTTGACAAATCGTTGTTAAAATATTTATGTTATGCCATTTAAGCTATCAACAGACTTTTGAATATAGTCTGTATGTATCTGTCTAGCGTAGCCCCCAAACGGATGAACCTATTATGATCCTTTTTTTTTTTGTTTGTTTGAAAGACGCGAATGGTTTTTGATAGATAATTTTTGCACTCCGATCGGTATTGCAAAAGGTGACTGAAGACAAATCTCATGATATATAATTATTATTATTAAAAAAAAGCATGCATATACCTACTTTATGACACTAAAATATGTGACAAATTGATATATTCTACAATCGCATCGTATTTGATTTGCTAATAGCGTTGTAAACTAATTTTATACTACATATTAAATGGAAGATTTTATAATATAATACCTAAGATACGAGATCAAATAAATCCAAGACACACATTTGAATAGCCTAAACCGAATGTAAAAATAACTTCTAAAATATTAACATCTTTTAATGTTTCAACCGACATTGACCAAGACGTTTTATAAGGCAAAGACCACTTACTTAATTAGAAAACATAGACGCTCTTCGTCTAAATTCTTAAATTGTTTTAATGTTTTTAATTAATAATGTATGTATGTTAATTACCAAAATATAAGTATGAGGCGTAGTCCAATCTGTCATACTGTGCAGTAGAACGAGAAGTATTTTATAAATAAGAAAAACTAGCAAAAGTGAAAAAACTATACGTGAAGATTGTCTTATCTACATGGCGACCGGTCTTATTGAAATTTACATGGGATAGTTAGATTGATGAAACATTATGATTTTAGATCAATCACAGGTCTTAGTTATTGACAATATTTTAATGTGTTGTTAGAATACTCATGACGAATTTGTCATTCGATTACTAAATATATAAATATTATCAAAATATTCTAAAATATTAAATATAAAACCTTGTTAAATATAAGCAGGTACTTGTCATAACACCCTTTGTTAGATACTAATCTGTGAGCATTATTATATAGGCAATTATTCTCAACGATTCTATCTTTTTAGTCGAGGTCAAATGGCCAACCTCTCGAGATTATCAGTAGAATATTTTAACGTTTTAAAAAATAGGGTCTACTAAAATACTCATGAGGCACTGCAATACTTACCTATTTTAAGTTGAAATAAAGAGGATTACGTGTTTGTGAAGCTCTATTATTTTTAAGGAAATAAACGACCTTTTAAAATTACTACAAATAACTTTTTTCTATCAAATAACATGCAAAACGACAAATCCGTTAGTTATAAACTTCGTATTCGTAATGGATTACCGATACCCATCTGTACCACGTACAGGATACATGATAACCAATATTATCATGTCGCAAACAAATTTTAAAATTAGCTTTTTAAAGGTAATGGCCGTCTTTAGTCGACTGCGTGTGCTCTTCAATAGATAATGGATAAGGAGGCTTATTTTTCCTTATCCTGACAGAATTAAGATAAGGAAGAGTAAGGTAGAAAAAAAATCGCATGTTTCTGTTATGTATAGTTAGAAACACCTTGTACCATGCCCATTAAGAACTTTAAAAGCATGATTTCAATATATTGACTATATTCTCCGACAGTCATTAAAATCTAATAGGAATGCGTTAAAAGTAGGTACCTACATAGGATTGAACTTTCCATATAATAACATGGATTTATATTAGAATTATTTAAGGAGGCTTGTTTCTCATTCATTATATTATCAACGGCAGCGTATACTTGTTCCGCCCTGGCAATGCTCGTGTTATATGCGTCGTCTAACAAAGAGCTGATTCTTAAGTTTCTTTTAAGTATCAAAAGAAATTTTTTGCACTTCTTTTACATATTGTTTTTAGGCTAATTATTAAATTTATTTAGGTATTATACCTACTTTTGTTACTAGGCTTTTGATTAATATCCCAATCTTCTTATACACCAACGACATAATACATGATAGATAATTACGGTAATAAGTGTCCTAGCTTAAACCGGATATTTGCGTAGTGAGTCTGATTTGACTTGTTATCGTATTAATTTAGACTTTACTACCCATTTAAATTGTACTCAAATAGCCCCAATAAAGGTACGTATACATTTAAAAGCGTGCAAAAGTGAGCAGAGCTTTATTACGGGTCTCGTTTCTCGACTGCAGATAAGCTATTATTAATATAAGTCATTATATTGTGAATGTACTCTGCGCGATACAACCTTATGAAGGACGATCGTTTGTATGAATAGTTTACTCGCGTGTGTCGAATGCAAATTTATAGATAGCTCCTAATATTATGCTGGCAGGAGAAAATGTATTCGTTTACTTATTATAATTTACGATTTGATTATAATAATAATACAAGATGAAGTTGCTTATGCCACATATGATCAAAATATTATTTGAAGTCAAGTTTTGTGTAGGTACTAGTCTGCGCCATTAAAATAAATATATTTTGTCTGTGCAGACATACTATCAATATTTATTATGTAGGTCATAATTTAGTTTAAGTTTTCACAAAGTAACATCCACTCGCCAACAGAAAGTTTTTGTCAATAAAATGGAATATTATGTGGTTACGCGGAAACCGTACGTAATGACGTAGTATGGTCGGTTCAACCGCCTTCGTTGATGGCAACTCGTGAAGATGAATTAAAAAGAAATCGACCTCGCATTCAGCAGGTCAAGGGTAGAAATCATGCAGAGAAAGAGAGACAGCGTTAACATAGTGTGATAAACATCACCTTACTTGATCGACTAAATGCCATAACATTCTAATGAAAACTCCTCCATTCATACAATTAGGTACCTTCGTGTGAGAAGAAACCTTAATAAACTAACTCTTTACGTAAGATAGAGTATAAACATATAAATAATATATCTATAGTTACTAATATTGTAAAGAAAGCAGACATGTATTTTGTTTGTAATAAATAAACTCAAAAACTACTGGACCGATTTTAAAAATTCCTTCACCTATAGAAAGCTACATTATCAGCATTTAACATATACTATATTTTATAAAGTTACGCGGACGAACTAGTGCGCAACAGATAGAATATAAATAAAGACATGCGTGTCCGATGAGAAAATATATTTACAATGTGGCTACTGTCGCCAAAGAACACAAGCAGGATGCTGTAGCAAGGAAAAATTTGATGGGATAGGAGAATGAGTTCTGTATTGTAATAAATTGTGAATACGTTGTATAATTTTTTTAAATTTATATTTGATATTGAAAAGTATTTGATTTATTTATTTAGAAAAATGTACCTACACACTTATAAGTTTTGCTAATGAGCTTAACAATCTGACAGCTTGTTGTATATGATTAATACAAGTACCTACCTAAATTTGGAGCAGTTGTCTCCAGGGTGTTGGTCAATTGTGAACGAGTTAATAAATCATTTTGTTTTTTTCAACTTTATTACACAGGTAATACAAGCCAGTATTAATTAGTTTCAATGCTGTATTGTTCGCTCTGATTGCTCAATGTTAGATTATAAAACGAACGCTTTAATACTAGTACTTACTATAATAAAAGAGTGATCTCTTTTGTATAGTGTAAAAGAAAGATGCAAGGCATTTGGTTAGTTGCTCAAGCGGCTTGCTAGTTGTTAGCACAATGTCGCTTAATTTGATGTAGCAGCCGGCCATTTAGTCGATCTCGGTCTCGCTGATTGTAAAAGTTTAGATAATTCGATGTTTGAAGGTCGATGTTTTGAAATTTAATCCAACTGAAGCTTTTTAAAACTGGCGCGCTCTTGTGTGCTAATTGTGTGTTGGTATGATCGCTTCGTACGTTATTATTATTGTGATTTATGATAGTGAATGGCGCGCTACTTGTATTCTAAATGACGTTCATTGCGAACACTTTGAAAAATACACATACACTATACATATACATATGGCACACTAGGGGCCCGCTGCTGCTTTAGCCCGGTGTGCAATTTTTATATAAAAGAATCTTCCCTTTCCTTATGTGAATACCTAATTAAAATCTGTCTAGCATGGCAAGGTCGAGCATGGCTCAAGTTTTTTAAACGTACACAAACCAACATAACATTTTATTTATATACCTATAAAGGTTAACTAGATTGTGACCTCGGTTTTGTCCGCCTTAAATTCCCGGGATGCAGCAAATAAACTACATCAAATTTGTCCAAAATGATTTCCAGGACTCAGAGACTGAGTAGTTTAATTGCACAAAAAATTGTTGTTTATATTTGATCTACATGATAATAAGTGGCTACCGCCGTTTGCGCTTGACAAATAGAACGATTTTCCGAAATGAGGATGATCATGCGCTATGGGTGAAATAACACATCCAAACCCTTTAAATATGTCTGAAAAGAGAACTTAGACTTATTAATGTTTACAATTTCAGTTATGAAATAAATAATTCAAATTAAATGCAAGATATTATTTAAAATTACCATGAATGAAGGACTACACAATAGTCAGGTAACGACTCTTAAAGTCACGCCTGGGTTCATCTTTGTTTCATATTACTTAAGAAATAATTTAAATAAGCAAGCAACTTATTGTAATAAGTGTAGGTATATTATATAAACTTGAGTTCTAAGATTGAATAAGAACTTCGGAGATTATTTTTTTCCGAAAATATAATTCCATGAGTTACTTATGTTATCACTAAAATCACTAATTCCGACATTGCTTTTCTTGAATTTATAGATTGGACCGTATCATTCGTTAATTTCCAAGCATCACCACAAGATGTGTCATGGATAATCACTATTCCCCGTATCACAATCTTGTTACGTGTCTTGTGTTCCTACTATTTCTTTATTACCTACTGCAGCTCCTGGGGTGTATGGTCCGAGTAGTCAATTAGCCCAGGGGTTGCAATGGCTCACAGATAACATTACCATAATTATTTGTGTGTAAGGGAAAACGATTTAATAATCAGCAAACATATTGTGTAGATGTGTATATATGTGTTGCAATAATCGTCTGACTTAGTTTCACTCTAGATTTATAATGGAATTGTAAGAAGTAAATGTAATGTAGTCAGCTGCAGTTGAAAGTATAATTAAGTTTTTATGCAAACGAATCGTAAGCAGATTTGCATGATATCTGCATATATTTAAAATAACTACAAAGAAGAACTCACTACAATATTGCAACCCAAAAATGAAAGTAATTGCAAGTGGTCAGATATAATTATTTAATATGAAAGTTTAATATACCCATTTCAGGTATGTAGGTAATAGGAGATGGGAATATTTAAAAATGATAACGCATTATTTAAACATGAGCGTGACATTAAATTAAGTCAGTAATTTTACATTAACACACTTTCGGTGTCTAAGTATTATACCTACCTAATAAAAAAAATTGTAGTAAACCAACAGAGAGATGGAAGTAAAATAACTTTTGCCTAAGTTTTAGTAATAGTCTTACGCGACTGGGAACATAAATGCGTTTATTTCTCGGGAGTTATAAATCTGTATCTGCCTCTGATGTTACTAAGAAAATAATTTATGAATAAACTAGCTTCGCCATTGGTAATTTTTTTTATATACAAAAACCTTTCCGTTTCTGTCTGTTCCCATCTGTGGTTTCCATGAATGGAAACTGTACCTATCAATCCATTGGATGGTTTAGAAGTGGTTTAGTGGAGAACAGACACGAACAGTTTCAGCGAGTTAAATGCAAAGTGAAAAAGGTGGAAATGGAAAATTATCTAACTGGTAGTGAAACTGGTAGTTGAAATCCATAAAATAGCGGATGTAACAAACAGGACCGACCGAATTTATAACTATGTAAGGATTATGTAGATTATAATTTTCAGTATGTGCATGGAAGAGAACTCTTAAGTAATATCAAAAAAAAAATGATTAAATTTACCTATATTTCTTTCTGCACTTACATTTTCTTCGAACAATACTGCAGGTAAGCGCTCATATAAGTTTACGTAATTAAACCTGATTGTGGGACGGAAGCCCAGTAATGGTCATATGCCATCTACGGTGTTCTTTTCCATTGAATCTCGTAACCTGTTCAACGACACACATTAGATAGTGGGCGAAGTCGATCATAGGGAATAGAACCATGCTCGTTTGTAACGTATATGGAACACATTTCGTTATTACGAACGCTGATTGGACCAAGCAAAACGTACACGTAATAATACCTAGATAGATAGATATATTTAAGTATTATTTTAATTTTTTTTGACATTTTATTTTTTCTCGAATAGACCAGAGGGTTAGTTGATAATATATAAGAATATAGTAGTAAGAATAGTAGTATGCCAGTTAATAAATATAGAAGCTGTTTCACTTCGAGTTAAATTAAAACGAGCTTAGGTTTCATCAAATTTAATTAAATTCATTAAATGGTTTCACAATAAATAATAACATTGGTATAATGTTAAAAAACCAATTGAGTAATAGACCTAAATAAAGACCTAGAAATAATTAGAATATTAATTTTTCAATCGCTTATTTGTAGTCAAACCAACACTCACGGCCCCATGTGGCTAATACCGGAACCATTCGCCGTACTTTTTGCACAAACATTGCAGTCTAGTTTTACAATGTGACCAAAAAAACAAATAGGTAAGTACTATTTTTTTTTTCATTACGTGATACGAAACTATTTCATTATATTGAATTTATAATGTTAAAAACATAATTAAAATTAAGCATTACGAATATTTTATTAAAAAACTAAATAAATGTATCTCTACATAGGTACTTAGGTTAACGCTCTTGGCTTCGCCTGGGGTGCAGTGTTTATATTTAGAAATCTTCCAATATCCAATATAGGATTTTTAAATAACTCTTGAGTAGGTACATACAGTTAGCGATGATAAGTAAATTTAAAATGTCGAGTAAATTCAACTGCTAAAGTCAAGTCATTCGTGTAAATCAAAATTCATCGCTATAGCTATACCTACATACATCGATATGAGTACCGTTACATAACATACTATAATAAAATTCAACATTTAACATTGAGCGTATTTTAACAAAATCGCGAAAGTAATCAATTAACCTTTTCTACTCAGAATTTTAAATACCTACCTATTTTTAGTCTTTATGTAAGCCCTACTTGCACTACAGATGAAGTTCCTCCAATTTGTGAACTGTGAATGCGTGTGGTTGTGTAAAGCCAAAACACCATTAAAATTAAAATTCAATTGTAGAGCTATGAATTGATGCGGTTGAAATCTCTGACTACTTTTGGTTTTAAATTAGGAAATTTTAACGTTTCCTAATGTATGTAAGTATACGTACTAGTTGTGCCAGGAAAATCGTATGCGTGGATTTCGTACGCTTAGTGTTACGGTATAACTTTTTTGTTTGTCAACCTATTGGAATGAAACAAACATTAAATACAATAAATCCAAAATAAATAATTGAAAACCGAAAACCACAAACGCATACACTAAAGATTCTAAAAACCATTGTTTTACCTCTGTAACATACTTAATACTACTTGTAAAATATATTTCTTTAGATTTAAAACACATCCTCGTTACGATTTTATCATAATATATACCTACCTATTACGTTTTTATAATACCTATTATACTAATGCAAATATTTATAGCAGCATTTATACAGTATCTATTGTAGATTTCCAAGCAATTTCCACAGCTAAATTGTTCGATATTAGCTCGCCCTCGCCAAACAATAAATCGGCTATACGACAAGTGGCTAAACACTGATAGCGATCACGGCGAACTTGTTGAAAATGTGACGGTTGCTTTTGTAGCGACAACGCGAACAATACAATATCCTTGTTACAGCCGGCGTCCTTGTTATAAATACATGTTGGCGAAGTCGTAATACGCCCATACGTTCTTCCTGTATTCACATTGACATTTAACTTAAACAGACCACGTTGCAACAACTCGGTCATACGTCGCCGCAATGTATCAATATAGAGAGGAGCTGGCTGTATGTTTGTATTAATTGTTAATAAATCTTTTCAATTCGCTGGCAAATTTCGTACGCGTGCCTCACATTCATGCGAGCGCTTAACGTCCTTGGCCAGTCGACTGTCCCTTCAAAAAAGCAGCCACTGCAACTTAAATACAAGTCAGCGGAACATTCTTGCTTTTTTTTTCACTTCTAACGAAAACACTCTAAGCCAACGCCAAACGGAAACGTAGGTATTGCCAATGCTGCGAAATCACAGTAGCACCTTATAGGGTAAAAGTAATAGGCTCTGACTTAGAGAATGGACTCTAAATATTTTAAATGTACCTAATACCAAATGACCACAGTGTCATTACACTTTAGAAAGTCGAGTATGGATTAGTGGTACTATTGAGTTTTATTTCTCTATAGTCGACGGCAGCAGCTGTTAAAACAAGCAATCATAATTAGCGCTTAGAGCAGCAACAATACCGACGCATGACCTTGATCTCGTTTCTTAAGTTGCTGCGCCTCTGTGTTCCACCTGCTTGCATTAGAGCACTCGAAAAAAATATTCAATTCGGCTATAGATTCAGACTATAACTTAAGTTGTCAATTTCACTAATAATTGGCCCGTAAGCTTTGTTAACTCTAGTGGTTAACTCGAAACAGTCCACCGTATAATTTGTTGCAGTAGAGTTTTGAGCAGGTAGTAATTTGTGTTACGTGGTATCATTATATCTTCCAAATCGTGCTTTGATAATTGCGATTTATGCGCTAATAAGTACAATTTCGTTGATTTTTGCGTAGAGAAATACTAACAAATTTCAACATCAGCACCCAAGGCGGTTTAAGTTAACCGCCCACAAAGTAGGACCTCTAGTATTTTAGCGGATAGAGAACGGGTCATCGATGATTCTGTAACTGTTTTCATTCAAACACGACATAAAAGTCTTTCCAACTAATATAAAAAAAAAATATAAAGAGGCCTGGTATATTTCCACTTATATTTTATATATAAGTGCGTTATAGTTTATCTTTCTAATATGTGATATTTGCGGTATTTTATCGTAACATGAGTCTCAGCCCATTGGCTGTTGCACGCGACTTTCCGCGTAACAATAAAATATAGCTTATGTAGCTTCGCTGATAATAGCTTTCTACAGGCGAAAAATCAGTCCAGTAGTTTTTGAGTTTATTCATTACAAACAAAAATACAAATTTTCTCTTTATAATACTAGCATAACAGAGCGTAGATTTTGTAGTTTCACATGACTGAAAAAAATGCAATACATACTTTATTAATTAATTTTGTCGTGTCTCTTTTAGGCGTGCTCGTAATTGTAAAGTTAAATCACTTATAATTATTCACTTTAAATTACTTACTGGTACTGATTAATAAGTTCCTGCACGCGGTTTCCTGGGTATGTAGATATTTAGGCCATATAATAATTGGCATATGAATATAATTTCAATCTATCTGGTGGCCGGCTTTTTTTTATATATTTTATATTTATATTTTATTTTATATTTTATATTTTTTTCTCGGGAAATTTTTTTTTAGGGTAAGTATAATAATTTGCAAAATTTCTCGCTTTGAAAAATAAGAATTAGGATTGGATCGCCGACACGGTGGAAAGTATCCTATAAGTTTATCTTGGTAATAAACTGTCGAGTCTGTGTATCAAATAATTTCATCCAATTGTTTGCGTGAAAGATTAACAACCATCCATCTTCGCAAACTTTCGCGTTATTTATAAGTAGGGATTAAGTTTACTTAAAATTTGAAAGTCCAAACTATTTTAAATTTAATACTTCTTTTAATTAGTCTTAAAAAAATTAATGTCTTGCAACAGATTGGTGCAATCCAGAGAAAACGGTTTTTGGTATAATTCTTATTATTATGTAACAAAGAGTTCCTAAAGGGCAGTTTTAATCTACTTTAAATGGTCAAGGCAATTAATTATTACGAACGCAAGTTAAATAAAAATGCGATTTTTTCGACGAATTCGTATGTTAACAATAACAATTGAACTTGTTCTTCTGGGGCCCTAGCCAAGAGCATACCAATGCAAACGTTTCGTTGAGTTCTGACGAATAGAAACGAAATAAAGCCCGGTGATTGGTCAAAAATTTATGTGGGCGTTACAACAACCAATCACCGGGCTTTATTTCGTTTCTATTCGTCAGAACTCAACGAAACGTTTGCATTGGTATGCTCTTGGCTAGGGCCCCTGGTATAAATTCTCTAAATGTACCTATGTGAAAACAGCATTATAATCGATTTTGTGCGAATAACGACTTCACAATTCTAAAAATTATTTTTCTACAATCTATACAAAATGTTTTTTTTTTTGTAAAAAAATTAATGTACACGCACGATTCGTTTACTATTTTATTACATACTAGCTGCTGCCCGCGTATTTGGCCTGCGTAACAAATTATATACCTACTAAATCTTTCCTCGAGAACCACTCTAAAAATTAAAATCCGTTGCGTAGTTTTAAAGATCTAAGCAATACATAGGGACAGACAGACAGACAGACAGACAGCGGGACGGGAAGCGACATTGTTTTATACTATGATAGTGATAGTGATATTAGATATTTTATTACAAGGTAAATTTTTTTATTGGGAATAGTCGTACAAGTTTTTAAACTAACCTAAGTTAACAATGAGTAAACAATAAAAGATAATCTAAATTTTATGTTTTACTAATTTCACTTTCCGTTTACTTGTCTGCATCGGGTCTCCTTTTAACATTAAACAATATCAGACACCTACTTTTGCCAACTAGTTATTTCCTTGGTAAAATAAAATAGTTTGGCCGGTTCTCGGCCATTGAAGACGCAATATGTCGAAAGTTGAAATAGTTTTCGACGAAGCCACTTCAGTTTTATTCACTAGTCTCCTCATACTCGATCATTTCAACAACATATTTTTTAGTTATTTAAATAAAATTAAGTTAAACATCAATAATTGCTTGCTTGAGGGCTAAATGAACCAAATTAGGTATATATATATAATGTGAAATTAAACGATTGTGTTGCTCTGAAATTAAAGAAATAACCATTTAAGTTTATTACTCATTCTATTACCTATATTATTTACAAAATATTCAATAACATGAAAATAAATTTACAAAAAAATTTCCGTAAATTACTAACCCATCTTCTATTTCATGTTCTTCTAATGCAGGAACTGGAATAAGCTTTGTGACATGAAAAAGATTTCATTCTGTTTTCTTATGACCTATTCCTATTTTTTAATCACGGTTGTCCTAAATGTAATATTTTGCGAATGTAATGTTTTGCGAATATAATATTTTGAGAATATAATAATTTGCGAATATAATATTATGCTTATAACCCTTCTGTATATTGAGTTTGAAATTTTTTCAACAATCCTGTATGGTCCAATCTTCAATTCATCTAACTTCTTCCTGTTTGGCTTTTATATTATTTTCTTTACATATAAGTATATTGTTTTACTAAAAGGGATTTGTGTGTGACCTAAACGGCTTCACAGGATCATCGTTATCACAGGCCGATGATAACGATGATAATGATTTTGTGAAGAATAACAGCATGAGAATATCTGCGCATATGAGAAGACTAGCAATCTTCAAAGACCTCTGAATTGTTACGATAACTAATTACTATGTATTAAAGTCCTTAGAGCTCACTTGCAAACGGGAGCTGCTAACCAACTCCATACTATATTTAATTCCATCATTACTCGTTAGTTATTGGTTTGGTTGAAGCAATACATACGTAACATTTTTGTAGGTTTGAAAAAAATGAAAAAATGAAATATTTTTTTAAATGTGCGAACTTGTGACATTTACCTACACGAATAAATTCTTGTAATTACCGCTGACTAAAAGCCACTAATTCCATAAAAACGTTCTCACTTCAAAATACGTTTAAAATTGAGTTGTAAATACTACAATCTATATATTTTTTTTTCTAAATTATTTGAATTGCTGGCGTGTTTCGCGAGTTGATAAGTGCCGCAAATGTGTTGCATTGCATTCTGTCTTCAGTTATTCGCATTATAGTAAGTTGAGACAACAAATTCTTACAAATATTATCTCCATTACTGACTTCTCACTCGAACAGAGTTTCCGATAGATTTTAGCAATCTTGCTAAAATCATGACAGAATCGATTCCCGCTCAATAGATATAGTTAAATAGATATCATACCTAGATTCAGTACAAACACAGTATAGCTACATAAATTATAAATAAACTTGAAAGTCTACTATTGGTTATACCATTACCATTTAGTACTTTTACTACCAATATCTTAAAATGTTATATGTGCTTGATAATATGGTTATTTGATAATTTATTTTGTTAATATGTTGGATATATCTACAGTCATTACATTTGAATCGTTTATCTTTATACGTATGTAGCGATTGAAACAATTTAGCTTAGAAAAGATTAAAAATACAAGAGAACAGCCAAAATGTGGCTTATGAAAACCGCTAGTGTCGTGTACAAGTCTCTATAACGCAGTCATACGCGAACGTAACACTCGTTGTACTTGACAACTTTTGGAATAAAACTTACACATACATTTACTACTAATTAAATACTTATATCTGAACTTTAACTTGAATTATTGAGTAGTTATTATAACAATGTAAGTATGAAGTTAAATTTGTGTATGCTTAGCAATTTAATGTCAACATTTAAGTCATTCTTTGTGTGAACCGCAGATTGGAACTCACAGATGTATGCAATACCTATAATGAAATACTGATTTTTGAATACATACATATTGATATATAGTATAGATAGAACAAATTCAAGACAGCCTTATCTCAAAGGATTGTTGAGCCATTTTAAAGAGAAGAGACTGTGTGGGCTAAAATGCCCCACAATGTATACAAATACTTAGTTATTGGCCCATGATAACTCTTCGAGCTATTGGAGATCATCAAGGCATTTTTGAGTAATTTATTTATTTTTATTAATCTCACTAAAGGGCCCCGATATCTTACGATCATCTTATGATGATAAAGTAAAGGTGCCAAATGAAAGTCAGTTTTATGTACTGACCTGTTTCTGACAGAAGACCTGGCAGAGAGAGTGAGGTTTCTCTGAGGAAGCCGTGGCAAAGCAGAGGGCGCTGGCGAAGACGCAGACTGCGAGGTGCGCGGCAAGCGGCCACTTGCCGCCGCCGCGCCTACAGCTGCCATCACCACCATCCACCACCTGTACATCACGGGATCACGAAAGGTTCGCGCGCGATCTCTACAAGTGCGACGAGTGGCCGGCTCGCGGCGTGCTATGCGCTCGCAACGACGTTCACTTTTGTTGTGTTGTGTGCCACTAGCGCCCGGTCGCCCCACTACCAATGAAAGTGAGGGCTTTCACTAAGGCCTGCGGCCCGAGCCCGAGCGCGCGGTTCCACCGCCCCCAAATATTCTATGCCAAGCTTTGCCTCGCGACTTCTCCCGCTATATCGCCAACAAAGAAAGCACCTATCGAATCGAAACAAACGGTTTGTTTTGTTGCTGTAAGATAGGCTAATTAGATATTAAAAATGTTACCCTTCATGGGGGATGAACTACCTCGATACATTAAAATAGAAAATTGCCAACTAAAGCAGCTAGCGGGCCTGTTCCAAGGGCTGGAAAAAAGCAACAAAACGCTTTGAAAAAAAAAACAACAAAACAAAGCACTAGAAGCAAGAGAAGCAAGTATCCAAAGCAGATGTTTTCTGTTCATCTGTCATCTGCTCCTCTCCACCTACTCTAGTGCTGACTAGCTGTAACCCGTAACTAGTCTGTAATCAAGCCGCGTTTGATTTGTCGGGATCCAGTGTTGGATCTCTTATTTAAAGGCATGTCTATAGTTATTTGACATGTCGATTGAACTAATTTGGTAAATATAAAGAAAAATTAGTGTGTGAAGTGATGAAGATAGTTGTCTAAGTCCAAAAGAGCTGAGAGAACAAATTTCTAATGCTGAAATTAGCTTTTTTTATATACGCAAGTAAATAATACGACCATTTCAGTTCCGAACAAGCCTATCTGACAAATTTCAGTAATTTTACTTTCAACTTTTAATATTGGTAATTTAGTCATGATTTTATGAGAGTTTGTTGATTTATTTTCACGCCCGATCATCGTGAAATTTTGCATACACATCGTCAGGGAAACAGGAAAGGATATAGGCTAACTTTCACCCAGAAAAAAGTAATATTCCTGAGAGATCAACTAAAATAAAATAAAAAGCTAACGCCTGACTGAAGTATTATAGCAACAATTTCCAGCGTGAAGTTGAGGGCACCAGTTGGTATGCGTGAGCCGTTACGTGATTTTCGCGAAACGTAATGTAACTAGTTATCAAAAAACCGTCACCAGTTTTGAAAACTAGTTTTGTTTTGTTACTACTTACAGTGATATTGTCTAGATTTAATATATTCTACAAGTTATTTTATGATTCTTGCAATTGATTATTGCGTTGCGTGCTTTATTTATTTTTATATATAAAAAAATAAAATTAGAAAAATATAAAAACAGCAAATTTCTCTGTCACTGTCATTATAATTCCATTCTACTTTATAATAGTGTATATGAGCTCTACATTATCTACATAGTTCAAATATCAAGGATTTTAAATAATTTAACAGGATTGATAACTTCAAAAAATTGCTTTTAAAAAATGATCTGTATATAACAACAGTTAATCCGAGAAAAGAGAGATAGCCAAACTTAGGCCTTGTGTCCCTTTCTTTTATCTTGCCAGACTACAAAAATGTATTTCATTAAAAACTTATATTCAAAAATCTTAGATCAAACACTATGTAAATTAATTGTACTTCAATTATTTTAATAATTTTTAAATAAACTTATTATAATCACGTAAATTTCGTGATATATTCCTAAATTAAAAACAGATTATATTTATAGTTTCAGGACTATTTTCTTTTTATTTTCTACTGGTATCCCTTTAAAGTGACATTACGTTTAAGTGACATCCCTTTTAAGTGCGTCAAATATATATTCTTCTCACAGAACACTTTTTTTTTTGCTTTTGCATTATTTTTAATTTCATCCAGAAAAAGTAAGTTTAATTAGGTTAGTTTAATAGTGTCTATGGTAAATGCCTGCAGTGACACAGACTATCAAATATTACTACGATTACTGCATAGACTTGTTTAAATTGGACTGTGTGTATTTATACTCTTGGGACCAAGAAGGTTCCAGGTTCCAGTTTAATTAATTTCAAATGCCTGGTATTGACATTGACAGTTTCATTTGTTGTGATTTGACTTTCTTTGATGTCAATTCATTATGATTTTATGATGTGAATATTGAATTCATTTCTTGCATTGCAGTTTGCAATTGCATGCAGTTTACTGTCTTTGCAGACTACGTAATTTACGTATAATGTTATTTCGTTTTTCGTATTGAGATCATTGATGGATAAAATAAGTTCCATAACTATTTAGTGGTTCTAAACATTTAGTAGCGGCTTTTCCGACGTTAAATGGAAGAAAATTTGTAATATTATCCAGAAAGTTTCTTTTGTGGGAAAATTTGATTCTACAGAAGATATTTTCTTTGGTAAGGTTTAATGTTCCTTAAAAATTTAGGAGCATAGTGGCTTTAAAAAATATATATAATAATCCATAGTAATCGCTTATTTCCACTGAAAGTATGTTAGTGTATTCTCAATAATTGTAGTTTAAATTTTTACTCTGCTTTATTGATTAACTTGGAAGATAAAGGTTACCAGTAGTGATGTAACATTTTCTTTTGAAAATTTAATGCTGCTAACTTACTCCTAGTAAACTGACAACCAGGCAATAAAAAGCATAAGAATTTATCGAAATTGATATTTCTATAAAATTATTATATTTAAATATTTATTTTAATAGGATCAGCGAAAATTATAAGGGAATTAATTCATAAATATGTCATAAAATAATAATTATATAAGTCTTGATTTGTAATGTAGTGGCGGGGCACACTACGCTTTGCAGTCGTTTGGGTAGCCCGTCTGGCGGCAGAAGCACACAGTGAAATTTTGTGTTTTGGTGAGTGAGTAAAGGGATGACAGAACCCAGTTTACTATCATTTTCCAATCTGTTATCTTCAATACTACCGTAGTCAACAGCCCACTTTAAGCACCAGTGGCATTGCTTGTGTTATAGGCAACGGTAGCCACTTACCATCAAGTGGGCCGAGAGCCTGTCTGCCGACCTTAACTTATCTAAATCTTCAATAACAATTTTCTTTTTTCCTGTTTCAGATATAATGATATTCACCGTCCTCTTCTTCTTAGCCTGGTGTGGCATCAGCCCCATACCATACCTTGCAAATTTTATTGGCGCAACAGAACCAGCCCTTAATTTGCTCGTCTCAATTTTGTTGAGTTACCCACTGGCACTGATCTATCATAAGTATGTGAGATCTCAACAACAATACCTCCGGCATCTGTATTTCCTCTTAACTGGTTTAGAAATGGCTTTCTTTAACTTTGGCCTCACTTTGTATCACAACATGATTCCGATCTTAGTTATGTACGTGACAAATCAATTCATTAAGCCTGGAGAAATACATGCCCTGCTTACATTTGTCTTCAATATGGGATACCTGTTAATTGGTTATATTTTAACTGAGTCTGAGGAATATGATATAACGTGGACTATGCCCCATTGTGTCTTGACTCTCAAGTTGATTGCTTTGTCATTTGATCTTTGGGACGGTCAGAAGCTTGTTGAAGGAAAGCAAGCAGAATTATCATTAAACAATAAGAAAACGGCAATTATCACTCCACCAACAATTCTCGAGTTACTTGGCTTTATTTACTTCCCAGCTGGTTTCCTTGTGGGTCCTCTGTTTTCATTCAAACACTATTCGGAATATATCAATGATAAATACCCATTGGACGATACTGCCACTTATTCGAAACAATCATTTGAGAGATTAACACAAGGAATGCTTTATTTGATTGCTTTTCAAATTGGAGGTATGAATTTTTATTTTATATTTAGTATTACATAAAAATGAATAAGTACTAAATTTAGGGTGACAACCTGACAAGCAGTGTGGTGGTAGGTATTTAATCCATAGGTCTCTTGAGGATACAAGCAAAGCCAGGTGTGCTGCTGACCCTGCAGCAATTTGTATTCATTGTTTTATAAATTTAATGTTTTATGTGCCTATAGTTAAAAATTTTTTTTTTTAACCAAATTTCAACATTTTTTCCAGTGACTGTGTTCGATGCGAAATTCATGTTGACAAACGAATTTTGGGAAAAGTCCATTTTTTACCGGCACTTCTACTGCGGATTTTGGGCACATTTTGCTCTACTAAAATATATTTCCTGTTGGTTGCTCACCGAAGGTAATTATCTAATTTAATTTGTTGCGGTTAGCTTACTGCAGTATGTTTATAATTTGATTTTTATCAAAGTTTTACATGAGCTATTAACATGACGAGATTTCGTACTTTTTTAGTAACATGATTTAAGATTTTTTTTAAATTTTACGAGTGTGTTCACTATTTTACATATTTTAAAACTTTCGTTAAAAAGGTTATTTCGCATAGGGTCTCATTTATTAGGACCCCCCGATAATTCTAGAAAGTGTGCTCTTAAGTAATTGCCAATTTTGCCAAAAAATACTTTCTTTCAATCAACTCAAATAATAAAGCGTCAGTTATTTTCATAAATACAACGCCATCCCTCTCCAGTTCCAAGCTGACTAATTTTTCTAACTGGTCACTTTTGAGTTCACTTTGTTCCTAGGTTACATTCAAAGCCTCTTATAAATAATGCACAAAAAAACCTCATTTCCAGCGTCTTGCATCAGATTTGGACTGTCGTACAACGGAAAGAACGAGGATGCGGTGAACCAATGGGATGGTTGCAGCAACATCAAGCTTATGAGGTTCGAGACTGCCACCAAGTTCCAACACTACATAGACAGCTTCAACTGCAACACCAACTACTTCGCGGCCGAATACATCTACAAGCGACTCAAGTTCCTCGGGAACCGCAACCTCAGCCAACTGCTCACCCTCGCCTTCCTGGCTCTCTGGCACGGCATCCGCTCCGGCTACTACGCCACCTTCTTCAACGAGTTCCTCATCATTCTCATGGAGAAGGACTTGGAGAGCATCCTCAGTAGGACTACGTGGTACGAGCCCATGTGGTCCAACCCGGCGATCAAACCGCTGCTCTACCTCCTCTTGAAGGTGTACACCATCGTTTTCATGGGATGGAGCTTAGTGCCCTTTGATTTGAAAATATTCTCCAAGTGGTGGATGGTCTATTACAGTCTGGGATTCTCAGGGTACATAATATTTTTGCCGTGGGCTTTCCTCTACAAACCCTGTCTATATAAGTTACTGAAACCTCACTTCAAAACACATTAACTTGTTTTTAAATTTTAGTCAATTAAGTCACAAGTGTTCAAGAATGTCTTGATCCAATGTTGTATGCAAACTTTATTGATGCTAAGAAAATGAATGTTAGACTGTGTCTGTACACCTAATACTTATACCTCTTCCATTGTTGGATTAAGCTCTCTTCTAAGTCAACTTTATTTGCACATTGGAACGTTGTTTCTTCTTGCCATTGTTATGTGTAATAGAATAAGTATGTCGTGGCACTTGATCACTTAATACTCAATACTGGCAGTTCTTAGTAATCAATATGAAAAATAAAAATATAATAGACATACATAATGACAGACAGACAGGAAAGGTAGTCGCGGCTGGAGACTTTGTTTATAATATGTAAGGACAATTCAAGGCAAGATAATAGTATTATTTAACTAATAATTTCATTACATTTTAAATACTATGTCAATCTCGATATTTTAATTAGCTTTTATCCCGTCAAACCGGTTGTTAGCGTGGCGACGTGTGACGTGTCGCCAAGCGCTTGTAACTCTGCACTCGATTCAACGATCCCCCCTCACCATCTCTCTCTTTTACTAAGCTAAGCTTTCACCTCACTAAGCTCATATACCTTAGTAATAGAGTAAGCAATGTGGAGACTAGTCTGTATAAGCCATTGATTTCCCAAAGTTTAAACTGCCCTGGTGGAAGGATGCGCTGCGTGATCTGAAACAGGATGGTAGCCACTGAGCCCTGCCTATGTGAAGTGGACAGTTAGAAGATAAACCATTGCCAAGTGAAAAATACAATATGACGAAGGGGACGAAACTGTTCCTACCGAACGTCGAGGCGGCGTAGACGAAATAAAAATGACTTCTATTCTAGTGCAGTGGCTTAGAGGCCACGGAGGCTTTTACCTGTACAAATATAAAAAGAAGGCCAGTTCCGACTGCCTGAGCCTGGGATGCAGGAAACCGTTGAGTATCTATTACTTCAGTGCCCCAGGTTTATTGGTGTGTAAATTTTATAAAAAATAGCTTATGTAAATGGTAAATACAACTGTCATAAATTCAATTCATTATTCAATATTTTAAATGTGATATTAATTAAGTAAATGTTTTTCGTAACAATAAATGTCACTACATGCAAAGCTTGTTTTATTTTTTAGTCCATACATTTAAAGTCCCATATGTAGTTACCCGCCGGAAATGCAATATTTAGTTACCATCTTAAAACTTAAAAAAAAAATTAAACCGCTTTTATTGTTATATTGTTAAGATCGACCTTAACTAGGCTAGGCTACTTTAGATACTTATTAAAGTTCATTCAAAAATGTATAGTCAAAAGTGTCACTTTTAATAATTTTTCGTGATATTAAACGTCTATATAATTTTTATTATATATATAACATAATTTTTATTGAGTACATCCTATTGGTCAATAGGTCTCTTCAGTAGCTGGCGCCATGAGATTCATGCTGTATCGATTGAATTTTAGGTCGTTGAGTGAGGTTTGGAGTCACACCCTACTTCGAGCGTTAGGTACAAGTTACGCAAACGAAATAGCGTGCAACAGCTAGTTAATTAATAGCTAGTGGCGTCGTCTAGAAAACCGTCTCACCTAGTTGCGGCTTATCTCAGTTATCCAACGAAATCCAACAGTACAAAGGTTAATTACTACGGCCAGCGCCAGACCCCTACACTGTACAGACACACGTTTGGTCTAGTGGCTAGTAACCCTAGCTGTTAACCAAGCGGTTGCGGGTTCGAATCCCGCGAGGGGCAAATGTTTATGTTTTAACATTTACCTTTGTCTTGACCTACCTGAGTCATGGATGTTTTGTATTTATAATAATTATGTTCTATGTATTTACAAAGAAAAAGTATTGTATGTAGTATATCAACTATCTGGTATCCATAATACAAACATTAAGTTGCTTATTTTGGAACTAGATGGTGCTGTGTGGAATGTGTGAAATATATACATAATTATATTCCTAAAGTTTACCTACGAAACATGTGGAAGTCAGTGAAATCCCTTCGTCAACTAGGAAATGGGCTGATAGTTTTCAAACGCCTGAACAGACTCCTAAATTATAGCTAAGAACACCGATCATGTCAGATTTCAAACAAAAACAATATATCAAAACCGGTCCATCCGTTTGGGGCGTTTGGGAGCTATGATGCCACAGATGGACAGACACGCCAAAATTTCAACACCTCACTTTTGCGTCGGGCGTTAGAAAGGAAAAACTTCTTCGTTTATAGGAGAGGTAAATAAAATACATTTTTGTTTAATTGTTTTTTTATTTAATTATAGGCTTATGATAATTTCTTATAATATAGGTCCTTATAATTAATTTGCAAACATGCTGAAATGTTTTATCAATAAAAATCTAAGATCGTTTAGATAGATATTATGTTCAATAAACCTACCTAGGTACATTTGCTTTAAAAGACTCTTATTGTAAACTTAATTATGCTCACCAATTTTACTTATCAACTAATTTGTGGAAATTCAAACGAGTTGTGTTACACATTATATGATATTTTAATATATTTACATTATTTTATTTTAATCGACTCATCGATCAGTCGTAAAAAGTTTTAGACTTTTCATTTACAGTGACCATGGGCAAGCCATCTGCATGGACGAGAACAAAAGGTTCGGCAAAACAGATCACTGTGAAATATGTGTATCCGGTTGAATTGAAATCATTAGTTACCAGCATACATGTTGAAGTCGCTATTCCTATTTCTGACGATAAAATAGATGCATTGCAAATAATCAGTCGTAAAAAGTTTTTGACTTTTCATTTACAGTGACCATGGACAAGCCATCTGGATGGACGAGAACAAAAGGTTCGGCAAAACAGATCACTGTGAAATATGTGTATCCGGTTGAATTGAAATCATTAGTTACCAGCATACATGTTGAAGTCGCTATTCCTATTTCTGACGATAAAATAGATGCATTGCAAATAATCAGTCGTAAAAAGTTTTTGACTTTTCATTTACAGTGACCATGGACAAGCCATCTGGATGGACGAGAACAAAAGGTTCGGCAAAACAGATCACTGTGAAATATGTGTATCCGGTTGAATTGAAATCATTAGTTACCAGCATACATGTTGAAGTCGCTATTCCTATTTCTGACGATAAAATAGATGCATTGCAAATAATCAGTCGTAAAAAGTTTTTGACTTTTCATTTACAGTGACCATGGACAAGCCATCTGGATGGACGAGAACAAAAGGTTCGGCAAAACAGATCACTGTGAAATATGTGTATCCGGTTGAATTAAAATCATTAGTTACCAGCATACATCTGGAAGTCTCTATTCCTATTTCTGACGATAAAATAGATGCATTGCAAATAATCAGTCGTAAAAAGTTTTTGACTTTTCATTTACAGTGACCACGGGCAAGCCATCTGGATGGATGATAACAAAAGGTTCGGCAAAACAGATCACTGTGAAATATGTGTATCCGGTTGAATTGAAATCATTAGTTACCAGCATACATGTTGAAGTCGCTATTCCTATTTCTGACGATAAAATAGATGCATTGCAAATAATCAGTCGTAAAAAGTTTTTGACTTTTCATTTACAGTGACCACGGGCAAGCCATCTGGATGGACGAGAACAAAAGGTTCGGCAAAACAGATCACTGTGAAATATGTGTATCCGGTTGAATTGAAATCATTAGTTACCAGCATACATGTTGAAGTCGCTATTCCTATTTCTGACGATAAAATAGATGCATTGCAAATAATCAGTCGTAAAAAGGTTTTGACTTTTCATTTACAGTGACCACGGGCAAGCCATCTGGATGGATGAGAACAAAAGGTTCGGCAAAACAGATCACTGTGAAATATGTGTATCCGGTTGAATTGAAATCATTAGTTACCAGCATACATGTTGAAGTCGCTATTCCTATTTCTGACGATAAAATAGATGCATTGCAAATAATCAGTCGTAAAAAGGTTTTGACTTTTCATTTACAGTGACCACGGGCAAGCCATCTGGATGGACGAGAACAAAAGGTTCGGCAAAACAGATCACTGTGAAATATGTTTATCCGGTTGAATTAAAATCATTAGTTACCAACATACATCTGGAAGTCGCTATTCGTCTTTCTGACGATAAAATACATGCATTGCAAATAATCAGTCGTAAAAAGTTTTTGACTTTTCATTTACAGTGACCATGGACAAGCCATCTGGATGGACGAGAACAAAAGGTTCGGCAAAACAGATCACTGTGAAATATGTGTATCCGGTTGAATTGAAATCATTAGTTACCAGCATACATGTTGAAGTCGCTATTCCTATTTCTGACGATAAAATAGATGCATTGCAAATAATCAGTCGTAAAAAGTTTTTGACTTTTCATTTACAGTGACCACGGGCAAGCCATCTGGATGGATGATAACAAAAGGTTCGGCAAAACAGATCACTGTGAAATATGTGTATCCGGTTGAATTGAAATCATTAGTTACCAGCATACATGTTGAAGTCGCTATTCCTATTTCTGACGATAAAATAGATGCATTGCAAATAATCAGTCGTAAAAAGTTTTTGACTTTTCATTTACAGTGACCACGGGCAAGCCATCTGGATGGACGAGAACAAAAGGTTCGGCAAAACAGATCACTGTGAAATATGTGTATCCGGTTGAATTGAAATCATTAGTTACCAGCATACATGTTGAAGTCGCTATTCCTATTTCTGACGATAAAATAGATGCATTGCAAATAATCATTCGTAAAAAGTTTTTTACTTTTCATTTACAGTGACCATGGACAAGCCATCTGGATGGACGAGAACAAAAGGTTCGGCAAAACAGATCACTGTGAAATATGTGTATCCGGTTGAATTGAAATCATTAGTTACCAGCATACATGTTGAAGTCGCTATTCCTATTTCTGACGATAAAATAGATGTGTTAGCGACGGGCTCATATTTAGTCATGTATTGCCTCATATTTTGCTCATATTTTGTCTTTTGTATTTTATAGGGTACCTACTTGGTAAAATTGTAATATCAATTTGAATGTGTAGGTAGCTTTTAAATTCTTAAGGATTTGAACTGTATTTTTGTTAAAGGGTGAGGGTAGGTTCGTGCGACGCGACGATTGAATAAAACCGTTTGCATTTTTTTATTACGCTCAGTGCCCTTTGTCTATCAGCGCGCGACGCACGTACCAACTCTCACGCACACTTTCTCATACGTGTCGTCACAATTTCATGTAATTTTCGGAAATATACAAGTTATCGCCACCATCTCTGCGCATCTTTTATTTGCGAAGCATCATACCAGCTCCCACCTACCACATTGCTGGTCACTTCGAGCCGGATCTTACCGCCAGCCACATTGCTGGTCACTTCGACCTGAATCGTTGGTCAGTTCGACCGGACCGGATCTGATGTACTACAATCCGAGGAGCATGGTAAATACTCGCAGTACCACGCGCAGACAGCGCGATAACGAAGATAGACAGCCACCAGCACAGTCTCAGCCTACTGATGGAAAAACGCAGACCGTTATCCCCGCAGCATCGGGTTGCAGCAGCGTAAAGACGGAAGACCGCCAACAACGCACGCCCGCCCCGCTAACGGGGATAAAGCCTATGTCCTCCTCATGGTCTGCACAGGCTCGGAGAAAACAGCTGGAACTACAGGCAGCTCAGGAGAAAGCGCGCATCCAAATGGAACTCGTCGATAAAAAACTTGAGGCTGATTTGGCCGACTTGGACGACGAGATATACAGTCCACATGAAGACGGTCACACCGACCACAGTGAAGTGGAAAAATGGTTAGAACGAAGCCATCGTGAACATGAACCCGCTGCACAGCTAGCCCCCGATCATGGTATTCAGCCGGGCCAGCCGTGCCCGCCGGCGGACGTCGACCCCGGCACTTCTGGAACGGTTCAAATGCTCGCGAGCGCTCTTCAAAATCTAGCCGCAAGCTCCGCTAATCACAGGACCGAGAGCAACCTGCTTAGCCGACTATGTACTCCCAGAGACCTACCGAATTTCTCTGGCGACCCGTTGGAATGGCTCCAGTTTAAGCAGGCCTACGAGGAGTCCACCGAGGTGTGCGGATTCAGCCCGAAGGAAAACCTATGGCGACTAAGGAAGTGTCTTCACGGACCGGCAAGAGAAGCAGTTTCAGCGCTTATGATAAGCGCCACATCCCCCGATACAGTGATGAAAACATTAGAACTGGTATGTGGTAATGCTGAAAATATTCTGAACCGGCTCACTCAAGGATTACGAAGACTTCCACCTATGTCAAATGAGTACGGCAAAGACATCGTGTCATTCTCTGTAAAGATACAGAACTTCATCGCAGCCGTACATGCGGTTGGCCGTAAAGAATACCTATACGACATAAATATGGTCAATATAATTTTATCAAAATTACCAGCAGTCATTATATCAAGATGGTCAGATTACAGTTTCCCGATAATAACTGAAGGCAAGCAAACACGCTTGGAAATACTCGGCAGTTTTTTGAACAGTGAAGCAATTAAAATCACAACAACGGCGAACATTTATGCTACGGATCCGCGTAACATCTGTTATCAGTATCATCAGAGAAACAAAAGTGATAACAATAACTCTAACCGCCAACAGACAGTGTTAGTGCAATCGGCGCGCAGTGAAAATAAGTGTTTATTTTGCCACGGGGCAAAGCATATGCTATCTGAGTGCAAATCGTTTAAAAAAGCATTACGGAAAGACCGATGGCGCCATGTGAAGCGCCACGGTATATGCTTTAAGTGTTTAGTGTCGCGCCACGACCGTGAAACGTGCCCCGCGCCGGTCTGTGATAAGGACGGGTGCGGCGAGGCCCACCATCGGTTACTGCATTGTCCACGAGAGCGTAATCCGGAATGTCCGGACGTACGGAACGTCGTCGAGTTCAGCCCTTCTGCGGAAACAGTAACGCATATAAACGTAAGTGAACATAAAGTGTTACTAAAGGTAGTGCCGATAAATATACACGGACCTAACGGTATTATTACGTCAACAGCACTATTGGATGACGGATCAAGTGTTAGCTTAATCAGTAAATCACTAGCTGAGCGTGCCGGTCTGCGCGGACGCTCAGAAACAATACGCGTAAGCGGCGCGTGGAGTGATAGCGATATAGTATGTACTTCTGTAGTTATGTCCATTAATGTGTCAGGCTATAACGATAATAATATTCATAATATGATTGTGCGTAGCGTAGATAATTTGAAACTTCCTAAACAAGACCTAAGGTCAATTGATTGTAATAAGTATGCCCATTTGCAAAAGTTAAAGGATAAATTATTAATGTATAATATGTTGTCATGTAAACCTGAAGTTTTAATTGGGCAGGATAATTATAATTTACTTGTGCCACTAGAATTAAGTATAGGTAAACCAAATGAGCCGTCCGCTACGCGATCCCCCCTAGGTTGGTGCGTGCATGGTATTGTCCACGCGCCGCGCGGTGGTCGCGTCCAGCAGGCGGCCCACACCAGTCTGCTTCTAGCAACGGGCAGCGCCGTCGGCGCGCCATATGCTCACGACGACGCGCTCCGCGATCTTCACGAAGAGGTAAGACGTTTCTTTTTATTAGACTCTCAAGACGTATGTAGCAAGCCTCGACAAAACAAGGACGATGTCCGTGCCTTAGCGCAGTTGGACCGCACGGCGACTTTTATTGACGGTAAGTGGCAAGTGGGTCTGCCGTGGCGAGACGAGAACAGCGCGATGCCTGACAGTTACCCAAACGCCTTGAAAAGGTTACGAGGAGTCGAAAGGAAGATGGCAGCGGACTGTGAGTATGCTAGGAGGTACACAGATCGAGTGAATCATTTATTTCAAAATAATTTTGCAAAGGAAGTCAACGACCCGTTATCTACATCTCGGCGCACCTACTATTTACCACATTTTGGAGTGGATAATCCGAACAAAAGAAAACTGCGTCTTGTTTTCTATTGTTCATCAATAAGTAATGGCTCGTCATTAAACCATTACTTACTTCAAGGCCCCGACCTACTCGCGTCTCTGTTCGGCATTATGGTAAGATTTAGAGAGAACAGATATGCTGTGGCCGGGGACATACGTGACATGTTTCTCAGAGTCAAAATAAGACCCGAAGATCAAGATGCACTTAGGTTTCTATGGAGGACTGACTGTAAACAACCAGTCAAAACTTATGCCATGACGTCATTGGTCTTCGGAGCGAATTGTGCCCCATTCGTGGCCCAATACATAAAAAATAGGAATGCACAACGTTTTGTGTCAACAATGCCGAGCGCAGTTACAGCTATTTGCGAGCAACACTACATGGACGACTATTTGGATAGTTTCGCGGACGAAGCCACGGCTATTAAAATGGTAAAAGATGTAACTTTTATTCACAAACAGGGCGGCTTCGAAATCTGTAACTGGATCAGCAACAGTGAGACGGTCTTGGACAGCATGCCAAAAGAAGCCTTAGGAACAACGGCGCTAAGGTTCAAATTAGACCGACAATACGAAGGTGAGCGAACACTTGGTCTTATATGGTTCCCGGGCGTAGACGAGTTTGGATGTGACTTGTCACTCAAACGCATACCTAACGACATAGTTAATGGTAAACAAGTACCTACGAAATGGATCATGCGTCAAGTAATTATGTCGATATTCGACGTGTTCGGTTTCTTGTCACCATCTACCATACCATGTACGTATACCCAGATGTTATCTAAGCCCCATAATATGTGTGAGTGCGACAGACAATCAAGCGGTAGCCAGCAGTGCTACGACGCTACGAGCGTAGCGGAGGTACCCGCCCCCGCAAGCCCCGCGCGCCCCTTGTGCTACGCGCCTACGTCTGCTCACGCGCTATCGGCTACGACAACGTATAATAATTTACAGATGCATATTTTTTTTGTGATTCATCATTGAAAACGATGTGCGCAGTGGCCCTGGCGTTGGACATGCAACGAGTTATATCCCCAGGTAAGGATGGGCGGATCAGACCAGCGGCGCTCGTCGCTAGAATCCTTTGGTTGATGAGTGCTGAGCCAGCACTGGGGTGGGGCGTGTTAGCGACGGGCTCATATTTAGTCATGTATTGCCTCATATTTTGCTCATATTTTGTCTTTTGTATTTTATAGGGTACCTACTTGGTAAAATTGTAATATCAATTTGAATGTGTAGGTAGCTTTTAAATTCTTAAGGATTTGAACTGTATTTTTGTTAAAGGGTGAGGGTAGGTTCGTGCGACGCGACGATTGAATAAAACCGTTTGCATTTTTTTATTACGCTCAGTGCCCTTTGTCTATCAGCGCGCGACGCACGTACCAACTCTCACGCACACTTTCTCATACGTGTCGTCACAATTTCATGTAATTTTCGGAAATATACAAGTTATCGCCACCATCTCTGCGCATCTTTTATTTGCGAAGCATCATACCAGCTCCCGCCACCCACAAGATGCATTGCAAATAATCAGTCGTAAAAAGTTTTTTACTTTTCATTTACAATGACCATGGACAAGCCATCTGGATGGATGAGAACAAAAGGTTCGGCAAAACAGATCACTGTGAAATATGTGTATCCGGTTGAATTGAAATCATTAGTTACCAGCATACATGTTGAAGTCGCTATTCCTATTTCTGACGATAAAATAGATGCATTGCAAATAATCAGTCGTAAAAAGTTTTTGACTTTTCATTTACAGTGACCACGGGCAAGCCATCTGGATGGATGATAACAAAAGGTTCGGCAAAACAGATCACTGTGAAATATGTGTATCCGGTTGAATTGAAATCATTAGTTACCAGCATACATGTTGAAGTCGCTATTCCTATTTCTGACGATAAAATAGATGCATTGCAAATAATCAGTCGTAAAAAGTTTTTGACTTTTCATTTACAATGACCATGGACAAGCCATCTGGATGGATGAGAACAAAAGGTTCGGCAAAACAGATCACTGTGAAATATGTGTATCCGGTTGAATTGAAATCATTAGTTACGAGCATACATGTTGAAGTCGCTATTCCTATTTCTGACGATAAAATAGATGCATTGCAAATAATCAGTCGTAAAAAGTTTTTTACTTTTCATTTACAATGACCATGGACAAGCCATCTGGATGGATGAGAACAAAAGGTTCGGCAAAACAGATCACTGTGAAATATGTGTATCCGGTTGAATTGAAATCATTAGTTACCAGCATACATGTTGAAGTCGCTATTCCTATTTCTGACGATAAAATAGATGCATTGCAAATAATCATTCGTAAAAAGTTTTTTACTTTTCATTTACAGTGACCATGGACAAGCCATCTGGATGGACGAGAACAAAAGGTTCGGCAAAACAGATCACTGTGAAATATGTGTATCCGGTTGAATTGAAATCATTAGTTACCAGCATACATGTTGAAGTCGCTATTCCTATTTCTGACGATAAAATAGATGCATTGCAAATAATCATTCGTAAAAAGTTTTTTACTTTTCATTTACAGTGACCATGGACAAGCCATCTGGATGGACGAGAACAAAAGGTTCGGCAAAACAGATCACTGTGAAATATGTGTATCCGGTTGAATTGAAATCATTAGTTACGAGCATACATGTTGAAGTCGCTATTCCTATTTCTGACGATAAAATAGATGCATTGCAAATAATCAGTCGTAAAAAGTTTTTTACTTTTCATTTACAATGACCATGGACAAGCCATCTGGATGGATGAGAACAAAAGGTTCGGCAAAACAGATCACTGTGAAATATGTGTATCCGGTTGAATTGAAATCATTAGTTACCAGCATACATGTTGAAGTCGCTATTCCTATTTCTGACGATAAAATAGATGCATTGCAAATAATCATTCGTAAAAAGTTTTTTACTTTTCATTTACAGTGACCATGGACAAGCCATCTGGATGGACGAGAACAAAAGGTTCGGCAAAACAGATCACTGTGAAATATGTGTATCCGGTTGAATTGAAATCATTAGTTACCAGCATACATGTTGAAGTCGCTATTCCTATTTCTGACGATAAAATAGATGCATTGCAAATAATCAGTCGTAAAAAGTTTTTGACTTTTCATTTACAGTGACCACGGGCAAGCCATCTGGATGGATGATAACAAAAGGTTCGGCAAAACAGATCACTGTGAAATATGTGTATCCGGTTGAATTGAAATCATTAGTTACCAGCATACATGTTGGAGTCGCTATTCCTATTTCTGACGATAAAATAGATGCATTGCAAATAATCAGTCGTAAAAAGTTTTTGACTTTTCATTTACAGTGACCACGGGCAAGCCATCTGGATGGACGAGAACAAAAGGTTCGGCAAAACAGATCACTGTGAAATATGTGTATCCGGTTGAATTGAAATCATTAGTTACCAGCATACATGTTGAAGTCGCTATTCCTATTTCTGACGATAAAATAGATGCATTGCAAATAATCCGTAAAAAGTTTTTTACTTTTCATTTACAATGACCATGGACAAGCCATCTGGATGGATGAGAACAAAAGGTTCGGCAAAACAGATCACTGTGAAATATGTGTATCCGGTTGAATTGAAATCATTAGTTACCAGCATACATGTTGAAGTCGCTATTCCTATTTCTGACGATAAAATAGATGCATTGCAAATAATCAGTCGTAAAAAGTTTTTGACTTTTCATTTACAGTGACCACGGGCAAGCCATCTGGATGGATGATAACAAAAGGTTCGGCAAAACAGATCACTGTGAAATATGTGTATCCGGTTGAATTGAAATCATTAGTTACCAGCATACATGTTGAAGTCGCTATTCCTATTTCTGACGATAAAATAGATGCATTGCAAATAATCATTCGTAAAAAGTTTTTTACTTTTCATTTACAGTGACCATGGACAAGCCATCTGGATGGACGAGAACAAAAGGTTCGGCAAAACAGATCACTGTGAAATATGTGTATCCGGTTGAATTGAAATCATTAGTTACCAGCATACATGTTGAAGTCGCTATTCCTATTTCTGACGATAAAATAGATGCATTGCAAATAATCAGTCGTAAAAAGTTTTTTACTTTTCATTTACAATGACCATGGACAAGCCATCTGGATGGATGAGAACAAAAGGTTCGGCAAAACAGATCACTGTGAAATATGTGTATCCGGTTGAATTGAAATCATTAGTTACCAGCATACATGTTGAAGTCGCTATTCCTATTTCTGACGATAAAATAGATGCATGCAAATAATCTTACTAGTCACAAGAGATCAAAGCCTATTGATATTAAATATCACTTTTCAAAGGAACAAGTCGAGACAATTGTAATTAAAATGATTTTATCTTCATTTAACTTCAATCTTATTCTTACTATCTTCCATTTGGGTTTAAGTATATATTTCATTATCAATTCAATAGTTCCATTTTCCAATTTACAATCCATATGTTCCAGTTTGTTTATCAAATTACAGTCGCACAAAGTCTAAGATTCCAGATTAAATTCTCATTAGGGAACGTTCAAGTATTACGTAATGCAATTTGGGGGGGAAGGGGTCTCGTAAAACGTTACGATGCGTTACAGGGCCGGGAGGGGGTCAAAAATCTTCAAAAATTGCGTTACGTAATACTTGAACGCTCCCTTAATCAGTTAATGGGAACTAGTTGATTATCCAGTTTTACCAAAATTGTCAAATCAGCTACAATGGCAAGATCAGAAGATATTCAACTTTTTATTAAAAGTGCCATCTCAAAGGACAAAGTTGTTGTTTTTTCCAAGTCATTTTGTCCTTACTGCACTTTGGCAAAGGAGGTCTTCCAAAAGGTGAAACAGCCAATAACGACATACGAACTCGCTGAAAAGGACGATGGCGACGCTATCCAAAAAAACTTCGCACTGTGCCACAGGTGTTTATTAACGGAAACTGTGTAGGCGGGGCACAGATGTTCAGAAATTGGAACAAACTGGAAAGCTGTAGCCAATGTTGATTGGATAAATTAAATTTCATTAAAAAAAAGGGCACATAATATGCCATACCGTCTTACAAGATGTACAATCTATCATTGATAAATTTTCGACAATCGGTCTTTCATTAAATTTTGCTAAATGCGAAATTTTTATACCAGACCACGTCCCTTTGAATACCAAAATAGATATTTTAACAAATTTTGAAGCCGAATATTTCTATTCATTCCAAATCGGTTTTATTCCCATCTCGGCACCCTCGATGTGCTGAGTAAAGTACAGTTTTCTGTATGTTTGAGTTTTAGTTTTTTAAATGTTTGAGTGTGTAACATACATTTTAATAATATAAAAATCTATCTATATGTATATAATTCTCGTGTCACAGTGTTTGTAACCAAACTCCTCCGAAACGGCTTGACCGATTTTTATGATTTTTTTTGTGTATATTCGGTACCTAGGTCTGAGAATAGGCTAAAAAATTATTATGTTATATCGATTTCCAGATCACCGGAAAGTTCTGAGCATTATAACAATATAATATAGTGCCTTTTATATGTATTGCCTATTAATTAACAAGAAAATGAAAACCTTCAAAATAATGTTTCAACTATGATCAATTTGGATAATTATATTCATTTTTATTCTTAGCATAGCTAGTATTTTTTTTAATATTATTGCTTTTATTTTTACAGTTATAATGATCCCAATTTTATCTAACAAATTTTATTTAGATTAAGTACTAATAAATTTTTAAGAATGTTGATTTTGAACTTGATAAATAATCAGCTAAATTTGTGTTTCTATCATTTAAATAACTGTACCTAACAAATAATTCGTGGGTGCCGTGATGGGAAGTTGCCGAGATGAGAATAAACCCAAAATCGGATCCCTCACCCTTTTAGGCTCACCAATTTTCGCCGATTCAGTAACACCTGTCACTGTCATCAACCACAAATTAAATTTATTCAAAGATACTTCATATCTTCTTTTTTTTTTTAAATAAACCGACATATGGCCCTGTTCATTATCCGTTTCTGCTTGTTTACACCCAAATTCACATATTTACTCCGCAGTTGCCCAATTTGGGAATTTCCTTCAATTAACCCAAGCGGTTCTCCCCATTAGATACAGTACTATCACAACATCGAAAACTTGTGTATAATGAACAAATTATAAATGTGAAAAGACTAAAAGGAAAGGTATGTCCTACAATATTCACTATATCTGTTGTCCTACATATATTTACTCAGATAGTCAGGCTGCACTTCAAGCACTGGACTCGGACTTTACAGTCTCAAAGCTGGTGCGAAACTATGTAGACTACTTAAATATATTAGGGCGCAAGAATAAAGTGGTCCTAAGATGGGTACCTGGCCATATGGGGATCGAAGGCAATGAATATGCCGACGAACTGGCCCGGGCAGGCGCCAAAGGTAGGCTAATAGGTCCTGAACCTGTGTGCGGACTACCAAATAGCCTAGCTCGCTGGACCATATGGAACCAGTGCTTTACTAAATCTTACAAACGCTGGACTAACTTGCCAGGTCTGAACCATTCCAAAGCGCTCATAAGAGCCTATAGTCGAAACGTGACAAATCAGGCTATGTCGCTTAGTAGGAGCAAATTGTGCATCTGCAAACTAAGCAAATGGCTTGTGAAGATGTGAGGAATGCCTCTATCCAAAAAGTACTACAGTTTCTTGACGTATTTGTAGAGAGCTTTAGTTTACGTGGCGATCATAATATTTCAGCAATAGACGAAGTGATACTGGTACTCTAGAAGACAGGAATAGCCACAAAGCAGATAATAATAATAATGTTCTACAATACCCTTTAAGACATACTTTATCAATAAATTTCAATGTTATCTTGTTCCAATGATATTAATAAATTAAATCAATTTCTAGATATTTACTCCTTGAATAATTATCAGTCTAAAATGAAACTAACAACCTGGTTGAAAACTGAAAATTATAAAGATATAGTGCTTATTTGTTAAAAAAATGATTATTTGGGACATGGAATATATAAAAATAAATCTGGCTCACTCTAACAAGAAGATTGAGAGTCTTTCTCCTTGACACATATAAACGTTATTTACAATAGCTCTTTACAACAGAGCTATACACAACAGAGCTCTATAAAAAAGTCTTATAAGTACGTTTGACTATGAGCTTCAGAGTCAGTTCTGTTCTAACTGCGCCCCTTACTAGTAAATACGAACACGTTTGTGGACACGACCTGTTGTAAGAAGACCTAACGCTGGTCGCGTTATTAAAATTGAATCTTTATTACTCTTCTTTATACACTGGTTTCCACTCTTTGGGACATTGACAATTACATATTAGCTTGAATAAATTGAATGTTGATTTAATGGTACTTATAGTAGGTATTCCAAGTTTAAAAATACTACATATGTTCTCAGAGCTTCTTTGACCCGAATAGAGCCTCATTGAAGCGTGAACTGGAACTGGTGAATTGTTATGTTCCTCAACTATTTGCTGTCACAAATCGAGTCAGTTATTGCTAATCTTTTCTTCAAAATTATATTGATATCTACTACTATTAAAATATGATATAAACAAAAACAATTAAGTGATTTTAGTTTTTATTTTAGTAAAAGCATTCTTTTGTTGGTTTGAATCTGATGTACCTACAATAGGTACTGTCGTGACCAAAACCCAAATGAAAGCATAATAAGTATTAGGTATATAATAAAATATATAGTATTTTATATTTTGCTTTTGTACAACTAATGGTTATAAAAGTAGCAAAATACATCTGCACTATTTTTAGTTTGAATGGCCATAAATATGGATTGGAAAAAAAACAACATTAATTTCACATAATATCAATAGAGCTCGCATACTATTGAGAACACTTTTTATACATTAAACACAATAAGTAATTTGTTTCACGTTTACATTTACGCCGTCTGATTATACACTTTGTGGTTGGCGGAAGGGGATTTTGTAGTTGATTAGTTGATTTTAAATACCTCAAAACTGGCGATCACGTCGACGTATTCGTTGTATCGAAGTGATGGTTTATAGGTGGCGTAGCCGTGGCAACGAAGCTCCTTTACTGGCGATGGTCATAAAGCGGGCAGCGGGCAGCGAGAATATACTGTAACTGTCATAACAACCTTATGAAACAGTTATACGTAACAATTTCTATATAATCTTTTTTTATATTATTCAGTGGCGTAACTATGTACCTATATCATCTGAGGCCCGTGGCAAAATTACTGAGTAAAATTGATTCGGTGAAATGAAAACTAAGACTAAGTATATCTAAAGAAAAGCTATGGCACAAAAAACTAGGTTGTGATGTCATTTATTTTGAAAGTTGACAATTCGTTTATCATAGTCAGATTAGGTCTGATTTTCATAAAGAACTTCATTTGAATAAGATAATATGATGAAACAGGAAAATGAACCAAAAGTTGCCTAATACAATATGCGCTACGGTTTAACAAAGCCGTAGCTATGCTGCTACGGCGCGTCTACGCTTCTACAATCCCACTAAGCCGAGGAAAATTACTACATAAAGAGTTATTATCGTGTTCCTAAAACACTTTTCTCTCATTGATAGAATAATTAGATGGTGAACAGAACAGATGGTGTTTCGGTAATTACCAGTAAATGGTCAAGAATGTCATCCAAAATACCATAATTCTGCACATATGAATGCCTAGGCACATATCTCGTTCTGTCGATATCTGTACGTAAAATTTCTATACATCAACAAAGATATGGTGTTTTGAAATCTCAATACAGTAGCTGACTGGCGGCCAGTACGATGAGTATAAAAGTACTGATACTACTAAAGGGAGCGCTCGAACTTTGAAATGAAATAAAACAACCTGTTTGAGTGATATTGTGACAATTTTTATTTTATTTTAAAGGACATTTAATGACATTATGTATATAATATTAATTTCTGCCAAATGGCCGGCACGGCTCCGCTGCTGATGATTTATCCTGGTGGACTAATTTTGGACGACATCTTCGCATAAATAGGTCTGTGTTTCGTCTGCATAGATTTCACATAGCCCCACAGAAAGTAGTCGAGCGGTGTAAAGTCACAAGATTTCGGTGGACAGTTGAAGATAAGCCTTATTAAAAAAAATTCAATTTTCGCATGACAAATGGCGCCGTCCTCGTGGAACCACCATATTCGTGAGATCCATTATCATCTATCCTAGGCGACAAAAAATTTGTTATCATCGTCTGTCATCGTTCGATATCGATCGCCTTGACGTGAGCGGGGCTCCAAAACCCACACACATGCATTTTCGGAGTGTAGAGCCATCTGATGATCTCCCGTAAATTTTCGTTGCTTGCCACCATTGTGCTTGGGGATTTTATGTTAAAAAATAAATGTTCACCCGTGTGAAGCACAGACCAGCTGCTAGTTTGTAATATTTTAATAAAACATAAATAATATTATTATTACTTTTTTTAGTTCTCAATTTCATTTATCTAAGTTACTGTGTTCATCAATTTTCCGGTGTTTTAGGCACAGAAAATAGAACTTTTATCACTAAAAGTGCGCTTCAAAAAGCCCGGCAAATTACACTTTTTATATAGAAAATGAGATAATTTTAATTGTATAAAAAAATCTAAAAATCACACGAATCCAAAAACGGTAATTAACGTGTTTCATACAACAGTGTGTCTAATCAAGAGCCGGTGGAGAACTGTCGCTTTATCGCTGTGATGAAACGAACGCGAATCGCGGCACCACCATGCGGTGACTTGCCCGACATTTTAATAATAACTAATAGATACAACGCTTATCTAGATACAGTATACAAAAACCCATATACTCACATGTCTTCGATCTCCAATCAATACATCAATTTTGCTTCGCTTTTGTTCACATCCATCCAAATTGCTTGCCCGTCTCTGTAAATTAGAAGTAGAAAAACATTTAGATATTATATTATGCAAGATTAACTATTAAACTTCGATCAAATGAGAGAATCTATAGATGTATGTACGACGATAATAATAAAACGTCCTTTTGTTAAGATCGTCAGACAGATAACTATATACATATAACAAGAACCCATATACTCACATGTCTCCGATCTCCAATCAATACATCAATTTTGCTTCGCTTTTGTTTTCGTCCATCCAAATTGTTTGCCAGTCTGTAAATTAAAAGTAGAAAAACATTTAGATATTACATTATGTAAGATATTATATATATATTATTGAATTATATTACTTATGTATAATTATTGAATATTATTGAGGATATATATATCATAAAACTATTTTCAAAAAATACTATTATAAATAATTTAAACCTAAAAAGTGGCCAAAAATGCCAAAATGCTGGCAGCATTGCCCCGTTGAATGTTTATCCGGCGACCGTCACCCGACGACGCCTCTACCAACCGTTGAGCTAGCTCCTTGTAAAGTTCATGTAAGATTAAGTACATATATAAAACATTGCAAAATGAATTTCGATCAAATGAACACAATCTATAGATGTATGTACGGTCGTCAGACAAATAACTATAGGTACAACGCTTACTGTACACAAAACACCCATATACTCACATTTTTACGATCTCCAATCAATAATACATAAATATCTATGTTCAATTGCTCGTGATTGGCAGATGTTAATATTTTCTGAAAAAAATTTTGAATATTAATAATATTGAACTTCTGAATTCACACTTTTTTTGTTAAAGCAGTCAATCAGATAACTATAGGTACAACGCTTACTCTACACAAAACACCTATATACTCACATTTTTGCAATCTCTAAACAATACATCAATCACTATATTTAAAGGATCGTGATTGGCAGATGTTAATATTTTCTAAAAAAAAATTTGAATATTAATAATATTGAACTTCTGAATTCACACTTTTTTTGTTAAAGCAATCAATTAGATAACTATAGGTACAACGCTTACTTTACACAAAACACCTATATACTCACATTTTTGCAATCTCTAAACAATACATCAATCACTATATTTAAAGGATCGTGATTGGCAGATGTCAATATTTTCTGAAAAAAAAATTATAATATTAATAATATTGAACTTCTGAATTCACACTTTTTTTGTTAAAGCAGTCAATTAGATAACTATAGGTACAACGCTTACTCTACACAAAACACCTATATACTCACATTTTTGCAATCTCTAAACAATACATCAATCACTATATTCAAGTGTTTGTGATTGGCAGATGTTAATATTTTCTGAAAAAAAAATTTGAACATTAATAATATTGAACAATTCACACTTTTTTTTGTTAAAGCCGTCAAACAGATAACTATACCTAGTTACAATTACGGGGTGTCCGCGGCGTGCCTATACCAAATTTCACATCAATCGAAGTTGTGAAAGTTAATGAAAATGCTTCATCTTCAAACGCCTGAACATTATCTTCATAAATTATTGCTAAGAGAACTATGCTGATCACGTAAAATTTCATACGAAAACCTAATCAAAATCGGTACATCCGTTTGGGCGCTAATGTAGGTAGGTACTTATGCATCGCGCGTGGGGGGTTAAAAAATAAAACTATGAAATTTGTAACAATACTCACCACCACATGTTCACGCAACCTACGAGTTAGCGCGCAGCCACAATTCGTCATGTAATTAGCAGAAATCATTATAACTATTATTATTATTCGAAGTATATCAATTCAATTGGCGACGTCGACGTGCGCACGAGGCCTCGTCTTTAGTGGAAATGGCCGCTGAACTAACGCCAATCGCGGGACGCCCGGTGTTCAGTGTTGCCAACAATAATTTTGAAATTCCCTCACCTGTATGGTATAATTCCGTTAGCGTACCTTTTTCCCACTTAGATTCTTTATAGTGGTTAACAGTTATCACACTAAAAATCAAGTATCAATTAGAATTTTTGTTGTAGTAACATTACATGGTATAATTATATAAAACTAGCTGTTGCCCGCGACTTCGCCCGCGTAATTATCGCGAACAGACAGACAGACGCGGCGGAGGACTTTGTTTTATAATATGTAGTAATGATAAAAGTCGCTTCCCGCCGTCTGTCCCTGTGTATGTAAATACTCTTAGATCTTTTAAAATACTTAACGGATTTAAATGCGGTTTTCACTAATGGAAACGAGAAGGTTTTTCTTATGCTTTTATGTAGAACAAAATGCACCCATGCGAAGCTGCTGGGAGTGGGTCGGAAGTCAGATGTAAAAGGAATATTGAATTCTTCTCGGATTGAACTTACTAGGGATCATGGGCTCTCTTTTCTGGGCCAGCCAAGGGGTGGTAATGATCGAATACCTCAATCATAGAGCCACTATTATAGGAAATTATTATATGCAGGACAAATAAAAAATATGCGCAACGAAATACGCGAGAACGGGGCACAGAGATATACTATTTCGTTGGGCATGGCAAACTGACTGAAGTTGTTTTGTTTCACCAAGATAACACCCCAGCGCACAAGTCCAACGTTGCGATAGCTGCCATTGAAGATGCTGGCTTTGAACTGATGGAACACCTCCATATTCACCGGATCTCTCGTTTCGTGATTTCTATCTTTTTCCGCTGTTAAAAGAGTCATCTCATCTCATCATCATCTCAGCCGCAGGACGTCCACTGCTGGACATAGGCCTCCCCCATAATTTTCCAAGAGGACCAGTCAGAAGCAGCCTGGATCCACCGTTGACCCACAGCCTTTATTAGGTCGCTATCCACCTTGTGGGTGGGACGTCTTACTCTGGGCTTGTTGGTCCATGGCCTCCACTCTCCACTCGAGAACTTTCCGGCCCCAGCGGCCGTCGGCTCTCCGTACTATATGCCCTGCCCACTGCCACTTTAACTTACTGATCCGCCGGCTTATGTCGGTAACTTTCGTACGTCTACGGATCTCCTCATTTCTGATTCGATCTCGCAGTGTAACCCCGAGCATAGCCCTTTCCATAGCATGGTTGAGCGACATTGACCTTCCTTACGAGGCCCATAGTTAGAGACCACGTTTCAGCGCCATATGTCATCACTGGCAACACACATTGGTCGAAAACTTTTGTCTTGAGACACTGTGGATTTTGGACGAGAAGATGTCTCGGAGCTTCCCGAACGCTGCCCATCCGAGCCGGATTCGACGATTGAACTCCCTCTCGAAGTTAGCTCTATCTAAAAGAACTGTTCGTCCCAAGTATATGTACTCGTCAACAACTTCTAAAGGGAATTTTAAATCTAGAAAAAAATATATATCAAGTGAAATAACTTAAAAGGTTAAAAATAAAATAAGTTGTACGTATTAAATTATAATGCATCTTTGTCATTCTCACTTTTTATTTATTTTAATTTATTTATTTATTTATTATCTAACACGTATTTACACACAAAATGATAACAATGTCTCTAAACCATTATTGGTTTGTCTAACACCTCTTAAATCTATATTGTTGTCACTTTTAGTATCAGTGGCTCAGTCGTTGAAGAGACAGTATCTGGATGTAAGCTCTTTTGACATATGTCCTTCGAACTGATCAGTGTCTTAGTACACCTTTACTTCTGAATAAAATTTTATCGTATTATTCTGTTCACTTCTTCTTTAAGTGCCCTATCAGGTATCCCTGACGTTGGTGATAGCCCTCGAAAAGGCCTCTCTATCACGGGCCACACGGAACAGCTCTCCCACTCCCGTAATTCCGGTCTATTGACGTATGTTCCTCAACCAAAATTTCGGTCTTCTGCCGATTCTGTTCACTAATTTTATTATTTTCTCTGTTTCATAATTATCGGATTCGTTTTATTTGAAAGCCAATTATATTGCTTAGTGCTGTCTTGTTTACAATAGGGGAATATCTGCTACAAATATCGTCCAATACTAATCTTGTTATAAAAATCCGTCATCCTTTATATGTGTTTTTTCCGTTTCCTTTTGCCTAGATCCGCCAGATCTGACGGAAAATTCGCTAAGTTGGCAACACTGAACACCAAGCCAAGCCAATCCAATCCATCCAACAAACTTTAATAAGGTTGCATGACTTTATTTAAAAATCATTGTGTGTGAAAGGGATAGAATGCACATTGCACAACCAGGTAATCCGATCCGAGACGCCAGCGGCCAGACCGGAGCCTCGTCATCATTTATAATAATAAGAATACTTTGTAACGTTCTTTGTTCTTTATGTGTGGACAAAATTATAATAATAATTCTTAACACTGTGATGCAATGTTCGATATAATTTCAAGATTTCTATAAGTCTATTTAAGATTTCTTTATTAGAGTACCTACATAGATAATAAAAGTAGGTTTGATTTGGTTGTACGTAAAGGTCGTCAGACAGGCTGACGGTCCACTTGATGGTCGAACTGAGGATAGGGATAGGAATCTCTGAGTATAGTGTCAAGTAGGCTAACCGCCATTTATAGTCACCGGTCACCGGAAATGATGGAGCTGAAAAACCTACCTTCGTATGTACGGTTTTACCGTACCTACATACAAAGATAGGTGTATCGAATCGAAGGATACCGAGGGCCGAGTGCATAATTTAATAAAACATAAAATTTCTTTCTAAAAGTAACTAATTTGTAGTTTGTGAGAATATTAGGTACAAAAAAGTTCACTTCTGCCACGTGTTTCAGGCAATGAATTGCATAATAGTACCAATGAAAAAGGTCATTTTAGCGCTGACTGACTGCTCCTTTTGTCGATACCCTTTAGAAGCTATAAATATTAATTTGTATCCGAACGTTTTAAATTTTTTGTATAACACGCCGCTTATAGAAGTACTTAGTACGATTTTTGTAGCGATATTTTCAACTTCACACACTCGATCGATACCTATACGCATAAATTAAATCTTTGCATATCAATGATTTGCCTATACGGCAGGAAACCGAGATGGACGAAATCATCAAAGAAGCAAATAACCGTTATGTCTTTATTGAGAAAGAATCAAAAAGCCTTGAAAGAAATAATAAGCGAAACAATGAAACAGTGAAACAGTTATTATTATTATTTAGATAAGAGGAATTTAGTTAACAATAAAAAAAAATTATTAAATAAATACATGTATATAATTAACTAGTTTGGAACTAATGAATTTATTTCAAAACACAAGCTCGCACAAGCACATCTCAAATTGTTTTCCCCATTTATATCATTTAAAAAGAAAAAAAAAGAAAACGATATTCGAATTTGGTTCATACGAATGAATATCAACATTGACCATTGAAAATAAAGTTATACACTTGCTTGATCAGTAGGTACTTACCTATAATAACGATATAGACCAAAATCATCATCATCATCATCATCTCAGCCGTAGGACGTCCACTGCTGGCCTCTCCCTTAAACCCCCATAAAAAATGTAGGTACCTACATAATTTATGGAATTATACCAACTCGGATAAAGCACGAATGCGGGGCGCACGATTTATGTTAAGGATAAGGGGATAACCAAAGATGAATGATTGGTCTCACTGCGCTCGACTAGATACCGCCGTCGTACTTGTAAAATGCGGCATAAAATAGTACGCCGAATTCGGCGTACCAGAGCCAGTCACACTGCAAACTGTCTGATGTGATGTGTACGTGCCGAATGTTTTATAAAATTTTAGGCATAATAAAATACCAGTTTGCGTAGTGAAACTGTGTAAAATATAATAAAACTGGGTAAAAATTGATAAAAAGTGACAATTTTTTACACATACTACAATAAAAAGTTGCCACATTTTCAGAGCTATTGTTTTTGTATAGCGCTCTATCTAGTCGAGCGCAGCGGGACCAATCAATTATCTTTGGGGATAACTGAAAACTAAATTAAACGGCGATAAAATGGCCGGCGTCGAAACGACTGTTAGCGTCGCTCCCTGTATCTACCGAAGTGTTGAGAGATCCTTTTCAACATTAAAACTAGTAAAAACATAATTTTACGCAATAAAATGAGGAATGATCGTTTAACCGGGTGGGTGGGCCTTGATACCGGCCCAATCAAATAAAGCCATTTGCTTCCGAGAAGCTTTTACGTGACATTTAGGTACTTTAATCATTTATCCAAACGCCTTATTACATGCTTGCTTATGTATTTAGTCATAACTTCTCTGTAAGTCGAACGAGACACAAGTAAAGCGTAACAAAATATAATAGTTTTGCATTGTGTAAAGTTAAAGTTGTGCATCATAATCAATATTTATTGTTTCAAGAAAGATGAATAGCCAGCCCAATGGTGGAGAGTTAGCTTGCAGCAGCGGTAAGAAATTATCTATCTATTTGTTTTTCTTTATTTAATACTATAGGTAAATAGTATGACTTGGCATCTCAACACATATATAAATTATGATGACATTAAACACTCTTTTGTCCATCGTCAAAACAAAACCTAGGGTTATTTTCAGGGATGCTGCATAGTAGGTACTAGCTGGTGCTCGCGCCTTCGTCCGCATGGAATAGTTATTTTGGGAATCATTTGTGTATCTCGAACGGTTTTCGCAGCGCACGCAACGGAAGCCCTCAAAGATGAATAATTTTCCCCGTTTTTACAACATTTTCGACTGTTTCTTCGCTCCTATTAGTCGTAACGTGATGTTATATAGCCTAAAGCCTTCCTCGATAAATGATCTATCCAACACAAAAAGAATTTTTCAATTCGAACCAGTAGTTCCTGAGATTAGCGCGTTTAAACAAACAAACAAACAAACTCTTCAGCTTTATAATATTAGTATAGATTTAGTGAATGAAATTTGAAGTCGCTCTCCGCAAGCTTTACGCGTATCTCTTTATGGCCGCTAACTCCTAAACACCTCAAATTTTGATACGGTTTCACCATCAGTTAGATACTTTATCGGGCAAGTTTTTTATCTATTCTATACTAATATAAAGAGGAATGATTTGATGATTTGTTTGTTTAAATTGAATTGGCTCCAAAACTACTGGACCGATTTTAAAAATACTTTTGCTGTTAGGAAGCTATTATATTGATAGGTATTAACAGGGAGTGACATAGGCCAGGCCCGGATCTAGGGGGGGCAAGCCGGGGCCTATGCCCCGGGCGGCAAGTCCAGAGGGCGGCATGCACACTTTACAGATAGTACGAAATCCGGATAGTTACAGATAGTACCTATCGCGTAACTTTATAATTATAATAGGGGCAATATGTTTTGGGCAGGGTTAAAATTTTGGCCTATTAAAATTTGCCCAGAAATACACTTAACGCAAAAATTAAAGGATATAAAAAAAAGTTGCAAATTTTTAGGTGATTTTCAACAGGCTGTAACTTCGAAGAAAATGGTCGTACGGTGCTCATTAAAAAAGGAAATTGTAGCTTCAAGTCTCTAGTTTTTGAATCCGAGCTTCAAATATTTTATTCGTTAGCGGTTTATGAGTAATCGTCAGAAAACCAACAAAAAAATAATTCAAGATTTTTGCTAATCTTGAAATCGCTGTAAAAACAGTAACAATATTTTTTATGTAGTGAAACTATAAAGCTCGTTAGAGCTTTTAGAGAATTTAATTCCCTACAACTTGACCTCCTCACGAGGTCTATACAATTATTTGTTACTGAGTTATCGTCGTTCAAAGCGACGAGTCGCATTTGACTTTGATAGTTAATTACTCAGGCAATAATGGTCGTATAGAAAATTAAAGTAGAGTTTTGTGAACTGCAAAACATTCCCTATAAGGAGCTTAAATCGGATTTTGATGAAAAAATTTTTTTCAAACTGAAAATGTTTACCGAAGAAACGGTAAAAAACTGCAAATTTAAGGATATTTGGATAACTTGCAATAACTTTGCAAATAATGCAGATTCGAAAAATCTTTTCTATATCTTTTAAACCTCAAAATGTCCTAAAAAAACCCTTGAAGGTTTCAAGGTGCTGCGATTTATTTTTCTTAGTGTCCAGAATGTTTGAAATTATCGTTTTTGCTGAAAATCAAGAAAACGGGCGATTTTTCATTTTGTGTTCCTTAATAAATTATTGCTAAAAAACTCAAAAGTTTAAACGGTTTTATTAGCAATAATCCATATTTTTTTAATTAGAAGCCTTTAATTATTGAAAAAAACAAAATAAAATAAAAATTCTATACAACAGGAAAGTATCGGAAAAAAAATTGAAAAAGAAATTTTTAAATGTCTATTCATCTGTAAATAAATAGGCTTAATAGGCACAGAAAGAACAGCGATGAATGCATTATTTCCGGAAGGCCTATGTCCAAATGTCAATCAATTACTTAGTGGACATCTGATAGCTGAAATTATAAAGAAGATAAAGTTAAAAATAAATATGTGGGCGGGGGCGGCATTTTTTAGTTTTTGCCCCCCCTAAAAAAAATTGAAGATCCGGGGCTGACATAGGCTATATTTTATAAAGTTACGCGGACGAAGTCGCGTGCAATACCTAGTATATAATATATATAAACCTATAATTAAGTTTTTGTTTGCGAAACAAAGTAAACGAAAAATTGTCAGGTGTGATATCTTTTATTTTACATCGCGAACGAAGTCGCTGGCACCAGAAGATATAAATGTATACAGTACAGCATTATTACAGGTTTTTTTTTACGTTTAGCGGGTTCGATTCCCGGTTCAGTTACCTGATTATTCAAAATTCTTTTAAAATTAAAATTTACTGTTCTTTACTAAAAAAAAATATCCTGTGTTCTTTACTAAACCTTAAATACTGTAAGGTACTAACCCCTTACCTGGCAAGGTTTGGGACCCCCTATGCAGTGTCCAATACTGCGGTTTGTAATTATATTTTGGTATTGGACAGGCTACACTGAAACCGCGAATTTTCCGGATAGCGAGGTGACTACGGCCCCTGAAGGCCCCTCCACCGCGTCTAAAGGTGGCGCAAGGTTAAGGCGTTCTGAGAAACACTTCGACGCCGCAAAAGCTTTGCTGAACTCGAGCGGACCGACCCCACTTCTGACAATGATGAACATCGAAGACGTGGAGGCAGCCTACAGGCTGTTTAAACTCAGTCGACCGCCTCAGGGGCCAATTTGCAAGAAATATCGTTGCAGATTCTGTAATAAGAAGTTCCGCTCCAACGAGTCCCTCATAAAACACCATCTCAAGCGCTATCTTCGTTTACAGGCAAAGGCCGAATCCTAAAGCCTGACCCAAAATGTCTTCTGAAGTAACGGACGGTATATAACAGCTTATCAGATCTCGCTATCATCGTATTCTTAGAGTGCGCTGCCGATTACAGTAGGGTTAAGGAATCCCTTACTCACACGCCGAAATATAATAGCACACGTGCTGATTTTTACGGTGGTCTTCGGTAAGGGGGTGGTTACTGTTGCCAGACGGGCTGCCTAAAATGTCTGCGAAACGCAGTAGTCTTGCCACTACTTTCCAGATCCAGACCAGAGTCAACTTTGAAAAGTTGATTTCCAAAGTTGATCTTGTCGGGAATCGATCTCGAGAAGCCTAGAAAAGAGAGTTAAGGCGGGCACTCTAACCACTCATCCAACGGGCCCGTTAAATTTGAGAATAATTTCTAAGGAGAAATAATTTCTAATATGACACAAAATTTTGGCTATTTATGCAAAATTTTCTAATTTTCATAATGTTATGTTTAAGTTTGTTAATGTTATGCTAGGGCCCAAAACTTTGTATTGTGAAGTTACATAACATTTTTAATTTAAAATGTTTCAATAGCATTTCTGTTGTTATAAGTTTATATATACCTACTTAGTAAGACTATTTTATTATTCTATCATGTCATTTCTATATTTTTTTAGCAGTATTTTTTTTTAAATTTCTGGTGTGTAGTATGACAACAAATAAATTTTTTACTATATTTTCATGTTTTTATTTTTAAACTTATATTATAATATACCTAATCGTGTATTTTACAGTAAAATATTTCAAATAACAACATAACATTACTTGTATATTCAAATATCGAAGGATTATAATATGATCAAGTGGTCCCACGCCAAGGTCGGTCCAAAAACAACAGTCAAATTAACAACATTCTTAATGCTGTTTCTTTCTGTATAAATAACTACGAAACGCAGTGTGCCCTCCCTGCCACTACTTAAACTTACAAAAATCTCATCTTTCCTCTTCATAATAATAGAGTAGATTGTGTGTACCTATTTATAATTTAACAAAACGCGATAAAGTATATTAGCTTATCTAATTACAAGTGTGCTAAAAAACTTATTCAGGGTCAAAGGTCTAAGTTTCAGGTTTTTTGGGTTTTTCTCGAAAACGGTGTTTTATCAAAAGTTGTAGATCTCAAAATTTTCTATAAAAATGGTTTGTATGATTTTTTTGCTACAGACATTCCTGCGATATTGCGCTTGTAAGAGTCATGTTCTACATAATATGCACATATTATGTCATGTAACCACGTATATACATATTCATGTACTTAAGTAAGCAAAAATGCCTATTTGTGTCTTTTTCGTGTACAAACTACAGTATTCTAAGAAAATATACACTATAAAATAACCGTTTAAACTTTTGAGTTTTTTTAGCAATAATTTGTTGAGGGTTACAAAATGAAAAATTGCCCGTTATCTTAATTTTCAGCAAAAACTATAATTTTAAACATTACGGACACTAAGAAAAATAAATCGCAGCACCTTGAAACTATCAGGGTTTTTTCAGGACACATTGATGTTGAAAAGCTAAAGAAAAGATTTTTCGTATCTGCATTATTTGCAAAGTTATTGCAAGTTATCCAAATATCGTTAAATTTGCAGTTTTTTACCTTTTTTTCGGACAACATTTTCAGTTTGAAAAATAAAAATTATCAAAATCTGATTTAAGTACCTTGTAGGAAATGTTTTGCAGTTTACAAAACTCTACTTTAATTTTCTGTACGACCATCATTCCCAGAGTAATCAATTTTATCAAAGTCAAAAATGACTTTTTCGCTTTGATCGACGATAACTCAGTGAAAAATCATCATACAGAGCTCATAAAGAAATCAAGTAGTAGAGAATTAAATTATCTAAAAGAACTTTATAGTGCCATTACAAAAAAAGTATTGCGGTTTTTAAAGCGATTTCCAGACGAGCAAAAGTTTGGAAATTTTTTTTGTTAACTTTCTGAGGATTACTCATAAACCGCTGACGAGAAAAATATTTGAAGTTCAGATTCAAAAACTAGAGACTCGAAGCTATAATTTCCTTTTTTAATGAGCACTGTACGACCATTTTCTTTGGTGTTACAGCCTGTTGAAATTCACCTAAAAATTTGGAACTTTTTTTATATCCGTTAATTGATACAAGCGCGATATCTCAGGATCGCGTCCTTAAAAAAGAATCATATGGACCATTTTTATAGAAAATTTTGAGATCTACAACTTTGGTCTGAAGTACTTTTTTATAAAACTTACCGTTTTCGAGAAAAACCCAAAAAACCTGAAACTTTGACCTTTGACCCTGAATAAGTTTTTTAGCACACATGGGATCGATGGGGACTTTTGACACTTTAGTTTTAATGGTAAACCCAAGGTCTACCAAAATTTGACTCTGTCGGAATTATTGTTTTTTCTTCACTATTTTCATGTTTGTTTTTACCGGACTAAGTATATGCACTTAAGAGCCTGACGAAATCACCCAATTAGTAAGTAGCTATTCCCTTTATATTTAGTGTTGATGTTTATTATAGGTAGGTTCGATACAAAACTGCTGGGCCTTGAACGTATTTTTATTTTGTATGGCTATTCGGCATCCGGCTCTTGAACTCGTAAAAGTTGAAACTTAGTTGCATTGTTTAATAAATAAATCTCATGAATGGTTTCTATTTAAATGAAATAATATTTTTATAATATTAGTTCATTCCTAGTAATGTGGTATTATCGATGGGTTTGAACCTTTGTTTGTAGAGGCGATAAATTATGTAATACGAACGGGCTTCTTTCAAAGAACTCAGGTGGGTTGACAGTCTACTTGATGGTAGAGCGGACGTCTAGAAATATGTACAAGCAAAAATAGCAAAAAATCGGTTTAGCCATGTGGGAGCTACGATGACACAGACAGACAAATGACCCGTAATTAAAAGTTGGCGAAACCACATGTACGAGTAACTATTTACAAAAGTATTCAAATCAAGAAAGTTAGCGAGTACTAACTACGCTCCAAAAAACAATGACTATAATGTATCTGTATATTATTTTATTTTTGTGTTATATAATATTACTAGATACCTACATACTAATAAATTTTAATTTGTCTAACCTTGTAAATATATTTTTTATGTAATGTTTTGTGAGGATAGCTGTAAGGTTGACTATTAAATATTTATGTAAATAATACCTAGTTTAGGTTCGGCTAAGCTAAGTTAAGTTAAAAATTCCATTAACACGATTTCGAAACACTGGTCTTTAATCTTATGGTTGTTTCCTAAACATTTTGACACTTTTCAAGTGGTCGTAAATTTTATGTTTTAAGCATAAACTTTTGTAATTGGAATTCATGGTGTTTGCGACAAAGACTATGTAAGTATAATTGAGACTAGCTAGGGAGTTTTTGCTTAAAAAAAATTTACTCCGCATTTTCAGCCATCTGACCTTTTTGTTTTTTTTTTTATTTTTATTAGAACATGTGATTTACTAAGAAACGAACGAACTTATTAAAAAAATCGTTATTACTCGAGGGTTAAAATACATAATTTATGATCGAACTAGAAATGAAGAGTCTACGGATTTCTTCATTTCAAATTCGATTTTGCAAATTAACACCCTCTGCTTCTGAGAGATGGTAGACATTTCCGAATAGGGATTTGAAGCAAGCTGAAAACTTGTCCTATACTTCTTTTACATATAATACCCTAATACACACAACTACAGACTTGGTTGCAGAATATAGAAGTAAAAAATCCATTTTTTTTAGAAATTTTGCAAGCATTTGAATAGCCATATCGTTAAAAATTTTGGCTTACCAAGATGTACTGGAACTTAGCAGGGACATTTTGTTTTTTCGAAAAACTGAATATTGTGCTGACTTGTGCTAGGTTTGTGCTGCGTTGTGCCGTAAACCGCGAGTCTCGATCTCAAAAACCGGAGCGGTAATGACGAAAAATCGATTTTTGTCTCAGCATGGACACTTTGTTTTTTCGCAAATCTAATAAATGTGCTGCATTGTGCTAAGTTTGTGCTGGAGTGTGCTGCAAACCGTTTTCGATTATATCAAAAAACAAAGCCGGTATAGGCAATAAACGAAAAAAATATTTTGTATGGCAGCATGGACACTTTGTTTTTTCGAAAATCTAATGAATGTGCTGCATTGTGCTAGGCGTGTGCTGGAGTGTGCTGCAAACCGTTTTCGATTATCTCAAAAAACAGAGCCGCTAGAGGCAAAATTGTTTTCTAGGCAGCAAGGAACTTGGCAGGGACATTTTATTTTTTCGAAAATCTAATGAATGTGCTGCATTGTGCTAGGTTTGTGCTGGAGTGTGCTGCAAACCGTTTTCGATTATCTCAAAAAACAGAGCTGCTGTCGGCAAAAATGTTTTCTAGGCAGCAAAGAACTTGGCATGGACATTTTGTTTTTTCTAAAATCTAATGAATGTGCTGCATTGTGCTAGGTTTGTGCTGGAGTGTGCTGCAAACCGTTTTTGATTATCTCAAAAAACAGAGCCGCTACAGGCGAAAATGTTTTCAGGAGCTTGTGCTTCTTAAAATTACTTATACTATCTTAGCCTAAGTTTTTGTGTATTTGGCCAGTACCAGGACTCGATTTTTGGTCGCCCAGATACCCCAGAAATAGTTTGGGGTAACCAAATAGGGGAAGGAAGGGTCTTAAAGGAAAGAAGTCGGTTTAGGGACGAAATTCGAAAAAAAAATTAAGAAAATTAATAAATAACGCCAAAACTAAATTAATTTAAAATCTCAAGCAAAACTGGGTGTAGTAGCAGTGATGCACGATAGGCCCCCGGACAGGTCTCGTCGAGGCCTAGCCAACGAGGTATCGCACACCTATCTGCTACAAAGGACAAAGGAGTTATGCGGAATTCAAAAGTGAGGATAATAGTATACACGCCAAGTTGGGAAAAAAGATGGTTATTTTCCAAATCCAATTAAGCGTCTCACTGAATTTAAGCGCCTCTGGTTGCTGATAAATAGCGCTTAAATATCTTAAATCCAGTGGACACGTCCGGGTGCAGGCGATAGTTTAGCCGCGGATCAACTTAGCGTGGTTTGGTGCTATTGTTTTTCTGGGGTATGCTGACGTCCAGCCGAGTCCGATTCTGGAGTAGCTTGTGTTTTCTTATACAGTATTCCGAGTGGATTCCGTTGGTGCAGTTACTTTTCTTCTCCGACGCTCCTGGACCCCAGGACAGCCGTAGACACTTTTGGTATCACCAGTTCACAGGACCCCTATGTTCGGTGCCCTGTAACTCTGGACCATGATGTCTAAATTTTTCGTATCTTTCAGTTTTCTCACTTTTTTGGCAAGATCTTTCTAATGATGTCAATTTTATTGCTAAATTTTAAATTTTGAAAAAATTTATTTTGATATTTATATTACGTAAACAACACAATTCACCATTCACGAATGTTATGGTATGAATTTATAAGATGGTATTTTTGCTTGTATCTTCGTGAATATTGGGCCGATTTTAATGATTTTTACACTAAAAAATAGATATGGAGCTCTTCTTAACGACTTTTTTCCTTAGAGAAGCACAAGCTCCCGAAAACATTTTCGCATCTAGCGGCTCTGTTTTTTGAGATAATCGAAAACGGTTTGCAGCACACTCCAGCACAAACCTAGCACAATGCAGCACATTCATTAGATTTACGAAAAAACAAAATGTCCCTGCCAAGTTCCTTGCTGCCTAGAAAACAATTTTGCCGACAGCAGCTCTGTTTTTTGAGATAATCGAAAACGGTTTGCAGCACACTCCAGCACAAACCTAGCACAATGCAGCACATTCATTAGATTTTCGAAAAAACAAAATGTCCCTGCCAAGTTCCTTGCTGCCTAGAAAACATTTTTGCCGACAGCAGCTCTGTTTTTTGAGATAATCGAAAACGGTTTACAGCACACTCCAGCACAAACCTAGCACAATGCAGCACATTCATTAGATTTTCGAAAAAACAAAGAGTCCATGCCAAGTTCCATGATGCCTACAAAATGGTTTTGCCTCTAGCGGCTCTGTTTTTTGAGATAATCAAAAACGGTTTGCAGCACACTCCAGCACAAGCCTAGCACAATGCAGCACATTCATTAGATTTTCGAAAAAACAAAGTGTCCATGCTGCCATACAAAATATTTTTTTCGTTTATTGCCTATACCGGCTTTGTTTTTTGAGATAATCGAAAACAGTTTGCAGCACACTCCAGCACAAACTTAGCACAATGCAGCACATTTATTAGATTTGCGAAAAAACAAAGTGTCCATGCTGAGACAAAAATCGATTTTTCGTCATTACCGCTCCGGTTTTTGAGATCGAGACTCGCGGTTTACGGCACAACGCAGCACAAACCTAGCACAAGTCAGCACAATATTCAGTTTTTCGAAAAAACAAAATGTCCCTGCTAAGTTCCAGTACATCTTACCAAGACCAAATTATTCTAAACTATTTATAGTTTTTAATTAGATTAAATTTGCAATTGAAAAACCTAAAGTTTTGAGTGTATGCTTGAGACGGTAATATAAATTTAAAAAGAATGTCTAGCATTTCTCGGAATAATATGACTGACCGTTGGTGAGCAAGCGTAAACTGCTGACCAGAGTTTTAGGAATCGTAATACGAACGTGGGAGCGAGCTACATAAGAAATACATTATTTTATTTCACCTACATACCTACTTATATTGCTAAAGAATGTATCATATAAAGTGTTAGGGAATTATACATAGATAGAAAAAGTTTTCAGCTTGCCTCACGCTACCCAGGAAATGTCTACCGTCTTTCAAGCCATCTCAATATCTTGTAGACAGCCGTCACATTACTGGCATTTGCAAAAATCTTAAAAATGCAACATTTGCATTAAGGAATTATGAACGAGATGAAATATTGTCGCTGGGCTGTGACAATAGGAGATTTATTAAAAATTGTAACTTACAAAAAAATTTTCATGTCCATATTTATTAGTATATTTCCATATTTGTGGCGCCCTCTAGCGTATTGGAATAGGGATGATTTCGTTCTTTCTGTAATGCGCAGCGACATCCAATATGCTAAGGCGGCATTACTTGGACGTGCTGTACTGTAAGTTTTATCATAGAGTAAATAGTACTTAACCAGTATAAGTACTATTTACTCTATGGTTTTTTTAATCGGTTTGATAAAAAGTTTGAATGGGGCAATTGGAAAAATAATTAAGTAAATTAAGAAAGGTTAAGTATGCCTGTGGCGGGAAAAATTCGATTTCGCTCTTGATCAACCGGTCGTCTAGTGAACGGACGTACACATATCTGAAATAATAATTTTATAAGCACCGTGTATTATTATTATCTCGAGTTTGAGACGAGTCTTGGGTTTGAACGAGCAGCCTGCAGTAGACGGAGGCGTTACTGACGAAATCCGTCAGAAAAACAGTGCAAAGCATGTGTTTTTTGTACAAATAAAGATCATTATTATTATTATTATATACGTGGTCGGTGAGCCACGTAGCATTTCGTCGTGTTCGCGACCTTCTCTGAAGAACGGCGGCCTGAAGAAAATGTGTTTCTGTCGGTAAAGTTTTGAGTAACATCCAACTCCAGACGTCACAAAATAAAATAACAAATTTATATCCCAGTATAATTTATTTAATAACGAATATAATTATGTATAATATACGTTACAATAATTTGGCAATATAATGAAATGTTTAGTCACTAATATACAACGTTTGATTGGTATTTATTAATTAAAACTATTTCATGTGCGTTAAACATCCTTAACATACAACTTCTATCCCTATATAAAAACTAGATATGTATAGCGGTGGACGTACAAACGAATGTCTATATATTGGACAAAATCATAGATTAAATAGATTTTTTTTATAAAAGATAAATATTATATAAAAAAATCTATTCTTCTATTTAAAAAAAACAATCAAATATTTAGATGACATTTTTCTAATTAATCGTCCACCGCCATAGATTTACGAAGGCAAATGTATATAATATCTGATTTCTCACAAACGTCAATAATAACACTCACATGGGAAATTTGCTTTACGTAAACTTAACCAAGTTTTAACAACTTTGTCATACATGGAAGATGCGGGTTACGAGTAATATATTTGGAGTTATTATTGTGGTGGCACCAGAGGCAAATTATTGGTTTCCGATGACGTTAAACAAGTAGTACTTTCTTAAGTGTCATCGCTAACACTCGGTCTTCATTAATATCAATATAAGACATTCATTCCGTCTATCAACGCATGTATAAGCTTAAAAAGTAACGCAGTTTTAAAGCAGACTTTACAATCGTATTTGTGTCAAGTAAAAACTTTTAACATTAACTGCTTACTGACCTTAACTCCTATACAAGTATAATAATAATATAAGATACATAACGCACCATTTAAATCAATTCCTTCACGAACATACCTTAGCAATTAATTAAATACTAAATGCATATGGAATGAAAAAAAAAAGATAAGACAAAATTTTGTCTTACTAGTCCATACGGTATAGAAAATAAAAAGGTACCAATAATAACTTTCTTTCATAGATTGCAATTTATGGGATAAAGGGATATAACTATAATATTAAATGTACATTTTTAAAGGTTAAAACAGTTAAATTATACATGTGTTTATTATAAACAACGTTTGAACTAAAACTAAAATCCATTCAAATACTATTTAGTCCTACTAACAAAGAGCAATAAAGGCCGAATAAGGAATATAAGCTTATATTGGAATATAACAGTTTTAGTGAAAGGTGTACTGAACATACTAAAAATACTAATGGGTGGAGACGGAGGTAATTGTAAAGGTCTCTTTTTCGTTAAAAACTCGAAACTGTTCTCTTATTGCGAGTTCTAGATACTGAAAATTATTGTGAACAAGAAAACTATTTTATACTGCCTGAAATTTTACTGTTTTTACTGTAGATAAGTATGCGGTTATGGATGTACAGCGGGGCAAGGTTATAAATTCTTCTAATTTACAACTTACAGAAGTGACCTTTAAATTTCTATCTGAAACCGAAACCTACAAGTATCTTGGTATGTCATAGTCATTGGGTATTGTTGATAAGGACATAAAACAGATGGTGAAGGAACGCTTCTTTTCCCACCTGACAAAAGTACTTAACGAGTCTTTTGTCGGGTTGCAATAAAGTGCGCGCCTTCAACAGCTGGGTTATCCCCTTACTAACCTACTCCTTTGACATACTAAGATGGATTCAGACTGAACTGGATACCTTGGACAGGAGGACTCGTCAACTGCTCACTACACATCAGATGTTACACCCACGCTTGTCTTTTTTTATCCATAAAGCGATATCGGCTTTACATACGAGACTTACCGATAAAATTTTCTAATAAATAAATCAAGGTCTACATATACAGTAGTTAAAAACAAAATTAATGTAACACATTAAAATTATTTTTCATATAAATATGTATATTAGTACAACACGAACATGTTCTTATTTATGGTAAATTATGATCCAAATAGTAAGTATGCACCATTGTATAAATTATATAATAAAATCTCACTATGACATAAACTTTTGTATAAAAATATTGTTATAATTTATTATTGCTACACATTACAAATTGAAAATAGGCCAGTGAAGAGGCCAATAATTTTGGTTACACAACATATCTATTTAAGAAAAATAATGTCAATAATTTCTTTAATTTGTGTTATGCTGTCAAATAGTTTATACTATAGGCATCCGAGTCCATTAGGGGAATTTCATTAAATTAAAATATACATACAATAAATTAATAAGAGTTTAGCACTACTGTACTCCTGGAATCCTAAGACACTCACGCAATATTTACTTGAAAATAATTTTTTGACTGAAGATGAACATGAATATGTAAAAATTATAACTTTATTAATTTAACGTGTTTATAAAACTGACATGGGCTATTTAAAAAAAAATCTTAAGCAATATTTTTTTTTAATAATCCCTGTCCAATATAACTTACATTTAACAACGGCATTATAAAAGATCACTGTTTAAATTTATTTATTTAAATCTCTTTATTATAGCTTGTATATTCTTGAACCTTTTTCACAACAATTAAACCTTTTAACAGGTACCACTAGTTTAATATTGGAGTCAACACTTAGTAAAATTTAATAAAATTACTTATTTCCTAGCGTTTACTTCATAAGATAAATTATAAGCTAAAAAGTTCTTAAGCCTAACACAATAAAAGTTGTTACATATTGTGACTATGACCAGCCGTTTGGATTATAGTTTCACAAAAATCTATTTGGAGGATTTTATTAATCTAAATTAGATATATCACAAGTTATTATAATTTTTTTAGTCATAAACGTTGTATAAAAAGAAATAAAAATACAGGTTAAATTTTCTAAACGAAAAACTTTAACCGTCAGAATTTTCAGTACTAACGTGAGGGTATCAAAATATAAATGTGTGTACGGCGTACGGCGAGATGTTTTCAGACATTAGGACAATTTTAGAGTGTAATAACTTCTTTTTATTACTGAAACTTACTAAAGAAACTAATGTTATTTTATACCATAAAAGACGTAAGTCTGGATAATGATTAAAAATTAATAAGACAGATGTGCGATGCGATACACACCTGAGTCAATATTTAATAATAGCATATAAGAGTAACTTTACGTCTAACAAAACTAAATTAATATTATTGAAAATAATCAGCCCGATATATGGGGTACATCAGTATGGTATTTTAACACCTAGCTAAGGTAGGTAGTATTAAAAGACTCAATAATATGTATCTATCTCCAATCTCTGTTTACTAATGTGTAATTAACATCTTGAAAAAGGAAAAATATTTGTGTAAGTTAAAGATTCTAAAGAGAAAACGGCACGTGTCTTGAAGAAGCGGATACATGAAGGCTTCCTCCAGTAATGTTTCGAACAATGAAAGATTCACATGTTTAGTTCACAATAGCGCTGACAGATGGCGCCAGTGGAAAAATTAGATCGCGCTATTAAGAACAGCAACACCGGTGGTATGGTACGGAACGTATCGTCAATGTGATGTGATCAGTGTGATATAGCAGCACCTGTCTTGCTGTTTCTGATGATGGTCAGTCGCCGTCCACCCCATATAACCTGACCAGTGTTTCAATTCGTCCTACCAAATTACTATAAGATAACTATAGCGCACCTAATTTTTCCACTGGCGCAGTTGCGAAATTATACTATGAGTCGAGAGATCAAGGAGGATAGATAAAGAAGCACAATATCTGTGTATCTAGTGTCCGTTGAAAGGAGTTAAATAAGGGTGGCGCTAGTGTAGACAGAGTGTAAATTTTAATGCTTTAACTTGCCACTTTTTCAGTTTAACACCCATGTAAGATGGTGCTCCTATATCCATCCTCCTTGGTAAAGATATTAATTAATTACTCTATCTATACTATAACGTAATATTCTTCGGTCAAACAACAAATATCTACACATTCTTTGTTTAGGCTCACAATAGGTAGCTATCTTAATGCGTGTTAGAAAAACAGGCTAAAATATATTTTAAAAATGAAAAATAGTTTGGTCCTATTAAAAACACATGTGTTTCAATGTTTAACATTTATTGCTTTTTAATAATAAGGCGAGACTAAAAATACTAAATAACAGCGAGTAGTAGGACGGTTTGCCTTTTATGTTCTTAGTTACCGATACTTTTGTCTTATTTTGAGTAATAATTGAAATGTGACGTTAAGTGGTCGAACTACACTTATGCCCGTTTTGCTGACTACTCATTTTGAGAAATCCTCACTGTGAGCCTAAAAAGACGTTCTTTTGGTCAAAATTCATTATCTTGATTACTTAATATCATCATTATATGGAATAAGATTATCATTGAAAGAAACATAATTATTATACATTGATTTACTTCTTAGAGCCGGATCCAGTCTGATTCAAACGATTCTCTTGCAGTGGAATCTGAAAACATAATCCGTATTAATATAATAAATGCGACAAGAAAGACGTCTAGGCTCGGATGGATGGATGTATGGATGTTTGTAACTCTTTCACGCATAAAACTACTGAACCGATCACCATGAAATTTTGCATACACGTTGTCTGGGACACCAGAAAGGACATAGGGTACCTTTCATCCATAACGCGGCCGAAGTCGCGGGCATCAGCTAGTAATAATATATTTTTAAGGTCCAGCTGGAACTTTGACTTTTTTATTCAGTTTATTTTTTGAGAACTGAAGTAATAGCTCAAAAAGGGCATTGCCTTGAAGTTTTGATTAAAAAAAAAAGGCTTTCTCAAAGAAGGCGGCGCCCCAAGCGTCGCTGCGTTCAGCTGAAGTGAAATAAGTATGGAATCCTCAGAGGACGGGCCAGTGACGAGCAGTGGGACACAGTCACAGATTATGTATGAGAAAGCAATGATTACCGTAGCACGCTGATCCTCCATGCGGCCAGCCTGAGCGCGCATCAGCAAAGCAAAAAAGTCATCATCCGGCACTGTCTTCGGTCTCTCTTCGGGCTTGGCACGAGGCAGTTCCGTCCGTTGCTCCTCCAACCGAGATCCCTTAACAAGATAATCCCTTAACAAATTGGAACATTATCTTCATAGCATTTGACCAGATTTCGATCACGCATGAAGTATTTTTGTTGAGTTAGATCAATTCAATTCGGGAATTAAGTCACTTTGGAAATTAAGTTGTCAAAGTTGGCTCTGGCCTGGATCTGAAAAGTAGTGGCAGGGTGGATGGGCTGCTTTTTGCAGTCATTTGAGCAGACCGTGTGGCGGCAGTAACCGCCTCCTTACAGGAGACGACCATTAAATGTCTTTGTGTCGGGCGTTAATAAAAACTAATTTACCTGTACACGAGCAATCATATCGAGGAAGTCGTCGTCGGGCTTCGAGGTGATGGTCTTTTGGTTGCGTAGTCCTGGCAATGAAGCTCCCTTACTGTCGGTGCTCATAGTGCGTGGCAGCGGACGCAGTTCGGCGCGCTGAGAGTCCATACGGTCCGATTGAATCTCGTGGATCATGTCCAAGAGCGCATCGCTGGAACTATTACAATACATAAAACGGTTATAACTTATGCTAGGACAATATGCTCTAACCTAAAGTATCAACCGTTACCTCTAGCCTCTAGGTGATATGGCGCTGACTGACGGGTATGGCAAATCAAATAAAAATTTCCTAAACATATTCTTTTTAACTTTATTGCAATAGTTTTATAGCATTACCATAACAACAGATCGCCCTGCGTGGCTGCGTGTATTGGACTTTATTCAAATAAAATCAAAAAAGGATTGATACCACTTGTAATAAAGAAACTAAAAATAATACAATTCTGTGTTCACTTTATCAGGACGCACATCTTATTCACACATATTTGAAACAAATAGATAATAGAAAGTAGTATTTTAGCTTACCTACTCTGATCGAATATACCTACTACGTCCACATAACTAAAATCGAAATGTTGATAAGATATTGAAATATGTATTTATATTGAAAAACAAAATTGCAATTTATACATTCAGTTGAACTTGTGTACCGAAATAGAACTATTGTTCATATATTTCAAATACAAAGTACAAGTTCATATTTAAGAATTGAAATTATTGATTAAAATCAATATTTAGAGAAAAAACACATGCCTTATAGTTTCTAATAAAGGCAGTTTCAGTAAATTACATTATCTCTATATGTGTCACGATGAACTCCTAAACTACTGAACCGATTTTGATAAAACTTCGTAACTACGTGTAACTTGGTCCAACTTAAAAGATAGTATAGTTTTTATTTTGAACCCGGGCGAAGCCGGGAGCAGGTCACTAGTAATTTAATAAAAATATTATACAGTTTAGTTTTTCTGATGAACTCTAAACGAAAGTGCAAACTGCATCAAAATATTTTGCATAGTTTAGAAGTAGAAGAGCAGGCACGAAGAGAGATTTTTTGTACTCGTACATCTTTACAGAGCATAGTCTCTCTGTTTGGCCACTACTCTACTACTACTCCTAAGCCATGCAAGGAATTTTGATGCTGTTTTCACTATCAGTTAGATAATTTTCACGCAATTCCAGCAAAGCCACGAGCGGGTCGCTATTACTATATAGTCGTGTTTTAAAGCGAATGTACGTACTCTGAACGTTTCAAGTTTGATTTCATTTTGACCACAGCTGAAACAAACAAGGCAGAGTGCACATTATTAGACATATCTTGGGCGGCTTCTCAACTAGATTTTAGTATTTAGACTCACATATCCTATGCGCCGTTTACACTATTCCCAAAACACAAAGGGGCAAAATAAAAAAATTCCAAGTAAAGAAAATGTCAAGAAGCTAGTCAAGAAAATGTCTTACGACTTGCACCCGCAATGAAAATAAAAATGTCCGTTTGTACAATCGCAACCCGATAGCTCGTCCGTAAGAACGATAAGAAGCTTCAAGCACACAGATAAGACTGACGCCTAGAGACGCGAGTCTCACTCTTTTCAATGTGTCATGTACTTACCTACACTATTTTTATCTATTGAATCTTGTTTACGGTCTCCAATTACCCATTATTATCATCTCAATCACCTGTTCTGTCTGCCACCTATTGTAAAATCTCATGTGATAGACAGCTTGTTAAGGCTCATACAAAGCAAGTGATATTTCTTCATTAATGGTCATCTATAAGTTAAAAGGTTTTAACATTCTCTACGTTACAGTGGACGATACAGCGAAGAGGTATGAAACCGCCTTAGAGCCACGAACCTATTTGCACAGTACGGCCTCGTTTTGTTGCATATTGCAAAGATTTTCGATGGTTGCACAATAAGATAATTAATACACAAGTTTCAAAGTCTCAAACAAAATCACTACGAAAAAGTGTCCACTGGATTTTCAATCACTTTCTCTCGTTAATTTCTGGTAAAAAGATGAATAATGTTGCATGACTGATTTGAGCCTTAACATTTAGTATGGTTCAAGTCGTAACACGTGTTCACCTTAAGGACAACTTTGTGTAATGATATAAGATCATTCCAAGCAGGAAATTTAAAATTTAAGATGGGTATTTAGAAAAAAGATACCACTTACCACGATTTACATGCACCGTCAGTCAGCCAACTACTCTTTTTTATTTATTAGGTACTTATTATTTATTACTTTTACTTATTAAACCAAAAAATACTTGAGCCATTAATCCCAAATTAATGAAACCACATTAATTTGGGAATATAACAAATTTTGGATGTAGATGATCAACAATGGTATCCGAAGATTAAATTAACAGTTTTTTTGAATTGCCTATAGAAGCAAATTTATAAACTTATTAAAGTTAAAAAATAATAATACTCACGTGGCAGTCTTATTACCGCTGCTGGCTGAACGCTGCAGCTTCTTCGTTTCGACAATTGGTTTGTTCTTGGGTCGATTTTCTTTATCTTTTCCGGCGTTTAGCACCGCGCGCTGTTCATCCATACGTTCAGATTGGCACCGGCTCAACAGATCAAAGAACGACTCAGCAGGATTCTCCTCAGACTCCATACGCACCACTGTCTTCTGATCTTTTTCTTGTTCTTGCTCTTCTTTCTTCTTCGCGTCTGGTGTTATCTGTTACAATGCATTTATTAGAACAAAACCTTTTGCCAGATTGCTTATTGTCCGTCCATTAACTATAGTTGCAGGCTCCAATTTAAATTTACACTAAGTAAACGAAACGGTATGGCAAATATTTTCATTACATTTACAATTACATTTCAAGACATTTATTTCATAGGCGATTAGCAACTTGCGCTGGTGCGTCTACATTTGTATTTGAGCTGTTAAGTATCTACTAAAAAAAATTGTTGCTTTATACTGTGAACAGAACATTTTAAAATAAAAAGAAGGCTTGTAAGGTGATATGATTGAAAGGTCCATTAGTGTAGGATTAGTGGAGTGACCTGTATGAGCGACAATTGTTCCATGCTTTGTCGCCTGACGCGAAGGGCGTTGAAGGGCGTGCGGGGGCCGTCGCCTGGCGGGGAGGAGGCGGGGGTTACGAGTGGCGCTTCGGTCTCAACGGGCAGACCGAGCACCTTGCGAAGGTCGCCAATGTTCATCTGAGCTGTAGCCAGGCCCAACACGTCGCCCAGCTGATTCACAACCAAAATATTTCTATTGTAAGAGCACTCTTAGCAATTATACATCATAAATATACAACAAATCAAAATTATATAAAAATTAATTATGCATTAGAAGAATTTGTGTAGTAAAATAAAATTAGAAGTTTAAATTTCAAATATACAGGATGTCCAATAAATAATGGACAACCTTGAAATCCAATATATGAACAGATTTTCGCTTTTTGGAAAAATGTCGAAAACCTGTTGCGACTTTTATAATATTAAAAATGAAAATCTAGTTATAGATAGGTCATGACTAGACCTATCTCAGATTCCAAGATTATCCATTAATTAGCGGACATCCTGTATACATAGTGTGTGTTGTGAAATGACTTTTCCACTATAAGTGATTTTTTTCTAAAAACAAAGGTATTTTTTATACCTAGAGCTTTGTGCGCTAAGTTTTCTGGTTTGTTGTATTTCAAGGGTTTGTAATATATCTCAAGGGGCAGTGAGGCTGAGGATAGTGGGCAGTTAGGGTTCCATGCATCATAATATACAATAATAGTATATTATAATAGTATATTATTGTATATATTAATATATACAATAGTATATATATTGATAATTTTTTAAAAGATGTTTTAAATAATTAAATTAATGCCTATTACCAGAGTCGTTGACAAGTATTGAACACTGATTACCTCCTTGGAAATATTGTAGTGTTCTGTGGCGTAATAGAGCGCTTTCTCGTGGTTGCCTAGCGCTGCATGCGCGTTGCCCAGAGACCAGCAAGCGCGGCCTTCACCAATGCGGTCTTGCAGCTTCCTGGCGGCGGCTAGGTGCCGTGAGTGGTACTCTTCGGCTACGCGATACTCCCGGAGCAAGGTGTACGTGTTGCCGAGCGAGTAGCAAGCCTGCGCCTCCACAGCGGCGTCACCCAACTCTTCGGCGAGGGCTAGTGTGCGTCTATTACACGTATATTCTCCATTATTATCATTTTCACATTGTGTTAAGAGAGATTCCCATCACAAAAGGGATAGAAAATGAAATGGACTCATTTTTTACATAAATTAATTTTACATTTACACCAACAAAGAGGTTGATCTGTTCATTTCAAATGCAAAAAATAATTGTGTTGAGCGGGAAGGGATGAACGGATTTAGCTGAGTATTATAAGACCATAGTATTATAAGACTCACTTGTAATGCTCCGCAGCATTTTCAAATTGTCCAAGGAATATGTGCGAATTGCCCAGGTTACTGTTAGCCCTTCGTTCTGCTGCTTTGTCCCCAAACTCCCTTGCAATCTGCAGACGTTCAGTGTGATATCCGATGGCTTTTGAGAATTCACCGAGAAGATAGCAAGTATTGCCCAGATTGCCACAAGCGCGTCCGACCGCTTGGCGATCTCCTAGTTCGCGCATTAAATGCAAATTTTCCCTAAAAATTAAATGAACGTATTAAATAAAATTCGTCATTTACATTATGTGAGCCATATAGAAGAAAAAGAGAAAGATACGTTGCTACATTGTGTAATCAACAAAGGGCCTACAATCTACATAATTATGAGTAAATACTTAAATACTCCACAGGTACAATACTAACATCGAATATGCGTATTAAGAGAGGGAGATAGGCAAATTAACACGGTAGCGTGAATGAGATAAACATATAAGTAGGCTACGCATCCACATTCAACAGAGATCTGTTCCCCGAATAGAATTAACACCACACGCAGACAGTGTGTCACGTAGGTATCTTTCTTTTTTTGCTTCTATCTATGATCTGAACACAAAAATGCAAAACTTACTCGTAATAAGCAACTGCCTGAACAAGGCAGTCGCGTACTTCTTGCGGAAAGTGTCCAGGGTCATTTTGGCCTACGCGTCCCAAATGCTTCCCTTGCGCGTGGTACACATTGCCAAGGTTATATAACGCTCTGCCCTCGCTTAAGTGGTCGTTGAGGGATCGTGCGATTTCGAGGTGACGCTTACAGCATTGTATTGCTTCAGGAAATTTGCCCATCACTTTTAAAGTATTGCCAAGATTACCCGATGCCTTCGCTTCACCCAATTTATCATTCATCGTTCTGTGTATTAAACAAAGTGTAACAAACAATTAAAATTAAATTTAAGTGTCTGTTTGTCATATCAAAATAAGACAGTAATACTTATAATTTTTGGAATTATAAAATTCTTATTTTTAAAGAACTTTCACTGCCTGACCACTGATGTTTATTTTAGAAAAATACAAAAATATATATGTATTATAATTAAATAAATTGGAGGGTTCAGCTAGTTATAAATACAAATTATCATGTGGAATTAATTAAAAACATTTTGCAAATGCCATTTTTATTAAGATAATCTATGTATAATCTCACCGTGCCAAAGTCAAATCGTGTTTATGATACTGCATAGCTTTGTTATAATCTCCTAAGTAGAAGTAGGCATTTCCTAATTGGCTATATATAGCACTGAGTGTGCGTAGGTCATCAGTACCAGCTTGGATGGCAGCTTGGAAAAATGCTACACCAGCGCGACAGTCGCCGGCCTTACACAGCCGCTCCCCTTCCAAAGCCAACTCCAAACACATGGATCCTCCGTCGCAGCTCTAAACAAAAAAAAAACAACAATTTCTTGTAAAATTTAATTAAAATAACCTATTTATCATTAACAGTAGATTCAGTACTTAGTGCTATGCTATACAGTCAATGTTAGGAGACTGAAGCGAGGTACTGTCCTATAAGGGAATCACCCCAAAGCCCCCGCAAAGCCATAATTCTCAAAACGCATTCAATTATGGTCTTGCGACCGATCGTGGATTAATAAGAAAAAAAAATGCTATACACTGTTAATATGTTCTATGTACAATCAAGTGTAAAAATTTGTATGTACTAAACTATTACCTGCTGTTACAGTAGTACTACCAAGAAGTACCTACGACTGGTAGTTACTATAACGTGTAATGTATTTTATGTACTAAAGGAATCAGAAAATATATAACATATTTCTCATCATTAATATGATAATATTACAAAAATAGATACTAAGGTTGAATAGCAAGGTTTTGGATAAAAAAAGGAAGATTTTCCTTTTAAACAAATGAGTATAAAATGTATATTCCAAAGTGGAATTAAATATCTATCTTAGATATATTAAAAACTTATGAACATTATTGAGAAATATTCAGAGACATATTCAGTTTATATGTGCACATGTATCATACTTACACGTTTTAAAAACATATTTTTGGAACGATTCTTTGCATAATATATATTCATGCAATTGACTCTTCATAAAGCTAAGACATAACCTATAAACCTATGTCTAGATCTAGATTGTAAAAGTGAATGCCAAGTAGCAGTCTGCACCAAAAAATCCATTATTTTCTTTTGTCTTACTGTGACCTCAGATCATTCTGCGGAAGACTTTAGCTATTATATTATTATCTAATCTGTGAGTTTAGTTTTATAAATATTCTCATTCCCTCAATAGAGAAACCAGTGTTAAAGGTTTTGAACTTCAATAGGTACTGGCTGAAGTGAAATGTATTTATTTTCAAATATGGAAAATAAAATATAGGTTTTTATTTATTTATTTTTATTTGTCATTATTAATGATATATTTAATTCAATATGTATACTAAACATATAACTCTAAGACCAAAATTATTCTACCTTTTAAATCCGCCAAATGTGACAAATTTTATGTCAAATGATGTGTTTTTTGAAAATAGATTAATTATAAGCCTAAAAACATTGCTGTCTAATTCAAATTTTAATAAAGGTTGTTCCAGTACCATCAAACAAATTGAGCTCGTTCAATATTTTAACAGATGTGTTATGTGCTAACTATTATGGTATCATTCATTAATTCTAATAAGAAATATATTTTTTTCTGTTTACTTGTTACTGTTACTTGTTTTACTAGTAAATCTATTAATTTTAATAACAATTCAAATTTAATACAATATTTCAAAGGTTATAGGAAAGTTACCATAAGTAAATTCAAGTCATGAATATTTATACTCCTATATGAATACATCATACTCATGTATTATTTATTTATCAGATAAATCTGCTGGAGACTAATAGCAGTGGCAACTATAGCACCAGTATCAGTGGATGTCACCGATCAATTTAATTTGAGACGTAAAGATAAAATTTAGTAGAAAAATTGTGGGGTTAGAAATCCTTATAGAATCAGCTCGTAAGTCGCATGAGACGCAAAGAACAAATCAAACAAACGCAAAGAGAGGTCGTCGTAGTACAGTTAGAATTGTAGTTTAGGGGCCTTAGTCAAAGTAACAATTTAAAACGATAAGAAAACGATAACGAAGTTCGAAAACAATAAAATGTATGGGATCGACATATGCCATCGCTAAATCACGTGACACATCCCATACATTTTATTCTTTCGAATCGAATATGTACATAATGTACAGAGCAAATGCCACTTGTCTAAGGCCCCTGATATATCAGTCGGACGATGAAAGTATTTGGACTAACTTAATATAGTATTAATGTACCCGAAGAAGAGTGTGCTAACACAAAAGACATGGCAGTTAAGATGTTACCAAAATACCTATAAAAGACAAGATGACAGATTTGGTTTATTCTGTATTTTTTAGTATTCAATATAATCTAAGTTTTGACTTTTAAATTTACCAAGTTGTTTGAAGGCCATCAAATACTTACATCATCAGTGTGAAAGGAATAGAGAAAAAAATTAATAATTTATAAATCCATCCAATCCCGACATAACTTACACTTGGTAAACAACCTGTTTAAATGATAATTACTTATTAGTAATGATACAGTTATATTTCCTTGTAATTATAACATTGTTCTTTTGTGTTATATGCTTATGTATTGGTTATGTGCCCTCGTTCCTTTAACAGGTAGGTTTAACTTGAAATATCTAACTTGTTTACATAACTTTGTTGCATTTGAGTACAGTTTTTATTTTTAAATTCTTCAGTAGCTTTATTTGTGTCTAATTTGAGTAGTTTGAGACAATGCATCGTGATATTTGATATTTAATACGTAAGTACATATTGTCTTTGTGCCCATTCCTATAAAATAATACGAACGGTCGTTATGGAAGTACATAATAGGTCACCATTTCCGTACATCGCCCCCTCTCTTACAAATGTGACTCACAGTTACAATTTTTCTAAGATAATTACTAAAGGTATAAATAGGTATAAATAATGTTCAGACATTAATATTTATAAAAACATAAAGAAACTTTCTCATAACTATACATATATTAGTCGTTATAGTAGGTTACAAATTTACATACCTGTGCATCTGTAGATAAGTTTTCGGCACTTGCACTAACCGACATATTTGCTAAGCAAATTAAAGATCGATAAAACAAAGATACAAACTACAAAATAAAGCTTTTAACAACTGTGATTAATGCTTGTAACAATCTCTGCTTATATTTACAGATAAGACACAAATCATAACAAAATCAACGCAACTATTAAAAGTTTACGAATGGTTCAACTCTGTCCGTAGTTCGTCGTCGCAAAATGAAGTCGCCCCGACCCCGCCCCGCTCCAAGTTTCCGCGGTGCCCGCAAACTTTAACGTCTTTGACTGTCAAAAACATCTTAAATACAAATGCGGCTTGGTATGGAAACATTTAAGTTAACAATAAAAAAATATTACAAACCATTGAAGTGTTAAAATTCTAATGGCTTTATTAAATTTACACATTATAATATAGAACGAAAATAAATAAACCTTTACGCTCACCTCATCAGTTATGACGGAAAGTGGTATCTACAGATTACTAACGACAGATATGAAACGAATATAGCTATATAGGTGACGCTGCTATAGCTTTATGGACTGAAATTCCTATTCCTATTTCATAGGCTAATGAGTAACTAACGAGGGACGGGAAAGAGTAATCATCTACGAATGTAATCATATATATATTTTCACTTTTTGCTTATGACCTTTTTCGCTTTTTTACTAATTGCGTAGTCCCGCAAGAGATGGCGCTGACTTCGATATTTTATAGTATCATAATTTGAATATAGGCTTTTACTAAACATTCAGAGCGAGAAATGACGAGAATTGCCTCTATTTATCTCTATTATAACTATAACACTTTAACTAGGCATTAATAATATATTTTTCTCGCGGGAACTAAATAAAACTTTTTCTGGTATAATATAATATATAATAAATTATTTAACACCTAAAAAAGAGCGTGTTCAAAAGCTAATGAAATAAAAAAGATAGTAATAATATTCAAACAAATACTTTAATTGTAATATAATTTTGGACAATCTTAGATTTTTGTGATATTGGTATCATGGCTGGTCATGACAGTTAGGTGTAGTAAAAGTACATATTTTGTGATCCCCAAGGCTATGTCGACGGGTGACGGGGGCGGGTTGCAATCTGTGGAAAGGGTGGGTAGCATGGCTATACCTAGTGGGTATTCAGGGTGCCCTCGTTAACTATGCAAATATGGTGGGTGCAGGGTGCGGGATGCGGGCGGATCGCGTCCACGCCGATGGCGCGGTTCGCAATCTGATCGAACTCCACGCCCCTAAACCAATGATTAGCTCTACATTGTTATGGTCTTCATTAAATATTATCGTGATCGTCATGGCAATATCTGACCATAAACAGGGGGTTAAAGCAGGTTTGACGAGAGGTTGTACAAAATTGCCTACCTACTTGGTGTAACTACTTGGCTTCGCCTTCACTTCATTTTATCATAACAGAAATAGCAGAAAAGCACATCTAACCTTTAAATATTTAATTTTGGCACAAAAGAGTGTTTTTTTGTGTATTTTAAGCTTAATTTAATTTGCAATCCGTGTTGCAAATATAATTTTGGTAGGTCCATATACGTTGATGATTTACCCTATAGATTCACAGCGCATCATATGCAACAAAAAATCTAAAAACATCACATCATTTTTACCTACATACATTGAATTGAAATTACAGTAGGTACATAAGTATTTTTCTAAGAGAAGTAAAAAATCCATACCTACCAATAAACCTGCTCGACCAAAAGTACAAACATAAGCTGGCTTATCTTCAGTCATGCTACCATCATGGTGGTTATCATCATTGTGGTATCATCATTGTGGTACCATCATGGGTACCATCATATAAAAGTGTGTAAGTATCTGCTAAGTTTTATTTTATTTTATTAGTAGAAAATTTTGTAAATATTTCATTTTAATGTAAAGATCTGGCGGGCGGCATGAGATGTTAAAAAATCGTCCTTTTTTTGTTATAGAGAAGAAAGAGATGTAATAAAGTTTCGAAGAATCCATGAAATACGTTTTAGGATGTGTTTTAAACTATCTTAAGTGAACGTGGAAATCATGTATTTATTGTTTACTTACTTTACTTACTTTTTTATGACTTATCATTCTCCCTGTACGTACACTGTACCTAGAAGTAGGTATTGGTCAAATAAAAAAAAATCCGTGATGTAACGGCTCGATGCTCGATTACCAAAATATAAATCGACAGAATACCAATATACCTATCTGTTTTTTTGGAACGTATACAGTTTACAATTAACTGGTGTTCGTGAAAATATAAACCTTATTGTTAAAAAATAAGAGCGATGTTTGTTAAATCTTGAAGGATTATGGTGAGTGACTTGCAGAGGCGCGGTGGTCCTTGCAACAATCGTCGACCACTAGCCATACGGTACCGTACAGACGCATATATCGATTTAGAGACTTCATTCACACGAAAAAATCTTTTAAAATGATCCTATATTTGATCATTCAATTTTATTGATTAAAATACCATCAGGTAAATTCACTCCAATTTCTTCTTAATAACCTTGAACCTTACTACCCCTTACCACTTACTCACCAGGGATACAAACACTTTACTTCAAAAATATTTGACATTCTTAAGACGAGATGAGTAGGTATACGCCTCATGTAGGTAACGTAATTTCAGTGATTTCTCGGTAAAGTATGTAGGTATTTGTGTTCTAAACGGTAATAAGCTACCATTAAATGGATCGTTACGTTGTTTATCATAATCAATCATTATACAAGAAAATATGGCGTCAAGTTAAACATTTGTAAATGACAAACATAAATGGCGTATGACTTACGTATATGACTATAAAAAATAATGAATTGTACTGTATAAAAAATACTGACTGAAGGTTGAAGCAAAATACAAACAGTCCAAGCAGGGCTTCCTAATAAGTACTGTATAAAAAATACTGACTGAAGGTTGAAGCAAAATACAAACAGTCCAAGCAGGGCTTCCTTGAAATTCGATCAGAAAAAAATAGGAAAGCTATCCTTAACCATTCGACTAATATTTTTTATGTGACTATAAAAACGAAAAATCCACGTCTATTGGTTCAGTAATTAGTCCTTTTCCTTAGTCAGGTGTCAGTTGACCGCTTGAGGTGGTCTAGGTGATGAGCCTAATTATATTCGTCAAGAAGAAATCAGCTTCCTTGTACAATGAAACAATATACCTACATATGGTATATTGTTTCATTGTACAGTTGTTTCGCTAATAAACAATTTTTTTTTTCAAATAAACTACGTTGGTAATTCTATCTTCTCAACCAGTTTATTGGAGAAGAAAATACTTTTTTCGTGTTCCATTTTGCACAACTAGTTGGTCAGTTTAGTTGGTTGGAATTGAAAGACTAAGTTAGAAAACAGTAGATCGGTAATAGGGTAAATTACGATAAACAAAAGTGGGAATTGAACCTCGGGCGAAACCGGGCGCGGGTCACCTAATCTATATATAAAAATTACGTGTCACGTTGTTTGAGGCCAGTGGACTCCTAAACTACTGAACCGATTTTGATAAAACTTCGTAACTAATAATATGTCATTTTGGTCAAACTTAAAAGATAGGATTTATTTTGAACGTAGCGTGTAGAGTATTAAATAAAAATAAACAGTTTTAATGTCATTATTAGTCTCATGCAGTCATTATTGATTCAGCCAGTCCATATCATAAACGATATCTTAATAGCGCTTTTTGTTAATAAATAAATACATTTTTTCATTCAGTTTAATTACTAAGCATAGTATATGCTTAGTACCTAATCGAAAGCAATGGTCAACACACATCGCAATGCGAGTAGGTATTAAGCGTTAGCGTTAGCGTGTGCGCTACTCTGTTTTCATATTGTTGTTGCTGGTGACATGAATAGGTTGATATGGCCGGCAACTGAGAATGATATATGGAGAGAATATGACGTGGTGCATTGATGGCCCGTCAAGTGGGCCGCCCGCCGCCGTCGGATCACAGTAACTCTTATGGCATGCGACTCGGATAAATTCAACCATTAACTGTTTATTAATCGTCTGTGTATAGAAAAATCTAAATCTAGGTATAAAACATTGGTTGGAAAAAAATATCTTAGATAGACCTATGATAGACTCTGATTGCATCTGATAGACCTGTCTGTACAATAGTGAATGCTCAGAACTACGATAGGATTAGTTTAGATGCAAACCGAAAGCAAAGTTAGCTTAGTGTAGTTTAGATCGCATAGCCACTTATGGCGCAGTTTTTCATACTTGTGTGCAGACCGCAAACTATGTATGTAAACTTGTGTGCACAAGGCTACCTAAGTATGAAAACTGCGTAAGATAGGCGAGCTAAGCTAAACTAAGTTAGTTTAGCTTTCTGTATGTATCCTGCTTTTCTTATACCATAAAGCAAGAAAGAAAGTTAGTTTTAGCATATTTCTGTCCCCCACACTAAGCTCTGCCTGTCCTATAGGGGAAGTAAACAATTGTGTTAAATAAATATATTTTAAATAATATGTACCTTAATTACAAACAAAAATTAAAACAATAATTATATGTACAAAATAAATAAACATTATATGGAAAGAAATAAAAATGATAAAGTAAATTTGAATTAGTGACATTTGATTGTATGATTGTATGTAATGTATGTATTAAATTTAATGTGTGTTAATGAATGTGTGTGGTGAAGAGCACGAGCACATGTATTTTTTTTCACGGTGGTAAATTAAACCGCGTATTGCCCGTGGTCCACCTACTTTACCACTTCCAAACACGATATATCTGCTGGGATGAATTGGGTATCTATCGCAGATTCGCAGACTACTCGACGCTTCAGCACCAGGTCAGGGATACCAAGACATGAAAATACCACTTTACCACGAGTTTACAATGACCGCACTCGCTAGCGAGAGCGTAAAATATTTATATCGAATATTACCAATTTGACATTAATAGTTGACAGTTTTTCATATAATTTTTTTACGCTCTCGCTAGCGAGTTCGGTCATCTAACTCATGGTAGAGGTACTGAATAGATCTTCATACCTAGTAACAATCCCAATAACGTCAGTTTTCAAACCAAGAAAAATCATCAAAATATGTCCATCCGATTGGAAGCTACGATTCTGCAATAACAGACACACACACAACACAAACACAGATGTCTACGTTTGCATACCTACTGTCTAATGATGAATTTATCAATGTAATAGATAAAATCCTTGCGTAAATAAAATATTGTTACGAGCAATATCAAAAGGCGTAAGCTGATTTGTAATCAATTAGTTATCGGGGGGACTATAATGAACATTGGGATAATTTAATCGCGGGCGGTCGGCGGGTCGCGTGTCGGTGCATAGAAGGCCACGCGCGTGCCCTCAATCTACGACAAATTGTGCACTGCGCGCCACACCACACTGAAGCCAAATCTCTTCCTTCCAACTGGGCACCCCCTTGTAATTTGCTCGGTGAAAATTATATACTTCCTCACTTAACTTTGACTCCACAGAATGTAGCGAATGATAGTGTACAAAGATGACAGATAAACCAGCTGCACATCTCTACGTAAATGCTTTTCTGCAACCTCTGGTGGTGATGGTTTATAGTTATTCATAACCTTCATAATAATCAGATTATGAGAGAACACTGTTAGAAGTGGTTGGTGGTCTGCACTCCAAGACTCGCCTACGTCAAGGCATTTCCGCTACACGAAAGATATGTCCCGCCCATTCGTGTGAATTCAGCTGATTGATCTTAGACCACCTCGATTCTTAGATGGATTTCCGTATTACATCAATATCTACTAATAATAAATCTGTAAGTGTAGGTATTGTACGTACATAATGTTTGTATGTATGTTCCTCCATAACTATTAAACGAATTAACTGATTTTTATGAGACTTGGCATATAAACAATTAGACGTAGGTACGGGACACAGGATAGGCAACTTTTCTCTCCATATCTCGCTGATCGACTTGTAATTTGTGGACGAAACATTCATTCATTGCAAATTGTTGTACAAATAAAAAAAAACCGATTTTATCAACCGATTTTGATAAAACTTGGTCACTATTTGTAATTTGATCCAACTTAAAAGATAGGACGGTTTTTTCTAACTCGGGTAATTCTAGTCCGGGTGGGCTAGAATTAGTTATAAATATATCTTACAAATAAGACACTTAGAACAAGCATTGATTTATTTTTTATATTCTTTGTATTTCACCCGCATATATGTGGATGTTTACAGTTACAAACGTTGTTACAAGTGTTCAGAGCGGGAGGGAGGAGCGTTGCAGGGAGCGGGGGTAGGAGGGGACAGAGAAAGGGACCCTCCGAATACAAATTATTAACCATTGTAGGAGAAAATTGCATTAGATACATGCTTCACGTCAACAGTAACTTGAAGAATGTTTAAAGACTTTGTTAGTTTGGAAAAATCTACAAAATACTTATTTAAATAAAATTGATTACATGAATAAAATGTACCTACCTAGTTGGACTTACATTAGGTAATATTTCGATATTTAAATTAAATAAAAAAAGTCGTTCGTCAATTTAAATTTCTCGGATATAATGTAGTTACTTAGTAGGTACTAGTTATCTAGTAAGTAGTTACCTACTAGAATTTTTAATTTATTATTATTTATATAATAATATAATTACTCGGTAGGCGGTTGCCGGACAACTCTATAACAATAGAGTCTGGCTAGATTGCTAGATTGTTCATATAGCCGACATTGTTGCAATAGACATTTTGGTGGTAGTTTTTAGGCTTTCACTTATTATTTTGTTCTCTTATCTTTTATTGTGTCTTATTACTGGTATAATAAAAAAAATGCTTTTATTTTATTTAATACGGAACTCTCTAGATAGAAAAATTAAATTACTTGAAATCATAATAATTTCATTTTTTTAAATTTAATTAATGATCAGTCTAATGAATTAGATCATTAAAATTTTCTAGTTGGTTACAGTACCTACCTACCTATTACCTACTATAGTGAGCTTAAAAAACTCAACTCTTAAAAAAAGTGTACAGCGCTGATTCACGAATTGTGTAGCACTGTTGAACACAGAGCGGTGATTACACAAAACTAATTCGATAAATACCAACCCTCCGCAACAGTTATTCGGATCGAGGCGAGTCGACAAGTTCATTAGGGCTGTGTTTCACAGTAACAAATTTATTCTGTGATAGAGCAGTGGGACGAAAACTCGGAAAACAAGGTAAACGCAGATTCGAATGCCACTCAAGCCTGGTGAGACTAAGAAGGTATTAACATCAGTCATAACGATTTTTGGATCTGGCTTCTGCATAATAATTATGAAATTTTTGTTTCTCCTACGTTAAAAATAAAGGATTTTTTTTTGTTTTTTATCAAAGTTTGCTTTTGTAGAAAATAGAACAATTTTTCGAATTTTTAAGAAAAATTACAGATTACCTACTTAATATTATTTTTTTTTTATAATTTTATTTTAAATTACGATTAGAAAAGTTTTTGTCTTTTTTATTCAAGATTTGAAATAAACAATAGCAATTAAAGGTTAGAAACCAAAAATCAAGTTCAAAAATGAATATTTTTAGTGTTTCTCTTATGTTTGTATGGGCTCTCTCGTATTAAACTCCAAATATACAAAAGCTTAAAAATTTGCATCAAAAGCTTTGACGAATTGCTTCATGAAACCTAATTTTATATGTAACAGTTCGACAGTTCGACAGTTCGACAGTTCTTATCTTATCGCAAATTTAAAAAAATCAAAACGTTGACGATTTGGAGTTATGGGCCATGAGGGGATCTAATCCGCGACCTTCGCGTTATTAGCATGACGCGACGTTCTAAGTAATTATCTGAGCTAATGGGCCGCTGAGACAACTAATAAACTACAGCAACATATGTTGCCAGCCGATGATAAAGTAGGTATTACTGAAATCTGTTCACAACTGATTCGACTTGAACTTGACGAGCCCGTTGGACGAGTGGTTGGGTGCTTCCCTTTAAGGTCTGTTCCAAGGGTCCTGGGTTCTCACTTTTCTATCGGTATATTTATATTTCGATTTGCGAGTGGTCAGTGAGTGGGTTCCGGACAAGTCGCTTGTCCCGTTTGAAGGTGTCAGCGCACGCGCCGCGCCACGCTTCGTTACCAATAAGTATGATTTAGCTCGATCGCGATCTGACACGCCAAGAAAAAGCGATTTATTCCTTATTCGAGCCAGAGAGCCCTCACGAGAAGTCCATCGAAGGATTTACTACGACATTCCGATTTTAGGAGCGTAAGCCCTCAATGATTTACACGGGGAGATAGCGCTCCGATGTAAAAGTGTTTTTCAATTACGTTACATTGTGACATTCAATATGAATATCCGAAAATAACCGGCTCGCGCGTCCGTCCTGGGGCAGAACTAAAACGATTTTAATAACGCGAGCCGCACTAAATCAAATTTTGATTATGAGAATATGGCAAAAAGCGGGTCCATCTCGGAGCAGCATCGCCGCGTGCCCATAACTCAAGCGGCCAGGCGTTGATAACAGCTTAAAATGTTGTCCGATGTTGGGGAAAAAACTCGCTTTCATTATAAGCTAATTTATTCGTTGCACAACTACTAAATATCTAAGTATTACAATGAAACGGTTTAATACAGACCAACATGACGAGATGCGCGGAGCTGCTGCATTCAAAAAACGGCTCTCATTCAGAAATTGTAGGTATGTTTGTAGCGACAGAAAATCGAGGCTTAATATTTTAAATCAGTATCTCTTGTAATTAATTTATTTATAGTGTATTCACAATATTAGCGAGGCGATTGGGTCATCAATTCATAAAATTGTAATGCGTCCAAATGTTTCAGGTGTCCTAGCTAAATACATATTTCTTGTACGATTTACAGAATTTTTTTCTCTACAGTACTAAAATATTAAATTATATTATCTGTAACACCATCTTGTAGGTACTGGGCATAGGTCTATCTCCAACTGTTGGGTCTTTTCATACATGCAGGTTTGAGGTTCTCTCACAAATCTCATGAAATCGAAAAGTATTATAGGTGAATGCCAAGCTGGGATCAGGAGTGAATTCTCTAATTTTTCTGGACCATTGTCATTGGGATTTCACTATTTCTTTTTCTTCTTCTCTTAGTGCCATCTTTCCTATTGGAGGTCGGCTATCATCTTGGCTATCCCAACCCTCGAGGCGGCAGCTCGAAAGCAGCAATCTGGTACTTCGACCAGATATATGCCACAGTCTTTTTACGTGTAGGTACTATTTCTTGTGGCCATGTAAATAATGATTTTGTTGCTGATGGTACTACTAGTGAACAAATAGCAATAAATATGGGTCTCCATATATCTGTCGGCGCTCGCGAGTAAGGTTATTTACGGCGGCGAGCGAATAAATCGCTACGTGTGTAAACACCCCCGCACACCTCACTGCACCGTCATACCGCCCCCGCCTCTTTATGCTAATATTGTTGTACATATCTCAACCAACCTTCACAAAACCTTTTTACCCAATAAAAAAATCCTCAACTCCTTGAAAATACGTAATTCAGTTTTAAGTAGAACTGGCTGCTGATTTTGCAGTGAAATTTAAATGTTAGTCGAGCCTACATCTCTTAGTGTTTTCTTTGATTTTATTTTTGGATTTATCTTCAACAGTATTATGATGATGGCTGAGAGACATCCACTGCTGAACCTAGGCCACCTCTGCTGGACCTGGCCAACGCGCACGTCACTATTTTCCAGCGCCTTTTAATTTATCGTCGGACCATCTAATGGGTGACCGACCAGCCAGGACATAGTTTCTATATATTTGTACTCCAGTAGAGAGGTTCGCCAATTTTCGTCTGTTTGTCTGTGTACAATTGTTTTTTTTTTAAATCACTTAAACTTAATCACAGCTCATTTATATCGAGAAAATATCGTGTCGAAATCCGCGTCTTATCTAGCAAGACTCGAAGACTAGCAAGCTTCGGTGACATTCTGTTAATTTGCAGTGGACTGGCGTGACATACATACACACAGACTGCATCAAAATTACTCATCCGATTAAAAAAATATTTCACCAAAAGTTAGAACAGTATTTATGAGTATTTCATCTTAAACGTTCCATGCAGGTGTAGTCGCGGGCACCAGCTATGTATAATAGTTATTCATTAAGATGCACTCTTGCAAATCCGGGTCGGGTTATTATTATACTACAAAGCAATTTATAAAAGAATATTCGTCCACTGAGAAGAAGACTTAATATCTTTTCATTGTAAACAATTACAAGAACACTTTTGACGAAACTTTTGGTAGAAAATTCTGCCTAGAACAGAGATGGTGGATACCATTGATGATTGTAATTCAGTTACACTTAACGTACATGAAGTAGTACCTGTAAAATAAAGTAAGTAATGGCCCTGCATTCCAACAATTTACACTACAAAGGGTAGATACATTATTTTTATTTAAAGGGATTGCACCGCGAGAGCGGCTAAATGAGTGACAATTGTTTATTGTACCCCCAACAGTAAGATGGCTACAGAATGGAAAGTATAATTTTAGTAGTATCATTATCCACGTAAGTATCATATTAACTAATTGCATGAGAAAACACAAATTAATCTTTGTCTCAGGGGTCTCATGGAATAAAACTTTTCAATGTTTTATTCTAGTGTCGCCAAGGTTCACTTTGGATATAAACTTTTCAAAGTTGGCTCTGGTTAGGATTTGAAAAGTAAGAGGTACTGACCACTGTATGTGAGTGAGTAAGGACTGCCCAATCTCATTTATCTATCGATTGTTATCCCTTGATTTGCAGCACCTGTTCAAGAGCGTCGCCAGCTGATAGCCGGGGGGGGGGGGGGGGGGTTAGTTGATAATGGAGAATGAGAAAAATCGAGAGCACATGAAGCTTTTCACTTGTAGTACGAGCGTTACATCTACGGCGATTGTAATAACAACGGTACAGAGTCGTCCCCCCCCCCCCCCCCCCCTTGGCGACGCCCTTGCACCTGTTATAGACGACGGTAGTCACCTATTATCGAGTGGACTGTAAGCTTTTTGTTGATCTTAACATAGAAAAAACAGAAGGTTGGAATAACTTCGAACACTGCTGTGTTTTTATATTGTGGTGTAATCGCGTTGGTTCGATTCCCGCTCATCAGCCGCTGGTGGCGCCTCATTACGAGGCGCATTATTCAAATTTATTCTGTTTAGCTGTCGTGTGCCCGAGGGAAGCCCGGGCTTATTTCTCTTTATTTAGACTACTATATCTATCAGTTATTTCACTTTCACACAATACCTACTAAAATCTATGTACTAGATATTTGCAAAGTAGTGGTAGAGAATAATATTCTGTTTGTAGCAGAGACAGTTTTATTGCTGAATTCTATGCGCCATTCAAAGCAATAAATTCAATAAAGCAAAAGGACTTATAAAATTTTCGTTTTGTGTTGACCGTAATCAATAAAATTATTTCCGAAATATTTTTCCAGAGATAGTCCAAGTCTTATCTGAAGATGTGGTGTTTTTGAAAGAAGATTAACTAGCAATCATCGAACTTTTGAATCTTCATAGTACCACTACTACAGTTTAGGGCAAAAATACTATAAAACATCTTATTCCTATATAAAAGACGTGGAAACAAAACATCTAAAAAACCTACTGAAAATTGTAAGGCGAGGAACATGGTGTACTTCAAACAGTTTAAAGGCCTTTGTCCAGCCGAGACTGTCTGACTAAGTAATTAGTTACATTATTATAGCAATGTACATACGCAATTTCAAATGTGGTTGTGTCTGCAGGTGGTGTCTCAATATAGAATGAGTTCGTTACTAGTCTTATGCCCGTACCGGTAACGAACTGTTTGCAGCCCACGGGAGCAGGTAATCTAATCACAACCTCTCTCCCCCACTGCCTCTGTCCTCTCCCCTCCGGTGCCCCCTGTCCGTTATCCCCTCACTGGCACAGCATCGGCAAAATTGTAGCGTTTTTCGATGTTTATTCCAGTATCAGAGCTGGAGTGAACGTGACGGGAATCTTTAACAGATGATCGATATCACCGCCCGCCGTATTGCGTATTGCGAGGTTCAGTTACAGATTTACGACGAATCACCATGATACCTACGTAACTCATATTTTTTTTGGAATATGTCTGCGTAAAATTCAACATTCAAGCTCGACTTTCAGTTGGGTTATTGAAGTGAAACTTTTTATGGGACACTATTGAAGTGAAACTTTTTGTCATGAGAGTGAACTCGTCGAGCTAACAAACTGTTAAGTGTTAAACTGTTAAACTCACAGATGTTAAACTCCTTGTCTCTTTCTTATTACCGCCTCTCTCACTCTAGCAGAGTGAGAGAGGCGGAAAGAAAATTGTTGATGTTGACTGACAGTGACACTGTTGACATTGACAGTCTGTGTCGGATAAATTGGATAAATACAGAACAACTAATTAATATTATGGAAAAAATGAGTACTACACAGACATAGTTCATTCTCTATATGCTACGGATTATAGAGTATGATCTTATCATACTATATACAGATGGATGACATTACTGTCATCCATCTGTCTGACGTTTAACTAACAAATCACAAATGACAAAGTTTGGTTTTATGACTGCCTGGCGAATCCTGAATTTTATTTTTAATTTAGTGTTGTGTAAAACTTATCTTCTTTAAGATAATACAGTCATGCTTCAAGTGTTCAACGTCCTTATTTTTTAATTATATGTTTATGGAAAATAATTCAATAAAATGGCACTAAAGAAAGTAAAGGGGAACTTCGAAAGAATGTTCGATAAAAATCTCACCGATTTAGTGCGTGGTATAAGGAATAATAAAGATAACGAGGTAGGTACACATCAGAAATTGTTACTATTTACTTAATAAACATGTAAATAAGTTTTGAATGTTATATTTTTTTATATAATATTCGATTTTAGGCCAAGTACATAGCACAATGTATGGAAGAAATTAAAGTGGAACTACGACAAGATAACATAACATAAGAAAGCTAACGCTGTCGCTAAGCTGACATACGTAAGTACTTAGGTCTTAAGTAGATCGAATTTGTAAGTGTAACTGTTGTAATTATTAATTAAATTGACATTTATTTTAGCTTCAAATGTTAGGATATGACATATCATGGGCTATATTCAATATTATTGAGGTGATGAGTTCAAACAAATTCACTTACAAAAGAATCGGGTACTTAGCAGCTAGTCAATCATTCCATGCAGACTCAGAGTTACTTATGCTCACTACAAATATGATAAGGAAAGATTTAAATGCTCAGAATCAATATGAAGCAGGATTAGCACTCAGTGGACTGAGTTGTTTCATATCTCATGATCTAGCAAGAGATTTGGCAAATGATATCATGACATTGGTGAGTTTATTGAAGTGAAACTTTTTATGGGACACTAGCGTTTTGTCATGAGAGTTAACTCGTTAACATAAGTCATATTAATTACTTATATAGTTCTTTTCTTAATGTAGAATGTTTATGTATATGTAATATATATATATATATATATATATATATATATATATATATATATATATATATATATATATATGTATATGTCTATTAAATTATTTCATATTAAAAAATTTTTAATATTGTTTTTATTCTCAGTTATTGTCAATGAAGATACAAAAAATGTATGCGTCAGTCCAAAACTAACAGCGTCAAAAGTGAAACTTTTTATGTAATTCAAAAACTGTCAATAAGTGTACAAAAAAATACATTGCAGCAAAGAAAAATTGACTGGAAATTATAATAAAAATGATTTATAATAAAAATCAAGAAAAATCTACAGACTATCCCGAATTAATACGAGTGAAACTTCCATAGTAATTAATTCGGGATAGTCTGTAGATTTTTCTTGATTTTTATTATAAATCATTTTTATTATAATTTCCAGTCAATTTTTCTTTGCTGCAATGTATTTTTTTGTACACTTATTGACAGTTTTTGAATTACATAAAAAGTTTCACTTTTGACGCTGTTAGTTTTGGACTGACGCATACATTTTATTATTGTTGATTGATATATATTTAAAATTAGGTATTATACAACAGAAAAGAACTTTTGTAATAGGTAGTTATATTATGAAAATAGCAGTCACACCGGCTTCGCACGGAGTTGAAATTTCAAAAATACTTTCTTAGCGGATGCTTATTTTAATAACTCATATTCCAAATTTCAGATTTCTAGACTAAGGGCCTCTTTCACCATCTATCAAGTAGGCTAACCGTCATTTAAAGTCACCTGTCACCTGAAATAATTTAGCTGACCTTGTATGTACGGTAAAAGTCCCAAACATTAAAAAGAAAATAATAATGAAAAATAGCCTATCGAAGGATGCACTAAACCGAGTGCATAATTTAATAAAACATAAACTATTTCTAAAAGTAACTAATCAACACTTTACTTGTAGTTGGTGAAAGAGGCCCTTAGTAGTTTTGGCTGTGCGTCGATAGTTAGTCAGTACAAATTATTTTAGAGAAGTTTATCACAGAGGATTTCAGTTTTTAAACAATTTATGGGATAGTAATAATAATAGAATTCAGACGGTGTTAAAAGAAATGCAAATAACTTAAAATATGTATGTTTTAAAATAAATTAATTCTGAGCTCATTTCGTGCTAATAAAACCCATCAAGTTGTTGTAAAAAAATTGTCAATTATCAGTATGGTTAAATCAAATTTGATGAAACTTTCGTTGATCAATAGGAGTGCTTTTAAAATCTAAACTAGTATAAAACTACTATTATACGTGTATATAAATTTTAATTTATATAAATTTTAGCGTAAACCTTGATAAGTGCGTAAACAACATAAAAAGACCGACTAAATTATGTGACATAAAATGATCTGCCGAATTATGGGTTTCAGTGCATTACGAACCTTAATGTCGTTATTTATATTCCTGTGAGCGTATTTATAAATATGTACCTAAGAATATTTTATTGAGATTGTGATAATTTTATAATAATTACATAGTAATACATTTTAATAAGTTACGCATTTACATACCATTATTTTACCATTATGAAGTGTAAATAATTATAGAAATAGTCATTTGTAATTCTAACAATTTACATAAATAGTAAATCTATATATAAATAATAAATAATCAAAATTCTTAATGAACTTCATAACCTCCATAATATTTAGAAAATTACGTTTTAAATTTTTTAAAGAGGGATAAACCAGTAAAGTTTGCATATACATTTTTTTTTTATAAGAGATGGGTTTGCTCTTGGCCACCAACCAGCCATGAGGCAAGGATGGAACTAAGATGGAGCGAGCTCAACCAGAAGATGCCTATTCACTCGAACCTTTCAACCCGGGTCTCTCGTATTTAATAAAACAACACAATGTTCGGGCTTTAGCGCATATATTACATACATATACCTACATTTATTGTATGTTGCCATGCACTTTCAGTCACACAGCGACTTAACGTAGGTATATTATCTACACAAATTATTTAGTCGAATTCGTAAGTAATGCTTGCAAAGATATATTATTTCGATGGTTGCAGAATAAACAATTTTCTAAATTCGGTTTAGTCATCATTCATGTCCATCGATGTGTGGACAAACGTCACGTGTCACGATCTATCCCACGCGACTCACTCATATCAATCCCTCAATGCAATGTAACTCAATGATTTTTTGATCCCATTCAATACTTATGCAAAAACAGTGTATTCACAATTAAAGGAGTGACGCGTGTCACTCTTATTTTATTATATTAATTGCACTTTTTAGTTTATTCAGTGATTATATACCTACATTTAATTGGTATAATGACTATTCGAAGACTATTCGAAGACAAAACTTTCTCAAGCTCTGTTCAAGTTTATAAATGTTTAAGATAAAAATAAATGCGTCAAAATTTTAAAACAATCCAAAACTTTCTCAATAGGTTTAATCTAAAAAACGCATCTTTTTCTTTTTCTTTTTCTGTTTATTATTATGTAGAGCTAGTCAAGTGCACAGCTGACCGTAGTAAGTAGGATTAAGGATAAGGGATTAGAACAGGATAGGGGAGGAGTTGCTTATAGCTGTTGCTTAAGTGGTTATTACACTATTTAATTTGTAGGAAGCCAATTTAGGTAATTGGAAGGTGAAATCGCAGAGATTGGATCCAATTTAGATTTTAGATTCTATTATCAATTTTCAACTTTATATCTTCGATTTAGAAATCAATTTAGTGTAGTGTGATCACTAGTTCACTACTTAGGTTCCTAAATTGGTTTCCTACAAATTGATAAGTGTTATAACTGCTTTATATTGCGACAAATTTCAACAGATCAGATGTGCAAACATTCATCGTTAACAAGTCCCAAGAGACTGTGTATCACGTTTCAAACACAGCCCCTGACCTCACGCTTACTCCAGTAACAACCCCAGACAAATAAATATGGTGTCTAAGGTTAATTAAATAAATTTTATTTGCTTTTTAAATTACTCGTGAGTATACGAAACAATATACTGAATGTACAATATACCGATATATGCGACATTTTCGTTCTATGAAATGAGTACACTATAATTATATTCATTCATTTTTTTCTTTTCTATGAAAAGACCTAAATAATCTCTATTTATTAGTTTTTTTATGACTAACATTCATAACAAAATTGTGTTGTCTGTTATATTGTTATGTTTGTTATAAAGAGAACTACCTATACGATTAACAAATTTAGGCTTAAAATAAAATTTAAATTAAAAAAGTATGTAGTGAAAATTACTTTAACAATACTCACATCACAATACCAACTATAAATACAATTGCATGGTAAACTAAAACTATCATACACTTAATATAAATATCTATCTTACAGATGAGATAAACGTTAGACATTCGACGAATCGCTTAAACTACGTTTTCGAACGAAATCCAGTTAAAGGTAAAAAATATAGGGGTTGTTTTGTTGGAACAATTGTAGAATTCGCAGCGGAATGGACAGACGGTCGTGGGCTAGGGGGAAGGGAAGGGGGGACATCGTAATCGCATTGTCCGGATGGGTGCGCGCGCGCGCGCCTCCCATCCGTATAATCTCGTTGTTCTAATAGTCTTAAGGCCTACAAAGGGCTGATCAAACGCGGTAAATTTGACGCGCCAAATGTCGTAACCGCTTCATTTGGCGCGGTCAGTTCTGCGGTTACATTTGTTAACTGGAATCAATCCAGTAGCTACCTACCTATGTAGGTGTCCAAAATTATACCTACCTATAGGTATGATTACTTGTTGTACATCTAAAGTTTAGAATAAGTAGGTTTAGATTAATATTTTTACGTATGGATACCACAGCAGAACTAAAAAAAATTTATAGGCTCTGAAGTATGCCGTAGTTACCACGTATATTTATATACACGTAGAATACAAAATGTACATTGTATTCATATTCATATGTAGGTAATATTTACATAAGAATATAGTAGTCATTATATTGCCGGAGATAGTACCTTATTGGGGATTATTAGGAGAGGCTTGTCTATTGACTGAAAAGGTAGCGTCTTTGACTGGTCCGCCGTGCTTTATGATATTTTATTCATTTGTAGTTTCTATTTTATATAAAAATATTGTTGGTTTCTTCAAAAACTCGAGAATGGGTAGACCAGTTTTAATTCGGTTTTCGCGTATGGAAAAAGGGATAAACGGAAATGACTTTTTTGTATTAAAAACTGCACCTCGGGTGAAGGCAAGAGCAGGTTGCTAACTTGCTAGTAAATTATAAAATGAAACAAATTAAACGGCTGTCGAAATGGCTAACCCTAAGACTTACTTAGTCACATGACCGCGCGATACCGCGCGGATCAACTGAGTCGATATAATGTTATTATAGAACTTGTACCGCGCGTATGTAACCGCGCGGTTATGTAAACTTAGTCTAATTCTGACCCCATTCAAGCTTTGGACACAACCTCAAGCGATGAACTTCAGTTGCCTTATGTCACATTCAAGTTTATGAATTTACAACACCATAAAACAATCTTTCAAATAAGTCACGCAAATAGTTTGTAAATAAAACAGCTGTGGGTAAAACACTGCACGGCATAATGTCCTAAACACCGGAAGAATGCCGGCAGTTAATAAAATAAAGGCGTCGCTTGAGTATCAATTGTCAGCACGGCAGCAACAGTCACCCCCTGGGAGGAACTAAATGTCGTTAATAGTCCCACAAGAGGCCTCACCCATTGTGTAAGGGCCTTGATATTGTAGTATAACTTAGCGGAGCGGCAGAAGGCGGCTGCATCTCTATTCATGCTACACAACCGCGCAAACACATCAATCGTGACACTTTATTAAATTTCGTTTATTTTGCCTTTTGTTATTACAACTTGGGTGACAAGAACATTGATCAAATCTATTAAGTAACATGATCCTTTCAATTATTTGATCTCTTTTTACAATGAACATACCAACTTACTATTTGTTGGTAAGTGGTTACCGTTTTCTTTAAATACCATCAAGTCCATCGAGCTAAAAAAATGCTTGCCTATGTAAAAAATATAAGTTCCCTGTTTATCAAACATACTTACCTACATTGATTTTTACATGTATAAAGAAAAAGCTATAAAAATATAGATATAGATAGGACTTTGATTTGGCATTCTTTACTCACGCTCTTACTCAAGCAAAACGTGCTGATAATTCTCTGAAGCCAGTCCGGCTGCCCAGTAATACTAATATTTACCTATATTATTTCTTTATGCGTTCGAATTTCGCAGATGTTTATATGAATTAATTAGTAGACTAATAAGGAAATGTTCTTTTAACATTTCTTACTGTTAATGCGACGTATAAGGAATAACTAGGTACCTAAGTTAAGGATATTATTTAATATAATGTTATCATTGTGCTCATTAAACCACGTTTAGTTTACATTTACGTACGTACGTTTTATTTTCCGGCGAGTATACAGGTCTTACAATTAAAACATAGTTTTTTAAAAAAATATTAGCAAGCTTTTTCCCGTGACTAACATCCGCGCCCCTTTTTCTTAGATAATAGGTATTCGTGTTATATTTTGGTCAGGCGGTGATCGATCGCGAATAGTACTTTTTTCTGATAAATTGTATATGTACAATTGATTAAAAATTATAATTGTACAAATAAAAAAGTATTATTCCGATTGTAATCTCCTTTTACACTACATAAATTGATTAAGGTCCAGTGCCACGGGTGTTTTTTAACACGCACCCGTAAACAATTCCTGTCCTCTATTCACTTCACAATGCAAGCAGATAAGAGATAATTTAAATTATCATAATTTGTACATGTAGCTTTATTGTTGGCGACATTAGTACCGGCACAATAGCTTGGGGCGGTTACATTTATTTTGTGTGCGACAGGTGTACAGACAATATTAAGTTGAACTAATTGATGATATGGTTTTACACAAAATCTTTAAGTGTGATTTTAATTAATATGTTTTACTCTGTATCTGCTACAACCTACATTGAATAAAGAGTTTATATAGCAGCCTACATTATACCTATACATTTTAAAACAGTGTGACTTTGATATAACACCACTTTGATTTTTCATGTTTGTGTTTTGGGCTAATGACTAATGACAATGAAAGGACTTCCTTGTTTACGACAAAAAGTTTCTATCTACTTAACTATCGTATTAAAATTAATCGTTCAAATAATCATATGATATGATAGTATATCCCTTTTTATGTTGAGGTGGTCAGACAGGCTGACGTTCCACTTGATGGTTACCGTCGCCTATGAGACAAGTAGCGACGCAAGTGTTTTGCCGACTATAGTAGAATTAAGGATAACGAATTAGAAAGGAATAGGGAAATGTTGATTTTGAACATCCTGAAAAACATCCTGAACTCTGAAAAAATGCTGTTATTTCACAGTAGTCATCTAGTCATCTGTAAGAAGTTGGTTACTGCCGCCAGATGGGCTGCCCAAATAACTGCGGAACACAATATGCACTACTTTTCAGTTCCCGACCAGAGCCAACTTAGAAAACTTCATTTCCAAAGTTGATCCTGTCAGAATCTAACCCGGGATCCACAGAACACTAAACTTGTTCGAGAGTTTAATTTTATTATCTCGTGAAATAATAAATAAATAAATAAAGTAATGTAAATAATTAAAAGAATTCATAGTCATACAAGACGCTACATTAGTTTAAATTTTTATAGTTTATTTACAATTAAACATTTTTCAAAAATTGCTCTACTTAATTTAAAAGTTTAAACAAATATTAGGTATACAAAGAATATTATCTACAAATTAACACTGTAACTATTTTCATTGGTGACTTATTTAACCGAATTTCCATATAATAAAATACTTACCAATTTCAAACTGAAAGAAACGATCTTTCCGGTCTCACTTCCGCTTTTGGCAAATATTCTAAAAAAATGGTTCGCAAATTGAGTTTAAAAGTGTGACCGTGGCACCGGAAGACAGTCGGATGTCGGGATGAGGGATGAAAGACATTTAATTGGAGGGGGACTCGGACTCCGATTAACATGGTGAAATGATAATAACAAGTTTGACGTTTTTATTCTTTTCTTTTTTGTTTTGCACGAATTCCAAAATCAAAAGAAATACAAAAAAATATGTAGGTATTTCTCTTGATTTTGGAATTAGAAAACACAATAACTACTTTTAAATTAACTTGCAAACTTACCTATAGATAAGTAGAACATTAAGTAACTTTTCCCTTTTTACTAGAAAAAAGGGATATCATTTAGGTATGTTATATTTTATTACTTAAAAATGTTACTGATCATTTAGATCAACGAAAATAAACTGATTGATCTCCTTTTCAACAGAAATTAACGGAAAAGCCGTCTTTAAACTAGTAACAGTAATTTGTGGAATTATTTAGAGCTTTCTGACGAATACTTGTAAATGTATAGATGTAGTGCATTGAAGTGCGTTTGTAGGGAAGGGATGGTTCGGGACACGTAAGCAGAAAATTATTCCTCCTCGTGCGGGCTGGAGTTCTCTTTCGGTGGGGAGGCGGGAGGGGGACAGTAGGGGAGAGGTGGAGGGGCGACAGCAGGAGGCACGCAGTCGATACGAATTGCGATTTCCGTTCTGATTACCGAAGCTCGTCATCATTTAACCATTCACTTATCCACGTTAAAATGTAACAGCAATTCTTTTATCTCTGAATTTCAGATAACGCAGGCAACGAGTATAATTATTGTAAGCTGTATCGTGAAATTTCCAATATTATTTCTGGAAATAAACTGCCGGATGAAAAACCTATTTGTTTTAATAAAATTTTTGCATATGTTGGATTTTTTTAAATGTTAATGTCGGTAGAGAGACTGACAGTCCATTTGAAGGTACATACTTACATACGTGGCTACTGTCGCCTATAACACAAGAAACGCAACTGTTACTGCCAACAGTTGATTGATTTAGGAAAAGAGATTGGGATAGGTAAGGAATAGGCACTGGCATCTTTTCAGTTCCAGCCCAGAGCAAATTTTGAAAAGTTCATTCCCAACGTCAACTTTGCCGAGAATGTAACCCAGAGTGTTAAGGCAAGCACTCCTAACCACTCATCGGACGGGCTCATCAACTAATTTCCAGTGACTTCTTTATCTTTACGTAGTATAAAATAAAGTGTTTTCCCGCCGTCTGTGGTGGCGGCCTCCGTATGTGGTTTTCACTAATAGAGAGAGCGTTAAAGGAGAAAAATTTTACATATAATTTATGGGAAAAAATCTGTGCGAAACTGGGGTCAGCACCGTCAGCACGTTAGGTTATTACATAACTAGCTGGCGCCCGCGACTTACCGCGCCCCGTTTATCTAATAAGTTTCATGAAAATCAGTTAATTCGTTTAAGAGTTATGGAGGAACATACATACATACAATTCCTAGGTACACTTACAGATTTATTATTAGTTTTGATGTTGAAGAGACCACGTATTAACATAGTCTTGTTAAGTGGATAAATACTTATGTTACGCTGCGAAGTTATGTTAAGGCATTAAATCATCTGGATTTAAGTGGGAATTACCTGTCGTAACACATCTCTGATCGATAACAGACCTATTTATTTCAACAATGTCACGTATGACGAAAATACTCAAAGCAATTTGGTAGGTCAAGGCCAAGGCTCAAGTTACGAGGTTCATGCGCCCATAATATCCTTCGACAACCGGCAGTCGGTAATATAATCGGGCACTTTACACTTATATATTAAATTATAATTATATAATATATAATTATATATTTCTTATAAGAAAATACTTACTCAATACTTCTATATTCTTATTCAATACTTACTTCATTTTAAAGAAAAAAAAAAACAATTTTGTATTAATTATTTGTAAGGAAAATATGACACCAAACTACAAAAAGAAAAATTGTGTTTCCTAATAAATAAATAAATAAATATTTTTTTAATCCGATCGCTGCTAAACATCACAATCTAATCTCTAATCTCATCTGAAGATCTGGGCTGGGCTAATCTGAAGATTGCCTGAGAAAATTTCATCAAAATCAATTGAGCTTTTTCGAATTTTATATTTATTGACCCGCACCCGGCTTCGCCGGTGACTCTTTCTTATTACCTATCCCTTCCTTTGTACCTAGGTACTCACGTACTACCAATTACTATAGGTAGGTATGTCTTTTATGAATCACTTATAAGGATTTTAGATGACACCTCTCAAGAACACGAAATGATCCCAAATTACTGGCTGGAGTGTCATCGAAACGGCACTGCGACCGACCCGGTAGGGCACTGATTGCTCTCTTAGTCTGTAATCCTCTCATTACATGCTCGCAACAAAGCGAATTGTAAGGCTCGTCTTTAGTAACACGAAAATGACCTATGCTGCTCTCGTAATAATTACCTACCTACTCTCATAAAAGTCAAAACGCATTTTTTTATTTGTGTTCAGAATATGTTTTTCATTTTCGTAGACGAGAAGATCCTATTTAAAAGAAAAGTATGTAAGTAGCTGTGATGACATTAATAAAACTTCTATAGGTATTAACAAAGTCTAAAAGATAAATATTATTTAATATTTTTTGGGTGTAGTATCAGTATTTCAGTTGTTTTTGTTAAAAGACAAATAGGTACAAAATATTGTTAAATAATTTTGACTTCAAACCAACTAAAAGTCCACAATTTACCTAGGTTTAAGTGATAGGTTGTTCTTTTTTAAATAGGTCTATATAAATACCTACAAGGGACAAACTTCCAGCACAAACTCACAGTGAATTAAATACTTTTTTGTCTTGCAATGAGCCGATATTTGCTTATATAATTTTAAATTTTAAATTCGATTATTTTGAGACTACAACTTTGGTCTGAGGTACGTTTTTAATGAAACTTACCGTTTTCGAGAAAAACCCAAAAACCCTGAAATTTTGACCTTTGACCCCGAATAAGTTTATCACACATGGGATCGATGGGGAGTTTTGACAGTTTATTTTTAATGGTAAACCCAAGGTCTCTACCAAAATTTGGCTCTGTCGGAATTATTGTTATTTGATCACTATTTTCATGTTTATTTTTACCGGACTATATGGACTATTTAAAATTTAATGTGATGGTATAAGGGCAAAATAAACGTTATTGTGCTTACTTTCTTTTATTATCCTTTCTTCAGCCACTTTTCTAATAGACTTTGTAAACACTTCGGAACATCGTGTAGCAATTCGTAGCAGTGTAGCAGTTTTCGTAGACTAGATAATATTTTATCATTATTACCAAAAAAAATATTAATTAAATATTTCATAGCACGTTTGCACTACATATTTTTTTATTTATATTATTAAGGATGGCAGGCAGCATTTTGTTATCTTTACTTACAGATCAGATCAGGCAATTTATCAAATATAGGTAGGTATGCAATAATTTTATTTGGAGCCTAAAGGGTTACCTATTACTCAAATAGTATGCAAATAAATAATAAGCAAAACAGCTTCTGGTCGTAATAAATAGCAGTAATAAAAAATCACCAGTTTAAAGCAATCACAAAACTATTCCGTAGAGTGAAGCAATATTGATTGCGCGCATTTAGCAATAGACCATGCATTTAGCTTCCATATTCAATAGGTATTTATCTAAACGGAATATTTTAAAAATACATTTATTCGTTTGTTTATCGTCCAGAAATCTGAAACGGTTTAGTTCTGCTGGGTGAAAGTCCCGAATTAGGTATCATTTCTATCTTACCTACCTACCATTTGATCTGTGAGGTTCTCCAGTGCAGCAGCGTACACCTGTCATATAGCCAGCCATCTTTCCTTTTAAAAAATATTCTTATCCTTTTTAATAATTTCATTATTTATTGATTGTGTTTCTATGGTGTTACTATAATTACGTAAGCGATTGTATAGGTACCTATTTTATTTATCAATTGGGCGTGCATTCATCCCATTTGTTGACCAGGCGAATTTCGTATCGCCTCAGAATAAAAACCCGTTCCATACAAAATGTATGAAAGAAAATGAATTATATTCGCTATTTCTTTCATCATCATAACAATCATTCCAGGAGTATAGTTTACCTATAGATATTTAGATGCTAAAGTTTGTGAGAATGGATGGATTAATGTTTGTTACTCTTTAACCCTGCTACGGCTGAACGAATTTTGATTAAATTTGTCACACACACAGATAGTTTATTACCTGAATTATTTTTATGGGATACAATCTATCCTTTGAAAAAGTTAGGTTCGCAAGGGATCATCTAAAAATATAAAAATTCGGCGCCACTGTCGTCTGAATAGGAATTTGCAGTTACCCGATGTGTTGCATTATTGTACAACAACATTATTGTTGTTGTACAATGATTTTTATTTATATTATATGACAATAGTTTCAACGTGTACATATTTAAGCTCTTTCATAAAAAACTCAGTTACATAAAAGTTTAGGTAGATTTTGTCAACGTATACTAATGCAATAATTGACACTCAAATTAATGTTTGTAAATTTTCAATAGATATTTATAGTTGAAACCCGATGAACTGCATTATTATTATTAAATGTTATATATACAAGGATTTTATATAACATATTAAAATATCAGCAACGTGAAAATTTAGATTCTTCTCAACGTATGCAATATTTACACTCAAATTAACTCGTGTTAATTTCAAATAAGGATTAATTGTAATTGAAACCCGATGTGCTGCTTTATCCAACACATCTTTACACAGGAGAGTTACTACTGGCTTCTAGTGGTAGTACGGATTATCTGAACGCGACTGTGGGACGATAAGGGCCACGCCCCGGAGCATATAGCATCGCCGGCCAATCGCGCGGCGGGTTTGTCAAGGGGGCCTCTGTGGAACTCCGCCTTGATGCAAGTAAAAACTTAGTTTATTCGACACATCCGAACCGTGTGGTCGCATGAATGCGACAGAGACCCGCTCTGCCTATTATAATAAATATATTTATTGTGCAAATCAGCTCCAGACTTACAGCCCTGTAGGGTTATTGTACAGTTCGTCAAACTTGAACTCGCAATGTTTTAGTCAGTTTAATGACGGTGTTTGCAAATAACTTATATGTTCGGTTTTTTTTATTTTGTGGCAATTTGATTACAACGGCGGCAAAGTGTTGGGTGTAAAGGTAGAGATGAAGGTAAGAATATTGCATACTTTTATTACTCTAATAATAAATTTATTTAGGTACCTATACCTACTCTTCTTGACAAGGCATCACGTATCTTCAGGAGGTGCCTCTATGTGCAGCCCTAACCACTAGCTGGAGCCTTGCCCTGTAACTTGCGGCACTCTAGCTTTACGTTTCTTTACAATATTTATTGTTTTTATTTATTTATATTGTAAATTTAAACTAAAAAAATATGTAAATTAATAATAAACAGATGTAATCTCGACAAATAAAGTGCTTTATCACCCTAAGATTGAACATTCTTTGTATGTTGTAGAATGATAAGGTCTGTTTTCCTTTGAAAATTTAAAGTGACAATTTCTATTGCTATCTTTATTAGCGATGACAAATTATGTCAATCAGTAATCAATACCTATTTCAAATCTAAGCCTTAGCGTATTTTGAAATGAATGGAATTTGTAATCGAAACTGATAAAGCACTTTTCTTGTCAACTTTACCTAACTCATTTTATAAAAAACGGATTTGAGTTTTATCACCAAAAATAACTTAAAATGAATATAAATGAATATAAATAAAATAGAAAATCGATACCTACACTTAATTGCAGAAAAATAATATTTATAGTCGCTATTAATTGCGGCTGTCCCGAACAAGTGGGATGATAAGGGCAAATGAAGCGTATATCCTACCTGCCCACACTCATATTACTTTGCTACGCTAAAAATACATAAAGCCTATTGATCTGTCCTGGTTATAATTAAAAATAGGAATTTTTAATCTTCAAAGTTTAGATAGGTCTACAAACCTACTCGCCTTTGTATAATTATCTTATACCTATAGTGTAAAATACGCATGCGCGTTACAAAACTGATAATCATAATGTATACATCCTAAAAGCACCTTGAGAAGCAGATAAATAAAAATCATATAAAAAAATTTTTGCTTGTCGTTGAAATTCCTAGAACCAAAGTAAGTAGGTACGTTTGTTTGTTTGTACGTTTCGTAGAAATAAATATCCGCCGCCAATTTTCTTATCTCTCGTTATTTATTTCGTTCGTATAAACAATTAGCAAAACTCAGGAGTAGGAATTATCATTAGGGTTTTGTTACAATAATTCTAGGTACGACTTTTTAAATGTTTACATTTAAGGCTTTTATTACAGTTGTAATGTAAACAGTACCTACTGTGTGAGCTATTGCTTATACAATCAAATGAATGCGTCACTGTGTTACCCAATGTTACCTAGGTAATGTTGGGTAAATTAAATTATGCCAAAACGAATGCCCAACCACCATACAAAAATGCCCAAAGATGATAATATGAAAAAAAAAACAAATTATTAATCTAATTACTTCTTACAATGAAAAATCACATTAAAATGAAATCTTATGTAATGATTGTAAAGAATTAATTAAAGAACTAAGTAGAAGCATTGAAGCTTGAAGAAGTTTGAAAGCAATTTTTGCATAAGTAGGTACCTATCTGTTTAGGTCATACTTTTTTTTATAACATACACCACCCTCAGGAGTATAGTTATTATATATTATAACTATATTAACTATAGTTATATATCTTATCGAAATAATTAGGTATATCTTATATGTACGTCATACATTGTAGTCGACATAGGTAGCAAATACTAATTTTGCTAACACATAATGTTAGTTTTATTGAAAAATGACGAACGAAGTTATTTCTGTTTTACTTATGGAAAAAGAGATAAAGAGGGGGTACGTGCTCGAGCGTGTCACTATTTATGTATGTTGACTTACCTAAGTCGGCTTTGTTACGTAAGTATAAAACCTTAGTACTTACCTTGTGTAAGTGCTATACATTCTGATAAATAGGTATACCTATATATTCTGATATTGTTAGTTAATATACGAATTTCCTATAATTATAATAGATTCACAACATTTTGAATGAATACAAATTAGCCATAAATTTCACAGCCAAATTTCGTTTTATAGAAAGTTTAGGTATTATTTTAGCACTTAAAATATCGATTTCATATATCCTTTCAAGTATTAAGTATACCTACTCTAGCTTTAGAGGTTTTTAATATTTTAAATATAGATAAGTATTGAAAATGTTACTTTGAAATTCTTTTCAAAAGTAGATAAATATTCTCTGCTTTTTTTATACAGACGCCGTTTTAGCAAAGTGAATGCTAATAAATGAATACTGATAAAACGTTTATTTTACGAATGCAACACTTAGAATCTTAAATACTTAATATCTAATCTTCATACATACCTAAACATAACTTTTTTGACATATTCCTGCCTAAAGAGCAGGTATTGTATAAAGAAACATGTATGTTTTATTAACCCTATAGAAAATAACATATCTTTTGTGTCTAAATGAAGACTGTTGTCAAGCTCTCGTTGGTAGGGGTAGTCCTATAAAATACTTATTGTTATTTATTCATGTATAAAAGTGACCGTTATAATACACAGTCATTCTATATAGGTATGTAATCAATGCACGGGGAAAACAAACAAATTAATAGTTTTGAAACTTATGTGGTGTGATACCTTTGGGTCTCCTGATCAAAACCCACAACTCTCCCCCCCTTTCCACTTGCCTCTTCACCCCCTCACATCGTGAAATTTGTCCCCGTTAACGGTTTTTCAAGTATTTTGCGAAAACTTTAATAGATACAAAAAAAGTGTAAGAGGAAAAATTATCCTCATTATATTTTTAACAAAATATAATAAAAAAGTTTTCAAACTTTGTATAAAAACTGGCTTGAATACCGTCAAGCTAATAAAAATAATTACATATAAAACATATTCAATGAGGATAATTTTTATTTGTGACACTTTTTTACCCATCATTAGTTTCAACTAATCTAAATAAATGAGTAATAAAATTGCATTTTCAACGCTAAATCCACAAATAAGAGACCAGAATTTTGTTTTCATATAAATCCTATCACTTATCATGAAATCTGAAGGAAGTCTTTCAGTTAACGAATCCAAAGGCATTCAATGACTCATGACAAAAACAAGAAAGCCGAAGTTGTATGTTTTTAATCCAGCTTGCACCCGCGCACGTTTCGTTACATCAAATCCGATTACAGTAGGATCGGGTGCACGCGATAAATCGTCTAAGGCGTCGACTGTCGTCGGCACTGATTCGTTACGTTTCGATTTACAGAAAAACTTATTCGATATATGAGAAATATGGCGGCGGCCGCTTTGGAGACTAATATGTTATTTAAGGCGAGCGAGCGGCACGGAATCCCGCAGTGCCGCCACCACCTCAATGCCGATATTAATGACAGGAATGTATCACCGGTCGTCAAGGCCCAACTGGCGAATGTCTTCTTCGACGCGTTCAATTAATCTGCTGGCACTGTTGCTTACTTCCAATCGGGATCAGCGTGGGATAATATTAAAACTGTCGCTACTGTAAACGGGCTTTGTACAGAATTAAAACTCATAGTGACGAACAAAAAAGTTGACAAAAAGACAAGCGAAGTCGACGCGACCCAAGGATTTGTCTGTTTATTCAATAAACACGGGTGAGATTGAGGCATTCAGCGCACGTCAGGGCGGTGTGTGGACTTGGATAGTTCACAATGACTCGACTCACCCAGCAGGGATCCGCAGGAACAAACTCAACAAAACACTATGCAAATGATTCATTGATGATAATATAGAATATATGTACAACATATACTCACAAAGTACCTACTACTGTGACTGAGTCGCCGGCGACTCAGTCTCCCGGCGACCAAAACACATGCGACAATGTTAGTCTGAATTGTGGTCTGCCATGTATTTTTGAGTTTTTTCGATTCATCCGAGCCCAAGTTCTGTCATTATACTCATCATCTCAGCCACAGGACGTCCACTGCTGGGCTTAGGCTACCCAAAATTTTCCATAAGGACCGGTCAGCAACAGCTTGGATCTACCGTCGACCCGGTGGATGTCCTACGCTGTGCTTGTCGATGCGTAGCCTCCACTCGAGAACCTTCCTGCCCTGCCCCAGCGGCCATCGGCTCTCCGTCCGTACCTACTAAGTGACCTGCTTCCACTTATAAGAATAAGAAGAATAGCTCGTTGAACTTTCTTACGAGGCCCATAGTTAGAGGCCACGCCTCAGCGCTATCACGGGCAAGTGGCAACACACATTGGTCGAAAACTTTTGTTTTGAAACACTGAGGAATTTGGGACGAGAAGAAGCTGAATTCAACGTCATTGTACTGAGCATTCTTAAAGAGGAATATATGACTTTCACATTCAGAGATGGTTGAAAATTTGATCCTATGGTAACGTGAACCAAGCAATAATAAACCCTGTACATAAACATTTACTAATATGGTGCTACTAAAACATGGGTGCTACAAATATTTTTTCTCGACAGGATGTACGGAACACAGGTACACTTTGGATGGTGACGAACAAAGTTGGAGGCATATTTTTTAATAAGCCCGTCGCTTATTGCTCTCGACGTGTTGATATGTGGATGAGCATCTCACTAATCAATTGTCCTCTCAAAGGTCGTTCAGACCTTCGCCGTCTCGTCCGGACTTTGATTTGTAAAATGTTGAATTTATTTTATTATAAATATTTTGTACACCAGTTGGTGTGTCTCGCTCTTTTTGACCTTCATAAACGATCGCTCTTTCAATTGAATGAATAACGATCGATATTTTAGATCGATAAAAAAACATGCCGCCGTGAACACCTAAATTAATTTAGTACTAAATTACTTTAGTATAATTTTAGAATTAAGTAAGTAGGTACTTATTATGTTCATATTTCTACGTCAGAACATGCGTTTGTCCTTATGACATTTGACAAGAATTTTCTTGTCTTAAGATTTTATAAGTGATGACAACAAATACCTATCATATATATAAAATAACTAGCTGGTGTCCGCGACTTCGTCCGCGTTGAAAAAGAAAAAAAGTAGCCTAACCTGTGTCCCGTACGTCTAAATGTTTATCTACCAAGTTTCATGAAAATCAGTTGATTCGTTTAAGAGTTATGGAGGAACATACATACATACAATACCTACATTTACAGATATATTATTATGTATTAGTATTGACTAAAAGTGGAAATAATCTTAATTCTTATTTGTAAAATATTATAATATACCTATAATAATACCGCAAAATATTTGGATGTTTCTTCGCGTAATCCTGAAGTTTTTTTTTGTTTTTTTTTTGTTTTTTTTTTTATATATATACTTATAAGTCAAGGCAGCTTGGCTGCGATCTCACTTGATGTTAGGTGCAGATGCGGCCGAAGGTGGACCACGCTTACCTAGTAGATGCCCATTTACCCTACGTTTGAAGACCCCGAGGTTGTAATTTTGGGGAAACACAGACGCAGGCAGTGAGTTCCACTCCTTAGCAGTTCGGACAAGGAAGGTGGAACTGTAACGCTTCGTGCAGTTGTCAGTGCAGTCTGCAGTCGTGCAGTGATGTTAAGAACTTGCCAACAAATACCTAGACATAGGAAGGAGGTTTTTTGTGATAATATTTCACTGTACTAGTTTCGAACAAACGGCATTTGTTATTATTTGTTTAGTAAAGTAGTACGAATGTTAATACGTAAGTATTACCGACTCTTGTGCCTATATATACCTACCTACTCTTGTGTGATCATTATGTTGGATAACACACGCTATCAAAGCTACTAAAAGTAAACAATATAATAACGTAGTTACCTATTGCTGGAATTGCATCATAAATTCTTAGTGGTAGTTTTTCGGCTTAAGAAGTTTTTGTTATTTGAAGCCCTAAAACTTAGTTATTCAATAATGAAATATAGTTATAACAGCTCCTTAACATTTGCTTACATAATATATTATGCGGTCTCTATATTTAGAGACCGCATAATGAGTCATCATGGCCACTGCTGCTGTTATGCTGTGTCAGGGCTTTACTCAAACAGAACTTAACTCTTTACGATGGAAGCGAGTGAATCTGTCGTTTTTTGTATCTAAAGATCGTTACACAGTCCGTAGACCGACCTAATAGCGAGGAGCGATAGCGAACTGAGTCACCGAACTAAGTATTCTTAAGGTACCTATTAGCAGCCGAGTATTCTTACTTTATGTGTGATAGCTCATCGCATTATAAATTATTTGAATACTTTGCAGATTTATTAGACTATACTTTTTCTAGTCTGTTTACACCTTTGAAAAGTTGTGATGAGTGTGTACCTATAGTTATGTGCCTACCGGCACGCCGGACAGCCGTGAACGTGCGAACATAGCACCGACAAGAATTCGCTGAATTCTACGATGTAGTACCGTCTTTTTCATTCAACCTTGAGTGAATCAGAACTGAATAACTCTCCATTTTTATTCAATTGTATTTATTTAAAAGATTTAAGAGATACGCTCCGAGTTAACTACATATCGCTGCTTAAAAACTAAAGGGCCATAAAACAAAAAAAATCCAAAAATGTTTTTATTGCAAAAATACAATTAAAAGCCTTCATAATTTTGCAAAAAGACTTATAGTTGTTTTATTTAATATTTAGTATATTTTAATTTTTTTAAAAACATTTAATGCTACTTAAAAATACACTTCTAACGATGTATAATATGCATATATTTGATATATGAGTACCTATATTTAATAAGAAAAAAATAGACAAAAGATTTTTTTTTCGATTAGATCTACTGTAAAAAGTGTAATTTTGATTTGTGGCCCTTTAGTTTTAAGCAGCGATATGTAGGTACGTAACAATTACATATTTAACAAATAAATAGATAACAAATATTTAATTATTTCTATATTTGAATTTGTGGCAGCTCCGTGGCAGCTCTCTCCCAATCGACAACTCGGAAATATCAACCGTTTTTCATAATGATAAAATAATAAAAAACTGGTACATACCTACTTATTTACTGCAACTTTACTGTCAACTCGTTCACGTGTAAAATGTTATTGTATGTCTATACATGTATGTATAGACAATTTATTTATTTAAAAGTTGTTCTCATGTTACTGAGTAAAAGATAGTTTTATTTTCTTTGTCTATATATAATTCTATTTGTCTGTACACGCTAATCTCAGAAACAGCTTAACGGATTTGGATGAAATTTGGCATACAGATAGTTTATTACTTAGATTAACATATATAGGATTTTTATCGGGAAAATGTTTGTTCCTGTGGGACTTACAAAAAACGAAGTACATACAACGCAAACTCGGTTGCGGGGCACCGCTAGTAAAACATTTATATTTAAGATAGTAGGTACTTAGGTATTGTAGGTACCTACTATCTCGCTGCGCCGAACAAATTAGTGAATTTCAAAATAAGAAGAGAACACTTTTATTAACCCGTTGATGTCTTTCTTCAGTGCCATATTAATTGGCGTAAACTACTTTAAAATCTCCATACATTTTTTTCAAAAGAAAAGCAATTTTAAAACACCGCCCACAAGACTACGGCCTGTGTTATAGTAGCGAAACTGCCAGTAAATTGATGTTGATGCGCCGCTTTGTTTCTTCAGTGTGTGAACGCTGCGTTTGGACATTGACAGATGGAGGCACCTCACACTTACAAACATTTTACACCTCTGTTTGTAATGCGAGGAATATTAGTGATTGTCTGACGGACCGAGCACGTGTGGTTGACGGCTGATGCACCAATCCAATACAGTGCGGTGCACCAAACAACAATATACCTTTATAGGATCATAGTGATTAATATGTACGCGGTCAATCAGCGCTGCGTACACTCTATCGACACCACACCACGCCGTGCCACACCAGGAATTCGACCCTATTAATATTATATGTAAAGGATGCACAGCTGTAACATCTCAGTATCTACGGGACTTAACCGGCTCTATCAGCGGGGTCAGTGTATTAGCGGGATCTCTCAGATTACTCTGAAATTTTGCAAATAAATCATAAGTCCGCAAAGGACACTTTAGTAGTGTATTATTAAACGGAAACAGACGAATGTGTCCTGAAACAGGGAAGCCGCAAAATAAAACATCACATCAAAGGAATGTGTCATAAATTAAGTAATTAAAAAAAAACTTATACTTACAGTATAGTATAAGTAAGTATAACTTATACTTACTTATACTTACATTTATAATGGAAAATGTAGGTCTGATTAGTAGTAATTAGGTGATTGTAGTGTCTGTAGACTTATAACTACCAGCGACCCTCAATATTCTCAATAATATTATGTTAATGGAATCGATAGCTACTAGATTTACAAGAGGCATTGATGGAAGGGACACTGCACGCGGGATCCCGATATTTCTATTTCATCAAATAGTTCCGAGATGATGTTCTTATATTATTAATCGTGCCCTTGATCTGTGAATATGGCAACATTATGAATGTTTGATTCGATGGGTGCGACCGCAGCCGCCCGCCCGTGCTATCACAAAAAACCTACACTTGGTATTGTTGATCGTTTAAAAACACCATTTTTCTCCCACACGTGTGAAGCTACACGATTTTATTGATTGATTGTACAAGGCACAAGCGACTTAAAGTGTTGTAAAAGAATTTAGGTCGTCGAGAAACCCTTGGATTTATAAGAATTCGATAGCTTCTTACTATAAATCAAAGTGTGTATGATAATATTCACTTTTATACGTGTAGGTGATGTGTTCAATGATTTAGCTTTCCTCGGAGCTTATGTGTTGTAGGAATAAAAAGCCGCCTGAATTATGAACAGTTTTAAACATGGGCTATGATAAATATAAAACGGTTCCCAGTATTTAAGCAACAATAACACGAGGAATCTTTGTGTGGGATGATTTAGCACCTATCGGTTGAGTGCGCGCGGAGCGGCTGCGGTCGTTGGTGCAAGCGCACAAGCGCAAGCGGATGCATAAACGAATACGGTCTTACTACAAAAGATTCAATAAGCACTGTTCAAACACATGCTTAGTTAGACAAGCATTAAGCATTGGTCAGGGAGCGTTTAAAATGTCCCTACCACAAAACGTTATTTAGCGCTTATTTCGGTAGACATTGTTAAAGTACGTGAATGTTATTGAATTATGGCAACCTTGGCAAACATTCATTCAGTCACTCGCCCTGCATTCATATCGTTTTCATTTTACGCAGATCTGATAGGCGTATAATGATGAATTTTGGTTTCCACAAGCTATTATTACGGACTATATTAATGATATCAGCAAATTATAAGATTGGAATAAAGAATAAATTACAACAAATACGTTAGATTATTATTATAAAATTTCGTAATACCAAAAAATATTACGCATAATGGAACGTAACTGACACTGACGTAATTGTCAAATGTGGTCAAATGTAAAGTTTGATTTGTTAAAATTGTTAAAAGTTTGATTTGAGAATCCACCTCTAGCATCACATGGTAGATCATCCTTTATTAAATAAATAATCTTGTTACCAAAGTTATATATTCGAATGGATTAATTCTCTCACGATGTATTCTATCTCAAAAATTATCCATATCCTCCATGTCAATTAAATTTAAAATATCCATACTCATTTATAAAATCAAAAGAAATCTTTAATATTAACTATTAAGTATACGCAAAACGAAATTTGACACAATACGTCAGAGGAAGAGAGGCCGTTAACTAGATAGACACTCGTTAAACTAGCATATGGCGGTGGTTAAATTTAAATAATGCTCAAGCATTGTTAAACCCTAAACAATGCCTAGACACTCTTTTGTAGTAAAGTTTTTTTTTGACACGTGTTTTAAGCCTGATTAAAGTGTGTTTAATGTTTTTGTAGTAAGACCGATAGAGTCCATCCCTTATAGTTTTCTTTTTTAGTTGATTTCATATATTATTTTGATTTTAATTTATAATAAATTTATGTTAATCTCTCTTTAGTGCCATGCAAATGTTCATTATTATTATTGTATTGTCTACAGCTAGAATGTTGTATTGAATACACATTACCTACGATTAAGATTAAGATTTTTTTTACTTGTAAAATGTAAGCAGGAATGAATTCCTAAATTGGGAAGATAGAATCAGATGTAAAATGGTATATAGAGATATAATACCCGCCAACGCCCGTGACTTTAATATGGTTCCGTTTGTAACTTGTAAATTGGACCACATGAAGAATGGAGGCCGCGGCCGGTCCGGGAACACTTTTTTAATGTTATTTGGTTAAGTAGGATATTATTACGGAGTTGGCGACACGCGACGCAATGCGATGCACGCGATTAATACAATTAACAACTAAACTAATAAACACCTTTTCCACACTTATTATTTTATTATTTTTGATTTAGTATTTTCGTATGAATTAAGTGTTTAATTTATCTCAGACGTTATATTGCGATACTTAAGATGAATTATACTACATAGTAGGTACCTACATAGAACACAATGAGAATGAAAAATGAGATGAAATTTTCAAATTATTTTAATTTTTCTTTTGATGTTATTTAAGTAAATATTTTTATGAGCGTGTTATACTAGAAAAATACGTTGCATTTTTATCAACATTTTTTTTAATAAACCCAAATAATTATAAAAAGTATATATTTCAAACGCCGTTTGGTACATATTTCTTTGTGTTATATATTTCTAGAGATTAATCGAAGTTTTTTTTACAACTTTCTCTTTTGTGTTATAAAGTATAATTCCAATAAATATGTAATTTGAAATACAATAACTGATATCCTCACCGAATTTGAAATAGGTACAATACACATAAAATTTAATAATAAGAGTATTTTAATCTAGACCAAGATTACCAGAAAAAAGTTTCTTCGACAAGACAACTCGATTAGTTTTAATATAAAGCTTATCGAGTGTATTTTTCATTATGAGTGGTTTTTTAAAATAAATAAAAAAACGTGTTGTAAAAAGTAGGTAGGTGTTGTGGTTTAATTTATATGTATGAGTAGGTACGTTTATGAAGCGCGTGCTTACTTACAAATGCGTTCGGCTACAGGGCACAATAGAAGCGATATATTATCAGCCGCTTGGCGCAACACATTAAGCGTATACGTTCCGAATGCCATTCGACAGGCGAAGCACAGCACAGGGCGCAGCCAGAGTGGTGTAATCCCCGCATAAGTGTTCATTTCGATAGGATTATACATAAGTGTAATTTATCAATTTGTGTGTTACCTTGAAAACTAGTTTTGGCCACGTTATTTAACTTTTTGTTAACATTGTTGAGTTTCAAACATCTACCAATTTGTTTGACTATCTAAATTTCAAAATCATGTTTTTGTTTTTAATTAGATATTTTATAATATTATTTTTTTAGAAGTGAAAACTTCGAATGAAAGTCTTTTAGGCACTTTTTGTATAGGGAAAACCGACTTGTTTTGGTATTTATCTATAGTTGTGTGTATGTGTTGAGGCTGCTTATAAAAATAAGATAAATAAGAAGAAGCTCCGGACAAAATAAGAATAAAGTCACTTGGTTATTTTTTTAACTTAAGTTTTTATGAATATTTTTCGCTAGTAAGTAGGTATTAGGCATACTTAATATTGAGGCATTGCTTCTTAACCAATCGACTCGGAGCACTACTTTATGGGCCATAGCTTGTTGGCTGCAGGCTTTAGCGAACCTCAAGCCCATCTACCAGCAACATCTGTGGTGTTGCTTGTGTAGGCAGGTATAGCCACTATCCATCAATTAGTGGACCGGCAGCCCGTCTGTGGAACAATGAAAAAAAAAGTCCGTCGTTGCAGTGACTGTCTTGCAAGTCAGAAGTTAAAGAATTATGGGAGATTATCTTAACAAACTATTATGAACGAAAAGTACGTACAAATTCGGGTAGATGGCGCTTATTTAATAAAATTAAATGACACTGAGGTGGTCGCTCACAGCGGTGCGAATTCAATGTTTTTTTTTCCATTATAAAAGTACTCAACGCGCTTAAAGAAATTTTTACTTAAAAAACTATGTATACGGATATCCTTATAACCTTCAAATGTGCCAGATATAATATATTATATGCGCAAGTTATGAAATACACTCGCTTCGAAGTTGGAGTGCCTTCGTACAGAAGCTGAGCCGGCTGGCGGCTGCCTTCTGTTCGTACTGAGTGCGTGTGAAACGCAAACTTACAGCCGTATCGTACTCCTGACATCTTAATATTACTACAATCACCAATATACACTTGCAAACCATCGTAAGTTCAATGAGGATACAATCTAATTAAAACTTTATCAGTAATATAATAAGATTACTATCAGTGAAAAGTAGTTGCGCGAGGTCTCACTAATAGCTCCATGTTTGCATGGGATTCGAATCACTTGTGTCAATTGTTTTAGTGTTCAGTTGAAGGAAGCCGCTTGGACCGTGTTAGCACAGAAACACACAGCGGCTTTGTTTTCTTATACAAATAATATGGGACATAATATTTATTACTCAAATATTAAAGTTTTTTGTTAGTGTGTTCGAGTGAAGCAAAAACTAGGCGTTCTCCAAAATTTATGTGTAATAACAAATAAAAGTAAAATTGAGGTAGTTTCTTAATTTATACTTATAGAATCTATCAATGCTCAGCCAAAATAATTAAGTTTAGAAAATTGAAGTTTTAAGTAACATAAGCGGCCGACGCAAAAGAGGGGTGTTATAAGTTGACATGTGTATCTTGTGTGTCATCATAGCTCTCAGATGAATAAATCTATTTTGATCTCACTAATTTCCACAGGTTTAATTGTTGTGAATTGGTGTAGGTACCTACTGTTACTTCCGTAGGTACCTATTTCCATGGTTACCATGTTGCATTCTTTAGAAAACTTCCACTAGGTTTTGCGCCGATTATATTATAATGTTTTAGTATGTACTTCATTATTCAAATATTTACGTTGCCGCTAGGTATACCGATTACTATCTGTAAGGATAACTGCTAAGTGTGATTTATTCTAGATTTTAAATAGAAATGGTAAATAAATTAATATGAAACTTGTAACCTAAACAACATTTTATGAACTCAAGTTATTAAAACAAAAATCGTGATAATACCCTCTGAACAAAAAATGCTCATTTTTAAGTAGGTACCTATTCTTCTGATTAAAATAATACAGTTGAAACTCGTAGAAACCTGTAGAAACACATTGAAGAAGTAGCTACAGTGACCTTAAGCTGGGAGGTTTGTCTTGCAGCAGTAAATATGAAAATATCAACATGTGTGCTTATGTGTTTATTTAATGAATTCATTTCTCATCTTATCCGTTACTTATCTTATCAGTCGACCGCTTAATCATCAAGTGAATCATCGGCCTACCTGTTATAAGAATTTAAATAAGGAGATGTTTAGATTTATATGTAGGTACATATTTGGTTGTTTATTCGACTAGTATTTTTGGAAATAATTCGAAAATGTTATAAAATAATCAGACATAAATGCAATACCTACACAAACATTTGGTGCATAGAAAAATGTTAACAATTTGATTTCTTATGTGTTTCTTCCATGTTACGTTGCTTAAGTGTACCTAACTTAGGCTTGTATGAGTATCTTGAAACGATATGATTCATGAAGACATCGTAATTCTTGTGCATCGTCGAAATGCTCACTTATTATCTATTACAGCCTGCATTATTTTAAATGCCAAGACTCGATACCGCAAAGAGAATTTTGTGTCGCCCGCCCGCTGCCGTCAACCGCCGCAAGCGACTGGTTATTCATTATAACTTAACCCATACTATTGGAACATCTTTTAATTAGTTTAATATTTTTCAAATGAAAACGCTATGAATATTAATTCGGCTCGCCGGCCGATCAATTTACTACTTTCCATCCATTTAGTGCGTTTTGTATCGACTCGTGGCCCGCCGACGTAATTAAACCCAAAAACTCAACTAGCATCGTCGCATTAATATCAAAAAACAAAACTGGCGCCTTCGCCTGTTTGATAAAAAACGAAAATATTATTTTGATACGTCAATATAAATTTGTTGGACATCATCATCATCATACCTATAGTGTAATAGTTTTTGTTGGAGAGCCGCTCCTATTAACACTTGAATTATTGGACAGTTATTATGCGCCCTCTGCGTTTCTCTGTTGACCGGAGCGCCCGATCACACCCGGCGCGCCATACGCCTGACTCATGTAGACCAGCCGAAACTATTCAAAATAATATGCAAAAGCGTTTTTTTTTTTTCAAATAAATTCTATAATATAATAAATTTATTCCTTAAGTGCCCCTTGTAAAACTGTATTTGAAACTTTGCATTCGAAAGGATCTACATGTTAGCTTTTTACGTGTATCCACTAGCCGGTGCCAGTGAATTCGTACTCGCTATAGTCTCACAGGAACCAAACATTTTCAAGGATATGCCATATGTGAATCCAGGTAATAAACTGTCTGATGATATGATATGATACACACAATGCAGAGCATAGTGTCTTCGTGTAAGAAATGGGAGTGCGAGAGAAAGAAGCTGTTTCTGAAAGGAGTGTTAAGATTAACAAATTTATAAATGCTTACATCTTTTTTATATTTTCTTAAAAATACTGAAATTAGGTATAGGTATTTACAGTGCATCCAAAACAAAAGAGGTCAAGAAAAACAAAAGAGGTTTTTGAAACCTCTTTTGAAGAAAGCTAACCTAACATGTAGGTAAGGCGAACAAAGTTATCAAAGGCTAGATATAGCGGCGGGTACATGGATAACCGGGAGAAAGGGGAGGTTTAAGGTAGTAATAGATAGCACTTACCTGTTTATCAGGTAGACTAAACCAGACCAGACTAGAAAAAAAAGGATCCTAATCCATTATCCGTACCTACATGTAATAATATTTCGTCATGTAGCCTGCCACACTTCAGTTTGATAATTTTATGTTATGGCTGTATTAATAACTACATAGTAAGTAAACCCCGAACATATTTTTTTCCATATCACGCTTTTCAAGAGAGTTACGTCACCACATTTCTACTACTTTTAAAAAATGAGATATTATTAATTGCACATCAAATAAAATAATCGCCTATCAATTTATTTTCATCATTTATATACTTTTTACATCAAATAACTTATTTCATCACAAATAAACTAAATGTTTAACAAAACTAGTACTGCAGATAATTCGTAAATAAATTCCTTTAGGTACAAAAATACTATAATCTTAACATAAATACTAACATAAATACATAAGAACACATGCTGAGCAAATTTAATAATTATTATAGCTACAATTTTTTTTCATTGCATAATTTCTAAAAGCATAACAAATTAACTGAAACTGTACCTACATAGCTATTATTTTGTGATAATTTTATGTCACCTATGAAAATATTCTCATCATAAAAATTATAATAATCGAAAAGAAGGCTAAAATTTAGTATAACAAGTAATATTACTTTTATACCAGAAAATACTTATTTTTATTAGAAAAGAGTTTGGTCAGGTTCTAGGAATGTATATGAAAATGCGAGCGAAGCGAGCGCACCCGGGTAACAATTTTATTCAATTTGAATTTTTTTTTTCAAAATTAGGTACATTTAAATTTTATTTTATATTATTATTTGGACATGGTTTATTAAATAGGTAACCTCGGAGTAATGTTTTAAAAATTTTGAAGTAATGTAGCTGTGGTTGTACTTAAGAAATAATAAGATGATATGTTAAATAAAATGCTGTTTTTTTAGGTAAACTGCTGTATGTTATATAAAAATAGAAGCTACATTAAAAAAAAAGAGTTAACAGGTATAATGTGCGTTAGTCATTATTAGCTGTGCATTAATAAAAAAGCTTTACTTTAAGATAAAAAGCGGTATGTTACGAATATAAATTGTAATGCTTTTAGTAATATTTTGAGTTGAGTATTTTGCTGTGCAATCAGTATTTTTGATATGAATTCGGATTATTTTTGCATAAAAAAAGTACTTTTTTTGATATGCGTTTAAATACTACCCTTAAAAAATCATTTTTATTGTTTTAAATTAATGAACTATAGCAATTAAGTAGGTACCAAAGTTCGTGGTAATTTATACAATTGCTTTATATCGTGATTTGTCCTTCTCGGTAGAACCATGAAGGCGAAGACAAGGACATGGCCTAGTTATGTCATCCTTTGCTCACACATTACGTAGGTAGGTAGGTACTGTTATATAACAGTGTTCTATTTTTGTTATACTTAAGTTAATTTTTAGCATGTTAAAACGTGGTTATTGCTCGGATTGAGATGCCAAATTTATGACTGCGGAAATGACTGTCTTCGCCCCATTCACAAAACGTGAAGTCTTGAAGGTATATCCACATCTATTATTGTTTTAATGTATGTTCAAACATAGTCTAATTTTTAACCCCGGGGTGTTATAAGTTTAACGTGTGTCACAGGCGCACATCATGTACAGATCTGTGTGTGATGTCGAAAAAAGAAAAAATACTATAAAAAAAGCGTGATTTATCGCGATCTCTATTAAAAAATTTACGTACCTATAGGTAAGACACATGTCAGCTTTCTCATTATAATTATGATATTAAGGCGTATAAAATTAAAATTTTATTTGCACAAGTGTACCTACTATACGCTTGTTGAATAATCAATAATTTTGTGTACTTATCCACATGTAATGTATTATAATAATACCTGATACCTAGGTATATATAATATGAAGGGTTGCGTTATTTTTTTATAGTTAGGAGATCCTTGATATATCAATACTTAATTTTTTTCCAGTTTTCTCACTTAACGTACAATCTTGTACTAATTCATGTATTGATTAACCTGTAAGTAAAAATAGAAACAACCAGGGCATTCCCAGAGCTCATTTTCTCATCACTTCTCAATCTCTTATATATCCTTCTGTAGTCGGTAGCGCATTGGCAGCACCTGTGGCATTGCTTGTGTTATAGGTGGCGGTACGGGAGTGACCTACCATCGTAGAAAAAAAAACGTTGCCTGGTAAACAATAATCACTACTTTCATAATTAAAATAAAAATTAAGAAGAAAATTGTGAAACGCATAACTATATAAAAATATTAAAAATTATGATCGTGTGGTGTTCTAATATACTGTAAAAAATGTTTGTCCGTGACAACGGGGGGCGTCAGATGGCGTTTAATTCTTTATAATTAGCGCTCCGTGGTATGATAATCTGTCCGTTGCGATGCCGCCACGAGTCCGTCTATCTTTTATGTAATGTTTACAAGCTGTTTATAGCTTAATACCTTTGTAACTATAGCTATATAATACGTATTAATACGCCTACGTATTCGTACCTCCAGCGTGTAGAATATACCTACAGTCATTGTAGTATCGAAAGTAATTCATATACAAATTAATAAATGTTATGGCTCCGGTACACATTGATCGAGCACGCTCGGCGAGTGTACCTTCATGGCGAGCTTAATTGACGCTATAGGTAGTAGGTAGGTACATGTTGGCTAATGCATGCAAAATGTAATGCTGCAGCTACACTCGAGTGGCGAGATATGTGAGAAGTAATATGGCTGCATTACTCATCATACCGCGTATCCATTTTTTTCGGTTTTTGTGTGCGTGTCAAGAGTTACGCCGAGACGAAAAGTACGAGTAAAATATGAATAGGGCAGCCTGGCTGGAAAATTTTGATGGGCTTTTTGGCTGCGACACGTAACGGCGCTGCGTCTGGAGCGACGGGTTCGCGGTCACCAACTCGCTCTATGGCCACGCTCATCGGTCGCGCGACCACCTTTAAGGTGAACTTCGGTTTTTAGCTTTGTTTGACAATGACCTGAGACCACGAATGCTTCTTATGAATTAATATGAAACACTGACCTTAAAAATGAGGGAATTTTTTTCGTAAGAGTATGAGATATTTATTAGAAATAGTTAATAATTCTTTTCTTCTGTTCGCGATATGAAAACTAAGTCGATAGTCGATTTCCGAAGACATTGATTTGATATCCTTGACTAGGTAACTAATAATACAATGAATAGAAAAGTCTTTTTCTATTTGTAGTTAAAACGTCCAACGTAATGCTTGAATCAACAGCTGTTTACCATAGAATCTGGAAGAACACAGCAGTTTTGGTGTCATATTTATAGTACACTACGTCGCGTGACGTCATGACGCGTATAGATGCAGGGGCGATCGTTCGCCACGCCCAGCCCCGCCCCGCCTGTCGCCGCGCGCGCCTGCACTGCCTTCCTGTCTGTCTCATCTCATCTCAACCATACTGGTTGAACTTTGTTTGACTTGCCTTCAACTATAATCACGAGACATCGAGCCTCACATTTATTTTTTGTCAGAGGTCACAAGTTAAGCCGTATTTGCGAGCGTTTTTCTTAATTTCCTAATACATTTTAAGCGTTTTAACAACTAGCTTCAGTTCGTGGTTACGCCTGCGGAAAAAGTTAACAATTAACATATGACCTTCCTTCCCTACGGAACAATCTATTCTTGTACCAAATTTAATCTAATTAATTTAGTGTTTTAAACGAAAGTTAGGTCATATTCCGCAATAAAAATGACAGATTTTTTTCTAGATGTTACATTATTTGTTAAGTCCTTTAAAAATATTAGCTACCTATCTATTTTAATTTAGTTATTGAAACTCAAAAACTACTGGATAGAATTACTACATTAGGTATCAGCAAGTAGATATTTTATAAAGTTACGCGGACGAAGTCGCGCGCAACAGCTATATAAGTAGTTTATAATAAATTTAGTCACATTTGCATATAATATAGTAAATTGTCTTCTCGTACGAAATGACGGATCGTTTGCGCTGGAGTGACCCGCGTCACAGTAAAAAAATCTCTTGGTCGATACATGAATGGTGTGAAACTGAGCCCATTATCGTGCGGCAGGCCCCCGCTGCGCCATTCTTGGTCTCCCTTTGTTCGCACTGTGATGGTATGATCCAGCCACCCAGACACACCCGTACCACTCTTCGAAACGTCTACCCACAACTAACACATTGCCTCGCTGACGTACACACATCATTTATAACCAACGATTTTTTGTTTGCCAGTTGGTTTTACGAATACTTCGAGCTCGGCACAAATCGACCGGTCAATAACTTTGATTCGACCAATTGATTAAATAAAAATAAAAAATAAAAAGAAAAACTCGATATTCGTTCGGTGTAAGTACTATTGCCGTGCGAGGGTAAACATCAAACACCGAAAATGCAAATAAATTTCAAGTTTCACAAAGAAAGGTTGTTTATACAAATATTTTGAATACCCAAATCGAGCTCAATTTTCTCGCGTAGGTATCCTTCGCGCTCGCGAAAATTTCTTTTCCTTCTTCAATGTAAAAAGTATAAACGAGAAATTTACAATTCACGGAGCGAATGACTACTCTGATGGAAAATTAAAACTGTTTGTTTTTTATACATACTTACACCATAGCAGTGCTTTAATTATGCAAATAGGTAAGCAAAATATGAAATCGTATAAAAATAATTTAAAATAGGTATCTATATTTAAATATTTACAATATTTTCGTTCTATAGTTTTTACTCGCAAAGTATATTGCTAATTACAAACAACCATAAATATACACAGTTCAAAGTAAACCAAACGTTTTTAGGTTTTAAAATAATAATAAACAATTTGAAAAAAAACACAAAACGTTTTGAAGAAATACTCTATAAGAAGAGTACCTAACCCACCCACAAAACTTAATCTCACAAAATACATTTATCATGTTGAGCAGATAAAAATGCCATTGAGATCAGCCGTACACAATGAGATACAAGCTCTCGGTACCTGATACGAGGCCGAAAGTCAATTATATTCAAATATAAATCGGATTTGCAAACGTAAGCCCATGACAATAGCGTAGGCAGGCGCCGCGATTACACCTTTGGGCTCCGCGTTCCTGGACAATGTTTGGAAGCCACAATGGCAGCCTATGGGCACAGGCGGACCGCACAAAATTTGTGGACAAATGTCCTCGATCACGCCATGTCACGTCACGCTTTCTCTATAGCTCCTGCTGATCTATTATTATGCTCTATTTGTGGATTATGAACTCACTTTTATTGTGTGTAGATATACAGATTCCCGGAGTATATTAATCGTATACTTCTTCATGTTTCGAATATGATTTTTCGTTTTAAAATTTATAATTTTTTAAATTCTAGATATTTAAATATTACATTTAAAAGGCATGTAATTGTAAAGGTTAAGTAATAACTTTTTTAAATTTTATCTATTAAATAAAAAGAAAATCAGAGAACTAACAATTCAGTAAAAGGGATCCGAAGTTTTTATTTCACGTATTAACATATCTAATGCTTAATTACAAAAAACAACGACCATAAATAAAACTAGAAAACCTATTTCTAAGCTTACATGAGTGATACATGGTTTTTGTTTGCTTTTATTTAAATCAACCATTGCAATTCATTGCTGGCGTCGCCCAGAAAAAAAACTTATTTAGGTATATAAAAATATATATAAAAATTTCGTGAAAAACTATCTAGCTGATTGTGAAAACAGCTGCAAAATTGTTGCGTGGTTTATTAGTACCGGAGAGGTATCCCCTAAACCATACAAAGCGACAGACGCGGAAGATACTTAAAATTAAGCTATGTACTTAGTGACTTCCTATAATTACTTTTATTACCTAACCTAACTTCTGCGCCATTAAATGACAGCTATAATAGAAATTGCATTAAAAATATCAAAGCATTAAAATTCGTTGTAAAATTTTCAAATATAGACGTGTAACAAATCCGCATGTCAGATGTTGAGTCCTTAAGTCACGCCCGCCGAATTATGGGACAATAATATAATACGTTACGGAACGGTTGTGGTTGAATGGCGTGATGCGATTCTATACGCGGACCAAAAACAGCCACACACGGACATACACACGTACAATATCACAAACGAATCTTACAAATATATCGACTAGCGTTTTGATAACGCGACGGTGACATTTGAAAGTTGTACACGTATATAATTTATATTATGTTCTCTTTAAAAATGAAACAGCTATAGTGCTTATTTACATTAAAAAGTCTACATCAAAGGCGTTTAAAGTAGGTATTAAAGAAACAAATTTTACAATAAAGAAAAAAATAAAAGGCAAAAGGAATATTCATTTTCATATAAATCCAACTAATTGCCTGATTGTAGGTAGGTACAGATCATATTTGTTTGTGTTTACAAGTATATAAAAGAATGATAAACTCAATAAAAATAAAAGCTCGGCTTTCGTCTGTCGTCAGACTTCTGATATGATCCAGCCTCAATTATGCCTCTACGAGTATTATCGATATCATGCCATCATAATCACTGCCTGAGTGTAAGGATATACCTACATCTACTTTTCATAAAAAGACTCTCCAGAAACCCGGTGTAATGTACTATTTACGTGACAGCGAAAAGGTTCGTAATTTGCATAATTCTACCCAAAAACCAGAGCAAACAATCCCTTCTAAATGACGCGTTAAATACACTCAAACAACGTCATTATAGTCGAGTAGCTCGCTCGATTGGGTTAGTAGAAAAAAATTGATATTAGTCAGCTGAAGTCACTCCCTTGACAATGCGGCCACCGGGGATCTATTATGCGTCGCGCTCAATGGAGCCCTTAAGAAATTTGTTACTAAGATTTTCATAGGTGGCAAATGCTTTTGTTCATAGACGGGAACGCAACGTATGACAGGGGGAGGCTGTTACAATATATAACATTATTTATGGGGACCCGAGACGTATGTTCTGTCGCGCATAGGCAACGGGAACCGGTGGTGTTGCTAACTTATTTATTGCTTACAAAACTGTACATTTGTTTTGGGGTGACTGAGCGTTACTAAACGTTGATGTTGTTCGTGTATTGTTTGTTATTATTTGATGCGTGTATCGCACCCCTACGAGTATATACGATGTGCGGGGTAAGGAATCACTCCGGCAGTCAATAGTCCTGCAATAAATACAAGGACCGCAATGATATCAACTTTATTGTTGTTATATTATTAACTCAAGGACTGTTCATACGTTTCGGAGGATTCAGAAATTTTGCGGTAATATTATTTTAAATCTTTTTATTGATAAAGGGCGGCAGGCTTACAAGCGGTTCACATGGTGGTAATGGTGGCCTTGAATTAAGTATAAACACAAGGACCATTAGGCAAGATAAGACAATAATTCTAAAAGGATTTTATTATGAAAATGAATAAAATTATAAGATTTTATATATGTATTATAATACCTAATTGATTGTAATTAGTGTATATTATAGTAGACAAAGTTTAGGTTATTATTTTACAGGTTTGGGGAAAAAATTAAAAATTTAGTTGTAATTGATAATTATAATTTCTGCTCAAAATCGCCATAATTTTGGGCATTTTTTTTCCGAAATTCTGGTAAAAATAATTGTTTGAAACAAATATATTTTAAAAATATTTCATGAATAAATAACTGTTCGTTTTATTGTTTCGCTGAAACTTGTAAAATATTAGTAATTTAGAGTTAATTCTTTGTATTTTTTGTATTGTTCTAAATTAATTTAGAACAAGACGAGATGGGTCTTGTCTCAAGAATTACCATACTTACCAATGTATATTCATAAATTTACGATGTCTTATATTCATTGTAGCTTTTATCAACAAACCTTCAGTAATAGGTAGGTACTTATATCGTTCTTGCATCTAATAAATAACTGAAAAGTTGGCCGTATGTGCGACGTACCGTTCTTAACATATTAGCTCTCTTAAAATATTTAACTAAATTTAAAATGCAAAATTTCAGTGCCAACAAAATTTCCATAATAATTATTGTACAAATATTTGATTGGATAAATTCGTTCAACCGTTTGATTATAGCGTCGCATCGCGTACAAATCAAAGGAAGGGGTGTTGTATTTGTGCAACAGTTTTATTTGATTACCGCTCGGTCACACCCCTTATCCGCGGACAATCGAATGAACTAATGTTTGTTGCGCGGCTTTGTCCCGTTTTCCTGTGTCCTTTAGTCCCGGCCAACCCGCGCACATGTGCGAAACACACGACGGACAATCGCATTATCTTTTAAACCAATTTCTTCTTGCTCACGCTTCATAGTTTAATAAATTGGTTAATGTAATTGTTTCAAAACTACACGTTCAAGGCAAAAGGGTTGGGCTTTTACTTTTATAGAACTTCATTGATTTTTTTAAAGATTTGGGCAAAGGATGTCATAGGTCTCGATATTGTACTGTCTGATTTTTACTTACCTACCTGTATGTATATATATGTATGTATGTATGTATGTATATATATGTATGTAAAGATACTGCGTTACGCAGTGTTAAACTTACTGTACTTTGCAGTTTTTTTATTTATATAATATAATTTTATTAATTCAATATATTGCATATCCAAAAGTGCACATAGCATATTTCGGTTTGACAACGACGAGTGACTTTTGTAGATAAGGATGTAAATACAGACTTTCCAGTCCGTGGCCTCCACTAGACTAGAAAACTCTTAGTACGGACAGATAGGACATATAGTAGGACAGATAGGACATATAGGTGAAAACAGTCTCTCTCCGTACTATGTGTCCTGTGTCCACTGCCATTTCAACGTCCACTGACCTATGTCGCATTAAAATAGGTTGGCAAAATTGTTTTGCGACCACAAGCTACAAAATTAATGGAGCTTTCTTTTTTGATTATAGACGGAGCACCGCACTTGCTGCGCCTGCGGTGAGCCCATAGCAGATAGATTTCTGCTTGAGGTGGGAGGAGGAGGCGCTTGGCACACCGGCTGTCTGAGGTGCTGCGTTTGCGCCGTGCAGCTAGACAGACACCCCTCCTGTTTCCTGCGAGACAGACAGGTCTACTGCAAACAGGACTACGCCAAGTATGTTCGCCACGCGTAACACCCAACACACTTTATCATACAACACGATACGCTATAGTGAAGAAACAAAATTTGAAGTTCAAACAAAATATATTAAAAATTAAATTTTTGCGTTAATTAAATTTATGATTAGGCGAATTGGACCGATTCGCGTCGATTTCCTGAAAAATATTTTAAAATTCTTTTAAAACTTAATTTTATTCAAGAAATACCTGACTTTATCCAAACTTTACCCTTTTAATATATAATGTTTACAAAAAGGTTATTTAAAATAAATTTAAAAACATAAATATTAAAGAAATGTTTACAGTATAATTTAATATCTATGATTATTGATAGTCGTTTGAATATAGTACCTCTACAATTCGCTACGCACCTCGAACGTAAAGACTCGACCAAGCGGGCGGTACAGGCGGTCGGCCAGACAGCCCACGCGTGGGCGCGCTAGCCTGCAACGTCTATTTGTATGTCTGTTACGTGCAGTGGTAGTAACTCCTACATCTTGTTGATTGTGCCATTGTTCCTATTGCTTTATTGCGTTAATAATTACTTACTAAAAATTTTAACTTATAAAAATTAATAGATTTCTTAATGTAATAGGTACCCATCACATAATTATAATATATGCTAATGCTACTTTTTTACAACCGTATAATAAGTCATGGTTTTTCCGAACGTCATATCAGAAATATAAATATTACAATTAAAACTAAATTAATAAAATGTAAGGTCTAACGTCGAAGTTTTGAAGTAGGTATACACAATCGTTTAGTCGGCGCGCGCGCATTAATTCCTTTACAATACACTGCCTACGTCCAATTAACCTTCGACGTATTAGAAATATCCAAAGTCATCATTTTCGAAGTGATCCGTGAAGTTGAAACAAGCGAATGATATGGGATGCGCGTATGGAATACCGATGTGCGTCGGGCCGGCGGCATAGTGAAGATGGTCGGGTTATATTGAGGTATGTTGGTGGAATGCTCGCAGGGTAGGCGGTCCGGTGTGCAGGTGACCTGTGACCTACTCGCTGTGTGGCGGCAGTGATGATGCAGTATCGACAGACCGCAGCTCCCCCCTTCTTCCCCTACATTAGAGCGAACAATACTTGATCGATAACACGCATTGTAAACATTTTAACAATTTTTTGCAACACTCCCGCTCTATAAGGCCCTTTGCACATTACGATACACAAACACGACTAGAATCGAGTCCAAAGACTCCAAAGGCGAAGTATCTGACATACCTAAATTTTATAATTATGATGGATCACATATTTCGCTACCGTTAAGTCTTAATACCCGCCGCACCATGTCGTTCTACCAGCATTAAATCGAAAATATTGCATCTTTATACAATTCTTTTGTCATTTTCTACCTTGTTGGGCGACAAAAGCTCTGCAATTTTATTTCTGTTAATATAAGGATATTTTCTTTTTTTTTTCGTCTTTAGTTTTGTATAAAATAGAAAGACCGTAACACATGCTGCTTCAACACTTAACATCATTAAAAAGACGAATGATGTCAAAATGTCGCGTTGTGCAATTTATTTTTTTCGAAACCCTGGAAAATTTAAATTTATAATGATAACCACAAGAGTTTCTAGGAGAAACCAAATTGATAAATAGATATTTTGATTTTGATTTTGCAACTGCAACTGTGCAACTGGTACTCGACTGGATATATGCGATATCAAATTGATAAATAGATATTTTGATTTTGATTTTGCAACTGCAACTGTGCAACTGGTACTCGACTGGATATCGCATCTAATGAGTATCGTAGTGTGCAAAGGGCCTTATAGTCTTATGATGACATAATTTTTTTTAATTTTTTCTTGGTTTATGGGTAGACAGAATTTTCTTTGGACTAATATAAAAACCCAAAAGTTGTGAGCAGAAACGAATCGTCAATAGGGCTTTCGCCAATAGGGCTGCCCAGCTTACTGCTCATCTCGATATGCCCTGCCACTCTAATATAAACAAATAAATAAATACAATTAAACCTGGGAAACAAGGATCGGATAAGATAGAGCGACAGGTGCGTGTGAACCACCCGGGAACGTTGTTACAGAAAAAACATCGAGGCCAACGTCCCGAAGAAAGGTTTTATTGAAAATTCGTCGGTCAAATGTGGACAACAAAAGCGGCGACGGGGAATGTTGCCATCGTAAAAAATATGAGTGTACACCGTGACTTGCAACATTGACGTTTTCATTTGTCATTTATTTTGATTGTGATAACTGGATTTGACGTGAAACCACATATTTTAATCGAGATATCTGGACTATTTAGTTGGTAGGTTGGACTAACCAGCAGTAGGTAACTACTAGCATCAGTAGGTACCAGCCGACCATTATTTACTCGTAGCACATTTCTGGGGCACCAATCTTCTCTATATGAGAGGGTATAGACCACTTTGCTAGGAAGGACTTCACAAGCCTTCGATGCTGTTAGTCTTCTGAGATACCCTACACATTACGTTTTCCTTGTCAGAGCAAGAATCATTATTTCTTACGAGTACTGTCTACTATCTTATCACTACTTACTACCTAATGAAACTCTGACTTATATAAAATTAGAACTTATGAAAAAGCTGTCTACCATTTCGTCATCATCAGCCAATATCTCACAAAATATTATTTTGGCTTCTGCATAATATTACAATAAAATCGGTTCGAAGTAACTTGGATCGAACGTTTACTCGCAACTTACTACGTCGTCTGTTCATCTTGCAAACGGATGTTCTAAGCCTTTTCGGTCTGTGGTCTCTACTCGAGAACCTTACGGCTTCAGCAGATATTGTCTCTCCATACTATATGTCCTACTGCCTACTTCATATCTGAAGCTTATTTTCCATTATAGGAATAAGAAAATTAATATGAATTTCTATTGAAAAATTTTAGCTGCATGTCCATCTGGGTGCCAAAGGACAAGCCGTAAAATAATGTATACATATCCAAATAACATTCTCAGTCACTCAGATTTAATAAGTAAATCTTGATTTGATATCGTCCGAATCAATACGATTGTAATGATAAGGTCACACGAGTCGAGTACTGCGCTGCGCGTCATCGCTTGTACAATACTTAACAACGCGGCCCGCGGCTTGCCCTGTCAGCCACAATATCATCTAACAAAAACGCTGCCGACATCATACCCGAACAATATTCGAGTATCATTCATATCCTTGACATTAAGTGTCGATCGGTGATGCCACCTAGAATTGTACAGTTCTACGAGCTTTTAGTCACTGGCTATAGGTACTTTTTAAAATTTTGTTTGTGTTTTTGCAAATAATTCAGCCCGACGAAAGGGCAGCATGCAGCATCCCATTTGTCTGCGGCTTGCCAATAATGTTGCAATAATAAAAATGCAAAATAACAAAGGCTCGTTAAACGCGGCCACGTCACTGTTTAAATAATATTTGTATTTGGTAGGTGTATAACGAACGGTGTTGCCACTAACGTAAATCTGCGCTCGCCGGCGGCAACACAGTAATTGCTTTTATATATCATCCGTTCATTGTTTATTTAAGTCACCTTTTTGTCTGGTAGCCGCGGACACGCGCTCTCTCAGCCTTGGACCTTTTGTTTTTAACAGGATGTTTGTACAGTTTCTTTTGGGACTGTGGGTGTAAGTGTGTGGGCATCGCTACATACGCACACACACACACTAACACGCACAGGGCTCGGATGCATTTCATATCGCATTCAGTTTAACATAATGTTGTAAGTTAATCGGGAGCATCCGCGCGTATCTGGTGGGTTAGGTTAGGTTTCCGCAAAGCATGGAATGACCGCCGCCTCGTGTCTCTCTCACGCGATGTCTCTCGCCCACACCGGCTCGCTGCAAATGCGCGCGCCATGTCTTATGTTAATGTACCATGTCGCCTCTCACTTTAATTAATCTCTAGCCGTATAAATAAACGCACCTTAGATCGATTTACCCGTATATTAAACAATGAGAATTCGATTCGATCTGTGTCCTTGTCATAACTGAAACGATGTATGCGCCAACGGAGTATGGACACGTTGAGTGAGCTTTGTTTATTGAGTCCGGGACGTTACGATTGCATCTTCTATCAGATCAGAATTGATTCTTGCGCGAACGCAGGTAGCGACGGCTGTTATCTGGACTTTACATTTAGATTGGACACGAAAGTTGTTTCTGCTGTTCATATCCGCGCTGGTACTAAATTTTGATCTATATTTAAATACCCTTTGTTAAAGACTTAAAAAACATAGTAGGTACGATAGGTATTCTCTAAATTTTAGTAAAACGCACATAATATATAATAATAAGCATATTAAATAGGTATATTAATAAGCGAAGAGAATATTTTGTATTCTATTTTAAGCATAATGTGGTGGAGAAAATGTGCAGAAAAAAAAATTAATAAAATATTTCACATCATAATAGAACACAAATATAGAACTTATTAAGTTCTATCTATTTTAAATTACCTAATATTTAATAAAATGTGTATTGTAAGATTACAACTTATGCCTAACACCGACTCAATACAAAAACAATTAAGGAATGTAATAAAGCAATCATTCATATACCTACACGTTATTATAAATGTGTAACTGTTAGTCCAACATTATGTTAGCCTTCGGAATATTAGTCAGAATGTCGCCGGCAGCGAATAACAGACGGTACTCGGTACCTCGAAATTTTTAAAACAAACTCTCGTATAATATTCCAATGAATCTCGGCGAGTTGTATTTAAAACAAATAATTTAAATCATGTCGTCCACTGAATAGACGGGTTGTGTGGATATTAAAATATGGGGGGAAGGGGTGGAGGGAAGGGATAGTGGATCAACGGCGAAGACGTAGAGTAGTGGAGCAGAGAGGCGATGTGTCAGCCGCGCGGAAAGCAATCAACGAGCAAAGATTTATGTCGGCGCCCGAGGCGGCGACGACCGACGACCAACGGCCGGAACGCTCTGCGCCCGCACAATACACGCACATTTTGTCAAACCCCTTACTTCACTTCACTTCATTCATACTCGTACATTCAGTATTAACCTACATGCAAATGTAGGCACAATTCATCAACGATGGTACTAATACCACAGCATACTTATTTCGTATAATTATGCTGTGCTAATACTAAGTGAAAAGGTATGGATTTTGGCCAACCACATTTAAACACTGCGAGAGCTTTACACTGGGTGGTCGCGGATAAAGAATTTCTATCCGCGGATACAGTTGCGGATGGTAATTTAGAGATTAATTTAGATTTTAGAGAAAATATCTATCTCCGATGGACTAAATGTGTTGGCTAATGTTAATGTACAGTTATTAAGTGGACAAATTGTTGTTTACTTATGATAATAAAATTCTTTAAACCTACGAACAAATAGGTAGTAGCTTTAAACCGAATAATTTTACATACCCTAATAATTCACGCGGGAAACCGTGAATTGGTTTGGTAGGTAGTCAAGTCGTATATCTATCCAATTATTTATAGACCTATCTCTATAATCTCTTTATTTAGATTGCTACTGCATTTTTGTCAGGCGTTATGTTTTTTTTTAATGATAACAGTACGTTTTTCTGGATGAAAGGTATCCTATGTCTTTTTCTGTATGACTACAGGTTGAGAGGAAAATTAACAATAACAAACACAAACTCATTAATATTCTCATCCATAATTTTAGTTAGGAACAAGCTACTGTTGTATAATGTCGGATACGCCAGACTATACTCCGGATGGTCAGGACTTCATATTAGTTTTTCGAATATTACTGGTCTGTTTATACCAACAGTTCTACACCACATTATTATACATATAAGGTCGACAACTGCTACTGTATTGTCGGGCGAGGATTATCACTACATAAAGATAATGTAAAGATAACGAGCGGACACTATGAGTTAGTAGATCTGGAAAGTGTACGAGACCCGACCACCCGAAAGGTCCGAGACGCATACGGGCCGCATAAATAGTCAGCAGCTGAATGTTTATCGGTCCGAGTACGCGACATCTTCATTACGGTCGAGTGTTAAAACTTGTTAATCTGTCACTTAGTTAATTATTATGCGAGAGCCACCGTTAATTGATTCAGCCGGCGACAAAATGTTAATAAGGGTGATAAGGCGGAGCAGTGGCGCTTTAGCGACTACTGTCTGCCTCTGGGTTCACACACAACGCGTTCTCAAATGCAAATCGAACCTTTTGAAATATTATCGCAGATAGCGCCGATAACAGATGTGGGAGAAATGTAACTATTGAATTAAGTGTTCGTATACAACACGCGATTGTGCGCCGGTCACAAGATCAAGCGACACATTCTGAAAACGATCCTGTGTAAAGGTGCTTATTTTAAATCACGCAAAAGGCAGGCAAATACCTATACCTACTTACCCATTATTTGGGATGGGAAATTTTCAAGGAAGAAATATATTTTTTAATTTACCTTGATTAGAATATAAAAATAATTTTTAAAGTTCTATAAATTTTCAATTTGTTTTAATGAAATAGGCACAAAAATATTTTAATAAATCATGAAATTTTATTTATTAGATACAGCCTCAAGATTTATATTTAAAGATTCGTATAATAGCAGCATTTAAAACTGGAATGACTTCCTGTAATCTTTTTATATTAAAAAGAAAACTTTTTAAAGTGATTTATCTGTAAATAAAAATGAACAGGCAAAATTATCTTTTATAGTTTTTACCAGAATTATGCAGTTATTATTGTGATTTCGTCAGTGAGACAAATAAAATTCTTGAGACGGAACAACCCACGGGCAAAGTTTATTGGTAGATAGATAAACCTAATCTTCGACTTAGGTCATCCCGCAATAACCGAAGATCCAAATATAATTTGAATTTGAATTTTGAATAATTTGTACATCTAAATAAAAAAAAATATTACAGAAAAATGTAAATGGAAGCAGACAAGAAAAGTGCTTTATCAGTTTCGATTACAAATTCCATTCATTTCAAAATTCGTTAAGGCTTAGATTTGAAATAGGTATTGATTACTGATTGACATAATTTTGTCATTGCTTATAAAGATAGCAATAGAAATTGACCCTTTGAATTTTCAAAGGAAAACAGACCTTATCATTCTACAACATAGAAAGAATGTTCAATCTTAGGGTGATAAAGCACTTTATTTGTCGAGTTTACCTAATTCAGTGAAAATGTAGCAATGTACATGTATAAACGCACACGTAGGTACACCTACTCGTTTGCCGAGTGCTCTTTTAAAAATGTAACTAAATATGTAACACAAAGTAATTGGTATAATATATTAAAAGCCGGCGGTCGCGCGTGTGGCCCTCGTAGGTTGGCAACATTAATCGTCATTCATCCAAACCTATTTTATAGCTTTTACATCTTTTAATTACACATATTGCGAAATTAATATTTTAATACGCTCTGCGAACATGTTCCGTTTTATAAAGTAAGTTATTCATAAATTATTTCCTTTATTAATATAGCATGGCGAATTGATATTGACTACGCGCTTTACTTTATGTGATCCAACGAATTCTGATACATTTGTATTGTAAACACGAGATTGTATAGGAGATGTTAAACCAAAGAAAATACCTTTTCCGTACTGAATTTTTTTGTAGACGGAATTTAAGTTGTTAATCAAGTTGTTTTGTTATAAGCAAAAATTTATAAAAAATACTCTTACATAGAACATTATTTTATGTTTGTAAGTCTATTGTAAGTATACAAGATGGACCAATTGAAACTCAAAGGGAACTAATTAAGTGGTCTAACATTTATTGGTATATTTTGATTTGGTATTACTTGTTATAACGTTAATTGAAAACCCTAGGTACTTCAAAGAATAGCCTAAAATACTTCAATACCTTTCAAATCTATCAAAGAAAAGTCGTAAAAAGGTACCTATACCTACCTATATACCTACGTAAAAAAATTCATCCTGTTTTTCTTCGCATAACTAATAAATATTCACATAACTACTTAATTCAGATACTCCTTGATATATTATTTTGTTAGATTTTCGACAAAACACTAAATGGCTGGTCACTAGATTTTCTTATGGTAGGTATAAGATCTCCATTCAAAGTTAGTTAAATCTTCTCTACAAGTGTATTTTATTTGATTTTTTTTAATTTAATTAAAAAGACTTTAATAGTAGTACGATGCTTAAAATAAGTTTGTATTTTAAGCATTGTACCTACTACTATTTATACATCGTATACTAGTGCTAATGTTTTAATAAGATAAAAAGATTCTGAGTTTCTGATCTCCTGGTAAAATATATAATGACCATTAAATAAGTTTCTTGGAAACCTATTTGATGAATAAATAATTGATTTGATTATGACGTGGTTTTGTCCAGGAGTTTCGGTGCGAAGTGCTCAAAATGCTGCCGCGGCATCTCGTCCTCGGACTGGGTGCGGAAGGCCCGCGAGCAGGTGTACCACCTGGCGTGCTTTGCGTGTGACGCGTGCGGCCGTCAGCTTTCCACAGGGGAACAATTCGCCTTGCACGAGGACAGGGTCCTCTGCAAACCTCACTACCTTGAAACACTTGACGGAGGATCCATATCTTCTGATGGTTTGTATCAACACTGTTATTTGTAAATCATCCTACAGGCGTTGCATCCTGTTAAGTTTGATAGAACATTTGCACACATAATTTAGCTTATATTTATTGCCGATGGTGACCTTCTAAAGAAACATCTATATTTATTATTATGTTGTTAAATCATTAAATTATTATGTTGTAATAAGCCATCCAGGTAAATCAAAATAAATCATATTTTTTTTAATATTTTTTTTAATCCACAAGATAAGTAATAAATTGCATACGGTTTTCTAGTATTTATTAATTTTTAAAAACGAAATGACAGAAATAATAATAAAACAGTATCTTAATGATTCATGTTGATCTCATCGTAGACGGTTGCGATTCGGAGGGCTATCACAAGAGCAAGGCGAAAAGAGTGCGAACAACCTTCACAGAAGAGCAGCTGCAAGTATTACAGGCAAATTTCCAGCTGGACTCAAATCCCGACGGCCAAGACCTGGAGAGGATCGCCCAGGTCACCGGACTGAGCAAGAGGGTCACGCAGGTCTGGTTCCAAAATAGTCGCGCCAGGCAAAAGAAACATCAACACACCGGAAAAGGAAAACAGAATCAACGTTAGTACCTACACCGACAACTACATATGCATATATTACTACATTTTATTTTATTGATAAATTAATAATCAGCGTCGGCTATTTTGTTTTCTATAAATTTCAAGTATATTCTGTATGCGAATATGCTGTTATTGCGAATTCTAAAATGTGCAATGCGAACTAAATGTGACGTCACTAACTTAAAACAAGTTGGATAATAATCTCCCAAATATTGTTTGTTAACAGTGATCTCGAGGGATTCTGATCCAGTGGGGTTTGGTCGCCCAATCAACCTTCATCTCACCTATTCATTCCAGAATAAACCTCCTTTTGTGCCAATTGGTAAGTAACAAATTGATTCGTTTATTTAATAAATAAAATAGAATAGCTTAGTTTTACATCTGATTCCTACTATAAACTATAAATACTCAGTTGGTAAATTAGCACATGATGCACACACATTTTAACATTTATCTTAAGATTAAGCATTAATATTTTCCAGAAACAAATCTACATTTTAACTCATTGATTCACTACCTACGGTAAATTTCGTTGTAACTTATTTTATCGAAGAATATTTTGGTCTTTATAAAATCAGTTAAAATAGCCTGCTAAATTGCTTATATTTAGGGTGAATATAGTAATTCAATTAAATTAAGGATATTTTGTCATAATCATTCGTATAAAGATAATACCTTTATAAAAATTAGCGTGGTAGTTGCCAAATTTTCAGAAAAATAGTCTAAGTGTGTCAATCGAGTGAATCATCAAGCTGCTTTTTTCCACTATTAAAAAATACTATCAAGCCTATTTACGATAAATAACTAATAAAAAATAAAAAAAGAAGTAAAAAAAATATTCTCCATTCCTCACTTATCAGTGCATGTGAGCAGTACATTATTTTGCATCTCACCTGATGTTGATTTTTTTCAAGGCGACGGTAACCATCTACCACCACCAAGTGTAACCGTCAGCCTATACCGACCGCTTTTTAATATAAAACAAAAAGAAACTCCAAGTTGTGAGTGTATAAACAGCCGGTGTACAGTGCGTGACTCCTTTGTCTTACAAGCAATTTAAATTAAATTGTAACATCCTTACAATTCACATTAATAAAACGAACCTAACGATACTAAACTAAAAGCAAATTCTTGTAACGGACTTTTAATTTACTCTGCATATCCGCGAATTCCGCGATAGTCAATGCGGTAGGTATACAGCTTAAAACTTACAAAGAAAGAAAGCAATTTAATACAAACGCATACTTACTTTAATACCTATCTACTTATTTTAGTTATGGGTATTTTTCTCCTAGTGTGAATAACTAATGATTTAGATTTAGATGTTTATCTAAAACAAAAATTATTATGCTAATATGTAGGCTAAATTATATAATACCTGAAGCGAAAGTTTCAGATATATTTTTGAAATTTATAAAACGTTCTAATCCATTTTTTAAGAAGTTTTATTTGACAAACTTTAGAGCTTTTGAGGTTTTGGCTTTTGACTAGTTTCAATGTTATCTACCAATAAAAAATAATTTAGAATATCCACAGACAGTAGGCGAACAGTAGATACAAGACTAATTCATGTAATGCGTCCTATAACCACAGAATCTTGCAAAGTGCAAACATATGAAACTAGACCTAAACATGTAGTTTAGATTTAGTAACATTTAAATGAGATCTCGCGTTATGGTTGGTTACGTATTCAGAGTCATGAACCTTGGAGACGAAGGCCTGCTACTTTTAAACTTAAATGCGAGTTCGTAATGAAAAAGTTAAAAACACATTTCACATTTAGTACACGTAGGTAAAGTCGGAGTACGAAAACCTTCGTCAGTTTTCAAATTCATTCCTTTATCAAAATCGTAGACTCTTAGTACCTTATGAAACTAAAACGCTAAGCAGACAACTGACAGATGTTTGAAATGAAGTTTTGGCGTGACTGACAATTATTGCCCTGGTGCAAGCAAATGTCGACTCTGCGGTGACGAACCTTTTCTTACCCCGACTGTACACGTAGATACTCTTACAGCTACACTTATGACACATGAGTAATTTATTTGTATACCGTATAAATGTATTTATAAAATGGCCTATGCTGTGCCTTCATACACGTATAGGACTACTTTGAAAGTACACCTGCCGCCTGCGCCTGCCCAATGGCCTCACGGAGGAGAAAGCGCATAAAAACACAAAACGGAATTATTTAATCGATCGCACATTAATTACAAAGCGAGACACGTCGGCATCTTTATTATACATTAGCTCTTTTAAGCTGCAAGTACAAATGGTAATTCCGAGTGATAATTAATTCAAGTTCAGTTTTTCAAAAGATTTACAACCTCGCACTCGTTCGGTCAAGTTAGCGGAACAAAATGTTTAAGTCAACACGCGGAAAATTAATAAATATCGTGGCGCCGATCACGCCATCTATTTTTGAAATTCGGAACTAAGGTTGTGTTATTTTGATTAAAAATCTCAAAAACATTCTTAACTAGACCCAACAAAATTTGGCTTTTGGTCCATTACAACCAAATCCCAAATTGCCTGAAATGTGAATACGCCTGAATCCCAAATAGACTGAATTTTAAATCGTCTAAATCCCAAATAGACTAAATCCCATTTCGCCTGAATGCCAAATTGACTTAATTTTTAATTACTAATGTAAGCCGCACATTTCTTTAATTTTTATAACCTTTTTGTTAAGGTCGACGACAGACACGCTGGCGGTCCACTCGATGGTAGGTGGCTTCTTCTTCTTCACTTTTTTTTTAAGATTCAATAATATCCAAAAAACCGGCAGATTAACATGTATCCATTGTCGGAGACACATGTGGTGTAGGTATACAAGCATCGCGGCTTTTAGGAGAGCAGTGTATAAAAATGTGGAGATGTCAGTAAGGGTTACATAATCTGTGGGGATCTGGTTCGAAGATTTCCTTCCGGTTGGTTAGGTCTGAATGTCAAAATGTACTGATCTACATAACGTACATACTTCAAAAAGAACTTTTCCCGAAATGACGCCGCGCAAAAAATAAGAAAAAAACTACAAATTATTTTTTTTTTTGCAAATGCAACTTTGCAAATAACAAAGTTGGCTCTGATATATTGATATAAATAAACATGCATAATATATAATAATATTTTCAATTTTCAATGTTCAAATTTTTAGGCAATTTGGTACTAGGGCATTTCGGATTTCAGTCAAAATGGGAATCAGGCAATTTGGGATTTGGTTGTAATGGACCGGAAACGAAATTTGTAATACTGAGATGGGACGGTAGAGTAACGCAGAAATTCGGCAGAGCAGCAAATCGGTTTATTTACGGATTAATTCTCGTTTCTTATTTTTTTAAAAACTAAAGCGCTGAGTTTTATTAAATAATAAACCAAAATATTTTTAAGCATAAAACGTCAGTCCTAAGTCTCAATAAAACATAAAGTTTTACCAAAACCATGAAATATAATATGTAGTAGGATAAGCAACTTCATTCGTGTCAGCGTGCCACAATAATTTTTATTTTATTACATTGTACTTTCAGATGAAATTAAAATGCTGACATTAAAAATACACTAATAAAATTCATCATTTTGTGTTTACAGATGGAACTTCTTTCACGGACTCCTCTATGGACGAACTATCGGAGGATTCGTCGATTCACTGCATGCAGAGTGAAGTATAGTTTAGAAAAAAAAAATGTATTAACTTTATAAACTTTAGCAGATTAGGCCTTAAAATCAAACGATTACCAGTACGAGGAAATTTTTCAATTTATGTATGTAAAAAATCTCTTTTCTAATTAATTGTAATTAGTATATAAGTAGATCATCATTAATATATAATGTAAGTACACATATTACATGTACGTTGTTCAACTGTATTTAGTCCCATGTAGGTATATAGATATATTTATTTACCTATTTATTTCTAGTAACTGTGATACGTTCGCTGAATAAACAAATGCGTTTATTTGCTTCTTAATTAGATTAAATAAAAAAAAAACTTTTTAATTTTAAATCATTAAATTTTAATTTAATTTAATCTCTATAAATTAATATTGTATAATTTTTTTTATCTTTGATGTAGCATGTAACAGTGCCAAATAATGTTTAATGTCACTTAGATTTTAAGTATGCCTCTAAAAAGATTGAATAAATGAATAGTTCAGAGCACAGATTGGTTCAGAGATTTGCCGTTAAAAAAAATTATGTAAACGAGGTTATAGTTTTCTTTTTTTGCCTGTCAATATCAACAATATGTTTAATAATAAGTATTATAGTTTCTTTGAGGCTTGCAAGTCAAAAAACCCACCTTTAGATTGCATAAATAAAAGACTTTACAAAAAAGGGAAAATATTTTTACAGCGAATCAATACTGACGTAATTCTTTACAAGATAAAATCAAAATTAATAGGGGTATGACACACTTAATGTATTATTCTATCTATTATATAAATATAAAATTAAGTATAATTAACAACTTGTAAAGTTAGAAAGTTATTTGTACTTAACACTTAGTAGTTGAAAAATTGCAATTATAGTTATAGATGTTGAAGTTTCTCTATAGAGGTAACCGAGTTTATAATATAAAAAAATAGCCATTTTGTATTGTAAATATTATCATTTTCATAGTTTGACTATTTTTAATGTATACTCTATACTTACTTATCGTTTGAGCGTCATCAATGTGTATCGATTTATGATTTCAATACTGTAATTTATATTATTTTATTCTGTACAAATTAAACCTTTGTTGGTTAAAGTATTGGCGTTTTAATTCTTAAAACTCACGTGTTTACGTATCAGTATGACACACATCTATAAGTATTTTAGTCTATTTTCCAAACATCAAAACAAGAGAGTAGGTATGTATTTAATAGTTAAAAAATCAACCACAGGAGTATAGAATAGGAGAGTATAGTAAAAAAATAATATAAGACATTTTTAAGTCTTATTTTATTTCTATAATTATTTCAAACTTCTTTGACAATAAGTTACTTTGTATATTTCTCAAAAGCTACGTTGATTACAGTTTTCAGTTATACGTAGGCACTATAATTTAACTTTGAGAACTGATTAATTTACATAAAACTAGCTGGTGCCCGCGACTTCGTCCGCGTTCTGGATGAAAGGTACCCTATGTCCTTTCTGGTGTCCCAGACAACGTGTATGCGAAATTTCATGGTGATCGGTTCAGTAGGTTTTGCGTGAAAGAGTTACAAACATCCGTACCATACATCCATACAAACTTTCGCAATTATAATATTAAGTATGGATTATTTTCCGAGAAATGTGTCATAACAACTACAATAGTAAGTAAATAATATAGGTAGGTTAAGTTTGTAAATATTTAGCTTTAAAGTTTTGGGTAATACCTACGTATATTTGATGTAAATGTGAATATAATCAGGATCAACAAAACTAAAATACCTAGGTATATCTAAAATGGGAAACAAAGTAAAAAAATAAAAAACTTTTTTATTTTAAGTAAAATTATAATTAAAATCAAATCTTCACTTAAACAAGTAATTAGAACATTATTTAACACAAATTAAGACGAAAACTTACACAACACAAAATTTATACCATATCACATAGTATAAAACAAAGTCGCTTTTTCTGTCCCTATGTCCCTTTGTATGCTTAGATCTTTAAAACTACGCAACGGATTTTAATGCGGTTTTCACTAATGGGTAGAGTGGTTCTCGAGGAAGGTTTAAGTACATAATTTACTAAGTTACGCGGGCGAAGTCGCGGGCAGCAGCTTTAATTTTATTAACACGTAATTTTATAAACTATAACTAACATGTAGTACCATCTGTTAACAGACTTTTTCCATTATTCGAAGTGAGATTAGATGAATTAGAGTACTACATTGCTTCAAACAGAATTCCCTAGATGGCGTTGTAAATTTTGCATACACGTTGTCTGGGACTCCAAAAAGGACATAGGGTACCTTTCATCCAGAACGCGGACGAAGTCGCGGGCACCAGCTAGTTTAAAATAAGTACGAATAACTCAGTGTTATTAATTCAAGTATTTAAAATAAAATAAAAAATATACAGCGAGCCTTACAGTGGTTGCATAAAAGGGAAGTGTAACATCTGACGTGTTACCTTCGTTCTAGATTTATTTTGTGGTGCCATCTACTAGCATTGAATAAAATTATTACATGGCTATGTAAGATCACTGTCTAGTTTACCTACGGTTTATCAAAATATGAGACTAGATGGCGCATTTAACAACACATTATTATGCACCCTATTGGTTTTAGGACTTTGACGTTCGCGTGCTTTGGTCAAATTTGAATAGCGCGCGCTTCCCTGGCTTCCTAAACACACCTTGCACGAAATCACTACCACGAAACCGAAAGGACAGATGTTAAATAACACTTAGAGTGAATAATAAAATAAAAATTACATAGAAAACATACTTATATTATGACCATATTAGCATTTTTTATATTATTAAGGGTGGCATGGCAGGCAGGCTGACGGTTCACCGTCGGTCGGCTAAGGACACAAGCAACACCAGAGGGTTGCTTGACATTAACATCACAATATAAATATCAGCGAATCATTTAAGATTGTTACTTTTTATTACGAAGTTTTCTATTCTATTTTGAGAACCACTCAATACAGAAAAATCATATGTAAAAAATTAATAATGTTTATAGTTTTATATTTTTATAATTTACTAAGGATTTCTACTGATCACAGTTTTCCGAACATGTTCTGCTTATGATATGCCACGACTATACCTTAAAAATCGGTGAGTATTGTTTAGTTTTTTTTTAATATTGCCCGTATGTGATTTCAGTAAAAAATTTAACATCATATTACTCTTTTTTCTAAAGAGTTTTTACTAATAATAATTCTAATTAAATTGTACTCTTAACTATCAGGTGACACAGCGACAGGAGGTGAGTAAGATTCTATAACCTTTCCATAGCGTTTAGAAGTAAGTTCATCTCTTGATGAACTCCGCGAAGCAAGTCTTTCATCTGTTTCGGTGAATCCAGAAGGTCAATGCTCTGTGTGTAAGGGTTATAGCGGACGCCAAAGTCACGTGGGATTGTTTTAGCGAATTTTCTGGAAACAATTAAAACAAAACTTAGTTATTTTTTACTGTCGTGTAATCATTGCAGTTTGAGATTACAAATTTTATGATAAGGTCAAATTTTTTAGTCATTAAACAATTACCTACACGATAAAAAGAATTGACCCAATCTCAATAGTAAGTATGCATTAATTGTATTATTATTATTCACACATATTTATTTTTTCTCTTAATCCTAAATTTTTTTACAATATATATTATATAAAAAACAATAAATATTATAAAAAAACTTAAAACTAGATTATTATTATTATTATTAGTAACAAAAAAATTATATTTTTGTTGTACCCAAACAAAAATATTACGCAACCTTCTATACTTGTGTACAAAAATACGAAACAAAGATACAAGAGTACAGTGTAGTTCAATATTTCAAGACACAAAAGTTTTTTTTGATCTTGTAAAAACTGATCAAGTAAAATATTATCAGTCTGCATCTGCATCGGTACCCATCGAAATAATATTATCTTTGGAAGGATTTATCCTATTTAAATTGGAACATCATTTTTAGTTCTAAAAATAAATAATAGATTGCGTTAGCAATGTCGGAAAAATATCGTGGATAATTTAGATAAATAAACATTTATTATAGAATGTAGGTGAACAAGTACGTACGTCATTTTATCTTTAGCATCCTCGAAGCTGTTAGCAACGAAGTAAACAGGTTGGTACTCAGTAATCGGATACTTTTGTTCTCCAGTGAGTTCCGGATCGAATTCTCTCAACTCCGGCTGACTTGATAAACTGTATTGCAGTTCACCGAACGAAGACAGAAGTCCAGCACCAAAAGCCTTAATCTTACCTTCTTGTTTGCACAGACCGAACTCCACGGTAAACCAGAAACACTGCAATATAAAAATGTTTTATATTAGTCTGCATATATTTGCTCATTGCTTGCTCATCACTACATATTATAAAACAAAGTCCTCCGCCGCGTCTGTCTGTCTGTCTGTCTGTCCTTATGTATGCTTAGATCCTTAAAACTACGCAACGGATTTTAATGCGGTTTTCACTAATGGTTCTCGAGGAAGGTTTTAGTATATAATTTATAAAGTTACGCGGATGAAGTCGTAAGTATTAAACAACCATTTAATTAAATATGAAGGCGACATCTAGTAAGATTTTTAGGAACAAACTAGGATGCAAAGCGCGACATCTGGTAAGAACTTACGTAATGTTATTACTTTAAATTAACAGATGTCTCTGACGCAAGATATTTTTATATTTATCCTTACTAATACAACGTTACAAAGTTACGCGGGCGAAGTTGCGGGCAGCAGCTAGTTAATATTAAAATTAAACTAGATTGTAATTTTAAAGGGATGTAATTAGGTTAGATGTTAGGAACTTAACACTTAGAAAAAAAAGTCTATATTAATTTTATTCATTCTTGGCTTAGAATTATTTGCAATATGAACTCACCGTAGCGAGTTTTTCAATGAAGTCATCGGGTGCGCCTAACGACGCCAAACCAATTTCTTGGGAAAATTGTGCAAAAGCCGGATCAGCAAAGAGTGGCACATGTCCTAGCAGTTCGTGGCAGACGTCAGGCTCCGGAGTGTAGAGAGGTCTCGAATGGTGTCTGATGTATTGCGTACTGTGGAACACACGAAAAGCAAGGCCAGCTAGGAAGTCGCGGGATGATAACAAACCAGCCACTGGTCGAAGAGTGAAACCCGTGCAATCTGTGAATCATTCAGTGGAGCTGAGAAAATTAAAACTTTATTCGCGCTTTGATAACAGCATTAAATTTAATATTTCTTCGCTCGTTGTTGATCAAATTATAATAACTCATAGTTTTAAGAAGTTTTAATGATTACAATTTGTCTTATTTCAAAATACTAACATCGTTCGTTTAAAATGGTTAGTTCTAACAAAATTCTCTGTACAGTACAAAACTGTATGTATATCTGCAGTGCAAAAATAACATAAATATAAAGTAATTTTATATGAGGAAAAAAAAGATTACCGTACCTTTAAGGAAACTGGATACATCTTCCAGTTGCGGGATATTATCCTCACTATAACCACAGTTCTCTATGAGCAGCGGAAACACGTGATTGTGTTCTTTGCAAGCATGTGTAGGGTACAACTCTGTTAGTTTTCTAAAGATTATACCCCAAGTAGCGATCTCCTCCTTAGTATAATTCACGCGAGGAAGTGGCTGACCATGTCTGTAGTGGTAGGCGATGTCAGCGAAGTATTTGCGCCGGGCTCTATATTCAGGGTCGGTGAAGCCGGGATGATCCGCGTCCAATTCGGCGCCGTAAGTTAAAATCTGATTAGCGAACCTATCCAGATCACGGATACGACGAGGGAACCATGGAACGGCAGCTGTAAAGATTGCATTGCATTAAACCATTTATTACTGGCTTCGCACGGATGGTTATTTTTTTTATAATACAGACAAGATAAACACAACAGCCTTCAGTAAGGGGGTGACATGATAACTGCTTCCAGGTGGGCTGCGCAGTACCTAAATGACTGCAGAATTCAGTGTGCACTGTCATTTGTTGTGTTACGGTAAGTTGCCAGAGCTCATTTCCTTATTCCCATGCTTGCGAATCTGTTTGTATTATAGGCGACGATAGCCACCTACCATCAAGTGGGCCGTCAGCCTGTCTGACGACCTTAACATTTACAAAAGCTGAATTGATTACGAAGAGACTTTAAGAGAATAAAGTAAATATTTTAAAATTAACAAACTATTTGAAAATAAAACTATAGAGGCATAAACTTACATCTGTTATCCTTGTAGTTTCTGGAAATTATATTCAAATAGCAAACGTGTTGCTTCAGTTCCTGAAGAGCTGATCCGAAGTCGCCAGTGCCATGTTCGCATTCTACCATAAATTCGTAACCAGGTCTTCTAGCTGATGACCGAGACTCGATGTGACTAAGGTTGACGCCGTGAGAGGAGAAAATGCTGAGGAATCTTGCGAGGCAGCCAGCCTCGTCGCGCGTTGTATTTGAAAACAACAGCCACGTTGACTTACTTGAGTCTCGGCCTTCACGAATGTAGTTACCACCCTCCATTAGTTTTGGCTGCAAAGAAAATTTCATATATTTACATTTTACTATGTGATATATTTGCATTCTTAAATAAAATTCAGCTTCAATACTTTCAATTTCAGTTTTAATTTTCAAATAATCACTACTTCGTTTAAAGCATATGTTATCAGACAGGCTGACGGTTCATAGCAGGATACCATCGCCTATAACAAAAGCAACACTATTGGTGTTGTTAGTATAATACCACAGCACACAGTCACTGTTATTTCACGATGGACCCTTACAGAAGACTGCTGCCAGACGGGCTGCTCAAATGATTGCGAAATGCAGTGTATACATTGCCGGATGTAGACCGGTGCCAACTACGAAGAGTTCATTTCCAAAGTTTCCCTTGCCAGTAATAGAATCCAAGTCTCCAACAACGCGTTAATACAAGCAAGTTAACCATTCCACCGTGGGCCTTTAATCTACCTACAAGTCAACAAAAAAAAACACAACAGTTTTAAGTCGTTCATTTAAAACTGTATCTAAGTTTAAAACCGAAAATGATACAAATTTTTAAATACAGAAACAGATCATACATATAATTTTTTCTTGTAATATATCCAAACAATTGTTACGTCTTGATAAGAAAATATAAAGATAATTTCAAATGGGACAGTTAACCAGTTGGGTTATACAGATAATTTAGTCAGCAGATAACCTTGCGCCACCTCACTTAGGGAAACCAATAGAAACTGGTCTGCAATATTTGATAAAAAAGATATTCACGTCACTCTGAATTGTAATTTGCAAAGAAAAATAATATCCAGTTACGAATGGTTCCGATCGGTTTATTGTGGAATAATGACCGCTTGTGAATTACTTATGCCTATTTAAAACCTTTTTCTTGATTCATAATTGCGTGGCAAATATGGTTGAATGATTCAATGACGACCAAACATTGCACGTTACGAGATACCTTTCACGCCCCTTTTAAGGACAACATTAAAAAAACGTCGCCGTCGCGTGATTGCTATGTTTACTTTTGCGTATTTGTTATAATTTGTTTAGATAACGACCGAATTAAAATCTTTTTTATAATAAAAACAAATCATTCATATAAAAAGTTACTAGGTGATGATGCAATTTATAGACGACATTGTGTTATTCGACCAATGTGTGGTTTCTAACTATGGGCCTCGTAAGAAAGCTCAACTGAACTCAAGCTAAAGCTTATATTAATATTATATTATATAATAATGGCTCATCATTATTGGTTCATATAATTCATATAAATATTAAAGTGTAAATTACAAGTGGTAACTTAGAGGTAGATATTTTTGTACCTACAATTACGTTACCAATAAAAATATATTATCACATTTTGGGTTTTTTTTTTCAAGGTCCCTCTAATTTTTGTATGGGTATGTATGAGCCCAAGAGGGGATTTTGGGATTTAATTACTCGCGTCATGTTTTCATACAGACGGTTCAGCCCGAATCTGACGATTACGTGGAGGATTTTTTTTAAATATAGCGTCTACAAAATTTTTAACGCCTGTAGGCGCACACCCCACCGCTGGAAAGAATAACATCATATAACTTTTTTTCTTCCTACCATTTAATCTTCAAAATCCAATAGGTCCCCACGACGCTCGTGTGACTCCACATTAAATGTGTTTTAGCATCGTTCGTAATACTGTTTGTGCGATGACCTCCTCGTTTGACTGCTGAGCCACTTTTTTTAATCACTACATATTATGAAACAACGTCCTCCGCCGCGTCTGTCTGTCTTTCTGTCCTAATGTATGCTTAGATCATTAAAACTAAGCAACGGATTTTAATGCGGTTTTCACTAATGGATAGAGTGGTTCTCGAGGTAGGTTTTAGTATATCATTTACAAAGTTACGCGGGCGAAGTCGTAAGTATTAAACAACCATTTAATAAATAAATAAATAAAAATATATGAAGGCGACATCTGGTAAGATTTTTAGGAACAAACAAGGCTGCAGAAAAGAGGCTTACTTACGTAATGTTATTAAGTTAAATTAACAGATGTCACTGACGCGAGATATTTTTATATTTATCCTTACTAATACAACGTTATAATGTTACGCGGGCGAAGTCGCGGGCAGCAGCTAGTTTGGAAATAAAAGCAAGTCACTCGGAGCTTAATTCAAACTTCAATTCCTCAAATGATGTTGGTTTTCTTTTATTTTTTCATTCAGCCGGCCTTATTACATTTATATCAAAATACCGTAGCCATAACCTTTGCAGCTGATTTCACCGTCTGTGCCTTTTTAGAGCCAGTTCTAGGACGATTTCAAAAATTCGCACTTCGCATAAATTAATGTTATTCATCGCTATACACAATATACGTACCTTATCGGGAGGAGATATTGACAAGGGCTGCTCATTCCTCGGTTGTGTTGGTACCTCCATCTTAAAAGCAGCTTCTCACAGAACAGAAGAGGACGTTCGCTTGTAAAGCTTCTGTTTGAAAAACGGAGCCACTAGAGCTCGAACGGCTTTTATGTATGCCCTGACTATTTTAAGTCGCGAGTGATTGGTTCAAGATAAGTGCGTAGCGTTCAACGCTAGTAATAAAATAAACTGTTTGTAAACTAAACAACATGATTTAATTTGAAAATAAATTTATATATCAAATTATCATTTATTTATATCAAATGCAATAGAAATCTGACTCGTACGATTTTAATTGTAGAGGCATGTGAATGCATTTCTGGGTTTTTCGCTTTTTTAGGTCGATAAACATTTAAACAGCTTTTAAAACTTTCTTAGTTTCTTTAACTCCATGTTAGTAACTTTTCCTGTTCAAATCGGTAGATTAGTAACTATTTTCAGAATTGCGTCTTTCTTACGTATCTTTATATACACTTTTGCCTTTTTAAGTGTTCTTTCAATAATAATAAAAAAAAACGCAATTATTTTATTTTCCATGTGTTATCCCTATTTTGAGATAATGGTCAAAGATAGACTTATGGCCCACATGGTGGATAACTTCTGTGGCCACATATGGAGATAGTAAGTGCGTTGCCAACCTTGTCAGGTACAGCGGAAGGGACAAGATATGGAGATGGAATCTGCCACTCCATAAAATATTATAATGTCTTAAGTAGCTCAATAATAATTCAATGCATGTGAAATTTTCTATTAAGAGTTTTTCAATGCTAAATATACATTCAGTTTTTTTTTGTTTACTAATCAGTCCGAAGAAAAATCTTTATTTTGGTTCTCAATAGTTTTGCAATAAAATTAACGACACAGTATAAATATTTCTCGTCCGATAAATATAGAGTAAGTAGGTCATCATTTAATCATTTTACCCATTACTTATTGTTGACAAAAAACTGCTCAAGGCCACTATGGAAGTGATATAAATATTTTTACATACATGTTAAGAAAAATATATAAATAGAAAAGGGTCGACGCAGGATTCATGCTGCTAATAAAAATTTATAAGAGAGGCCTATACCTAGCAGTTGACCTCCTATAGATGAATTATAAACAACATTATCTTATCTTTATATAAATTTTATCAGTAAAACATAATTTATAGAAGACTAGCTGGTGCCCGTGACTTCGTCCCCGTTGAAAAAGCAATATATCGCCTGACATCGTTATTGCTATTATACTTAGCCAGGAGTTAGTTTCCTTAATTTTAGATAATCCCTCGGGAGCACTGCTTCTTTTGGATGAAAGGTACCCTATGTCCTTTCTGGTGTCCCAGACAACGTGTATGCAAAATTTCATGCTGATCGGTTCAGTAGTTTTTGCTAGAAAACTACTGAACCGATCAGCATGAAGAGTTACAAACATCCATACATACATCCATACAAACTTTCGCATTTATAATATTAGTACGGATTAACCGAAAACTTCACTGGGTATTGGATATTCATGAAATTAGTATTAACAGGTAAATATTATATTATAGTGTTATATGTAGTTAGCATGTATGTATATCTACTAGGACACTAAGACAAACACTAAGATCTCACTATTCAATGAACGAAGTCACGGTCATTCTGTAGTATTACTTACCTAAATATCATAACACAATCGTCACCATTCTGTAAATATAATAATAATACAAATTAAAAACAATGTAAGGTTATCAAAACTTATTATGTAGGTATTATGACATAAAATATTCTAGCCTTAGCAACTTATTTGTATTGAAATTTAACATTAAGGGCTTCTTTCACCAACTACAAGTAAAGTGTTGATAACTTACTTTTAGAAATGAATTTATGTTTTATTAAATTATGCACTCGGTTTAGTGCATCCTTCGAGAGGCGATTTTTTTTTATTATTTTCTTTTTAATGTTTGGGGCTTTTACCGTACAAACAAAGGTTTAAGCTTGAGAGATAACAGCTCCATCATCCCCGGTGAGCTACTTGACAGATGGTAAAAGAGCCCCTGACAATTAGTCAGCATTTCCAACGTAGGTAGGTAATACCTACAATGCATCGGATACGGATGCCGGTCGCTAGTTTTAAAATACCTCAAACTAGAATCACTGGCTAACACTACTATTAAATAGCGTATGCATGTATTTGTCAGGTGTAGATACAACTTTTTCCCATTTGTTTATAAACAAGTAAGATATCACAGCGATAAGCCAAGGAGTGAATTATACGGTTAGTGGCTTGTTTTTGTTATGAAAATCGAAATTGTTTTTGTGTTTAAATACATATCAAATAAACCCTCAAGTACAAGTAAAAGTGCGATAACAGCGCCTCTATTGTTTCGGATTTAAAACTTGGGAAGTCTCTGCAGTTTCAAAGTCCATGGACACGAGACAGCTCATGATCAAAGTCCCGAGAAGAAAAGAAAAAAAAAGCTACAATTTAAAAGTTTACGAAGTTACAACTAGTTTTTAAGTAGTAATTGTAATAGACTTTCAGTTTATGTGTCATCTTCATTTTGATTAGATAAAATACTCATTTGTCTGAGACTAGTGTAGATATTATCCTTATAGTTTATGGTATAAAATGTCATCATGTATTTATTTCAATAAAAGAAAGCAATTCATATAAATCTCTTTCGATTATTGTGCCATTTGAAAGTATTAATACGGCAAATAGTAATTAATTGTATTTTATGTGCATTTTATGAAAGCATAGTGCATAGTAGAAAATTTTTGGAATGACGAAATGGTGCAACTCAAACAAGTGTCGATTCGATTGAAATCCATAAAAAACATTCAAAAAATTACTAAAACAATGAAGATGGTGTCAGCTAGCAAGTAACGGGCTTATTTATTATTTTCATTACAGGGCTTATCATAATATTTTCATAAACGCAAAAACATATAAAATATAAGATAATATTATATTATATTCACATAAACATCTTATCTTCACATAAACATAACTTAAAACTGGTGTTAAAATACCGACCAGTCTTTGGAGAGAAAACATGAAAACAAATAGATAATAATAAAAGAACGTTTGTTATAAAATATATACGATAATTAATTAATAATATTGTTATAAGAGCTTTCATTCTATCGTTTTCGATTGCAAAATATTAAAATTATAAAATAGTTGGGAGAAAAATTCTCTTACATGGCAGAAATAAAGAGAGCAAAGAGGTTTAAAGCAATTGAAAGAACTTCAAAGGAATATTTTCAAACATTTCGATTAAGTATGAAATTTCCCCAGGACAAACTAATAAAATGAATTGTTAGCTTTTTAAATACATAACAACAATACATAACATATACCAAATAAAACAATATATACTTAACATATACCACACACTCGTGGACTATTTATTTCTTAACATATATTTCCCATTTCTATTTACAATTTTCTTTAAATTACTATTATTTTAGCTAATAAACTATTATTTTACACAAACATTTTAATTGTAGAAGAATCTATTGGATAATTTTTTTACTCTACACTTATAACAGATTCACAAAAGCCGAAAGGGAGCTTCAAGCTGCACGTCCGTTTGGGTACGGACCACGAAAGTTCTATGAAGCATCACAATTGGTAAAAGAAGCTGTCGATCCTAAAAAAGATGACAAAGGCAAGGAAGCTATCCCTGAACCCGTCAAACCTGAAGAAAAGGCAGACGATAAGAAGACTAAAAGAATTTATATAGCAGTCACGTCGGACAGAGGTTTATTTTCATATTTATCATTGATGCACAACAAGCATGCGAAGCTTTTTGCTGATGAATGACATTTAGAAATATGTAATAGTTGTAGAATTAATTTAATAGTATGTTCTTAAACTATTTAGGACCACAGTAACATTATAAAGAGATAAAGGTTTGTATTTTAAAAAATCCTTCACTAATATTATATTGTAGAAGAACGGAACTTCATAATTGAGGTAGCTTCTTCTTGCGGACAATACCCGAAGCAAAAGCTACTTATTTCTACCATAGAACTTTTATTTATTTCTAGAAGTTGATTTATTATACTTTTCAAAATTATTTTGGATTTTGAAAAATTGAATTTAATTTCCAGTGTGGGGTGGCTGGTCGGTTTAACAGCTGTTGCATTGATACCATGTGATACCGTCCGTGGTTGCATCTCTTATTCTGTAACATCAACTGTTACAGTCTGTAACTCTATAATAGTTATCATTCAAAAGGAGATCTATAAATTTATATATATCACTATTATTGATAAATTAAAAAAAAATACTATCGACGTAGGTGACATTGGCCTCATTCTCATTGTCATGCCAATAAATAATACGACAGCATTTATTTTAAAAAAGAGACTTGATAAACGGAAAAGGCGTTATCTTTTGGCAGCTTCAGATGGCGAGGGGTTATCTGGTGCGGTAGGAACGTGGACTCACATCCGATTTTTTAAATGTATTCGATTGTAGACAATTTTACAGTTCGCTTAATGGTAAACGAACCTCCAGGCCTAAGTCTCAGTAATTCGGTAATAAGTATCAATCGAACTATTGTGTTGGCAACTGGCTGGTTGGTGGGCACAATAAGACCGGATCAAGACAGGAGTAGGGGAAGAGAGTTGTCACGGAGTTGTGTTTAGCTTATTAGTATAAAAATATATTTATTTAGTTTATCATCATCTTTCATTTCGCAATGCAGTCCTCAACGTATTGAACTATTCAATTATGTAAAATAAATTCAAACTTACATAAAACAAAAGTATCTTAATCACATGCGCAAGTCTTGTTAACCTTCATGTTTTTAAATTTATTTAAAAAAAAAACTTTTTTTCATTTTGGGATTTAATTTAAATTGTATGTTTTAAGCAAGCAATCAGATTTGTTGCATCACATGAACATAAATGCGTCATGTCTATTGACATTATCAATTCAATGGAATTTACCCTATATTAACCCTAATATTATTGTTATTAATGGCATTTCAGAATAAGAATCGTAAACAACAAAACATGTAAAAGTCAACAATTAGATTGTTTACGACGCATCTTATCGGAAGGTAAAGAGTTGAGGTGTTTAGAGATACTATTCAACTGACTTTCTCTCTATGTGTGTCGCTATTTTGTTTCTTGGTGCATTTAAGTAATTAGGTATACGTAGTCACCTAGTCAAGTACATTCAAGTCATTGCTGCTGTACATATTACCTCCCCATAATTTTCCAATAAGACCAGTCAGAAGTAGCCTGGATCCACAGTCGATCCGCGGCCCTTATCAGGTCGTCTGTTTACCTTGAGGGTGGACGTCCTGCGCTGCGCTGCGTTACCATGTGTCCTTCCCACTGCCACTTCAACTTACTGATCCGCTGGCTTATGTCTACAGATTCCCACATTTCTGATTTGATCACATAGTGTAACCCCGAGCATAGCTCTCTCTATAGGTCATTGAGCGACGTTGAGCTTTTTTACGAGGCCCATAGTACCTAAAAGACCACGTTTCAGCGCCACATGTCATCATTGGCAACACACATTGGTCGAAACATATAGAAAACATTTCACCAGGATAAAAAGTACCTGTCCTATACATAATCTAGGTAATAAACTGTGTTTCAAATTTTATCTAAACCAGTTCAGCCGTTTTTGCGTGAAAAAATAACAAACATAAATCCATTGCATCCATCCTCATAAATAGCTCTTATAATATTACCTAGTAGGATGTCACATCACATGTAATAAATAAAATAAATAAATATATTCACACATTCCACACGGCAACATCTAGCTCCAAAGTAAGCAACTTAATGCTTGTATGGATACCAGACGGTTGATATACTAATACTACATAGATTACTTTTTTTTTTAATACATACTTACATATTATAAATACAAAACATCTATGACTCAGGTACAAAGGTAAATGTTATAACACATAAATAAATTTTGCCCCTAGCGGGATTCGAACCCGCAACCGCTTGGTTAACAGCTAGGTTTACTAGCCATTAGACCAAACGTCGTGTCGTCATGTGTTTGAAAAGTACTTACTTCTATTTTGGAAAATTTCGGTCGTGGGTACTTACATATGCTCGATGAAATTAAGAAGAAAAATATGACTGTATTAAATATTGGCAGGTCTTTGCGGAGGCGTTCATAGCGGAGTCTCTCGGCGGATTCGGCGCGAAATGACTCGCATAGGAGAGCCCGCTAATAACAAACTGGTCTGCATTGGGGACAAATCACGGGCGATGCTCCAACGTACATTCCCAGAAAACATGCTAGTCTCCATTAAAGATGTAAATAAATATTAATTTTATTTAAGCGAAACTTCTTTGCGCGCTGTTACAATAAAATTTAAAGATAGAATTTTGTGTGTGTGACGATCGCGTGTGGCTTCTTGTAAAGTGACATTCTGCATGACATACCCAGCGACCTGGAATACATGGACGCAGCCTAAGCGTCTCAGAATTACCGCACGTAAACTGAGCTGCGGTGGGCGGGGCTTACAAAACTGAGCCGCGACTTGAATTAGTTCATTTTGTCACATTGTCGAGTGAATACGTCTAAACGCTGTCAAAGCAATTCATAAAAAAAACATTTTATTTTATTCAACATGCCTTCGTGTATTGTTATGTTATGTGGTGCAAAAATAATTCGCTCCATCATCTCAAGGATCCCATTAGGGATCACTTTTCACATGTAAGTACACCGTTTGCTTAACAAAACCTTAAAATTAAAATATCTCATATTCTTTGTTAGGGATGTCATTATGCCAAATGATCTAATGCATTTTATTGAGATAATTATCTATAGGGACTAAATATAAGGGAATAAATATATATAATAAATAAATATAAATAAGGTTAATACGTAAAAACAGATTTAGTTTCTGGTGTTGTTGTTATGCAGAATTACTTATAGTATTTTCACTGTATGATGATATACGTGACAGTTCGTAACTGACAATTTTAGTGATGCAACCTAACTACATTTAATCGATTGTTTGAAAATATCGAATCCATTGACAAAGCAAATGGGATCGAACTATCGATTTTAGATTTTCAGATTTAGAAATAAATTCTAAATAGAATTAGAATTAGAATTCTAATTAGAAATAAATAGACTCATTGCTTCACTCATCTCGCCAAAAGCTAAATAAGCTCACAATTTTTCGCGGAACATAAACTCATAATAGAGCAGGGCCAAACCGATTTTGAAAACTCGAATTGAAGAAAAATTCTTAACCGCACTAAAAGTTTTTATAACTGGCCAGAAAAATATTAATAAATTTTGAATAACTCTTTAGGACGCTATCGGTGTAATTTCATTCAGTGGATATTGGTTTTTGAAAATTGGTGGTTCAATCCTTCCCCTGCTTCAATCAGTAGTTCTATCGCATGCAACAGAGCTTAAAAAGAAATAGAGTAAAGACTACTTCGAAAGCAATAAGAATACAGTACACCTTCCTACATTATTTAGTTTTCGAGTAATGCAAGCTCTATGTACTTCAGAATACAAAGATTTATTGAAGTAAAAACATTTGTAGGCACGTTTTGTGAACCATCAGGCTGGGGTCGGTGATACTGAATAGGGATTACTTGACTCTACTTCGCGTGTGTAAATAAATTATAATGATATTTATAACTTTAAAATTGGAAAAATAGAAGTTTTCACTTCTATCTGCGTTTACTAAATTCTTAAAAGTATCACAATGCATACTTCTAATATTCTAATTTTACTATCTAACCTTTACTTTGACCAAATACCGAATTTGATTCTAAAATAATTAATAATTATAATGTAAATATATTGAATTTTCTATACTATTTAATTCTTTGAAGTAGAATATTTTGTGTTATGAATAACTATTTCTGCTCGTTGTTAACATTTCCTTATTATTTACTTGAAAAAATAATTAAATTTTATTACACAAGAAATGATTGTTGACTCTTGCATGAAACATCCCCGCTTATCAGTCATAAACGCCTATATCTAACGTCAGTGACTAATCAACCAGCAACCAATGAACGAACTTTTACAAACTTATTTATAAAATGGCGTAAGTAAAAAGTCCATCCTGATAGCGACCGAGACATGCTATCATTAAAGTTTCTTTTTAAATGCTAATAGTTTGAAGGTATTAATACTTTCTTTTAATGTCATATTCTAAATGTCAAATTTTAGAAAATTGAAAATCGAACATTAAAAAATTCGCGTCGAAAATTGACGGTAACTAGTATGAAGGGACTGCTTCCATGCTCGCAGAGATATAATATTTCGTTGGACATACCGTCAAAATGTTAATTTGACAGGTTTTTGAGTGTTTTTATTGTTCCTACGACGCGTTTCTGTGAAATTTTATATTTTGTATCTCTATAAGTAGTAGGTACAATTAGTCCTTTGCTATACAGTCCAATACAATGCTCAAATTGGAGAAAAAAATATTTCTATTTTTTTTTGGGACAAAGTTACCCAGAGTGAAAGGCTATTTTGACATAGCATGGAAATGCACTGCAGATCAAAGTATTCGTCAAAGTATCACTTATCATACAACCCGTATTCAAATTTTTTAGGTAAACCTGATGGGATTAATGTGCAAATTACTTATATGTGATATGGTAATATTGCTATGAAAACCTTTACAGGCGCTACAGTTATTAATAGGAATTATAAGGGTTATTAATATTAATTATGTGTTTTCTATTAAGATTGGACGCATTGCACCCACATTCGCGGATGCAGCAAAGATTGCCGCTGCTGTCGCAGACTCCGGGTATATTTATGAGATTGGCGAGATATTTTACAATAAATATTTTTCGCCTGTCAAATATGAGATGACTGTGATACCTTTCTTCAATAAATACAAAATTGAGGTAAGTCTAGTTATAAATTTGACCAAGACAAAAGACAACTACTGCCCGCATGATCGCTTCTCTCTATCATACTTTCCGCCCGTATTTACTTTACAGGTGTTAAAGGTAAAGGGCACGCTCATAATCCATCTCCTATGTCTATGCCCATTATTTAGTCTTTATCATTCTCGAAGCACTATTAATTACACCTCTACTTACTATGAAGTCTGGTCTGTCTGTCTGACTGAAGTACTAGACTAGACATTCTAGACAAGACAAAGCCACAGACAGTAGAGTAGAGATTGACTAGCTAGAGCTCTAGCTAGGCTATAACTACTCTAGAACGATTTTTTTAAATAGTTTTTTTGTAAGCGTAACATGTGATGTTCCGTTTACTTCACCAAAAAGGGTGAACCACCAATAGGGGTGGATTGTGATGTATACATATACCGAATTTTTAACCGGTGTCTTGCCCCTACAAAATGGAAAAACGAAACGATAGCGCGATATACCTGCCGGCACGACGCCATCTGTTCGACCGTTCTAAATGCGAGAACTACCGGCCCATTAGTATACTACCTTGTCTGGGTAAACTTTTCGAATCCTTAATTTATGACTCTCTTTACCATCACATTGAACCTTTTTTATCTCCTAGACAACACGGTTTCGTTAGACACAGATCCACAATGTCTAACCTATTAGAATATAAACACTTTCTTTGCTGTGCCTTTGCAAAAAGACACCAGGTCGATGCCATCTACACAGATTTTTCGAAAGCTTTCGACATGGTCAACCACGAAATACTTTGTAATAAATTGGCATCATATTATGGTATTCATGGTAGTTTGCTGCGTTGGATCGAGTCATATCTTAGCAATAGAAGTCAACTTGTAACTATAAAGGGCTTTGTTTCGTTACCTGCTGCGACTACTTCTGGCGTGCCGCAGGGCTCACATCTGGGTCCCTTATTTTTTATCGTTTTCATCAACGACTTAATAGAACGATTGTCTTGTTCTTGTCTATTATACGCTGATGACTTAAAATTATACTCTGTTATAAACAGTCCTACAGACGCATATTTGCTCCAGTTAGACCTGGAGCGTATTGATCGTTGGTGTATTGAAAACAGAATGCTTCTGAATGTAAAAAAATGCTTCACTGTTTCTTTTTCTAGGAAAGCCCAGATAATCCTATATAATTATAAACTTAAGGGACAGAATTTAGAAAAAAGGTCATCTGTAAGGGACCTAGGAGTTCTTTTCGATGATAGGTTGACTTTCCGTGACCACTATGATAGTATCATCAGTAGAAGTACTAGAACATTGGGTTTTTTGACTAGAGCTACCAAAGATTTTAGGAACCCTAAAACATTTTTGTATCTATATAATACGTTAGTCCGCAGTGTTCTTGAATATAATTCCTGTGTTTGGTCCCCTTACTACGCGATTCATTGTGGCCGTATTGAAAGTGTGCAGAAAAAGTGCTTGAGCATTCTTAGTCACAGATATGGCTTTTACCGGAGTATTCCCTTATATCGTGATAGGCTAACAAAATTTAATATGACTACACTCGAGGACCGCCGTAATTGTCATAACCTCTTGTGTCTTTTCAAAATTATTCATTCCCGCATAGACTCACCTTATCTTTTGTCGCTTATTAATTTCAATATAAAACTTAGAAAGCGAAATCCTTTTGTCAATACCTTTTCTTTACAGGTACACACTAATAATACATCTTTTTACAACCCCCTCGTTAGGATGTGTCGACAATACAATGACCTCCTGCTTAACCATGGTGATAAAGTCGACATATTCCAAAATAGTATAACTAAATTTAAGAAGCATATCGCGGCCATTATGGCTGCGAGTGTACTTAAATAACTTAAATAAATATATGTATATGTTTGTGTGTGTATGTGTATGTATACGTGTGTATATACGTATATGTGCACACATGTATCTTGTTTTTTTCTTATGTTTCGACTTGGAATCATGTATGAAACACTGTTTTGATCATGCTGTGTACACATAGTTTAGGCCGCTGTCTAGCACACTTCTTTGTAATTGTATATATTCTATGTATTTATTGTCAGTGTCCTGTTTTGTGTATCTAATTAAATAAAAATAAAATAAATCGGCGACATAAACACATGTCACAAGTGATGTAGTACAACAGCAAACAATAGATGTCGTTGTAAGATGTTAATGTAACATGTTTAATTACCGATTATGGTGAAAAGGAGGGTCATGATTTTGACCAGTATGTATGTATGTTCATCTGTTCCCTCATAATATTTAGGGCCTCTTTCACCAACTACAAGTAAAGTGTTGATTAGTTACTTTTAGAAATAATTTTATGTTTTATTAAATTATGCACTCGGTTTAGGTAGGTATGTACTGCATCCTTCGATAGGCGATTTTTTTTTTAATTATTTTCTTTGAGACTTACCGTAACGCAACAGTAACGCTCTAGACCTTGCTCTAGACTCTAGAATAGAAAGTCTTTAGCTCTAATCACAATGTTATACTTATTTACACTTACAATTATTGCAAGTTATCCAAATATCCTTAAATTTGCTGTTTTTTACCTTTTTTTCGGTCAACAACAAAGTCAAATGCGACTTTTTCGCTTTGATCGACGATAACTTAGTGACAAGTCATTGTATACAGCTCATGAGGAGGTCAAGTTATAAGGAATTAAATTCTCTAAAAGAGCTTTATAGTGCCATTACAAAAAAAAATTGTTATGGTTTTTACGCCGATTCCAAGATGAGCAAAAATTAAAAAAAAAAACCATTGGTTTTCTGATGATTACTCATAAACCGCTAACGAGAAAAACATTTGAAGCTCGGATTCAATAGAAATAAAAAAAACAACTTAGTTGTCTCTCAAAGTGTAACATTTACAGGCTGCGCCAAACATGACAGCGTTTGATGACGTAGAAGAGGATCAACTGGAGAGTTACGCCGAGTGGACTCTAGCGGCCTTACTCTTCTATGCGCTGAAAGAAGGAGCCGCCTCCGAGCAGTCCGCTAGGATGGCGGCCATGGACAACGCAACGAAGAATGCAGCGGAAATGATCAGAAAGCTGACATTGCTATATAATAGAACACGTCAAGCTGTCATCACTAGAGAACTTATAGAAATCATATCAGGCGCTGCAGCTTTAAAATAATACCTATATGTATCTACACGCGTTTGTAACTTTTAGGGTGCCTATTCGCCAGAGATGTGCCAAGTTATGTGTCTAGGGATAATTTTATTTTCATAACTTTGCTTAGCTTTTATTTTTCAGTGGCAAAGAGTTCATTTTACCTGTGTTTTTATAATGAGAGATAAAAGCTGAGGGAATGAGGTAGAGTCTGAGGGAATGTCTGAGCATACTTAAGTAGATGATGTAGGGAGGTACTTACTACCTACATAAATAGCTAGGTGAGTCTAGCGGTAATTACCTACGACGCATTAAAACCTAGTCACCGGCTGAAGACACCACTCGTATACCACTTAGTTTTGCTAAATAGACACTAGCTTAGCTTACCTAACGTTTAGCTACCTCGCACATCTCTGGTGGAAAGGCAACATAATAAAAAACACGAATCTAAGACTAATCTGATATAACATATATGTATATGTTTACCTATATACCTAATTACCCACGTACGTATAGGTAATAGTCTAGTTAGAGAGTTTGTGGTAATAAAAGAAGACGTGTTATTTATGATTTATTAATAAAAACATATTTAAAAAAAAGATAAGAATTTATTTCAAAACAACAGGATCCATCGTTGCTTACCAATGCCGGATTAAGATGCCGCGTGTCCCGTAGCAAATTCTATCAAGTGGCCTAAGGCCTAAGGCAAAGGCCCTAAGAGGCCCTTTGCATGTTTACTTTTGAATGATAGCATTAAAATAATTAGAATGGTGAACTAATAGGATCAATTTAATCCAGAAAGTTCAACTGAATGGTTCGTCCTCCATTCCCAATATGTCAAAATAACGAGGTCATAAAAATTGTTATTACTAACCAGCTGATTTTTTGCCTGCAGCTTAGTAAACATTTGTATAATAAAATGGCCGCATAGTCCTACAAATTGAGTGGTACGTTTTCCCAGTCCTACGCTTAGAAGTTGTTGATTCACCTTAGGACCTGGCACCTGTTACCTACCATCTGTTCTGACCTTGTCGACAATTTTTTTTAAATTCATTCGTTGCCCGTGGTCCTACTGTGTAGTCCGTCCTACTGGTAGTACCAAGGGCAATTTTTTTTGTCCATGGTTCTACCAATAGAACTGTAAAAAGAAAATCATAATTTATTCCTGTCTGCGATCAATTCCTAATTCTTTTTTTTAAAGCGAGAAATTTAACAAATTATTATTGATACGAATTCTTCTTTGTGAAAACTCTTAATTTTACAAAAGTATTGATCGCTTCAAAAGACGCTTGTGAAAATCGACATCGTAGAGGTATAATGAAATTACTTTCAAAATGGCAACAAGTTATCGAAATATTTGACATAAATCGAATGACACAACATATATAGTGGCGACACTGGTGACATAACGGTTACTTTTTGTACTAGAAATAAAACAACTACTAAAACTCCACAGTATCTTAATTTGAGCAATATTCTCTAGATGTCGCCACGTTACAAAAAGTTTAATATATTTCACAGTAGGTGGAGCTAATTATATGAAATTGTCAGTCATTTTCTTTGCAACGTTCATAAAAATTTTCTATTTTCATGTTTTTACAGTTCTTTCCCTAGTTACTTTAGGAGAGACAATTGATTGAACTAGCAATTTTCCTAGTGGAAATAGACGCTACTATATCCTAATGAATTTGAGAACAGTACAACTTAGGCTTGAATAAATAAAACAACAATTTGAAAAATCCCCTTTATTTCTATATAACAGATGACTGTATAAAAAATATAAACTTCAAGAACTCTAATGGACGGAGGGCAACTTACAAAAATACATGAAAAATACATATATAATTATACATAAATGAGTTACCTAGGCACTTATTATTTATTTAATCAGTCATCAGATATGTAATATCTTAAATAAATTTTTAAACAGTTACCCAGAAGAAGACAATATTAAAATTTATGGAATGCTTATAAGGAACAAATTTTTCATTAATTCTTAAACTATAATTATTTTAAAGGTTTTTCGTTTACATTAATCATCTATGCTTTGGACTCCACAATAGGTATTCCCAATAGGTAAATATAAAATTTCACAACCCCAAAAAAAAGAAAGAGTGTATGTATTCAAAAGATTTATATTATGGATAAGTATTTATTGTTTAGAAATATAACCATACCACATTGGTCTGACAAGGATTATTTTGAATATTGACCAGATAAAGTCTATAATTAGTCAAAAGTGCATAAATTGTACCTGTTTGGGTCTACTATGTTTCATTTACAACAAATATTAAGTTTAAGTAATTGTAACAATATCAATTTTGAGGACTGTTTGTATTTATTTATTTTTAAATTTCTTTTACTTATGTTGTTTTAAGGTTGTGAACTTTTAAATTGAGAACATTGTAAATTCATTAATAAGATCACATAAGTTTTAAAAACTAACTAAAAATAACATTTTATATTAAGTAGAATACACATATTAGGAAACATGACTTAAAAATGCTACATTTATCTTACGAGAGGGCTATTTTTATACTATATTTTGAATATGGAATCCTTCAGCCAACTATATTTCTATACTTTTTTAATTAAATTTAATTTGAGTCACTATTGTCAAATTGCTTGCAAAATGTGTATGTATTTCATGCTTAAGTACACAACCTTTCAAAAAATAACAAACATAAAGGGTTTAGAATTACAAAGAATATGGCCTAGATAACATTAGGTAGAAAAATATAATAAATCTTATTATGATAACCCAATTAAATATCTCCCCATATTTCTCAAAATAATAATAATACAAACTTCAAATATCGGACCGGTGAGGCTTTTTGGTCTCAGTTGTCCGATGATAAATGTTACATTACGTTAAAAAGGAATATTTATTGTAGCTTATTTAGATTATGTTAGTCTGCGGATAAAATTCAAACATATTTTAAATAGTTTACTTTAATACTTTCAATGTGGCCGGATTATTTATTTTTTATTTTTTAATATTGTATTAAGATAGTTTTTAATATGTAAATAGTGTTATTATTTTAGTGAAAATTTAATACGAAAAAGTGGAAATGTATGTTTTAATTAAAACTATACTTAAGTTTGAGAAACATAGGGAGATTAAATATAATAATTATTCAAACATTTATGTAAATAGTTAAAAATATTTTTTATCTTATATTGGCAGAATCTTTTTGAGCCGGTCCGGTTATCACAAAAAATATGGCAACATATATGATCAATTATATGATCACACATTCACACAACTGCATAGTGTAATTGAGGCAGGTGGTACCACAATCGGCCTCTTGTTCGTTTTCATAATTACCCGCTTGCGAAAACTTTACGCCATCAACTTTATCTAGATCTTTTATCCCCTTGCGCTTGGCAACAGCCATGTCTTTTTGAGACTTCTCATCATCATCTTTATTATCCAGAAACTTTTGCTCCTCATTGTCACCAATCTTCTTATCTGTGTCCTCCGTTTCCTGAAACATTTATGAATAACATTTACATTAGCGAATTATTAAACAGACCTAAACTAAACTATACACACGTGTTCTGATGGCCAAATGCTAATAATACTTAATATAAAATAATAATATAATAATAATACTTTGATAAATTAGTTTGAGACTGAGCTTGAAATTTGCTTTTTATTGGATGTTATAATAAAACAAATAGTAGGACAAATACTATTTGTTTAGTATAGTAGGGTAAATGAAAAAAATAATAATAATTAGAATTCCTCTACCAGTGAGGACACATTTTTTTATGCATATGTCTGCAAGTAGGCAGACGGTCTACTTGATGGTAGATGGTAGGTAAATATCAATACGAGTGATGCGAAGAGCGCATTAAAATATTTTGAGCCGTTTCTAAGATTAGCGTGCACAAATGCACAGCTCATTTACAATTTTATTATAAAATATGTATATCCGGGATAATAAAGGGTACATTTAATAATAAGAAATAAAATTCAAAAACTTATTTACATGCTAACAACAGTAAGCCTGCAAAGGGCTGCCTCATTTTCAATACCTCTTTTGATTGTTATATCTTTTACAAGGATTTAATAAATTGTAATGTTCAAAAGAATGGCAAAAAAAATACAAAAGGATTAGCACATTTTTTATAACTTTTTTTAATTACTACTTTTTCAGGTAAATTAAATAAAAATAAATATACTGGGACAACTAGTAATTTTTTGTTTGGTTTGAATTATTAAAAATAAATATGTAGTCAAGTTTACCTTTTCAAAAAAAAATTCTAAATGAATCAATGAAAATTTTATAATTCATTGCTAGCAATGGTGCATATATTTTTTTTATATACCTACTCTAAGAGTTCAAAGCCATAAATTTGGTAGTTCCCTTTGGTCACAAGTAACACCCTGACGTTATTGAAATAATAGCATGTTATCACACTTGTAGCATTTATATGTTGCATAAAAAATAACTGTAAATGTCCACTCTCTACATAATATTATATGACCATAATATCATCATAATCAAGTCGATTACAGGCCTGTCTTTATATTCCACACAACATGTTAAGTTGCAATTCAAATAAACTCCATAAACTATTCAACTTCATCTTTCCCATAATTCATATGTTATGAAGACTATAGATAATATAGTTTTTTTTTTTTTTTATATAAGTCAAGGCAGCGCTTGGCCGCAATCTCACTTGATGTTAGGTGCAGATGCGGCCGAAGGTGGACCACGCTTACCTAGTAGATGCCCATTTACCCTACGTTTGAAGACCCCGAGATTGTAATTTTGGGGAAACACAGACGCAGGCAGTGAGTTCCACTCCTTAGCAGTTCGGACAAGGAAGGTGGAACTGTAACGCTTCGTGCGTGATCGAGGATATAGATATTATGAAGTTACCTTAATGTTTGGACATTCTCATTAAGTTTGGGAAATCAAGACGGTTTCGAAGTCACGGGGACACAAGACAACCCACAATCAAAGAAATAATAATAATGAAGTTAAAACAATTAGACTTCACTGATTTTCGCTAAAACTTTGGGACCCGAGACCACGAGATTTTCCATATCTCACGGGACTTCAAGACACAAGACGTCCCAAGATCCGAACGATATTAAAAATATCAATAAACTAAGTACTCATTAATAAGTAGGTATATGTATAAGAAGACTTACCAATTTCGTAGGTTTATTATCAAGTTGAATTTCTTCAAAGCTAGATATTACGTCCGAGGTGTCTGTTGCGGTACTCACACTGGCTACAGGAGTCACTTGTTTCTCTGCTTTAATGTTTTCAAGGGGTATGAAAGAGGAATCTTCATCCTTCTTAGCTTGACGACTTTCAGTCGAATCGCCATGCATGCTTAAATAGAAAAACATACGTAAGAAATATAATAAAAATATAAAGCAAATGTATATAGCAAAGCAAAAATTGCACACGAACGCCATGACTGACGATTATAAAATGAAACGTGTAGGTTAAATTTCACACTGAGAATGGGTCGCCGGAAACTGCATATGCACTGCATTTCAAAGTACACTGGATAAGCTAATTTACAAAACACAATTTCTTGTATAAAGCTAACAAACAAACCTTACTGTCGCCGGCTCAACGTCTTCACCAGACAACCGACGCCAACCGTTTCTGATAGTTTCAAAATCGTTTGTTTCTTCCATTTATTTATATTGAAAAATGTAGAAAATTATCAAAAAGTTTGTATAACGGACTTTTAAACTCAACGGTTATGAACTAAAGTAAATTGTTATAGTTTCTAAGTTTATTTGTTGCAATAAATAATAATTTTACAATTTTGGTAACTTAACTCTCGAAATGATTGGAATGTAATGAAATAATTTTCAAAATGATCTATGCTGTTGCAGGTTGACATAGCATAGGTTGATATTTAATTTAATTTTATTGTGTGGGGGTGTGGGGTTTAAAAAAACAAAACAAAATATAAACATAGAAAACAAAACAAAACAAATCGAAGCATGGAAGGTAGGTGGGTGGGAGTAAAATGTTGCCAACATTTTAGAAAGATCCCTCATAGATGAAAATAGTTTGTTGTTTGATAAAAGGACTTTAAATTTGAAATGAAATTTATGCTAAGCCATAAAAGTACACACAAAATTAAAAATAATCTATTTCTTATTATTTTATTAGTTATTATGTATAAAACAAAAAAAGAAATTTCTTTCAACAAAAACAAATTACCTATTTAATAAGGGAAATAAGATTATCAAAATTTATTATATTCCTTCAATTCAATCATAATAATAACAAACACGTCTAGTTGGTATTAAGAAGAAGAAAAACCATTTTCACATGTACCCAATGAAAAAAGCTACAAATTCGATTTTGACCTTATAAATCATTGAATCATTGATTAAAATTATTCAAATGATTATAAATCAAGACTGGCACCCAATGAATTTTTATACGGTTTGTTTTCACAAATACAAAGAAGGATAAACGAGGAAGGTTTGTATATATAAAAAAAACTTGCATCCCGGGCAAATAAGGGAGTGGGTCGCTAATGTGTTTTATTTACAATTAAAAATCTGCAGTTGGCAGCACAATGTTGTATATGAATGTCTATATTTGGTTTGCGATGTCAACTACCAAACGTCACTCTCCACAGAACAAAATACTTAGGTTTAACATAGAACTAAATTACATATTGTACATTTTCATTTTTTAACAATACTTAATTAATAATACCACTACAAATAGGGAATTATTACTCGTCATTTCTAAATAGTACTTTATAATTGTGATGTTCACTCACAAATTAACTAATATCTGCTGTAAAAGGTCAGAATATTTTTTAAAATACTTGCAACACTACGAATACTGTCATGAAATTGACTTTGACATACGATATAAATGTCATTCTATGATTGACGTGACGATTGGACTGTAAAATGTAAATAAACATTGATTTATTTTTATTTACCTAAGTTTTGTTGTTTTCGAATATATACATACATAATGCAATTAATTTGAATACTACAATTTATTTTATACTTCATGAATTCCCAGAAGTAGCCGAACTGCTCGTAAAGTATTCAGTTACACTGAGTTTGTAAGTATACACAGTATTGAGTTACACGGTGATCCTTTTATCCCAATTAATCCTAATTGATTTGAATAAGTTTTGCTATTTTTATTTATATTCATCATTACGATAAAAGTTCTGTAATTCGCCTAATTCGCTAACAGAACATGTTTGATAACTTTTCTTAATAAAATCTCTGTTTTATTTAAAATAAGCCGCATATAAATTCACACATTTTTTTCTTTTTTAAACTTATTTGCCTTTTTAAGCATAAAGCATTATTTTGATAATAGTGTAAATTTTGCACATATCAGGTTCTACATAGCTGCTGCACACAGCTTATTTTATAAGATGTTATTCAACAAAATAGTGCTCATAAGCAGGTAGTAGTTTTTTTGTATGATAGATTAGTCAACTATTCATTAAGTTCAAAATGAGGGCTTTAAATAGAATTCTTGCAGAGTCATATACACAACTTCATTATCAATTTAAAATAATTAATTTTTACTTTAATGAGATAATTTAATTTTTTTCCAGATAACGCTGAAAATAGTTTCAGCATTATCTAGGTGTAGAGTTGTTTTGGAAGAAAAGGTGATGCTGATGGATTTCTTTGGGAAAGAGACAATTGCAAATAATTCAAATAGATTGCACGTACTATAAGAGAATGTGAAAAATAAGAATATCAAATATCTATGTAAAGATGATAATGCCATTAAAACAATTTATGAAGATGTTCAGGCATTTGAAGACTATCACACCATTTCCTAGTTAACAAAGGGATTTCTGCTGTTACTTCGTTAGTGACCTTGACCTGTCATGCTGCAGCATGACAGGTCATGATATACTGATAGTCTGCGGGACACCCGACTCTTAAGCAACTTACACCTAATATAGCGTTTTTGGGCTCGATAGAAATGCTGGGATTGGTTTATAATTTTAATTATAGATTGTATATTTAAGTTAGGGAATTTTATAGTCATATTTAAGGTTTCGTTGTTGTTATAATGTTAAAATTTCTTTTTTATGTCTAATTTTGTAATTTAGTTTTTAATTGAATGTAAGCATGAAATTATTCAATAGTTACCCTCAAAGATGTTACATTAAATAGAGACATAATTGAATACGTCTCTTTATTCAATTTAAAAAATAGATTATGTGAAAAATTAATTTTCACAAATTAATTGTGAAAAAAAGGATACAAGCTAGTATTAAAACCGCATTAAAATTCGTTGCGTAGTTTAAAAGATCTAAGCATACATACATAAAATGAGGGACAGATGGAGGAAGCGACTTTTTTATACTAAGTACTATGAAAGAAGAAGATTTATTTGTTCTGGAGTATGTTTAGTCAGTCATAACGCCAGGTTGTTAATAAAGTATGGTCACCACAACAAAAGAACTAAATTTGCACAATTAATAATGATATAAAAAAAATATGTAAAGTCGAAGTTCATAGTTAAAAAAGTATGTCTGGTCAAGGTAGAACCGTAAGACCAAAAAAAATTTTTTTTGGGTAAAATAGAAAAGTTAAACTTACTTGTACATAGACGGAGCTCTCTCCCTGTAGGTATTAAGATTACCATATGAATTGTAGACAACATTCTTGTTTTTATTGCGCTTCGTTATTGGTAGCCACAATATTCCGAATTTTGATTTTCTTGTCTCCGTAGTGTCCTTGACGGGGGTTGTATAAAAAGTTGGAGTAGTGTTCTTGACTGGGGTTGTATAAAATCTGGCAGTTGGAGTAGTGTCCTTGACGGGGGTTGTATAAAATCTCCCAGTTTTAGTAGGCACAGGCTTGGGGGTGCCCTTCATTAGGTTGGAAGATTTTTTGCTGTCTGAGAGAGGCGGCACAAACAGCGTCAAGCTACCCTGTCTAACATGTCCAGGGGAACGAGAGGAACTTGAAGATCCAGCATTTGCGGGTTTTGGGGGCATTTTAATTGTATTTATTGGTCTTCCACTAGACATTCCCGTCAATTCTTGTCCAGTTTTTCCAGATTTATTTTTGATTATGGGCGCCATTTAGATGTTATAGAATATCGTTGATAAACCTGAAATAAATAAATTTAATATGGGTACAAATTATATGAAACAATGATTTTTTCCCCCTTAATGTAATCTTTCAGTGAGGGGATAGGCAAGACGACATGTTAATGAAAGAAGCCTAGTGTATGCCTTGAACAGCTGTATCTCAGGAACTATGAGGTCTATGTAGACCAAATTTATCTCATTTTGTTGGAAATTTAGTGCACTTTAATAACTTATAAGGAAACTTTTACCATAAACCCATTTCTTAGTGGTCAAAATTGTCGAAAGCTAAAAACATCTGTAAAACATCCATTTTTTTTAGAAATGTTGCAAACCTTTTAATAGCCGGCCTACCAACCAAGACTAAATTATTCTCATTCAATTGCAAATTTAATCTTATTAAAAAGTGTGCATGGTAACTTTTACCTTAGTAGTAAAAATCGATAAAAACTGAATGAATTTAACATGACCCAAAAAAGGCTTTCGAGGTGGAAAAATTTGGATTTGTCATATAAAAAAATCAGAACTACTTAATTTTATGTAACGTAAGATGTACCAATTCCGTGGGCTAATGGACGGAGTCGCGGGAGCGATATCCACCACGGTTTTTCAGCGCGGGTAGGGCTCCGCTCTGTTAGAACATCGGCGTCCCCGAAAGTGGAGGTACACCGGCTATCTCAGGGGACCTTACGACGGGCGATAGTCATCCCCTAGGACTACCATCCGGTCCCGGTTAAGGAGGAAGGTGACGGGCATAGGCCAGCCGCCTGCGCCCGAGCCTCCTCCGGCGACATGACGTGCTCGCAAAACGCGAGCATGGCCTGCCACGCAATATCATTATCGACCATTGCTTTCACAACGACCGGCAGCGAGAGATCAGCGACCACGACGAGAGACAGAGCGGTGCACTTTTCTGTCCATTCGGGGCAGTCAGCCAAAGTGTGCTACGCAGTGTCACAATGGTGGGATGCCAACACACACGCCGATGGTACGATACCCCCTCATTATCCTGACCGTCATGGCCCTCTGCGCGCGGTGCAAAAGTGGCCGCCTGGCCACCCAGATAGGGGCCTCCGGTGAGACTCCTCCGGTGGATCGGCTGCGAAAGGGGATCCTTCTTCCCGCTGCCTTTCTGTCGCTTCCTTGCGTGACAACGTGCTCACAAAACATGAGAATCGCTTGCCGCGCCAGTTAACTGCCATCGCTTCACGATTGTCGGCAGCGAGAGACGATAAGAGCACTTGTAGCACCTGATGGCGTTGCTTAGCAACGGTAGCTACCTACCATCAAGGGGATCATCCGCCTGTTTGACGACCTTTATATTAAAATTACCATGACGTGTATAATTGCTAAGATGGTTATTGGTAATTATTTAACAATAATGAAAATAAAAGCAAATAAAGCTATAAATAAAACTCCAAAAAGCTATAGGTACCTTACCTAAAAAAAAACCCAAGTTGAAAAAAAATTTGAACGGATTTGTTAAAAACAAAATATAAAGTGCATTTACTTGGTATTTAATTCTTTAAATTATTAATATAAACCACACAAAGCTTATGTAAGTTTATGGATATAAAAAATTGCAAGATGTCTTGAGTGACTGGCCTATACTGGGCGAAGTCGGGAGCGGGTTACTAGTACTTGATTAAGAGTAATGTATTTCACATATTAAATTAATGTAATAAATTAATCAAAACAGAAAAAAAATGTTTATGTCAATAGGTATAGTTTATTTGATCTTGGGAAACTAGTGAAAGCCCTTTTAAAACAGTATATCACTAACAAAAGTGAAACTTGGTAACGTTTGATTGCGCGCGTACACAGAATTTTCAAATAAAATAAAATATATTAAAATTATTATTAAATATTTCAACACTATGGGTAAATAAAAAATTCAATTGTTTTAATCATATGTAGAAAGATTGCAAGTCCAGATTATAAGATATTTTATAAAAAAAGTAATTTATATAATTATCTACTGGTTACCCGCTCCCAGTTTCGCACGGGTGCAATTTTTTTTCTGCAAATTATATATTTAAAAATAAAATAAACTCTACTAAAAATATATTATAAATTAACGCTTCATTCATTAGTGAAAACCGCATTAAAATCCGTTGCTTGGTTTAAAAGATTTAAGCGCTCATACACGTCGGGATGCGTTTTTATGTAAAAATATTTCCTAGATCCTATTTTCTACTTTGTAATTATATTAATTTAATTAAAGCTTTTTATATCAAACTATATAATATAATAAACATTACGTATCTTAAGAAACATGAGGTCAAATCAGTAAGAAAGGTCGTCGGACTTGTTTAGTCAATAGTGCATAATGTGTATTATGTATATTAATTTTTAATGAAAACTCACTTGTTATTCACGACTCAAGCCGAAGGATCACTTAAAATTATTTTCCAATATAGTGACACACCACAAGAAAATAAACAGATTAACCCGATATCGATCGTAAGTTCGCAACAAGATTTGCGTCCGCGCAGCTCCTAGTGCAGGCACAAACTGTCTTGCGTCGTTACGTATCACACATGTGGATTAGCCCGGTAGCGATGCCCGATACGTATCGATATTTTAGTATATCGATACAAATGAATGCGATATATCGATATTTTGTTCGCTCCCATGTGGTGTGGTCATTTTTAAAAAAAAAAGTAATTTGGGTGCAAGTGCTTAAAGGCACCACAACAAATTTGCAAGTTCATCTTAAAAGACACCATAAAGAGGCTTTGATCGAACTGATCAATATTTTAAAAAAAATATTTTATGACTTGCAATAACTTGTGTATTAACTACATATAAGTATTAATATTACATACCTACGAGTATTTAAGACATTTGAAGATTAATAGAAATTGATGAAAACATTTCAAACACCATTTCATTTATTGTCATGGGTTTATGATTTTTATAAATAACAAATAATGAACTTGAATGAACTGTCTCTGACTTATGTTTTTAATATAAAGTCTTCATTCCGTACGTAAATCTTTGTATATTTACTAATCTCAATACAGCCAAATACTCTTTGATAAAGATTACTTACTAAAATTTAATCTTCTTTCTTTAATTAGGTAATTTTACTATTTTAAAATGTCAGTTATTCAGATTTAATTTTATTTGTAGGTAAAATAATTATAATTTTTAAATTATCATAGGACTGTGGTCAAAGCTGTGTACGCCTATAATTGGCATGCATATTAACCTAAATCAGAACTAATACTATAAATGTAAAAGTAACTCTGTCTTTCTGTCTGTTACCTTTTCACGCCTTAAGTATTGTACCTACTAAACCGATAATCATGATATTTTTGCATATCACCGATAATCACGATTATACACACGTTGTCAGGTATATCGGAAGGACACATGTCGATATTACACATAGATACACAGGACATTACACACAAATGACATACACCTTTCATCCAGAAAAAAGTACCCGAGGATCATCTAAAATAAAATAAAAAAACTAACGCCTGGCCAAAGTGTTATGGCATTATAGCAACAAGATGTCAAGCGTTGTATTGATTATATTATTTTACTATTTTCATTTTCATAGGTTTATGATTTTTATAAATAACAAAACAAACAATGAACTTGAATGAACTGTCTGACTTATTTTTATAATCACTACACAGTACAAAACAAAGTTGCTTCCCGCTGTTTGTCTGTCTGTCTCTATGTATGCTTAGATCTTTAAAACTACACAACGGATTTTAATGCGGTTTTCACTAATGGATAGAGTGGTTCTCGAGGAAGGTTTTAGTATATATAAAGTTACGCGGGCGAAGTCGTAAATATTAAACAACCATTTAATTAAATATGAAGGCGACATCTGGTAAGATTTTTAGGAACAAACAAGGCTGCAGAAAGAGGCTTACTTACGTAATGTTATTAATTTGAATTAACAGATGTCTCTGACACGAGCTATTTTTATATTTATCCTTACTAATACAACATTACAAAGTTACGCGGGAGAAGTCGCGGGCAGCAGCTAGTTAATAAATAAAGCTAACTTATCAACAGTAACTAGTAATTACATATTTAATTAAAGTAATAGTTTTATTTCATTAATTTAATACGATATTTACAATATCGATACAAAAGTTGACGATACATATCGTGTATCGATACAATTAGTTGCGATTCGTTATCATCGCTTTGTATCGATACCGTATCGTATCGGACATCCCTAATGTAGATGAAGAGAGAGCACACGTCATGAATGTGGAAAACGACGATCACAAGAATCCCTTACCAATGGAAACTCGCTAATGCACATATCACGAAAAAGCGTAGCCTTCACAAGTTTAGTCGATGAAGACATCCATAGGTAAGACAAGAAGTTTAATGCATTTTATTAGAGACTAGCTGCTGCTCGCGGCTTCGTCCGCGTGGAATAGTTATTTTGGGAATCATTTGGGTATCTCGAACGGTTTTCGCAGCGCACGCAACGGAAGCCCTCAAAGATGAATAATTTCCCCTGTTTTTTCTACATTTTCGACTGTTTCTTCGCTCCTATTAGTCGCAACTTGATGTTATATAGCCTAAAGCCTTCCTCGATAAATGATCTATCCAACACAAAAATAATTTTTCAATTCGAACCTGTAGTTCCTGAGATTAGCGCTTTCAAACAAACAAACTCTTCAGCTTTATAATATTAGTATAGATATGTTTATTTTAGTTCTTTTTTATTTTTGAGTTCAAAGCGTTAATTTTTTTTAAGCGTTTTTTTTAATTTTTGTTAAGTGTTCGTCTATTTTGTACAGGCCATTTTCCAGGTTACTAGCCGCCGCTTTTGGCTGAGTATGAGTGGCCAATATGGCAGTGTCGTCCGCAAAAGTTCTCGTTGTTGTATTTGGGTCTGTGGTTGGATCTGCGGCGAAAAAAAAATAGAGAATAAGTCAGACCAATCACACTGGCACACCCGGCAAGTATTGGGCAGAGATTTGTCAGTAAGTGGGGCGTCCTGTTAAGAGAACCAATATTCGGTTTATTCCCATCTCGGCACCCTCGATATGCTGAGTAAAATTTAGCTTAAATTTAGCTTTTGTTATCTAAGACATATTGAGCTCACGATCTTCTTGGTAGTACGTCACCACCACCTATGACTCGGTAACCCAGCAGTTGAAAGAAGCAGTTGCTGAAAAGATTGTAGGTCTGAATTTATGTTATAATCATTCTAATTATATGAGTGCTTTGTACATATATACTAATTCATTTGTGGCCAATACCAATAACCTGAATGGTGTAATAATTTACAATAAATTTTACTATTGTTCCAATTTGCTGAGCCACAATTGCTAAACAGCGACATTAACATATCGTTACATAATTTCAAAAACCGTATTTCTTTTCAGGAATGAATAATATCGAGTTCTAGTTTTTTATTTAAATATGATCGTACTGATAAATGCCAGTTCGTATTTTATTGTACCTTTTATATAGGTATTATTATTAAATTTTCGCTAAAAATCTTTCGTACGTAAGTAATTCAAACAATCTTATTTAAAAATTACTCTCGTTTATTACATTGAAAAACAATAGATGCATAACATATGTAAATTCAAGTTTCACTAAGAAAATAACAGAATACATTCAATAATGCCCAGTAAAAGTTGGCGTCATAATTAAAGAAAGTGGAAAGAAAATGCGAGTTCATAGTAGGGGCCAACTTTAATATTAATTTCCTTGCAACAAATAAAATGCAAAATTAAGTATGTCAACAAATCGCGTGCATGCTTATATTCAACTAGTATTCAACAATACTTAGATTTGAATTATTTAGTAAATATTTTGTTAATTTAACTTTTTTTTTGTAAATGGAACACAGGCACGTGTAGGTTAATGATCGTTTTATGTATCAATAAACGTAGGTATTATTATATGCGTCGTCCATATACGTGGGAATAAGGATTGGGCGCTTATCAGGAAGAATTGAATCTCTGTAGACCTGCGGTCAGAGTAGATGAAGATTAGGCCGACGGCGGCGGCGCTGTATATACCTAGTCGAGATTGAAAGCTAGGTATAGGCTATAGGCTAAGGGGTTCGTGATTGCCGCCAGTGTGCCACTAGGTACTTTTCAGATCCAGACCAGACCCAATTTTGAAAAGTTCGTTTCCAAAGTTGGCCTAGCCGTTTAAGGCAAACCCTAACCAATGATACCGAACCGAACGGACTCATTAATTAAATTGAGGGAATAAAAATTAAAAATATGTAGATTCATAAAAATGCATTTTTAATGTTATATTTTACATTCTTTTAAACTTTAAACGGTACTTTAAAATTTAAAATTGTAGTAATTCACATCATGTAAAGGTTTTATGCGGACTTGAAACGTACATAATTAAACTCTCGTAAACGTACATACATGTGTAGAGCAGTTCCGACCACGGTTCTAACAAGAGTATAATAGCCGACTGCTACAATTATTACCTTTGACCATTTCACAGGATGTTACTTAACTGTTTCACAAGGGTTTGCTAATTAGAAATGAAACGGATTTTATGTTAAATTCGCTTATGTTCTAATGAAGTTTGCCTGAAAGTAATAAATTAAATATTACTTACTACAATCAATAAGCTAAAAGTATTGGTAAATGTAGTGAGGACATAGGCAATTTTCTATAGCATACTAAGAACGGGCTACCTTACCATACACCTTGTCTAAAACACATGCAGCAAAACCATATTGACTTATTAGAGTTACTTTCATACTCGTATTCTGAATATTTATATACCTACTTCGATTAAGTACTAATTTATTTATAAGAAAACTATCAATTGACATAATATATAATGGCAGATTACTTTTTGATCAGGTTCAAAAACAGTTTTAGAGAATTTATAATTTGCGAATGAATGTAAGGGGTCGCCTATAAGTTGTTAACAATTTTCCACATAAAGTAAGTAGGTAAGTGTGCTTAAAAATGTATGAAATATGAAAGTTTATAAAATGCTAATAAATCGTTATAACCAGATAACGAAAATTTGCGGCTTAACTTCCTCACTGATGCCTTTTTACATTAGTGAAAAATATTGAGTTATGGGAAACAATGAAAGATGGAATTAGTAGTTAGCAGAAAGGTGTTCGTATTTAGTAGTAGTAAAACAAAAAACATACCCGTTGGGCGGTTTAGAAGGCTCAGGTTCAGAATGTCCATTGTTCCAAAATGACCAGTCTATCGAAACATTAACATTCAACATCAACATTAACATTAACATATCGAAACATTAGCGGGGAAACATTAACAGAAAATGTAGAGGTTATATATATAATACTAGCTGGTGCCCGCGACTTCGTCCGCGTTCTGGATGAGAGGTACCCTATGTCCTTTCTGGTGTTTCAGACAACGTGTATGCAAAATTTCATGGTTATCGGTTCAGAAGTTTTTGCGTGAAAGAGTTACAAACATCCATACAAACATTCGGATTTATAATATTAGTACAGATACAGATTTTGTCTAATTCCTTCGAAAGGATCCTGTTGTAAATGTTTGCTATTACAACGTCATACATATTTGTTTTGTGTTTCATTGCATATTGTCCCTGATGGCCACTTACCGTTAATTTGATCAATTGCGCATTTGCTATCCTCTTCTAGCCGCCTCGGTTCACTTGTCTTTTATTATGTACCTTTTAAATGTAACACAACAGATAATTGAGCTGAGGCTGATGACGTCATTACTTAACATAAAAATGGGCTCGAATTATGTTACATGGTTACCTAAGTATGTATTTGTAGCAACCTATGTATTGTTGCGAACCCGATCTCTTAAGCCGAATGATTTTAATTATTGACGCATAATTATTCTCATTGTCCATAGGCTGTGAAAAGATGAAAAATAACACTGGCTAGATTTTTACTGCCACATTTACTCGTATTTACTAACTTGCGAACCAGTCCTGGCTTCGCACCTGAACAATTTTTTTCTCGTTTTTTTCCATTGATTTTCTCTTCTATTAACTCAAACTTTCACCAACTCTTTCCATTGGTAGAAACTGCATCAGAATTCGTTGCGTAATTCAAAAGATCTAATATATCTAAGCTTATATACCTACCTAACTTCGTTTTATACTATGTAAAAATTCATCTCAGAATCTGAGTCACATATGAAAGTAAAATGTACAATATGATTTACAACTTCGTTCCCTTTGAACATCTCCTTTCACTCAGATGTAGTAAGTATCCTTTAAATTATGTTGATCTATCAATTATTTGTGAATTAGAATTCCCCATAGAGACACAAATTTAACAACTTTTGCTAACTATTCACCGCAGAGTAGCCCACCTTAATTTTGTATTCTCGTCGTGTTCATAATAAATTTTCATACGAAATTCCCTTTCTATTTATAAGGGATTCATTCATATCCCTTTCGATGCTAATAATTATATTTAAATTATCATGAAAAAAATCTCAATGTGAAAACACATATTTTCTCTTTGTAGGTAACAACCGATTTAAAATTACTACTAAGTACTAAGTAAAAAACTTAGTGAAAACACATATTTTCTCTTTGTAGGTAACAACCGATTTAAAGTTACTTACTAAGTACTAAGTAAAAAACTTAGCTCTGCGGCTTAAGAGATTAGACGCCTAACAGATGTCGATACAGCTAGGATTGTCTATTTTAGTTACTTCCACAGTGTGTTATGGGATAACTTTTTAAGATTGTATCATTAATCGGTGAAAAAGTTAAATGTTGCCTATAACTATAACAGATTTCAAACATACAATAATACTTTTTAAAATAGTTTTCAAAATCATGTGTAAACAAAATGTTCAGTTAAGTATTTCTAACGACATTGTCCAATGATGCGGCTTCAAAAAAAAAAACTCGATATTAAATTTTTCTACTATAGATGATAAATACTGTTCACTGGATATTAGGTACTTACAAATTGTGTACGATAATGATATTGTTTGAGAGATCTTAAGATAAGGCTTTGATTTACAAATCTTTACAATCAGATTCCCAAGCCAAAAAATCTCTGTGCATACAAAGAGGTTGTGTCCAGAAATGACCAGAAAAGTTTATTCGAGCAATTCTCCGATAGTAGGTACTTCGTTTACCGACCCATATTCGCATTTTGAATGAGCATCATATATCATATTATTATATCATATATGTATGTAATCCGAACTATCGCATCATATCATTCAGAGAAATTCGATGCATGACCATATATACATAATGTAGTTCGTTGAGCGACTTGTAATTTGTGGATCATAGAGTTCACTGACTTTCAATAACTCACTGGTTATAGACCTTTATTTTAAAGCATATGCAATAAAAAAAGATATGATGAAGTTTCCCAATGCTGCACAATTCAAATATTCTTCTGCAGGATTTTTTTTAATCTTTATATTATCATTTTTACTCGTATTATATATCTACAAAAATGTAAAATCTAAAAAATACCACTGTGCGTAAGTCACGCAAAAACTAAAGAATAGCTAGACCGATTTTAATTCGGTTTTTACTAATGAAAAGAGGGATGAAAAGGGATATAAAAACGCATGGGGGTTATAAAAATTTCACCCCAGGCGAAGCCGGGAAGCCGACTAGTCATGTATTAAAATTAAGGTAGGTACAAAATAAAACTGCAATTTTAGCTATTATTAGGTACGATTTTAATTATAGTTAATAGTTAACACGAACATTTCATAAGAAGCTAGTATTTAATTAAACATAATAAGTATTTATTAATTAAAGAACACAAAATATCAATTAATTTTATCAGTCAATGCATACGTTACGTATTAATCACAAGATAAAAAGTATCATAAAAATTACAAAAATCATAGGAAATTATCATTAGGAAAAAATAGTTCAAAATCCAATACAAATCAAAAGTCCGATATACATCAATTCTCTATACATCTGTGTCCTTTAGTATCGCAAAAACTAAGAAATCGCTCGACCGATTTGAATATTTTTTTGCTATATCCCCTCAATACTGCGATGGTTGTTGGGGAAAAAAGTAAAATTAGGTAAAACCTTCAAAGGGACAGTTGAAATATTGGAATTTCCACTTTTGATTACTTCTGATGGCATTCGTGCCAGATTTATCGTTTGACACCTGCGCCAAGCGTAGCTGTAACGGTTCTATGAAATAGTCATTAATCATTAATCAGCGAGATTCGAAAAAAATGTTTGAAGATTTCAAAATTGCATAATTCTCAAAGTGAGTTCAAAAGATTTGAATGACTGAAACACTGCGTTTCACAGTCATTTTGGCCCTCACAGTCACCGTGGAAGTGGTGGAATAACAGCACGTCTGCTGTTATGTTTCAATTAATAAGTATTATGCCAGAGAACTCCCCCTACTTTAGTTGGCAGCTACTTGCAGCACCTGTAGCGTTGCTTGTGTTTTGGTGACGGTAGCCAAAGCCAAGTTGGGCCGTCAATCAGCCTATCTGCCGACTTTACAATGAAAAATAAGAAAAAAAAACATGTAATTTTACATGTAATTAAGAAGATTGGATAGGATTGATAAAATTGTTACTTAGGTATTAGTTTCAATCGAATCAAATATAAATAATATAGGTACAAACTTCAATAATAATTTATCGAAAACATAATGCAATATTGTGAAATGATGCGACGTCGAAATAATTTCCAAGAACACAAACAATGTTAAATATTGCATTTCTGACGGATTAACTGTGTCAAGTAAATAAAATATTAAAATATGATGATTACTTTTTTAAATCTATGTCGATAAATTATAATAACCTCAGTTTAAACTTTAGATATCCAATATTTGTAAAATTATAAAATTGTTTTATATTACATATTGTCTATGATAGTTGTGACATACTTTTTCAGGCTCTATGATAGGTAGGGTTGTTGCAGAATCGAATTTGCAACATCCGCGGATGCGGATACGGATAATTAAATCCGAGAATTCCAATGCAGACTTCAATTCAAGTCTTTTAGTATTTAGATTTTAATTTTAATCTATCTATATAAATAAAAATCATTGTAAGTACTGCGTGACCGATTTTAATTCGGTTTTCACTTATGAAAAGAGAAATTAGACAGTGAAAATTTGTATGATATAAAAACTGCACCCGGACGAAGCCGGGAGTGGGTTAATAATGAATGATTGAAATTGAAAATTTATTTCTTGAATCTTCATGAATTTTTCAATGGAAATCTGCTAGATTTAGGATTAACTCCGTATCCGTAATCGCAAAAGATTCACATAGATTTTAGTCCAATCCATTCTAAATCGTAACACAAAATTAAGTAAGCATTAAAAATTAATCTTTATGGCACTGATTACCTGCTAATCATAATTAATTAATACTACACAGTGGAGTCATAAAAAAGTAGCTACAATTTTGAATTTTTCAAACACCAAATTAATACCACATATAAGTGTGGACATTGCCAAAACTACACTCCACTACAGTACATGTATACTTCACATACAAAGTTATAAAAGTATCTCCAAAATATTTGGTTGCTGTATGCAATACTTAAAAAACAAATTACACTTAAGTGTCCGATCTAACCTAACAACATAATATAAAAAACTACAAATGCATCTGTACGTATATAAGTACTTACTAAAATTTATACTAACATATATAATAATAATATATAAGATGAGGCAGATATATTATTACTTGTTTTTAATTACATTGAAATAATAATAAAAAATTAAACTGAAAAGATAGATAAATAACATTTAAAACAAAGCAAATGTAATTAATACAGTGTGACCGGTCATAAACTAGCGATATTCTAGGTACGTAAATTACAATTATTTTAATACACACACTGAGATCCAATCTGCTTCCTCAATTTTTTTTTTCTATTTTTCTACGTGTGTACAGCGAATAAAATATTCAATTCTTACTAAATTTATATTAAAATTTATTTTACTTAAATATCAAAAAATAAAATTACTAGTAGTGTGTTTTTATAGACAATAAACTAAATATAGATACCTATATGTTCCTGTAATAAAAAAAAAAATTACTGAGATATTTAAGTACAAATATTGTTGCCCTTCCATGACCGGACTTACTGTATAATTACAATAAAAAAGTGTATTGAAAAATTTATTAGCATACAATATTAAAGATTGATAATATTCAAAAACAATTTGAGCCCTTACTGATTTGGTCTATGTTATCATTCTAATCAGAATAATGACGTAGTTGACAGTAAAATTAATAATACTTTTGTATTTTATCTATTCTTAATCTTCCCATCTCATTTGATATAATTGCACTAAACACATTAATAATTAAATTAAAGTTATTTAATACTTAGGCCGTAGCTCAAACGAAATCTTACCAAAGCTTATAACAATATCGAGCTTACAAAGAAAAGAATACTAAAAAATCAGAAGGCGCGACCACACGTAAATCCTGAGCATAAAATATTATATAGAATAGTTTACTTGCTCCTATTGAATATTAATAATGAATATAATCAACTATTTAAATGATTTCATAACACGATGCCTAATTTTTCGTTTTGTTGACTATTAAATATTTTTGTTTAATTTACATAGAAATATTGGGAAGTAGGTAAACGAAGCGCATCGTGCTACGAAATCATTTAAATTAGGGTGTAAGTAATATTCCCTAAAAATATATTAACATTTAATGAATAAATAGTCAATTCACTTCTCAATTGACTATCACATATCGCTAGTGTCCGACCGAAGCTTCGTTTTCGGCCACCTTCGGCCAAAGAAACCACTTTCGGCCGAAGGTTTTTTATTTATGAAATTTTTGGGTAAGAAGGCTAAATACAAATATGTTCGAACTTCACTTAATGTGATCTGATGATAACTGGTACAGTAATTATCTGTTATTTATAATTATCGTAAGCGTTACTTTTATTTTTAATTTTCTAAAATTTTCAAATCTATTTATTAAGAAAGTTAGTGTTTGTTTATTTGTTTGTCTTTCGCACAAAAACAAAGTCTGATTGATCGATCTGATTGTGATTGATAACTGTTATAATTCACATTCAATTTCGAAATGTTGTTATTTTTGACAAATACATAGACTAAAAATTGGTCTCGCTTCACTCGACAAGACAAAGCAGTCGTAATTGTCAAACGCGAAAAAAATGATCCGCCAAATTTGGCGTACCGGAGCTAGTCACCACCCAGTCACACTGCAAGCTGTCTGTCATGTGTACATGCCGAATGTTTTATTAAATTTTGGGCATAATTCAAACTAAAATGCCGGGGTGCGTAGTGAAACTGTGTAAAAATAATACCACAAAAAATAAGAAGAACACTGGGATCACATACCATCAGTAAGTATCGTATAATTTCGAAATTTCAACATAAAATAATATGAACCCAAAACGCCATTCAGTGTTGCCGCGTATACAAGAATCAATTTCCCCATGGTTGAGATTTTTATAATGTGAATTTATTGTTTTTATTTTATTTTATTATATAACATATTTCATTTATCTAACCTAGTTATTGGGAATTATTTAGAATCGTGTGGGAAGATTTTAGGGTATTTAAAGGTTAAATTAGTTAGAAATGGATGTTAATTTTATAAAAATATAGTTTTTATGGAAAGGAAATGAGTACAATTAATTTAATAATATTTTAGAACATAACCTAAAATTGTTTACAATACGAATAAATATGTAGATACATACCAGGTTTGTTGCAACTATCAGCATCAGCATCACTTAAAAACATTATTACAACACACATATTCAGTACAACACATAAATTTTCACTGTTTAAAACTGTTTTCATTTATTTAATTTTGTTGTATCTACTTTTTACATACGTGTTTACTTCAAGTTTAATCTTCAACCACAGAGCCACAGAGTCATGAACATTACGGAACCTAACCTATTTGTTTTCATCCAGTACAAATGTCTTGTACCTACAACATGTATGTAAATATTGATGTACTATACAAACAATTTGAGGTCATGTTTTAAAATCTATATAAAATTAATTGTTAATGAATTTCCTCACCATAAAAACAATATTTTTATAAAAATAACATCTATTGTTAAATAATCTCACTTTCAAACACTTTATAAGCCTTCTATATTACTGGTATGTACATATTTCTTTGTATTGTAAACAATTTTAGGTTATGTTCTAAAATCTTATTAAATAGGCCAGTGAATATAGACATTTAACTTTGCACTATCCTACCGATTCAATTTTTTTATTCTATATGGTTTAGGATCACTTACTGAATATAAAATCACAAAATGGTGACAGATTCCGGTGACAGCACAGGCGCCATCTTGAAAAAACGTTTCTGGCCGATATCTCGGAAACTATGCACTTTAGGGCAAAAGTGATAGAGACCATTATTGTAGAGAATACTATTTCGCATCTTTTATTTCTTACGCATTTTTTTGTAAAACTCACCGCTTACGTTTTATGGCTCATTTAATTAACACATTTTTCTATCTCGGCCGATAACTCTTATAATATTGGATTAATCAATAAAATGCATCAATCCATTTTTAAAGATCAATCTATTCCCCACAACTTTTACTTAAAACTTTTTTTTTAATGTCCATAGTTTTCGAGCTATAGGACGTTAAATGTTGGACTACCAGGTCAAGGTATTTAATTTCAAGGTATTGTACTCTATCAATGGTAAAAATTCAACAAATACATTTGAAAAAATATCCCGAATGTTGATATACTTAACAATGAAAAGTTCATCTCCTTAACTGAGATAGTAACGAATTTTTTTAAATTTTATTTTATTATATTTGGTACAATTAAAAAATATTTAGTGCTTTCATTTAAAACTGGTGTGGTGAGTAATTATTATTGATTATGTTACGTTCAGATGTCATAATAAAATGGAAGAAACGGAAAGGGGACTATTTTTACAAATATTTTCAAAATTTATTGTCAGGAAAACAATAATACAAAAGGAAATTAAAAATTATATCAAAGTTTCGAGCGTTTTGGAGGCGGCGGAAATCCAATTGTATCCGATGGTTCCTCTTCTCGTCGGCATTTCTACATTCAACGTCCGATAGCTTGAAAACTATGGACATTAAAAAAAAAAGTTTCAAATAAAAGTTGTGGGGAATAGATTGATCTTTAAAAATGGATTGATGCATTTTATTGATTAATCCAATATTATAAGAGTTATCGGCCGAAATAGAAAAATGTGTTAATTAAATGAGCCATAAAACGTAAGCGGTGAGTTTTACAAAAAAATGCGTAAGAAATAAAAGATGCGAAATAGTATTCTCTACAATAATGGTCTCTATCACTTTTGCCCTAAAGTGCATAGTTTCCGAGATATCGGCCAGAAACGTTTTCTCAAGATGGCGCCTATGCTGTCACCGAAATCTGTCAGCATTTTGTGATTTTACACTCAGTAAGTGATCCTAAACCTTATAGAAAAAAAAAATTGGATCGGTAGGATAGTGCAAAGTTGACCAAAAATAACGACTATATTCACTGTACTATAAATTAATTGTAGACTGATTTCCTTTCCATAAAAACTATATTTTTATGAAATTAACATCCATTTCTAACTAATTTAACCTTCAAATACCCTAAAATCTTCCCACACGATTCTAAAGCCAACCCTTATTAACCCTTATTTGTAATAATAACTTGTAAATATTACATGTAAATAAAAAAAAACTATTAAAAATGAGGCCTAATCATTGATATAATACATATTTTCCATTTTTCTATATATAAATATATTTATACATTCCGTTTTAATTTATTGTTCATTTTTAAGCATTTTCTGAGCTATATTTATAACTTAATTAACTAATAGACCACAGCATAAAATATTTTTCCCATTAACTCGGGTAACAGTTAGCAGCTGGTAACACAATTCTTCACGCACACTAGTACACAATGTCAACTGACAATTGTTGCTTAAACACACTAGAATAAAAAACGGCCGCATTTACGGAGCTGTCGTTGTTGTATAGTCCTCTATCTAGTCGAGCGTAGCGAGCGAGACCAATACAAAATCATTGGACAAATACTTAAATTGCAAGGAATTTTTTATCATCTCTAGATCAACTTCTAAACTTCTTCTGTTGATATAAACTTTCAATATTAAAGTTTTAAAAACATTTATCTTATTAATTGTAGCTTGTAGCCAATTTTGATCAAATTTTCTTAGATTTTTTAAACCTTCGGCTTCGGTTAAAAAATTGACCTTCGGTCGGACACTACATACATTCATCTTGGTTTAGCATACATTCAAATTCGATTGAACGTTCCTTCTGAATTATTCTGTATTCGAAAACATAGTCATTTTGTTGTCCTTTACCTCAAAGGCATAAATTTATTATGACGATTCACCGATTCGCATTTCACCTCGAACTAACAAATCATGTATGTACTTGACGCTAACTTGACGCAATTATTCGCATAGCTGTTTACATTATAATATTACAAAAATTCAAGTAGCGTCGTCAATCTGTCATTTACTTTAGCTCTCAAATCTGTCATTTGCCTAAGCTCTGTCATCTACGAATAAATTATTTATTCGTAGATGTCAGATCAATCAATGCCATAATTACGATTTAAATTCAAGTCATACCACAAAGGGTTGTGACAATTTGTCTTCGAAACTGACTGAAATTATGTTTAATATTTCAACAAAGGTTTTCACTACAGTTGTAACAATGGACTCGTTACGGACATACATTAACTACGAAAACTTGTGCTTTAATTTATTTTGCAGTAATGCTTTTATTTTAATTTTTAATCAGAGTTTGACGATTTGACTTTGACGGCACTAAGCGCCTTAAATGTACAGGAACAGAAGAAATTTTATTGTTAAATCGTTTAGCATTATATAATTTCTTGTCTAATTGGTAAGCTTAGATTAATTAATTATTCTCGCTACGCTCGACTATTACCGCAGTCGTACTTGTAAAATGCGGCAACAAATACTACGCCGAATTCGGCGTACCCGAGCCAGTCACACTACAAACTGTCTGTGATGTGTACGTGCCGAATTTTTGTTAAATTTTGGGCATAACAAAATGTCAGTTTGCTTAGTGAAACTGTGTAAAAATATAATGAAACTGTGTAAAAAGTGACGATTTTTACACACACTACAATAAAAAGTTGCCGCATTCACGGAGCTATTGTTTTTGTATATCGTTCTATCTAGTCGAGCGCAGCAAGACCAAGCAATCATTTATCTATGTTGGTAAGTAATTGCATACAACTTCATCTTCCTACTCTCGCAGACTTTTGTCCTAGTACAAAAAGTACCTATGCCTAATTAGTCCCTCTAATTTATAATAAGCATCATCTTTCCTCAGTACAATAAATACATAAATTAGCACAGTAACGGTTCGTCAGCTTATTATAGCACCGTATGTTTATTAACTAGCACCTTTCTCCGTGTGAAGCGTAAAGGAAGCAGTCGACGTTTCTTCTTAGCACCCAACTGAAGAAGAAGCCGCTTGGCTTCGGCGAGGGTTGCTGCGTCTGTGCCATCTTCCACACCAGACACAAAGCCGCTCTCAGGACGTGACAGCGCTGGTGTATTGGAAGGTAGCAGCGAAAACCAACGGTCTATCTTTGCACTTGAAGACAACTGACGAAAAAAAAAATTACATGCCTTCATTAGAATTGACTATTCTGAACATTTTTAATTGTAATTTGTAACAAATAATCTATACTAACAAATAAAATTATAATTATTATAATGTCAAAACAACTACTTTTTACTAAAATGTACAAAGTACCTATAAAAAGAACCTACTTAAAAAAATAACAATAATTTTTTGTCTAGGTAACTGTTCGGCTTAATCTCTAAAACGCCTGAACCGATTTTGACGAGACTTTCTCTGGCAAATAGCTAATGTTATAGGGAGTTACTGAGGCTAATTTTGTTTACTTTGACGAAACGTGGCTGGCTTTCAGTTGTAGAATATAATCGCTTATTAATAATATCTTTCTTACATTTAAAATTACATTTTCTCATAATATAAGGTAACTGTCAATGCTTAATCGTAATACATACCAATATGGGAGCCACGGTAATAAAATAATTATCTTTGAATCCTATAGAATGACAATGTGAGCCAAAATGCAAAAAAAATATATCTTAGGATGGGATTCTAGACATGGGAGCCAAGTGGAGGGAGGCAAGAAATACACGATAGACTCATACTGCACGATTTGATTATACAGTACTTTCTCACGGTTCGTACCTGTTGGGAATTGATGTTCAATTCATTCTCATTATTAGGAAGTTAATTATTAGATAACATTTTTAAAAGAGTAGAAAATAAAATTTACTTCATCGTTTTAAAAGATACTTATAATAAAGTCTCCCCAAAACAGCTGCTACGTAAAGATAAATTTCTAGGCGAATATGTAGGTACTCATCCACTAGTACCAAAAGTATGTTTTTAAACTTTTAAATTCACTTGGTCTTTATTACGCTAATAGGTAGCAGAATCGTAATATGTTTCGAGATCTTTTTTTCGTAATCGTGAGATATATATTATTTTAATTAATACTTAATGGGTTTCCTCTTGGCCGGAATTTAGTCGTGTGTGTATTAAAGACGAGACCGACGATGGAGCGAGCTCACCCAGGTGATACCTATTAACTTTTAAAAGAATTTTTAAATCAATTTGTCCGTAATTTGCGGCTGTTTCGAAAATACTTTGAAAATGCTCAATTTATAATCAGCTCTGGTCTGGATATGGCAAGTCACGCAGACATTTGGGCCTTCTGGCGGCAGTAAAACTGCACCCCCTCACATAAGACCAGCATGTTTTCTGTTGTACTTCGGTGAGTGAATAAAAGCCAAATCCTATATTCCTATCCCTTCCTAATCCCTCATCCTAAATTTTACAATAATCGCCACCGCACTTGCAGTAGGTACATGTGACGTTGCTTGTTATAGGCGACGGTAACCTCCTACCATCAAGACAATCCCTATAAAAAAATATTAGGTACCTACTTAATATATTTTTTTCTTTTTACCAATTGATATTTATAATTGTTGAACATAATGTAAGGGTACCTACGCTCATTGATAATTCAAGTATGGGCAATTGGGAAAACACCCTTTTGCAAGGGACAGGAGGAAGGTAGAAAATTTGTTGAATTATTAAAGACATTATTTCGTTTTCGATATCTTTTTTTTAAAGCTTGAAATGTCTTTATAACATATCACTGCTTGAAATGTGTTAGTTGGTTGGTTAAATACATACTTAGTAAAAAACAATTGAGTTGTCTCGGCCGAAGGAATCTCTCACCAATTCTTATTACCTACTGAAATATCCATATAAAAAATCAAATATATAACATTAATAAACAAAGTACCGATATTTTAAACAAAGCATATTGAATTTTATTGAAATATGTGATTCAGGATGTTCATATCATATTTGTATTGCCTACTTTACCATTTCGCTTCTAAAGTGTTTGTTTTCTGAAAGGCATCTATTGTTCTTATCAATAAAAGTGTCACTTGTCCATTGTTTATAGGCTCCGATATAAAAGGGTTCAAACTGTTTACAATTTATATTTTACATTTTTTTTTCGTATTACGAGTTAGAGCCTCCAAATGTTGTGAAGTAGACGCTCGCATCAATCATTATTATTGATTGTTGGCGAATTTGCGATACCGTTCCAATGTACCTATATTCTGAACTGTTCCAGAAGGTGTATTTTCTCTGCGTATCATATTAATATATATCTATTAGTTAATAACACTAAAGCTAAGTCGTTGTAGCGGAAACCAGACTGGTTTCCGCGTTTAAACATGTACAGCAATAGGGACATTTTTAAAATTATTTCTTAGCGGATGCATACGATATATAAATTAAAAAAAACATATATATACTTATTTCAAAATTTAAGCTTTCTAGTAGCTTTCTTAGTAATTTTGGCTGTACGTTTAAAGTCACGACAAACGATTTTATAAGTAAGTGTAGTTTCAAAGTTTGAAATGCAGATCTTTGATTTTAGTTTTTTGTAGAAATGAGGCCGTTAATATAGGACTAATATAACTTGCATTACAATAACATCTAAAAATAGAATAATACCTATAGGGTTAATTAAGTTATTTGATAATAATATAAACTTTGTATAAATTGGCGTTATTCAGGTAAAGCGATCGAATCGCTTAAACTTTTAAAGTACCTAATCAAAACATTTAACTGTCCCTGCGTGGTTAATTACGTATGTCCCCAATTAAAAGGGATCCTTTAGGTATAGGAATTGAAATTTACAATAAAACATAAGAAAGAAAGTACATTAAAATAAAATATTTCTATAAAGACTAATTATTTATTAATTGAAAATCCTAACTGGAGCATTAGCATAGTGCGGAAAATACTTCCATTTCGGAAGCAGATCGCCAAACAAGACAATCTATTAACGGCTCAACTCAATTATTTTTAACAACCGTAATGGAACAATAATTGAGCAATTTAAAGGCAAAATGTCGTTTGTTATTTGAAATCTTACGCGTATTTAATATTTGGGTTATTCTGGTCTAGGTTTTAGCTACTTATTACAGTCATAAGAACATATACAAATTTAGTTTTTATAACTGGTTTGTTTTAATAAATAACTAGAATAATCTTAGTCATTTTGATCGTTTCGAACTTTGAGAAGGGTTTTGGTGGTGGCCACTCATTTGGACAACCCACACAGAAATCACCTGTGGCTGTGGCGTTGCCTGTGTTAAAAGGCTACGATGGTCGCTTACCATTAACAGCTTTTCTGCGATCTTCATATAAAATAAATGAAATTGGAAAATATATTCGGTTTTCAATGGCGACGAAACAGAAAAATTTATTTCTACTTCTTAGCTGGTTATAATAGAATGGTTTATTTTTAAATTACAGATGAGTTTTCCGTGGCCAACAACTAGTTGCGTAGCAAGGATGAGGCCTACGATGGAGCGAGCTTACCCAGAAGATGCCTATTCACTCGAAACTTGAAAAGATTTAGGTTATATGAGCTCGGAAATACAGACGCCGGCAGAGAGTTCCAAACCTTGGCAGTGCGCATTATGAAGGTCCGTCGTAATACCTACGTCTGTATGTCCGATGGGAGAAAAGGGAAGGCGGTATGAGCTCATACTGTATGGTTATGACAATGGACTAAAGTTACGTGGTAATATTACACCTAGGTACCTATACCTATACTGGAACTAAATGTGTATTAGTATACAAATTGCTTCTCAAAGAACATACGAACAAAGAAACACGTACTTGCTTTGGCATAGTTTTATTTAATGGGTAATGGGAAAATAAGAAATCCATTAATTTTATATTTTATTCTTTACAATAATGGAATGTCGGCAAATAACACAAGACTAAAAACAACACATTCACTATTGTTTATTACGACCAGAAATATTTTTTAAAGTACTTGAACGCTTATTTCTGTAACGCTATTTTCTGTAAAGAAATTTCTAAAATTACGTAATACATTTCATTGAACATTTGCTACTCCTACTAAATTCTGTAACATACTTTCAAAATGTTGTATTTGGTTTGTAAATGTTTTTTTAAGATTAAATTCTATGTATTGGAATATTAAATTCTCTTTTGCATATCTAAGTAAAAGAGTTTCTAAAAGGTTACATTTAAATTATTTATTTTGTTTTTATTTGATATATTCTATTTCTATTTAGGTACCTACGAACAGCTTTACACCAAAAAGGTCCATATTTTGAAAAAATATCGTGTACTTATGTTGATTACAATATTTAATTATTATAAATAATGATGTGTGAATATTTAATATGAATATGTATGTGCTCTGTAGCTAAACGATTTTATTAATTATTTTATTTGGTTTTTGGTTTAAATACGTTCACTAAATACACTGACGAATATTAGCAATTTTCTAACACAGATAATAATGTAATTTGCTGTAGAGAAATTATTACTATGATATTAATTTTACAGGTTTACTCGTATAGACAGTTAAACAGTATGTTAAAACTAAAGGTACCAAAGACTAGTTCTTTCAATAACAAACATTCATAATACAAATTCACTCAAATAAATCATTAGGTAAATAATAGGAACTTAATTACTAGTCAATAATTGTTAGTTGGTTACAATAGAACCAAATTTACTAATTAATTAAAAAAGAAACATGTAGAATCCGTCGGAAATTTCTCGGCACTTCGCAACAAACCGACACACATTATATATGTATTTTTATTAAAATATAAAATAAAAAAATATAAAATATACTTTTTGGCAACCGTAGAAATCGGAATTACATTCTTCCTAGGTGCCAAAATATTTCCGACTTGTAATATATCAATAATCATTTGATAAGTTTATGATATTTATGTGGTTGCTGTAATAGCAATCATAAATAATAATCCATATCCACATAAATATAGATTACTTTGGCATTCCACAAGCGTAATTCACACGAATAACTTCGTAAAGTTTACAAAATTAATCAAATCCTTTACCTAATATATCACTCAAACAACACAACATATTTAATTGTAGACGTCAATACAATTTAATCAGATATCAAATACAGGCTGCGAATAATATTTGGCTTTAGCATGTTGGCATAGACAGAAGGCATTTCAAACCTACCATTAATATACTCTAAGTAAATAAAGAGAGAGCAGTAACTTGTGCAAACAAGGGTCGGATTATCTCGTATGACATTTTCTTGGGTTAAATCAGCATCATAACTTATTTACGTATAGTACCAACAATCTAGTATTTCATGTTCTTATCTAAAAAACTAGGGACCTACTCCCAGCTTCGTCCGGAGTGCAATTTTTATATATAAAATATGTGAAAACTAATATAAATGATTTTCACATATTTTCGATATTTCTCGAGATTTTGAAGCTTACACAAATCAACTATGATGCTGACTGTACAACTCAACTCATACGTTACCTGTTTACGATCGGAATATGTCGAAATATTAAAATCTGACAAGATAGAAATTTAATGTTGGAATTTTATGTTTTGATATAGAAACTCTTTTCTACCTATAACCTACTTTTTATGATGTACAAGTATACCATAAAAACCAACCCTATACCGATCTCGATATGATACAAGATATGTTTAAAATGGGATAAAATTGTAATTTTTTTCAAAAAACGTATCCATGTTTTTTTTTTTGTTTCTGATATGTAAACAAGTGGGTATAATTAACTATCCTAATAAGTAGTTAACGCCGATAATTTAGTGGCTTAATTTGGCACCGTCTTAACTCTCAATCTTTGAAAGAGAGCTTTTTAAAATTCTGACTAAAACAAATTAAGTATATAAATATACACTCTCATATTCAGTACATAAAATATAACAAACATCACCAACATTAAATAGTTTTCATTAGATTTAAATAAAAAATAGCTTTACATAAATGAGTAGCTTCTAGGTAACTTGACTCAATTTTTAGTACAAAATTGGACCCGCATTTACTTAGTTGTGTGTCGGGTCCACTGCGATCGCAGTGTAGTCATCATTTCGCTTCGATTTGGCACTTTTTCGCTAGTTGATCTGAGAATAGGTGCGCCTACGGCCACATTTTGTCCAGGTACTTGAAGAGTCGCTCCAGACGTCGTCGCTGTGTCGGGTTTCACATCTGGCACATCATTGGTGCTCTCCGATGGGCTGACTGGTACAATTAGTCTCACACGCCCGTCTTCCCCGGTTGCTTCTAACATGCCATTATGCGAGAGTGGCATAATGAAAGGTACTCCTTCCGAATCGGAACTGAAAGCGTCAGGCGTTGAGTCTTTTGATGTGGTAGGTTGGCTTGTGCTGCACAAAGAGTTTTCCGATTGACCCAAACTCATCGCTTGCGCTATAGCTCCAATTTCGTCCACAGAATTGTACCCGTCCTTGAAACCCTTGATGTCGAAAAAACTCTGCAAATCCGTATTATTGCAGTGATTCGCTAAAGGGGGTATGTGAGGAAAAGCTTTGGAGTTCTGGTAGAATTGCTGATTGCCATTCCTCGTCTCGCTCATACCGTCCGTAATGCCACCCATATCTTGGAATTTTGATATGAGATAATTTTGTATTTCCTCATTGGTCATGGTTGCAAAGGTAGGTGAATTAGGCCCGTTTAGATTGTTGGTGAGTGTTGGAGACAAATTCAAGGAGAATTGGGAATTCAATGTGAAGTTGTTATTTTTTTCGTTTTGTGTGAGTTTGTTGGTTTGCGCGATTATATTGGTTATGTTGTCGTTTGGCGAAGATTGCCTGTTCCCGTTGCACGCTGCATACTCCTCACTTTTCGGAGTCGTTCCTTCGGTAGTCTTTTTCTAAATCCAGCAGCATAAAAACAATGTTACTTAATATCAATATAACAATGTCTTGGTTAAACTATTAGAAACAGCCTTTCTTTTCATTTGTCTTATTAAAAAAATATCGCTTTCCCAGATTTATGACATAATATAGGTACAAAATATATTTGTACAAATGAATAAATCTATAAATTGATAATAAATTTAATTCAAAACATGACAATTATGTTTTAAAATATAATAAGACAATTTATGAAAAAAAATGGTTTTCAAATAAGTAGGTTATTTCATGTTTATACAATTTTTTTGAAACAATTTTTTTTTCATGTATATACATGAAAGTTTATTTTAGTATAAACTTCTTCGGGGCACTTTCACTTAAGGCAGCTTGACTGTGTGACTCAACAATGCATAATACCTTTTAGAGTTTACTCAAAAATATATATTTCATTGTTTGGTTTAGTGTTCATATAATATTTTAATTATTAAATATTATAGAAAAGAAATAGCAACCGCCCTATCTTTATAGAACTCTTTCCATCATCATAACTGATGCTTCTTCAAAAAAACACAAAATCAAAGGTGTCGGTATTGGCTACATTACTATTTCCTTTCATGTTAAATTTCTAGGTCCTAGCGCGATTAATTTTTTTAACATTTTGTCCAAATGCTTGTTAAAACGAGGTATACAACGAGACTCAAGCATTATATGCCGCCAAAAGTGAAGGCGCTCTTATTAATCGTTGATTATATTGCGATACATTTGTTAAACTAAATTATACAAAAAACGAGCATGAAGCATTGAAACATTCAGCCACATTGTATGTAAAGCTCTAAAACTAAATAAAAAAAAAACAGAACGACAAGCACAAAATAATACTTAGGTGAGTATTGCCATACACAATAATTTTATGAAGGGATTTTGTGTTTTGAGACAAGACATTTATTTGCTTTCAGCAAATTATTACTACTAATATTTATTATACTAATACTAGCTACACGCTACCGGCTTCGCCAGGGTTCAAAATAAAAAATGTCCTTATCTTTTATGTTGCACCAAAATACACATAGTTAGAAGTTTCATCAAAATCGGTTCAGTAGTTTAGGAGTATATTGGTATCAAACAATGTGACACGAAATTTTTATATAGGTAAGTATATAAAGATACTCTAGCTGACACCGCAAACGTTGCTTTACAAAAAAAAATATTTTGGGATGGGCCACCCTTAGTATCACTTATGTTGTGTGACGTGAATGAAATTAAAATCTACAAAATACAGTAAACATGCGTTTCTTAGAAAATATAAGGTAAGTACATACTTAATATGTATGAGAACTGCAACGTGTGGGCGTTTTAACACGATCATCATAATAATTATGGTAAAACAACAATTTGTGATTAAATATTGTCACGTCTTCTTAACACTTATTAGAACACATTCCGCGGATGTGAGTCTAATTGCATTTGTAAATTAGAACGTGCTGATGGCGGATTATATTTATCTTTTATGTGTGAAAAATGTTCAAGTTAACAGCGACGATTTATTTTAGTCGCGTAACTTAGCAATTAAAAAAGTTATATGTTTTAATAACCAAAAAAAAAAAAAAAAAATAACGACTGCTAAACTATCGCATATTGAAAGTTTATTTTTTGCATACTTAAAATTTTATCCGTTACTTAATTACAGAAAGGTAAGATCTTGTCTTAGCATATAAGGTCTTCTCATGACTAAGACAATGATTGTAGCAAATAAAATATAGTAATGTATCATCTTGCATTGACTTTAAATAGTAGATATGCGATTGTATTGCTCATCAGTATATTAGCACATCGAACTTAAACACACCACCAAATGTTGCACCAAATATTGCTCTAGTTAACACTCTATTGAGATTATTAACTGATTCCGAAGAATTTTCATTTTAAGCGGCCAAACTTCTCATACAGAATTCTCATCTCGAGAAATAAGCATCGCTTTATAATATTACACTAGCGATCAATATTTACTAAGGCAAGCTTATAGCATACATATGGCTTTACCTTAGATGACATGTTTGTTATTAACTTGTTAAAACTTTGCTTGTTTGGTGCATTGTTGCTTTATTAATACGAAAATAAACTGATGTCCCGATCTCTATACAAAACTGATTGATCCATACAAATATTGAGTTCCGATCATAAAAATCTGGGGTTGCCAAAATTCGAAGCATTAGGAAAATAATTGAAAATTCTAGAGCAACATTTTGCTATATTTACTATATTTACAAACAAACATACAGGTGAACTCTTCAAACCATGCCAAAACAAACGAACCAAGTATTGAACACATTTTACGACTTGAAGCAAAATAAATATCTATAAAATATGTAGAGAAGCATTCCTTTTTATAGTATTGATATTAAACAAAAATCCATAAAATGCAAATTAAACAAACAATGTAACCTAAACAAGGCACTGCCCAAATAATATGAATTTTTTGAAATAGTTTGTATGCAAAATGAGTTGTACGTATGTTAGTATGAAAACTTGAGCGGAGGTCTATTGATGGTACATATAAAATAAAATGATATAAGTATATGGTGGTGGTAACCATTTGCTTAGGGTGAGAGTGACTATGCAAAACAAATAACTATAAGCAACACGCAACAGGCATCGAATGTTGGTGGGAATTCATAATTTGTTGATATTTAGATGTTTGGTGGTGGTTGTTTTTTTTTTACATACCTGTGGCAAAAGTGTCAGTTGCTGGGCGCTTATGGGACGTGTTGATCCACGCTCACGTTCCTGTAAGTGGGCTACGAGTGCAGCAATGTGCTCCAAGAGTTCCTTGTTGTGAACTAGTAACTGATGTGTTCGCGCCTGAAACGTTAGAAGACAACACTCATCATAATATCTTTATTAAAATAGTAAGATTTTTTAAATCCTATTAATATTATAAATGCGAAAGTTTGTTTGGATGTATGGATGTATGTATGTATGTATGGATGTTTGTAACTCTTTCACGTAAAAACTACTGAACAGATCACCATGAAATTTTTCATACACGTTGTCTGGGACACCAGAAAGGACATAGGGTACCTTTCATCCAGAAAGCGGACGAAGTCGCGGGCACCAGCTAGTTTTTTTATATAATTAGCTGGTGTCTGCAACTTTGTACGCGTGGAAAAATAAAAAAATATATAATTGATATCTTTATCAATGAGGTGTCAACCTGTGTCAACACTTTCCAACTGTAGGAGGAATCTTCGAAACTAATAATTCTAATTAAAAAACTCTTTCATCAATAGCATTCCAGAATGAGCTTGAATATGATTCGATGCAAGTCGGACGGGTTATATTGTACTCCAAATAAGGAAAAAAATATTTTTGAGTGATTTAAGACCAAATGAACTATGACCTATGCGTTAGAAAATTAAAACTTTTAAAAATAAGGGACACCCTAATGAGCATTCCAGGATAAAATACATATGTAGGTATTATACTTATACATATACATGGTTAACTAAAGTTTCAGCCAATACTACTTCAGCGAATTTACTTTCCTTATAGATAATATATGCTGTTGCACGCGACTTCGCCCGCGTAACTTTATAAAATATAGCCTATGTTACTCGTTGGTAGCTTTCTATAGGTGAAAGAATTTTTAAAATAGGTCCTGTAGTTTTGAGTTTATTCATTATAAAAATACAAACCCCTCTTTATAATATTAATAAAGTAAAGATTTAGTGAGTTGGGCGTGTTACGTGTAATAACATTTTCTATAAAAAATAGTTGGTTATATCTGGTTAAAAAATAGTGTATCTGAAAATGAAAAATGGACTTCCGTTTGAGACAGCTAGAGCGGAGGACAGATTAAATTTTTTAAATCGGATTTGAAGTGGTGAAGGGCCATCATCCGATTAACGTAAATCGGTAGGTATAATTTGAAACTATGCACGTTAGAGCGGTTAGAGTCACTTGACTGTGGCGTGGTTGGGTTGGACTTCCTTTGACGCGAATTCCAAATTCAATTTGGGTATGCACGCAAATGTCAGGCTATTCATGAAGTAGTATTGGTGTTGCGCTTCCAGATTCAGATCACAGGTGTGTTGACGGTGTGTTGACAACTTACAGATTTGGCATTTAGTCTGAGAGGGACAACCGCAGAATCGATAAGTCATATATCAGTACGAGTAATGTTGACTAGTTTCCCCATACGAAATTCTGTGTTCATTCGAATGTTGTACCACCGACTTGAACTCGTCGATTCATTTCTTTTTTGAATGTGGATTTATCATATTTAATAATCTAGTCTTGGTATTAAAACGTACCTACATAATATTTGTTGATAAATTCTAGATGTTTGTCGCACTTGTACTAGCTAGACCATGTTCATTATCCTAGGTTTAGCCGTGAGCTCGTGGGTTTCGATGGGAGAATAAGAGATGCTACAACCTGTGAGGTAAGAACCTCACACAGAGGGGATATATTTTATCTCTTATTCCTTTTATCCTACCAAGAGCAGCACCGCATTGCGTGTTACAAGTGGCGTTGCTCGTTTTTATACCTAAAATCTACTACACCTTCTCTTTATTGTTTATAGAGACAAAAGTAGCTGTTCGGTCATAAAGAATCATTAAGTAAGAATGTCAAAAAATACCTGAGCTTCACATCGAGCAGCTTGTTCCGCTGCTAATTGATCTCGAAGTAACAAAAGTTGTGCAACTGCTGCTCTGGTCTGTTGCGCCTGTTGCTCTAGACGTTCCTGAAGCAGTTGGAGCTGATGCTGCGAGCTAAGGGGTGTTTCCGATTCACTCTGACCATCAAATCCTATAATTTCCACTTTCGTCACACACTCCGGGAGATCGGGGAGATTGATGGTCGGTGCTGGTGTAGTACGCTGCAAACAAATCATAAATTACTATAATGATAACTTAACTTAAAAAGTCATATAATAAGTTACTTATAATACATATTCCATTCAATGTGTCGTGTGTCGTCACTTAGCCTATAACTAGACGGACGATCATGACGCATGCAACGATATCTCATTTGTCAAATTATGATACCTACTGGTAAGTAGTTTAAAAGTTAACAGATGAATTTGAAATTTGGTTCGCAATATATCGGAACAGAAGGCTTCATGTTCCCAACGTTAAAAAAAGAAAAAAAAAAGGTTATATCGCACTATCGTTTGGACTTTCCATTTGGTACGGGTAGGGGTAGACACTGGATATCACATATAAGTTACTATAAAAAAAATTGTATTTTGTATTTTTGTTTGTAATGAATAAAATACAAAACTACAGGATCGATTTAAAAAAATCTTTTAACTGTAAAAAGCTATCAACGAGTTACATATATTTTTTAAAGTCAAGAGGGCGAAGTCGCGCACAGCAGCTAGTTCATAATAATATTGACGGTTAAAAATGCTGAAGTGTTTAATTAACTTGTTGATTAAAAAGTCTTTTTCTCTTTGTGAAAATAATTGTCTTATTTGCATTCCTTTGAAAGATTTACAAGGGATAAAAAGAACACTTAGATACATTTTATATTTCGTTAAGATCCACGTTTTCCTTTTAGCCTCTTTGATCTTAAAGCGTGAAATGGCTAAATAAAACCCTCTACGGCTGATTGAGAAATGTATTTTCGTAATTTATACACGAAAACCGTGTATAAACACGAATGTGTAAATTGGTTACTTTACGTTCTAGAACAATCAATATTCATATGTATATCATACGTTTATGATTATATTTCATTGATACTAATATTCTCGCATATTAGTATTTTAGACGTTTATTTTGTATTATTGTTATTATATTTATTTTAGACTAGCTGTTCCCGCGATTTCGTATGCTTTTTTTTAAAGTTAATTAATTTTAATATCTATCATAAAAAATATTGCTACAATGTACCCACACATATACCTATAGCCAATATTGAGAATAATGATAATAAAAATACACATATGAGTTTTGTCTCCATTTTACATATAAGTGTAACACACGTGCGAAAATGCCTACTGATTTACATATATTTTTAATATAAGGGTTTCCAGAAAAAAAAACACAAATTCTAAAATTATTAAAATCGTAGACAATGTAAGATGTATCGTAGATTGTAAGATTTTGTATATTGTGATGACAAATTCAATTTATGATTTTTTCAATATGCTTAACATGTGTGTCTATGCTTAACATAGATATAATCGCATACATACACTAGAACCTAGACTATTCTAAACATCACTAGGTTGTAATTTATTTATTTTTTGCTGTAGGTATGAGAAAGTTTAATGAAGGATAAAGTAAAATAATGGAGGTAAATCTCAAATACATTCAATGTGAAACGAGCTAAAGCATAGAAAGCTTTGATTTCGTTTGACTTTGATGTTAAAAGCCCACTTGTGTCAAAGTACGAAACGAATGATATAAAAGTAGGAAAGTCTCAATGATTAAAAATGTACTAATTATTTATTATTCATTTTTCGGTCGTTAAGTTCATTGTGATTATTAAACTTCAATTGCACCTAATACTAAAATCAAATATAGTATAGTCATGCAAAATCGAAGACTTAATTCAATTGGTTTAATTAAGAACCTAATTTAGTTTTTAGTTATAAATAGTATATTTAAGTATTTATTCATAATTAAGTAATTACCAGTTGATTAATCCGTACTAATATTATAAATGCGAAAGTTTGTATGGATGTACGGATGTATGTATGGATGTTTGTAACTCTTTCACGCAAAAACTACTGAACCGATCACCATGAAATTTCGCATACACGTTGTCTGGGACACCAGAAAGGACATAGGGTACCTTTCATCCAGTAAAAAGTACTGCTCGCGAGGGATTATCTAAAATTAAGGATACTAACTCCTGGCTAAGTATAATAGCAATAACGATGTCAAGCGATATATTGCTTTTTCAACGCGGACGAAGTCGCGGGCACCAGCTAGTAATAAATAAGTAGGTAAGTAATTAACCACTTAAGAATAAGAACTATTTATTTATTTATTTATTTATAATATATTTAATTCTTGTTATGTATTCGATCACTTAGCGTTTAGCTTTGTAATTCTGTGCACATAGACATGTCTTTAATTAGTTAACATTATTTAAGATTTAGTATACTTATAGACATGTAATTTAAGTGTAAAAATATTTTTCGATACTTCGTATAAATTACGCGCGCATTCTGCTGTTAGTAGTCATTTGTTATGTTATGTTAAAAGAAATTCAATAATAAAGTTTGAAATTGCGTTCAAACGGCTTTTGGGTAAAAGGGACGAGTGGAATTTGCATAGAAGAACAATAGTCTAGTCTGGAGTCTCAGATACACGTGGATTGAAAGCGATGTTGATATGTAAAAGAGGAACAAACATACAAATGTATCAGCGAGCGATTTATTTTATTAAACAACAAAATCTTTGTCAAAGAATAAATTTGCAAAAACTCATATAACATGTAATTTTTTTTATATAGAAATTGTAATACATTTTGATAAGTGTTTACGTAGATAATATTTGCTATTTATATTGCTCTAAAGAAGAGCTCCCATTGAATATCAAATCTAAATCGTTCTCATACCGAAGATATTATTGTTGATACAATTTATTGTTACGATGAATCTGATGCTAGAAGGCGATTTGTTTTGAGTAAGTAAACTATTCACAGAATACTATTTTCAGGTCTCTTAATATTGTGTCTATTTTTACTACCTGATTTTGAATTTGTATTTTACCTAACGTCAATCTTAGCTTATTGTAAATATTACTATGAGTATTACTGTGAGTAGTGTCTTCTATATTACAAACTAGTGAACCACTTCCGACTTCTCCCGGGATGCGAAACCTTGCTTGTTTATCCCTCTTTTTATAAGTGAGAACCGAATTAAATCGGTGAAGCTATTTGGGACTCCATTGAGGACAAAAACATAGATCACTACCTACCTACATTGATTGATTTACGTTTGTATTAAAAATTATAACAATTTACATAATTAATGACAAATTAATTAAAATATTGCGACTAATCAAATTATGTGTTTTCATATACATGAATCATCAAAAAGAGTAGTTTTATTACTACGAGAGTTTCAGTTGAAAGCATAAATCAAACTAATCATTACAACTAGCAGATTAATGGTCAAGTAATAATTTTAAAATATTGCTGCAATGAAATCTTAATTAATTACGTACCTAGATATTTACTTGAATTCGGCGTCCGAAAATTTATATTGATAGCTGGGAGACGTAATTAAAATTTTACCGGCATTATTGCGTTCCCCCACAAAATCTTGTAGACATTACAAGTTTCAAGTGGAAGATAATTAAAACATTTAATTATTTTATTTCCGACCTTGGAAAGTTATTGAATAAAAAGATTTATGATATCGCACAAAATCCTGAGTTTATTATTTCTCCAAAGCTTTGATGTGGACATTTTTTACGTGAATATTGTCTTTAAATTTCAAATCTTTGGAAACTAGACATAGGTATACCGTATATGAGATTGTACTTATTATATGATTTTCAGGTTTACGAATCCCTACTTAATATTTTTTGTTATTAAATATGGTAAGTATATATTCGAATAAATTGCATATATAGGTATCTACTTATAAAACGGTCAAAGAAAATATTACTCTTAAAAGTAGGTACCTACCTACACATATTGACTAGCACACGGTCGTGGCCCACTTCAGTCACACCGCGTTTGTTTTTATTTAAATAAATTTAAATTTATAAAATTACTATTCATAAAAATTAGAAAGATGTGGAGGAAATTTTCTTTTAGAATAACACAATATATTTATCTTATTCAAGTTTTAAAAAATCATAGCGAATAACGCTTGGAGTGGGGTTTTTCGACCGTAAAATTGAGATAAAAAGGGTATCCATTCGAAGCAGGCTTTTTGCCACGAGCAAAGTACACGCACCAATTTAGGTCTGTTGTTGACGGTCACAGTAAATTTCTGTCCAAAAATTATTATAAATAACTTCAAAAGACTAGCGATTATTTTGTTTGTATCTTTGTGCTGATTTTACAGTATTTTGTAACTGAATTAGAAAAATTTAATAAACCCGAGCTAGAAAGCTTATACGACTACAAAAATATTTACGCGTAGATGGTACTTACATTTATTTTTCACCATTACCTAGAAGAAAATTTATTACGATGTTTCTTGGTAGATTACTGAAGCATACTGACTTATCTTGATAAGCGGGTGTTCTATCAAATCTTCAAATCATTATTAACTATAACCGTAGGTTATGAATTAAAAAATAATAAGGTAAAAGATCCGCCAAAAAGTAACGGATACGGATACGGATAATATTTTTTCTCCCTCGTATATCCGCAAATACGGTTACGGATACGCTGTATATCACTAGTATCTACAGATTGATATTAACACAACTTACCTGTGGTGATCGGCGTCCTTCTTTTCGTGGTGGTGGAGGTAAGAGTTCCAAATGTTGAGGCCTACGCGAATCTTCAGTTTTCATTGCATTTTCTTCTGCATGAGTTTTCGAAGTTGACGCAGCACCGGATTCTGACGCTTCGCATTCAGATACAGCTTCTGTAGACGTATCAAAATCTAATTCTGATGCTTATCAACATACTCGCTAAACAGAGAAAATAAATAGCTTCTGACTCAGGTATAGATCTTAGCCAGAAAATCAACATACCCGGCCCGGATCTCTCCTCAATTTATGTCTTAGAAAATAAATAAAATTTTATAACAATCTGTCACTTTCTGAAATTACTAACTTAATTAAAACTCGATTCGAATACGAACGATTCAATTATATAACACAATCGGCGTTGGAAATCCTTCCGCATCGATTTCTACGAATCCAATACCACTCGACTCAATTTCTTACAATATAAACTGTATTGTAAATATTTTAACGTGAAATCTAATTCATATTATATGACAAATCTTTCATTCTATCATACTCTATCATTACTCACACACTGAAAAGTCTCTTGAGTATTATATTTTTGTATATGTTACGGCTAAAGCTAAACCTAAGTTTAGCCGGCTAATCTTAAGTTTATGTTCACACCTTTAGCCGTAACATATACATGAAAATCGATACCTACTATCTGTTAATTTTTAAATCTTTTTCTACATCAATCATGTAATAATACCTTTAATAATTATTTTTAGTTAAAAAAAGCTATAAAATCTTAATTTAGGGGCTTTTGTTGATTCGAAGCAGTGAAACGATGAAGTGTTTATATTATTCTAAATAAAAATATTGTTACAATAAAACACCGCGATAACATTTGGTTACATTGGCAATGAAAGGTGTGTACACGTTATGGTACAGACCATAAAATTATGACGTGGCTAGTTGGCCCAGCTGGAGCCCGTTGCGTCGGATGTCATAAAACGATACATAAAAGCTAATTATAATTCTAGATTGGAAGTGAAAAAAGAATAGACGTTAAATAAGATGCGGTTCAATATAAACAAAATCTTGTTGTTAGGTCTTTGATATTTTTTTCGAGACATATTTTGTACCGATATACGCCATTCATAGAAGACAGAACACATAACTCGGTCTAGACATGTTTATCCATATATTTTAAAGCCTATTTGACTTACGAGCTCGACATACTGTGCCAAAATCTCTTTGATGTATTTAATGAAACTTTTTTATTTAATAAATATTGTCTCCAGTCTACTATATAAAGTTTTCGTATTCAAAATTCATTTTATCATTAAAACATACCTAATAAAAAACATGTGTCATATGCATGTATGTTTTTATATATGTATATCTTTTATATATGTATATAATTGTATCTCTATAATTGTTTGCGATCATTCGCTATGGATATTAAGGTCACTGCAGCCGCATTGAATTACTTACATATATTTTATTGCATATTAATAGTACTTAGTAATATAAGTCTTAAATTTGCAATCTTGACTGGATTGATTGGATTAAGACTGGATTGGACAATCATGTATGGATGTAACGATCATGTATACAGTGCAATGTTTTTGTTAATCTGCTCAAAAATACTCAAATTAGCATAATTAGCATAAATTAGCATAGCATAAAATAAGCCAGGGGGTTAGTTAGTAATACATATAAAAATTGCACCCCGAGCAAATTTGGGAGCGAGTCGCTATTTACTTATAACTTAATAAATACTATAGTCGCAATGCAAATAAATCTATAAAAAGTACCTCACAAAGTAAACTCACAACTCACAAGCACTTAAAAACGCAATCAGAATATGTACGCATAGCACTAAAAAGAGATTGAATTTAATAATTAATATGACTATTAAGTACCTTTAGATGGGTGAAGGTCGCTTGTCGAAGGAACTGGATCATCGGCTGCAGAAGATGTTGAAGGCACTGGTTGATCGGGCCCATTGGTCTGCATCTTGTGGCATACCTCGAACGCTTGACCAACGGTGCGCACGATTTTCATAGCTTGACTCTATACGCAAAAAAAACAAGCATTTGAAAATATCTCGATGCAGAAATACAAAAGCGAAATAAATAAAAGATATGGAAATTCAAATAAGAGTAGCCGTTAAGATGTCCTCTGAGAATTACCCCAAATGTAAAACCGTATAGGATTATATATTTCTTGTGTATAAGAAAAACAGAAAGCCGCCGTAAGAACAAAAGCGTGAAACGATAAATGATATTTCGGAAGAAGTAAAGAGTCTGGGATATGACATGTGTTTAATTAATCACTCTTTCATTGAAGCGTCGTAACCAACAGAGCGAGTAGTTAGGTATATAAATATTTTTGTCGTTAGCTTGTCAACTACACAAAATATATTTAATGCTAACTTAATATAATCTATACTATATACTAATATTATAAAGCTGAAGAGTTTGTTTGTTTGTTTGTTTCAACGCGCTAATCTCAGGAACTACTGGTTCGAATTGAAACATTCTTTTTGTGTTGGATAGATCATTTATCGAGGAAGGCTTTAGGCTATATAACATCACGTTGCGACTAATAGGAGCGAAGAAACAGTCGAAAATGTGGAAAAGACGGGGAAAATTATTCATCTTTGAGGGGTTCCGTTGCGTGCGCTGCGAAAACCGTTCGAGATACCCAAATGATTCCCAAAATAACTATTCCACGCGGACGAAGTCGCGAGCACCAGCTAGTTAAGTAATAACTGGACAGGGATTATATTATAAGTATTTATCTACTATATTATGAGGCCTAACTCTTGTAGGTACTATTATTTCAACCATTATTGTATAACTTGATGAAATACTTGATAAATATACCGCAATTTGCCTTGCCAATCTAAATTACAAAACGAAAAACAATTATGTTCAGATCGACATCTAATATTTAAAAACAATAATTGATAAATTGATTTATTAAAATTACAAGAACATCACGGAAACTGTGAAACGAAGATATCGATAAAATTTATAGCCAAGTGTCTAAAGATAAATAGGTATGTGAAACCGTGGAAACGCAGTGCGTCTGGAATAGATTAAATTGTAAGTTAAGAATTATAAGTGCAATTGAGTTTTGACGCAATTTTGACGAGTTTTGACCTACTTTTGACGCAGGCCTTGGACTTCGGCCAGAGTTCGACAACTATACCGTAAAACGTATTTAAAAGAAGAAATATGACTACTTGTCACGACACCAGCGACGATTCTATATAAATTTGACGTAAACTGACGTTAATATGAACACTGAAGATAAAAAAAGCAGATTTTCCTTTGAAATCTTATTTGTTTCTCCGTTTTAAAATTTTCCGTGCCAATATTGCGCGACAGTTCTACTTATGGTACACAACATTTGATTGAAAACGGTTCTTAGAATTTACAAGTTTATAGTAACACATGGTAAACTAATTCAGTTTAATTATACAACTCAATTTAACTCACCTCTGTTAGTTAAAACTAGATTAGTTGGTATGAGTTAACAAAATTATTAGTGACTCTAGCTATTGCTTGCGGATTTGGTCACATGAAAAGCGCTTTGTGACACAATCACGGTTTATTTCTAGTTAAGAATAAAATCGCTGCTTTATTCCATCTGTTTTTGCACTAACCTATTCTTATCCATGCTTGGAAACCGGAAACCAAAAATAAGTAATTTTTGTGTTTAAAATATGAAAACTATCACTTTTTATTCCATATTTTTTTCCCATTTTTTTATTTCAAATAACACCGAGATTACTTTTATTAAAAGACCCTACATCAATCTTGACGTATCTTAGAGGTGAATTAAAAAGTTGATGATATCTTTGTCTAGAGTTGAAAATTTTTAAATATCAAATTTGAGATTAGTTAAAACGTAACAAAGTGACAAGGTGTTAAAATTCACATTTTAAATAGGAATAGGTATTGTAAGTTCTAAACACCAAAATATAAGTAATATTAATATTGAATGAGCTTCACGATAATATTATGATAAAGAGAAAAAAGTGTTTACAAAATAAATCCTCCACGAACAAAGTGGCTTAGAATTTTATTGTTTTCAATAAATCAGAGTAGCTACGTCACTACTGCATTTGATAGTTGGTCGCGTTGACAATGACCTTTGTCGATCATAATTTTTGGCTACCTCATGGTCGTATGTATACGTCAGCAGTCATCTATTTTGGTCTGAGTCGTCACAAGCTCGAGAGAGGTTAAAGAAATACGGTTGGTTTAGGATAAAAGCTTTGGATGCGGTGCGACGAGAAATAGAATTGTATAGTTTAGATTTCACTTTAATCAAAAGACTTATCTGCGTTTGTGATTTAGATAATTAATATTTTAGTTTTTAGACATAAGTTTTTGAGCTATAATATTATATATTTTATTGAAAAAACGCAAAGACTCAAAAACGACACAATTGGGAAATCTCTAAATAATACTGCGATATCTAAGCTTTGATTACTAGATCCAAGCTTAATGTTAATTTAGAATAATTCTTTTAAAACCATAAAATATTAAAAAAAAAATTAAACCCAATATTTGTTGGTACCAATGTGCCCAATATGGTACGTAAAATAATTTCAGATGTTAACCTTCACGTTTAATGGTGACTTTAGCAATCTATCTTAATATTACTAATCGGTTTTCAATCAAAATAAAGAAATTACAAAATAGAAGAATACTAGGTTCAAATTGGAAACTGATTTCCAATGCTTTTCATTCAAGAAATTAGTCTCAATTTTCACAATTAACCTGCGTTCTGCAATCGCTCTTCGTTATTTTCTTAACTTCTTTTATTATTAATTTAATTACGTAACAATAAAAAAAGGGTGCTATTTTTTATTACTTACTTTTTTTGGTTCGATAATGATTGTAATATTCATTGATCAAAGAAACTTTGAATATAATTGCGATATTACGGAAAGCAATATATGGAAGAATGATTGATTGAGAGAAAATGATTGTTAAAATGATATTATTCGAAATTCGTGCATATTTCATTTGTTTGTTCTATTAGCAATGACAATCAAGTTTACAATTAGTTAAATTATCTCATTATTCGACTAGAACACTAGATACGCGTAGTTAGCTCATTGATTGATGACTCGCTCTGTCATTATAATTATCTGACCACTATTGAACATAGGCCTCCTCAAAATTTTCTGGTAGGACCATACTGTGAAGGAGTCTGTATTCAGCGTCTACTTTTCGGTCCTCAATTAAAGGTCAAAAGCCTCAACTAAAAAGTAAAAATATACCAAAATCAAATTTGGGACTAACACTTGGAGCCCAAGTTTATGCTAGCATAAGTTGCGTATAAATTTCAGATTAGTTTACTCCATATTTCTGCTCAATGTTCACCGCTGTAATCTTTCCATCTCCACTGCAAATAGTACTTATATGTTGATCTTAAACGTAAACAAAACACACCGACAAAATTAATGATAGTGAGACTGTTTTAGTAACTATGTGTAATTCCACACGTCGTTGACGGCGGCAGTTCCAAAATATCTCATGGAAACATAACCATTTCGTCTAAAGTTTTCTAAATAATAAATGATTTCGACGACGGAAGTATCGCCCTTGACGTAAGACCGCAACACGTTGAAATAATACACAGAAATGTCAATGGAGAGTATGATTTAAGAAAAAAAAAAAAAAGAAAAAAAGACGTGCGCTAATCTTGATTGGCCGCGCGTCCAAATAAACACGAATGGGAAGCTTCTACAACGTTTGATGCGTGACTTCGACTCCATAGTCTCGCGTTTCTTCATACATTACAATGGCTTTTTACATTAATGCGTCGTCAATAGATTGTTTTCTTACATCAGCCAATGTGGGTTGACGTAATTGCTTCGTATTAATGGCGTTTCCTGAACCAGACCAGATATTCGGGTTTAGTAGTCCAAACATCGTCGCAGATAATAATATTGGCAACCTAGAACGGTTTACTTCCTGATTAAAGTGTGTTACTTAATTTAAATTAAAGAGATAATTTATGTTAAGCAGTAAATTAAAGATGAAAAAAATTATGTTCAAACAAACCCACCTCTAAATCATAGTCCATACCGTCTAGATTTGATGCATGTATTTCAGGTCGCAATAAGACCCTGTTGGTTCGTTGAGCTAGACTGTTTACACCCATTAATTTATGAGACCTACCCAAAGAAGCACTTCCGCTTTCAATAATTTCTGGTTCACGAAATGATAGCTTCTTTCGAGGCCTCTCACTTATTTCCTGAGTTAGTAACTCTGGATTGTTCCGTTTGTCATTTAGAGGTATCACTAGACGCGATTGTACACACACTTCTTCGGAAGAGTCATATTTTCTCCTGCGCAATGGAGATATATCTCTTTTAGCGTTTCCAAATTGAAAATCTTCAACACATTTGTCGTATCGCCTGTTTGCTCCTACAGACAAGGGTCTGCTCTTTAGACCATTATATTCCCTCGAAGCGCTTTCTTCAACTCTACTCCTGTGCTTGATTTTCATTTCGCTGAATTCAGGTTCAGAGCGGCTAACCTTTAATTTTTCCTCGTGCTTTTTGTCTTTAGTCTGCTGCTTAGAGAGTTTCGGTGGTTCTTGTCTAGATTTCAGTGCTCCTCCTAAAGAAACTAACGTACTTCGTGCCTTCAAAAGAACCTCTGTCGGTAGATTCTTTAAAAGGTTTTCATTTCGTCTATTTTTCACATCATTTTCTCTGCGGTTAGGCATTTTCTAAGAGTGGGATGTTGATCCAAGTGCATAAATTATAGTTTGTATTCGCGGATTTACGATTTACGTGGATCAAAAGCGCGGGCATTCGCACGGCTCCTCACGAAACAACTGAAGAGGCGGCAGCATGGCATGAACGATCAACGAACGTCGTTCTGAGTCGCTTCACGCACCACAAATAAACATATTCACATACTTTCTATACTACATACGTTTCCAGTAGCTACTAGAGAATGCAATCCCATAAGATATATTTCATTGTGATTATTGAAGGAACGGAATATTGTGAAACACGCGGAAGTGTCTGCATCCCTCAAGATTTTTGTGAGACTTTAAACTACATCAAACCGCCTCAGTTCGCAGGAATGAATTTTTTGTACATTATGCCTTTCTCTTATGAGAATAGTAGTATCTTTTAGTGAATACTGTAGCAAAGATTATTAGGTGATTTAGAAGATGTTAGCGGAGAAACGGACAGATGCGTTATTTTATACCTAATATGTATAAATAATCCTATAACTTCACCCATTTCTGCTTAGCAAAAGGATTAACAAACTCATGAACTATGAAGTAACTAATATTTTATTACACTACTAAAAATCAGCTATTAAAAAGCCTATAAACTCTAGAGGTAAATAAGAATTCAAAATGGCAGTACAAAACCACGACGAATATTGAAAACAATGAATACAAAAGCTGATTGGGATCAACAATGCTCTAACTAGTCAAAAGTTGTAATGCCCTCTCTTTCTCCTGACAAGCTGAACTTCAACCCTCAGAGGCTTTATTAAAGGACCAACTTGCTTTAACTAACTGTATCTATAAATTTAAACTATGCAACAGTAATCAACCAACTTGTTTAGCTTTGTCTTATTCTATATTTAGAATTACTTATTGTAACACGAAATTATATAGTTTTAGCCGTAACTATTAATTTATATATTATTCACATTAAAATGGTTACAAATAATTTAATCTTTGCTTTATTAAATTAAACCGTGTTGAAAAAGAAAATATATGATTAATATAACGCCTGGCCTTGGTGTCATTTTTTTATTCTTAGACGATCTCTCTAACCTTACATTTTCCCATAATAAAAATTCCTATATATTCAATCCAGGTAAAAAACTATCTGTGTGCCAAATTTCATTCAAATCCGTTCAGTGCCTAGTTTTTACGTGAAAGAGTAACAAACATCCATGCATACACTCATAAAACTCATTTCGCATTTATTAGGCATTTATAGTAGCTTGCTAAAATATTCTTTATTGTTTATAAATACGCAATAATAGCCATTGAAGATAAATATTTTATTTACTAAGCCACTCATCCTGATTTTCCAGGGATGCATTTTTTTCCAGGGATGCAAGCATTCTTTTATAATATGTAATAGATTAATATAAAAAAATAAGTAGTTACTCAGCTATCGGTGAACGGTTACACAAATTGGATACTTTGAAGCAATTCGTAATTCGTATTTCGAGAATAATTGTAGTGCGAATGGATTGTTTATCTGACCGGTTCTTGAAATTTTTACACCTGTTTATCCCGTTCATGTTTATTTAACGGCCGCTTAGTATATAAATGAAGAAGTCATAATCGTAATACTGCTATAATAAAACCGGGCCAGTAATCAATCTGTGTAATTAAAGAAGCCCTCACAAACAGTTCAATACGAGTAACTTTACGCAGTTCTTCTTGAATATTTATGGCGTTCGGTGGGAGTGATCGAAGACGGTAATTGATTATAAAAGTCGAAGAGCTTGTGGATTCGGAGATTTATATAGACTATAAACAGGAGGTGAATGTATAACCACAGTTCAACAGGCGTATACTTACCAACACACCCGCGCCGCGGCGTGGCGCCCGCGTTCACAGAGACTGATTTAGTACAAAGCAATAAATAATCTGACAAACGCCGACAGGTCTGTTTCAAATTTGTCGTTAATACTACATTTGTTTTATCATATACTTAGCTTCATATAAGACCCACCAACACTAATAATTATTTTATTACTTAGCTTGTACTCGTAACTTCGTACTGTAGTTCCTTTTTTTTAACATAACATTTTTGCAGGATAAAAAGTATCCAGATAATCATCAAATACATAAGTATTGGGGTAATTGGGACTTACGTCTAGTAAGAGTTGCTTTAATTAGATGTTGGAAATCTGGAAGGACAACGTCGACGTGAGCCCACTGAAGTTTTCTATCGAATCGTAACAACTCGTGACCAGAATTGTTTGTCTATTGTTTAATTGGGATTGCCAGGAATATATGTATGTATGTGAAATATGCTTATTCGCTATCTCCGTTTTGGAGCTTCTTAAATGTATTCTTACTGATATACATAAAAGTTTCCTAATATATACAAATACGCATTACTTTTCATCATAATATATGATTTCGTCGATCTAGGACTTACGGTCCTCTCAGTGGTAATTGGTGGCAGTGCCAGCTACTCAAGTACACAACCAAATCAACAAAGAATGCACAAGCACAGCAACAACCCTTATTATGTTATTCGTTGCTAACCTATCGGTCGGCTAGCGATGATAGTCCTACAAATATGAGGTTAGCTCACATATATAGGTACTGTTAGCTTTTGCTCTAAATAAATATATTCTCACATACGTAATTAATTGTTCTATGCTAATCTCAATCTATGAGCGTGCAACAGTCTCACTTAGCAAGCAATACGATTCCGTCGTTGTATTTTGAGATCACAAGCAAGCAGTTAATTTTCTCTGGAAACAACTCAATTACTCATCTTGATTCATGATCTGGGACAAGTTGCGAAATTTCTCTACGAAATTTTATTACGCTGTTTAGTGTTACGGATTCATTAATGTTATCCACATTAACCCGGTGAGATGACATTTAATTAGCGGGAATAAATTCAAATGTTTCTGCTCCTTCAAAAATTTTACAAAGTTTGTCTACCCATTGGGAGTACCAAAAAGCTACGCAGCCGTCATGTGGCAACGTGTTGTGTTCATGTTCATTCATGTCAATGTGATTTTGGCAAATGATTTAACAAAAAAAAATTACACATCACCCAAGACTAGGAAACTAAAAACGTTAGTGAAACAGAAACGACGTCCGAGGAGGAAGTGAGTAAAGAAGGAAATGCGGATTTCCACATCGAAGATTTGCAAATTGGTCTGAAAGTTGGCAGCGCTTCTAAATATAACCTTTCTTTACTTTTATTTTCTCGTTGTGATGACTTTTGCTACATTTTGTCCAAACGGAATACTTAGATACCTACCTACGATAAAGAAAATTCTGTATGTAACTCGGAATACTCGGAACTAAGTATAAAGTGAGAAAGCGAGAAAAGATAAAAATAAATACTTGGGTATTTTTCTAAGAACGATCTAGTCTTGGTAGCTTTATTTATATTAATCTAATTAATATTAAGCGAACCGCTTTCGGCTTCGTCCGGGATGCATATTTTTGTAAGTTCATAAGTGAGAACCGAACCAAAAAAGCCTACAAACAGAGGCTAACCAGAGGCGGACAGTTTCGGCGACTTGATTTTAAAATACTGTTTTGTTTTCTACTTACCTACATAAAACTACGCAATGTTGTGATGTGTTTTTTACGGTGTTAGATATTTTTTCATCGAATTATCTAACTTATCGTCCTTTCGAAAAACGAAAAAAAAAAAATACGAATTTAGAAATATCAATGAAAATTATTATTTACACTTTGGCAAACCTACAAGACACAGGATTGTAGAGTAGACACTTATTATTAGATTCATCAACGGTGTAAAGCATAAATAACTTTTATTTATTGCAGGAAATTTAAATTAATGGGAAGCACTAAGCTTTTTACAGAGACATAGCAAGTGTGAGAGCGAAGCGGCAGCTTTATTGAACGTCACCAGAAATAAATCCCAGTGGTCAACTATCGATGGACGACCAGAGCCATGATAAATCTTCACTGGAGGAGATGAAATAGACATACGAGAAAGCTTTTGTAAGGATTAGTCCTTCAATCAATCATCCTTATTAACAGAATACATCCTTACTAATCCGTAATAATATTATAAATGTGAATGTGAGTTTGTTTGTTTGTTTGTTACGCTTTCAAGCAAAAACTACTGAACCGATCACCATGAAATTTTGCATACATGTTTTGTCTGGGACACCAGAAAGGACAGAGGGAACTTTAATCTAGGAAAAAAGTGCTGCTCCCGAGGGATTATCTAAAATTAAGGAAACTAACTCCTGGCTAAGTATAATAGCAATAACGATGTCAGGCGATATATTGCTTTTTCAACGCCGACGAAGTCGCGGGCACCAGCTAGTATATTATAAATGTGAATGTGAGTTTGTTTGTTTGTTACGGTTTCACGCAAAAACTACTGAACCGATCACCACGAAATTGTGCATACACTTTGTCTGGACACCAGAAAGGACATAGGGTACCTTTTATCCAGAACGCGGACGAAGTCGCGGGCACCAGCTAGTAGATTATAAAACTGTTCAAGTATATTTAGTGACAAGTTTTATTATGAGTTTTTTTAGTACCTATTATTATAGTCTATCTATACTATACTAATACTACCTATAAAGATAAAATATGTGTAGGTACCTAAGTATGTAAAAATGTCCACTTGACACACCAATTATGTGTTTGATGGATTGGACTGAGTTATTGTTTGGCAATAGCCCATCAGCCTGTCGGCCACTCTTTACCGTATAATACATGAAAAAAGTAAGAAAATTTTTCAGTAGGTTTAATGTTTTAGTACCTACGGGTTTATTCTTTCATCGGCCGCACATCAACGACGTTTTACGTTGGTACGTCGCGCTTTATTCTAAAAAGCGGTAATTTTCACATATTCCGCGGGCGTGTGGCACGGCAGCTGCGGTTTATAGCTGGGCCGTGTTTACGATCCTTGCAATGTTCATACCAAAACGGCACTCGCTCTTGGCCATTTTCAACTCAACAGAAGAACATAGTATATACATACTTTATATCTTACCTTTAGAAGATTACACTTCTTCACTGACGCAAAAAAGTTTTGTTCATTCAAAATTTTATTCACATTTTTATATCTTCTATATATGTTATATATCATATATGTATACATAAGATTATTATATAGCATGAATTGAAGTCGCTTTGCGCTAACTCTTTCTTAAACCTATTAAGCCTACGCTTATTTATTATTGAACGCCCCTTCCAGTTTCTTTTATCTCAGGGCTCTATACCAAATTTAATAATTAATTTATCATGGATTAAAGGTTTGTAACACCACTATACTAAGCTACTTTCGCACTGATTATTAAATTAGTATAAATATGGTTCGTAACATACCTACATAAGTGACTGTACCTATTATATGTATTGATTAAGCCATTTATGCTTTTTTGTCATGACATCACAATATAATTATTATAATATTTTGCTCTATCATTCTTCTTAATAAAATGATGAAAGTGTTGCGATTGTTTTAAAAAAATATTAAAAGTAGGAATTTTTAGACTAATGTTACAGATATTGAAGTGAGTGACGAATGTATCTTTGTTGCCTTCTGAGTCAAGACCGTATCGAGATTTTATGAACCTTATGGGTACTATGGGTAACCTGTGAATTATGGTAAATGGTAATGCTGTAAATATTCTTTTCCTGGGAAGCTTAATTTTGATCAATGTTTTGAAACTTCCATTTACTTGCTTACCTTTCTGTTGCTTTTGAAAACGTTGCATTTGAAAACGTTGGTAGCACCGTCCCTCGCGATGTAGGAAAATATTTTCAAATCGGAACTGTCGTGCGACACGTAGAAGATGCGGTAGATTGGGTGATGCATTATTTCGGAGGGTTCGGTAACACTGCTGCTCTTGCGTCCGAACAATTTTGAGCCGTGGGCCTGTCGAAATAAAATTGCTATTAAAATTTTCTATCAAGGAAGCGAATTGGTAATTAATTTGTCCCCAAATTATAAGAACTTATTTAATATATTAAATTGTACATGTTTTATAGCGCATATGTTTTAATTATTTCTAGTTGGCGTGTTTGAAGTCATAAACATTATATAGGGTTGAATTTCTTTTCTCTGGACTCGAGAAGCAAAATATTTTTATTACATATATATTTTGAACATTGGTAGCAATAACAATATATTTTTCATCAAGACTTCCTTATTAGGTTTTATTTGGCTTGTGCGTATTAAACGTAAGAGCGTGGGCGGTTCATATCTTCTGTGGTGCTGTAGATATAACAAGGGTGTGATGGCTAGCTTTAGAGGGTAAGAAATAGCGCTCAATTAGCCCTCTGCCGGCTGGAACGCAATTACAAGCCATCGTTACAACTCTATGCACAAAACAGTACGTTGTTTTATATCTTTTATATGTTTTATGCCAAATTATATATGTTTTATTATTAGTTATATTTATTATCGAAACTATCATTATAACGTAGTTTATAAAACATTCATGAATCGCTTTGATCCGATTTCGTAACTATTTCCATAATATGAGTTGATTGTTATATTTGTTATACTTTTTTTTTGTCATGCTGACGATCCACTTTTGGGAAATATACGCAAGCAAGGAAAAACACACGTGCTACATGACTATAAGTGCTACAAGTACATTGTATTTAAGATAAGGCATATAACGGGCTCTGGCATCCCTTACTATATAGGTACTGTTACTAGTCGGTAAGGGTGTGGTTACTACCGCCAGACGCCCAATAGCGAAACTACTAAACTCAAATATATTCACACATTCCACACAGCACCATCTAGTTCCAAAGTAAGCAACTTAATGCTTGTATTATGGATACCAGATAGTTGATATACTACATACAATACTTTTTTTTTGTAAATACATACATATTATAAATACAAAACATCCATGACTCAGGTACAAAGGTAAATGTTAACACATTTTAAACATTTTCCCCTAGAGGGATTCGAATCCGCGACCGCTTGGTTAACAGCTAGGGTTACTAGCCACTAGACCAAACGTGTCGTCGAATGTATGTAAAAGCTTTTTAATATATTTTACATGAAAACCAGCTATAACAACAGATTTGTATGATTAATATTTGCGGTCGCTTTATAAAGTAGGTAGCCTTTTGTTCGTAAGTACACATCGATATTTCATATTGTGTGCTGTTGATAGGTTAAGCCTTCGTCTGGAAATACAGATAACAACATATCGTGGTTACGAGTTGTAATTTTTTTTAGATACTAGCAATTTCCCGGGGCTTCGTCCGTGTGAATAGTTAAATGTAAATGTAAGGTCCTTTTTCTTAGTCTAGTCTAGTCTGCTGACCTTTAGATAAAATATAAAGATCACTTCTTGCAGAGTTCTACTTACTCACAGACTGATTTGTAATGTACGTTTTTGTTCCAATTAAGTACTGTTGAAACTCCCACAGCAGACAAAATGAGAAATGACATTTGTCGGAGGTTATGCGAGAGCAGACGGATTACTTAGATTAAATTGGAACTGTGATGTTAAATTAATTAACTTTTTTAGTCACAAGGGTACTTGAACGGGGGAGGCTTGTGTAAAATAAAAAAATGCATCCTGAGCGAAGCTGGAAAGTTTCGTTTTCATACTTTTGGAATTATAGTCTAATTTGTCTGAAAAACAAAAAAGAACACGGTTATAAAAAACACATTCAATTTATAAAATGATTTTCTTTTTTCCCTATTAAAATGATAACAAATTGCCTTGGGCGAATCACGAGCTAGAGGAAGTATAAAAACGTTGCTCGTTCATCTAAAGTTATTAATATTGTCCTTAGCAATGTTTACGACTGAAATAAATCGAAGAAGTGAGTTTATAAATGTTCGTTATTGCGAAAATTATCTTTTCGTGTTTATTCGTTTTTTTAAGAAGCGATTTTTTTAATTAAGAGCAGACGTTTTGAAAGATATGAATGGAAACTTATAAGAAGTTAATATATATAATTATATACCTACTCGTAAGTTATACGAAAGAATAAAAAAAAATATCTTTGAAACTTGAGTTCCCTTTTTAAGAAAATTGCGCGGACGGAGGAGTATGCAATACATTTAAAGTTTATATTCAGAAGGAGTGGAAAAAGATACCTAATATTTTTATATAATATGAATAATAAATATCTTAAATTAATTAAAATAAACATTACACACACTACGGCGTGTTTGTTATGACTATATTTGTGGCCAACCTGATAAGAGATTTAATATTGGGTAATGAAGACTAAGTATTTGGTAGGCATCAAATTTTGAAAAAAAAAAACTATACGGACGAATTTTTTCCTGTAAATTGTGTACACAAAAACCTCCTCTTTCCATTAATAAAAACATTTATTATATCTTATTATAGACAAATACCTCTGAACAATACATTTCTGTTTTAAATGTGCTGTGGACGTAGTAAATTTGATTGTCATTAACAAGATACGTTTCAAAGAGAGAAAAAACGGTTTAGGCGAGAGAGGGCTGGCCGGTTTTTACGTGTGTTGAAGGTGTCAGGGGAGGAAAGAGCATTATTTTTTGGGAGCATCAATGAGACCGGGGGTAACAAAAGGAGTCTGTGCCTTGCGGCTCTTCACGGACACCAGTTGACAGCTTTCCATTACAGCCGTCGTGATTAATGACCGACAAAAAAATCAACTTTTAATCGACCAAAATCAGTTCAGTTGGAAATACGTAGACTAGATTCGCTCTGCAACGTTTCGCATTTTTATTTATGGTAAGGTCTTTTTGAGGACTTTTTATGGTAAGGTCAGCAGACAGGCTGACTGTCTGCTTGATGGTAGGTGGCTATCGTCGTATAACATGACAAGACCAGATTGATACAAAAAAAAACTTTATCTTCTCGTCACAGTAATAAACATATTCAACGACACCATTAGTTCTTAAGCTTATATATAATTTTTCTCTTAAAATCTGTACCAAAGTTTCAATATTTAAGAAAAACCTTCCAATTTTAAATCTATTGTACAGAAAAATTTGCTGTACAATTTTGAAAATAAATACACAAGTCTTTAGTTTGTGCGTAAAATTGTGCTCGTTCTGAGTTTAGTCTCTGTCTTCATAACATTGAAGTTTGTCGTACATTTTTACTTCCGTCTACTGTTATTGCGTTCACAGGAACGCAATAAATTTTTCATGTTATATTGAATCTTGAATTTCAAGGATAAACTTTTTCAAATTTATATTAGGTAGAAGTGATTTACAAGAAATTGTTATTTATTAGGGAGAACGGCCTGTACCTCGGACTAAATCTTTGAGTATAATCTCTTTAATTTCCTGTTGGAATCTATTTTTTGGATTTTTCCTGTTGAAAATCGCTTTCGATATTCTATGAATGATGATTTATATTTTCTTAATAATCCGACTGAAGTTAGTATCTGCAGTCGGATTGAAAATACCTAGCAGTTTTGAAAGGGTGTAAAAACCAGTCTTCAAAAATAAAAATCATGATGGAATCACATTTCACACGTAAGTAGGTAAACTTGAAAACCAATATTTTTAATACAGCCTAGTAGTAGGCCATGTTTAAAACCGGGTTCACAAAATCTGTTGTCAACAAAATTCTGTCTACAATTCTTATTTGATCTGAGTCAAAAAGGAATAATTAAAATACGTATCAAGTTCGTATTAGAAGATATTTCCATACAAAATTTTTATATAAGTACGAATACGTACCTATAGCAATTACTTCTGAAGACTTTGATTTCCACAATACAAATAATAATTACTCACTTGTAAAGTCAAATATGTTTTGGGTCTGATTGTTTAGGACTTTGTGACATTGTTTCCGGAACACAATTTCCTTTACAGTATACATACACAGGCTGAAATTTTAATCACTATCGAAACTTTTATATTGCATTTAACGATAATACGAGTATTAGTTCGCGAGTTAATAATATAACATTCACTCAAATAACTTTGAAAAGAATTTTTCTTGAAATAGTTTTCCTTTAACAACTAGCAAAATGATATTTATACACTACACTATATAAGATTTCAATCTAACTTTGTGTAGGATTCGAGTTGAGTTTGCGGTGCTTCGAATGACAATTTTTTATTACAATATCATGAATAAAATACGAAGTGCACCTTTTGCCGTTTAACTTTATTCTAGAACGTATTGAATTTTAAAAAGTTTAAAATTGCTATTTACTATGCAAAGGACGACGAAAGGTTTGATGGGATTTCATAGAAAGGATTCGAAAGAAAGAAAGTACGGGAATGTCTTGCTAGTTGTTTATTGTTATTGCGATACTTCAAGGAGTATTCTATTGTATTGTTTATGTATTTCTGGTAACTCACCTTTGTCTTAGTTGCCTTTGTTCGAGCTGTGACCCGAACCCCATCTATTGATACGTCGACAGTTACTTTTCGTTTTTTCACTCCTCTCGCTTTAAACTCGTACTGTAAAGGAATTCTTATGTTAATGTTCGTATCAACTAAAACAGAAGCTCCATCACAACTTTACAAAGGTTCAGAATGAAATAAATGGAAGGAGGTATCTGTATATGTCTTTATATTTGCTTCCTTAGAATAATAACGCATCCAATATTTGTATTACAAAATTTGACAGAAATATACAATGTCAGGTTAGAGGTGAACATTGAATGGTTCAAACAATTTCCTATAATCAAAGAATCTTAATATATCAAATGATATCTCAAGTTTAATTAAGGGTATGATATAAATACTTTATATATCTTATCTTATAATAATAAACAAGGGATTATTGTATGCCACGACGATCTCTCTAAAAAAAAATTGACGAAAATCTAGGGTTAGGGGTTTTTTAGGTCTAGAATTCTATCTGTCAGGGTCTCATCTTCGAGAAAATTCGTTTTAAGTAGTTTTTTTAAAGGAACGGTTACAAAAGTAATACTGCTTGCTCGTTTTATAATATCTTGAATTATTATTTCAAGTATTCTTGATTTTTTGTCTATAATGTTTCATAGACTTTCTTTCTTACCTACACGTAATAAACTTTAAACCTTTCATAAGTCACCCATCTAGTAATATAGCATCGATGTCAAAAACAAATATGGACAGTTAAGTATATGCTGACGCGCGAGTTGTCTAGTGAAATAATAGGTAAGTAAATAACAAACACGATAACTCACCGGTTCGCGCGAGATAAATTCCAGCGAGTAGTCTAGTATCTCGAATTCACATAATTATAGATTATACTTAGAGCATGTGCTGTTGTTTTGGCGAGTGAGAAAGAGCCTAAATGCCCCCTAATCTTTTGCTATTGATGCCACTACGGTCGGCAGTAGTATTAAGAATAAATTATTGTTTTAAAAAAACCTTTACTATAAGCTAATAATTATAAGTTAGCTGAATATTGTTTGAGTTGTTTTAATTAGATAAAATCGAATCATATAGACTGAGAATAAAACAGTAAAGTTTAGATTTTTTATAGAAACCCCAAAATAACCTTAGGAATACATATCATATGTATATAACTACAAGTAAAACGTTGATTAGTTACTTTTCAATAAAGCTTATTGGCGAGTAAATGTTACGAGTATTCTTTGTCAATTTCATTGAAATTACCCTTGAGTAAGTAATGCTACTCGAAGATGGTGCAACTCGTATGCTTTCTTACCGGTGCCTTTAAATGGCGGTTAGCTTACTTAACACTTTACTCAGAGATGGTGAAAGAGGCCCTTAGTCTATTACTTAAATTATATACACATTTTTTTTGTTTAGTTTATAATACCTATTAGTTTTTTTTATAAAATTATAGATATATATAAATTTCTCGTGTCACAGTGTTTGTAACCAAACTCCTCCGAAACGGCTTGACCGATTTTTATGAAAATTTTTGTGTATATTCGGTAGGTCTGAGAAATAGGTCGAATACTATTTTTTTTGGCAAAACAACATTTGCCGGGTCAGCTAGCATTTTACAGAAATAATATTTCTATAAAATAATACCTACAACCAAAAATAATTGATTGGTCTCGCTGCGCTCGACTAGATAGAGCGCTATACAAAAGCAATAGCTCCGAAAATGTGGCAACTTTTTATCGTAGTGTGTGTAAAAAATCGATCGTCACTTTTTATCACTTTTTACCCAGTTCTATTATATTTTTACACAGTTTCACTACGCAAACTGGTATTTTATTATGCCTAAAATTTAATAAAATATTCGGCACGTACACATCACGGACAGTTTGCAGTGTGAGTGGCTCGGGTACGCCGAATTCGGCGTACTATTTTACAAGTAGGTACGACGGCGGTATCTAGTTTTATCTATGACCTACAACATTATTATATATATTTGTATAATATAATAAATATGGAAGGACGTCAATCTACGATTTTTCATGCTTCTAAAATATGATGCAAATTATTTGAATAACGGTTAGTAATTATTTCACTAGCTTGTTTAGTTTTATTGACGTGTGAAATTTTACGTGACGTGAAAAATTTGTCAATGCAGAGTAAACGACATTTAAAATTTTTAGACGAACCTTCGGCAACCTAACGATTTTCCAGGATAATGAGTAGGTATTCTATGTGTGTTAATCCAGGTCGGTAATAAATTATTATCTGTGTGCCAAATGAGCCATTTTTGCATCCATACCACTACCACCCATCTCACAAACTTAGGTACCTACCTACGTATTTATAATTTTAGGAGGATTTTTGCCGATATCATGCTTTTTACTTTAAAAATTACGGATTCCCCATATAAACTTACATTATTTGGCGTGTTATATTGCTTAATTTCGACTACATCAACAGCATTACAGCATTACATTACAGCCTTGGTGGTGCAATGGTAGCATAGTTGCCTACAAAAGCAGCAGATCCGAGTTCGAATCCCGGCCGACGGCAAGTGAATTTCTTGTTATTGTTTTGTGTTTATTCTCTTTATTATTATTATTATTATTAGCTGAATGTGTAACATATAAAACAACGGACTTTTTTTTCGAAGAATTCAATTTTCTTATTATGATAAATGAATTTCTTATTATTATTATTATTATTATTATTAAAATAAATACTAAAATAAATAAAAAAATAGAATAGATTAGAATGAATTTGCAGCAAGGGACATAATTATAAAAACATACATAGAGGCTTAGAATAATAACGCGCGTTAATATTCTTAGTTTGCTTCCATAGTGAGAGGTTATTCAGAATACTGATGATAACAAAATCGGTGGATATTTTGATTTAGTTATACTATATCTACCATCTGCACACAAAATTTAATTACACCACTCGATACGATAGACCCCGAATGTTGAGGTCGTCAGATATATACCACACATACATGCTGTTGAATGTGGTTTTTTTATATGGGGGCGCGTTCATTCCAGACGGATTGCACAAAAGACTGCGAAAAGCAGTAAGTACACCCTGCCATTACTTGCCAGATCTAGACTACAATAAACTGATAAGTTCATTCCCAAAGTTACTAGAACAATTTTAAAAAAAAGTCATAATTAGCCCACATCAGCCTGCCTGTCAATCGTTACAAAAATGCACGAAAAATCTTTACAATTTTATTTGATTAGCTACTCTGATTGTTTCACCTAAAAAGACAATGCGTTCGTTATAAAAATTAGTGAACAATTAAGCGGAGCGCGTCTTATAAGCTAAGAGGATTTCAACAAGGCTTCGTGCTCTAGTCCTTCTTAAAAGAAACGTTATTTTGGAGGATTCTTGAGAATTAAAGCATTTATCTTTTGCACTACGTACCTAACTGTTGAAAATATTGCAATAAATCTATGTAGGTATTTCATGCCAAACAATGTACCACTGAGTACCTCAAAAATTATTTTATTAAGTTAACAGCTACCCTTTGTAAATAAATAATCTATACTTTGCCTTAGTAGAACTACGATAAAAAATACGATATATTCAGAAGTGATAATGATAATTGCCTAAACCCTTTTCCTGCAGCTACAGTTAAATAGATAAATAGTTAAATAGTTAAATAGCTGAGATAGTGGTAAATACTGAATTTTATCGTCAAAGGTTAGCCAGGCATTATTTCAGATATGCTCAATAAGATACGTAACGTTCGTCACGTTCAGATTACGAAACGTTCTGATACTGACTACTAGTATTACACTGATAGTTTTTAGTGTACTAAACAGACTGGCCGCTTTTATAATTATGGACGGTAACGACAGCTTACGGGGATCGTAGCGTGCAACGGTAACTACACGATTTACTGTGCACACCCACGACATGTCGTTACCGTCTATAGAATTATAAAATCGTTTCCATATAAATTCATACATACTCGCTACCCATCGGATCGTGGCGGTAAAAAATACCGTCCACGACAACGATTTATCGTTACTGTCCAAAATTATAAAAGCGGCTACTATCAGAGCTTATTCAGTGAACATAAATATTCTGATACTGACTGCTACACTGGACTGAATAGGATATCATTTATAAAACACAGCTTATCACAGGCACTTGTTGAAAATGATTTTCAATAAATCTTTTCCGCTGATAAGTATGCATAATGTAACAAAATTTATTCTTTGTATAGGCGCGTTCCATTTGGGGTATATACGGGCCAATGTGATTCATTTATATTCAGACGGAGGCAATGTCACGGCGCGTGTCATATTCATATTTCAGTGTGACGCGATCGGGACCGTCTTCGTAGCGCATGCCTCGCTTATACGATAATAATGTCCCGAGCCGCGACCCTAGCGATTTCAACCTTTCTATCTCTTTTCAAATTGTCTGGGGCTGATTACATTACTATAACGTACATCTAGAGCTGTATTAGACGACGCATAATATAAAATAAATATTAAATATAATATAATATCTTCTTTAATACATATTGTTTTCCGATAGACAATTTGATTTTTGCCTAGAGCTTAAATTGACTACAACATAATGAGTCACTTGCAGCAACTAAGGCTTTGCTGGTAACCATCTACCATCAAGTAGACCGTCAACCTGCCTGTTGGCCTTGACATAAAAAGAGACGGACATACTCCCAATTATACTTATATAGTCTTTAGACGGACACCGTTTTTATTTTTGCTACTATTAATGCTACTATTAATGCAAATATGTATAGGTATTAATGCTACAGATTAATACCTATACATATTTTTACGCAGTTTCATTGCTTATAAAATTTATAAATATCGGAATACTAACTAGACATTCTTACTATAGTGTAAAGCACTTAGGTCTATCATTTCCTATAACAAACTTTAGCTTTGCCACGGTAACGAGCTGTAATGAAATTTGTTTTACAAGGTTATGAAAATGAGAAGGGAAGAGCATTATTGACATGACATCGTTTGGTACGGGAAGTAATCTGTCACATGCCACACGGAGTGCGGAAGAAATCTATTAATATTGTTTCAGTATACCTATGCGAAATTTCAATTGAATTTAAACTGTTTTTTCAATGTCATTAAATATACATTAAATTTAATCAGCTTGTTCAGAACGAAATTGTTTTGAATTTATAATAATAATAATAATAATTTTATTAAATGTTTACTCTATGCCATTATTATGTTTGTATTTAGGTAATATAAATTTTCTTATGCATCACTAAATTAACTTATTTAATTAAATATAATTAAGTCACAGTAATCCTCGATAAAATATTATAAAATTAGCCACTGTCCGATTCTGTTTATTTCTATACTAATTTTTTTCTTCTAAACCACCCAACGAATTTTGATACAGTTTTCTCTAAAGTAAACGGCGATAAACGAGGAAGGTTTGTAAGAAAAAATTGCTTCCTTGCGAAGCCGGTTGCGAGTATCTAGTAAATTATTTATTATAAATAAAGGGCTCCAGTTGTTGTTCACTTCTGTATGTTTTTGTGCTAACTTCCTCTGAACCATTTAACGAATTTTGACATGGTTTTCACCAATGTAAAGAATGATAAACGGAGAAGGATTGAGTATCGTACATATTTTGCAGAAATAAATAGCTTCCATGCGAAGCCGGGAGCTGTACATGGTTACCCATATAGGAAACAACTCGTCAGCGCGATTTTGAATACCTAATATGAAAGGAAATGTTATATTCACACTTAGTACAGACAAGCTGCAAAAGCAGTCCTATATTCCCACACAAATTTCTAGCAAATACAGATACTGATTCTCGTAATTGAAGCGTTTAGAGTACAAACTGTTTTCCAATGCAATGTCATTTGACACACCATTTGTTTGAGATTTTACTTGACTTTAAATCAGAGCTCTATATGGTGTAGCGTATGGTCATTCACTAATAGATATCAATTATGAAAAGTTTATTTATGTAAATATATAAAAGATAACGTTAATTTATCAATACACCATTATTATATAATTTTCCCTTTCGATATTTAAATAAAAGGGGTGTGGCTATTACTCGTACAGCCGAGTTATACGTGAATATATGGTGTTACGAGTAATATTTTCTTTGAGCATATTATTACATATATTACATGTATTTTACATATACATACATGTATATGTATGTAGTGTTATAGTTAAATTTTGGATGTAGATATATCCACCCAATATATCCCCCTATAGCATCCAACTGTATCCCCCATTTTTGTTATCATCAGTTTTCCTAATTGCCTCTCAATATGGAAGCAGATTTTTAAAACGTATGCTCCTCGAAACTCCAGTCTATGAGTAGAAACACAAATTGTAATGTCAATACTCACACGAACGCGTCTCATCGCTGCTACTATTTCCACACGGCTGGTCGGACGAGGCACATCCATAGTCCCGATATACTGCAACACAAATTTGCACAATAGTTACATTAAGTTATCTATTTCTTATTTCATTAAGAACAACAACCAAAAAAATGGTTTTTTTAATCGACTATATGTCGGTAAATATTAACAATAGACAAAAAAGTTTTAGATAAAAAAGATGGGGAATTTCATCCTCTATAAGAAAGGTCCTTACAATTTTCAACGTAAAACTCACCGTTTACGAGATATTATCAAAAAGGCGTTTTTCAAGATGGCGGCTAACGCGGGCGGTTTCAGACGACACAAACTTTGTTTTATACTTAGGGGACACTCTCTGACACAATCCAATGGAAAAATCAATTATCAGGATTTTTTGTTTTGCGAACCCATTTTTGGAGCTAAAAATCTTGGACTATATAAAATCGAAATCCTTCTTAAGTGGAGAACGCTATAACTCAAATTTTTTGACGTCTTCGAGAGTCCTTCCTACTATATATTTATAATTTATACATTCATCTCAACGAATTTCTCTAAAAAGATATTAACAATAATTTATTTTCTATTATTAAACATTCAAAAGTAATTAACAATTTTTAGTAGATACGCGACAGTATAATAATCAAAACATCAAAACACATTGCGCTGATTTGGGGAATTCTGTTATAAATGAAAGAATATATTATACAACAAGATCAAAGCATAGCTTTCCATTAGGCCTCAGCTCTTATTAAATTTAAAAAACTAATTATGTTCTCATGACACGAAAAATGAAAAACTATTTGAAATTCTAAATTCTAAATTAATTTATTCAGAGTCGTACAAGGTCCCAGTCATGTACAAACCAGGTTTCTCTACGCATATATAAAATGTACACCAAAGACCCTCATAATTAATTAGAATGGGATCAAAGTTCCCTCAAATAAGTAGTTATGCTGATAAAGTAATATGAAATAGCTATAGCTTCTTAACTACCGCATAAATCCTACAGCTGTTTTTTGTTGTAACAGTGTTACGGAGAGGCAAAAAGATCATTTTAGGATTGTCTTGAGAACTCGCAAGCGCTTATTTTAATATCAATTTTGGATCATTCATATCGACAGGTTTTTGTGAGACCTATTCACATCGTCTTTTAGTACGAATTTTTTGTATAAATTAATTCTGCAAGAATTGGATTTAGTAGTAGCTTTGTGAAAAAGAAGATAAAATAAAGTGGAGGTGTCGCAAGGACTTCTTACGAATCCAATAACCCGACAGTCACGTTTAGTCGGAGTAATGCTCCAGTAATGGCGAAATCAAGAGCTGAGCAATTTGTGGCGGACATACCAACACAAATAGGTTTTGAGTCTTGAGGTCGGCGTTTGTACATTTTTTTTCGAATAGTTAACATTTGTTAGCCTTTGTTACTCGCTGATAAAAGCTTTCTATTGGTGAAAGAATTTTTAAAATAATTAAAAAAAATCATTAATTAAAAGCTTACAAAAATACAAATCTTCTAGTACTAGTAGATTATATAATGAACGCCTGAAAAGTAAATGTAATATTAAATTTGTACATTTTATTGCTCTTTTATTTAAACAGGCGCTTATCAAACATACATATTAGTTCATTTTATCTGTATTCACTCAATGATTTGTTTACTTATTATTGACTAGCTGGTGCTCGCGACTTCGTCCGCGTGGAATAGTTATTTTGGGAAGCCCCGTTTTAATGTTTTAATTTTAAAAAATAATTTTCCCCGTTTTTTCCACATTTTCGACTGTTTCTTCGCTCATATTAGTCGCAACGTGATGTTATATAGCCTAAAGCCTTCCTCGATAAATGATCTATCCAACACAAAAAGAATTTTTCAATTCGAACAAGTAGTTCCTGAGATTAGCGCGTTCAAAGAAACAAACTCTTCAGCTTTATATTAGTATAGATTAAAAACAATCATCAAATCTTTCAGTGAAATCGGTACAAAAATTTTTTACATAACATAACATAACCGACACTGATTTATTGTACCTATATCTTTAAAATTTGCCTCGCTAGGTATATACAAAACAAATGTTACGTACATATATGTTGTCGAAGATCGAATATATTCAATAGCGCAATGTTAGGATAAAAAGTTCTGAAAAGAAAATACATTCTCGCCCTCTCCGATATAACACCGCATACCATAAGCAATTCCAGTCGATTTCCGCCAAAAGGAAGTCGGGCACAGTAATGTAATGTCGATTTGACTTTGCAAAGATTACCCACTTCAAATAGGACTTTTTCTTGTGTTCTGTGAACACCGATTGGAATCTCGTCGGGATGCGTAAGTGAAATTGAGTTTTTTTTTTTCTATCATTGCTCCAATAAATTCTTACTTCGCTTAAGCTTATGCTCAGTGTGTGTAGACAAAGATCTAATTGAAACCTTTTTCTTTGTAAATGTTAATTGCATATAACAATTCTTTTTATGAAAGTAAATGAAAAACAAAACGTTTGCTTGTAATTGAAATCTATAGCTACGTAATTTTCTGTTAACAATTCAATAATAATACCTACACTACACATTTCAAATAAAATTTCTATTTTATGTTTCCTGCTAAGAAGTGTCTGAAGAAATTACTTTGCTACTTTTGATATTTGCTTTTGATTACCTACATGTGTAGTTGAAATTTTTGTAGGTAAGTTTCCAATCGAATTTCCTAAGCATTGGCTAGTTTTAGAAAATAAATTAAGACCTATTTAATAATTACTACTTATTTTAATAATTTTACTACTTACTATGTTTAATGAAAATAAATTTAGATAAGTTTTTCCATGTTTTCCGAATTATATTTGAGCAATTAAAAGTTTTTAATTTATTTACTTGTTGCTATTTTATTGCTTGTTATTATACCCAGGTTATACCAAATACCAAATGAGTTTACGTCTAAATGTTACTTTTTTTTATTTTTTTTAAATGTATTTCAAATTAGAGTGATGTTTTATTATTGCAAAAAGACTAATTTCCCCCGTCAGCGTCAACTGACGGGGCCTGAACCTGCGAACTGAAACCTAATTCGCAAAGGTGTACTTACAAAAAATCTTATGAAATAACTATAAATGGGTTGTGTCTTCTCGCTATATATATATATATCTGGTGATTTTTTACAAGAATCTGAGATTATCCGAGACATTGATGGGTAATCTTAGACCCTAAGTTGAGCTTTACTAAGTAGGTACATTGCATAAAATATATAGTGACCCGATACTGGAAGTTGTTAGGCTTCATCAAACGCTTATTGAAGGATTTTAATAATATTAGTACCCATATACCTATATCTTAATATAACGCCCTCATCCGGAGGCCGTATAAGACCTATTATGTAACCCGCCTTGCACATTGTAAAATTTTTTCTCTTGAAAATCCTACTCAAGAATGTTATGACTTTATTAGCTGGCGCCTAGCCTATCCTATGTCCCATACGTCTAAATGTTTATCTACCAAGTTTCATGAAAATCAGTTAATTCGTTTAAGAGTTATGGAGGAACATACATACATACAATACCTACACTTACAGATTTATTATTAATATTGATACAAACTATTTTAGGGGCGAATCATCCTAAAGTGCATTTCTATTATTATTGGCGATATACATTGTGGTATAATGTATTAATGACGGCGATGCATGAGTTTTATAGCTTCAGATGAAAAAAGCTTATCGAATATTGCCACATATGTACCTTTACAAGTACGTACGTACGCCATTCGTTTTTGCACACAAAATCCTACCCGTATCTACAAAGGCAATGTTGGGAAATACGTTACATAAAAATACAAGGTTGTGCATCGAAAATTTGGTTTATTCTCATCTCGGCACCCAAGAATTTATATGAAAATAATTATTGTTAGGTACAGTTATGGAAATGGTAGAAACACAAATTTACCTGATTTATCAAGTTCAAAATCAGCATTCTTAAAAAGTTATTAGAAATCTTAATAAAATTAATATAATTCTGATCATTATAAACTGTAAAAATAAAAGCAATAATAAAAAAAAAATACTTTATACATTTTTCAACATTTCTCAAATCATTGATTCGACGTATTGTCTTCATCTTGTCATTGTAATTTATTCTGTCAATGGAGTTGCTTGTGTCCATTCTGACCATCGAGGATGGCATCGGCTAATGTGTGTTCCCAGTGATGACATAGCAAAGCAGCAGATAGAACTCAATTTTGTTCGACGAGATATAGAAAAGGCAATGCTCGTGGTTAATCTACGAGATTGAAATGATGAAATCTGTAGCGAATCACCGACATATCCCAACGGATTAATATGTTGAAGTCGCACATTGAAATCTGTAGCGAATCACCGACATATCCTAACGGATTAATAAGTTGAAGTCGCACATAGTACGGACATAATAGGCAGGACACAGTACGGAGAGCTTACGTCCGCTGGGGGCGGAAGGTGCTCGAGTGGCACGAACGAGTAAACTCAGTGGAGGACGTTCACACACAAAACGCGACCTAATATAGGATCCACGCAGCTTCTGAAACCTATGTCCATATTATCAATTAGTTAAAATAAATTTAAAACAATGTATGTATTTTTACCAAACAATATAATTTTAACACCCCATACTTAGTACATATTTATTTATTTTTACTTTTACATTTTATAAAAAAGTTCAACAACATTTTTTATTAATTTTCATGAAAAATTAATATTGGTATAGGTATTTTATTCGCATCTTGACTGTTCTGCTTTAACTATTGTCTTAAATATATTAATTCCCTTAAAACAGAACTGAGCATTGATATGAATGTCACTAAAAGAGAAGACACTTAAAAAGCTTAAGTATAAGAAAGCTTTAGTTATAGAATTACCTTGATTATAGAATTGTCTAACAAGGAACATTATAATGCCTATTTGTTGTGTGTAATTAATTCATTTTAGTATTTGTCGGCGTCGCCACTGTCATTTCGGTTGGGTATATGGATAAAGTGAGGGCAATACTGCGGGAAGCCCATTTGTCTCTATTTGTTTGGACGCCTAATGTGTATAAAGAGCGCGTGTTGGCTTGAGGGCGGCAAACGATACATCAGTTAAGATAATACCACTTTATACCACGCATGAATCTTAAAAATTTCGTGTTTCACGTTCCTTAATAATATAACTTAACTTGAATTAAAAGTGTTTGGGCCATTTTAAATGACCTAAGTAAAGCTCTTATTACAAAAACGTAATAATCTGTTATCGGAGCTGGGAACCAAATTGAAAAATAAATCACTGCGAAAAAGATTTCTTGTTTAGAAATACAATTCTATGAATCAAATAGTGATTGCATAGGTTATAATAGATTAGCAAAATTCCATTTCGTAGGTCTCGCGTTCTGCATCTCGCAGTCTATCCGCACGTGGAGTGTAAGTGACAGTAACGATGATATAAAAATAGGTTCAAACCTACTTTTTATCCTCCCCCCCCCTCCAAACACATAGACTTTGAGATAAAATTTGATTTGGTAACTTTGGCTTTTCTTTAGATTGCACAAAAGCACATACAGATAGAAATTCACAAAAACTATTTTATCTGGGTAACATAAGTTACAATTAACAATGTAACTACAATTTGCTTTTTTGGAAAAATATCTTATGTAGATACAGACACGGCTCGTAATCTTGTCTCGTCTTGTCTCGCCTTGCATTGCCTTGTCTTGAGGTTTGAATGTGAAAGCTTTTACTTCAGAATAATTTATTTACTCTATGCAAATGTAGAAAATTAATTAAATTTTAACATTCAGCATTAATACCACAAAATTTTTTCACCACATATCTTTATTAACCGAGCGCATAAACCCTTTGTGCGTGAACAACGATAACGCTAACCTTTCGTTAAGCTTGAAAAAAATCGTACTTCAAAAATGAATGATCACGCGATTGTTTCAATGAAAATAATATGATATATTTCATTAAAGCGCCCGCTTGTACGTGCACAGTTTTTTTTTTTTTTTAATTAAGATACTATTGTAACCGCAGTGGTGCGGGTGGGTACGAGTATACCAAATAGAACATTATCTGTAACATCGAACAATGTTTGTGGTTAATCCTTGACTAGAATACAAATGCATATATTATTATATAAATACATTCACAGATACTAAACACTGTGTGTTAATACGAGCAGGGAATGAACAATATTGATTCAAGATACGAACGAGTGAAAGGAAACCGCACCAAATTGTATACCGAAACAATAGGCTGGTAATAAAATCACGTGGTAGCTATCGCTCTTTCACTTTTCCGTGTGATTATTAGGAAAACTTACAATGTAAAGCAGACAAGAAAAGTGCTTTATCAGTTTCGATTACAAATTCCATTCATTTCAAAATACGCTAAGGCTTAGATTTGAAATAGGAATTGATTACTGATTGACATATTTTGTGATCGCTAATAAAGATAGCAATAGAAATTGTCACTTTGAATTTTCAAAGGAAAACAGACCTTATCATTCTACAACATACAATGAATGTTCAATCTTAGGGTGATAAAGCACTTCATTTGTCGAGTTTATCTACGTCAAAATATAATTTTACTTTGAAGGAAGTTTCATACTTGTTATTACAGATTTGAGTTAAACTATAATTTAAAAAAAATGACTGTTTGAAAAACTAACCATGAGTAAAACAGTAAAGAAATTTAACCGTCGAAAAAAGTGGAAGTTCTGCACTTAATTTTGTTTAACTGGGCTAACCTAACACTTAAGAAAGTACGCAACCACTGACTTCATCATCAATATATAGTTTTTTAAATCATATGTAATGTTTTAACGTATTTAGTAAACAATTCAATAGAGGTATACATACATTAATTCGTTACATTTATTACTCGTAAAAAAATATATAAACACATATTACATACCATTACAATACAAAAGCCAAACAAAATAAGCCCCTTAAAAAAGGTTAACGGTATTCAACATACCCTTAAAGATATGTTGAAAAGCAAGACAATTTTTATTGTTATTAGAATATTTTATTTTATAACATAACAAACTAAGATACTTTATAAGTTTAGTTAAAAGATTATATTAAACAAGGGCTAAAATAAAATAGAATGAATAAATAAATAACAAAAAACGCATTCTCTATGAAGTATTAATGTCGTTAGTAATTAATGTGAAAAGGTAAAATGTTTAAAAAATAAATGATCAAGGTTTAAAGAAAGCACAAATAATATTTACGGCAACACTTCTGAAGTAAAGCATCGCTAAAGCTCGTTTAATAGATTTTGTAAGGTATTCTCCCGCATTAAAATTGGTTCGAAGAGCAGGCAGGTAAATGCCTCTCGAAGCTTTCATGAGATTATGTCAACCATCTAGCAATGTCTTGGGCGTTGGATCGTTTCCCCTTTTGACGCCTGCCTTAAGCGAAACAGCGGGGGAAAGGGAATGTTCGATATTATGAATAGTGTAGTGTAGGTCTAGGCTGTGGTTGTGTGAACCGACCTCAGGCCAAGGTCGCGACGAGTCACGACGACTAGACCACCTTTGACTTTCCTGTCAATGTTATCGATAGTGAAACTATGCACATCTTCGCCATTTACCTATACATAAGTATCTCAGGAATGTCAGAAAATTCTTTCACTATAATAATATGAAAGAATACAGATAGATATAGGCTATATAATGTTTAGATACTAATTTCCCCCAATTTAAGCGCGAGCGAAGTCGAGACGCGTCGTTCTAAAATTGTCAAAATTGTTTACACATAGAATGTGAACGCGGTTTTATTACATTCCCAAAGTGACTTTGAAAATTCTATTTCAGAGCAAAAAGTATAAAAGCAGGGAAGGGTAGGTAATTGTTCAGAGAGTTTTCCGTATTTTAAACAAACGACCCGCAGGATTTGTCGGGAATTTGTAAAAAAATGCTACCCTCCGAGAGGTGGGCCGCGCAATTCGAATCCTTACTTTCTCTCAGATTACGGTTTTAAGCAAATTTACAAAAGGTTTACAGTTAAACTTTTTAGTTACTGGTACAATTGTCTCGAGAAAGAAATTCCTTGTTTAAGGTAAAAGCCTTCGCTAATTCTGTCTTCGAATTTTGTAAAGTAATGATGAAAAATTTATAGAAAAGAAATGTTTCAATTAAGAATTTTATACCTTATTATCATATTATACCATTTATACCTGGTATATGAGGTAGCAATATAAATGTTCGTCTAATTAAGATATAATAATTACCTACAACTTCATTACCAAACCAAACACTTATAATGATAACTTTCATGCATAAAAGCATGAAAGTCATCATGCATGACGGGTAGCAGGTTTTTTGAAAGAGAAAGCTTATTCAAAATGATATTGTGTTGATGTCCTAAGGTCAAGATACACGAGCGAGTATAATGCATCAACTAGTTATTCTATCGTTATTCTATCAACGTTATTCTATCGTTATTCTATCAACGTCGACGATTGGTTGTGTCGATTTAGTTACCGGGTTTGTACCTACGAGACCGTGAATCTGTTCATTTTAGCATCAGAGTTAACTCCAATATCTGCATTAAAAATCGATACTCGGTTCCGATAGCCTGCCTGATTCATTCAATCGACATTTCAATTAGTTGCAAAAACATGAAAAAGAAGTTACAGTTCAAATAATTCTTTCATGGATTTTCAAATAGATATTGTAATAAGATCTCAAATTAAAAAAGACTAAGCAAAGCAGATCTAAGATGAAATGATGTTTGCAAACATCTATGTTAGATAATTGAAAAAGCAGTTGAGATCACATTTCACTTCGCCGCATGGATTGCTTGCAACGATAAAACCCATGTGAGATTGAACCTCTAAGTTGCTTCATTGCTTAATCATTGATTTGACTTGCGGTTTCCAAATCATCACATGTTAAGGTGAAAGGCAAAATAATAAGGAAAACCGTGTGCGTGAAAGACATATCGAAAAAAGAGCGATAATCAGTTAGTTCCGCTACTATTGTGTTAATAATATTAGCAGTAGACTGCTATACAATATAATTAAATGTAGGATAAAACAGATAACTAAATATCAGAAACATTTGACTGTTAAAATACTGAAACTGTTGAGTTTTAGTTCTCTCCTCTCCTCAGGTTAAATATTATTCAAAGCCACCATCTTATCCAGTTGCAGCTTCAGACGTGGCCTGAGTTTAATGTTTAGTTTGGAGCCCCAGAACCGAGCCAATGCAAATTGTATTTTGTCAACGATTCTGCATTAATTTGTTCCCTCTCTGCAAGACTGGTATACTTAATTTGACGTTAAAGCACTTGTATTCAATCTATTACATTTATAATACTGTTTAATCTTCATTTTCATTATTCTTTACTTTATTGGGGCAAAGCTACGGAGCCACTCCGCTTTCAGATAGAAAATGTTCTGCCTCCGAATTTTCAAAGTGCTTAAATGTGCTTAAAGTTTGAGATTTTTGATATTTCATTATTTCATTTGTGACATTTTTGTAGTTTAAATGTCAATTCAAGTTAATTCGAATCTACAATTATATTCATTATATTTATTTTCATTGCCTTTATGTACTGTATTTGTAACTATTTAATATAATAAAACGGTCGAAGTTGGTCACAGAAAGAGAGGTTGGTGTCTAAGAGCTATTTTTATAAGAAACAACTTCGTAATACAAAGTATACAAGAAAGTTTTGCAGGAGATGTTGCAACATTGTTTTACCAAGAACGGAAAGTCGATCATCTCGGCAGATGTTTGGCCACACAATATTTTTATTTAATATTCCTTCTATTGACTTGAGGTGTCTGAGATAATTTTCTGAGGGGACTTCGAAATTTTTGTCATCACTGCCAATAAAATTTATTGTGGAAAATATTTATGTACAATGCACGACCAAAACCGCTAGACTGCTAGATATTCAGAAGTAAATGAGAACTGGCGATTAGCTTAAATTTAAAATTATATTGTCCTAATTATATGTATAAAAATTTGTTACGCTAAATACCAAAATAATATGTCTCTCTTTAGGTACGTCTGGAAGCAGAGAAGTTAGGACTTTGTATGTTTTCTTGGACATTATTAGTGAGGTAAGAAAGCACATCGCCAAGCTTGTCTTATTTCAGCAGCATTTGCCGTTATAAAGAAACGGCTCGGCAACCTGGTAAACTACCTAATTTGAAGACGTTTTGCTGATACACACAATATCACACACATCTTTTTAAAAAGCTGCGTTTTAATTTTTGTATTTATTATTTGTTAATTAAAAAAAAAAATCAATCGTAGATACAATCGCATACGAGCGTTTTTGTTTTCTAGTTTAATTTTTTTATTTTACTTATTTTACGTAAGGATTGGCAGGATTACAACCTGGTATATCAGTAGAGGCGATTTAATTGAAGTAGCAAGACCTAACTAAGGCCTAAGTCTATGCCTACTTCATTATTGTGAAAATAAATTTTGAATAAGTGTAACTATATGATGAAAGAAACAAAGCGCTGTTACATTTGTTGTATTGTTGAAATGACTATAGTTATCTTTAGATCAAAGTTCGAGAATAGAACGTGAGTGGCAGAGCACTTAGCGTGTAATAAATAGATAGGCAAAATCTCTGCATGCATGAAAGTTTAATAAGAAAATGAGTTCCTTTCAGCAAGATCAAAGCTTTAAAGCACGTCTATATATAAATATAAAGTCTTTATAAATACATTTTTCGTATTGTCAGAAACTACTTCTGACAATACGAAAAATAAATTTAAATAGAAGTATCTATTAACTATTAGTAACTATGTATAACTACAACTGATTGCAAATGAAAACGGAACAAAAATATAGAAGTAAACACCACCATATTTCGGAAAAGTTACAGTAACCGTAACAGTACAGTTATTAACATAAGTTATTGACATAACATAAACGTCTAAGCTATTGAGATTATTTTTCAATGCAAGAGTTTTAGTTATTAATTTTAGTTTTTATTGACTCAGTAATTCTTTAGTAATTTATTGACTACACCTAATAATTTCGAATTTGGTTACCAACCAACGTATTCTACTCACGTTCAGTTAAAACACAAACAAACCCTCTTAAACGCAAGCCAAAATTATTTTTAAGACTTTCTAGTCAAAAGTTTTATAGATAAACATTATATTCCACGCCACTTTTAAAATGAAGGGTTAACGCGTACCGAAAGCAAATTGAGCATCATTAAATACTAACGCTTCGTAAATTTTGAAAGGTACGCTTTACGAACATCATGTTTACATGTTAAAATCTTTTCATGGATACATTGCTGACGTATCGTGCCTTGATTCACTCGGGATACATTCATGAGTATCGACCTACTCGTCGCTCTGACACTCCGACAAATTTATAGTACTTACATACGCGTCATTATTAAGACGTGATGAGTGTGTAAGCCTCCATAATTACGAGTTTGTTGAATGTATGGGGTGTTAAACGAAATTTAAGGTATTATTCACATTGGTTATAAATTCAAAGTGTACTTGAATACCTGTAAGGTTTATTTTGTTACTTGATTTTGTAGTCGACAAGCAAACGGAATCTAGACAAGGTTGTAAGTATACCCTAGCAACACTTGTAAAAATTGCAAAAATGCGTACATAAAACAGAAAATTTTAGAATTTTTCTCTGTTTGTACGATAATATCAGAAATGGCTTCATCGATTTAATGATGGTTTTTTTACAAGCTTTAATCGGCTTACAAACAAAAAACAAAAACAAATTATTCTAGAAACCCGTAAGAAGTCGCAGTATACTGTATAAATTGTGAAGAATTAAAGGGTAAAGATTTTAATTTTATAAAAAGATAATGGAGGTCAAAATGTCTATGCCCAGTAACAATGGAATACTGAAAGAAATCACAAGTTTTTATATAAACTCGTAGAAAGAAGTTAAAATATTTCTTCAATCTCACCCATAGTAAGGTAGGTACTGCCACCGTTCAGAGACTAAGCAATTTACGTTCCTTTGTAAATTACCAAGCCAAACCTAAATTAACTTATATTTATTTTACGAAGGTGAAAAGGTTTAAAATTTTTTTTTTTATTAAAAAAAACTTTCTTTTTTTTGCACTTATACCTAGCGAATACGAAAATACTATGCAAATGTAGGTACGTGTAGGTACGAGAAGCCGCGAATTAACAAATTAAAAACATCCAACACGTTTATTACAAAAATATTTTATTAGCTCTTTTTAATAAGGGAATATTTTAGGTTTCTTTTTAGTGTTTTGTAGTCCTGGTTATTATAATTTTTATAATAATTTTAATTACAAATGAACTATTTATTCATCAGTATCACCTAAATGAACCTTAAGTGTCTTAATAATAAATAAATTAGACATTTTGTGTCCGGACAAAGATTGTTTGAAGTACACTATGACACAGAATAAGTAATAGAGTTAGAAGTAGATATAAATGATAGGAGAACTGCGAAACGGATGTATGAAAACACCTTAAAAGATATCATTTAATTCAAACCACGTATACAATGTCTCAACGGAAATTAAACTATGCAGGGTTCCACGTGCTGTGTCAGAATGTATTAATAATAACACTCAAAGCACCTTGTATCGTGGCTTGCTGGATAATAAATTGCTTTATGGTAATAAGAAACTCGTGGCGTAGAAGCCCAAAAACATTTTCGTTAATCTTTAATCTTCACCGGGGTTATAAGGATTAGATAGTAGAAGTCGACTAATGCCACAAATTAATAAGGGTGATGATGAGCAGTAGGTTGACCTACTTCTTCTAGGAAGTAGGAAAACAAAATCAGCCATACAAAAATTATTTATTGTTATTGTAACCGGAGATTCGTAACCAGTTACGATAAACTTTCGGTAGGTATTTAAAATATGTTTATTATACTATGAAACAAAAGAATATAAGCAAATAAAATCTTATTTTTTTTTATTTTAGGTGGGTATTTGCTACTGTATGAACCTTGAATGAACCCTATCTTGAACCAACTTTATTTGCAGTCTTTATTGAGTAAAGTAATATAATTTTCTTTATTGGTAGCGTGAAAATTGTACTCTTTTAAATGTCATCGCAGTATTGTATTCAGAATACAAAACGTGCTTACGAAAGCTTCCGAATTTCTTTTGTTCAGTATAACAATATTAAAACATATTTAAAAATTCCCAAGGCATTCGCAAAACGGTCAAGAGAGAATGAGGATAAAATTTATATCGTTTCTCTTGCATTTCTTATTCAATTACAAAAAAAATTTTTTTATTCAGTATCTAATATTTTCGTATTAGGTATATATTAAAGTGTGAGTGATATTGGATAAACATCAAACGCAGCTATTTTCAGTAGTAAAAGACATTTTCAAAACTATCATACGTTCACAAGCAAATGCAACGAGACTCCACATTGTCTTCTTTGGTATGTCAGGTACATTTATCTGGACGTATGTAACAAAAGTGAACTAATTTCTAACTTCATAGAATAAATAACTACTGAAAATCTTCATAATATGATATGTCCTCATTGTCTACCTAACCGACAAACAATGAAGAAATAATATTTCATTCAATCAGTATAGGCAAATATTATAACATCTGTTTTCTAGATAGAACCCAGAGATGATTTTTAGTCTAAACTAAAATATGTACCTGTAAAAATATTTTTACCTGGAACATCCACAGGCCTAGTTTCAGATTGAGTGCAATAAATTCATATTTTTAACTGTATTTTAACTGTGTGTTAATTTCTGGTCAAATAGTCATAGGGCATGGGTACATAGTAAGATATATTACCGTATAACCGACCGTGCGAACACACTCAGTCAAGTGAATTCGTGTCATCGACAAGCAATATTCGGCCTAGAAATTGACAGCCACTAAATTAGCGTGTTGTCGTGCGTACGACGCCTTATTGTACGAGGGAATAAATTCTACGAGGTTGATTTATATTCAACGCGAAGACTCTAAACAGAGACCGAAATGGCTAGGTTTCCATTGCTTAAATAAATCGTTAAATTATTCAATGAGATTACTGATCGATTTCCATCACCTCTTGTTTCCGAGAACCGACACTTATTAATAATACAATGATTTGAATGTTAAATGCTGGGTGACATCAATATACCTACCACTGACAACAGAATGTAAGAATTGAATTAAGAGTTATTTTACTAGTTACTAGCGACCCGCTTACGGCTTCAAATGGATGCATTTTTTTCAGCAAAATATACACAAACTTCCTATTAATGAAACCGTATCAGAATCCGTCAGATAATTTGGAAGAAGTTAGCGGAGAAGTAGACATAGACGGAGAGCGACTTTCTGTATATAATAATGGTGACAGATATGGAAGATATCTGTTATATATATCTATGATGAATGATAAGATGATTAGTGTACTATAAAATATTGAATTGATATCCATAATGTTTAGAATATACTGTCTTCACAGCGATAAAAATGTCAAACGTTACACTCATTATTTTTCATGTGTTATATTTTTAATTTTTCAAGGCGGAAGAAGTCGTGGGTATCAGCTAGTATCATCACGAGATATAAATAGTTTTTTTTTTTATATAAGAGATGGGTTAGCTCTTGGCCATCAACCAGCCATGTGGCAAGGATGAGGCCTAAGATGGAGCGAGCTCACCCAGAAGATACCTATTCACTCGAACCTTGAAAAGATTAGGATTATATGTGCTCGGAAATACAGACGCCGGCACTAATAATAAATCTGTAAAGGTTGGTCATGGAATAAGTTACTTTGTTTTCAGAGATATCGTGTTTATAGGCTCTATACATGATACTGAAACTAAATTGACGATTTTTAGATATATTTTTTTCTGTATGTATGTATGTATGTTCCTCCGTAACTCTTAAACGAAATAACTGATTTTCATGAAACTTGGTAGATAAACATTTAGACGTACGGGACACAGGATAGGCTACTTTTTTCACGCGGGCAAAGTCGCGGACGCCAGCTAGTAAAATAATATAACATCAACATATTGAAGAAATAATGTTACCCATCCCGTGAAAAGTAGGTGGCTCGGTAACAAAACAATTAATGTTAGCGAGTAACCGCTGCGCGTCCGGATACCGAAATTAAATATATCCCAATTTTGAGACAATACGTATTGCGTTAAATAGTCCATTGTGGTTTGTTATGGCATTATTTCAATAATCCGCGGGCTGTTTTCACGGAGGAATGCGCAAACGAAACGTGTGCGGAAACTCTCCCCTTGTTTTTAATTGGTTTTTATGCGGGTTCAATCGAGTTTCAACACTCACAACATTTTAATAAAGCGAACCAATCAATTTTTGCTTCTCGCTGAACAAAGGGAGTAATGCGTTAAAGATTGAATTCTTTGTGTTGTTTCACCAACTTTAGGCACAGAGTTCTAACAAAGTTTTGAACAACTTACATAACTATATTAATCTCGCGATTACACTTCTTGCAAACATGAAACACATTATTATTGCAGTACATATTGTTGGAATGTTCAATGTTTTTTCATTTGCAAGTAAAATACGTTAAATATTTTTTTCATTGGCAAATATTACCTACATATTTTTTCAGTTCATTTAATAATTTCCAAACCAGTGAATTTATGAGTATTACGCATGGTTCATGATTAATGCTTAATTTTAGTGACGTGTATGCTTCAGTTCGGAGTATAGATACATACTTTTACTTTCACTATAGTATGAGTTCCATATAGTCTTATCAACGTATTTGAACATTTATGGTCGCCCAGATCTTTCCAAGACAAGGAAGGTTGTTATACCACTGTCGAAAACTAATGAAGCGGCACGCAATCCATTCTCAAAGGACTACATTATATTCAGCGGACGGCCCCATTCAGAAAAATACTGTGGCAGTAAGTAACCTAAGGTTGCTTAATATTTGTTATTATTAAAGCAAATTAGATAATAAGCAAATTAGATCAAAATTAGATATCAAAGATAATTGATTGGTCTCGCTGCGCTCGACTAGATAGAGCGCTATACAAAAGCTCAGTGAATGCGGCAACTTTTTATTGTAGTGTGTGTAAAACATCGTCACTTTTTATCACTTTTTACTCAGTTTTATTATATTTTTACACAGTTTCACTACACAAACTGGCATTTTATTATTCTCAAAATTTAAAACATTCGGCACGTACACATCACAGACAGTTTGCAGTGTGACTGGCTCGTGTACGCCGAATTCGGCGTAGTATTTTTTGCCGCATTTTACAAGTACAACGACGGCATCTAGTCGAGCGCAGAGAGACCAATCATTCATCTATGTTAGATATAAAATAAATATTTCTAATTTTCAAATTACAAAATTTCAAAAAGTTCATGTAACCTGATTGGGAACATTGAAAAGTGTACGTGCTATGGAGCATTGAATAATTAGAGAAAACAAGTTCGTATTGAAACGACACGCTCGGGCCTGAAAGTCAGCAAACAATAAGTACCTACAAGAAGGGATAAAGTCGTTTAGATAAAGGTTGGTTAGGGCTCTAACCGTGCAATTCCTCCTCACGCCTCCCTCCGGACGCCTTAAGAAGTAATCCAATTCAGCTTTAATTTCAGCACATCCGGTGTAACTATAATCAGGTGAAATCTCTACTGTGTCTACTTTTAATCCGCACGTGTTTTTATCTTTCCACACTTCGGAACAGTATATAATTTCTGAAATATCTTTTTATTTAATTTTTTACTAAAAGTACACACTAATAGTTTTTGTTTGCTGGGTTAGGTAAGCTGGTTTTATAAACCAACAACACTAAGGTAGTTAGTACTCTGTGAGTAAGTTAAGTATCCTAACCATTAAGTACCTACCCTAATCATTAAATAATCACAAACTTAAAAAAATAGCAGACGAAATATTATAAGATAAGAACATACAATCTTACTCCAGGAGGTTTATTCTTTATAGTTCACGTTCATAGTAGTAAGAATTCGGTAGTTAAGAAGCAATGATATTTTAGTAGTTGCAGGGATATTGCATTTCGCAGTGATTAGGGCAGCCCTTAGCAGCAGTAACCACCCCATACAGAAGATTTCAACAGCAAAATGCGATTCACAATTGTTTATGTGTGCTTCTGCTTTTGTGAAGTCTGTGGAATTAACCACACTAGCCTGTAGCGCATTCATTACACAGTGGTTCGCTTAGCAATGAAGCTCAGCACAACAAAATGCAACCAGGTAACGAAATGAGAGCAGAAACAATTACATCATTCGCATGGCTGCACAAAAGGGTTACACAGAACAGGGAAGTGTCCTACCTGGCGCGGGAAAGATAAAACTCCATTTTACCTGAAAAATGTAAAATATTTATTAAAATAACTATTTGGAACTATCTCATTATTTATTTTATAAAAATAATCTGTGTATAAATATTCTATAAATCATACTAGCTATATATAATAGCTATAATAATGACACGATAGACGTCGTACTTTTCAAAGCTGTGTGTGGGTGGCAGTTAATATTAATTTAAACAAAATTGTCGTAAATATTTTATTGAAAACGAGGGTAGAAATATTCTTTGTATTTAAAGTTTGAATAGTCAACTAGGAACTTTGGAAATGAATAAGTAAATGGGAGTTAATTTTCCTCCTTCCTCGGACTTTAACGAATACTTGAAAAAAAAAATAGCCGAATTCCAGCCGTTCGCGAGTTATGCGCTTAGTAATACATTTAGCGTACCATTATTTTTATTCATATAGACACAACAAATACGAGTATGTACATTCCGTTAAACTGTCTGCCGAACGTCAGCAAAAAACATTGGCTTAATCTACATATCAACACATAATAAAATCCTTTCTCCTTGAGTTTAGAAGTTTTGGCACAGACAGCCAAAACTACTAAACTAAAATTAAGTTTCTTTTATAACGTAAGCATCTGCTAAGGATGTTATTTAAACTCCGTGCGAAGCCGGAGGGCGGATTGCTAACTATACTATATACTTTTCTGACTATAATGAGGTATAGTTAGAAACTGTTGAAACGCAATAAACACATAATTAATGCAATTTTAAGTTATGCAAGTGAATCGTTGGCGGGTAATGTAGAAGCTTTTATGAGGCATTCTCATTTGGCTCAAAAGCGCTCGGGCTCACTAGTGCGGAATTCATTTGAGCACGAACCGGGTTTTGATTTAGCTGACACTACTTTAAATTTTAAATAGAATATTACTCCTTTCACAATAGTTTGCCAATAAATTTGCGAACATTATGTTACTCTTGAAATTAACTCAAATAATTTTCGAGAGCCGCAAGGAAAATGTGAGACGTCGCATGCTTCAGATAAAACGGGTCGTTATTGTATGAAAGACAAATATTTTGGGAAGGAGAAAGCTAAGTAGGTTTGACAAAACGTCGCCACTTGGGCCACAAGGGCCTCTTGCGACGCGTAAACGGATTACGAGGGTTCACGGGCCCCTTGTTAAAATCAAAGTGTTGACTGCGGGACCTAATGGCTGTCAGTCGCGGAAAGCGCGACGCTCATACCGCATTGTCATGTGCAATCAATGTTTGTGAACATTTACAAATACAGAGTTACATATTAGAGAACATTGTAATAGTAAAAGGTATAAAAAAAGCAAAAATGTTTATAGAAAACTGCGCAAGTGTCTGGAACTGTAGAACTGTTTCAAAAGTTCTTTCAAATTCATCATTGCTCGTTGCTAGTTCCATGAAGAGTGTAAATATCATTTCAATGGTTCTACTTAAGCCATACAAAATAATCTTTTTAAATTACTAATGTTACAAATACCAATTTGTGCATAATAATTATATTAAAGTACCTAAGTATATTAAAGTACCATACCATTAATGGTAAATCGGCGGAAATTAAGCACAGGTACTATTTAACTAAGTGGTTTTCTTTTACTTTTCTTCTCATTTTGTTTTCTTTTTCTTGTTATTTTATTTTATTTTAATTTAAGTAAAGTTTAAGTTATAATAATTATTGTTTAGTTGCTATGCATATGTAATCATTCGTCTCAATTTCTATTTTGTAGTTGATCTGTTGCTTTGTGTTACCTATACCTATTACAAGTTTTTTGTTTGTGCTGTTGGTGTACCTTTTGAAAAATAAATGAATTCCCAATTTCATATTATTTATTTAATAAACTAGGACTAAGAATAGTTGCTGACCTTATGTTTGCTGATCTATAAATGCTTGGTAATACTTTATAGGTACAGAATAACATAAAAAGACATAATATTTCGCTCAGTAGCATAAAAATCAAACTGAACAGCAAAATATTTTTCAATAAACGTATGTTTTCAGTTGGAAATTCGAATTCAACAATTTGTAAAGCAAACGGATCTTGAAAAACAAATTTTGGGCCGCAATAGCAGCAATTATTGCAAATTCGGTCAATGTGAACTTATAAATTATTCGTTAAATAATTAAATAATATTTAACATAACTATAAAACTAATTCTAGTGTCCACCGCAACTAATTACGAATGAAAAGCACAAGGTACATTGGAATGCAGATTGTCAAACGTGGACCTAACCCTAGTTCCCTTATAAACTTAAAATTAAAACTTTTCTTATTACCTAATAGAATAAGTACCTAGTTTTGCAATAAAAAGGTAACAAGAGTAAATTAATACTGTGTCCACGACGAACACCTAGACTTTGTTGGAAATATTTTCTTCCTCTTAGATATATCTTTTTTCGTTTTATTCGCTGCTGTCACAAGCAGGTGCCACTTGAATGCTGCAATAACTTTCATCTCCTGATACCGTGCCTATAATACGTAAGGCAATAACCATTTTTAATGAAAATGACGTCAAATAATGAAACAGCCTCACAAATTATAACAAACTAAAAATTGCGTTTGTTATTGGACGAGAAAACCTTTAGAACAAGTTGTTATATCGATAAGAAAATGAAAGTGTTACCTTTCGAACCTAAATTGAAATTTATAAATATTTTTAATGACCTTTTGGGGGCGGTGTTTTAAATTAAATTTGTGAAAGTAACAATTTTCCTCCAGATTTTAATAAAGCAGTTTCGTTTGCTGTTGTAATCGTTATTAGATTCGTAGGCAGCTGTTTCAAGGACGTCTCCTTGATTTATCTAATGTAATTGCAAAGTGACTGTTGCCTTTTGTTGTGTAATTGTAATACCACTTTTCCAAATATTGTTTTGTAAACAGTTATGAACAACAATAACCATTTCGAGCACTTTATATTTACGCGAAATCCTATAAGTAAGAGTTGGGAAACGCTAATTACACTTAGGAAGTGGTACGAGATAGGTAATTTGAATTTTGTTACAATTTCTTTTCGACAAAATTTTCAAGTTATAGTCAATCTCTCAAATCTTTTGAGAAGGTATCTTTTGTAGTAGCGGACGCACTGCTGAATATTATTATTACCTATATTAGGTATTACTTTCTCACAAAACTATTTATATTTTTTTATTAGTTAAAGCTCGAATTTATTTATTGTCGAAAAGACACGAAACTGAAATAAATTTACCTTATCAAATCACCATCGTTGCTAAATGTGACCAAATTTCTAGATAAAAAATTAATGATAAACACGCATACAACTGTATTAAAAATAAAACTGAAATATAAATGAATATATACCTACCTATTTATTAACAATAGAAATTGTATTTACTATTAATTAATTATTTAATACTACTCGGCGCTTCGTGGCGCCGGATTATATTGTTTTGTTGTTATATTATTATATATTAATTGTCTGTCAATAAATTAATTACCAATGATTTAATAGACCGTTTTGATTTATAGAGAAAAAGAATCGTTTATTAATATAAGTTTCATTCCAAATTGGGTACGAATAGGCTTAAAAGGTAAAATCTCTTATAAGTAGTTGAAATGCCACGAAAAGTAGGTATATAAATATATTACTATTAAAAAAAAGACAAAAACATAATATGTGGTAATGTACACACAGACATATCAAATGACGATATAAATATATTAAGTGTTGGTAAAAGCAACACTCAAATAATCTCTACAGCGGGTTCCTATAATCTACCATTCGTCACTGTTTACAAGTAACTACTCGTTTTCATTTTCTGACAACGGATTGTAACAAAGCGTTCCATAAGTTTTCTACAAGTAGATGAATATAGGAACGCGTCACCTTTACGACTCGTGGCTATAAGTACCGTTTGTAGGCAAAAACGATTCGTTGTTGGGATATAGGAACCGGCCCTAAGCCAGAAGCTTGTTTGAAAATAATAAATGAGTCTCGGCGTAGGGTAGGTCTGAAAGCGGATTGGATTTTGAATTGAAGTGACAGAATATTGACGAGAAGGGTAGACAATTTGCTAAAAAAACTGTTACTAATCCCATTAGGAGATTAAAGTTATGATCAAGTTAATCGTATGAATTACTAGCATCAATATGATTGGAACAATTTGATTATAACATTTCAATAAAAAATAAAAAAAACCTGAGAAATCATATGAGTATTGTTAACGACCGGCATCTTTATCGACATCTCTATCTGTATCTGTCTTTTGTCTTTTGATATCTATCTGCTACGACGATTTTTTATATTTTAATACGGTTCCTTGGAAACTCGACATTTTTTAGGATAAAAAGCATCCTATAAGTTATAGTCTATATGTATGCTAAATCCAGCTACTAAATTATACGAGTATGTATGCTAAATTTCATCCAATTTGTGCGACATCCATATCCTCACATACTTTCACAATAATATTAGGAGAAATGAAAATGGTTGAAAACATGTAATATAAACAATAAGTTATTGAATTAAATAATTTGGGGTAAGTAATTAAAAGTATTCTTGCCATGTTAATAAGATAAAGGGGCAAATAAATTTTAATAAGGTTCGCTAACGAATATTTCCCAAGTGTGTTAAACATAACAATTTCGTCGAAGGTTGGCTCGTTGCTAACTCCACAATCTTGGGAATAATATTCCTAATAAAACGATCGACCGTGTTGAGCGAAAACATCTGAACATTTGGTAATGTTCGTTTGATGGTTTGGTATTTCTATTAAATCGTAGTATTTTTGGCAGTTTTATACCGTAATATGTTCTATATATACCGAAATATGCAGGCTGTCCTACAAGTAGTGGTCGAATCGATAGGGCAGATTAAAAAATTACTTTTTGATCTTAACACAAGTATCATCGTTTTTGCTGTCTTTTAGAATTTTTAAAAATTCCCTACCTTATATCACTAATTTTCTCGTATGGTAGAATTGTCTCCTTTGGTTTTGTAAAAGCAATATCTTTCTCGAAATGAATATAAGGGATACAAAATAAGGGTGATTAACTGAGTGTTAAAACTGAGTTTTTTTGTGAAAGAATAACAAACATGTATCCATTTTCACAAAATTTATAATAGATATTCGTAGAATGAAAATAACTACCTAATTAATACAAAACTGAGCTGAGGCGAGTCGCGAGACGCGCTTGATAAATGAAAAAATATATTTGCATTATGTTCACTCAGTTAAGGCGTAAAAAGGTAACAGACAAACAGACTTACTTTTACATTTGTAATTTTAATATGATTGTAACTTTGTAACTTTTTCGTATTTCAGGTTTTACCAATTATTACAAGTAATTGGTAAAATGGTAATTAATTAAGAGGCATATAAATTTATCTTCTTGTAAGACATGAAGTGTATACTGTTAAGTGATGCGGCATCTAAGCAATCCAATGACCTCCCTAACAATTGGAGCTATAGACTTTTCTATAAACGCGTATAAGTTACAAGACAGAATGTTAGTATTCGGCTCATGTAGCACCAACCGTGTAGCGACGAGTAATCCTGTGTTGAAAGGGTATCTGCGATGAATTTTACTTCAATAGAACACCAATAAAACTTCCACTTAGATTAAGGGCAGGATAATGTACTAGTTTGGACATTTTTTTTTTAAATTAACAGCTAGTTGCAGAAACGTTCTTTAAATTATAAAGTCACGTTGCACAAAGCTACATTAACGTCAAAATTAATGCTCCATTAAAATTTAACTAAAGAAGTGTCAAACAAGACCTTATCTTTATCTTTAAGAGAAAAAGCGTTGCATAAAGCAACATTAGCGCCTTTAAAGGAACCTTTAAACGGGGCGTCAATCGTTTTGTGAAACGTCTTTAAAGTTAATGTACCCATTAGGGATAAGGACTCGTTAGTTAATGCCAATTTTAAAGAAGCTTTGTGCAACTGACTGTAAGTGCGGCAGTTTTTGACTGCCTATTCGAAGATAATACTTGTTGACAACCCAATTCGGCTAAGTTGGTTTTCACAAATGTTATTTCTACTAAAATTTCCATTTCACAATATTTCTTCACTCTAAATAAAGTTTTGTTTAACGAAACACGTGCCGTTACTTCACGGTGCTTTTCAGTGTCATGTCACACATGTCGTCACACGAGCAACAAAACTTAATGCGCCTTCATAATGAATTATTGAATGATCATTATTCAATAATTTTAGTCTTGAGTAATCTTCATCTTAGCCGTAGGACGTCCACTGCTGGACATAATTTTTCAATCGAACATTAGCTTAACTGATATTAAGACTATACGGTCGAGTAAGTCAATTCAATAAAACTTTGCCATATTGTTAGAGACAAATATATAATTATTGAAGTGAAATCTATATGAATATCTTATAAGATCTTAATTGGAAAAGATAATAACTATATACTTAATTAAATAGCATCGAATTAATAGTATTAACTTTAATATCATAACAAGGCATTTCCAATACCTTGTTAAAATAAATTCTTTATTTAAAGGCTAATTAAATAATTTAATGTATGTATTTTACAGTCTATGCATATTATAGTAAAATTATAACAGAGCGAGATGATATTATTATTATTAACTAGCAACTTAACCCGCCCTTGGCTCCGGCTCCGCACACCTGACTTCAACTCAAGTATTGCGTTTAGCAACATTGTTATTTATACAGACAAAATAATTATAAATTGATATAATTAGTAAGAAAAAATAATTATATTTAAGAACATTAATTTTGATTCTCAATTTAATGGCATAACATTTTTTGTAATTAAGACTCAAATGTCTCATAAAATGAAGAAGAACCTTTAAACTAATAACGTCATTAGTTTAGATTCGCTTAATTTAAGAATTTCGTGAAATATGTAATTGCTACAGACAATGGTACAGCATAATGATAAAAACATTTTCATTTACAAGGAAGAAATGTTTCCCGAGTTATTTGGGAAAGGGGACAACTCTCACATTCCGTGGGCTGCTTTTGCCGCCTAATATTGACCTAGAAAATTGACATTGCGCAATTATATTTTTAACTAGGAGGTGCTCACGACTTCGTCCGCGTTGAAGGATGAAAAATATAACATATGAGAAAATATCTGACGTCTCTATCGATGCAACGTCGCGACGTCGACAGTTTTATTTTTTTATCCTACATTTTGATCCAGGTAATAAACTGTTTGTATGCCAAATTAAAAAAAATCTGTTAAGCCATTTTTGTGGGAAAGAATAAAAACATCATTCCATACTACAAACTCTTGCATTTATTGGTAGGATTATTGATTTATTTGTAGTACCTATATGTATTTGTAGTTTTGTGCGGCACGTTTATCTTGTTATTGACATTTAAACGTGGATTTTAATAGCTTTGTGTACTTAGTTGGGCAAATCATGTAGTCGCTCTGGGTCTCAAAGGAATTGCCTCAATGGAATTTCAGCTCTATCACATTCCTATTTATTGGGAATCATTTTAGCATATTATGATGGTTATGATATGACGTTACAGTTTGGATTACTTGGAAAAATGTAATTAATTTTAAGAATCTTTAATGTTAATATTTTACATTCTAATTAAAATAAGACAGAAATCAAAAATTTTAAGAAATTTTATTTACTTAAAGTAATAAAATGTTCGAGAAAAAAAAGGAAGAGTTAGAGAGTGGAGGTCACTAAACGGTCATTCCTGAAATACCTTTGTTACTCGTAAATAGTCCTAAATGTTGCAATAAAGCTTGTGACCCGGGAGGCGGGAAATAAGGGGAGCAATAAATTTGCTCGTTCCCAAAATCTGAAAGGTTTCGTAAGGTCCAACGGCTTACGAAGAGTTTTGATACTAACACTGATCCTTATCAACGTTCAGTGAGTGGACTGTCCTTTGGAATGTGTTGTATTCGTTAAGTAGATGATTATCAGACTTTTACTATCACTAGTAATTATTTCGTACAGTCTTAATTTTATGAATTTTTCTCTTTTAGTATTGTCCAATTTACAGATCTTCGGAAATGCGCGCGGCTCTGCTAGAGATATGGCACCGCTAAAGAATAGAGCGTGCCTCGGAAATTGTCTAGCTCGACAATTCAATCACGTGTTTCGTCGCAACACAAGCGTCAGTTGTCATTGTTTGCTATTTGTACGTGAGTGTGTGCGTACTTAGTGACACGGGTGTTTGTTAGAGAAATTTGTATTTTTAATTGTATTTTTATTTGTATTCTATTAAGAGCCTGTGGTTAAAAATAAGAAAATTCTAGTTTAGAAATTCGTTTAATACCTCTATGTAACGGACTGTACATAATGCTAGCGGGCGAGTTGTCTATAAAAATAATAGGTAAAAAAATTAGTTGTTAGGTAAAAGGTAACGTCTATTCCTAACCGACAAACCACGCTGTCCACCTGGTTAGTCGGTTACGAATTTATATTCCTAACCGTCAACCAAGTTGTCTATAAAACGAGATAAATTCGGGCGACTTGCCCACCAACTCGCGCGCATTTCCGAAGATCTGTGGTCCAATTCAATCAAAGATAAAGATTAGATTCTTCTAAGATTCTAAGATAAAGATCTCCTTGTCTAGAACGAAATCGCACATGTCATCGAAAAGCACTCAGAAATAGGTTACTACTTTAAAACTGATACTTAATTATTTTGTATGGTTCTAAACTGGCACTTTCGGCTATCTACGAAACATAAATTAGAAGGGTTGCAAACATGGACCTCATCTATTTATAATAGACGTACGGTATTAGCTTTAGAAGATTCATGAAGGTTATATATACCTACCTATTAGATACCCTTCATAACTTTACAAGATGTCAATGCTATTCCTACTGATTAATAATTTATTGAATATAATTTGAAATGTGGTAGAGTAGCAAACAACACATTTAGTGATTGTTAAATTAAAATAAGGTAATAATATATAATAATAAATTAAAAAATTGCGTTGCTCTGGAATTTAAAATCAAAGAAAGGACATTAAGTACAAGTTTAATTTTCACCAATTCCTTCGACATTTCATTTCATAATTTACAAATTAAAATCAAAACAATAAGATTAACACCAATTTGACACTCTATGGTTGCAGTATAATTTAAAATATTATATTTATAAATAAAAAAGTATTTTACCTACGCGGTAAAATATTAAATTAATACCATTATATATACCTTTTATTATTATTTATATTTATTTTCTATACAATTATAATAATGTTCCTCCTACTCTGTTTTGTATCTAACTTGTATCTAATTAGGTACTTGAAACGAGCAATTTTGTTATATTTTATTAATATATAAATTTATTTCGCATATCTTGGAAACAGTTCTAGCGATTTGGATGAAGTACCTACTCGTATCTACAGATACAACATTTTTTTACAGAAATATAATTTAATTAACATTTATTAATGATATAAAAATTCTATGACTTCATTAACTAACCGTAAAAGGAGAATTGGCATAAGTCTTATTATTCTGTACAATCTGCTTCGGGTCGTTTACAAGTTACATTTAGTAAGAAAATGTCTGACGTTGTTAAAATTTTCTTAATTTACGTAGACACTTAAGTATGATTGCAAGGCGTCTGCAAATGCCAACGGTTTACCATTGGTAAATGGTTTAAAAAGTATTTGGATCTCGGACGCAATATTTACTCCACAATAGTTGAGTTTTATTATGCAGCACTGTTATTAACGAGAGATTACGTTACGTATGTTGTTGCGAAAAATATTTATTAACAAATCAAAAAATGAAATGGAAATTTCAATATATTTAACAAATTGCTTTCCACATTTGTAGGTAATACTATTAAGCGCAAATTCCATTAAAATTCGCTGCTATGCTTTGGCTCGGGTAAATGAAATAAAAATTAATATTAAATTCCTCGAAAAACAAAGGTTTTTCAAAGACAATAGAAGGGGAATTCGGCGCAAAGCGGAGAACTTCGCATTAATATACCTATAATAATTATAAACCTATATCGTAATAATATAGTCCATTATTATTACGATATGACTCTTTTTTATGTTAAGATCATCAGACAGGCTGACGGTACAGTGGATGGTAGGTATGGGTACCGTAGCTTATAAAAGTACCATCACAAAGAATAATAATAACGGGTTTAAGGACAAGATAGACAATTGAGATCTGTCATAACTTATTTACTAACCGAAACACAATATGCTGTCTCCACTATAAGATAGGCTGGCCTAATGGCTGCGAAACGCAGTCATGCACTGCTACGACTTGCCAGATCCAAACTAGAGCAAACTATTATAATGTATCTCAAAAGTTGACCTTGCGGGAATCGAACCGGGGTTTCTGTTACTTCGATGGAAATTTTAAACAGAACAATTTGTTCTTCACATGTTTTTTTTTTTTTTTTTTTCAAACCAATTGCGTGGACACTTTCTTGTAGGTAATATTATTTATTAAACAATGCAAATTTTTAAGACTTAGCCTCTGTTTCCTTAAGACTTTTATTACTTAGATTTTATAGCAGCAAAGTCGACTAGTATAATGATAAAAAAGGAAAAAGGTGTTGTCAGATGATTCTTTTAAATTTACTCCCCTACTACATTACCTATTACCTATCCTATACAAATACAAGGAACTCCTGGTGATTCAAGTGCGATGTAAGCCTAGTTAAAATAAATAAGAGTTTAAAGTACGGAGTGGTAGAGATATCTGTTTCTCCGCTAACTTCTTAGGATTTTGATACGGCTTTCACTATTAAAAACAGGGATACACGAGAAAAGTTTTTTGTACCTATATAAAAAATGCATCCCGGGCGAAGCTAGAAGCGGGTCGCTAGTAAATAATAATAATGTTTTCAATCATAACTCTTCCTTTTTATTTTTTTCAATAATACTGGCGTAAGCGACTTTTTAATCAAATGCACACGAAAGTGGTGCTTCTCTAGGGGCTCGAGGGAGTTAGCCGGTGCTCAAGGACATTTTCTTTGTGAGCCGTAGTAATGTAGTTCTGTCCGCTTTTAAAGCCCATCTCTATTCAAAATTAAATCAGTATTTACAATTAAATAATTATTTTATCTATACTAATATTATAAAGAGAGGAGATTTGTATTTTTCTATAACTAAATTAAAGGCGATTAACATATTATTTAGTTACATTTGATATTTTATTTTATTACACTTAGTTGAAGTTAGTTAGTTAGTTGGTAGTTTCAATCTCTATTGAAAAATCAATAGAGATTGTGACGTCAATATGGCAGTAGTTTCCTGAGCTGTATATAAAAAAAAACATATCTACAATACATGTAGAGTGACGTGTCGGGAAACGATTTCGAGACTGGGATGAATGTTTCACGGCTCACCGACCGTCGATATTGCAAGGGTTGTCGTCGTGGACGTGCGGAACCGTTGAATGGCCAAAATTCTTATACTAAAGCGTGTCAGAACCCCAACATTGAAAGGATCTTTGAAAAAAAATGAATAACATTTCTTGGCAATTGACATGACTATTACATTTGGTATTATATCACGTGAACGACGATATTAACTATTTTAAACCCCCGGCCATAAAGCCGGGCGCAAAACGGGGTGTTATAAGTTTGACGTTGTGTCTGTGTATGAGATGTGTGTAAATATAGAACCGTAACTCCCAAACGGATAAACCGATTTTGATCCAGTTTTTTGGTTTGAAATTATCTGTTAATGATGTCTGTTTTTGAGTTTGAACATCATCAGCCTGTTTCTTATTTGACGATGGGAATAGGTGTAGGTACTGTTATTTCTGTGGTATATCCGTGACATAGTAATCTTTACCTGATGCTGCAGCATCTAGTAGTCTGCGGGAAACTTAACTCTTCAGCATCTTACAGCAGATATAGCGTGCTTGATCTCAATAGACAGTCCATCTAATACGTCTATTATATAGACATGTAATTATTGTTAGAAAGAAAAAAAGTTGCAAGAGAAAAATTCGTACAAGGATATCGTGTGGTTATAAGTTTCCTCGTCATCTAAGTTTAGGGTAAGGCCGGGCTTAAGTGAAAAACTACGCCGTTGAGGGCTTTATCCTTCTCTTCCAACCGTGCTTACGGCTGAGTGGTAGTTCAAATTAAATTCATTTGTTGAAACATACGAGTAAGTAGTAACAATGGGACAATGGTAAGTTGTACTTACGTAATATATTTTTATTTCTTTACACATAAAATATACGTAAAATACAATTTTGCAATATTTTAATTGCTATAAAGACAAATAAAAATGTTAAAATTTTGTCGCGAATTTTTTTGTCGCGAATGAATATGAGAATAAACGTTTACTGGTTTTTTTTTGTTTGAAATATTGTAAGATAACCTCATAAAATAAATAGATAATCATGTGTGTGCCTCCCCGTGGCTCCTGAAAATTTCACACTATATCCAACCTTATTTGAGGCGCAGTAAGAGTATCGGAGTATCGGGAGATAAGACATTTTAAAATTTGAATTCTACTTCAAAATTGGAAAAGGTCCTAGCCTTAAGCTTCTATTTATGACATTTTGAAAGCATTGCTGCTACAGTTTTAAGGGTAACACATTTATTCGTAAGGTTAACACCAACTCAATTTATTATAACTTGATTTTATAAGAGCTTATTGAGCTTATAAAGTACTGCTTAAAAAATGTTTTTACTTTTGCATTCTCATTACGATTGAAGGCATGATTGAGATTGAATTAAACGCATTACACAATGAATTTTGAAATGGTTTTTGCAGGTATTTTTTCCCGAATAAGTACATTTAATTAAATTATTATAAATCTAAGATTTGTTGGAAAGTCAAGGCCCATTAGATGATATATGATTAGATGAGAGTTAGCCGTTAAGAATATAAACAACACAAAAGTAGTTGTAGGGGAGGTGGTGACCCTAGGGCGACCCTAAAAATTTGTTTACATCTCGCTTGAAATATAGGCCTTATTGATAGAATTGATAGAACCTCATATAAACCTTAATTACCGTTGGTATTAGGTATATGGGACTCGTGCTTTTAATGGTTTTATAAGATTTGTTTTGTATCAGCCTATATAAAAATCTTATAAATAAGACAAACTCTGTTAAGATTCACATAATTAGTAATGTCTGATGATTTCTATTTTCTTTTAACATGCAGGTTTCCTCATGATATCTTGCATATTATCATCATTTCTTTTTCACCATCATATATCATACGGGAAGGAAAGACTCATAGAAGGGTTTCGATCTTGCGTCGACAGTCTCTAAATTGGGTTATCTTATTTACGACGTCGTATTATGCGAGCATCGCATATCCGACCATTCTACTAATTATTTTTGTAAGGGTTTGGTGATAAATGAAAGGGTTAACACATTAACCTTTTCATATGAAGGTACATACGTTCCAATTAAGGAAAAAATAGCTAGTGTTGAGCGGAACGAGGTGGGGCGGTATCTATATATCGCGAGTGATCGTCGTGGTTTTGCTTGTCGCTTGCCAGGACAAATAGCCTCATCTGTCACTGTGACGTTGCTTGTTCACCGATCGATGTCGCTCACCGCCGAACCTACCTAAATTCCTTTAATACATTTACGTGCCTTCGCACTTGGAAAATATTTCTCAACACTTCTCATTACCTACTAGCCTTAGCCTGCGACTTCGTCCGCACCCCAAACTTTTATTCGGTTTTCATTGCTCAATTTTTGTCGCGCTTTGATTTTTATTTTATTTTTAAGTAATTTGTTTTTAAATGAAATTTAGTTTTAATTTACAGGGAAAACATGACGCAAAATTAGAATTTACAAAAAATAAATAATACATAATATATCTGTTAATCTATTTAATAGATCGCTAATAAACTGAGATACAGTGAAGTGCTACGAATTGGGTGATATCTGCTAGGCTAATCTAAAGATTACCTGAAAATTTCATCAAAATCCATCTAACATATACAAAGAAGAAGATTTGTCAATCCATTTCGTGATGAATACGAAAAAAAAAACGTAGGTAGGTATTTCAATTTTTTTTACCCAACGAATATGTATCGACCAAAAAAAATCTCGGAAAAGGTATCAGGATTATGTTGCGGTAAACACATTTATTTCCCACAAGGGAGTAATTGGTGATCCCTTAGAGGAATCCCAGTTGGACGACACACAAACTCACATAATATTTTGTTAGTTTACTTTGAGATGGCATATTGTGTTTTCTATACATTGCCTACATTTAGGTTATAGAAACTAATATAAATAATTGGATTTGAGTTTTAACAGGTGTTCAAAAATGTTTGTTGGATCTCAAGTTCCAAATAAGAACAGGGAAAGTGCCCCTACGTAAGGCGGTGTGGCGAGCGGCGTCTAGTAAGGGAAATTCCATGAATAAGCTCTTTGTGTCTGCCTTATTGTGTAGGTGAACTTGAATAGAGAGACTGTGTACCCACAGACCTCTTTGCACACAGCCAGCTTTTTATTTTTATTAGGGTTCCACAGATAACCCCGTTTTTATCATATGATAGCAAAAACTAGCAATATTCTAATAATAACAGCGGAAGAGATATTTTGTGGGATAATAATATTCATTATGAATAATATTCTTGGGTAGAAATTGTTTTGATATAATCTAAATGTATATTTTCACGAGTTACTAGCGATGAGTTTATCATAAAGGAGATCATTAAGTTTTGAGCCTCAGTTTTTTAATATTTTAGTCTATCGAATCATGTAAGAAGAAATTATAGATTTTACTAGGAAAACATCATTTCGCCATAGATAGATATTTAAATTTCAAAATATAAAAAGTAAGTAGTTATACAAGTCTTTTTAATTTTCGAATGTTATCCCCACAATGAAATTCACAGGAAATTACCTACTTAATTTAAGAAGACTTTTATTACCAAATTCTCCAAAGTGTAATAGTTAAAAAAAACAAATGCCTAGTTTTGAATGATATTCTTTGATTTTTTGAGAAATATGTCTAAGACTAGCTGAACACCTTTTACAGAATATTAGGAAGGATTATTTTCATCTCTTTTGAAACAATTTTATATTTCTGTCATTTTATTAAGATATTTTATTAAATTGTTTACATTGAAACTCGATTTACCTGTAAGGGTTTCCCAATTCACCCGTTTTTCTCGATATCTATTTGAATAAGGGCACAGTGTAGTTATGAGTCTACGTAATAAGGGTTCACAATAAGGGCGGCCAATAAGATTTCTTTCAACTCACTTGACTGTAAATTGACCGATGAAAGATGCATTTACGACTCTTTGTATTGGATACCATAATCGCCTTGTAGGCCTACCCAAACATTTTCCCTTACGTAAGTACCTATATACTTGGCAGCCAATTACAGAAACACAGCACAAGAGTAGGTAGGTACTGTTGTGTTTCCGTAGAGTCAGAATCCTTCCCAAAACCCATTGGAACCCATGGAACGAAGTCCTAGTCATAGTCACCAGCTGATGTGTGAGCCCAGCAGAAGATAGAGCAAGCATATACTGTGTATATTGTTTTAATATTGACCCAAACCCAATGACTCATTGAAGGGTTAGGAGAAACGTTTTAGGGTATGTTCTAAAAATGGTATAGGGTACAATTATCCTAATTACCTTGGGAAGAGAGAGGTAGCTTGAGACAGTGCGAGTTGTTAGGCCTCGACTACCGTGCTATATGTAACCATCAAGTTGGAGAAGTAGCGAAAGACATGAATTGGAGGCAAAATTCAGGCTTTTGAAGTAGGTACAATTAAAAAAAAAACTAAATAAGACTAAAAATTTAGGACAAAATAGGGGTTCCGTATGAGGTTCCATTTATAAAGGTGCACAAACATTTCGAAATAATACTACAATACAGCTTATATTTAATAATATAAAAATGTAAACTGTATATTGAATAAAGTTTATTGCGCAAAAAGAATTAGCTAAATAAATGGAAAATCCTTAATCTTCTCGGATAAAATCAAAACAAAGTGTCTTCACAATAGAGATGAAATTTACCGTCGACAGAAAGGAAGCTGTGGCAACAAATTGATGTTGCTTTCATCTGAAGCTTTCGTGCTTATTTTAGGGGAATAAGTGCACATAAAATGTATAAATTCTGTTATAAACCTATTGTTCTGATAAGTGCTAATAAGGTATAAGCGCTAATAAGCGCCAATGGTGCTCACTTACTTATATTTTTAGACAATCCCTCGGGATGTTTCCAGGATAAAAAGTATTCTATATTTTAATCGAGGTAACGAACTATCTGTGTTATAAATTTTATCCAAATCCGTTCAGCGGAAAAATAAACATCCATGGCAATCCATTCTAATATTATAATATAAAAAGTTAATGATTTCAATTATAACTTAGCAATGTATGGCAAATAAAACGGCCCATAGTAACGTCTGGAAATTTCGTCCAACGAAGTTTTTATGACAGCTAGAGTCGTAGCATTCAAGCAACATACCTCCCTCCAGTGCTTAAAGACAGTTTGTAAATCATCTGTTTTGATAGAGTTCTAGACTTTCAGCTTTATGTGTCTGTGAAATTTAATATATTTTGTTAATTTATCTAACATAGCGTTACTTGTATTACTAAAATCATATTTACTCGAGGAGTTTTGATGTCATTAATTTACTCAAACTAACTTAACCGAAATTGCGTTTATAAGGCGACATTTCGTGAAGCCCTACTCAAATTTTATATAGTGTAATAATTATGTCAACGAATTTATCTTAATTATGAATCCATGGAATTTCAAAAGTTTAAAATTTTCTCAACTGCTGGCGAGTGTTTCAAGTGTTGGGTGACAGTAATCTAATCATTCACAAAGTTAATATTTATGATGATTATAATATGAAAAATGTTCTACAGTCAAATAAATAAGAATTAAAGCCGGTAAAACTACGCCTTCGACGTGTACATACACAGTTGCATATGCACACAACAAATGTAAACTAACTACGCCTCGCCGTATTATTTATTCGTAGATGTCGCCCTATTGAAATGTTAACTAGTGAAAATGCTGAACTGCGTAGCCGTAGTGAAAGGGTATATACTTAAATAGTTCTAATTTGGTGTGAGCTTCTAAATTTGAAAATTGAAATACAAATTTCTTAAAGACATACCTTAGCATGAAAGGTGATTCCATACTGAAAAGCCTCGTCACTGTGGAGCGGGATCCTCGTATCATACTCGTCGTTCGTCACAAGATTATATTGTTTGGTTGACGGCATCTTTCGTCCCCACTTTAGTAGCTTCATCGGAAACCGCTTCCAAGCCCTCGCCCTTAACACCACGCGTACGTAGTGAGTTTTGTAGCCTCTTTTAAACATTAGGACTCATTCTTTGAAATCTTCCACCGCTTAATGTTGTTGTGTTTGGAGCCCTGCCACCTAAAACAAAAAATTGAGAATTGATATAGATTAGTTGGCAAATTACTTACTTACTTAAAATTGAAGTAAAAGTCCAAATCTATTTTTTTTTAGATTAAGCCAATTGAACATCTACTGATAGTCGAACATTCTCACGAATAGGTACACGAGTAGGTACCAAACCTGCGTCTGTCGCGGAAACATCAGATTTTTATATCTACTGGGCACTGCTTGCTTTTGTTAACAATGCTACACAAACAAATCTATTAAAATTTGATTCGTTAACAGCAAACATCAAACATGATCAATATCGTACACAAGAAAAACAGTCTGACTGACTAGATAGTTTCAGGAAGTTGGATAACTTGGAGTGGTAACTTTTATGATTGATTAGGTGAAACACGAGTAGTGGTAAATAACTTGATAGGTAGAATAAATGATTAAGGTAACTTTAATAATGTAATCACAAATCGCCTACTTATCATCACTACATAGTATAAAACAAAGTCGCTTTTTCTGTCCCTATGTCCCTTTGTATGCTTAGATCTTTAAAACTACGCAACGGATTTTAATGCGGTTTTCACTAATGGGTAGAGTGGTTCTCGAGGAAGGTTTAAGTACATAATTTACTAAGTTACGCGGGCGAAGTCGCGGGCAGCAGCTTTAATTTTATTAACACGTAATTTTATAACATGTAGTGCCATCTGTTAACTTTTAGATGAATTAGAGTACTACATTGCTTCAAACAGAATTCCCTAGATGGCGTTGTAAATTTTGCATACACGTTGTCTGGGACTCCAAAAAGGACATAGGGTACCTTTCATCCAGAACGCGGACGAAGTCGCGGGCACCAGCTAGTTCACTTATATATCATTGTAAGTGTGTTTAACTGGTGAATGAATTCAAAATGTGGGTCATCATTTACTTATTCATGATTAACTGAGCTATTGAAAGAGTGAATATGTTTCAAATGTGTATTATATATTTACTAGTTGGTGCCCGCTACTTGGTCCGCGTTGAAAAAGCAATATATCGCCATACATCGTTATTGCTATTATACTTAGCCAGGAGTTAGCTTTAATTTTAGATAATCCCTCCGGAGCAGTACCAGAAAAAAATTCTGGATGAAAAGTACCCTATGTCCTTTCTGGTATCCCAGACAACGTGTGGCAAAATTTCATGGTGATCGGTTCAGTAGTTATAATTATTCGCATTTATAATATTAGTACGGATATCTCTATAATACTCTATATATATATATAAATAAAAATTACGTATCACATGTGTGTTCCCGATGAACTCCGAAACTACTGAACCGATTTTGATAAAACTTCGCAACTATCCTCAATTCGGTCCAACTTAAAAGATTAGATAGCTTTTATTTTGAACACCGAAGCGTGTAGCTAGTTCATTGTTAAAATGTAAGGTCTCACTATCATAGCCTCACTGTGATTGACTCTCATCAAAATTGTATTAGAATTTAGGTGACCACTGCAAAGATCACCTTTGGGTGCCCGGTTTGTGCTATTATTTATTCAGTTGCATATCGTAAATTCCCTATGTGAAAATTTGCGGTTCGGAATTTATGCGATCGGTGGTCAGTTTCAATCAGACTGAACGATCTGACGCATTTACATTCAGAAAAAATTTAAACATAGACAATAGACAATAGCCAGAATACTAAAAGTGGTCATTTCAATTCTCAACGAGAATCAATTTCAATGAAATGAAAATGCCGCTATTATATTTGTATTTTTATGTAAACGTTCATTAAGACGGTCGCCAATTGATGCTAGTTCATAGAAGTCCGACTACAGTAGGGTTATGCATAAGGGATTGAAAAGAGAAAGAGAAAGGAATAACTTCAGTGAAAAGTCGACATTGGAATACAAAGATTTATAAAGAAAATACGACCCAGGGTTAGCGTCGTCGTGAGGAAGCTGCTAAACTATACGAAAGTACAAACATACGCTAACATTTAATTGCAAAATAAATCAAAGGTACACCACCCACGCTCTTAATCTTTCCAAGGCCCCCCAAGGCTTGCGTACAGCTACTTCACTTCACTAGGAACCCTTTTACCTTCTAATATGTTATATTTTTTATAATTCTATACATTTTTACACTTATTAATTATTGCAATTTAGCACAGAAAATTTTTGATTAGTGAATGCGACCCTTAATACGGTGGCGCCAAATTAAAAAGTATCCTATATAATAAACTATGCGTGTGCTAAATCTCAACCCTTCAGCCGTTTTTGCGTTTTTGAGTAACAAACATCCAAAAATCCAAATATATAGGTATTATATTATTATTAAGATTTAAAGTAGGGCTGGCCAAATTATGTTTAGTTACCAGCTGACGAATCAATGATTCATATCATTATAAAGTAGAGACTGAATTACTAATATCTATCCCAAAACGGGTAACGAGGTTTTGTAACATTTTGATAAATAGGTCGAAGCCGCAAGCTAAATCTCTTAGAGATACATAAAACGAAGCAGTGAGATAATGTTACATAATTTACGTATTAATAGTACTGTTAGTACCTAAGTATTGTTTGCCACTGAATATTATATAATTTAAAACAAAATTCAAAATGAAATAAAACAATACAAGATACAAAATATACTTTTCAAGAATGATAAGTGTCACTTTTATAGAAAAAAACGTGAAACATTGTTTTCTCTCCAAAAGAGTTAGTGATATTTTTTGGATATATCATTCAAATCTTCATATAATTTTAGGAAAATATTTTAAAGTACATACTTATGATAAAATTATACGCCTATCAAAATTTAAAGCATATTCTAGTAATTTTTTTTTGTAGCTATTTATTATTATTATTACAACAATTAAGTATAAAAAGGATATGTACAATTATTAATTGTAATCACATTATTTAGAATTAATGATCTATTTTTCAAAATGTCTATTTTTCAAAATAACTATTTTCTCCATTTTAGTCCAAATATAGAATAGAAATACAAGAAATGTTTATATAAGTAGCCATGAATCGCGAAAGAGCTTTTACAAAAGCATCTGTCGGTAAGCGGACATGCACACGCCGTATATTTTCATGTTTCTTCCTAAGTGAAGGCTTGCAATATTGCGATACATGTTACTGACAATGAATGCTTTTACATGTAAATGTTTGAAAAATTGCTCAGAAAAGTATAACACATCCCCACAATATTCGTAGGTACTGATGACGTAACAAAATGGCGTTCGATTTGCAATTTAGCCAGTCTCATAAAAAACTTGTAATAATGAAAGTAAAGATCCCACATAAAATAATGAATAATTAAACAAATATGAAAAGCAATAAATTAGCTCCATTTAATAAAATTCGCTCGGTAATTATTCTCTTCACTTCCAAATTAATATACCTTTGTTCTATTTTACATAAACATGTTTGCTCATAATTTGGCATGTGTATTTGCGAAATTTATATTAAAACTAGCTCGTGCTCTCGTTGAAAAATGAAAAATATAACACCTCAGAAAATAATTGACATTGTTATCTCTGTGACGACGGTTTTGCCGCTGCAGCGACAATGACAACAATTTTTATATATTTTTTATTTTATTTTTATTTTTAGACGAACCCCTTGAAACCTAAAAAAATTTTCAGAATAAAAAGTATCCTATATATTATTCCAAGTTTTCAGTTTCTAATTCAGTAGATTTTACGTAAAAGAGTACACAAGTTCAATTAAGTTCATCATAAAGGCGAGTTTACACAAGAAGAGTTTCATGTGCGAGTTTCGAACGCGAGTGGAAAAAAATCGTAGGTAAGTATAGGTACGATTATCCTATGCGAGAACTCTCCATGCGATTTTTGCCTGCAACTGTTTACATTACTATAGAAACTCGCACCATTCAAGCAATACTCGAATACCACCGTTCAAGGCGACACTCTTCTCTCTTGAATTTTTTACACTATAGACGACAACGCGACGATTCGATTCGTAAGGCGACAAACGCATACGTATCTCGAAGGGTATAAACAATGCACTGGCGAGAATCGTAAGTGTCGACACGAGACTCGCACAAATAGAGTGATTTTGATACGAGACTCGCCATTCGTGACTTCATTTTTTCCGAAGGCGAAACTCGTAGAGTTTGTTTACAAAGGCGATGAGCGAGAAGAGTTAGGGGCGATAATTTCTTTTGAGAGACAAAACTCGAAGGATTTGTTTACACTATCCGATAGCATACTGTCTCACGACAATTTGAATTCTCGCGTTCGAGAAACTCTCCTTGTGTAACTGAGCCTTAAGTATGATACTCGTAGTATGTGAAAACACGTGTTTCAGAGTAGTCGTTCGGGTGACTGAAACAATATAATCGTTGTTAACCGTGACCGGTAGAGAATAAAATGTCTTAGTGGTTTTATGGGCTTACGCTAAGCTCTACAATATAGACATGAATATATAGGTACATGTAGGTGTCTACGATGGTTTAGGTTTAGATTCATCGGAAGAGTTATTGCTGCTAATGCTGTTCTAGATAGGTAACGGATGTTATACTTAACTAACGGACCCCCCCGGCTTCGCACAGAAATTATACAAAATGTCTAAAAATATACAAAATTATTATCTCACAGCAATAAGATGTCAGTTATTTTCTTAAATGTTATATTTTATTTTTCAACGCGGACCAAGTCACGGGCATCAGTTAGCTATAAATTAAACCTAAGTTCAAAATTTCAGCTTTCTAGACTTTTGTAATTTTGGCTTTTAGGAGTATAAATGACGATTTATAGTAGTGACTTGAATGGGTATTTAAATAGCGGTATTCGTGATTAAACATTAGTACCTAATTAGTTTAATTATAGATAGTCAGCTATTTAATAATAATTAAATATTAACTGCATAGTAAAATATATAGTTAATGACTGTAATACTACTTATAATATTATTTTATTACTTACGGCGACGTTTGCGTGAAAATATATAGTACCTACCGAACCTCTACTTACCTACTCTCCTCAAGAAATATAATACTCAAAGGCTTTCGAAAAAAAATATCCTTGAGTTAGAGGGCTTCTACTTTAACACATTTTAAATCTTACTCACTATATCTTTGCAATTCCTATTGTATCCCTATCGCTTAACATACACTTGCACACAATTCACACCGTTTATTTTATGAGGACAATGTGGATACAGTTAGCTCGGCGCCCCTCGTGCAATCATTCGCCTCATTAATTTAAAACCAAATTATGTTTGGCTATTATAGTTTACAATATATTTGTACATATAACCATGCATGAAACTTGTATTAGTTTCCAAAAGGATTTTAAAAGATCTTAAAAAGTCTCTTCAATATTGTTCATTATTTTCATTTAAAAGAAATTATTTAAAAGATAACCAAATGGAAAAGAACTAACTAACTGAACTGAACTGAAACCTAGAAAAAAATTTACCGCCCTTACTGACTCCTGCAATTCGATACCTTAGTTCAAAGTCATAATAATATGAAAAAAAAAACTGATGTAATAAGGTACTCCAATTTAGCCACTGTATCAGCTCCCGAGCCTGGCAGAACCCCGCTGTTACAGTAGTACAACCAAGAAGTACTACTGGTAGTAAGGTAGGTGTTGCATGTCCCGATCCAATTCTTTTCCTAGCCCCTTTGACTGCACGAAGAAAATTACAGTCCAGAAAGTCATACATAACACTAAATATTATATAATGTGTAAACATATAATAACTATTAGTATTAGATTTTATTCCCGAAGTGAATTCACACCTCAAGTAAGTGACAATACATCCTTGGTATCCACCGCCAGAATACCAGGAAGAGGTTTTACTGGTGAATGTGATATCCTCTCGTGATAATTTCTTATGCGACAATGAAATGGTTACTCATGTTCAGTTACAATATAAACATATATATTAATATATATTAGCTGGTGCTCGCGACTTCGTCCGCGTGGAATAGTTATTTTGGGAATCATTTGGGTATCTCGAACGGTTTTCGCAGCGCACGCAACGGAAGCCCTCAAAGATGAATAATTTTCCCCATTTTTTCGACTGTTTCTTCACTCCTATTAGTCGCAACGTGATGTTATATAGCCTAAAGCCTTCCTCGATAAATGATCTATCCAACACAAAAAGAATTTTTCAATTCGAACCAGTAGTTCCTGAGATTAGTGCGTTCAAACAAACAAACAAACAAACTCTTCAGCTTTATAATATTATTAGTATAGATGTAAGGAGATAGCTTGTGTTCGCTTATCGCTTCCTTTTTGGTTAAAGTTACTACATTAAATGATACACTTATTATTAACTAGGTGAAGTCAACGGCTTCGCCTGCGTTGAAAAATAAAAGATATAACGACTAACGTACATTTTTTAAACAGGTAGATAATGCCTGCGGCTTTACCCGAGTTGAATGTCCATCATCCTGAAATTCTATTGTAACTATTGGCGAAAGGGTTTTTAAACCGAATGAGTAGTTTCGAAGATTACCTCCTACATACAAACAAACAAACATACATACAAAATTTACCCCTTTGTAATCTCTATATATATATAACAATTACGTGTTACTTTGTTTGAGGCCAATGAACTCCTAAACTACTGAACCGATTTTAATAAAACTTCGTAACCTATGTGTAATTTGGTCCAACTTAAAATTTTTTTAACCCAGGCGAAGCCGGAAGCGTGTAGCTAGTATTAATATAGATATTACATTTAATAACTAAAATAAACAGTAAACTAATATTTAAATTGTGCAAATTATAAAATTTCTAGTTTTATGAAGTAAGTGTTACGTAACGACGTAAGGAAGTTAATATTCAATGAAGACTTAAAGTTTAATACAGTTTTAGTCACTACCTAACAAATTTTAACTACAAAGAATCTTGTCCAATTTTCAAGTTGAAACTACTTAAAGCTTCTTACTTAATAAATTTAAAACGAAACTACAGTCTGCAAGGTAAAGTTCTCGTGCAGTCTAGAACTGCGATTGAGAAGTTAGAACTGTGAGACTCTTCATTTAAATAATAAATGAGAGACAGTATGTTGTTTTCGTACCTGTGTGGGTAGTTTTATAGAAATAACAATTTTGCATTATTATCATATAAAATAATAAAAGTATTTTATATCAAAACTATACTACGATCAAAACTAGTACCTACCTAGATATGGTAAATAGTAGCTAACAAAATAATTCTGTATTTCAGACTACTGTAGTCAAGGGTAACTAACTATTTAAATGATTCTGATGGTTTTACATGAAGAATGTTCAAAAGTAGATTAAAACATATTTTCATGTCCACCTCCTTACGGTATAAAATACGAAATAAAAGTTAATATTTTTGAATTTAGAAATGTGAAAACTTTGAATAACAAAAACGAAATGAAATGGCATTATTTATTGATAAAATGGTTTCTAAAATTTATATAAATCTAAAATGCAAGCTCAAATTACATTATATAATTTTTTTATCGTCACATAATCACTATAACCAGTATGATAGAAGTAATAGCTTATTTTGTCAAGAAATACACACGGAGAGGCTCCGAAGGCTGCGAGTATAGGTACCTAATTTTTAAAATTACCTATAAGTTTACTGTTAAATTCATAAAATTTAATTCATTATTATAGTTATTGTAAAAACGATTTTCTAAACATAGTCAATAAACATTTTTATTTTTATTTATTATATTCATAAAATAATAACGTAATTCTCCCAAGTAGCAAAAAGTAAGAAGGTTAATGATTAATCTTAAACATATTGTGACTGCCACGCAGTTTCCTTTTGAACTTAATGGATACAGATCAAAGACGAAAGAGAACAAAGCCTCGTGAACTTCTCAGCTTTGACACACCTAAGAGTGTTCTACAAATGGGAGGTACATCGCGATACAGTTGTACGTGATATTACAGCTCGTAGCCGTTAAGGTTCTTATTCCCTAGAATATTTTCACGCTACGGGCTACGACAGAAAAAACAGCACATTTCATTATACTTTTATGTGAATTTCCTACCGAGTGGGGTATATGTGCTTGGCGTCATTTGCATAATATTTGGTGAACTTGAATGTTCTGTGTTATCTAAAAAAATATTTTAGTTAAGAACTGGTTTCAACTCGCCTTATGTTATGAAATAGCAAACCTCTTACCACTAAAGTATTTTTCTTAGTGTGCTCTAAATATGATTATGATCTAGAAAATAAAAGTTTAGTACAATGCATACAAATTATGAAGGTCACAGATAGCATCCCACATTAATCGACGAACTAGTGACATCCCATCAGGTTTCTTGCCATCATCACGTAAGATACCATTTGATACAAGCATCAAAGGTTGAATATTTGAAATATCACACTAAAGCTGTGAGTACGGTGATATTCTATGCCACTTTTAGTGAAGCAAACCTAGAATCTTGTGTATTAATGAGCTAAGTTTATAATCCATTGGCAAACAAAGATGTTAATTTGCAACAAAAAATATTACCAACGGATTAAGCAAACTCATTACTTTAGCTGCATGTCATTTATTCTGTTTATGCTCCGCAAATGTAACTTGTAATTGAATTCAAAACCACACGCGGTGCACCTATGTACGCTGTACTGTACCACAGATTAAATAATAGTTACTATGACTGTATGCTGTCCTGTACTCTAACAATTAAATAGAATTAAATCAATTAAACAAAAGGGAATTTACATTTTTAAAGACACTTTCCAAATTTAAGTTCGCCTGATGAAAGATTATTTTATTCATATCAATACATTATACATAAATCGTAAACTGATTTATATCGTAAATCGTAACCTACACTAATTACAAAAAAATTGTAGACCGAGCTCAAAACAAAAAACGTTTCAAGATTTTTCATCTATTTGTCTGTGCATGCTAACCTCAGAATCGGCTTAACCGAATCGAATGCGGTTTTCATTGATATGTCAAGCTTCCCGTAACATTTAGTGTTTGTTTCATTCCAATTGGTTTAAAAACAAAAAAGTTATACCGAAATACCGAAAATACCGAAAGCGTACGAAGTTGCGGGCACAGCTAATTCTTAATTATATTATTTTAATATAATTAAGTAATCTTAATTATATGTATAATTCTTAATTATATAATTATAAGTATTTCTCTAACAGTGGTTGCAGTGTGATTTTCATTAGTCTCAGTATACTTGCACATTTGAGTGCTTAGGTTCGTTGAATTGTAACAAAAAAAAACTACTTTAAATCATAGTAATTATTTAGTATATTATTTACTAAAAATAGTAATCAAGTCAGTATGAGTGTCAAGTTTAGTAATTTTTAAAAAATTTAAAACCTTCCAATTAGTACGAGCTTGGCACACTATAACGCATAACTACTTACACAGAGTGGTAACGAGCAGCGTGAAATAATGTATGTAACATAAATAAGCTGATAAAGTTACAGGAAATGGTTCAGAAGATTCTACCTGTTGCAAATAAGTACGTAGAACAAGGGTTGACACAAAATAATTTACTGAATAAATATATTGATAATTATTTTCGTGGCATGGCACACAGACATATTTTAACGCAAGTTTTAATACAACTTTGAGGGTGAATAGGTCACTCTAGTGTACAAAAACTCCAAAACACCCTTAAGCATCTTGCGGCGGCGGCCCTAAAGATCGTGTGTAGTTTTTTAAGATTTTAATAATTTAAAATAAAGTTTCAGTGTGATAAAAACAACTGTCTTTATTTCTTCTGTCCTTTTTAGGACGGCAGCACATGTGTGCATCCGCCTTCCTTTCCCATTTTGCTTGTGTTTATAGAGAAAAATAGCCACTAACCATCAAATGGGCATTCAGCTAGCCCGCCAACTTTTAGCCGCCAATAAAGAAATAGTTGTCATTAATATCGTGCAGATAAGTTGGTTATAACTACTTATCATCGTAACATCACATCATATCACAAGCATCTAATCATAAATCACGCACTAAGCATTATCAAAAGTAACTATTTTACTAAGTCAAGAATATATTTCAATATTTATTAAAAAAGTGCCTGTATAACGTTCCACAACAAGATTAAATTAAATGATTAATGATAAAAGAAATTGGTTTGCCAACAAAATATATGGACCACTCTCCGGATTTTTTTCGCCTGTAAAACATTATAACATCGGACTAAATCATGTAAACGCGTAACTTTTCTCATTTATATTCATAACTTTAACTTAACATTAGACATACCCTAATGTTAAGTTAAAGTGTAAACCTTAACTTAAGATACACTAAGTATAACTTAAGTGTAACCCTAACTAACTTTAATTTTGATAAAGGAAAGGTACATATGTGTTAATAAAAAAAACTCGGCCTCTATCACACTGAAGTGATTAAATGGCGATTCAAGTATTTTTAAGTTTCGGAATATTGGTTTTAGACTTTAAGCAAATAATCTAAGATATTTTACGATAAGTAAAATCTTTGTTAAAAAGTTTACGGATTGTAGAACGATTTGATTAAATTGTTTAATTGTTTTTATTAATTTCTTTTCTAAACTGACCGTCCCTCATTTTTTAGACTAACTTTTTATGGTAGTTGATTATGGTCACAAAGAAACACAAGCAAAGCCTAGGTGGATTCAGGACAGTCCTTTCCACGAGTGTCGACCCTAATAATAATAAGGTGATTTGCCCTTTGTTATTTTATAAGGAGCAAGGTGTAGACTTCTCAGTGTGTGATACTTTTTATACAAAACACATCACATCAGTTGTTTTATTATATCGTAAGAATAGAATACCAACCTTCTTTATGCCAGGATTAGCCAAATTGTTAGTTTGAAATTAACAAATCGTTACAGCAAAACATTGTGATGCCGACTTGTATAGGACCTACAGCATGAATAATTAATAAATAGAGAGGACAATGCATAATTAGTGAAAAGCGGGAAAACAAAAGGAAAGCTTTTACATAACTCCCGAAACTCGCTCTATAAAATGTTTACAAGAGATGCCTTAAACAAAGGCAAATAATGAGTACATATTGTAGGGAATTTCAGCGAACTCATAGAGGTCCTGAACTATGTATGGCCCATGTTCATAATTAAATAGTTTCATAAAGTTTCCAATTTTAGGGTCTAAAAACAATCTAATTTTTTTCAAACTCACATTAATCTTGCAGCTCTTTTGGGAAACTTGAAACAAAACTTTGAACGAAACTGAACTCGTCTATGGCATGTGCAATACTTTTGCTTTTAATGAATTATAAAGTTTGATTACGAAGTTTTTACTTATACAAATGTTTGTTTTACTGAACTAGGTACATTAGTATTAGGTACAATCTATTTTAAGTAGTAGCAGGGACCGTGAATAATACCATAAAATTGATGACCTTAGGTATCTCCATACAAATTGAAACTCCATACATCATACATTTTTTGAAAGAGGGTGATTACTGCCGCCAGTGTGCCAATACTAGATAAATTTCTCAATTTTTAGTAAATAATCAATAATAAATACGGCTGCAAACGGGCTGCCTAATTTTTAACTGAGATAACGCAGTTTGCCCTGCTAGTACCAAGTAAAGATATTATTTAATTTAAATAAATAATTTCCAAACGGAAGCCAATACTATTTAATTTTTATTATTTCATGTGTCACACGCTTTATGTAAATAATATGCCTAATATATTGCATAACAATGATACTGTGTCATTGTACGGGTCGCGTCAATAAGCGTTTCATATGCACATATAAATCGACTTCCGAGCCTTCGGAGTGGTTGACCTTCAACTTAACTAGTTTATATTCATCCAACACCAGACGGAACTTACTTATTAATAAACTCCAGAGGTGTTTTAAAACTATATCCAGCGGCAGTTAGCCAGATACAAGGTCAAAGGCCAATCGATAGACCATTCAGTGTAACCTTTTCTAGATGAAATCTAATCTATTATTTTAATTGTACTTATATAACCTTTATTTACACAGCTGGCCAATTGGGAATTCTGCCAATCTTATTTAATAATACTACGAAAAATTAGGCCTTGTATTTTACTCACTAATTTTCGATAAAATTTTTGCTTACATACAAAAGTCTTCGTTGTTCGGGAGAGATCGAACAATTTAACAATAGTCCAATAACACGAGAAAAAGGTATACTTATCTCTTATAAGTATAGTAGATATAATCTTATTGATATAGATTACTTTTTACTTAATAATTGCTAATTGAAAGTATAAATTAGTAATAATATTTATTACTAATAATTAGTAATACAAAGGCTTTATGTCAGACTAGTAATGCAAATAGTTCACAAAGGTTACACAATATGACGTCATACGCTGCAACCGCAACTAAGGCGCACGAGTCAGTTATAAGGTCATACCTATTCATAACAATATTCAAGAATTTTAAAGTCAAGTAACACTTGTGCAGATGACGAATCATGGATATCGCAAATCTATATCTGTATCTATACATACATATTATAAAATAAAGGTTGCTGTCCCTTTCTGTCTGTATACTTCTTCTAAATCACCCTAAGGATTTAATACGATTTTCACTAGTTGAAAGAGTGATAAACGAGGAAAGTTATCACTCTTTCAACTCTTTCTTTGTATAGTTTGCAGAGTAAAAATGCATTTGTCGGGGTCGGGTAAGACAAATAAAATAAATCTTTGTCATTTACAAAGTTTTAATTTACCTACTGGTTTTGTAAACAAAATTTTTTTTATTAATTGAATTAGTTGTTTTTTTTTTTTGTACATCACCTAGATTTTCAAATTACACTATAAATCTCTACGAGAAAATCCTCTAAGTTCTTTGACGAAACTGAGTTGACACCACCAACACTTAAATAAATATTTACTTCACTCCCGCTCAACTGAGGTTAATTAAAAATTTAATTCACCTTTTGTAGTAGCTAGTCCGTCAGAAGTTGTTTGCTCTTAACGATATTGTAACTCAACATCTGTTCTGATACCTGCGCCTTAATGGGAATCCTTTTTAGATCTATCTGAAAGTTGTCTGAAAATTTAAACCTCATCGCTTGTAATGTTTTAGAGTTAAATGTAAATAATTATAATAACGTTATAGTCTTAGTAACTTCTGCTAACTTTAAGAAGTGCTTGAAGTTAATAATCACAACACAGAGAGTTTAATGTCGTTTGGCTCCTAGCTCTCTCACTCAAAGGCTGAATTGCAATTAAAGTGGTCTTAAATTTGGAAATGAAATTCACAATGTTGATAACAGGATTAACTGCAATTTGCGTCAGCTGTGAGATATCGTGAGAATAGTTATTTTTATTTAAAACATCTTTCTAACGAAAATTTTTTTTGAAAGAAACCTTTTGGTTTGCTTAGATGTTTTTATTTGTAAAGAATTCGTTTACAAAATAGATTTTTAACAACACTTCTAGTAAAAATGATTCATAAATTTCTTATAAACCACCCACCCGCAAGATTTAATTTTAACATCCAAAACGTGCAAGCTACATACAAATACATACGTAAGTTGAAAAGTACTGTTTTATGAGCGCACGTTAGAGACACGTCAAGTTGTTTCGATATTAGTTAGGTACCTGACCTAATGGTTGATGTCCTGAAACCTTTTAAGCTATACCGGACTTTGACGAGAACGAGATTACGTGAAGCCACAGCTTATGGTCGTTGAAAAACTGAGGTCAGTGCCACTTAACACTGTAGTTGTTTAATATCATTTATTTGTAACATAAGTAAATATATAATTATAATACTAAAATTGACAATAAATTAAGCATTGATAACATTAATTAACTAGCTGTGCCCGCTACTTTGTCTGTGTTGAAAAATGATAAATATAACAGCCGAGAAAATCTGACATCTTTATCCCTGTGCCGACTGTGGCTCTGCCACGGCGTTAGTGGTACCCAATTTTTTATATTTATAGACGACCTTTAGGCAACCTAACATTTTAATTCCATGTTAATTCAGATAATAAGTTATCTGTGTGCCAGATTTCGTACAAATACGTTCAGCCGTTTTTATATGTAAGAGTAAGTAACAAACAGCCATCCCCAAATCCTCACAAACTTCGAATTTAGATGTAATATTGGTGGGATTTGAATACGCTCTCAGTGTAGCATAACCTGACTTCTCCAATCTTCACTACGAAGTGGCATGTGAATAGCAATTGCGCCGTGAACTATGCATTCACTTTGAAAGCGTCGAGTGCCTTGATATTCGGAGCTGACTGTGTATTCTCTAATGTTAGCAATTTTATTATATATATCTATCTATATAGCTTATATTGGAAATAGAGTTGCACTAAAGACACGTTGAGTAAAGGCTACTCTGTACTGTACGTCATTCTGTCTTCCTTTGTGTGGAATTGTATTGGCAGTCAGTCCATTAAGTTATACGGGTTCTGTAAGACATAATTTGTAAGAACTATATTACTATTATCCGCTCTCGTCTTCGTCCAGGAAAAAACTTAATTAATTTTATTATTTACGTAAAATTAAAAAAATAATTAGCTGATGGTGTTTTCCGCATAAAGCCGTTGTGTGGTTTAGAAGGAGTTAGCGGCCATACGGCAATGAGTGGTTAGATACAGAAATGGTCATAGAATACATTTTCGTCCACTAAGAAAGTATGTTCGTCAAGGGATCGTCTAAAAATAAAAATCAAAAATCAACGGCTGACAAAAATGTATGGTATTAAGTAATAAATATTTTTTACATTCAAGTAAAAAGGGCGTGGGACAGCTAGTTTAAAAAAATCATAAACCAAATAAGCTCAAAGCTTCAACATTTAATTATTATTTTTGGATATTTTAAGACAATTATTTTTTTATTTTTTAAATTTAAGTTTTAACAATAATTTGTGGCACAATTTTGTCGAATAAGCTTCATCGAAATGGAAGGTGGCGTCAATGGCGCATTGTAGTGACAGGTGCTTACGTCTAACAGTTCAATCACCTTTGCCGCCGAAGGTCACACTTGGAAAGAAGTATAACCTGTATCTTGAAAGAAATAACGCGGCTAAGAAATGACTTTATAATGTTCGTTTAATAAGTAATCCTTTTTTGATTCGTACAAAATGCATCAGGTTACGATTGTGAACTAAAAAACTTTCAACCACTTATGGACATTAACTTTACAGGAGTCGACGAACTCGAAACCTCTTAATTGGATCACGAAGCCAAATGGTGCAGCAGCCAAAGTTAAATTATAACCTCATATATTTGTTCAGTTCCTTTCAGTTTACAGAGTAAAATTGAACATCATTTTTTTTAAATAGTTTTTATGCTATATAGCTTCCTAAAAATATTAGGTACCATTTGTGTTAATAAAAATAATTTCGTCTTAAGCGAAGCCGGTGGCGGGTCGCTAGTACTTATAAAATTTTTTCTTCATAATATACCTACTATAATTAGTTTTTCAATATGACATAGAATACGTATAGCAATAAGAAATGTCCCTAATAGATGTTCCGCACAAAAAGTCCCTAATAGATATATAAATATAAATAATATAATATAATATAGGCAGTGGGAGTAGAATGCACTAAGATGAATACGACATCACATCACGTAACCCTGCTTTTCATTCGCAGAAATACTAATACATTTTGTCGGTTAAAGTAATATATCTTGGGCAATACGTAAAGGAACATGTAGGTATTATAACACGAATCACGATGGTGGAAAATCAGAGATTGCGGGTGTCACATCCGCTCGGGTACATACCTACGTTTCTCCCCTGTCAATTATGGCTGTCACGAAAAGAATGGAGACAATAAATAAGTTATTTACCGTGCCTCGATATTTTACAAGCTAAGTATAATAATTTTACCAACGTTATTTGAACATTACAGAGGCAAATCTCAAATTTTCATAAAACCTATCTAGGAATAAGTTTGTCTCACTCATTAATGGGAATATCAGTAAAATACCCAATGGAACCAGTGAAATTCTACATAATATGTATTTGTATATACAGTATTAAGTTTGTTTAGAAATTTATTAGGTACATAAGTTCCAAACAGTGTTGAAAGAATCTCGTGTGTGTGTGTGTGTCTTTTTAGCCCCGACCCCCGACGTAAAAACTGGGTAAAAACGTGTTATTTGAAGTATGTATCTGTATAACTAACTACTACTGCGTAAATTTGTGAGGGTGGATGTATGGATGTTCGTTACTATTTCACGCAAAACTATTAAACGGATTTGGTTGAAATTTGGCACACGGTCTGTTTATTACCTGGTTTAACATATAGGACACTCTTTACTCTGGAAAAATGTTAAGTTCCCACTAGATCGTCTAAGAATATTAAAAATTAGGCTCTATCGTCCACCGTCTTCAAAGTGAGAACCAATTGGCTTCGAGTCGAAGAAGCAACTGAATAAACTGGAATTGAAAACTTGCGTATGCAAGAACAAGAAAATATACAATCTTCTAACATATCCGTCGTGGACGATGTAATTGTACGAGCACCTAAGTAATTGTAGACTACATATTGCTTCAGACTATTTAAATGTTTAAACGTTACTTCCTATACGAAATAGTTATAATTTCAATTCAGTTAGAAATATTAACATAACAGAAATATTTGCGAAAAATTTTACAAGAGATAAAATTCTTTCGTATCAGTCTGTATTTTACAAGCACGTACAAGCCTAGCTTAGTGCTCATTGATAAGACTTCTTATCTTTTCGTAGATAGCCTTATTTAGAAACATATGTATTGAAAAATCTCAGAATCGCAATCTTCTTAGACTATGAAGCTATATCCGTTTCAAGCTATGAGCTCTGAGCTTATATGCGTGACGAGCTTTTAAATTACTGACTTATTCCTTCCTCAGGGTTCAAGCTGTATACATAACAAATGACAAAAATATTTTGAGTGCCGTCTGATTAGCCATGAAAGTTTTCAGGTTCCTATCCCTATCTCTTGCACCACAATAATGCGACTTTTTTTTTAGGTTTTAAAACATTTATTCAATCTTTATTTCTTAAATATTTGTGTCGATTTTTTATTTTAAGTTTTAGATGATCTGTCTGGACCAGTAGGGATTTTAATGGGTTAAAAGTATCTAACCTAAGTATCTAAATGTTACCATCCATCGGTATCAGTACATATTTTATTGTAGGTATTATCTAAGCTCATACTCGTAAGTGATACATATTCCCGAAAATGTATACAATAATGACTTCAAACATTAAATAAAATTTAAGTACAGTTAACCACTATTCCTTTATCATTCCAAGCGAGGAATAATCATATGAGAAAATTATGTAAGAGAAGCGTGGTCAACGCGATAGAACACGTGCGTAGGTATATACGGGCGATAACACTATAGACAATGTTTCCAGACTACCATAGACTCCATGGAGGCACTGGTTAATCAATTTTACATTATTTATAGACGGACGCTGTAGTTCAATTATGCGGACTTAATTGAATTATAACATGAAAAAGGGACCGCGCTTAACTTAATTTTAAAATTATAATAAATTAAACTTTTTTGAATTTACTCTTTACGAATCGATATCATAATTATAATTATATATGCCCAGGGTGTGAAAATTTATAGGAGTAAAATCAAATGTCACATGTCACACGTTATGCGTTACAGGCTACAATATGCTTCAATACATATTATATTAATATGTTTTAATTATATTTATTAAATTATTTATTTATCGTTCGTAAGGAGTAGGTAAACTCCAGTCGTACGTCGAAGCTGACACACACACTTTTTTTTAATTTCTTTTATTATATAAAATCTATAACTGCACATATTGTAGGGTTTATAGGTCGCAGTGGAAGCTTGGAGAAAATCAAAATTATGCTTGTAAAAGTTATCGTGTATTTAATAAAGGAAAATATTTATTTAGCGGTTTTCTTTTTGTTTAATTATGAAACGTAATTTAAAAATTGCTATAAAAGCTAGATAATATTTTGTACAAATATAAAGAAATACAAATTTAATAATAGAGTCACACGATTGTAATAAATTTGTAACTAATTCTCGAACGGTACTTTCGAGAGACAAGAGGCTGAAGTCCTCAAAAACACCGTTTTTTTTAATTTCACGGTATAAAGCACACTGTTCTTAGTTTACTGTAGCATAGCAGCAAAGTTGTTATAGATATATTTTTTAAATCATATAGTTGCATTTTGGATTGTGGTCGCAACTTTAAATATATATGTTATGGATAAAACCATAAAAGGCCAAAAATTTTCCTGTTAAATCAGCTAAAACCCAAAAAGGCCAAAATGTTAAATGTTAATGTTAAAGTGATGTGTAGTTATAATTGCAGTTCATTAAGTATTAAATACGGCACATATATAATTGACATAAGATCCTTTCGTAATTAGCTCGAGGTACTATTTACTTTCAGTTTAGTTCTGCTACAGGTTTACACCGAACATAGCTTGATTTTATTAATTAATATGGCTGGCAATTATTATAACATTAAGTACACAATCAAAGCTCAACCACAACTACACATCAGTACAGGTATACTCGTAACTATTATATGTTCCCATTCAGTTATCTCTGTCTTACCCAATACTGTCTATCTCTGTCTTTAGTGAAAATATGACAAGATAGAAATTCTGGAATGAGCTCCAAATATAGAAATATTTGGATCCAAACGTGGCAGAGAATCGCTGGCAAAATCAAATGTGATTTTTACTCAGAAAAAAAATATTAAAGAGATGCTGTAAAATATGATGCATATTAACTGTTTTGTATTATTAAACATTCCTTTATTCTAGTGAATTTACTAAATCGCTAAAAAATGTAAGGCTACGAAGCTACAATTTTATCTGCATTTATAATGCTGATTTGAAAAACGTTTAAAAATAATATTATCATACAATAAAAAAAGCTTAATTTCAGTCGCAATAAAAATACCAATGAAGTAAAATTGAAGACATATTTTTATTTAATTTTCTAGTAAGTGTGGTGGAAAACTGTAGTGTATCAGAAGATTTGTTTCTAGTAGCTTTAAATTCCACTCTAAGCTCAGGATTTTTACTTAGTAGCTGTATCAGTTACCTTCGCTTCGTAGGGATCCTAACTTAGCACTCTAAACAAAAAAGATCTTTGCTGCCTTGTTTCCTAAGTCTATTTTGCATTGTCTTCTTTGCATTTGATATTATTTGAATAAAAATTTTCACGATTTATATCTTAAGGTATCTAAATTCAACCCCTTTCGATTATATGAAGAGAAAGCGACATTATACGCACGTGATTGCGTATTTTCCATTGTATTGATTGCGATTCCACTTTCCACATGATACTTATGTCAAAAACGAATAGGAAAGTCTGCGAAATTCCACGTTGCAATACTTCATGAACATTTATCTGACAATATCATTTGACGCAATGTATATTTATTTATTTATATACATACTAGCTACACGGGTTCAAAATAAAACTGTCCTATCTTTTAAGTTGGACAAAATTACAGATAGTTACGAAGTTTTATAAATACAGTTCAGTATTTAGTTTATGAGTTATTTATATATATAGAGATATCATCTACTTTTGATCTTAAAGGAATTTGTCGTCTTAATACGCGTTATATTTGATTGAGACAAGTATATGCAAACTGTTAGGCTTTTAATTGTATTTTATAAAAATGGGCACTATAAAAAATAGTAGATTAGTCAAGTTGCAGAGAGAGTAAAATATCATTCCTCTAGAGGAATTTGGTATGAATTCAATTAATAATAGGTTCTATAATAAAATAACGTTTATGGACATCGTAAGCTAACCCTAAAAGACTTTAATAATAAAAATGAGATGTCGTAAACTTTTTCTCATTTAGGAGGTTTGTCTGTTTATCTGTTACACACTCAATATATTATGTATTATACATACTACATATATAGTACTCAGTACTAGTACGACCCTCTCCTCCTCGACTAACCGTAGAACGGCTGACCAGTGCGCCCTCCTTAGCCCTCCATATCAAATGAGCAGCTGCTACAGACCCGCACAATTAGTATGACGTTACAAAATAGATATTTCAATGAACCAACTTAATGTTTTACTAGTACGAACAAATTACCACAATCGCTCCATTACGCAGCAATAAAGCGTTTTGTATTTAGTCGAAAATAGTACATTGTAGATAAGTAAGTACATAATCGATGCAGGGAAAGGACGCGCAAGCGAACAGACAACATTCCGCAAACAAGGTGGCCGACCACAAATGCTTCGAAGAACAAAACAACTGTAAACAATCGAATCAATCAATTAACGGAGTCCAGTAGACAAACATTGTTAGCAGAGAAACCAGAATCCAATTTAACAGTGTACTCGTACTGCAATCTGTGCACCGTGAAGGCTCGAGCCAATTGCATCTCTCGTACGCGTCAAATACTCAATACGTACGCGAATTCTAAATCAACATGTTGTTGCGCTCACTCGTTTTTATCCATTTTTGTCTAATTCAAAAAAAGTATATAGAAGCAGTGAGTATATGGTAACATTTTAATAGTAAGAAAGTAAAACAGACCAAAAGAAAGTACTTTATATAAGTAGGTACGAGTAATAAACTCGATATATCGGTATTCGTTACTAGCTGGTGCTCGCGACTTCGTCCGCGTGGAATAGTTATTTTGGGAATCATTTGGGTATCTCGAACGGTTTTCGCAGCGCACGCAACGGAAGCCCTCAAAGATTTTTTCCCCGTTTTTTCTACATTTTCGACTGTTTCTTCGCTCCTATTAGTCGCAACGTGATGTTATATAGCCTAAAGCCTTCCTCGATAAATGATCTATCCAACACGAAAAGAATTTTTCAATTCGAACCAGTAGTTCCTGAGATTAGCGCGTTCAAATAAACAAACAAACAAACAAACTCATCAGCTTTATAATATTAGTATAGATAACTCTTGTTGGAAACTGATGGAATAAAACAAACACGACCTATATGTTACGGAAAGCTTGCTAAAGTATATATTATTACAAGACAAAAACAACAAAAAGACAAAAATTTACTACATATTATGGTAACCACACCAAAGTGAGCTGTTGTTGTTAAATCAACCGTTCTCTGTACAGACTCAATGAGCCGGTAGTACAATGTAGATATGATATATATCACAATGTGTCCATTGTAGTTTGGCAACCGACAATCTCGTTGGTTAACTCGGCAGCCAACGTTAATTCAGTTTGGGCCAAAATCTCATACGATACTATTAGTATTAGCGACTTTTCTATCACTTTAAAAGACGTATACTTGGGTTAGTTAATGTCACAATGTCACGGCATTGATCACAAATAACATGTAATCGTTTTTATTGCGATGTCTGTCTATCTGTATCTTTCACGCCTTAACTACTCAAGCGATCATGATAAAATTTTGCATACATATCAGGGTTTCAGAAAAGGACATTTCATCTGGAAAATAGAATCAACTGTTCACGAGAAATCATCTATAAATAAAAATCCAAAGCCTGGCAAAGTTATAACAGCAATAATAATAATAGTTATAATAGGCAATATATATGCATGCTATGGCAGCCTGTAAATGTGATTTGTGCAAGCTTTTTTTAACTCGATTAGTTTTAAATTTTATATGTACACTATTACGTTGGCTATCCATAATATCCTTACTTTTATTCGTTTGTTTGTTACGCGTTCACGCAACAAATACTGAACCGATCACCATGGAATTTTGCATATACGTTGTCTGGGACTCCAGAGAGAACATAGGGTACCTACCTTTCGCGGACGAAGTCGCGGGCACCAGCTAGTTATGATAAATTACAGCTTCAGAAGAGCCCTTAATTTGATGTTACAATTGCTTCTAGATATTAAAGCATATTGTTGTCAATGCAAAAGAATCGTTTCGAGCGAAGTGTTACGTCGTTAACGTGGTCTTTCGTTGTAAACAACTTCCTATTTACATTTCGCGGTATTCTACTTTCGTGATAATATTTTACAAGTGTTGTGATTGTGACTGCAGGGCTTCTACTGTCGCAGTTGTTAGGAGTAAGCAATTTTTATTTTACAATAATATTTTTGTCGATTTTTTTGCGATTTAATTGTTATGATATATGTTTCATTTTTTATTTTTTGTGCCATTGTGTAACAAACGTTAGTTCTCATCATCGTTGTACCCTGCTGTTCATGTTTTCAGATACCTTTCAGATAGCCTATGGACAGTTCAGGGTGGAATATATATTTAGCTTATGTCCATGTAGAAAGATTTTAAGTATTTTCGTACAAAAAAAACAATCTACAAACAAATAAACACAAACCTTATCTCTTAAAAATATATTTATAGATTAAAAAAATATTTTACATTTAGTTTCAGACAATTTTGATTGACAAACAGAAAATACTTAATAATCTTTTAATCAAATCTAATTTGAATTAAGCCTTTATTTCTGCCGTTTCTTAGTTCTTCAAGAAATTAACTCCTATTTGCAATACATTTTGCCAATACAAATTATTTATTTTGTTCATACACATTATTCAGTATTATTACTGATTTGATTTGAAACTAGTGCCAACTGGGACATAACTGAGTAAGGTATATCCAAGTTGCAATATTGGAGTAGGTATTATTAATGTCGGATCCCACGTTAAATAGTCAGGCGCAAATTTCAAAGCTAATGGACCCGGGAGACGTACTTAAATATTTAAGGAAGTTAACATGAGAAATAATGAAGGTAGAGTACTGGTAGGCATTGTATGATTTTAAAAGCACCAGAAGCCTTTTATGCTGCTCCAAATTTAATAATATCAACTGTATTTTAGCTTATTAACTTCATTCTTTATGATTATATAAAGTGGTTTAAATGATTGTATAAATTGTTCTATTAGATTTGGATGAAAATATGACATGTTATCCTGTTTTGAATTTCCATTAAATACTATTTTACGATGTTAATAAACGACTCTTCTGACCCGAAGTTGTTGAACATAACGTTACGTTAACAGCCCAAGAAAAAGTTAACGTAGGTATACTATACAAAGAAAAGACCATAACTTTAAGTTCATTAGCTTTAATCTCGTTATATTGACTTTTACTTCCCGGGTCGCTAATACCATTCCCGGTATTATTATGTTTACACCACCATTTCATAATACAGTATAGGGTTTCAAAATCAAACTGTTTCCTGGTTAGCACGTGGACTTTTCTTTATTGTAACTCTCAACGTTACAATGCGGAACATGAACATAAATCTTAGTTTGCCTTTGTTTAACAATGTAGTAAATATGAATCAAATACTTTACTATACGTGAACGAACTATAACCTAACACTGAGCGCTGAGTACGAATAATCCCAACTAATGTGATTTCCTGTAAAAAATACTGCTTAAAATAACTCAAATGTATTACTTTACTTATCACTTAAAGTTACTTCGTGTTCGGTCAAATGGTTTCCGAGTTATAATGACTTCGTGATACATAATTACATACATCGCTTATTATATTGTGTCGCAGACAGGACCATCATTTCCACTTAGTCTTAGGCAGATTTCGTTGCTTAATACACAAGCATCCCTTACTCAGTACTAATGGCGTGGTTACTGCCGCCAGACTGAATTGATGACTGCAAATTCATGTCGCAGTGTGCCTCGACATTGTTATATTAATTTAAAAAAAATTGTATTAAGGCAAGATTATAATCTTATAATTGCATACTAATAGTCTCAATAAAGTCAGACAAAATCCAGAATACGTCTTTTTGAAAGGACTTGTATATTTATCGTCTTTACAATTTACAAATTTCACTAAAATTTCTCTAGATTAGGTAGGTACTCATTAGCTTAATTGGTAATAGTTTACTTATTAGCAATATATGGATGGAAACAGAAAACTGAAACTAATTACATACATCATTATCTACATTTCTAAAATGTGCAGATTGAATTCTTGCCATTACTAAAGTTGTTCCATGAAAACATGATATTCCGGGAACCACGCGAACGAAGTCGCGGGTACAGTTAGTTAAAAAACAAGCCTGGTATGTTCCAATAAAAACTTACATTTTACTTTGAGAACATTGAACGGACAATTTTGCTAGCACTATCAAAAGAAGGCTTCCAGCGAAGTTGGGATCTCTGCCAACGCTTGTTAATGTAGAAACTAGAAACTGACAATCCTAACCTAATTAGTGTCCACGTACTAAAATGTGATTCTCCAATCTATAGATAGAGGGCTCAGGGCGTTATAAAGTACAGAAAATACTTTTGTTTTTGGTACAGTCCGCTTTTTATTTAAAAAATGCAACTAAGTGTAAAAACTCCCTTTCTGCACGGAAAATAATCGAGATGATTGCAAAGATCGCAAGATGGGATCACGTATCGAAGTAACTTTAAGCTTCCTCATAAACATCCGAGATTTTCACACAGCCAGTGAAGCCGGCTAGCGTATAAATCGATGTTCTTCTAAAAGGTACATTTACATTAAATTATATGGTATTGTATTTTATAAATAGTAACATCTTTTGGTCCACTATATTTTTAGAATTACAATATGTTTTAAATTATTTTTGGAGTTTACTCCTTAAGAATAGATTTGCATACCTATATATAAGTAAATAATATCTATACTAATATTATAAAGCTGTAGAGTTTGTTTGTTTGAACGTGCTAATCTCAGAAACTACTGGTTCGAATTGAAAAATTATTTTTGTGTTGGATAGATCGTTTATCGAGGAAGGCTTTAGGCTATATAGGAGCGAAGAAACAGTCGAAAATGTGGAAAAAACGGGGGAAATTATTCATCTTTGAGGGCTTCCGTTGCGTGCGCTGCGAAAACTGTTCGAGATACCCAAAATAACTATTCTACGCGGACGAAGTCGCGAGCACCAGCTAGTGTAATATAAAAGCCCGTGGTATGAATATTTATGGGAGTAAACTCAAAATTGTTACACGAATGCGTTATGTTAGCGCGTCCTATTTTTTTAATAATTTTAGAATATCTGAAGTTTCAGAGATGTTGCGCCATTTAAACAATATTATTTTTAAAAAAATGTTGTTCTTTCGGCGTGTTCGAATTGTGAAAATTTAAATGTTATAATCAAAAGCAGTAAACTCCAGTCGTGTGTGTGTCGCGGAGGTAACACACACACAATTTTTTAATATAGTTATATGAAAGTAATAAACTAAATTTGTTTCTAACTATTATAATATATAATAATTACGTCTTATTTTAATTAATGTTCATAAATTATCTCCATTGACTAAGATAAAATCGTAATAAGATGCCGTCCTTACCCTTGACGCAGGTTCTATCTCAACAGAATATACAAAAGGTGTTATATTATTACCGTTTCTACTTTTAACAAGGTTTAGATAAATCACTCGCCTCTAAGAGCTTTTAGAATAGAAAAGCTTTATGTCTACTTTATTCAGAGAGATTAAGGACTTAGATTAAGGACTTAGACCTTAACAGCTGTTTCAATAGATAGTTTAAATAGTTTTTCAAATATGCTATATATTTTTTTTAAATTATGCTACATAATTTATGACATTATCCAATACAGAACATAAATATTAGAGTTGTATTTCAATCATATTTTTCGTTACGTATTTCCAACTGCAGCAGGTCTAATGAGTAGGTAGTAGGGAGACAGACATAGTATATCAATTATATATACAGTGAATATTTGAGATAAGAGTAGGTAATAATAATAATAAAATAACCGTAATATTTATTACAGGTATGTTAGAAAGTAACATCACAAAATAATGAATTATTCTTCGAAGTAGACGTCACCCGTCAGAGTTGGACGCAGGAGAGAGCCGAAAGTTTTATGTACTTTGACGTACACTAGGGCTTTTTATTCACGGTCTAAGAAACAAAACATTTTGTCTTTTTGTTATTTATTTCCTTTGGGTACAAACAAAAGATTTGTGGTAAAATAAATTTTCTAGCTTCATTGTGTTCATGCTTCATAAAGCTCTTTTGATCTTATGGTTAATTTAATAATTTGACAAAATATAAAAAATGTTTTCGAGAAAAATGTATAACATTATTACGTTGTAGGTATTTATAGAGCCAACAGTGATGAAATTCTTTATTTACATATTTTTTTGTTAATTTGTCAGTAACATATAAAATTTAAAGGGCTTAGTGCCGTCAATTTGGCACTGTCTTAAGCCTACTCTTTTATAAATCCTAAGTAAGTAACATAAGTAGATAACTTTATGTAAAGATATGATAGATTTAAAATAAGCAACAAGTTAATAACTGTAACTTAACGAAGGCACAAATTGATGTAGGTCTTATTATATAATAAAATAAATTGTTCAGCGTATAATTTTTATCTTTTGCATCTTATTTCCGCATTGTCATTAAATAATCCCGTTGCTCCGTGGTAAATGAAGGGTAGAACAGACTGGTAGCGCTGGCTGATTTAAAGGCAAGCAAGGTCATTGTAACTTAAGCGCAACCGATCTCCAGTTATTTAGTGGAAACAAATCTTATTAATATAAGAGAAATCCTTACATAGTATAAATTTAAGTAGGTATGTCTGTCTGTATATCCGCTAACTCTTCCTAAACTCAACGGATTTTGATGCGGTTTTCTCTTATGAAAATACTAAAAATAAAATACGAAAAGTTTTGTATGTAATTTACAAAAATTACTGCCGCAATCCAATTTCGGCGGCGGTGTGAATTGAGTGTAAAACCGTAATAACTGCATCACCTATTAGCGGTAATGCCTATGTACTCGTCAATAGATGCCTTTTACTGAATTTTTAGTATAGAATTACATTCATTTGAAATCTTCCACAAAAATATGCAGATCCGCCCCTTTGTTCCAAATTTCAGCTTTTTAGAATTAGTAGTTGTTTTGGCTGTGTGTTTAGAATTAGTATAGATAAGTATAGATTAAAAGACTCATTTTTCATATGTGGACATTGTATCAATATATATGTAATTTTGTTCCGACTTTTATATTTCATCGCGGACGAAGTCGCGGCCACCAGCTATAATCACTATTGTAAAACAAATTAATTTATATTTGAAATAAACGACTATTCCCCTGCCAATTTGTTCTGCCCAACATTTTTGTTGATGAGAACGTTATTGATGTAGCTAAAAAACCATAAAACCATACTAGTAAAAAGCGCTATGAACAATATAATTGGTGTGTTTCCGAGTGATCTGTGCAGTGCGTAGTCTCTCAACCAACGCTCGCAGCATTAAATGCAGCGTCTGTGCAGTACACACGTGCATTCAAAAACCGGTTCTAAAGCGGAGGCGGTCGGAATCCTGAGAAGAGGTTGCCGTTCGCCTCTTGAGACTTGAGAACCTTTTTTGATGACTTTTGTGATAATATTGTGTTGTTTTATTTTCAATTTAAAGGCATTCGTTTCCCATTTCCTGGTTTTAATTATTATTTTTATTATATAAATACTTTCTTTTATCTTTGATGACTTTACCTAAGTAAACATTAAAACAAAGGTCTCAGATTATTTGACACGCTCTAAGGTTGAGTAATATAATTCAAATTATAATTGGAAAATTCTAACGAAGTGGATTATGGCTATTGATTTTCTTATAAATGAGGTTCTGTAAAAAAATACGTTCTGTTATTTAATTAAAAAATGTTTTTCAAACATAAATCTATTTGATAAAATATTTGGAACAAAAATCTCTTTAATAGGTAAAATGACGACTCTCTTTGTTATTTTTTATTGTTCTAGAGTAGGTACGTTATATGAGATTAATTAGTTTTATTTTGCAAAAAGTACTAGTATTGTACAAAACAAAACAATTTCTTTTAGTCGTCACAGGTTTTATTTTTATTTTATTTTTACAAAAGACCCACCAACATTTGCTCACACATAATATACACTTAATTAATCACTAATTAATAAAAAAAATAAAAACACTAACAAACATGTGTGGCATGGCAACCAATTACAGGTGAATACCACTTCTACACAGAAAAATTATACAAAATACTATAAAAAGGTAAGAGAAGAAAAGGTAAGGTTTATACCTAATTAATTTTAAATTATAGTTAATTTAAAATACCCATATCCTTAGACGAATTGGGCAGAATGTATTTGACCGCAATTATAATCCAAGTGAGGCTGCTACGTATGTAATCGTGTTACAAATAATTTTCACGACAAGCTAAAAACGACTCGATTCGCTACCCAACTGGAATAATAAATTTGTGCGAATTCATTTCTATTTTGTTGCGCCTAATATTGGGACGAAAATGTTATAAACGTTTCTGTAATTTGGGTATAATTGCGTTTAAGCTTTTGAGATACTTACCTACCTATGAACATTTTCGTAATATTGTTGTTGAATTTTGTGTTGCGTTAACGAATACATAATGATTCTTCGAAAGTAGTTATTAGCGTAAGTAACAAGCCAAAGTAACAAAAGCTTTTCTACACCAAACAGTAGATTATGTGGCATATTCCTGTTATGTCAGAACCTCTCTTAAATATGTACTGTTCTCAAATTTGGAATGGAACTACAAGTTCAATGTTAGACTGCAACATTAAATCTTTAAATAGGTACTTCAACTAAACTTTAAATACATTCAAATTGAAAGAGAAAAATATTAATCACGTACTCGTCAAGATATTATTCTTAAAATTAATGAAGAGCAATACTTATACAGTCCAGATATTTTAATTGAAATAAATATTTCCACCCATCTTTTCCGACCCAGCTAAACTCCTCTTTCTAAATCTCTCCACAAGAGTAATTTATTTTTATATTTGTGTTCCTAAATTCTTGAACATTTTTTTTACATTTACATAATTATTGTGACATTTCCTTGTGTACCTTATATTCTTTCAAGCGTTACATAATTAATTCGCTCAGTAAGCTTTGAAGAAGACCCTTATAATTTAAGAGATCACCCATATACTTTCTTGTTTTTATTTCTTTTAATTTTTAATTATTATTTAGTCCTTATTATTATAAAGTGTTGGTTATGATTTTTTTTTTCTTCTTATGAATCGTACTTTGTATTCTTCTGTATTTCCATGTTTAATGTATAAGGTGCGCTGAAATAAATGCCCAAATATTTAATTACTTAACCGTTGAATAATTAAAATAATTAAAAGAAAGCTTAAATTAATTAAATTGCCCTCATAGAAAACAGTGTAATGTGGCTATTACTTTGTACAAACACAGAACCAATTTCAACAAAAGTTTAATGGGTGCGAATAGAGAGTGCAATATCTAATTTAAATACTGAATAATTCCCTCGGAAAATTGGTATTTCGGGATCCCGCAGGTTATTGCACGACTTGGCAACTAAATTTTAAAAAGTTTTAATTAAATAATTTAATCAAATAGTTTGGGTACACATTCATCGGATTAAACTAGGCGACACCGAACGGACACCCCGAGTTATGTTTTGTGTACCAATTTGAATATCTCGTCCCGTCGGAATAGGTATTGACTTCTTATATAAAATTTATTTAAATTTATATCTTTCTCGTTAATTCTTCAAAAGCTACGGAATCATGTTTAATGTAAAAGCAAAATCCTTATATTGCAGTATGCGGGATCCCGCATACTTCATACGAGTTTTCGGTATTTTTATATCTCGGGTACCTCGAGTGGATGCAGCAATGCATTCATCATATTTCAATGAATGCAATTAACGCTTCAAGCAATTTGGACTACATTTTGTTTTACGAACAACATAAGAAGCAATATTTTATTTGAACTTTTTAGAATTGAAGTCATAAATCAAAAATAAATTGTATCACATTTTTTGATTTGTTAAATTATGATTCACTTGTTTATGCCCCTTTTGAAATATGCAATAAAAATATTAGGTACCCAAAAACCGCTACTTTGAGCGAGCTATGAAAATTAAACACTGACACACAAATATTTCTTTATTCCACATAGTGCATCACTCTATGTGTGACTCATGCGCGCGTAGTCTATTAAAACTATTTAAGGCCTGAGCACACATACTCGTACGTTGAAACTTGAAACTTCGACAGTTCGTGGATACTGAAGTAGTAAGAAGTTGCTTAGTTCACGACGTGAATGCATTGGATATTTAAGTGCAATCCTTCAGAGTAGCTTAGTAGTACAACCAGTCTTATTACCAAGGAGTAAGAAAGTCTATCTCATAGCTCTGATTGTACTGATGTAAAAGTTAAGATCCAATTAATTTTTTTTGACTAAATAATAATAAGCGGAACCTGTGAATTAAAATGCACTATTGCATAAGAAATTTTTGTAAGGTTCTCGTAGATAACCGAACAGATGAAATTCTCTTAAATATTGATTAAAACTAACAGTAGTTAATTAACAAACTCAAAAACAAATGTAAGTTGCTGAAAATTTAAATTTATCAAGTTGTAATTTTACTCTAAGAAGTCAAATTAGGCGATGAAAATAACATTAACATGAAAATTACTATAGTAAGCGCGTTATTATATTTTTATTCTCTCTCTAGGTATAAAACGAGAAACATTCGCGTGTACACAGTAACAGTATTTTAAATCAAATAAAACTGGACAGCAAATGGAGCATCAAAATCCGATTATTGGATTTTATTATATAGCCGATTCTGCAACTTTTACACGAATATACGATATATAGGAGTTGAATACACCTTGTGCGACCTTTAAATTTCGAATTCTGAAAGTAGTTGGAACATTTTACAGGTCGACGGTGGATGAATCCCACCTCTGCGGCCGTCGACTGTCCGTACTATAATGTGTCCTGCCGACTGCAACTTCAACTTACTTATCTGCTGGCTCATGTCATTAACTTTTGTATGAGTACGGATCTCCTTATTTCTGATTCGAATTCGCAGTGAAACTCGGTTAAAAAGTCATTAGTGAAATGACTATTGTAAGAGTTAAAGCTATCCGTTTCAAAGGTACACGATCTGTCGTAGGACTGACTAAATGACGTTTCACATCGCATAACGTTATTTCGGATATTTAATTTAATGATATAATTGTTTAAATCTGGACGCTCCTTGTGTTACCCGTCATAAGTGGGCACGGGCAAGAAATTCATAACAACATTAAAATTAGACATTCGATGAAACTATTCTTAATCCTCTATTAATAGATATGACGTATTTTTGAATAAGTCTGAACAGTCTGGATAATTATGCTTACATTTTAGAATCCGTGTTGTACAGAGCCATTCTCGTGAAATAGTGAAAGCAGACTTTTATCACCGCATCAATTCAACATTGTTGAATTAATGTTTAGCACTTATGTATGATATAACGAGTATAATATGTAATCTTTCCAATTTTTATCCACATTCATTTATATCTATAGGTATAAATAAAAATGAATCTCCAATTAAGCATGAAAATTCCAGAACAGCTAACACAATACATATACAACTCACATACATAGTTTTAAATATAGATACAAGAACAAAACCAGTAGTAAGAAAGTAGACTATTTATTACGTTGTATTTTTACATGGAACCCTAAAAGAGACATGGCAGTTTAATTGCCGTCAGCTGTGCCTGTAAGTTACGTGTTTAGGCTGTGTTTGTATGATAAAAAAATGTTTATAGGCTTAAATGCTGTTATACATTTGACATGACTTTGATACGATTAAGGAGGGTTAGAGAAATGGGAAGGGATGGGGGAGGTATATACTTAATTAATCAAAATTTATTTAACATGGTGAATTACTAAAGAAAAGTTCAAACAATAAAAAAAATAATACCTAAGGAAAGAATCTGTTAATTAACGAGAGACTTTAATTTAAATAACTATTGTAGTGAGATCCTTCTTTAGCGTTACTGATATTCATGGCTTTTCGCATAAAGTTCCAATTGTTTCAGATAACAATATTATTGTCGTTTTGGCTGTGAATAAATGATTTCAAGTAGAAATTATTTTAAATCATATTTTGATCTTATAATCATAAGGCTTTTCATTCTAGACACTCTAGAATTGACGACAATATTAAGCAGTCAAAATTTAATTAAAGGAGATGCAAGACAAAGAAATATTACAATAATACTTACCTATAAGAAACGTTACTTTAATGTGCCTAATTCTTAAAATAAATGAACAATAATAATATTTTCAAATAATCTATCTTTTCACAAAATGCGAACAAAATCCCAGTTATTAAGTTTTAACCACAATAAGGGGTTATCGGAGTTATAACACTGAGCCAACTTTTACTGCCTACCCTAATAAAATGTATCGTATAATAATTTAGAGTAAATTGTAGGTTTTTGTACAAAAATGATACTTTTACTGGCCATCACATAGCCTTAAGCCCTTAAGCGTTTCAATTGCTAAATTGCTTTCAAATGTCTTATTTGTACGCTATACAATATATAGGTAGACATACTTGCACTTTCCCAATTTTATTCATTGGTGCCCGAAATTTCATACGCGCGTTCGTTTAAAAAAAACCGATATTTTTTCCAAATTTTTCCAGGATAAAAAGTATCCTATATATAGTTTAATCCATTTTCATGAAAATGATCGGCGCATTCAAATTGGTTTAGTCGTTTCTGAGATAAGAGGTTTTTTTACCTCGATAATATGTACAAATTGTTTTTTTTTTCAAAAAAAATTAATGTAGGTACAGACAAGGCAGTTTACGATTTTTAGATAGATATAGATATAGATAGATAAGCCACTTTTCATATCTCTTCATATCTCCATAATCCATTCTTCATAGCCATCAAAATAGAGTAAATATTATATTGAGTTTTTATTTGGTTCACACTTTATATTACGAATCTCACCCCTCTCATTTTGAGTGCCACTGTTATTTGATACATATGCGGGTGGGAGTTATTCATAAAATTATGGTAATACGACTCACACTCAATTTCGTTTGTATGTTTTTCTACACTCCTGAGACGATTTTGCAAGTATCATATTGATATGATTGAAATAGTATACAAATATACTGTATACCTACCTACGTGTAAATCGAATATAAAAATCAGACAAAGTTAACAAATTTTGGAGCACATCTATGGCGATTAATTACATCTGTTCGTTTTAGTACACTCGGACCCTCTAGCAATAAATCTTCAGGCGAACATGCTATTATTTAATGGGTTTTACATCCCAACAACATTAGCCAATAAGCGTTATCACAGCAAACAAATATCTCGTGTTTTATTCAGAAACACGAACAAAAAATGATTTATTCCACGATTGTCCTCGTTCAGTGTTCCTGTCTCAACGACCCTTTTGTTCGATGAATAGGAATTATCATTAAACCATACATTTTCAAGCACTTTTAACGTAAATCCACTATTGACCCATTGGTGTAAAAATGTGAGTATAGTTTGTTGAGTCTTGTCTTCTACAGTTACAGTACGACAATAATTGTAACTTATAAGACTCTGATTAGTCACTGCGGAGTCATTATATGAATTCTAACTAGATGTCTAAAACATGAATGGAAACATTTCTATCTTCAGAAATTAATGGGACTAAATAAAAACTTTTAGCTTCTATCTAATAGGTATAAATAAAAATGAATTTCTCAATGTGTTGCTAAGCGCAAAGCTCAAGAACGGCTTGACCTATTCGCCTAATTATTTTTAAATATTCGTGAAAGTCTGAGGAAGCAAATTGAAAAAAAAAAATGTATGAGGAATTGCATATTTGCCTAATGTTTATTATAATTGAAAATAATGATAATGTCTAACCTTTTACTATTTAAAACTTTTTGTCGCGATATCATTTTAAATCTCTGTTATTTGTAATAAATTTTCCTTAAATAGGAAATATTGCCTGAAATACCTACTTGATTTCAACTACCACACTTCACGCAGATTTTCAAATAAAACCATGTCTGCAGCGCATTGCGTATCGGTGAGTGAGTAAGCAATAGGAAAATGTCCCTATCCCTATCCCCTTTATCCTTTACCTTGCCCTTTATTACCAACGCTTGATCATAATTTAGGGAGTGAATAAATAAAAAAACAAAATAGGTTTGTGAAGCGATCTCCGGTTTTAATTTCATCAAAACGAAATTTTCTTGTGTTGCGTTATGATTATGCATAACTTAAGAAACCAAGTATTAAATTTATGATTTATAAGTACATTAAAATCTAATGTTTCTTCAAAGTGTAGGTACGAGGAATACAAAGATAATTTTATTTAAAGATTCTACAAGGCTTTTTTGTTTCATTAAGTCTCTGATATCTTATATTCTTATCTAAGTTCTTTTGGAATCCAACACCACGGTGTTCATTAAATTTAGTTTTTAACATAAAATTTATATTAGTATCAAGATCATATACAGCTAGTACCTATCTCATCTAAAAAAAGTACATACCCGAGCGATCGTCTTAAATTAAGATAACTAACGCCTTGCAAAAGTGTAATAGCAATAAAGATGTCAGGCGTTAGTTTTCAACGCGGACGAATTCACGGGCATTAACTTTAAATGTCAAAATTATATAATTTTTGTTCGAGTTCGATCATGATACATCTTGATACCTACATGAGCCATAGTTCGTTCGATCCTCGAATAGGTTATTGGAACGTAAAATTTTACAGTAGCGAATCGTACTTCGTAATAAATCGAAGACAGTCAAGAATTTGGTTAGTAAGTCATTTGTATCAATGAACCACACCTAAAAATTTTAAAACTGGCTGGAGTTTGAATGCTTTATTTATGGCAACAATCAATTGATGATGCATACGAGTTTTGAGAGAAATCTTCTATCCATATAAATAAAAATGAATCACTAAATGTGTTGCTAAGCGCTAAACTCGAGAACTGGACTAATACAGTAATTTTTTTTCGAATATTCGTTGAATTGTGAGTAAAGTTCTTATGAAGAGAAAATTTGGAATATTTGTCGGGACTGACGTAAAAACCCCATTTTTTATCCAAATTTCTTAGGTGACAATTCAAACTTTTCAACCAAATATGTCGAATCTAATACCTAGTTTCTAATATTTTGTTTTCGAATGCATTTTTAAAGTTTACAATTTAAAGATGATCCACAAATAAAACTTAGTATAGGTCAGAATTGCATCGTTAAATAAACGCGGTTCATTAAAATTAACTATCTTAGACATAGTTGTAGTCGACTAGTCAGCCGTTAGTGATTCATTACAATAAAGTGGCTACTGGCTATCTAGCCTAGCTAGACTACACAAAAGCTAGTTCTTTGTTTGAATTTATGCTAAACGTATTTAGAAACGGTGAAACTTGTTACTTGCTTATTTTGGATGACTAACAGTAAGTGATTTCTTGGAAATAAATGAAACTCAATATTGCACAACTACTTGGTCGGATTATGAGAAGTTTTGTGAGAATATTTTATGAGAACCTTTGTTTTTTTTTTTTGAGACAAATTTTAAAAACAGGACACTCGTGTTCGCGTCAGTATTAACAGTGCGTTACATTTCGTAGAATACTATCGTATAAACACTCTTTGTTGATAGCTTGATAGACCGCCTTTGTTTTGTTTTGAGACCCGGACTTTGGGAATGCAAAGCGACCGCAGACAGGCCCTCAACCGAATAAATAGTTCCACAATACAAGCCAGACCACAGATTAAATAATAGTTAGTTACTATCGTAGCCAAACATCGAAGCATTTATCTAAAAGAAACAATATAGGTACATTCGCTGCACAAAAATTATCGCTTAAAATAATTTAAATATTTTTTCCAGTAAAGTTCGTTTCACTTACCGGTTTATTGTAAACTTCGTTCGACCATGACTTAAAGCTCACACCTTATGCACACCGTAAACACAAAACGAACGAAAGTTTTAAAACAAACTTCCAAAGTTCAGTAAAGTTATCACAAATAAAATACGAATAAGGTTCATTGATAGTTAAAGAGGATAGTTTCAAACAGATCCAGTGTTGTTAAAGGATTGGTTTAATTCTTTTCTTGTTAAACGGGTTTCCGAGGGCGACGGAAAGTGAGTTTGTAAGTTTGTTGGCGGCGGAGATGCGAGGCAAAAGCGGCGGTACACAGGCGCCCCGTGGAAGGTTTCACGCGCTATGACGGACGGACGGACCGACTTCGAGCCTGTGTCGCCAACGCGCAAGCTTGAAAATCATCCGACTCCATTGTAAAATTTCGTTACAAATACTAAATTGTGTAACGTGTTTCTACCAACAAAAGTAATCAATGGAAATGTATACTTTTTAATAAAATAGTTAATAATAAATTATAGAAGAATAAAGGAAAACTGTGGTAGGTATTTATCCTGTGAGAACAGTAAAAAAAGAATCCTAATTAAAGGTACATCCAAACTATATAAATAAGGATTTTCCCATTTTTACTATGGACAGTCCAAGGTATTATATAGTGTTTTATATTTTTATGTGACTTTTGTTTTATATTTTTAAGAGAACATAAACGATCTCTACTCTTAGAGATGTCTTAATTAAAAAAATATTTAAAATTAATACCTATATTCTTAAAAGCAAAACAGTAAGATATGCGCAAAAATATTGTGATAATCTATTAGATAAGTCAACTGAAAAAATATTTTAATCAATCTATAGCCCTGATTTTTTTAAATGTGACGAGAAATGTGTTAAGTTGGTAACACTGTCGAACGAGGGGCGAGCTCTATGCAGCGCAGGCCGGCTTACAAGCCTGTGTGGAGGCGGTACGGGCGCGTCTCCTACCTTACTTCTATAGCTATGGCATATTCCACGCATGTCGCTATCATTATTTTATTATCATCATGGTGTTATCTTTTAATAACACTAACAACATAGCCAATAACTATGTATATATCTACTTCACTTAAATTAAACCTTAAAGCTATTCTGTAACGAAAGATTTAATGGAATTCTGTATTATCAAAAAGTTTATAGAGTAAGACAGTCAAATTGTTTTAATAATTGGTACAGTTTTTTTTATTATACTACTTACTCAGAGATTAATTTACTGAATGGGTTGTCGGTTGCTTCAATAAACAGCAATAGGTTAAACTTCATTTTAAATTTCAGTGTCCTTTATTAGTTTTTAATTTAGTTAATAAAATATTCTAACAAATTAAAAATTAATTTCAAACAGCCTTTTTGAGACGTCATCTGTTTTTAGAATCTTACGTAAGGTTTGTTTGAAAATAAATTTACATTTTTAAATATTTGCAATTTATTATAATTAAAGGTTGACATTTTAAAAGAATTTTTATTGGCTAATTTGCCATTGGCAAATGCCCAAATTTTAAATTTAAACTTGAAAAACAGTTGATATATCCTTTGAGTACTTAAAAAATGTAATAATTTTGATATGAAAATTATTTTTGTAGCGCAGGTATTAGTATAACATAATACTAGTCGGTGAGTCACGCATGCGCGATGCAACAGGTGAAACACACACAAGGTATTTCAATTAGAATTTATCTCTGTCCTTTTCTTACAACAGCAGAGGCCGTTACGACTTCCTATTGGTCAGCCGTGTACGGTGGAATACCATCAAGACATATGGTATGGTAAAAGAACTGGTAGAATGTTTTTAATCAGTAAACATGACTAATTTTACCTAATCTGACTAAATTAACAGGTGATGTAGTTACGAGGTTTTTTTTTATTATATTTTATCTTTTTCAATAAAATTTTCAATTATTAAAAGTAACAATTTTGGTATAAATAAGATTATCATCAAATAATCAGAGTCCTTACCTGTACCCTGACTTGGAAAAAAAATTACTAATATTATAAAGAGCTAAAGTTTGTTTGTATGTAGGAGGTAATCTTTGAAACTACTGATCCGGTTTAAAAAAATCTTTCACCAATACTTGGAATAGATTTGCAGGATGCCGCGGTCACCTCTTGCCCGCTAGAATCTAAAATTAATTTTACAAGGCCTGACAAAAGTATAATGTCAGGCGTTATATACCTATATTGCTTTACATATGCGGACGAAGTCGCGCTCACTGGCTAGTGTTTGATATATCACCACTATCATACGTTCATAGCCTATATAGGTACTCTACCTGACACCATCATACGCGCTTGCGGGTCACTGGTTCAGGTAACAATATTACTCGTTAGCAGCACTAGACAGGCAATCTCGTTCACGAGCTGATAAAAGTGATACAGTTCATTGGTACAATATATACCTATATATATATTATATCTGTGGTGTTAAGGTAAAAGGGGATAAGTCCTAAAAATGGCAAATGCGTTTTTTGCACCTATCAGCTCAACAATAACAATATCTAACACGGCATGAAGGAGATAAGTGATAAAATCTATTACTTTTCTTTTAATGTCTAAAAAACATGTTGAGTTAATTCACAAAATATAAATAGTAAATTTAGAGATATGTTAATTATTTTATTAAGTAACAGTTTTATTGTTATTTTATTCAAAGAAATTAAACCCTTGCTACTTAAATATGTTATTCTTAACATTAAATTGTGTGCATGCTTTTTTATTAATATATAAATAACCGATTTCTAAAAAAAAACAAATACTTAAGTGATTTCATTCTTTTCTCTCTACTGAAAAGTTTGATTTTGAGACTCATCCCCTTTTACATTAACGCAACAGATATATCTCTGGCTCTTTATATTACATAATATCTCACTCTAATTCATCAAACGTTTTGTTTTGTTTATTTAATAAAGAAAGTCCTATAAGACCGGTAGTGCACCTGCACACCCCCTGGTATTATTCGAGCCCTAAGGCGACGGTAAGAACCTCTACCATCAAGTGTTAAAAATATGAAAAATAAACGAATTTTATATAACAAAATATAATAAAAACAAAATAATAAATAATATATCTTTTGTTACGGGTTCTTGTTGTGATCTGAGTTAAAAATTGTTCTCTTTTGACCATCTAGGATAATATATGTCACTACCCATCTGGGTAGGGTAAGAAACATAGACACTATTGTGTGTCACGTAATTTTTGAACTACATAGTTGACAAACAGACTTATACGATCAATCTATTATTATCTAGTTGTAATGTAACCGATGATCGATGACCAAATGTTGATCACTATGCTTACAAATATGTAAAGTATAGGTAAGTGTTACTCATATAAACATAGGTGAGTATTGCGCAGTTTTAATTAATAAGATAATTTATTTCCTATAAGAATCTACTGTTTAGATTCATAAACATTATTTCGGTGAAACAATTTTGGCGATATATTTAAAAGAACAGAAAAAATTTCAGCCACAAAAAGTAACCGAAGATTGTTTCTGGATACCATTGGAGTGAAATACTAACTGCAAAAAAAAGATAAATACGCGTACGTGCTCCAATTTAGTAGAGGAAAATGAAAAAGCAATGTGTATTTTCATTTATTCAAAGGTAAGATATAAATTCGAAATTTAATCGGAGGGGTTTGGAGTAAGCTTGGGTTAGCTTAAGTAACGAAGAAAAAATATAAATTCAGTCACGCATTAATAAATATTGCTTCTTATCTAATTGTATTTAGATGTGAAACTTACAGTGTGTAGAACTTTTTTAAATCGGATTAGACAATATTGTTTTTAAGGTACAAGCTTCATTGCTAAATACATTTATTATATACTTGTATGCCTACCACTACCTAATTCAGATATTGATTTATAAGAAAATATCAAGGTGACAGACAACGCATTTTTCTAGAAGTCCTTAACAAATCATTACACAAATATGTAACCATATATATACGTTATAACTGCTGTCTACATATGTTCAGATATCCTTACTAATACTGATTATAAATGCGACATTGTGTTTGTTTTATAAACCCTCACTAACGCCTTTCATTACATGATTTCATGAAATTTTGCTTAGAGATACAGAAAAAGATACTTCAACCAGAAAATATATATACCTACTGTTTCCGAAAATTCATTAACAAGAAAATTTATCCTGAAAAAATTTTAGGTTGGTTTCAAAAAAATTAACTACAGCGCGTACGAAATTGCGGGCACCAGCTAGTGTTAAATATTTCTGTAATCTATTTCTACTAACTAAAATAGGAACAATTAGAATCGAATTCATCCGAGGTACAACATAGAAGTTTTGAGTAAAAAAGCTAGTAAATTATATTATAAATCGCTTATTATACATACGCTTGTATTGTAAGGTGTAGGACACCATTAGTCCAAAGTGGCAAAGAATAACAGTCAACTTCGCAGAGAGGTCCTTTTCACGTATTTTTTTATTATACGCCCCCAACAAAGAGCTCGCAACGCAATCTCAAAAACCGCTGATCCCAGTCAAGCTTTAATTTCGGCTGAAGTGAAATCGTCTGAAGTGTACACGTTTTCGCTCTTATTCTCTCGACCCTTCTCGCTCGCGGACAAAAAATGTATGGTATGCTTTTAAAAAGTTTTGTCTGCCAGTACGTTAAAAAGTTCAATGAAATATTTTCTAACGCGAGCACTGCGACACAGGTGTAGAAATATTTCGTTATATGAAAACTATTTAATACACTAAATTTAATGTAAATACTTCACACTTAATTTTTAATGTATCTACATATCATAGCAATATAAAAGTCATAAGAGTTTTAGCACGTCATAATAGAAAAACTAATATATTTACGTAGATAAAAGCTTCAATATTTTTTATCCACTTGTGATAAGTAGTCATATCGTTTTGTTTGTTAAACTTTGGAACATAGTTTTTGCAATAATATGTCCTATGTTCAATGTAATCGAATATCGATATTACCTAAATACCTGTAGTATTTCGAGTAGGTACTGAAGTTATTTGGGCAGTCCGCTTGGCAGCAGTGACCACCCTCTTACACTTACAAATCCATGAAATAACAGGATGGGTGCTTTTGTATTTCCAAAGCCCATTTTCCTATCACCAAATCCCTTATCTTTAATCCTACCAAGGTCGGCAGCGATATGGTAGCATTACATGGCATTGTTAGTGTTTTAGACGATGGTAACCACCTATCACCAAGTAAGTGGGCCGTCAGCCTGTCTGAGGACCTTAACATGAAAAAGCCCAACAATGAATGTAATATCATACGTCACGCCATGGCTCTATTTTTCTCGGTATGAATTTTGATTAATTTAAAAGTAATCTTCTTTACCTACTAATATTTTAAAGAGAAAATATTCGTATTTTTGTTTGTAATGAATAAACCCAAAAGCTAGCAGTTATTATACTAGCAGATTATAAAAAAAATTACATCTATAGAAAGCTACATATACATTATCAGCGAGTTACTAAGGCTATGTTTTATAAAGGTATACGCGGACTAAGTCGCGTGCAACAGCTAGTTTTTAATAATCAAAAATAATTACTAACCCATCCTTTCCTGGGAGCTAGCAGCCTCTGACATATTCATTAGTTGTCATTCTGCATTATATTATTGTTTATACATTTTAATACCTGAAATTGTTATTATTTAGATAAATGAAAATTTTCTGTTCTCGGCTTCTTCATAAAACTTTGTACGTTCACCACCTAGTAAGGAGCTCCCAAATTCCTTTGTCTAAAATTCCTCCCTTTCTCCTGGTGATGTTCAATGTATAAGCAACGACAAAACGCCCCAAGAGCGCAATTTATGCGCAAACTTGAACGGGCACCGTCCCATAGCCTCCCTGAACTAACGCACTTCATTACAAAGTAGAAACAGCCTCAATACAAATAGTCACATATTAACTTATGGACCTTTAGAGCCTTAAATCCTCCCACTAACTAAAACTTAAAACTAACTAGACGCTGTCAACTTTTAGTTTGTACAATTAAAATGCAAATTTTCGTTCGCATAGCATAAGCATAACAAATGAATATTAAATATTCTTTTGAGTTTTGACGTAAAAAGCTAAATTTTACTCGAGGGTGCCGAGATGGGAAGGTGCCGAGATGGGAATAAACCAAATATGTTTTTAAATTTGCTTCCATAGTGGGAGGCAATTCAGAAAAGTGATGATGATAACAAAACGGGGAATAGTGTTTGATGCTGTAGCTACATAATTTATTAACTACATCCAAAATATATTTATACCACTCTATAGTATATGGTATATTCGAATTTATTGGCTGTTTGATTGATTGACCGATTTGATATATTGGCTCAAAGAAAATATTACTAGTATAGTAGGTAGGTACACCTATTCACATAAAACACTCGGCTGTGTTCACGACACAGCAAAGCCATTTTTTTAATTTATTATTTATGTAAATAAAAATGAATATACAAAAAAAAAATATTTTCTTAATATACACGAAATATCTATTAATAATAATATATTAAGTTCGTTGGACCTTTGAAAAATTCCTGTATGGTGTTTTTTTTTATTTAAAATAAAATGTTGTTAGTGTCCTTTATTAAAAGAACTTAATTATTGAATAAGTTTACAACTAAAATATAAATAGATATTATTCTATGAGAGATAATGAATAACAAGATGAGAGGTATCCCATGTGTTTATTGGCGCATATGGTCTACCTGCGTTCCAAGTCTTATTCAAATTTGTTTTTATGAACAGATTGAACAGATTACACGTGGTGGAAAAACAAACATCTTCTAGAACTTTTACATTAATAATATTAGCAGAGATATTTTCACGTCGCCTCCACATCTGTAATATTACTAAACTTTTATGTTTGCTTATTTATCATTGTGGTTTTCTTTTCTTAGCGCTTTCCTGTTTACGTTACTGAAAATTATGCGGAAAAGTTTCGCTAAAGCTCCCAGCGACTGTGTAATTTTAACTTCAACAAAAATGTGTGTATACATTTTCTTGTACAAGCCCGTAGCCGTGGAAAATCTGTTATCTTTTGATTTACAGACTTGTACATACTGAAAGTAATACTCGGATTTCATACAGCAATGAAAAATTACTTTATAAAATAAACATGCTTTGTCGTGACTTCGTCCGCGCTCCTTTTTCTTAAGCATTAAAACATTTATTAAATCATTATTGCTCATATATATTTTTCAGGCGTTAATATTAAATTAGAGGCCGCCAATTATTTACGTTCTCTGTTCTGAAATAACAATATAACATGACTAGTTCCTTTTATCTTTTAGATAATTATCACCTCTTGCAGGTGAACGTTTAATTGTCTATTAAATCCTGAAAGTTGAATTGGATAATTAGATAAAAGTCCAAATATATGAAATTAAATCAAAATATCTTCCAAAAAATGGTTGGTATTAAGGACACTTGCATCAGCAGGAAACCAAAAAGCAGTCGTAGAGATTGAATTTTACGAACGTATGAGTAAGTGTATAGTATATTATATACGTTTCGAAGTTTACGCTCACTGAGCAGGAAAGTAACGGATCGACGCCGTTCAGCGTAACGATTAATTTTCTTACCACTTTGGGTTAAGTTGGGTGCCTGTCTACATCCACAATTGGCTGGGTAGGGAGATATTTTGTAATGTACAAAGTTTTAACTAAATGACTTAAAACCGAAGTTGATAATTATATGAATCTTACTCGAAACAAACTTTTTTTTTAAATAAATTTATTAAAAAAACTTGAGGAATTTCCTTTAAAAGACACTATGTCATTGTAAAGTGATTTCTAATTGTGGGCCTCGTCAGAAAGTTCAAAGTAGCTCTATCAGAAATGAGGAGATCCATGTACGAAAGTTACCTATATAAGCCGGATCAGTAAACTGAAGTGGCAGTAGACAGAACACATAGTGAGGAGAGCCGATAGCAGCTGGGGTCGGAAGGTTATAGAGTAGAGGCCGCAGACCGCCAACCGCCGCGCAGGACGTCCACCCACAAGGTGGACAGACGACCTGATAAGCATCTGATAAGGGCCACGGATCGACCGTGAATCCAGTATACTTCTGACCGATCTCAATGGCAAATTATGGAGGAGACCTATGTCCAAAAGTTGGCACCCTGCGGCTGAAGATTATAATGATGATGTTATTGTAAAATAATTACAATGATAATAATAATAGAAGCAGGGTTTTACAAAATCACAACAACACAACACAAAGGAATTTATCATTGGCGCTTTTGAAAACTGCAAGTTTTTACTTAAAAAAAAATGCCTAAGCAAATTAATACATCAGATGTATCGAATGTAGAAAGTGGTATCAAACGCAGTTCACGATGCGATAAAATATCTACTATTGAAAATTACAGAGAAAGATAATATTGAGAGTTAGCCATTAAGTAATTTTCAACTAATCATACTACTTAAATTTGTGGTTATTAAAATGGAATTTATTTGTTAAAATAGCTCACAATTAATAATCATAATTACGTTTACTATTTAAAAATAACAAATTAATATTAATATGAAAAAGCAAAAAAGACAAAGGAGAATGTATTCAAATAGATTCATTCTTATTATTAGGTGATCGTTTCTTGATTCATTGCAACAGTGATTCAATGATAACAGCGCACACTGTTGTACATTCTTGCACATTTTTAAATTTATTTTGATTGCCACCGCATCCGCTGTAAGAAAATCCTTTGCATTGACCTAATGATACATCAAAGTAGAACCTGAAAACGAATTAACTTGAAGTATTGATTTTCAAATATATTTGATTTAATTAATAAATAAAATATAAATATAAATATATTCACACATTCCACACAGCACCATCTAGTTCCAAAGTAAGCAACTTAACGCTTCTATTATGGATACCAGACAGTTGATATTCTACATACTTACATTACTTTTTTTTTGTAAAAACATACATATTATAAATACATAACATCCATGAGTCAGGTACAAAGGTAAATGTTAACACGTAAACATTTTGCCCCTAGCGGGATTCCAACCCGCGACCAAATATATACATTGCACAAACATAATTATATGTTGCGTCAGATAATGCGCATAGATATCGCCTTGACTTGATGTGTGTGTGACTGTCAACGCCTATATAACACAAGCAACGCAACTGCGCTGGTACTGCAAATGCGCTGCTGATAATAGTAGTCTGTCTGGTGGAACTTAACATAAATAAGTAGGATTAAGGATAAGTTAGGATTAGGAAGGGGTAGGTAAATGGACTCTGGCATAGCTCATCCTATACCTTATTAAGTTAAAATTAAACTTTAGATCTTATTCTTACGAATCACTTAAAAGATGGAATTTAACTAGTGAAAAAAAAAGCAACAGAGCCTTTTCCTTCTAAGAACAATTGTACGTTTAAGATCTGAAAAGTATTACTTATCCAATCTCTTTTTGGCAATAGGTAACGAAATTATTAAATTAATCTCACATTGGATTATAGTCATTGCAATTTCCAAAATCCGGTTGTAGCAAACAATATATAGCTGGTGGTAAGTCTGCATAGTAGGATTTAGGAACATCTGAAAGATAGAAAGTACTCAAATTATAATAGTAATATCTTAGGTATTTCTAGTTTCTAGTATCCAGTATCCTATAATCTTCAATCGAATAGTATTTGTTTTAGGGGTATCAAGAAATACGATAGCTCTTAATTTCACTAACTCGAAAGAGAATAACTTTATCAGTCAAATGCTAGTCGAATGCCTTCGTAATACATATACGTACCTCGACAAGTATCATGACATTCTGTTATGGTGCGGTACATATTCATAGCTTCCGGGCAACCGCCATATGTAAAAGCCTTACAATCTTCTAAACGTATATCATAATAAAACCTGTTGAAATGGTTACCATTGATTAATGTTAACATTTCCAGAATCTTCTAGGAGTTCTACAATAAATCCATCTTGGAGTTCTTTCTCAACAACAGAGTTTTTTAGTTAAAAATGATTTCGACCACACTGAGACCCTTTCATGGGCAAGTTCATTAGTTTGTTTGTAATATGGCATATTCGCCTTAGAGTTACGTGTAATAATAACTGAATCAGGGTATACTGCGACTTGATTCTGTGCGCTGTTAAATCGAGACAGAAAAGTATGATGTGACCTATAATAAGATGGGGAATTCTTTGAGTAGGTATAGCCATGATTGATTTATGAGTACATTCAATCCTACCACACACACATGGGTTTAAGTTGTGCTTGCGGTAGATTTCACACGATTTGGTTGAGAACTTATTAAAAAACTTATCACGTATACTTAACTTGACGCAATGCTAATTTGATCGAATTCATTGAATGAGTGTTAATTTTCCTTTGGAATTTAGTGACAAGTGAATCAACATGGATAATATGATGATACCAAAACAAAGCAGTATCCACTATAAAAGTTCTTAAAAAATGAAAACAGTTAGCGCAGTCATCGCGTATCCAAGCTATAATTTCTGGCTGATGACAAACTATGATATAACTTAAATATCCAAATTTCATCTTACATATATCTTTTTTTGCCAAATTTATTGCAATTGAATTGATTTGCCTGCAGTTTACACCACAAGTTCTGGTCGTATTCTGCTGCGGACGCTAAAAAAGAATTGTAAAACTAATGAAGTTGTTAATATTAAATGAAGCATGTTGCTATAGGTAGGAATACGAGCTCCGAGGGAATCGCCGAGCCAAGTAGAGAGTCATATAGAGTTACAAGTTTCGCCAAAGCGATAGCCAAAGTTATACCAAATATTGGAGTCACCACGCAAACAACCGGTCTCTCCCGTCGCAAAAGACGTTTCACATAAAAAGAGCTAATTCGATAGCTTCAAGTGGTAAGCGCTAAGTGTTAATTATGGTCTCGTCACATTTGGTAGGTAGGCTGTCGTAGACAAGCCTCGACTGATTTTCTAGATGGTACCCAATAATTTGGTCTCTGATTCTTCAATGCTGAACGGATCTTGTACACAAGAACATTCGCTACCCACCACGGCTCTCCAGCGCGAGGAGTGCTGCGCTGCGCTCCCTGTCGGAACCTCGGCGTACCCGAAAATGGACGGCCCTCTCGGCAAAAACTTAGTTAGTTAGTAGGGATATTTATTAAAACTTTAACTAACGCCTTCTTGTGGTAGTAGTCGTCATAAACGTCGCGTTGGTGACGACCGCAGTCTCAGTTTCAGGAGTTGTGGTTTTTTTTGTAGCTTCGGTTACAGCACCAGTTGTTGTTTCCACTCCATCTTGTGTCAGCACAAGGGGAAGTATAGATAGAATTATTTCGAAAGTATAAGTTAAGAAAATCATTTTATCTTGCAATATTAACACAGTTTACGCAATTCAATTCACAACATTCAATACCTATTGTGTTGATAAAAAAAAAACAAATATGTAAATCAAAATGACTAGGAGTAAAAACTTATTTAACTGGCGATTTTATGACTACTTTTATAAATATTTTGTATGCTGAGCGAAAACACTGTATTTTATGGTTTTCAAATAACAATTGGAAAATCAATTATTTCATTCCAGACTAAAAATGTTGAACATTGTACATGTTCATTTCAGTTATCACGTTCAGGATGTGAAACCTCCGATCTCCGGATTCTCTGGTATACAATTTTTTTTATACAAATTGTTAGTGAGAAACGTTTCAAGATCCGTTGGGTGATTTGGGAAAAGTTAACGGGAAATCAGACAGTGCTTCTGTTCTTAAAAAGTGTGGCATATGGTTTCGACTTGTTTCGTTTTACAATTTTTGGTGCAAGTTTTTATGTTTTTATAATACTTAAGAACGGAAGAAAAATACAAAACGGCTCTTAATTAATACGTTTACTGTTTCAATAACAATGACTAAATAGACATATGGTAACAACCATTGTTGATACTATTAGTTGTATTTATGATATGACATTAATTTGAATATCAACCCTGTTATAAAGATCAGGGTGTGATAATATTATAAATATTGAAATAAAAATAATATTAGAGGCGGTATTTAGCGGCACGGAGAATCGGATATTTGTCCCCGGTGCAGAGACCACGGAAGTCATCCATCGACAAGTCTATGATTGAAATACCGCCAAGGTTCTTGGATCTGAAACAAGGATTTTTTAATTGGTTTTATAATCAAAAAATATATAAAAAATAAACTAGTAAAAGCCTATGTAAAAACTAGCCAAAACTAGTGTATCAAAAAAGGATCCAATATCTCATAATTTAGAAAGAAACCCAATAAAACACTAATAACTAAATAAATTATAAAATTTATAAAATCGAGAATGGGTTGACCGATTTTAATTCGGTTTTCACATATGGAAAGAGGGATAAACGGGGAAGGTTTGTATATATAATAGTTTAATATAAAAACCAATGTACTGTGAAATATATAAGTTTAAACTTACTTCACATAGCTAGCTTTTTGACCAGCTGTGTCCGGATCTTCGTAGCTTACCCAGAGGCCACCCTCGCTACTGTCGTCGGGAAGACGGAATGCGTATGTACCTTTTAAATGAAAATAATTTCAATATAATTTCAATAATAACACATTCAATTAAGTAGAAACACAACACAGCAAGTGCTTTTAAAAAACGTACAAAAACATTTTAAAAATTCCATAAAAAGTGTGCAGACATTTCACATACACATAACTAATATGCTAGGTACCTATAGGTCAGAAGATTTTTTTTAATAAAAATTATATATTTTATAAAGAAATAATAATTGGTATTTTATGTATAAGTAATCTGAATATATTTATTAAATACACATAGATAATGTAACATACAAACAATACACTTTTGTACACACTTGAAAAACCTATAATTATTTATTATTAGTTTCAATGGACAATGTTTAATATTAAGATGCCATCACCGTAATCGAAATTTTAAAAAATTATTAATATAAACATAATAAAGGTGTATTTCAAGCTAAAATCCTGCAAAAATACCAACCAAATATAAGCGTTAAGTCTGGATCCTTGGTTAAGGGCTTCTCTGAAAAGTTAAATATATCGGATTCTGAAGGTGCTGAGCCACAGTATGTTGGTAATGGTTGAGTTGCGTTTTGATTGTCAAATGTGAAGTAATTTTTGATAAGCTCAGGTTTTAATTAAAAAAATTACAAGTATAATAAAACTAAATAACTTATTTTAGCCGCAAAATTAAAATAAAAACATACCGAAACGTTTGCTGGGGTCTGTAACCTTTCTCAAATGAGGGCGGAGTCCCTTTTGGTTGTTGGGGTTGATGAGCTTAGCGCAAGTCTCTGGGTAACTCAGCGTGCCTTCAATCTTTGTATAAGGTCCTAAAATATTTAAATTCAACATAAATTCAACATTTAAAATGTAAAATATTTGATTTTTTTCTTTATTAAGAAAAGTAGGTAACGAACCAGCTTCACCAGGTCCATCAGTATGAAGAGGCGGAACGCCAGCAATCTCACTTTCAGAGTCAAGTTTCCATGTGCGACCGAAGGTAGCAATAGCTAAGATTAACTTCTGGCTAGGAGCGCCTTGTTGCAGCCTGTAAAGTAAAGGGTTTTAGCTTAATATAATATAATAACAATTTTTCGTTTCAAACAAAAACTGTGAAGTGGACACGGACTTGTGTTTTACGTGAATATGTATTCGTTATGTACGAGTTACGGATAATTATTTTCTTTCAGCGTATTATATGTATATATCCAACGAATGCAAATATACTATATATACCAAACGATTCTGTGATCCTTTAGCTGTGCAGTGGTGAATTTAAATTTTGGATGTAGATAATAGATACAGCTACAATACAACTTAACCAAAGCATTCATAGCAACACCTGCCTCTGGGAATTATTGCTATTATTTAATGGTAGGCACTTGGTAAATTCCTTGGAATGGCCGAAATTTCAAGTATGAATTCTGTTTTATATACCTACTTACTAGCTACACGCTCCCGCCTTCGCCCGGGTTCAAAATTAAAACTATCCTATCTTTTAAGTTAGACTAAATTACACATAGTAACGAAATTTTAGGAGTTCACTGGCGTCGAAAAACTAAACACGTACCATATATAGAGAGATAATGAGATAACCGAATACTGGCGAGCTTGGATAGGCTGCCGAGTGCCGACCCTCAGGTAACAGGTGGAAAAGGTAATTAAAATCTTTCCTTAAATTACGTTAAATTATAATGGCTCATTTTTTAATTACGTTTTATAAAATAGTAAGAAAACAATTTTAATTATTTTCCGTGGCCCTGAGATTTAGCCAGACGTTTCAAAGCTTGTAAAAAAAGTAGTGAACCTACGTCATGTGTACCTATTAAATACATAAATCCTACATAAACATTGGAAGAGTCTAATAAATTAATTAAAAGGGGAGGGCAGTCCTTACCTTGTACCCCTGTCCCTACCTTCTATCGTAGCCGGCAGCGCATTTGCATGCTCCCTAAGGTTGCTAGAAGACGACGGTAGGTCTAGGTAGGTACTTGCAAATAATTAGGCCGTCAGCGGGCCATCGAAAAAAAAAATCTTACCAGTATGAAACGGCAGCGTCAGCATTAAGCAGCGGATTGCGGTTTTGAGGAGCGTAGATTGGTGCATGATAGTCAGCTTCTTTGGGATTACGTTCAGCGTTGTAATAATCATAAGCAGCGATGTTCACCATATCAACTAAATTGATTATAGAAGGAACGTCAAAGTAAACTGAAAAATAAAATAAAATATTTTTTACTATAGTATTGTATTAGTAAACTGTACAATACCTATGCCTATAACCAGTACCATGTGGACTATGATATGATACTGGTTATAGGAAAAGCATTAGGCTAGGTTCTCATGACCGCGCGGTACCGCGCAGCGACGCGCGATACTAAGTTCTACAACGCGGTACCGCGTGGTCATGTGTTTGAGGCCTTATAATAAAAGTAGCAGTAACCATACCCTTACAGAATAACACCGCGACTAAATAACAGTTTTATTATTTTTATTCGTTGCGTAAGTAAGGCATTACCAAATAAAACAATGGCGCGAATAAAACAAAGGCGCAAAAGCTACTCATACTCGTATTATAGTTTTTTGTTGTTTTAGTCGGAGAAGCCGCAGAATTAAACTGCCCTTGGCCTGGCACCGACTCCAAAATTAACTGATTTTAAATTGTAAATATGTGATAAGTTTTTTTTTTTTTTTCGATTAAGTTGTTATAATAAATTAAACTTTAGACACACGACATGCGAGTCCTTGTTTATTCTATATTCTGAGCTGTAGAAAGAATTAGATGAAACATAATGACCTTCTGATGATATCATCAGAAGGTCAGACGAAAAACCTGTACTTACACAATTAAAAGTTGCACCATTTATTGTGGTCTGACCTTGCTTAGGTATGTCTCGCGCGCAGACAAAATTTAGCAAAACTTGAACACAGTTGAAGACTACCAGTTGATTTGATGGTTTTAATGAGAAGATTAATGATTATCTTAATAATAATAATATTTAGAGAACTTACTGGAAGCGTTTACATTGGGGAGAACAGTGACGCCGAGTTGCAAGTTGGGTTTGACACTAAGAGCTTGCTTCATCTCGCGAACGAGAGCAGTGAAACCTTCGCGATGCTCAGACTCCTTTTCATCGACGGGAGTAGTGCCAAAAGTTTTCTTAATTCCGTGCCATATTGAACCTTAAACACACCAAGTTATAGTGTTCATTTTAATTTCCTTATTATTGACAGTTAGGGCCTCTTTCACCAACTACAAGTAAAGTGTTGATTAGTTACTTTTAGAAATAGTTTTATGTTTTATTAAATTATGCACTCGGTTTAGTGCATCCTTCGATAGCCGAATAATTTATTCCCGGTGACAGGTGACTTTAAATGCGGTTAGCCTAATTGACAGATGGTGAAAGAGGCCCTAAAGTCGCCTCCCTCCACTTGGCTCCCACGTCTAGTCTTACTAACATATTTGTTACTATAGCCGATGGATTGTCTAAAACCTAAGTTAAGAGACATTTTACATACCCCAGGTAGAGCGGATCTTCTTTGGCTTAACTTTAGGGAATTGCCAAGCAAGGTCGATACCGTCGAAGCCGTGCTGCTCCGCTAAGAGTACAGCTGAGTTGACAAACGCTGTACGGGCTTGCGGTGCCTCCAACTATATGAACAATCACATTTTGTTTATTAACAAAGAATATGAGCGAAAATATGGATAAGGAATAACGACAGGCCCATTCCTTATTCTTCTTAATATCTTCTTTAATATATAAAAGGCGATGTGTGTATGTATGTATATGTATGTATGTTCCCTATGGACTCCGAAACCGCTGAACTGATTTTAATGAAATTTTCAGACCACCTTCAAATTAGTCCAGCGGGTTAATCCTGTGAAGTTTGGTAGCGATCGGACGCGGACGAAGTCGCGGACATATACTTAGTACATTATTTCGGTACATATATTGTAAGTATATGAACATTTAAAAAGTTAAAAAAGAAAATATTACTTACCAGAAGATTATACTTCTGAGCTTCTTCAACGTCAGCATCACCGCCAACAGACAGAAGCACCTTGAGACCTGGATACTTCGTTTTGAAATTTGTGATGGTTCTGTAGTTTGCATGAGACCGGTCTACGTCCAGGTTCTCGTTGAGGGGCACCATTTTGAAAGTGTCGGGTTGAACACCAGCAAATCCGTAGAGAAGATGAGTACAGAATGACAATGCGGGGTCCAGATCCAACGGCAGCATGCGAGCCTGGGCTGGATAAATGCATCCTTCGACTGAATATCAATGAATACTCAATATCAAGCAAAATATTTCTATCGATTTTGCAAAGTATTAAGGGGCAGCTTTAGCGTTAGTTTTTTTAAGTCATTTTAAAAAAGTGGACATATAGCTATAACATTTACTTATTCTCCATATAAAATACTATAGATAATATTTATTTCCCATTTAGAGAAAATGTTCCTTTCTACTGGAGTTTTCTTTAGATTTCGCAACTTTTCGCTTTCCGTAATGTTTTACGTATGGTTTAAAATAATTTTAAGAAAGACAAAACGTGTAGGTACACATACATAGAATTGAAGAATGACACTATAATAGGGAGGGAATTTGACTCCTGAACTATGTTGCAATATTTTTATTTAACCGAGTACCGATAAATATAATTATTATAACAATAATGATTGATTTGATAAATAATTATAAATGCAAAAAAACAGAATATGTGTCGAAAATGACAGTTTTAATTTATTAATACATTTCATAATAAATATGAGAATACGTATAGACCAACGAAATAGTATATCTCTGTATTCAAAGGTCGCTGGTATAAACGTGCGATGTATTTTATAAGAGTTATATAGTTAATGTTGCACGAACATTTAACGTATGTAAAGAATATATTGTTTCCTTAACATTAACCACTTTAGCCTATTTGCGTAATACCATGACACACTGGACGCGAAAGATTAAGAGTAGGTACCTTGAGGCCTTTGTAATGAATTACCAACACAAGACACTTTCCTTATTTACTTACCTACATTATTTCGCATGTCTGCTAAGGCAAACGAGATTTAATCTAGAATTTTCTGCCTTCCTGTGTGCTAAGTTTAGAGTTATTCTTCGAAAATTATTAATGAAACAAAAATTAATTATCACCTAATTGTATCTCAAGTACAGAATATTGAAATTAAATCATTATGAAAAACTAGGTAGAAATAATGTTATATTAGTATTGACGGAATCTTTTAATTAATACAGTTCGAAATGCACAAACACAAAATCTGAAAAAGTGTGAGGATTAGAAGTAGGAAAGGGTACAACAATATGAATGATTTGTTTTATTCTACCCGAAAGAGAAGTAAATGACATAGCAACTATTTATATTTTTAGAGTTTCCCTCAGAAACCTAACTTATTTCGAGGATAAATAATATCCTATGTAATAATTCAAGTAATAAACTATCTAGGTATAAGTTTCATCCAAATCCATTCAGAGAGTAATAAACGTCATATTATATCCATCCTCACAAATTTTCGTATTTTAATATTACTGTGATGTACCTACATATTTTATTAAACATTTGCTTTTGTTTTCAGGCATTCTATTAAAATTCTCCATTCTAAATTAGTCACTATTTTCATGATTCATTACCTACAAGGTGAATAATAACACTCCGACATAATCAGAGATTGTACGTGCAAATATGTTGTATTTTCAAATAGGTCAGTATTTGGAAAAACATAATGTAAGTACACATTATTGTATGCTTATACATAAGTATAAGTAACATGTAAGTAACATAAGTATACTTACATGTTTATTGTTTCTATTACAACGTCTCTTGTTACGTGAACCTTCGTCTCTGTAAGTATGTTTAATGAATGGTACACAGCTGCTGCTAGGCTAGTTTAAATTAAATGAAGTTTTTTATGAAACGATAAGAGCATAATCGCTCCTACTTTCGCTGCAGTGAAGAGCGGCCTGCAATTAACGTTCTTTTGCGAATATAATATTATGCTCATAACCCTTCTATGTATTTAATTATTTTCCTTTTTATTTATATGTATTATATATATTAATGATTAGAAGTTTAAAATGTTCTATACAAACTAGCTGGCGCCCGCGTCTTCGTCTACGTTAAAAAATTAAAAATATAGAGCCTGACAAAATGAGTACAGCAATTTTCTCGCTTTAAAAATTTACCTACTAATTACTAATCACGTATTTTACAAATTATTAGCAAATAAAATAAAATTGTAGTACCTAGGTACTCCAAAAGAATGGACACACGAGTAAAAAAGCCATATATAAATATACAAATATACTGTGCTATGTATGTGTAATGAATGTAGGCGAAACAAATACTGTCTCATTAATTTGTTAAAGCGACATTTACTCACTTTAAAACCTGAATGTATGTACGTGTGGATGTACTGTTGAGTGACAATATTGGCTTGCTTGGAATTCTCAGAGAAAAAAAACGGTCCATAATCTAAGAAAAATCATACGTATCACACGTTTTTAAGATATAAAATAATCAAATCTGATTATCATCTTCAACTGGTTCTATGGAGGTTACAAATACCCACCGAAGAGTTACTTTTTGATGCATTTTGTTAAATTTAATAAAATTATCATCTAGGTACTGAAAAGTACATAGGCCAAAAAAAGGAAAAATAAAATCCAACTGCTGTGAAGACAATAACAGCAATAAATATTCAGTAAATTATAAATTTTTGCTTATATATTTTGTTCTTATAAATTCATAAATATTGTCAACATATTATTTTTATTAAACTGCTTTAAATTAAAATAATCTTAAATCTTAAAATTCGGTTTATTTGAAAGATTAAAATTCAAATTCGGTTAAAATTCGGATGCGGACATACCTACTTTACTTACACTTATATAAATAAATATGTTTAATCTCAGTTACAATGGTTGAATAACATCTAGCAAAAATTTTTAAGACAAAACTTCCATTATTTCCTCTATCAAACCAATGTGTTATGATTATGATTTATCGTTACATACATCCAAAGCAAACAGATCATTGTGTGCAATAGCACTTAGATACTCAATTCAAATCAACCAAATACAATTCCATTTGTCTCTAGAATAAAGTTGTTTGTCTCCGTTTATCTTCTGGCCACCTATTGACACCGGTGATACAAAGGTCACACTTCATTATTCCCCTCAACTGATATTCATAATTGGCGCCTTTGTTACAATAACAATTATTCAAACTTATCGAAATTATTTACAATGAAATAATAATTCCAATATGAAGAAAAATTTTTAATTTAAATAACATTAAAGTAAATATTAAAATAATTTATAATATCATTGATACAATTTATAATTTAAATTTTGATCTAAATAAGTAGCAGTCAAAGCAGATCACTTGTGTTAATGACGAAAAAATCCTGCGTGAAGTCATGCAGACGGAGATTTATGTATTAGTTATCTCAGCCGTGGGAAGTCCACTGCTGGACATATGCCTAATTTTCCAAAAGTATCCAAGTTTTAGAGGGATTCTAAGCTGTTTCAGGAGAACAGTTACTTTTGACATGAATATGTCTTTTCTCTGGGGTCTATTCGAAAGAATGTGTGTCACGAAAATCGTTACCATGACGTAAATGAATTAATTCGAAAGAATGTGTGTCACGAAAATCGTTACCATGACGTAAATGAATTAATTATAATTTGTTCGTTTGTTTATATATATATTTTATCCCTGTTGACCATAGAAGGATTAAGGATAAGGGGAAAGAATAAGGATAAGGATAGGGATAGGGATAGGGATAGGGATAGGGATAGGGATAGGGATAGGGATAGGGATAGGGATAGGGATGGGGATGGGGATGGGGATAGGGATAGTTTGTTCGTTTGTTTATATATATATTATCCCTGTTGACCATAGAAGGATTAAGGATAAGGGGAAAGAATAAGGATAAGGATAAGGATAGGGATGGGGATAGGGATAGGGATAGGGATAGGGACCATTTAAATCTTTCTTTTCATTTATGATATGAGACATATTCATGTCTACTGTGCCATCGAGAAGCCATGGCACTTTTTTTTTCTAATTTATAGTATCTTGTAGCTATCTAGCAATAATCTGGATTCATGAGTAAAATTTTTATAGGTTTACTTCTCAATCGCATGTATTTTTTTAATTAAATTCACTTCTTTTCTTTTTAGTTACCTAATACGTAACGAGACGTACAACAGTATTTTTTAAAATACTGTAGGTATTTTACGAGACAAAGACAACGACTTTGCCTGCTTCCTACGCAAATCTGGGACACATGTAATAACATAATGGTAAATAATGATCGCAATGTTTTTTGCGACATCATCGGTCGGATACAACGGCCTCTAGGTCATAATCTTCAAAACGTATGTTGCATGAATACTGTTTGCGCTTGCAAAATGTGTTCTTGGGTCAGTCTTGGGTTGTGTTACTCAAAAGTAGGGCTCTACAGTCTTTATAAAAGTGTTAAAAGTGTAAAATAAGAAATTACTAAAATCGTTAATACCTAAAATATTCTATACAAGATTTTTAAAATATAGAGCCGGTTAATTGCGTTTTTTAAATAATCTACACATTTAAAAAGCGCATAAGTTTAGATATAGCGAAAACCCATGCGATGCTTATTTGATTTTCAAATACCTACCGATATAGGTATTTAATTTCGGTTTTAATATATTAAAATTAAAATTTTAAAGCTTAATATTGGGAATGGCTTAAAGATCCTACTGCTTTGAAGCTTCGCTATTTACTTAAATCTTACTGAAAATGTAGGTATTTAACATTTACGTAACAATAGCAAGTTGTTTCACCCTGTTTTTTATCGCTAAAACTGAAATTGGTGCTAACTTTACAAGTTTTTTGAATAAGTAAATTGTATTTGAAAATTATTAAGTAGGTATAATCTATTACTGCCGCGCTCATAGTAGATTAGTAGTTTTATGCTGAAAGAATCATTTAGTACCTAGGTACGCGGATTACAGAACTCGCGTAAATTGAAAACTAACTCTCTATCGTGTCAAAAGCGGTTTCGTTGGACGCTATTTCGACGTCATAAATCTTCATCGTCGTCAACAACAGCCGAGACATAGACCTCCTTCTCTATAAAAGTACCGTATTATATTATGCATTAATTTTCCTGGGACTTAACCTTAATGATACCTAATCATATTCGAGTAAAATTGTAAAAAGTACTTGTAAAATACTTATAACAATAAGTAAATAATGTAAAAAATATACCAACACTATTTAAATAAATTTCACACTTTAAATCAAAAGAAAAATGAATTTAATCATAATTCATGAATGTAACTAATCACATTTCTATTCACATTATAATTATATCGACTGGTCCTACGCATAGTGATGCAACCATCAAATTAATGAAATACGTTTTTTTGCATCAATCGCTTTAAATTATCATATTCTTTGTGCCCTGTAAAATTTATTAAAAAATATCAAATAGTTTCTAAGTTACAAACATGTATACTGGTATTATAATCAAAGTGACTGAGTACACTGGTGTACGTCACTTGCATTAGTTTCGTTGGTCATGGTGCCACGCGCCGTGCCAGTGCAAGTATCGTTCGGCAACAAGGCGTAGGCGTCCTTACATTGTTACAACTAAAATTGGTTTGAGATCTGAGCAATTAATCTATCTTTAACAATTAATCTTTAATCAATCAATCTTTAACAATAACAATTAATCAAAATGAAGCGTTCACGAGGACTAATTATGGTAGATTTAGTAGAAATAAAGCGTGGCAAAGAGAACATTCCCGAAAATAAATACTTTTCACTTGTAACACTTTACATGTTTCTGTATTTTAAAGAAACCTAGCTACATAAATGTAAATCATCATCTTTATCCTAATACTTATACTTGATTACCTAATTTTTCAAACGTTTTTATTAATTTTATTTCAAAGTTACAAGCGTTTGAATCTTTATACCGCTCTCCTGGACTTGCATTACTATGGACTTGGGACCCGTCGATATTTCAATTATTTCAGCAAGTGAGTATTATGATATTTGTTAATTTATTTTATAAGGAAATTCATAAAATTATTTTACATTTTTTTTACAGAATAATAATATAAGCATTTAATAGTTATAGATTATTATTATTATTCATTTATTATTGAAGTGAAACTTCTTTACGCACGCTTGACTTGGGGAGTAAGCTGGCGAACGCGTGACGTAAGCGTTACGAAAAGTGTGATCGGGCAAGGCGAACGGAAGTTATGTGGGGGATATAAGCAAGAGACAGCAGTGCGCGCGCACATTTTCTTTCTCTCTTCCTCTCATAGCCAAATACGTTCCGTATATCTAAGCACACTGCAGATTTAATATTAATATTTAATATTAATTTACCAATGAAAACATGAAATAAATTTAAATATTTGTAGAAAATTAATATATGTATATGTGTATACATGTATATATTGTACACACATATATATATATATATATACATACAGATGGAGCGAAAGAAGTTTCACTTCAGTCGTGTGGTCATAAGCACACTCGTTTTTTATTTACATCATACTATATTTCAATTATTTGATAGTGAGAATAAAACAATAAATCCTTACTTCCTTACTTTTTAATATTATAAATGTGTATGTGAGTTTATTAGTTACTTTGTTTGTTTGTTTGTTACGCTTTCACGCAAAAACTACTGAACCGATCACTATGAAATTTTGCATACACGTTGTTTGGGACACCAGAAAGGATAAGGTACCTTTCATCCAGAACGCGGACGAAGTCGCGGGCACCAGCTAGTATTATATAAACCTAACGTATATATATGCAATGAAATAACTCCGACGGTAAATTCCATTGGTGAGATTGTCATAAACAACGATTTAGGTTTATCGTGATCGATTTACTGGCTATAAAATACGTGACTACATTTATTTGAATCAACAGACTTTAGCCTTACGTTACAAACGGTACTACATAGAAATAAAAAAAAAATACTACGAAGCAAAATACGTCTACGCTAATAGAGTCGTTGAAACTTAATTTAAGTATAATACCTATCACAATTACGCAAATAAATCCTGAATAAATAGAAAGACATTTGACGCGGTTACTCCTGTCTTATCTGAGTTAAATCCGCGAATGTTCGCACCGAAGCTCATACATTATTCATTACATCTAAGTCAAACCCGAAAAGTCGGCAAGAAGAGTTGCGAAACCTGTTCCGAATGCAAACTGAATGAAATTCGCTAATTGTACACCTACTTTATGCTTTATGGAAAGAAAAGTAATAACGCTCAGCCAACAATTAAAGCAACTTACATTCTCTGACGTAGCTCTTGCTGTCGTAGTAACAAAGGACTTTGGCTGGAGGTGTGTTGGCGACGACCACGCCAAGGGCCGCAGCGAAGGCTACGAGGATTTTCATTTTGATGACCATAACGCGACTGATCACCACGGAGCGTATGTGGTGAATGCGATCAATCTGTATCACCAACTAACTAAGGTTGACCGCGCGGAGCCGCTCGGAGGTCAAAGACTAAGTATGACAATATCACATGTTTTGACTTCACGGTATCTGTTATTATTGCTTTTTCAATAAGTTATAAGTAGGTACCGAAGCGAAGTGGTAACTACAATATTATCTGACCCCTTTCTGGATCGTTAACCATACGCGAACACAATTCCAGGAAACTAACAAATAAAATCACCAACAATAATATACCTACTAACAGCACAATTTCCAAGAAAATCGTGTTTACATAATTATTGAAATAGGTATATCAGATTTGGAAACAAAATTTATTTATTTATTGCTTTAATTTTCCTTCCTTAACAGACTCTCTGTTTGGATGCAATACATATTTAACAAAATAAATTACCTAGTGTTAAAATATTAGGTATTAAGGCCTCTTTCACCAACTACAAGTAAATTGTTGATTAGTTACTTTTAGAAATAATTTTAAGTTTTATTAAATTATTCCACTCGGTTTAGTGCATCCTTCGATAGGCGATTTTTTTTTATTATTTTCTTTTTAATGTTTGGTAGGTAACAAAGGTATATCAGCTAAATTATTCCCGGTGACAGGTGACTTTAAATGACGGTTAGCCTACTTGACAGATGGTGAAAGAGGCCCTAAGTGTTTTTTTTAATTAGAATGACAGTACTATATTCATTTGCCAATCCGTGCAGTTGCGAATCAATCCACTTGAGAATCTGTCCAGTTGCTACGGAGCATTTTGCTTTGTCAATTTTAATTTTCTTCTTTATTTAAAATTTCCGTGAATATTTCCGTTTCACTTGATGGTGGGTGGTGCTTCAAGGCGCTGCCGACCATAAGAATAAGGATAACGGATTAGGAAGGGATAGAGAAATGGGTTCGGACATCCCTTACTCACTCACCAAAACTCTTCAGAACACACACTTTAGGATGGTCTTCTTAAGGGGGAACGCAGTGTGCCCTTCCACTAATTTATATTTTATGTTGGAATGACAATATGCAAAGAGGAAATAATTAGATAGCACCTTGGTATTTCATAGTCTATGATCTCAAATAACCTGACGTCATTATGGATCTGACTAATGTTTTTTTACAGTTTTACTTGTATGTGTAACATATGAAACCAGTAATATTAAAAATAAATATATTAGAAATAACAATATATTTCAACTATAACACTCCAATGATACAAACATATAGTAACAGCTAACTAAAAAAGGTCAAACGTAAATTTAGATGTCACTCAATGGCGCGATGTAATAACGAAACGTTCGTTTATTTTTATTAAAACTAATTATTTTGTTGCTGTTACTATCTGACGCGACATGAGTAGCTTTGTTTAAACCTGAAACTTAACAAAAAAAATTTAGATATTGGTTTCTGGTCATCATTTGTTCGTGTGATATCTCTAACATTTTATATGGATTTACAGAAATGTAAAGACATAGATTTTATATATATAGATTAATCTTCAAAGTATGACTGGACATGACATGAGAAAATATAGGAAATTTATTATGATAAAAAAGAAAGTAAACGTTTATTTTAATTAAAAACAGAAATGATGTAAGTGTGGAAAGTGTTGGAAGAATTTAACGATCCTAGTTCTAAAAATGTTCACGATAAAATGTTAAGTATATAAAATAAAAGTAAAACAATATTAACAGAAAGATATTATATCAGAGAATAATTGATTTTGATTGAACATTTATTTATAAATATGTACATGTAAAGAGTATAATTTCTTACGATTATAAAATCTCACGTAAATAATATAAGATTACAAGGGGGATTTTATGTGCATAAAAAATTGATCTGACCACTGAGAGCATAAAAACTTGGTCACGGTTCGCAGCGTCTAAGCAACGACTGTGACGCCTTTAAGGTTATTAAAAACTGTCTCTTAGAGTAAGTTAGATATAATATTAGATCTATTTGATCTGCAGACAGGCTGACAATCCACTTGATGGTAGGTGCACATATGCAACGTCTCAGATGCTGCAATTGCCCTGCCGACTGCAGTAGTATTAAGGATAAGGGACTGGGAAAGGATAGGGAAATGGTCACACACACACACACACACACACACAGAGAGAGAGAGCGTTGAAGCAAGCACACTAACCACTTGTATAATAATATCTAGGAATAAAAATGGCGTTGTAAATTTGACGCTGACCATGGACGGCCTTTGATGATTCGGGCCCTCCCAAATAGTTCCTCTATTGACCAGCGATATATTTTCGCGGCGAACGTTTCCGGTCCAATCATTCCCCAATTGAGATAATAAGATCACACGTACACATTCGTACTGGAGAGTGTTGTGTTTCGTGTATGTGTGATTTATCACCGGGTTTAGAAACTGGATATAAACGAATCCCAATTCAGGTAGTGAATGTTAAAACGACGAAAAATTATCATGAAATTAACTCATCACACTTTAGAAATTTCTATTACTTTTTTTACGAGCTTAGCGTCTAACTCAATGAAAATTTTATTGTTTTCTAATTATTTTATAAAACATAATTATATCAGCTATTCCAATTTAACGTAAGTAAGTAAGATGTTTTCTACCTGGAAAAGGCCATGCTGTTATAATAAGTAGGTATATAAAACGGTATTGATACTTGAAATTTCAACCATTCCAAAATGACGTAGGTCTGTGGCCTACTCTGTAAACCCATCTTCTCTAATCATCAAACCTGAAACTGAAATTAAACGTCTGGCCTAAATTCAGTTCAACATAAATGTTCATCATTTTAATATTAAATTGAAAATAACGTCTCCAATCGGCCATGTTTTAATTTGTTTATTTTGTGTTCATTAATTTACCTTGAAATCGACGTAAAGTTTAATCGCCTCTTACAATTAACCTTGAACGTGATTTATGTATACATGCTCTATTATTGACTGTTAAAGTACAAATCTAAAATTGCTTCAAGAGAAACACAGAGAGGCATATTTCTCCAAATTTCAATTACTGTTTTATTATAATGGCTAAAAGCAGTCTTAATGTTGATTCTTATGAACATGAATGACTATGAGGTGGCTACCTTCGTATAAAAAAAATACTAAGTGAAGATCCAAATGTATTCAGACCTTGATAAGATAGGGAATCATTTTCCAAAATGTGTACTACGATATTTTTTTGCAATAGAATACAACAAACGTCTATACCTATACCTAGCGCATGGACTCCGATAGGTACCTACTCAAGACGTTCTAAGGAATCTTTGTTATCAAAGAATTTTTAAAAACCATTAAATACTCATAATCTTTAAGTAATTTTTAATAACTTAAGCGAACGTCTAGTTACGTAAATGCATATATTATGTAGTTAAAATTTAATTAAAATATTATAACAATTCCTTTCCTAAGTTTTTATTTTTATGCTATGACAAGTAAGTGTGCTTATAATAAGTAAGTAAGTACTCTAGACTAATAGAAAACTAAAACGAAATCCCTCTAAGAATACTAAAATTTAGGTCTGTCTGGATGTAGGTCTGTATGTAGGTATGTATATGTAATTTAGTCGAAATTGGTGCCCGCGACTTCGTCCGCGTTGAAAAATAAAAGTTTAGCGTCATTGCTCCTATCTTATGGTACCTTTATTACTTTACGGTGGTATGGGAATGAGTTTTTTTGTTATTACGATGATTTTTTTCATTTTTGTTTGGTAGATTGCCAAAGCACTTTATATGCATTCAGCATACAAAGACTTAGTTAGCGATATGACTCAAATCGGTGATGTAAACGTTGGTATTGTTTCCTTCTACATAAGCGACGTCTCATTGTTTAACGCCCACATCACCTTGTAGATGTAGTTAAAAATAATCTTAAAGTTTTGAGGAGGAAAAGTAGATCATAGTAAACACTTCAGGGAAATCCCGATTTACAGTAACTTATCCGCAAATGATATTGTGTAAATAAAATTTGAGAATCAATAGGTATCAAGTCAAGAACATTCATCACCCCCTCGTGTACGACGAGACCTTGTCGCGGCTACCAAGCGGTGGCCCGTAGGAGCGACGGCTTGTTATTGTTTTTCCTAATGATGTTCAATCTCTGTTACTGTAAATAACAGAGGGCGAACATTCAAAATAATTTTGAGTTTTTGGAAATCCGCACGCCTGTTAGGCGAGACTGAGCGTTCCAAACGGGAGCCCGTAGCAGAGCGCTGTTGGCGTTGTGAGCGTTACAAGCGGGCTACCGAGCGGGGGCCTGCAGCAAATGCTCACGAGAGGGAAACCCTCGCCGGGCTACCCCTCACCGTGGAGTTTTTGGTGAGGCTGTCTAGAGAAGGCGGGCGGGTCTGTAGGCCCGTCTTCTGTAGATGGTCTAGGGGGACCTTGCGCACATGGTTGGCTAGCTGTGTGTGCCTGCACAAGGTCCGTATGGGGATAGCTCTCAAGTCTCAGGGCAATCTTCACGTTGGAGTTAGCCTAGTCAGCAATGGCTGGGCTGCCCAGGGGGTGGACCAGAGTGATTGCTCCGGCAGAGCCCGGTTCATCCTTATCGTGGGCAAGGAGGCACCGGGGAGTTTTAGTGGTATTCCCAGTGCCACTATGATCAGGTGCTGGACGACCCCCACATATCCCTCACATATCAAGAACATTTATTTATGTATCTACCCATTTATTTAATAGATAAAATCATTTTTGCGAAAAATACCTACGCATTGTTACATTAATTTTTTTTGTACCTATCCACTAATTGTTTTCCATTCACAGTCGCACAGCCGTTAGATAGATATAGTGTTCTGTCGTCACACATATGCTACTCTGTGGCATAGCTTCGATAAGCGGCAGTAGCACTCTTATTTCTTACGGTTGTCTATGGTTTGTTTATTGCACTATGGTCTTGTTTATTTTTCTAATTTTAAATAAAGGCGGCAAAATTGCTATTTCTCGTCGACCATAGGTTTAAATTGAACCAATCAAAGGGCTCATTGTCAAGTAGGGACGAGCTAATAAAACGGCAGAAGACCATAATATATTGTCAGCCCTTTGTTCCGGCCTGAAAACTGAAGGAGATAGTTACTTTCGACTGAAGCCATTTTTTTTCTCATAGTTTTTTTAATTTACCTTGAAATTATCAAATCAAATGATCAAGCTTTTTTTTTTTTGAAATTATAATCGACATCCACCAAATAAGACCTCCGGTTGATTATCGGTGAGAATTTTATCTATTTTTTTATTATTTTATTTTTTCTAGATGGACGCGTGGCGTCTCAATATCCCTTAGTATTTTTTTATTAATTAGCTTTATTTCACATATCATGTTATAGATTCGAACGTTAGTGAGTAAAAAGTGCAAATATTTTATTGTTAAATTTAGTGTTCACTATTTGATTGGTATTTTGTGTACATATTCTTTTTTTTGCTACGATGGCATCGGTCTTATTTTTCATTCTTTAGTAATATTTTTTTTATTGCCGATAGCCGTCGATTGCAACGGATAATCCGTGAAGTATTTTATTAAATTGTCATACCAATTCGCAGGTGTGCATAAATTTGCCTTTTTTTCGGATAATAATAGTTTATAATAGTTTTTCGTTCTAACTATTAACTAATTATATTTTTTCCTGCAAAAAGTAATCGAATTAAATTCCCTAGAAGGATTGCATGGAAATGTACAATATTCTGAGGCGTCTCTTCGATCTCTTTTTCAGGTTTTTTTTTTTGGTCTTCGGGTCTTCGACTCCACGTTTTTTTTTGACTTCGCGTCTTCGACCTATCTACTTTTCGTCTTTTCATGATTAAATTTGACTTTGAATTTTGAACGCCGAGCGTCGGGAGCGAGTAAACCAGCGTGTAATCGCTATATACGTCGCATCGAATTTCGAGTCTCCGCGAGCAAACCCGCGAAGCCTCCCTAGTACGACGACCTCTGACTGCGGGAAGCTGGGAGCTGCACAGATCTACGCGACCGCTCAAGTTTGATATTCTTATTTTTTTATTATTTGCTCAACGGCTAGTTAGTCCAAGATTTTTAGCTCCAAAATGGGTTCGCAAAACAAAAAATCAATCAAAACAAAAAAACCTTTTTGATAATATCTCGTAAACTCACCGTTTACGAGATATTATCAAAAAGGCGTTTTTCAAGATGGCGACTAACGCGGTTTCAGGCGACACAAACTTTGTTTTATACTTAGGGGACACTCTCTGACACAATCCAATCGAAAAATCAATTATCAGGATTTTTTGTTTTGCGAATATCTAAAAATCTTGGACTAAGTAGGATTTATTTCTTTTATTATTACTAACTAGCTGGTGCCCGCGACTTCGTCCGCGTTCTGGATGAAAGGTACCCTATGTCCTTTTTGGAGTCCCAGACAACGTGTATGCAAAATTTACAACGCCATCTAGGGAATTCTGTTTGAAGCAATGTAGTACTCTAATTCATCTAATCTCACTTCGAATAATGGAAAAAGTCTGTTAACAGATGGCACTACATGTTAGTTATAGTTTATAAAATTACGTGTTAATAAAATTAAAGCTGCTGCCCGCGACTTCGCCCGCGTAACTTAGTAAATTATGTACTTAAACCTTCCTCGAGAACCACTCTACCCATTAGTGAAAACCGCATTAAAATCCGTTGCGTAGTTTTAAAGATCTAAGCATACAAAGGGACATAGGGACAGAAAAAGCGACTTTGTTTTATACTATGTAGTGATGATAGTGATTGACTACTCCCAAATATACTTATATAGTCTTTGCTTAAATTTAGATCATATACAGTCGGCTCTCCTTCGGTGGTAAGTCTCAGTTTCCATCTCCACAAACCCCTGGTCTTTTTTTTCTTTGTACATTGATTTTACATAATTATTATTTTTTTTGTGTAAATTTGCATTGTATAAAATCTTTTATTTAAATAAATACAAATTATTACTCTAAAGTTGTTTTTTTTTATTTTATTTTTCATTTGTTTGCCTGTCCGCCACACAGCGGAAAAAGGCGTAACAGCATATAATAAGTCAATTTGAACGGCTTGCTACAGAAGCTAAATCTTGAATAGCTTTGTCCAAGGCTTGTTTTTCAAAGTCAGGAGTAATTGATTTTCTGACTTCCTCTAAAATCCACTCAATCATCCATTTTTGTTGTATGCGAGCCTCTGATCTATAACGCTTCACGTGATAATCCATACGACCTTTTACCATTTTGTATGCATGCATTGATCTTTCACGGAATATAGCCTCTAGCTGCATTGCGACATTTTCTTTTTTAGCATCCATTAGTAACTTCTGTCCTTCAGCTCTCCACTGAGCGTCTTTACAATTCTTAATAGTAGATTCATAAGCAGCCATTTCATCCTTTCTAGTCTTCTCGTAACTTTCTGTCACGTCGTCTACTTCCTTATCCAATTGAGTAGCAATGCCAGGGCCCAATTTATTAACAATAATGTATAATACTACAATCCATGACAATCCTGTATAATACTCGTGTTCCATGACAAAAATTTCTTTGCTTGCTAAATAATTAGCAAGTACGATGCAGAAAATATATGGTCCACTGACTCCAGTTTTTGAATGAAAGAAAAGGAACCATTCCTCAGGTATAAATGCTAAACGAACTTTGTCGCTATACATTGCTCGAGTTATGGTTGGTGTTTTTGAGTCTCCCCCACCACTCTTAGAACCAGGACATCTAGATACGGATTCACTGCTTTTTTTAACAGTAGGACACGTAGGTGTATGTTTTCCTGAGAAAAATAATTTTGATGCACACGATACTGAACGAATGTCCAAAGTCATGACACGGTTAAAAATCATTCTGATAGATTTTAAAGAAATTATCTGTAATAGGCACCGCTCTTTCTGTATTCACAATTTTTTGATTAGCCAATGTCAAATTTATTATATGTCACACAAATTATTTATTTATAGGTATAGATGAATTGTACCCAAAAAGTTTTTAGTGTAGCTACTTACTAATTTTAAGTATAAGATTGTATTTTTTAATCAAAACAGAGACTACTAAATAATAAAAATGTTACAAATAATGTAAGTAGATATAATCTATTTTTTTCGGGATGGGACGATTCGTCGCCGGCCATTTCGTCGTCATTTCTTGTGGTCTTTATTAAACGCAGGCTGCGCAGGGCCCTGATTCAAAAAATAAAATAAAAACACTGCCGTATTTGTCCAGTGAGCTATATTTTGGAAATATCATTAACCAAAATCGATTGTCCGACTCATTTATAAGTAATAAATTAGCTGTTTTAATTTATAAAGTATAGCCTATATGTTACTCGCTGATAATGTATGTAGTTTTCAATAGGTGAAAGAATTTTTAAAATCGGTGTAGTAGTTTTTAAATTTATTCATTACAAACAAAAATAGAAATCTACTCTCTTTATAATATTAGCAACTGTTGCACGCGACTTCGCCCGCGTAACTTTATAAAATATAGCTAATGTTACTTGCTAATAACGTAGCTTTCTATAGGTGAAAGAATTTATGAAATCGGTCTAGTAGTTTTTAAGTTTATTCATTACAAACAAAAATAGAAATCTACTGTCTTTATAATATTACCAGCTGTTGCCAGTGAGGTGATATAACAAGAGGAGTTATCGCCCCCATCACTAGTGATCCGTTCAACTGCAGTCGGCAGGCAACACATGACTTAGTCGCTTTCTAGCTCTTGAGTTGCTTGTTGCTTGTAACCCTTGTTTGTTTTTTAGCGAAATAACGTTAAAACTCATCAAATATGTCCTTGTGTGTGTTACGATATTGCACTAATAATTCAAGCAATACATCAAAGTGCAAAGGAATAACTTTCCATCGGTAAGTAACTAAATAATCATTTTAAAACTCAATTTGAGCAAAATATTTAGCGGACGCCATTTTGCGTCATTTGTCATAGACAAAAAAATGAAGAAGTGACATTAGGTGTATTGTTGAAATAAGACAGACCTTAGAATAAAAGGTTTTAATAAACAATATGTTACTAGTAAAATTTACAGACATTTATATGACAGATACTTGAAAAAAGAATATAGATATTTTCCTAAACGTAGAATGAGGTTTGGGTATATAAGAAGGTTGTATAAGTATACCACAATTGTATATATGATATATTAATATATATTTTAATAACAAATCAATAAATTAAAATATATGTTAATATATAATTATAATATAAATATATAATATTCTAAAATTTATATATTATAAAATTATAAATTAAATCATAAAATAAAATTATCTAAATATCACGTAAGTGGTATAGGCACGTAATGAAATAGGCAGAATATAAACAGTGTCGCCTCTATGACGGTGACATCGATTCTATGATACATTAGCCGCCTCTTGCGCGCCCCCTACTGCCGCGTTTGACAACTTCTAAATTAGACCTTTTTGACATCTCACAACGGCCGAAATTGACATCCCTTAGGAGAAGTGGTCAATTTCGGAAATTGTCTATTTTGGAAAAGAGGTTTTAGAAGTTGTCGTTTTAGGAAGTTTTCGTTGTGACACTGAGGGCTGCAAGAGACAGACATATTCTGTTACAGTGTTACAAAGACCAATAGAAGTATTTTTAATAGAAGATCCTAATGGACTCACCCTAATAAAAAAAAACTAGAGATAAAAATCTGGTCTTTTATTTTCTCTCTAGTCAAGATATTTCACAAATTCCAAACTTTGTTGGTTTACGAAATAATTTTTCTGGAAAAATGTGGGTAATTTTAAAATAAAACAGTTTAGACATAAAATTTGACGTTTATTGAATTATTTTAAAAAGTATAATCAATTACAGTTGCAAGCCATAATGACGATGGCTGCTTTAAATAATACTGGAATGTATATATGTGTATGAAATCACACATTAAGAAGACTTAAAATAATTACAAGCTTTATAGCTTTAAAATTTCCATATGTCCTTAGAGACTCACTGGTAACACTTATAAAATATTGTTTACTACTTTCACAACACTTAAAATTGAAGAGTAATATAAACACTTAAATGACTAGGAAGTCTTAATAACGTACACATACTTATAAAATGTCTCTCTTAAATTTTAATACTGCAACATGGATAAACTACAGAAACGCAACATCCTTTCACTATGTGAATGGGTATGACTAAGGTTTTCAAAGATAATATCAGTATAGTAAAAAATCAAATCAAAAAATTTATTAATATTATTAGTCTCTTATAAGACAAAACTAATGAGTATTAATAACTGCTTGGGGGCTGTTCAAGTATTACGTATAAGCAATAAAAAATCAGAATACATTAAAAGAAAGAAAAGGAAAGTTTAGGGGGGGGGGGTATAGTGTTTGTGTATAGATATAACTAAATCATACTTATATCTATACCCAAACACTATACAGGGGTTGGAGCTTTGCTTACTTTTGCTGACAAGGGGGAAGGGAGGGGGGGGGATATATTATTGTTATAAATCTGGTTACTTAATACTTGAACGGCCCCTTGTAACAAATCCCATTAATATATTATTATAATTTATTATAAATTGTTTAAAAGTTAAAACAAAAAGGAGGGTGTTATACAACCACAAATAAAAATACCGAAACGGAATATAGTTACTACTTTTAGAAGTTACATAACTTCAATTTCTAAAAATAGTAACTATAAGCAGAATCGTAAGCAAACAATAAAAAGAAAATGGAAATAGGAATCAGATTCGGCTGAAAAACTTTACTATATGTACTTAAACTAATAATTACTTTTTACGAATCAGTCTTTATAGTGACCCCCTATAGGATATAATCTTTTAATGGGTACGTTTATATAGGATTATAGTAAACGAGGTATGGCATGGCTTATTTCTTACTTTTTTCTAGAAATTTTCACTGAATAAGTTGCTTTCATGTATTTTATATTATAAAAAAAAATTCAAATAAATAACCAGTACTCCTGAGGCATGGTATTTATGAATGGATGGTGAATAGTATATTAGAGGGCAATAAAATCAATGTGGACATTTGCCACCTCTGGTGGCGATTGGCCACATATTCCCATACATTAAAAAAAGCCTAAAAAACTAATTAAGTATATAAAAAAATTATCAAAAATTTAAAGCTTATTTATTCTTTGCCATTACTTCTTCTCAAAGAGGAGGCAATTGGATGTCAGATTGATATCCTGAGAGGTAAGTGCGCAGAGGCAGGCTGACCTCCTTGGGTTTCTGACAGTTCTGCAGATGTGCTGTAATAAATAAATACATTCAATTTAACAACAATATTATAACAGTCCCCGACAAGATTTGATGGCTTCTAGACACTGAAGAGAGGTTGGTGCCCACCTGTGATAGATATAATGCCCTATACATATCTACAGATTACATCTACTAGATAACGAATCATCAAAAATAACAAAGGAGGTAGGTATTCAGGAGAAAATAAGTGAAAAATATTAAATCATAGTTAATAGATGAACCAAAAAAACAATACACCCAGCGTTCTTTAAGTCTGGTAAAGGACGTCCTATAATCCTATTCAATATGTCACTGACTTTTGAGACCAAGTGTCCAAGCTGCCCTGTAACAAGATGTTCTTTCATATTGTTTTTTTTTTTAAATTTTTTTTTTTATTACTCGCCGTATATTTCAATTTTACAAATGTAGTCCCAAAACTGACATTTTCTTATTGTTGAAGGGGTCTGGGGGTCACGTGTTCCCCTGGCGAGGGTCAGGGACCTTTTTTATCTAAATATTCAATATTACATGTCTTTTTTTATTATGCATTAATCAATACAATTAATTTCTGTCAATCTTTATTACTATCTAGTGACATCCGCGCTATTTTCGTACAGTATTTATAAATTTTGCTCTTTTGATGTTGTCTGTCATGATATATTTAACGGTATTTTTATTTATTGTTAACGGTATTTTCATATTGTGTTGTTTTGTATGAGTCCTTGCTGTAGAGGTAATGTAGCTACATTAAGAGGAACGAAGGCACATTCATTTAAACACTCAGTTTAACACTCACTTAAACACTCAGTGCTGTGGTTCAGTCAGCAACGTTCCACGGTTGCCATAACAACGGTCAAAATATGAAAATTATGTTTTTTTTTTAAACCATTGCGGTTTCCGTTTGAATTTGTGATATAAAAGTACCTATATAATACTATTCCTCTATTTAAATGCAATGTTTTGTAAAAAAATTAAATCAATTTTTCGGCTTGTTTTCGAGTTTTTGAAGAATACACAAACCAACATAACATTTTTATATATAATACAGATTGGTAACGCTGAGTGTATTTGTGAAAAAAATAATAAAAAGGGGGGGGGACACTTACGCAATGACTTACGTGAAAATCTTGAGGTACTTCCTCAACAGCTCTATGGATCAATGTGCCATTAACATACAGACAGTTAGCAGCCTGCTGATCTTCCACAGTTAATATTTTATAATTATGCTGAGCTCGTACTCTAAGCTTTTGCAAAATATTTTGGGCGTGAGGTTCTTTGCTTAAGCAAAGCTGTAGGTCCCCAGCCACAGTAACATGCCTTTTTAACGGCGCAAAATTATCTGGAAGCTGCAACATAATTTATACGTCTAAATATCTATATCTATATAGCTACGAACAAATAATACTCAGGAAATGTAACTGCGCTCAAAAAATGACCCAAAGAATGATAAAATTGTCAAAGATATTTTTATATTGTCTGATAATTTTATCAAAGATATTATAAAAATATTAAACAGTAATATATTTCACACAAACACACACACACACACACACAAACACACATAGAGAGAGAGAGAGAGACGTACGTACGCACACACACAAATACGTAAACAAATTGATCATACCCTATGTACCCCAGATCCTTGATGTGTCCTACACAATGAAACCCTGTAATTGGGAATGTAAGTGGTAATAATGTGTCTATTGTATGTTATTTTGTTTTGCTGTTGGGTTTATGTTCAAAATAAAATAAAATAAAAATAATAATTCGTTTTTTAACACTTCGGATTTTTGTTGTTTAACAAACAACGCAGGTGTCTCTAAACAGGTAAGTATGAGAACATGTACTGTCACCCGTCATCCATCATTAAAGTAAATTTTAAAGAGCCATTCACAATATTCACATTTCACAGAGTTGTAATAAAACTTATAACATTATAAAAAATCTTATAACATTCTAAGGGAAGCTTGAAAAGGAATTTATAACTTAAGCGTATGACGACGCCAGTGATGAGAGGGTGTTAATTTTAATTCTAACAGTTTTATTCCAAACATAGACATACGAGTAGCCATGTAGTAGTGTTGAGGAAGGCACATCGACAATCAATTGTTTCTTTTGAAATTTGTCACTTACCTCGAGCATATTGCACGGGTAATCGGAATAAATGTTCGCTATATTGGTGGCTCCCTTCAAGTTGGTCCTAGGTGTTATGCCAACAAAAATTTCATGTCCTGGAATTCAAATGATTATAATTTATTGTGTTGTTTCATTCACAATAACCTCACTAAATCACTTAAGTAAAATTTTACAAAAGATTTTTTCTACATCTTTATCTTTCTCCAGTAAACCTTAAGTTTATTCTCTACATATTTAATACTAGCTGGTGCTAGCAACTTCGTCCGCGTGGAATAGTTATTTTGGGAATCATTTAGGTATCTCGAACAGTTTTCGCAGCGCACGCAACGGAAGCCCTCAAAGATGAATAATTTTCCCCGTTTTTTTCACATTTTCGACTGTTTCTTCGCTCCTATTAGTCGCAACGTAATGTTATATAGCCTAAAGCCTTCCTCGATGAATGATCTATCCAACACAAAAAGAATTTTTCAAATTGAACCAGTAGTTCCTGAGATTAGCGCGTTCAAACAAACAAACAAACAAACTCTTCAGCTTTATAAAATTAGTATAGTATAGATGAAGTAATTTATTACTAATAAAATTTGGATTTGATATTGGAACTCACCTGTAAAAAGGAAATCTGACCCTCTGAATGTTGCGCCAGGTTCTTCAATTGGGACAACAATTTGACCTAGGTCGTTGATCAAAATGTTAATGATCTTCTCCATCTGAAACAAAAATGACAATAATTGTCATTACAGCAGTTACCAAATTTTTTTTTTCTCTTTTGTTTTTACTGTAACTTGGCAATCTGTAATGAGCCAATCGTCTGTAGTTCTTGTTTTTTTTCCTCTCTTTTCTTGGTAGTTACCAAATAGCAACTTATCTATCACTAAAAATAATGAACCATCTTACAAACCATCTTTAAATTAAAGTTGAAATCTTATTCTATGCTTTTCTCCTATGTAGAAACTGCCATTTTGCCTTTTCCTAAATCTTTCTATGGTCAGCAACTCACTTGCAAAATCTATGGCATTGCTTGTGTTATAGGCGACAGTAGCCACTAACCATTGGTCATATGAAGCAATTAATGCCAGTGCCAAATTTAATTGATCCAAGCTAAATGTTTCCGTGTGCACAACACTAAGCATGTTAGATTCATGCTTAATACATACAAATTCTGTGCTAGGATTAAGAGGCCTAATACAGAAAATGAAACACAAAGCATTGGGTATTTTTTCCAAATTTAATTTAAGAGAAGTTTGTGTTTGAACTATAAATTTAGAAATAAAATACTGTAATAGAGTGCTACAAGCTTGTATGCTTCATAAGTAAATTAAATATAATATCAATACTTTATCACTTGTCGAACTATTACAAATTCCTTAACATCGATGACTCATAGTTTTGAGAACAAGCTGCAAACGAAACTATGAGTCGTCCAGGAGTCAATACTAAATTAGGTTTATTGGTTTGGTTTTTGAGAAGTATGATTTTAAATAATGTAGCTACATTTTTAGCACCCTGGAGCAAAATTTTTCAAGCAGTCTCTCTCTGAGAGACTTTTTTGAACGATCGATTGTAACATAGAATATTATCATACGACACCATATTTCTTTTCTTTTATTTTTGGGTCAGCTGGAATCCTGTAAATATATGTAACCTGGGTAGATGAAATATGTCGGAGAGTTTTCGACGGTAGTGTTGATCATACTACAAATGAAAATTCTCAGTGCCATCGATGTCATATTGAAATCCCCTGGAGCAATTTCGAGGACTTCGACCTCCTCCTTCGAGGAGGATCCGAATAACCATGGAATAACCAATCGTGCAGAATTTTGCCCCAGGACGCTAAAAGTGAAGCTCATAATATAGCAAAGTTCCGTTTCCACTACCTTTTCTGTTCAATTTGTTCAATTTATAGATGATTTATAGATATTTGTTCGGAACTAAAATGTTCCGAAAAAGTGAATAATAAATATAAACTTATAATTAGGTAGTTGGCTATTGACATATTCGATTATTTCGATTGGCGATTGACAAAATATATTTAAAAAAAAATGGCTCCCACCGCTCCCCGACGCTACGCCCCTGGTATCTATAAAGACAAAATCTGTTAATTGCAATAGAAAAGTACCTCTTTTATTGGGTTAACTCACAGTGCAGTACCTATGTGAATAGGTAAAATTATTCTAAGTTATAATAATATAAATAATTTTATTTACATACAAAAAGATCTGCACTTACCAGGGATTTGAGGTGTTCTCGTGTTTGAGTTTCCAGAGAGGGTACGATGACTATGCCATTGCACACCACTAATAAGTCTTCCAACATCAGTTTATCCCCAATGTCAATTTCAATGACTTCCAAATCACACTCCTGCAGTATTCGTTTATATGATTCATACTGCAGTTTGGCTTCCGCCGGGTTATCAAACGATTCAAAATTTATTTTTGCCAATAAAGCATGAGTTGCCCTCATGTTTGCAAAACTTAAGAGAATATTAAATAATTAATATAAAGTTATTGTTTGGTTCATATAAGATACAATCACTGATTGTAAATTGAATTAGATGTTAATAAAGCTGAACTAATCTCAAGAAAAAGAAACTCTAAATAAACCAATAACAAAACGACAGTTGCAGTTCGCAGATTTCAGTTTTGCACACACAGCACAAGCCAAGCACCATAAACACTATTAAGTATAGTGTCTATGCCAAGCCAAGCATAAACCCAGACTACTTTAGCTAGTTAGCAATTTAGCATAGTGAATGAACCATGGATCTATTACAAAAGGATTTATTACTTGAATCTAAAAAGCGAGCCGAGCAGGATATGAGTAGATAAGCCGTGAGTCCCTTTCTAATAAGGTGAAATAAGATTTTTGGTATCTGAGACAAATTAAATTACTTGCATTGCATATAGTAGTAGTTTCTTACAAATATTTTTAAAAATTGAAATATGAATTTGTGGGGCGAATATAAATAACTCCACGAATTTATATTTATACAATTACACATAATCACATATGTATTTACATTTTGAACATTTGGTGAAACGAGTGGCGAGAAAGCGCGTGCTTTCGGAAGCTGTGTTGAAGGCCGACTGTCTGGCATAGAGTAACTTATAATATATACTGTCTGGTTTCCGTGGTGCTTCTTCTTTTAAATGAAGAATGACACGGAAATGAGTCTGACCATCGATTTTGGTTAATGATATTTCCAAAATATAGGTCACTAGACATAGACAAATACGGCAGTGTTTTTATTTTTTTGATATCTCAAAAAATGACCGAGTTTATAAGCGTTCAAAGTACGCGCACCACCCAAATTTTTTAAAATTACTCGCGAACGTTGATGACGTCACGCATGCCGCTGCTAGACGCAAGTTCATAGTAAAAAGAGGGTTTGTATGTTTGTAATTAATTAACTCAAAAACTATTGGACCGATTTTTAAAATTCTTTCATCTATAGAAAGCTACGTTATCAGCAAGTAACATAGGCTATATTTTATAAAAGTTACGCGGGCGAAGTCGCGTGCAACAGCCATTGAATTTTATAATATAGAACGGACAGTGCGAACAAAATCTGTGCATATAAAAATGACAACTTCTAAAATCGTACACTAAAAATATCGGCAAAGTAACAATTTAAAACAATAATGAAATTAGAACGTATGGGATTGACATAATATACCGTCGCTAGATCACGTGACACATCCCATACAAAGACTATATAAGTATATTTGGGAGATCCCATACATTTTATTCTTTCAAATCGAATCTCTAGTGAGCGAATGCCACTTGTCTAAAGGCCGGGGCCTTAGTCAAAGTAACAATTTAAAACGATAACGAAGTTCGAAAACAATAAAATGTATGGGATTGACATAATAATTATACCGTCGCTAAATCACGTGACACATCCCATACATTTTATTCTTTCGAATCGAATCGCTACTGAGCGAATGCCACTTGTCTAAGGCCCCTGTATATATTGTGAGCTATGAGTTGAGTATATCAATCCAAATGGGTCAGTGAGACCAAGTGAGACTACCGATTATCGAATTAATAATACATAATTTATGTTGTCCAACGTGACTATACATACATACATACTTCACATACTTGATACATACTACAGATAAGATAGAGTTTGTTCTGAGACTACAGACTTGGCAAATTAATTTACTCTATGATAAAGTATTTCCATAAATATAGTATACTTCGTGCGGCCAATCATAATAATAAACTCTCCTACAATAGTTTCTATTATTATTAGTTAACTACTTATTATGTTCCTAGCTAAATTGGTTTTCGATGACGTATTGTCATACGTCAACGAATAACCATGGAAATGGAATAACCAATCGTGCAAGTTTCTGTTCTTACCTTTAACTGGTCTGTGACTGTGATTTTGATGACAAAATAAATGACGTGACGGAGTTTTTTAATGATTTTTTTATTTTTACTTTACATTCAGTTTCCGTCGTGTCTGTACGTGTTCCGACTTTCTAGTCTCTGTACAAAACTGAGATCATTACTTATATTGTGATTGTGAGTCGCCAACTTTGTTTAATTTGTGAGTATATTACAAATATCTTATTTTATTTGTAGCTAACTATAGGCTACAACTAGACTATATGGATTTTTATTATAGGGAAAAGACCTCATCAATTTGATTATGTACTAATATGTCAGCATTCAGCATAATATTCGGTGATATTCGGCCAACGAACTATAACTAATGTTACCGTTAAAATAATCTTAATTTTCAGTCGACTTTTAGCACAGCTTTTTTGTGTGTTTTTCCATCGCAGTAATGCGTCATGATTTTTAAACGTGTATACAAATTTGGTATAAACAATTTTCGTGTCAATACGACTTGTAAAGAATTGATGTGGAAATTCACGAGAGAAAATATTTTCTAGATCACAATGAGAGGTGCGGTGCCATTGTTAGTTTTAACTTTGGCAATATTGCAATGTGCTGTTGCTCCGCCGGTCACCCCAGATAAATCTACAGAAAAGGACAGTGAAATAAAGGATGATTTGGTAATTATGCCATTATTCAATTTGATTCAATCTATTTACTTTTACATTTGTATGTTTTTACAAATTTAGTAGTATTCCAACATGTAGGTATTTCCATATTTGGTGTTTTGTTAAAAAGTTTGACCACCATAGAATATAAGCATTGTCACAAAGTCATAAATGGTTTATGACCATTTGTTAAAGTCTAAATAGTGTTGCTCTTCTTAACAAATACACACACTTCAAAGATCAATTGAGGAATTAATTTTTTTCTGAACAGTGGAATACAGCTGTCTGTCTATCTATTAGATACTAATATTATAAAGACGTAAAGTGTGTATGTATGTTGACCTTGATTATAATAACAACACATTCTTAGTTCAAGAGAGTGTGACCATTAAAAAAACTAATTCAAGATAACTAAGATGCCACATCAAGTTATAGAGAAATGTGTGTCACATCTTTTGTCTTATTGTTAATTGTGAGCTCTTAGTAACTTTCACTTAATCAATATTTTCAAAATAGTATAATAAAAAGGATTTAAGGTTGTAAATTAACTCAATATTTATTGGTATTGTTAAAACCGTTCCTAAATTAATGTGGCCTTTTGCGAACAAGTTTTTGAGTTTACATTACAAACAAAAATACAAATCTACCCTCTTTATAACATTAGTAAAGTATAGATATAGATACAGATATTTTTGTTCTATTAAGTTTTCTATCTATTATTAAATACTTGTGTAAGAAAATATTGTTGATAAGTAGTGTCCGACCAAAGCTTCAGCTTCGACTGTGGCAACCTTCAGCAAAAAAAAAAACACCTTCCATGAAACATTCGGCTTCGGCTCAATACCTGCGTGAAGCCGAAGGTTTCACTGAAGATTCTTAAATTAAGAAATGTTATTATAATAACTATTATTTGTGACACATATTGGAAGGTCATTTTTTATCATCTCTAGATCAACTTCTAGAGATGACTTAAATTATTATACAGATTATATAAACCCAATATTAAAAGTTTTAAAATAATTTATATTATTAATTGTAGCTTGTAATTGTAACCAATCTTGAACAAAATTTCTTAGAGCTTTTAAGCCTTCTGCTTCGGCTTCAACCAGAAATTGACCTTCGGTCGGATACTATTGATAAGATATAGGTATATGTAATACAAGAAGCATATTTTAATAAAAATATACAGGTATATTGTGCATTCTCATCTTTTTGTTCAACCAGCTGGATACTATGGAGTATAACAGGTATCTAAAAGAAGTTGTTCAAGCATTGGAGAGTGATCCTGAATTTAGAGAGCGCTTGGAACAGGCAGATGAAGAAGATGTCCGAGTGAGTTACTATTTAAATTTCATCATTTTTAAACTGTGATTTGTCTTTACGGTGGAACCAGACCGCTTCTGCCACTTCTTTTTGGAAAATTATGGGGTAGGTAAGCAGTGGATTTCCTGTGACTGAAATGATGATAACAAAATGAAAATGTCGTATTATGTTACTCTACAGTCGGGATATACACACATTTTTAAGATTATATAGTGTTTAATTAAACATACAGATTTTAAACCTAAAATGCTAAGAAGTCTAGTTTATTCTATTTCTGTCGATGTTATTTTGCTTAAATATTAATTGTACTATAGCACAAACAGGAAAACTAGTTTAGGCTTGCTAAGGTTTTAAATTCTTATAAAACCTGCTTTTTAACCGTTAAATGCTTTTTTATAGCAGCAATAAACTTACATTGTTAATTTTTTGCAAAAAATTGTCCATAAAATAAAATATATGTTCACTTTTTTCCCCTTAAATAGAATGTAATTCAAGGTTATTTAATTTTTTTTTTCAGACCATCTAATACTGAAAATTTAGCCAAGTTTATGATTTCTTAGCCCTTGTAATTTCTTTTTTAGGTAATTCTTTTAATAATTTAAATTATTTCGAAATTTATTTAATAGGGCACACCCGTTATCTCTGTATTTATCTCTTATTTTAAAGAGGCTACGCGTAGCTTGACACAGCAACACCAGGAACGCCCCTGCAGGCCTGAATAACTGTTGGTCGACTGGTACTAAAATAATTTTTCATATATTTTACAGTCTGGAAAGATAGCTGAAAAATTGGATTTTGTAAACCATAATGTTAGAACACGCTTGGATGAAATCAAACGCAGAGAAATGGAGAGACTTAAACATCTGGCAACAAAGGTACGCTTTGTTTATTTATTTATTCGCTAGAAGAATTTTTTTTTATTAATTTGACAGCTCATCCACAACAAGCATTTGTGTATAGTCAAACAAACAAATAGATAAAATTATTCCAGAGTTACCTTTCTTATTAAAAAGGTTGGCCCATAACCATTTTGTTCTATTGTTCTATAAGTGTCTGTTCCTCGGTGATATAGATCATCAATATGTCCGCTACTCTTTCCCATGAGAAAATTTATATATTTATAAATAAGTGCACTAGGAATAAATAATAAATATGTAATCTATTTGTCGACATTTCGTTTGAAAGTCATTATAAATTTGTGCTTTTACTTTGTACTACTGACCCGCCCTGACTTCGCACGGATGCGATTTTGATTTTTGATTTCGCACTGCATTTTAAAAGTTATTTGATAGATTTTGACTTATCGCTGTGTTAAATACGTACACGTATACCTAATCAAAGATTACCGTATTATTGATAAGTAAAACATAGTTGATTATAATCTATATTTTAAATAATCAAAACAACATTATTATTCAGTATATATCAAAAATCAAAATATTTATTTATCAATTGGGTTTCTAAAGAAACTCATGATCGTCAGTATAAATTAAAATTTAGCAGGGTTTCGGAAAAAAAAGGCCAAGATGACGATCCTGAGAAGAAACCCCGAAAGAAACTCAGGATACTATTCTTTTTGTCATCTTTAAAATATAAAATAACAACAATTACACTTAATTAAAATTGAAATTGTAAAGTCAAAACTAGAAATTCTTTACTCATTAGTCGACCTCGTCTTTGGTGGTCAAGAACGAACCAATCATTAACAATAAAAAAAAACATTTCCGATAATTATATTAGGTATATCACACATAAAGTAATTGCAATTACACCTGCCAACCTACACTTACGATTACAATCTATATTATGTAAACAATATACATTTATGTATGTCTTATTTAATTACTAGCTGTTGAACGCGACTTCATCTATAGGTAAAAATAAATTTAAAAATCGCTCCAGTAGTTTTTATGATTTTCAAACAGACAAAAATACAAATCTTCTCTCTTTAAATATTAGTTTAGATTGAAAATTGTCAGTCACTTTTTAAATATCTATTTTGTATGAACAGACAAAAAAAATTGTTTAAAATAAAATAAGTATGAAATCTGTTTTGTTGTTATGTTTGAAACTGAGTTGAGTTATTTAATAATGTTTCAGCAATATGAGTTAAACAACGACTTAGACACAAGCATGGGAAAAGTGTCACCCAATCATGAGCATCTGGATCACGGCAATCCACATACCTTCGAGATTGAGGATCTTAAGAGACTTATCAAAAAGACGACTGCCGATTTAGAAGAAGCCGATAAGAAGAGGAGAGTAGAATTCAAGGTTAGTTTACATGGATCCATATGAATCTTATGAAAAACATTTCTAAGTATCTAGTATCTCATATCTAAGTAATTTATTAAATATGTTTGTATTTTGTATAAAATATGTTTGTATAGTGTTTAGAACAATTGTGTTGTAATTACGTTTGTGTAGCGTCGATGTTGTGTAAGTCCGAAACTGTGCTGGCTGAAAATCAGCGCTGCAGGTGCTTGCATCTCAGCACAATGCCACGAATGCTGAGCCAGTGACCGTTTCACTGTTGCGAGGACACACACTCTTATCCATAAATTTCTGTTTTGTTGTTTTTTTTATTTTTATTTTTTTATTGTTGCGTCTTTGTAATCGTGAATAAAACTCTTTCTTTCTTTCTTCTCTCTATAATTCATAATTTACAGGTAATAGAAACTTATCTAGTATTAAAGTCTTTTAACACTGACTACATTTTTAGGAGTACGAAATGCAAAAGGAGTATCAAAAACAAAAGCAATTGGAAACTATGAACGAGACCGAAAAGAAACAGTTTATGGAAAAACAGAGTGCTGATGAAGAAGCCAAAAAGCATCATAAGCCGGTAAGTTATAAAAAATATGAAATTTTATTTTAGTAAAAAGTATTTAGAAATACTTTACTAATGTAGAAAACATATTATGTAATGTTTGTAATGAATAAAATCAAAAACTACTGAACTGATTTTGAAAATTCTTTTACATATAGAATTAAAATTCACACAGCGTAATAAATTGATTTAACTTTGTAGTGAATTAATGATTAAACGAGTACAAGTATTTCAGCAAAAGTTTAAACAAACCTGAGTCATATACTTCGTTAGACTGTAATGGAAAAAATGCAATCATTCTTTATCGCTTATTATTGTTACTCTTAGTATGACGAAAGCGAACCTACCGACATGTGATTTATGAACCATTTCTTATTCACAAATGATTTATGAACCATTTTTCAGTTTTCACTTGGGATAAAAATACACATTTTTATAGTTCCGCATTTAAAAATTCACAACTAACAAAAGTACCTATTTGTTACGCTTACGCCACTGAGTGAGTCATCGTATGAATGTAATGTTATGTAAAGTTTTAAATCACTCGTATGTTAATACAACACAGCTTCACCATCCCGGCTCTAAGCCACAACTAGAAGAGGTTTGGGAGAAACAGGACCACATGGATCAACAATTTGACCCTAAAGTGTTCTTCATGATGCACGGTAAGTGGAGAAGAATGTTGATAAAATTAATGTATTTGTTTGTGTTTATTTAGCTTCACCATCCGGTGACAAAGGAACAGTTGTTAGAACTATGGAAAACTGTGGACCGAATGGATGATTCGGATTTCGACCCAAAGGTGTTTTTCATGATGCATGGTAAGATCCAAGGCGTGCAAATGTGTGGCTAGTTTTATAGTATGAAGGAAGCATTAAATATTTGTTAAATTTATTAACGCACGCTACTTTGGATTTTACAGTTGCCTCAAATTTTATGTAGAGCAGTGGTGTAGCGCAGGATATCTTGGCTTGGTCAATATTGCATTTGAGAGTGGTCTTTAAAAGTTAAATATTACAATAACTTTAAGAACTAAAAAATTAATTCGGCTCGAAATATTCGGCGCTTTAGTATGTAGTAGACCCACACTGCCTACTCTACACCTGGCTACGCCACACTGTTTTAGATTGAATATATGTTTTTGTTATGGCAACACGTTTATTATTAAGTTGATTTGTGAGTTGCTTAATATTGTATGAAATTTGAGATTGGTAATCAATATTGCTTGTTTTTCTAGTTTCTTTATTGCATGACAAATAGATGTGTTTTTGGTTTTTTATTCACATTGTAGTTTACCCATAGAGACATAGAGAGAAAAAGGACCGAAATATCCGCATGAAATTGACCACTCTCCCAAAAGAGATAAACCTCTATCTCTTTCCTCTTAAAACGCATGGTATAAGTTGTCATTGTAATCATAAGTATTTGATTTTACAAAACCATTAAATTGTTCAAGCTTATTTCTGATTCATTCAAAACAGTAAATTCACTTAAATTATTAATTTTGTAATTATACAAATTTCTACAAATAATAAAGAGTAAATCAAGATAAACACAAGAATGTTAGAAACCCAATCAATCAAAGGTTTATTTAATGCCATATTTGTTACATTACTTGTTAAAGATGTGATGTGAGCATTAACTTTTTCACATTGATCATTCTTCATTAACTGTCTGCGTTTGCTCTAAATGAAACCGTTCTAAATTTAAATACCTACCTACAATTATTTTATTTGTGTAATGTAAATTATGTTATTGTATCAGATGTCGATGGAAATGGAGTGTGGGACGCTGATGAAGTGAAAGCACTATTTATTAAAGAGCTGGACAAAATATATGGACCCGGTGGACCTAATAAAGACCTTCACGAAAGAGCCGAAGAAATGGAAAGAATGCGTGAGCACGTTTTCAAAGAGAACGATCGCAACCGAGATGGCTTGATTGATTTCCATGAGTTCATGTTGGAAACACAGAAGGCTGAATTCAACCGGGATGAAGGTAAGTTCAATTATACCCATTTGTTACTGCTGTTTAGTAGTGCCATGCATGACACACTGGCTTCCCCAGTCATATAATATAATTAATGAATGCTTTAGTTTTTAGCATCATCTATTATCCTAGCAAAAATTAATTACATCTATACTAATCTCAGGAATTACTGGTTCGAATTGAATAAATTCTTTTTGTATAGGATAAATCATTTATCGAGGAAGGCTTTAGGCTATATAACATCATGTTGCGACTAATAGGAGCGAAGAAACAGTCGAAAATGTGGGAAAAAACGGGGAAAATTATTCATCTTTGAGGGCTTCCGTTGCGTGCGCTGCGAAAACCGTTCGAGATATCCAAATGATTCCCAAAATAACTATTCCACGCGGACGAAGTTGCGAGCACCAGCCAGTTGATAATAATTATATTACTATACTAATACATTAATGTATTAACTAATGTAATGCATTTAACTGGTTTGCACTAAGTAGTTTTCAAGCGGTTTTTCGCTGGTTATTCACTGGCATGAATCACTGTAGAATTTCATGATCATAATACATACACACATCTTGTATTTCTTTTGGACTGTTGCACTATTAAACTAACAACTTTTACAGGTTGGAAACCAATCGATGAGAACCAAATTTACACTCAACAAGAGTACGCTGAATTCGAAAGACGCCGTATGGAGGAGTTTAGATATCTGCATCAACGTGGTCTGGTTAGTAATTTTGGGTAATGATATTACCTAAAATTTAATTAATTTAACTAATAGTGCTTTTAGTAGTAAGGAGCTATTTAAAGAGGGTTGTTGACTACTTTCAGGTTGACGCTCAGGGAAGACCATTACCAGGAGCCGAACATCAGATATATCAAGCCCAACGCGCTTTCCAGCAACAATATCAGCATGGTGTACCACAGTATCAACAACATTATCCACAAGGACAGTACCCACAGCAAGGTCAAATGCCTCAACAGTATCCAGCTCACGGTCAAGTTCCTCAAGGACAGTATCCGCCTCAGGGGCAGTATCCACCTCAAGGACAGTTTGCGCAAGGACAATATCCAGCTCAAGGACAAGTGCCTAATCAACAATCACCTCAAGGACAGTTTGCGCAAGGACAATATCCAGCTCAAGGACAAGTTCAGCAGCCCCCTCAAGGGCAGATTCCGTCAGGTCATGTTCCACAAGGACAAATGTCTCAAGGTGAAATCAGCCAAGGACAAGTAGGTCAAGGGCAAAACCAGGCCGGCCAAGTGGTTCAATCGCAAAATTCAGCACCCGAACAAGGACAGCCAATACCTAATGCTGCTCAGAATATTCCAGAAAACCACGGCAGGCAAGAGAGACAGGCTTACGTCCAAAGCCAGGATCACGGTCAGCCACCAGCGAACGCAGCCAATGCAGTCAAACAAACAAAACCATAAAAAAATCCCTAATATGCCAAACAGAACTGTGGAATTTTTGATGTTACTACATTTTACTGTAGTTGCTCAATCATATCTGTTTATCTCTATAGTAATTTTTGTAGTTTAAATATTATTAAATTATGTAATTAATGTAGTAACAGTACATAACGAATTTTAATTATTGACTATATTTGTCTGTTTCTAATTATTTTGCAACCAAAAATATGGATCGTATATTCAAACTTGTTGCCATTGAAAGAATTTATCTAACGTTTTTCAATAGTAATAGTAACAGCACGTATTTTACCATAAATATTGTTTAAATCAAATCTATATTTAAAAATTATATTATACTTAATAATCATGTATATATTTGAGAAGACAATAAATAGATCAGCCATTTTTATTCTTGTTAAAGCCGAATTGTGCATCTTTCATTTTAAATTTAATAGTTTCCTCATGCTTTTAGTTATTCTACTGTTGTCTCTTTTTTACTAATACTGTTTCCTAAACGTTTTTCGATATAGAGTTGTAGTATAATTCTATCATAGTCTATTTTTAAGTAATTGTCACAATGTAACAGTCTGGGTTATTAAAAAACTAGTGATGGGAACTATTGAAAACTCAAATAAAAAAAATTAAACGATTTTTTATTTTATTTGGATCGTACGATACGAACTATTCAATCCACCTCTTTAACCCAGCGAACTTGAATGCATGGAATTGGAAACAGTGCCTTACTAGTTACCGTCAATTGTCGACGTCAAAGAAAACCACAGCGAAGCGTGGTCGGGCTCAGCTAGTTTAATATAATTATTCCTCAAGGTAAAGGTTAGGTAGATAATGTTTTTTACGTATTGTGTCTAAAATAAAGATAAGCTAAAATAAATTTTTGAAATGAACAAAAATTCTTCGTTAGGTATAAATGTTTTATTTGGCCGAATGAAAATCGAACATCACACATAACCAAAGATTTAAGTAATAAAATACGAGTAAAATACATATAAAAAACACACGTGACCTCAACGTAGATGTAAAATTAAAGCAATCTTGAAGGTGTCATTAACTAGTTACATAATTTTTGAGTTATTAAAATAATACAATTGTCGAAAAAAAGAAACACATAGTAATTCTGCACAACGCAACGAGATTCAAAACAAAATCTGGTTTACTTATTAAATATTTAGCCCCTTTAATTATGTAATAAAATGCTTTACATCATTTGGCATGATGTCATCCCTAACAAGAATATGAGAAATTTGAATTAAGGTTTTGTGAAGTAATCGGTGCACTTATTACTTATAGGTAAAAAATGACTTTATTATCCTCATAGATTTAGTATTGCTAAATGCTACCGTTCCGTAAGGCTAGCCGCACACACGCAATAATATTGTCAATAAAGTGCGTATTGACAATAATATTGAGTGTGTGCGGCCCGTATTTCGGTATTGATCAATATTATTGTGGATTTTCTGAAATTGAGATTTCGACTCTTCAATATCGGGGGAGGCAGGGGTATTGTCAATAATATTGTCGTTTGCGGGCGCGCGGCAATATTTTAGTTGAGACAAAGATTTCATAGCAGGCGGACGTTCGGTTCGTGTTTTTGCTCAATATGGAGGACGAAAACGCCATCCATCCATAGTGAAAATCGTTTTGATAATAAGTATTTGTTGGAATTTATTAAAACATGGGAAACTTATCCACAACTGTAGAATAAATCCATCGAAGTTGTAGTTCATTTATTAGATTAAAATGACTTAACTCAGCTTTTTTCTCATCCAGTCTTTAATCCATCGTTTCTTTTTTGATTTTTTTAATGTTAAGGTCGACAGACAGGGGGACGGTCCACTTGATGGTAGGTAACGTGTCTACCGTCGCCTATAACACAAGCAACGCCACAGGTGCTGCAAGTACAGTGCCGATCATAGAAGGATTAAGGATAAGGGGAAGGGCATAAAAAGGATAAGAGAGAAAGGATAAAGGGAACGGAGTAGTGGGCTCTGGCATCCCTTACTCACTCACCGAAACACAACAGCTCATATGCTAATTTTTTCACCGTGTTATTCTGTAAGGGGGATACTGCCGCCAGACGGATTGCCTTTTTTGAGAAATTAAAATTAATGCAACGACTTTTTTCTTTCTTTTCATTGTATAAAACGTGTACACACGAATCAAGCTACCATAGAGCAACTTATAATAAACAAGCTACTGAGTCAAATTTTACCACGAAAATTGATAATAATATTGAGTAGTGTGCGGGACCAAATATTGATCAATATTATTGTCAATATTGTATTGACAATATTATTGCGTGTGTGCGGCTAGGGTTAGATAATCCTTGATCTAAAGGGCCCCGGAGACGGTCAAACCGTTTGAAGTAGCTTCAAACGGTTTGATCAAACGCGTCAAACCAAAGTGAGAAACGTAGGAAGCAGTGTTTCCACTTTAGGGATTTCGTTTCATGTTTTTTAATGTTTTTATTCATTTTGCTATATGCTAAACCACAAAATAATGTGCTAGACAAAAAGAAAATAAGCCAAATTTTGCACATAATATAAAATTTTAAAATGGCAACACTGGGCGCTTCCGCTTCAAACCAAACCAAAATATAAATTTCCATCAAACGAGCTTCAAACACTTAATTGATCAAACCTATCAAACCAACCGCTTAAACGATCAAATTGGTTTGACTCAAACCAAAATCTACGTGTTTGACTCAAACCGTTTGACCGTCTCCGGGACCCATTAGGTTATTATTATTATTATATATACTCACAAGGTGATTATCCTGTTTATAGTTTAGTTCTATACTGTGGTTCTGTACTTAAACTATTATATGTTCTATGGCACCGTAATTATGTGCCCTATGCACATAATTACACATATTGAGTGCTCTGTAGTATTGTTTTGGTTTGTAAAGTTTTGTCTCACTCACAGATTATAAAGTTATATGGTCTCACTCTGGGAGAGAAGGTGGAAAGAAGTATGTATTTGTAATAAATTGCATTACATTACGTTTCTATTATATTCTTTCTTTTTGGGTTTGTTGGAGTTCGACCTACGTGGTACATAAAGGTTAGTACTTATTTTATATAATTAGTTCGTATTCTATTCATATTTTCCCCATTTACGAATGTATGATTTACAGAACCTAAATTATCAGTGTTTACTTAAACAGTCATTGATTTAGTGGAGTAGAAGACCAGCATTTCAGATTAAAATCTGAACTAAGGTACATCCTAAAGGAAATACTAATATTTTCTATATGTAATAAAGACTGGGGCTGAAATAAGTAGGTGGGTATAATTTGTGCAAACTATAATAATAATAATAGCAATCACAGATTCCTTTGTTTAAAATCATAATTTTTGCTTGTTGTGCAAATAATACATGAGTAATGATATGGAGGTTTTTGTAGGTACTTGTATGATTATCCAAATGATTAGTACAGATTTTTATTCAGGCACACAATATAATTAGATCAAGATTAATTATGTACATACTAGCTGGTGCTCTCGACTTCGTCCGCGTGGAATAGTTATTTTGGGAATCATTTGGGTATATCGAACGGTTTTCGCAGCGCACGCAACGGAAGCCCTCAAAGATGAATAATTTTCCCCGTTTTTTCCACATTTTCGACTGTTTCTTCGCTGCTATTAGTCGCAACGTGATGTTATATAGCCTAAAGCCTTCCTCGATAAATGATCTATCCAACACAAAAAGAATTTTTCAATTCGAACCAGTAGTTCCTGAGATTAACGCGTTCAAACAAACAAACAAATTCTTCAGCTTAGTATAGATATCCCGGACTTATTGATCTTAGATAAAATAAGAACTGAAGTTTGAGTCCTGTGGACGGCAGAGTGAAGCCAGTAAAACTATGCCTATTTTTTGACGCTGGCTAGGCGATAGGGATATGTGGGGGTCGCCCAGCACCTGATGTTAGCGGCACTGGGAATACCCACTAAAACTCCCCAGTGCCTCCTTGCCCTGTAAGCGGGGTGAACCAGGCTCTGTTAGGCTGTTCAGCAGTGGATATGATATGATGTGATAATGATGTGTAGATGTGTACAGACCTTTTAGAAGAAAGGTTATGTTTCAGCTTATTGCATTAGTATAATACATACCTACTAATGTTCTCATTCCTGTTTAATTAAATTTTCTAGGTAATGCTATCGCCTCTTTTGAGTTATTACTTCATTTCTCAATTAATAAACTCAATAAAAAACTCAAAGTTCTAGCTTTTCCTAGCACTCAATTTCCTAATTTTAGAGGTTGCATCATGACAAATGGACCATAAAAATATCTTATTGTTAAATTTTTGGACTCCACTGCATGAGAATCGTTTAAATCAGACTGGATCCGGCTCTGAGAAGTAAAACATGTATGTTTCTTTCAATGATAGCCTTATTCCATATACTGAAGATATTAAGTAATCATAGGTAATGAATTTTAACCAAAAGAACGTCTTTTTAGGCACACAGCGAGGAGTTATCAAAATGAGCAAAATGGGCATAAGTGTAGTTCGATCACTTAATTTCATATTTCAATTCACACTCTAAAATTGTCCTAAAGTCTGGAAACACCTTGCCGTTCACAGGATTTTGTTTAAACAAAAATATGTTTTGAACTGAACAGATCAGCATCTGTGCTCTTGTGTTTTGGTGAGTAAGGTATGCCAGAGCTCATTTCCCTATCCCATATCCTTAATCCTAACATGGTTGGCAGTGAGCGTAAATGCATTTGCGCACCACCACCTGTGGAATTGCTTATGTTATATTAGGCAATGATAAGTTACCTACTATCAAGTTGACTGCCTGTCAACCTTGACTTGAAAAATATTATTGCTTTACATATATCTTTTAGGTGTATATAAAAAAAGTCAAAGACATTGAATGTGCTCCGTAGACAAGTCATAAGAAACAGTGGAAAATTTGTAAAAAGGAGGCTTAATCAATCATTGTCTGTTACAGAATATGGCCAGTTGGACAACTTATCACAAGTTTTTAGCCCTACTACTGATCATTACGGGCTCCTTGAATACTCTCAGTGTGAAATGGGCTGACTATATTGAATCTAAGGGCTGTGATGGCATCAAAAGAACTTTCCATCACCCCTTTGTTCAGGTAAGTTTACCTACTGTAGTAATAATTTTCTTTATTTAGTCATTAATGAATTCCGAAAAGATTGATTATATTTAAAATTTATCCTATTCTGAACTAAAAATTTATTAATATGAAGTCAGTTGATAATGGGGTATAGACACAGCTGTGTGTTTTATATATATCAAAATATTGTTTGATCCTTTAGCTATCGAGTGGTGTAGTTAAATTTGGGATGCGGATTGATAGATATATAGGTAGCTACTGCAAACTGTGTTTTGCTGTCATCACTTTTCTAAATTACTCATAATATATTCACCTCAAATAATCAAATACGAGATTACATTGTAAAATAATGGTAACTGAACATTATTTTTCTTACAGTCTGCTGCCATGTTCATGGGGGAAATGCTGTGCTTATTGACTTTCAAGGTTTTGCAGTACAGCTCGAGGAACACAAACGCCTTAACACAGGGCAACCAACACATCAACCCATTCATATTGATGCCGGCTGCTATGTTTGATTTAGTAAGTTAAATATTTTTTAACATACCCCAAGCTAACAACATCCCAGCCTCAACCCAAACTAATAAGTTTACTATAATACGTTTTTCAGGTTGGTACGTCGATAATGTACATTGGACTCATACTTACATATCCCAGTAGCTTTCAAATGCTGAGGGGTTCTATAATTATCTTTGTTGCTGTACTTTCTATGACGTTCCTTAACAAGAAAATCATAAGACGCGAATGGGTTGGCATCGGTAAGTAGGACTTAGATTTTGTGTTAACGATACATTTTTATCAATTTTATGAATTTATGAATTAATAATAGCATAGTGAGTATTAGATGATTAATTAAATTAAATATCTGTAAAGACTGTTCTTAGATAAGAAGTTTATTTACTTTGTAATTCATATTGTTACTATATCAAAGTTATAAACATGTCTTGTCTAATTAGGTTATCATTTTCTATTTTGAAACCAATACAGATTTAATTAAATATTTGTCTATGTTGATGGCTAATTCACTGGACTCATTGAACTTTACATACAATACATACAGATAGCCAAAACGCTATACTTACTTCACTAGAAGGCAAATTCGCGAGCGATGAATCACGTGCTCTATAAAGCTATTATAATATTAACTTTAAAAATCCGTAATAATGAAGTTAATATGTTACTGTTTTATATATCTATTAACTAGCTGCTGCACGCGACTTCGCCCGCGTAACTTTATAAAATATACCTCATGTCCGTTCTGGTATCCCAGCCCAGACAACATGTATGCAAAATTTCATTGAAATCCATTCATTACGTAGTTTTTGCGTGAAAGGGTTACAAACATCCATACATACATCCATACATCCAAACAAACTTTCGCATTTATAATATTAGTAGGATAAAAATATTTAAAATTTTTATACTTAAATACAATATTGGTAATTATAGGCATTTATCTGAGTTTTAAATAATTTCAGTGAACGTTATTCTTGGCCTGACCGTGGTGGGTATTACTGACGCCTTGTATCTATCGCCTGAAGAATCCAAAGGGCGCAACAGCTTAATAACTGGCGATCTTCTGATTATATTGGCGCAAGTAATTTCTGCCTGTCAAATGGTGTATGAAGAGAAATTCGTCTCAGGTAAATGATGCTGCTTTATTCATTACTAGACTAGATGTTGCACGCGACTTCTCCAGCGTAATTTTATAAAATATGATAATGTAGCTTACTGTAGGTGAGACTTTTTCAAAATCGGTCTATTAGTTTTTGAGTTTATTCATTACAAACATATTTCTCTCTCTTTATAATATATTTTTATCCCTTTATAATATATTTTCCAATTTTTCTCTTACTTCCTTCTTGAGACTTCAACAAATATAATGAAAATGAGTTAGCAGATTCCTTTTTATTTCTATAGTAGTAAAATACACCTTTATCCTCTTGGGATCGGCTTCAATCTAAACTCCTTGTTTTTTATCCTTTATCATGCCAATGTCAATGCATTAGTTTTGACGTAGCTCTACAGATGACGGTATCCACATCATGCCTATAAATAGACTCTTTCTAATAATTAAAATACAATTCGTCATTGAAGTGTCCCTGTGTAGTAATACATTAAAATGTAGGTACCAAGGTTCTTTGTTATTAAATTATATGTGATTAAATTATATGTGTTATTTTAAATGTTATTGTTATTAATATGTGTCAGGATTATGTGATGTTGTTTATTTATTTGTATATTTTCGTACAGGTTTAAACATTCCACCATTGCAAGCTGTGGGCTGGGAAGGTGTTTTCGGTTTCTCTGTGCTGTCAGTGCTTCTGGTAATATTCTATTGGATACCAGCTCCCCCACACTTTGCTCCATACCCGGGAGGTCCAGTGGAAGACGCGATTGATGGGCTTGTACAGATTGGTAAGAAACGATTTCAAATTACGTATAGCATTTTATTTTTGCCACGTTGAAAAATTTCCTATGTGTGAAAAATTAGTGTAGTATTGTTTTATTATCTGTTAACTATGTCGGTGTTATACGGAAACATCATAGAACAGGGGTTCTCAATCTTTTTCAGCCCGCGGCGCAGTTACAAATTTAGTATTTTCATATTTTGTCACGGCGCCCTACTCTAGCTAGCTAGCTACCCTAGGGGGTAGGGTATCAACGGTTTTCAAGCGCGTAGTACTAGGTACTTTTCGGCGAGTGAGCGAGTGCGACGCGCGCGACGTAAGTAGGTACCTATGTTCTTTACCGATGCGAGCGCTCAAAAAGGTACCCGCGAATATTTGTGGTTTCGGATAATGATAGAGGATCGACTCACGGCGCCCCTCTTTACTTTCTACGGTGCACACTTTGGGAATCCCTGTAATAGAAGAATGGGCTCAATAATTTGCTGGTTCTGTTTTGAAAGTAACAACAACAATAAAGTTCTGTTTAACTAATGGGTATTTTTAACTTTTAGCGCCATCTACACAATATCTGAAACTAGATGCGAGCTCACTAGAACTCCTTTCGAAAACTAGATGGCAGCGGTAATCATGTATCGTAATTCGAACAGAGATGGCGCTGATATTTATTCGTTATGATGATTTATTCGTTCGTTCGTATTTATGAATTTATTTACATATCGTTTTTTTTTTTCATTTTCCAGTGAATAGTCCCTGGTTGTTTATATCGATATTGGGCAATATGATATCCATTGCATTCTTCAATTTTGCCGGCATCAGTGTAACTAAGGAGATGTCAGCTACTACCAGGATGGTCCTCGATTCTATAAGGTATCATTCCATTTATTAATTTCTCATTTATAGTACAAGAAGATCCGAAGAGATATCGTCTTTCACCTACCTGCTTACCAGACGAAAAGTATATTTTATCACTCGTTAAGAAAAATAAATCGCTATTGTGTTGTCTATTCATATATGCTGCATCCTTCTCTATTACACTGCACGATATGTTTAATGCTTCTCTGTCGCACATTTTTGCTTGCTAAGAATTTCAAAGCCTTGTAATAGTTCGTGCTAACAGATTTTTGCAAGGAACTACATACTATTGAAGCTATAATTTTAAAATGAGAGCAAGCAATGATGTACGAAAGAGAAGCATTAAGCGTACTAGAAAAGGACGCAACATAATATCACCTAGTTTTATTTAATTAAGGATTATTTTTAATGAATGAACTTTTGTTTCCTATTCACCATATTTGAATAGGAAAAGTATTATATTTAAATAGGAACTAAATTGCGATTTCTTTTCTCATAGATAACAATTGGTTAAATATATTGACATGAATATGTCTTTTCTCTGGGGTCTATTCGAAAGAATGTGTGTCACGAAAATCGTTACCATGACGTAAATGAATTAATTCGAAAGAATGTGTGTCACGAAAATCGTTACCATGACGTAAATGAATTAATTATAATTTGTTCGTTTGTTTATATATATATATTTTATCCCTGTTGACCATAGAAGGATTAAGGATAAGGGGAAAGAATAAGGATAAAGATAAGGATATGGATGGGGATAGGGATAGGGATAGGGATAGGGATAGGGACCATTTAAATCTTTCTTTTCATTTATGATATGAGACATATTCATGTCTACTGTGCCATCGAGAAGCCATGGCACTTTTTTTTTTTTCGTCTGGTATCTTAGATCTTTATATTTTACTAGACCCCTAAGATGGAGCATTAAAGCAAGCACCTTAACCACTCACCCAAGAGGCTCGTAAAGTGTAAAATATGCTCGTATGTGCAAATGAAATTATATTTTTTTCAGAACAATTGTCATCTGGATGGTATCAATCAGTTTGAAATGGCAAAAGTTTCATTGGCCCCATCTGATCGGTTTCGCTTTGCTCATTTTGGGCACGTGCGCGTACAACGGCATCATTCCGAATTTTAGAAGGAGGAATTTGGATAGTAGCGATTACCCCGATGATGAAATATTGACAGCCGATGATAGCGAAGACATCGTGGCCAATGAAGCGGAGCCTACTCCCGATGAGGGCCAGGACCCAACAAGCGGACAAGGGGTTCCGGTCTGAAGAACGCCTGAATATAATTTTATACTATAAAAGTCAACTAGTTTTATAAGACAATAATCGCCTTTGATATAATTAGTGATTAAGTTTTTACTATTCTTTTTAATACTTACTACTGACAAGCTATAGCTATTGTGTATTTGTAAAATTATATTTTCAATGTGTTAAATTATATCGACATGTTCCTGAGTAGTCATAAGAGTTAATAATACTCCAATACATCTGTTCTATTCTAATTCTATCTAATACTGGATTAAATTATCTACTACTAGGTTATCTAAATTGCCATATTTAAAATAATCTTGACAGTCAATGCATATCACTTTTTTTAATTTCTATGTCGTCTCTGTAATACATTTCAATGTCTATTGTTAAGTAAAAGATTTAGTTATTAAGTATTCATTGTTGACAAAATTGTGATTATTAAAGACTTGGACTGATTTTATATCAATTCATTGTATTGTGTTATTGGAAAATTGTAGATGGATTGATTTTAAATAAACTATATTTTATGAACCAAATTATTTTCTTTGTCACTCATTATTCCAAAATATGCAAAGCAAACCAAAATGGTCAAACAAAATGACAAGTAGAAAAGAAGCTAAATTATGCCCAGAAAAATATCTACAATTGGATATATCCTACTAATATTATAAATGCGAAAGTTTGTTTGGATGTATGAATGTATGTATGGATGTTTGTAACTCTTTCAAGCAAAAACTGCTGAATGGATTTCAATGAAATTTTGCATACACATTATCAGGGACACCAGAAAGGACATAGGGTACCTTCCATCCAGAAAAAAAGTACTGCTCCCGAGGGATCATCTAAAATTAAGGAAACTCCTGGCTAAGTATAATAGCAATAACGATGTCAGGCGATATATTGCTTTTTCAACGCGGACGAAGTCGCTGGCACCAGCTAGTTCAACATAATTGTAGTTATGACTAGTATAATTTTTATGAATTATGTAAATTAATTTACTGTATTTAGCTAACTACGATAAAAAATAAAAAATTAAGAGGTTAGAATTTACCACTTTTTAATAACTACAAACAGGAAACTACATAAATATTCAAGTATAACTTAAAAGCGACATCTATGCAATTGAACCCTAAGCACTTGGCTTTCTCCAGCACTATTAGCTATTTTATTTACATGGGTAATAAATAGATGACGCTACAAAGCCTATTCGACAATAAAATTGCTGATTAAAAATTGTTGATTTTATTACAACACGATTAATAAAATCTACTCATTTACCTTTACCAAAGCAATTTTACGCAAATTCGGATATATTCAACATAATTGTAGTTATGACTAGTATAATAAGTACTGCCTTACTTATACACTATTTTTATGAATTATGTAAATTAATTTACTGTATTTAACTACCTACGATAAAAAATAAAAGATTAGAATTTACCACTTTTTAATAACTACAAACAGGAAACTACATAAAGATTCAAGTATAACTTAAAAGCGACATCTATGCAATTGAAGCTTAAACACTTGGCTTTCTCCAGCACTATTGCTATTTTATTTACAAGAATGGGTACCTATGTAATAAATAGATGACGCTACAAAGCCTATTCGACAATGACATTGCTGATTAAAAATTGTTGATTTTATTAGGTACAACACGATTAATAAAAACTACTCATTTACCTCTGCCGCCAGACTGTCTGCCCCAATGACAGCGAAATGCAATGTGCCATGCCACTACTTTCCAGACCTAGACCAGAGACAACAATGAAAAGTTCATTTCCAAAGTTGGCCCGGCCCTATCGGAATCAAATCCGGTATCTCTTTTTTTAACAAAAGGAATCATCATCAAGCTCAATTAGCTCATTATTTATACCTAGTCGTTTTATTAAAAAGATTTATGGATGGACTACAGATTTTGGCTACATACGTACATCGTCTTCCAGAAAACCCTGACCATTTATTATGACCATTTATGAACTCTGACTGACTGGTTTATAAATGAAACTGTTAACTTAAGTCAACAATCATCCATTCAGCCGCAATACGAGTACTAGATATAGTATGACATCCCCTATATTTTCTCAATCGGACCGTTCAAAAGCAGCCTGTATCCACCGTTGACCCGCGGCCTTATTTATCCGGTCGTAAATGTTTAACCAAATTAAACATAATTACAATAAAACATAACTTAATCCTTATTTGATACCTACTCATTTTTAGACCTATGTACTATCACGTTGAGTGCCATAACTGCGTTCAACAGTCAGAAGAAATGAAATTATCACAGGATTCACAGGGTATCGTAGTATAGTAGTGAACTAGGTTGTCGAAGGATGTCGTCTAAGAGTATCTTTATTATTAAAAAATATTTTTTACCCTAAATGTCCTGTTAGATATGTAAAAAATATATATTGAGGAAATAATTGATAATACACCTGGCTCGGAGTCGCACGTGTGGAAATCGTTATCCTTTTTTTCCAGAAAACAGAGAAAACGAAAGGTGTATATTTGGTACAAATATCACCTATTTTTGTAATGGTGTGAGTTGTTGACGTGATTCAAAGTCTTTTCAATTTTTCAGGTAGCCGTTATTACCTACTATTCTTATAAATAAACTCCTCATGTTCAAAATAAATTATAATTAAATATATATGTATTTTTCTTTTTAAAATAACTTTTTTGTCAATCACAATAGACTCATTTAAATTGTTTTCCTACTTTTTTTAAACTGTTTAGTTAAACTGTTCTATTTTACACATACGTGTCATGTCATGAATGTTATGAAAACAAAGTGAAATTAAAATTTACGAATAATGCTTACAAACGCAGCCTATTATTGTTTTAAATTGATTTTTATAAAACAATAGCGACCCGCCCCCAGGTTCCACGGATGCAATTTTATTGTGCAAATTATATACAAACCTTATCGTTTATCGCTCTTTTCGTTAGTGGCAACGTTATTAAAATCCGTTGGGTAGAGAAGGTAGCGCAGATACAGACAAAAGCGGACAGGGATTTCTTTTTTTAAAAAAAACAATACATTAATGAAATCGTAAATGATCCGTGGTTAATGGCTATACATTAAATATTAAAAAAAAAACAATTTGTACACGCGGTAGACGTGGTACTTATATCACTTATGTTACCGTAGTTAAGAAAATAGTTTTTAGAATTTTTGTCAGTTTGTCCTACACGCTAATCTCAGAAATGGCTTAACCGATTTGATTACGGTTTTCACTGATGTCAAGATTACCTGCGGGCCTTCTCTATCTGTGGTTTTTACAACCTATCGACTCGGTGTCGACGTTAAATTGGAAATAGTACTTTCTCAAAAGTAAAAATTACACAATAACGCGCCAATTACTTCATGGACATGAAAACGTCATAGGCATTTTGACAGGTGCTTAGTGAATATCTACCAGAGTAGACAATTGTTGAGTCCGAGTCGACAATCACACAGCAAAACCACACTTACAGAATACGGGCCCAGGATTGACATATATGTCATCATTTTAAGAGGTATCACCTAACATTTTTCCAGGATATCCTATTTCCAGGAACATTATCCTGTGTTCTGTGGGAGTTTTAAAAAACGAACTTTCATTGCGTACGAAGTTTCGGGCACAGTGCATTTATGTTAATAAATATAAACATAGATATCAAGAACGATATTCTATATTGAGAATACGAAAATAATTGTTCTCGTACTTTCTCGTCATTTTTTAGCGACTTTAAAATATAGAAAACTTCAACTTTTGCTACAAATATTAATTGGATAACTTATCTCATTTAATAAGTATCTCAATTATCACTTCAACGAACAATAAACTTTCAGTTCTAATTGGTTTGTAATATCCATTTGAATAACAATTCTTTAATAAATAATAATGGGAAAGGAAGTGCAAGATGATTTTGTTTGGGTTCATCCAGCAGGCGGCTTATATTTCTATTGATACGTAACTTCATACGTATCCTAATAATATTTGTATGTCTGTTTCAATGTTGGTTACTCAAACACGCAAAAACGGCTTAACGGATTTGGATGAAATTTGGCACACAGATAGTTTATCTTGATTAACATATTGTCTGTATACTTACTTTTTATATCGAAAAAAATATAAAAAACAGTGGCAGTGTCACACTCGTAACTGCGATAAAGCTGTCAATATATTTTTCAATTTTCAACTCGGTCGAAGTCGCAGGCGCCAGTTAGTGAGATGATAAGATCTAGGTAAGAGCGAGCTTTATTTCGAAAATTGATGCCATCTATTCTACGTAGTACGTAGTGTTCTCTTCTCACAGGAAACATGACTTCTGAAATTCCTCTCAGCGAGTTTCATTCTTCGTGCAGGTCCTGTACTGAGGAGTGTATCTATATTACTTTGAAGTTGGCTGTTTAGAGAAAAATAAAATGTTAGTTATTGGACACATTGTATATCAACCCTTCGGGAAACATCCGGTATATTCGTAACTTTAAATAATGTCTGATTGTGACACATTTTTTCCTCCGTTCACGGTTTGCGCACATTCACAATAGCTTGTCGTGTACAAAGCCTCTTAATGAATTTAAACATACTCCTATTTTATATGCGAGTTTTGCGGAAGTCGAGCGCGTGCCTTTTTCACTTTTAATTTATTTCACAGATTTATTTAGTTACAAGTTCGCTGGAATAGTTATTTTAAATTAAAATTAATATTACACTTTACACTGAGGGATATAATTTAACGTATATCCCACTAGTGATTTTTTTTCTGCATATTAGGTATAGGTATGTGCAGAACGCTTAACGCTCTTTTCATTAGTGAAACCTGCATAAAATTCGTTTCGTAGTTTAAAAGATCTAAGCGTACATACAGAGGGACAGACGACGGGAAGTGACTTTATTTACTTTATTTATTATTATACTATGTAAAGATAGTGAAATTTTGACATATAAAATTAATATTGCTAACCGTTCTTTTACACCTTTAGCGATATTTTCAAGATGTTATCGCTTCCTGTCGCCGCACACCTCTCAGCTCGTGTCTGTCATACATACCACAAACTGACTTAACAGTTTAACACGATATATCTAACAGTGTGAATATACTAGCTGGTGCTCGCGACTTCGTCCGCGTTCTAGATGAAGATATTATATTTCACAGTGAAAACTCAACTTTATTGTGTTTAATTGTCACTGTTAAATGTTACAATTAGTTGCGCAGCCTTCTATTACGATATAGTGGACCAAGGCGTCCGCCCTCTGACTATCTTATGTCAATTCAAGTAAGTTAAGGACTTTCCTCAAGTCCCGGGTCAGATTCCTGTTAAGGTCAACTATGGAAATGAGCTCTTCAAAGTTGCCCTTGGTCACGATGTATTGGGTATCGCTTCCAATTAGTTGTGTGGTTCCCATAGTATAAGTCTATCGTTAAAGTTTTGAACGTTCTTAACGTATTTTCCCCTTTTCCATGCGTGTAACTTATGAATTTGCGTGTAGGTACGTATGGTAGGCATTGAATAATGAAAATCTGCATGAAATACAAAAAAAAAAGTCTTAACTGAAATACATAAGAATTTAATATGTTTAAATTAATTATTAACATTCTCATATTAACAATTATATTTAGGTATTAATAACAAACGAGACTTAGATCTATCATAATGGAAAGCCGATGGAAATTGCTTTATGGCTTTAATTTATTTTATAAAAGTCAAGGCAGCGCTTGGCCGCAATCTCACTTGATTATAATATATTAATTATCAAAATATATTTCAATTTATCTCCGTACCTACCTATACCATATTCCACCTATAATAGCGTACCTATTAGCTAGTGCCTGCAACTTGAAAACAGAAAATATATGAGTAATAAGTATAACGCCCGACATATTTATCGCTATGATAGACTTTCACAAGTTGAAAAAATTCCAAGGCTCATTCGATTTGTTATGATGTCTGAAAATTGTGCAAAAGTTTCCCGCAGATAAACAATTGCAAAAGTTATAAAAAAATATTCAAAAATCAAATTGTTTAATTAAATAAACAAATTAAATATGAGCAAAAAAAGTGCCAAAATAATCTGTTTAGTAGTTTTCATGTGAAAGAGTAACAAAGAACAATACATACATCTATCTATCCTCACAAACTTTCGCATTTATAATATTAGTAGGATAGACAAATAATAATAATTGTAAGAGAATATAAAAGTAAAAAGTATTCCAAAATCCATTTACATCTAAGTTACTATAAACACAAACAAAAAATTAGTTTTACCAAGTTTAATTTCCAACTAGAACATTTTCATTGGATTCAATAGATCTTCTGAGTACGATCGGTATTAGGAGTATTACAGTGAACCGCGACTAATACCTACTTTTTAATTAATTACCAGTGATTTACTTAAGCGGCAACTTTTGCAATGTTTTCATACAAACTTCTTTAGAGCTAGCTAATCTATTCGTCAAATTACTTGTTTGCGTCGTAATCATAGTCATTGACAGCTGTGGAAGAAAATGGAACTGCTGAATAAAGCCTTCCACAAAGACCGTCAAAGCACCAAAGCTCAGGTCCATTGTCTTCCTATAAATATAAGTTCTACTAGCTAAGTGGCCTGCCAACTGCCTCTACTTGTCATTTTAGATTATTATTATGACAAATTTCCTCACTGCAGATTTCTTACTGCTTACTATTTTTTTTAATTTTTTTTATAATAATAAGAAAATAATGAAAAATGAAATAGTAAGCATCAATATTTTCAGAATTCCTTTTACTATAAGCTTAGTGCAACACTAAAAGGTTCACGTGGCACTAGAAATTGATTGATTACACAAAGAAGAGTGCCACTATATTGGTACAGTATTCTCATTCGTACAAATTTCTAGTTCTATGTAGGTTACACATAGTTTACGGCAATTCTCGTTATTTAAGCTGGTTATTTTATGTCGTTTAACAAATCTTTTTTGGATGACAAATATAAACTAACCTCCTAAATTATAATCTAACAGTAAAGTTAGTGAAATTCCTTGGTCTTCAAACGCATTAACAAATCTTCATAAATTACAGTTAGGAACAATCCCGATCACACCAGCTTTCAAACAAAAGAAACCGTACTAAAATCGATCAGATACATAGATATAGACATACATAGATACAGATAGACATAAAGATACAGAGTCGGCGTTTAAATAGTACTAAAGGACTCTTTAGTCGAGGTGACGAGCAGGCAGAGGCGCGTCGACTCCTCGTCGACACCTCAACACCTCCGCCTCAACTTTTGCGTCATATGATTAGAAGGAAAATATAGGCAAGCTCCTATGGAAAATATAGGAATTGCGTCGCGCCTCGACACTTCTCCAGTGCCTTAATATTTCAGGGTAGACTTGGAACTTCAAGCGTCCGTGTTTCCGAGATCTTATAACTCAAATATTTTTAAAGTTCGAGCTAACAGGTATCTTCTGGATGAGATCTTCCTTGCTGGACGTCTAGATGCTGGCCAAGAGAAAACTCATATTTAACAATAATAAATTCTTTAGTAACGTTGTGGCTGCGAAGCGATGTTTCCACACATTATCTCGAACATTACATTTCGATTGCAAAGGATATTTCAAAGATTTCGAAACCTTTGTACAGCACAAGTGGTATTAATAAGACGTCTGAGCGTGAAGTAGGTTGTCAGCCACTGACGCGAGACGGCTCTTGTACGCGACGCACGGTAATGAGGCTCTCACCTCATTATACCACGAGAAGAAAAAAAAAACTATAGTTAGCGTACATTTGAATAAACCTGATGGATGAAATGTCGAATATGATGGAATATGTGAAATTAATATTTATAATTATTAAAAATATAATATAATATATAATAGAAAGCTACATTATCAGCGAGTAACAAAGGCTATATTTTATAAAGTTACGCTGACGAAGTCGCGTGCAACAGTAGACCTAAGTATATTCAAAAGATAGACATCTTGGAGACACCAGAGTCTCGAAAGATCCGTATTTAGAACAATTTCTTGATTAACGTAACCAAAAGTTACAAAAGTTATATTAATCTTATTGAACCATATAAAATTTAATTTCACTCGACCTTTGCGAATATAAATTTACAACTTTAAAATTTACTAAAGCGTAATTTACTTGCGTTGCTGCATAGTAGTGATAATTATTTTTTTAGAATCTATTCAATCAATGTTTAGAGACTGAATCTAAACATTAAATTTGCCTTTTTGTAATGACAAATATACATAAAATTAGTCTTGCAATACAATGCAATCTGACGGCAGTATACTAAGTAACCATTCGCTTACAAAAATACCATCGTAAAATAAAACATGTGTGCTGCTTATCATGTCCTAGTCGTGCCTAGTAGTAGTATAGTAGTCGTCCTAGTTGTGCCTACTTCTGTTAATGAGACCTTTAAACACCTTCCACCATACCATTATTTTTACAAATAATAGTAATGATGTGTGAGGATAAAAGAAAAAGTTTGCTGGTACTATGGGAAGATTTAAGGTAAATCACGACATAACTTACTTCGTCGGCGAGCCTAAGTTCAAAATGGTTACACACTGCAACGAATTTTGTATAATAGAGTAGATTAGGCCGATAAAAGAGAATTGCTTTTACGTTATAGCTGCGAAAGCGAGGCGTCGTTATTGGTCACAATATCTGTAATATTGTTACCACTTCCTGTTGACTCAGTGAAAGCTAATCGATGTGACGCGTTATTACGTTTTATCGGCTTCGAGCAGAGAATGTGTAGATTAATGTTACAATCTAATAATTGATAGTAAATAAACACTTTACTCAATTAGACTACAATTACACCCTCTTGAAAAAAAGCTGTCAGTCAGACTGCACGACGACATAAGTAAAAATATTTAGATTCATAAAGTTTTCATTTTTCATTTCGAAAATTAGAAATTAGTAACATGTGTTTTACTCTTGATTTGATGGGTCATTTCTTAATGACTTGCCAAGGGAGTAATACACAAAACAAAATAACTGTAAAATTTTAAAATTTGTGATCACAATACTTACCCAAACATATTGTAATCCAGGAGGTCGATTTTCCAATTTTCAAATATATCTCTTCTTAACCGATTGACTTGATTTTTTTCTTAATTTTTCCAGAATTGGTGTAACCTTCCTATCGTCTAAACACACATACTTCTATACATAAATATCGAAGCATATCGTATCGGTGATATCGGTCCCTTGAGTTCATTGTTTTTTGCCCATGCAAAGAGTTCCCAACGCGCCTAAAGAAGAGTTCACTTCTATGATTCCAATATATATTATAGGCAATTAAAGACACTAAAGGTTAATAAAAACAAAATAACAATCGCGTAAGTACAGAATGTAGGCACTCGAACTTCGATGTTATTCAAGTGAACTTCTCAATCTGCCTACCATAACTTAGTTCATAAGTCTAAAGAGAAGCCAATGAAAGGGGGTAGGTAAGTCTTAATTATACTGATAAGCGCGATCTCGACTTCCTGCGAACTTCTTTCAATTTAACTCTGGTATGTATAAACTTTAAACTTTGACAAATACAAGTTTAAAGCTCGTTTTCGCCTTCATTTACGTGAAGAATAAATTTTAATGTTCTAATGAATTTAACTAATATACCTAAGTAGTAAGTGGATTATTCCTTAGTGCCAATGTTATCAAACTAAAAAACAAATTTCGAGTTGGAGGTAAATCATCGAATCCAGCTCGGATGGGCAGTGACCAGGAACTTTTTTACCAGGAAGAAATACGAGGATTACCTATTGTTGAAGATGTCGGAAAAATCAAGCCGTCTGGGAACTTTCATGGATAGCGCTGCCTAATCCGATTGAGATATGTAACAAAACAGTGTATGGTGGAATTACTTACTTCTCTTTATACGAATAGATTTTTTTTTCTATAATCATTTTTTAAATTTTGTGGAGTTTAGAAAGCTATTAGAAAGTATTTAGACGGATACGATACGATATTTGTCCTTATCAAATACTCTTTAGTTATCTTTAGCATTTCATGTACCTACATAATAATTTCACTTTACACCACGCAATTCACATTATTATTTTGGGAGTTATCATAAATTAAAAATTACGCACGAGAAAATAACAGCAAAACGGGACTCGCTTGATGCAGCCCCGCTGCCGGCTCTCCATCAACCGCTGTCGTCCAAAATTGCACCCGTGCGAAGCTGGGAGCGGGTCGCTAGTTGTAAATAACACTGTAAAACAATAGGTACTATATCAAATAGAGTAAACATCAACATCAAACATAAATATGACGACAGTTCCTCATTATCGCTCCTAATAAGCTAATAGCTCCTAAAAATAGCTTAACAGATTTGGATGAAATTTGACACCTACATAGTCACAGCCAGCGATAAATATGTCAGGCGTTAATCAGATGTTATATTTTTCAACGCTGAGGAAGCTGCAGGCATCAACTAGTGCAATATACAAGATTTTAAATAGGTTCGTGTTTGTTTACATAAACACAAATGCAATTAAAAATTTGTTCATAAACAATGAATAAGAATTCTGCGACAACTCTGAGGTTCACAACAAGATAATTCAATTCTTCTTTGTAAGTGAAAATGTTATGAAAAACAAGAGAAAATAAGTATGTTCTCCTTTTATTCAAAAAAATATTATCTACGTTTAAAAAGCTTGTTATAATATAAAGTAATGGTACTCAGGGCTTTGATAAGAATGTTATCTATCGTAACTCAAGTTGATAAAATTAATATAAAAAAGACACTCAGGTAAGTAGGTTTATCTTGACTTGACTCGACGTAGCTTAATAGGTACTTGTTTTCGCGCTGCTCAAAGATTATTTTTTCTTTGTACATGTTTACTCCGACTTTCATATCAAAATATACTAACTTATTTTTTATAATTATATATAATGGGTAGATTGTGCCGGATAAATGAGTGAAGGAATTCAAACGAAAACTGTATACATAATTCTTTGATTTCATTTCATTTTAAAGTACCTCATTTTTAGATCTTCAAATAGAATGTTTCAATGAGAATGTATTTTTTTTTCTTCATATATTTTACTTAATATGAATTGGTGCGATATAAATTGTAAAGAAATGGTCGATTTTATTAGTGAATAGATTTCTATTGATCGAAATAAATTCAAGTTCGCTGATTGTTATAGATACGGCCATCCACAGATTAGCGTCGTGGCTCAATGTTAGACAACATGCTGTGTCTTAACATGAGACTATTTTGCGTTGATCAACTAGTTGGTCCGTGAGGAAAATATTAACATTTTTATCTCCTTCCGTTGGTCAATTGCTCCGTTTGGAATTATTTTAATTATTCAATCAGGCTCGTACAAACAATACCTACGCAACAAAATTGTTGCCATTCGCTGCGTATTGTTTGTACGGTAAAATGCTAAATTGCGTTAAATAAAATTAGCTTTGACCATTTACGATTTTGACAAATAAGAAATAAGCCGTCTCAGCAATTATATATATATTTTTTTAAATTGTGTTCTTTTTCATAATAATTGTACCATAAAATAATTGCACATTATCCAAATGAATGTAAAAAAAAAAATTATTGAGCTAAAGGACCAATAACCACACTTAATCCAACATGGCACAAACTTAAGTAAAACGTCTAAAAGGAATATGTGATCACTTAACTTACACATGAAATTCTCTCCAACATACCAATTAACATTGTTCGCGTAGTTATTGGGTGTCACACACAGCTTCTGTGAAACTTGAATATACTATACTATTATATTATAACTATTAACTCCCAGTGTTGGGAACAAACTGTCCTTCCTCACACTTAAAACAAGTAATCATACATTTAATACATCTAATCTGGCTCTGAAACATTGTAAAAAAGCTAAACGTCGCTCAACGAACTATGGTGAGGGCTATGCTCGGGGTTACACTGCGAGATCGATTCAGAAATTAAGAGATCTGTATATGTATTAAAGTTACCGACATAGCCCCGCCGGAGGTCCAATAAGTTGAAGTGGCAGTGGGTTGGACACATAGTAAGGAGAGCCTTGGGCCGCTGCGGCTGAAAGGTTCTCGAATGGAGGCCACAGACCGGCAAGCGCAGCGCAGGACGTCCATCCACAAGGTGGACAGAAGACATGATAAAAGCCGCGGGTCGGCGATGGATCTAGGCTGCTTCTGGCAGGTCTTTTTGGAAACTTATATCTAGCAATGGACGTCCTATCGCTAAGAGGATGATAATAATGACAATGATGACATCAAATCTGCATCTGCCAAGTCAAAAGCTTTCAAAATTGTTGCAATCAAAATTAAATTATATTTATATTAATTGATGTAAATTTAATTATTTTCACAATGAAAAACTGTTTTTACAGCAAAAGCTTATTGAATTCTCGAAGGGTTAACCGCTCTTAATTATTTAATTGTGGGGCGGGTCTATCTAAGGACCTTTTGCTAAATTTGTCTAGAGAATTACGTAGGACAAGGTTTATTTCGTAAAAAGTATAGGTTATACCTACTCGTAAATTCACATTAATTTTTTAAATTTTATTTTAAAATCGGTGCAGTAGTTTTTGAGTTAATTAATTACAATCAGAAATTCATTTTTTTCTTTTTATAATATTAATTAGGTATAGACTAGTGGGCCGCTCCAGTCATCGCACAGATTTTTTTCTGCTTCCTCCTTTAACGCTCTTTCCATTATTGATATTCTTAACCTTTTATAAGATAGAGTTTAGTTATCTTATAAAAGGTTTCTTAGAATTGACTTATTCCTGAAATCACAGCGGATTTCCACTCGCTGACACATCCTGATGAATTAGGCGGTATTATTCTATTTATAACTAAATTTGTCGTTATCTTTATTTTCGAAGCGTAGCTTTAAGCTTCCTTTAAGCTTTACTTTTCTGGCTCTATTTATTTAGTTGTCGAAAACTCTTTTCCAATGCATTCCCAATACATTTCAAATCCGTAATATTGGTATTAGTACCTAATATTCAATTTATTATTATTACTAGCGTCCAGCTCCCGGCTTCTCTCGGGATGCAATTTCATATAATAAATAAAAATCTTTATCGTTTTTTCTTTCCATATTGTAATAACCGAATTAAATTGTGCTGGTTGTACAATTACCGCTATTTATATCTATTTAGTTACTTGTCTGTATCAGTACTAACAGTTTAACCGTAGTTTTACTGTTAACAATGTTACAAGCATTTGCTTTTGACTTTGACATGCTTTTAACCATTTCTATCTGAAGTTCTACTTTGGTGACAAACTGTATAAATTAGTTAATTTGTAAAAAAAAAAATCAAACTCAATATATTCTAAAGTACGTATTCGTAGTTAGTTTTATGTTGCATTTAGTTTTTGCAATGTTTATCATCGTGTTTATCGAGACGTTACTATCTAGCTGGATGGTTTAAGCGCTAAAGTTATGGTCTTACTGTGAGCGGAATATTTTAAAATTCGCTACTATCCCAACAAGTTTACAGTAGCAGAAATACCACAAAATCAGCACTATATTGCCAAGATAGACTGACAATCTAATAAAGGTCGTTTGTCGCTTGATTCTGCGCGGTCTAACTGGCAAATTATGGAAGAGGCTTATGTCCAACAGTATCCGTCTTCCGGTTCAGATGATAATGATGATGACAATGATGAATGAATGATTATTTAATTAGTTAATCACGTTTAAATAATAACTACTTGTACTATGTATTACATTATGTACGAGTATGTCTGTGATAGGATCGGAATATAAAATGCTTGTGTAAGTATATAATATGACCTAGCAAAACAACCCGACTTTGGTTGATTTCAGGTTCATAGATTATGCGAGCGAAGCTTGTCTATAATATAATAGATATAGATTAAAGTGAGATGTGATTATGTGTCGTATATCGTTCAATATTTCTTCAAACTATTAAAAATGTGTAACCACACCCGCAAGGTAAAATATTGCATAGTACCGAGTTGTCACGTTGCCAGTGTCAAATAAAATAACAGATTATCGAGCGAGGGCCCGTGCGTAGAATAACAAACCGTTAATGGCTGAAAGCGATTTTGGCTAAGAAGCCGCGGTGTTGAACTTGCAAACTCCTTAAAACGTAGTATGTTAATTCGCGCGATGTGCTTTCAGGACAAAGCTTAGTAAAGTCAATTTAATGGATTTCTGTAACGTGAACTCCTTCGACGATAATATATAAAAGTTTTTCATAATAAACTAAGTTTTTATTTTAATTTTTTAAAAAGAACAGTTATGTTCTGTTATTAACTGTTTTTTAAAAAGAACAGTTAATAATATTTTAAAAAATAAGTAATATAACATTTGCAAAAACCACAATCTCTTTTCCCTACATATAGCAACATAACTACAATGCTCCGGTTTCCCTCAATGCATAAAATGTACCAATACGATTGTCTTCAGAGTAGAATTGTTACAAATTTTATAGAAGCTCTCAACACTTTGGGAAGCACTGGGGCGTTCGAGTAAAGTGAAGGTGTATTGACAATGTCCGTGTAATATGTGAGTGTTTGTCTCCCTTACCTACTTACAATAAACTAGTCAAGTGCACAAAGCAGTCTTTTGAGCTTTTCGTTATATATACAATAAAATTTTCAGCTTTAGCTGAATATTTTAGAAGTAGTAATTTCTTATTGAGACAAGAGCACTCGTTAATTTGATGGTTAAAGTGCGTTGGTATGCTATTATTAGAGGAACACTGTCAATGTTTGCTCGTGATGCCCCTATGTTTTCATATTTCTCGGTGTCCCTTTGGTGTAGGCAAAAGCAATCGATGGATGCGCTAATAATGTTAAGGGAAACAATGAACATTTTGGCACGAATATTGACCCAACGGCATAGCCGCACCAGATCCGAACGGAATCCAATTAAGTTAATGGTGGCTGGATCTCGAACGCGGCCAAATATACTATTACGGTCCGCTTAAAAGCTTTCGGTTACGGCCGATTCCTATATAAGATCAATAGGTATCCGAATAAAAGTATTGCTTTTTGCCCTTACAAATTAATACATGTCGACGCGTTTTGTGTGGGCTACAATTGTGTTTTGGATCCATCAAACTCGTAGATACATTTTATTTTCACATCAACGATCGCCTGCGGCTTAACACGTTTAGGCTTTGGCGTCACTCACTTCGTTCACTCACTTGAAACAATAGAGATGATAGCTCTTTGTTATCAGGTACACTATGAGATACAGATGGCTGGTTCTGTAAAGAAGTTACTTAAACACTCGATCGATATTTGATATGTAAATGAATAGGTATATTTTTATTTGGTGAGTACTATTTGTTACTATTTTTTATTTGACGAGTATCGCTTTTTTTTTCTTACCTTTAGCATCCGTATCATCGTGATCGCACGATCTTCAAACATAATTAGGTCACCTCTACGAATATATCTGTCTCACATATTTAACTTTATAATGTATTAATTACCATCGTCGACCGTGTTTGAAAAACCATATTATTATTCAAATGTTTATTCAAATTTTCATATTCTCTTGTGAATATATAATATTTTTTTTATCTATAGGTAAATCTTAAGCAAACATCGTATCTGTATCTTTATTTAAATAAAGCATTCTAAAAATATTCAACCCAATAAAATCTAAGAAACAGCACGTAAAATTTATTACATTTATAAAAGATATTATTCTTCTTTCAACGAGACTCACAGTAATAAAACTATAGAAGAAGCATGAAAATACGAGAGGCCAGCGAGCTGGAACTGGTATGGAAGAGATATTGTAAACATAGGCTTCAGCGCATGATGCTGCAGGGGTTTTTGTAAAAAAAAAGTCGACTTATATAATTCTGAATACAAAGTTTTTAATGTTGGTCCTAGTATAGAAGTTATATTTCCTTTATTTTATTCCAATTAGGATAAGTCCAGCGCTATTCGAGGCCAAATAAGTGACGTTAGGCTGACGATTATTTTTATTACCACTAACCTTTATGTCGTACAAGTTTACATGGATCCAAATCGGGTAAGGGGTAATCCCATCAAGGAAGGAAATGTTACATCAGATATTATTATGTAATAAGAAGTACTGCGAGATACAATATAAAAAAGGTTACCTAATCTTTTGTATAAGCGAGCTAGTGTCGCTTATGCGAAGTATGTTTTCTTTTTGAGATAATTCGATTGCCTTCTCTCACGTTTTATTGGAGCAGTGAGGTGTCTGTCTGCTATCATTAAACATATATGAAGGACCCGTCCGAATATTATTACACTGTGACCGCTTCTAAGTTACACTACGAATAATCGTACCCGCTCTCGGCTTGACCCTGGAAAAAAAACGGAATTATTTTTTATTAGAAATTCCTTGAAAAATGATCTAACTGATAGAGAAAATCGCATCAATATCAGTTGTGTAGTTTAGGAGGTGTAAGCGGCCATACAGATAGATATGGAAAGGGATTTCAAAACTGACTTTAAAATTCACATGCCATTCTTTATCCATGTAAAAGTTAACTACCTATATTTAAATGTTCTCAGAAAATTATCAAGTCTCTTTCGTTTTCTCGTTATAAAGGAAGGATTTTTCTGAAATTAAAATGACTACGCTATAAAAATGTTCTTTGATACACACAAGAAGACCTATAGGTTGTTAAGAGCATTAGATAAGTACCACAAAGGGGGGGGCGTCTGCAGCACGATGAAGAACTATGTGTACGCGGCATATTTTTCGTCTTGCTGTGAAAAAATCATTAAATTCGGTTCAGGGGTTTAGAGGTTGTAAGAGATATCTAGAAAAAAATATAGGTTACATTAGATATTTTTGTGATAAGATCAACAAAAGAAAAATGAACTAAGTATATAATTATATTTTTGTTGACTATATTACTATATTATTGTGAACTATTAGTTTAGAAGATCTATGCCTTCAAATATACATTTCTTTTGCAGTGTAGCCTGACTATGCGCCTTAGGTAATAATCCACACAAGAATATGAAAGTAATATGAAAAAAGAAATTGAGCAGTTTGTCATTTAAGCGATTACTTTCATTTTTTGTCTTTAGTTACTTTAACATTGATAATCCACTTAAGTTAAGAAATGTACAAAGAGAAATATTCTTTCATTGAAGTGAAAGCAATTAAAATTTTAATTAGGTAAATATTTAAGTGTCTTAAATATATTTATATATACATATATATAAAAATGTTAAGTTGATTGTGTACGCTTCAAAAATTCGAGAATAGGTAGGACCTATTTTAATTCTTTTTCACATATCACAAGAGGGATAAACGGGAAGATTTTTATATATAAAAATTGCACCCCGAACGAAACCGGGAGTGGATCTCTACTTATAAATATAAAGTTTACGAAATAAACTTGCATTCGATACCTGAATAATAGCAAATAAATGTTTTTATAGCACTTAGTCCGTAATTGTAATATAATTAACCAGACAATTTGTTCGGTGACAAGAGCCCCTAACTTGATTAATGTCGCAGAACCTTGCCAACTTAAGAAGAGCCTGTCACTTTTAGGTGTACGTACATACCTCCATATTAAGTTAAGAATAGTGTTACCTACTTATCTAGCTAATACTTACTAATTATAATATGGAATTGAATGACACCGAAGTAAAAAATAAAATGAATATTATCAATATAACTTATAAAGGATAGTTTCGTCTTGGTCCAGTAGAGGGACAATGGTTTCTAAGGAAATTAATTTCCGCAAGGAAAAACACATTGAAAAGATGCTAAAGTATAGGCACATTAAAACTTTTAAAAGGAAAGCACTTTACAGCACAGTGTCTTCGCAAATGCTTCCAAGCCATACCGACGGAACAAAAATGAAATTATACGTAAATGGAACATTAAAGCTGATGACAAAAGTAGATGGAGTTCGCATCGTGTCATAGGCAGATTAAATATAACCTACTAAGAAAACAATACTAATGTTATGTATGTATAGGACATAAACTATCTCGTTCTTATTCAATGTAATATAGTAACCATGAGTAGTAACCATAGTAACCATAACCATAACCTTTACCATGAGTTTACAATGATACCACACTCGCTAGCATGAGCGTAAAACATTTATATGGAAAATTGACAATTTGATATTAACAATGGACAAAAAATAATACAACGAATAAATAACACAGGCTTTTATTCTATCAGAGTTATCAGCGCACTTTTAAATCTTTATAGAGTTATTTGTGTTTACCAGCGACGGTAGAGCCACTTGTACCATCAAGTGGTCCAAACTTTTATACATAAAAAAAGCTTTTACTTAGAAGCCAGTGAATGTTTGTATAGAAAACAGAAATATAGGAACTAGTGAGGATAAAAAATATCCTCGTAAAAGAGTATTCCCCCATATTTCGCTTATATATGTACTTACCTACCGAAGAAACGGTTTCTCATTAAATCGCCATCGGAACCTTTGTTTCATAGTGCTCAGGTGCGATCTAAGTAAATTACCCATTTGTTGTGACACAATTTTCTAAAGAAGTACGTACCTACTTAGCTCTAACACGGATGAAACTCCGTCGAATTTAAGAGTTGCGTAGTCCACTCATAGATGGCGTGACGTTTTCGTAGACGTTTGTTGATCGCATTGATATTATTGAAAAATTGTAGTTAATAACAAAATTTTATTTTGTCCTGTTTTAATTCTAGTATTGATAGTGTAGTGTAACAGTAAGTACAAAGCGTATTTTACCCGACAAAGGCCATGTTAATATTTGTAATTAATTGTTTTTACATATTTTAACTCTTCTTATTTTTGTAATAGCTGATGTGTTTTTAAGGTAATAAATAAACAAATGTGTCTTATTATAAAATTGTTTAGTCGTAAAATGCAAAATATTAATTCATAACACCTAAAGTGTAGAAAAGTCTAAGGAGTGATGCAAAATTCATAATATTAACATTATTAACTTAATTAAGCGACACTTCGTTTAAAACAAGTGAATTTAATAAAATAGCGTTATCTTTTCCTCCTTTGAAGGGGCTAGACAAAGAGCGGTAATTTATTGTAAATAAGAATAATGAGGCAACAATCTGAACGAATAGTTAATTTTTAAAGTTTAAATAGATGGAGTAGGCGTGAGGCCGCAATTATAATATTGATTCGTCTCTTAATAACCTGAGGTGTTTTCATAATTCCCACGTGATATATCCCGACCGCTGCGAAAATTCACAGCGGAAATAAATACGGAGATGGCGAGACGATCTGGATGCCCTTTTCAAAGCTGGCCGGAGATTGCCGGAGCAGGAGACTTGGGAAATGTGAGCAGAGGATTTTGCAAGCGGGAACTAATAGGCAAACGAAATCTCATTCCCTTTTTATGGTGATATGAATGAATATTTTTGTGTTAAATTTATTCTTCAACTAGCCTGGGCTCGCAACTTCGTACGCTTGGTTGGTATTTCGGTTTTCTTTGACAATTATGAGTGAAAAATTATTACATAATTAAGTAGGTATATGTGTAAATTTTATGAACTTTGTATGAATATATTTGCAATATTTATAATTATATGAATCTGAGCTTTTAAAAGAACAAATTTAAAAATAATATTAGAAAATAGTAAATTAGGTTATGTCTACTGAAGTTTTTATTGATTTTATTAATATTTTATTGTTATTATTATTACTTTAAAAGTTAAGTTGCTTATCTTATTATACACAAACTTCAAAGTCCTAATCCGATTTAATTGGAATTTTATAAATATTCATCGCTTCAACTCGGAAGATTTTCTCTTTTGTGAGACATTATAACTTTATGAGGTCTCAGGTACAGCTTGGGCGACATGGTTTGTTTGTTTCTTTGTTTGTTACATCTTCTCGTTTCTATATAATATAAATCTGCCACAACCCATTTTTCATTCACTATTTTTAACACAAACTTTTTAGTACAAATGTTACTTGGACATACACTACCTAAGTACTGATATTTTCGGTCACAAACAGAGAAAAATTTTACTGCAGGATAGTTTTTATATTTCATTCTACTTCTAAATAATTAAATTGATAGTAATTCATTCTACATTATTACGATTCTTTATGTCACAGGACTCAATTATTTTAACTTGACAAAAATATTTAAACAAGGTTTGGTAAAAAATCAGCATGATTATTCATTTATGGGAATGAGACGTGAGAAAGTCATAAATATATACGTAAGATACGTATCTAACTAATTTTATGTTATTTTTTAACATGTTTCAATACAAGTCATGCTAACGAACTGGCCATGCCATTGTTACGTCTGCATTACATCGTGAAACAAATGACTGTCGAAACCATTTAACCACAAAGCCCTAAATCAAGGGTATTATCACGCAAACTGTTCAGTATAAAACATGAAATTCCAAAGTTGAGAGTGTGTAATCAAGATGAGTGCCTCACGCAGATGTCGTTCCATCCCTTTTCACGGTGCGGTGTCAGAACCACAGTGTATATAAAAATAAGCGGGGCGAATCGTTGGATTGATTATTATTTATGTGACTAATATAATATAAACTTATTGATTTATGATAGTTTTGTTAAATAACAATAGTTATTTATATATAACTAAATACAATTCCATTTTTTTTAAATATTCGTTGAAGTTCGAGGAAAGTCCGATGAAGAGAATTGTTAAAACCCCATTCTACTTCCTTAACATCACATCAGGTCACACAACTATAATATTATAATCATTATATAATCATCACTATCTCAGCCGCAGGACATTCACTGCTCCCCATAATTTTCGGTCAGAATAAGTCCGGTCAGAAGCAGCCTCAATCCACCGTCGACCCCGGTCCTTATCAGGTTAGCCTGGTATTCTAAATCATACACACCATCACGATTACCCAATAAGATCATACCTAATAATAACACGATATCCACTTTTAAAAAGTATTTTGTCAGAAGTTAGAGTTCGGAGGCGAGAGAACGAGACCCGCCAAAGACGTGTACGCGATCAAAATTGTTTGAGAACTTGTATTCACGCAACTTTAAACTACTTCGATACCTCAAGCTTGCCCTTACGCGAGTTATAAGTGAAGAATTTATTAGTTTGCCGGCAGCCTATTTCCACAAAGTCCAACAAACTTTGATGCACGGATGTCACATTACAAATAGGTAGCCATCGTGTAGCACACAAGGAAATTTACATAAGCTAATAAGTAGGTATTCAAACGACGCTGGTTATCATATTAAAGCATTTTATTATCTTTGTTGTATTGGTCTTTTTAATATTTTATTATGTTAATAATAAAAAAATTAAAAAAGTTGAGCTGTCGAGGGACGCCTGGTAGACGTGAAACCTCAAAACTATTTTGTATAGAAAATATGCATAAAAGGGAGTAGTCTTCCGTATTGCGGCAAAGTATAAAGTATTGGTCTTGTGACGTTAACGTTTCATAATTAATTAGGTACAGTGTTTCATTTACCTAAAAAAATCAATTAGTTTTTTTCTTTCCATTAAAAGTAAAGAAATATTAGCAAAAATTCAAATTAAATGTGGTCGTTAAATCGGGGCTCGATGTTTATATAAGTAAGATGAAACAAGTTGTCTTTAGACGTGATCGGAGGCTGTGATTGCCCTGTACGCGTCGTTAGCTTCGGATCTTGGCCGACACTCTCTGTTACCTCACAATGAATAACGACCGCATTATGTCGCCTCCGTAATTAAACTCTAGCCAAAGTCCAAAAGAAACTGATTCATTCCTTTCAGAAATCAGTTGGTCGTGAAACTAAATAATTATCGTTCCTTTTGTTCGAATGCCTTTCACTGAAAAATTTTTTTCTTTTTTTTTAATAATCGCTCCGTTTTAAAGAATTCTATGGTGAAATACTGAAAACTGTTCTAGAAAATTCCACGCAGTACCTATTTCGCGAATATGAATAAATGTTATAAGCTCTTATATTTTTGTTAGTTTGGGTGTGAACAACCATTGATCTAATTATACTTATGTAGTCTTTGGTGAACAACACGTAGTTTACAGAACTAGTCTTCCGATTTAAAGATTTACTCGACCAATATTGTTTTAGACAATAGTAGGTACAACCCGTTGGAAATAAACCATAGGCAACCGCGCTAACGCACTCGTACGCCTATTACCTACGCTTAAATATTCCATGCCGAGCAAACTAGTATAAAACCTAGTAAGTAGGTATATATCATACAAAGAAACTCGTTTTGATTTGATTTGATGAAATATGGCACAAAGATAGTTTATTACCTGAAATAACATATAGGATACATTTTTACGTTGGCAACATGTTAGGTTCCCGTTGGATCGTATAAATAAAAATATAAAAATTCGACACCTCTGTCAGTAGTGGCCAGTCAGCAGCACTCGTGACAGCGATAAAGATGTCAGGTGTTTCTCACGTCATATATTTTTCATTTTTCATCGCGGACAAAGTCGCGGGCATGAGCTGATAAAAGTCGATGAAATGCCGGATGACCGTTATCATTCGACGTCTACTGAAGTGGTTGCACATCAATAACTTTCACAAGAGAACTAATAGCACACAATTAGTCCAACAAAACATTACGCGTCTCTAATTTTTGATAAGTAGGTATTGGTTGTTTGTTCTAACACTGCGAGTATTTAAGTAGGTACATGTAGCTAATTTTAAGGAATCTTATATTATTCTTAATTATGAAATTAGATATAAAATTTCCAAAATATAATATCTAACAAAATACAATAAGTAAATTGAGTGTATTTTATTAGCCGCTATATAAGGTAGAATTTTTACTTCTATTTATTTTATGCATGATTATTTTAATACTTCGATCCAATCAAGTAATAACCCATTTAATTAAAAATTATTGTTAAAGTTTTCCAACAAATTAAAAATGTAATCTCGTAAAAAATCTTTTAGAAATTTTAAAATTTTGCACAGAGAAACCTTTAATACCCATAATATAATTGTCGCCTATAACACGTTTCTTATGTTATGGGCGACGGTAGCCACTACCATCAAGTAAACTGCCTGACATAATTAACATACAACTCATACAAGCTATAATTGAAAATTATAAACTAACCTCCAACTTTCTTTTGAGCCCAAACACGCTATATATGATGTAAGTGACTAAGGAGTTGGGTATCCCGCAGACTACCTACTTGATGCTGCAGCATCAGGTCAAGGTTACCATGTCATGGAAATACCACCGAAGTAACAGTAAGTATACCAAATTTCAATCGAACGAATCGATGTGGAAGTTAGTGAAACCTCTTCGTCAACTAGGCAACTTATTCAATGGTTGAAAAGATCTCTAAAGACATAAGTAGGTACAGATAGTAAAAGCATCAAAAACAATCTCTTCAAGCGACCGTCACTCGTTGTTAATAAATTTCGGTGTGTTTTAAGTATGGCGCGGGAAGATTAGGGCGCATCTTTCGATTTAAATCTTTGGTTTGACGTTACTTATAACACCCCGTTTTTGTGTCGGACGTCGGGTGTAAAAAAGAAAATCGACAAGTCAAGAAGTAGGTATATTATTTCAGTGAGATATTACTTATATAATGAAACATTTGAGTTGGTTTGATATATAAATATGTATACTTGCGTTGTAATAGTAACAAATCGCCAGGAACTAATAAAAGTAGGGAGTGCAAAGCTATATATTAATACACAAAGTGCCAGGGGCGACCGAGGCGGCTAAACTTATCTGAAATGTGCTAAAATCTTTTTTCGTCATTTGTAGAAAGGCAAGAAACGAACCGAGCCGACTTCTCGAGAGCGTTTTTTCCCGAGATGTCATAAATCAGAAGGCGGCAGATGGTGTTGACCTACACCATTATTGCCATGTTGCTCGCAAAGAATTATTATTACTCTCACTTCTGAGATGTCGGTCGTTCACAAACAATAATTCTTTAGAATTTTCCAACCATATTCAGATGATGCTCTCTGAACCGCAAAAAAAAAACGACAATGATCTGGAGTTATTTAGGGAAAACACCTTCGCATCACTGATCATTTATAATCGTATTGCAAATAATATTTTATGAAAAGTTTTAAAATATAATTGATATAATTATATAATTTACAATGTTATTGGCGGCTCAAGTACAAGTTCAAAATATGAAAAAAATTAAATATTACAAAAATCGTTAGATTTTTGTTTGAAAAATTTTGGTCATAATGTTTGCAAATGACCTCAGCCATGAACTCAGTGAAAAGTTTACATCATTGTGCTCTAAACACTTGAACATCGGCGATGTCGGGAACTACATTACATATTTCAGATAACTAGCTGTTGCACGCGACTTTGTCCGCGTAACTTTATAAAATGTACCTTTTGTTACTCGCTGATGCTCCAGTAGCTTTTGAGTTTATTCATTACAAATATACACATAATTTCTCTTTATAATATAAGTGTAAAAATTAAATTTGATTCCTATACTAAGTTGCAACGAAAGTATAAAATATAAATTAGGTATTTATTAGAACGGAAAAACAACACGCAACTGAAATTTTAATAACATCGGATACACTAATTACATTATCTGCTGTACGTGTAAAATACGAGTACAACGTTAATTATCGCTGGGCATTATTACATTATGATACGGGTTTTATATACAAAAGAAGCAATCTATCTTGATTATGGGCGACTGTACTTAGAATGTGGCAATAAATTAGATGTTAATCAGAGGGCAGAAACCGTTTGGTCTCCGCCAATAATGTGATACCACAATAATTGAGAGCGCAGTCGATATTTTCAATTTTCTTATGGAACAGGGTCCCAGCTTAACACATTTAAAGCAGAATATTACAGAAAGGAGAATTCCTATATACCGTATATGATTTAAGTAGACTAAAATGATCTAAGATGGTTAGTTATATTGGGTTTATGGCAGGAGTCATGGTCCAAGTTACGATTCGTATTAAGATCTCAACTACGTAAACAAATTTTTACAACCTCAGAAGAAGAATGTTTACCATAATAACATTTGCACATAAGAAAAACACAATAAGAAAGCGTATAGAACCAAGCGCTTTTAAATTTTTTGGCTGAATCTAAAACCATAATCGGACAGCCACGTTCTGCTTCGCTCAGCTTAAAATCTTTTGTTAATACTTCATTCACTCATCTAATTTTCTCTACATACTTATAATATTTTCATATAATTAACAATATATTCTATGATACAGAAAAATTGTGCTAGGTAATCGAAACGAAAAGATTTATTAAAATGTTTTGCTTGTTTAAAACTAAACATGTCAAAACTATATTAAAAGGGATATGAAAATATCTCCACTAAAATTTTATTCATATTTATGGTCTTTGATAACGAATTTCTTGTAGAAATTTAGTCCTATATTAGTCAAATGTTTTTAGCAGAAAATATTATGTTACTGTAATTATGTTGAATATTTAAATCAAAAAGTCATTAGGTAATCGCTTGTTTGTAACTACTTATTTTATGTATATCGATTGTTCTTTTCCTAACTTATGATGTCATTGTTTCATTTACCTAATAAAATAAAATAAGATATAATAAATCAAAAATAAAACATGCTTACTGCTTTAGTGAATCGTGTGATGTGCATTTGTTCAGAGTTGCCCTTCGTTTTATCGTTAGCAAATCTCACGTGGCTCGAGACTGGGCTTGGCTTCTATATCCTTTGTCGGACTTCATTTCATTTTCCTCTCGACATTGACGTCTCTTAGTGAAGCTCGATTTGTATGAGATCAGTTTGTATCTATTAATTTATCAGTTGTGTTCGATTATTATTTAATGATCCGCGTTATAATCCGCATTATAAGAGTCGCGAGCATACAGAAAATTCTAAATTAGTTTACTAATTTAGCCGTAACAAATTAGGAATAAAAATCGGACTACAGGAAAAAAATCGAGTAAGTATAGAATACGATAAATCAAGATTGTTGCGACTTGCAGAAACATACTAATGTATTATTGCAAAATGTATGGAAGTCAATTGCCTTACAAGGGTAGAAAGAATCACCAGAGGTAGATAACTGCGGGAGATAAGAGGAGGTCGTTTGCGCGGGTTGATTTATATGCCAAATAGGCATCATGATCTTGCTCATCTTTTAACTGTTGTACCAAGTCTACCAGTATGCAAGTAAGCCGACATGTTGACCTCGGAGTTATTCATTATAATAATTTTGATATCATATTTTTAATTAGTTTTAAGTTTGTTGATATTAACGAACGGCCTTCAGTGTGTTTTTTAGAAAAAAATATTTATTTTTTCTACTCCCAATTCTACTAAATATGTGATTAACAGCTGGTGTCCGTAACTTTGTTCCGTTTTTTTTTAAATCCCTAGGGAAGTAGGGTCCTGAAATTTTCCAGAAAAAAAGTTTATATATTTTATAGTTTAATATATATAGTTTAATCAATCGTCAGTAGGTTCATCATTTAAAATGTGAATGAGTCTCTACACATGTGGAAATTACAAATTACAAGCCTTTATTTATACAAAATTTTAAATTCATATTTCGACAAAGAATTATTACAAAGGAAACATGAAAATTGGTTTAAAACGAAATTAATAAATTGACTTCACAACGAACTACAGTCGATTTTCGTTCGAATTTCCGAGTGCTTTATGTAGTTCGAAATATAAAGAGAATTTTCTAGGGAACTCGTCATAACTTTGAATTATAGGGAGGTTCGAATTATCGCAGCATATAGTATTATTGCAGCATATAGAGTCGACTGTATATTGTTAACAACATCAACATCACACAAAAAAACAATTCTGAAAATAATAATTCGCCAAACCAGTTACGTTTTATACAAAATGCTGCTGCGCTTTCTGATTTCATTCGATACAAAGCCATACAAAGAATTGACGAAGAAATCTGCGTTCAACAATTAAATTTTCATTACATTTAAATTAAATTCTCCATACTTTTCGAATTTTCATCGAAACTTAATATCTTCTCGTAATAAAATATTTCAGGAAGGAAAACCTTAAACACATTTTAAAAAATGGTTTGTGACTGTGTCGTGGACACGGCCGTGTGTTTTATGTGAATACGTGTGTGTTACGAGTTTATATTTTCTTTGAACGTATTATCCAACGATTTCGAATATACCATATGTACCAAAGAAATTCTTTGATCTTTTAGCTATCAAGCAGAAGTAGATGAATAGATGGCTACAGCTGTATCAAACTGTATCGCCCGATTTTGCCTCGGTTTTCTGAATTGCCTCTCACTATTGAAGCAAAATTAAAGAAGTTTTCACTTCAATAGAAAAAGATTAATACGAAATGCTTAAACTACTTTATGTGGTTTTTAATACCAAATCACTTTATTGCTTTCTCCTTTTTAGTATAATAAGCGATATATACTTAACTTAAATATTTAGCATTGATTTGTTATAAAAATGTTAAACCACGAAATCCTTTTTCAAAATTTAAAATATGGTTCAAAATACTAAAAAAAGAGAAAAGGACATAAAAGGACATTAATTGGTCCACGAAGTTTACTACCTTCTTTACTCTCCAACATATGCATTGGCGAGCTATATAATATTTAGCTCGTAAAAGGCGGCCATTTTCTCTTTTACATTATATCTCGCGTTAATAGAATAAAATCTAATGACGCCAGTGACTTGCACTCGCCAACAAAACTAATTTAAAGTTTGAAGCATGGAATGGACATGGCAAATTATTTCCAAATTTTCTTCTACAGAGGCAATGAATCGAACACGGAGCTTATTTAATGAATTTATACTTATTATGTATAGGTAATTTTTCTATAGTGCTTCATTTACCGTACGTACCTACTTATTTTGGTAAAATTCTTTGTTGTGATTTTCTACGTTGATTCTGTTTTAACTGTAATTTTTGACCAACACGCAAAACATTTATCACATAAAACATTTACCTACTTGATGTAAGGATATTCATTACATGGACCTTGCAGTGTGTTCTCGGAGTCGTATTCTACGCTGTCACTTGTTGAAAATATTTAGGGCCTCTTTCACCAACTACAAGTAAAGTGTTAGTTACTTTTAGAAATAATTTTATGTTTTATTAAATTATCCACTCGGTTTAGTGCATCCTTCGATAGATGAATTTTATTTTATTTTCTTTTTAATGTTCGGAACTTTTACCGAACAATATCAGCTAAATTATTCCCGATGACTCTTCTTCTTCGTCGGTTTCACTCTTGACAGAGTGCTCGTGGTCATCATTTCAGGTAACCTTCATGATGACTTTCATGGGGGAAAAGATATGCAGTGGTTTCCCCTTGTCTTCTGCATTTAAAATTTTTAGGGGTGTGTGCATCCGGCGCGTGCAGGTGAGGTTGACACTAGGGTAGGATAAGATCTTAGTTCCTTTAGCCTACTTGACAGATGGTGAAAGAGGCCCTTAGAATTTTTTTTTGCCTAATTAATTATAGTAGATGGCTACTATCGTCTGAAACACATGAAACGCTACATGTGCTGCAAGGACGTGGCCGACTAAAGTAAGATTAAGGATAAGGGATTGGGAAGGAATAGGGAAATGCTCTCTGGCATCACTTACTAACTCAGAGATACACAAAAGAACCACATGCGATTATTTCACGGTCCCGAATTCGTTTGACCGTAACAAAATAATTTAAATTTAAGTGCTGGCATACTGAAACGTTGATAGAATATCAACGCGGATAGAGTAGTGGCCTCAATGCACTTGTTTATGTATGCAAATTGTAAAGTATGACATTCAATAACGTGTTGCTTCACACTCGCTGTGCAGTTATTCTGGTATATTTTTATCTGGTATATTCTAACACATTTATTAGAAAATAGAATTTTGATTAGGTTTTTAAATTATAGAATATTTTATTTTATACCCCTTCGCGCGTAGACGAAAATTTCAAAAATCCTTTTTTAAGTTGATTACATTATAAAATAAACCTAAAGTATAAAATAAACCTTTTAATCTGAACCTTAAGGTCTAAACTTTAAGTATAAATATTATAAAGTATAAAACCAGTGTAAATATTTATTTAATGAAAGCAAATAATTATTTAAAACAATGTCATAAGTCGTTTACTGAAAGTTTTTATGAATACCTATTGTTCAGAAGAATTCGAGTAAATGTATAACATTATTTTTCGAAGGTTATTAAAATTTACGGATCTTATGACAGGGACGTTTTTCTTTGAAGATGTTACAATTAAAAGTTCTTCCGATATTCCGAATAATAGACATACATGTCATGAAAATTCAATGACAATGTTGTATTTACCGAATTTCTATATTGTTGTTTCCAAGCTCTACATTACAGAGTCGAGGCTTTTAGGCTTTTAGGAGCCATATGACAGAAATAATCACCTATTACAGAAGAGCATAATGAAATCAAAACTTAACTTCTTTTATTATGGTGAGTAAGTAAGAGATGCCCGAGCACTCCTGTCCTCTATTTTAAGGTCGACAGCGCACTTGTAACTTATGATCATTGCTTGTGTTAATATGGTCGTCATTTCCAACTTTTGTGGAGCAAAAGCACGAATGTCGTTATATCCGTCTAACGACGACGAATAGTTGTTAATGCAACAGTTCTATCGTGTAGATTGTATGTGACAGGACAGTGTGTCAAAATTTTTTTTTACAAAATATTCAAAAATTTTCAAAAATTCAAAAATTACTTTAAGTACAAAAAAAGCTTTTTCCCTAACTCAAAATTGCCTAGCTTTCCTAATGTGTCTCGCAATCACAAAATAAGTCCTGTTTAAATGGAGCAAAGTCCAACAGCGTCTGGCGCCGGGGTCGGCAGCGTAATGGATAAACATACTGTTTCGAGCAGTACGAGTATTTATATGATAAGTTGAAAAAGCAACAAAAGCTCATTTAAAAATAAGTATTTTTGATCTAGTTTTTTTGTTGTTGTTCATGTCACGCTGCTCATTTCTCCGAAATCTTTATTTTCTTCGCTATATTTTATCTTTATTTTCATTATTGGGTTGCTAATAGAATAGGGAATCAGAATTATTTTCTAGGAAGTATTAATTTTAAAGCAAAATATAACCTGACTTTTGCAATATTGAGTAAGTCGCTTGATGTCGTCCAAAAAAAAAAAATGTTATACAAAAAGACCAAATTAACAATTAATTAATTAATGTCTATTCATAAGAAATATCCAAACTCTTAAGACGACTAAAGTATTAAGTTTATTAAGGCTAATTTATAGTTGTAGTAGGTATTTTAATGAAGCATTTGAAAATGAATTAAACATGAAACAGAAAAGTAGCCATTTAAAAAGCTCATTTATCTGCGCATCTCAATGAACAAATGAGAATATGTTAAGTTTGCGATAAACAGTCATTTCTTACTAGCATTAACACTGAAAGATGTATCGCATGTACCATAATTTTAATCTACTTATGGACTAATTTATCTGAAATAAATAAATAATTATTATAAGTATATGTATTTGTATAATTGAGGTCTTCAATAAGTTGAGGATCTTTGAATTCGAGATTTTCTTTTACTTTAATGACTAGCTGGGCTAATTGTACAAATATTTTAAAGATTTGCTTTCATTGAAATTGAAACAAAGAGACATCTTTACTTTGTGGGACGTATAAAAAATATTTACAATATTTGTTTAATTTAGAGTTAAGGTTGTTTTACAAAAGAATGAATGGTCGTGATTTCATAACATGAAATGTTAATAAGTTTCGTAGTTAAGTACCAGAATAACCCATCTAAAGTCCAGAGCTGTGACCGACAAGTGCGGGCTAGCGAATTTACAATTCATTTTGCAACAGTTTTCAGCTTGACTGTATAGTTGGATTGGATTTCAGCATATGTGGTATGATGCTCTTTACCCTCAATTAAAGCTTAGTTTTAGCTTCTGAATTTGTAATACAATTTAATATTCAAATTATTAGTATCTTTACTAGCGATTGCCTACAGCTTTTTTCCGTTTACAGATTTTCAATACAGATGAGAGCTTTGTAGATGGGTATTCACTCAGTTGTTTTATGTTTATTTTTTAAAGGATATATAAATTTTATTGTCGACACGTTTGGTCTAGTGGCTAGTAACCCTAGCTGTTAACCAAGCGGTCGCGGGTTCGAATCCCGCCAGGGACAAATGTTTATGTGTTAACATTTACCTTTGTACCTGAGTCATGGATGTTTGGTATTTATAATATGTATGTATTTACAAAAAAAAGTATTGTATGTAGTATATCAACTGTATGGTATCCATAATACAAGCATTAAGTTGCTAACTTTGGAACTAGATGGTGCTTTGTGGAATGTGTGAATATATTTATATTTTATTATTTATTTATTATTTATTATTATTATTATTATTGTGTAATAAAATAAAATAATCATATTTATAATCTGTTTGAAAACCCAAAGTGAAATTGTACTTACCCAACAATTAGAATTATAATTGTTTATCCATAGATGAATGATTGACGCTACGTCGAGCGCAGCGATTCCAATCAGTTATCTTTGTGTTTATCATTCCCATTTTATAAGTTGACGTGGTCCAGGAATCGGATTGTATTGTGTGTGTAATTTGAGTGGACTTACATGAGCGATTCGCAATCAGTTTCGCTATCCTACGTCGAGGTGAGCCAAATAATTATCACTTCCTACATTCAATTTCTGCCTGATAATATTTAATTTTCTAAAACTTGTTTGTGGTTTAAAAATATTTAAAAAAAAAGATATTTTATATTATAAAAATTGTTAACATATTATGCATATTTTAAAAATATAATATACTAGCTGGTGCTCGCGACTTCGTCCGCTTGGAATAGTTATTTTAGGAATCATTTGGGTATCTCGAACGGTTTTCGCAGCGCACGCAACGGAAGACCTCAAAGATGTGAATAATTTTCCCGGTTTTTTTCCACATTTTCGACCGTTTCTTCGCTCCTTTAAGTCGCAACATGATGTCATATAGCCTAAAGCCTTCCTCGATAAATGATCTATCCAACACAAAAAGAATTTTTCAATACGAACCAGTAGTTCCTGAGATTAGCGCGTTCAAACAAACAAACAAACAAACTCTTCAGCTTTATAATATTATAGTATAGATTTAGAGAGTAAGTAAAGTGACGAAATTAAGAAATAATGTAAGGCCATTTAAAGTAGTACCTATACCCCAAATATACCTAGTACTACATACAGCAGCAGCTTTCATCTGTATTACAAGTGGGGTCTTTACTAAGGCGCGCAGCTTCTCTCAAATAGTTTGCATCCTTTGTACGTCAGTATCTCTAGCTAACCGCACTCTTGAGACAAAGTGTTACGTGAAAAAGGTGGGAGCTTCTACTTTCAGCTCATTTTTCGCTATTTATAAACTATTTTAAAAGAGCAATAGCAATTGCTAACAAAATAGCGTATAAAACTTTTTATGGTAATATTTAAACAAATCCTCATTTATAAATGTGAATATCATTTGCAACATCATCATCTAATCTCAGCCGCAAGACGTCCACTGCTGAACATAGGAGTCCCCTATAATTTTCTAATAGGACCGGTAAGAAGCAGCAACAATATACAACAAGTAGATTGTTTTATTTGTTTAAAATACATAAAAAGTTATCTTAATAATATTTTCATTGTCTCATAAAACTGGAAGGCACTTTGTTTGTCTACGATATATTAAGAAATTCCAAATTAATGGCAAATTTTATACTAATTTTAATTACGTAACATTTAATTGATATCTTACTGAATATTCCGCGAAATCCACATAGATTAATTACACCCAAGTAATCTGTCATGAAATAATTACATTTTCCAGTTATAATCAACACGAATTTATCGACGGCGTGGTAGCATAGATCCATCAATATAATATAATTTCTCCTAAATTGGAAACTCATTTAGTAATGTCATTATTCCATTGACGAAATTTCACGTAGTACTTTAATAGAATGTAAAGCCTAGACTTGAAATAACGTAGGTAGCGTACATCAATTTACAAGAACAATGTTAAAATAATTGTCTAAAGTTATTATCAGAATTTGCAGACTATCAGATATTATCAGATAATGCAGATATTGCAGGCTATTTTTAAACCGGGTTAAACGGGTCTTTGGGATCATAGGTATTCCCATGACATGGTACTTGATGTTGACCTGACCTGATGTTGTAGCATAGTCAAGTCAGTAGTCAATTAAGTCCAACTCCTCAGCATTTTATAACAGATTCTTACATCATTGGAATGGTCTCAATGGAATGTCACGGGCTAGTTTTTAATTTTTAATAAGAATATGTACTTAAGTGTTAAGATACTCATACTTCATTATTAGAACTGTAGATATTTACTAAGTAACTTATTATTCTTAATTATTACATGATCGCAAAAAAAAAGGAATATTTCTCGAATTTACTTTTTTTTGTTTTTGTTTTTGTTATGTTACTTTACTTTGAAATAAAATTGTATGAATGATGCAATAAAATTGCTTGTACAATTAAACAGGTAGGTTATGCGTACAACGCGGAGGTAACAAGCGATGAGGACGAAATCAGGTCGTGGTGTAATCATGTAGACTACGAAATGCGGTTGCCACAACGACGAGATAGCCCCGTTTTGTGGTTGCTTTGCTCGCAAATTGTGGTCCGTGCACTTATTGCAATCTTAAAGTGACGTTCAAACGGTTTAGTTTACCTTTTCAACTATTTTATTGTTTCCACGGCTCCCTCACTAAATAGCTCTGTAGCTTTTCTTCTTATTAGCTCCAGGGTACACTTTATTGTGTTGTTATAGCAATATTATTAACAATAATTTATTAGAAAAACGTACACATTTAAAAAGCGAAACACATTTACTTACTTAAAAAATCGAGGATATTTAAATATGTGGTGAGTTGTTGTAAGCGTCCGAATTATTTTTGTAACGTTAATATTGTTGTAACGTTAATACTATGTTATGTTATTATAAAGTGATTGTAATAATATGCCTCTAAATTAAAGAATATTTCTCGAATGTTATTATGAATTATATTATGATGGAACAAATAAATCATTTTTTTTTCTACTTATCTTTAGAAATATAATTGACAGCAGCCTGAAACAATTTCTTATGTTTTCTAATAAAACGAGGTGAAATACTGTTCCCAGGAGGAAGTGTCACTCAGCTGAATAAAGTGTCTTGATTATACGTACTTTTTGCTGGCATTTAATTATGAATCTCGACGTAATGCGCTCATTAATCATAGAGAGTGGAACGGCAACTTAGAATATGCTACAAGACTGTCGCTAAAGTAGGCTGGGGACATTGGCTACTTTAAGAAGAATATTTCTTTTGTAATTCTTTATGAATATTTAATTATTTAAATCTCGATGCTGGACATTTATTTTAAACTAGCTATGCCCGGCAACCTCGTATCGGCTTTCGTACACTCATAATTCATATTAATTAATGTATCGAAAAAAATATTTTAATAAATCGGCATTAGAATATGTTCGAAAATTTGTTTATTAAGAGAATTTCAGTATCAAAACCAAATGAGTAAGTAACTGGAAGGCAGATTGTAATACCTACCCGAGTGCCACTAATACTTCGCCTCAAGTACTTCGCTCCTGTTTGTATATGAGCTCATGTCAATGAAACCTCGTGAGGAAACTTGCAATCCAGATAATGGATATTTATCAAATGGCTTTCCTAATCTAGGAAACCGTCAACGTTCAACGAACAGTACCTATAAGTATAGTTATGTCTTGTAAAATCAATGCATAAAATATTATTAATTTTTTACAATACTCTACTATCTATCATTGACAATAAGGCGATGAATTTAATTTTGGTATTTTTTATGATTCAGACTGTTTTTATACAATTTTATACACACATTTCATATAGCTACTAGCTGAATCCATCCACGCTTCGCTGTCGCTACCCCATAATGCCGTTATATAAAAAAGATAAATTAACAACAATCTTTTATTAAAATGCAATGTTATATGTAAAAAATTCAAAACAGTCCATCTGCTATTTTTCGAGTTTTGTAGACATAAATAATATATGAGCTAAATTTTTAATCCCCGACACCCGACGCAAAAACGGGATGTTGCCTATAAGTTTGACGTGTTTAACCTTAAACTAAGCTAACCTGATGCTGCGGCATTAAGAGTTCTGCGAGAAACCCAACTCCTCAGCAACTTACAGTAGATATAACGTGCTAGCAGTGGGTTCAATAGAAAGCCGTTGGGTTAGTTTATAATTTTAATTTTGCTTTTTATATACAAACATTGTATGTATTCTAGTTCAACTCCTAAAAACGTAATTCGCAAAGAAAAGTTAATAAAATTAAACCATCTCGATTTTTAACTGAGCACCCGCACTCGATAAACTTTTCTTTAAATTTTTAGTCAAGTCAAATTATTAGGTTTCTTGTTGCTTGATCCATTTTGGTGTCAAATAATTAAACAAAAAACTTAATATAAATAAATTTAAACGTCGTCAATATCGTTCAGCGAGAGTGGCTGTGAATTTGTTTTAAAATATTGCTCCTGTCAGTGCATGATTATTACGCGTGGTAAGGCGGGGTAACGCGAGGGTTGCTAGAGGGGGTGAGGGTGTTGAGTAAGGGCCGTCATCTACGACAGCGAGGCTTTCATCTTGATTGCACTCCCGCGACCCCGTAAATTTTCAACTTAATTCGATGGTCTTCACATTGTGAATAATTATCCACCGAACTGAAAAAGTTATCGCTAGATTAAAACCGCAACTCTGGCGAAACAGACAATATAAAAACTCCATTTTCATTATAAGTACACGAGGCGGATATGAGGTAGGTATACCTTTTAAAATAAAAGGCAATAAATACTAAAAAATCTTGGTCTGTTTACTGTTAGCGAATATAATAAACTAGCTGTTCCCCCGGATTCATCAGCATATTTGTTCAACTATGATACGAGTAGGTACTCTGAAATTACGTCAAAATAGGTTATGTAGATATTTTTAAATTTACATTAGTGATCAATTGCTACAATGACTTAGAAAACTAAAAGAATAAATGTTTTATTTCTGAAAACTAATGAGATAGGTACCTACTTAACTCTGCCAGAATATTTGCATTTTTCTAAATTACGATGTTTCTTTTTTGAAAGTTATTTTTATTCATATATGAAATCCATGGCATTTCCAATGGCATTGCAAACACAAATGTACCTACCTACTCAAGAAAAAACAAAAATACTAAGTAAGCGATGTAGAGTAAATTTTTAAAAGTGGAATGTTGAGGTAAAACACAATAGAGCGTTATAATTGGTGTTGAAGGTTTGGAGCGATTGCATTACGTTTTCAGTGTTTAATAACTTTGCACGAATTGGCAAACCTTTGAACGCTAAAAACACTGTTAACTGAACAATTAAAGTGGAGCAATTGAACTCTGAATTGAGCGGCTTTATTTTTTTAAATAAATGTGTAACTAACTAATAAAAAAAAAAAAACAAAAAGCTTACATAAACGAAATCGCCAAACTTATTAACACCCTACTTCTGTTTCAGGTGTCGGTGGTTCAAAACAGAACAAGTACCTATATAATGTTTGATATTCAACCGTCTATAGGTCCTTAGGTAGTTTACGTGCAAATTGGTAATGTCAAAAACACAAATCAACAGATCCTACAAAGCCATGCTGTCTGGATTTGCAATTGCAAACCTATTCTCATGCAATTTGTAGAACGTTAATATCAAAAGCTGTAACAAAGCTTTTTAATTTACCTACAAACTAGGAAAATTACTAAAGAATTTAATAGTATGAATTTAAAAGCATTCAAATCGGCCGTTTCTGAGATTAGCATTTACAAACAAGTGCATAAATTAAAAAGTAATAGGTAAATGTTATTACTTATACCAAATCTGTTCAATGATTACACCGAATCTTTTCGGCAACTTTATAATGTGATAAAAAGGTTATTATAGATTATATTTCTGTTTATAGCTACAATTTCACATTTATGTTTAAAAAAAATACGAGTCCTAGAGTTGTCGCGTACGGTGTGGAGTTACTTTTTTTTTATATAAGACAAGTACCGCTTTGCCGCGATCTCACTTGATGTTAGGTGCAGATGCGGCCGAAGGTGGACCACGCTTACCTAGTAGATGCCCTACGTTTGAAGACCCCGAGGTTGTAATTATGGGGAAACACAGACGCAGGCAATGAGTTCCACTCCTGCCCTATTATTTATGAGAAAGATTTTTTGTGTCAACAAAATATTCATAAAAGTATTTAATAAAAATAACAACAATTGCGTTCGCATAAAGTTTTTGGGCCGCATCTGTGTTTTATTATCAGTCGGGTTCTGTGTGACATTTTCTGTGACGATGAAGTCCCACAATTTGGCCCGTTATTGCTCCGATTGTGTGCTTGCTTTCGTACACTTTCCGAACTTCGTTTATTGCTCCGCAGATACTACTATTACTTCTTGACGCGTACTTTCCTAATGAGACGCCTCGTAATGAGACATTGTCATAACATTGTCAATTATATAAACTTTTACTTACTCGCAGAAGCACGTCGCATCTGGTTGGTACAAAATAGTACATTATGCTTGTTTATATTTTGTAAGACGTCTGCATTGAAATTCTTTACATGGAGGTTAATCAGCATTAAGAATTCATTTTCTGTATCGTTCCACTTCTGCTTACTTCACACATATAACTGTTTATAAAGGTTCATATCCCAAGCAACACATAACTTGTATATTAACTAAAATAGATATATATTTATGTTCTAAAGTCATACTAACACTGTTAATCGGCACTAGCCAAGTTTGAAATCTCTATAGAGGCATTTATTTCAACTAATAATGCTTAATGCTATATTACAGTTAGTAAAAATATGTTACAATGGCAAAACTCCTAATTAAACATCGGATAATACCAATGTACAGCTTCTTAAACAGCTTTTACACTTACCCTAAGGCTGTTCTCTTATAACGGTAATTTGAAAAACATTACGCATTAAATAAGCATTAAGAAATTATTGTATAGTGAACTTAGCCCTATATTGATATTTTTAAGAATAAAAACTCTTATGGTCTACGGCTGTGTTAATTTAATGCTGATCCTATATTAACATTGACTAAATACAAGTGATATCCATAGGTCCGTTTTCTTCATAATCCATTACTTTAATAAAATCTACAGCTATATTCTGATCCAAATAAAAGTATTGTTAGAACTACAAGTAATAAATAGGTCGTAATTTTAGTTTGCAAATGGTCATTTATTATACGCTTAGTAATGGACGAAAAGAGTTGGAAAAAAACTAAAAAAAACAGGCGGATTCAAAAGAAAACTTAAAAAAGAGTATTCTGATTCTATTACTAATTTGAATAAACAAAGAAAATGCAAAATAATCGATGTTACTAAGAAAGAAGAATTAGAGGTTTTGTGTGAGCTAAGTACCTACTAGTCAAGCAGTATCGACAAGGGGTTCCGTTGGAAATTTAATTGAAGAAGAGAATTGTGTTGCAAATGTAATACAAAATCTGTAATGGGGTTTCGCTTAAAATATTTATATTAGGTACATAGCAAATTATAAATAAAAGAAAAAATAATTAATTAACTGTATTTTTATTTTGTACTTTATAAATCACAGACACAAGATTATGTTAAGTTAGGCAAAAGTTAAATTAACTATGATATATGCCTATCTACTACGAAATTAAGTATTTCAATATTTTTTATATTAAACATACACAAGAATACCTTAAACTTAGCTGTATAAAATTATTAGTAAGTAAACGCTTTCAAGAAACCTAATCTAATAAGAAACATAATTTTTATAACCTTTTTATAGCATGATAGAATAGAAAATAAAAACGTAAAATATCCAAAGTAAAAAAGAAAAAAGGTACAACATACAGGTTATGTTAGGTTATGTTATATATGTTAGGTATGTAGGTATCATTGAAATTTGTGTTGTCAGCTGTCGGTAGACCACCTTGATTTTCTTCACGTATGCTGCCGACATCTGTGCTTCATCGGCATCTTCATATGTTGGGAAACCTTTGCAAGACAGGACAGGCCATTCTGAGTGGGGCTTGGAATTTTCATTTTTGACTAATTTATAATGATCAGTTTTTTTTTGATACCGCAGCAATCCCATACATTCCTAAGCACTTGATACAACAAATAATCTCTGAGATCCTTTCTCAAAAGTTTGAACAATTTTAAATCCAGACATTTGATTTTGAATGACTCTGAAATGAACGAATAAATACTTAGGTAAGTAACTTTTTTGGAGACGGTTAGTAAGAAAAATATAATTACGTGTTTACATGGTTTTTACCATATGATTACTGTACCCTACTAAACTTGATAACAATCAGTCACTACGGCGTATAATGACAACAAGCATTAAAACATACTTCTGAAATGTTGTAATATGGCTGAACATAATATGTAAGTGTCTTATATAGTAACAATATAAGCTCAAATTTTTGTGTGAAAAGGTGTAACACCATATTAAAACTAACAGCACTATTATGCTATTGTTGAATGCCTAAAACTTTAATTCACTTGCCGACATTTTGCTTTCCGTTTTCTTTTCTTACAAAAATAATTAAAATCACCTAAATCTGATTAAAAAGCGTAGTAATCATTTGTTTTGTGCAAGGATGTCTATAAAAGCAACTATGTTTGTTAAAACTATGCTAAAATCAGGCTAAAATCTTAAAACACATATTAACACTAGGTTAGGTTTTTTAAAATATTTTAATAATAAAGCACATTTGGGAAGGCGCGTCTCTTTTTTACCAAAAACATGCATATTTTACCCCAAAAATTGATGCGCGCATCTCATTTCACCCATAACCCAGCCCATAACAGACATAAATAAAGTGGTATACTTACCCTTCAAATATTAATCTCCAAAGTCATGTCACAAATAAACACTTTGATCATAATACAACATCATACGCATTTTTAAAATAATTGAGTTTTTTTACAAAAGAAATAAAGGAGTTAGCATTGTAAAAGATTACATTAATAAGTTGTAATTGTTAAAGCTACATATTAATTGTGTAAAAGTCGAAAAAAATGCCTTTAGTATATCGATATGCTTCTTGACTTTATTAATGTTGTAATACAATAGTTGTAATGCTATTAAACAACCTTTATAAAGCTCAACGCTGTCTAAAGGGGGGGCCCAAACTTTACCTAAAAGAGTTTTATAAAAGAAATACAGCTGATATAAGATTTGCTTATAATGCTTTGCGCATGAACTTGTGCTATTAGACGTTTGTTATAATGGTGTTTTGTGCGGCTTGGGATTGCCTACTACACTACCTCTCAGTATAAGAATACTAAGTTTAGAGGATTATGAACAAATAATTGACTTATTTTGACTTTAGGTATTATTAAAGTTTTTTATATTTAAAAAATCGTAGCCTCCTTCAACTTTTTTGTATCATAAAAATGGATTTCTAAATGTAGGTACATAGATTATAATAAAATATAATCAATAGAAATAGTATGTTTAGCAATAGGCCCCGAAAGCCTCAATTGCATTATGGTATGTGCACTTGTGTGTTAGTACAGTTGTCATTAGAGTGAGTGGAGTGTAGAGGCGTTAGAGATCTATGCACCCCAAGAGCCCACTTGACCTTTTGATACATTTGACCCTATGAATGTAATGTTGTTTTTAAGAAAGCTGAGTGTTACAAATAGATTCAGATAGATTGTGAAATAAAAATTTGTATTTTTGATTTTATAAAATTTCTTCAAAGTAGATTTTTTTTAAATTCCATTTAATAATGTACTGTGATATCACTTCAGTTTACAACTAAAGCTTACAGTTAAGTAAATAGTTATAACAGGGTCTAAAATGAATACTCCGAAAGTTATACAATGGAGAATTCAATTCACTCCTAGCCCTCGCACACAACCTACCCTACTGGTAGCCGCATTAAGCCATTTTTTGTGGTTGCGGTGAGAGGGCCGTGTGCCACGATAGTAACCACTTGGAAATGTTTATTATAAGCCAAAGTTATTATTGCTCTAACATCTCGAAACCTTATTGCACGTTGTGAACCTAAAGGCTCATTTTATGATTATCTTTATTTTTGTTTATGCTTTATTCTACGACGTCTTTTTTTCTGACAAACTTTTCTATGTATCTTTAAAAAGATTTGATGTTTGTAATCAATAAACTCAAAAACTACTGGACCGACTTCAAAAATTCTTAAAAAAACAATTTTGGCTATAATCTACTAATTACTAAATGCTTAATTTTTGATTACTTTTTTAAAATTGTACACAACTCAGCATTAAAATCTGTGAGTGAACAATAAATCACCCCTACCCTTGGGGGTAGGAATTTATTTTCCAAATTTATATGGGGCCAACTACCGCCTTTCCAACAAAAAAGAATTATCAAAATCGGACTACTCTATAAAAAGTTATGAAAAAAAATAAAAAATAAATCGCGTCGACTTGAGAACCTCCTCCGTTTTTTTCGTTTTCGTCGGTTGAAAAAAAAAACAATAGAAAATGTTATTAAATTACAATGTTTACATTTCGAGCTTACACCGTGTCGTCAATCCTATGTTAAACTACAGAGCAATTTAACATCGTTATCAACTGTTGCACATTTCGATTCGCCCATTCAGCTGAATAGCGATTCCATACTGTTTATAAATCACACATTAGATAGTTACATTGTTGTTAATTTTATGCAAAGAGCATTATTAAGAAAATTCTGTAAAAGAAAATAAAGAAAATTTTTTGACATAATTTTCACACTGCAGCTGTACTGGCGAAGTTAGATGCTTAAAAAACCTTACGTAAAGGAAACTAAAATATTGTTATTATGTAAGCCGGAAGACGTTCTGCTGCGAATTGTTCTTTACAAAACTTGAATTGAAAAGCCTTCCAGTTTAAATTTGAATGCAGCAAAACTTTGCAATAGCTTTTATTTTCGTGTCGAGTAGTAAATGAATTTACGACTTACTAGAAATGAATTTAGGTTTTTTCTTTTAATATACTTACCTAATTCGAAGCGTGTTAAGTTATTTTAGACTTCATATTCAACAATTAAACACTAAGTTAAACGAATAAATAATTATAACATGTTAAACACAGATTTTGCTAGATTCTTCCAGGATTATTTAATTTATATTATTGCAGGATTTTAATTTATCATTAAAATACTATTATATACGCTTAAAGACACAAGCAATGTCAAAAAAAAGGGGGAAGGGGTAAAACTGCGCAGCCCTGAGGTGCAGGCGACCTTGCAGGAATTTGTTTACAGCTCGCTTGAAGAAGATTTATTGGTTATTACTTGACTATTTATTAGTTTTAGGGCTTTCACAATCTATCAAGTAGGCTAACCGTCATTTAAAGTCACCTGTCACCGGGAATAATTTAGCTGATATAGTACCTTTATTTGTACGGTAAAAGGATGCACTAAACCGAGTGCATAATTTAATAAAACATAAAATTATTTGTAAAAGTAACTTTACTTGTAGTTTGTGAAAGAAGCCTTAATACCTTATTATGGACAAGGTCGTCTACTTGACGAGACCTGGCGTTACTTCCGTTATAAGGCTGCCGTCGCCTAAAATAGAAACAAAAGCAAACATAGCCACAGGTTCTACAAGTACGCTGTCAATCATATTATGTCAATAATCAATATATTATGAAGTAGGATCATAGTAGGATTATGAAGCGATCTGTACAGTCTTTTGTCAACTGTTGGGATTTCATAAGTTATTGATAACGCTTTTGTATCGCATGACTTGCCCTCAGCAATATGATTGGCTGCGTGACCGTCCAAGCCTTCGTTAGTCGATTTTGCACTAAAATGCAAATGAATATATCATGTGATGGGAACTCGCTCACGCTAGTTGCATTAGTTATTCATTGAAGCCAATGCACGTCATCACTAACCTCCGCTTATGTTTAGAATAGTAATAAAGAGACTGTGCATTTGATTAATACCACTTAATTATAAACAGATTTAATACACAGCAATACATTTGGTATTGTTTAAGGGTACTGCTTCTACTTCCGAATTTTTACTAATTTTTACATGTAGGTTTACATGCTAAATTTAGAGACGATCAGTTAAGCAAGCAAGCAAGTAACAATATTAAAATCAATACACTCGAGGTGTGTTGAAGGAAAATGTTCGTTTCCGATATTTAATATTTTGAATAGAGAGAAAGAGTTCATGTGAAAATACCCGGCAAAACAAATCAAACTGTTTGAAAACAATAGACGGCTTATCGCAGTATTATTTGATACGTAATATCATCGATTATAAAAGGTATAATACTGTGAGCCCGTTACACTATGAGCTTTCGTTGCACTTGATATGATTAGTTCCGTTTCAATCGGATCGGATTATAGTTTTATCTTAATAAATTTTAACAAAAGATCCACCTACTCGTATAGATTATTAGGTATAGGTGGAATTTTATTCTAGACTGTTATTCTAGAATAGAATTAGAATTAGAATTATTAATTTATTCTATAATTAATTAGAATAGATTCTAGAATAATTTAGAATTTTATTCTGTCCGCAACTTCGTACGCTTGGTTTTTCGGTAATCGGTACAACTTTTTGTTTGTAAACCGATTGGAATAAAACAAACACTAAATGTTACGGGAAGCTTGCTACAATACAACCGCAACTAAATTGGGTGAAAACCGCAATTAAATCGCCCAAGCCCTTTATATGTTGTGCATATATCAATCAATGCTGATAAACAGCTCTTTGCAGTTGATATTGCAATTGATCCGTTAAGGGTTTTCTAAATAGTTATTTCATACACAGCATACACCATCCCTTGGTATGGTAGTAATAGTAACTAGTATTTGGGAATGCACGCTATTTTAATACTTTCAAACTTAAATATCTATGAATCCCCATTGCTAACTTACAAGATAAATCTAGAATTTATTATTATTCTTACCTAAATGTACAAGTTTCTACCGTTAATACGAAAATAAACCGCTGGGCTTACAAAACCCCATACAGTTGATTTCGTTGATATGTGGTAAATATTCATAAAACACATGGCTCGGACTCGCACGTGTGGAAATCATTCAATACAAGTTAGCCATCATTTATTTATGGAAAATAGATTCAAAAAGGTGTATTGTATAGTTGTCACATATATTATCTACATTTTTTTTTATATTTGTGATGGTGTGAGTTATTTACGAAACTTATGCCCGTTTTACATAAAAAATCACCTACTACCTTCAAGTAGACCGTCAGCTTGTTTGACGAACTTAACATAAAAAACTGGATTAAACTAAATTACCAACTCTTAAAATAACAATTACAATATATTAAATTTCTTTTTCATTACTAGTTCCTTGAAAGTAGGTAAGTCGTATTTACGAAGGGACTGAAATGTAAATAGATCTGGATAAAATATATGGAGGGTATTGATCTTTGGACCGCGAAACCACAAAATTCACTTCATAACTTATCACTTCACGGAATGGTTATTTCGTGGAGTGAACTTTTTTTTACTATGGATTTTAACCGACCTAATTGTTATGGAACTTTAAATTTAATGAAATTAACGATATTCAACAAATTATGTTATATTGTATGAATTAATAACAAACATTATTGTCTATAAAATATTAATAATAATTTATTATGTTTGAGTATAACTGGTGGCGCCAAATGAATTAATTGACCACACCAACAAACATGCAATCACCGCATACGCCGAGTAGCGCCCTCTGGCGCCTATAAAGTGACACATCGCTCGGTCGATGTGAAAACCCCGTTAGAGAGAAGAAAAAATCGCTCAAATCCAGTCAGGTGATATTACTACCTCGAATCAAGTACACCGCCCCGCGCGGATTTATAATTAATAAATCCGATAATTCCATACCGTGTACAAAAAAATTCAAGTTTGTACAAAAAAATAGGAGACATTATATATGATTGATAACTATAGATATCTGTTTACACATATAAGGTATATACACATATACAAATAACAATTAAAAGATATATTGTTTTTTTTTTCTTTATCGGAATCTACCGTACATATATTCCAATACGATGTAATTCCAGTTTCTGTCAGTAGTACAACCAATAATGAAATATTTGTTGATTACAAAGGAATAAATTTCAATTAAAATCCTGCTAAAGTGTTTGTTTCACTGAACAGAGACGAGTTTTTAATGGTTTCCTGTTTTATAGATCATGAGGTATCCGGAAATTACATGCCTAGTACTAAGAAAGACCTGTGATAAATTTACGCCGTGACCGGCATCATCAAGTAACAGTAAACTCGCGAAATTTTATCTTTTTTTATCTTATTTTCTCTTCTCTCTGTACAGAAATTTTTTAGAGAGGACACGTAGTAAAAATATCAAGAGGCTGTTAAAAGGTAAATTTAAAGAACGTGTCTGAAATTATAACCCGGCCCTTTCTTTCGCTACAAACTTATTTGCATATCGCCTTGGGATGGGACGGCAGTTTTACAACGTCGCTTGAGTCATGTCATCAGATTTTTCTTTGATTTTCATGTTCTTTTCAAAGTAACAACTTAATTATTTATTTACAAGTTTGACAAAGTCGCCCTCCACGAAGAGTAATAATAATACTTAATTTGTAAAATAATATAGAACTTTTATGTTGACATTTTCATGTATTAATATAAATTTTATTATATACTAGCTATGCCCGTAACTTCGTACGTGTTCTAGTTCGTTTTCTGAAAATCCCACAGGAATCTAACATTTTTCCAGCATTAAAAGGATCCTAGTCAATCAAGGTAATAATCACACAGTTAAAACTTTATAATATGCAAAGATATATATAATTTTTTATGGAATAATATAAATTTTATAATATATAATTTTTATGTTTTTTACATGCTGGTAGATTTTGCGATAAAAACAAAATTGTGTTATTAGAGTAGTAGTCAATGTAAAAGTCATAATTACTGTACCTACCTTTATTATATGACCACACAAAGAATTCAGCTAGTTAAAACGGTTTTCAACGATGAAGCCCAATACTCTTTGATAAGCTTTATTGAAAGTTTTACTCGTTAGTGTAGTAAAAAGAAGAAAGTAGGCAGACTCATACGAGACTTAATAACTTTTTCAGATATCTGCTTATTGTGACTGATTATTTCTTAATTCTTTATTCTATGATTCTATAGGAAAATAACTTTTTTTCAGGTTAAAAAGTACTCTATATAAAATATGTTAATCTATCTATGTGCCAAAAATAATCCAAATCCGTCAAACTGTTTCTGTGTGAAAGAGTAACAAACATCCATCGTAATAAACTGTCTCACCCGACCGCTACAGCGGACCCACCAGTCACTAGACATTTTCTGCTCGACCCATAAATCGGGTCTCATTGTCAATCAAAACCATCTAGGGACCATATAAAAACACACCAAAAAAAGCTCTAATTTCGTATAAAAATGCCAACACATTTCAGACTTTATAATAGGTACTTAAATGACTTAAATGATAAACTCCACATTACTGTTTACACGATTTATATTCAATAAATATAACTAAAATATATATTGTAAGTTATATTTATTTTACGTAGCTCTTAGTATATACCAGTACCTACCTACTATTTCTATTTGTTCTATTCCTGTCTATTTACTACACTTACGTATATCAAGTAGGTAATGTATTTCTTATTATAATTTTAATGATTACTATCTGGTGGGTTTTGCTAATGAATCCGTCCCCCGCCTCTTTCCCCTCTCCTCGTGTACACACATGGATGTGCGACACGCCACTGTGTCGAAAACTAGCGCCTGTGGGTCGTCGGCCGCATTTATTTCCCGCTTTTAACGCAAGAAGAATCGTTAAGTTTGAATTTACTTCCTGTTTTCATATAAACTCATACTAACATTCTATCCTTTTTATATTATTCGTATAACACATTATTTTCTCTACACATTATAAAACAAAGTCTTTTCTAAACCATCCAACGGGTTTTTATGTATTTTTAGAGTTTTACTTAATTATGGAATAAGTGCTAACCAAGAAAAAATTGTCTTTAGAAAAAGTCGCGGGCGGGTCTTTAGTAAAAAATAAAAATGGAACAAAATATTTTCAATGTCATTTATTTAATTCATAATAACAAACATTTAATATTAGATATCGACATATCGAGTTATTGACCTACATTAATTTAGGCAAACATTTTTAAATGATTTTGCCTAATTTCACATTACATTGATGGAATAAACAGTTAATCTAACTTATTTTCTAAATTTTCATATACTATTTAATCACTGAAATGATTTTCTATTAAAATCAGTCGTTTGAGAAATAACATTTAAACTTATATTAGGTATAACTATTTAGATATTACATTATTAAAATAAAATTGGGTAATATCAACGAAATAGAATGTAAGACATTTTAATTCAAGTCGTTCATGCATACAACGTTATTAGACTAATTAAGGTTTTATTCAAAGAAATGTACAAAACAACTCATAACAGATAATTTATTTTGTAAAGCTCACGTTTGAAATGTATGTATCATAAATGTGAACCGTTTTTGTATTAAGTATATTGATTATAAATGGTTGGTTATTATCCCGCAGACTATTAGATGCTGCAGCGTCAGGTAAAGGTAAGGTGAGGTACCATATTATAGAATTACCACAGATGTAACCTACCTACCTATTTTCGAATCAATTGAGCCTGTGGAAGTTAATGAAATCCCTTCGTCCAGCGCTTCGTCAATTTGCTTACATGAATGCGTTAGGAACTAAAATGTAAATCTGTGAAATTATTATTCAGATATGTAGGTAATGAAAATTTAAAGGCAAAGAAGTCCGTATGGTCGAAGTAACAACTCCCTTACAGAACATTGAAAATAGTCCAAGTTAACGGGTTGAAAAAAGTAAAAAATCTTGATAAGCTTTAATTGTTTAAAACTTTTGCAATTATTCATCTGCGGTTATGAAACTTACGCTCATATTTTTAGAAACCATTACGAATCAAATGAGCCATCGCACTTATTTTTACTCATTTATCAACGAGGAGTTAATGACATCTTCCAAGTGTATTTTAATTTCTATGACCACTGAAAATAACCTGCATACAAGTGGACCGTCAGCAAGTATGCCCCACTTAATAATAAAAAAGAAAAACGGACTTCCTTGAGTGTTTAGAAGATACCCTAGTTTACGTGATTAGATCTACACGTCGTCTAGCATTTGTGTTATTAATGTGAGCTACTAAAGCCATAACCCCTTTGGGGTTACTAAAGTCTTCTGTTTACCAGAAAATATGTTAGGTATTATAATTCTTAATACGCGTATTAAAAAAATTAATGACAAAGGTAGTATGCATGACCGGTCATTGACTAGCAATATTGATAGATAAATTTCAATTTTTTTAATAAACAAACACAGCTCAAAATCTGTCGATGTAGTAAAAAATAAAAATGGTCATAGGGGTTGCTTTTTCAGTAAATTTTTAGAGTTCAATATTTTTTTTAAAGTTAGTGGAGTGTTTGTGTGTGTTGTGTATTAAAATAGTTGTAATTTATGTACCTACCTTGAATATTGCTAGTCGATGGACCGGACACAGATGACGATTATGATTGCTCGCCAAAGGCATATGGAAAAAATAAAAATGTTTTAAATAACGCGTGAGGCTAGGTATAATTTTAAGGGAAAAACAGGCCGCAGCCGAAATGGCAGCGAATCTTTTTTAATAAATTTTTAATTAAACGCATTTCACACCGTGACGGGGTTCAGACTTCTGACGGACGGATGTAACCGCGTTTTATTCAACTCGCGCGACACAAATGACTAGGCTGACTCGACTACCAGCTTATGTTATATAGAAAGAAGAGATTCATATAGCTTTGGCACATTTTAACGTAACATTTTAAATAATATCTTGCATAATTGATTTTTATTCAAAGAATAATGGCGTAGTAAGACTAGTAGGTAACTAAGATTAGTTACTCGAAGTCTAGCTAAAGTTACGCGCACAAAGAGACTTATCGTAAGTATATAGAGAGTAGAGAGCCAGTACAATAGCTACGAAATTGGCAAAATTTAAGGAAAATTATAGTTATTCCTTATCTGAATTAACTTCAGTCAAGGTTTAGGCCCAGTTTCGCCATAATTCTTTATAATATATATGAAATTATATCTTTCAATGCTCTTTACAATATTTTAATGGTTTACCGAATATCGTATATAGCTACTCAATATTACTTTGGCAATGAATAAAATTATAAATTTCAATAAAAATTGTAAAAAAGAGGTTTCACACACAGTATTAGGACGGACGGTTAACTAATTTACAACTTAATATACTTAGAGGTAAATAACAATAAAATATCAAAATTTATTAACGTTGCTTGAATTCTGATTGTCTAAAATTAATTTAATTTGATATGAATGTCACATTTTTTTTATTACAAGTAAAAATTGTTAATTCCAAACAGCACTTAAAAATTTCTTAACTTATTTATTTAGAAGTTAGCTAACATTGAACAAAATATGTGATTAATAAGAGCGATATTTTTTTATTATTGTTTAAGTTAATTACTTACTTCGGATTTAATGATAATAGTAAATCTACATAGAATTCTATTTAGTGATAGTATTTTTCATTAACACCAATTAATTATCCTTAATATGCTTGTATAAATAAAGTACACACATGCTGATGATTCTATGACCAGTTTTCAAAAGGACAATTCTTAATTTTTATATATAGACGACGACAGAAATACGATTGAAAACATTTATTGATATTCTACCACTTACTGTATTTCTAAAAAAATTTTTTGAATACACCCTTTAATGACTACAAGTTTGAACATTGACCATTTATTTATTAGCAGTTATTACTTTTATGTTTAATATTAACAACTATTGATCATCAGCAAGTTACTAACTAAGTTCGCGAATTCCATGCACTTAATAATCAATAGAATTTAATGAAAGCTCCGAGATGAGATAAACAAGCACACATTTATCTATTCTACTTTAATAGTAGAACACAATTTAAAAGTCACTCATGTCTGAAAGACTAATAAATTTTCCTCAATAATCTGTACAGTATACTTTTCCTATCAATGCTGAGTCAACTTCAATTAAACTTTAATTTATTATTTAGTAATAAATAAATTTGCGGACACGGTAGTGTCTTTTACGTGAATACATATGTACGTTACGAGTATATTTTCTTTGAACGTATTATATGTGTCTAATGAATTCCAATATACGATATATATACGAATAAATCTTTGATCCTTTAGCTATTGAGTGGTGTAATAAAATTTTAAATATAGACCTTAGATATGTTACTACAGCATCAAACCGTATCTCCCGATTTTTTTATCATCACTTAACTGAATTGGCTCCCACTATTGAAACAAATTTAATAGGCGGTTCTTAATTCAAAACAGTCCATTGATGAACGACTTCTAAATGATGTTACATTATTATATTATTATTACACTATTATATTATTATTATATGTTAGTACATCGAACACATATAAAATGTTAATAAGTGTATTTTACTATTTGAAATGTATATAGGCCGTCTACCGGATCATGTATTTACAAAAACGTCAAATATGTACCAGCCAGTGTAACATAGTCTTTCCACACATCCAATATAATCACTCATTTAACCAAACCCGTCTTGTCATTTGGAAATAGACATAGGTATAATGTCAGAATATATAACTACTAATAATGACAAATACAATTCATCAATATGTAAACCTAATTTTACCATTATTGTAAACATCAATATCAGTTTTACAATGCCTAAAGTGCATCAAGTATCGGGACTGACTGTACATTGTATTGATTTAAAGTTGAGTCATACTTATCTATGAAGCTTTTCATACTAAATTCGTATTTTTTATGTTACATCCGTAGATAGAAACAAAACGAAAGATACTGCGTCGTATTTTTAAAGTATCACGGGTATGCAAGGACACGACATGAGTCTTTTGAGCGACTGAACGATAGTGAGTTCATTGGACTCAGTATAAATGAGGTCCATGCGCGGATAGTGAGTTACTAATCTTTCTTTTTGCTCTGATCTACGGGTACATCTAATATGCGATTGTTAACCCTGAATTATTTCAATTACTACATACTCAATCAATTAGCCTTAGCCACAATTAATTAAGCCAATCAATCGCCTACATTGCTATCGGATAATGATGAAGTGCTGCGTTCACAAGTAAATTCAATAATAGTTTGACTAGTATTTCTCGACAGTGACGTTAAGAAATGAAAATATTTACAGTTATTATGAAGAGACATAAAAATAGGAAGCTCGTCACTTCTCATCTCGAGCCGGAATCTGACAGCAAGGATATCACGCTCGCACTATCAATAAGAAAAGCATAAAATAATTATTATTTAGTCGAAAAAGTTTATCTTACATAAGACCCTGATATTTAACTACAAGATTAGAATTAATTTCATTATCCAAATAGAAATTATTAATCCGAATTTCTGCTATTGAATAAAGTGAGTTAATAAATATCATTGTAAAATATTGTTCTTTAAAGTTCATTTGCTGATCATAATGTAGGAAACAATATATTTTTTCTAAATCATTATACTAGGTTCCCACTAGACCGGTCAATAAAATTGCCGGAAATTTCGTACAATTTATATGAATGCACAATTTATGCATAATTTATATTTATATGACCTCGGTACATTTACTGGGGCCTTTTGCTACTGCGGAGCGTCAGTAGAACGCCCGGACCTAGTCAGAGAGTCAGAGTACTCGTAATATGAACGAGTTCACACCGGTATCCCTGTCCACCGCTCGTCCGACGTTTACAAATTAGCAGTTTATCTAATATTTAATACAGAAACTAAACTTCGATGATGCGGGATCCGGTTCAATGTTCACCTACGCCCGGGCCGGTATAATGACATTCCCGCATTGTGGGAATCTAGTCTAACGTTATGTTTCGCATAAATTAATAAAATTACATTTGAGCTATGAACAAATTTAATTAGATAGGCTAAGAATAAGCATCTAAGAACAAATGATTTATTGACATCATAATGTCACTCCTAATATAAAAGGCAGTCATTTCAATCTCCATCTATGCCACTCCAAAGTTAGCGTGGCGCTTACAGCTGATATAAGTCAACCGAGCTCGACATATTATTGCGCGCTGATTGGGACGGCCGCCTCATGGTCGACCCGTCCCGCGCCGAACATCAAACTTGCGTGAAACTAGCGTGCAATGCAGTCTCTTCTTGTCCGATTTGATTAGCTGGAGTGTAGTACTGGGAACAAACATTTGTAATGAATTTTTTTAGGAAATATTATACATACTTGAAATATGACTTACTAAGATAGCAGTTGAACTTATTTTACATATTCAGACATAGAACTCAAGACGACCGCTTGGTTAAAGACACTTTGGGTACTTTTAGTATTGGAAAAAAAACAGTGAACTCGCGTCTTCATGATTTGTGAGCGACATCCTCAGTGAGGTTTATTTAATTCAATAAGCGTCACTACCCGAATTAGTCCGTGCCTTTTGGTTTATTAACTTAACTTCGTCAATAGATTGTTAAGATACAGCAATTTTTTGCGTAGTGACAGGAAGTAGAAACCATTCTTCAAAAAGTGAAAAACAGGATGGAATCACATTTACACGTAAGTAAAAGGTATATTCAATAAAACCAAAAAAGATATGAGATTATACTTGGAATACAAAATCTCAATGCAGTAAACAGCCTACGTACGCACACATGTTTATAAAACCGACTTCACTATGTTGTCTCCAAACTTCTGTCTATAGTTCTTATTTGGTCTGAGGAATAAACTATTTGATTATTAATAAACTATAATTATTTTTTTATATGCGATCATATACTCACTCCGGCGTAAGCTCCACCATTCCATCCAAGCCGGTCATGTTCGCGTTGCAATGTGCGATTTGGCGGAGATTTCCTTTCAGCACGAGTGGCCAGTCTAGCCTTCGCTGTCAAAGCGGCGCGTAATGGTACGTTGGCCCTAGCCGCTTCCGCTCGACCGTAGTAGCAAAATTCCAACAGTGCTACAGTTAAACTCAGTCCCATGCCTCCCATCAATACGTAGAAGAGTCCGGCCAAATTACCCAACGTCAACTCATTACCCTTGTTAATCTGAAAACACTTAAGACTTTACTTCACTGAAAACTTTTAGGACACAAACCGTTCTGATAAATAGTTAGTAACGATGAAGATAAAGAATAATAGTCTTTACTTCTGGCACTGAAATACAACGTAGCCCTGGTTTTTTTTATAGGGGAGGTTTACATTTAAATATGGTATAACTATTGTAATATATTTTTTTGTATATTTTTAACATATACATACTTTTATTATTATGACACTGGTATATAGGTAGTGTAAAGAGCTTGTGTAAGGAATTTAGTCTTTTTAATTCACAAATTAATTTGCAAATAATTTTGTTACCTACATTGTAATAATAGAAAAACGTCTAGTAGATATTGTTACTGCTATCTCACATTATGATTATTACTAGTATTAGCCTTCCGTTATTTTTTTTTGGAATATATAACATTTATTAAGACATTCACCTGCTGAGCTCCGTCGCACTCTTGTTTAACGAACCACTTTTGAATTAATTTATTCATTTGGCCATTTTCTTTCAAAATATTCAATACAAGGTTCACTCCGTCTCTACAACAACACTTATAAATAAGCATTTGAATTGTATTATCAAATATAAAACTAGGTTACACACTTCGCTCGGCAATGCGGTTGTAGTAGGTACATTCGCGCTTTTATATTTTCGCAATTGCTCTAGGGTATTCAATACTATGGCAAATTCACTCAATAGCCAAAAAGTTATAATGCTTACCGCAATTGAGAACCTTTCGGAACACCAACTGCAAACTCTTTAAATCCATTATTTTTGGGTGTAACGATCATCTCGCATGGTTTTATTTTGTCGGTCTCTTCAATTTCAGACGAACCATCAACTAGATATGCGAACCATCCATAGTCATCTGATACTTGATTACGGTGTGTCGTCTTAGTGACAGCTATGGTGTCCTACAATATAACAGTGTTGCTATAACTCCATATTAAAGTCATTTTCTCACATGGAAATTATTATAACAAATTTCATTCGAGGTTCCGTAGGTAATTTAGAAAATTTTAAGTTACCACAGGATTGAAGTCTTTGTGAAAAATCCACCTTCATTAAACAGTTTATCCGATTCTATATTTTTGTGGATGAAGGAAATATGAAATAATCAAGAATAAAAGTGCGAGAAGAAAGAAAGCGAGAACTGGTATGAAAGAGTATCTGCAAAAATAGGCTTCAGCATAGTACTGGAGGGATTCTAGAAAAAAAAAATGAAATAATCATGAAACACCATAGTAGCCACATCAAGAACGCAAAGTCTTGAAGGGCGCATTAAATAATTATCGGAGTCAGGATGCGCAAAAATATTTCATTTGTGATGTTCATGTCGATAAACGTACGCGCATGTAGTGCAGCAGGTAAGTCAATAGTTTCACAATTAAAGACATCACAACAACAGGTCTATAAGGCTCAGAGGTTAGAAGTAGAAGTCAAATATTGATGATTAGTTACCCAAACTGTTAGGTTGTTGTTCGTAACGCAACTACTAGTAGTAGTAGACATTTCTTAAAATCTTACCAGAGGACAAGACGTCACTTTGCAATAATCATTATCCGACATTCGGGCTAATGTAAGAGACGAGGCCAAATTTGCAGTATAGAAACATACAAATATTAGTGCAAAAGTGTACCAAACTATGCACACAATTCTTCCTGATATGGATCTAAAACAAATCAATAATGTAAATTAACACACAAGCCAAAAAGGGCCGGAAAATTAATAACTCAAATCAAAATTAAGCTATTTTAAGAGTTTATTTTATTTTAGCGCCTTACGTATGGCACGGCGACATGGCAAAGTATTTTTTCCGGAATATATTATTTTTAAACTTTTTCCAATAATTTAAACACACACTCTTTTATTTCAATACAAGAAGCCGTCCTTTCAGCAACAAGTGCTTATTATCACTATTTTTTTTAATATGTAATCACGATCGAATTCGCAGTAACGCAATGCTAACGTACTGTTTGACACCACGACGTGCCAAAGCGTGCCTTGCCGTGACATACCTTCAGTCAGGCCCTATTTTATGACCGTTCTTAAATCAACTACAAGTTGCGATGCAGTAGCTTATAAGTATGTATATGGAACTCAATACTCTAGCGTAGGAAGTTAGGAGGCGAGGCGCCTTCTACTGTACACCACGTGACCATAAATAACAATTTGCTACAGTGTATTAGAACTACAATTTGTACAACAGTAGAATAAACTTTTACAAGTTTTATATATAAGAACTTACTAACATATAACACGTTGATTAATGTACATTTATTTTTATGGTAAAAAAAATATTCCTCATAAGTAATTTTTTAATAATTACACGATTATTATGGTTTCTGATAATCAATTTAAATAATTTTGTAGGATGTTGAAATATTATTTGTCATATTTTTTTTATAAGAAGCACATCAGGGGATATCTCATTTATTATTTTTCAGCTTTACATGTGACAATACCAATATATTATCAATATCTACAAAGCGTGGGAGTGGAATTCTGACTCTTCTTCAGTGTTACCTGAATTGGGACTCTTCATGAAAAAAAGGCCATATTCGACGTCAAACGTTTCATCGAGGGTGCCGAGATGGGAAGGTGCCGAGATGGGAATAAACCAAACGTTTTCCCGTATACAAATAAAAAAATGTATAATGTACCTACCTAATAAAACAGAAACTACTAGAAACATAAAAAAGTCTTGGGAAAATTTACCGTTTTAATAAACATTCACACATGAATATATTCACTGACCTCGGCGTAATGTCACTTCCTTGCTGCATAAAAGAGCCCAGTGAAAACCACAGACTGTTCCAAAAGCTGAATTCGTTAATGACCGTTGTCTGCAAGAATGTTTTTTGAGTAAATTGCAATATAAAATTATTTTCTCTGCAAAAATTAACTTAGCTTACTTATATTATACCTTGGTAGTGGCGACCACATCGGCTTGTTCTGATGACTGACTGTCAGTATAGGAGACTAATCTCCATTCGTAAGGCGAAAATCTTGATACCAGGAATAAAACAATACTGACAGCGAATATGCTGCAGATTATGCACACCTGAAAATAAATATAATTCGATTCAAAACTTGTATAAAGTACGAGATTCCGTTATTTATAATTTGGCCTAAAAGTATATTACAAAATTTTAATGGTATTTAACTAGCTTTTTCCAGCGATTTCGTCCGCCTGGAAAAATGAAAAATATTACACCTGAGAAAATATTTGACACCTTTATCGTTGTGATGACAGTGGCTCCCAATTTTTTATATTTTTAGACGATCCCTCGCTTTTCTTTTGCTTTTTTGCTTGAAAGAATAACAACATTCATACATCCATCGTCACAAATTTTCGCATTTTAAATATTAGTGGGAATCGTCACAAAAGTGGTAAATAGTTATATTATTTTTTCACATTACCGTTTCAATGAAATGAAAATACATACCCAAAGTTCCGTTGACAGCGGATCTAGAAAACTAAATATAGAATCAGAACCCCTGGAATTATTCAAATTGTGCTCTATGTCAAAAGATAAAAACGGCCTGCTGAAGTCGATCACTTGTTCTCTTTGTAGCGTTACCGTTAATGGCGCTATTATTAAATCCACCTCCTGTAAAATAAGGTTTTATTTAGAATATCTATTCATCGACGGACTCTTTACTTGCCGCAAACAATAAATACTTAATCATTGTTTATTGACACAATATGACATGTAAACGGCGTTGCAATATGAAAAGAGATATTGTTTTGTAGCAATATTGCTATACCTACAGTTTGTTACAAAATGTGTTATAAAATCACAGACATAGATAAATGATTGGTCTCGCTGCGCTCGACTAGATACCGCCGTCGTACTTGTAAAATGTGGCATAAAATAGTACGCCGATTTCGGCGCACCCGAGCCAGTCACACTGCAAACTGCCTGTGATGTGTATGTGCCGAATGTTTTATTAAATTTTAGGCATAATAAAATACCAGTTTGCGTAGTGAGACTGTGTAAAAATATAATAAAACTAGGTAAAAAGTGATAAAAAGTGACGATTTTTTACACACACTACAATAAAAAGTTACCACATTTTCGTAGCTATTGCTATTGTATAGTACTCTATCTAGTCGAGCGCAGCGAGACCAAACTATTATCTTTGATCACAGATTTTATCTGCTGTTATGTGCTTCCCATCGAAGTTGAAAATGCACTTAGTTAAGCTGTGCACTTGAAAATTTATTTTAATTTCTTTTAAGTATTAGTAGTTACTACTTACATAAATATTAATTTATGATTGCATTTTAATATGTAAAACTTTTTATCAATATTTTTATATTTCATCTTAGATGAATATAGAAAAATCTTTATTCAATTCTATAGTAACATTCAGTAATAAAAAAAGAAAGATATTAATAGACAGAACTGTTGTAAAAATATCGGCTTTCATGGTTAATACGCGCCGTGGGCGGCAAGATTGAGAGTGTACGAATATATAGGTAATATGAGTCTCACAATATTGACAGTAACATTATATTTTTCGGAATGATTTTACCGTATATTTTTAAAGATTAACTTTGATTGCAAATATGTCTTTCAAAAGCCCAAAAAATATATGGTGCGTATTGTGTATGTGTCATCCACATCCGTACTCTGTTTGTGGATTAAGTTACAAAAATATATTCACAAAGTTTTATATTTTATATAATTTGATGACACTTTATAAAAAAAGCGCTTTTAATTGAATTCACAAAATGAATTTAAATTAAATCCCCACAGAAACAGAAACAATATGTTTCCAGCTTAAAATAAAAAATAAAAAAAAAGGCCGAGAAAATGCATATGTTAAAACTTTTATCCCATTTTTTCCTTTTATCCCTAACAACGTTTAAAAGCAGTTATCCAGTTCAGTTCCACAATAGACAGTTAATCGACATATAAATTATTCACTTGACGTTAACGTCATCAAGTTGTTAACGTGAATGTGGGAGTAAAATAGAAAAGTGGATGGTGTTTCGAGCGTACTTGTAGAGAGACGACTACATATCATATTTTTTTTCACAAGTATATAACGTACATAACTTATAGATGCTTACGATAAGGGAACGACGTTTGAGATTTATGCGGCGTAGGTTCGTATGAAAAGGGAAACCATTTACAGGGGTTATTATTATAGGAAACTCTTGATATTTTCCAACGTTCAATCGCTTAGAGAATATAAAAAAAGTGGTGACTTTAATGCCCACATTACTTGTTGTTTATTGATATTTATATTTTACGTTAAATAGTTTAATTTTTTATTTGTCTTGTTTTTGAAGTTTTGTTCATCTGCTTTAATTGTGGCAAATTTCGTCTTTTTTCCAAGCCAGTCTCTGATAATATTGTGATACTCATATTATTTCAATAAATCAAATACATGATATATTTTTCGCCCACTTTAACACGTCTGAAATATAAATCCATGAATTTTCTTTAACTCTAAAGTAACTCTAAAGTTAAAGTGCTCTAAGTCTAAAGCTAAAACTGTTATAGTGTTTAAAATGAAAGATTCACAGATTGTTCAGGTAACGGGTAAATACATTGGTTAAATTAATATAACAGTTTAAATCTCGACTTAATGAAGTACATTTAATGATGTATGACTGTGTCTAGGTTAACTAAATATAATGATTCTCGTTAACCATGGACGTGATTATATGAAATGTGAAGCGGAAATACGATAGAATACATTATATAAAGTTTAAACAGCAATTACTTTTCGTAAAAGTTCTCCAATCATTCCGTCCCATCCCCCGATACGTTTAGGGTTCTCAGCGCCGTACAATCCATCTTTGACAAAGCGAATATCGTCTGTAAAAACAACATAAATAAATATAAAAGATTAACAAATACTTCTCCTTTATAGGTAAGAGAAGATTTTTTTTGTTTACTTGGCAACATTTAAGATTTAAGGTTTATCATTTTAAGGCACGATTTCACAATACTGTGTTAGTATTTGACATCGCTGTTAAGTCATTTAGCGTTGTCACTCGCATACTATAAACGTCTGTTAAATGACTCAACAGCGATGTCAAATACTAACAGAGTATGGTGATATCGCGCCTAAATGTATAAAGTGTCTCAAAAAGAGAGTATCGTCCTCAAAAAGAAATTAGAGATACTTAATTCTTTATTTGAATATTCTGTGATAAGAAGGATTACTTTGTTCATACAAAATAATAATTGGTTAGATACATTGCACGTAAATATGTCATATTATACTATAGATTAATAAACTTTAAAAAAAACAATTTCAACCAATTATTTTGAACATATCTAAGTAATCCCAAGAAAATAATTATACTTGTTTTCCTTTTATTCTGCAAAGGTTTAAAATTACATATGCATTTTTACGCTATCGTTACTTGTTTGATTGACTGTATCTGTTGGCCAACTAGTTCATAAAGGACAAGACGCGTCATAGAGCGGACGTGTTGTTTCATATACAGCGCATCCTCTCCGCTAAACAAAGGCTGGCTGGTTTGAACTGATCGCTCGATAATATGTGAATAAATCTAAGTTCACGCCAGATGACAATAAGATATGCAATCAGTTTGAGCTTTTTTACAGAGATTAGACAATAAAGATAAAAAAAAATAAGAAAAAACTAATAGTTGTTGTTCTGTTCTAAACTAAACTAAACTTGTTCTGTAACCCTATTAGCGAATAAAGGCTTATTTTATTTATTTTATTTTATTTAAAAAAGTAATTTAAAAAATTAAAGAAAAGATATTAAAAACAATAAAAAAAATGTGCCATCAGCATAACATAACATTTTTGTGGGTTATCTGACTATGAAACACATGTTTAAAATGAATATTGGAAAAAAATTGAATAGATTTAATAAGATCCACATGAAACTATATGTATATAATTTATTTATTTTATGTTAGACATCTCAATAATTAAAGACCACAACACAATAAAATACAAATAACAATAATAAACTATAAAATAATAAAGTAAAGAAAAGGTTATATTACGTATAAGGTCAGCGGCCTGTGTAACAGTAACGCCTGCCTAATGCTCAGAATGCTTAGAATTCTAACTTTCCAATTCGTGAAATTTAGTGGGTGATTAAGTAAAGAAGTAGATTAATATCCTCACTAATGATTCGATTAAAAAGATAACTCACATGTAATGGATTTGAAATTTGTTTTAGTACTTACACTTAATCTCGAGGGCGTCAGCTAACATTTTGGTGAGGTCCACACAGAATCCTTTGTGAGGGTCGTTAGCGGAATTGTCGCCAGAGTTTCGCATAGCGTATGGTGTTTCTTCAATTGTTGATACAATGTAGGTCTTGTTTCGGTCGTAAATAAATGGCACGTTAACGGCCGGCTCCCTTCCTTTTTCAGGGATCAACCCTTTATGATCGTACCAAGTCGCGACCTGTACCCAAAATTGCACACACAATTGCTAATTACAGTTCGTGAATTAGTGAAATTGTTTATTTGATTTAGGGTTCAACTAACTTGGAGCCAGTAAACGCATTTTACTGGATTATATAATATTCTATACTAGCTGGTGCTCGCGACTTCGTCCGCGTTCTGGGTGAAAGGTACCCTATGTCCTTTCTGGTGTCCCAGACAACGTGTATGCAAAATTTCATGGTGATCGGTTCGGTAGTTTTTGCATGAAAGAGTTACAAACATCCATACATACATAAAAACTTTCGCATTTATAATATTAGTACCTACGGATTTTTCCGGTTTTTATTTTATGGAGTAGGAAATATAATATCAGAAAACTGTTACTATAGAAAAACAAAATACAGTCAAAATATTTTGCTGCCTTGTGGTCTAAATCTAGTCTATTAACGATGTGATAACTTTGATAACTTAGTCATTGTAATAAGATGGAGGTTTTTTTGCAGAACTGGTTATTTTGAGATTTATATAGTCGGTATTTATGCTGATTAAATTAACATTAAAAATTTAAATTTTGTTTCTATCAAAGTAAATACAAAATAATTAGGTAGGTACCTAATGTGCTACACTCTCATCAAAAAGTTCTCACTTTGCAGCGAAACGCTGTTACTTTAAGCACCTTTAAGTCCTAACTACAAACTTACACGCTCATCTAAGTGGGGGTATACGTCGAAAATACTTTATAATATTAAACAAGTTAGTAAAACTTTAATACAATAGGTATACCTACTACAAGAACTTGCTATATGGACGTAGAATCATATATTATACATATACATATACAGAACGATTGGTTAGAAACGAACTATAGAATATGCTCGATTAATATAATGAAAACAATAAAGTGCACTTTTGGTAAGTAAATTTTTACTGTACTGAAAGTTACTGAATCTTATGTTATGTTAAGCAATTTCTATCTCCAATGTATTCAGTTTAGTTAGGGCAGGACTATGTACGTTAGATTAAGGCAAAATAAGACTAAAATTATTGTTACCTTTATCAAATCACGGTCTATGTTCATTTCCATCACTTGTAACGTGAAATTCTTTCGATGTCCTAATTCGTCGAAACGCACGTGGCCCGTTAGACCTGTAACCTCCACCTGAAGCAAATATTTCTAACATTTTTCTTTAATACTCAAAATGACTCAACAACAAAATACACATTAAGTTAGTACATTTATAATTTCATTAAATTAGAATTAGAATTGCATTTTAAAATAAAATAAAATGAAACAATATATTATTAATACATATATTATTAGTAAGTTTATACTTAATATGTATTTATAAACTTAAAATATTGCTTCAAATCAGATTAATATTAATATACCTATCGATCGATACAAGCACTAGCGATCCATCTCGATTACATATTGGTACAAATGAGAGAATATTTAATATATTTTAATGGATTACTTCGTCGAAGTTATAATATGTGTAGTTAGACGGCGCAACGCGAGCAAACATCAACCTATTGCACGTTTTTGCAAGTGCTTTTATTTACGTCTAGAACCGAGCTGCTATGCATCTATTTGCTATGAACCTGTTTGGACAACTCAACTACACCACTTGTCCAACCGCACAATATTTTTTAAATTTTAATTTTAAATTAATTAAATATTTTATATTAATTTAAGTTAAGTTTAAGCATAGATAAATGATTGGTCTCGCTACGCTCGACTTCCGCCGTCGTACTATTAAATTCGGCATAAAATAGTACGCCGAATTCGGCGTACCCGAGCCAGTCACACTGCACACTGTCTGTGATGTGTACGTGCCGAATGTTTTATTAAATTTTAGGCATAATAAAATACCAGTTTGCGTAGTGAAACTGTGTAAAAATATAATAAAACTGGGTAAAAAGTGATAAAAAGTGACGATTTTTTACACACACTACAATAAAAAGTTGCCAAATTTTCGGAGCTATTGCTTTTGTATAGCGCTCTATCTAGTCGAGCGCAGCGAGACCAAACAATTATCTTTGAGTTTAAGTTATAATAATTATTGTTTAGTTGCTATGCATATGTTATCATTCGTCTCAATTTATATTTTATAGTTTATCGGTAATAAGATTTTTTTTCGTGCTGTTGGTGTATCATACCTTTTGAAAAATAAATAAATAAATAAAAGTTGTCTGACAGGCTGACGGTCCACACACAAGCAACGCCATCTAGGTGCTTCAAGTGCACTGCCGACTTTATTTGGATTTAGTATAAGAAATTAGGCAGGGACAGAACACGTGAAAGGGAATAAGGAAAGCCAAAACTAATTAAGACTTGACAAGTAAAACATAAATTTTTTCTACTATTTATTTACATGTTATAGGTTCGTGCTTTAGAATAAATAAGAAAAACTTACAAGTGGTAGTTTTTTTTTCTAACTATTTAACATTTAATAAAATAATTATTTTATATTTTATATTTGAAAATAAGCATAAAAAGTCATATAGGCACTAAATTGTAAGGCTCTATGATATGAAAACTGTTAGAGTTTTCATATAGTTACGAGTAGGCTTCTCATATTTTCCGTGTAGGTACGAATTGGGCCAGTTAGCAAAGTGCGGGAGTTAATTAGGCGTCACCCAGCAAAGCTAATTAATCGCCAGAGCCGCGAAACCCGTGCTCCAGCCACCGTTCGCGATATAAAAGAGAGACCCGTAATCAGCACCTGTGTTCACCTTTGTAATTTCGCTCCATTTAAATTTAGAACCGTCATTACTGGTCCGCCTAGATTTTATTTGAAAGCCCGATGAACCTACAACGGAAATACGTCAAAAACATGACGTATAGCAGTACAAAATGAAAATTTTTAATAAACACATGTTAGATACCTAGGTAAAATAAAAAGTTTAAGAAAATCTTTAAATCTTCAAATTATAACTAAACAAAATGCGAAATTAAAAAAAATGGCTAAGTTAAAACTGATCAATAAAATCTATAAGAAAATATATAAGTAATGTCTATTTTTGAAAATATCCCCGTTACATTGGATGTAGTTAGTTCCTCGCGTAATCGAAAGAGTAAAATGGTGCAACTTGAGACATCCCTTCACAATTTATGTTTTCACAAAGGGAGAAAACACTTGGCATATAAAGCGAAACGTCATTCCGTTCCGTTTCCGCTTTGAACCCTCCAAGCCGTCCTATAAGTACAAAAGTGTAGATCTTGCAGATAAAAATTGTACTATAAATATGTAGGTTCTAACTCACTAGTTAACACGGCTGATTTTTCGATAATACTTAAGACCAAGTTGCAAGTGTGATCACAATTTTGAGAGAATAAAAGAATTATAGATTAAAATAGAAGAACGGGCTATGCCGTGTCACTGAAGTTCTTATATTGCTTTGTCAAGAATAACGGGTTTGGCTGGGTTGCACCATCTTACTTTAACAATAACAAATGTCGCAACTTCAGTTAATTCGCACTCATTTTCGGCCGTTTTAATGAGTTTTAGGCCGAAAATGAGTTGCACCAGTTAACCAGTTATGATTATTTGTTAACTGGTGCAACTCATTTTCGGCCTAACCGTTATTTTAACTGAAGTTGCGGCGTTTGTTATTGTTAAAGTAAGATGGTGCAACCCAGCCATCAAAATATTTATTTATCAATTGGGTTTCTACAAGAAACTCTTATGATCGTCATTATAAATTGAAATTTACCAGGGTTTCGGAAATAAAGCCAAGATGACGATCCTGAGAAGAAACCCCGAAAGAAACTCAGGCTATTATACTATAGAAACTATTATATTACTTATTTTCGTATTTTCCGGTTCGGACGTATTTCGTAGAATCAAAAACATAATAGCGAATTGTTTGATGAAAAAGCAGAACATAAAGCCTGTGGGCATACCAAATGTTTTACTAACGGAACATTCGAACTGTACTCTTATTTATTTTAAAAATAAATGAACTTTTTTTTTTTTTCAATAAATAAATATGGCCTTTGTTGATCATAAAAAAAATTTATACCAATCAGTTACTAGTTTCATTTTAAAATTTTTGTTGGAATATTTTGCTTAATTCATTTTAACGTTGTGCGGGTAAGAAAGATTACGCGTAACTAAGCTGAGTGTCACTTAGTGCCTGTTAATTAATTTAGGTTAGGTATATTATAATTTCGTTAGAAGCACGCTTGAGCTTGGAGTGATACTTAAAACGCCGCGCGCCATTAGGAACCAAATGTAATCATGACAAAATTGATGCTGCGGCTACTACGTTCAGTCGGACATATAATAGGCACTCGGGAATTTATGTCCGAGCTATGCAACTATTTTCATGATTTTCTTGCACTTGCACTGCAGTTTACAATATTTCTAATACACTCTTTGAAACCAGTGCGCGTTCCGCTACCATAACGATCACTCTCTACCATAACCATTTTAATAACCATATTCGGGCGCGTACTCATAAACCATAATATCATAATACTATTTATAATTACTTTTAAATAAGTGAAAAATTACGTGTTAAAAAAATACTCATATTCAATCTCGGCTTCTTTCAACCAATCACAAACCAAGGCTTTTAAGTCTTTTTAAGTCCCATTTGCACGAATAATGTAACATACGTTCGCAGTTGCAATTTAATGTGTGAAATGATATCAATTATTCGCTTGCGCCATATTGAATAGTAAATAAATTTACAATGTGAACTCTTCATGCAATTTTACATAAAATCAATCATCCTGTAAAAGAAAATGGGTTTTAAGTAAGGTTAACATTAGAGCTTATATTGTGTATACCCCAAAATATAAATATTCCGCGTTCCGACTACACACGGCAAGATATATATTCTTTTAAGTAAGTTTGCAGTAAGAGAGACAAAATTCCGATATTTTCATACAAATTTTTAAAATATCGCTAGAACTAGGTATAGTTTGAGATGTAAATATTTCATCTCAGTGTAAACGGTTCCATATAAAAGTACTTAAGCGAAATTAATTTATATCTCTACATATAATATAATTACTTGTTAAATTATATCCTAGAGTGAAAAGCCAGCTTTACTTAAATATATAGGTATGTCTATTATTTAAGTCACATGAAAGACTTCGTCGAAAAATAAATACTGTAAAGTGTACACGCACCTTTTTCATCATCCTTGATATCTTCTCGCCGTATTCGTAAGGAGAAACAATGTCCTTAGAAGGATTACAATCGATAAATTTGGAAGAGTTGGAACCAGGTGTGCGTCGTAAGGCTGCCTTAACGAAATCTGGTTTCTTCTTCATTAATCGTTGGAAAGAATCAATTAGGACAAGTACACCGTCGTGCATCAGAGCCGCTTGTGCCTGCATGAAGATAAAATATATTAATCTTATATATCTTGACGACGTACGAAATTCAACATCAAGATAATTAAGTTAATTAAACATACTATTTAACTTTACATGCAGTATGCTCTGCCACTACTTTTCAAAACCAGACCGAAGCCAACTTTGAAATGTTCCTTTTTAATGTTGACTCTACCGGGAATTGAACCCAAAACCCCTGAGATGGAGCGTTAAGACAAACACTCTAACAACTCATCCCTCCTGGATGAGTCTAACCACTCACTCATCCAGGAGCTCGACAAATTTAATGATTTTAAAACAAATTTTTAAACACACTTTTTTAAATGAAATCGTATTCCAAGAAGATTAAAATATTCATTAAATATTTTAAATCGGTTAATTATCCCACAGCAGTTCCGAAGGCGGGTTCCTTTAAAAAAGAGGTTAACAAGTTCGTCCACTGAATCCTAATTAGATATTCATAATGATTTGGGAACGTGCCTCATCGGAAAATTGTTCTATCGCTGCAAATTTCACATTGCCATCACGTAAATATGTAATGGCGACCTACCGCCTCTTCAATTTGACCTCATCGTACCTAACACCTTACTGCTACGAATCACAATGAACTTTTACTACCAACTTTCCTTACCTACATTTAATTCAACAATTCTCTAAATTAATTTACATTAAGTGTCGGTTGAGGTCATAAGTACTGGCCTGTATTAGCCGTTATAGATATAAAATATATCTGAAGCGAAATGTAACCTACGAGTACAATGGGTAAAATAACAAAAAATATCTTTGAAAAAAGATACTAATTTGTCACGATATATTTTTATGTTAATGCCTTTTTCCATTTTTAAAGTTGATCATATCGTGAAACGAACCCGGTAGGTACCTACATACCCCTGAGATATAGCGTTTAAGCAAACACCCTAATAACCACATAATACATATGTAATACAAAGTACATAAAATTTTATATAATTTTTGAGTAAGTATCTATACCGATATATATAGCATATTTTTATTAAAAAAAAATATATATAAAAATATTTACCGAAATCGAATCTGATTTCCAGGCCGTGAAAAAATCCAGCACTTGTTTTGAACGATCTAGAACTCTGAAGCCCGTTATGTTGATGGCACCAAATTCTGTGACCCTTTTATCCCAACGGTCGTCCATCACCTGCATCAACACATACATTTTCAATGCACGACTAAGCTGAGCTAAATCACAATATCGGTGAGTGCCACCAAACTAAAGATTTTACACCTCATTTTATTAAGAACACGCAACTGTCAAATAATGAGGTTATTAAAAAACCTCATTATTTTAAAATATTACAAGGCATAGTTAAACGTTTTAGGGGCATATAATGATGTTTTCTACGATGACTGAGTTATGAGTGAGTAGTCATATTTTCCTTGTCAATAGTCACTTGATAGTCGGTGACAATCATCGCTCATAAACATGAATCAGTCAATATAAATAAAATTTCAAAATATCAATATAAAAGCATTAGATATCTTGTGACCATCTAATGCTTTTGAAAATATCCTTGCCGATTTCACAAAAACAACAATATATTACTACTAAATCGGAAATCTTGAGAATGATCCTATTGGGCAACCCTTACTGAGCAATAATATTGTAACTAAGTTGTGCTCTTGTAATATTATAAATATGAGCAAAGTAAAATATACAAATATGCTTAGTTCTAAAGTTTGTATATTTAAATAATATAGATTTGGTAACAATAAAGTAAAGCCTTTACTCACAAGTCCACTGAGGAAATAATGATAATTCCTTCGTCCCAAATGGACATCCCTCACGTGCAGTATGATAGTTTCCTTAGCGAGTTGCGTACTTGAATCGAGGATAACATATTTATTACTCCAACGATCAAGTCTTTCTATTGAGTTGAGGAATTCGACCACATCGCTTCCATTAGCGACCCGTTTCACATTTGAAATGCGAAACGTTGCTCGTCCCGGATGCAGGCTTGTATACAACTGCTGTAGCCGCAGCAATCCTTAAAAATAAAACAAAAGTCAGCACTCTTTACAGTTTCCAGAGCGAAACTTTAAAACGATACAATAAACGTAACGACTTTTTTATCGTTATTAAAAAAATAGGTTTAGAGAGATCTCCACGATTTTTTTAATGTTAAGGTAGACAGACAGGCTGATGGTCTACTTAAAGGTACACAAGTGCGTTGCCGATCATAGTAGGATGAGGGATAAGGTCTGGCATCCCTTATTCACTCACCGGAAGTCAACAGTGGTAATTTATTGATAAGACGAAATGATAAGTTATTGCCATATATTTAATAACTCTTCCACAGCACTCACGTGTAGAAAAGATAGTGAAAATTTTATATTATTATTAGTTTTTATTTCTAAAGCTGAAAATAAAACGAACTAAATATAAAACTAATAATCAAGGTCATTATCGTAAAATAAAATTTGATGGAAATGTCAATGGAAGATGAAACGCGCCATTCATCATAGCGGGATTCATTATGCAGCGCCCGATCTGGCGCTTTTGTCATAATTTAAGGGTAATATCCGCGAAAAGATTGAAGGCGTGACGAAGACGCGAGGAGAAGAGGGTTGACGTGTGGGTAATGAACGCGTTATCGTTGGATTTGTCGGACGACGACTATCTCCCGCTAGGCCCTCCGACCCCGTCTCATTGCAATTTCATATCATGTCATGCCGGCCACCGGCTCCTCTTTTTATATTAAAGCCAAACATATGTACCCGCGATCGATGGACACGCGTTCAAGCCGATACAATCTCAAACACAATTTTGTAACATAAGTTTTAACACAGTTTTAACAAATATATAAAAAACTCAATTTTAATAATTAAATTTACAAACAAATCCCCGACTTTCTATTGAGTCTAAACACGCTATATCTGTTGTAAGTTGCTGAGGAAATTGGGTTGCAAAATCCCTTCGTCAACTTGGAAATGGTCTTCAAACGCCTAAACAGATCTTCATAAATTATACTTAAGAACAATTTTCCCAAAAAAAAAAACTGGATAAAAATTTGTCCGTCAGCCTGTCGATCAAGCTTAACATAAAAAATAGCGCAAAATCGCAAGACACGTGACGATAAATTACAGTTTACACTTTACGTAAGAAAAAAAGGCAAATATGTTGATTTCATAAGCTAACGATGTTATTTACGTACACATTTGTCTGAATATTATACAAATAGGGATTTAGTTGAGTATTTTGGTCGTTGTCACGACTCAAAATATTGGTAAAGTTTTGTCGCAAAGCACAAATAAAAGTTGGTCGGTTGCTGTGAACTTCGCGAACGAACACGTTCGTAACAAGTTCCCTAAGATAATACACAAGATGCTCTCTCCACTCGAGTACGGAATCCATTTCGTACAAGAAAAACTCTTTACTCTTTAGTTTTTAGAGTTACCGGCGTGGACTGAGGACGTTTCCGTACATCGCAAGCAGCGCTAACTTTTCAAACGTCTTTTTGCAGCATCTGCCAAATTCGAATCGAGAACTTTTTCTTTATCTTTGAAAGTCCAGTTAGGTAACGCTTCGAAGCTTATCTGCACTTGATGATCGGTACTAACTTTAAGAGTATTGAAGAGAGCGATCATTTTTACAGTCATATTTTATTGGCGTATCAAATGCACTAGGAAAAGTTGAAGAAACATATATGAGAGCTTCATAATAATATATTTGCATAACGATTTTAACTTGAAGTTTTATTTGAAGTCAAACTAAATAATGTAAAACAGACATCTCGTATCACATTAACGAGGTTTTAGTCGTGTGGTTAAAGATGTTGATAGTTCTCTTACTTAGGCGTTCCGGGTTTGATACTTGATAAGGTCAAATTTAGAAACTAATCTGAAACTGGTCTTGGCCGACCTACACAAATACCTAATATAAGCCTAGTATAAGTTACCATCGGAGTGTATGTGTGCGGAGTGTACCAATTATAAGTTAGTCAACAATATATTAAATTATTATAGTAAGGGCCTCTTTCACAAACTAAGTAGAAGTAAAGTGTTGATTAGTTACTTTTAGAAATAATTTTATGTTTTATTAAATTATGCACTCGGTTTTGTATCGATAGGCGATTTTTTTTTATTATTTTCTTTTTAATGTTTGTGACTTTTACCGTACAAACAAAGGTATCAACAAACAACTAAATTATTCCCAGTTGTTTTAAATGACGGTTAGCCTACTTGACAGATGGTGAAAGAGGCCCTCAGTATAATATTTATATGAATTGTCAGTTAAAAACAAATTCTATTATGTGTATATATTAGTTTATTTACAATCCTTTTTTTATTATTATTTTATTTATTAAATATTTTACGCCGAAAATCAGCATCAGTATAATGCGACCACGTAATCAAATATTTCTTTTATTTTATATCTATTTTTTTTAATTATTTTCTGTCCATATTCAACAATTATTATCATTGTCGTCACCGTAATCATTAGCCTTAGGCCCAATTGTGAAAATATTGTATGTTGCGATAGTTCGAATCCCTTGTTCTATATACTTGGAGTTGGACCTTCTAGTAGAGCCAAAGTCTTCATCCAGTCCAGTGGTCATAATATAATCGCACTTATTATGACGCGATAATATTCCACACTTTCATGACGTACATGAGGTGCAAAAACGATTTAACGAAATGAGGAAACCTTAATTTACCAAATATTAATATTTATGATAAGAGATACACGAACGCGTTTCGAATCCGTGAATTATTTCATTTCGATAATACATTTTTATTTTTGTCGCTTCGGTCAATTTCCCTTTATTTCGATTGATGTCATTACGGCCCGGACTTGGGAAAAAGGCAATCAATTATTTTGTCTTGTTATCCTAATTTAGGAAAAAAGGAGAGCAAGGGGTGGTGGATCGTTTTTTGTAAAGAAAATTATCCACAGCGAAGACTGGTCGGGTCCGACGGAATTCCGGCATCGTCGTTCGTTGGACGTGATTCCTCTCTAGACATGATTACGGCTTTTCTTATATTGTGTGAGATGAATGAAGCCTCCGGCCCTGGCCAACAAGTCGATTGGTCACGGTTCGTGAATTTCCCCAAAGAATAGCGTCACACAAAACTCTCTGTAACTTAAAACCTTAAAACTCATAGCAAATTATCCGCTTAGTATCTAAATTTAACAAAAATCTCTCTAAAATATTTTTTAAATAAAATAAATAAAAATCTTTATTTGGGCTAACACATTTTTACAGGGCATGAAAATATTTGTATTTAAACTAATTTATTATAAATTCTGCATTAATAAAATAAAACTAATATGTTTTAACCTATCTAATTATTAAAAAGTTCTTTAAAATCATAGTCTAATAAGAACAGTTTAATAACCATTCTGTTAAAGTTTTTGTATACTTTGGATCCGGCGATTCCTATTATTATGTAGTTTATTGTACGCTTTAATTGCTATATAATTTTATTTCTTTTATATAATTAGGTAGTTCTATCTAGATTTTGCAATAAATTACTTTGCCTAGTTATTTGGATTCCTATTACGATGTTATTGACGAAATAATTTGGATATTTTATCATTATCATCATCATCACCACCACCACCACCACCACCACCATCATCATCATCATCATCATTGTCGTCATCATCATTGCCGTCATCTCAGCATCAGGACGTCCACTGCGTGACATAGGCGTCCCCCATAATATCCTGAGTTTCTTTCGGGGTTTTTTCTCAGAATCGTCATCTTGGCTTTTTTCCGATTTATTCCGATACCCTGGTAAATTTAAATTTATAGGGAGATAATTTATAAAAGTTTCCGGTAGAAACCTAATTGATAAATTAATATTTTAATTTTGATTTTAAAGATTATTAGATACTGAGTAGGCTAGATAGTAAAAATATTTTATTTCTGCTTAAACAACTACAAGTAAGTGTGAATATGGCTTCTCTGAGTTCCAGGTTCCACACTGATGAAATATTCATCGTAGACAAAAGGTAAATGAATATTCTGCATCTTCACACTGAGTTGTCTCGTGGAGTGGTGTTAAAACGTTTTCTATATACAAAACGGTTTCACTTACATATGTAGTGTAGACTACCATATTCTACAAATATATTTATGGAACTATTTTTTGACCTGAGTAAAATAAGTAGGTACCTACAATGTGTATCTATAGATTGTTTTTTTTTTATATTTAATTTACCGACACGGCTCATTTACGAAAGTGTGCACGGAAGTCTGATATTTTATTGATACATAAATTTGTTCTTAGTTTTAATTTTTTCTATTTTTTATTTAATAAAAAAAACTAATTTTCTAAAAAAAACTATATAGTTTTTTCTATTTTTAAAATAAGAAAAACTGCATTTAAACTTTTTTAAAGTACTCCCACAATTTAAACCAGATATCGAACCAGTAAAATATACGTTAATTTGCTTAATTACATTAGTTGAATGCATGAATTACTCACCGTCTATAAGACGTGGGGGGATTCAGTCTTTCAAATAGCTAAGCGCTGTACGTAACTAATCCTTTAATCGTCACACCACACGTGACAATTTAAATGAAAATTTCGAATTGTTCTAAAATAATTGGACCAATAGCTGCTGCCGGCATACCTTACAATTAATTTACAATCGATATCAAAGTGGAATGAAACTATCGGCAAAGTAGCCACAATGGCAAATTAGTATCTAAATCAGAGTCGAACTTGAAACTTGAAACTTATGTTTAGAACTTAATAAACCGAAATTCAACTGTACTATAACGTTTTTTATAATAATAATGGAACTAGATACAGAAAACATAAGTAATTTAATGGGTTGAAAATTACGGACGAAGTCGCGTGCCTGGTGCACGTGGTGTCGCGTGCCTAGTAATATAAATGCGAATATGCGAAAACGGTTTGGAGATAATTGGAACACAGATAGTTTATTATGTGGATTTTTATATTGGATACTAGTAGTGTTTTTGCCCTCGACTTCGTCCTCGTCTGAGCGCTACCATACTTCACAGGAACACCCGCTACACTAATCTGAAGATTGTCTGAAAGCTAAATCGAAATCGGTTCAGCGTTTTTGGAGTCTATAAGAGACATACGGAGACAAAGACATACATACACACACGGCGCCTTTATATATTAAGATTTTTTATAAATATTACGTTCTTGTGGAAATTTCAAAAAACGAATAACAGCGCAGCCACAGCCAGTCTGTACATAAAGTTGAAGGCTTAATAATAATTAAGCCTTAATTCTTCACACACATTTGACCCAAAAACATTTTCGCCATGTGATTACAATGGCATTTACCCAACTGAGTCGAGACGCTGGCTTGTTTTATTCAGAGTCTTCGTAAATCCTTTCCTATTCTGTTGCGACAATACACGGGATCACCTTCCTATTGTTGCCTGTATCGAGTTAGACGATTAGGGGTTTCAATAACAGACCTCGCGACATTCGCTTAATCTATCGTTCCTTAAATTCTTAGGCCCGTCAAATATGCTTCAAATGATTAATGCTGAAGTTATTAGAGCTCGAGCCATAATAGACGCCACGACGTTTGTTGATCAATCGTTATTAAGTAGGCATATCATCATCATTAGTCGTCTCGTCAGAAGAAAGACGACATAATTTTTACATATCCGTCGTGCAGTGGATGCATTTTGAAGATAATGAGTCTTAGAGTGGAGATCACGGTCGAAATGACTCGTAGACCGATCAACTGATGCTCTAGCAGCTAGCTAGAGGTCTCCTAAACCTTTTTTTTTTCATAAAATCGTAAAATGTCTTTTAAAAATTAAAAGACATTTATATTTGTGACTTCTGCGGTCTTACTACAAAAACATTAAACACACTTTAATCAGGCTTAAAACACGTGTTAAAAAAAAAACTTTACTACAAAAGAGTGTCTAGGCATTGTTTAGGGTTTAACAATGCTTGAGCATTATTTAAATTTAACCACCGCCATATGCTAGTTTAACGAGTGTCTATCTAGTTAACGGCCTCTCTTCCTCTGACGTATTGTGTACAATTTTAACAAATCAAACTTTACATTTGACCACATTTAACAATTACGTCAGTGTTAGTTACGTTCCATTATGCTCAATATTTTTTGGTATTACGAAATTTTATAAATAATCTAACGTATTTGTTGTAATTTATTACTTATTCCAATCTTATAATTTGCTGATATCATTAATATAGTCCGTAATAATAGCTTGTGAAAACCAAAATTCATCATTATACGCCTATCAGATCTGCGTAAAATGAAAACGACATGAATGCAGGGCGAGTGACTGAATGAATGTTTGCCAAGGTTGCCATAATTCAATAACATTCACGTACTTTAACACTGTCTACCGAAACAAGCGCTAGATAAGGTTTTGTGGTAGGGACATTTTAAACGCTCGCTGACCAATGCTTAAATGCTTAATGCTTGTCTAACTAAGCATGTGTTTGAACAGTGCTTACTGAATCTTTTGTAGTAAGACCGCTGATGTTTAAAGCCTACCCTATGATTTCTACCATACCCTAGCATTATTGATGCAAAGTTATTTCGACAAGCAGCTGCGAAAATGATCCGAATGGGTATAACATCCCACTAACTGTAGAACAAACTTCCTCACAGGGATTCTTATATCGCATTACAACACGAGACTATTCAGAAAAGTTCATAAACTAACAGAGCAAACGGTGCATTCGAACTCCATCCTAAGGTTTTATTGCAAGCAAGGTTATACCCGCCGCGCTTTACTTAAATAACAAACTTGTTAAAGAAAAAAGAAACCATCAAGAAATATACCGTCTAAAGTTATTCGACCTCAAACAACGTTCGCTAAGCAATCTTTTTCAAACTAAGAATAGGCACCAAGTAGGCGACAGTACAGAAGAGGGAAATGCAAAGAGCGCGCGATAAATAGGCAAGGAGGCATTGAGCCAGCGGGGAGATGCCGTTTATTGCCTTCAGAGGGCGCATTGTTGCCGTGTACCGCACACCGCCTTGTTTTGCATTTATGCGCAAATGGTGAACCGTGATCTAGCTTCATTATAATATTCGAGGACAAAAGCAGATAATAACGAAACATACATTCGGACCGAATAACTGTTGTAATGAAAGGAATAAAGTAAACTCGATCGCGAACAAGGGTTTCGGTGAGTGAAAGGAAATTTAAAAGTGCCAACGATTGATATTCAACGGGGAAACTGTAATCGACTCGGATAATGATGACGTCAGTAAATGATGATGCTGCAAATCCGCAACCGGCGAATATCGAAATAAAAAAGGAGAATTTTTTAGCATCGCGAATTTCTTAAAAAAGGTTTTTAATATTATAAAACGCTTTCATAGATTTTGTGTCATGAAAATAATATCACCCAATTTTAACAGTGATAATTCAACTGTCTGGTTATTTTATAAGAGACTTGTGGTTGCTGTAATTTCGTACGAAAAATAGAATAATAAACTTATTATTTTATACAAAGTGGATACAAATATAGACTACTCGAAAATGTTTATTCATAATAATTAAAATACTAAAATAATAAACGTTACAGTTTGCGCATTTTATAAAAACAACAAACATATTGTTACGTACAAAACACTCAGAATACAACAACAATGTCTGTTTTACTTATAGTCTGTTGGTACTATACGAGCTATATTTCATATTCTTTTAATTAGGTTTCAATTCTCATCAAGCAAGTTTATTTCTTCATTAAAATCTTTTAACACAAAATGCTTCTAACAGGTATTAGAACGATTTTGTGTATAAACTTTTTCTTTAGTTTATAGAAAACCTGTAGACGGAATTTTGCAACAACATAGCGAAGTCAGTTTTATAAACATACTAGCTGGTGCCCGCGATTTTGTCCGCGTTGAAAAAGCAATATATCGCCTGACATCGTTATTGCTATTATACTTAGCCAGGAGTTTGTTTCCTTAATTTTAGATATTCTCTCGGGGGCATTACTTTTTTTCTGAATGAAAGGTACCCTACGTCCTTTCTGGTGTCCCAGACAACGTGTATGCAAAATTTCATGGTGATCGGTTCAGTAGTTTTTGCGTGAAAGAGTTACAAACATCCATACATCCATACAAACTTTCGCATTTATAATATTAGTAGGATTGTGCGTATGCAGTTTAATTGTTATTGAGACTTTTTGATTTCAAGATATAACCTCATTTTTTTTAATTTTTCTGAAAATAATGGTTTACAAGTATTTTTTTAGTTTTTATACCCTTAGTAGGGAGGTTGTAAAAATTAGGTCTTACATTACATCCTATTATTAATATTATAAATGCGAAAGTTTGTATGGATGTATGGATGTATGTATGGATGTTTGTAACTCTTTCAGGCAAAAACGTAGAACCGATCACCATGAAATTTTGCATACACGTTGTCTGGGGCACCAGAAAGGACATAGGGTACCTTTCATCCAGAACGCGGACGAAGTCGCGGGCACCAGCTAGTACAATAAATATAAAATACGTGATCTGACAATTTACACACAGCAGTAAAACAGCAGTCGGCTCTGATTTTGTTCATCTGTGAAAATATGTTAGTTACTATATTTTGCACCCATATACATACTTGAATAATATTCAAATTAGTGTCCACTGTAGATCAGCTTTGATGTGACAGTCAACTTGAAGAGGGTGTTACTCGGGTATCGGACAATCTGCGTTCCGTTTTCTTTGTGAACTCGATTTCTTTCTTATTTCCGTTATAAGAGTACATACTAAGCTCTCAGCATAATATTTTTACAGAAATTTTACGGCGACTAAGTATTTTTTAAGAACAAATTTTGTTAAGGTAAACAATAATTGTTGTAGCTTCGTCTCGCACGTAAGGAGTAGGGTCAAAATTTGCTTCCAAAAGAGAACGTAAAAAAGTTATCTAAAAATTTATATAGGTATATATATTTATATTGATAAATAGTTAAAAATTCTAAATGCTTCGTTACACTGATCTGTGTATTTAATTTTTGAAAGAAGCTAATATAAAAACGCGCTTAAAAATACTTTCTATTGATATAATGCATAGAGCGTTTTGAATTCATCTATTTTATTTTTTCCACTGCTTTTTTTATGTGACTTTATTTTTTTTCAGTTTTATGATAACATAGTTCTAGAATCTCATTATATTTTCGCAAAAAAAAAACTATCCAACACAATAATTATGAACAATGTACAAAAATAATATGATAGTCGAATTGAGAACCTCTATTTTGAATTTGGTTGAAAAGGAACGCGATTTATAATCATCAATTTATTTCATAAAAATGTTCCATAAAATCTAGATTTTTTTTAGATTACTTGTTTAAATTAATATTAGATTACTTCCTTATTAACATGTTGCAATACGTTGTATTTGTAAGCTTATTTTGTCGGATGTTACTGTTTCGTATAATGTAATGTTACTGACTAAACCCTTCCTTTATTTTGGGTTGTTTTAGTGCAGCAATTCCTTTTAAGTAACACTCATTGTAGTTTTATACCCACCTCCATTTAACATCTGCATCATATCCGCCATCCCAGACAGGATACCGCTATGACATCCGCACTCGCTTTTAATGCCTGTTTTACTTTTATTCTTATGCGGATAAGTTTGCTATTTTTGTGATAACATCAGCTATCCGCTGCTAGACGTTGGCGTATGGTTTTTCAATTTCATTTAATTTTAATTTTAATTTTATACTAGACTTTTCAAGCAGCTCCGCCCGCAAAAACCTTTGCCATATTTTCTTAAAATCCATTTAGTTAACAAATCGTGAAAACGTAACCAATACACTGACATGAAACAGATATAATATTAGTATTAAAAATTCAATTTTTAAGTAATAATAATCATCTACTTACGGTGCTCTACTTATTCACGTTTTTTTTTTTTTTTTTTTTTTTTTTTATAAGGGATGGGTTAGCTCTTGACCAACAACCAGCCATGTGGCAAGGATGAGGCCTAAGATGGAGCGAGCTCACCCAGAAGATGCCTATTCACTCGAACCTTGAAAAGATTAGGGTTATATGTGCTCGGAAATACAGACGCCGGCAGGGAGTTCCAAACCCTGGCAGTGCGCATTATAAAGGATGTTTCAAAGCGCTTGGTCCGAAAAGGAGGGATTTCGACAAGATGAGGATGGTAGCCAGCCGTACGTCTGTATGTCCGATAGAAGAAAGAAGAAGACGTATAAAATAACTTCAATACTTTCAAAAATTATAGTAGATACCTGAAAAGCTCATAGCGAATTCCAATTTTATTGGGACTAATAATGCGTTAAATATTAATTAAATATTACCATACAAATTTCTTAAAAATAGTTTACGCTGTAAATACATTCCCTTATTTCAGTATTCTTACATTTGGTTAAGTAATTGGGGATTCATATAATCTTACAAATATGGACATAAATAGGGTTCCAGAGAGCTGTAGTCACGGATCCGATGCGACGTAAAATTCATTTCATGTCACAGTCGTAGGATCACCTCCGAGAAAAGAGCACTTTGCAAACGGAAAAGCCCATTTACATATAAAACGTGGCGGTAGTCAAGTATCTATACTATACCTACATACCTACCGTGCTACTATGTATATTCATATACTGTACTAACATTTGTAAGTGCGAAAGTAACTAAAGTTAATTTGGTCTGGAGATTTTTTGAACACTAGGTATCTATTTTTAAGTCGGTTAAGTAAAAATTGAGTAAAATTACACCACACAATGAAAAAATATAACTTACGAAGACGATCACGGTCGACGATTTAAAAAAAAATACAAAAGTTAGAAGTTTATATTTTCGGTATTTTAACTAAAGTCTGTATTTTTTCACAGTGAGGGTTAGAGATTGGAACCCGTATCTCCCGTTTCTGCAACCAAGCTTTTGATAGAGTGCCTGATACTGCTAACAAGAGCAAAAAAACCTTACTGAAATGATATAAAAAGGTCTTACCAAGCGCAAGTTTAACGTTAATATCAATAATATCAATTGCATGTCATTTTAAATAAGAACTTCTCATTCCTGAAAAGTTAAATATTCGAACTAGATTGAAATAAACGATGTTTTACTTTGAAAATGGCAGTTTGTTTCATCAAGAGAGTTAATTACGCGAAAATGAAATTCATTTTATTTCGATGTTTTCATAGTAAATAAACTGACTGGTTTTGTGGAGTTTTTAAAAAAATATATTTACATAGTTACAAAGTTACTGTACCTAATACAAAGTTTGCATTGAGAGCAAAGAGAGTTTTGCTCTTTTATCAGGCATTTCAGATTTTAGTATTTGCAATTTTTAAATGCAAATATATGTATTGCAAATATATGTATTGTAAATGTATGTACAAAAATGTATGTATGTATAAATAAATTACTATTTGCAAGTAATAAGTACTTAGATTGCTTTTTAAATCGCTCAACTGTTAAAGGAAAAACCGCGTGTATTTAATTTGCATAATGCACCTCACATAACATGCCTATAGTGTATTATCCAGTAAATCTTTTCATTTAGTTACTCTTTTACTTTGAGAAAACCGCAGAAGGCTTTCTACTGCGCGTGTGTAACTGTACCTGAAAGAGGATTGCTTTTGCTACGTAATCTTCTATTTTGTAAAAATTGGTAGATATTTCATGTAGGTAATTAAATATGAAGCACAGAGATGTCTTCTTTATTGATTTAAAAACACTGTATTATTAATATAATACAGTGTTAATATAAAAAAAATATATTATAAAAATATTATTAATTAGAACATTCTTAATCTGAATCTGAATTCTAATTCTGAATAAAAAGATTTTTAGAAGTGTATAAGTTACTATACATTTACCGATAAATTTTATTGACACAGTTTTTTTTAAAAATTTAATCTGTAATTATGACGCTTTTTATATAGGTACCGAATTTCAATTGTTTTAATCTTTTCGTGTCAACTTTATTAATTCTTGATTAAAACGATTTGTTTAAAATGTTTGTTTATTAATTAAATACACTTTTTTATTTAAAACAAACATTTCCAAAAATAGTCATTACTGTATTTACTTGTTCATATTTTGATGTTGATTATACGGACTAAATCTACTGTTTAAAAAAAAGAAACAGCCGAGGAAAACTTGAAAAATACTTAATTTAAAAAGTTAGATGTATAAATTATTTCGTAAAAATCATTTTTAGATTCTTACGAAATGAAGGCGGGAAGTTTTTATTGAAATTTCGTCCGCCCTTCTTCATTTTGCGAGAGTGAAGTGAATGTAGATATATAAAAAAGGTTGGAGAAATCATGGTTATTTATGGGAAGTCTTATTTTATCCGTCCACGACAACATCGCGTATGTAGTATGTGCTCATTTGGGGGAATAAATATAAATTATGATAATACGGACATAACTTTAGGGACGAAAATAAATTTACATAAAATAACCACATGTAACTATGCATTTCTTTTTGATACTATACATTTCACGATATTAGCATAAAAACATGATCGCTCTCTTATAGAACAGCGCGTGTACTCCACTGCGTGAGCGATATCAGTTTTTTTTTACCAAACAGATGTTCTTTTTGCTTGATTTCCCTACTGCTCCAACAGATTCTGTTGCAAGAATCTGTTTTAAACATAACATAGCAATGTAAATCAAATCAATCAATTAAAACATCGAGATATATGTAGGTCATAGGTATTAATTAGGTTTTGCGGTGAGGGTGTATATAATATAGTATATTATAGAAACCACACCCAATTATTTGGCGAATATGTAATCTAGGAGCAATTTTGTTTTAATTTTAGGCAGTAGTTTTATGATTTTTTTTAATAGGTGAATTTGCTTTTATTATGTTTTTCTTGTGTTTTTCCAAAAATAAATTTTGATCTAAATAAAATATTAACCTAAATACGCATAGATAAATATTATATTATCTATATTACTTAATATTTTTGCTATTTATTTGCCAAAAATATGATAAAAATCTACTTGATACAAAGCTACTACGAGATATAATCTCTCGAATAAATTATATTGTTGACAAACGATTAAAAATCTACATTTTTATTAATAAGTATTGATAGTTAGATAGATGAATTGCATTCAAGTTTTTGTTTCTTTATAAAACAATATTTCCTTTCACAACCTTAAGGGACGTTGAAAAGTCATTAGAGCATGGCTCAATCAGTTACGCGCGGCATGAATACAGAATCAACTCATTATTGTAACAACTGCACTCATTACTCGGTGAGGAGAGTTAAAAAATATTGTGCCCTCTCCGCTACAATTAACATTCTAGACGCCGACTACTTAAAATTTTTCCCTTATTTCCCTCAGAAATGAAGGCGTAACCTTTGCACATTTAAATATTTTTACACGGTTTGGAATATTAATGAGAGAACAAATCCTACCTGTTTATATTAAGCGTTTCCTTAAATAAAGGTACGGAGGCGCATTTTCTATATTTTGATTAAAGGATAAAGGGTTATCGGGACCGGAAAGTTGTGTTAAAATTTTAAAAGATACTATACATAATGATCATGTTCATTAGATCAGGTGAGTACAGGCAAATTTCATCCAGATTAGGTAAAATTAGAATTAATATTCATTACGATTATAGGATTTCCATTCATGTATAAGATACGCGAATTTGTAAAGATTAGGCAATTTTACAGTAATTTTCACTGAGCCTTTCTCTTAACATAGAATTCAATCATCAACTGCCTGAATTCTTTGATTTTCAAAATCCAGGTCTTAGTTTTTTATAAAAATGTTAAGTTGGTTTATTTACCCTACAAAATATCGAGAATGGGTGACACGTGACAATCCACATGTGACAACCGAATAAAAATCGGTCTGATTTTTATTCGGTTGTCACATGTGGAAATAGAAATAAATGAGGCAGCTTTATTTATATTAAAATTGCACCCCGGGCGAAGCCAGAAGCGCGTCGCTAGTATATAGTAACATACAATATACATGTAAAACATTCGAAACACTACGGTACTTGTAGATGCTGAGAGCACAGTGGATAGACTGATGTAGCACTGCTATTAGCGGTGCATTCGAATTGTAGGCACCTCTCTATGTAATCTGTTTTGTGCTTGCCTAATACCTGCCTACACAGAATGGACAACGCCTAGTTGTGGTTTGTATCTTCTAACAATCGCCTGTTTGTTTCGACGAATGTTTCAATTAAACTAGGTATATTATATAAATGCATTAAAACTCTGTTTATGGAAATAAAATATAAGCGATATTAGCGAAGATAAAATTATTTGAATAAAAATAAATTATGTGAACATTATCTAATAATAGTAATCTTCTTCGTAATCTTCTGGGTGAGCTCGCTTCATCTTAGGCTTGCCACATGGCTGGTTGTTGGCCAAGAGCTAACCCATCTCTTATAAAAAAAAAGTAATGTAATAAACTGTATTACAATTGTAAAAAATCTTATATACAATGAGATAGGTAACACTAAGTTCAACTTTCAACTTGTCTTTAATAAACAAAATGTTCATGGCAAGTTTTGAGTTTCTAAATGTTATCAACTGATAAAAGATCCCAACAAATTTATTTGTAAACATTTTTTTTTTCAATTTCGTTTGTCGTAGGTAACTTATGAAAACTATTTAGTTACAAGAGTAAAATGTACATCTAAAACGCAAGTATGAAGAGAAATAGGTAAGGAAAAAATAAATTACCTACTGTCGTGTCTATGTAAGCGATAATATACTATAATAATATTTTCATACATACCATCATGGGAGTCGTAAATGTATATAACATTTTTCCAGCCGTAAAAAGAGACAGTGTCAATAACTGCTCGATGGTAGTCCGGGCGTAGACTTAGTGCATAATCCACAGTTTTCGATGATGGCGGAATAACCTGCGAATAAATTTTTATATGTATCTTTTTATCTAAATTCTCGGTGTGCATTTAGTTTAATAAAACATTTAACCTTCATACACAAACATATATTTATACACGCGATTAGAGAAAAGGATTGAAATTAATTTTTGTTTAATTAATTAGAGAAAATTTTGAAGACATGCCAAGAACTTAAAACAAATAAAAGTTTCAGTAGGTATGTTCACTGACTTTATAATTGTCATTTTTTTTTCAACAATGTGTTGTATCCATAATATTATAAAGCACAAATTACTAAAATTACATAATTATGAAACAGTCGACGTATGTCAACGTATGTCAGACAATCTGTCTGTAATATTATAAAAACAAAGTAATTAGTAAAGTTACATTTTGAACGGAGTTATTTTGATACGAAGTTAATTTGTAGTATATTTTCCACGGAGAATCATCCATGTGTAAAGAATCAAGAACCATCATTGATGAAATAAATTTTCCAAGCGGATTTTTAAATTCGAAGCAATCATATATATTATGATTGCTACTTTACTTTATATTTTTATGATATTTATGATATTTATTTTATTTTATTATAGATTTTATGATATTTAACAATCGTTTTCTTTCACGCAAAAACGGCTGAACGGATTTGGAAGAAATTTGGCATACAGATAGTTTATATAGGATAGTTTTTATGCTGAAAAATTTCAAGTTCCCGAGGGATCGTCTAAATATTTAAAAAAATTAGGTGCCACTATCGCCGTGACTACGCCACCGTCGTGGCTGAGATAAATATTGTCAGACGTTATTTTTCTTCATAAAATACAGTGATTCATTTTAAATATGATTGTGTTTTCTTAGTAAATAAGTGTCTTCAGAGACCACAACGAATACCACGTACCGAATGGCTTTATTCTGATAGATAGATAATAGATATCCTTGGACAATAGATTCTAAAATTCAATTTTCATTTTCAATTTTTTTTCTTGCCTGACCGAAGTTAAAACATTTTGCGCTCCTAGAAATTTCCTAGAATAATCGCCGAGAACTGAACGGAGAGCGGCGTTGTTCAAAACATTTCCTGTGTTTGTTTTGCTTGTGTATATTTGAATTCTAATGTAGTTTGATTTTCGTTTCTTAAATGTTACCTAGCAAACTTTAAAAATTTGTTAAAGGAATTTTTCTACACTGTCCCTTTTACTCAGAGTATTTCTTAAAGGCCTCTTTCACCATCTGTCAAGTAGGCTAAACGTCATTTAAAGTAACCTGTCACCGAGAAAAAAAAAAGTCCCAAACATTAAAAAGAAAATAATAAAAAATATTCGCCTATCGAAGGATGCACTAAACCGAGAATAAAACATAAAATTATTTCTAAAAATGACTAATCAACACTTTACTTGTAGTTGGTGAAAGAGGCCCTAACACATACAATTATAATGAAAGAAAACAAAATATTCAATGAAATTATGAAACGCTATGAAAATTTTATGAATTGAAGATTAATAATAAAGGGTTGAAAAAATATATATTTTTTCAATAATATATATTTTCAACCCGTTTAATAATAGAAAAAAAAACAATAAAAACGTGACACGAATTCCAAAAATGTCAATTTTATTTTATTAAATATAATATAATATATAGCTCACCTTCTCAGGAAACCATGGAGTGATGAACGGCATCTGGAACGTGTTGGCGTACGAATGAAGTGTGTCAAAAGAGTCTGGACTTACCGCTCCCATCATTGTAATGACACCTCGGCCAAATTGATTACAAACTGTAACAAAAATTTGGCTTCGTTAATTTGTCTATCATTATGTTTTAGTAGGTATATTGTTTCATTGAGAAGACTTTCATAAAGTGAAATTGTAAGGCAGCCAAAGTTGCAGACTACAATTGCGTAAACACAACAAACATTGTTAAAGAAAAAGTTTCTGAATTCTGAAAAAGTTCTAAATTTGGCTAAACCAGAACGCACTTCAATGAAATTGTCAACGCTTTAATGGCCTGGATTGAAAATTTAGGATTGGCACACATTGTTTTCTTTTTCATGTCAGCGCCTAAATAGAAGTTAGAAAACACATCCAGTTTTTTCTAACTTCTATTTAGGATTTAGGATAGCGTGATCAGAAAAAACGCACAAAATGGAATAAATTCAATTAGCCATTACATCTGCAGTAATGCCATCTGCCATCTGCATTATCAGGTAACTAAAAACTGAAACTAAACTGAAAGTAAAGCAGACTAAAGTAGTCGGACTGAAAACCTTGAGAGTTTTTCAATGTTTTTTCGTGAATAGGATAATGTTATTCATCAATGGATTATTATTCATTATAAATAAAATTAAAATTAAAATCTACACATTATTAGTTATGTACCTACTTATATTGTGATTTTTCCATTTTCTTGTTAATCTCTAAAAGAAGATATTATTATGTTAAAATTGTGATGTGAGATAAAAGAGAACCTGCTCTGTGCAGCGAATATGATTGTGTAATGCATTAAACAAGGCTAAGAGACAAATACGTAACTGTATGCATTCGGTTAATATTTTTTTAATGTTTATATGCTCTTGTTTTGCTCTTGTCGGGTACAATGTACTTTCTGTGTTTGCGATAGAAATAGACCAGGTTGTCCACACAATATAGACAAGTTTTATAAAAGGCGGTCAAAGCTGCGAAGAAAAGAATCCGAAGAAATCCAACATGGAAGCAAAATATTTTATAGCGAGAAATTTTATGTAGCACCTAGACTTTTAGTTTGCTGGTGTGTTAACTTCAAGAAGTGACTGTACCACAATTTTGTTAAAAATATATTAAAACCTATCGACGTAGTTAATACTCTTGTTGCGTACCGTAACTAGTTTTCTTGCAAGAATTAGCAACGGGCTTGATCGATCTAGATAAGAGTGGATACCACATCATCAGAGCTGAAAATTAGTCGTGTTTTAATCCCTTAAAATTACACAAATAAACCTTCCTCGTTTATGGCTTTTTCCCTGATTGAAAACCGTATCAAAATCCGTTGGGAATGGTTTAGAAGAAGTTACCGGGAAACAGACAGCGACTTTATTTTATAATGTTAGAGTGTATTACAAAGAAAAAGTCGCTTTTTCTATATATTGGATAACAGTTATCACAACAACGGATGATCTTTTAAATATTTAATCAATCCGTTCTAATATTATAAATGCCAAAGTTTGTATGGATGTATGGATGTTTGAAACTCTTTCACGCAAAAACTACTGAACCGATCGCCATGAAATTTTGCAATACACGTTGTCTGGGACACCAGAAAGGACATAGGGTACCTTTCATCCAGAACGAGGACGAAAGCTAAATTTTAAATAAAAAATAGTTTAAAGAACTTTTGTCTGTGCACGGCGCACGCTAATCTCAGAAAATTCAGTGAACACGGTTTTATTATGACTTCGCAGAATATTCAATTGTGTTGTAAATATTTTCAGATGAAAACTTCATTTCTGTTAAAAAACTGTGTACATTTCAGGTAGTACAGTTAAATGCAAATAAAAACTTACATTAAAGATAAATGGGTACACATGTAAAAGATAAAAGTTTAAGATAAAAAAGGCATCGTAAAATATTTGTTTTGTATTAAAAGCGTCTACATGTGTAAACGTGAAGTTTAAATAGGAGGCTGCATAAAATGTGTACATCAAATTTAAACGCTTTTATGACTTATGCGAATATACATAAGTCTGAAAGTTCATATGCAGTAAAAAACTTTATTTCTCAAATAGAAACGCACCATTAGACCTCACACCCGCCCTTGAAAATGAAACGAGTAGTTTCAACGCGACGCGTCGTTCCCTCTTGCTGTTACAAAATAGAGCTTCATGAAAAAGCTTTGAAAGGGCCTTTTTGAGGGCTTTCATATTCGGCTGGCCATCAAGTAGTCTAGGACAAGCACATATATATGTAGGTATGTGGAAAAGTATGTGAAAATAACATGTGACTTCATCGCAGCGCATATACGAAAGGTTTTATGAAAATATGTAACTCCACTCATGTATGGCTTATATTTTACATACATGAACTCTCAAAGAGCTTTTGAAATATTTGAAATATGGGCGTAAAGAGGCGCGCTGATCATTGGCTGAACATAACTAAACCTTATTCACTGAAACGAACTTATAGAGAGATAATGCGTTCGGCTGTGATTGGTGAAGATAACAATGTGAGTGTACACAGTAGATCTACTTTTTAGTCTGTTCGTAGAACTCTCACTGTTCAGACGCTCTCACTGTTATTATACAAGGTTTTTTAATTTTAATTCGTATTATTTTTATTTTAAGGTTTTAATTTCGTTTAACGTATATTAACCAACGTATATTTTTCATTTTATGATTATATCGGGAACCAAAATGTCTATTATCTTAATTACTTAATAAATAATTCACAACATAATAGCTAGAATATTAATACAAAATTATTAATTATTATACAATTTGTACAATATTAAATTATACAAATTTATTATACAAAATAAAAAGTGTAGGGTTGTGGGTAAGTACGTTGGTATTACTATAATATGTTATTACATATAAAGAGGTTACAATTACAAAGCTAAAAGTAGCGTAGAATTAACGTTCACCTATTATTGTATACGACTCAAGATTTCCTGTCCTTGTCTTTTGTATGGAATCGAGTGAAAGAGAAAGCGCTATATTAGTTCGTTTCAGTGAATCAGGTATAGTTATTACAGTAACTAGTTACTGTAGATTAATAAATAGGTAATCAACTTCAACTGTTAATCAAACATTCAAATCAAATCAACATCAACATCAATTAACTGTTGAAGTTGAATATTATTTAAAGTTGATTTTGAATCATTAATTACTAGCTGGTGTCTGCGGAGTCGTCTGCGCCCCTTTTCAATCGACAATGTTTATCCTTATTTATTTTACTATGTCTATACAATGTTTCATGATGATCGATTGAGTAATTAAGGCGTAATTAATTAAAACAAATAAATAAGCAATAACCTCACTTTTGCAGTTATAATATTACTTACCTACAATTAATTTAAAAAAAAACGTTACTAAAAAGGTAACGGTATGCATGATGGCCTCCATCGAGATTAGAATAATCAATATTTAATTATCTCTACATTAAAAGGACAATTAATATTGTCATTACCATTAAGTAGGTATACCGTATTAATTTTGGTTGCGGGTTAATCAATAGACATGTCAAACCACAACTATTTGCGGTGAAATCCTGTTAGGATCACGCATATTTGTATTTCAACACACTAAACTCCGATTTTGTGATATTCATTTTGTGAATATTTGATTAAAATATTACTTTCAAATCAAAACTTTTGGTCACGTATCTACTGTATAACAATCACGTTTTTTTCCTTAAATAACTGAGTGTGCAGTAAACTAATATCAAAATTAAATAATAATTATAAATAATAGGTAAATGCACAAATATGCAGGTAAAGTTTAGATGAGTTAAATTTAGTTTATCAGTTGTTAAATTGTTAAATTAACGTGTCTGGTTTGCAGATTTCAAAACAGAATGTGTTAACGAATGGTACTTAATTATCTATCTTTATTAAGTTTTTTGATAAATTGTGTGAAATAAAATGTTGTTAATTATATCATTAATATACCTTTCGTAAATTATATCTTTCGTATCTTATGTTCTTTTTCGATTTTACAATGATCGTTTGAGTCACGATCAAACAAAGTCACTATCGCATTTATAAAATTAGTAGCTGGTGCTCGCGACTTCGTCCGCGTGGAATAGTTATTTTGGGAATCATTTGGGTATCTCGAACGGTTTTCGCAGCGCACGCAACGGAAGCCCTCAAAGATGAATAATTTTCCCCGTTTTTGCCACATTTTCGACTGTTTCTTCGCTCCTATTAGTCGCAACATGATGTTATATAGCCTAAAGCCTTCCTCGATAAATGATCTATCCAATACAAAAAGAATTTTTCAATTCGAATCAGTAGTTCCTGAGGTTAGCGCGTTCAAACAAACAAACAAACTCGTCAGCTTAATAATATTAGTATTGACTGAGGATATTATTATGGACTAATACAAAACAATAATGCTGGCTGCGGTTTGTCGTACGCTTTGGTGGTTGATGTTGCTGCTAGCAGCAGATCAATAAATTTTTGAACAAAACACATACAACACATACAACTTTAATTATTGATCAAGTTATTAAGTGAAATTGAATGAAATATACGTTATTAATATATATATATATATATATATTAAAAAAAACTTAAAATGTAATAAAATTACTTCAATATGAATCACGTAAAGTTCAGTTGCTTGCATTGTTTTATTTGCTTAATAATTGTTCGACTGGACGAAACTATACGTGATTTAATAAAACCGCGTTTGTCGAATTTTCAATGAGCTTCGCTATAAGTATGTTAAGTATTTAAATTAATACGTTAATTATTAAATGTTAAGTCAAAAATATTGTTAAAATATATGGTGAGTCACATTCACTGAAATCCGACATTCTTTGTAGTGAGTTTTTAAGCAATAAATGTTTTTTCTATTTCTTCTATTTCTAAATGTTCTTTCCGATTCGTCTGCGTAGCTTCTTAAATGATATATCTTTCGAGCTAAAACGAATCATACAAAATTTCATTAATACTTAGATTTATTTTATTTAATATATTTTTTTGTTATTTTATTATATTATCGATTATAGATATTTTATTGTTTCATACTTTTTAGAGCTTAGGGTTAGAGCTACGAATAGAGCGGGACGTCGCCGAGATGGATGTTGGGCTGAAGTTGTTTGCTTACTCTGGAGAACTCGGCCTTAACTGTTCTTTAAGTGCACTTTAGAGTAAAAATGGCCACTAGAATACCACCCCTATAAAATGATATTTCTCCTGAACCAGGTAATGTCTGTAATTTTAAAGGTTCTTATTTTAAAATGAATTATTATCTAGTATTGTTACCTAGTTCATATTTATTTAAAAGCATACTGCTGGTAACAAACTGCTTCACTGCTGGTCACAGACTTTTACAATGCGAGGAAGCGACCCATTTAGACACTTAGACATAGACTTAGACACTTCTGTTGTCTATGACTAATTCTATTGTTCTTAGATAGTGTGGCCATTATTTCTGAAAAAACCTCAGGATTCTATCGTGCATCTGCTGTATGGAAAGCCGAGCGTACAGCCCACTGAGCTATTAGTGTAGTTGGTAATAAATTAATTGAATTTATATTAACGCTGTCCTCTATACATAATATTGCTTTACAAACACAATTGCCGGTGTGTAAACATGAATTTATTATTACGTACTGGTGTTTTGGTTTGTTCTAAGAAGAGCCGTGCAGCATATTAATGTGACAATACTATTCTCGAATATTTAGTGGGGAATTGCGCGCTGATACAGGCCCACAGATAAACTGTGTTATTAGCAAAGCGTTCGTGATTTATTCGGGATGCTGTTTAGCGCATACAAATTGCGCAAATATTTTGTATTCTCAACAAACTATGGCCACCCTAATAAATATTGTTACAGTGAAAATTATTCGACCAATCAGCAATATTGTTCGCCTTGAATTGAATTATTTACTCGGTATACGGTGTCCTGTACATGTTTTATTATACCTACATAAAAAATATTTAACTGATGGTGAAAACAGTATCAAAATCCATTACGCGATTTAAGAGGAATCACAGGCCATACAGACAGACGGACAGACGCGAAAACGACTTCAAATTATTATATAACACTATGTATAGAAGATTGCACAACAACACAATAGAGATAGAGATAAGAATTATTTTTATCCTGTGGTTATGTCATAGTTATCAGAGATGCTAGGCAAATAAAAAGTAAGGGATATTCGCAAATACCCGAGGATATCCTCTCTCACTATTAACAATTCAATTGTGGGTTTTGTAAGTTTCGTTGAGAATATTGAACAGAGTGAACGTAATCGTCTTTCTTGCCACGCACGCATTAGTGCTCACGGTACTTCCAAATATTGTTGGGGTATATTCGTGTTGAAATATGGATGCGGTAATAAAAAGAAGCAAATATCGCTTCGCTTGGTCTGCCCGCGGGAGCACGGTCGGATGCCGATCACGTTTGGCCGGCATCACGGGCGACTCATACTTGCAGATACTCTAAACTGTTAGTGCCCGCCCATACTGTTACAAAAAGTTCATAACACTTTTCTTTTTATTTCCGGCCCCGATTCTCCTTTGCAGAAGGATAATGTAGTCTCAGTATGTTTTAAGTTTTAGGGAGGAATTTGAGAGATAATCAACCAAATTTAAAAGTAGATTTTTGAATATCTAATTTGTTAGATTGTATTTTTTTTCTTTAAGTCCTGTAAGTACCTTTAAATTCAGAGAAAAAAAAATACATTAACTTTCAACATAATTATGTAGAGAAAAATTTAAAGTAACCTTTTATCGACAGTAGCCGACATGAAAAATTAATAAAGAATAAGTACTTTATATTTCGGTTTAATTGCGAGCACAGTGCCGGCGGAGCGGTAGCGATGGCGGAGAGCGGAAGACGATCCGCACGTGTACGAGTACCTACTGTACGGTACGGGAGGTTGAATCTCGCATTACTTTCAGGGGTTATTTATTCATTTATTCAGGTTATACAGCGAGGTTCAACACCCGCTGTCCCGCTCGCTCAGTGTGACTCTCGCCCGTGGACTCAGTAAGTCAGCCGCTTCGCCTGGCACTGTGTTCCAGCACTTATAGAGAGTAGGTAAATAAGGCTGGAATTCACCCGGATCATAATATATTTATTTTTTAGTCAAAATTGGCAGCGCACTTGTAGGATTAAAATTAAAATTAAAATTTTAGATATGAGCTATGTCACACAGGAGTAGTCACAGGGGCTACAGAGACACCCGGGTGGTGTCGATGCACTCCAAGGCCATTTTAAAATATTTTAAAGCAAGCGGTTTGTTCTTTTGATGAAAGTACCTATATAAATTAATTTTCTTTCCATATTCGTCTGCTGGTGGGATTTTTAATTTCCGCTACGCTAATGGTTTGCGTTCATCTAAGCTCACATCGTGGAGAACACTTTATCGATTCCAGATTATGTGAATAGTAAAAGTGCAGCATCGGATTACTAGGAGTGTGCGCTGTTATCGCTGCCACTAACTGTGTAAGCACTATCCACAATCCAGCGCCATATTATGTTAACAGTAAAATTCAATTATCAGACATAAAAGTCTTGGTACATAGAAATTTTGAATATATAAGAAAATATATAGCTATATTATCTAAGAAAATATGCACATAATCAAAAGAACCATGGCTTGGGGATACAAGTTCAGCAAAGTTTTTTTCTACATTTCTAATACTGTTTCTATTTCTATATAAACAAAAAATAATCGCAAAATGTTATCGCTTAGCATCCCGGGCTAAGCCAAGAGCGGGTCGCAAGTTTGGATATAGGTATTTCGATTAATAAGAAAGTAACGCAAAGCCAGCTACCTACCAGTTACCAGCTCCTATGACACAAGCAACATCACTAGTGCTGCAAGTTCTCTGCCGACCATATTAGGATTAAAGAAAAGGGGTTAGGGATGGGATAGAGATAGGGAAAGTATAGGGAAATGGACTCTGGCATCCCTTACTCACTCACCGGACAAAATAGCACACATGCTATTGTTTCACATTGTAAGGTTACTACCGCCGAACGGACGCCGAAATGACTACGAAATGCAGCGTGCCTTGACACTACTTTTTAAATCCAGACCAGGGGCTCTAGCCAAGAGCAAACGTACTAAACGCTACGCTCAGGCTACGCTACGCTTGGGAGAAAGCTTTGTGATTGGTCAAAATTTTATGTGGGCGTTACAACAACTAATTAACGGGCTTATCGTTTCGTAAGTACGAAAAGGAAGCGTTTGCATTGGTATGCTCTTGGCTAGGGCCCCAGAGCCAAGTTTGAAAACTATATTTCCAAAGTTGACGCTGCCGGGAATTGCACATTGTTGTATTGTAATTTTCTATGTGCGGACAAAACCATTATGTCGCTCTAAATGAAAATAGAAATAAATAATTTATTAATATCTATAAAGGTCGACATGAAATCGGTAGTAGATTGCGACAGCAAGCCTGGATGGCATGACAGCGGTCGCGTGTAGGTGGGGCCGCTATCGATTGTATATTTTGGAACAAATGGCTGCCAAATTATCGGGTGTTAGAAAGGCAAAAAAATGTGTTATATATTTTCGCATGGAAATTCCAACTGTCACACTGCTTTAACAACCCATTTTTTTTAGGAACGAGTAGTACACTATATTTACAGAAATCTTAAGAATAGTCCTTTGATGATTTATTATTGTTGTACTTTTTATTATAATTAACAGCGGATAATCAGATGATTCATCTAAAGGATCCTGAATTCCTAACTTTTGGTATTTTTTTTTTAAATCTGATGAGTAGTTTCGAAGATTATCTCCTTTTGAGTAACGAATAAATGAAATATATCTAACTCCCCTGTATTATAATAGGACTACCGAATAGTCCTAATGCCTAGTGGATACCAGCTTTAATAATGACTTTTAATACTGACATTGCAATACGACAGCAATTATGCAGTAATTATAGCTTGCAGTTTGACCGCAGGCGACTGCGAGCTCAATCCAAAAGAAGCATCAGATGAGTGCTTCCTTCATTACTTTGAGTGTTAAATGTGTAAATGTACATTTTTTGTGTTTTCAAATTTCATATTTCTATATTATTATTTTTCTCGGAATTAAATTGAATTGAATTTCAAATCATTATCAAAAATATTGATGTTTTACATGTTTTATTACAGTCGTTTTGATCTTCCATACACATGGGACGCACACGAAAAAATCACGGCCACGCGTCTTCTATGACCGCTGTCAGGGGTACACACGAGTACATTGCTATCCCTGCTTGAGTGGTTCGATTTTATATAACAGAGGCCGCATGCCGTAAACATTCTTGGTGACCCGAATTGCCGAGTCGAACCACGCTCCCGTATTTATGCCACTTCCCCGAATAACTGCGTACTGCAGAATACGATCCTATGCCATTGGTTGAATTTCTAATGAGAGTTTGACATACGTTACGCCTGGTCACGAAACTGAATGAGCTAGAAATATGAATGGAGCTTCAATTTAAATTACACTCAATCCAATATTAGAGTATGAGTCCCTCTTAGTCACCTTGAGTAGAATAATAGGACGTAAAACAAAATCAATCGCCGGCTCGCAAAAACTCAAGAATGGCGATTTTAATATTAATTCGGTTTTCACTTATGGAAAGAGAGATAAGCGGGGAAGGAGTCAAATATTCACATTCAAATAGCAGAATAGACGAAGCCGGGAGCGGGTCACTAGTCTTTCAAGACTAGCAATATAGGAAGCACCACCAGTAATAAACGTCCACCTTACTCAGAATTATTTTTGTGAAAATCTTTAAAAGTCTTGCTGTCAGAAGTCAGTCAGAAGACAGATATAAATCTCAAACACGAAAGGTTAACAAAGACATTAAAACATTACAAAGCAGAGTGCATCTGGAATCGATCCTGAACTAAAGATGTGTTGTACATCACTAATGGTTGTTTCGTCTAGGGAACTCGAAACACTTCGTTTGGCATGAAACACAGTCCCGACTGAGCCAAATGGGCGTTCTAATCTATTATCAAACGATAAAACTTGTACCGAGAGAGTTTCATTTACGACCGCGTTAACTTAAGGATTCACTTGCGGACGCAGAACAAACAGATTCACCAAAATATGTGAGAAACAAAGTCAAGAATTTAATGTTAAAAATATATTTTATGAAACCCTGCGAGTGAAACAATATTGAGTTGACTTATCGAGTCGTAGTATAGGATGTCTTATAATTTAGACTTTAAAAAGGCCTGGGTATGGGATTTACACACGAGAGGTAGGTACCAATCTTCATTGGTTTACCTTGATGTAACTTAATACTCGTATATGTAACATGTACAGACACTGGCATTTTTAAAAGTTACAAAAAAAACTTTTATAGTTTAAGAATGGTTTCTGGGAAATAATTGGAAAATTAAAATGCTGAATTGTTTTAAACTAAAATTCGCATTAGTTACTTTGCGTATAAATTATTAAAAAAAAACTGTTTAAGTAAAATTCTTTAACTTTAGTAGCTTCATAGCTTTTACCTTAATATAATAGTAAATATTATATGAAGAAACAATATATGAAAGGCCTAATGATATATTATTTACAGTGAATTAAAGACAATTAAAGAAATTCCTAAACAGCTAAACAACTTAAGTTAAAATTATAAACTAACCCCAAACTATTGACCCCCAAACACGCTGTATCTGCTTGAAATATTGTTTTAATTGCGTGTATAGATCTTAGGATCAGTTATGTCGCCGGCTATCTGTTGATATCTATATCATAGCCTATGAACCCTTTTGAAGTTTAAGAAAAGTTTTTTTCCACACAAAGTCACAAAGAACCGCACGAGAGAGATATAATCTTTTTCTCGGTTGAGTTGCGGAAAAGGGACTATGGGTGATATGCCTACGCGGCTTTCAACTTTGTAACCGAAAGATATTTCTTTACCCAATATCCTTTATAATTTTCTATGTCATACACATTGATGAAATTTAAAAGAGGCAGGTACCGCACTGTCGTTGAATATAATAAGGAGGAAATATGGTCTAACTTTAGAAATAGCTTCAAGGAATTAAGCCGCCTTTTAGAAAAAGGAGAAATTCCCTTACAAAACAATTACATACTAAGTTGACTTTAATATTCACGATTATCTACGAGGAAGTTTGTATGTTTGTATGAAATTTGGTACGTAGTTAGTAGATAGATATTTTTTATCCAGAAAAAAAAATGTCATGCTTCCGAGGTCTAACTATATGAAAAACTTGTAAACAGTGTAACAGTCCTTACAGCGATAAAGATGTTATATTTTTCATTTTTCAAAGCGGACGAAGTCGCGTGCACAGGCTAGTATTAAATAAATTATTCTAATATTCAGAAAATGTATTTTAAATAACTGTCACAGTATTACTTGACATTGATTTGACAGTATACATTTGTATGATAATAAATAGTATTTGACCGATTGTTTTAACAGACGAACTTGCTTTATCCGTATTGTCCTACCTATATTAAAATGTCAGTCAAAATTGTGTTTTAGTCAGCGCCCCTTTTGAGCACGTCTCTTTTCATAAATTAATATTCTAAATTATTAAAATGAAATTTTGAAACAATGGAGAACAATTCTTGCATGACTTCATTTAACACCAATGGAAAGACAACTAGCCAAACTTTATGAATCAAAAACAATGTTAATAAACATTGTAAAATGATCACTTAAGTATTTCATTTAAAACATGTGTGGACATATGAAGAGAAATCGAAGAGATTTAGAGTTGCAGACACGACTGGGATTCAAACCAGCGTCTGCCGCATCAGCTATGACTGTTCATTAATTGCTTCCACAGTACGTACGGTACGTCTTACAATTGGTATTGTTGTTCGTTTGCTGACATTCATTATGACTAATTTGAACACGAGTCAAGGGAACAGAGTAAATAGTTAAAGCGGCGTCGATTCTATGAATATCATTAGAATTGAGATGCTTTACAAATAACTTTGCGAATTTACATGTTAATCTGGTTTTTGTCAATATCACGATTCACGGTCAATGTAAATCCAAGACGTTGTACTGCTACTTGTACTGTAAACAAAATGTTCGTTTGAAGTTCACTTCGAATTAATTGTCGTTGTATAATGTCTTTATACATATTAACCGCATATAATTTAAGTGGAGACATGTTGTTTATAGGTCTCTTTGTTTTCATGATATTCTCACGAATTGTATTTTTCTATTTCTTTTTATACTTTTATTAGAAACTAGCTGGTGCTCGCGACTTCGTCCGCGTGGAATAGTTATTTTGGAAATCATTTGGGTATCTCGAACGGTTTTCGCAGCGCACGCAATGGAAGCCCTCAAAGATGAATAATTTTCCCCGTTTTTTTCACATTTTCGACTGTTTCTTCGCTCCTATTAGACGCAACGTGATGTTATATAGCCTAAAGCCTTCCTCGATTAATGATCTATCCAACACAAAAATAATTTTTCAATTCGAACCAGTAGTTCCTGAGATTAGCGCGTTCAAACAAACAAACAAACAAACAAACAAACTCTTCAGCTTTAAATATTAGTATACTTAGATTTACAAGACAAATTATCCTTTTTAAAAAATGATCTCCTTCTTCTTGCCATTTATGGTCCTCTTAGTTTCTGGAGACTGCACGCCGCCTGCCATATCTTATGCAGGTTAGATATCGCTGGCTCGTAAAGACGTGTTCGTTTATTTTGCGGTTGGCTTCTATAATAACCACCTCGGTAGAGTGAGTAAGTTGGTTTCTACAATGCGACATCCTTCGATAGCCTGCCGATCTCGGTGAAATTCTGGTCTCAGTGCACGCTACGAGGACGTCGCCTTACTAGATTGTTAGTACCTACATATTATATCTATTTCCTTGAATCTCAATTTGAATTGCAGTGCATATATCTATGACATAGTACTTGAATTATGTATAGTTTGTCACCGTAAGCAATTCAAATCCAATTAGTTATATTCAGTAGTAATAACTGATAGTTTTTTGACAATTTTTGACAGTAAAACTTTATGGATATTTTTGTTAACTTTGTATAAAAAACAGTAAAGCAATTTGAATATAGCTGTACTCCAATAAAACTATTCGAGTCCAATCTATAACACTCTGCTGTTAAAGTACGAGTACTTGGACTCTTTTGTCCAGTTTGTTTTATCGTAGAATAAAAAGTAAACCTAGTCTGACTAACCCCCATCATCTAACCAGGTCTAGTCCTCCGTTTCATAACTATAAAATTCTCACCAGAGCGAGAAAACAGTTTTTGTCCTTAATGGCATTAGAAACTAATAGCCGAAGTTAAGTTAGGCGCTAACTAAGTTTCTAGTGAACACTTGTGTAGCGAAGACTTAACGAGCGAGTCACTCAAGGCTTTAGGCGTGCTCCGATTTATTTACCAGTTGTAACATCTGCTTCTTGACACAACTATCCAAATGACACTTTGAAATTGTCAAATTATCGCGTGCTTACGGATTGGGACAGTTGTGGTTAGTCATAAGTTTCAGATATAATTTAGAATTCAACATATAAATGCTATAAGGTTCTAAATGATTCAGATACATAGAGAAAGATAGAAAACTACATAGGATACCTACCTTTGATCCAGAAAAAAATTGTTACCGAGGTATATAATATAAAAATCAACGCCGGACAAACTTCCCGAGAAATAAAGTTTTAATAAATGTTGTAATGAAAGAAAAGGACGCGGAAGAAATCACAAGCAAAAAATAGTGTTAAAGAACTAACAGACTTCTTAATGAGTTGGTTCCTGATTGCCCCAAATCCAAACAGTTTTTATGGTTTTTACGGAAAAGGTCTGAATAATTTAAGACTGTAAATTAATATAATGATTTTATAATTTAATGTTCATTTTCTTTCAAGTTTAACTCAGTTAATTCTTACTTAGCCGCGACCATTGGAAAAGTAAATGTAAAGTATATAAAATTTGCTAAGGAGTTTAAGAGATTTAACTTTTATAGCGGCCTTAAGAGTGAAAATTCAGCGGGTATCTGTGAACAAATAGTAGTCCCCAAAGAACGGGAACTGCCATAAAAATTCGCGTCGTCGTCATTAGTCTCAGACGTGTTTTGATCAGAGCTCGCAGCGTCCGACGAGGCGGCCGCCTCTCCCTTTATCTTCGACTCACAATTTAAAATGAAAAAACCCGCCCCAGAGAGAACTGGATTTTCGCCCCAAAATAGACTTGAGCTCTATTTGTTCCACGGATTTTTAAGTGTCAGTTAAATCTAACCGTATAAACGAATAGTTTCCTAGTGTGGGTATTTTTAAGGCTAAGCTCTATCCTAACTAATTTATTATATATGCGAAAGTAAGTTTGTTTGTTTGCACTCTTTCACGCCTTAACTACTCAAACGATTATAATGTAAATTTTGTGCTTACTCGTACTCAGGCAAACAGTGAAGGTGTAGGTATCTTAATTCCTCATTAGCTAGTAATAATTATAGTAGACCATTATACTGAAATATCCAAAATCTCTCAAAGGTCACCGGGACTCAAACCTGTCATTAGAGAAGCCTACCTATCTTTTCTTAATGTTCTTCTTGCTTAATTTGGAACTAGATGGTGCTGTGTGGAATGTGTGAAGATATTTATATTATTTGTATTCCACTTAATAACCATATTAATACAACATACATACCTACATATATCGATTAAGACGAAAATGATATTTTCAGTAACATTTTTTCTTTTATGTGACCAGAATATTCATTTTTACATTGTATTTCGTCTGCGTAGGTATAGTTAGGTATTAAGTTTTTCGTTTTTGCTTGTGTCAGCATTACTGCGTTACAAATGAATATTTATGAATTGCTACTAGTTTGATTTAAAAGTCAACCTGCATTTAAATTAAATCAAAAATGTCAGAGTAAATAAGAACTATAGGCAGAATTTTGCGATTAGAATAGGCGATATTAGCATTTGGCTAATGATTGTATTAGTAGCGGTGTATGTGTAAGCACCCTTTTACTTAAGCTATAAAATCAGCATAATATTTCGTAATTTTGGTTACGGTATAGCTGGCAAGTTGCCCGATTCAATTTAATCTTCGTACGGCGCGTTCCGCTGTGGTCACTCCGCGCTCGCTCCCCTCGTTTCATGTTCACAACTCTTGGGTTTTACTCATGGAATTAAATCCGTATTTTAAGCACTTCACTGAACATCTCGCCCGGTTCACACCCCTGATTAAATAATAATTTCTAAACGCTTTTCATACTACTCGTTGCCCTCTTATCCGATGCGCAACAAAGATATTAGACCAGCCGCCCGCCCAACGCCTCGCCGCCATCATTTCACCGCATCCCACAATTTTAATTGGAGCCATTTTATCATTTATATCTAAAACTTTTCTTGCCATCTGTAACATCAAATATTCAATGTGCCTAATATTAAATAAAAGGTCTTTCCCACTTAATTGATTTTCATTTACTAGCGACCCGCTCCCGGCTTCGCTCAGGATGCAATTTTTTACATACACAAACCTTCCTCGTTTATCCTTCTTTCCGAAAACCGAATTTAAATCCGAATGGTTAAAGAAGTAATTAGCGGAGAAACAGATATGACGGATTCATAATATAAATTATAAAGATTAAAGTTTTAATGAAAGAAATGGTTACTTTGACTTTGAGGCAACAGTAATATTCAGATTTGCCATCGCGGAGTTATTTTTTACGATTTTAGAAGAACTATAATTCTTTAGTACATAATTTTATGTAAATCCTAAAATCTTATATAGTATCTATATAAGATTGGCAAAACATCATTTGCCGGGTCAGGTAGTATTTTACAGAAATAATATTTCTATAAAATAATACCTACAACCAAAGATAATTGATTGGTCTCGCTGCGCTCGACTAGATAGAGCGCTATACAAAAGCAATAGCTCCGAAAATGTGGCAACTTTTTACTGTAGTGTGTGTAAAAAATCGTCACTTTTTATCTCTTTTTACCCAGTTTTATTATATTTTTACAAAGTTTCACTACGCAAACTGGTATTTTATTATGCCTAAAATTTAATAAAATATTCGGCACGTACACATCACAGACAGTTTGCAGTGTGACTGGCTCGGGTACGCCGAATTCGGCGTACTATTTTAGGCCGTATTTTACAAGTAGGTACGACGGCGGTATCTAGTCGAGCGCAGCGAGACCAATCATTTATCTATGACCTACAACATTATTATATATATTTGTATAATATAATAAATGTGGAAGGACGTCACTCTACGATTTTTCATGCTTCTAAAATATGATGCAAATTATTTGAATAACGGTTAGTAATTATTTCACTAGCTTGTTTAGTTTTATTGACGTGTGAAATTTTACGTGACGTGAAAAATTTGTAAATGCAGGGTAAACGACATTTAAAATTTTTAGACGAACCTTCGGCAACCTAACGATTTTCCAGGATAATGAGTAGGTATTCTATGTGTGTTAATCCAGGTCGGTAATAAATTATTATCTGTGTGCCAAATGAGCCATTTTTGCATCCATACCACTACCACCCATCTCACAAACTTAGGTACACCTACCTACGATTTATAATTTTAGGAGGATTTTTGCCGATATCATGCTTTTTACTTAAAAAATTACGGATTCCCCATATAAACTTACATTATTTGGCGTGTTATATTGCTTAATTTCGACTACATTAACTACAGCCTTGGTGGTGCAATGGTAGCATAGTTGCCTACAAAAGCAGCAGATCCGGGTTCGAATCCCGGCCGATGGCAGACTTGGGTTGTTGTTGTTATTTTGTATTTATTTTATTTTTTATTATTATTTACATATATTTATTTCTTTTCTTAATGTTAATTTTTTTTACAATATATCTATATAATATAAAAGAAAGTCGTGTTAGCTACACCATTTATAACTCGAGAACCTGTCTTGAATTAAGGATTTGTAGTTAATGCTCGAAGCCCTGAGTGCCATGGGACTGGTTTTAGGTCACCCGCAAGGGGGCCTCGCGCGTGGCCGCTTCAAGTGCGTGGCCGTGGTGTGCGAGGGTCCGCTTCGCACACGCCTAGCTATGCCACTGCTCCGGCTACTTACTGGCTCACTGAGACACCATACATACTGTTCACCATTTTACGATGGCTTTATATAAGCTTATGATGGTTACTGCCGCCACGGACTGCCCAAATGCAGTGTGCCTGCCATACAAGTCGCGGGGAAAGCTACTAAGATTAAATTACTTTTTAAGGGTCGAAAGAATTTTATGTTAAACTAGCTGCTGCCCGCGACTTCGCCCGCGTAACTTTATAAATAATATACTAAAACCTTCCTTGAGAACCACTCTATCCATTGGTGAAAACAGCATGAAAATCGGTCCAGTAGTTTTTGAGTTTATCGCAAACAGACAGACAGACGCGGCGGAGGACTTTGTTTTATTATATGTAAGGAGGACTGTACAGATAGAATATCAGTGAAGCTGAATCAAAAAAGGTTTTTTCGGAAACTAAAGAGCATACAGTTTTTGTATAAAAATATAACAAGTGTCACGAACACTGACGTTGTTACCACAAAGGACAAACTTAATTGTACTTTCAGACTTACAATGTAAAGCAATTACTCTTTTAAATAGCGGTTGTTGCTAATTATTGTATCCTTAATAAGCAAACATCAGGACGAAGAAAATGTACAGTAGGAAAACAACGTAAAAGCTAAGAAGACTTTTAAAGCTGAAAGAATAATACTTAGAGGATTCCTGTTTAGTTCTAGTTGGCGTGAAAAAGAATAAATATATGAAATACAAGAATAGCAAGTAGCGACAGGAGACATATTGTGTCTCTTAGTCTACCCTGGAATAACAGCATGAGTGCTGTTTTGTTTCTGTAGCGTTGCTTATGTTATAGGCGATGTTAGCCACCTGCCATCAAGTGACCGTCAGCCTGCTAACGTCCTTTACTTTAAAAAATATACTTCAATGATGCTTATTAAAAAACTGATAGAATAGGTATACTGAAGATGAGATTTCATTTTATGATTTTAAATATTAATTTAAAAGTGATCTTTTTGTATTGCAATTGTTTCTACGATTATGTATTGATAGTTTGTGTCTGAGGATCTGAATCTTTAGTTCAATTTATAGATTTAGTACTTCAATTAAAATATAAAATATATATTATTCGAGTATATAAAGAAAAATTAATCGCTTAATGTGCGTTGCTAAGCAAGCATAACTCATAACGAGTGTGGCCCAATTCGGATTATCTTTTTTTTTTTTCAAAAATCCGTTGAAGTACGATAGTTTCGTTGAAAAATATTGGATTAAGCCTGGAGCAGTTACATAAGAATTACACTGAGTAAATTCGACGAATTCGCAGTAGGCAATAGGGGATTTATCGTACAATACCTGAGAGTAACAAGAGGACCGTGCTGTGCAATAGAGTAAGGGTTATAAAAATCCGGTCGTAGTATTTTTATTTATACCAATATGAGGTCAGCTACAGTACTTTTACTGTAAAAAAATCTTTGCAAAAATATTAATGTTGCCTATATTTTGACTTTCAGCTTGGCGGAGATCGGTTAACGAGGTGCTCTTCACATGGATGAGTTTAAAATATACATATATCTATGACATAAACTGTGGTTGAATACATACGTAGTCTAATAAAAAAAAAATATTCCGGTTTGTGTTTTCTTTGAAATTCAGATTTTAGAACAGCGATGCTTCCACATTTAATGGATTAAAAATTTAATCATCAATATGTATACAGTTGTATTCAATGAGTGCGCAACGACCTAAGCGATCCCTAATCTATATAAATATTATTAAAATTTTAGTTGATTATTATTTAGTCTTTAATAGAATTGACGCTGAAACGTGGTCTGTAACCTATGGGCTTCGTAAGAGAGCTCATTGTCGCTAAACGAGTTATGGAGAGGACTAAGCTCGGGGTTACACTACGAGATCAAATCAGAAATGAGGTGACACATCACATCACATCACATCACATAATGCGGAGAGTTGACGGTCACTAGGGCCAGAAGGTTCTTGAATTGAGGCTACGGACTGGCAAGCGCAGCGTAAGACGTCCTTGATAAGGTTGAAGAATTTGAAGAAGCATCAGAAACATACCTTACACATTATAATTTTTATAACATGAAATAAATTGATTGCTCTATGTCGTTAGAAATGGAAGTAAATAAATAATGCATGTACATGATTTTGGTAATCTTTAACATAGTATTTTCTAATACTTACTGAGTCGAGAGAGCTTAAAAGCATCGGCGGTATTGATCACGTCGGCGTATAAGTCGAACTCTAATCTGGTCCTATTCGAGTGCTGCAGCATTGCGAACTTGAAAGAGCTCTGGATTTCATCTGTCTTTTGTTCGAAGACGAGTCCTGAAAAAAAAAGGAAATAATAAAATGATGATAAAATCCTCGTTCGCTCTGTCTTAACACAAGAATCGAAATTTGATTCATTGTCACTTTAGAATAGAATTTCCTTCATATGGTTTGAAGATATAATTTACGTAAAGGTATACCTAATATTGTGGCTATATCTGTTTCAGGCTCATAAATTATATGAAAGTGCAAAAAAAATGTTACACTTTAAACTCGTATAATGGTACGATGGGACTTATGCTGTTTTCTAAATAATGAGAGTAACGCGTGCTACTGTCTAGATAGAATTGTAATTTGTCGAACAGTTTTCAAGAAAAAAGTATTCTCACAAACATTTGCATTTATAACATGTGTAGAGCATGTACAGTAATATAATTTTGTTGCAAAACTGATCCTCTTTTAAAAGTGTAACGACGGGAAAAAATGTCCTGCCTAGTGGCACCAAGGGATGAGCAACCGACAAAAAAATCGTCGATTACGCAACGCTGTGGAATACTAATGATTAAATAAAACCTCTGGTTGTCCATTGGTTTATGAATATGACTAGTGTGTGCGAGGCATTCACAATTTATTGTTTAGCGAGCATACGCGCTTGTAGTATTCCGGTATGGAATTTATGGCTTTAGTCTTGCTGGAGAAAAATATAGATTTATCGTCCAAGCTTTGCAACAAATCGTTATTGCTTTTAGGGATTTGCTAGACCATGCCCGATGAAATAAAACTCAGTGGTTGTGTAAGTACACATTGTTTCAACCTAATTGCTTTTAACTTATGTTATTCCAAGGAAAATATTGAGACTATTAAATTTGTTCTAACGATATTATTATCATTGTTTGTTTGAAGATGGATTTACTTTACTTATTGTGAATTTAAATTTACAAGTTAGTAAGTTCAAGAGAGTCAACTGTTTATATTTGACAACAAGCGGAATGAAAATTATTGATCAAAAGCCCAACACACGCACACTTTAAAAAGTTTTTTTCCCTCGGGAACAGTACTTTTTGCTGGATGAAAGGTACCCTAAGTCCTTTCTTGTATCAAATTTCATGATGATCGGTTAAGTAATTAAAACATGAAAAGGTAACAGACAGATAGAGCTACTTTCACATTTATAATATTAGTATGGATACTTAGATACCTATTTCTAAAACATTTTCGAACAATAGCCGACAATCAACACTCTTAATTGCCAGCTAATTCTAAGGAAATTGCTTTTAATTACAATAGAAAGTAGATTTTTAATTAAAGTCCAACGAAGAAACATATCAAATGGAAACGCTTTTTAAATCAGTGGATTTTGAACTGGTCCGCTGAATAAACCTGAGTCTGGGGGCACTTGTTTCGACTTTTATTTGAAACTGTAAAAGGCTCTGACGAGGAAAATAACCGGGGACTTACTTTTTATTGTAACGCGAATGGTTCAGGGCGACGAGAAGTTCCCCTATTTTTCACGTTCGCGACGACAGATGCCCTTAATGCCTTGGGTCACTTTGTTTATTATCCGAGGGAATTTTCAGGTTGAGCGTCTCTATCATATGAAATGTTCAACAAAGAAATATAAATATAAATAAATATTATATAACGATAAATAATCTGTCATTTTTTAATTTTTTTCACTGTGTGTCTCCATCCATAGGTACCACCCATCTCACAAACTAAAGGATTTATAATTTTAGTAGGATTTTTGCTAATATCATGCTTCTTACTCAAAAAATTACGGATGTTTGGCGTGTTATATTGCTTCATTTCGACTATAGAAATTACAGCCTTGGTGGTGCAATGGTAGCATAGCTGCCTACAAAAGCAGCAGATCCGGGTTCGAATCCCGGCCGATGCTATACGGTTTCTATTTTGTGTTTATTCTTTTTTTTATTATTATTTACATATATTTATTTCTTTTCTTAATGTTAAATTTATTTACAATATATACTGTATTATATAAAAACAATAAATATTATAAAAAACTTAAAACTAGTAGTCCGCAGGCAGCGCGGCTAGGCCCGAGCTACCGGTGGTTAGGGCTGCAGAGTGAGGAACCTCCTGACAATTCGTGCCGTGTCCAGAAGTACCGCCTTCTGTATCTGACCGTTGATCCATCCATCCAGCGAGAGACTCTTAAGATGTTGGTCGAGACTCTTCGTTATAAGACCGTTCGCCGACACTACTATCGGGACGATGATGGTTGAATCAACATCCCACATGGCGGTCACCTCGTGAGCCAAGTCTATGTATTTGGTAAGTTTGTCTTTCTCGGCTTTCGTGAGGTTTTCGTCATGTGGGACAGTGATGTCAAAAAAATAATATAAATTTTCAATAATAAAATAGTAAAAATTAAAACAATAAGTACAAAAACATATAGATAAATACAAAAAAATAACAACTTTTATTAACTTTTATTAACTAGTATCAGTTTAGTATATTATTATTATTAATATAATATATTAACCAGTTGAATATATGAACCAGTTAAATATTGTTTTCAAATATTGAACTGAAATATTTCTATATCAATATGACCAAGGGTTGGTATGTGTAATTAATTAATTAAGGAACAGTAATAATGTTACTGTTAAATTTTATGACGCAAATTGAGCGCGACACGGTTTGAAACATGTCGTCGCAAATAATTTTCAGCTTATTGATTACTCACAAATTTCAGTGATTATTTTAATATGTTTTAATGCAATTGGAACACTGCATTTCGAATTCATTTGGGCAGCCCGTCTGGCGGCAGTAACCACTACCGTGAAATAACAGAATATGTTTGACGACACGCTTGGTCTAGTGGCTAGTAACCCTTTTTTTTACGTGGGGAAATTAGCGATCCTGATTCGACTGCCAGCAATGGGGCGCTGGCAGGATATGCGGGATTTCTACCCGCTAAATCCCCACGGTGTTCCTTGTCCACGCACTCACGTGGGACGGGAGAGAGGAGTCAGCGCGAGTATTTCATCGTGCTCTCTCGCCTGTAGTGGCTAGTAACCCTAGCTGTTAACCATGCGGTCGCGGGTTCGAATCCTACAAATGTTTATGTGTTAACATTTACCTTTGTACCTGAGTCATGGATGTTTTGTATTTGTAATATGTATGTATTTACAAAAAAAAAGTATTGTATGTAATATATCAACTGTTTGGTATCCATAATACAAGCATTAAGTTGCTTACTTTGGAACTAGATGGTGCTGTGTGGAATGTGTAAATATATTTATATTTATTTATGTGCTGTGTGTTTCCAGTGAGTTGGTAACGGATTCCAGAGGTCATTTCCCTATCCCTCTCTAATCCCTAAACGGATCTCCCCGCGATAAGTAGATAAGTATCTTTTTATGCAACACTTTCAACGCAAAAATCTAAAAATGAAAAATACAAAATCCGTTTTGTACTTGTTTAAAAAAAATGTGAAGGCACGAGACATAATTTTTTCTTGCTACCTAAAATATTTTTCATTTTAAGTAATGGCATCGCCTTCAGTTCTGGCAAGATAAATTCCATCGGCGAATTCCCAGCGCGGTTGAATACAAAAATATAATTTAGTTTATTCGAATACCCGATAATCAAATAACTTAATCAATAATAATAATTGGTACGATAAAAACATATTGAAACTCGAAAGAAACTATCCCAGGAAGGGATTAGGAATATTCAATGTTTACTTAGAAGAAAAAAAAACCTTGGAAAACATTAGGCGTTTTATAATTATAAAATGACTAGCTGGTGTCCGCGATTTCGTCCGCGTTGAAAAATGAAAAATATGACACTTAAGACATTTGATATCATTATCGCCGAGACGACTTTTCTTTCCGAATAAAAAGGTAATAAATTGTCTGTGTGCCAAAATAATCTAAATCTGTTAAGGGGGTACCGAGCTTCTTCCGCGTTTTGATTTTAGGTAGTGTATGTGTGCGTGAGGCACAGCGCAGGAGCGGGAGAGCGGTGCGCCGAGTGGCTAGAGTCGTGCGCCAATCGCCTACTAATATTTACAAAATAAAACAATAGAAACGGTCTCAAAAACTTTTATTAAATTAAAAATATTATACGGTTGGAAACTTCACAGATTTCACACATTTATTTTTTATAACTTACTGTCCATAGGTGGGTAGGTTGGTATATGTTTTACGAGCGTAATTGAATAAAAACTTTTATCGATAAACACGACTCGTAAGATCATGTATTAACTTATATATTTATAAATTATATGTGTACATATAATATCGACATATATACATATTATAATAAATTAATTCGTTTAAAAATCGGCGATTTAAAAATATTTTAATTTATTAAAGTAAGTAGTTTATATAAAGTAAGTAAATTTCTTAAACTCGTAACATTGTCAAATAAGTAGGTAATTAAACTTAAAATTAATTAATTGATTTGAAATGTATAGATGTATGTCTCTAAATAGTAATCCAGTAACTTTAGACGAATAATGGGCATGACTTCGGAAAAACTCCAAGCAAGCTGAAAATTTGTATACATAAACTTAATATCACCGTTTTTCTAGAGAATTTTCCATTCTTTCTTTTTTATAAGTATACCTCATAGCGGTAAGATCGAAAGGAACGAAGATATAGGCAAAATCTGAAAAAAAGGTAACTTTTTTCACCGTTTTTTGGCTGTCAAAAGTTACCGGTTCGTCAGATGACTCTTTGTTTTGTAGTGAAACGCCAACAACTGGTATATTTATTCTATAAATAGAAAAAGATAAATAATTATAATAACATAATATATAGACGAGCCCGTCGGAGGAGGTTCGATTCCAGGAGGTGTCAACTTTGAAAAGTTTTCAAAGTTGGATTTACTATGGTCGTTAGCGCACTTGCAACACCTGTGGCGTTGCTTGTGTTATAGGCGACAATAGTTACTTACCATCAAGTGGACTGTCAGCCTGTCCGAAGAGATCTCCTTATTTTCAAATAATCATCCTATTAGATTGTTAGAATCAGTTTTTTCTAAACAGTAATAATAAATACCTATACTGGGCACCAAAGAAAGCGGGCCGGTTATAAAAACAAAATATTGAGCACCATAAAGTCTTATGTAACAGAAATATGTTTTTTTCTTGTCATTCACTTTTTTTTACTTTTGAACTGGGGACAGCCAACGAAATATCTCTGCGTATAGTATATCTCTGCGAGCTGGGGACAGCCTTGAGCTTTTAGTAGCCAGCAAGTAGGTAGGCAAGTATGAGTATACTTATGAAGCAACAGGAGTATTCTCTTTGTCTTCAAAATTCGCGGCCAGTATTCATCTTGCTCTAGAAAGATAAATTTATTTTGTATTACAATTAATTTTTTGTTGTATTGATTTTTTTATAATAAACATTGTGGCGACCTCCTTCATCAAACAAATAAGAAACGCAAAAACAGAGACAGAGTATACACATCTGTCATTCTGCTGCAGAAATCTTGTATGTAAAGCAGACAAGAAAATAGTCCATTGAAATGTTACATTTTTTTGGCTTTAGAGTGCGTTTGTCAGAGGATGCAATTTTATTTTTTAGATATGAAGGGGGGGTTATTGTAAAGTTAAATCCGAGGTTTTGGGGTTGCAACCCTTGCCCCCACAACCTCGACCGCCATCTTGGAAAAAGGGGTTAAATGGTTTTTACGGTTTATCTGCCAAGCTATGTCTAAAAAAAAAATATAACATTTTTTGTTGCAAATAAAATTATCTACAACTTTTGTTTAGTAACTTTTAGTTGTAGAACTGTAAATAAAAATGTTATAAGCGAAAATCCATAAAAGTTTGAGTTTCTATATGTCGATATAACTTTTTTTCTAATCATTTTACAAAAAAATGATATCAAACCATTTTTATAGATGGTGTTCTATGGTCTGATATATTTTTTTTGTAAAATGATTAGAAAAAAAGTTATATCGACGACGTTTTACGACTAAAAGTTACTAAACAAAAGTTGTAGATAATTTTATTTGCAACAAAAAATTTTGAACAATTTTTTTTGTGAGACCTATAGCTTGGCAGATAAACCGTAAAAACCATTTAACCCCTTTTTCCAAGATGGTGGCCGAGGTTGTGGGGGCAAGGGTTGCAACCCCACAACCTCGGATTTAACTTTACAATAACCCCCCCTTCATATCTAAAAAATAAAATTGCATCCTCTGACAAACGCACTCTAAAGCCAAAAAAATTTAATATTTCAATGGACTAAAAGTGCTTTATCAGTTTCGATTAGAAATTCCATTCATTTCAAAATTCGCTGGCTTAGATTTGAAAAAAGTATTGATTACTGATTGACATAATTTGTCATCGCTAATAAAGATAGCAATAGAAATTGTCACTTTGAATTTTCAAAGGAAAACAGACCTTATCATTCTACAACATACAAAGAATGTTCAATCCATAGATGAATGATTGGTCTCGCTGCGCTCGACTAGATATCGCCGTCGTACTTAAACTTAATACTTAATAAAATGCGGCATAATTATTCGATATATATCCTATCTATATTCAGTAGTAAAATTCGGCCAATTCTAATTTCTTCCACCGATTTTTCGAAACTTAGCATCCTCTTTATGAGCAGATGCCATGGGGCTTACTAAAACTAATACCATAGATGAATGATTGGTCTCGCCGAGCTCGACTAGATACCGCCGTCGTACTGTATAAAATAGTATGTACGCCGAATTCGGCGTACCCGAGCCAGTCACACTGTAAACTGTCTGTGACGTGTACGTGCCGAATGTTTTATAAAATTTTAGACATAATAAAATACCAGTTTGCGTAGTAAAACTATGTAAAAATATAATAAAACTTTGTAAAAAGTGATAAAAAGTGACTATTTTTTACACACACTACAATAAAATGTTGCCACATTTTCGGAGCTATTGTTTTTGTATAGCGCTCTGTCTAGTCGAGCGCAGCGAGACCAATCAATTATCTTTGGTTCAATCTTAACGCATTTTATTTGTCGAGTTTACATACTGCACGTGTAATTATTATATTTTTTTAGCAATTGTAAATCTTCTCTGTAAATATATCGTGTAAATAGAAATATGTGGAGTTATTACTACTCGCCCTACAACATAATAATATTTATTTTATTTATATAAGCCTAACAGCATATAATAATTCACTAATTCATAAAATAAATAAATATATATATATATATATATATATATATATATATATATATATATATATATATATATATATATATATATATATATATATATATATAAATTTAATTGTAAAATGTATGTAAAATATATAATGTAAAATTAAATGTAAAAATTTAAAAATAAATATAAAATTTATATAAAATATATTATAATTTATATGTACAAAAAGAATTAAAAAATAATAACAATATACCTACATACATATACATTATGTAATATGTAATATACATATACTATACATTTTAGTATTAATTTAAATTTCATAGAAGAAAAAATAATAGTTATTGTATAGGTACGAGTTTTACTTACTTTATTTCTTCTTGCAAGCGTTTACCATTGTTTTTTTGCCAACCCCTTCTTTTCTTTGATTTGTTTACTTTATTCCCCATAGTAAATTAACACTTACGAAGCGCTTACGTTTTAAAAATATGCGTTAGCACAAGCGACACAACCTCCCCGTCCGACGGCCGAAGCAATACTAAAGCGGATAGGGGGGAAGCTTGGCGGCTCTAGCTAATATAGGCCGAATGCACGGGAATTTAGGTATTTCCTTCGTATTAAAAAACAAATATACATTTTGAAAATGTGAAGAGTGTACGTTATAGAAAACATGTTGTTTTGTTATTATTCACAAACTGATAACCTTACGTGAAGTATTTATGCCGTACTAACGGTTTATTTATTTTTTTAGAGGTAACTTTGGATTTTTTTTCTATCGAGAAAATTATAAGTAATCGTGTTTCTAAAGAGTGTGATTTATAGAATGTATCCTTAAATATCTTACATACTAATTGCATAATTAAAACTTTAGTAATAACGATACAGCAAGGGATCAAATAAACGCAATTATTTCACATTTTCACGACTCAGGCTTAAGCGGTTTTTGCGTGAAAGAGTAACAAACATTCATAGATAATAAAGTGCATAATTTATATCTAATATTAGTAGAACACACACACATTCAATAAAAAGTCTACCTGTCCATCACATCACATAAAATATCTCTTAATTCATATATTCTCTGTTATTTTTTTTACTGAACGCAATATTGTAATTAGGTACCTTATGTTACCCTCTGAGGTCAACTTGTATTAAGACTAGAGATCGCGACACGTGCGTACAATAAATGGGTAGGGCGAAATTAATGACGTAGAAAAGGTCAACTCCTTGGGTTGTTCCACGAAAATCTAGCGATTTTATTTGCACAACAATTCGGCATTCTTTGCACCGCGTTTTATTAGAAACGCTACGCGTAAAAGGCAAAGTCCTCTATAAATTATTGCATAATGGCTATAATATAGAAGCAGTTCGTGATGAAAAAAACTGTCAGTCGGTAGAACTGCTCGTCAGAAATGAAAAGTTTCCCCAATATTTGTTTGTTTTTCCCAATACCATACCAAAAGTATGAGACCCAACGTCTAAAAAAGATTCTACTTCAGATACTCGAAAGATTATTTTTAAATCTAAATAAAAAAATAAGCCATCTTTTTAAATAACTTGCCAAGGAAGGTAGGTACCTATAGCCTTTTGATTATTTTGAAATCTTGATAAAAAAATAGCTATCTCTTTAAATAACTTGCCAAGGGTACCTCCCTTTTTTTTAAGATGAAGTGTCAAAGTTGGCTGAAAAAATATTTTTCATTACTATTTTTTTTAAACAAAAAATAATCAATTATTGAAATTATGTCTGCAATCAAGAGCATAATTATAGAGGATTACACAAAAAGAAATTTCAAATTTTGAAATTTGTTATCACCCATAACCCAGGATCACCACATAGGTTTCCATTTTTCCCATTTTCAAACATAGATAATATTTCTTAACAGTGACCTGGATTTTTGCTTATTTTTTTTCTAGAGCGGATAGCTTAGCTTATCTCCAACAAAAGGTGTCGGATCCCGAGAGTTCAGTGTTTTTGCCTATTAAAAAAAGTGCCCAACCCTGCCTAAAGAAGTTTTCACTTCAAAAATATTATTAAAGATTATAGCTTCCAAACACAGTTTTCCGAGTAACTTTAAACTGAACGCGGCGGAAAGAATGTTAACGATCACTACGAATGTATGTTTGTTAGTTTTAGTATAATCCCCGCTGAGTTTTATTTTACTATCGCGTTGAATATATCCATGAAATCCTTTTATTTATTTTTTTCGTACTAGTTAGTTCGTTTTTTATACCGCCTATTAATTAGTTGGGATTTTTTTTTTATTTTTTACATAGAAAGCCAGTTGAGCAGGCTAATGATTCATTTGATAGTGGGATGGGTACGGTTGCCTATTATATTAGCACAATCAAAGCCACATACTATTAGGATTGGGTTGGGAGGAGATACAGAAGTGGGCTGTGCTATATACCTTTCTTAATCACTCACTTCCAAAACAGCATATTTTTTCTAGGCGTTTTTTTCTAGTCGTCTTCTGTAAGAAGGTGGTTACTGCTGCCAGACGGGCAGCATTGATTATTTTATATTTATGAATTTACTAGCTCGTGCACAAGATAATGAAAAATATAACACTTGAGAAAATATCTGACAACTTCATCGCTCTAACGACGGTGGCGTCGCTACGGCGACAGTGTAGCCCAATTTTTTGATAATTTTGGACGATTCCTTGGGAATTGCCAAATTTCATAAAAAATCGTTAAGCTGAGATGGCGTGCACAAACGCGCACATATATTGTATTCAGTGTAATAATATTTTTTTTTGTCAAAAATTTTTTTTTTCTGAGAATATAATATCTGGCGTCTTTATCACTGTACCGAGTAACGACGATGGCGCTTTCATTTTTTTTCTATTTTTATCTTTTTAGTTAAACTCTCAGGAACGTAGCATTTTTACGCGATGAAAAGTATCAGATAAACTAAGTATCATCTGTATGACAAATTTCATCCAAATTTTATAAACAGTTTTCGCAAAGTAGGTTTTAATGGTACGTAATGTCTATCCATATATTACTTCATGGTCAAACAGTCATGGTCATGGTCAGTCAGTTCATGTTCAACTTGTGTATTTTAAGAAAAAATGTGACTCAATTTTACACGTATCTAATATTTTCTATTTTACATATAAAATTGTTAGGTAATGCTCAAAATATCTCGTGGCCTTTGACTGTAAACAGTCTAAGCTCTAAATACATGAAGGGCGCACGTACCAGCGTATGTTGTTTGATTATGCATACACAAGACTACAGGAAATATTGCAGTAACAGTAATTCATACTGCTTTAACCAAACCAGTATGTAATGTAATGTTAATGTATATAAACATAATATAACATAAAATACACAAAATAGCAAAATTCTATTTAAAAGACTATTTTTCATTGAGACATATCACTTTTTGAAAAGAAACAATGAATGAATTAGTGGTAAATTTTGTGTAGCAAGTGTATAAAAAAGTTATTAAACAAATGATATGTTATTCGTCAAACAGTGCAAGTAAGTTAAAAGAAAAAGCAGCAGCTTACATAAACTGAAGGAAGGAAGTCCAACTTTGTACAAAATAGAGGAGTAGACTCAGCAATTTAATAATGCGCTCTAAGGTTCGTTATCCAATATAATGCCTAAAACAGTGCTATCCTTAATCCATAACGTTCAATTAATCCCCGGAGACTAGAGTCTACAGTTAAGGCACGACATAAGGGCACTTGGGACAGATTGTAATAATGTTGTAACACATGACGAAATATCAAAAAATAAAAAAATATAATGTTCTAAAAATATAAAAATATAAACACATAAATATCTCATTTTTAGTAATAAAAATCTTAGTAGGTATAAATAGTACCTATAGAAAATCTACATCCACAATGCAAAGTCAGGCACGAGCAATATCGAAAATAAAAATAATCTAAATTAAGAGCAATATCAAAACTCTGTTCTTTGGAACGACTGACGAGGCATTGTGGATATTTGTTAAATATCAACTTCAAAGAATAGAAAAATCGAATAAAATAAAGCAATTATTTTTAAAAAGTAGTAATGCGTTAGCATAGTAATGCGTCCTGTTAAATGATATTGTGATAATTTGAAATAATAAAAAAATACCCTAAATTACACGTTTAGAAGATTTTATATTGCAATCTGTGTGTTGTAGGTATGTGAACAAAACATAATAAATGATAAAAAATGTTAAAAGGTCTTAATCAAATCGGAGCATGAAGTTACATTACAATTATAAGTAAGACGATGTATGAAATCCGGTATAAATACAGTCCAATAGCTTGTAAATTCCTAACCAAAAATGTAATAACTGTAACAAATGCCGCATGTAAATACGAATCTTTTCTACTCTGTATACGCGTGGGATCTTAAATAATGGAGTGAGTTATAAGTGGAGAAACACACTTCATCTCGGCGAGGATACGCACCTGATCTTTTATTTTTACGGTTCCCCAGGCTGTAACGTGAGACATGCTCATAATACTAAATGTCATTTAGAAATATATTATGTGTGAACATATATCCACTTATTTAATTTTATTGTTTTTTAATATTATCTACTAGGTAAAACTTGGAGAAGCTGGTGGTGGTTGGAAAAGTGGATGGCAAGAGGTCTCGAGGTCGATCTCCTAGCCGATGGACAGACCAAGTTGTTCAACTCACAGGTCTTACAGTCGCGAAGGCTCTGCAAAAGGCTGAGGACAGGGTGGAGTGGAAACAGCTGGTGGTGATGCCACCAAGGCAATTCAGAGCGGGCACGACCTTCAGCAATGAAGAATCTGACTCTATATATATTATATATACTAGGTAAAATTTGAAGTTGCTTTGTATGGCCTCTAACACCTTCTAAACCACGCACGCAAGGCAACGTATTTTTAATGGATTTTTTATATATACAATAAAACCTAATTAAATTCTTACCTAGGCGTAGCAGGGAGCGGGTCGCTAGTATGCTTATAAATTTTTTGACAGATTCTCTCCTCATATAAATTTAGGTCTAGGTTACCACAGTATCCAACTGAATGTGCAGATTTAATTGAGTGGAAAATAAAAAAAGTAAAGTCATTTTTTTATTCGCGACTTGAGTGAAAAACTAATTAAAATTGAATGATGGTATCGTTATTTTCTACAGTTATACTTCTTAATAAAGAATCACCATAGCGTACCATAATCTCGTCCCCAATTCGTTGCGGCGTGCGAATACTAGGGGCCCTAGCCTAAATGCAAACGCTACATTGCGTACTTAGGAGACGAAGAGAACGCTAGGAGAAAGCTTGGTGATTGGTCAAAATAAACGCTTGAGGTTACAACAACCAATCACTAAGCTTTCTCTTAGCGCTCTCTCTTCGTTTCCGAAGTACGCAACGAAGCGTTTGCATCTTGGCTGGGGGTCCAGCTGACTACACGATGGTACTAGCTGAGACTGTGACTTCGTACATGTTGAAAAATTTAAATGAATGTATGAGTTATAACGCCTGACTTCTTCATCGCTGTGAAGACGGTGGCACCGCCAGCATTGACGACATTGGCGCCAATTTATATTTTTTGTCAATCCTTTTCGATTTAGGATAAAAGGTATCCTATATGATAATCCATAATCCAGGCAATAAACTGTGTACCAAATTTCATCCATATACGTTCTGCCGTTTTTGCGTGATAGTGTAACAAACATCTATACCTACATCCAAAACTTAGACTAAGCTACGTCCTATTGCATTTTATTTTTAAGAACATCGTATCACCACACTCAAATTAATCGACGTTAATTAGATGAATAATCACGACTCACGAGTGCAATTGCAAGTACCTACATCTGGCATAATACACTTAATCTGTTGGCTTGAGTTACAACGGGACCCGTATGCCATTATTGTGATTTAGAATCTGGTTGTAGTCAGAATGTGCGCCAATAAATTAGATCTCAATCAGGCTGAAACCGCCATTTGTTACTCGTACTTTAGATGTGTAAGGACGGACCTATATCGGGCCTTTATTCACCTCGTCATACAATATTCATGCGTTTGATAGCGATATTGCACTGAAGCGAGCAAACGTCCCGCAGAAATGTCTCAACCTTCTTACCACTTACGTACCTGACTTGTGTGTCAACATTTTCACGCCTCATTGTTTTACTATTGTATTACGATAGCAGATACTCAATATGAACAGAATATAGTTTGCATTAAGTAGGTATATAGTTTCATATCAACATAGGCCGCCGCATAATATTCCAATAGGAGCGGTCAGAAGCAGTCTGGATTCACCGTCGATCCGCGGCCCTTATCAGGTTGCAGTAGACGTCCTATGCTGCGCTTTCCGCTCCGTGGCCTCCACTCCACTCCACTCGAGAACCTTTCGGCCCAGGTGGTCGTCAGTTATGACGCTAACTTTCGTTCGTCTTGGAATCTCCTTCTGAGCTTTCTTACGAAGCTCATAGTACTTCAGTGTCTCTTATTTTCGTATCAAAACACAGTAAAGCATTTGGTTAACAGTGCTAATCGTGTTTATTTGTACCAAGATAAAGTGCATTTAAAAGAGAATACGCTTTAAGCGGAACAACACTTGTTCCTCCCTGAGAAGTATTGAGTAAGTAAACGTATGTTATGTCGTCTGCTTGTAAATTGTGCGCATGTGTTTGTAATGATCGTTGTGTATCGTAATATCTACGTTGTTGTGTCTCAACAGCGATATGTGTACAATATTCGTGTTACGTGCAACAATGATATATCGCCGTATGTAAATGTTCAACAAACGATATATAATGTGCGTTTAGAAAGCGTCACGTGAACAGGAACGTCAAAATGAAGATGTATCGATGCAGCTAAAATGACTAGATAAAAAGCAAAGAAAATTTCTGAACACAACACAAACTGTATTTACTTTCTTTAATAGGATCATCATTATTGCAGCCGTAAGCTGGCCGTAAGACGTCCACTGCTCTCCCATAATTGCAAGAGATACTTAGTTAAATGTATTAGGTATAAGCGACTTTTCTTTGTAGAAGAGTAATAAAATATACAAGTTTACTACAGATAATAAATTTTTTACAGAGGTTACATTATACAAATAAAACATTATAAAAACAGACTTAACATTAAACCTAAAATACCAAACAATTATAAAAAGAATACTCCGTCTAACAGGTCCTCCTGCGGCATGGACCCTATTATGCCGGCAACGTTACTCCTCTGTACTGCCAGAGAGATACGCTGACAGAAATATGTGGCAGCCCTGGGGTCTCCAAATTAATAAGTTTGGCCATTGTGTTCGAAACCTGATCTTTTAAAAGTGGACCTTGTTATACATAGCTTTATTGCCTTAGTACTCGTATAGGTATATAAAAACAAACCCAGTGCTTAGGTTGGGGCCACACTACTAATTTTTCTATTCGTTCAGTTGCCACCGAAGAGTTTGTATAAGGATTAAAAAATATTCTACATGTTAATCCAGGCAATAAACTAGGTGGTTGCACAATTTCATGTATAAAATCAGTTTAGCCGTTTTCGCGTGATTGAGTAACATTCAATTAACAAGTACAACAAAACATTCAAACATTGAAATTTTGCATTTATGCATTTTATTAGTATTAGTGTGGTTAAAATTTCTCAATTTTTATCTATCATTTTTTTTGGTTTATGTTTTCATACTATACACGAATAAGTAATTCGAAAAATTTCCTACGATTGTGCAAAAAATATTAATACACTCAAGTACCAGGTGAATTGTGTTCCGAAATGGAAGTAATTCCGATCTTTGTGGGATGAAGATGTGCAATTAACTTGTCGTCGAGAACACACTAATGGTTGGCGTTTGGAGTGGCAATTGTGCAGTCTCCTCACTGGATAGGCGTACGGGAGCCAAGGATAGCTCGTTGATCTAATACTCCAAAATACTGACACAAAACCATACCCGTTTTAAGAGGCAACTAAAATTGACTCGAGTGTTCGCTACGCTTGCGGTAAAATCGAAAGAAGTTCGTAAAGAAACAGTTTTGCTTCTCGACACTCAATATTATATTTAATTCATTTAATTTTATATGCAAGGAGAAATATCCCAGTGGAAAAAGAAGCAAGTTTGAATACTTTGTTGAAGTTGAAACCCTTTTAGGCGTGCACACTTAGGCCCTCGCGCACTAGGCAGGCTGCTGGTAGCCAGTAGCCAATTGGCTGCTAAAACTGGTTGACTTGATATTCACTTTCCTCTAACGAAGAAGAGTAATATTGTGAAGATTTCTGTAGGTATGAGATGAGAATACATAAATCTTCTTCCGTAAACGTGAGTAAGGGTCCTGGCACTTGCTCCTTGCAAAAATTGCTGGGGGTAATATTATAACCATATCCGCGTTGGAAAATGAAACATATAAACACATGAAAAAATAAATATAAGCACTATAACGCCCGACATCTTTATCGCTGTGACGACGGTGGCGTCGCCACGGTCCAATTTTTTACATTTTTAGACGACCCATCGGGAACCTAATATTTTTCTATGATAATTATATCCTTGTTATTCCAGGTGATAAAATATGTGAAAGAGTAACAAACGTCCATACATCCATCCTCACAAACTTTCGCATTTATAATATTAGTAGGATTAACATAATATGCCGAAAATATAAATTAGAGGAATGACAAAAATGTATCTACATCGTTATGATTAAAAAAAGATAAATACTTATTTTAGAGTATTGCTGTCCCTGTGGTATATTTTGTTAAAAAATATGAATGGATGTCATCGGTCGAAGCGAAGGAACGGGCCTCGGGTTAGGGATGGCTTTCATTGTTTATGTATGAAGTTATTATTTACGAGCGAACGTCGTCTCGACCTCGCCATAGGCGAAAGCCTCGTGGAACACCATCCTATTATTGCATCGAGTGATTGAATACTGCTATCGAATCCTAATATACCAATATTTTGAAAGAGTTCCATTTCTAAATAAACCATATGTATTAACCTGCTATTTTGTGAACTATTTTTTTGAAAGGAAAATACTAGCTCTGGAAAATCCAGGTCATAATCTGTCTTCAGATAAACTTTCCGACAGAAATACCCTGATGACTAATGAAGATAACAAGAAAATCTATAAAAGATTAGTACCTAAGTTAATTTTGTGTAACTGAAAAGTTTTGTTTTGTAAATTGTTTATTTATAAACAAACCATAATTGTAATAAGTTCGTCATAATGAATGTATATTTCAATGATTTTACCTACTGAAGATTCAGAATACCTACTCGTGAGCTAAGCGTACAACCGTTTGACCGTTGAGACGGTCTGCAAATAAAGAACTAACAACGTCCAAAACCAACATGTAGTTGCTAATAATCTTTTCGTATTTGGTCATAGCTTTGGTAGGTTTCTAGCGTTTGATAAACTGAGTCGTGAGCTTAACTAAAGTGAAAACGTGAGTACTATGCTAAAATCTATGTCAACCCTGTTATACCTATATTTTTTTGCAAACATGTTTTTAATGCTTGTAATAGGGATGATTTGGGAACCATCCCCTGTTATACCTCGATTTACGTTTCTATCACGTTCAGGATTAATTTAAATACCTTGTGAAGCGTCAAGGAGATATTGAAGTTTTATGTTAATCCTCACAAAATGTGCTTGCTATACGACATAACCTACATAATCCAAAACAAGTATACATAAAATTACCTAGGATGGTATCTTATTTTGTAAACTTTTATCTTGAAAGATGAACTTCAGAAAGTATCAGCTTACAATGGTAACTGATTACAAATTGTCGATGTCCATCCTATTTTCTATTATTTATTATAAATGCGAAAATGATTATTTGTTTCTTTGTTACCGTTTCATGCCTTAACTACTCTAATGATCATTATGAAATTAGTACACACGTTATCAGGGATACAGAAAAGGACATAGGATACCCTCAATCCTGAAAAATGGTACTGTTCTTGATGGATTAAATAAAAATAAAAAATAAATCAACGCTTTTAAACAAAAGCTTTCGTATTGGAAGGACATTTAAGACTCTCTGAGCAGCACGACCTAAAAGAAAAACGACCTATAAGCAGCTCGTCCTATTAGCAACGTGGCGTAGTAGCAAGTGGTCCTAATATCGAAAGGACCTGTTATCAAAAAGACACCTTAAAGTGGCCATGTGAACTCGGCCAGTGACGTCACAAATGTTAGATAATTTACGATTTCCGATTTCTGGATTTGAATGGATATCCAACGGCAACACGATCTCTGACGTCATGAGCGTTGTGTTTATCCTTGTCTCCCAAATATTTGTTTACTATTATTATTTTTTATATTGTAATGTAAAATACGTTATGACGAAGAAAAATAACAATCTGGGACCATACAAAAAATAACAAAGAAATAAAGGGGCAAATAAACTCGACTAGGATTTTATACATGAGCTGAGAGCCTTTTCACTGCGTTATACCGAGGCTCGTCATTTTATTCAAAAGCGTTGAGCCGCGAGCACAACCATTGCGGTCATCGCTAAAGCTACTTATACTAGTTATACGAATGGATACTTCAAGGATACACTAAAAAAAATTGAGACGTCGCGAGGCGCCTCGCGAAATTTTATTTAACAAATCCAATTTATATTGAAAATCTCCAGCTAAAAATCAATAGCTTTGGACAGTAGAGTCTCCGTAATACACACACGCGTATACGAACTAAGTGGAGGGAGGATAGTAGATTTATAATATGTAGTCATAGAGATTAAAATTTTAATGAAAGAAATTTAATGGTTAATGTGAGTCAACCGTGATAGATGGAGATATGCCATCGTGGAGTTTTTATTGGTGTAGTTCTTTTTAATTAGGTACAATTCTTTATTGCATTATTATGTATTTCCTAAAATTTAGGCTACCTGAGCCCCGTAATTTTTCATTTCTATTTATATAAATACAATATAAAACTTTGTTAGGTTTAATGTAAAAAAAATGTAATAAAACTAACAAAGCGTTTGATCCAAGTAGGAATTGACATAATTCAGGTGAAGTATGAATGGAGGAGGTATGTCAAGAATTGAGGCTTATGAGTTCGGGCAATAACAATAAAAATCGAGGAATTTTCTCGAATGATAGGTTTAGAATGTAATGGTATAATGGCATACTATACGTTGAAGCACGTAATAGGTATTCGCATCGTCAGCGGTTTTGTAATGACGAAATGAGGTCACCATGAGAAAGAACTACATGAACAACCTATATTACGGATCTATAGATTCGCAGTGTGGGTTTATTAAAAATTATTATGTCGCGTTGGACATATTAAAAATTCCCCGAGAATCCTTCCTAAGACTGAAAATTCTAGAGATAAGAACACGACAGAATTATCAACAAAGATATTTTCATAAATATTCTGTTATAATTTTTTTTTTCATTGGTTTTATAAGTGTGTTGAGGTGATGCCTATGTTTGGGAATTCAATTATATCTACCTAGTTATGCGATATTTTCTATCATCGTTATAGCAAGTCATCATTATCTCCATCATCTAAGCCTTAGGACGTCCACTAAGGGACATAGCCGGTCTAATTTTCCAATAAGACTGGGTCCACCGTCGACCCGCAAGCTTTATCAGGTGGATAAAGAACTTGAAGTTGGACGTCCACTTGATGCACCGGAAAGTGCTACTGATCATACTGATCCGACGGCTTAATAAGTCGGTAACTTTCGTTTGTCTACGTATTTATTTATTAGTATTTGAATCTCCATCTAACTTGATGGCAGCCGAGTTTTCTAAATAATTGAATATCACTACTACTGTTCCGTGATGAAAAATCCTCTGGTCTCACGCTTGAGATAGCAGAGATATCCAACACTACAGAACATAAATCTGGAATCTAGTTTCTCAGTTCTCTCTGGTGTTACAACATTAGCTAAAATAAAAATCAAGTAAAAACATAAAGAGGAGATTGCTCCCTAATTGATATTAAAAATAAAAATAAGCACTCGTATTGAATTAAGCAACATGCATCCTCAATCTGTATATAATATAATATGAGAACATTTTGTGTGCATGAAACTACTGCCGGAGAGCACTCGAATGGTCGAACCACGCTCTGTTGAAAAAATGGACAGGTGCTCTTTACCGAACTTTTTACTGTGTATTTTCATGTTGTGTAGTACCTATATTGAGCATTAAATAATCATACTTTTTACGTTGAGTCTCACTGCCCTCCATAAAAAAAGGTATGGGCTTCAACACTTAGCACTAGCTTACTGCGGATAGCAAGAGTTCCAAAATCTTAGGATGATATTTAGTCTTTTCTCACAAGTTTCACAATCCCGTATACTTTCTTTTCCGTTATTATATTCATTGTTAGATTAAGTTGTCAGTTTCTAATGCATACTTGCCATATAAAATACACCACCACAGTAACTATCCTCTAACATTTGCTCTGTTTTTTTTTCGAATATAAAATAGTCAGGAGTGTTACATGTTTCGATAATAATGCAACATTTTGTCAAACATTTGTTGAAATTATATTTTAATTTTTACGGAACGTAATACGGAGATGAAAATTATTTCCAAGAAGCTGTTGGGTAGGTACACAAAAAGAACACAAACAGTTCACACCTGTCCTGTACATTAAAATTTTAATTATAATACGAGCGAAGCTCTGCTGTTAGCACTGCTGCAATACTTTTGTGAAGTTCAAAATATTGTAAATGCCTTAAATGTAATTTTGCCCTGAGTAACAATTTCGTATGAATCGTATGAACTCCGCTCTTCATTTTCAGAAGTCACTGCTTTGAGCTTTGAGGAATGTTTTTGAGCAACAATTTGTTATTGACACTAAAGTCAAAATGATGAAAGTTTTGTTCAAACGTATCATATTGCATGTGTAAGTAGTTTTCGAATATGCAAATATTAAATGTGTTTTCAAATGTGTACCTCTATGTTGCAGTTTGTAGGTAAATGTGAATACATAAATTAAGATTCAGTATTTTATCGCTTTAACTTTAATGAGAAAGTCAACCCGTTTAATGGACCGTCAGCATTAAGATTAAGAAGAGAAAAATTGGAAAAATATCCCGGATTTTTTTTTAAATTACAGTGCAATAGCCATCGGAATACTATCAATAGATTTTGACAGAACCGATGTCTATTGGGTCGGCTAGTTGGTGAACAATTACTCAGTTAAATTCAGAACTAATATGGTCTGATTTCCGGTGGACCCAGGTTGCTTCTGTTTGATAATTATGGGGGAGGCGTAATTATAAGGGTACATCCTAAGACTTAGTGTAGTTAATAGATTCAAGTTAAGTAATTAATAAATTTAACACTATTTCTATGTGCTCTTACTTCAAGATCTTGAAATAGTCATCTAAGTGTTTAGGTATTCGTATTCGCTCAGGTCTAGAATATAGCCCAAATATACCTAAAAAGGTTTGTCTGCACATTGCTAACCATGACAGGTTAGGTATTTTAAAGGGTTAATTTTAATTTATTAAACATTGTTGCCATAAGTGTATGATTTAAGCAAACAGAGCTTTAAGTACCTAGTTTGAATACTACTTTTTTATGTTAGCTAAAATTCTCACAAAAACTTTTTGCAGTGGTGATTTTTGAAATTAAATAATTTTTTTTGTGGACAAAATTTTTGCAATTCATTTCGCTAAATAATTGCATGAAATACTGTTTGTACTTTTTAATATCAAAAATAAATTAATGAAATACTGTTTGTATACCTATATAAGCGACTTACCTTATTACTTAGTTGAAAATGATGTCGAAAAGCCTCATTCGATTTACAAAATTTATTTACCTCCCTAAGGCTGTAATCGAGTTTACATCTCGCATTTCGACTTAAATACGACCTACATGCTTTTAATAAGAACGATGAAAAATATAAAATTTTATTTGTCTTACCATTGTTTCTTGTTGGAGAGTTAATGTGATGTTACAAGACTTAATGACTCAAATATAATAGTATAAGAAACTCGTATTAAAACCCGTTGGGTGGTGGTTTAGAAGCAATTGATGGAGGAAGTAGAGGAACAGACATGACATGGGTAATATGCAGAGATTTAATGATATATTAAAGTTTTATTGAAAGAAATGGTTAAGTAAACCGTAACAAATAAAGGTATATGCCATCGCGGAGTTTTACAGTAGAATGTCAGACTGCATGCCAACTAGTGCCGAATGTTACATTTATTATTATATGTCATGACTGTTACCATATAGGCATGTAACACAGACTCATAACAATGTTATTGTACCAACAAATTTGAAAGTTTCATTCACGCCATCTGCTAACGTTTGTCTAAGTACATGCATCCTATCTGTGTGTATGGCTTTAAAACATACCTACCTACGCTAAAACCGTAATATGACACAATTTATACTTTAATTAATTGTAAAATACAAAGTCATAAAAAACCTCCATCGATATTAAATATTACATTAAGAAATATATGTAAATATATGTAAAATATTATAAAAAATATTGAATATTTAAATACAATTTTATTGATAAATTAAAAAAATAAAGTTGCATTTTTGTATTTTGGCGTGGCCTTCGAAATCCGTATTAGATAAGATTTGGACAACTTTATAGGAAGATATGATTTTCCGTAAAAAAAAAACAACCTCAAAAACTCAACAACATACGCATACAGGAATGAGGAACACCAAATTTGAAATATAACAAATAAAAGGGTAGATTAGAAGGTATGGACTGTAAATATTAATATAAGAGTACCTACTCAAATAATACTGAACAGTGAAATAATAACATAGCAATGAGGAGACGACGTTATTGAAGCACTCCAACAATTCTTATAACAAATATAATTTTTTCAAAGGAGGAACAAAATCCTCGCGTTGTCTGTCAATTTTATTCTTTAAACCCTACGCATTAGTGTTTTTTTTTGTTTGCAAAGTGAAAAGAAACGAAGTGTTTACCATCTGTTAAATCGAAAATATGTAATATAGATAGTAACTGTCAAGTCAGCCCCAAGTTCCCGCGGGTTCGATTCCGGCTGAAACATAACATCCATAGACACAAACCTCAGTAACTGTTTACTTTAAAGAACTTTCTTTAACATATTAAAAACTATAGCAAATCAATACCCAAGATTTTTGGGTACATACCTACAACAGAAGATAGAAAAGGACAACAGCCATCACAAACTATGAAAAAAGTTTTTTAACTCAATTCAACTTTATTTTTTTATCAAATTTGTGACTGCAATCAAGAGGATAGTTATTTAGGATTACACAGAAAAACAAATAACTGCAGATTTTTAAAGTTCTGATCACAATACCCAAAAATGTAGTTCTCGGTGTCGATTTTTTTCCATTTTCAAATATTATTTTAGACTTGGTCGATTCCTATTTTTTGCAGAGTTAGTATAACCTAGCCTATCGACTAAACACACACACATCAACATATTTATATCGAAGTCTGACTGTCACGCGAGTTCAACGCTTTTTCTTCATACAAAAAGTGCCTAACGCGTCTAAAGTTTTACTTCCAATATGTCAAGTCATACAGATATGATTTCATTTAAATTTACTAGCAAACCAAACGATTTTGTTAACGTTTGTAATATTAAATGTGTAGGCCTAACTTGTTTATGACGATTGTTTTCACGACGGCAGCGATGCAGGAAGATTTAATTGTTTAACGTAATACAAAACGCCTACTCAATATTCTTCCTTTGTTCTTGCACGTACAAACTCCCTTCCTCCTTCTAGTCGTACTTGAGAAAATGAGCAATATACACAGACCTCTCGTTTGTGCTCGTGTCTAATGAACGCTTTGTTGGTTGCAAAACATTTCCTTTCCACCGGTATCTATGTCTGATTCCACACAAACCTGCACATATATCCTTACATAGTATAAATTGAAGATTGAGGTCGATTTTCGCTTCTGTATGGATTTTGATATGGTCTTCACTAATAAAAAGACGGATAAACGAGAAATGTTTGTGTGTGTAAAATAATTAATTCAAAATGAAGCCGGGAGCGGGTCGCTAGTATAATATAAAATATAAAATACTTAACATTTTTTTATAGATACAATAGTCTCATGGGACACAGTTGCTCGATTGCTCCTAAAGCATTTCCCCAAATAGTCGTCATTCGTTATTAAATTCGTGAATTTCTTTGCCTTCCCTGTTTATCCCACTTTCAATAAGTGAAAATTAAATTGAAAACGGAAAATGTTAAGCGGTTTTGAAGTCCATAGAGGACAAACATACTTACATTGATGTTTATTTATAATTACAGCAGGTCACTAGGCCGTACTAATATTATAAATGCGAAATTTTGTATGGATGTTTGTAACTCTTTCACGCAAAAACTACTGAACCGATCACCATGAAATTATGCATCCTACACGTTGTCTGGGACACCAGAAAGGACATAGGGTATTTTTCATCCAGAACGCGGACGAAGTCGCGGGGTCGAAGTGTAAAAGGAGTATATTTTATTTCAGCCAATTAAACCTGTCAGAAACATGTAGGTAGGTACTAGTAGCCTTTCACAAAGAGACTCCGTAAAGTGGAACTAAATGCTTGTTTTGCGACGTATGTTATAAAAAAAATCGATATAGTTTTGTTAAATATTTTTTGATTTTGATTAAGTCTACTCACTCTTTCAATATCATAACGACAATGATTCGCATACGGAAATAAAGTGTTAATTACAGAAACAAGCTTGTAGTTGTGCTTTTAAGGTAACAATGTTAGCTAGACCCTGAAGTTAAACTTGATACTCTTAAACTTGTTTGGGTACACACCGAAAATTCAAAATTTATTGTGTTTTCAAATGAATACAACAATACATCTTTTCAAATATTCTTATTGTTATAAAAGCATTATATTGTATAATTATAACCCCATTATAACCTTTTAAAATCGAGTCTAGCTTAGAAATGTTCGTCTCCATTGTTAATAACGCTCCCAGAAATCTAAGAAGTCAATTACTCTAAATTGCTAGTACCCTAATCACTAGACTATCAGACTCATCCAAACACAAATTGTAAAAGAGAAAACACTTTACATTTTGATGGTCATTGTATAGCATTCGTAAATACATTTTCTTTTGTAAACATCTGAAACGTTTGAGGATCCATCCTTATTTGCTTATATAGAAATCGTTGCGTACAAAGAATACCGCTACAATAAACATTCGAAATCCAATTTTAATTTAAACATGGAAATGGAATTGTGCTCACGATTCTTTGGGGCTACGAATAGATGTATTAATGAGGGTAAGAGAATTATTTCGAATGCCGTCATGTTGAATTTTTGCTTTCCTTATTTTATTGGTTTTAATAAACGAGGTGACAACATGATATGTGGCAAATTTATGTTAAGGTCGTCAGATGGGCTGATAATTAGACCATGGTAGGTGGCCTATAACCCATGCAAATGTTATAGGTAGCCGTAGCTATTTCTGTAATGTCTTTCAAATACGACGACACGTTTGGTCCAGTGGCTAGTGACCCTAGGCTGTTAACCAAACGGTTCAAAACGGTAGCGGGTTCGAATCCCGCTAGGGGCAAATGTTTATGTGTTAACATTTACCTTTGTACCTGAGTCATGGATGTTTTGTATTTATAATATGTATGTATTTACAAAAAAAAAAGTAATGTATGTAGTATATCAACCGTCTGGTATCCATAATACAAGCATTAAGTTGCTTACTTTGGAACTAGATGGTGCTGTGTAGAAAGTGCGAATATTTATATTTAAATAATAAGGTTTTAATCAGAACGTAACATCTGTTAAAGTAAATAATTGAATTATAATAATTATCTAAAACAAATTATGTACACTCGTAAGTACATATTATAAAGTGTTTCATTAATATGTACCTGTCTTATTAATGCACTAGCATTAATAATGTACGCATACAGCGTTGCTATCAAGCGAGCATACTATTACAAGCTCAGGTTTAATAGCTGCGTTTATGGCTTGATGTGTTGTAGACTGTACTGCATGGTGAATATTATCATATTTAATATCGTGTGTAACATCGCTTGTACAAGTAGCTTCTGGTGTTAAATGATTTATTACGAGGTGTGTGAAGGAGGAGTCTAGCGAGAAGCTCATAACAAGATTATGTGGGAATTTAAATTTAATTAACGCTGAATGAACTTCCCACTGAGGTTTTCCTGGTGCGCCGTCACATGAAAGCACTTGGAAATATTCTCCAATAAAGCTTTAGCCGCGATGATATTGAACTACCCACGATCAGACACACAAAGACCAGCCGCTGCGATATAATTAGGTATGTCATCCACTAAAATTTATTTAATTAATTAAGGCCGTTCCCTCTATTCACACAATTCTCATTCACACTCGGTAGGCTAGCCTAGCGGTGTGAATGAGGACGCATAAGCAAATCGTCATGATTTTTGATTTATTTATAATGACATAATATTCATAGCTCCTACCCAAATTGTAAAGCAGTCAAAATATTTTTACATTCTTTGTCAATATTTTTTTTTGTAAAGTTTAAAACAGAACATTTGTTTGATATTCCGCGTTTAAAGGTTACTTTAGAGATTATATTTTATATTATATTTTATAATAATATAAAGTGAAATATTATAAATCGCTATCTTTTTACAGAAGATATGATATTAATAGGTAGATAGATATTAGATGTAGATGTGATATTAGTATTTTTTAGAAAAACATCTTGAATGACGAATTATGGAGGAAACCGCCTAAAAGCACTTGAAAAATTCTCCAATTTTTTAAGTTTTAGCCATGATGATGAAATTAAACTACAATACATACGATCTGACATACAAAGACCAGACGCCGCGAGATAATTATGTCATTCTCTAAAATTTAGTTAATTAATTTACCTTATCTATATTCAATATTCGAACCAAAATTTGTGTTTTCAATCATATATTTTCTATTTCGCTTCAGGCGCTGGTTTAATACGAGCTCATGCAAACTAATATAACTAATGAAATTAGTTTAGCGTAGAGTTGATAGGCAAATTTTTAAAAAATCTCAGTGAGCAAAAAAAACCGAGTTAGGGATTAAATGAGTTAGGGAGGTTAGAAGTTAACCTTCCTGAACTTAGTTAATTTTAATTTTAACAAAAAAGTTAAATAAACAATTTTATGTAAAACTAAATTCGTCTACAATATTCGTCTGAAACTTTTTTGTAGCTTATCATTTTTGTATAAATAGAGATTTTTTTTATATTTCTCTTTCCACCCCTTCTACACGTTGGATTCGAAAATTTCTTTCACCCATCGATATAACATAATATGTTGAGGGGATTAAAAATTCCCCTCAAGATCTTAAATTTTGATTTGGTGGTAAATTTTCTTGGACTATAGGAAAATTGGTAAGGAAAGTCATTGAAAATTACATTGGAAATAAACTTAGTAGTTGGCTCAGTTCTCAGTATATTTAGGAAGTTAGTCTGCACATTACTTTAGGAAACTGCACGTACATTTGTATTTGCAGTTTAGAAACACGTACAAACCACTAATACGCTTTTTGACATAAAACGGCCATCTAACTGCTGGAGATTATTTGAACATTTCTTGACAAATATATCTCGAAATTTCAAAAAGCTGGCAATCAATCCTCTACTCAATACTACTGCTCAAATCATTTTTTTTGCCTTCTAGATACCGAGATAACATGTACGAATTAAATAAACATTTAGTAATATAATTCAGATGACATATACCTATTTCAATTTTTAATCACATCTCTCGCAAACGCTTGCAATAAAATAAATAAAATATGCGCCAAAATAATACTTACTTACCTATATCAAAACGCCGCCAAAAATATTATATCATACAGTATTTTTGTTTTCTAGATGATCCTTCAGGAACCGTACTTTTTTTCTAAAAGAGTGCTGGTACCTTGTGTTATTTGTACCTTTGTTTTTGTATGCCTGACAACGTATACCTGCGCAAAAATTCATGAAATTTAATCAGTTTTTGAATTTTTATATTATTTTTGGGATTACACAGCAATTGAAAATAATAATAATAATAATAACATCTTTAATATCACAATGTATTATTGGAAAATGAACATTGTAATATCTGAGGTGATGTGAACAACAAACTTGTTAAAATATTCTAACTATTTTCCTCCATACTTGCTCTTGTTACTTCTAAAGTTTCCCGTAAGCAACATCCGCGGCATAGATAAATAAATTGGTCTCGCTGCTCTCGACAAGATACAGCCGTCGTACTTGTCAGACGCAAAAAATACTACGCCGAATTCGGCGTACCGGAACCAGTCACCACCCAATCACACAGCAAGCTGTCTGTGACGTGTAGGTACGTGCCGAATGTTTTATTAAATTTTGGGCATAATCCAAAGTAAAATGCCAGTTTGCTTGGATTATGCCCAAAATTATGCCCAACCCCACGGCCTCGCCTCGCACTTAAAGGGTCTCGCGAGGCCTCTTTAAATGCGATTTCACCACCCTGTTTATTTTTTAAATTAAATAAGAACCTAAAAAATTCGTCGGTCACACTCGTCACTTTCCTGAACCTGAAATAACAACAAAACATAACTCCTAGTTTTACGCTTTATATAGAACGGTAGCCTCGCTCCGCTCGCTTATTTGAACATCATAAGTATCATAAGTAGGTATGTCGTGTCCATATTTGGTAAGATAGTTTTATTGGGGAGATCTTGGGAATGAAACAAAAGGGGCCTATCTGATGTGACTTTGCCCACGTCTATATTAGACCACGCTACGCCACTTTTTGGTTGTTTCTTCTCAACCTTCAGTCACGTCTTGATTGAAACAACGACGCTGCTTGCAAAATTTTCTAAATCACATTGAACTAATAAAGTCAACTGTAAAAAGTGCATAGAGTTTGAATATTATAAATAATTTTTCGAGGAAACAAAGTGTACAACTTGGCAAATCCAACTTTGTGAAACAGGTCAACCGGCGATTCCAACTCGGCTGGGCAGCGTTTGGTCAATTACGACGCATCTTCTCGTGCAATGTGCTCTCAAGTATAAACTATTTTATTTGTCTGCGCAACCACTAATGACTTATCGTGTTGAATCGTGGCTTAGGCATTCTATGAAAATAGTAATCTGCATTACATCCGTACTAATATTATAAATGCGAAAGTTTGTATGTATGTATGGATGTATTGTATGGATGTATGGATGTTTGTAACTCTTTCACGCAAAAACTACTGAACCGATCGCCATAAAATTACACGTTGTCTGGGACACCAGAAAGGACATAGGGTACCTTTCATCCAGAAAAAAGTACTGTTCCCGACGGATTATCTAAAATTAAAAAAAAATAACTCTTGGCTGAGTATAATAGCAATAACGATGTCTGGTGATATATTGCTTTTTCAACGCAGACGAAGTCGCGTGCATCAGCTAGTCATAAATATAACTTAGTAGGTATATTTATGAATATAAATAGAACTTTGATAGACTTAATATTTTTCTGATTTTTTATACTTGGTTTATACACAAACACGCTTCAGCCATTGAAGAGATACGGCGAAATTCAAATCTCTCCATAGAAACCATCAATACGAGTAAATTACGTTACACGTGGAAACAACAAGGATGTGGTCGTGATTACATACTTAGTAAATTTGTAGAGCTGATAAGTGAGCGGTTTTGTATACTTAGGAAGTATATATACCTACTGGAAGAAAATGTTTGAGGCAAGGCTTCGTACGTGCGTTCGTTTGACTTCATAATATATTATGTATTTAAAATTGCGGTGATACTGTCCGCGGGATGTGTAAATCCAGAAAAGTATTTTTAAAAAAATATCCTACCATCTTTTCATTAAAATGACAGGTATCCGTAGAACAATAAGTTAAAATGTTTTATATCTGCACATTTTAAAAATTTATAATTATACTAGATTTGACATTGTTTTTTTTTTGTTTCCATCCAAACCTTCATATTACATATAACTGAGAAATATCATTGCGTAGTATGGAATTGGGAAACTGCTCGAGTTGAGAAGTGAGCTTTTAAATAACATTGTATCTATGTATGCCAGATTTTATTATATAAATGTGATTGCAAAGGGCAGAGACAACGTAAATCCCATTTTCAATGGCATCAATTACATTTGGACATTTTGGGTCGTTAACCGAAAAATAAACGAGTGCGCTTAATTAGAGCGGCTCTTTGGCCCACGAATGAATATTCTCACGCCTTTTCTTGCTCCCAATTTGGCTGAAAGAGTGCGGGAAGCATAAAAGAGCAATAAAAACATCGATTACGTAAGAAACCCGCAGATGCGGTTGCCGACTCGCCTGATCAGCACAACACTGCGCTCAAAGCGATGCAGATTAAATTTCCCCTTGCATTATTACGAATGCTTTCTCAACAAAACAATTCTCTTCTTTAATATTAGGTGTGTATTTATAAGACTTCAATAGCAGGCTAATAACAAGTTTAATTCCTTGTTGTTACTAAATTGAAAATGAATTAGGGAGGTATTATCATCATTTTAGACGTAATAAAGCAGAATTAACATTAGCGTATGGAAGGGCACACTGCGTTCGGCAGTCATAAACTGGGCCGCTTCAAGAAAGAGTTATGTCATGCGCTGCCGACTACAATAAGGATTAAGAATGTTTTTATAAATAAATATGAAATTATGATCAATTATGTAATTCATTGTAGCCTGCAAAAGAGCCTTTAAAAGAGTGAAATAAATAAAATTTAAAATTTTGTTATTTTTTTTTAATCTGGTGGCTGAAATTGCAGATATTTTGGCTCACTATTCTATTAGCTTACATTATTGATAGTATGGAAATGACTAAATGAAAATAATAAAACATTTTTTTTATGAAATAAATAATGCCTAACATATTCGTACAAATTTTAATATCCCAATATGCGACAATATGAAACAATCAAACCAAATTACATTATCCAACCAAGGCGTTGGAGGTCATAGACCGCTATTAACTGATTGATACAAACATATTATGTAGTGTAAGTATTTATTTCCATTACTCTTATGTAGCGTTAAAAGCGGCGAACATTAGCAGCGATCGATAGTGTGGTCGACGGTGGGAAACTAATGGACCGTGATCATGTTTTAAAACTACACATACCTATAATGTCATCTTATTTCCTAACCTTTTACCTTACGTCTAAAACGTTGAGTTTCATTTGGAAACTATACAAAAAATACACAAAAAAAAATTGTCTTTTTTATTATTAAGGTTTGTTTGTTATTATTTTTCATATTATTTATTCATTATATTTATTCATTATTTCATTATTATATTAGATTCATTATTATGTTAGAATCCGGCAGATTTAGGTAAACAAAAAATTCTATGTTCTGAAAAAAAGTAAATTACTGCCCAAAAAACCATTCTCGTCACTTTACCTAATAACAATTTTCAGCGACAACTACATTTGTATTTAATATACCTATCTCCGAGATTTCTCTGACAAACATCGATGGTTGAGAAACTACAAAATTTCTTTTGCCTACAATATTGCACACTAATATTGATAGATTGATTTTAGTTAAAATTGTGTTCGGCCTGAGCCTAGGTTTAGAACGCAACCAATTAAATTTTCAAAAAGAATTTTTTCTATTTATTTGTATATTTATCTATATAATATTTACTTTAATTTTTATGATTTTTAATTTTTAGGTTATATTTATTATCTTTTGGTAAATATTTAAATTAAATTATATAAATTAACAAGATTACACACAAACTTTTTAACAACAGTCTACCATACCATTTAAGTATTTAAACAAAATAAAAAATTAACAAAGTTCTAATTGTTTTTTCTTTAGAATATAGCGTATTATTAAGTATGCACTAAATCGCACCACAGTGTAAAATTAAAATTTACCAGCGGCAGTATTTGTAATATAAGCGGCAAGGAGCCGGTCATGCCCGGGCACACTATAGTTGGTGAAGTTGCAATAAATCTACATAAATGCAGACAACTCTTGGGAATACAGAGGGAACATAATGTATAATTATTGCTTTAAACGGACCGACTCAGGGCAAAGTCGGCAAATTTTATCCAGCAATAGTTATAACACCCGAGGCGCTGTGAATACTCTTTATTTTTATGTAGATATAATTATTATATGTTAAACTTTTTGATGTTTTTTGTGAAAATATCAAACTAAGCAAATCAACAACTATATACAAATATAACAAAACAAGGAAATTAAAAAAATATTTTTAAACACTTTGTTTGTGTCAAATTTGTGTCTTACACAATTCAATAAATAAAGAATGCTTTCAATGTAGTTTGTTAAAACTCAAGGAGACTTAGAAATGGTATTAGACACCTTAAAAGAATATATCAAGATATTGGATACTTTGTACGTGTTCCGAAACCCTAGGTACCTCTTGTCACAGATGATCTTCAAGTTAGTGCTGTATTATGAAATTGTAACTGAATTTTTTTAAGAAAAAACATTAATATTAGTTTACAGTTCCGTAATGAACATTTATATCGGTATAAAAATAATTTTAAGAGTAATATTAAATTGTGATGAGAAAAGATAAGGTATAAATAGTTAGGTATGATCTCTTTATCATCTCTTTAAATTATTATTATCGCCTATAACACAAGCCAAAGGTACTGCAGGTACACTGTCGACTGTCACCGTAGGTAGGATGTAGGATTAAGTATTAGGGCCAATTTCACCATGGATCGGAGTTAGATGCCTCGACAGAACCCGGTTCACCCCGCTCACAGGGCAAGGAGGCACCGGGGAATTTTAGTGGGTATTCCCAGTGCCACTAACATCAGGTGCTAGGCGACCCCCACATATCCCTATCGCCTAGCCAGCGGTAGGGAATCTGTAAGCGGATTTCCCCTCGACAAAAAAGGGCCTCTTTCACCATCTGTCAAGTAGGCTAACCATCATTTAAAGTCACCTGTCAGCAGGAATAATTTAGCTGATATACCTTTGTTTGTACGTTAAAAGTCCCAAACATAAGTGCATCCTTCGATAGGCAACATAAAATTATTTCTAAAAGTAACTAATCAAAACTTTACTTGTAGTTTGTGAAAGAGGAGCATTTAAACTTAAGCATTTAAACCCTTAAGCATTTAAACAAATTCCAAATGCGCTTTGAAAGAAAGTTGAAAATGAAAATGTCGAGCATATTTTAGTGCATATTTCCATTAAGATACTTAAGGACGACGCCCGACGGTATAATGTGACTCCTCATGAAATTTTAAGGTGACCGGAAACGCTTCTCCATTGTCAATGCATTACGCGATTGGTACTTTCAAATAAAAGCTACGCATCAATATAGACTGTGTCTGTTGAATTTTAGATTTTATGGAGACCATAGAATAAATATCAACCACCAAACTTAAGGTATATAACCTGCTGTAGGAAATTACTGAAATATATTTACAACGACTTTAAATAATTCAATGTGTCTATTCATCGCGCTTCCTTTCAGTGCTGTTTATAACGGAATAATTTTGATATAAGTACATATTAAGAATTCGTCAATACGATTATGGCAACTTATGTTATAATTTATTACTAAGCCGTAAGTATAAAACTTCTTAGCCCTGTTTTAGTATTAAACTATTATTCATTAAAGTACATATAAATAAAACTTAGATACCTTACTGTTTCAAATGTATTTTTTCTATAAACTATAGATGGCAAGACATCAGAATTTTTCTTCAGTTGTAAGTAAAATGAAGAACATTTTGTTAAATATGTTTTCAAGAAGCATCAAACGCTTTAACTTGGATTAGCTTTTCCTAGAAAATTTTCTTTTAATAGCCAAGAAAAGGACTAGGTGTTTTAGCAATAAATAAAAAAAACCACGTCTTTAATTTTCTCATGAAGATGAGATGGTTTCTTATAACGGGTCTAGGACAATTCGCCGCCGCCAATTCGTCGCCGCCCTTTCGCCGCCGCCCTTTCGCCGCAGGCCGTTTCGCCGCTGGCCGATTCGACGCCGGCCATTTCATCGCCATTTAATTTAGTTTCATTTATCCACTTATTCTTATCCTGAACATAAATCGTACGAATGCGGGCCGCATTCACGCATTATCCGAGTTGGTATAATTGCATATAATTTATTCTTTATATTCTGTATATTCTTTATGAATTTGGTCTATATGGTTGATACACTGATCAAGTGTACCAACCTCTATCTTTATTTTTATTTTCAATGTTCAATATTAATATTCATTTGTTTATATCGTTTTTTTCTTTCTTTTTTAATCGTATAAATGGGGAAAATGATTTGATGAATGTGTACTAATGTGGAATTTCACAAATACGAAATTAGTATGATTGTGTGGGGGAGTCAACCTACGTTGTTTCTGTAATTGTCTATCAATTTAATTTGTAATAATTCATCAATTCTTATAGATGTGTTCAAGCTTGTGTTTTGATATTGGATTCATTTCTTCCGAATAGGTTAATTATATTATACATGGCTGGTAAAAAAAAAATAGATCAACTCGTTTTTTTCTCCGTCCATGTGGGCTAGCCCACATATACTTGTCTTGTAAGACAAGATAAGACTTGTCAATATGTAAAAAAAAAACATTAATAACTGACAGGTTGTAAAAATAAAAAAGTCCTTAGTATCTTCACTTTAACTAAAACCTATATATTTTGTTGTTTTTCGTTTTAACAAGTATTCGATAGCTTAAAAAAACAATAAACCCTTAAATATAGTTTTTTTTTTTTTTTGAGATAAACATCTATTTTGGTAGTAATTATTTTATTTTGCTTTCTACAATCTGCGCATAATAAACAAAAGACCACAAAGAATGGCGATGAAATGGCCGGCGTCGAATCGGCCCGCGCTGAATTGGCTTGGCGCTGAATCGGCCGCGGCGAATCGGCGGCGGCGAATTGGCGGCGACGAATCGTCCCATCCCGTCTTATAACTGCTCCGGGAAAAGAAACATGTCACCTTGGAAAGTGTTTTATTTTGCAATTATTTTAATACGTCTCCCGGCGTTCTTGTTATTATTTGTTTCACTTGGGAAAGGATAATAATTTTAAAGTAATAACAGGTATTCTGAACACTATATAGCTATGCATAATGTAAGTCGCTCATTGTTACTAACACACAACTCTACAATATCTACCTACAATGTTAGACCCGTATATTACGAAGTAGCATAACCAAATCACAATATTTTAGTGAATAATATCGCCAATAATTAGCTAAAAATACTGATTTTTGTATAATCTATACTAATATTATAAGCTGAAGAGTTTGTTTGTTTGAACGAGCTAATCTCAGAAACTACTGGTTCGAATTAAAAAATTCTTTTAGTGTTGGATAGATCATTTATCGAGGAAGGCTTTAGGCTATATAACATCACGTTGCGACTAATAAGAGCGAAGAAACAGTCAAAATGTGGAAAAAAACGGGGAAAATTATTCATCTTTGAGGGCTTCCGTTGCGTGCGTTGCGAAAACCGTTCGAGATACCCAAATGATTCCCAAAATAACTATTCCACGCGGACGAAGTCGCTAGCACCAGCTAGTCACATATAAAGGTTTTATTTCATTTTAATTATTTAACTGATGTTTTTCTTAATGAACTCTCTACTAAAGATAAATTACATTTCTTTTCACAGAGTCAGTAATTGTGGTAAAAAAACGCATACGTTGCTTTTTATCTCGGTCTGTGTTTCCCGCGGGATTTGCGATAAACCACGCTTACGTAGGCGGAGTCTTACTTTGAAAGTTTGTGACTATACGTGTTACAGCTAAAGTTAAGCAAAGTACTTAATAAAGTAATCAAAAAAACAAATTAGTACATTAATAGGGCAAACAATTACCTACTATTAAGAAAAACGCAAAAAAAATGGGCTAACAAAAGCACGCGTGCTGTTATTCTGTGCTGAGTTATTATTTATTACCAGATTGCCATATTGTAAATTTCATAAGGCTTAAAAAACATTTAAACACTATTTTTTTTTAAAAACGAAGTAAAACTGCAAAAAGGCTGTATGAGTTCTAAAGTTTACTTAAAAATGATGTGACAATACTAATAAATAACCGTTTTGGCTTCAACAAATACTATAAATGAATTTCATATTGTTGGCATAAGTCAACACTGCCAAAGAAAAAAGAACGCTGTGGAGTATTTTCATGTAAAAGGTAATATTAATGTGTATTGCCAAAAATACGGTTCAGTGTTTTATTAATTTAATTTGTACTCAGGAATTATAACTAATAAAAATTAATAACACAAATGAAAATATCACTTATGCTATGACTATCAATCCTATTAAAATAATTTGAAAGTTTTTACATTGGAAACTTATATTCACAAATATTTCGCGAGTTCATTGTTTTTTTCAGCATACGAAAAGTTCAAAACGTGCCTAAAAAAGTTTTCACTTTAAAAATAATAAACTTCAAAATAAAAAAATATATATTTAATTCATAAATAAAATCATGATTTCAGATAATAGTTGTATTACACGATGCACCTTCTTCTTTTGTAATTTCATTAGTTGATCGACCAGTTTCATGTAATCTCCGGATTGCTTTATCGTTTTAATCAGTTTTTCTTTTAACTTGGCGTCTTGTTTTGCGTAAACTTTGTTCCGAAGCATGTTTGATACCAATCCATCAACTGCCTTTTTACTGTAATGATTTGAACTCACCTAAAAATTTAAAAGTCGCAGAATAGGCGTGTGCTAATTAATTAATTAATTAAAATGAAGAGATTACGAAAAACCTCACCAAATGTCGAAAGAAGACACACATTTTTTAATTTTTCTTAAGGTCTTTAATTTTACTCAAGATATCTGAAGAACTTATGCTATGTAAATATTTTATATAACTATTTTATTACTGTAAGTAAATACGAAAACTACAAGTTTAACAATTTGTCAAATAAAATTTGAGCACTTACCACATAAATTTTAATTATTAAAACGGAAAGTAATAACAGTGAAGATGATCTAACCATATTGATTTTTGCTTAACGTCAGCAATAGTATGCGCTCTAAATGAAACTGAGTTGTCATGGATCGACTTGTATACAAAAATGTCAAGTATTAGCTAAACATCCTTTTATACAATATGCTGAACAAATATTTTTTCCTTGAAATTGTATTGAAGGAAATGTTCACCAGAATTCAAACAAATAAATATCAGTTTTTAAATTCCGGAGTTATTTATTGGCTGCGAGTTCATTCGCGCTCCTGTTAAAACATTTATTCAATCTTTATTGCTCATATATTTTTGTCAGGCGTTTTTCTATTTAATTTAATTTTTAAATGTACTCAAGGCAGGAGTACTTTTTTCTGGACGAAGGGAAGGTTACTTTTAGACATGCTCTTTGTATTCCTAAAAATGTATTGCAAAATTTCATAATGATCTGTTGAGTAGTTAAAGGCATAACAAATAAACAAACTTAGGTGCTTTCCCATTTATAATGCTTAAGATAACAGCTGACAGTCAACTATAGCTGGTTAAAAGCATAACCAACAGTAGGTTGGATTCAAAAACCTTAATTGGATAAGGGATGTAAACAAGATTGTATAGGTAGTTGTTGTATAGTGGAACATGTGTCGCCTATAGACATTTGTAACAACAGACGGTTACATTGGCTGTGTCCATCACGTAATAAATGTGCTGTGGGGATTGCCCGGTTCACAACTGAAAAACAATTTGAAATCCTGTTTGACCTAACTTTCCAAAATACCCTCTTTGTTTCTAAAGTAAAAAAGGATAAAAATGTAATAATTTTTTTTTGATTTTTTTTATTATTTTTTATTATCAAAAATCTTAAACAAAACAAGAGGTCGGTCTTTATACCTTTTTAATCGGAATTTGATCGATCGACGGAATCGATAATTATAAGATTATTTAAAAATCTTTTAGGTCAACCTGAAAGTTACTTTGTCCTAATTTTGAATTTGTTACCCGAAGATATTAATAATCTTCTACGTCCATATTATTTTTAACTTTCAATAGATTACCAATAAAGAGTTTGATGAAAATAAACTAAAACGGAATTGTCTTTGATGTTTAATTAATGTTGTGATATTAATTTGAATTTGAATCTTTTTCAAACAATATTAATTACAAATGAAAGTTATGGACGAAATCTATACAGGCCAATATCATTGTTATAATAAATTCTACTTAATTTAGTACTGAAAATAGAATGAATAACGCTTAGTAACAATGAGAAAGACATTGTTCTAGCCCCTCGCTAAAGTACGAGTTGTAAAACCGACAAGGTTTTTATAACATAGTCGTGAATCCTGTGGCAATTCAAGATTGATAGATATTTTTTATCTCTGTTCTCCTTTATTTCATTTTTATAACTACTTTTTTATAAAGCTTCATCCGACTTTAATTATAGTCGTATGTTAAATATTTTCTACCAAGCACGTGTCATCCGATTTGTGTTTAATTAAAAAAAAAAACTCACTGGTTGCTAACTTATTGATACAACAGCTCTGAAACAGCTTTCTTATTGATAAGAATGTACTTAATACGTTATTGTTTAGAGTATAATATCAGCCATATCAGCTCCTAAATTGTTAACACAATACTTTAATTTTATTATTTCCGCCTATTTTAAGTACCAAATGTTGCAGTCGCACTCTTGGTATTGCTTAAGAATTTTCTGTACAGTGTGGACACGGACATAGGTAACATGTATGTCGATCATAAATCATCAAATTTACGAACTGGAAAAATGCCCTGTTTTATTACTTAGAATTAGCGTAACTATTAGAGATAGAACTTTTATATTCGATTCATTACTATGACAGGTAACCCCCCACTGATTTATTTTCAGTCAATGTCCAATCTTAACACAAAAAACCATAAAAATAATTACTTAAAAATTATAATCAATTTATATTTGAATTTGAAAAAAGTGCTTATCTTTACATAATTACATATGTACATCATATATAACGTATGGCCAATAACTCTCTCTAACTACGCAATAAATTTTGATCAGTTAATAAACTTAATGTTAAATATAGTTTTACTAACAAATTTAATAAAATCTTAGATATTAAGTTTTTTAGGCGTAACGGAGAGCGGGTTTATAGTAATTAAATATAACATGCAGGTAGCATTACTACCTGCATATAAATATTTAGAATATGAGTTGATGAGTTGATACATTATTTATGTCCAATATTGAAATTTATAAAAATGTAGTAACCAATTGGAAATTACCGCTAGCAATGTAACCGCATATTTATAGCAGATTCACGATTCACCATAATCACCAGACTCGCGCGATTGTGAGTGCGATTGACGGGCGATTTATGGAGCGAGGTTAGAGGCAAGCTCGTATTATGTTTTCTATCGTTTTATATAAGCGGGCAGTGTACACCAAAAATATTTTTTATTTTTTTATTTTAGATAGCTAAAACTCATTCATATGATTTTTAATATAGCGCTATTCGATGGTCTTTGTCTGTTTCTCAGCTAATTTATTCTAAGCCACCCAATGGATTTTGATACGGTTTTTACTACTGAAAACAGCTTTAAAGGAGAAATTAATGTTTGTTTATAAAAATTGTAGGTGAAAAGCATCCGTGCAAAGCCAGAAGGGGACTGCTAGTTAAATATAAAAATCATACTTAATATTATAATTAATGTGAAAGTTTGTATGGATGTATGGATGTTTGTAACTCTTTCACGCAAAAACTACTGAAGCCATCACCATGAAAATTTGCATACACGTTGTCTGAGATACCAGAAAGGACATAGAGTACCTTTCATCCAGAAAAAAGTACTGCTCCCGAGGGATCAAAATTAAAAATAAAATTAAAGAAACTAACTCCTCGCTAAGTGTAATAGCAATAACGATGTCAGGCGATATATTGCTTTTTCAACGCGGACGAAGTCGCAGCCACCATCTAGTGAGAAATATTTCAAAGGTTTCACAATTTACGGTACAATTCGATTATATAAACGCTTTCTTTTATTTCTTGTTAGTTCAGTGTGAAACGAAATAGGTATCTCAATCTCAGGTATTATAATTTTCAACTTAATTTACAGTATCCGGATTGATCGTGTGTATTTATTAAAACAAAACCTATAACTAGTACATTGTTGCTTATTTTAATTAAAATTTCTAACAATTATATAACATTAGCATTGGATTAATATCCGTCTGCTGCACCATAGATATGTTCCGCCCCTTCCTACTCTGGATAATGGATTCTTTGAGCTTTGGTTTTGTCATTCATATTAGTCCTTTGGTGGTCACTTTGATAATCCGAGATGCCTTTGAAATCAAACATTCGTGGTGCATTCGTAATTCATGTTCGATGCCCGGGATGCAATTTGTATAACAAACATTCACTGCTTCTCCCTCTTTCCATAAGTGAAAACTTAATTAAAATCTGATTTCATTTATTCATTCATTTCTGAGTTTTTGCGAGTCTAACGTATATACGTAACATCAAAATAATGTTGTTAGTAGGTACTTATTATGTAAGGACGTTTAGGAAAAATGCGATGTTTTTTATGTATTTATGTTAGTAAATAATACTAACCTACTAAATAGATACTAATACTAACACTACTAAATACTAATATTACTAATACTAATACTAATACTACTACTAAATACTAAACCTACTAAATTTCACTAAATAGTAAATGAAATAATATAAAAATGTGTCACTTTGTATTAAGTAAGAAATAAAAAGGCTTATTTATTTATTTATTTAATATTCGTAGCACATTCAGAGTGTATTTTAGGAGTCATGGAACTAAGTTACATATTTTTGTTCTTCATCCTGACTGCCTACAAATCTTATATAAAAAAGGCGATGTGTGTATGTATGTCTCCTATAGACTCCAAAACCGCTGAACCGATTTTGATAAAACTTTCAGACAATGTTGACAACGCAAACGTTTGTGAGAATGGATGTATGGTTAATACTATTTCAAGCAAAAACGGCTTAACTGATTTAGATGAAATTTGGCACACAGATTAATACAGGATTATTACCTAGATTAACATATATAATACTTTTTATCTTGAAAAAACTCTAGAGATCGCCTTAAAATATTAAAAGTCGTCGGCCGTGGCGAGTCGCGGTTGTAGTGTCACAACGTCCGAGCTTATCTCTACGAATAGAAACTCGTTGGGTTTTAGCCGGTAGGAGACGCGGCATAACTACGCAACATTCCCTATACTGCTGGGGATCAAAGAGTAACAGTTTACTTGATAGTAAATGGCTAACATCGTTTATAGGGACAGGGAAAAAGCTTTTGTCATATCCCCCTATATTCCTCTAAAACAAAACCATTTTATCGTTATCTTATTTAAGAGCACTCTAAATCGTCAGATGGGTACAACTGTTACAAACTACAACTATTAAGTTTTCCAAAAGAAAAAATATTTCATGTCTTTTTAAGTTGCCTTTTTAAAGATTATAAACTGCCAGACAGCTGTCACATTGTGACTACAGAACGTTACGTGCCCAGCCGCTACAAGAAGTCTATTTTACTAAAATATTTTTACAATATCAAGTTGTATCTAATACATTTGCAGTAATGAGAAGTCGACATTTAATTAAAATATAGGCACGCCACGCGGCACTCAGCTAGTATAAACATAAACTTAACGCTCATTTTCAGTTCAATTAACATCCATTACCGCTTTCTCTCGACAGGTAATGGAGAAAGTAGGAAAGAAAGGCCGACACTAATAAAGAAGTGCATAATTTATTATCTACAACATATTTTGGTACTCGGCATTCCTCCTCCCTAGTTTTAAGGATTAGGATTTACTTATGGAAAACACAGCCTAAGAGAAAATCGAAATTAAAAATCTTAGAAAAATACTTAACTAAGTATGTATACTTCATTAGTCAATATTATTTTCCTAATCTATCAAGTTTGATACATGAGAAAGATTCTCCATTGCTTTTTCGGAACTGCAATTTGATGCGATCAGAAAACTTTTTGGTATAAGTATAGTAGGTACAGGGCAATTTTTTATGTTAAATTTGACAGACAGGCTTACGGTTCACTTGACGGTAGGCGGTTACCGTCGCTTATAATACAAGTAGGTAATAAGATTATGAACCGAACATAATAAGATTATGAATAAGAAATTAAAAGGGTTGATATTGAAAATAGCTTTTACAGTGATTGATGATCTCTTCACAGATTGGCACAGAGAATTTATTTCACAAAGTTTTATGCTAATCTAGTTAACATAAATAATATGTCCTATTTCACACATTACGCAGGTGTTACGGTATTACATGGGAAAATATCATTATATTTTCATCGAAGCCTCATAAATCTCATTGTTGTGCAGCACGATTAAGGCTCACTCTGAATTTTGTGGCCAAACAAATTACCGTAATCACGTTACAGATTGACAAATTCTGGCTTACCAGTTCGCGGCTCAACGCATGGCTGTGATGCGGGTGGGGGCAGACTTAACGAGTAATGGTGGAGATAAGCAAGATCCGGGGGCTGTTAGAGGAGGGGGCGAAGAGGAAAGCTTCACAATGTTAAAAGAGAACAGTAAGTTTCGCATGTACCTAGAATATTTTCATAAGTGTCTCTTGCTTATAATTAAAGACGTCTTATATACTTACCTAAATATATTAATAAAATAAAAACTGTCTGTTTGTAATGCCAAAATAAATACTTTTTACTAAATCTATATCAGAATATATTTTTACGGTACCTATCAAAATAGCAATTTTTAAAATTTTCGTCTGTCTGTCGGTTCCGGCTTACCTCGAAACGGCTGAACCGATTTTGGAGGGACTTTCACTTGCAGATAGCTGATGTTATATGGAGTAAACGGGTCTACTTTTTTTAGGAAAATAAAAAATAATATACCTATGTAAAACAGTGTTTATTACCTATGTAAAACAGTGTTTATTACGTGCCGTACCGAAGCGTGGCCGAGTTTAGCTAGTAACATAACATAATAATGTTAAATTCTTTAATAACATACGCAAAATTATTTATTATAATACATAAATGTTTATAAAGTCGGTGTTATTCAGTACAGTAGCGGTGTGAAGCGTATAAGAATCAATTAAAATAATTATTTATGTTTATTCAACTTAAAGTACATTCATTAAATTTAATAAACGTAATCAACAAGGATTACATTACTCATTTACATTACAGGTACATAAATAAATAAATAAATAAATAAATAATAATAAATAAATATTCACACATTCCACACAGCACCATCTAGTTCCAAAGTAAGCAACCTAATGCTTGTATTATGGATACCAGACAGTTGATATACTACATACAATACTTTTTTTTTGTAAATGCATACATATTATAAATACAAAACATCCATGACTCAGGTACAAAGGTAAAATGTTAACACATAAACATTTGCCCCTAGCGGGATTCGAACCCGCGACCGCTTGGTTAACAGCTAGGGTTACTAGCCACTAGACCAAACGTGTCGTCATGAGTATGAATCATGAGTCATGAAATAAGGTATTAAATTATTTGTATAACATATTTGCAGTAAGCTACATACGAAAAATCTATATAGAGTTTTTATTCTGGTAAATTAAAACGAACGGGGTACAGCTGAACAGAAATAAAACTGATGTTTTTTTTTTTTTTTTCAAATAAATAATCGTTGAAGTAATAGAAAGTACTTATATACCGCTATTCACTATTCCTCAGCTCCTAAGCTCCGCCGACATATCCTCTTAATTTGTAACTTTCATTACCACATTCTCCATCCGTTACTGTTCCTATTTTGTATTGTGACAGATCGCGTGAACACTCTAGTAAAAAGTAACGTTGCCATCGGATGAAATGTGACTCCACAAATGGTTAGGTCGAGACATGCGATGAAAAATCACAAAGCGAAATAAATTACGAGTTCAACTCAAAAGAGCTTCGCATGCTATTGTCGCGTAAATTGTTGCCGTGGCCCATATGATGCGTTTTGTAAATTCAAAATGGAATCCATTTGTATTTTTAAATTTCAATCTTAAATCTATTAATGTTGGCAAAATTCATCCCTATAAACAATAAAGTTGAATTTATCCTTCGCAATATTTCATTATCTTTCAATAAAGTGGACACAAATTTATTTATAATTTTAAATGTTGGTACAATTTTCACAAAAATATAATTGGAATTTTATTAATTATATTTTATTATTAAATTATATTATATATAAAAAAGTAGTCCGCTAACTACTTCTAAGCCACCAAAAGGATTCAAATTCGGTTTTAACTTATGGAAAGAGGGATAAACGGGAAAGGTTTGTTTATATAAAATGTTGCGTAGCAAACAAAACTAATTTACATCAGCACTAGTCAAAATAGAATCAAAAATAAAGTAAAATTAATAGCACACAATCATGACTGTCTCCACAAAAACTTCATTTGTGAAAGTCAATCTGCGTGTGACTGTGAACCAATTGAGGAAGTAAACAAACAGGTCTATCTGGGGCTTGTAATTGATAACCGGCTAAATTGGAGGGACCACATTAATAGTGTATGTGACAAACTGAGAGCCATGCTTGCCAAATTTGCTATTATTAAATGGAAAATTCCCTATCATACCTTATTGATGCTGTATAAATCACTGGCTGAGTCGGTGATTGGTTATGGACTCTCTAGTTATGGCAGAACATACAAAACGCATCTTGACAAAATATATTCTCTGCAACTAAGAATTCTAAAAACAATTATACCACACAACATTAAAAGACAACTAAATAACGACGATAAAACAATATTTGAATTTTGTAAAATCATTCCTGTCCACAGAAAGGTGCAGTTATCACTATTATTGGAAGAATACTTCAACAACGAACTGAAAAATGTTAAAATAATTAATCCAAAAAAAATAAATACACGCAGCAGCAAATATAAAAAACTAGAACTGCCAAAATATAATAACTTATATGGTAAACGTAGATTGGGTTATCTGGTACCATACCTTATTAATAATTTGCCAACCGATTTAAAAGATAATATAAACCTTAAAAATATTAAACATAAATTAAAAGAATATTTTATACGTAATATCTAGTATAACGCAAATATATGCGCATGTGTGTGTATGTATATGTAATTGTATATGTGTATATGTATATGTATATTATTATTGTTATTTTTATTTTATATGTATATTATGTGTAACTAATAATAGTAAATATAATTAATATTAAGAATTTAAAACTAAGTTAAAATTAGAATTTAAAATATTAAGTTGTTAAAATTTTAAACAGCCTGTAGCAGGTGTGCAGTCTTGTTATCAACAAGGATGCACTTATGCGAGCTGGCTGCATGTTAGAGTGGGACAAGCGGGCGCGTTGTGTTGCGTTGGTTAGAGGTATTGTTTGTATGTATTTCTGTGTTAGGTTTTAATTCTTGTACCTACTTTTCTTCATTGTAGACAACTCAGGTGTACGCTAGAAACTCAACTGAGTTTATAGTGCACCTCAACTGTGTACCATAATATATTGTTATTCTTGTGTAAATAAATAAAATAAAAAAAAAAAAAAAAAAATAATCGATAACTTTGTTTATCCTATAATTACAAACACCTTATATTAGAATTATGTAACCACTTGGAATGCAATTGCCACAAAACAAACAATCGGCTTGTGGTTCCATATTCACACGTGCTGAGCTTACCGCAAGCTGTATGTGGTGCTGTTTTACTTGAGTGATGTAGTGTGGTTGCGATGTATATGGTTGCATTGAGACCGGAGAATGCAATACAACCATTTCCAGGAGAAAGCACTTCTGTCCTGTTGAAAATTTGTAAATGCGACACGTGACTAAATTTTCATGACCCCAAACTATGTGTCGTCTCCTGTATTCAGTTAGTAGCTTGCTATGGTTGACCTGACCTGACCATATATGACGGGCCCCGCCCCATCAGATTTTAGCCAAAATGTTAAAAAAAAATCTAGGTATGAGTCGTAGAAAGAAATAATTGCTGAGGTTTTGAGGAATGTGAGCTTAGCGTTGATGTAAATGGCCTCGCGATAAAGTATAGTGCTGATGACACTTCTTGCTTCTACGTAACAAGGCCTGCAGTATCTACTTAATTGTGTCTACGAAACCAGTATAAAAGTATGGTCTCAAATTCTCAATACTAATGCCAAGAAGTAATTATTATCGTTACATTACACAACTCCTCTCTCTACTCAACCATTGGAAATGGAAATGGTTAATTCCTTCAGACTTCTTGGCCGCATTGTGAAGCCAAGATTTGAGATATAGAACAAAATGCAAGGATCGAAATTATAGATCTATTCCACAACATTGCGTCCTCTATCTGAGATCAATGTTATTGTGTCAAACTATGACACCAACCCTCAAGGGGCATGTCAATACAGTCTAAATGCGTAATTAATCGTTGCCTAGGTGAACGGCCATTGGGCACTCCTGTTTACGCACAACGCATTGAGAGCAGCGCCAACGATATCATATATCATTTAAGTCTGTCACTACTCGAGCGGGTTGATGTGTGTATATGAAGATTTATTAGTACTTCCTCACATTTAGAATCGGAGAATATTTTTTGACGTTTTATATATGACTATGGATTCTCTAGGCATCCTCCATGCACTGGTTTTTCAAACTATTATGTGTAGGTACAAAATATGTCAATTGGAACTTCATATTTCTTTTTTAAATAACTAGTCCTCGAACTTCGATCATACATTTCTGATGTTTTAAATCGCATATATTACGATATTACTTAGATTAGAATTAGTAATTATTTCAAGCTTGCATGGATATGAAGCAGTATGTAATCGTTTTTTTAATAATACTGAAATTTATTATTACTCTTCAAAACTATTTTAAAAATATCGACTTTAATTATTAAAACATAACTAGATCTTCTTACGGTAGACACTGCTACAACAATGGGAAATTTGAAAAAACTGTTTTATGCAAATTTAAGTCATTAAGATTTAATTTAATTTCTATTTCTAATTGTTAATAATTTTACTTTTACTCCATACTAAAACTACTGGTAGTGTAATTAGGTTAAGCCTTTATAGGCTACCTTTTCGAGTATTTCAAACTAGAACCATTGCCTTTTGCACTAATCGCATGGCGTCCATAAGCGGATTTAACACTCGGTTCTGTGAATCACTAATGCCACTCTACTTTTGAATGAACTGATTTTTAAGGAATTTTTAAGGAAAATGCTGGGATTACTGTGTTTTCATAGTTTTTCAAATTTGCGAATGTGAAATATTATATTGTACTATATCAATACCTAATAAAAAGTTTAGACATAATGAAATAAGATCCCAATTTAGTAAAAATAGTGTCTAAAATAAGAAGAGTCGTTTTCGAAATATTTTCTTCGCATAAGTCGTAAAAAACATGTTGTTATTAGAGTTTGCAATCAACTAAGCGTAGGTTTACTTTAACAGCCCATAAAGACAATTGACTCCCCGCCAGGGCACAGTGTGATGATTACTATGTAATATTATAGCCAGTTAACTTCATTAAAATATCCAAAAAGTTATAAAGTCCATTTTTGTACTTATTCTGGATCATCACCCCTTTTTACGGTCGCTGGACTAATATACCTAGGTTTTGCTTTTGCAAAACTAATATTATCTATGTTACCATTTTGCTTATTTTAAAATATGATTTGAGGAAGAATATTAAAATCAAAACAATTTCTTTGACGGTACACGAAAAAAAAAAATCTACAGAGAAAATATTAGGTATACTGATTTTTTTACTTCATATCAAGCAACATGATTGCTATCGTTGATAGCAATAACAATGGTGTGGGGTTTGCTATCAACAAGTGACTGAATGATATTTTCGCCTATGAGGTTCAAAAGTCGGTTCAAATAAACCAAGAACGATTTAGAAGGTGCAAGGCCTATCTATACTAATATTATAAAGCTGAAGAGTTTGTTTGTTTGTTTGTTTGTTTGAACGCGCTAATCTCAGGAACTACTGGTTCGAATTGAAAAATTCTTTTTGTGTTGATTAGATCATTTATCGAAAGGCTTTAAGCTATATAACATCACGTTGCGGCTAATAGGAGCGAAGAAACAGTCGAAAATGTGGAAAAATCGGGGAAAATTATTCTTCTTTGAGGGCTTCCGTTGCGTGCGCTGCGAAAACCGTTCGAGATACCCAAATGATTCCTAAAATACCTATTCCACGCGGACGAAGTCGCGAGCATGGCTAGTTTTTTAATAAAAGTGAATCGCTGTAAGATGCAAAGGACTGCACAGATGCAGTGAAAATTCACACGAGTTTAATATGAAATAAATATTGCCACAAGAAGGTTCTCATGTGCATTATTCCAATGGTAACGTTCAGTGCAACGTGTCTGACATCGAATGAGAGTCGACATCTAATAAGTTTGGATGCAATGAAATCATTTCTCAAAGCGGCATAGAGAGAAATTTTTCAAAGAGACTGCAAACAATCATTTCGATCGCGTTATTATGTATTATTTGTTACTTCATAAAATCTATATAGAAAAAAGATGTTCGTGACTTTATTCGAATGTGGTAATCTAAAAAGCCACTCCGAGATTTCAAGAACGATTCTTGGGTCGTTGCGAATAGTCCGCTCATTCGTGTCAATTGGTCGTTAGCGAAATTGTGAAAGTCATAGCTCGCAACAATAAGACATTATTTATAAAGGCTTATTCTTGAAATATATTTAATACTTGCTATCGCAAAAGGCTTCATTTCAACACTGTGATTCTTTTTTTACGAATAAATGCGAATATTTATCTTTTTTACGAATCTACTATTTATTATTATTTATCTACTATTTACGGTAGAGGGGTTAGGAGGGGATAGGGAAATGGGCACTGGCATCCCATAGGTACTTACTCACTGAAACAAAGCAGCACAACTGCTGATAACAAAAAAAAAATAAAAAAAAAATACTTTAGAGCAACAATTTGTATTTATTAAAACAAAATGATGCTATATAAAAGACAAATAAGTGTACAATAAAAAAGAAAAGACCAGGGGTTTGTGGAGATTGGAAACGAGACTTACCACCGAAGGAGCCGACTGGCTTGTAAAATAAGCCAATTTAATAATAAAAAATAATCCCACGAGCCGTTGCGCAATAAAAAAAAATAAGAAAAGCAAACTTGGAGCGGTCGCGTGCAGCTTCCAGCTTCCTATGTCGGATGTCGTCGAACTCGTGAGGCCTCGCGGGTTTGCTTGCGGAGACTCGAAATTCGATGCGATGTACGTAACTAGCGATTACGTGCAGGTTTGCTCGCTCCCGACGCTCGGCGTTTCAAAATTTATAGGCAAATTATTAATAAAAGAAGACCCGAAGAAAAAATAATCACAACCAGAGGTCTTATTTTCGTGGATGGTTTAATAATTTCAAAAAAAAATTAGCTCAAATAAAAAATTTAGTATTATTTGTGTAACTAATGACAACATAAAAAAAAATACAATAGGAACATTCGTCCTATGTCACACTTGAACGTCGCTAATAGTTTCATTCAATTATGAAAATGAATTACATTGGTTAACATGAACTATGAGGAATTTGATAAGGAGTGTATTAATCATGAATGGGAAACGGTAAATTTATTGCCCTGTCCAAACTTACACACAACACTATGCAGCCAATAAAGCATAATTTAGATTACTTGGTCGAAACGCCTTGGGACAGACATAATATTATGTTTCGTTTGAAATATAATAATATTCCCGTTTACTAACCCTCGTGAGCCTGAGAAGCCATATATTAACTAGATTTAACGCGACTTAGGCTCTAGTTATTGTTTAGGTTTGAGAAACAAATAAGTAAGTACGAGTATGTAGGTATGTTATGATTTCATCATGCAAGAGCCACCGAAAGAACGATATCGATTTGAGTGGTATTGCAACATTCGATTCCCTGAATAAGTAAAGTACTTTTTTCTGAATTTTTCTATATTATTATATCCTTTTCTATATACCTGGCAAAGTGTATGCAAATTTCACGATGATCGGTTTAAGTGTTAGATAAGGCGTAATCGTAAAGCGCAACATAAAAACAAACAAACTCATTTTTGCATTTATATTATTAGTTAGGATTTTTTTAAATTTTTTTTTAATTTTAAAATTAATAATATACCAGGTTAATAATAACTGTTACCTAGTTAATAGAATACATAAAGTATTAAGTTACAAGCATTAAGTTGCTTACTTTGGAACTAGATGGTGCTGTGTGGAATGTGTGAATATATATATATATACATAAAGTATTAGAAAAAATTGAACATGTTACAGCACAATGGATTCATTAACCTATTTGCTACGTACTATTGAAATTGACATGGTCAAGAAATGGTTCTACGACCGCACATCGCGGTAAGATGCCAACAGCTGTTATACTGTTACGGCCGTTTATGGTTTAAACGTCAGACTGGGTTATCCGGATACAAACTTTGTGTAACGTAGGTTTTTAAATAGGTACTAATAATCGCTGGTGCTGTTACAATTTTAAAATATTTTAAGTAAAAACCCAAAAATCCTTAGTGTCAAGAATCTCAATGTACTTATAATTATACATAGAAAATTAAACTTCTATTAATATTAATATAGAAAAAAAATTTAAGATGAATGAAATTAATTACAATTAACTACGAAATGATTAAGGTTTAATATTTTTTAAAGCTACGATTATTTTCATGTTTAAATCTAGGCTGCTGATACGGCAAACGAAGTTTCAAACCCCGTATTGAGACTGCATCCGTTGAGTGTTTTTCGATGTTATGGATTAGAAAAAAATATCACTTACTCTAACGGCAAAGGAAAATATCTTGAGGGAAACTGTATGTCGGATAATACTACTTCTTGCCAATATGGCGTTTGGTGTAGGTACGTCATTAATTTTTCGATAAATAGGCTACATATATATATATACCTTATACCTATCTATATAACTAAATACTCATCACAACTATTGTACATTTTAAATATTAAACATGTGTAACAAAAAAGAGAGTCGACAAATGTATGTATTAAAAATGTTCTACAATTGTCCGTATTTTTAACATATCACAAGTGTTTCCTTTGTATAATTATTTCTGATACTGAGTTCATTGGACTCAGTATATGAGGTAAATACGCAGATAATGGGTCACTAATCTTTATTTTGCTTTCATCTACGGTACGAGATGAGAAGTACTTCTCAAGAGAAGTTGCTTGTCGCAACGAAGTTATTGCCTCAAATTTTAATGGCATTAAACTGATTCGCAGAATACATTTTAGATAGTATCGACTAACGTAGAAACAATCTTACAAGCACATAGAAAGAAAGAAAGAAAGATTATGTTGCACCTAAACTGTGTACCAACTGTTATTGTACGACATTTTATTTTTATGTAAAAAAAAGTTTAGTTTTTAATTATAATGGTAATCCAACTTATTGTCTGTTAGCGTGATCTGTGTCTATAGAAGTAAAACGTGCACGGAGTGTTGTTGACTTAACATATACCTATTATTATGTAGTCGATAGAACACTAGCCTCAAACAATACGTAGGGCAACACTATACGGGGTAACAGCAATTTGTGCACTATTGTTTGTCGTTTGAACGTGTTTCATTGGATTGTCTATACGATTTGATTTAGTCCTACAAAATATTTGTCCAGTTACCTAACAACATTAAGTACCTACATTTCAAGGGAAAGAGAACAACGATATATCCAATCAAAACTAGAAAATTCTATTTCATTCACAAACTGTTTCAAATCGTGCAGTCTTTTACTTGGGAACCATTTTTTCAAAGTTTCATTACATTAGGGCGACAGTAATAAACTATTGTTTATTTATCTTATTTATTTATTTATTTATTTATGTTAAGGTGGGCAGACAGGCTGACGGTCCACTTAATAGTAGGTGGCTACCGTCACCTATAACACAAGAATCGCACTGGTGCTGCAATTGCCTTTTTTTAACGTTGGGAAATCCTCTTGGATACCCGGCAGTGGATACCCGGGGGACATTGCGGGGTTATGCCAGGTTCCTACCGGCTAAAACCCGACGACTTCAATCGCGGCCGTTGATGGGCGGGGTCATGGGGACGTTATAAAACGACTTCGGTGCCCCGCCACGGCTATCCCACGCCTGTGCTCAGAACCTCGGCGTACCCGAAAGTGGAGGTACGCCGGCGTACTCGGGGGTGCTGCAAGTGCCTGCCAATTATAGTTGGATGAATGACAGGGATTAGGATGGAATAGGGGAATGGGTTCTGACATCACTCACTCATCGAAAATTGCTGTTATTTCATAAGTCTTCTGCAAGTGCATTCCGATAGGTCAGATTGGAAGCAAAACTGGCGGCAGTAACCACGTTAGACTCTGCTATCTGATAAAATGAAGATACTCTACTTCTTGTGCTCAAAATAAGTTAAATTTGAGCGTACAAACTATCAAATAATAGTCAAAACACAAATAGGTACCTACATATTATATTAAAATTTCATAGAACCGTTTGCGGTTTGAGTAACGAGTAACATCTGCGTTCACATTGCTTATTCGCCGAAAAAAAGAACAATAATATTAAATGGTTTCACAAATTCCCACTTGGTAACAGACCAGTAGTTTTATATATATGAAAAAAATATTTTATCTAACCAACATATTTCGTAAGAAAGAATCTGGTTATATTATTGAAAGTAATAGAACACTAAATACTTTTTATAAACCAAGATGAAAGTTAAATAAACTGTAAATGTCCGACAAATAAAATCGTTTTTTTTTTATTCCTTACAATTTAAATTTTAATTAGGTATTAATAGATAAAATGTGATAATGAAGACCTACAAAGACGATATTAACACCAAGAACTTCGAATTGTATTATCGCGTTTTAAGCGACTAGCGACTCGCCCCCTTTTTTTTCTGCCATCTCAAGGACGCATTATTTTTCTGCAAATTATATACAGAAGCTTTCCGATTTATAGCTATTACCATTTATGAAAACCGTATCAAAATCAGATCTAGTAATTTAGTAGAACCTAGCGGAGAAAAAATTCGGATGATTTGTTCGACCGAACTACTGGAAAAAAAAAAGTCTCACTAGTTCGGTCAACCGAACTGTTAACCGAACTACTGGGAATACACCGATACAGGCAGAGGCGGGCAGCGACTTCAAATAATACAAGAATACAAAGACAAAAATACAAGATACAAAGATAAGTAGTTCATTATCTTCTTCTAAGAAAGTTAATTTTTGCGTATCAAATCTCAGCATGTGTATTCTCTACATATAATGTAGCATTTTCAATTTGCAGGCTTGATTTACCGGCGTGTATTACATGGAATGATTAGAGCTTTGTTCAAATTTTGAGGGTAAAGAATAATTTGGCAATTGTTTGGCAAGCAATACACGTCATGCGGACCTTGTATAATACTACCTCACCAGTATATAAATAGAACAGTAGGTACCCTCACTTAACTAACTTTATAAGATATTATTTTATGATACAAATTGCTTATAATCGTTTTAAATTGGAAGTCACTTAATAATAATAATAAATAATCTTCACACATTCCACACATCACTAGTTTCAAAGTAAGCAATTAAGGCTTGTATTATGGATACCAGACAGTTGATATAAATATAAGTAGGTACTACAAAGATTACTTTTTTTTGTAAATAATCGTACATACATATTTTATAAATACAAAACGTCCATGACTCAGGTTAAAATGTTAATATAACACACAAACCGTCCAAGACCAACACCCTTTTTTCCATTAGTGAAAATCAAAAAATCCTTTGAGTGACTTAGAAGTAGTTTTAATTACTTCAACTCATACTTCAAGTTGAACTACTTTGAACTACTTCAAGTTTGAAGTACAGTTCAAACCTGTTTTTAACAGTTTCGGTGGCTTGGTGACAAAATATTGTTTTTATTTCTATATTCTTTATTTTATGTAAATAAAAACTTCATTGGGTTTTATTAAACCTTCCATGTCTAATTGATGAGGAAAACCGCATAAAAATCGGATATACAGACAGACAAAAGCTGAAAGAGACTTCAATTTATACTATGTAAGGAACAACCGAACGAGTTTAGAAAAAATTAAAGAACTAGAATTTGTTTGCATGTTTGTTCATTTGTAAATAATAGGTATTCATTGAAGCTATTGAACCGATTTTAAAAAATCTAAAAAATCACCAATGAATAGCTACAGTATTTGTAAGTGAAGTTGAAGAAAGTTGATTTTGATAATAGTATATTTTCAATATGAAAGTTTTCCCGGGAGTTGCGAATGCTTGTGATCTTTACTTTATTGGAAAACTTTCAAAACGCGATGAGTAGGTACTTATTCAATTTTAAATAGAATCTCTAAAAAAAATTAAGAATAATAAGACCTGCCTTACCTATTGAAATTCTTTATTTACCTACATCTCACAAAGTTTATCTTAAATTCAACAAGTAAATTTACCATGTGTTCAATGAAACAAAGCTGTTGTTTTTATAAATATATTAAATTTTATGAGACAGAAAACATACTGTTAAATTTTGAGCTTGTGTCGGAATGTAGTTCTCCAATCTGAGTGCGGGTTTCTTCATGAGAGACGACGACGCGCGCCGCCCTGCCGCCGCGGTACCATGCTGACATACGCCCCACATTTATTTACGCGACACAGATTAATACGACGTCATCCCGCACATATCCACTCGCCTCCACGATTCTCAATCAGCCATACTAATAATGACGGCTCCTATTTTTGGCCAACTTAGCGGCGTAATGAGCCTTTCCACAGTTAATGACATGCCATTGGTTTGAATAAGCGATATAGGTAGGTATGTATTGAGGAAATGTTATATGAATACGTATGTGTCTTAGTAAAAACACGGTTAAGTGATTTATAAAAGAAATTAAAGTCAAATCAAAATCAAAATATTTATTTATCTGTTAGGTTTCTACAAGAAACTCTTATGATCGTCATTATAAATTTAAATTTACCAGGGTTTCGGAAAAATAGCCAAGATGACGATCCTGATAAGAAACCCCGAAAGAAACTCAGGACAGCATACTAATCTTTTTGTCATTTTTAAAATGTAAAATAACAACTAACTAAGTATGTAGGTATCTACAACTAATTTAAAAATTTAAAAGTAAAAAGGACAATCTATATAGTCTTTGTTATACAATTCGTAGGAAAAGATATTTTATATTATTTTTTATAGATTTTTAAGGATAAAAATTTATTTTCACGCAATTGAAAACAAAGTTTCTATGTCTAAATATTTTTACTACATAGTTATATAATTAATATACCTAATTAGAATTGACGAATTATGGTCAGAGGCAATGTAATATTAAATTTTATTAAATCGTGACAGAATATTTTTTTGTAAGAGTACGCCATTTTAAACTGAATGTCTTTATGATTTTTTAAAAACGTCATCTTCATCTTAGCTGCACGGCTTTTACTGCTGAACACGGGCCTCTACCATTATTTTCCAATATTTATTACAATGCAATACTTACATAGAATTATTAGGTATATTCTGAATTCCAATTTCATCAAAATCGAACAACAAATAGGTATTTTAATCGTCCAAAACCAGCGGATTATGTGTCATAATCCACATAGTTCACACTGTTCCATTAATGATTATAATTTATATCCTCTAAAACAAAATTTAAAACGGATTTGGTTCTAGTCGAGATTGTACATAAATAAATTAACTTATTAGTATCATCTATTCTAGCATTAATATTCCCGTGAGGGGTAAACAGTTTTGACATGAGGTTTCATCTAATTGACGTCGTAATAATTAATTACCTCCGAGCCAAATTGTTTTAGTAATGCATCCACATCGTTCGAATAATTCCATTATACCTAAGCCTGTACAAAAAGTGAACACGTACCTACCTATACCTATTTTTATTATATGCATATCTAACCATTTCTTGAGTCGCAATTATGTTTTTGATCTAAAATGTAGAAGCTAGATAGATGAAATTTTGTTATTACATGTCCGGTAATAACAATATTTCAGGACTGGGCTAATGAACGAGAAGTTTTAATATAATTTACATTTTTTATGCAATATAAAAAACGGAAAAAAAAAATTAAGGTAAAAAAATTAAAAAAATAATAAATAATAATTTAATTAATAATAATAATTTTATAAAAAATTAAGGTGCGATGCCATCCGAAGGTATAGTAATTAATTATATTTTAATTTGTTAATTTTATGCATTATTATCGTTAAACATTTCTATAATGCATGTATGAGTACAAACTTTACCTTTATATTTTCTTACTATCGACCCGCTCCCAGCTTCGCCCAGGATGCAATTTTTTTACATGCCTACTCAAACCTTTTTCGTTTATTCGATCCATAAGTGAAAACCGCATCAAATCTGTTGCGTGGTTTAGGAGTTAACGGCTATACAGACAGACGAGAAAAGCTACTTGAAATTATACCATGTAAAGCTACAGACATTCAATTTATAAATTTTTCTTCAATACTAGAATTTTTCTAACAATAATTTTCAGAACATCAGTAGGTATAAACATACATTGAAGATAAGTATAAACAATTATTATAGCTCTGTTTAATCATATACTTTTTTGGACAAAACCGCTTCCAAGCATAATATTTTCATTTTGAAATTGGCCATAAAGAAAAGAAAGGAATGTTTACCGATAAAAACTCCAGTATAATATTACAAATTCTATGTAAAATTGGTACTCATCCAAATACTTGTATTAGTTTACATTATTTTAAAACACAACTAGATATTTAAAATTGACAGTTTAAAAAAAATTAGTTTACAAAATAACGATAAAAAATTATTTACAATTCAATGAATATTTTATTAAAATTTTATTTCTTTTTTATTTGCTGCTCGGAGCGGAGACAAATCAAATATCATATAATTAAATCCACTATAATAATGCAGATCCACTTTAAAAAAATCATTTTTGATGTGACTGAAAAAAAAAACAAAAAAAAATTGTTTAAAAATAATTAAATTAAATATTTAAAAAATCATAGTATCAATTATAAAAACAACACATTAAATAAAAAAATAAAAAAGCTACAGGTTACTTAAAATCCACTTACCTATTGGTATTTTTTCACTAGAAACTGGTGATGAATAATTATAGTTCAAGAACACAATTAAAAAGAACACAAACTGAAAATGTCTGAAAGTCTTAATATAATAATTTAAGTTCATTTTTGAAACGTATAACGATTATGACCACTGAGAATTTGAATGATCGCGGCCACGCTCAATTCGGATCGAGAAGCAAAGTTTCAGTGGAAATCGGCAAGAGAGTAGAGCGAATGAAACGGATGTCGACTGGCGACTGGCGTTTCAGAGCGGAGCATCACAGACCCACCCTTCCCGACCCTACCTCACTTGCGCCCCTTGACGTCCTCTCTCTTCTACACGATACGCACGACTTGTTTTATTACTTTTATTTTTCTTTAATAATCTTGCTTAATGGTCTATTTCGTTGCTCCATGAAACTTCTTAAATTTCTTTTTCGAATGTTACTCGCTCCCACAATAAGTTTTTCAACGCTTTCTTCCCAGATTATTTGGTTTTTATGTGTACAAACCAAATTTTATTATATGGTGATTGTTTTAAAATATTTTTAATCGCCTTAAGTGTTATACTATTAATTAATAAATAACTCGAATAAAGTGAAGAATAAGATAAAAACAATTAAGTATAAATAATTATTTTAATTTAGAAAGAAGGCGATAGAACACATAGCTACTTGTCGTGCATATCCATAGCATATACTATACTTATATCTCTATGTATTCAGTGTGTCCGGACATGGACTAGTGATATTTTAGTTACATAAATACAACTATTTAAAAGTTATGTAAGTTGCTCGCACCTTTGAGATGGCGCGCTTTTGCGCAGCTGAATCTATTGAAATCCATTTGAACTTTTCGAAATGTTGACGATCCTTTACTCGCATAACAAGCGCTTTGTAAATATTATATATTTTTGCACCTACCATCAAATGAAGGTAAGAACGAACGGGAGGAGTTGATACTTGATATATAAAAGAGATAACAGCGGTTTCAGAAGTAGGTATATAATACTATATAATTTATTGACGATTGACGTTTGCAGATTGCAGCTGACGTTTTCTGTCGGCTTAAAAATCTTTGGAGTTGACTTTTTGAGCTCGTTGATACTGTTGTTGATTTTGGTAGTTATTGAAGTCCTTTTCATTATGCAGCTATTACTTAGATCGTGTAGTTGTTTTTCTTTATTTTGTTATACAAAGGCTTTTTCAGCTATAGTATAGGTATCAGTTGATCTATAAACCTACTAAGTATATAAAATAATCCACTATACAGCTAGCCCATAACACACATAGATTCAATTGTCTTTTGAATTATGTAAACACAATGTGACGGGAAGCTTATACATCAATGAAAACTGAATTCAAATCGGTTAAGCTGTTTCTGAGATTAGCGTACACAAACATGGACAAAAATTGTAAAAACAATTTTTTTGACCTCGGTAACATAAGTAGGTACAAAGAGTATGTAATGCATGTATTGATTTGTTATTAAATTGAATTAAGCAGTAGATATTCAGTTGAATAATGTCAAAATGTGTGTTAAGGCGCCTTAAACGATGCACCCTCTCACAAGAATTATCACGCTTTCCGGAGCGCGCTTGCTTGCCAAATATCCCCCTATAAATTGTTGTTGTTTGACGCATTACGGCAAAATCTATTACAACGCATAATTTACCATATACGTATTATATCTTAACTCTCTGTACGGTTTTCCGACGCCATTACACGAGTCTTCAGTCAATATTTATTTCACATTAATTTGTTTTATGTTTATTTTCGTCCCATGTGTGGTCTTTCACACGTCCCCTGACTTATCTGTTTTGCGTATAATATAAGCAAAGTTGTTGTCAAACTTTTAAATTGAAATTATGATCACAAAGTAGAAGTTTCGGGTTTTACTGCCCACCCGGCCGCTGAACGCCGGCTGATGTAGTAATCCCCCTTTCTATCCACTAATTCTTTTAAGTACTTTCCAAATGTTACGTCGATGGAAACAGTTTTCCATTTTGTTCCTCTAGCGGATATTGGCGTCTTACTTATTAGATCCTTATTAATAAGAAATCTATACTAATATTATAAAGCTGAAGAGTTTGTTTGTTTATTTGTTTGTTCGTTTGAACGCGCTAATTTCAGGAACTACTGGTTAGAATTGAAAAATTCTTTTTGTGTTGGATAGATCATTTATCGAGGAAGGCTTTAGGCTATATAACATCACGTTGCGACTAATAGGAGCGAAGAAACAGTCGAAAATGTGGGAAAAAACGGGGAAAATTATTCATCTTTGAGGGCTTCCGTTGCGTGCGCTGCGAAAACCGTTCGAGATACCCAAATGTTTCCCAAAATAACTATTCCACGCGGACGAAGTCGCGAGCACCAGCTAGTATCAAATATAATATTTTACTAAGATAAGTTTTAATAAAATATAATGGTGATTGTTTTTCGATATTATATTATGTTCAGTGTATCTGTTCTGGAATCGGTAGTTCACAGACCGAAAATTAAAACAGCACACGTGATACTATTATCACTTAGATCTAAGTAGATCTCAAAGAGGAAGCTCTACTACCGCTTGATGGTCTGCCAATTACGGAATGACTGTGGAACTCAGTCTATTCTCATTCAGTATTTTTTTTTCAGTTTTTAGTAATTTAGGTTAACTTTCTAGATTTCTCGTTGTGCTACACGTACTGTCATTTATCTATCTAGATATATCTATCTATATTTACGTATAGTAAAAGTTGAAACGAATACACGATGAAATCCAGTAAAACCATATTATCTCATCGAAAAAGTAGAAATTGAAAATAAAAGAACATTTTCGTAATAAATAGTAAAATTTCTGAAATATATGTTATTTAAACAAGAGAAATCAATTTTGAGTTTTGGGCAAGATTTGAAGTGTAGCAGCTGTGCCATTGCTGAAATTCCAATTCAATTAAGGAAACAAAAGTCAGAAGTTTTATTAAAAGGAAAATGTCTTGCGGTCGCTTACATTGTGTAATATTGGCGGATACTTTTAGAACTAGCTGTCCCGTCGTCTTAAGAATTACAATTAGGTAGATCAGACGTTCAGATACTCTCAAGAGATAAGTTAAATTGGTCGCAGGGGCGGCAAGCAGAGGCGCAATCACATTTCGTAAATAAATGCTGTAATTTCGAAGGTAGGTATATAGTAATTTTATAAAAAAATATCTAAAAAAATTTTATCTAGTGAATATTTGCATTTTCACTAGCAAATATTCACAAATATCAAAACTTAGTTTGATTGCATTTGAGTCTGTGTAGTCGTTTATGTACATGGGGAAGGCGTAGTTCTACCGGCCTCATTCTGCTCTATCTTTAGTTCTCATAGTGTTCAGACTTTCTCAGAATGCATAGTGCATTCTTCATGTTAAGAAGAATCCCCTCCAATCTCCATCTACATTCTGATAAAGAAACCCACGAAATTAGTTAGTATTACAAAATGTGCGATATGTGTTATTTGCATTACTCGACCCATGTTCCAGGTTCCTACTGAGAATCAAGCTGGGAATATCTTAACTGAATCAATATATCAACAATTAAGGCATTATATTACTTAAAAAATAAAACGATACTGAAATCGATATTTACGGACATAATTCATTCAATTCGCTGGAGCGCGGTATCCTATAACTAACAACTGCATATCGTTGATTCACTAACGAACTTTATTCGTTTTAAGTCGTATTTGCATTTATTTCTATTAGGTATCAGCAATACTGTTAGGCAGCATCAGGCGATAAGAAATTTCGATATTCATGGACTTCTGTTTAATAGTGATTCAGTACCTAATTGTTTGTTGATAAATCGATAAATCGATACTAATATTATAAAGCCAAAGAGTTGGTGTTTGGTTGAACACGCTAATCTCAGGAACTACTGGTTATTAATTTATATTACTATAGAATTATACATAGATTATATAGAGAATGTTTCATGTTGGTAAGTTTTAAAATTGATTTCTTTTCAATTCTTGTATAATAAAACAAATAAATAATTTTATTATTTAGCACTGTTGAAGCATAATGTATTGTGTAACAGAAATTTTCAAGATATTTTAACCATCAATAGAGTTATTACTTACTTATCATTAGAGTTGAACAAGTTTATTCAACTATGAAATGAAATTTTTGTCATCAGATTATTCATGGTATGCTAAAATCCATATTATAAATGCGACAGTGAATTTATTTGTTTGTTACTCTTTCACTCTTTAATGACTCAACTTTAATGATCATTATTAAATTATGGATACTCGTAGTCCCCGACTAAAAAAACAAAAAAAAAACATATGATACTTTATTTTTCATTCAAAAAACATACATACCTACCTACTTGTGTATTGTATACCTACTTGTAATTTCTAGAATAAATACATTATGCATACTTTTGTATCAACTTGCATATAGATTGGAAACTTGCAACTACATAAAACTGGAGGCGACGTGATAATGTAAATTATTTGTAAACTCATAATATAATGATTGTTTAGTTTAATTAATTGTTAACGATTATGTTAGGTTAATAAAGAATATTTTATCTGTTTCTATTTAAGTTATAAATGGCATGGATGTAATAAAAGACCGTAATAAAGCATAAAAGCTACTAGTAGTCGATAAGCCCCAGACATGACAAGAATAGCCTGATCCTCGGACAAGACTCTATTGAGAATGTCCCTAAGGAATTGGTCATTTAGTTGTGTTGCACAACGTAACTTCTCGGTGTATATCTATTGCACGTGATATTAGTGTCAATACACCAAATTTCATTCAATAGACGGAGGCTGATAGTTATCAAAGGCTTTAGTTATCTCTGAGCTCCATTTGTCTACATCTAGGTACCTACAAGATTAATATCTCTAATTCGTGAGGATTAGGCTTAAGCCAATGCCACAAGAAGGACATTTATTTATTTATTGTTTTTGGATAAGCCAAATAATAATATTTTAATGACTGATGTCAATAAATTAAATGCGATTTTTTCATTGCTGAAGGTCTTTTTGACATCTGCTAACATCTGTTACCGCCCTTTAAAGAGAGGTCAAACAGACAAAGGTCTGTAGCTTTCCTCATACTCGTAGCAGTCGTAACTGTGTGGCCTGTAAGGGCAGCAACCTCATTTATCCATCGGCTAGTAGACTTCTTGACACACACTCTTCCAACCATCAACAGCTTCTCCACATTCCCTGTTCTTCATTAAGCTTAACTTGTTCTCTCATTAAGCTTAAATATTAGGTACTGAGGTTTAGAATTTCATTTAAAGTAGGTACTTGAATGCCTACTGAAATTTAAAGGATTTCAATCAGTTTTATATGGAGATCAGACCATCAGTTTATTTTCATTTCAACAGTTGAAACTTGAACTATTAGGTAAGAAGAATTAAATTCGATCGATGATCGATCGTCGAAAACGTTGGTTTCGATAAGGACAATGTCAAATATTCCGAATAAAGTAAGCAATATCTTTTTAATTTACGAATGTTATCCCTATTTATTTATAAATTATACATAATTATGATAATTATAAATGCTATTATAGTAGATAAGTACTATACTTATAATAAGTTTTACATCAGATTCATGCAGTGTACTCGATGGTAGCAGAGGTTAAAATATTTGTCCCAGAGCTCTATAAGCATTTTAAAAATGCAACGACTTTGCGATGCGAAACGTTAAAAGCGGGGAAAGGTACTCAATTGCTCACTCGGGTATTCCGTCGCGAATGTTCTATGCAGAGGCAATACATTCCCGAAATTGTTCTCTTTATAGTAATAATGATGTGTCAAGAAGTTACAGTGGGAGGAGCACTACTCGCGCTCCGTGCATGAGCATGACTATGAATAAGCACTGAAAATTCCTAAGAGCGGCTTCGCTTTAGAGTTACCTACTACTAACCTGCCGCATTACTACGGAGTATCTAATACATTTTTATAACATATTTTAATATAATAGAAGAAAGATACAAACAGCTCTCAAAAAAAAAAAAACTAGCCAATGAAATAACCTCAAATTAAGCACGATGACATTTAACGGACTACAGGTACACGTTGGTATTTAATGTCAATTTCACTCACCAACGCCACCTGTCGTCAAAGACGGGTACTTATTGATCGACTGGTATTTTTTTTTATTTTTCAACTCGGACAAAGTCGCAGGCCACCTAGTATATACACACATATGTATATGTGGGACTCACCATTAACCACTAAACCACGATATATCACACCTATAAATTTATTTCATTTTAGTTGGGAACCCTATTTTGTTATTCTTATGACATTGATTGTGTTTATGGGCGACAGTAGTCACTTACTATTTTAATACTCTATAATATGAAAAAAAAAAGAAATGAAAAATACAGACAACTTGCAATAAATCAAACCCCCGATTAGTTGTTAATACTTAGAAATTTATTCCCTGCTATCCAAACTCGCGTGGAAGGTATTCATCGGTAAATTTTCTGCAGCTTAGAAATATTATTTCTGTAGACCTCTGGGGCCATATATCTCACCCGTGCCTTTTTCGATATTCTCCCTGAACCAAGTAACTGACTCGTAAGAAGACGGGCTTAAATCTCGTAACGTCTTCTAAATTCTACCCAATGCGTACTTTATGTCTCAACATTTGTGCAGGTACTTTATATATATTTCCAGTGTTAACTTTTTGGCCCTCGACAATTTTAAATGTGTAGGAGGGGGAGCACGGCAAGGTTGTAAAGTTTCCAACTAGTCACTTTACGACGGTTCTCGTCGTAACAGAATGATTGCGCACTGAGCTTTCTACAATAAAATGCAATAAGTTAAAAAAAGTGTTGTTACGTGATATGAATGAAATCCCAACTACCTAGAAATCATTTACACTATTTATGGGATAAAATAATAGTGGCATATTTCGCAGAAAAGTCGAGGATTGCGATGCGAGAAGAAAATTTAATTGTTATGAAAATGAAACATGTTATTATTTTTCTCTCGTTTCAACGTGAAAAAGTAACAAAATATACCTATATGCAAAACTATACAATCAAAATCCACGTACTTATTTCATAATATGTACCACAATTCTCACAACAAAATTAAGAGGATTAAATTAAATTTTAATATTAACGTGAATAAACTCCATTGCAATATTTTGGTTTGTACAAGAAACAATAATTTAATTTTTACCGAGACCACAAATATTATATTACTTTACATTTTACTTTATGGTTTATAGCAATAATTGTTCTATATTTATCTAACAAATCTATACTAATAGTATAAAGCTGAAGAGTTTGTTCGTTTGTTTGTTTGGACGCGCTAATCTCAGGAACTACTGGTTCGAATTGAAAAATTCGTTTTGTGTTGAATAGATCATTTATCGAGGAAGGCTTTAGGCTATATAACATCACGTTGCGACTAACAGGAGCGAAGAAACAGTCGAAAATGTGGAAAAAACGGGGAAAATTATTCATCTTTGAGGGCTTCCGTTGCGTGCGCTGCGAAAACCGTTCGAGATACCCAAATGATTCCCAAAATAACTATTCCACGCGGACGAAGTCGCGAGCACCAGCTAGTAATACCTAGATAAAATGGGAAAATTTGTTTGTATCTTTATTACGTTTTCAGGCCTTAACTACTTTTCACGTTTTCAGGATACAAATAAAAAGCACATAGTTTTCACTTTTCATCCAAAAGTTAATAAAAATTAATAAATCAACTCCTGGCAAAAATATTGAGCAATGAAGATTGAGTAAACGTTTTAACACCTAAGAAAAATGGAGAGGATGTAGGCTATATCGATATTTGGATGTACGTCATCTTTGTAAAATTGCCGAGTGTTTGTACCACCAAGCTATGCTTTCTTTGTAAAAGAAAAATGAACCCTTAAACCTTCAGACCCTCTCTCTGTATCCCTCTTTCACAAACTTACAAATATGTCAGCCACACCGATACCTAAACAAGGTTTCTTTTCTTTTCCCTTCTCGACTAAATTAACCGCAATTAGTCTTAACTGCGAGTTGTCGGCGGCGTATAGGAGAAATCTAACTTTTTATTAATTTGTAGGTAAAACATGACACAAAAAAATTGATTATTTCCACTAATTCCGTTGAAGTGGTTATTTCCCATTAGGTCCAGGATAGTGGAATTTTTTTTCCAGTAGTTCCACGAGTCAGCTATTAATATAAAATTATAAATAGTACGTAGGTAATACTTTTTCCCATTAGTCCTGTTAACTGTTATTCGATTGCTACTAAATTTGACAGGTTACACTAGGCTAATCTAAAGATTAGCCTCAGAATTTCACTAAAATTAAGCGGTTTTAGAGCCCACAGAGAAAATACACATATACACACATCTATTCTTATGTTATACTTAAATAAAAGAAGACATCTAAAGATTAAGCACGTTACTTCAACAAGGAGCATCCAATCAGCCTATCCGGATAGGGATTATCCTGAGGACGTACGAACCAATTCCGTTCCTACATGGACCTATAAAAGAGAGCTAAAAATGTATTGACAATTCGGTATTACTAGTATCTCTACCATGAAGATCACAACCAGCTTTACTGCTTCGTAAAAAACTGAGTTTTATTTTTACTCTTTTGTATAATTTAATAATTACTGCATAATATGTCGTACGACATATTTTACTAAAACATACATATAGGTATAAGGTATGACATAAAAACTCGGGTGTCAATCAAAATAAGATTGAATGACAATATTTGGTTAGACCAGGCGTTGGACCGTGTCGGTCGACGCGGCGCTGACCTTTTTTATCGAAACTCAATATTTGAAATAAAAGTTTGATTGGTCTTATGATTTCACTAGCTGGTGCCCGCGACTTCGTCCGCGTCGCGGATGAAAGGTCCTTTCTGGTGTCCCAGACAACGTGTATGCAAAATTTCATGGTGATCGCTTCAGTAGTTGAAAGTTTGCATACACGTTGTCTGGTACACCAGAAAGGACATAGGGTACCTTTCATCTAGAAAAAAAGTACTGCTCCCGAGGGATCATCTAAAGTTAAGGAACTCCTGGCTAAATGTAATAGCAATAACGATGTCAGACGATATATTGCTTTTTCAAAGCGGACGAAGTCGCGGGCATCAGCTAGTATTATCTAAGTCGATACTTTCAAAACAAATAATTCTAACTTCAATTATATTTGAGTTGAATATTACACCGTCATAAATTTCCTAAGCTGTAAAGCTAAAAAGAGATTTTTTTAAATATCAAACATTATTATCATCCATCCTGAATTGAATATTTTTATAACTGTTTCAGTACCTATTAGGTAGGTATTTGTGTTAAAAATGAGTGACTGAAAACTCTTTAATAGCACTCTGAAAACTTCCCCAGTTTTCTACTTTGATTTTCATCGAGAATATTTTAATGTACTTAATTACAGTATTGCAGTTTAACTTTCATTTGAAGGTTTAATTTTTTGCGGTGAAGACTTTTAATTAAAGTGTATGTCTGTTATTGACCACGATCCCAGTACGACCCGACGAACCTACAAATGAAGCGGAGAGGTCAGTGGCTATGAACGACCGAGTGCTGTCTTAACAAACACTTATTAAGCAACACGAGAGGGCTTAACAAAAACTGCTTGTTATGCCATCAAGTATTATACAGACACACAGTTGACCTGATTAAAAGCGGGGAGTGCTTCCAAAGAAAAATATTACAAAAAAATTATACAAAAATTAATAGAAATCAATCAGTTTTGTATCAGGAGATCAAGCTAACAGTTTGTTATTATTTTCTTTTTAATGGTTGAAATTTGTATTATTAGATAAGAAAAAATTTGTATAATCAAGCTAAAATCACTAAAATCTATGCTTACAAATTCAGCGCCAAAAGATGCTTGAGTAGAGGGTATCAAAGTAAATAAAGCCTGTGAAAAAATATACACATTTCGTTTATCAACAATAAAAGAAACAGAATAAAAAAAACTGAAGTGTATCTTGCATTTAGAATTTCCGTGGCGTGTTTTTTTGTACCTCCAATTGTATATTATTCGTACCAAGGCATAAAGGAAACTATTAAAGTTATGTGATCGTGGCTGAAATCAATCTGAAAGTATAACTTTTCCCTGACAAGCTCCTTGCCACACAAATAATACGACTCTGAATATCTAATGAACTTCTTCACCTCTTCAGCGGGTACTGAGTAACTAACTTCCTCGTCCGAAATAATTTGAGCGCGCCGCGCCCGCGGCAGCTACTTGCTATTATGTGTTTCGTCTTTCAGTGTGAACAATTTGAATAACTTTTACAATTCAATAGACTCAACTAACTTTTTCTCTAAATATATGAAGGTCAGGTTTTCATAGATACTTATGCAATTGAATTAAAGGATAGTGTATTGAATACTCTATTTCTATCTATTTGTCCGAGGTAAGAATGGAATTATGAGCAAAAGTAAAGTTTTTCAAATAAGATTTAAAACACTATCTTTGAAAATTACAATCACAAAAAAAATAGATTAGATTGATCAAGTGCTATCAATCTATCTGGTTATACTTGTGTCCTATAAAGAAACTGGAAATCAGCCTTATTGTCGCCTTTTTTATAACTTATGAGGATTACCGAATTATAATAAATTTTATTTAGATTACTAATAACTTTATAAGAATGTTGATTTTGAACTTGATAAATAATCACCTAAATTTGTGTTTCTATCATTTAAATAACTGTACCTAACAAATATTATCAGATAAATTCGTGGGTGCCGAGATGGGAATAAACCTAAAAATCAAGTATATTCTAGACGGTGTCATAATAAAAGTATGTAATATAACTTCACTAAAATCTAGGCTCAGAATATTTTACACACGAACAAATTAAAGAGCCACAAAACTTTTCATTTTACGTGATTTCAAAGCGGCATGCTTGTTGCTAAACAATATTATAGAAAAATGCTGAATGGCCACTTGGTCTCGGAGGCCGTCTCTACGACCGCTCACAAACTTTTATGTTGTGAAACTTGGCTGTTTGTGCTTGACATTTATTGCTTTTATATTTTACGAGCTCTAGGGAGACGACTTGTTAAATGTTGTTATACATTGTAAGGAAATATCGCGCTCATACAGTCTTAATTTTACACTAAGCACCTTTATGAAGTCTCTTAAGATGGCTTTACTTTATAGGAAGTCAAATTCGTGTGTCTTTGGAGCTTTTACTGCAGACCAAAGTTACTATTTAGGTACAGGAATGGGTCCATTGTGCCATTTAATTTAAGAACTCACGCGTCACGAGAGCGATAGACTCTGACATTAGTTACTTATTAAGGTAAAAGGCCCCTGTTTCCTGCTAGTACGTGGATTCGGTAGACGGTAGTTTTGTTGGTGGCGCAAAAAATAAGCAATAAAAAGCAAGGAAGAAGAATTAGATCAGATTTCCTGTCACAAAAGAGTACTTCATTCTCTTCGTACATTAAAAATTAGTTAAAGAATGAAATAGGCCCAACCCATTTAAAGATAGAATACCAGAAACACACCGGTAGAAGTTAGTGTTAGGAAGAGATCAACTGTTTGGAAATTCTGTAACAGCCGTCTCGAATATTTAATAGTGACGAGTTGGCTTTTTTTCTTGTGCCAACAAAGGTTAATCTCTATTGGCAAGGAGAGGCCTAAAAAGTATATAAACTGTCGATCTGGTAATGACGAAAAAGAAAATTTATTGCTTTCCCTTAGGGAAGTGTTAAATTTCCCACGTTTACATCTATTTAATTTAAAAAATTCTTTATCCTGTTCTTAATCATTAAACCCCTTTAAATATTTATGTTTTTTATTAATAAATTGTCACAATTCACTGTAAAAAACTCACGAACTTAGGAGCAGGCCCAAATTTTAGAACGAAACAGGTTTCAAACAAGAGGCCCACAAACAATTTAATACAAAAAACAATTCGTTCTAAAACTACATAATTCATGCATAATTTACTGGTAAAATAATAAAATTCATCACACAAAAGCCATATGAGATTTTACCTTACATGAGCAGTTTAAGGGCAAAAAATTCCAATCACCACCACCAATTTTCCAAACACCAAAATCCGTTGCATAGTTTAGAAGGATTCAGCGGCCATACAGACAGACGCGAAAAGAGACTACAATTTTTTTTTAAATACTTCGTACATTTTTTTTCAATCGTATCTATTTGTATAATAGAAAGTAAATTTATTTTAATCATTTGTTCAACAGTTGTTAAGCTGTGTTTTGGATGAATTGTGTAATTGACAAGTTCAGCAAACAGGCTACCATAGCATAAGTTCGTTGAAGTTTGTATGACAGCGTCGCTAATGTTGCTAACAAATTAAACTTGTATAACTATTGGAAACAATCGATACTTGTATAATATGTCGAAGCTTATCTAGTTGTGTCAAGTTGCCCAACATTTGCATTTTACGTACTTTAAACTAGAACTGAACCCCAGCTTGTTTCTCATTGACATCCATCCTCCCGAAGTAGCGATCAAAATCAAACTTGCTCAAATTTGCAATGGAAATATCTTTTTATTTTCCCTTTGAGCTTTCAAGGTTTAAAGGGACGTCGGGTCGTCAACTGCTTAAGGATATTAAACTTCCTAGCGTTCGTCCTTCGCGTTGTTTTAGAGAACACTTTTTGTTTGTCAGTGTGGCTTTTATATCCAAAGTAAAAGGTTTTTTAAGACATAACTTTTTTGTGTTTAAAATTAATGATATTTTTTTTTTTATTAATAACAGGTTTTTGTATAGAAAAACACTAAAAATATATATGAAAAGCACATTTTTCTATTTTCATCTTAAAGTTTTGTTTATTATACTCAGAAGGGATAATCTGATTACTTGTTTTTTCGATACAAAAGCTATTCAATAAACAATTTTCATTGACTTGAAGAAATTCTGAATTAAATGACCCTTGTCCCACTTTTCCGAAGGGTAAAAGAAAATGAGTTCTTTCGAATTTCTTTAGAAAACTATATAACGCACTATTTAGTTTGGTTTCATATTAAACTAGTTAGTTTGTCACAGCTTACTTATAGTGTAAAATGTAATATCATAATGTTCGTATATGATAAATAATTCCAATACCACTTACGCTTTCTTTATTAATTTCAAAAATATGACACTAATTCTGGAGTACGTATAAGTAAATATTATCACATTTCACTGCCACGAGAGTGAGAGAGAGAGAGAGAGAGAGAGAGAGAGTGAGAGACAATTTATTGATAAATTTCAATTGTTTCTTAGGCCAGTAAGAGGTTTCCTTCATTATTGAAGGTAGAAGTGTGAAAATTGATGGTTCGTTTTGTTAACCAAAAAGTAATACTTTTATTGATATTTGAACCCAAAGAGGGTTAAAATTTTAATACGGGTTTTCCCTCAAATGTTTAACACATTTTTGGATTTAAGTAAATATAGAAAATATTTACTTTATATTCGCATTGTACATGCGAATTCAATGCCGGAAAAGCCATGGAAGAAGCTAGTTGATGATCATAATGTGTAATAACATTAATATTACGTAGGTATTAAGGACAAACTTAGCAAAACCTCACTTAATATTCCTGAATTTTAAGTGACGTTTATCGGTTCACATACATGAATTTTCATTATTTGTATTAAATTCATTCATATTCATTCATGGTGACATGAAAATGACATAGTTATGGTTAACATTACATCTAATAAACATATTTCGCAGTGGGCAAATTACATCAAGTTCAATACGTATTACCTAAAAGAAGTAGAGATGGTGAAAGAGGTTCTTAAAGTTGAAAAGATTCCTACGCTTAGACTAATGGTTACCTCATCATTTTTTTTGGCGTAAATATTAGTTTTTGTTTATAAAATTACATCTTAAGATGCTGTCCACTCGAAAGAAGTCACGGGCAAGAGCTAATAATATAATAAGATAATAATAAGATATTGCTTGTAATCATTGGAGAAAATATTTTTACAATTTGACACTTCAGTAGGGTTAAAATAAAAATCCGCTGAGTGAAGTTGAACCAGTGGTTTTACAGAACACCGTGGCTAATGCGTGAGGGAGAAAAGCAGGATTGAAGGGTGAGGTGCTGAAGGGAAGGAGGGGGATTTTCATTCGGCCCCTGAAGCACAAGCAACACCGACGCGCGCATAAGTTGTTAGCTCGCTGGTTAACTAGGATTAACATATCACCGCAAAAACAAAGAATGCACAAGGATACACTTCATAGAGCAATTAAGTGACACTCTACTGCCAACACCTGATATACTGTTTACAATACAACTGCATAATTATTTAGTTAAAATTTTAAATTACTTTTCCATAATGAAGTTTTTATCGACTTGTTAGTTAGATCGGTTAGTTAAGAAGATAAAAAGAGGAATTTGGGTAAAAATGGATATATGTAGCTTATATGTACCTCACTGTGAGTACTCAGGGAGTAAGTGAGAGAGCAGTTTGAGGGGTGGGCGGGGGGGGCTCTCCCGGTACCCCATGCCACGGTCGAATCGCGTCGCCATCAGTTGCCCCTAAGTCTCAGGTTTGCACGCAGCATCCAAACGCTTTATCGCCTCACTTTCAACTCAAAACAATAGATAATTTCATGTGAAAACATCAAATTTAACATGTAACATTGCATATTGACTGACTGTATAAGTGCCACATGAGTATCGAAGTAAAGATGATGAAGAAACGTTGCGGAGAGTACGTCGCCGGCTTGTTATTGTTTTACGTAGGGGTGTTGGCGGCGCAGCCTTTTCCCGTTGAGAAAATTGCAGTTGGTAAGTTTTTATTTATAAATATAAATTTCTAAACAGGAGTATCTAACATACTGTATATATCGATCAGGTTACCATTCTAATTGTTACTTAAGCTTTTGTCAAAGTTTGTAAACTTTCATTTAAATAAAAATGAAATAAATAATAAAAACGTATTCGAATTCAATAGTGAAAATAAAATTTCTTCACAAAAAGCTTAAACGTGTTTTGTTTCCATCTTACTCTGACATTCGGTTCTAGTCGTCGAGAGCATATCGATTTTCTCTTTCTAACTCACTGCTACCCGATTCGGACGTAATAGGTACTTGTGACATGAACAACAAGTTATAGAGGACGGCAGGTTGGATATGTGATGCTACGCTACTGCTACGATATAATTCAGGATATTTTTTCTTTCAGGATTTCTTTCGGGACATTTAAATTATAAATGTTCAAAATACTTATTTATAAGTGACGAGTAGGTATATGTTATAGCCTAGAAACCTGCTCCCAATTCATATTTTATGATAATTATGAAAATGTAATAAAATAGGCACGTACTTACATGTTTTTCCTTCGGCGAAAGAAAATGAGGCTTTTGGATGAATTGATTTTTTATGACGCATATGTAACGCGTGTATAAGTTTAATAGGATTATTTTATAATGGCATTTTTATGATAAAGATAAAGAAAGACACCAGTTTGCACCAGCTAAAGTATTTCATTCAAAAGAAATATTCTCCATATTATGGAAAGATCCAGCTTTTTGTTTTTTGTCGGGTACCGGTAGCTTTTTGATTTTTTGGGGGGGGGGAAAAGTTTTGATGACATTGGGGGTGGGGGAGTCTAGATGGTGATTACGTCAGCAGTAGTTATTTACTTTTTGACACATATGGCAACCCATAAATACATTAACAGAAAAATGCATATACCTACCAATGGTTACATAAGAAGAATGAGTAAGAGTAGGGGTAAATAATTGTAATAAATCTGCTTACGTAATACTTGAACAAAATTCGAAGTTCGAAGTTCGATTATCAAAATTCGAAGATAATTATTCTAGCAGTTAAAATTTTGAATTTTAGTTTTAGCAGTTAGGCAATAAAAGTAGCGAAAAATGAAAAATTCCTAATTTTAATATTCATTAAATGAAAAATAATGATTTAAAAAAATCAAGGCTTAAGCGTTATCTATCGTCCACAAATTGGTTGTGCGCACGCTACTTATACTTATTACTTAGCGTTAGCGTACATAATTTCGATTGTTATTGATTTTATGTTTAAAAAGCTTAACTACCTATTTATTTACTAATATAATTTGGATAATACCTATAAGATTTGAATTATAAATGATAATTATAAATAAATATAACATATTAACAATAAAGTTTGGTTTTAATTGAAATGATTTCTATCGTCTTCAGAGTCCCGCAATATTATGTTAGCTTTCAGGCTTTGTGTTATCTGTAATGGATGTAGGAAACGCCAACCGTGGTCAGAAAAGATTATTAGGGAGCGGGGTTAATAATGAATGAGATTAACTAAACGTGGATAATGTTGATGCAATGCAGGTTACAAGAAGAAAAACATTTTTACGTGTTAGCGAGCAAGAATATAACTTAAGCTTCTTTAATATTGTTATATTTGATTTATTTTTTAATTTAATATTAAATTATAGTTAATCAAAGTAGTTTCATTACTCAAGAAATTTTAAAGAAATCAAATGTTTTTTTTAAAATAATCATATACATATACTCGTCATTTTGAGGTCTATGTCCAGCAGTGGACGTCCTAGGCCTGAGTTGATGTTGAGAGGGCTAAAACAAAACCACGACTCAGCCACATCCCATTTTTTTAGGAATCAGAAAAATAAATAAAGAAGTACATATATTCGTCATCACAATACACTGTTTTATTTCACTGTCAACTTAATTTTTCCTTGTAAGGAAAATATTATCAAACAAAAATCAACCTAAGCGCTTATTGCATTAAAGTCAAATTTGTTTGGAAAAAATATTTCGCTTTCTAATAAGGAGCGAAAGTTTTAATTAATAAGAGCGTTTAGAGGCGAGCGCAGAACGTGACCACTCCTTACTTTTTGGATTGTAACATTTTAACTCTCAACACATTTTTATGTGACATAAAATGAAATTACGTGAAGAATTCGCATGTAAGCCGTTGGCAAACAGCCAGCACCCACAGCGCGGACTAAAGAAACTGTAAAAGTTTAAAAATTATCTCCTCTGTATTAAAGCTGCGTTCCGAGATACACAGCTTATCACTTAGGTATTATTTTGCATTCTACACGTATTTAAATCTCAACTTTTGAACTATAAAATAAGCAGGACATTGCATTGTACATTTATCGTCTACAAATACTGTTACCAAAAAATAAAAGACTTCAAAGTCGTCAGTAATATTTTTTCAACCTAGAATGAGTTAAACCTATAATTCTTCAACTACAGAAAAGAAATATGGATTTGGGCCGTCAAAGTTATGGCCTTATTACTTTTTATCGACTATTTACTTGAAGGTAATATAGAAATTTGCTGTCCGTGGTTAGGGGTTAAAAATTTTAGTCGCCAATAACGCGAACTGTGAAAAATTTCTCTTCAGTGGTTTTCTCACCCCTCCACAACACGGGGTTCTCTTCAAGGGAGCTGTAAATAACTGAGAACTTCCGCTTTTACACTTGTCCTTAGGCGACAATATACCTCGGTCGCTGTTCAAGGAAAAATAATATAACTAAATTTTTTTTCTAAGGATTTTGTATCTTTTTCTTTTTAACTTATCTTAACAAAAAGTTACATCTAAACATTTTTGTAAATAGTAAATAGTGTGTTTGCGATATTGTGCTCTAGTCTTTTCTAGACTTGAGGTGCCATACAGGTAGGTATAGACTGACCGCCACCCTCCTATTTAAGTTCGCTGCAAAATGGCTTTTGTGTTCCGGCAGAGTGTGAAATATGATTCAATGGGCTCCACAGAAACCCAACAACGTAGATAACGTTTTGGCGTTGCAAGTACAAGAGGTACAAATCAGAATTGAACGGATGAATATAAAAAAATAAAAATTGTAGTTGATATAAAAATATCACGTTTTATTACCTAAAGAAAATCTTTGAACAATATATAAGACAAGAATTCGGTACCGGCTACATTTTCATTCCCTTCGGCTGCTTATAACTTCGGTCAGCAAAGTCTTGAAATACAATGAGGTGATGCAGCCGCCAGTATGGTTTATACCCTGCCTAAAGGACACTTACTAAATTTTATAAATATGCATACATAAATACAAATAGAAAATAGAAAATTGAATAATTTATTTAACAATGTAAACTATATTAAGAATACACTGGAACGCAAAGAAAAAGGCTCGATTAAAAAATCTACAATATCTTCAAAGTACCTGACCTAGCTATAAATGAAATAAAAACTAAATTAAAGAATATTTTAATGTGCTTAAATAATAATAATAATAATAATTAAGATACTGGAATCAGGGTAAGTTGTATAACATTTACTGTAATTAGCTATGTTACGCATACCGACGAGCTCAAATTACTTTGACTTAATTTGTAGAGCTATCGTATAAAGTATCGAGTAGCAGTTAAGCATAGCATAGGTTTCAAAGTATATTTCAATAATATAGTATTTCATTTCTATAATTTAATATTAAACATTACGTAAATAAATATAATTTTATTTATTCTCGAAATAAATAAACTCTACCCAGTATCTTGAAGTGACTAAATATACATAACTCATGTAGCCAAATATATTTTCACAGAGTACCAACTTAATAGCACCAATTATAAACTCTGTCGTCTGAACTTCTACAACAAGTTTAATATCGTTACCTATATTCATACAGTCTCATATATTTCCTATATAGGGTAAATTTGCACGTCCTTACAAGGTAGGACGAAGTTTGTAGGTACTGGCAATGTAATATCTTGTATTAGGTACTGCGTTTAATCAAACGTATAAATTGTATATTTTCTTTTGTGATGACGATAAGAAAACGAGTTCACTACTAGATTAATTTTACTAGTATTGTGATATGTTATTTGGCTAACTAACAAAATCAGTCAAGGACAAAAGTCAGAAAAAATTTACATTATGAAATTATGAATTAACCATAAAAATCTGAAGAATAGTCAGCAACAATAAAAGGAAGAACGTTTGCCAAATCGAAATCTCTTTGTAATGCACTATCCAAATCTCTTGACAGCAGGTGGTCTGCATGAAATCAGTAATAGATGAATAGCAGGATAAAACAGCTTGATGCTACGACGAAAATCGATTAAATCCCTCTCTTTAAAACTCCAAAGCTCCGTCCAGTCTCCTAATGATGCTGGCTTATAGAGCCTTTGAATACTTTTACTATTAAAATGGTGTATTCGGCAGTAGGTAAAGCTCTTCTAGCGAGTTCTAAAAATATTATAATACTAGCTGGTGCCCGCGAATTCGTCCGCGTTCTGAATTAAAGGTACTCTATGTCCTTTCTGGTGTCCCAGACAATGTGTATGCAAAATTTCATAGTGATCGGTTTAGTAGTTTTTGCGTGAAAGAGTTACAAACATCCATTGGCAACTTACAACATACAACAAACTTTGGCATTTATAATATAATATAATATAATATAATATAATATAATATAATATAATATAATATAATATAATATAATATAATATAGTAGGATGTGATCATTTTTGACAATGAATGTGATACCTACTCATAGCTGTTTGTCACTCATTATCGTAATCGTATATATATATATATATATATATTAACATTGTAGTAATTATTTAGAACTAGCTAGTGCCCGTCACTGTGACGACGTTGATGCTCAGTTTTATATATTTTAGACAATCCCTCGAACCTGACATTTTTCAGGATAAAGCTACGAATAAATTATTCGTAGGATAAAAGTATCCTAAACAATACGTAATAAACTGGTTTAGTCTGTGCCAAATTTCATCCAAAGACCTTTGTTAAAGTTTTTGAATATTTTTTTTTAATGAAAATAAAATATAATTGAAATAATAATAATAAATTATTATATGGATAAATTTCGACGAGCGATACGTTAATACTACAACCGCAATATCAACACATTTCGATAGCATACCGATTGCGTAAAATACCACGATATCTATCAAGTACCAATTATCCGAACCGCTTTTTGATAAATTAATTTACAACAAAATTTCATTATCATTTCATCTTTTTACCTAATAATTGAGTACCTAATAATTGAGATCAAATTATTAAAGAACTAGAGCGACCCGCTTCCGGCTTCGCTCAGGATGTAAGTTTTTTACACAAACCTTACTCGTTTATATCCCTATTTTCTTACAGTGAAAGTCGAATTAAAAACAGTTGGGTGGCTTAGAAGTAGTTAGCGGAGAAACAGAAATGACGGATATAAGTATGTAGATATATTAAGGTTTTCTTGAACGAAATGGTTATCTCTTATCTTTTTCCAATCTCTTATCCAATCCTAATATGGTCGACAGCGCTATGCTGGTATGGTGGTACTATGTGGTGTTGCTTGTGTTATAGACAAGCGACCGTCACCCTGTCTGTGAAACCTTTACATTAAAAAAATCCTCGATAATTTTTAGAAGATAAATTAAAATTAACTAAAATCATTAAAAACTTATGATTTTTTTAAAAAATAATTTACATTTTATGTATATTTACCAAGGTTTTAACGTTGGCGGCTGTGAAAATATTAATGTTAATTAATTTCTCAGTAATACTACAACTTGCTATATTATCGCTTCATAAAATTCATAGAACTGTTACAGAGCGCCTGAGGCTTAGAAACACTTTTGTAGCGTTGAAAAAGTTTCTTTTAATCTTCTTTTAATGAAGTTACAGTTTTCCTACAGGTAAGACACTTGGCAGCACAAACAAATCCCACTCTGCTAAAAGATGTACTTGAAATTCTGCTGGAAGCGCCGCTTTAGTGTAAATTGAAGTTGTATTGCTTATAAAATATCTGCACTTTGATTTTTGAAGTGAAAACATCTTGTTAGGTTGTTAGGCGTGTTAGGTAGTTAATTAAAAATTAAGTTTAATGGAGTCATAGTTAAAAATCTTTTTTCAGATAAAAAAAATTCACATACCTCCCTTGGCAAGTTATTACAAAAAAATGGCCCACCTAATCAAGCTTTCTCAATAGTACAACAAATGCTAACCTAATCTTTCAAATTTATGAAGGGAAAATTGAAAATTTTGAAGTTTGAATTGAAGTTTTTTTTTTAATCTACACTAAGAATATTTGATCCGAACAATTATCCTTTCAAATGATTTCTCCCTTGTAGACACAAATCTAATTCCCTTAACAAAACTAATTCCAGACAATGCCAAAAACAGAGCGGCGTCAGTTAACGTAACGAACTTAAGTTCGTTCAAAGATCATTAGCGTTTTTCCGACACTGAGCGTTTCCACTTAACAATTACTTACACCTTACGCTTGATGTGGGCAAATGTGAAAAAAATTGGCGAACAACTACCCATATGAATCCTCTACATGAAAGTTTCGAACGTAATATAGAAAGAAATGACGTTGCAAATGGAAGAAATATTGCTAGAAATGGAGCCTTAAAATGGCTCTCAGGACATAATGTTCGACCGCTGGGAGTGAAAAAAGACATAGCGATAGTGTGAGGCCACGTAAAGCAAGGCTGGCTTTGCGGGTTCGGGTAGTAAAGAGTATTAAAGGAGCCAGCGAGCTGTGCCTTCAGTGATTCAGATAAACGTTTCGGTCAGCACTCATATATCAAGCCGATGACGCTTTCCAGAATACGGACTCGGTCGCTTTTTCTCTATATATGAGCGATAAAGATGTCCAATGAAGTGTTCCGCCACTTGTCTCAGTTGCTTTTCAATGGAAATGATAATAATTCTTTCCTACATCGACAGGGGCACCATTCGTTGTTAGGGTTAATTTATACTTATATGAATATACTCGCACATGTGTCTGTAAGAAATCAACCATGTTTATTTTTTGATAATCATAAATAAAGGTGAATATTAAATTAAAGGTTAAACTTTGTATTTGTTGTTGTTTTTAAGCGGCCAGATAGTCCATTAAATACTTAAACAATGATACTTAAATGCAATAGGACGGGAGCCACAAACAAACTATTTCATTGGAAGCAGTATTATTATATTTTATAACAATAGTTGAACACAAAGACGAGCTGTGAGTATTATCCACAGTTTGTCTTTGTATTATGCAATTTTTAGCTACTCACTCTCAGCTTCGTACGAGTGCAATATATAAACTATCCTATCCCTCAAGTGGATCAAACTGAATTGTGCTAGATAATAATCTGTCAAAAACTATTAAAATAAATTATTTTTAAATAGTTCTCGGGTTACATAGTAGTAACATGTAAAAATTTTGACGATACAAGAATCCAAAGTTAGGAAGAATTGCGTATCTAAAATGTATCCTTTGTTTCAGGTGCGATATTTGACCAAAATACTGAAGAAATTCAAAACGTCTTCAAATATGCGATGACGATGCACAATCAAAACATCAGCAGCCGGCGCTTAGAACTACAAGCCTATGTAGATGTCATCAATACAGCAGATGCTTTCAAACTATCGCGGCTTAGTGAGTATACTTTATCATTGTTTTTCATTTTTTCATCATTTTTACCCCGACTTTGGCTCAAAAGGACATATATTCTGTTCCATTCTCGGTAGACCGAAAAAATATATATAACTAGCTGGTGGCCGCGATTTCGTCTGCGTTCTGGATGACAGGTACCCTATGTCCTTTCTGGTGTCCCAGACAACGTATATGCAAAATTTCATGATGATCGGTTCAGTAGTTTTTGCGTGAAATTTTTACGACGAAACACGAATTACGAGAAATTTTAAAATTTTAAATGGTTATACAGTAGTTTTACCTTTACTTATATCGCTTCTTTACAGAGAAAAATATTGAACTACCTGTTTGTGACTATGTATTAAAAATAAACCTTCTACATGTTGTTAAATGACAATAACACATGCCATATTACCTACACAAAGATGAGATCTGTACTCGCCAGTGCCGCGTAATATCGAATGTGTTAGACACAATACATGAACAGATGTTTTGTAGTAGCTACTTCGTTTTTTCTTTTTGTCCTCGGAATTTTATTTGAAAGCATTGCCGTGCTTATAAATTTTAGCCCTAGCAACCTTAGTGATCGTCCATCGGGGGCAAACGGTCCCCTAGTAAAGAAGGTTGCTATAGGATGCGATTTAAATAGATCGTGTTGTGAGGGAGAAGCGTCCAATACGGCGGCGGGCTTTACTTAACCAAGTAAGCGGATGAAATCCCCATCTATTGAGCGCAGTACGGCCTTTCATTAAAAACATAATAAAAAAACTCGCATACTATGTTTATGTCTACATAGTACATAGTATTGAAAACTAAGGATCAATCTGAAGTCGATTTATAAATGACATTAATTCATACATATCCTAAATTTTGTGTTACTTTGGGTCACTTTTATATCCTTAAATCTTTTTAATGTATAAAAGGCGATGTGTGTATGTATGTCTCCTAACCGATTGTGATGAAACTTTCAGACAATCTTCAGATTAGTCCAGCGGGTGTTCCTGTAAAGTTTGGTAGCGATCGGACACGGACGAAGTCGCGGGCAAATACTAGTTAATTATAAAATAGATTGCAACTTTCCTGTATTTAAAAATTGTAACTACATTTTGTAATTATTTAGAATTATAATAATGCATATGTTTTGCTAATGTTATAAGAGTATTAGGTTTTATTCTCATACTTTCCAGTATTTCTGAATTGTGAAAGAAAACCATTGCTCTTATACTAACTTCATGACGTCCATAAGCCGATTTAACACTCCGCTCTGTGCATCACTAATACCACTCTACTTTGAATCGGAAAGGACCACTGCATATGAAATGTTATTCTCTACATCAATGTAAAGATTAAATAGAACCTACTTCCATATTTACCAAGATTAAATTAAATACTTAATCACTTTTCGTTCTTAATGCTTGTAACCATTGTTCATGTGAGAAGCTAGAATAAAATTACAGTAACACCCATAATTATCATTATTAATCCTATTATGCGAAAATAAATAAATGCGAAAGTTTGTTTGGATGTATGGATGTATTGTAAGGATGTTTGTAACTTTTTCACGCAAAAACTGCTGAATGGATTTCAATGAAATTTTGCATACACGTTGTCAGGGACACCAGAAAGGATCATATAAAATTAAGGAAACTAACTTCTGGCTAAGTGTAATAGCAATAACGATGTCAGGCGATATATTGCTGTTTCAACGCGGACGAAGTCGCTGGCACCAGCTAGTCATCTATAAATCAGCCCATGTCTCTCCACTGCTGGATGTAGGCTTCTCCCAACTACGCACGATTCTCTGCGCTTCGCATGCTTTGTCTTTCAAGTCGTCTATACAAAAATATTTATTGAAATAATTTCATGTAAAGTTCAAATTAAATTACTTATTAATTAGGATATTGAATTGTCTAGGCTTTGTCTTGTACAACAACACTACTCACTAGGTACCGTACCGATACTATGCTAAATGCGTATTTGCCTTAATAATTGTGGCCTTACCTAATCGATAAACGTAAGTATAACTAAGACGTATTAATATCTACACGTAGGTCGTTGTGTCAGCAGCCTATTGTTGCGATTAGTAGGTATTTGAATCTAATTAAATACAACTAGCGACCCGCTCCCGGATTTGGTCACGATGCAATTATTTTTGTATAGGTTCCACGTTTATCCATTTTTCAATAAGTGAATGTTTCATTGGGTTATAAAATTCAAATTAAAATCCGTTGGGTGTTTTAGAAGTTTTTTTTATCGGCGCAAAAATTTAATGGTGAGGTTTTATTACAACGCGGACGAAGTCTCGGGCACCAGCTAGTAGGTATATATAAGTTGTTCAAATAAAATTTCTAACATAAAATTTGCACGTCGATCATAATCACAATGACATGGAAAATTTGGATCGCTTATTGCCGTGGTTAACCACGCTCAGCTGTCGAAAAATAATATCCGTGTGCTCAACTTTTCAACTTCAGAAATTTGAAATTGAAAAATCTTTCCCACTGGAATATTCTTTTGCCATTTTAAAATATAGTTCCGTCTATGGCCTGTGACTTCTTAGAACAGACATCTTTTTTAAAAAAAGTCTAAAGATCCTTTTAAACGTGAAATACTCAGCAAAAAACTTACGCAAGAAAAGACACAAAAAAGTTTCTTTTCCTGAACTTAGTTTATAAGAGTAACACGTTTGAATGGGTTTAGTTTCAAGGTCGGGAAAACTTTGTTCAGTTCTATGCTGATGTAAGTGCAGTCTATCAAAACTATCCATTCCATTACATAAATTCAAATTTCTAAAACTATGGTTTTCAATGTTTTCAGACAGACGAGTTAAGCGGTCACTAAAGGATTGGTTAGACTGCTTTAGTAATTTAGTATAGATACGAAAAATTTAGTAGCTAAACTACTCTCTACTGTCCAGAAATCATTCGAGTACAGCACACAAGTAAATAAGCTAATAAATCTATTTTTGAAGAGGTTGATGAAGAAATTTGTTTGATAAAGAAAATATTTTTATGTTGTTGGGACTAAACATTCCACAATCAATTAGAAACAAATTATGTATATGTTTAGAAATTAGAAACAAATTTTACTGTTACTTTTTAGCTCCAGTAAAACAAAATTTTTGCGGCAACAAAATTTGTTTGGATTTTGAGTAAAACAAAATGGATTGACTCGACTAAATGGATGACTAGTCATTCGTCGTGAATATAATTTCAGCTCGATTCGTGATTTAATTGTCTAGACATAAAGTATAGATAATACTGTTACCATTTATTAAATATATCTACAAGGTAACAGCTTATGTGGGCACAACATAAGCGCGCAATGTATATATTATATACCTTCATTGGAAACAATTCTATATACATTTTTATAATACAACAGTTCAAACACAAACACCACTCCCTATTGCGGCTGTCCGTTTCATTTATAATCCGATCAAAAATACCCGTATATGGTTTTAACAGCAATCCGATTTCAATAGATACGTACAGACATACTTATTACGTATGATTAAAATGTAATTTTAAATAAAAATGTCAATAAAATCTATTTTTGGTTGGTTTGAATTTTTTTTAACATGGATCCAAAATAATATTAAATTAATTGTTTATTTAAACAATAACTTTCCCCCTTTGTTAGTAGGTATGTAATATTTTACAAGTTTATTATCTAGGTAATATTAATCAATTTGGATTGAATGTGAATGAAAATAATTAATGTTTAAAACGTACATTAATAATTTAGTTCCAATGTTAAGCTTTAATCACTTTGAATAATTTAATTTCCTTATAATGTTTTTCAATTAATCTGGAGCCAATATCGACTCTTGCTACATAAAACTGAATGAATGGCATGTAATGTAATAATAAAATAGGATATAAATAAAATCTTCGTGAGAAAAAGTCCTCAAAAAATTAGGTGTGGCTGAGTCGTAGACAAGGCCGTGTGTTTTACGTGAATATACTAAGTATATGTACTAAAAAAATTGTTTAGCTACCGAGTTGTGTAGTTAAAATATGTCAAAAACAAAAAATACCGATCAACATAGAGCAGACGGCGGCTGTCTGAAATGACAAGTCTACAACTCGAATTTTCACAGCGTGTTTTTCATTAGCGCTCACCAAGCGCTCACGGATATAATTTCCGCTATTTGCAATGGATTTGTGGTCAAATTTTCGCGTACAACTACGTACATACCTATCTACCTGCTGACATTTTTGATAGGCGACCATAACTAACTAAAGAGGTCCCAATGAGTTCGAATAAACTGAACTGAAAATTGACGTTTATTTTTAAAAACATTTAATTATATGTATCTGAAAAATAAACGTTTAATGAATTCAGGAGATTTAAAAGGATAATGTCAAATAGAATTAAATCTCCGCCATTATTAAGAAAACGAATATGCAATAACGAATCTACAAGAAAATTAGATTGTACTCTAGACTGTCCTGGTACAGGATTCATAGTTAGTTTTAAACATTAGTTGTAATAAATAACGAACGCGTAAAAATAACGAATAAATATCGAAGTGTCAAAATAACAAAACGAACAAAAATATTTATTGATAGCGGAAAAAACTTCATGATTTATTTAAAAAAAATATACACTCATTTATTTTACTAGCGACCCGCCTCCGGCTTCGCTTAGAATGCATTTTTTTCGTATACAATAAACCTTCCTCATTTAGCCATCTTTCCATAAATGAAAACTGTTGAGTGAGTGGTTTAGAGGCAGTTAGCGAGAAACAGACATGACGGATTTATATTATGTAGAGATTACAGTTTTATTGAAAGAAAAGATCAACCGGGAGTCAACCGTATCAGAAAGATAATGCCAATGCGAAGATTTCTTTAAGATTTTAGAAAAACATATCTCTAGTAGGTACATATTTTTTTTGTAATAATGAAGTAATATTTAGTGGTTGAGTACAGCATATTTTATGTCTTGTAGAAAATGTACAATAGGAAAATTGTGACACGGAAATTAAAAGGAGAAACAAAGGCAAATTATCCGTGAAAATAGAACGAGCGGCCGACGCGGCCACCCTCGACTATTTACTCTAATGACGAGGTGTTTCCATTCTGACACGAGTCTATACAAGGCACCGTTTAATGCTGTTTTTTTAGTATGTACTTTTTAATATTATATTTGCTTTTTGTTTGCCTTCTTTTCGAGTCTTTTATATTTAATCTATACTACCTAATATTATAAGGATGTAAAGTTTGTTTGTTTATTTGTTTGTATATAGGAGGTTATTGCTAAAATAGAATATCAAGATGCTACGGGCACCAACTTTTTTAAATTTACTTTTTTTAAATCGCTAATAAACCAGGTAAGGAAGGATGTACAGTACAACCACGGAATGCAGCGGATATTAAATTATTGATAACTTATTATATAATCTATATGTATGTAAGTAGGTATATAAAAGAAAGTCGTCTTAGTAACATCATTCATAACTCGAGATCGGGTGGACTGATTTTTAAGATCTTTGATTTGTTGAATTATTCGCCTCCTCAAATAGCAGGAAATATTTACGAAAACTTTAATGAAGAGAATCGTGGTTTTGAATTTAAGAGGCGGTTCGAAGTTCGCCGGGACAGGTAGTTAATTATTATTAAATTAGTTTTAACGGATATTAAAAATATTAAATTTCTGCATTAAATGATTTTCATTAATTTAATGTTTATTCAAAATTCAAAACAAATGTATACTTAGGTAATTTAATAAATGAAACATTAGGTGCAAGCTGTATCTACAGTATTTTAAAAATATAAATTGTTAGCATATTATTAAAACTTCTGTAGGAAAGTTACGCCAACACCATTCGCTTGAACGATAACAATTACAAAGTTGAGCTCGAGAAGATTTAGAACTTGTTTTGAATTATAATTCTTAAACTACCGGTAGTGTAAAAAATGTATAACGAAACTTTGTGTGTAGGAGTAAATGTAAAAATATAAATAACATTGAGATTGGTACATATTACTTTCGTCCCTAACGCTCTAATAGGTACCTGTCTGTATTCTGTCAACGGCAGGCCACGTACGTGAAACCAAATATATTTTCTCGAGAATTTTCCAAAACGACAAAATAAGCGTTGCCTAATTCGGTTTCTTATATCCAATGAATAATGAGATATTTTTTTTTTATATAAGTCAAGGCAGCGCTTGGCCGCGATCTCACTTGATGTTAGGTGCAGATGCGGCCGAAGGTGGACCACGCTTACCTAGTAGATGCCCATTTACCCTACGTTTGAAGACCCCGAGATTGTAATTTTGGGGAAACACAGACGCAGGCAGTGAGTTCCACTCCTTAGCAGTTCGGACAAGGAAGGTGGAACTGTAACGCTTCGTGCGTGACCGAGGAACTTCAACCACGAAGGGATGAAACCCCCGCCCGCGCCTCGTGTTTCGCAAGTGGAACGGTTCCGGTTGGATCAAATCGAAGAGAATGGACGCACACTCTCCATGGTGCAGACGATAGAAAATTGATAGACATGCTACTTTTCGGCGATGCTGTAGGCTTTGAAGTTGAGACTCCACAAGGGAGTCGTCGCCAATGAGTTTCTTAGCTCGCCTTTCAATCGAGTCCAGTGCAGCCAACTGATATCGGGCAGACCCATCCCAGAGGTGGCAGCAGTACTCCATGCAGGATCGGACTTGTGCTTTATATAAGTTAAGGAGCTGTCTCGCAGTGAAGTACCGCCTAACCTTGGAAAGGATGCCCAATTTTCGGGCAGCCGTTTTGGCAATGGACTCGATATGCCTACCAAAGTTCAGATCGGAATTAAGGTCTACACCAAGAAGTTGTATGTGGTCTGTGATTGGAACAGACACTCCCCGGAATGACGGGTTCAGGTCAAATGGACTCCGTTTCGCAGAAAAAAGACACGATTGATGTTTTGTATTCTACTAAAGAACCGCACCTGGCTTCGCACGGATGTTTATTTTCACTAATTTCTCTTGATGAACTTCAAACAAGTATTGAAAAAAAAATGGATTGGTCCAGCCGTTTTCGAATTTTGTGCGATTAATTTTTTTTGTATAGATTTTTTCGATTTGTTTATACATAGTTTGTGTTATACATTATGTGTAAATATAAATTCTGTTTATTTTTTCCATAAAAAATCCTACCTAATTATTTTACAAAGGTTTTCATTTTACAATTCCTTTGACAAGATAAACACAAGCCGCTTTCGTTTATTTGCAGTGAAGACAAAGGCCGGTGTTTTAATAAAGTTACATTTAATTCTGATGCAAAATTGTGGGGCTATTAATTTATTAAATTTTCTTAGTGGAGCAGGTGACGTAGCTCTAGGTGCGGGAGGGTCGCTCAGTATCATTTTAGAATATTTCGTTATGTCCGGTCCCTTAGGACTCGCTCACATTGACGGCAGGGCCACCAAAATGGTCCATAATAAATAACACTTCATCTGAAAAATATAACAGACTACCTTTTGCAGGCAAATTCGTCCGCGTAACTTTATAAAATATAGCCTATGTTACTCTGATAGTATAGCTTTTTCTAAAGATAAAAGAATTTTTAAAATCGGTACCGTAGTTTCGGAGTTAATTCATTACAAACGAAAATACGAAAATACAATTCTTTTCTCTTTATAAACATTATTTTTCCATTGTTTTATGAAATAAAAAACACTTGCAAACTAGATTTTTATTCATATAATTTATAACGGTCTTAATATACTTATTACGTGTAAAATACAAAAAGCTTTTGGCATTATCCTTATAGTAATTATTGAATTGCCAATAGGCACACGCTTACTTCTTAAGGCACTTAAAAGTCATTGACACCGTAAATTCGTTAGCACCCATACATCCGCTGAGGATGCCTTCTATTGTAATTACACCCTAATACAATTACCTTAAAAGCCTGTCAGTGGAGCTAAATTTAATGAACTTGAAAATAAAGTGAATTGTCTCATTTAATCCGTCTTCACAACGTGTTTATTTTCAGTAGGTAGTTGGTGTTAATGCGTTTATGAGAAAATTAAATGTTAAATATTAAATTACTACTTAACGAATATCATTAAATTGGAGTTAAGTATATATTAATTAATAGTACTTACTCTGATCGAGTGAGTAAAATATTATTAATTATTATCGGAAGAAATTTTGAAGTATTTCAAATTAAACTACATACTGTTTGTAATTCTTTCTTTCCAGACGTAAAGAACTTTCCAGACGTACGTTTCAGAAAGAGCGAACCTCTTGGCTTCGCCCAGGATGAAATTTTTTCATAGATATAAACTTTCCTTTTTTATCCCTCTCTTTCCATAAGCAGGAATTGCACTTAAATCTTTTGGGTATTTTAAATGTAGTTAGCGGAGAAACAGACATGACCGATTTATAATACATAGAGTGGCTTATCTAATGAAATAAATTGTTACTGTAAGTCAACCGTAATAACTAGAGATGTGCCTACGTACCTAAGCCACGTAATTTTATTTTCGGTCAAATATAAACTTAATTAGGTTTTATTATAAGCTAAAAAATTTAAATTAAGTATATACTTAACTGATGATGAAAACCGCATCAATATCCGTTGCGTGGTTTACGAGACAGCCATAGAGCCATAAAGCAGCGATAGAGACAGACGCGAAAAGTGACTATGCAAAGAAGCGTGTATTATAATTATTTTCAAATGATTTAATAAAACATGATTAACTAATGTATAATATTTTTTACAGTTTGCAATCAGTTTGCGAGGGGAGTGTTCGCGATGTTAGGTGCAGTGACACCTGAGTCTTTCGATACGTTGCATTCATACACAAACACCTTCCAAATGCCTTTTGTCACGCCGTGGTTCCCTGAAAAGGTACGTTTTTATCATTTACCCAAATCAGTCATTATCAGTCTATTTATTATGTTTTAGCATTTATTCTACCATAAAAAATCATTAAAGTTTTTTATGGTAGAATGTCATAATATCACTGCAATATTTGTGTAAAATCTTCTTGGCCTGAATACCAAGCGTAAAATTGTAATAAACTAAGTTTCAACTGACACTTCTGTGCACTGCTCACGGGCGAGGCTTAAAGTTGGAGACAAAGTTTCGAATACTACAAAGGCCTTATTACAGTGATTAACCGGAAAGTAAGATTAGAATCGTGTAGTTTTTATCAAATTAACATTAACAAATCTTCTTTCCTTAATTATTTTTTCATTCATATTGTAATCCGCTATTTGACTAATTTTAGAAAATAGTTTTAAATTATTCTTTATTACATAATGAGCACACTACATTGATATTTCCGGGAGATCTACTGTATTATTAATAAAATCAATGTTAAAGTTTCAATTTCGAAAACCGCGTCAAAAACGCTGTTTCTGTAATGATTGTCTTTGATACGTGTGACGTGTGCTAGTAAACAAACAGAACCGAATGAATACACAGATAACTAAGATTAAGTGAATAAACACTATTTCTTACTCTATGTCTGATATGTTTACTAGCGTATGACGTCATCAGAGTTGCACCCATTTACAGGATGTTTCGGAGCCAAGATAAAATTTCAAAAATTATAATTTCCTGGGGACGCCAGGAAGCGAACCCGAGACTCTTAAGAGCATTAAGGCAAGCACCCTTACCACTCATCAAACGGGATCGTCAATGTACATTTTACTGGATATTGTAAGATATTCATAGAGAGAGAGATTTTTTAAAAGCATATTGTCAAGTATGGAGTTTTAGCGTATTTTAGTTTTTTAGTTTCAATGACGAACAGACCAAAATACGAAACGTGGCATTATTATAGAAATTTATGATCTCGTTTAAGGCTTCCTAAAGGAAGGTGTTATGATACTGTAAAAAATTAACTTTGAAACCAGTTACAAAGTTATAATTAAGTTTCAAAAGCGGAATGAGAGAATATTACGTGTGCGAAACTAACACAGGTAAATATAAGTACAAACTACGATAGGTACATTTTATTTGATCACATTTTTACAACTCTATAATGGATAATTTAGTTAAAACATCATTTAAATAGTAATCTAAGTAACAAAAAAAAATCAGTAACTGTTTAAAAAGCAGGAGCTCGAGTCATGGAACAAAGTGTAGTATAATATACTAATAATTTCATAATAATCCATTGAGTGGCGTATATAATTATGTTAAATTAAAAAAAAAACTTCTATAGAATCCCCTATTACAGCAAATCCCTTATATTTTTATCACTGTATGAACATTCTATTTACCAGGTAATACCTCCGTCGTCCGGTCTGATCGATCATGCTGTAAGCATGAGGCCTGACTATCACAAAGCCGTTGTTGATACTATCGTCCATTATGGGTGGAAAGAGATTATCTACATATACGATTCTCATGATGGTAAGTAGATAGAATAGCTTTTTTCATTTCATTTAGCGGGATACTTAAATATTTTCCAGATAAAATGTGTTAAACCTTCTTTATCAGTCTTTACCAACGTACAAACAGAAGTCCATTTTGGCTTTTGGAGAGAGAGAGAGACGAGTTAAAATTAATAATGGATAATAAAATAATAATAATCCTTTAATTCAGATATTAATCCATCCTTTCATTCACTTCAGTAGTATTTATCAACTCTTGTCGTTTTTCAGTCTCATCTAAAATGGGAGACTCGATCTTATCTATTGTTTTCAGAATGGTTTTTGGTACTGCCACGCATCATGTGCTACATGGATGCCACTTTCTTTCTTTAAAGGTGCTTAGTGCCGTCAAATGGGTATTCCTTAAGCCTACTCCAAGCTAGACGCTTGGCCATAATTTCTGTATGTTAACAAAACAGTGTTTTTAGCTTGAATTCCCCACTACTCCTAAGCAGGTACGGCAGTTGGGAATATTTACACGCTAAAAAATAAAAAAAAAATGTACTTTAAACACAACATAGCATAATGTAAATCCATCAACTCAAAACATCATAATACTAATTCCGGTATGCGCCGCGGGTGTATTGGGCTACCCCCCACCCCCTCCCAGATAACGCCATTGACGAGTCCAGCGCATTTTAATGATTAAAAGAAAGAGTCATAATAATTAAGTTTAAATGATCGCAGTTAACTTAGGGTAAATGTACGTAGAGAAACGTCTCGACAATTTCCCTTGAAGCCCCTCGTTTAAATACAAAGTTAGAAACAAGAAAAACCACTCAAACAGTAGGCTAATGCGTGTTACACTTAAATGTATTAAGTTTGAAAGCGTCTATTGTTTTTCAACGAAGCTTTTAATCAACTTTCCTGTTGACTGTATCATTACAATGCAAAAGCCACTATTGTTTTTCTTGTAGCAAGATAACGGTAACCGAGGAGGCGTTGTGATACTCCTTTTTTCTGGATTAACTTTTTAATATCAGTGAATATTAAGATAAAGGTACACGGGGAGCCGGGATCTGCACGGAATTCCCGGCTTACTATACAGTCTCTTTATCGTTTTGCTTTACAACAAGCAACCACGGGCGGTTTTACAAATCGTAAATTGTGCCGCTCGCTGGGGATAACAACGAAGCTGACTTGCTCGATAATAAAATGTCGACATGAAGAGAATGCGGCTGGGAATGTCTCGACCAATAATGATCGTTGTTTGTGCATTGAATTTTAAATTTATACTCGTTACTAATTGCTGCATATATTGTATGTAACATAATGTTGTAACTAATAAAGTGAGTTTGTTTTCATGTATTAACTTCTCAACCGATCATAGTGAAATTTCGCATAGGTACATATTGTCCAGTGATACAGAACAGGACATAGGGCATCCAGAAATACTGTTCTCGGTGAATCATATAAAATTAAGAATAAAAATATATCATTTAGTAAAAATTAGTAGTATCATATAGTAGTAAATTTAGTAAATATTTTAACATCAAAATGAGGCGCGGATTTAGCCGCGGTTTAAAAATATAATTTTATATATATGAATTTCTGGTATCTGGTGTACCAGAGAGGTGAGTAAGTAGGTGGTTTGTCTCATTTAATTCATTAGTACCTATAAATATTTTCACCGATTTCAAATTAATTTATAATTCTGACAACACAAATTAATTAATACAATTCCTTCCGGACCATTAAATTGTTTATGTTTGAATTCTCTGAAACTTGGATTCCCGGTAATGTTGAATTCCTGTATGTTGAAATACCAATAATATTGAATTTACAAAATTCAGATAATTATTTAGACGTTCATTAGTGAACAGAGGGAAACAGAGGGACTTCGTCCGCGTTCTGGATGAATGGTACCCTATGTCCTTTCTGGTGTCCCAGACAACGTGTATGCAAAATTTCATGGTGATCGGTTCAGTAGTTTTTGCGTGAAAGAGTTACAAACATCCATACATACATCCATACATCCATACATCCATACATCCATACATCCATACATCCATACATACTTTCGCATTTATAATATTAATAGGATGAAATTATTTTGTACATATAATACGTAGATTTATTAGCATTTTATGTACTTTCTCATTTGGTACACTTTTTAAATACTAATTACATCCATTCGCAAATTATTAACTATTATAAACTATCTAACACTTATTCGCATATTATACACTTTCGCAAAATATACACTTTTATACCTTTATAAGTAAGAGTTATCAGATTGTATAAAATGTCATTTGCCCTTGTAAATTGTTGAAATTAGTACACGTTTAGTAAAGTCAAACACATTTAACAATGAACACCTAGACCATTTTTTTTTTAATAAAAAGCAAGGCTCGGAAATTCATTTTTTATTATTTTAAAATAACAAAAATTATGATAGTCGCTTCACTACTACTATACTAATTCTCTAAGTATATATGTATGTACATTCAAAGACACTTATCTATGTTGCTACATAAACTTTACTTTACTTAGTCTATCCAAACAAACATTGACCTCGATGGAACCCTTAAGATTTTGATTTTTATCCCGCGTTTTCTGTTATAAGTTACCAAAATATTGTTTTGATAAGATAAATTTTCCTCAAGTTGCTGTAGGCTCGACATGTTATATACATTTTTAGAAGGCGGCTTATTCATTATTTACTGGACTGTACAGAAGTAGAATATATGCGATATTTTCTACTAATGGTTATAAAAGTTACATTTTTGCTTATGAATATAGTAAGTATTAAAAAATAAAGAAATTGTGCGAATAAAAATAAGGCAGCGTACATTCGTTACTAATTTGCTATTGGATGTATTAAGTATTTAAAAAGTGTACCAAATGGGAAAGTACATAAAATGCCAATAAATCAATACGTAAACGTATGGTAGAATTTTAAGGTGGACATTCATGTTCCAATAGGGGGGCACCAGTCATCTAAATTTAAAAATCCAACGCTTATTATTATATATGTACTTATAATGTATTGTATAAACACGAATTTAATGTCTAAATCTGTTACATTCATTGTAAACTTTTACATTCGACTGAATTGCGAGACCACCTCGGCGTTAAACGGCACTAATGGTATTACGAAGTCTTTCTTTCTCACTGAACCGGACTCGCTCCTCGCTAATCTACACTCGCTTCTACAACCTAGGTCACTGCAGTGTTAAATCAAAATTGTTTCTTTGCTTTTTGTAAACAATGTTCGCTTGAAACGAAATCAATTAAAATATTTAGCTTCAATATATGATTAATCCACTTTTTTTGCTTTTAATAAAAAAATACTCTTCTCCAATTTGACAGTTATTTGGGCATCAGTCTATAGCATTTATATAGGTACTGATTATTACCTTCCAAATAATCAGTATATAAAAAAATAGAAACAGAAAGAAGCCGTCTGAGTATTGTTACAAAAACATCTTCCTTCCTTCCTCACACACAATTCAGTATTTTTTCAAAATTACAAAATAAATATTTACAAAACAAAATAAAAATCTCATTGATTTCTACAGATGTGAACGAACATAATAATGCAATAATATCGATGTATGTAGCAGCAGTATGTAATAAGTTAAAATTTTATTAACTTAGCTTCGAAAAATCCTAGCTGGTCTTCCTAAAGATTAGTAAAATTGTTTCAGCTCTATTTGGAAACTATATATACCTATTACTTGTGATACTTTAAACTTATGCTCGCTCCCTTTTTATACGTCTCTAAGTTGTATTCAATATATCTTCTAAATTAGATCACGTTTCTTGTCAGCTTTTTAGTCATGTCTAGGTTTTGTGATTGTTGTTTTGATAAATTTATCATTGTCATCTCGAGAATTTGTCACGCGGGAAACCTTATTTCATATTTTTTTATTTAATTTTAAACAATTCGTTACATTTTCTTTTAAGTTTAATTCTGAGTATAATTCACTCTACTTTTATTTTACTTTTACTTTATTTTACTATACAGGTCATAAGTTATTTTACTATACACCTGAAATATGTAAGAAAGTAGATATTATCTATTTAAAAAAATCACAAAAAAATCACAATGTCTAGGTAAATTTAAAAAAAAATCGATAATCCACGATTGATTAATTAAGTTAAAAAATAAACGAAATTTTTTAAAAGAATATCGTCGATATAAAATAATAACTTGTTTTGATTTTGCATAGTTTTGTGGCGTTTAGTTAGTACAAATCCCTTTTACACTCGAATGCTTTTAGAATTTTTGTACAATATGAATCCAGTCATATGTCGGTGTTAGTTTATACCACAGCACAGGCGAGTCGACGACGCGTTAACTTTTTAACAAGTACGTTTTACACGAATGAGAGCGCTTTTGTTACATAGCTGTTTTAACTGCTATTCGACGGCACTTCATGGGAGTGCTTCTCTTATGACAAGCATTACTGCATTACCTTGTTAGGTAGGTAAAGCATCATTGACTGGTAGTATTGTTTAGTTTAATATATACATTCATTTGGAACAGCTGAAGATAGAGAAAATTTACAGTACCTAGATAATTATTGAATTTTTTAAAGTGAGCACTTACTACCTATTATGTAATGTGCTAATCCGTAATCCGTCAAAATCAAAATCAAAAATAAAATATTTATTTATCGTCGACTCTATAACAGTATAATAGGTACTTCTAACGAATTAGCGTTTCTGTTCGAGTATAATACTACACAAGTTGATACCACATCGGCGGCTTAATATTTCCCAGCTAAGTGATGTTTAATACCCACTTGAAAACGTTGGGACGAAAAGAAATATCACCTTTATTGAATGTTCGTCGATATTACGTGTAGAAATAATTTCTTATTTCTATGTTACCTAAGCATATCAAAGCCAATAGGAAATGTATTGAAATAGAAATCGTTTATTTCAAAGCGATTAATAATTTACTTTTATAGCTACGTTTGTAATTTCAGTTTCTTTAGGGAAATCTTTCGCAGTGTAATAATAATAAAAGTATATCCTGTTTACCGAAAAATCTTCATTATATAATATTTTACTTGTAGACATAAGAACAGTGAGGACATAAACCCACAGAAGTATGCAAGACTAAGTAAGCTAACCGTTACTCTAAAAACACCTAAAGAATAGCTTCAAACTTTAAAAAAATTATCCCGAGCATAGACCTTTTCATATCTCGTAGAGCGACGTTAAGCTGGCTCAGGTTCAGTCTATCAAAATGAGTCTCAGAATGTCTAGTACCAAAATGTATATAATATGGTGAAATGACGAAGCCCATAGTTAGAGACAGGGCCATATGACAACACACATTGACCGAAAACTTTTCTTTGGCGGCACTGAGGAATTTCGGTCGAGATTAGTATATAAATTTATACATCTCGGAACCTTCCGAGCTTTCAAACAGGATTCGTCAATTGACCTCCTTCTCGAAGTTGACTCTACCTAATTAGACTGGCTATGCTGAATGAATCCCTAGACTTCCTTATTGCTTTTTTACAATGGATGCAAAATCAATGATTTTATAGAGTCTATTCCCAAAATGTCAAATATGAAATGTATTAATTTTGTTTCTTTCAATCCTAGTAAAATTTACTCACACTGTGTAGTCATTGAACACCTGTACTATATCTTGTATTAACTTTTATTGTATCATGCATTTATAAGTCAGATTATAAAAAATAACAAAATATGTGTTTTCATTAAAAAAAAACTTTTACGTCTTTGAGTCCAAACCTATTTAATTTCTTCATGGGTGCTCCCTGATAACACAACATTTGGTATTCAAACGTTGGAGATAAAAATCCATACGATCCGAGTGAACACTGAGATGATATCGGGATTCAATTTATTCAAGGCGGGACTGCGGCTGGGCGCACTGCAGGGCCACAAGAGTCACACGTCGCTAGCAAATAGAAGCAATGGAACCGCATCAGGAAGCACTTTCAAATAACGTCTGGAGACAAGCAATTTTATCTCGGAAGCCATATCTCTCCGTAAATTCAACCCAATTGTAAATTTGCCTATTCCTCTTCTTATAGGCCTCATTTTTTATTGTTATACAGATACGATAACTTCTGAAATATTCATTTAAATTGTATGGTGTACCTAAAGCGCTATTATAATATTTATAAAATGCTTAAGGTAACTACAGAGTTTAATTTGATACTGTATCAGTCTAAATATCTTTTATAAATACGGACGGAATATGCGGTTAGGAATGGGTTAGGAAAAAAAATTCCTAACCGACCAACCAGGTGGACAGCGTGGTTTGTCGGTTAGGAATAGACGGTCTGCGAAATGCATTTAAATTAATTTACACAATCACATTTATTTTTATATGTCAGATGATTTTTTATTATTTGAAATAAAAATAATAAACTAATACACAGTTTATTTTGAAAACGAAGTGTTCAGATTGAAAGCGACCGCGCCAACTCACCTTTACCGAAAGGTAAAAAGAATATCGTGGCAACGGGCGCACTTAACCAGACCGCAACATCAAAATGTGAATTTATTGCAAATAACAGAGAAATTGATATTTATACACTGCAATAAATTCTACCAAGGAAAGGAGACCTTGACTCGAGTGGTTCGTAATGTACCTCCGAAATAAATAACGGCCGCGAATACTCATGGTCTTAACTGGCTTTAAACGGCACTTTCTTCTGATTACGATTGTTTGGAACAATAACAAACACTGAATGTAAATAAAGCTTGTTAATTAATTAATTTATAAAAACCGCTACATTAATTTTCTTACTTAAGGAGCGGCATTAGTAATGTTGAGCACAAATTTCTTCAGACAAAAATTCAAAAAAAAAGGGAATTCTTCGTACTGTTATTGTCAAGTGAAAATAAATAAAAATATGTCGTGCGATAGATGACTCTTAACAATATTTTTTTACCTTTTAGAAAATAAAGAAAATGCGGTCCTACCTATATCTTTGACGAGTCCATAGTTTTCCAACTCAGAGGTTTAACGTTTGATTCCGGTAGTGCCAACTAAGGAAAACTTCATAATTAGCTCTGGTCTGGGTGTTTTAATATTTGCGGGGCACACTGATTTTCGCAGTCATAAATTGGGTAGCCCTTAAGGCAGAAGTAACCATGCAGAAGACATTTCTGTGATACCTACTTATCATTGAAGCTTAGCAGCACACATGCTGTTATTTCACTATGGTCTTCCGTAAAGGAGTGGTTACTGTCGCCAGACGGGCTGCCTAAATGACTAAGAAACGCAGTGTGCCCTACCTCTCTAGTTAAAATTCAGTACCTACTTAGAATTGTGTAAATGTTCAATTTCCCTGTAACAGCTATAATGTTAATCCCTAACTTCTGATTAATGATTACCGCGCGAAGTTGTTAGATATTATCGGTTTATGTTATTGTTCTGTAAATGTCATTAAGATTTACAAAATTAATTCGATGAGTCATGGAGTTCCCTTCAGATGTTATTTACTTTGAGTTATTAGGGCTCAGCTGGGTTGGCTCGAGGCGCTTCCAAGTCCTGTTCGGTGCTCGAAGGCTATCGAAGAAGTTGTATTAATTTTAAGTCATGAACAATAATGAATATTAATGGCGTTTTCTGCTCCCTAACAAAATAAACTTCCACTTAATTTTGACCAAACGAACGTCTAAAAACCAAATAAGAACTTTTATCATTAAATCATTAATATTGATACAAAATGTCGCACCTTAATTGATGTATTGAGAATTCCCTCTTGGTATTAGTATTTGGGCAAATTATTACACGGATACATCATCGAGGCACACGCTCGTAAAAATCCTTTCTTCTCAGTAACGCGTATTATTTATTACATGTTTTATCTCATGAACCCGACAATAATGGGTGTGACTTTCCTTCTAATATTGACAATCGGTATTGATAAGTATGTATACATTATTACGTCTCCGTGTTTAGGCGTCATTGGAGGGGCTTAGTGTGTACCAAGGAAAATGGTGAAATAAAATGTCCCCGCCAAGCCTTTTTGCTCGTCGCACGAATCCTGTGATCTTGTAGTCAAAAAAGCTTTGCGGACTCGTTATTCTATCAAAGGATCGAGTTTCAGAGTGTACGCGTTGGGCTTGCATTTATTCTAATCAATTTTATTAGGTTAATAGGTTTTATTAGGGAAATAAATGTTAAGGTGAATTAACGCGATACTAAATTACAAATAATTTAAAACTGAAATATTATTAACTAGCTTTGTCAGCAATTTCGCGCAACAAAGCAGTCAGCAGTAGTAGTCCGGTCAAATTAGACCGAAAAATAAGAACATGAAGCTACATAAATTCACAAAAATCTGAAAATTAGTAATATTGTTCAAAACATAATTAAAAATAAGTTCTCAAAATTCCCTATCGTTCCCGTACGTGGAAAAAAATCTATTCAAGGTCATAGGTCAAAAAGATTGGTTTTTTACGATTTTCACCGAAACGGTAAGTTTTGACATAAAATTACCACAGACAAAAATTGTAATCTATAAAAAAGGTATCAATATTTTTTTTTCCTAGCAGCCACCGTTTCTGAGATATAACGATTCATAAAGTTGTAATCGTCATAATATGCATAAGTACGCCACGTATATATACGTCTTTGAAGCTGTAATAAAGTAAAAATATTTTTCTATCGGTGATTGCAACTTACACTTATATTATAAAATATACATATTTAATCTAAGATGCAGAGCCTGGCACATAGACGCAAAATTGCCAGTTCATGTGTCTTCTATAAGGTGTACTTCGGAGAGTGTGCTCAGGAGCTGCATGAGCTCTACCGCCTTCCCCTTTCTTCCATCGGACATACAGACGTATAGGTAAATTTGGTATTTCGTCATTCAGTATAACTTTTTTGTTTTTAACAAAAAATTCGAATGAAACAAACACTAAATGTCTCGGGAAGCTTACCCACATTTAACATTAGTGAAAACTGCACTCAAATCGTTAAAGTCGTTACTGAGATTAGCGTGCACAAGACCATTTTTTTTTACCTCAGTAAAATTATTATATTATATTTTTTTAAATATATTTAATGTACAAACGCAGTTCGTTTACTACATTATTATTATTATTATATATATATATATAATAAGATACATGTGAAGGTGTGCTTAATCTTTCACATGTATCTTATTTGAGACAAGGGTGTTGTGTTCCACGGTCATAAACTGAACAAGCTTATTGGTGGCTGCAAACGCCCTGTTATTAAATATCACCGTAAATATCCTTCTTAAGAAAAATCTCATTTCTTCTCAATTCAACAAACATGAACTAAAGATCGATTTCAATCTCGCAAATCGCCATTAGATCACGCTAAATTTACGGGAGATATTAAATCCCGTATTAATTAAATATTATATCTATTAATTAAATATTATTAATCCCGCAAGCAGATTGCCGGTATTAAAATGACTCGATATTACATTCTTAGTCTAAAATCTAAGTCGACTGCTTCCATTGAATATTAGGAGTACTGTACGTCTGTTAGTTTCTTAATCTCATTCTTTATGATATTAGCTCAGACTAAATAAGAACTATAGACAGAATTTTTTGGACAAAATTGTATGTTTTATGCATTATGAAATTTTTAAAAAGTAGTCGTAATTATTGGTTACATCTATGTTTTTTATGTCAGGTCGTGAAATAGGCTGACGGTCCACTTGATAGTAGGTGGCCACCATCGAAATAATATATCTCTGGTGGCCACCGTCGCTTATAACACTGCAGAGGACAGAGAAATGGGCTCTGGCATTGCTTACTCACTAACCAAAGCATAACAGCACACGTAAGTCTTCTATAAGGAGGTGGTTACTGCCACCAGACTGGCTGCCTACCACTTACAAAAGTATAAATATGTTTGAACATTACCTACTACTGAACATTTATTCTCCAAATTAATTTTAACTTACAATAGTTACAATAGAATAGACTCTTCAAGTCTTACGAAACTTACACCTCGTTTCAATGGAATTTAAGCCTATTTTCCGACGTCTTCCTTAAGTACTGACACTACTGCTCTCTAAAGTTTAATCCGTAGAACTATTTTAACGTCGCTAACACTTCACCCTCCTCATTTATATTTTGTATTGTAGAGAAGTAGGTATGATTTAACGTCGCAAAAGCTCAACTTAATGCAACAAAGTCCGCTTTTATAACAAACTTTGTATATTTTTTTGTGTGTGAATATATATATATATATTATATAATCTACATCCAAAAAATTAATTTAATTATACCACTTGATAGCTAAAGGATCAAAGAATTTATTGGTATGTATACCAATATTCGAATTTTTGGATACATATTCTACTTAAGAGGATTGTCAAGCTGTAAATTTTCATACAAAAAGCGATAACGCTTTCCCCCCAGTAAACATAGTCCAATTTTTATAATTTTTGGAAATGTTGTAGAGATAATGAAAAACTAGGTCCGTACGTTTTTATTTTTAAGAAATATTTCTTACTATAGAAGTTATTAGCATCTAAAAATCTATATTTTTTACTTAAAAACTTCCTCTAGCGTTTTTATTTTTTTTAATTAAATTAAACTGAATTACTAAAAAATAAAAACGTACAGACTTAGATTAAGGTGTACCGAATCCAATGATATCAAAATTGTCTTATTTTGTAAAAGTTGAGGGGGGTAAAAACGTTATCGCCCGAAAGCATATTACACTAAGGAAATGTAGGCAATTTACTACAGGACTTGCAACTCTCTCTATCGCACGATACGGGTCGGAGGCAGAGCGATGTGAAACAAATAGCATTTTTGAAAATACCTACTCGCGCCGCGTATCGGCACCTCACAATCCTCTTAAATAAAATATGCTCAAAGAAAATATTATATCACTGGTAAACTACATGTATTTACGTAAAACACACGTCCTTCTCCGAAACACGGCCACACCCCATTTTTAAGTGTCGTTGTTTGATCCTGTGTAGGCAATATAAATTGATCTCTGTGATTTAATCTAGCTCGTGTAAATGTTATTCATTTGAATTACAAATTCTGCCTCATGCTAATTCGATAAGCGGATTTATTTTTTACGTTTTACGTCCAAAACAAAACTGAATTCTTATTTTTTGTTGGGATAGTTATCGAAGAGAAAATAAGGTAGGTATTGCGCTGATCTTATTCGTGTCTGATTCTCGGGGATCAATATTCAAATGCAAAACATTATCAAAATGATCATCAAAACTGCTACAAGAAAATGTTGCCAGTAATTTGACTTCGTTAAAAACATGACAGATTCCAATTAATATATATATATATATCACAATTTAACTAAGGTAAGAAATTTTTAGAAAAATATAGAGACCGTACACATTTTTACTTTCAGCCTGCAATCATCTCCCAGTTCTAGCAAAACCTTATTTTTTAAGACTACTCACAAAAATTAGGTACTTCTTCTAAATTCAAGGGAAACTAAGGTTCTGTTTAGCAATTGTTCAAAAGAACACAGCTTTTTTGGTGACAATTTCATGGCTTTATCACAAAAAATATTGACCATTAGTAAACGATAATGTAAAAAATGGTAATTCAACATTGACAACAAAACGAAGGTTCGCAAAATATGTGTTTTCCGCTTATTCGTATCCCCACTTAACTAATGTGTCGAGCTAACAAATGATGGGGATTTCTCCTTGTGACAAGAAACAAATCCCAAGTTACAAAATTTAAAATTAAAATTTATTAAAGGTTATCTAGAAGACTCTGTCGATATGTTAGCCTCTGAAATTTTATTAAAATTTATCAATTGTAATAACAGTTTCGACTTCTCATTAGCTTACACACTTCACTGATCTTAAAAACATGTAAAAAGCCAAATTTTTAAGCAAGTTTGGCAAAACAATCTTTTTGTTTTGTATATTTCTTTATCTTTTTTATTTTATCTACTTCTTCTAGCGTATTTTTTCTGTACACTGTGGTATTTTTTCATATCCAACGCGTTAAAAATGAATTCGTGCTGTGACCCTATTTTTATTTCTCAATGTAATATTGAATACCGATTGTCTCGCGCAGTCCCCTTTATTTTCACATTCAACACAACCGCTCTAATAAGAAATATTGCCTTTTATAGGTACGTAATGTTTGTAGTAAGTGTTATGGACTTCTGTTGCTCAACTATTAAACACATCGATTGCTCAACTGTTTGCAACTTCTGACATACCTACTTATTACGGAAACATTTACCAATAACAAAATATTGTTGCTATAAATTTTGCAAAGTAATTATATCAAATCATTGGTAAGGTAAAAGTAATATACTTAAGTGGATTTTCTAACCTAATTTGGCACTTAGATATAAATTGGCATATAAGCATTTTATTTGTTTTCGAAAGAGGAAAGAAAAACACAAGATCTCATCGAATGAAATTGGTAAAGAAATGGAAACGAAGTGAAAGCAAAATGTAGAAAAGGCGTAAGAGGCGGATGCGAACGAAAGACGATGCCAATTGGATAACATCGCACTGATTTTATTTGTCCCTGATGACTCAGTGATAAGTATAACCTACAATATATATTTTACTGTAGCAGAAAATCGTGTACAGATTTTCAAATACACTAAAATGGAACACGTAATTTGCAGTGAATTTTATCCTTTACAATGCCTTGGTGGCGAAGTTCACCGCAAAGTTAAGTACTTTTCCTAACTAACATTGTTCATAATCGTCGCATTTAGATGGTCGTAGCGTTTCGTAGCAATTTCGTGAATTTAACAGGTTAACAAAGCCGCAAAGTCATTGTCAGGGCGATAATCAGAAGCTTTTAATTCTTGCAACGACTTCCCAACGGCCAACGATTATCGATATTAGGATCCTTTTCAAAATTGATAGAATTTTCTCCGAAACTTTTTGTTATGTTAAATTAGATCTTCTCCTTTTGGAAGATTTCCGTAAACTATTTTACGTTAGTAATTTGAATTCTATTATTATTTTAACCACACAGAACTTAATCTTCTCTACCTCAAGGTGGAGAATGTGTCGCAATGCCCATTGCCTATGGTCTCCGAGACCGATAATTCACATACTAAGTCTTAACGTCCTCAAGTTACTAAACTATTTCATATAGCCTTCGTAAATTGCTATTCGTATAGTGAATAGTGCATTATATTCAATTATTTTTCGCATTAACTAGCCAAATCTTATTTGTAAACATCTAACTGGGAAACTAATCCACGAGTCAGTCTGTAATCGAGCATAGTCTCGCTTGGCTGACACTTTTCGTTTTTATTTAGAACAAAAATATTAGTGCGATGTTGTTATTATTAAGATTTAAAAGTTACATCCAGCAGTTCTTTATATTTGTAATTTTTTTGCGAAGCGATCAAAGATTGTAGGTGGAAGTGTTGGAAAATAGGTGGAAGAACAAAAATGAGGTGCGAAGCGAGGGATCGTTTCGTATTCGACAAGTTCATAATTGATGTTAGGGCGCACACGGCGGTTCACGCAGCTGACGTCACAAGCCATTAGTCGGCCGACGACAGTAGAAAACCTCAAGGGTCACGAATTGGGATGCGACATATGGTGAGAATAGTCACAGAGGGAACAAAACTTTCACCGCGTCTCTCCCCGCACATTTATCTCTTAACAGTAAAACTGTTCTGGATTTCTGCTTGCGTTTGGCCGCTTAACGCTTACGAATGGGATGCGGTTCATCTCTCATTTTACTCCACTTTATTGCTGTGAGCCAACCTAAAACTAGCTCTGTAGGTCAGCGAGTGTTGCATATATACGTAGGTACAGTTTTGTGAGCTGATCTACATTTTCAAGGCAATTTGTCTAAGAACAGTAAACTCTTTTAGTTTGTGAGTTAAATTTTAATAAGGGTAAAAATAAAATTGGTAAGGATAACTTTATTGATTGCAAGCTTTTTCTTATCGCTTATATTTTCGAATAAGTAAATAGACTTAACGAAATTGTTCGTGAACAAAAATAAAGTATAGGTAGGTATCGTATTTTCATTCGTTTCATTAGATATAAGTGTGTGTAGTAGCTATGTATCTCTCCGGTTGGGACGCCCTCTCACATAGAGGCAAAGAGTTTTATTTTTTGCCTTCACGGAGCACGCTTTGTCCCTTTTTCGTTTCGCTTGTTTTATATGGGGCGTTTAATTCGATAAAATTCGTATGGAGTCGAATTGGTTTAGGAGAGCTGGAAAATAGACTGGCATATAAATGATTCCATTCCATTTATTGAGGTAATGTCAGCGTAGTAATAAATAAAACAATAGAAGCACAAAGTGTTGTAATCGTACATTGTAAGTACTTAAAATAGTGGTATTGCGGGGTCTACATTAGCAAAATAGTTATATACAGTCAAATTTAGAAATATGTACCTACTAAACCATTACGACGTTAGATGGATCGTTTAATTTACGGCTGAATTAAAATGAATTACGAATCTTTAGTGACTCATGGCTAAACTTTATAAAACATAAATTTTGTATGTTTGTTCGTTTTTTGTATGTAGGTAGTATAATCTTCGAAACTATTCATCCGATTTAATAAATAGTTAAAATAGAATTACAGGATGGTCATAGGTTAAATATTCCACGCGGGTGAAGCAGCGGGCACCAGCTATCTAAACAATACCTATTTATTTTCGGGTTTACCCCAAACAAGTTTACCCAAAAATAGGAAAGTAGAGAAATATAAATCAAATAATAATAATAAGGTTTCAATTCTTAAATAAAAATTTTTTTTTTCCTAGGATTGCTGAGGCTACAGCAGCTTTACCAATCTATGCAACCGGGACAAACCGCATTCCGAATCTCACTCGTAAAGCGAATTAACAACGCGTCCGAAGCTATGGAATTCTTGTTGGCATTGGAATTGCATGATCGTTGGGGTAACAAACGAATAGTTTTGGATTGTAATGCCAGAAACGCTAAAAGCATCCTGGTCGAACACGTGCGTAACGTGCATTTGGGACGTAGGACTTACCACTACATGCTAAGTGGACTTGTAAGTATCTGCTCAACTTACATTACTTACTGTCCATTACTGTACATTACTGTGCAGAAAAGAAATGCATCCGTTCGAAACAAAAATTAGAATTGTATAAACGATTAAAGTAAAACTCTGACTAACGGAAATATCGATGAACAGGTAATGGACGATCACTGGGAGAATGAAATAACGGAGTTCGGCGCAGTCAATATCACCGGGTTCCGCATCGTCGACCACTCGCGCAAGATTGTTCGCGATTTCATGGATGGGTTACGAAGAATGGACCCCCGTTTTAAGGGCACCATATCGGTACGTAGTCCAATTTTAGTAAATTAGTATTTCCGCTTTGAATTCACCTAGTGAAGTCATAAATTTTGGTTAACTTATGTGAGAATTTTTGATTATAAATTATTTATTGTTGTGCCCACGACTTTTTAAGGGCTGTAGTTCATTTTTTAAAACACAGGAACCTAACATATTTCTAGGATTAAAGTATACTATATAGATATCAATGCAGTTAATAAGTTATCTGTGTACCAAATTTCATTCAAATTCGTATAAGTATATATACCAAATTCATGGTATATTCGAATTCGTTGGATACATTAATGACACACAATATGGTCAAAGAAATTATTACTCGTAACGTACACGTAGGTAGGTATTCACGTCCAACAACGAATTATTGTCCTGATATACCTACCGTTTCAAAATTCATATCGATATTTTTTTATTAAAATTAATTAGACGGAAAAAGGAACTATGCTTTCACGTTTTAGAATTTGGCAAAAATATTTCGCAGAATAGTATTAAGTTACTACTCCAACTCGAATATTGGAAAAAAATAATAACAAATATGCTTCGCTTTTATAGATTTGTATTTGTATTGTGTAGTGCGAAAATAATAAGGTTAACTTTATTTCCTTCAAACGAATATCTATCTAATTCTACAGTCGAATTGGTAAAAGGTATCGAAATTTATATAAAAACAATTATTCTAGATATCTTTAAAATGTTGACAACGTGTAAAAGGCAAAATATAAACTCAGCAAACTAACTCAGAAAGTTTTTTAAAACGAACTAGTACCTACCATTACTACTAAATTGTAATCACAGAAGTTTCTGGTTCAGCTAAATGATGACATCATTTACTGCACTAATGTTTGACACGCGACAGGACTTACCAATCTAGTCTTGTCTACTATTAATGCCAAATTACTTGTTTGATATAAATCTTCATGGTATTCGTACATTTGGCTAATTACGACTATTAATATTGGGCGTGTAATATTAATATGTCGCTTTTTGGAACATTTTCTAGTATGTAACATTCACGGTAATATTAGTGGGCAGTAAAGAATGTATTTTTGCATAACAATCTTTTTTTTATTTTTTTATTATTTTCTATCATAATTGCTAAGCAGCAAATTATTCATTTGAAACCGGTACAGCCAATTTCAGAGATTGACAGTAATTACGCAATTATCTGTTTAAGCTTTTATCATTTAATATTTCGCTTTTTGGTTTATAAATAAGAATGAATATGTTTACCGCTACAAAATATGAAACATACGAAATTTAACATGGCTAAAGGAATTTTGACGAGTATATTGCCGTATTTATGTAAATTGTACTAACTCACATACGCGCCCTAATGAAATCGTAAGTGGGGTACCGCATAAATTATTGTTCTGTATGATCTTTCTCGTGAATAGGGATCTTTTTCGTATTTAACTTATCCACATGAGAATTGTTTCGAAGTAAACTCATCGGGATTGTTACCAAAATGTAATATTCGTGTGAATTATGTATATTTGCAGGAACATTTTGCATTCCAGCTTTACACGAATTACGAAAGGACTTTCAACTGTGGAGCAAATTATATGTGGGCATTTTCTGTTTAAAGATCAGCAAAGGGTGTCACTACGAATATTTTCAAGTCACTTATGTTGTTTTAGCTATAAAACATATGCACAATTTTTTTTTTCACCTTAAAACTAATTTACTATCATAACTTTGTTGTAAAATATTCTAGTATGTATTATTTATACCACAAAATTTCTTCTTGTCTTTTAAGTTATGGGGTACAGTTATTTCTTTTATGTTAAATACTGGTTTAATTAAACCGTATGATCATTAATTACATGTGGGAAACACATAATACGGAGAGCCAACGGCTTCTGGGGCGCAGTGTTAGATATAAGGTGGATAGCTGATCTGATATAAGAAATATCACTACATAGTATAAAACAAAGTCGCTTTTTCTGTCCCTATGTCCCTTTGTATGCTTAGATCTTTAAAACTACGCAACGGATTTTAATGCGGTTTTCACTAATGGGTAGAGTGGTTCTCGAGGAAGGTTTAAGTACATAATTTACTAGGTTACGCGGGCGAAGTCGCGGGCAGCAGCTTTAATTTTATTAACACGTAATTTTATAAACTATAACTAACATGTAGTGCCATCTGTTAACAGACTTTTTCCATTATTCGAAGTGAGATTAGATGAATTAGAGTACTACATTGCTTCAAACAGAATTCCCTAGATGGCGTTGTAAATTTTGCATACACGTTGTCTGGGACTCCAAAAAGGACATAGGGTACCTTTCATCCAGAACGCGGACGAAGTCGCGGGCACCAGCTAGTATAAGATATAAGAGATATATAAGATATAAGGGCTGCGGGTCGACAGTAAATCCAGGCTCCTTATAACCGATTCTATTGGAAAATTATGAAGAAAATCTATGGCCAACAGTGGCTGATAATGATACTGATAATGATCAGTACCAAAAGTATAAACAAAACAGGTGACAATGTATGACTCAATTTGTAGGCACAAGCGGCACTCATGTATGATGGAGTTCAAGTATTAATGGACGCCCTTGGAAGATTGTGGAGGAAAAAGCCAGATGCATTAAGATCTGCTTTACGAAAAGCTGCTATACAATCAAACTCAACGAAAGTGATCGACTGTAACCCAGGAAAAAGTTGGGTGGTTCCATTCGAGCATGGAGACAAGATATCAAGGCTGATTAAAAAGGTAAACTTTTATTTATAATATATCATATAATGTCATATTTTCGGGTATGATATTTCAAGATGACTCAAGAAGTACAAAGCTATGGTGTCAAAAGCAATATGAGTATCTCAGTATCTTTCTTGTGTTTAAAAAAGCTTAATTTATCGCCTTTGACATTGTTATACAAACAGGAAATTCTGCCGAGAAACATTCATTCCTTGGAAAGATTGCCACCACTTTATAATTTCTTATTATAATCGTAAATATTACAGTAAATCGCCCGCTTTTGCTTGCTACGCTAACAATTGATTCAAATATAGTAAGTATAGCCTTAAATGGTTCGACTACAACTTCCGAATATTATCAAATACGAATTTAAAGAACAAATAGTTGTATAGAAGGTATCCAAGAATATTATTTTTAAAATTAAGAAGCCCCCTTTCCCTTTATACTTAATTTGTTAATGAATCCCTTCTGAAGTCTTGAAGGACAGAATTCAATAATATTTTTATTATGAAATAAATTATAAATAAATGATATTAGTAAAAATTCACACAGAACATAAATTTGTAGATTTACGGTTAAATTTATATTTCCTCAACTAAAATCTTTTTTTTAAAAACCTTACTTTTGTTGTATCTTTAGATGTATTTTTTAGTTCTGCCTTATTTATATACGCTCAATAAGTTTAAACATAACCCAGATTCAAAACGAACAAAAAATACTTGGCTACAAATATTTTTTCTTCTTTTTTATACAGACGGACATTGAAGGCCTCACTGGAAACATTTCTTTCAATGAAGAGGGTCATCGTTATAATTTCTCTTTGCAAGTGGTTGAAATGACGGTTCAGAGCGCCATGTTACAGGTATCCAACGTGCATACTTACTCGTTTACTTCAATACTTTTCAACTTGACGGTATTAAATCTTTAGTAAACTTCGCACATCCGTAATACTTTTTGGCAAAGGTTAATTTTAACTTTCTTTCACCCCAGCGTTCCACAACTCACTAATGATTTCTCGACGTTCATAAATCAATGAGTTCAAACTTTGCGCCCCATTCTTCGCGTCGCTATTTGAAACATTTTCAAAATTTTACCTATTGTTTATTAAGAAAGTCCAAAAATCGATTTGGCCGATTATTTTTTCAAAATTTACTGAAAACAAATAATTAATTATATAAATTAACTATGAATAGAACATATAAAATGAAATAGGTAAATTCGCAATCGATCATTGGGATAACATCCATTGTGAAAGGCTGCCAAGACACGATTTCTGGCATTCTGGAAATTCTGGTAATTCTGGCAATAATGAGTAAAAAATAAAAAATTAATATTAATGTGACGTCTCTAAAAATCAGAGAAAATTGTATAAGAAAGAAATGTTTTACCAAACCAGAGATAAAAAGATTTGCGCTTAACATTTTAAATTCGCCTTCATATACACTAAGGTTTTTAATTTGTTTAAATATTTTTAAACAGATGGCTACTTGGACCGATATGCAAGGTTTGACACTAGTTAAGCCGAAATTCGTACAATTACGTTCACCTGCAAGTTATGATACAAACAAAACATATATCATAACGTCAATAGAACAGGAGCCATATTTGAGGCAAAAACAAATTGAATTCGGTACTAAAGACGATCAATTTCAAGGTTTTTGTAAAGACCTCACTGAGATTGTGGCGACAAAACTTGGTATCAAATGTAAGTAATTTAATTATATGTACTGTACATCTTCCCTCATTTACTTATACATCTGATTAAATCGCGCAATCCTTTTAGAGGTAGGACGAAAGTGAGTTTCCCAAGAATTAAAATCTTTAATGATATTAAGTAAACTAACTTAACTACTGTTGACACGATGATAAAATTCAATAGATTCAAGAATTATTTTCATATTTTGTAATCATGATGATATTGCACGAACAATTTTTTTTAGATGAGATAAGACTTGTTAAAGACGGAAAATACGGCAACGAAGGTACCGAAGGATGGTCTGGATTGATAGGAGAAATAGTTAGAAAGGTAAGTGTATTATGGTAAGAAAGTTAATAATTAATTATTATTACTTAGCAAGAATTACTGATTCTTAAGATATTTTTACGTGCGTTTTCCTAGAAAATAGATAGTATTTTACAAGGACTAATTTACCCACTAAACGGTACTTCAATATACCTACTTACTCGTACTTCATCTATTAAAATAAATTTTGCAAACCAAAAATTATTTGATAAAAATTAGTAACAGGAGTTACCTACTAATTTAGTTAACTTTAAGGATTTAGGTTAAATATATTCTGTTATAGAACAGTCCTGTTTTTCTAACAAATAACTTGACAACAGTTCAATGATCAGATCCCATATTATTGTGACTCATGAGCTGCCTCTTCCTTTGCTTCCTGGGTCCATAAGTAGATTCTCGTATTACTAAAGGACGTGTAGTTTCAAGAATTATGTGATAGAAACATGAGGCTAGGAGAATTTTTATTAGATCGTGACTCTTGAAGTTTGGTAATACTTTACGTAAGTAAGTCTAGAATCTTAAACAATAACTAGAATTCGTAAAAGAAGATTCTCTACCTAAAATTTACTGGAGCTACTTTTACTATTGGTTATTTAGTAATTGTGATAGCGAAAATTCTACAGAGCCTGTGCAGCTTTAAGCAGATATTACACTTTTCAATTTGTAGGAAACCAATTTAGGAAACCTAAGTAGTGCACTTTGTGATCGCACTACACTAAATTGATTTCCGAGTCGAAGACATAGAGTTGAAAATAGAATCTAAGAATCTAAAATCTAAATTGGATCTTATCTGTTCTAACTGTGATTACACCTTCCGATTTCGTAAATTGGCTTCCTACAAATTGAATAGTATAATACCTAACCGTCTTAATTTTGTAATCGAAGTGTTTCTGGTAATCGATATTTTTTTTAATATTGCAAAATCGTTTTATAGAAAACTAAATTCATTGGGATCTGACGTTGAAATTAAGAAAAAAGAGAGAAACTTACGTCATAATAAATTATGAATGTATATTTAGTTTCGGGTATGAAACTCATCTGAACTCTGAACTTGGTAGGTAAAGAAATGTGTCAAAATTAATGAATCCTTATTCTCGTAAAGGTAAATAGGGATATTACGTCGCAAATGTGTGGTAAATAGAAATATTACGACGCACATAAGACGGCGGTAATAAGACGACATGAGTAGCTGAGTTTACGACTGACGCGACAAAAATACTAGTAGTATTTTCGCTAATAAACAAGAAAAATGACACATATTTTTGCACTCTTAGTTCAAAGAGATAATATTAAATTTCGAGTCGTGAGATGGAAGCACGTACGGAAAAAGTAAATCACTATTCCATTAACCGCTGCACTACAAAGACAAAAGTTTGTGTAAAGGGATTCATTTCTCGGGATAAATCTTTAGATAAAATAATGCACTTTATTGGTGCTTCTTCAAAGTATGTCTGTAATTGAGTTTTGTCTAGCGGCAAATTAAATCAGACGTTGAAGAAGAAAAGCAAATTAGACGGTGAAAATATTCAAATAAATCTTTACACTACAAAATCTTACCTCGATAAAGGGCACAACAAATTCATTATATGTATCTTACTTTGATCTTATAGAACAGGTTTGTGAATTACGTTCCATTTTTAATTATAATGAGTATTCATACAATACTCCCCTTTTTGATATTTGTGCTTGTTTGACATGTGAGTAAATCAGTTAGGCATTAATAGTAATAGGTATTAGTTTAGTAGTAGTATTACCTATATAGAATTTGCGTTGTCCACAATTACCCACAAGTTGCGAAAACAAATAAACATAGTAGGTACTGAGAAAGAGGTCAAACCTTAGTATAAGTTCGTCTCCGTTCAATCTTCACAGCGACCGCATCGTTCCCTTAGAGGTCCTTGTTTATTGAGTTTAGGGGATATTATTGTAGTTATAAAGGATTTGCGCCCCTCGGCCCTCGGACACTCGTTTGCTTTAACTTTGCGATGAAATTTGACGGTCAATCTAATATCCAGGGGTTTCTCTAATCTATTTGTCTTTACGGAAGTTTTTATGTGTCTCTACACTTTTTTATCACAATTTGTTAGCACAATTTTGATGTAGGTCATGTAGGTATACAAATAATGAATATTGAATAATTTTCCAAAAATATATCCTAATCTGTAGAAAGCTGTGTTTCTGAAGCAAATGAAAATTCTCTAATCAAGAGAAGTTTATACTTCATCCGCTTTGTATACGTCGTATGTTCTGTGTAATTGTGAGTGAAGTTCAGATTCGACGCAAATCAAATCTGCGATCAACCTCTTATTAAAGAGGATGTATTTCCCTACTATGTAATAATAAAATACCTTTTATAAAGAACATAAGAAAGCATATTCATAAAGAACAGGACCATAGTTGTTTAAGGAAACAATTACAATATTGGGAGTCATTTTTCTCTTCGGAATGTAATCTGATTTTTGTGGCTTTTTCCTTTAGGAAGCAGACATGGCTATTGCTCCTTTGGCGATTACAAGAGACCGAGAGCGAGCGGTTGATTTCAGTGAACCGTTCTTATCTTTCGACTATCCTACACCGCATTCAAGAACACCTAAACAATTAGCTGACACGTTCAGTTTTCTTCGGCCGCTCTCTAAAGAAATATGGGTAAGTGGATGTATCAGTGGTTATTATAGAAGGACAAAATCTCGCTGCAGGTCGAGTCATAAATTATTTTTTGCATAGTAATGTGCACGTGCAGGCAAAAGTTATCGATGAATTGGTCGGGGTCCCAAACAGTAGGTAAAAAAAAAGTGCGTTCCCATAAAGCCTGTAAGAGTAAGGGAGCGCGCCTGTTCTTCGCTCTACTCACACGTTTTATTGCCGCGCCTGCAGCGAGATTTTGTCCCTACTGTATACAAGTTCGGTAACAGTTTACAAAAGTTTCAACGCAGACTAGGGCTTCCAATCCAAGTACGAGACTACGAATACCTATGTAAAAATACCAGCAATTCGTAACCCCGAGCAATTCGTAGTGTACCCTCACCATAGTTTGTTTATATCCTTCCATACTGTTTATATCATAGAGGTTTATTAGAATTTCCTTCTCTATTACATTGCCAAAACCTAACACTAGCCAAATTTTCTGTGAATTTAGCGTCTAAAACCGACTAACTATTAAAACAAAGTTCAACTAACTGGCTTCACATGCCGCTCCAAGCGAAACCAAACACTGCCGATAAAATCTAGCTTATACACTATATAGTAACTGTTTATGACAGTTCTCGTATTCAATTAAATTTGGTACATTGTTTTGAATATTTGTTGGTTCAAATGGGAACATAAAGGGTCAAAAGAAATCACTCGAAATCACTCTAACTTTTAACTTGATTAAATTGATTATCTTTTTTAACTTTTATTAAAAATTTGATAGTTTTAAGTCTTTCTCAATTTCAGTAATTTCAGATTTATAAAATGTACCTACTTAGATTATAAATTTTACAGATTTCATAAATAAATATGAAAATGATGACTTGTATTTGGGAAACGTACCTACTATATTTTTAATACTTTCAAACTTAAATATCTATGAAACCGAATTACCAAAATACCTACACGATATTTTCCCAGTAAAATTCTATATTTTCTTTTTACCTAATGATACCTAAGTTTCAACCGCCAAAACTAAAACAAACTGCCTGACCTCCATACAAAACTGATTGATCTCCTTTCTGTCGAAGTTTAGAACACTCTTTTCTGTTAAAAGGATAAAATAAGCGAGTCTCCAAATAAAAAATATAGATTAATTACAAATAGGTATATATTAATATTTATATATTTGGTCTGAATTTCATACATAGAAACGTTTAGTTCTACAACTAGGTACTTTTATAATTTTAAATTGTGTGCAGTTTATCTTATTTCTCACATAGTAAATGTGTTTGCACTATGATACAGAATTCTATATCTTGCCAGTGCATTAATTGTTTAAAGTGTGTTTGTCATGTCGGAAAGGCAGAGAACAAAACAATCCTACAATGCGACTTAATATGTTGATTGTTGATATTGTGATTCGCTACCTCGTCGCTCCCGACAATAAGCTTACTCGCGATTCCATCACGTACCTACATTTTGTGCACGAATATATGTCGTGTTGCAATACTGTATTTCTCTAAGTTTGTTTTAGGTATGAGATATTTTAAAGAGATTTTTAAACTAAATCTATAAACTTATAAGTCGCTTCTGTTTGTTTTAATTTAAACTTACGAGTATTGTCGTATTAAATTGAAATCAGACTAGATGTATTTTATTTATTTCTCTTGCAATTTCTTAAAGTAAATTATAATATCCATAAATAGACACTCATATTAATCTGATTATTGGAAAAAATCAAGAATAACTTACTCTCTCGTTAACTTCTCTCGTGACACTTTTAAATTTTTTTAATTGTGGACTCGTTTAAAAAAAATCAAGTAGGTACCTAAGTAGGTATGTTTATTGTTCTCTATAGATTCCAAAATGCTTCCCGGGAGAAGCCGGGTGCAGTTCACTAGTACTAAATAACATTCAATGTAAGTAAAACGATGTATAATTTTGTTTCAGCTCTGTATTCTCTTTAGTTTTTTTGCTGTTAGCATCGTCTTGTTTTTGGTGTCAAGATTTTCACCACACGAATGGCGATCAATATCTGTGTCTGACACACATTTAGATCATCCCGTAAGCAGCACTAATGAGGTGAGCTACGATGTACCTCTATCATAATTTGCGGATTTGTTATTCTCATATTTTGAATTTTGAATAATTACAATAATCATACTTTTTTTAGATTATTTTGCATAATGAATTCAGCATCTGGAACTCATTTTGGTTCTCTCTCGGTTCCTTTATGCAACAAGGCAGCGACGTGGTGCCCAAGTACGTATTAATATGCATTATTTTATTATTACAATATCGTGTTTCTTATTATACTTGCATTTCATAATAACAAGATGCAAATGGAGGTAGACAGCGAGGTCCCTCGGCTTGTAAAACGGTCAATACCTTACTGCCCGTTATGAAACAGCGGAGTAAATTTTGCCTTGTGTTAAATTGCCCCTTTCTGGAAATATAAGATAATACTCTAATATTGTAAAAAAATGAACATCCGGTACGAAGAAGGCCCGATAATCACCTTGTTATGTCTACCGATGCGAGATGCTACGCATGTAATAAAATTACTTATCTATATTCTCTTCTTGTGAAAAATAATAATGCTAAAATATGATCCCGTTATTCCGGAAAAGGAAAAGTGGAATTGTGAACATAGGAAATGGCCTCTTCTGAACCAGTAACCGTGACAGAAACGTATTAAAAGACACGAGGGGTAACAAAGTAAATGTGCCCAAAAAACATACACTTTTTTACATTGAGTAACCAATATACTTTTAGTATAGGAACTCAGTTATAACTGGCTATCTGGTAATAGTATTAACTTCCTTACAAAAAACAAAATGAAATAGCCGCCGCACTTGTGCTTACTCGCATTGTGTTTTCGGTGAGGGATGCCACAAATATTTCCTCATTGTCTTTTATCATTTACTTATCTTTACTTACTTAAAGAGTTATCACATCTTACTGCAACCTGCTGATTGCAGTTAATTCTCAATGCATATTGATAACAAATGTTAACCAGGAATTTATATTTTATGTTCTTAGGTCATTATCTGGAAGAATAGTCGGAACTGTCTGGTGGTTTTTCGCACTCATATTGGTCTGTTCTTACACTGCAAACCTCGCTGCGTATCTTATTGTGGAGCGAATAGCAGAACCGGCGAAAGCCTTGAACTACCCAGCGGGCTTTGCCCATATTGAAGTAAGAAACATTTTAAATACAGGTAAAATTATTTCCAATAAAAATGGAGCGAGCATTGCACCAGCGATTGAAGAGCATCTAAATTTTAATTTTACGCCAGTATATTCAGCGAGCCAGTATTTGAAATACATTTATCATAGTCATTTTACTACACAATTACCGCTTATATTTAAAAAAAAAACTGGCAAAAATACTTCCACAGCCACTTAAGGCGCTTAGTGCCGTCAAATTAGTAGGCACGTTTTAGGCCTATGTTTTAAAAATCTAGAAAATTTATTTATACAAAATTTAGATAATATTTTTTTCATATCTAACTTCTATATTTAAAAAAGTTAAACAGTGTTTTTGGCTTGAAGCGGGTACGGCGATTGTAAATATTCACACACAAAAAAAATAAAGAATCTGTTGTACTTTAAACACAACATAACATTATGTAAATCACTCAACATTTTCATTCAAAATATCGATATAATACTAATTTTGATATGGGGCCCGGGTCTAGCTGGCTACTCCTCTCCCAGATGGCCAACGTCATTGACGACTGCGCTTTAAGTAATTGAACACAAGCAATCACTTTAAATGTGTAGTAGGTAACAAAGTTCTAAGTTTTATCGGAACAAAGTTATTAAAGCCTAAGTACAATAAGATTACTTATACAAATTAATTTAACTTAGGTATATTTCTAAATTAACAATTTATTTGTAGTGTAAATTTTTTGCTCGATAAAGCATAAAAGCAAACAAAAGCCTCTCCAGTGAATTGCAACCAACGACTATAGAAATCGGAATCATTTTGCGATATTCCCTCAATAAACGACATAGACTGTGTATATGTACGTACATATGTTGGGAGATGGCTGCTAGTGTTAACCTTTTGAATCCGAGTTGTCGAGTTTTTTTTAACTAATTCAAACTTAATATAACTGTATACGTTTTTCATATTTGATGTATTTATAATAAAGCATAAATTAGTGAATAAACTTTTCAGAGTGGTTACGAAGTACCTTTGAAAAATTTTGGTGAAGATCCAAGATTAAGCAGCACCGAATCGAGCGATCAGTTCAAGTTGGATAAAGATAAGCAGATGATGTGCACAACAATGTCACGTGTATGCAAATATCAACACATTAATTTTGGTATCGCCATTGCTAAGGGCTCTCCACTTCGGTAAGTGTTCTTACTTTTTCCTTTATAACTGTCGGCGGCCGATCATATAATCCGGCAGTTCATGATGTGCCTAGGCATATCGCGATATATGGCGCCGTTTTATGAAGTTACATTTAATCCAAGCAACGCCACAGGAGCCGAAGGTACGTTGCGGATTAAGGATAGAGATTAGGAAGGGATAGGAAAATGGGATCGGGCATCCCTTACGAACTCATCGTTTTTTTTTATTTCACGGCGGTCTTCTGCAAGAAACGGTTACTGCCGCTAGACAGCCCAAGTGACTGCGTGTTGCCCTGCCACTAACTTTCCAGACCAGAGCAAACTTTGAGATGTTCATTTCCAAAGTCGTACCTGGCGGGAATCGAACCCGGGAACCCTGAAACAGAGTGTTAAGGCAAGCACCCTACCACTCATCCAACGGAATCGTCAAAGTTTTAATTCAATTTCCTTCTTTTACCTTGTAAACTATCTGAAAGTGTATTTATTTAGGTGGAGTACATTTACCTACCCTTTTAAAAATTTACATTTCAATTTTATGAAATTAAACATACGAGTGTATCGTATGTCGTGAATATAAGTGATACTCCATAATACCTGCGCCAGTAGTGTACATAAAATGATATTGACGCAGAGCATCCGAGCTTTGACCGGTGACCCAAACAATTATTACTTTCATCGTACACTATCCGCCCCTACATGCATATGCTTATTAAAAAACTAATATTTCCGTCAGCATTTCGTAATTTTTTAGAATAGAAACTACAATAGACGTTATAAAAATTTCCAAGTACTTTGAATTGGATGAAATTTGGCACACAGATAGTATAATTACTGTTAAGTTTAATGAAAAAATGTCAGGTTTCTGTGGGGTTATCAAAAAACGAACCATTTTGTCATATTTGATCAAATATTTGTCAGTAACTTCTTGAATTTATTAAAAAACAATATTTAGCTAACTTTGTATGAAAATTAAGCAACACATTTTACGTCTACTTACATTTAACTTTTAATAATAATAATAATAATAGCCATTTATTTCCGAACAGTTACAAAATTTATACTAATTCTTTATAAAATGTCCCTCAATTCGGTGTGCCTTTCGGCATAGGCCTCCTCCAACTGCCTCCATTGATTTCTATCTAGGGCCACTCTTAGCCAATATGGCCCCAAGGTCATACGAATATCATCTTCCCATCTTCTTATTGGGCGCCCCTGTCTTCTGACTCCATCTCTTGGATACCATTCCGTGACTTGCTTGCTCCATTTATTTATACTGCTCCTTAACATATGCCCTGCCCAGCCCCATTTCTGATGGTCGATACGAGTGAGAATGTTGACTACTTTAGTTTTGTTTCTTATTTCTCTATGACTTATTTTATCTTTTAGTTTTATTTCAGTCATACTTCTCTCCATCGCCCTTTGGCACTTAGCCAATTTTTCTCGGTGGATCTCTGTTAGGGACCAGGTTTCACAGCCATATGTCAAACAGGGAAGGATACAGGTGTCAAATACTTTTCTTTTGATGTGTATGCTTACTTCTTTGTTCTTCATTATTTCTTTCAGAGACCAAAATTTCCTCCATCCTGTGGCTATTCTTTTATTTATTTCTTTGGACATCAAATCTCTGGGCGATATAATTTGACCTAAATAAACATACTCTTGTACATATTCTAACTTGTTTGAATTCAGTTCTATATTTTTCTCGATGGTGTTAGTCATTATTTTAGTTTTACAAGTATTTATTTCGAGCCCCACCTCTTTGCTTTTATTAGCTAAGGTCTGTACCATTATTTGTAATTTTTTGGGGTCTTCTTCTATCAAGATTAAATCATCAGCAAACCTCAAATGATTTAGACGTCTACCATTGATATTTAAGCCATATTCTTCCCAGTTTAATGTTCTAAAAACAGTCTCTAATACAGCATTAAATAACTTGGGGGATAGTGGGTCTCCTTGTCTGACACCTCTGTTTATGGGGAATGAATCACCTTTCGACTCCAGTTTTACACAGCTTCTACTTTTATTATAGATGTTTTTAATTAATTCAATATAGGTATTTTCAACTCCCTGTTGACTGAGACTTATCCAGATATAGTTGTGATTTAGACTGTCGAATGCCTTGAAATAGTCTATGAAGGCTATGTATATTGATTTCTGATATTCATTATACTTTTCTAAAATTTGTTTAATGGTGTAGATATGGTCAATTGTACTGTAGTTTTTCCGGAATCCTGCCTGTTCTATGGGCTGATTTTCTTCTAAAGGTTTTGTTATTCTTTCTGAAATTACTTTTGCAAAGACTTTATAAATATTTGATATAAGGCTTATTGGTCTGTAATTGGTAATGTCATCTTTGTCTCCTTTCTTGTGCAAGAGGATAATGTATGACTTACTCCACTGGTTTGGGATGACCCCTGTGTACAGTATTTCATTGAACAATTTCGTTAGGATTGGACTTAGTTCTTCCACTGTGCCTCTCATCAACTCATTACAAATGTTGTCAGGTCCTGGAGCTCTTTCAAGTTTTTGCGATTCGATGGCTTTCTGTACTTCAATTGTGAGTATTGGCGGTATTTTTTCATAATCATATCTAGCAATTAAATTTGCATTAGTTTCCGTTAAATTATCAACTTCTTTCTTGGAGTACAGAGTTCTGTAGAAATCTGTAGCAAGTTTCAAAATTTCTGTACGTTTAGTCACTCTATTGGAACGCTTGCACATTAGCCTCGAAATCCATTCTTTTCCATATTCATTTAACTCTTTATAAGCTTTTTTAATTCCCCCCGTCTTTCGGATTTCCTCCTCTAATTTCTTTCTCCGTTTTGCTTTTCTGTCTTTTCTAATGTTTTCTCGAATTTGTTTGCTGAGTTTGGATATTTTATTTTGATTTTCTTTACTATTCTTTTTGTCTAATATTAATATCTTTCTTTCATTCAATAATTCTATCGTTCTTTCACTAAAATTATTTTTGTTATTGTTATTACTCTTTCCAATATTCATTTGTGCTAATATTCCATTTAGAAAATCGTATTTGTCTAATAAACTTTTGTCGGTTTTAAGCATATCTAGTAAGGTCTTGATATTAGCGGAGTTCAAATTTTTCGTGACTTGTTCTAATGGAAGCTTAGTGTTGTTATAGGTTTTTCTTGATCTTTTTGGAGAATGTTTTTTTAGGCTACAGCGTATCATGCGATGGTTAGTGTTAAAATTTAAATTTTGAATAACATGTGTGTCATTAAATACTTTTGCTCTGTTTGTTATAATATAATCAATTTCATTCTTATATTTTCCATCTGGGGATATCCAGGTCCATTTCTTTCTCTGTTTTTTCTTGAAAATTGTATTGAGGACTGTTAAATGATTTTGTATTAAAAATTCTACTAATTTGTGACCGTTATTACTTCTCTTTCCATATCCGTAGTTTCCTATTATAGAATCTTCCCCAGCCTGTCTAGTTCCAATTTGCGCATTAAAATCTCCCATTATTATGAGATAGTTATTTTGGTATTTTTTTACAATATTCGAGAGAATGCTATAAAAACTTTCTATATCGATCTTGGTAGCTTGCTCAGTAGATGCATATGTCTGAATAATCGTCCATGTTTTCTCATATCCCGGTAATTTGAGGTTAAGTATTGCTAGTCTATCAGATATTCCTAACAACTCCTGTATATAATTTTTCATTGATCGCTTTATTAAAAATCCTACACCTCTGTGACCTGCTATTTCACCTTTATGATACAAAATGTAGTTGTTATATTCCTCTATTTTTTCATCTAACCTTCTCATTTCGCTTATGCCGAGTATGTCGCATTTTAAGTTTTCTAGTGCTTTCTCTAGCTCCAGTAAGCTTTCGTGCGTTCTTAGGGTTCTAGTGTTGAGTGTTGCAATATAGATTAATTTGTTTCTTTTTGTTGGAGGGTTTTGGTCTAGATCTCCCGCGGGGACCAACCGTATTGGGAGACTTTTTAGTTGCGATTTAGTTTGTTGTTGTGGTTGTCCGGATTTTTGAGTTGATGTATTAATTCCTGTAATTGTTTTTGTCTGATAATGAATGTGATCTCTCGCGCATGAATTGAAAGGCATCCTTCTTTTTCATCTTTGGTGTATTTTGCTTTTGGTTCTGGTTGTCAGGGCTCAGAGTTTCTGATCTTTTTCTTTTTTCACTATCCTTTTTATTCTTGTCTTTATTTTCTCTCCTTAATTGTAATGCTTCTTTTGATAAATCATGAGTGATGTAGGTGTTTAATTTCATCTTCTTTTTGTTTTTTAATATATCTATTTTTTTCTGAAGTGTAGTGGTGACTAGCACAATTGGTCGGATTTTATCTTCCTCCACTCGCTTTTTTCCCACTCTTAGCACCCTGTTGATTTCCCCATTCTCAATATCCACATCTATTTCTTTTAATGTTGATGTTACCAGCGCCAATAATTCTTTGTGGCTTTCCCGTTCAGGTTCTGGCAATCCATGTATTATTATGTTGTTTCTCTTACTGGTTCTTTCGAGACTCTCAATCTTTTTACTCATTTTTTCAACTTCACTTTTCAGTTTTTCATTTTCTTTTATTATCGGTTGTAATTTCTCATCCATCTTCTGTAAGAGGGTCGCTTGCATATTTTCAATTAATGTATTTGTTTGTATATTCAATTGTTCTGTCATTTTTTCCAAAAGCAATGACATTTCAGATGACAACTGCGTAGTCATTATATTGCCGTGGGATGTAATATTGTAATAATCAAATCTCCGAAAGTAATAGTGTCTGATGTTTCCGAACACACCTTCCGATTTCTTATGTTCCGAACACTAATTTAGCTTAGTATAAATTATATTGTAAATATGGCAACCCTCGAACAAAGTTTTGCGTATAACGAAACGTAGAATTTCGTTCCCCGATGTTGGTAGCACTGCTGTTTATAAAAACACCACAGTTTATGTACATATGTATATTTATATTGTAGTTAAAAATGTTATTTTATTTTATTTTAAATTGTTTTTATTTACACTTCATTAGTTTTAGATGCTAAATTCGCACGATTTATAACACTGTAATTACACTTTTAGTCTTTCTATACGAATAGTTTTTGTTGTTATTAGTTTATTATTGATAGTTCAATGTTTAATATAGTAGGTAGATACGCAACGCAATACGTCACGTTAACACAAACCGAAAAGTTTAATTAATGTTTTTACTTTATTTGTGCACTTTTAACTTCTTTTTTGCAATCCACTAATGTCTCAGGTAGTTTACATCACTGGCTTTATGGTTATGATAATTACTGAGCTGATTTTTCGATGTTTCACGTTTACTTTGGTTAAAAATAAGGAAGCACCTCACAACACGTCTTTACGCTTTTGACACCGGACTATATACGGACATTTAACTTTTACAATACATTATTAATTTAAATTTTCGATAGTGCGCCACAAATAAAAATGTAAATACCTCTTTGTCGTAACACAAATATTACTTCATCTTCCGAGGGCTACGATGTCGACAGAAAATCAAGGGAAATTCGCTCTGAAACTTTACGGCAAAATGAGGTTTAAAACAAATTTTCAGGATATATTAAAATATATTTTTCTATAGAGTAATCATTCATTCACTACTTCCAAAGGCTAGGTCAAACTGGCAGATTTACCGGGAACCAGCGCCCTAAATATCCCTAAATTTTTTCAATAACGTGTTAATGCAAATGAATAGAAATGGTTTAGTAGATATTTTTACACTTGACTGTACCATTTAAAAATAATAATAAATGATTATAATTAAAACTTAAAATTAATTTTAAATTAGTAATTTTAATAATTTTAATTTAGAGTTAGTTTCGGAATTCTAGTGTAGATTGTTCGTAAATATATAGTTAGTTATATAATATGTTTCCAATGTAGCTGAGTTGCCACTATCTGCTTGGGATCTCGCCTCTATACCGTTATTCCCAGTTGAATACTGAAAAGTCGTAAATTTACATGGGCACGTCACTACGAAAGTTGGTGCTTTCCACATATCGAATTTATATCACTGCACTTTTATGGTACTCGACTTGAGTGCGTGGATATTTCAAATATATTTACGTTTCATAACAACGGCCAGTCTTGACAAGCATTTAAGTGAATTAAAAAATAAATATCACATTCTGACAACAATCGACAACAATTGAGCACGTATTTCACATACATTAATATATTTTTTACTAGTTGTTTTTTTTTTGTTTCACTCGCCGTTTGTATATGTCCCTCTCGATTTTCTCGGTAGTATTCGTTTTTCATGGGAAAGCCGCTTTAGCCATACGCGTATCACATTGTATTACATGGCCAGCCCTCGCTACTCACTAAAAATAAAAGCACACGTGCTGTACTATTAGAAACTTCTAGTAGTCACGCTACTACTAGAAAACAAATTAGATGAAATGTTTTAAATTGGAAAAATAAGTATAAAGGAACGGGGTGAGCGTTCCGATTTCAATAAAACAATTCCAATAGATTTAGGCAAAAGTACATACATTTATTAATCGATATCATTTTATCGTTTTACATCGGAGAAAATAACCACCAATACTCCAAGAGGTAAATTACTGATTAATTGATTAAAATAATATATAAACTTTGTAATATTATATAAAAGAAAGATACAACCTGGTTTTCCTTATAGTCAACAATACATTTGATACTTTTAGACATCGCTTTACTATTAACATTTTCACAAATTGTACGTCTTCAAGGTGATAATAAATATAAAAGACAAGACTTGTGCGCCGCGGCCATGCCGCGGCTTGCAACCTTTTTTTTTAAATATAACCCCTCCCGCTAATAGATCTACCCGTAAGCACAATGTACATTCAGTTGAGTTGCCCTTTATGAAAATATATATCTGTCAAACCTACATTAATAATACTGTGCCCTAACATAAGGTATATTAAGATATTATTATCTTAAAGACTAAACAAAGACAAATGAAGTTCACCGACAGGTTTTTTTGTTTTATTCTAAAGGCTCGTCATTAAGTTACGACGTATAGGTTCAAAACTGTCAAGTATTTCACATGTAACTAACGTGAATTTAATGTAATATGCTACTAAAATAGTTTATCGAGAACCAATAGCCACAACTGAGCGGTCAGATGACAGCGTTACATTATCTACAACATAAACTATCGTCAGTCATACAAAGTGAAAACTATTTCGGATTTCACGGCTGTTTTCAAACTTTCAGTAATCCGCTATACAGGAATTTGAACCTGCATCATACCCGCCTATTTGCTAACATTGTTACGGCACATGTATGTACGTAAAATGTACGTTGTAATTTAAAATAATGTTTGACGTGAGTTATATTTATCTACATTTTATTTCGACGATATCTTTCCAGAATACGTCATACCTAATATTATGTAAGTGTAAAATATTTGGTGAACTCTTCGTATATTGATAAAGACGCCTGTGACATATCGAACATTTTTTGTCACGACACTACATCATATTTAAGCAATGTATACGTATATAGTATACTTTGAATACTATAGTATTCAAAGTAGTAGTAGTTCGTAAAAAAAAACATACTAAATTACTAAGTTTTGGCCTGAGTGCGTAATCCCTACACGCAAGTTTGTGGTGAGGCCACACATATTATGTATTCCATTTGATACCCACCCATCTCTAAAATAGTCGTACTAAACTTTTCTGAAAAAAATTCTTCATACGCGAACTTTCCCACATGACTGCAGTCAGGTTTAGGACTAACTTATTAAGTGATTATAATAATAATTTTACGGAAAAACGTTATAGTTTAGTCATGGAAACATAAAACTTCTCATATTTATTAATGTCTTTAAGATTTCCCATAGATATACAAAAACTACACTAATATTCCGACTAAGTTATTCCACACGTATATGTGCGAAGTTAGTTGAACGTAACCATCAAAGCGAACACAAAGAGCTAACTTGTTGGAAACGTACTAACTCAGTGTACCTCTCGTAAACTGATCACAATCGTCGTATACTTAGCCTCCAGATACATATCTGTTATAATAATACATCTAGTTTATAATTTCACATCCAATTGTGCATTTGGTGCCTACTAACTTGAACAAATGTTAAAGTTTTATTTAACTATATCGAAACGATGTTGTAGGTTTGATATTCCCCCTTTTTATTTTATCGAGCGAGTGGTGTATTCGGTCGATATAGGTTTTTGGAGAAAAAAATATTCATACAAAAAAATTATGACGTCATAACTCGAAAATGTATCTACCTACTAGGTGAAAAATGTACTCAGAATTATTTGGTCGTCACAAAAGGACTGTCAACTAAGTATTTGCCGATCGTTATAATAAATAACCAAGAAAATAATTATGAAACTATTACTCAATTTAACTAAAACTAAACTATCAAGTTGACGTTTGTCGAAAACTAGATGTAACCTGAAATTAAATTGTAAAATCTCTATATTTCGGTGAATTTCGTAAACTTTATAGCTTAGTTTATGCAATTTCAACATGACATACAATAGTTTATATTATTATAGCCGTAGATGAAGTATAACAACCTAGATTCACTTACATTTGAATTTTTGTGAAGTGTAGATATGTGTAGACGAAGTGTGCTTTTGTTTTTATAAACGGTAGGCACTTCGTTATTCGCAAAGCGCCTTAGGTGATCTTAGGGGAGATATGTAGGTCATAGAATATTTTTTTAAATTGATATTGTAGCGTCAGCAGTTTTAACCTTCCCCAACTGTATGCATGTGACGTCATGGCTTCAGTAGCGCATAGCCTCCACAGGCAAACGACGCGTCCCGATAACTCCCGATAGCGAAATGTATAATTAATTGTGAATATAGTTTATTGAACATCTGTCATTTCCTCAGCCCCACGAAAGACCTTAACAACATTGTCCTTTGTAAACAAGTGCTTTGTTTTTTTTTTTTTGAAATGTTTTAATCAATATCAAATAACGATCAGAACCACAATGAGAGTATTTTTTTAGTTTTTATCTATCTGTGTCTTTCTGGTCAGCCTTCAAATCATATGTATTAGACAGCCCACTGCTACCGACAGGTCTACTAATAATCAATCCGATGCGTTGCCATGCGACGACCGCATCGCGTTATGAATCAATCCACGCTTCACGTAGATTTTGTTATTATGTAAGGGTTCTTTGTTTCTAATTACATAAAACACTCCTATGCGTTTTGTAGGCCCCTAACGGTGATTTAAACTCGCGCCTGCTACTTTTTATGCTGTTAATTGGTTCAAAAATTAAACATTCTAAAATTTATTTGACAGTAGGTATTGTTTTATGATTTTATTATTTATGTGAATTTGAAACACTCAGTTGAAATCACAATATGTATTATGAATTCAAATATGTTATATTGCTTCATCATTCTCTGCCTTCTCCACTGCTGGATGTAGACCTCTCCCACCAGGCACACCCGTCAATCTGGCCGCAGGGCGTCCCACGCTGCGGTTCCAATGCGTATGTATGGCCTCCCATTCGAGAACTTTCAACCCCATCGGTTATTCACATCGCGACCGATGTGACCGGCCCATTGCCACATTTCTAATTCTCCTAGCTACTGGCTCCTGGCGAATTTCAGAATTCGTGATCCCATCGATCAAAGAAACTCCAAGTATAGCTGTTGCTGTTAGAATTCATATTTTTGTTTTTCAATTTCAGGGAAGGAATTAATCTAGCTATCATGGAGTTGAAAAGAAATGGAATTATGTCTAAACTGTGGCGTAAATGGATTTTGGATAACCGAAAACCTGACTGTGATTATAAAGACGAGGTAAATATAAGTTATCGTAAAAATATCCAAAATATTATTTATGATAAATTTAATGATAAATAAGCATGACTGGTTTAATTGCGCCAGAGATTCCTGGACACACTTAGCATAAAAATCCTTGTCAAATTTTGGTATATATATTAGCTACTTAAAACTATTTATGATACCAACGCCTCTGCAGAACAATATTTTTTTTATAATTAAAGGAGATAGACAGGGTGACGGTTCACTTGAAGAGATAGTTAACACAAGCAACGTCACAGGTATCATAAGTGCGCTGCCGACTTTAGTAGGATTAATGGATTAGGAAGGGATAGGGAAAAGAGCCCTGAGAAAACACTCTGAGAAACAGAAACTTATTCACAGAAACAGAACATACTGTTATCGCGGTGGTCTTCTGTGCCTTAGGGATTGCTTACTGCCGGCAGACGGGCTGTCCAATTTTATTACTGCCAAACGCAGTGTGACCACAGACCAGAGCCAACTTTGAAAGGTTCATTTGTAAAGTTGATCCTTCCGGGTACGAACCCGGAGCTCTAGGCTGCTTGTCATTCGATCAATGAGCTCATCCATGACTAATGACCAATTTTTCACATAGGATAGGTAATATTTATAATAGAAAAATAGTGTGAGATAACTGTAGTGTCGCTGGTAGTGTCTTTGCCAAACACTTATACCATTGTATCATAATAATGATACAACTTCAGTAAGACATCGGAAACTGTCTGAACCATACCTAATTTTTAACTACTTTAGTTATAAAAATCGATTTTACTACAAAAAATACCATAATTTTTACAGGAAACAGCTATAACAGAAATGACGCTGAGTCAAGTCGCAGGTATATTCTACGTGTTGGTCGGTGGTCTCGCTTTAGCTCTGGGTGTAGCTCTTTTAGAGTTCTGCCAACATGGTCGGGCTGAAGCTTCTCGGGCAAACGTGCCATTACGCGCAGCACTCACCGCTAAAGCTAGAATGGTCCCACGCAGCGATCGCAAAACCCCTCCTCAGCGGACCCCGATGCGCAATCACGATCGACTTGGTTGGAATGGCGCTGCATTCGCTGGGGTGAGCATTCATTTAAGATATTTAATGGTAATGGTAGCCACACGCATAACGATATACTTGAACAAGCATACAGTAACGTGTTTGGAAAAATTATTACGCAAATCCTTATTATCCATACAAATATTATAAATATGAAAGTAACACTGTTTGTCCGTATGTCTGTTACCTTTTCACGCCTTAAATACTCATAATGAAATGAAATGTAACTAATCAACCAATCATCATAAAATTATGCATACACGATCTTATAAATGATACCTATATCATGATAACGGCAGGCGGAAGTGTTATAGCAAGTAGATGTCAAGCGTGTTATATTCCTTAGATAAAATTTATTAATTTTTAATTTTTCATATAATTCAACCTGCCTAAAGAGATAATTAAAAAATTCTTTGTATGTAACTTGTTTCGTAGCAAGAAAAACAATTCTTGTCGTTACTGGTTACTTAGCGTTGGTTTCGTAGGCGGCCGAAGCGAAATAATTACGCAAAGTCTACACTAGCGCAGTTATATCTTTATGTATGTGGCTACCGTGAGATAGAACAATTTCATTTTATGTTTAGATACATTAATCAGGTAGGTAAAAACCTATACCTACTTAAGTAAAAACATATTACTTACTTTTACTTAAGTATATTATATTAATTTATTAGCATATTTACCTACCTCATTTTTAGAATCACCAAGATATTATAAGGAACCGATCACTAAATACCTTAGTAGATAACAGATAAAACAGAAGAAATTACTTTTTAAGCCCCATTATAAGCCTTAGTTAATATTTTACACATGTTCAGCTAAGCCTAGCCAATAAGAACTGGATAAGGTTAGATTACTTAGGCTGGGTTGCACCATCTTACTTTAACTATAACCAACGCCGCAACTTCAGTTAAAATAACGGTTAGGCCGAAAATGAGTTGCACCAGTTAACAAATAATCATAACTGGTTAATTGGTGCAACTCATTTTCAGCCTAAAACTCATTTTCGGCCGAAAATGAGTACGAATTAACTGAAGTTGCGACGTTGGTTATAGTTAAAGTAAGATGGTGCAACCCAGCCTTAGTAGGTAATAATCTAATTACACAGATACCACTCGAATTATTTTAAATTACTTAAATAAAATTTTAATGATTTTAAAGCTTTTTTCTATATATTCTATCCTGCAATAAATAATATTTAATTTAATTAATACAGGCCCAAGGATGGTCTGAAAAGTTTCCGACCTCAACATAAAGATGGCAGCACTCGTCGACAAAAGCCAAGGAATATGTTTGTGCATTTTTGGGCAGGCACTCAACAAAATTTCAGCCATTTTGGACGCGCAGTTGTTGTTTAACAATCGTTTTAGTGAGTTGATGTCATGTGAGTGTTTTTGTGAAAATGGGAAAAATAGAAAAGCTGTCTTAAACATTAGTTTTGAAAGGCAATAACGCCTACGGATTGTTTCCATTATATCGATGGCCTATGCAAATTAAAGACGAGTTGGGAGCTGTGTGTGTGGACTCTGTGCCATCATTTACCACCGTAAAATTTTGGGCAGCTGAATTTAAACGTGGCCGTATCGTACAGCTTAGGGACTATGACGTTTGGGAGTTCCAAAAACTGCAACTCTGACGGTACATAGCTGAAATTGAAGTGAGAGAGATAACAGAGGCCATGAATATCTCCAAAGAACGTATCTGTTACATATTGAATGATTTAGGCATGAGAAAACTGCCGCGTTTGCTCACGTTAGACCTAAAACGTGTTTGAATGAACATTTCAAACTCTCTGTTGGCGCAGTTTAGGCGCAAATAAATCGGAGTTATGGCTCCGAAAAAGCAAAAATTGTTTGTTTGGCTGAGAAAATGAGGGCGACTGTTTTTTGGGATAGTTAGAGTTATCTTAATTGATTATCTTCATAAAGGAAAAATACTATTACAGGGGAATATACTACGCATCGCTACTTGACAAGCTGAAGACAGAAATGGCAAAAGAACGACCACATTTCCAAAAAAAATTGTTTCACTAAGACGATCCATCGTCTCACACATCAGCGGTTGCCATGACGAAAATCCACGATTTACGGTTGAACTGCTTGACCACTCCCTTTACTCACAAGAACTAGCCCCAAGCGACTTTTTTGTTCCTTAGGCTAAAAGTTGCTATCGGAGGACAAAGATTTTCGTCAAATGTATCTTTGTAAACTATTATTTCGAAGAAAAATACGCCGAGCTCTATTTGGACGGATTAAAGTGCTGGGAGAAGTATGTAATGTAGACTTACAAGGAGACTATTATAGAAAACTAAAAATACTCGTAAATGTCTTTTATCTTTCTTTGGACGGTTACTTTTCAGGCCACCCTTGTAATTATAAAGTTACGTCGCTTTGAATTAAGGTTATAATTTTCGTTTAATTTTTATAGTCACTTTGTCTTATAGGAATTAAAAATGGAGCTTTAACTTCATGATTATTAACTTATTTTTTTAACTTGTATTGTTCAGTATGACTTCCTCATAGGAAGAGATTTCTTAAGAAATCCTACTCATCGCAAGATGTACTAGAAAACATCCACGTTTACGTAAGTCTATAAAAGTTCGTATTGTGCCCCTATTCCCTATATTTACATAACCCTTTTCACATAACATTAATTCACATTTTCGTTACAAGTATCTACTATTATGTTTCGTCTGGTGATAGTGCAGTTGTAATATTGTTTTTTCTTAATATCGTATGATACCTGACACAATATTTACCTATCACTACCTCTACACCAATCTAATCAATACAATGTATCTTACACGTGACGACTGTAATTGATAAGTTCCTGACTTTTTTACTACGATGCATACTTATGTTATGTTTATAATACTTATGTTGGATGATGTTATTTGCATTGAAAATTGAAGTCTGTATTTGATACTTTGATTTACGAGAAGCGATCTGGTAATGTTATTACCACAAGAACTATCCAAGAATTGTTTTCTTTTTATTATAATCTTCTACTTCAACACATTTGGATTATGGCTTTTCAAGCGTAATCCGGCTAAAAAAATCTTCCTGAGTCTCAAAACACACCTCCACCGCAGTAATGAACTCGCAATTGATCACGGATTTGATGCCTCCGATGTGTTCTTTTAATATAGGGAATAAGTAGAAATCGCTACGAGCGTGGTCTGTTGCTTATGGTGGGTGTTCCATCAATTGAAACCCTGCGTTCTTAATGGCAGCGAAAGTCACATTGGATGTATGGGCGGGAAGCTCTATCTAGGTGAAAAGAACACCAGTGCGCAAAGTGCGTATCTTTCTTCGTCGTTTCATCTTAATTTTGCATTTTGTATCAATCTTGCATATTATGGACCGGTAATACTTAGTTGCTCCTTTTTCTAAATAATCAATGAAAGTGATTCCTTCAGCGTCCGAATTTCTCTGGTAACGGAATTCGTTTGTAAAATGAAATTGAAATATTTTGTTATCATTACATAGTTAGTGTAAAACAAAGTGCTTCCCACAGTGCTATGTTATGTTGACATCGGTTTATGTGTAAAAATATGTACTTATATGCGCATAACAATTATGACGCAATGCGATCGGAGGTTGATTGACCTACTTTGCCTGTACCGCGTGTCTTTGAAGCGCGCGGGGTACGACACTGCTTAAGTATATTATAATATTTTTTATCTGAAATATAAATTTATCTGCCAGTTAAAGTCCCGTCCAAATTAATCAAAACGTTTCGGAGATTAGCTGAAACAAACTAACAGACAGTCAAAAAATAAAAATTGGTTTTTGTCATAAGTAGGTATACCTGAATATGTTTTGATAATTTAGTTAAAAGCAGTCATTTTTATATTATCTACCAACAGACATTCAAATTTTATTTATTAGTAGGTATACAATATAGTTTAATGTGTCTCCGTTTTTAATTTCCAGTACTTCACTGCTGGTACACAGGTGTCAGTGGATGATGCTGTGCAAGCCACTTTTACTCATGTCTGATCGGCGGAAAAGGGCGGCTGCGGCAGTATACGTCGGTCGTCCATTACGAAGCCTCCGAACAACGTCGAATTGTATCAGTTGTGAAACTATGGGACAATGACAAAAAATGGGGTGTTACCTTAATGTGTTGTGGAACACGGCAAGTACGTTACCAGTTATATTTCCTTTGAGCGTAACTTACCGACTCGAAGATACCATATATACCAAAAAAATACTTGATAATTTGGCTATATCGTGTAGTGTATTTAAATTCTGGATGTACATTATGATGTAGTTGCTCTAGCTAGTACCATTGGACTGTACCATTAATAGTATTAGTGATACCTACTACTTTGTATCACCAATACCATTAATGGTACTAGTGATATTTTGGTATTAAAAGTAGGTACGACATAGTTGCTCTAGCACCATTTGATTGTACCTACTATAGATAATGTATAGTAGATACAGCATAAAATTTTATCACCTGATTTTTTTATCCTAACTTTTCCGAATTGCCTCCCATTACGGAAACAAATTTAAAGATATAGTAGGTATTCATGTCAAAAGTATATAAGTACGTTTGTACTTTTTGTACATTTCGTACATTTTGTAGTTAAAAAAGGGATCATCGTTCCAATGAATAAAACTAGCCTCCATCCATTTTTATATATTTTTTTGTCGTACGTATGTTATGTAGCTGCTGTTATGTGTTAGCTGTGACGTGAAAATATTTGAAACTGGTTCACACTAAATAAATAGCTTACTATTCAAATTTAGCAATATAAAAACTGGTATAAATGTTTATATTTTAATGGTAGCTCAGTAGGAATTTTATATAATCATAAATGGTATATTATTATTATGAACAATAATAATATAAAATGAGTATTAAACTTCCAAATATAAATTGGTCAAGATCCGATAAGAGGTCGTCCTTCACACATCATCTGCTTACCAGAAGAAAAGTCCTACAATATTAATCGCGATTGCGTTGACTATTAAATATGCTCATGGATATCCTCAATTTAAAATAAAACTAGATACTATGCTGCGTCTTCCTCTAATACACTGCATAGTATACTTAATGCTTTTCTGTCGCACATCTTTGCTTGCTCCGATATGTGTGTGTCTGTGTGATTGGACGATAGGCTAGGTTATACCAGCTCTGGAAAAATAAGAAAAAACTTCCAGGTCAATTGGTTGAGAAAAGTTAAGAAGTTTTCACTTTTGACGTGCAGTGCACGACTGACAGTTTGTTTTTATTAGGCTTTATCCCTATTGCTTGTCTAGTAAACAGATGCCAGGGTGCCCACATTCCCAGTAATACTACTGACCAAGTACCTTGATGGTACTACTTGAAGGGCAACCTCTCCTCGGATCCCGTACAATAATTTTTCCAAATCAACAAAAGGGTTTGGTTCTCTATCGATAATAATCCTATTAATATAAAGGGTTTTTCAATAGTTCAATAGCGACGCTCGAATTTTGACAGCGTGTAGAGCAGCCATCTATGGTTATGCGATAGCTGTCAATTTTGAGAGGAATACTTATTTAGTCGAGTCGAGTTACTAACGAGTTGATTCGGTTTTAAGGCATTTGGCGGCTGACACTGCTTTCGGAAAACGGTCATCTTCATTGATGAGGCCCATTTCTGATTGTTGAACAAACAAAATTGCCGGATTCGGAGCAACGAAAATTTTCGAACGAAAGTTTTCGAAAAACAACGAAAACGAAAAACGAGATTCATCACGTGCCTCTCAACACTCCGAAAAAGCACTGTTATGTGTGGGTTTTGGTGCATGGGTCTATCATTGGCCCTTATTTTATTTTTTATAAGAGATGGGTTAGCTCATGGCCATCAACCAGCCATGTGGCAAGGATGAGGCCTAAGATGGAGCGAGCTCACCCAGAAGATGCCTATTCACTCGAACCTTGAAAAGATTAGGGTTATATGTGCTCGGAAATACAGACGCCGGCAGGGAGTTCCAAACCCTGGCAGTGCGCATTATAAAGGATGTTTCAAAGCGCTTGGTCCGAAAAGGAGGGATTTCGACAAGATGAGGATGGTAGCCAGCCGTACGTCTGTATGTCCGATGGAAGAAAGGGGAAGGCGGTATCAGCTCATGCAGTTCCTGAGCACACTCTCCGAAGTACACCTTATAAAAGACACATAAACTGGCAATTTTGCGTCTATGTGCCAGGCTCTGCATCTTAGATTTTAAAAGAGTACTGTCGCCTACGAGTCTCCTAGCTCTGCGTTCTACCGAGTCGAGTGCGGCAAGTTGGTATTTGACTGAGCCATCCCAAAGGTGGGAGCAATATACTCCATGCAAGATCGGACTTGCGCCTTATACAAAGATAGGAGCTGTCCAGGCGTAAAGGTTTTCTTATTTCTTTGAAGATGCGCAAAGGATATCGCTTATTGTCGGACGATGATAACAAAAAAAATTGTGGCATAGGATAGAAGATGATGGATCTCACAAACATGTCGTCAAGCGATATCAACTGTCCACCAAGATCTTGTGACTTTACACCGCTCGACTACTATCTGTGGATCTATTTGGAATCTCTGGTCTATGCAGACAAACCACGGACAATAGCCGCTCTGATGATTTGCGTTCTTCGTGAAATTAAGCCCCATTTATGGGCAGATGTCGCCAAAAATTGGTTCACCAGGATAAACTACCTGCAGCGGAGCCGCGGCGGCCATTTGGCCGAAATTATATTCCGTGCATAATGTCATTTACTTTAAAATAAAAAAAAATCAAACAGGTTGTTTTATTTCATTTCAAAGTTCGAGCGCTCTTACTTAATGAAAAACCCTTTATTAGAACTATAAAAAAAGTTTTTAAACCACGAGTCAAGTAGCCTCTAGTGTTAGTATTAACAATCGGCCATCGGTAGTGCACAATAAGGCATTTTCTATAACCTCATGAGTGTCACGACATTCGATTTGATATTGTCACATATCTCTAGTAATATTACACTTCTTGATTCTGCGTTTACTCTTAGTATTGTATAGAATAGATAGATGGATAGGGCCACTTAGTAAAAAAAAATATATATTTAATGAAAAATACACTGTATTCAAAAGTTCATCATCAACATCATCTCAGTCGCAGGACATTCACTGCTGAACAACCCCACAATTTTCCAATATGACCGGTCAGAAGCGGATATTGGCCGTGGTCCACCTACTTTGTTTACCTAGGTTTACTGCTCGTACGGGCACTTTTTTATTGCCCGTGGTCTATCCTCTATCATAGCAGTTGCTTACTCGTTCGCGACTCGAGGTTCGTACCCAAGTACATTACGCGACTGAATAGTCAAGTGTAGTCGACATTATAGTCGAGTGACTATAATGATAAAGGAGCAATATTTTTATTTTATAGAAACAGAAGAGAGCAATTACAACAAATTAGGAAATTAATTAATTAATTTAAGCTATAGATAATTATTTTATAATTTATGTTATGTACTATAGCTGTCGCACGGAACTTCGCCCGCGTAACTTTATAAATTATAGCCTATTTTGCTCTCTGATAATGTAGCTTTCTATATGTGAAAAATAATTATTAAATATTAAAAATACATCAGACCGTGGAATAATTAATTATTTTATTAATAAATAGTCAAACTAGTAGATATCAATTTTTCAGTAATTGTTAAGATTATGAACTTGTTGACATTTCCTTGAGACCGCGTGGTCCGATTGCTTCGTCCGACTGATCGGACGATTCTGATTTTTCCCGTTGGTTCGATTGATGGGACAACGCTTTATGATATATATAACGTTAGTTATTATATCCACTCACAGCATAAAAATATTTGTAGCTGGTTTTTTTTCATATAAATAAGCTAAAGATATCAGTAATTGGTAAATGTAAATGTAAACGTGTTTGTATAATTTATGTATGTGACTTAGTAAATTTTGATGTAGTGTCGGTATGTTGAATGAATAAAATAAAATAAAAATAAAATATAAGGGCCGGCACTGGCTGGTCGGTATGGCACGGCACGGCACAGCAAAGGACTAATTTGTGTTATTTTCCTAAAAATATTATGTTTTATTTTTGATCTTATTGCAATGGTTTTATAGCAGTCCTTTGCATGGCGCTACGTGCTACAGCAACATGATCACTTGGTATTACGAGGAATGCTACGGCCTCGTAGAACTGAAATAGAGGCTGCTAGTATAAAAAATGTAAAAAAAAGTTAAAAATAATATAAATTAGGAAAAAATCCTTTGCTTTGGTATTCCGTGACATACTATACAGTCAGTCAGCGCCGGCTCTTTTCCCCTATAATAAAATTTTTACGTATATATCAGTAATATACCTAAGCTGAGGGCCTCTTTCACCATTTGTCAAGTAGGCTAACCGTCATTTAAAGTCACCTGTCACCGGAAATAATTTAGCTGATATACCTTTGTTTAGTACGGTACGGTAAAAGTCCCAAACATTAAAAAGGAAATAATAAAAAAAATCGCCTATCGATGCACTAAAACCGAGTGCATAATTTAATAAAACATAAAATTATTTCTAAAAGTAATTAATCAACACTTTACTTGTAGTTGGTGAAAGAGGCCCTAAAGTGAAATTTATTTATGTAAGTAAATAAAATAATGTATGTTAATCTTTAATTAAAAAATATGTAATTGAAAATATCAGGAAGAGAGTAAGTCACTGTAGAGTTATGTCCTTCTTCTAAGCATTATTAAATAATATTACTTAAATTAATCTATGTGCTACAAATCATGTAATAATTATCTGCCCATAATCATGTAAAAAATTATTTAATTACCTACTAATTCATAATATTCAATTAAAGGTAAGTTTTATGTATAAGGTATGTGTTACAGCAAAAGCTTGTTGAATTTGATAATGGGGTACCGATTTAATGTTTCGATTTACTGTCATTCTACAAACATACAAAAATGATTAAAACAATATGCTCTTCGTGGATTTTGTTTGTAAGATTATTTTTCGTGTAATTGTTACAATAAATCGTTATCTATTATAAAATAGCTGACTATTTTATAACAGATACCTATTTATTTACATTCTTTGAAAGTCATTCTACAAAACATACAACAATGATTAAATAATATGAAAGTATTGAGATTTTATTTTGTATATTTCAGAAAATTTACGGAAACATAATTATTACCAATTGTTCAATAAACCTAATTCATTTAATACCGGGGTAGGGGAGCGCCTCCCCCGCAATCATCACTCCTACCGCTCTCCTCTAACCCCCTCCCCGCACCTCTCCCGCTCCCCGCGCCCTTCTTAGCGGGGTAGTATTTTTTTATTGTATATTGTTAATAATATACACATAATGTTCTGTGGATAAATCAGTCACGACTACGCATGGATCTAATATAATAAGGCGACGACAGTACACTGTAAGTATAAATCTTATAGATCTTTGTCTTTCTGAAAAAGCATATTCATTGCCACAGACTATCCAAATAATTTCCAATCAATAGAGGCTGGTTTTCAATTTCAATCAATTGAGTTAGGTATGTGAAATAACACTCAAAGATGAAGAAATACTAAAAAAAAACTAAAAATTGAATAAAATTGAAAATCCGTCCGAGTCTGTTATGTTTTAGATCTTTTGGTTTTAGTTAAATACATATTTCAGGGTTTTTGAAAAATTCTTCCCTAAGATGGTGAAATAGGGGTTGAACTTATATGGTGAATCCGCAATTTTTTAAATATTTATTACGTATTTCGTAGTTTTAGGAAATTCAACCCCTAAAAGGGTTATAATATGGGATGAACAGTTGTATAGTAGGTAACCAGTCGTTTCTGTTCTTTATAATATTGTCATTTCTGGTCCTTATATGTATATATTGTATATAGTATTGTCTATAAGTTCTGTAAGACGGGGGGAAGCTTTTGAAACTCTGACATTAAACGTTGACGTTTTTAAACTCTGACGTTATGGGACCAAAACGCTCAAACGGATAATCTTTAATTGCAGGAAAGAAAACATTTCACGATTTAGATCCGATATTATAACATTATTCTAAATTATTTGACTTAAGACAAGAGTTAGATGAAGAAATAATGATACGTATAATATTATAGGCTAGTAGGTATTTCACTTATATTTTTTAACGGTATGCGAGTTTAGAGTACAATTATGGATACCTACTCACTATTGCACCAACATTAATCTAGGCTGTGAAGAAAAATTCGATTAAAAAATAATATAATTTTTAATGATTACCTAATGCAATATGTAGGAAAAGCTAATATGAATATTTAACTAGATGGTAAACCGTATATTGTTTCAGTTTCTAATTGAAATCCACAGTATAATAAGCTTGGATAAGCAAGTTAACTTGCATAGAAACATAGGTATCTCAAGAAGTTCCTGTCTGAACGTTCCGTTACAACAAAGTTGTTAGAACTAACCGGAAGCAGTATTGTTCTGCAGTAGTTTGAACTAAATACAAGTTTGATATCAAAATATTCTTGCAAACATTAGCTCCTTGTGTTGTTAAGTAATTCAATAAATTGATTTTATTATTTAAAAATAGCCTTAAGAATTGAATATGATATTGTTAAAATTCTCATTTAAAAACATCATTTCTACTGTATATTATAATTGTACCTAATTGGTTATTTTTGAATGCCAAAAAAATTAATAGAAAAAGTGTAACCTCAGAAGACTAACGTAATTATGTACCTACGATTCAATATTGTTAAGGTACATATCATAAGGACGAAGCATTTACTGTTTTCGGCTTATACATATCTATAGCTATATATATAAAAATTACGTGTAATGTAATGTATGTGCGCGGTGAATTCCTAAACTACTGAACCGATATTGATAAAATTTCGTAACTAGTTGTAGGTAATTTGGTCCAACTTTAAAGATAAAATTAATATATAAATTGCACCCCGGGCGAAGCCGGTAGTGGGTTACTAGTAGGTAGGGTTAATAGAAAGATATTATACACCTGAAATGTCTATTACGCATTATAGTAACGTATACATTTTACTATCATAGTATAGTAATTTTACTTCAACAACGTTAGAACATACGTTAGACAATATTATTATCTAATAAAAATTTATTTAATACTGAAATCTTAGATGTTACCCTAAAAACATTAAATAAAAGTTATCATGTCCTATTAAATAAAAAAATAAGCCTTAGCATCATTAAAAAATATCATATCAATTAAGAATGAATGCATCACAGCATGAATAATCCAACTAGGAGCAACTAGGTATATAACATACTAAAACTTTAGTTGCGGTCTTAACTTTGTGTCAATGGCAAAGTTCAAATAAGCTTTTGAACTATGTAGTCAATTCGCTTAATTCAGATATCTCAAATATTAAATTACCAGCTGATGAGGCGGCGTTTGATGGGGCGCATGCGGTACTAGCTAATACTAGCTAAAACTGCTAAAACTAGGGATGTTACTCGCTGATAATGTAGCGTACTTATAGTTCATTCTAAACCAAGATACAAAAATACTTACAAATATTTTCTATTTATGTGTAGATCAAAAAAGACGGATAAAATTCCGAGTAGAAAATTTCCTTTAGAAATCGTCGAGGCAGTATGTATGTATACATTTAGTTTTCAGGATTCGCACCATGTTATTCTATTCTGTTATCCGCCATTTTCAATATTACACGAAAAATGGTAATTCCCGAAATTGATTGGAATTAAATTTCCAACAATTTTGGTCCTTATCAATTTTCACCTTGGATCGATATTTTTCGATTTAGATCCGAAAAGAACGGATGATTTTTTTAGTTATTAAATAACTCGTTTATTTTTAATTTTACGAGAAAAAGATCTTTTGAAGTAAATTACCTACAATTTTGATCATCAAATTTAAGTAAGTATAGTTTCCGTTATAATCTATCAATTATTTTGTCAATGGTAAAAAAATTAACCTTGTAATGTTTCATTTACATATAAAATTATTTTTTTTGGTTTGGTTGGTATTCAGATTACATTAAGTGTGCTTACTAATAAAGAGGTTCTGAGCGGGAGCTGGGAACCAACTAATCGCATAATTACCTACGTGTTCTATTTTAAGCACTTTATTAAAATATTAAGATGGTAATTTCGTTCATTAAACTTTGTCGAATCTTAATTTATACCACCGACTCGACTTATAGAAACACTAGCTGGTGCTCGCGACTTCGTCCGCGTGGAATAGTTATTTTGGGTAACATTTGGGTATCTGGAACGGTTTTCGCAGCGCATGCAACGGAAGCCCTCAAAGATTAATAATTTTCCCCGTTATTTCCACATTTTCGACTGTTTCTTCGCTCCTATAGATTGTCGAACTAGGTATAACATTATGAATTCATATTCTATTTATATGAGCCCGGAAACACAGACGCCGGGAAGTTCCAATCCTTGACAGTGCGCATTATAATAAAGTATATTTGAAGTTCGATGGGAGAAAAGGAATTGTAAAAACACCTTTTTGTTATCGCTGTAGGATACCTAACCAATGCTACACCAGTCAACGTGACGCTAAAATTCCCAAACACATTGTTACAGCCATAGAAGATACTCCATTTACCAGTGAACATGAATGAGGCTTGCGTAAACTTTGAAAGAGAGTGGACAGGAGAGATCTGTGGTGGCTGCAAAGGACCTTATAAATCTGCCAATAACATGTAAAAATATTGTAAGTCTATTAGAGCGCGCCATCCAATAAGTCTTGCGGCTTAAAAGTGAGTCAGAATCTCCACAACTATAATTAGCTGGAAAACAACATTTTGCAAAACCCGCGCCTGAGGGATTTGTTAGCAGGCTCGGACGCTAATTGCGTAAATCAGCAAGAGAAAAGAGAACAAGTATTTGATTTTCGAAAGCTTTTTTTATTTGTTTTTTGGTAGTCTCGTGAAAATATTCTTTCACAGAACATATAATTCGTATAAATAACATTTATCAATATTCATAAGAAAATGCCCTGCGAATACTTTTATTTGAAGAGTCTTTATAGATCGTGCTCTATGCTACATCTGACAGGCTGTAAGTAAATTAAATTTCGTTTTTCTTTTATTGTTTGTGATTCGTTTGTTTGTTAAATGATATTCGAGTAGACAAAAATATGAATACCAAATAATTTGATAGTATCATAAAAATATCTGATATTGAAACCGAGTTTGATTTTAAAAAAGGTTAACACGACTAATCAGAAAAGTATGACAAAAATTTGCCAGAGGCAAATGTTTGTTTCATACTTAACTATCACAATTTTATTAAACAAAAAATTCATAAATATGAATTTTTGAAAATAGCACGTGTGATGTCGTGTAATGGTAGTCGTGTCGTGTAAGTGAGTAAGGGATGCCGGAGCCTATTTTCCATAAAAACAGAGAACATAAAAAATATATAATAATTTGGTTTCTCTTCGGGCTGTCCGGGCTCTAAGTGGGAAATATTCCGTGTACATGAACACACATTAATATTTGAGTAGCTGTAGTCTCCATTGAAATTATAGAGTGTAAGGTAAGGCTTAATTTTCATACAGAAAGCGAAGCTCCCAATTTAAGCTGTGCGGGGTTAACCCATTCTACCGTTGCTGAACATATATACTCATTTATGTAGATACATAGTTTGTCAGTTTATCGTATTCAGCTGCCTATATATATATATATATATATATATATATATGAAAATACAATTATTATTAAAATAATAATAGGTAATTTTATTCTAAAATATTTAAGTTATATTCTAAAAAATAATTAATAATAAAATAATAATAAAAATTAAAAAATAATTTACTAAATATACAATACTGAATGCTTAGTTATTAGTTAGTTATGCTAGTCGTTCTTAAATAAAAGCTTAGGTGGTCACGTGACTTTTTTTAACATACTCAAACAGGCGGTCGGTTAGGTGGAGTACTTACTTGTAATTACGATACAAATGTTCACAGCATCATACTGAGTGTTAAGCTACACTTACGTTAACTTTACAATACTAATTATATTAATATTACTTACATATAAAAACCTTCCTTGTGTAACATTTCATACTTTTTAGGGCGTGATTTTTCAATAGTCTAGTTTTAGTTTTGAACTAACTTTTTAAAAGTTATACCAACATCAATAAAAACACCTATATTACAGATAAATCTGAGTCAGCAGAAATTTTCTATCGCGTCTAAGACGTAGAAGAAAAAACACCTGACCTATTTGTAAATTTCAGTTAGTGAAAAACAAAAGTGTTGATTGAAAATTTTGCTGCCTATCCAAGATAATTTATTAAACTTGCTCTTGGCATTTCTTTTATCCTCTTTCGAATATAAATTGCGTTAAAAATCCGGTTACAGTTTAAAAAATACTGTTTTTTATTATTAGTTGTTTTTTGTTACGGTCGGCAGATTAACAATCCACTTGATGAAGTGGCTACTGTAGCTTATCTATACCTATACATAGATGCTCTAGTTCGCTGCGGTGTTACACAATTTATGACTGCGAAACGCAGTGTGCTGTCGCTATTAGCTTTAATTTACCAGGTTAATTAACCATAAATTAAACCTATAAAATAAAACTTGCAAGTTTACTTATAGAAAAAGCCCTGATATTTTGATTTCACTAGCTTTATGACTTATGAGACACTTTATGTTCCTAGTTCAATGAATGTGACCAGTAGTTTCTACTGATTTGTGTTCGTGTATTGGTGTGAGGTAGCAGCGTGGAGGCCCGGGAGACCTGATGAAACGGCTGGTTACATCTACTAATAATAGGGTTACATAATATTTAATAATATAATATATAATTACATAATTACGTTGTGCATTCCCGCCTCTCGGGAAAGCGAAGGGTTTGGCATTACGAAACAGCATATTTATTTATTTATTTCATAAGGCCCCCAACGAGGCAGGCTTCAAATTAAAGTAAGACGTTCAGACCAATATCTCTAGGCGGATGCCGCCGCAATTACAGGATGCTCAGCATCCGCCAATAAGAGCTACAAGTAACTAAATCTACTTAATCTAACCCTAAAAATCTACAACTACAAATAATAAAAATGAAAATAAATTAAAATGTCAGGTGTCGGGACCACGGACGAGAATGATTATAAAATATAAAATTATAAAATATAAAATTATGGGGATATTATAAAATATCAAAGATCTTTGAACGTATAGGGCAAGGTTGAATTTACGTGTTTTGAAGAAAAATAATCTGTTGAACAGAGCAAAGTGCTATTTTACCTACTACTAAGCCTAACATGGAAAACTGCTAAATTAGTTTGACTATTGTTGTTCTAATTGCTGACGATACAATTCTCACACAACAATAGTTAGAAAGTACCCCTTATATTAGTTTAAGAATGGATGTAGCCTCTCTTTGTGTGTTCTACCAGCTTTACAATGGGGGGTGCTCTGATAGAGTTTTAATGCTTACCCCAAGTTTTTAACACCGTACTGCATTCCTGGGACAAGGAACCATATAAAAAAAACACAGTGACTTTCACGTCCTAACTACTCAACCGATCATCAAGAAATTTTGCATAGTTGTCAGGAAAAAAGTACTGTTGGCAAGGAATCATCTAAAATAAAATAATATAAAAATACTAACGCCTGACCTAGGTGTTAAAGCGACAAGAGTTTAAGCGTTACTCCTACATTTTTTTTTGTTTTTCAACTAAGGCATCCGCACATCCCCGCAGGTAAATCTTGAGTTAAAATAGAGGGAAATATAGTATTTATGCGAATCTGTTATAATAATAATATATAGCTTGGGCCTTGCCCCGCTACCTGCGACAATCTAGTTTTAAGTTTTTTTGTATTTATTTGTAAAAAAATTTAAAATTAAGAAATAAAATAAATATATGGTAATAATAATAATAATAATAATAATATTAATAATAATATATATTTTATATATATTATTAATAATATAATTATAACAGATACAGAAGGCGGTACTTCTTGACACGGCACGAATTGTCAGGAGGTTCCTCACTCTGCAGCCCTAACCACCGGTAGCTTGGGCCTTGCCCCGCTATCTGCGGCAATCTAGTTTTAGTTTTTTTTTATAATATTTATTGTTTTTTATATAATTATTGTAAAAAAAATTAAAATTAAGAAATAAAATAAATATATGTGAATAATAATAATAATAAGATAATCTTTAGAATTAAGAAATAAAATAAATATGTGTAAATAATAATAATAATAAACGTCCCGATAGTAAAGTCGGCGAACGGTCTTATAGCGAAGAGTCTCTCGCTAGATGGATGGATCAACGGTCAGATACAGAAGGCGGTACTTCTGGACACGGCACGAATTGTCAGGAGGTTCCTCACTCTGCAGCCCTAACCACCGGTAGCTTGGGCTGCGGCGACCCCGCTGCCTGCGGACTACTAGTTTTAAGTTTTTTATAATATTTATTGTTTTTATAATTATAATATATATTGTAAAAAAATTTAACATTAAGAAAAGAAATAAATATATGTAAATAATAATAAAAAAGAGAATAAACACAAAATAGAAAGCGTATAGCATCGGCCGGGATTCGAACCCGGATCTGCTGCTTTTGTAGGCAGCTATGCTACCATTGCACCACCAAGGCTGTAATTTCTATGGTCGAAATGAAGCAATATAACACGCCAAACAGCCGTAATTTTTTGAGTAAGAAGCATGATATCAGCAAAAATCCTACTAAAATTATAAATCCTTTAGTTTGTGAGATGGGTGGTACCTATGGATGTTTAACTCTTTCACACAATAACAGCTCAACGGATTTGGATGAAATTTAGCAAACAGATAATTTATTACCTGAAAATAGCAAGGCTAAGTGTTTGTATTACATAGAATTTCTTTTTGAAAGAAAATGGCATACTTACATGTCTTAGACCCTGAGGCAATCACTCAGTACAATTGTGAATGAAGCTACTCTAAAAGCGTCGACACAACTAAAATGAAGTAATCTTTCAAAACTTACACATGTTGAGAATGTTATTTGTGAACCGAATGCAGCATTGCGGATAATATTGCTATTAAATAATCATGCTTTGTAATAATATTATAACACAATTTATAATCCATGTTTTATTAAAAACTAGATGACCGGGCAAATTTCATACCTCAGAATAAAAAAAACCCGTTCCTTACAAAATGTATAAAAATGAATTTTCTTCATAATATATTTTTCCGATACTCTAGAAAAGCTATGCTAGTAACTTTAACTTAACAAAACCTTAAAATTATTAACATTCTTCATTCGGCTCTTGCAATACGACATAGTATTTTGATGATGACTATGCGCTACCGGAAATTCAAAAAGTATCCTGAAGTTATTCTTTAGGATCAAGCCTTAGCAAGTTTTAACAAAACTTATAGCATTTTTTACAATGTTTCGTTAAATTTTCTTAAATTAGATATTGCATTAATTTGGAAGGGTGGTTGCTACCGAAAATTATAGTAAGATAAAAACTCTTCCTATCTCTAGAATCTCTAAGAACTCTTGAATCTCTAAGTATATTCAGGAACAGGAACAGGAAACAGTTCCTGTTTACTTACCCGCTGGTCAGACATCATTAACTCGATCTACTCTGGTACAGTATGCTTCGTACCAACATTCTAAACAAACCCACCCCTTCCTTCCTTATGTATACATCGTCTTCCTTATGGCCACGATCAATCTAATAAGAGTGTGCTACTTCAACGGATGAAAGACTAATCTACGTGTATTGGATGTGAGTAATATAATAATAAAATTGGTTGTAAACCATCTCGTGGCTTCACCGCTCAAGGGTTGCAATCCGCTATTTGACTAATTTTAGAAATATTACATTATAAGCACACTACATTGATATTTCCGGGAGATCTACTGTATTATATTAACAAAAATCAATGTTAACGTTGAAATTTCCAAAACCGCGCCAAAAACGCTGTTTCAGTAATGGCGGCTGGTCTTTGATACGTGTTACGTCACATGCTAGTAAACAAACAGAACTGAATGAAGACACAGATAACTAATATTAAGTGAATTAACACTATTTATTACTCTATGTCTGATATGTTTACTAACGTATGACGTCATCAGAGTTGCAACTAGTAACAGCTCACAGGGCGTTTCCGCGCCAAGATAAAATTTCAAAAATTATGATTTCTTTTTCATGTAAGTAATTTGCAAAAAATATACATAATTTAGCTTAAAATATAGTGAGATATGTTTTTTACGTTATTTTCTGATAGGATTACCACAATTTGTAGTATATTTTAAATGTTGAAATAGCCAAATGTGCTGCCTGTCATCACGGTACAAAAAACACAAGGAAGAAGAGGAGTATAAACCGATAAAATTGGCTCTTCATAGTCAAGCACGGAAATAGAATATGGGTATCTACTTGGTTTCATTTGCGGATAAGAGTGACTGTTCAGGGTTATGACAGTTATTTGTACTGTAAAATTTTATTTATGATTTTTACATATCTAAAATTTAACAAGAAAATAGGTAAACATATAAACATGCAGTAGTAGGTACTGGTTATGTCAAGTATCCATCTCTTGTTACCTGGACTTCCACTCTGAAAGCAGTATAGGTTAACGTTCTCTACTATCCGAATGACCTTGGGCAACTGGGCTCTCTTCACCCCACCCACTTGCCTACTCCCCTGCACTTCTAGCGCTAGCGTTTCTAGCGATGCCGGGCGACACGTACGAACTAAAATATAGTCCAAGAGCCAGTAGCTTTTTTACTTATGATAAAATGTAAGGTAATAAAATAAATGTATGAGTATTATTTACTATCGATTTATTAACTATACACGTGCAACAACAGCAATAATATTCTAATAAAGGGAATTTGATGACACTTTAGTGAACGCAAACATGTTTTATTATAATATTTTATTATTATTTTTTAATCATATTTATAAATCCACAGCCTAAAATCATAAACAATTTGAAATATGAAACATCATCAATCAATACTAATAATAAATCGTTTCTCTCCTGTCAATATGATGTCGCTAGCTGAGCAGCCTAATGGTCCATGATTACATAAATCCAGTAATTGTTTCACAAAGTATGAGATGTCTACAATTCTCCTCCCAATTTTCTTATTTGTCATCTCTTTACTTTCAGTTGAAATACAAAACTGAAAAAAAAAATCAAATAAATACTACTACTGTTTTCGAAAAAAGAAATAAAAAAATACTAAGTAACGTGGTGTAAGTAAGAAAATAGAACAAAATACCGTAAATAAAGTACTGTACCACTTTCTATAGTTTTTATGTATGTATTTAAATTTTCTTAAAGATTTTTTTCATAGAATTTATCATTATAATATAATCATTAATATTATTATTCAAACATGTCAGTAACGGCTGAATTTATTGTGAATTTATTTGTGAAATTTTCTATTTTCATCCACTTTTTTACGCCTATAGGAGTAGAATTTCCAAAAACCTATTTACTTTCAACCAAGGCCCCAAATCTCAACGAAATACAAACTATTTCATTATTATTTTTAATTTATGAAAAAAGCCGCATTGGACTCCCGGTCTATTATGTACCGATACTTTTATGTGTACCTAATCTTATGGCTACTGACGAATATTTTCAATGTTGTTTTACACTACATTTTATTATATACTAATAAAATGTACAAAAATATACTTACTCTGGCTTTGGTAGTGTCTTATTATAAAAAAGTCAGTCACTCTCACACATCATAATAGTTTATTTTTCTTTTTCTTTACGTAAGTGCGATGCGCTGCGCAGCAATACGTGTTCCTCGTACGAAGGCTGTCAGCCGTCTGCCGCCCGGCCCTCGCTAGGGCACCCGCTACTCGAAAATACCAAAAAACCTTTGTTTTTCTAAAACTATTGTTTCATTTACACTAATTGTTGTGTCATTTATAGTTTAAATGAAACTCTATCGTTTTATTATAGGCACATTGCAAACGCTTCTTGAAACAACCAGTTGAATCTATTTTTGTTACAAAGCAAGACATTCAAATTTTATTTATTTTCCCGTAAACTATTATACTTAAAACAAAAATAACTTGCCAGAAATATAGACCAAGAAGTTATGTATCACATATATATTTTTTTGTTACATTGGATTTATGTTTGAACGAGCTGAATAGGAAATAAACAGTGCCTTTTCTTATCGATGGCGGGGAGGAGCCTCTTAAGTTCGTACACAAGTAAACTGTATTCAAAAGCCTAACAAGTTCTTATAGTCCGTAACTTCACTCAAACTCTAACCTTTAAGGCTCTTAAAGGGTGGAAACTTTACTCGTGCATAATGGACGCTGATACAGGACTGGAATATCTTAGAGAATGCCACTTCTATTTATAATTGTGTATTGACTAGATGACCCGTTATAATCCGGAATTGACATTTTTATACAACATTGGCATTTAGTGAGATGGGTCGTAAATAATATGTATAGTAGTTATATTTACATAAATTAAATCATTTTCCATCTTCTTCCAACAATATTAACTGGTAACCCGCTCCCGGCTTCGGCTTTTTCAGCAATTTCAGCTCTTTCCAATGGTGAAAATCGCATGAAAATTCATTCAGTAGTTTTTGTGATCATCACGAATATACAGATATATAATATAGGTATATTTTCTGTCTGTCCTGAAATTCTATTTGTGAAAGATTTTTTTTAAATCGGAATAGTAGTTTTGAAGATTACCTCCTACATACAAACATTACCTTTTTATAATATTAGTATTTGTGGCTTATATTATAGATATACCTAAAAGTAAGAGATATGCCGCCTGTAACTTTTTTTGTATATTGGACGATATTTGGACTATTTGTTGGTTGAAAGCTCTATTGATAATTTTCAACGAATATTTTATTCATTTGGTAACTGCCACTAAATTTAGCCTCGGACTGTACCTAGCGGTAATGTTTCTATAAACGTAGCACGAGATTAAAAATGTGTACGGAGCTTATCTCTTACGCTAAGCCTGTAAAGTTTCATGTTCCCTTTAATACGTAGCGCAAAGATGTTGTATCGTGGATTAAGTTCCTCAACAGTTCAAACAAAGGCGTACTTTGCGCCACTTTTGTTCTCCTGTAAAGCTTTTACTCATATCTCTTAAAGCGGGATATGTGAGTATAGAATCACGTCGTGTTATCCGTAAGCGCGCAAAGGAATTTAGGTAAATCAATTGTTTTTACAATGAAATATATTATTATTCACATATAGAAACGAACGAATCTTATGTAAATATAACTGCCACTGAAGACTAACATTGCTTGTTGTTGCCATCTATCTTGAATAATTGATCTATGTAAACATAGAGCAAACTCCTAACATGTTTTTTGAAATCTATTATTTGACACTTGGTTCCGTAAACGAGCACGTCAAGTTGCGTATAAATTACGCTTGAACTAATACGAATGAGGTATTACGAGGAAAAATGCGTTTCGTACACGGATAATAGATGTAACATTAAAAAAGACTCATAAAATGAAAGAGATTCCTCTCTCCGTGACATTGCGTAAACAGGGCAATAGGTATGTAGTGAATCCTTGGCAAGGGAAGTTATTATTAGAAAATCTCTACACAATTTCGAGGCACGGTTATTTTATTAAAAATAAAGTGTGCTAACGATTCAAAAAGCGTAGATTATAATAACTCCAGGCTAAAGAAAATCGAAAAATTCAAAGGCAAGCGAAGACCACCTTTTAAAATATAATCAAAGAGGTTAAAATATACCTTTTAAAATATATTGGTTATACAATTTCAAAACAAAACATGTAGTTTTAATATTTATACTAGCGAACCGCTCCCGGGATATCCCGGGATAGTTCGCAATCATAATAATATGAAGAAAAAAAACCCGATGTAATTAGGTAGGTACTCCAATTTAGTCACAGTATCGGCTCCAGAGAGGAATGCGAGCAATTTCTGGGTCATTTGTATATTTTTTATTTTATTTCTGAGAGACAATAATAATTTTTGGCCAAATTTGCCGCCCCCTAAAATCTGCCGCCCTAGGCTCCAGCCTACTCAGCCATCTGGTAAATCTGCCACTGATTATATACACAAACCTTCCTCTTGAAAGTGAAAGAAAACCCTATTAGAATCCGTTGGGTATTTTAGGTATAAGTAGTTAGTGAGAAACAGACATGACAGATTTATAATTTGTAGAGATAAATTTTAATGAAACAAATGGTTACTGTGAGACAACCGGTAACAGATTTTAGAAAAAGTACAATTCTCTACTACATCTCTTTTGTTTTTCTCGGTTTAGCCCATGTAGGGATATCAATTTATTTTAGGCAACTTCGTTAAAAGTTATCTAACTGATGACGAAAACCGCATCAAAATCCGTTGCTTAGTTTTACAGACAGACGCGAAAAGCGACTTCAACTGTAAAGAAACAAGTGCACTGGCGAGAAAGAGGTAGACAGACAAAGAAAGGGCGAGAAAGTAATAACTTTAACCTTCTTGTTGAGGATTTGCAACAAAGCAACAATTATTGATTTCATATGCAACAATGTTAAACAACAAGCGTTGTACACACGCTCGAAGGACAATATTGTTCGACCCAATGTACTCAAACACTTAATAAGTTGACATCAAAACCATTACATTGACATAGAATTGTAAGTAAATGCTATATTTGCTTAATATAACAATGTTGTTTTTGAGTTTTTGTAATAATAAATTTTCAAGCAATCTCGCTGAAATTATGCTAGGACACTGACTTCGCTCGCGTAATTTTTTTTTAAATAGAGCCTACGTTACTACGTTACGTACGATAATGCAGCTTTTTATAGTTGATTTTTTTAAATCAGTTCAGTAGTTTTTGAGTTTATTCATTAAAAATATACCTAAAAAAATTATCTTTATAGACTTATAGAAATTCCGTGTAAAATTAGTTTTCCGTAGCATATCACTAAAACGCGAAACCGTTTTCGAAACAATTTTCAATATAAGTCAAATTCTTCTTATGTTCTAACTTTTATTGTGAGCCCATTTTCCTGAGCCCATATATTGTAAAAAAAATAACATTAAGAAAAGAAATAAATATATGTAAATAATAATAAAAAAGAGAATAAACACAAAACAATAACAAGAAATTCACTTGCCATCGGCCGGGATTCGAACCCGGATCTGCTGCTTTTGTAGGCAACTATTCTACCATTGCACCACCATTGGCTGTGATTTCTATAGTCGAAATGAAGCAATATTTCATATACAAACGCCAAACAGCCGTAATTTTTTGAGTAAGAAGCATGATATCAGCAAAAATCCTCCTAAAATTATAAATCCTTAAGTTTGTGAGATGGATGTTTAACTCTTTCACACAAAAACAGCTCAACGGCCTTGGATGAAATTTGGCAAGCAGATAATTTATTACCTGAAAATACCAAGGCTACATTAGTGTTTGTATTACATAGAATTTCTTTGTAGAAAAAAAAAAGTGGCATACTTACATGTCTTAAATCCTGAGGCAATCATTCAGTACAATTGTGAATGAAGCTACTCTAAAAGCGTTGACACAACTAAAATGGAGTAATCTTTCAAAACTTACACATGTTGAGAATGTTATTTGAGAACCGAATGCGGCATTGCGAATAATATTGCTATTAAATAATCATGCTTTGTAATCACATTATAACCGAATTTACAATCCATATTTTATTAAAAACTAAATGACCGGGCAAATTTCATACTGCCTCAGAATAAAAAAAAACCGTTCCCGTTTTCCGTTTTCCGTAGCAAATCACTAAAAAGCGAAAAGGTTAAGAGAAAACTTTACAACTTGTACCTAAACATTATTTTTTATCAATTAACCATCTAACATCAAGTCTCGAGTTTATTATTTTATCCTAAAAAATTCTCCACATTCAAAAGCGCCCCAATGCACCTAAAAAAGCATATAATTTCATTTGCCATTTGCATATAAAGAGGCATATATAATTGTAATAATAATCTATAATGATCTAGGTATTCAACATTAACTGGTCAAATAAAGATTGGCTTTCCCATCGCACATTATTATCATTAAGATCCATATAAAAATATTTATCTGTCAACGTTTCTATCATATATGTTGCTCTAATTTGTCACTACTAACAGCAAGGCCTGTTAGCTTAGTGGTAAGAGCGTCGCTTCTCAAAGCGAAGGTCGTGGGTTCGAATCCCACATGGGCCAGTCATCGTCCGATACATCATGTCTTTTTATTCCATGTTTATATTTACTGTACTAACGCACATGATATTATAACAGCTAATCATACTTAAATTCATCCATGTGTTTTTATAAATTACTAGCTTTATAAAATAAGAGCAGGTGATCGCGATTTCGTTCGCGTTTAAAATGGACTATCCAACACAAAAATAATTTTTCAATTCGAACCAGTAGTACCTGAGATTAGCGCGATCAACCAAACAAACTCTTCAGCCTATATATGGGATTGATTTTTTGTTAAACGGAAATATTATAATAGAAGATGAACGGAGTGAATGAGGTAGGTAGAGGGAGTGAGTCGATAGATGGTGAATAATGTAGTCGTGTCAAAAAATTTGATTTTGATTTTGATTTTGATTTTGATATACCAGGTGACAATTACGAATCATGCAGACAAAGTTCGCATAAGGAGTTTTTTTCAGGATAGTTTAGTAGGTGGAGTTGGGTGGATATCCGCCACCTAATACATTCTTCAGTTATGACGTCATCAATTTTTGTTTGAAAAAAAATCAGAAACCTATCGAGTATTGTATCAAATGAAAGGCTTCAAATAAGCTGATTCCAAAAAAACTTAAAACCAAGTTTGGGCTTTTCCTGACAGGAAAAAGCTGTTTTTTTCTTTATAAAATATACGTCGAATGACTTGATACGGGACGGGTATCTAACGCAATGAAAGAAATTCGGAAAATAATAAAATGCTTAGGTACTAAATTTTTTTCCTAGAGACGCTTAAGAAACAAGTGATTCAACGGACAATACTCTGGCTGGAGCTTAAATTCAAATTTTGGTGCATCAGCGCAAGCTAGAAAGACTGTTTAAGAAACAAAATAAACACATAAATAATGCGACTTCTTATATTTTAAAAGAATTTTCATCAGACTTCATGTAGGTTAAGTATTTTTTTTTTAATTTTTCAAACATTAGTCCTCAATGGAAATTGTCCTAAATCTATGGTCTCAAATAAAGAAAATGTTGTTGTTCCTTTGGAAGTTTTAGTTGTTGAATTTTGATCTACATTGTATTTATTTGTTACTCCATTATTATTAAAATTAGGTCATTGTGTAATGAATGTTGAAGTAAAATATAGCATACTCAAGGAAACACTTTGAAGAAAAAAGCGATTAAAAGGTATTACCATTTGCGTGTACACGTGGAAGGCTTGCATAATAGATCGCTGATTGGTAGGGAACGTTAGTTTGTGGCAGTTGCATGTGTTAAAAATCTGATTTATATTGCGAGCGACATTTTTACGCACGCTATTACCTCCTTATTTTATGCAAAACCTTTTTATTAGATTTAAACGAAATAGACAACTCTGATTTTCAGCGTGAATATTGATACGTTATTGTTTTTTTATAGTCCTATTCAGCCCAAACACGCTATAAGTATGTATTCTGGATGTCATGGAAATACCACCCCATGTACCAGTATACCAAAGTTCACATCAATCGAAAATTGTGGAAGTTAGTAATGTTGATGTTGGCTTCAAATGCTTGATGGTCTTCAAATGCTTGAACAGTTCTTTGTTACTTATCAATTCAGCATACAATTAAAAAAAACGGTTAAAAATCAGTCCAACTGTTTGGGAGCTACGATTCCACAGACAGATACACAGACACATGTCAAAATTTCAACACCCCGTTTTTGCCTTGTTGTTTGTGAATTAACCAGAAAATTTTCAAAATCATGCGCCTTTAAACAACTTAAACAGTGGTATAGACAATGGATGACGCAAAATCTAAAAAGTTAAATTTAAAAGTCGCAATGCAGAACATAGTTTCCCAACTCCAGTCGCACGTGCCAGTAGCCCGGGGTGCTGTAAATCCCACTTCGCAAATGTAACGTTGATTTAAATATACAACATGAAACGAACACACATCGACCACATTTTATATTAACACTTTTTTTTCTATTTCTGCAACCTATCTTACCTACTTTTAAAGTGTTATATGGTTTTACTCGTAAGGACGAGCTTATTAAGCGCAACTCGAGTTTTCAGTGTATTTATACTCGTACATACATATTAATATGACACCATAATTATTATAAAAGTAGATCTCTGTTTGTCTTTGATCAGTGTCACAAAACATCTAAAATAGTGTCTTAAAATGCTTAATTTCAGTTAGTGCTTTTCTTAAATTAAATCAGTCATAATTATGTAAAATAACTTAATTATAAATATTTATTAATAAATTAATAATAATTAATAGTAATTTATTTCATTAAAATTTTAATCTCTATATAAATCCGTCGGGCATGTTTCTTCAATAACTACATCAATGGAATTTAATTCTGTTTTTACGATGCAAAAAATGCACCCTGGGCGAAGCCGAGAGCAGGTCGTTAGCTCTTTATTCTTATTTTCTTTTCATAAATTTCAGATGGATTTATATGGAATTAAAGATACGTTAGCGCTTTACGCCCCATTTGGAGCGTATGCAGATTTCGTATCATCGTAATAAACCGTTAAGGACGATAGGTGAAAACCAGCTTTCTCATTTTTTTGTCAAATTCAGCTTTAAAAATAATAATCTCACAACAAAATAATTTCATGCTCAACTTTTTAGTATCTGAAAGATGTCTTCCAGATAAAAATTCAAGTTACTAACCCTGTGTGGTTTAGATAGGCACTGCGTTGATTAATCACTCAGAACAAACAGTATAGATAGATAGATAGATCATTCATTTATAAATTGTTTTAAACTATAAATAAATATTATATTCGATACTTAACTCTAAAATAAAATAATTGTTTTAATGTATTGAGCGAAGAGAAAGCCTCTCATAACCGTATTCACGAGTCCACCTCTAAAATTAGAAGCACATTTTAGTAATATTGTTGAAGGAACGTAGGTTTATGCTAAATTACACAGTGGCCTCGCTCTATTCATAAGAGAAATGAACATTTTCGTGTTTCTCTTAATTTAAATTTGGGTTATTTATTCACAATTAACATTACACAGCGTTTATTATGCTTTGACTTTTAATTTATTTTGTTCGATGTCTATTTCAGCAATTTTATCCAAGATTAGATAGACATTTCAAGTTGTAATTACGAGTATAAATATAATTTCGTAACTGGTGGTTTAAGGCAAAATAGCAGCATACACAAATAAAACCTGACTTAGAATAATGGCAATTTTTTAATTTCACTTCGAAATATTTACAGTTCTCAAATGGCGGCTTTTCCTTGCATCTTCGTGTGTTTGTAAAAGTTAAAAAGGATTTTTTTTAAATTGGTGGTGTACTTTCAGAAATTGACAACTATGATCTGTCAGAAATATCTTGACACCTCGAAAGAATGCAATACCGCTCGCTATGGTCGGCAATGGAAAGACTGTACAAAAAAGTTTATTGAAATAAAGATATGTTAATATATATGTGGTTTTTTTTATTTAATTTGTGTCATTGTAATACTACATAGAAAGCAAAGTTAAAATAGTTTGTTGCGAATTTCCGAGATTTAATATTTCCGGGTTGTAGTACCTTTACTAGCACATAACATTTTATATATTTTTATTTATTTGATAAAATTAACTATATTTATTTATCAACTTAAATGTAAAAATATAATGATTAAATGAATTTACAATATTTACAAACTAATAACTAAATAAATTATACCTAAAAACAAAATTCAATACAAAAATGGACCCCGCGGCATTGTACCGAGGACGCTGGCAGCATTTCCTCGTTGAATGGCCAAACTAATACGTTGGCCGAGGAAAGCGCCAGCTCTCCGATCTCCCGTCGCATCAACAAGCCTCTTCGAAATGTCTTTGAAGAGGCCCATTGCTTCAGGGCCCCACGGACCGAGTGTCTCAACCCCGAACGGAATAAAAACATATTCCGCGCCGAGACCACTATATTTAAGGATTTTACCCCTTTCAGCCGCCTCTGCTGCGGCTGCTACCTTTGTAGATGTTCCATGGAGATGCGAAGGGGCTAGTGTGTCTACACAGGTAGCATCCCACACCAGCACTCTACCCAATCTCCATGGAATCAGAGACATCCCATCCGGTCTCTTACCATCATTTCTCAATACACCCACGGGCTCCAATATGGCTGGTACATTGGCTGATGCAAGAGACCGGCGGAGGATGTCGTTTAAGGCAGCATGCCTCGAAAAGCGGCCAGCACTTTTCTGACAAAACAGTCCATGGTGGCCAAGACGGTCGACCATATTGCCACAGGGACATTGATGCGGGGCGCAGACCGGGACCCCTAGGCGGAGGCAAACTGATATCCTAAAAGTTGTGGGATCCAAAAAAGTACCAGTGCTTGCAGATGGATGTGCTTGGAGCCAGAATCCTGCTTCCCTGGTATTAGCAGCGAGGAGTCTGGCTCTTCCCGTAATGCAGCACTGGCTGAGCAGGGAATCTGATGATAATTTGCAGACTATATCGTCCCAGCTCCGTTGAGAATTTGGAAGTAGCACTGAATTTTGACCGGGGCAAGCAATTAGCCAGGCCTTATTAGCATCGTCCATGCCCTGAATTTCGCAGTTTGAACATAGGATTTTACCTACGAGATTCAAAGAGGCATGAACTGATGATAAAAAAGCCGGTAATGCCACGCTGGAAACTTTACGAATCCCCAACCCACCGTGTCGGATGGGAAGAGATCCCTGAGTCCAAGACTGCTCGTTTAGTTGTACGTTTAAAACTGATTCTAAAATATTTTTGAGCAAATTGTCTATTTTTAATAAAAGATTTTTAAATTTCCAAAGAGGACAGCAGCGTAACACATAAGTTAATTTAGGAACAAAAAGGCAAAATTTCATAATCGAAAATGCAAAATGTGGACTGATTTCTAGAAGGCGATGGGAATAATTTTGAAATTTTGTAATACAATTTTGAATATATTCTGGTATGCATTCATCAAAAATGGGAGATCCTAGGAGGTGAAGAGTATTTTTATTAACTATATTTATATTTGGTGCAAGTTGGTTAAATTTATGTTTAATAAGATCGATATTTAAAAGCGAATCTTGAATATAAAGTTCGCATTTATTAAAATTTAGCTCCAAACCGATGGACTTGAATTTTTTCACAATCGAAGAGAGATCTGAAAGCACAGTGTTGGCATCACCTCCTAAGGTCCCATCGTCAAGGTACCATATATTAAATTTTGATTCCAAATTTCGTATAATCGGATTTATCGCTAAACTAAATATTGCCGGCCCCAGAGGATCACCTTGCTGACATCCGACTTCTGATGATAACTCATGTGATCGGTACATTAACATAGACGGATCCGCGTAACAATGAAGTAAATAGTTATATATTTCGGGAATGTTTAATTTTATTTCTGACAGTAAGATATCCCTGTTAACGGAGTTGAAAGCGTTCTTTACGTCAATTTTTAGTAACACTTCAAATTTTGTCGTGTTAAGGAAAGTGCGGAGAGCATGCACTGCCGCCTCGCAACCTCCCTTTACACCAAAGCCTAGTTGAGTAGGTTCGAATGATGTTTGTAATTTTGATATAATATGTCGAACAGCAATTTTGGAGGCTAAACGTCGGAGTGTTGTTCCAATAGCAATTGGTCTCACTCCTCCATCTTTTTTAGTAAGTGCGATAAGGTTTGCACCATACAGTATCGGTAAAATGTCGTGATGAACTTTTCCTAAATACATGAAATTGATTAATTTTGTAATGGAGTCTGTTAGGTTTTCACTTGCGTTGCCCACAGAATGAGATGTTAAATCCTTTAAATGTTGAGGTGAAAGTCCATCCAGGCCTGCTGCAGAACCCGTCTTAAAAGACAAAATAGCATTGGTTACATCGCTATTCTTGATTTGCAAGCAAACCTGGTTTGCTGTTGGTGGGTCCAAAAAGTAAGGGTTTGCTGGAGCTGGGGGGTGTTTGGTCTGTAGCGCTAGAAGAGTGTCTGGGGATTCTGGAGATATCACGTCGCTTGAGAACAATAAACGAGCGGCACCTTTGAGATCACCGTCGCTTATCTTGTTTTCTATCAATTTGATATTATTATGTATGGTACAATGAGTATGATTTGTTTTTGGGATTGAATTTTGTGAACAATTTTCTTTAATCTTTTGGGTCAGAGATAAATTAGAGTCATCTTTTTTGCCATGTAAAACTAAATAAGGAAAAAGAAGCAGGTTTTGCCAATCGTTTGGAGAATTGGAATTATAGCATTTTTGGATCAGATGCGAGAGATGGTTAGCGACGGTCGCTCTGGCGCCGCGAGGAATACGTTTAACAATTGGAACATTATTCCTGAGATTACTAAGGCAAACGTGGAATGGCTGATTAGTAGTAGTAGAATTATTATTATTAGTAGTAGTAGTAGTAGTAGTAGTAGGAATGGCAGTAGTAGAAGGTAAATTAGAAACTAAATTTGCTGGAGACGCATTTTGACTTAAACAATTGCGATGTATTTTTGAAAAATGGATCTTTAAGCCTCTATTGGTTTGAAAGGATTTCGAGCATAACTGACATGATTGTGTGTTTGATCTCACGTCGTGTTGAGACGTAATATCTCCTGATTGGGTCGCGGTCTGCATAAATGATCTAAGAAAAAAAAGAAAGTGATTATATTAAGGATATTAAAATAGAAAGTTAAAAATTAAAACTAATATTAAAATATTCTAACAAAAATCTTAATAACGAGAAATAACAAAACACAATATATGTAACTAAATGTTCGAATCCGACGAATTTTTCACAGTTGTATCTTATTATGTGCATAGTTCCATGATGTCTTTTCCGTTAGGGGATATACATATCTTGGGGTCCATGACAAGAGAGAGCTGTTGAGATTATTTTCACAAATGCTGTATGCCATTCTAAATCCAATGCCGCCACCAATGTACATGGGCTACCTTCTGTAGCCACGTAGAAAGAATCCTCCAAGTATACTACTTATAAGATACCCGGTAGCAACTTTGAGTCCGACATCGGCGAAGCACGCAGAATATCTTTCCTCGAATTCTCTGATGTCAAGATGTAGGTATTTCACATTGAACTAGTGAATATAAATAAAAAAGCAGAAAAAATTGTAAACACAAATTGACAAAGACGATGACAACCCCTTGAATATGTCTAATAGATGATTTCACATTGAAATAGCGGATATAAAATTATGCTTTATATAAATACACATGTCCACACTTTAAAAGTTAATTTACACAATTTAATTATATATTCCTTGTTTTACATTAGAAATAAGAATAAAAGCAGAAAAAATTGTGAACGTTAATTGACAGGACGATGTCAGACGATCTATTTTTCTATTATTATTTGATTATAAAAGTCAACGTTGGTAATTTTACTGGTATAGATTTTACTGGCTGATCTAAATTGAAGTTGAAGTGAGAAATTCTCGAGTATAACCTACGGACTATAAAGATCGCGGGTCTACAATACCTAAGTAGATCCAGGCTGCCCTTAGGACCGGTCGGTTCTAAGAGAAAATTATAGAGGAGTCCTATGTCCAGCAGTGAACGTTTTGCGGCTGAAATAATAAAATTCTACCTTTAGGCTCTTGGTTTTACTTCAAGTTTTTTTTTTAAATTTTGTACCGAAATACAACTATTTTCCAATATGTTAAAAATATCACCAATAGGTCGTATCTTTTCAAGCAAGGTTTAAAGACAGTTTAATGGGCTCTACATATCAGATCAAGTCTAAATTTATTTTTAAACTTCAATACAATCTATATTTAAAGTGATTGACAGTAAGCTTGACTTGTCTAGGTCAAACCAGTGCATTATCTAGGTATACTTTTAATAAATAAATGTGAACAAGTTCAAATCGAATAAGGAATAGTTCGATGAGGACAAGACAAGACAAGACAAGACAAGACAAGACAATAGAGTTCGGTTCATATAAATAGTCCCAGATTTCTGAATGTCATGGTTAACAAAATGTCTGAACGTCGAATCTGATTTACTAACAATTTACTACATCAAAGTGTTAGTTAGTCCGAGAAGGAAAAATCATCTTTATTATTTCTAATTTCTTAGTTTATTTTTTTTTGCCTTCATCCATCCATTTTTTGAATTTTATCCAAATTTTAAATCCAAATATGTTCGACCGTTTTTGCGTAATAAATGCATTATAAATGCAAAAGTTATTATTCAAAGACCTGCTTCTCTTCCTTTTCTGCAAATTTTGTTATTTGACATACATTAGTATAAACGAATTAAATTTCTTTGTGTAAATTATAAGATACTAGCTGGTGCCCGCGACTTCGTCCGCGTTCTGGATGAAAGGTGGATGAAAGGACATATCCTTTCTGGTGTCCCAGACCCAGCGTGTATGCAAAATTTCAGGGTGATCGGTTCATTAGTTTTTGCGTGAAAGAGTTACAAACATCCATACAGACATCCATACATCCATACAAACTTTCGCATTTATAATATTAGCTAGACTAACCGTACATACAGAGGATCAGACTTGGAGATTCGGATTAGGATCATGTTTCTAACTTTATTCGTGGCAATGCGCTTTTTGATATCATCATATTTAAAACAGAATTAAATGACCATAATCTGGTATAACCAGACGCAGAACTTAAGCTAAAATTTTTGATCAAATGTATTGAAGCTCGCCTTTATAACAATGTTTTAAGCAACATTGAAAACTACTGTAAATTCATTTCGGAAACTATTAGCTGTGAGTAAACAGCAGCGTCCATAACAATCAACAGAAAATTCAACTAAGAGCTTTCACAAAGAGTAGTTAGTAAACAGACCATTTTGATGAGCAGAAAAGGCTGTGTTTGTAATAAAAAGGACCGTTTTGAAATCCGCTCTTGTAATTTATACTGTGTAGCTAATGTAAACAGATTCATTCAATATTAATTTATCCTTTTTACGAAAGACATAATAGATCAAATTAGACATTTGAAAGTTCTTTATCTTCATCTTTATTTTTATTGGCGTTTTCCTTAAGAATCGATTTATACACATAATATATGTAATTGAGGGCTATTATGTTAAACTCGTTAACTACCTAGCTATGTCTTGTAAGCTATGTTAGTGATTGCAATTAAAATGTTTTCAGAGTGATAAAATTAATATTATAGTTCCTTAGCCATTTGTTTATAACATTATGTTTGTAAGATTTATGTAATAAATATTTTTTCATTTATTCATTGTACGCCAAATGTGTAAATTTTTTATGAGTATAAATGCTTTATATAATTTTTTATTGTAAGAATTTGCTATGCACTCAGGTAAAGGCAAAAAGTTATTTTCTGTGGAGAGGGCAATTGCCGCCAGCCCAAACGCAGTGTGCGGGTTATGCCGGACTTCTACCGGCTAAAACCCAACGACTTAGTAAATTATCAACACCAATAAAATTTAGGTTCAGGCTCGCAGAGATATATTTCGTCGGGTTCAGGTGATACAGTTTGTAATCTCACTGAGATCATCTCAGTGAGGCCTATGTCCAAGTGGCCATCTGCTGGACATAGGTCTAACATAACATAGGCCAGAAGTTATGACAGATTATTAAAATGTGTAATGAGTTTAAAACAAATCTTACATTAGTAACCAAGAAAAGGTTCTTTTTGATGAAATGACGAAAAACTCCCAAGTTACTTTGACGAAGACGATTTTGTTACTAACTTCTCAACGGGTGTAATTTCCAGTATGATTCTCCAACAAGAAGCGAGGTCATGCTTTTGTACTACACTTTGGACCTTTATAGAACACGCCTTTCGAATAATAAACATGTGTATCTATTTTCAGTTCTAGATAACTAGGTCTGTGAGGTCCTATGTCGATTTATAAAAGTTGAAGAAACCTATATCTGAAAAACTGAGACATTTAGAAAATAATTATAAAAAATTAAGGTGAAAGGGTTAAAAATCTTAAGTACGTTTCATTATATGGAAATATAACAAATAATGTAGTACAGTGAATAATTTACTTAATATAGATATATTTAAACTAATTAGACACTTTAAAGTTCCTTTTGTGTATTGGTGGTAATGGTAGGTAATAGGTATACCACATAGAATATTTTTTCGTGAATATTGATTTGAAATTTTTTGGCATAATTTAGAATTTCAATCCTTCCTGTCTGGATTTTCTAATAAAAATGTCTGGAGTCAACGTCTGCAAGAGGGTGCCTGCAAGGTTAACCTCGCTTTAATTGAGATTATCTTATCCTATGTGTTAATGGCGTGTCCGCAATGACAAGTGCAGCTTAGGCTGAATCCGCTATTAATTTACTGATGAAGAAATTATCGAATACTCTCACTATACAGATAACTCCTCATGGATTCTCAGAATTTAAGAACATTAATGTATTTTTTAAATAATGGAAATACAATAAAATAAATAATAAAATCGAAGTGTATTTTTGTAAGGTAACTGAAGCGTGGTGCAATCCAGCTAGTATTACTAATAAAAAAAAAACAATCATCACCGCTTACGTATTATATATTTTTTAAAAAGCAATAAAACATATCATACTTTCAAACAATATCATCAATTTAATCATTGCTCCAAAAATGTATAGTCAGCGCCTAAATATGCAGAGACATTTATATTGGGATGTGTCGCGCGCAGGTTTGAAGTTTTAATGTGGAGGAGTCCGGTAGTGTAGTACCTAATTAGGAGGTGAGTACGCGTCGCAGCGGCTGCGGTGGCGCGACGGTCGATAGCTTAGCTAGCGACAGGCGGTGCCGGCCCGGGTCACGCCTGCTACGATCAATAGTAGCGCGCCGTCGCCGGTGCTTTCAGTCGCCGACTCGACAGCCACTCGCTTCACAACCTTTCACTACAGACATTCAGTCCGCCGCGAGACATCGGCGGTTTGATAGCGCGGTCGCGGCGGTTAGATTGACGCGCGCCTCGATGCGACCACCGCTCGCGGCATGACCGGCGCTCGTCCCCGCAGCGCGCCGCTGCTTCTACTATTAGCAGCCGCCTTCCTACCACAAGCCGACCATGTCGCGTGAGTATTGCATACAGTACAGGATTAAAAACACGGCATTCTTACAACTTTTCCCCAGTGGCGTAAAACTTTACGAACCACCCCCGCCGCCGATAAGCGGAGACGATCGTAAATCTCGGCGTGGCACTAAAACTGAATGCATCTACATTTATGATGTACCTACGTATTAAAAAAAAACAAATATACGGTAAGTTAATAAAAGTTTACATGAAACTTTATACAGTTGATAACTAACTGAGCTTTCACAAATTACAAAATTACGTTTTCTAGTAAAATCATTAAAACTATACTTAATTTGTAGATTAATGAAATTACTTTAAACAAAAATATTAGTATTATTTTAATTAAAAAAATAATGGACACACCCAAAATTTATGCTACAGAAGTTCTTTATTATTGTTATTATTTTATTTCATCTAAATATACAAATAGAAGCTTGCATTTAATCAATTTTATCTTAACTTATACACAACAATCGAGTACCAACGGAACGAGCGAGACCCAAATATGACTAGGTACATTTACTTGGTCGTTCAAGTGATAGTCCTGCCTCTATCGATTTACCGAAAAAGATTCAGCCGCGAAAGCTTTCCCTGAACGCAAGCCAAACTAGATACAATTGACGTTTGGCTTTGGCTTAACATTTTTTTATCTAAGATTTTCTTTACAAAATCGTTTCGTCACGGCTATAAATCATGTGGCTAAAAACTTTTAATTCAGTAATTACGCATTTTAATATTATCGTAATTTTTTTACAATAGTTATATGTGCCTGAAAACCAAAAAATTTTAATGTTTGGTATTCATAAATAATAAAAATATTTCAAAATAAAGTTTAATAAAATTAAACATGAAATTACTATAAAATTATATTCATTAATTTTGTATTTTATACAATTTGTATACACACCTATACCTATAAATGCAAATATTACATAAACAAAAACAAATAAATAATACTTTGTTTACATTATAATTACTCAATAATTGAGGTTATTGAGGAAATTTAAATGCAATCAAATTTTATTATTGTGAAAAGTTCAAAAACAAACAAAAGATTGAAGAATATAATTTGAAAACAAGCAAATTAATTATAGGTAACATTGAAATCTTTTAAAAACATAGACATGTTTATATACTTAAAGAGGAAATGCTTTTATATTTGTAAACTACTCTTTGTGTCCGCTCTGTTACTTTCAACAAAGGCTTTCTATAGCCAGACTCTCAAAGGTGCGCTGAAAGAAGTCAAATTTTAAGAATAAGCTCGCCTTTGTGTACCTTGTAATTCTGTTCTAGATCCTTTTCCGGAATTTGTACATTAAATTGTATTTTTTTCAATTGTTTGTTGTTTACAAATATTATTATTATTTGTAATTTTTTTTTATCGGCTTTATATGTTTTTGTTTATATGTGTTATTTTCATTGACTATATCACTGTAAAGTTTTATCAAACTCTGTTAAGCCGTTATTTATTAAGTTAAACCAAAAATCTAAACTTTTAATTTTGTGATAAAATTAAGCGCTTTTGATATTTCCGGATTATAAAATTTGAAACAACGCCCCAGTTAGTAGAAAACAAAATAAATGCTATTTGATAGAATAAAAATTTATGAACAATAATCACGTAGAATAACTTACAAGTAACCGCGCTGTAATTTAAAATTTTATTTTATTATTGTTTAGTATATTAATATAAATTTTGTTTAGCCTTAAGTATTGTTATGTTATCAAATAAATTGTGTTATTAGTTAAATTTTACACATTGAAGACACAAATCGTTGAACGTCGAGTATACGAAACGTCAAGTAAACTGTTTACAAATAAATATCGTAAAGGCCCATGGAATAGCGTGTTATTATTCCGATACCAGCTGGTGCCTGCAACTTCGTGCGCGTTAAAAAATAAAAATATAAGTTCCTCTTTCACCATATGTCAACCGTCATTTAAAGTCACCTGTCACCGGGAATAATTTAGCTGATATACCCTTGTTTGTACGGTAAAAGAACCAAACATTAAAAAGAAAATAATAGAAAAAGTTCGCCTATCGAAGGATGCACTAAACCGAGTGCATACTTAATTTAATAAAACATAAAATTATTTCTAAAAGTAACTATAAACAACACTTTACTTGTAGTTGGTGAAAGAGTGACTATTATTATAATTGCGAAAGTTTTGAAGATGGCTGGATGTATGGATGTATGTATAATATTTGTTACTCTTTCAAGTAATAACTACTAAAGCGATTTGGATAAAATTTGGCACACATATAATTTATTACCTAGATTTATCCTGGGATACTTTTTATCCTGAACAAATGTTTGGTTCCCGATGGATCCTGTTAAAAATATAAAAAGAGGGCGCCACTGTCGGGTGGCGTCACAGCGATAAAGATGTCAGTAAAGCGATAAACACATTAATTTAGGTTAGATATATTTTTAATTTTTCATCGCAGTCGAAGTCGCGGGCGCCATCTAGTGAATAATAAGTCAAAGAGAAATACTATACAATTTAGACAATTTCTTATTACAAGACTTACAATTACAAAGACTACAAAATATAGACATAAAAAATTAAATAAAAATTAAATAAAAAGTTTTTGTTTTTGTTTCACAATTAAACAAAATATTTACCATAGACATTTTTTATTATTATTTCGAGTCTTTTTTTAACCAATTTGCTATGGTTATAAAGAATTATGCTAAAAAAATATAAATATCATTGTGAACGAGTTTTTGAAGTTTCTATTTGCATACACGATTGCCGATGAACTCACGCGACGGAAGAAACTTACACGCAATAGTCTACTTAACTATACACCCAGTTAAAATAGAAAGAGTACGTTGTTTCAACCACAGACCGTAATTAGTATACTTAAGCAAATGCGGTACATTGTATTTGAATAAATGTGACAATCTGTAGGTAAAAGTGGGTCACTGCAAATTGTTTGTTGAATGAAGTAAATGTCTTGTTTTTCTTTTTTTAATTAACAGGTCTATATAAATGATGGCACAGAGTTACATATATAACCTTTGTTAAAGTAGGTACCCTGCCAACCTTTATTGGAATTAGGCATAGATTACATATTGGTCTCGCTGCGCTCGACTAGATGGAGCCCTATACAAAAACAGTAGCTCCGTGAATCCGTGAAACAAAAACATTTGTCAACATAGTGTACGTGAAGAATTATGTTACCAGCTGCTCAACTGTTACCCGAGTTATTGGGAAAAATATTTTATGCTGTGGTCTATTAATTAAGTTATAAATATAGCTCAGAAAATACTAAAAAATTAACAATAAATTAAAACGGACTGTATTAATATAAAACATTCGGCACGCATTTGACAAGTAGGTATAGCGGCTGTATCTTGTCGAGCGCAGCGAGACCCAATCATTAATCTATGGAATTAGGGATAAAACTAGGAAAGGCCCTCGTATACTGAATATACTACCTGTACTACGAAATGCTGATTAAAGACTGCTAAACGCAATAAGAACTTTTATTGTTAATTTGTTAAGACCACTTATCGCCTCTCTATTCTGATCGCTACAACATTTTTATTTTTTTATGATGGTAGGTGGCCTGGCCACGCCACTTTTTAAACGATATATAATAACAATACAACCTTAAAATCCATTGTGCGAATGTTACACGAGCTTACTTTATTGAACATTTTATAGAGAGAAGCTTGTTTTACAAAACATATTGAATGTCACACAGGCTTTCTGTTTCCTTCTTTCTGTTTCCGAAGTGTAGATAAATAAAGTTTACTGCGACGTGAGTTTTCTATGTCTGACTTACACAGGATGAAGCATTTTTTTATATTGTAGTAAAAATAGTTATAATAAATATTATGTAAATAAATAAAAAGGTATGATTATATGTAAATAATATAAATACTTATTATATTATAGCAAATATATATACTATGGAAACAAACATTATTTATTAGTTAGATATAAGCATTATTGAAATAACTATTTTTATAGTATAAAATAAACTTTTGTGTTAATAAATACCTATCTATATGTGAACCGTGCTTTTAAAATTTTAAATACCTACTTAATCTGAATTTAATATGCTGTGTTTGCGAAATACAAGTCCATAAAACTAAAATTTAAGTATTTCATTGCACCGTGGATTGCGCTCTCCATTTTAACGCTCTCTAACTTCTAGTCTAGACAATGTGACGTCTTTGCTTCAATGTTGTTATCAGAAACATTGTAGAAGTTGTAACACTTTTGGAATATGACAACGCACGCGACAGTTTGTATCACCATTGTTAAGCTATGTAAGGGTCCTTATCTCGTACCTACTCACGCTAGTCTGTCCACAGAATAATGGGGTTTAATAAGAGCATTTCAATAGAAAACCATGCTAGTAAAAATTTTTCATTATAATTATACAAAAAATAAATATACTGTAACAATACAGAAATATTATTATTACCAACAAGTTTAATTGTTCAATTGAAAGATAATTTTATCTGTATGTTTGTAGGTTTTGCATTTGATTATCTGATTTAATTTACATGATAATTAGCTGTGCCCGCGAACCTCGTAACATTTTTCCAGGATAAAAAGTTATCGGTTTGCCAAATTTCATCCAAATCCGTTGAATCATTTTTGCATGATTTTTAGTAGATTATTCTGATTACTTTATGCGTTTATGCAAATTATTATGCAAACATAATCAAGTACCTACTTGCGAATATAATCAAATATAACAATGTACCAAAAGTCGCCAAATTACCTACATGAGTCTGGAACTAGTAAAAATGTCAATGTAAAGCCGCATAGGAGTTATGGCTTTGCGTTGTTTGAACATAATGAAATTTCTGAAGCCGCGGATATCGTAGTTTTTACTTTTCAAATAAGCAAATATATCCATGGTTAGAAAATAATAATATTAATATTATTTTTCTTTTATTTAACAAATCTGTAAATATGCGTTTTTGATTTGTTTTATCCACCCATCTGTTTATTTGTGCAATAAACAGCCAAATGCAAATTTGGCTGAACTTTATCTGGCTGACCACTATGCAAGAAAAAATCTCGACCGCTATTTTGTATTAATAATAAAAAATATTGTGATGTTACCACGCCTAAAAAATACATAGGGAAAGATTCACAGAAAAACTAAGTAGGTATCTCTTACGTTGGAGTTTCAATAAATTATAATATCAGAATCTATATCTAAAACCGGAAATTCAGCCGGCTAAGTAAATTTAAAAGTAAAAGTTGTTATAATATTGAATTACCGAATTTCAATATTACAATAGAGTTCCGCCGAACAAAGGAATACCAATATAACGCAGATGAAAAGTCGTTGTATAAAATTAACACAATAATATTCACCAAATGGCGGTTTTTTAATTAAGCTCGCCATATATATGGACTTTTCATTTGTACAGCCTTTTTTATACGTATTCATCGATTCAACCCACATTGGCGTTCGTTTCAAAACCCACTTTTACGAACCGTTTCGAGGATTCTGTTTAAATCCAATTTTCATACGCATATTTACAATATCTGCCATTTTTTTTTCTTATATATTTACCACTGGTTTATTTCAATAAAAATTAGGCATAAGAATTTGGAAAACTTTAAATTATTTATGGGGTCAGCAGCCTTTGTAATCAACGCTTCCCTCATAATAATTCTTGTCTGCAATAATGCTCAAAATACCCTTAATAATTATATAATACAGATATCGTGATCCTAGTGAATATAGGTTAGAAAGTCAAAATTTCTTCGTCAAATATTCGACTATAGTAATTTTATTTCTTTTATAGATAAAATATAAAAGGCTTTTTTATGCATTACTTCATTTTGTATGAATATAAATGAATCAGGTAGCATTAAACATGTAAAACTTGCACCTTACATCTTATTGCGACAGTGCGGTAAACGGAATGTAAAAGAGCAAGGAATATCTTCCAATGTGTACAGTAAACCGAGCCATATTGTCAAAAAGATAGGGACAAATATCGCTAAAACGTTCGCTTCCAGGGTCGGCCCTGCGCGGTTGGTTAGATACGCCCTTACACCGGGATCGAGTCTATTTTTAGATAGCTGAAAAAGGCGTCAAGTACGTCATAAATAAAATATAAGATGCATATGTGTTTGTAATAAACATTAAGAAAAATCGAATTAAATGAATAATATATAGAATACATGAAGACATATAATTTTTTGTTATAAAAATATTTACCTACGTGTAAAAATATCATCTAATACTAAATAAAAATCCATACTTAGTAATTGAACTAAAATTGACATTGAATTGTAAGATTATTATTTACCTTTAAAACCATTGTTAAAATCGAATATCTAAAAAAGTCAGTTTCCAATATAAACAAAAAAAACTGAATACTTGAAAAAAAAATTGCACCCCGGGCGAATCCGGGAGCGTGTCACTAGTCAAAATAAAAATAAAATTATTCAAATTTATCCACAGTGATTTCACGTGGATTGCACTTTTAATATTGATGTTTGTTTGTAAATACGTATGAAACAGAATGGAGAAATCTTCGAGTACACTTGATGTTGAGAGTTTTATCAAAAACAAGTGGAGGGTCATTGTGGCGGGAAACATTTTAATAATGTTAATAAGGCTCATACTGAACCACTCTATTCTTTGACACTTACAACCTAAAACTTACATCTTAATAGGTAATTTATATTGATAAAATTTTAATTATAAATAGTTATTAATTTTATTAAATGGTTGTTAACAACTGAAATTTTCCAAAAATCAAAGCTAAAAAATTGAATCGCTATTGAATTATAGCTCAAATATAGGACTTATTTTTTTAATATTTTTTTTATTTGACACATTAATTTTAGTTTTTATTTAAAATATTCATCGTCATCTATAGGAGGCCCAATGCTGGGCTTATGTTTTCTACATAAATTTTCAATAGGACCAATCAGAAAAAGCCTGGATACACCGTCGACCCGCGGCCCTTGTCTGATTTTATGTCGTCTTGTGGGTGATCGTCCTACGCTGCGCTTGCCGATCTATGCCCTCTTACTCGAAAGCTACGCTACGTTACGTAGAAGTACGCCGAGCTTCTCGGACACTAGCTTCTTCTCGAAGTTCGACGATAGACCGTCTCGAAGTTGGCTCTGACTAATTAGACTGTTTGTCCTATTTAAAAAAATATCATTTTTTTATACTCACATTGATTTTTTTATACTTTATACTTATGTTTATGTCACTGTGATCAATATTTTCGGCAACGGAAACCCTTCACTATTTTATCCTTTGGGAAAATGTTTAGAACATTGATGCTAAATGTGGACTTATTCGAGCGTCTTGGAGTGGATTTTGAAGATTAGAAAAAATGAAAGAAAAAAAAAGATCATAATTTAGAGTGTCTAGATGCTTTTAACAGCCTGTAGACGCTCTATATTAAGATATACTTTTAGATGGCCTACTTTTAGATGTCGGAACTTTTTTCTGCACAATAGGACCCCATATCATTTTCTGTATTCCATTGATAACGTGTATGCAAAATTTCATAGAGATCGGTTGAGCAGATAAGGCCTGAAAGAGTAACGAACCAGCAAACTCACTTTGCCATTTATAATATTGTAGGTACTAGCTGTGTTGAAAACTTCGTACTCGCGTTAGTTTATTTTTTTTAAATCCCACAGGAACTTGAAATTTTTTCAAGATAAAAGTTAAAAAGGATTTAAGTACCTAGATGGTAATTTTGCCGTTCTTGCGTGATTAACAAACATCCATACAAACTTTCGTATTTACAATATTACTATTATTAGCTAGTACCAGCTACTTCTTCCGCGTTTATAAACTGAAAATATCTGACATTTATCTGACGGTGGCTCAAAACTTTTTTAATTTTTAGTTGATTCCTCGAGAACCTAACAATTGTCCGAAATGAAAAGGGGGTATCCTATATGATTTATCCCACATGATAACTGTGTGCCAAATTTTATCTAAATCTGTTTAGCCGTTTTCGTGTGAAATAACTCGTACATGCATCCTCACAAGCTTTACCATTTATGATCTATACTAATATTATAAAGGTGAAGAGTTTGTTTGTTTGTTTGAACGCGCTAATCTCAGGAACTACTGGTTCGAATTGAAAAATTATTTTTGTGTTGGATAGATCATTTATCGAGGAAGGCTTTAGGCTATATAATATACGACTAATAGGAGCGAAGAAACATTCGAAAATGTGGAAAAAAAAAAGGGGAAAATCATTCATCTTTGAGGGCTTTCGTTGCGTGCGCTGCGAAAACCGTTCGAGATACCAAAATGATTCCCAAAATAACTATTCCACGCGGACGAAGTCGCGAACACCAGCTAGTCATTTATAATACTAAATTAAACAGGATTTGGACTAAGGGGGTTCGTTATCAGTAAAAAGTGCCAGCTAAATCGGTGCTAGCATGGTGCTAGCGACATATGAAAATCTAGACAGAAACGTATTCGACGGCTTTCGTAAGTAAAATGTTCCGATATAGCGCAATGAGTATCGTCGGCCCACCCCCGGCGCGCACCCCTCTACACACTTCGTTTATTCGCTCGCACACATTGATAGCTCGGTTGAGGCGCAGCGTGAATATTATGGAAGGTCACCTTTTCTGGAAATGTCTCCATCTCTGTATTTCACTGGCATTTTTCCATCGGATTCTTTAAAGTGACCGAATTTAAGCGATCGAGGTTACAAATTTCTGAGGTCACAGCCACAGATACCAACCGTCACTAGATAACTTTCAAGAATATCAGAAATTCCAACCACGAGTATAATTAATTAACTACAGTAAGAAAAACTTACAAGTAAATTTTGTCAGTCATACCAAAGTCAAAACAATTTGTGGATCGTTAAAATCTCGGTGAGTTGCCTAATTGAATCAATCATATTCCTACATAAGCCATAATAATTTGGTTTTGCTTGCATTTATTGTAAAGTTTTTGAAAAAAAATTTCCAACGCGGATGAAATCGTGCAAGCAGCTAGTGACATGATTTCAACTTATAAAAACCAATCTTGCAAGCTAAAATTAAAAAAAAAATCACTTCAAAGTTCAGTGTTCTCCCCATTAAAAGTGCCCAACGTGCCTAAAGAAGTTTAAAAAAATATATAATATAAAAAAAATATGCTTATCAAAATTTTAAAATGAAGGCTACATAATGGAAACTTTAATAATTCCAAGCCATGAATTTTCAATTGTTTGCTCAGTGGCTGATGATGTATGCGATGAAACGTCACCGACTCACCGTGATGCAAAACATCCACCCTTTTCGTTTACCAACTCTCGTTGTTTCGTGTCAAGTGCTTGCTTTAATCTCATCAGAAATTGGTATTAAATTGGTAAAACCTCATATTCACCCCGCAAAAACAACAAGTCCTTTTTTCGTTTTCAGATAAGTTTCGTAATTTTGCTTCCACGTTGACATTTCTCCTCATTTTAAATTTAAGTGAACTCTTCACTTCTGATTAATCTCATCAAAAACACTACGGTTTGTTCTGAGTCACAAATGAAATCACAGTACTTGAGATTTTATTTTCCTTATAAAAATGTGATATTCTTTAAGAGTAAGAGTCTTTATATCTGTAGTTTTTTTTTTAATTTTCATTAATATTTATATTTTTAGACGATCCTTCGGGAACCGAAAATTTTTCTTAGATAAAATCCTATATCTAGCCAGCTAAATACATTTTCATCCAAATCCGTTCAGTTGGTAGTTTTTTTTTGGAACAAAAATACAACTTTCGAATTTATAATATTAGAAGACAAACTCTTAAAAAAACGTGACTAAATGAGAAGTGGACATAAGATGAGAGTTATATGGTCACCGTAACGGTTAGTTATGTGTGTTGCTCTAATTCCGCATGTCACCCCACACTACCATATGCCTCAGTTAGTATTTATATTTCGCTGCAGTATGTGACTATGCGGTAACTAGACTGTGTTAATGTTCGTTTAATTTGAGTAAACCAGTACTGGTAAAAAATAGAATGAATATTTGAGTTTCAAAATAAAATTCGTTATTTAGGGAGTATTTATTTTTTCTGAGCAAAAATGTTTTTTAATTGTTAAATTTACTGTGACTCAAACGGCGACTTTGACGCCTTAGCAACATTATATAATGCATTATAACACTAGCTCAAAAGATATATATTAGAAATATTTGCATCGTGATCCTCTATAATAAGTTGGTAAATATTGTCTGACGGTTTTCCCAATTTATGGTTGCGGTACGCAGTATTGCGGTACAAATCCGATGATATTTGACCTACTTACGTTTTAGACGTATTTTGTCTTTATACTACCATTATTGGAAAGTTTATATTATAATGTCTTCGCACATAAAGAAATCCGGATAGATATAAATAGAAGTCTATAATTTTATTATAGACAAAATATATTGTCTTCTAAAGATTTTCAAATTTAAACTCATCTTGAACGCAATATATTTGGGCAAGTGAAAGTTGCAAGAAAGAAGAAAATAAGCATTAGTTAAAATTTAAATGTTTTAATATGCCGCCATTGTTCTGACTGTCTGAAGTTTCAGTAACGGCAAGTGCTATAAATTGTTGAGCACGACATGCAATTTTAAATACGACAAGAGAGGAAATTGGAGTGGCCAGCGAGTCCGACAGCAGCTGCGACCTTCGGATGTCCGGCTGTCGATGACAACAGTATATTGAATATCTGATAAGTGGGCTATACTCGATTTAAATCTTTGGCTATACTAATACGTCCAAAAAATCTCAAGAACGGTAGGTACCAGGTGCAAACCGAATGGCCGGTCAGTTCAAGAACAGCTAAAAGCCCTCGGAAGCCCACTATATTGACTAAATTTATCGCCATGCCTTGCCTATAAAAATAGAATCCAGTATTGTCTTAAAATGGCTAACAAAATGAAATCAACTACAGTTATTTATATTCAGCTAAATATAAATGTTGGTCTACATAATAATTTGGTCATAACAAACCAGCGAACTTGTTTTAACATTAACAATATAAAATATGATTTCAAAACAACATCAATACAATTAGCTATAATAGCGTTCTACAGAGCGTGTAAATTGGATTTGAAAAATTAGGAGCACAGAGCACAGATAAGTGCACTTCTCCAAAACTTTCTTTGATTTTCTTAGAAAGAAAGTAAAAAGACTCTCGCAATAATGGAATATCTGCCAACAGCAGATTATTAGATATAATATTAAAATCAACAAGTCGGCTAAATAACTTTTTCTCGTTTAACAATGTTATCGATTGCGTGATGTTTTTCAGTTTGAAATTTGATTTATATTTTTACATATATTTTTTTTATAAGTTAAGTTTTTAGTTCTATTTCTATAAATTATTTCTATAAGTTAAGTTTCGCTTAGTGTTAACTTTTACGAAGTCAGATCAGAATTTGGTTGCCAATTTGATTCTATGCAGTTATAATTGTATTTCTTTAAAAGTGTATGTAATATAAATTTGTCTTATAGTATTTATATTAAGTAATGATGGACGCCAAAATATTTATACGAAGATTTGTTTTGTGATAATCGCCACAAACAAAAATGTTAACAAAATATGTCTATATATTCAATATATCAATTTTACTTGTTGCTGATTCAAGGCCTTGCTGCTGATTGCCCCAGGGAGATTATAATGTTACTAAGACTGTCTTCCAATGACGCATGAAATGGAGTATAAATTGTAAATAATCGGTATCTTTCCACTGAACGGTCACAATGTTGACTTATCGCTGTTACGGGCAGCTTAAGCAAAGTGATGCTATTTATTTGTTTAGTGTTGCGTAGTACCTACATTGAGTAAACCACAGGTTAAGCATCGGTGCCGTATCGCAATACCTAACAAATTTTGTTCGAGTAACATAAATTAGAAGTTGTCTTGGTCTATTTACTTACTATTTGAAAACTTCAAAAATATAAGTCTAGATTGCTAATAGTTGAATACGTATTTGTCTTATAAGCCCTGATGGCGAATTTTCCTATTGACATTAGGTGGGGAGAAGATCCTTATAGCCGTATTTTTACTTAATATGAGGTATTAAAACCTCGGAGGTAGACAAATTGCGTTCCATCTAAAGAGACAATTTGCGATGTGTTTTAAAACTTTTTATCAACAGACACCGAGAAACAAATCAAAATCAAAATATTTATTTATCAATTGGGTTTCTACAAGAAACTCTTAGGATCGTCATTAAGTAGGTATAAATTTAAATTTACCAGGGTTTCGGAAAAAAATGCCAAGATGACGGTCCTGTAAGGCATATTATATGTAAAAGGCAGACAATTAGACAGAGTTACTTTCTCGCTTATGTATATCAATGAAATATCCACGAAGAACGATTTTGAGTATGGTTACTCTTTTTTTGTCAATTACATGTATGATTTTAATTCGATAGATCTTGTAATAAGTGTTTCGTAATACAATTTGCATATTAAAATCCTGTTCATTCGTGAGTAATAAATGAAATGAATATACGCATTCCGTTTATGCATACCGTATGCTGATCATTTTGAGTGTGGTGCTCATTTTGCTTTTTGTAAAATTGTAAATTTGTAAAATGTAAAATCACGACATATCATTCGTTTGAAAAACCATTTAAAACTGTGATTTACATGAAATAAGATAATATTATTTTAATTTCAATAATAACTAAACGTAATAATATACAAATTTCAATTATTTATGTAGACATCATATTAGTAGTACGAAAATATAATATACGTTTTTAGACTCAATCAAGCTGCAATTATATCATAAACTAATCCCCTACTTTGTATCGAACCCAAACACGCTATGTATCCGTTGTAAGTTGCTGAGGAGTTGGGTGTCACGCAGACTACTTGATGCTGCAGCATCAGGTCAAGGTTACCTTGTCATGGAAATAACAGGAGGTACCTTCAGGACCACTGAAGTAACAGGAGGTATATACCAAATATCACAACATCCTAAAATGTGGAAGATATTGAAACGCTTCGTTAACTAGGAAATGTGATGATCTTCAACGCCTGATCATATCTTCATAAATTATAGCTAAGAATAATCCCCAGCTTTTAACGTCAGTTTGACAGTCAACACGTCAAATCCCGTTTTTGCATCGGGAGTCGGAAGTAAAAGAACCTTGGACTGTTTTAACATGTTAAACTTTCCACATATTATCAATTTCCAACATATTGGAGAGTTGATGACATACAACACATATTTTAGCTTATCAATTTAGGGCAGCGATGGTGCATGTCGTTCTAATAATGTGAGAGCTATCTAAATTTACTAGGTAACATGTTCGTGAAATTTAATTAAATTTCATTTTTAACCTTAGAATTTGGTCTCGCTTTCCTCGTTTGTCTGCTTGGCCGCTAACTCCTCCTAAACTCCACTAACTTAGTTGGACAAAAATATAACGTAATTATATTATAATATAATAAAATCTAAATAACTTATTTCCAGGGCGACGTCGGAAGCGAGTCTTAGTTTGTATATCTGCCTTTGAAAGTCCCGGGAAAATAGTTCTAGCCTTTTCGGAGATTAGCCGCAACAAATAGACATTTTTTTTGTTATAATTACTGTCTATTTATACTTTCATATACACGGTTATTCTGACATTACAAAAAGACACTTCAATTTTATTTATAGGCATTTATATTGTTTGGACGACTCCCTTTATAGGCTATTTCTAGTATCAACAAGTTTTGTAATAATACTTGAACGCTGGATAGAAATACTTAGTGAGTATTTCTATTTCTGTAACATATTTTATTAGAAAGGGCAGGTGAGTTACCGTCGCAAATAAACTCAAGCGTCACCCTCTTGGGACGCAAGTATCTAACGACCCTCTCATAGAAAGAGTAAGGCATAAGGTGAAGTCACAAAAAATGTGCCCCGGCAACCCGGCGTACTCACAACACCATTGATTGTCGCGTTCTATTGTAATATCATCATATTGTTATCGTGATATAATTCGATGATATAATAAGATACAATACAATAGGTACCTATCATATTACTAGGGTTATTTACCTTTTCTACTTGCTTTTTTCCGGTTTTGTTCATGGCTGCCGTATCGGGTCACGAGTCATAGTAAATTGTTTTTTGTTTTAAGTATTCATTGTAATTTGAGTACTAATTATTGATTCACTGTAAAGTGAGTTTGTTTGTTTGTTTGTTAAGCTTTCACGCCTTAACTACTCAACCGATCATCGTGATATTTTGCTTACGTCTTGTCTGGGACATAGAATTTTAATTCATAAAATAATACTGTCCCCGGTCTAAAAAAAATAAAAAATTCAATGCGTGATTAAAATATAAAGCAATAAAAATTGAATAAATGTTCTAACACATATAAAATTTTAGGAAAATTACTTTTGCTAATAAGCAGACTATTTGACCCTTCAAATAAAGCACAATAAATACAGTCAAAGTGACAGCAATGCTCACATGTAAGTTAATATTCTTAATCATTATGATAATTTTCATGAAATTTAAATAATACGCCTTGTTTACAATATATCATGATACTAATAATTCAAGATTCGCCTACGACTCCCGTCAAAATGCGTTTTGCCATTTTGGAGATTAGCTGGTACAAACAGACAGACATACCTAAGTATATATTTTATTATTATTTTAATGTTGGTTTTGTTAGGAAACGTATACACTTCGTATGTACATTTTGTTAATTATATACTTCGTTTTTAGTATACATACATAGATTAGTCTTTACGAATACTGATTCTATAGTTTTTCGATAAAATATAGTCATAGGCCTTCTTGACTGTTTATTCTGAATCGGTCGATATTCGGTGCATCAGGCTACTTCGGACCGTATTTTAAAAAAAAATGCAGTCAAGGCCATGGTGATAATTGACGAATAGGCTTTTTAAAATCAAATACTTTTCCAATATGTTGAAACAAACATTAATTACTAATATTATAAATGTGAAAGTGAGTTTGTTTGTTTGTTACGCTTTCACGCAAAAACTACTGAATCGATCACCATGAAATTTTGCATATACATACACGTTGTCTGGGACACCAGAAAGAACATAGGGTACCTTTCATCCAGAACGCGAACGAAGTCGCGGGCACCAGCTAGTATTAAATATATCTATACTTATATTATAAAGAGGAAAGATTTGATTGTTTGTTTGTTTATTTGTTTGGATTGAATAGGCTCCGGAACTACAGGACAAATTGGAAAAATTCTTTCACTGTTGGGAAGCTATATTATTAGCGAGTAACATAGGCTATATTTTATAAAGTTACGTGGACGAAGCCGCGTGCAACAGCTAGTTAGTTCATAAATTTAATCACAACTATCACAAGTGGCATTACAGACATGTTAGTGACATTAACGTAATGATGAATATTAAATGTAAAATTTTAATCAATTTGAAACCTCTATACATTACGAGACAGATACAGTGACATGAAAATGATATAGTAAGCAATGGAAACTATACACCGGTGGCTTATCAAACCGGTATTAATTAATCCTATTTGACAATTCTGCTAAGCCACCGTGTCGTCGTACCAGCAAAGTTCATCAAGCCGTATGATTGGAAATAATGTAACGCAGCTATTAGGTAATTTATAACACACCTATTAATTATTGGAGTTTTTTCATTTAAAAAATTATATATATATTAGATTAAATGTAACTCATTATCTATAGATAAGGATAATAAAATCTTAAACAGCTCAGCTCTTAACGTTGTACAAACAATTTGTACAACGTTGTACCTACTTATGTTGCCAAGGACAAAAAAATTGTTTTTAAAATTTTCGTCTGTGTGTCTGTGGGTTTGTGGACGTTAATCTCAAAAAAGTACGTGATTACGTTTTGATTACCGTTGGTTTACGCTGATGTATTGATGATTACCTGATTTAAGATACCTACTTTTATCCTGGTTCCTGTTGGATTTTCAAAAAACGAACTACAACGCGTACGAAGTTACGGACACCAGCTAGTGTACATATATTAAAAGTCAAAAGTATAAATTCTCATTGAGAGATACAGAAAGCGGAATCGATACGCGCGTCTCTGCCTTTGTAGCCCACTGCCGTATAGTATTGGCAAATAAAACTAATTTTAAATTTTATAATATACTTACACTAGTCTTTATAACACATCGCTGTGCTGAACTGTGTCGCCTGTACGACCTAGCGCCTTACCGTGTCGATGTAAAGTATTCACACGTAAATATGTAATATTCTCCAACTAAGCAGTTGTATGGTAGCTTGTAGCCAACCTCTAAAATAAGAAAATGACAATTAAATTTAGAACAATTATTCTATCAAATCTGTGGCGCACATCCTCTCTAGTGTTGCTTGTGCTCCTAGACGACAATATTTTCAAATGGAACATCTAACAGAGAAACTTTCTTTAAATGAAAAAAGCAGCAGTCGCTTAATGAAGATAAAATAAGTACAGGTAGGTATAGATTTATTTTTGAGAACTTCACCTGCTACAAAGCAAAATAACTTCACGGCTAGGTACTGATAGAAAATGTGTTTCGTGACTACTAGACGATTGCATGCATTATGTACAAAAACAGTTCAGAACTAAATCGATTCAAAACTACTGTATAGGAAGACATGTTGTTGAAATATTAATGTTCACATCGAATAATATTTTGCCTTTACATATAAAGGATTAACAATATACCTAATACGTCACAAAATAACTGGTTTCTTAAATATACCTACTCTGATATTTTCTTAAACAATAAAAAAACATCATATTAATTTGAAATATAGTGAAAAAAGAATGTTTTAACTACCAATCCGCAAGAGACTTAAAACATCTTAGTCGATAATCGCATCGTGGAAATTTATGAACTAGGACTCAAACTTGTTAGAAATTTAACTTATGAAAATGTTATATTAGCTTCACAATACAATTATTGTAGTATCGTGTAAAATCTCACATTTTAATTGCGTCATCTTACATCTTTTTAGGACTTGTAGAGCCTTAAATATGATATCATAAATCACTCATCATATACTCAGTCATTTCAAGTAATATACTATAACGTATTATAATAGTAGTTATAAGTTTGTCATCTGATCTAGATATCACTAGATTACTTATCCCTATGGACCGTAGAGTGTTCGGCCCAAAAAATTGCTCTAGTATTTGTAAAAAAAAAAAACATTAAGATTTTGGGTAGGTATTTAATTTTCCTACCATTTCAATCGACACCCAGAATATATTCTGTATATTATAATTTATAAAAGTTAGAAAATAGTAGTCCGTAGTTAAAATTCTGAATTACGATAGAGAGCATAATTTACAAACTCCGGCTAAAAGATAGCTAGCGATAAGTTGAATACTTGAGAGGCTGAGTGTCATTTACTGTTCGACCACTACAGACTGCGCTCATTTCAAGAGGACTCTGTCGGCTATTTTATTAACTACTTTGCCAACTGTATATCGTTATGAAAATAGTTTTCAAAATGTTTTTGAAACTATTCATTTTATTTATTTCTTTTTTATCAAATAATAAATTATATTTATTAAAAAAAAAAAAAAAACGAGTGTGCTTATGACCACACGACTGAAGTGAAACTTCTTTCGCTCCATCTGTATGTATATATATATATATATATATATATATGTGTGTACAATATATACATGTATACACATATACATATATTAATTTTCTACAAATATTTAAATTTATTTCATGTTTTCATTGGTAAATTAATATTTTTGCATAGATCTTCTATTTTTATTCATCATTTTCATTATTGGATACATCAGTAATTACTGTGGTTGATTGTAAAACCGAGACAATAGGCTTATGGTATGAGAAATAAGATACATAAATTTTCGAATTAAAATTAGACAGATATCTAGAAAAAAATGTGCGCGCGCACTGCTGTCTCTTGCTTATATCCCCCACATAACTTCCGTTCGCCTTGCCCGATCACACTTTTCGTAACGCTTACGTCACGCGTTCGCCAGCTTACTCCCCAAGTCAAGCGTGCGTAAAGAAGTTTCACTTCAATAAAATACATATACAAAAAGTTACTTGAAAACACATTACAATAATGTTTCTAATAATAAAAATTACAATTTGCCTTAATTTAAAAATTTATTCCATTAAACTTACTTAGCTTTGGTCAACTTGAGTACCAAACACTTGTAGTCATTACTTTTGCAACAAAGAATACTTATGTTATTAATGTTCGTCAGGAATGTGAACTGTTTGGTTAAAGAATTAATATGTCCCAAAATAACTATAACCTATTCTTGGACAACGAATAACTTACGAGCCTTTACTAAATATATTTTTTTTTTTATAGCGGTGCCGGTGGGGGAGGCATGTTTGGCGATGTCAATATATCAGCCATATTGGACTCATTTAGTATAAGTTATGACAAAAGAGTAAGACCTATGTATGGAGGTTAGTATAAACATATAATATTCTATGTAAAATGTCCATATCGTCTAATGTAAACATTTAAATTAAACATATTTGAGAAATGACTGTATGAACAAATCCGAAACTATGGGAAATTGAGAAAAGCAATTACATATATAAATGAATTTCGGTAGCAGAGGTCCATTGTGTGATAAGTGGCTCTACATTAACGTCCTTTAACAAATACAAGGTCACTACTTGCACAAGGCGTTAAAATATGCGCTGTCGACCTTGATATGACGAAGAATAAGGCATAAGGAGGCTATAAGCAAATGGACTGTGATGTCTCGCATGCACTGAGACTTACTATGGTCTTCTGTAAGCGGAGTTATAACCACCCGATGAGCTGTCATAATCCATCTGTCATAATCTTATGACCACGAATTTATATTTTTAAAAAACTGGTAGCGGAAGTGCAAGAGGTAAAGCTTCGCTGAGTTATTCATCCATAAAAGACAGTAGCAACAATAATCACCGACAACTTACGTTGGAGAATTTTGGTTTTACGTTTTGGTGCGTGAGTGAGAATTTTCATAGAACATTTCAAAATCTTGTATCTTACTTTCTTCATACACCTATTTTGCTTAATCGAAGTAAGACCCCTGACGTTGACGACACACGAAGGCGTTCTATTTTGTAGACCAGTCTACTGATCTGTTGCACTATTATCTAGAATAAAATCTCAAAAATCGCGTCACTTATTGAATAGAGCTTTATTATTTTTTCATAGTTTAGAATTTGACAATACAACCGTATTACAAAAAGACAAATTATATCTTTATAATATATTACGACACTAAGTCAAAAGCACATGATCTTTTAAATTAACTTGAAATCAAACACATAATTCAAAATGATTATGGTTTAGATATACTCAAACAATGTCACTAATATAAGAATATTAAGTTACGTAAACACATTTAATTTTCAATAAATTGTATTTACTAATGAAACTATTTGGCTTAAGAAATGCTTCCTTTTATGCTTTTAGTATCAAAGTCGCAAATAAATTTAAAGAGTTAAGCGGTGAAGCAGCAAGGTAAAATCGTGCAACGGAGAATGCAGTAGGTTTTATTTTGATCTCAACAACCTTTTAAGCCGTTGGACCGGGTAACAAAGGATTGAGAAAATATTACAACCACTTGAACGGACATTTTTGAGTGTATTTATATTAAAGTGGAGAGCACTCACAAAACAATGGGATTAATATTTCACGTACTTCGTTCGTTTCGTTCTTTTCTGCAAACCTACATCATTGATGTAATTCATATTCAAGAGATTTTATCCTATTCTGACAAATTAGTTATAATGTAAGCTTAATAAAAACATATTAAATTATTTATCAACAAAGGCGTTTTCTTCCTCGATGTTGACAAGTTTAAAAGTTAGGAGGAATGTTTGGGGTACATGCGGGTTACAATTAACATATTGTTATTTGTCGTATGTTGTGTCGTTTTCAGGACCACCCGTGGAAGTGGGAGTTACCATGTACGTGCTCTCCATCAGCTCACTGTCTGAAGTGAAAATGGTATCTTATTTATAAAACAATATCTAATGACACAGCGCATACAGTCATAGCAAGATTTGTCCCTTAGAATGAATCACCAACATCAAACCGTTCATCGTAGCACCCGTGTCCACGGTTCGATTTCATGTGAAGTAGTAGACGCGATGCGATCAGGTTGTGCTCGCATCGAGCGAGTGTCGCGTGGCTCGCGCGGGTGGTCGCTGGGAGTTCTGGCGCCAGCCATCAATTCAGTTGTGCACGATCCGATATCTGCCCAATCCGTTACCCGCACGCACCCCGCGCCTCTCGACACACTGCGCTCCGCTCGCCCGCAGGCGATGGGGCACGTGACCGTCCTCTGGTTTGGTTTTCACGGCGCGAGGCGCGCGCGCGACTCACCATTGGGCTTGATTGCAGGTCCGCCAGTGGAGGTGGGCGTCACCATGTATGTGCTCTCTATCAGCTCCGTCTCCGAAGTGCTCATGGTACTCGCCACTGTCAGCTCACGCTTGACTCGGTCGCTTCGGCCGCTCGCTGCGCCGCTGCGACCGAGCAGCCCCAGACACGAGGCTGCGAGCATGTCCGCGTTTGGTGGAGCAGAACGCCCTTTGTCCACTCGCTTTCTTTTTATTATGTTGTTAACTTTCAGAAAGTGTCTTTCAATATCCGTTATTAATTATGATACTGTAACATCATAATAAAGAAAGCAGTCCGTAATTACCTTCAGGGTTGCCCAATTGTTAATTTTATCAGTACTCGTAACTCCAAGGTTGCCATTCTGTTGATTTTAAGTGATGATTCCTGTTTGCATCATTTCATCGGATTGTTTATTTATAAATGAAGGACAACACTCTATTTCTAACGTATTAAATGCCACATTAGTTAGTGTTAACCTTTTAATGTCAACTAATATGGTATTTTTCCGTAATCGTGCCGCCGTCGATCGATATTATCCCTGGAGACATAATATTCCTACAATTCTTATTATACTTGTCCCGAAGGGCATGTATAAAACTCAATTTTCAATTAAGTTCCAAGTAATGGCAAGACATAATTGAATTCCTTTTATTTACATGAAATCAAGATAGCTTTTATTAAATTTACAATATCATTTAGAAATTTACATAATAGAATATTTCTGTGCCAATATGATGCTGACAGACCATCGTCACTTACTGTTATTTTTGTGCTGGTATATGAATAAAAAAAATTATTAGTAGTAAATTTATCAACTCTCCGGGAAAAATATTGTTAATGTTCATTTTATTTGACGTCACAAATGATTTTCATGTTAAAAAATATTCATATCTATGATCTATGGATTTGCGACGACTGCATTACATATTTCTTGTCGTGATTCATTCAGTAGTTTGTTGTGTTTGTACGTAAATGTTTATCTACTAAAACATTGCCAATCGTTTCTTTCTAGGCTCTTCAGTAAATTGGAAGACCATATTAGTTAAAGTATTATTATGTATATCTCAGTCTAGTAAAAAATTGTAATAAAATTTTTTGTACATATAGTGAAACTTTTTATTGATTTTTTATTCGGTTTTCCAATTTAAAAACTGTATGAGCTAGGCATATATTTGGGTAAAGACCCCAAGTGGAAACCAAATCAAGGTTGGGAAGGTCACAATAAGACGTGACCCATGGCCCAGTGAGGGGAGGTTACCTTAATGCCACTAGCAAAATCGCGATTAAAGCCCATTAATGAATATTACTCTATTCCACCAACCTGGTCCAACTTTATCCGTGGCAATTTATATACGTTCCGGCTTTTAAGCTTCAACTGTTAAAGGTTTTCCTTTATCGAGCCGTGGGTGCCGCCTACGCTGTCACCCACTTCTCCCTATCCTATCACTTTTAGCACTTTCCTATTCATTCTTAGATCACACCAATGTTGTGTAGGCTTCATACCACAATTACACTCTGTGCACATTTTATTTTATATATGTTTTTATTGTGACCCAGCTTGTCGCTCACTTCTATTCGTGTAGTCAATTTATATATAACAAATTAATGTTGTTGTACAATTCTTGTCCGAAATTATGAGCATTGGATTCGGATTGAAGCAATTGTGTCCTTCTAGTCTTTCGGCTTTGGTATACGATTAAGTCGAACGAATTTTGTTACCTACCAGCATGCAAATGTTAGTTGTGTTGTGGGTAAATAGAATCTGTACTTATTAATTAATACTTAAACGATACACTTTGAGTCATGTGTTGTGTAATTAAGACTAAACTATGAGAAATCAACATATCTTCTACATTTTAAAGCTTTCATCGAACTGTTAAGATTTATATACTTAAATTTGAAACGTAGGATTTATGTTGGCATTTCTACTTTGTCATTTTTTTTTAAATTATTGTAATTTTATAAACATATGTTTGAATTTTACAGGACTTCACATTGGACTTTTACTTCAGACAGTTTTGGACGGACCCCCGATTAGCTTATAAGAAAAGGCCCGGCGTGGAAACTTTATCAGTTGGTTCCGAATTTATCAAAAATATATGGGTTCCTGACACATTCTTTGTAAACGAGAAACAATCTTATTTTCACATAGCAACTACTAGCAATGAGTTCATACGCATTCATTATTCAGGCTCAATCACGAGAAGTATCAGGTAAGTTAACAAGCATTGTTAAAATTTATTAGCTTGTCTCCGAGGACCAATCCATATTATTCCTACACGAATAAGCTGACTACATTTATTATTGTTACTTACTTTTTTAAATGTTAGTAAGACATCGACTCTAATAAAAAAATCGTTTTTTTAAAGTATATTTTGGATTTACCTTATGAAATTTTCGTGACAGTGGAAATAATTGAATATTTGCCATCAAGTGTTTGCTCCTATTTTGCAATCTGAATACTCGTAGCTCGGTAACTGAATCGAGTAAATATATAGGTATAACATAATCAAATTTAAGTATTACATTATCAAAACAGACCTTTTTTACCTGTCCACATCACGTGGAATGCTCCAATAGATGGCGTTGGTTAAAATTCTAACGAGAAAATAAAAAAAGATGGAAAGCCGTAAATCACGCGTCGTGCCGTGTCGCCTCGAGGCCGAAGGGAGGTGCCTGAGAACGTTGATCCCGGCTGGTTCAACTCCCCACCCCTTCCCCCCAACCATGAAATGGTATCGAGGAACTCCTAGGACCGATATTTCAGCAATACTTTAGCATTCCTTTCTTAATGAAAGCCTAATGAGAGCGTATAGTTTTACAAAAAAATATACCTCAAATATTTAAATTTCAAGTCTGGCACATAGACACAAATCGCCTATTTCTGTGTCTTTCATAAGATGTACTTCGAAGAGTGTGCTCAGGAACTGCACTGCACGAGCTCATATCACCTTTTCCTTTCTTCTATCGGACATTCAGACGTACCTACGGCAAGTAACCATCATCATCCCTCTCTTTAGGACCACAAGTTTAAAAAAAAATCCAAGGAATGGAACTTCCTTCCGGCGTTTGTGTTTTCGTGTTGAAATAAACTTTATTAGTTTTTTATTAGTTAATGTTTAAGATTGTACATTTTAAAACATTTATTAAATATCACATGCAATAGCCGATTCATATTATTTACGGTTTTGTTTTTCACGATATTATCAAAGTTAGTTTCGTAATAAAAAGTTACTGAAAAGTTCCGTCAAGCCGTCTAACTGTTTTAGATTTTATTTTTTTATCTTTTTACTCACAGGAATAACGGTAGTAAGCGGAGTTAACAGAAACTCGCTTTCAACTGTATTCTGTAATTAAAATGTACATTTGAATAAAAATGAAATAACCGTTAATTTCTCATTGAATAAAATCTAGCTAAATCAGAGCACTAATTCAATCTACATTCACGTTTCTACCTGTTCATTTGGCGATTGCTTTATAATAGAGATTAAAGTTCGTTCGGCGACCCAAATTTTCTCGTGAAATTTTGCAAACCTATATCAACATTTTAACAGCTACAACGCCGAAAAACTGATATAACGATACGAAGTCTGCAATATCACAATATTATGTGAGACGACCTGTTCTAAAGGCCAAATAATAATGTGTAGAAAACTGTTACAGTAATAAAATCCACGTAAATTCTTACCTCTTTTAATTATTTCAATATACAGATTTCTTTGTTCTTTTATAATCGTTTTAAAGTACAAATTGTAATATTAATTGTAAGTTGTTTTGTTTAGAGTTGGAGCTATAGTTGATTTAAAAAATAATAATAGGTACTTATAAATTAGTCAAACAAAAGAAAATCACAAATGTTCGCTGTTATAATTAGGAATTAATAACTATAAGATAACAGAGTTATTGACTGTGATTCTTGTAAAATAATTTTAAGAATTTATCTTAAAATTATTTTACACTTAAATTATAGGGTTGTTGTAAATGTGTATTTACAACAACCCTTGTACGATTTTAATTATTTGTGATAGGTACGTTACGTATGTCCAAATTAAGATCACGTAATTAACATTAACCCATCGGTTCGATTGTGTTTCGTTGTGGAATATATGTAGTGTATATTTATTATACCAGTTTCATGTAGGTACTACACTGTTTATTGACATTTCAGATTAACGATCACCGCCTCATGTCCCATGAATCTTCAATATTTTCCAATGGATCGACAGTTATGTCACATAGAAATAGAGAGTTGTAAGTATCTTGACTATTAAATTGTCGAAATTTGTCATTAACATTAATAACATAATAACAAACTCAGTGATAACCATAGATATATAGGGTACTGTGTCCTGTTATTGTAAATTATTTTCTTGCAATCACTAAAAACTCTGATATAATATTTATTTTTGATTTGGCACGGATAAAATCGAGGTTTCTGTATAATATATCGGAGATTTTTATAGTCACAGCACGCTTCATATTGTGTTAAATACGTTTTTCACTGTCTATTAAAGTATTTTATTATAATAGAAATGTTATAAAACTTAACAGTCAATATATTAGCTTGGAGAGCAATCAAGTTTCCTTTTACAGATGATAGAAAAATAACAAGTTACAAATTGTATATTCTTGCCAATGTACGTGTGTCCTTTTCACCTAAGGCAATCATTGATTTAATCTTTACCACAATGCAAACTTGTCACTAGGCTTACAGATATTGTGTTGTGACCACTTTCTTGCATCACAGAAGCTACTCAGGGCTACCCTGTGAGCACAACCGTACAACTTACTCGTCGACACGTGCTGTGATTTTCCTCGTGTTGTCGTACGTTGGAGATCTCCTTCTCGCATACAGCACCCGCAGAAGGTAGACTCGTTATAGCCTTTATTTTCACGAGCATAAAGCGAGCGAAATGATACTAAGACATCCTCTCTGAGATAGCTGAGCGGGCTAAAGGAGGCGGGGGTCGGTCGGTGCGCCCGCAGGTCTGCTCAACCAACAAGCGCCGTGCCGCAGAACGAGCTCGCGCGCCCAGCAGCCTCCCAGCACACCCCTTGCACCCTGTTCCTTTTCCGGCACCCTGCATCACACAAAACCATTGCCACCTCCACGGTGAGCCGCTACTTGTCTCTTGCCGGCTACCCCCGCACCACACCGCTTACGCTCATTAGCTGCACAAACCGCATTTGCATGATTTTCCAATCGCTTCAACGAGTATTCTTTGCTTTGGTGCTTTCAGTACTATTGAGTTTTACACTTTTAAGTTTATAATGGAAATAATTTCACTGTCACGTAAGTTACTGCACGTTTTTAATGACCATTCTGATTTAGTAATGCACCTTTTTTTTCTCATCACTTCGACAGAGTTATTAGAGTATTTTTCTATCATCCACATAGAGCTGAACTGTGAGCGATCGGTAAAACGCTCGAATCTCGCTGATCGCTCAGCGAGTTCATTAACTGCGACATTACCTCGACCCTCAACGTTACCACCCGGATGAGAAAACGCAGTCCTTTCGCAGCGTAAGTGATAGCGTTTGTGTGTTTGGCATGTCTCCGGAGTCGGGTACACAATGAGAGACATTCGTTACCATTGGAAAGATGGGCTGTCAAGCGTGGGGATGAGCAACGAAGTCCAACTGCCGCAATTCCGAGTACTCGGGCATCGTCAACGAGCCACTGTAGTAACGCTGACAACAGGTAAAGAAAACGCAATGTACGCTGCCCCAGCACAGTCCGTCCGTTGCTCTGCCACTGACCCCGTCTCCTTCAGCCCGTGTGCAAACGATACCGCGACACTAGCACACATGCTCAATAAAGACACGACAACCGCACGATAGACCGCGCGATATCGAGTTCACGTCTTTCCCGCCCCGATCGAAAGACGACTCGAGTTTAAAGCCCATTGCAATGGGCCTGGGGTTTGTTTCATTTCTGAATCCGCTGCGCACAGTCGGCTACACCATGCGGGACATCCGATACAAATGGAACGAGGGGCCCAACTCAGTAGGCGTGTCGAGTGAGGTGTCTCTACCGCAGTTCAAGGTGCTCGGTCATCGCCAGCGAGCCATGGAGATCTCCCTTACCACAGGTACTTCACTACTGCAGGAAATCGAAGGCGGGAATAACTTGCGGGAAAGGAATTGCGACAATATTACAACTCTAATATTGACACTGTACTTTATTATAAAACACTAAACAGAAACAGCCACGAATCTTTTCACTTCCCGCTTTGTGTAAATGCACAGAAGACACTATAGAATATATATTCATCATAATTATTGTATTATTTTTGTGTGGCTTGTTTATGTCAAAAATTGAATATAATATAGGTAAGCTAGTTCACCTGTTACTATCATTAGTGACAAAATAGTATGAAATATATATTAGAAATCAGCACCAATATTATTAGCAGACTATAGTATTCCTGTACTGTCTTCTCAAATATAAGTCAAAAAGCAGATTTTGAAATAAAAAAAAAATAAATTTTACTGATCACTGCATTTCCTATAACTATTTCTAATTTCTACAGGAAATTATTCAAGACTGGCGTGCGAAATACAGTTTGTGCGCTCAATGGGTTATTACCTTATACAAATATACATTCCATCTGGTCTCATCGTAATCATATCTTGGGTATCCTTTTGGTTGAACCGAAATGCCACGCCGGCACGTGTAGCTTTGGGCGTTACCACTGTATTGACAATGACGACCCTGATGTCATCAACAAACGCCGCTCTCCCCAAGATATCTTATGTTAAGTCGATCGACGTGTATCTGGGCACCTGCTTCGTCATGGTCTTCGCCAGCTTATTAGGTAATACCCTCTATCTGTTCTTATGCAAAGCGACAGTTATATACTTTACATTTTTATTGTGCTCAAGCGAAATGTACCTTTTTTGCAATTTCTATGAAAGTTAATGCGAAAGTACAAAACTTGTTGGAAATTACAGAATCTCATATGAACAGTCTTCTCGTGTCTTTACAGAATATGCTACTGTGGGTTATATGGCAAAAAGAATACAAATGAGAAAACAAAGATTTGTCGCAATTCAAAAAATAGCGTCCGAAAAGAAACTTCCCGAGTGTCCTCCGCCCGATTCACATTCCTTTAAAATGGGAACCTTAGGGAGATGCCCGCCCGGGAGGCCTTCGGTAAGCTGTTCGGTAATTACATTTAATATTTTTTTTTGTTGTCTTGTCCTAGATGTCGTTTTCTTTCGACTCTTTGATCAACACAACATTATGAATATTTCAGGAAGTGCGCTTTAAAGTACACGATCCCAAGGTACATTCAAAAGGCGGTACCTTAGAGAATACTATAAACGGTGGACGTAGTGGTGCAGAAGAAGAAAACCCTGGACCACCGCCACATATTTTGCATCCTGGAAAGGTAAAATCTACAAAAAAATTATTTAACTCTGTTCCTTAAGTTATAGGTACATAAATAAAGCTTGGCGATATGATTAGCGAATAGTGCAATGCGATATCCTCTGAAATAAAATATATTGTAATGAATCTGAAACTCCACCCAATTTTTATTGTAACATTATTGTTGCCTGCGATTATAATTAACTATGGATATGCTTTTATATAAATCAAAGAAGAACTTACTTTTAATCAACTATGCCACTATCTGTTTCATTATTTACTGCATTTATAGTAAAGCCAAGGAGACATCGCAAGCAATGTAAACAAAACCGGCCCTCTATCCTTTTCCCTCGCACGAAGCGGCCGCTATCTGTTTCATGGTATATGAGGCTCATCTCGATAACCATTGAGTTTGTTTACAATCTTTGCATTGTCTCGTTTGTCTTGCTTTAGTGTGTGCAGTATATAATTTAAACACATAATGACACATTTGGTTATGCGTATAAATAGAATTCTTAACTGATTTATTAAATTTGTTGTATTGACGCCAGTTTAAAAAAATAATATTGTAATGTCTACATTTCAGGATATAAGTAAGCTCTTGGGAATGACACCGTCGGACATTGACAAGTATTCGCGCATCGTGTTCCCTGTATGCTTCGTTTGTTTTAACCTCATGTATTGGATCATATACCTGCACGTTTCTGACGTCGTGGCTGACGATCTGGTACTTCTGGAAGAGGATAAATAGAGGGCGCGTTGTGTAATATCCACTTATTTTTCCACTGTCACAGTAAAAAAATAATAATTTGAAATAACATTCTGCACAATACGCATTCGAAGTTGGCACTAATAATGAAACGATCTCGCTGTACGGATTATTGCTTCAAATATTTTGTAGGTACGATGAGTCTAGGTAATATATTATACTAATAATACAAAAAAAGAATTTGTAGATATAGAGATATTATTACTTGTTAAGTAAGCATAAAAACATTCGACTATAAATATTAATGGTATCTAATTAATGGAAGTGTATATACTGAGAGGGTCGGAAAATAAGAGAAAAAAAGCGGGTTGATACTAAAGACATTCTCATATTTCAGAGTCTGAAGTAGTTCTCATAGAAACGACTGAACGCTATTGTCATTTAGGTAATGTATATGAAGTACTATTTTATTTAAATTATTTTGCATTTGTAAAGGTAAAAACCGGATTTATAACTGACGTGTAGAATAGTTTTAACGCAATTGCCAATAGGATTGTAAAACAATCTATTGGTGGATTCTTTGTAAATATATGACTATGATTACAATATGTACTTAGTGGGAAATCATGTCTTCGAAATATTTAGCGAACGAGTACGACACAATATTTTTCTGAGTTTGTCATTACGGTTAGAATGTTATTTGTAACTGAAAAGTGGTTCCTAAACTTTACATTCGTCTGTAAAAATTCGGTTGTAAAAAAGCACTGAGAGTTTCAAATTATTATTAATTCTGTGGTAAAATGAGTGGAGAAAATCTTATAGTATACTTAATATAAATCTAATGCTCAACTTTTTCCGCTTTATTTATTAATTATTCTTAGTTTCAGTAGAACTGTATGTAGGTAATTAAATTTAGCAATTATTTTATCTTTTGCTGTTTTTGGTTATAGCCAGAAAGTTTTATTATTATAAGTGCAGGAATTTTACTAGCAATTCAAAATTTCTGTCTTTTAGGGCCATTTTTGATATACTAGATTATATTATGTAATATCGATGGGTAAAAGAAATTTTCGATTACAACTATGTACAAGTTAAGCAATTTTTTTTTATTTTCACGTGATACAAAAATGGTAAAAAAGTTACAAAAAAAGTTTATCGATATTAGATACATATTATAATCAAAAATGATCCTGAGGCATTCAACTTTTGATTTGTTAGTTAATTTTTCCTGGACTAAGCATTATGTATTTATTTATAATTTAGCTGCAATAAATTACGAGTTAGTGAACTTTTTTTGTAGAATCATATTATATATTATATATAATATTCTTAAACAGATTATTACCTAAATGTTACAATAATTGAATATTGCTTTTCGTCGACTATACTGCATGCTACCATTTCTTTTTATTCATATTATAATTACTTGAATTGCACAATCGAGAGTTAACGGTAATATTATGGCAAAGTTGTTATCATCTTTACAAAAAGTTATATAAAATGCACGAAATATGATCTTCCGTAATTTATTAAGGATTTTCTCGTTGAAGCAAATAGCAAGCAAGCACTGCGTCGCTATTATCTTTGAATCTATTTTGTATGTTATTATGACCATCCATGCATGCGTGAAATTATGGTGTACCTACGAATTAAATTAAATCCAGCATGCTGTTTATAGTAATTATTTATATTAATACGATAATTGAATATTGAAATAATAAAAAAAAAATTAGATTTGTTGTATAAAGTCGCCTTAAGTTCGATGATTTTTTTTTGTATAGATAAAATGAGTATTTTTAAATAACAAATAAATATAATTTATTGTAATAAAATTGCAAAAGACACTTAATGTTAATGAAATTTATTGAATGCTACTACATTAAAAAAGTAAATTAATTTTAATACATTATTTTTTTAAGTTTTACATTTATTGTCAAACAATTGAACGGGAAAGAGAAAATTTTTATGAATATACAAAGAGTCTATTAGTGAAAAATGTATTAAAAACCATTACATTTTTATATTGCCAAATTTTTTTAAATATAATTTTAAAGTAAATTATTGAAAATTGAATTGGACTAATTTTTCACAGGGCTCTTTGTATAAGGGCCCCTGCACATTACTGCGGTTTTCCTGGGTTTATATACCTCAAAGTTAAATACTTGTGGATGAGAAGTATTGGCGAGTTAATTCATGCTAATAAAGCTATCAAAGTGCTAAAAAGTGGTAACACACTAAGTGGCAATAAAAATATTAAATATACACGTTACTTGGTAAAGTTACAATAATGGTTACAATAATCAAATATATGGTTTAAAAGGCTCCAGTGTTAAACCGCGGTAATTATTATTCAGTAGTTGCGCATATATCATAGCCAAATAATAATTTATATATCTACAACTCCTGCATCAATTGTGCGCGGGCCGTTCAAATGCAAAACTTGGCTAATTCCCAGTTTAGATTCTAAGAGCAGGCAAATCTGCATGTTTCGGTAACAGCTGCGTTATAAAGGAAACAGTAGAATGTTTACTGCGTAAAGGACATCGTTCAAAGCCAGGCCATTGTTTTTTTCTTATACTCTTTGGTAAAAAAAGTCTTTCTTAATTTTAATAATTTCCTGTAAATATTTCAGATTTTGTAAATGGGGTGGGTATAAACATTCGAAAATTAAAAAGACCTTTTTATACTTTCACGATTATTTATACTTTACATTTTTTTAATAATTTCTAACTAAAATGTCCTATGAAACCTCCTACCCTTTTCCCAGTAAGTACCTACAAATCTATAATTTCTTTTTACCTATGGGTAACAAGTTTCAACAGTTAAATCGAAAATAACAAAAAACTGATGGCCTGATCTCCATACAAAAGTGATTGATCTCCTTTAATAACTAAATAGGATATTGTGAAATGAAATGGCTGTAATTTAAGACTTTAATTTTATGAAAAAAGAACGCAGTTTATTTAACATTATCTAGTCGCACAGTAGCCAAATGCAATGCTTTCCTTACTTAGAACGATTTAGAATAATCAGCTTGTTTTGCTCGCTAGTACTGTCCGAAGTTCCAGTAGTTAAAAGCATTTTATTGAGCATTGGAGTGTGGTTGTTACAGCGGAAACGATCTCTTTACTCCTTGCGTGTCGATTGACCAATCAATCAACAGGCACGGTTGATTCTGGAGAACACTTCCCGCTCTAACAACTATGGATTCCCTCGAATATCTGACCCGCAGGGTTCCTGTCTTCAGCTACGATATAGTCAGTTTAGCAAAAAAAAAATAGGTGGGTTCCTTAAGGTTGAATAACCAAGAATAGCTCAAGTCATGTGTCCTTAAAATTATCTGGTTTGCATAGTCAATGTTGCCGTAATAGTCGTAAACGGTTTATAGCAAGCAAACTTATAAATATTTAAGAACAAAATTAGTAAGACAATAGTGTCTTTAGTTTTATATGTTTATAAATAATATATTACATTAATTATATCAAAATTATATTGTCATGTTAGGTGATATACAGAACGAGGCGAAATGTGAAGTAAGTCAACAAATAATTAAAAACAATAATATAAGTACCTACCTTATGGAACCCTTTTTGCATTTTGTTAATAATTCATATAATGGTGCTCTCTTATTACTTTTGATCTAATTTATTCATTTATTTTTATAGACATATCACCGATAGACCGGTAACCGATCAAAAAATTGGTAGCTTTGTCGCTATAATTTCAGCCAAATGTGAATTTTACATTATAACAACAAACAGCTAATATTATAAAACACATTTACTTTAATTTATTAATTTGAGTTTAACATTAAGAGCGTGCAATTTAAATTAGTTATATATCCCAAAATAATATTTCTCTGTAATAAAATAATATGATAGAAATAATATTATGAAACTAAAGCTTTGAAATGCTCACTATTGAATTATTATTATTATGAAAAATGACGTGTAGAAATGTGAATTTTAGATGTCATAAATTTAATATTAGTACCTAATATTAATTGTACAGTAGATATTATAGATGACATTTTTATGTAACAAAATTTATATCAATATACGCACTCGGAAATAAAGGCACTTTATAACATGTGTTATCACAGTTTAATTTATTGCAATTTATTCTAAATTATTTATTAGGTATTTAAAATTAAATAATAGATTAATGAATAAAATAGGTTTGCTGATAGAGCGTCGTAAGTAGGTACAACGACGTAGCCATTGTCGCGTCTCTCCGAAACGAAATTCTAAAATTATTGTCTAGCGTTAGTATGTAAGTATGATACAAATAGTTTGTAAGGCATTTGACTACGAAACATAATTTTTATGTATACACTCCCCCCACACTCAATATTTTTTATTGTTTTTCAAAAATCGTCAATACTTTTATGCTTTCAAATCCATTTTTGTAACAATTTCTTAAAAATTTCGATTGAAATTTGTATTGACTTAATTTTATTATTATATATTTAAAAACAAATAAATAGTAAATCGAAATTATATAACAAAAAAATTTACGGATGCTGGAAATATAAAATTGATTTCGAGTCATATTCTTTAAAAATACAATTTTCATGCAAATGAAACGAGAATCTTTAATTTAAGTTACTAATGTATTTACTATTTTTCTTCTATTATTAATATATTAATATAATTATATATTATTGTGAATCGATGGATATAATACAATAAAACTGATACAGGCACTATACCTACCGATCGTTTACATTAAAAAAAAATATTTTTTTTACATTTAAAACAATGATGCCTTTCTTACAGAGCAATATAGGATTCCGGAAAACGTGTTTCCAACGAGGCAATTCTAATTAAATATATTTTGTAGGTATAATAATATACGTCAAAACCGGAAACGATTCTAAACTGTATTGCACTTCATCCGAAAACATTTTGTGCCAGAACTGTAAGTTATATAATGTATACCTTTTATTGTAATTGTTACACTGGACACGATATAACTACATAAAATATACACTCAATTAATATAAGTATAATACTATCTTAGATCAAATAAGAACTATAGACAGAAGTTTGCGAACAACAAAGTGAAGTCTTATAAACATTATAACTTAAATTTTTCTTTACTTTTTTAAATACTAAATTTACTTACACCAAGTTTACTTACGCGTGAAATGTGATTTCATCCTGTTTTTATATTCATTTTATGTACTTCCACCATACCATGTACGCAGTTCGAAATTTTTACTAGTAAATATTCTAAGGCGAGGCAAGTTTGATTGAACTTGATTGCGTATTATGTACACGGCGAAGGCGTAGTTTTACATGCTTTAGTCTGCCGTCCACAGGGCTCTATCTTCAGTTCTTATTTTATCTGAGAATACCTACTATCTATTATAGAAGTAATGTTTAAAATTAACTGATTACTTTCACTCTTTTCCGACACCGTTTTGCATGTATCATAGTTGCTACACAAATATTGATTCAAAATTATTTATCTTATTGCTCAATATTCTTGTGAATAGTGATTGTATTTGTAAACGCTAGGTAGCCGTCGTTGATTCTATTTATTTTATTTCTAATATTTACCTATCTGTCACCTGTCACCTGTAAAACTAAGATACTTCATAGTAATAACGATTTAAGTGTAATAGAATGAAAACTTTAGCAATGACTGTTTATTAATAAGTCCATAGATAAATATGTGAAATATTTTGTTTTTATTAGTTCAATATTTTATCAACAGACAAATGTCGTAATTTTTTCTGGAAAATATCATTAAATCCAACGTTTTTTTCTCTAATTAAGCAAACTTAGAAAGTTTATTTTAAATTAAATTCTCACGTACATACATTCAACATTATACAAGATACTATATTTTGTAATTGTCATGTTTTTTTAAATATAAAATAATTTTTTAAACATAAAATAATGTTTTTTAAAACATAAAATAATGTTTTTTAAACATAAAATAATGTTTTTTTAAACATAAAATAATGATATTTTTTTTAATCATAACATAATGTTTTTTTAAACATAAAATAATCAATAAATCAATCAATAATCAAGTTCCATTTAATTTTCACAAGTCGCGACAAACGACTTCTTACCTATTATTTTGGATTTTTTCTATTGAAACATAATATATCAATTAAATGAGTACATTAAAATTACTACTAATATACATTTATACACACTGTCATTTAATATTCATTTATCTAGTTAATAAATGTATCGCGAAAATTTGTATGATTTCTCCTACAACATCTAATTAGTCAAAGTAAAGTACAATAATTCGCTGTTTGTATTACTGTTACTTTTTCTGTTAGTAGTTATTATATTCTCGTAAATTAATGTCTGCATTGGGACCTCAAAACAGTCAGTTCTAAAGGGGATATACCTAAGTATGATGGGTATTAAAAATATCTTACTGAAACTCCAAGCATTATAAAATCTACTTATTCACGCACTGCCATTTAATAACAACAAGCAATATTAACACAAACATATACCTACACTAAAGAAGCCACCTTGTATGTAAACACATTCAGCAAATGCCTTTGTGATTGATGATTGATATTATAATTTTAATGAAAACTTTACTTAAGATTACTACCTAACTTAGTTTTGTTCTTAATTTGTTGCAATTTACATGTTTTATATTAAAAAAAAAAAACAGTTAATATGTTTTGGAGTTTTTTGAAATTAATGTAATGTAATTCCTGTGAAATACTATATTTATAAACAATAATTTTCGACGAAATCAGTTTTATATTATAACCATTAGCAACACTACAATTATTTGTGTATTTATGAATGATTTGTATTATGTAAAATACATAAAAAATAAAATCATTTTACAAGTTACTAGTTTTATTAACATTACTTACATTAATTAAAATTTTTAGATAATTTATTGAAAAATGTGTAAAAAAACATCTGGGATTTATAACTCGAAATACCTCAGGAAATACTAGGTTCTGCGTCTGCGTTGAACTATGAAAGGTAACCCCTAAATACCTGACAACGTATATTCAAAATTTCATGATGGATACGTTGAGTAGTTAAGGGGTAAAAAGGTAACAGGCATTTTTTGTTTCAAAGACTTTCAATCTTACATGTAAAAAACTTCAAATCTTTGTTTGTACGAGCGAAGCTCGGTCACCCAGTCTAGTGTACCTACCCTACCCTAACGATTAGGGTACCTACCCTAATCGTAAGAAAGCTCAACGTTAAAGAAAAGGCTATATATGCTTGGGGTAACTATGGAACCAGCAACGAGGAGATCCGTAGACAATTAAATTTATCAACATAAGCCGGCGGATCAGTAAGTTTAAGTGGCAATAGGCAGGCAGGGCACAGTATGGAGGGGAGGGCCCACGGCCGCTGGTTTTCGAATGGAGACAGGTTAAATTTGTGACAGTTCGATGGCCAGATCAAACATATTAAATTTTGTTTACAAACTTATCATAGCAGTAGCAAAATATCTTCTTTTTTTCTATTAATAATGCGTTTTCTCTTGGCCAGCATCAAGCCATGTTTATATGGAGAGTAGTGATCAAACTATCAATAAATCGACATCTGTTGGTTACTTTCGGAAATCAACTAGCCGTTGTTGAGGTTTCTTATGATTGTGTAAATCTTCTAAGATGTACTAACAGATGGCGGTGCACCGGCAGTTCATATATCGCTATCATAGTTGCCAAAGATAAAACACAACAGCTTTTTTTGTGCTTTAAAGTTTTGCGGAAGGAATAAGAAAGTTGAGAAAGAGGTATTCCAAATACATTCAATTAGAATAATGTTTATTTCTATTTCAAAATGAATTACTAAAGGAGCGTTTTATTTTTTAAAACCACAATCACATTAGGTATAGTTTTGTTTTTTTGGTAAGTAAGTATATATCAATTTTGATGTTTTACTGCCAAATACTGTTGTTATAAGTGCAAAATGACCCAGTGCCTGTGTGACGTGGACATTCTATAAAACACACTTATATCAGAATATATTTAGTATGTGTCCTAAAATTAATTAATACGAATTAATAAAGATAAAATTATATTTGGTTCGTCTACAAGTGAAAATTCTGTAAATTTTATAATTATAATTTTTAAGACGAAAACATCTGATTAACATATAAAATTCTACATACACATGTTGAATTTTAAATATAACGACAAAAATGATTTATTCATTGACATAATTAACACCAATTCCACATATATGACGATGACAAGTTAAGTTTTGGACGGATGAGTTTAGGTGATTTTTCCTTTTGCCATTTTCTCTGATAGTTTTCTATGGAAACTATTTTCAAATTGCACCGTTGTCTGAAATTTAAAAATATCATACCATAAAATCAATTATCAAAATTTCAAAATGGCTCATTATCTCAGCTGCAGAATATCCCCTTTTGGACATAGGCCTCCCTCATAAGCATAGACCTGGTCAGAAGCAACTCGGATCTACCGTCGACTCGCGGGCCTTATTCTCAGACAGAAAACCTGCTCAACAAAGCCTCGGTTGCTGATCCAAAAAAGTATGAAAAGCGATTACATTTACGTGATATACTTACTTAGTTATAGTATAAAAATATAAAATACCTTATCATATTGACGACATCGCTCTTTTATTTTAAAAAGTTTTTATAAAGCTTTAATGTGATCCGGTTTTAAACCACTTTGGTAGCGCTTCCACATCTTTTCATACAAAGATTCTAATCCTAGTACATAGTACTGACAGTCAAATAGAGTCTTTTCTAAACGAGCGTTGGATATTTTGGCTCGAATATAGTTTCGGCTAAAATAAACAATTACTGTTTAAATATTTTTTTAAAACAAAAACAATTAAACAAACTAAAATAATTTGTAATAATTGTGTGATTGAACAAGTTTAAGGTTAATATTATTTGCTTAACCTTAGAGTATAATATGTTATAATTATGTTAATATATGGCTTTGTGTTAAGGTGACGATTTTAACAATTCAACAAGAACATTATTATTTTAAAACTTTGTTAAAATATTTGTCAGCCTACAACATTATCTTATGATGTTGTAGAAACTTAACATAAACAATTTCTTTGTGTATAATATTAAATATTTAAAAATAATAAGTATTTGCTTTCATTTAATATTTAATATTATAATTATTGTACACCAAAATGATTAAATTTATAACTAAGCGTTGTGTTTTAAGTTAAGTACCTATATAATTCTAAAAGTATACTTACTAGGCGCTATTTGTTCCTAACTTTATGGCAATGTCTTGATAATGTTGCGCACTAGTTGCTATAAGTTCCGAACAATCCAAAGTATTTAATTGCGAAGCAGCCACTCTAAAACATAATTATCTATTACATCGTTCTGAATGCACTCCTATTCAGAACTAACATACTAACATTGTAACTTGGCCTTAAGCACAAGCAAAATTTAGTGAGACTTTTGAATACTTTTATAAGATATAATAAAAAATAATACAAAAGAGCATTTAGGCGATTTTTTTTCTCGGACATGGCATATTCTCTAATGTGAATAAATGTTAATCTAATTTCAATATATTAATTAATGTCGTTATATGACATGTTTATCCAAATACAAAAAAATATTAAAGTGAAAACTACGACATCATTGTTAAGTAAAATAGAAATGAGATAGATGTACCTGGATGCAAGAGTTTGTCCCGGAAGCGTTACTAAAGGTGTACCCGCCCATAAGACATCCATTGCAGTAGTGTGACCATTACACAAAGGCGTATCTAAACACACATCAGCTAGTTGTCCACGACGTACGTGCTCTTCTTTACATGCGATTGTAGAGAATCTTATACGTCCTGGTGCAAGGCCTACACACAAAAATAAATATTAAAAAAAATCTTCTAAAGATTTAGGATTCCCCCTCGTATCGTACTTAACAAATATATTACCTAAGTCTTGTACATATTTTATAATGTTTGGTTCTCCTGCCGCTGGAAAACTAAGTAGCCATAGTAAACTATTTGGCACTTCCTTTAAAATATTCACCCATATTTTTAAAATTGATGGATCTGTTTTATATAACTGATTAAAGTTGCAATAAACGATAGCATCAACTGGAAGATCGTATTGTTTTCTTGATGTGAAAATAATGTCATCGAATACAACTTCTCCATTGGCTACTTTCTTATTGGTATAGTTTATAGATAATCCATTTTGTATAGTAACACCATTAACTAGCACCTGAAAAATTTTAGGACATCAGTTACGTATCTTATTTTTGCATTTAAACATTATTAACAAATTCAACATACCTGCACCTGTCGTGGATTTGTAGTTACTTCAGTAACATAATTCGGAATGTCTATCTCTCTTATAGTTACATTAATTGGTTCCGCTTTTTGTAATTCTACTACACTTTCACTCTCTATTGTACAAAATATTTCATCAATTTTCACATTTTCAGAACAATTAACCAATGCTATATTATCATCAGAGGTACCTTTGACTTTGAACTTTTTCTTTAGATGCGGAAACATTTGCTTATGATCTCCTATAAAATATGTATAAGGCATATATGCAAATTTTTCACTAAAATCCATTTTTGTAGCCATCGGGGTTGATATTTCGTCGGTTATTATATAATCCATGTAATCAGCGCCGCTAGTTCCCGGGTAGCCAAGCCACATTACTTGTATGGGGGCTGGTTTAAGAGCAAATATTTCATTTCTTGCACCTTTTGTATATCCATTCATATTGATTAAAATATCTATACCATCATTATTTATTATGGTCGCCGCTTCAATGTTGCAAGTTACAATAGACAAATCAACGAAATGTTCCGACTCTTTACCTATTTTACTACGGAATGTGGTACCATCGTCTGGATTCAAAGCATAACAAAATATTTCTACTTTAGTTCGGTCGTGTAATCCAGGTATGGATTGCATTAAATGTGAGGTGGGATGATTACCAAAATCACTACTTACGTAACCAATGCGTAGGCGTTCATTTAGGTGGTTGGAAAATTTAAACGCATTTTTACATTGATTGGCTACTTTTTCTGAAAATATTTCAGAGTGACGTTTGGCCAATTCTTTTCTTGCTTCGTTTGACAATGGATATAAGATGGAATGATGTGGATGGACTGAAATCAGTTTTTCACTATTTATCTGCTTCTCAACTATCGAAACTATATTTTTCATTCGTTCATCATATCCGTCCCATTTACAAATAGTTTGTAAACAATGTGTTAAATTGCAATAGGCATCGGGAAAGTCCGGTTTTAATTTCAGAGCATTTTGATAAAATTTTATAGCTTCAGTAACGTTACCTATGTCTTTGTAAATACTAGCCAAATTACAATGGGCGTCGGCAAATGACGGATTCAAATCTATAGCCTTTTTAAAACACTCCAGAGCGCCTGTTATATCCTGTAATTCCCTTAAAGTGTTCCCCATGTTGCTATACGCGTCAGCAAATTTTGGTTGTATATTTATAGCTTGTCTGTAATGCATCAACGCTTCGTGAAGTTTACCTAGAAACGTGATTTCATAATTAATAACAAGTTCGCAGTGCATAACATCACGCAACACATAACATACGAGTAACACAACAAATAATAAGTCAAATTCAGTTCGATAGTGTAAAGAGGGACTTTGTTTTGAGAAAATCCGTAAGAAATCCACATTCGTAGTAAAATGTAAAATATAAAATAAACGTACATGATTAAAATTCTTACTAACCTTGTTGCTGCAAGAGTGACGCTAAATTACTATGAGAAGCTGCAAAGTTCGGTAAAACTTCCAACGCTCTTAAGTATAATGAAGTGGCTTCTTCAATTTTACCTTGTTCTCTCTTAACATTACCAAGATTATTGAGGGTATCGACATGGGACGGACACAATCGTAAAGCTGCATTGTAACACTCCTCCGCTTCCAACACATGCCCTTTCTCTTTGAGTGCATTACCAAGATTGCAATAAGCATCTGGAAAATTAGGCTGGAGTTCTATTGCACGTCTGTAGGTATCTATTGCTAAATCAATGAAACCGTGTCTGTAGTAGATGCAGGCCAGATTTCCGTGAATAATTCCATTGTTTGGCGTTAGTTTTAAGGTATGAAGATACACTGCTACCGCTCTGAAAGTATAATAGTAGATATTTATTATTTATTTAATAATTAATTAAAAATCTTAGAATTGCAATTGAATCTTAGAATCCAATTATTTAATAAGCCCACCTTTTGATTTTGTTTTTAAACCATGTAATGCAACCGTTGGAGAAATCCGCTGCACCCGTGAGTTTCGGAGGTGCGATGTTGATGACCGTATAGACAACGACACATTGATAATCCATAACACGGTCATGTCCTCTATGCGTATGAGGTTGTACTGACTGTGCACAAGTTTGCACGGAGGAGACAGACGCTTTCAAGACAGAAGACAACGCGTCACGTTCGATGACGACGCGCGAGCGCACCTTGCCAACTTCCCAGGGGCAACGTCGCGTTCACGCAACCCGTGGCCTTCGCTGAACCATGTTAATACGTTCCAATGGCAATCATTATTTGGAGAATTCAATAAAGGTGCAACCACCATACTACGGCGGTCCAGCTTCGGTCTTTGAAGTCTTTAATATAATGTAAAATCCGACACAGTAAAAGGGTGTCTAAGAACCCTCATAATCTAATTTTCAATTTCAAATTACATATTCTTAATAAATTTGTAAATAATTTATCACATTCGTTTCTCTCGTATTGTCCCAGTATCAAATTTTATAGTTCTCGATAGGTAACATCATTATTGTCTAATTAAAATACCTTGTTGTGAAGAAGCTCGTAAGATTTAATTTGTCGCGCATCAGCTGAGAATATCGAAACAGCTGTTCGATAGAATGTTTATCCGTGCCTTTATTGTTTACTTGAAAAACTGGCGCGCAATGGGAACTTTTTCAAAATCCGAAGCGAAGTAAATGCAGTCAACGTTTTGTCGAGGGAAATAAATTTTCAATTGACCAAAATTGTTTATGTTTTATAATAAAGTTAATAAATCCAAAACTTAATAATGGTGCCTAGTTAAGACGTTAAAAGCCGATATAATCGATTTGCGTAGGCGGTAGTGTGTAGAGGCGACGTGGTAACGCGGCGAAAGCTCGTCGCAACTGCGGTCGCCCGTCCGCCGCCACTGGTCATGTCGGCCGGGCTTTCCCCCTGGAAAATGATACGTCATGGCGCCTTTCCTTTAAGCTCTTTCTTACTAACTTTTACATAGTTTTTCTATACTCATATAGTTTGAGTTTTGAAAGCGGATTTTTTTATAAAACATGGAAGTATGATAGTATGGAATTTATATCTACCATCTACTTATCACGCATGTAAACTTTCGTAAACAAATCACACTCTCTGCCGCATTGTTCTACTGACCTATTTAATAGGGATGGGAGAGATTAAATGACGTTTTCCTGTTGCACACAGTGAGATATGAGAAAATTTCACTGAATTATTTTCTTTTAGCAAAATTCAAAATATAAAACGTGTTAAAAAAATGGGATAAATTTTAGCTGCGTGGGATAAGTTAGATTTCGTTTTGATTTTTCTTTTACTTTTTTTCGTCGTATGTCGGAAACTTAAAATGAGAAAAATGTAGATGAAAATGTAGAGATATAAGTATGAAAAGTATAAATAGTAAGCATATAGTTTTCATCACTTAACAAATGATTGCCGGTTTTAAAATTTTTAAATATTTTAAATGAAAGCAAATCAACAGTTATCTACTCTATACAAAGTTCAATAAAATATGATTAAGGTAATAATTCAAAGCAATCAACACCAACACTTTGATCTGTCTCTCAGTCTATTGGTCTGATTTAAATTTTCCCTTGTCGCTCAATCCACATCTTTAACAAGGCTAAATGTGAAATAATCCAAAGACGTGTGTGACATCGAAATCTTCAATGTTAAGAGCTAATTTTGTCCCAACTCTTAACACTCTCCGGTTCTCACTTGCCAACATTCGTACAGTTTTGACAGATACGTAAGTAGTTATAATTAAATTCAAGAAGCATTGCCAAGGACTCGTGTTTAATTTACACGTGTATAATAATATTCCTTCCGTGCATTTTAGTGTGTTTTGTTGTTTACACGGAGCAGTGTTAATATGAGTAATCACTTTAAAGTATTGAAATCGACCTCAATTTGTAGGATTGCCACATTTTGCTGTTTAAAATTAATATATTTGATATTTTGGCACAAGTCCAAACTACCGTTGAACTCTAGCTAGGTTTAAATAAAACAGCGTTTGATGGATCTTGGATTTTTAATTGCGTAACATACTTAGGTGCAGGTTATAATAAAATCTAATACAAGTCCTCTAATCTATATTTACTAATATTATAAAGCTGAAGAGTTTGTTTGTTTGTTTGTTTGTTGTAATCTCAGGAACTACAGGTTCGAATTGAAAAATTCTTTTTGTGTTGGATAGATTATTTATCGGGGAAGGCTTTAGGCTATATAACATCACGTTGCGACTAATAGGAGCGAAGAAACAGTCGAAAATGTGGAAAAAATGGGGAAAATTATTCATCTTTGAGGGCTTCCGTTGCGTGCGTTGCGAAAACCGTTCGAGATACCCAAATGATTCCCAAAATAACTATTCCACGCGGATGAAGTCGCGAGCTCCAGCTAGTTTTGATATATTAGCACAAGCCCAATCTTACGTTGAAACTCCAGCTATATTTAAATAAATAAAAAACTGCGTTTGATGTATCTTGAATTTTTAGTCGTACAGTAGAGGTACACGGTTATGATAAATAAAATCTACAATTCCCTTAATTTTTATAATAATATATTTGATATTTTGGCACAAGGCCAAACTAATGTTGAACTCAGCTCGGTTTAAATAAAAAATGTGTTTTGATTGATCTTGGATTTTTAGTCGAATAACAGAAGTGCGCGATTATGATAGAATCTACAATTTCCCTAATTTTGATAAACTCTTATTTGATATTATTGCACAAGCCCAAACTAATATTGAACTCCAAAGGTTTAATAAAAAAATGCGTTTGATGGATTTTGGATTATACGTCGCGTAATAGAGGTGCAGGTGATTATGATAAACAATTTATCTAAATTTGGACATGATCCAATATATGTTTGTTTAATATTATGATCCCATCGATTCATTGTGTTTCAGACCGACGAAATTACCATTACAATCGTTAAATCATTTCTATTTTGGCACCACACCAGTAAACCAATCTGTAAATTAATGTTTACGGTGAAAACCGAAGGTTTGGTTTATAACAACGATTTATGTATATGAAACTAAACTGAACGTGTTTAAATCCAACTGTAGTTGATTAAAACACCATTCTATTTTTGACATTGTTTATTCTACACAATGAAGCAATATTTAATAATATAAATATTTGGTTTAAGATATATTTCAGTATTCAGGAATACAGCATACATATTGACAATTATATAAGGAAATTATTATCATATTTACCTACAACAACATTCATAATAATTTTATGAAATATATTTTTTATTTATAAATTTAAGCAAAATGTTTAATATAACTCACATGAACATACACAACATTGACACTATCGCATTTTGATGAATTTTAAAATTTTGACTACATAACAATTTATAACAGGAATATTAAACTTTGTTAAAAATTCTAGTTTATTTGAATTCATCGAAGTAAATAACTTTAGTTTCATCAAGCAAGTTGTTTTATCAAAGCACAAAAAAATCATTACATAATATTTTACATTTATTTAAAATTACTGGGATACAATTAGCGAGTAATATAAACTAATGATATATAATTTTCCTGAAATATAGTGGTCTCGGCGCGGAATATGTTTTCATACCGTTCGGCGTTGAGACACTCGGTCCGTGGGGCCCTGAAGCAATGGGCCTCTTCAAAGACATTTCGAAGAGGCTTGTTGATGCGACGGGAGATCGGAGAGCTGGCGCTTTCCTCGGCCAACGTATTAGTTTGGCCATTCAACGAGGAAATGCTGCCAGCGTCCTCGGTACAATGCCGCGGGGTCCATTTTTGTATTGAATTTTGTTTTTAGGTATAATTTTTTAGTTATAGTTTGTAAATTTGCCTATTAATTTGTAAATAAAATAATTGACTATACGAAAAAAAAAAAAATTGTGTAATATAAAAATAAACCGTTCAGGATATCTTAAGATTAAAAGGACCTTTCAGGTTGTTATATTTATTATTAGGTTTATTTTGTAAATATATGTAGGTAATGTATTTTTATTACGACAAATATATTATATTAAATATATCTTTTTTTTTATATTATTTTAATTTAACAATAATGACAACACGAAGGCTACTCGAATATTGAAAGCTTATGTTAAAATTAATTGTACACAAAAAAATAAGATGTGTGTAATATTTGCAAGTTAAATTATTCACTTAGCGTCGTGAGGATGCGGTGAAAGACCTCGTTCGGAATTGGGAGAACTTCCGCCAGATGTGCTCTGTGGGCTCTTTTCGTTCACCTAAAAATAAAAATAATGCATGTTTAAATAAAGGGTGAAATACCACATCTATTTTTGTTTAATACCATACATTTTTCTAAATTGTGGCAAAGACAATCATCTTAATTTAATACTCAATCTATGACACCTAGAGTATAGCATAAATATTTATTTTAGATCGAAAAAACATTCTCAACAAGCAATCGCTCGTCCTAGCTGCTTCTGCACTATAACGCGAGACCCCATAATATAATGTCCACAACAGACGGTCTCCAAGCTACACGAGTTGGGGTTGGCACTTTAATTACGGTAACGATGACGATGGTAAGAGAAAATTAATGTGTCTATAAAGTCGGCCGTATCAAAAGGACGGCAAACATAAACAAAATAAAGAATGTATGTTATTACAAAACATTACTGAATTTATCAGGAGCAAATCAGGAGCTTTCTGTTGAGTTAATATCAAATTAGAGTTTTTATTACGCGCCATAGTTGCGAACTAACCATGCCCCGTAAGAAAGTTCGACGTCGCTCGACGAGCTATGAAAAGGGCTACACTGCTCGGATTTACACTGCGAGATCGAATCAGGAATGAGACGATCCATAGACGAACAAAAGGTATCCTTATAACCCAGCGGTTTAGTAAGTTAAAGTGGCAGTGGGAAGGATATTTAGTAGGTAAGGAAAGCCGATGGCTGCTGGGGTCGGAAGGTTTTCGAATGGAGGCCACAGAGCGTCAAACGTAGCGTAGGAGCTTAGTGGACGCACTAACAAGGTGGATAGATGACCAAACAAGGGCTGCTTCTGACCGGTCCTTTAAAAAATCTGACATTGGAAAATTAAGGGGTAGGTCTACGAATATTTATGTCTTCACGTATAAACAGTGGTTATAATGAACAAAACTTAGTAAATAAAATATCACCTGTAAACCAGTGTGTAGCATGTTAGCTATGGTTTCTACGTCCAGAGTGGAGTCTTGTGCAGAGATTTTCTTGATGGCCGACGACACAATACAAATATCGCCTCTGAGTTCGCGAACTAGAGCGGTAATTTTCTGAGCGTTACTGAGGACTTCCACGCTCTGAGTGTAAGGGTTGTAACGTACTCCAAATGGTCGTTGTATGCTTTCAGCAAATGCTCTGAAAGGTCGATGTATGCTTCAGCAAATGTTTAAAACATAACATATTAGGATAGCAACTCTTCCACTAGCAATGAAAAAGGAAAGATTTACTTAAGAGTTTGACTTTTAACCTTCAGTAATGGAGAGACACTGAGAGATGAAGTTCGATAAGCTATTTAATAACTTTATTATTAGATACTAGCTGACTTAGAATTAGCACTTAGCATCGAGTCGATTGAAGCAAAAATGTTCATATTCAAAAAATGTATTTGTAAGTAGGTATACTTACCTCATTTTTTCCTTAGCTTCCTCAAAAGAGTCAGTATAGTAATACGCATTCTGGTACGAAGTGATTATACACTCTTCGCTGACGGTCACGTCAGGGTCGAAGCGTTTTATTTTTTCAGGTGTAGAAAGTGCGTGTTGGAGTTCAGCAACTGAAGACAAGAGACCAGCGCCAAAAACTCGATAGGTGCCATCTAATTGGCGACACAGGCCAAATTCAACAGTGAAAAAATATAGCTGAAAAATAATAATTTAAAATAGGAAAATACAAGGAAAACGTACTTTTGAAAAGTAAGGCTATTGGTTTTTTCCGCCAGTCATCGCTGCAGGGGGCAGTGGACAGCCGTCGAACACAGACTCGTGCGGTCGTTTTCACACGCCATAGGGAGCGGACGTTTTAACTGACATAGCTTCAGTTTTCTTTGGTAGAGATTTGCGTCGAAAAATTCAGATTTTCTCAAGCAATTTTAATTAAATAAAAACAATAAAGTGCAAGGTAAAATTAGAGTAGGTTATAGTAAGACGTGAAAAAGAACATTGGATCAATAAATGCCTAGTATTAAAGATTAGCAATGTATTTCCATGCGTATGTTGCTTTGCTTCCGCAAAGTAATAAGAAATGGTCATTATGAAACGAAAAAATAATGGCCACTTTATTGGGGACTCTAGCGCTCTAACCGATGGGCTCAGTAGCAGTGTATATGTTTCACTAATGGTGTAGCATATTAGCATAATTAGAGTGATAAATACCGTGGCTAATTTATCAATGTCTTCTTCAGATGCACCTAGAGATGCAAGACCCAATTCTTGTGAAAATTGGGCGAAACTTGGATTAGCCAAGAGAGGCATGTGACCAAGGAGTTCATGGCAGCAGTCTCTAAAAATCATATTAAAACAAATTTAGTGTTTTATGTTCAAGTTAAGACTCACCTTCCAAAAATATGTATTACTTACGGTTCAGGTGTGTAGAAGGGATCTGATGAATGTCGAATGTATTGGGTGCAGTGAAAAACTCTAAATGCTAACCCAGAGAGAAAGTCGCGTGGTGAGAGGTATCCTGCAACTGGACGCAATTGGAATCCCGTTTTGCGTTTCAAGAAAATACTTACATCTTCAAGCTGAAAATAACTTTTATTTATTTATTCTACACCAAAAATTTTTTAATAATATTTTTGTACTTATAGAAAAATGATATTTTTTCCTGTACATAAAGCTAATCTCCAAACAGATATAATCTATTAAGATTAGTTCGAGGATTAACAAATGTATTCTTATCTGCAAGAAAAGCATTTTGTACCACTGAAGAACTCTGTCGTCTTATATTGACATTATAAATTTGTTGAAGAAGGACCTTACTTAGAGTCCTTTAAAATTTCAGAAAATTCACATACGGTGTGGCCGTTGCGATACTATAAAAGTTATTGTTACATTCTAAGACATATCAGACACAATATTTTTTTTTTAACATTATGAATTTTTTCCCTAAAGAAATTGGCCGATGCTGTAAAGATTTTGTATTTCAGCAATTAAAATTACTAATTAAATAAACATAAAAAATGTAGGTATTCTGTTCAACTAAATTTATGTACCTGGGGTAAGTTGTCCTCTTTGTAGCCACAGTATTTGACGAGTTCCGGCCAGTTCTCAAGATACTCTTCGCAGGCGTGCTTTTGATACAATTTGCGAAGTTCACGAAACACTATTCCCCTGTGGTTGAAGTCAGTTAAAACAAGAGGCTATACTGCAACAGGCTACATTACACTGCTTTCGCTAATATTAGAACATAGCAATATAAACATAAAGAGAAAATATTTTTTTGTATATTTTGTATATTTGTTTGTAAGGTAATGGATAACCTCAATAACTAAGTAGTTAACATCTGTTTTAAAAATTATTTACTTATAGAAAGCTACGTACCTCATCATCGAGTAACATAGGTTGTATTTTATTTTCATAAAAATTAGTGATCCCTACGAAATTTACAATAACGTAACATAAGAGATAAAAACGAGTGTGCTTATGACCACACGACTGAAGTGAAACTTCTTTCGCTCCATCTGTATGTGTGTACAATATATACATGTATACACATATACATATATTAATTTATGTATATGTATATATAATAATTAATTATTATTAAAGAAAGAGAGAAAGAAAATGTGCGCGCGCACTGCTGTCTCTTGCTTATATCCCCCACATAACTTCCGTTCGCCTTGCCCGATCACACTTTTCGTAACGCTTACGTCACGCGTTCGCCAGCTTACTCCCCAAGTCAAGCGTGCGTAAAGAAGTTTCACTTCAAAAAAAAATGACTATTAGTCAATATTTGGCATTCACTGCGAAAAGTAATGATGATACATAAAATGTAATGTATTTGTATCTATATGTTATAACCTACATAGTAGGTATATAGTACTCATCATTGATTCATTGTCCACAAAAAAGTTCGTTACATTAACTAATAGTTAAGTCACAATAATCGTCTTATGTTCAAAATAGTCAATCAAAACACGTTTAGAATTGAAAGATCACTTAAATAGTTTAACCACTAGTTTCAAATAATTTTTAATATGCTTGAACAGTGCTTGAAATTAAACGACCTCGCTTTAACACAATATTTCGCTAAAAAAATGCGTAGCTAAAACACGTAACATTCAACGTATATATAATTTACTTATAAAAAATATACTTACCAAGTTTTTATTTCAGTATCAGTATATTGCACCTTTGGAATAGGTTGACCGCTATGAAATTACAGTGCATATTATTATTAACATATATGTATAAAAAAAAATAGTTACATGAATTATACTGATATTTTGTATAATTGCCACAATGGATCAGACGCAAAAATATTTATTATAGAGAAAATAATCTTCATTTAAATGACGAGATAGTTGATAATTTTGGAAAAAAGTGGCAGTACACACTGCGTCGCATTCATTTGGGCAGCCCACCTCCTTACAGCAGGCCACTGTGAAATGACAGCACGTGTGCTTTTGTGTTTTTTGGTGAGTGAATAAGTAATGCCAGAGCCCATTTCTCTATCCCTTTCCAATCCCCTTATCCATAGATCTAATATGGCAGTGTACTAGCAGCACCTGTGATGTTGCTTGTGTTATAGGCGACGGTAGCCTATGTATATCATCAAATGGAGTACCGGTCTGTCTGCCAACTTTAACATAAAAAATTAAAAATAAAACAATTACTTACTATCTGTAGTTATTTGCAATCGCAGCGAACTGTTCGCGTCTCTTACGATAGATTGGATCCTTGAATCCTGGATGGTCGGCATCTAACTCCGAACCGTACATGAGCACATTTTGAGCTCGATCTAACTCGGATATCTTTCGAGGAAACCACGGCATTTCACCGAAATCTGTTTAATGAATAAACTCTTTTATATCCGTACTAATCCGTACTAATATTATAAATGCGAAAGTTTGTATGGATGTTTGTAACTCTTTCACGCAAAAATTACTGAACCGATCACCATGAAATTTTGCATACACGTTGTCTGGGACACCAGAAAGGATATAGGGTACCTTTTATCCAGAATGCGGACGAAGTCGCGGGCACCAGCTAGTATTATAAATGCGAAAATTTTGTATGGATGGATGAATGTAAGGATGTTTGTAACTCTTTCACGCAAAAACTACTGAACCGATCAGCATGAAATTTTGCATACACGTTGTCTGGGACACCAGAAAGGACATAGGGTACCTTTCATCATGAACGCGGACGAAATCGCGAGCACCAGCTAGTAATATTATAAATGCGAAAATTTTGTATGGATGGATGGATGTATGGATTTTTGTAACTCTTTCACGCAAAAACTACTGAAGCGATGACCATAAATTTTGCATACACGTTGTCTGGGATACCAGAAGGGACATAGGGTACATTTCATCCAGAACGCGGACGAAGTCGCGGGCACCAGCTAGTATTATAAATGCGAAAATTTTGTATGGATGGATGAATGTAAAGATGTTTGTAACTCTTTCACGCAAAAACTACTGAACCGATCAGCATGAAATTTTGCATACACGTTGTTTGGGACACCAGAAAGGACATAGGGTACCTTTCATCAAGAACGCGGACGAAATCGCGAGCACCAGCTAGTAATATTATAAATGCGAAAATTTTGTATGGATGGATGGATGTATGGATTTTTGTAACTCTTTCACGCAAAAACTACTGAAGCGATGACCATAAATTTTGCATACACGTTGTCTGGGACACCAGAAGGGACATAGGGTACATTTCATCCAGAACGCGGACGATGTCGTGGGCACCAGCTAGTAATCTGTAAACTTCAGTCATATTAATTCTTATTACTAGTATTAGTTAATGTCATTGTTACCAAAACTAGCAGCAGCCGACGTCGGCGTTGGGGGTGTAAACTCGTCGCCATCAACTTGCGAAGAAACCACTTCAAATTCCTGCACCTCACGCTTCAGCATCCTTTTTAACTGTTCCATTCTATGAGGATCGCACTCCACATCCACTAAAATATCAGCCTAAAGGCAATACAACTATTATTATTATTTTTTTAAATATTTAAAAACGTTGTGGCTTAAAGAAAAACTGACTTTTTTGCTGAAAAGTGTTGAATAAATATTTTATAAGTTTGAAAAACGTAGGTATATCTCGCGACTCACCGCATATGTTTCTGTCGCAGATTTTCTGGATTCAATGTGAAGTACATTTATTCCCAAGTCTTGAAAGACAGAAAGTGCACGAACCAAACCACCGACCTCGTTCTTCAGTGTAAACATTACTGAAGTCCTCTCACCTTCGGGTGGATTTTGGTTTCGAGAAGCCATTTGCAATTCAGCTAATTTCGGATGGTGCGAAGATTCATTTTTCACTTCCCATTCCGAACCGTTTCTGTACAACCATAATCCCAATAGACCCTTGCCAGATCCGCTCATTTTTTTACTCAGTTTACCTAATCAAAGAAATGGAGTAATTAAAAAAAAATATTATCCAGATATTCAAACCCACAAAAATATATTGAAATGAGCATAACATAGCAAAAATATTAAAAAATCAAAGATGTGTCTTTTAAAAATTGATATCCTTTTTACATTGGTCTCAAATGTTTGTTGAAGCACAGAAATATTTTTTTACCGTTAATTACAAATATGTTTTATGGTTTAATATGATTTATGATATAAAATGAAAAGAAAATTTAAGTAGTTACTATATGGTGAAGTCTAGAGGAAGAGAGATGCGCTATTGCAGTGACTGAAACACACTGTCCCATCTTTAGTCCTTGTGCGCTTTATAAACCTACGAGGCGAGGGTGATTTGAAGGAGGGTGGGTATATTTGATTGGCTGAATCAAGTGTTCGCAGTAACTTGGAAAATGCTCCCTTTTCACGATCATAGAGACAGGAATACACTATTGAAAATCTTAGTTTTGATTTAAATTTATAAATTCATTTTGGTTTTGTTCAATAAAAGTGCAGAATCAATTTTTAATTTCAATTAAGTATCTATATTATTTATTTTTATTGTATAATGTTTCTCTCTTCGAGAAACTAATAATTTAGTTCGTGTGTATATTTGTGCTTATATATTATGTGTAAATTGAGTTTTATTTATTTTCATCATCATCTCAGCAGCAGGACATGAAGTCACTGCTGGACATAAGTCTGCATCATAATTTTGCGATAATTTTACGGTCAGAGCAGCCTGGATTCACCGTCGACCTTCGGCCTTTATCAGGTATTCTGTCCACCTTGTGGTTGGACGTGCTGCGCTGTGATTGCGGTCCGTGGTCTCCACTCCAAAAATTTCCGTCGGCCATCTGTACCACAGTACGGCACGGTCCTGCCCACTTAATTCGGCAACATTCGTACATCTACGGATCTCCTCATTTCTGATTCATCTCGCAATGCAACCCTGAGCATAGCCCTTTCCATAGCTCGTTGAGCGACGTTGAGCTTTCATACAAGGCCCATAATTACATATCACGTTTCAGCGCCATTTGCTATCACTGGCAACACTTATTTGATTTATTTCTTTAGGTTTAAGTATTTTTATGTTTAGTTTGTCAATTTCGACAACAAGGACCCTAGCCAAGAGCAAACGTACTTGTACAGTTGTATCGCTACGCTCAGGCTACGCTACGCTGGGAGAAAGCTTTGTGATTGGTCAAAATTTTATGTGGGCGTTACAACAACCAATCACCGGGCTTTATTTCTTTCGTTTCGTAAGTATGCAAGGGGAGCGTTTGCATTGGTTTGCTCTTGGCTTACTAGCCAAGAGTACTAGAAATGTTGTTTTGATGGTAAGACGCACAGGGGTACACCCGGTCTGCCCCCAGGTCGGTGGGTATCCATGATAGATTCCTCTTGGTGTATGTATATTACAACGGATAAACATTTTGATAAGGTGTGGTTTCATTTCAATGGCATTGTGCTCCTAGCCGTAGACTAGTGGGTGTTAAACGGACCAGTCACTGTATTTATTACCATTGTTTAGCGAAAAGAGCGTTCCCTATCATTCATTATCTGGTAGAGCTCCCGCCTTTTATTCAACTTTCTTCGATTGCGTAAATATAGACTTAAATGTATTTACGAGCAATTTTTACTACGCTGTGATGTTCGCTGCATGCTTCAAGAAAACCAATTGAAATATGCTTGTATTAGATAGTAAACTAAACACCATTGTATGTCGTTGCTGTGTGGTACTGAAAACGAAATATTTAATGGTTTAACGAGCCGTGAAGATTAAACACGTCATGTGACGTCAGTGCAGGCTTTTGTGATAAGTAACATAGGGGCCCATCAGATTTTGTTTCATATGTAAGGAAGGTGGACATATATTATGTTAAATTTCATTTTTGTAAACCATGTAGTACAACTATGTTAATTTAATTATTTTAGTAAACTAGTAGGTAATTATGGTAATACATGTGGGTAATTCCATGTCAAATCTACCAATCGTTGGAATCGAATCATTTCAATTTGTTTCTGTCATCCTATAAAATTACACTGAAAGAAAAAAAATATTTCCTTTTTGAAAATCTATAGAAAATTCAAAATTTTACTGCCTTTTCCAGTTTTCAAGTCTATTTTTAAAAAACCTCAAACTATTATAGCTACAAAATTATTGGATTCGTTTTAAAGAGGATATTACATACAAAATTATACCCGCGGACTCTATTTCAGTACAATTTCCCTTCTGAGGTGTTTCCACCTAGCTCGAACATGGGCTTTTTGTGTTTGTATCCTTAACTTAGACGACAGTAGGTAACCATCTTTCATTAAGTGAATCCTCAACTTGCCTGCAATTCTTTTTAATATGAAAATTTTTGTATATGTTTAAGTATGTATATATATATCCCATTTCCGCAAAAGCGTATAAACATTCTCATCTCTACAACGGTTGCGCATATTTTGACAGGAACCCATGGAGTTCTTAATTTGAAAATTAAACGTTACACGACAATCAGTGTGTATTGTCAATTTAATATATTCCATTAATATTTCTTTCAAATGATTTACAGAAACAGTTTATTTTATTAATAAATATATAGCAGTACAAATTTTACACCAAGCGTATCTCAATAAAGTAAATATTAAGTTTCCAGAAGCAACGCAAAACACGATACTTCGAAGAGACGCTTTTAATTCAATTTCTCTAGAGACGTTTGGAAGCGACTGCCTTCTCTCCTCATTCACATTTATTGTTGTATTAATACTTTATTATTTGTATGGAAACCCGAAGGTTCCAAGATTTCAAGGATTTCTTCAAACATTTAGATTAATTGGCGTAACACGAACTAATAATTGTTAAAGCTATATAAACTCAAATAGGTAGGTACGTAGATAGGGTACTGACGTATTACCATTTACATCCATTCTAATATTATTAATGTGAAAGTATTATTACTCTGTCTGTCTGTCTGTCTGTTACCGTTTTACGCCTTAACTACTCCACTGATCTTATTTAAATTTAACATACACGTTGTAAGCGATACAGAGAAAGACCTTTTTCATCCAGTAAAAAGTAGGTAGGTACTATTCTCGAGGGATCATCTAAAATGAAGAAAACTAACGCCTGGAAAAGTAAAACAGCAATTAATATGTCGGGCGTTATATTGCTTCTTTATTTTATTAATTTAAAACGTGGACGATGTTGCGGGCACCACCTAGTAAGCTTTTAGTTATTAGTTTAGTTAGTTATAGTTTATATAATAGTTATTATAAACTTAGATATTAGTTTTTATATGTTTGTAAGTTTTTATTTCACATCATGTTTTTTTATAGTAATTTTAATAATATAATGTTCCTATTGACATCAAGGAAAACAAAATTAAGTTAAAAGTAGATTGGAAATCAAGTTTCCAACCACTTTTGCGGTCTCGTAGTGGAAGAGCTTAGTGTGTTTACTTTGCTCTTTGGACGTGCGCCCGACGACCTAGAGAGGATGAACGAACGACCCCGTCCATTGTAAAGAATCCTAAACCATACCTAAAGCAATAATGAAATGATTCCGTAACAAAACATTTTCATTATATTGTAATGCCAACCACAATTTTAATTAAAACCAACTTTCTATTGAGCCCCTATACGCTACTTTTGCTGTAAGTTGACAAACTACTTATGCTGCAGCATCAGCAAGATAACAGGGAAAGCAACCAAATCTCTAGCAAGCATTCGATATGGTATTCTATGATCTGCTCCAAGGGAGATTAATAAAAATTTTAGTATTGGTATAGCAATCAGCTGAATTGTATAATATAAATATAATGAATAAATTAAAAAAGCACATAACAAATATGTGGTTAAAATCAAGATCTTGACTAATGTATTTCTACTGTATATTTGACTAGCTGTTGCCCGCGACTTCGATAAATGGACTATCCGACAAAAAATAACTTTTCAATTCGAACCAGTATTTCCTGACATTAACGCGTTCAACCAAATAAACAAACAAACTCTTCAGCTTTATAATTCACTTATAATGAAAAGAAAAGGCTTTTGTTGCTTGTTTGTCGACAGTAGCCACCTCCCTCGAGTCTTTAGTGGACTGTTAGCCTGTCTACCGACCTTAACAGAAAACAAAATTAAAAAAAAAATCAAAGGAATCAAAAATATAGTTATCATTAATTAAGCGTTTAATCGTATTTATTTTCGTATAGCCATGATAAGATTATCGTATTTTTTCATATTTAGACCCACTTGTACCCATCCAATATCGTTGCTAAATATTGCTCTGGTAAGGTAATATATTATGTGATTAACTTTCCATTACTAAAACTTAAATAGAAACCTTAAAAAGCATGCGCCAAAATATTAACTCGCACTTGCGCCCTATGTTCTCCCCTAGTTTTAAACCCTTGGTCGATAATAATTTAAAGATGGCTCCGCGCATGCGAATAAACTCGACACGACCATCAGGTGTATTAGCGACATGGCCGATAGCGAGTTTGAAGAATTTCGCAGAGTTTTCGACAAACTTCCCCAACACATTAAAGCTCCGACGCCGTTTTATTCGTAAGTGTTTCAAACAACCTTATAAATTGATTCAACAAATGACTTAGATTGCTTATTCGAGTCTCACAATATGTCACGTGAACATTGAATAGAAAATCGAAGTAGATGTTAAAATTAATGAGTCATTCACTTTTAACGAGTGTCAATAGTAATTTTAAATAAATAATTATAATATATTATTCTAGACTAGTGCCAAATGTTGCTCTGGAAGACGATTCTCCTTCGTCAAAGAGTGAAGGATCGGCCGAAGAAGACAGAGCATGTGATGCTGAAAATGATAGATCTTCAAGCACAGCTCAGACAAAAGACGTATCTCCGGTTCAATCCACCGACATCACAGAAACACAGCGAAGTCCAAGGCATCAAATTTTTACAAATGGCGAACGAAGAAGAAGAAAACTGCCGGAAATACCAAAGAATAGAAAATATTGTAAGTAATAAATGCCTCATTCAATCTTTTTATTATTATCGGTTTTGTCATTTACTTTGATTATAAATAATATCATTAAAAGTCAGTCATCTAAATATAGGCTGGCGCTTGCAGTCGATTTTCTATTTATAGATGCTCTGTTGCATGTACCTATAGCGAATTGTTTAAATATACCTATAATGGGGAATAACTCTGACCAACAATATTTGATAATTATCTTGCTGATGCGACAATTTTGGTTTTAATCAACGTAAAAATAATACGAAAAATATGAGTTTTCGTATTATTTTTAACTTTTTTTTAAATATTTTAAAATATTTTTTTTACAACTTTTTTTATCTTAGACGTTAGGTATGACAGGTAAGTCTTGTATAAAAGTTTTTACCACCATACTCGTATTGCGCGTCACAGATGCGGAGTTCATTAACATTAATTAGACAATTATGCCTCTACGAACAGTCCGGATGAGTAGAAACTTTATCCCGCGGACGCGCGAACTTGTCAACAATCTCCCTTCTGAGGTGTTTCCACCTAGCTACAATATAGACTTCTTCAAGCGAGCTGTAAACAAATTCTTACATGGTAGTAAGGGTATCAGCACCCCTTTTGGGTTGCTTGTGTCCTTAAGCGACGGTAACCATTTTTCATCCGCCTGTCCGCTGCACTTATTAATATAAAAAAGTTCATATTTGATGCTACATTTCAAAATAATTACTGAGTTTTAAGATTAAACGACAGTTTACTGTCTAACAAATTCCTAAACCTCATGAAAAATCTTAATTTATTTAATTTTAATTTTGGATAGATAAAATCAAAATTACTGCTTGTAAATTTTCTTCATTATGTTATTATTATTCTAAGCATAATGTATTTATGCTTACAGCCCCTGTCATAACTTGCGGTCAACCAGCATCGCTTGCAGATGAATTAGGTGCTTTAGCAGGCCCTCTCATTAGACCAGGATGTCAAGGAAGACCACTTCTGGTGCTCAAATGTGGGTATCTTCTCGACGAAGACTCCAGTCCCGATTCAGAAAGGCTACAAAGCCTCGGAGACGTTGACAGCGGACACAGTACAGCCCATTCGCCTGTCGACACTTGTCCTAAGAGTATATCACCGACACCCTTACAACAGAATGGTGAGTGAAATTTTATAAAAGATATGTTTACATCTTCTCAGCTGTATGTAGGACGTCCGCTGCTGAATGTGTTCACGTTAATGTTTGTCATAGATATAGTAACCCCCACTGTTACCTTAATTAAAGACAAAAAAATATCTCAAGACAGTATAAAAAAAGTCGCTTCCGTCTTTCCCTCTGTATGTAAACTCGACAAATAAAGTGCTTCATCACCCTAAGATTGAACATTCTTTGTATGTTGTAGAATGATAAGGTCTGTTTTCTTTTGAAAATTCCAAGTGACAATTTCTATTGCTATCTTTATTAGCGATGACGAATTATATCAATCAGTAATCAATACCTATTTCAAATTTAAGCCTTAGCGAATTTTGAAATGAATGGAATTATTAATCGAAACTGATAAAGCACTTTTCTTGTCTGCTATACTTACTCTTAAATATTTTAAACTGTACAACGGATCTTAATGCGGCTTTCACTAATGCAAAGAGCGTTAAACAAGAAAGCTTTTTTTTATAATTTACAGAAAAATAAACCCTGCCAAGCCGGGGCGACCCGCTAGTTAAATAATTTTTTTGTCTTTATCTGAAATAGTTTCACCATCGTCGAGCTGCAGTATCAGCGGTATTAATTTCGCTGGTAACATGACAACAGTACCTCACAGTCAACTAGAAATGCTCGAAGCTACTCACCGAGGCCTACATAAATTCAACCCTAGACATCACGATGAGATTGAAGTAGAAATAGGTGACCCCATATACGTGCAAAAGGAGGCCGATGATTTATGGTGTGAAGGTAAATATCATTTAGCATATTTTATTCACCTACGCCATTATCGATAGAATACCTCTAAACTGGATAGTTCGGTTTTCACTAATAGAAAGAGGGATAAACGGGATGGTTTGTAAATAAATAATAATTTTCACAATTTCGTAGGATTATCATAATTTTCTAGTTCAAACCTATAGGTATTAAACTTACGACATTTCAAGTATACTGTAGGATAACAATATATGTGGATTTGATATTTTTCTATTTATTGTTAAATTTATTTTCTTTATCATTTTAGGAGTTAATTTACGAACAGGACAGCAAGGAATATTTCCATCAGCATACGCCGTTGATATGGACTATAACGATTTTGATCCAGCCAATGCTAAGGTCAAACGGGAACGTTACCTTCTAGGGTGGGTATTAATTTTATAGACGTATCCATATTTTTTTACCCATATTACTAGCAATGGTCATTGAAAACATACGTTTCCGGTACTTTCAGGTACATGGGGTCTGTTGAGACATTAGCACACAAAGGCACAAGCGTAGTATGTCAAGCAGTAAAAAAAATTGTTGGAGAATGCAGTGGAGAGCCTGGCGCACAACCTTGCATTTTAGAAGTGTCAGATCAAGGGCTTCGTATGGTTGATCGTTCAAAACCCGAGGTATTTCCTTTTTATTTTGAGGACAATATGTTATTTTGCGTCATTCTACTATTTAATATCTACTGGCTCTCAGACGCATGTTCTCGTATTATATTTGAAGAATATTCACAGAGCACATATGTAAAATTATATATCAAAAGCATCAATCGTTTAGATTTAAATTCACAATTATATTTTTGTGTTAGGCTCCAATGTATAATACAAACAACGCCATAGATGCTAAAACTGCGCTGCCGATCATAGTAAGGGTTGGAACGGGATTAGAAAAGAATAGGTTCTTTTCCCTATTCTTCTCCCTCCTTCCCTTTCACTTACTGAAACACGACAGCACACATGCTGATCTTTCACAGTGGTTTACTGCAAGGGCGTGGTTACTGGCGCCAGACGGTCAGCCTTAATGACTACGAAACAAAGTGTGTCCTGGCACTTCTATTGCAATACTTAATTATTTTATTGTAAAAATTTTATTATTACAATAATATATTTGATTATATCATTGAATTCTGAAACTTGAATATATACAAATATTCTATAAATTCTATTTGTTGAACAGAGAGGCCGCAGCAGTCCATGCATCGACTATTTTTATTCGTTGAAGAACGTATCTTTTTGCGCGTTTCATCCGCGTGATCATCGATATCTAGGATTCATTACCAAGCATCCAACGTTGCAACGTTTTGCTTGTCACGTGTTCAGAGGACAAGAATCTACAAGGCCTGTAGCTGAAGCTGTCGGGTGAGAATATTTTAGCGTACATTGAGTGATCTGTGATACAACAAAAGATACTCGTGGATTCTCAAAAGCTCAACATGCTCTATTAAATTTTGAAAATTTTATCTAACGAAATCAAAAACATAAAAAATAAAAGAAATAAAAAAACGCTATTACTTTTAAAAGTAGTGATTTTGTTTAGTGTAAAAATCGTCGCACTATTCTCATATAATGTGAAACTATTCTTTTTAGACCTTTATACATTTCTTCGGTTTTTTACATTAAGGCGCTTGGAGTCGTCTTATGTTTGGTCTGTCGTTTTACTCGTGATTCAACAGAGTTGAAATTTCATTATAATCAAGTTTTCTAAAAGTTTTCCTATGTTCTATTAAATATTAATTTAATAGTGGCACCCTTGCTTATGTAACTGTAACAATATTTTTAATAAGTATTTTTACAATTTCAGGAGGGCGTTCCAGCGATTTTATCAAAAATTCATAGAAACTGCGTATCCAATAGAAGATATCTACATTGAGTAATATTGTTGCGTACCTATACCTATTAAACCTATTACTTATTAAGTAGTATACTTATTAGTACTGCGTATGCTTTCATTTCTGTCACAATGCTGAGCGTATATTTTTTATACTTATAAAAGAAAAATGTATATTAAACACTAATTTATAAAGCTTTCATCATTAAGCAATTTTTAACAATCGTTTGACTACAAAACATTAAAATTGTTGGTAAAATATACAATATATGAAATTGATAAGTGGAATGTAGTACCTATATGGCAGGGCAGGGCTCTGGAGTGTTTAGCTGTTAATAAAATTCTGTAACGGAGTCGATCACTTCTAACTCGATAATTGAGTATGATAATTTATGATTTATGAATTTGCTACCTACGTAAAAAATCTTTTATATTTTTTCATTTAAATATTAATGTTATACGTCGACTTAGAAGTGATGGTCAAAGCAAAAAAGTGATAATTGATATGCACCAGTAGAGCAGGAAATGATCGCACCCTACTCTTTAAAATTGTGGTATTTGAAGAATATTTTATTTTATTGTAATTTAAATCAATATTGTTACCATTTCTCTCCCAGTTTTCTGGTTTAAGTCAAACCTTAAGTCCTACAATTTTTTTTACTTGGTTAATTTTGTGTTATTTTCAAATGTTACTTACTGTTAAATGAAAAAAGGCTAAACAAGAAGATAAAATGAAAAGAAAGAAAAGAAAATTTAAAGGAAACCCGTGTGTATTTTCAGTTTAGAGTCTAACAAGCTAATGATAAAAAAATACATGAAAAATATATAAAAAAACTGACATTACAAAACGAACACTAATTTAAATATAAAAACGGCCAGTGGTGTATAAAAAAAGGTTGTCAACACTTACAGTTCCTTTTTTAATCCACAATACTGTTTTTTTAACCTTATTTAACGAGATCCTGAAAACACACATAATTGAAAACAGTGTTTTGTGCGTGGCAAATGTGGATTCGTTTCTTAAATCGCCAGTTAGTAAAAAATACACATTGGTTCCAAAAATGGCTAAAATTTCTAAATTTAGTTGTATTATTGGGATGTTTATACTGAAGACAAACAAGACTCTGATAATGCGGAAGATATGTATAGAGTTATGACTTACGAGCCAAATGTCTACGTAGTTCTCAGGTACATCGCACTTCACTTGTCTTAAAAATAATCATGCGTTGTCTTTATTAAACCAGACCAAGCGATTCGTTTTTATTATATTCTCAGTACCGGTGATAAGACGTACCTACTGATAGTTCTTTATAGTCTTAGTAGACAGCAAGAGGGAAGACTCGCCTGAATAGTGTGTCGCCGCGCCGTCATTTTTGTGATGTCTTCTGAGGTTACACTCGTGATCGCGTAACTTGATCTAGCAGAAATAGAGAGAGACTAAGACAATAAATTTTTTTAAAGGCGATGATCGCTTGCTCAATTCATGACATAATCGAGTTATAGAGTTCAATTTCTAAGACTCTAAATATTATGTCCACTTTACATTGATCCAATAAGCGACACTGAAATCCAGCGCTTACAGTAGAGCTGCCAGTATCCAGCGCTGGATTGTAACAGTGAACGTCCTATTTTTCGTTCCAGTGACTTCCACCCTTTCAACGACACTGTTCTACGAATCTCCACATTTCTGATACCAATCAAATATAATTTGTTCATTTCGATATTATTTTCTTGACGATTTTTAATTTCCATTATTTTATACCAATGAAATAAAACAATAACTGCGATAATAATACTGTTTCAAGTCTTTGTATAACACTATGTACCTACTTTATTGAATAAAATTTCACCTTTAACTAGGTAGTAAATTTATTCTAGCGTTTTATATCGCTACTTTGGTAAGATTAAATTTCTATTCGTTTTGGTGCTTTATAGTGCTATTTAAAAAAATAACGGAATAAATCCAAATAAGCATAAGTTTATTATGAAAGAAAATTCTTTACACGATATTCACGCGATGGAAGTACCTACACAAGACGTGATAGATCTATTTTTAACAATCTACAGGCCTTGACTGTCGAAAACGTAATTAAAGGAGAAACTAAGCAGAACTGATAAAAATAATATTTAAATTACTTTGAATAACATAATAATTATGTAGTTAATTCAAAACCAAGTTGCTAACAAGGTGGACAAAATTTTGACGTTTTAAGTATAACACCTATAACAAAAATTAAATCATAACTTACATGTACTACATGTACTTACTCCTACATATGGTTCTGTTTGATTAACTTAAAGTCCCATGAGTCTCATTCAAGTGCATTGTAATTGATTCAATTAAGTAAGATCAATTCTTAAAATAATTGATATGAAAATTTGAATAAAAACGTCGGATTGTCCGACGGAGTTGTTCTCTGGTGATATTTTTTTCTGTCTTATATTTTTTTGTTTTGTTGATATACTTATGTTAACAGCAGTTGTGGATATCTGTTGGTAAACTCACCTCTCATAATTGTGAGGTTACTACATCTGTGAAACGTACTTATCAAGTAATAAATTAACGCTTCTGACCCACCGTACCACCGACCATACCGACCCCCAGTGGTACAATATACAAAATTCAAAAATCGAGTAATAAATTCCTCTACTTGTCGAGACAGACTGATAGCTATCCAACGGTAGATATATTATACACATCTATTGGAGGGGGTGGGGGGGGGGGGGGGGTTACCAGAGTTTATACATTTCCTGGCATCCTCCTTTGTTCTATACTTATTTTCTTAAATCTAAAGAAAATGTACCATTGTATTCACCCTCGGTCATAGAGACTGCATAAATAAAAGATCACATATAACAATATCACATATAATAAGATCACATAATATGTAATTAAGTAAACAAATTTATCTTTATGTAAATTGATTATAGCTGTATACTAATACACAGTAATTAACTACGATTATAATAATAATAAATATTCACACATTCCACACAGCACCATCTAGTTCCAAAGTAAGCAACTTAATGCTTGTATTATGGATACCAGACAGTTGATATACTACATACAATACTTTTTTTTTGTAAATACATACATATTATAAATACAAAACATCCATGACTCAGGTACAAAGGTAAATGTTAACACATAAACATTTGCCCCTAGCGGGATTCGAACCAGCGACCGCTTGGTTAACAGCTAGGGTTACTAGCCACTAGACTAAACGTGTCGTCATATGTCTATACAATTATTGCGGGTTAAATATAAATCGTAAACTCAACGTGTGAAGGAGTAATGTAATGAAGGAGTTTTATAAAAAATATTAATAATACATATTATAATTATATATTAATTATTAGATAGATGCATTACAATTAAAACGGCTTCTAAATACTACTTTTATAGGTCTGTAATTTTATTAAATATTTATAATAATTTAACTATATAAGTTATTGAATTATTCAGTTAAATTATCAACTGAATAATGTAAGGATGTGACAATGAATTTGGTAATGACGAAGTCCTTCTAAATATTCCATTTTTATTTCCGACTTTTTACGTCAGATTATAAAAGATAATAAATTTATAGTATTTTATTTAAGATTTGTCTAGTGTTATGCAGACACACCACATCTACTTATCAGAGGAAAAACTTTTAAGAAAAACAAATTGAATCAAGTACAAGGTAATCTGATTTCCTAGAATTCTAATATTTTTTTCGAACCTCGGATACCTTGTTTAAAACTATGCTAACTCAAATGATTTGTGATGTGATGTGATTGTGATAAAAAAAACTTTAGAATAAACTTTACGGTTTATATTTTTTGTTAATAATAATCTATTAATTTTATTTTTATTTCTCGTTTATCCAATAATATTGTGTTAGATGATTTTTTTGTAAGTAAAGTATTTTTCAGATAAATGCAATTACGGTATCTATGTAATTTTTACAATTAGATACTAACTAAGACATAATTAATTTATCATTTAACAATTTAACATTGAGCAAACAGATGTAATACTTACAAAATATTCACATAATTATTTAGGATAACATTATCATGTAAATAATATAAAGTATTATTAGATGTATTATTAATTGTTTAAAATAATTAAATATCGAAAACTTGAAGAAAATTAAACACTAAAGTAAAAATTTGTAGGGTTTATATTTAGGCTGTAAACTCTATAAAAACGTTTACATTGTTGTAACAAATTACAATCTAAATGCGACACATTTTTTATTATATAAATGAAGAACCTACTCAATATCTCGTCTGAATAATTAAAACTCAGCGTATCGTTAATTAAATATAAAGCTATTTTTGTAAATAAACGACGCTCTTACTATCATTTACATATTGCTAGACGTTCTTCCTTAACTTAAATACTACATGTCATCATATAAATAGATCGAATAAGAGAATCTATGGTATTATCCCAGTTTGAGAAAGACTCTTGTGTAAATGTCGTGGGTAGATCATAGAATTGGGCAGATCGTAAAGTATGAAAACAAAAATTTTTCACCAAAAGTCAAAAATAGGTGCGACGAGGAGCAGAGCGAAGCAAAGCGAGGAGGAGCGTGTTAGGTTTACATGGAAATAAATTTGGGGAGCCGAGAGAAACGGAGCGGAGTGAGGCGACCCTCTCAGTTTTAACAGAAATATGATCTGCCCAGGAATATCATGATATGCCCAATTCTACGATGTGCCGACGACATAATAAACATTAACACGTTCGCAGTCTAGCGTACACAACTCGCGGAGAGATTCCGCTGAGTCCGTGTACACTATGTTGTACACTGGTATAAATACTTTTAAACCAGTGTACAACATAGTTTAGTATTGGGACACAGAATTACAGAACTTATAGAAACTTATTAAACTCACCTCGGGTTCAAGTCAAAAACCAAAAATAATAAGTGACGTGAATAATAAAATGAAAAGATTGTATAGATCATCGAATATCATGCGATGCACTATACAACATCCACAATGTAGGAACGAATTTGATGCACTGATAGTATAGATTATATAATACTGAACTGAATTTTACATATCTAGGCATAATTCTTCCCATATTCGTCGAAAACCATGTTGAACATACGGGATGATTAAATATTTGATTATTTTAGTGTTGATTAAATGGTACGAGTTGTGTATGGGGAATGTGAACGTGTTAAATATTATGACATTAAGTATAAGAGAACGCACTAAGTACGTACTTAATGAATTCGTATAGTTGTTAAATAATTAATATCATAACAAACTTATTGAAGTTTTTTCACGCAACATTATGTATTATAAGATACCAATAAATATATTGTTTTAAACAGTTAGCAGTTAGACGTTACTTAGAAATAATATGTATGTATATTCTTAATTCGTAATATTAATTGCAAAATGCGAAATCGCTATTTGTAAATAGGAATGAGGAGCATGCAAATAAATCACGGGCTTGTGATTCAATGACTGAATCACGGCTAAAAATCACTCAACAAAGCTGAATAAAGCTGTGACTCGAAATGAAATCTAAATATTATTTATTTTTTCAATAATAAATAATTAATATTGAAAAACAAACATTGTGTATTCGCGTAAACCATCAAATTTAATTAAATTATTATGTGGGACTGATTACAAGGGTTGTTTTATTTCTACGAAAAAATTACAACAATGATAATTACATCGATGTTAAAAAAAATTCAAAAATTAATTTACTTTATCTACTTGTGAAAAAATAAATTATGACAAAAAAAATACTTTTAGTTGTTAAACATTATAAGGTAAAGATGGTAACAAACCTGTGTACAATAACATTTTCGATACCTTGGCCTAAGCAGATACCATATAGATGTTAATCCAAGTAATAAACTATATAGGTATATTTAATTTCATTCAAATCCGTTCAGCCGTTTACGCGTGATTTAGTAACAAACATCCAAACTATCAACCTAAACCCAAGCAACAAAAAAGAGACATTCCCTACTGTAGAACCAATCATTCTAAAAATTTCTTCCTTCATCGTTCCAAGTATCACTATAATAAGGATCTGAATGATATTCACATATTTTCCAACAATTTGAATTGTTACAAAAAGAAAATTGGTGAATTAATTTTATCAAAAAAAATTAATTTTTATCACTTATAGCATATTCTCTTCATTTTCTTTTTTGAATTTAATAGATAAATATAAATATATAATTTTTATGATTCTTTAGTTAGGCCTATTTATATATAATCTATACTTATTTTTTTTTTAATTTATGACTGTATGTAATCTAAATAAATAAATTAAAAAAAAATTGATGATATTTAAATAAAACGACAAGTATGTATCATATAATATTTTATTGGATCACAGAACTAAATTTCGTATAATGTTACTACATGTTTTAAAGTTATTTAGTTTGAGCAACATTATCAACATCAAGATCGAGACAGGAAGATTTTTTCAGATACAAATTCAACTTATATTATAAACATTTCAATAATTTCTAAACAAATATTGCACAACATGCTTACATACATATATTCAATTGATCAACGGACATCAATATATCAATATCAGAAAAGAATTACCATTTAAATTCAGTCTTAAAAAATAATATTCTAGAAATTATATGTAAATAGATACATATAATTTATTTTTGTAAAGAAATATACGACGTTAATAGAACTGCAAAGAGCACATTTTGTAGTTTATTAAATATGTATACAGTTTCAAAGTCACCAGTGCGTTTTCAAATATCAAGTGCAAGGAATTATAATTCCTATTTCCTCATTAAAACCCTAGTAGACAACTGACTCTACCGTTAATTCGATAATTTATTGTTTAAATACATTTAAGGCAAGCTAATTGTCCTACTGCATAACAGTGAAGTGTGATTTTTTTTCAGTGATTTACTTAAAAAATTTTTATGTCTAATGATATTGTAATAATTGCTTTGAATAATGTAAGTTAATCTACTAATAAGTTAATCTGAATAATCTAAAATTTTAAGTCAATATTTTGACTGTTACTTCGGTAGTATTTCCATAGCATGGTAACTTTGACTGATGCTGCAGCAACAAGTAGTCTGTGGGGTACCCAACTCCTTAAAATTCCCAACCCAATTATAAATGTTATTATTATTATTAAACTCAGTATGTACGAGAGTTAAAAAAAATGAAATCATTGAATGAAATTCGCAGTAAATAAAAAGGTAAAAAAAAATTCTGCAATGTTGTGTTGAAAGTAAAACTATAGTGTCGACTTTCATTACTATCAAAGTAAAGGTCAGTCTAACCGCCAATATCGCTCAGTGTTAAGCATTGACATACCGCAGCCAGTATATGGCCTAGATAAATGTTGATTAAATCTTTTGATGATACGATTTTTCATGTCGACATAAAAATCTTTTGAAGTTCATATCAAAGGAAACCAAACGTAAATTGAAAATTTACTGTTACATAAATGTCAAAAATTAACTGCTCGTGGACATCCAATTTGATCAAGTTTGTAGGAGATAAACCTTGAAACACGAGAAAGTAGATAGACTACCTTTTTTTTAATTAACGTAGTTGTAACTGTAGACAAAAAGTTGGAAATAAATTTCAAACAAGTTCAAGTTTCAAGTTGCCTGTCATCACAATATATTATAAAGCAAAGTCCTCCGCCGCGTCTGTCTGTCTGTCTGTCTGTCCCTATGTATGCTTAGATCTTTAAAACTACGCAACGGATTTCAATGCGGTTTTCACTAATGGAATAGAATGGTTCTCGAGGAAGGTTTTAATATATTTAATATATAATTTACATAGTTACGAGGGCGAAGTCGCGAGCAGCAGCTAGTAACTAATAAAATCGGTTGCATCTAAACAGTCAAAACCGCAGAAAGTTGGAGTTATGTAACTAGATCCAGATTCGCCAGATTCATCATGCATCTAACTAAAGAGATATTTTTTCTCGTTAGATCGAGCTCTGAAATATTGAGAATTTACTTTCTTAGTGCATCCACAGAACAGATCTTTAATCGATCTTAGCTTGTTATTTATTTCCGAAAATTGAGCTTTGAAGATTTTTATTATACTGAAAATCTTTTAAAAATGTTTGAGACCACATCAAAGATTTTGTCGATTTACGAGCTATAATACTTCATCGAGTATTCTTTAAAGTATTTTAACTTATTTTAAATTATTAAAAAAATTTGTAAAATTTCACTAGGAATATTTGAAAATTTGAAATCGTTAAGTAAACGCATATTTATATGAAATATTATTGTGTGCTTTTTGGAGCAGTAAAATATAAACATTGCATTAAAATACACACACTCCGAACATCTGTAAATTTTGTAAATAAATAGAATAAAGAATTAAAAAAAATTACAGCCATTATTCTTTTGGCACTTAATAATCGTACCCTACAAATGCAATATAATAAAATTATAATATTTCATATCCAATAGCAAAAAGTAAATATTTTCTTTGTATTTACCTACACAAATTTTTTGAATTTATATTATTAAATAAAAAAAAACAACATTGACAATTAAATAATCTACTCGAAATATTTTTAAATAATTCAATACTTATTTTCAATACTCACAGCGTAAATAGATAGTTTCTAATGGGCACATTTGCCGTGTTATCAAATATTCATATTCAACTATGCATATACGTGATTAATTTTTTATCCATCTTTTGTATACGAAAAAGCCCTTTCCATTTTATTTAAAAATACCACTATTTGGCTGACCATCTTCACTCTAAATGGATACAATACAAATTATTATAACAACAGTATATTCAAAGCTTTTGTCGTTACCAAAGTTGACATTTGCGTTGTCAAGAAAGGATTATCCAACGTTTCAAAAGAAACTTTTCTAATTATCTATCTTGTCTCTCACCGCCCACTGGGCTCTCAACTCGAAAAAAAAGGCTTTAAAATACATCCAGTTTAACAGATAAATCCCTTCTTATGTTATATATAATAAGAATTTATCTAAATTTGTGTCAATTACATCTCTAATGTGCTTTTGCAGGCCTAAAACTTTTATCAAAAGTCTAAATAAAACATTTGCACGAGAAGGTAAATTACGTTAAAGCGATTGGTGGTGACGATTGTTCTCTTATATAAATTGTTGAAAAGACAGCCATCTCGTACTGATCAAGGTACCTACATACATACACCTTTGCCTAAGTGTATCTAGGTATGTACTGGTCTAGTCTATGCGATCAAAATAAGAATAGGGTCGGGCATGCGTCATGTTGTGACTTTACCAACTTCATTTTTTTTTAAAATAAAATACAAAGAAAATTTATATTATCTTCATATAATATACTTGTATATCCTATCACTTATAATAAAGAAAAATTTAATCTAAATACAATATGACAAAAAAAGAGAATAAATTACAAATAGACCTACCTAACAAATTACGGACAATTATATGTAAAATATTATAAATAATTATAGGTAATTCATCGTTATAACAAACTCAAGAACCCATTGCTGTCTCGGATTAAGAAAATATCGATACGTTTACATTTTTCTTTCCTTGACAATCGCACTATGTCACAACATGTTCCCCGCCCGATCCTATACTCATACTAACCACATAGCTGTATAACAGTCGCTTGCTTTATGGTCTATTATCCGGCAATAGAAATACACTCGTATTTCTACCCGTATATACCCTCATCTGTTATTTAATTATAACAAAGGCTATCTGGTAGATGATACTTTTATATAGATAAATTGCAAATGGGTTTCCTCGCTAAACCGCGTTAATTATAATTAACTTTTGGAATTGTAAAAGCTATTTGTATTTTATCATTGTAAATATTATAGTCTTTGTCATAATTAAATAAGAGATGAGGGTGCATATCTCTTACGCCGTATCTCGCACTATTATTTCTACCTCTGATATAAAACTCGCCTAGTTTAACTGCAGTTAAGTGCAACAATCTATTTCTTTATGTCTCATTATATTGACATTTATAGACTACTAAGAGTCAATCTAACCTGTACGTGTAATAACTATTATAACTTCGCTGAGTCGTCACGTGATATAATTACCTTAAATTTCCTACATTCATTTAGTTTTACATAATACATTTTTTTTATTAGTACTATCATTTATACGAACGTGATTTAGAATTTGGTTTCACGCTTGAAGTGTGCGAGCAATTCACGCCAAATGTAAGAATTAAATTTCCATCTATAACCTTCATACAACTTGTATAGGGTTTTATTTCATTGTCGTAATTGAAATAATTATAAGACCCGCCTTGCTCGCTTCTTCGCACGTTAAGCTAAAGCTACTTCTTACCATCTAGGTGCAGTATATGCGAGAATTCATAGTTTCATACAATTATTTTCTTCTCCTATTAATATAATTATTATGCCAATTATTAAAGTTACTGGCTGATTTATTACTACTAGTCATAGTATAACATTTACACATTTATTTATTTATATAATAAGATTTCTGAATTCTTTGCTAGTGAAATAAATTGTCATTCGTATCTCCCAAAGTAAGGTCTGCGCAATACTTGTAGGGGTATTCTTTCTTGATTATGCATTTTACACAGCTGTTCATTAGTTGATATACTGGGAAATTAAAAAAAAATTGGTAGTTGTACTTGTTTTTTTTTATTCGTTATGAAAATAATAGAATTTAACGATTTGTCATCATAACGAAATATAGCTTAACTGAGTCAGTCTTTATTAAATTAAATTATTGGCAAAAGAGGAAAATTCATATGATTAACATCTAAGTTCGTTTTGATTATTTCAAATATAAATTTAATCCAAGGTTTTTTATGAGCTTTTTACAATTTTAATTTTGGTGCGAGATAATTCATAAAATAGAATTCAAGTAATTTGCTTAAAATACAAACTACCTACGACTATTTTTTTATATAACTATACGAATCGATACCTACTCATTTTGTCATACATCCTTGAGCAAATTCAGAGAAAAATACAATATAACTTAATACTCGTATATAATGTTTAAATTAAAATCATCATTAATCATTAATTAATTGCTTAAAAAATATATTATAATAAAAAAAGAAACTAAAGAGATCAAATCAAAGTATACTACTTTGAATACTTTGATAATAAATTAATTACAGATCGGGTCCAAGCTCCTATAAAACATCTTTTCAGAAGCATATACGTATTTCAATATTCATAAATACTCAAATTCCTCATGATCCGGCATTAAAAATATAGGGTATATATTCATCTGTAATTTAATGATAACAAAGATTATCTGTTCGATGATTCTTAAGTCGATAAATTGCAAAAGGGTAGCTTAGCTAAATCGCGAACCGATTTTGTTAAATAATATAAATTATAATATCGGCATTCCTGTCAGGTCGAGTGGTGCACGCATCCGTACTAATATTATAAATGCGAAAGTTTGTATGGATGTTTGTAACTCTATCACGCAAACCTACTGAATCAATCACCGTGAAATTTTGCATACACGTTGTCTGGGACACCAGAAAGGACATAGGGTACTTTTCATCCAGAAAAAAGTACTGCTCCCGAGAGATAATTAAGCAAACTAACTCCTGGCTATGTATAATAGCAATAACGATATCAGGCTATATATTGCTTTTTTAACGCGGACGGAGTCGCGGGCACCAGCTAGTTTATTTATAATTTAGCTTAGGCAACCATTTATCAATGTAATTATTTTCTACCAAATATGTAGTCTTTGTCATTATTATATAAATAACAGATTACCTCTAACGCCGGATCTCACACTATCAATACTCAGGAAGAGCACGCGAATGCTTTCACATGTGCGCCTATCACTTCATCCGATGATCAGGTAAAAATGAGTAAAAATTTATAGTAAACCAAATCCATTCACACAAACTAATATTACAATTGTTTCTTACATAATTAATGTACATTAATAATCTATATATATTAATATATCCTGGTGTAATGAATATACAAGTGTATTTTGTAAAAACTTGTGTAGCTATTTTAGACGACATATTTCACAGCCTACTATTAAACACGCGGAACAAGTTGTTTCACATGAAACGTCTTGGGTAAAAAACTTCTCCGTCAATTATTCACTTGAACAAAATGCAAAACGCTAATTAGTATGCAATGTTACTTTGTAACTTTGAAATCGTTTGATGCCTGTTTGAGAAAAAAATTCACAAGGGCCCACTTCGTGCACGAATTAACCTTGTGAAGCAACTTGTTACGTATGAAATTACAGAGAGACGCTGGGACAAAAACACGTTGTTGAGATCTCCTTTTGTAACTCCACTTAAGTAATTTATTTAAAAATTGTCTTACATTCATTTTAAGATATTTATTATAATGACTCAATAATAACATATCATTAATACATATAAACTTTATTATATACTAATTAGAAAAAAATCGTGTACTCGTGCACTATATGAATTAGTATTGAGGTGTATTTAATTTACCGGTGTTCAAATATGTAAACTAGAACGGAATAATATTTTTAAAAAACTAGGGTTTGTTATTTAATAACTTTTAGCCATATATTGTAAATATAATTATGTATAATATGTACATACATAAAATGTCTTATGTAAGCCGCACTCGTTGTGATTAGTTGTTCTAACTCAAACGGATTCTAATGCACGAATTGATGAAATCTTTGAAACGAGGAATATCTTCAAAACGCGGACTGTTTTCAGGTACCTATTACTGCAAGATTTGAGGCACTATTAGGGACTACATATTATTATTACATGTATATATATATACATATTATTGAGTCTGATTTTAAAATAATACAAATAATTTGGAAGGACTTTAGAAACTGCAATCCAAGTGGGCTTACTTCTTTTTCGCTTTGCTGCTCGTTCGCGTTTAAAATCATCATCATCATAATATATAAAACACGAACTAACCTAACTTGTATTTATTATTATCTATTTCTAAATATGTATTTTTTTAAATAATACATACCTACATGTCAATATATAGGTAGCTATTACATAATTTGTCAGTTTCAAAAGACGAGCCAATAATTTTCCCAGCACCAAATGTATATTCGTTACTCACATTGTACTTTTTTATCATAATTTTATCACTTTAAAAGTGCTACATTAAACAATTGGAATATATAGTTTCTGATTGCCCCAAATCCAATAAGCCTGGAAATGATATTTCATACTTGACACTGTCATACTGTAGCTTACCTACAAATGACTAAATGGTCTTACAAAATTTTAGCATTATATTTGGAATGAAGATAGATAAATCAGTAATCGTTAAGGAAATTAAGAAAACGCATAGATATAAATAATAAATAATTACGTTGGTGATTTTCTGTTATTTTTATTTTTAAAATTGTCATTGAAAACCAAATCAACTGATATTCTAAACACAGTTTGAAATATTAAATTCGGTACTGTAACTCAGTTTCGGTTAAACAATATTATAAACAATCTTAAACAATGAATTTTAAATCGTATACTGAAATTAATGTCTCAACCTTACATTAATAAATAATTGATCTCGCTGTGCTCGACTAGATAGGTACCGTCGTCGTAATTGTCAAATGCGGCAACAAATACTACGCCGAAGCGGTCTCTGATGTGTACATGCCGAATGTTTTATTAAATTTTAAATGAAAAAATGTATAATAAAAATAATAAAAATATAATATTAAAAAATAAAATATAATAATAATAAAAAAAATAATAATAAAAAAATGTACCTGACAGGATTTGTAACTATTATTTTAATCTGAGATTTGGGGCAATCAGGAACAACCCGAAATGTGACATTCGCCTTTCTCACTTGGTGCAGGGGTCTTCTAAATTTAGACAAGAACATTTATTGTTACAATAACTACATTCTCAATAATTGATCATTTCATTAGAATAGGTTAATTTAATTAAGATAATCGTTGGGCATTATGTATGTATTGTCAATATTAGATACTTTTACGGTTAACATTATACGTCTTTAACTTACTATCGATTAAGTTAATTTATTTATTAATTCTCCGACACGACGCACCAGAAGTAAAGGAAATTATGATAGATACAAACATACATACATATAAGTGAACATAATACAATAGTTTTGATTTTAACAATTAAATATTATTTTTATAATCATCCCTATGCGCCGTTAAAATTATATTTGCTTGCAGTGTTTTTTTTTTGATGCTTAGGTACCTTATTTTATAATCAATTTAGTTTTTAAGTAATTATTATAATTATTAAGTCTTTTAATAAATATATTTTATTAGTTTTCATAGGACTGCACCTAAGAAAATTTCGTGGCACATTCCCCCTTTCCTAGTAAAGAGTGCTTTTGGTATAGTCGGGGTACGAAACCTTCGACAATTTTCAAATTTATTCCTTTCTCGAGTAGTATATTTTTAGTACCTTTTGAGATACTAAAAACCTAAACTAAGCACTAAGCAGAAAACTAACACGTTTTAAATAAAATTCCACTTGTGCAAGCAAATGTCGAATTTAAGATTACGAACCTTTTCTTACCCCGACTGTACATGTCTCATAATATTTAAATAAATTAATTAAAGAAATGTAAAGTGAATTATATTAGTCTGTGTTGAATTTAATTAGTCGCGTGCTTTTTTACAAGTTTTTTAATTAACATAATTGTGTCCGCAACTAGTCGTTTCTGATTTCTGAATTACAAACCAGATAAATATGGAAACTACATATACTTAACTCTCTACACCGAGAAGTACCAGGTCGTCAGCCACTACGTCAGATACGTGCAGGTAAATAATCCAGTACATGAGGTTAAAGCATACGAAGCACACGGGGAACACGATGCGTGAATACTTATCAATGTCCGACGGTGTTGCGCCGAGTAACTTATTGATTCCCTGTAATAATTAACCCGATTAACTTCTACCAATTTACATTCTATTATGTTAAGGTCGGCAGACAGGTTGACGTATCACTTTACGGTAGGCGCACTACAGTAGTGGTAGGGGAGCCCACGATGCTAAATGTAGAGTCACTCGAGCGTCGTGGGGACCTATTGGAAGATTAGATAGTAGGAAGAAGAAAAGGTTATATGAAGGTTTTCATTTCAACGGTGGGTTGGGCGTCTACGGGCGTTCAAAATTAAAGTCAGATTAAGAATCAGCACAATTAGGAATACAGGCTGAACCGTCTGTATGAAAATCTGACGCGCTCGAGCATTACAAAACGGCAATCGCCAAAAACCTTTTTTGCATTTTCAAAAAGCTGCCACGAGTTTGCGTTACATCCGGATAGTCTTAATTTTAAATGGGAGCTTAGTTTAGGTTCACTTAACATCCCCTCTGAGAATCTGACGCGCTCAATTTGTATTTAAAATTTTATCCCCACCCTCACCAACCCCACCAACCAAACCGGCAGAGTTGGTTCCCAAAAACCAACCAAAAATCCCCTCTTGGGCTCCCCTACCATAGCGTTAAGGATAAGAGATTGGGACATGTTAGGGAATAGGTCTTCTGTAAAGAAGTTGTGTAAGAAGTTCTGTGGTTATTGCCGCCAGACGGGCTGCCAAAACAACTACGAATCGCAGTTGCGAAGCTAAAACGAGTGTGCAGGTTTGTGGCGGTCGAGTCACAGCTACCCATTTATGTACTGACCTTAGTCTGAAGTAGCTGCGCAGCAGGATTTGGTTCTTCCTCGTGTTGCGGCGGCGGTGGGGGAGGGACCGAACCCCGTGAACCATTAATTGTATTCTCCAGAGTACTGCTCTTCGAGTATCCCTTAGGATCGTGAGATTTATGACGGCTATCGTGTCCATATCGACTGTAACTCTAAATTTCAAATATAACAAAATAATTAGTTATATTAGGTACAAAACGTTTGCAAATTGTTTTATTTCACGGTTCTACATTATTTATGACTAGCGACTTGCCCCGATTTTTTTTTGTGGAAATTTGAATTCGTATCTAATGCATAAATAACCACATTTAGAGATTAGACACGCAAATCACAAATATTATTAAGGTTATTACTCACAGACGAGCGGCTGGGGGGTGCAGGCCTAGTCAATGTGCTTCCACGCGGTGTAGGAATTGGCTCTGACGGTCCTGAGGGACCGTCTCTGTCAACGGGAGGCTTCTTGTCTTGAGCAATTTTTTGTACGGCATTGTATCGTTGTTTTCTCATTTGTATTCTTTTAGCCATATAACCCACAGTTGCATATTCTAAAATAAACAAACAAATAAGTATACATTAATATTTTTTTATTATTATTAATAGTCGTATATAAATTTTCTAATTAACACTTATTGTCTGGATACGAAATTTTTAGTATCCTTAAGACAACTTAAAAAGTATTAAGAAAAATATTTTTACCTAAGAGACTGGCGAAAACCATCACGAAACAGGTGCCCAAATATACATCAATCGACTTTACATATGATATTTTTGGTAGCGCAGCATTTGTAGAAGACATAAGCGTAGTCATTGTGAGCACAGTGGTGACACCCAGTGAGACTCTGGCTGGCGTAGCGTTTCGGTTCAGCCAAAATGATACCCAAGAGATGATAACAATTAATCCAGACGGAATGTAAATTTGAATCAGATAGTATCCCATTGAACGAACGAATTGGATTTCGCATGCCAGTCGCGAATAGTTTCCTGTAAAAGAATATGACAGAATTTTTTAAAATATTTCAAAAATTTTAATATAAGTATTTTCTTTTCTTTTTTCAAGGTTTGATATTCATTCATAACTGTTAAATTTAATAACATCCTATTTGAAATGCAAGAACAGGCAGCTTCTAAAAATAACTTTGTCCGGCGCGCCGTGAAATTAGATGAAGTCTTGAGATTGTTGACTTGTTTTTTGCGCGATTAATTTGTTGTTTTTTTTATCATTTTTATTACAATTTTCAGAAGAATGAAATTATTAGCCAACGTAAACCCTACGCTTAATATTAAAACGTGCCAATCATGCTATAAATCTATGCTGCAGTTATGTTAAGAATTCGTAGAAATTTGCACTTTTAACTGTACCTACCTGTTGTAAGAGAAATCTCCATGGCTCGTTGGCGATGACCAAGAACTTTGAATTGCGGCAAAGAGACCTCGCTAGAGACACCGACAGAATTGGGTCCCTCGTTCCACTTGTACCTGATGTCTCGCATGGTGTAGCCAACTGTACCATGCAGATATAAACATAATGGTAAAATAGACACCCATCGCACTGGGTTTTTTTACAAATAATAGTAAAGAACTTTAAATAGGATCTACGAAGCGAACAACGGCGACAATGTAAAAAATATTCTATGTACGAATAAGTATAAACGTTTCCAAGCATTTCGGCTTTGTCAGTTTACGTAGAAATCAAACAAAAGCAGAGGTTATGGATATAACATTTCGATAAATCGTATTTGAAGTAGCTATTATTCATATATGTATGAGTTCATTTCCGGTAAAGCCAAAAAGAAGAATAGGCGCATTTATTAATTGCAAGTTGTCATCGATTCCATCAACAATAAATAAGCTAGAGGAAAAATCAAATATGATCACTTACAGCTTTCAATCTCTATGTTGCATAATTGACGATCCATAGGAAAATACTGAAGGTCCATGGGACAAGATGCAGTTATAGTTAATCTGTAAAATTTTATAACATGATTTAGTAAAATATTGTTTAACAAAATGTTTAAAATCAAAATAACAACTGTAAACCAACCTTATACTACGCGTAATAGATCCAGAATGGTGAATGCGAATAAATTCGTTGCTCGTAGTAGCAATGTGAAAGTAAGATTGTTTTTCATTGACGAAAAATGTGTCGGGTACCCAAATATTTCTGATAAATTCAGATCCAACAGAAAGTGTCTCTACACCGGGTCTCTTTTTGTAAGCCAGTCTAGGGTCTGTCCAAAATTGTCGAAAGTAAAAATCCAGAGTAAAGTCCTGCAAGGTTACAAATATTATTAAGTAGGTATATTAAAAAAAAAACATATAAACTATATGACATATATTCAATGCTAGCCGTTATTTTATGGTCTTAAAATAATTAAAATTGCTAATAACGGTCTTAAAATTATCAAGATTATTTTTTTCGTTTTTTACTTGAAAAAGTAGGTAAGTAAGATATATGTACTCAGTATATTTAAAATTTATAGCAACGTTAATTATTGTACAGTTTGTTGAAATCATCTATTCAAGACTACTGGACATAAAATTCATAGATATGAATTTCATAGATATGCAAAATCTTCACAACGCTTCTGACTGGACCTGTGTGAACCTGGAACCCGACATGACGTAATCGATTTTTTTTTTAATGCATAGGTTTATACTCTGTATGTACTGGTATGTACCAACTTTTTTTTCGTTTGTACCTCAAGGGGTTCGGAGAAAATTTTTTTTGAAAATACCCAGAACCCGACTTAAAGGAATCCAATTTTTTTTAATTGCATACGTTTGCACTCGGTAAGTACATGTTTGTACCAATTTTCTTTTCGTTCGTACCTCAAAGGGTTCGAAAGTAGAGGCATTACAAAAAGTGCCAAAATGGTAAATCTGTCATTTTTTGAGATAATCAAAATCTGCAAGCAGGAATAGATTCCCAGTCGTTAGTACCCAAACAAACCACTGAAAGATTCGTTTTTACCTCAAAGGGTTCGAATGTAGAGGCATTATAAAAGTGCCAAAATGGTAAATCTGACATTTTTTGAGAGATAATCAAAATTTGCAAGCGGGAATAGATTCCTAGTCATTGGTACCCATCCAAAACAATAAAAGATTCGTATGTACCTCAAAGGGTTCGGAGGTACAAAATTTTCAAAATATAAAAAAATCAGTTATTCAAAATCTGCGAGCGGAGATAGATTCCCAGTCGTATGTACCCATCAAAACCACTGAAAGATTCGTATGTACCTCAAAGGGTTTAGAGAAACTAAATTTTCGTGATATTCAAAAACCCTATGGTAAGAATCGATTTTTTTTGAATGCATACGTTTGCACTCGGTATGTACATGCTTGTACCAATTTTCTTTTCGTTCGTACCTCAAAGGGTTCGAAAGTAGAGGCATTACAAAAAGTGCCAAAATGGTAACTCTGTCATTTTTTGAGATAATCAAAATCTGCAAGCAGGAATAGATTCCCAGTCGTTAGTACCCAAACAAACCACTGAAAGATTCGTTTTTACCTCAAAGGGTTCGAATGTAGAGGCATTATAAAAGTGCCAAAATGGTAAATCTGACATTTTTTGAGAGATAATCAAAATTTGCAAGCGGGAATAGATTCCTAGTCATTGGTACCCATCCAAAACAATAAAAGATTCGTATGTACCTCAAAGGGTTCGGAGGTACAAAATTTTCAAAATATAAAAAAATCAGTTATTCAAAATCTGCGAGCGGAGATAGATTCCCAGTCGTATGTACCCATCAAAACCACTGAAAGATTCGTATGTACCTCAAAGGGTTTAGAGAAACTAAATTTTCGTGATATTCAAAAACCCTATGGTAAGAATCGATTTTTTTTGAATGCATACGTTTGCACTCGGTATGTACATGCTTGTACCAATTTTCTTTTCGTTCGTACCTCAAAGGGTTCGAAAGTAGAGGCATTACAAAAAGTGCCAAAATGGTAACTCTGTCATTTTTTGAGATAATCAAAATCTGCAAGCGGGAATAGATTCCTAGTCGTTAGTACCCAAACAAACCACTGAAAGATTCGTTTTTACCTCAAAGGGTTCGAATGTAGAGGCATTATAAAAGTGCCAAAATGGTAAATCTGACATTTTTTGAGAGATAATCAAAATTTGCAAGCGGGAATAGATTCCTAGTCATTGGTACCCATCCAAAACAATAAAAGATTCGTATGTACCTCAAAGGGTTCGGAGGTACAAAATTTTCAAAATATAAAAAAATCAGTTATTCAAAATCTGCGAGCGGAGATAGATTCCCAGTCGTATGTACCCATCAAAACCACTGAAAGATTCGTATGTACCTCAAAGGGTTTAGAGAAACTAAATTTTCGTGATATTCAAAAACCCTATGGTAAGAATCGATTTTTTTTGAATGCATACGTTTGCACTCGGTATGTACATGTTTGCAGCATTTTTCTTTTCGTTCGTACCTCAAAGGGTTCGAAAGTAGAGGCATTACAAAAAGTGCCAAAATGGTAACTCTGTCATTTTTTGAGATAATCAAAATCTGCAAGCGGGAATAGATTCCTAGTCGTTAGTACCCAAACAAACCACTGAAAGATTCGTTTTTACCTCAAAGGGTTCGAATGTAGAGGCATTATAAAAGTGCCAAAATGGTAAATCTGACATTTTTTGAGAGATAATCAAAATTTGCAAGCGGGAATAGATTCCTAGTCATTGGTACCCATCCAAAACAATAAAAGATTCGTATGTACCTCAAAGGGTTCGGAGGTACAAAATTTTCAAAATATAAAAAAATCAGTTATTCAAAATCTGCGAGCGGAGATAGATTCCCAGTCGTATGTACCCATCAAAACCACTGAAAGATTCGTATGTACCTCAAAGGGTTTAGAGAAACTAAATTTTCGTGATATTCAAAAACCCTATGGTAAGAATCGATTTTTTTTGAATGCATACGTTTGCACTCGGTATGTACATGCTTGTACCAATTTTCTTTTCGTTCGTACCTCAAAGGGTTCGAAAGTAGAGGCATTACAAAAAGTGCCAAAATGGTAACTCTGTCATTTTTTGAGATAATCAAAATCTGCAAGCGGGAATAGATTCCTAGTCGTTAGTACCCAAACAAACCACTGAAAGATTCGTTTTTACCTCAAAGGGTTCGAATGTAGAGGCATTATAAAAGTGCCAAAATGGTAAATCTGACATTTTTTGAGAGATAATCAAAATTTGCAAGCGGGAATAGATTCCTAGTCATTGGTACCCATCCAAAACAATAAAAGATTCGTATGTACCTCAAAGGGTTCGGAGGTACAAAATTTTCAAAATATAAAAAAATCAGTTATTCAAAATCTGCGAGCGGAGATAGATTCCCAGTCGTATGTACCCATCAAAACCACTGAAAGATTCGTATGTACCTCAAAGGGTTTAGAGAAACTAAATTTTCGTGATATTCAAAAACCCTATGGTAAGAATCGATTTTTTTTGAATGCATACGTTTGCACTCGGTATGTACATGTTTGCAGCATTTTTCTTTTCGTTCGTACCTCAAAGGGTTCGAAAGTAGAGGCATTACAAAAAGTGCCAAAATGGTAACTCTGTCATTTTTTGAGATAATCAAAATCTGCAAGCGGGAATAGATTCCTAGTCGTTAGTACCCAAACAAACCACTGAAAGATTCGTTTTTACCTCAAAGGGTTCGAATGTAGAGGCATTATAAAAGTGCCAAAATGGTAAATCTGACATTTTTTGAGAGATAATCAAAATTTGCAAGCGGGAATAGATTCCTAGTCATTGGTACCCATCCAAAACAATAAAAGATTCGTATGTACCTCAAAGGGTTCGGAGGTACAAAATTTTCAAAATATAAAAAAATCAGTTATTCAAAATCTGCGAGCGGAGATAGATTCCCAGTCGTATGTACCCATCAAAACCACTGAAAGATTCGTATGTACCTCAAAGGGTTTAGAGAAACTAAATTTTCGTGATATTCAAAAACCCTATGGTAAGAATCGATTTTTTTTGAATGCATACGTTTGCACTCGGTATGTACATGCTTGTACCAATTTTCTTTTCGTTCGTACCTCAAAGGGTTCGAAAGTAGAGGCATTACAAAAAGTGCCAAAATGGTAACTCTGTCATTTTTTGAGATAATCAAAATCTGCAAGCGGGAATAGATTCCTAGTCGTTAGTACCCAAACAAACCACTGAAAGATTCGTTTTTACCTCAAAGGGTTCGAATGTAGAGGCATTATAAAAGTGCCAAAATGGTAAATCTGACATTTTTTGAGAGATAATCAAAATTTGCAAGCGGGAATAGATTCCTAGTCATTGGTACCCATCCAAAACAATAAAAGATTCGTATGTACCTCAAAGGGTTCGGAGGTACAAAATTTTCAAAATATAAAAAAAACAGTTAATCAAAATCTGCGAGTGGAGATAGATAGAGCGGAGATAGAGTAAAGTACTATATTTTTATAAAATACGCGGGCGAAGTTGCGTATTACAGTTAGTTAAAAAAAACCATACATTACCCTAAACGATAACTCATTCACTCATTGGTGTGAAATTACACTCATTAGGCTAGAGGGAAGAATCCTACAGAAGATCGCCATTAAATCACAGCACTTGTGCCCTCACGCAATCGGTGTTAACGGCGTATCGAGATTGGGACAATTACCACACCTTTTGATAACATAACATAGTTATGTTATCAAAAGGTAACATAGGCTATATTTTATAAAGTTACGTGGCCGAAGTCGCTTGCAACGGCTAGTTTCCAATAAAATGAGATAAATCTAGTCTACATTTAAATCTGCTTTCTGACTAATAGCAAATCTACACAAAGAAAATAAATGAAAATCTAAGTTAAGTAAATACTAAGTTTTGAACTGATATTTAGTTTTATTTGAGTGTATGAACAACAAACGAACAAGGTATGTTTATTTTGTTTTATCTGTAACTTTCATTTTGTTTAGAGTCCAATTAAAACAGAATTTTTAAAGACAATTTAACTCCTAATATAAACATTGGGGACATGTTTATGAACTCTAGTTTTTATTTGAAAACGGATTTAGCAGTATATTGTAATTATTTAATATATTTTTTATTAATTATTACTTAAATTCATTAAATACTAAACGCATATAAAAAAACCAAATTTTTAGGTGATTTTCTACAGGCTGTAACTTTGAAGAAAAGGTCGTACAGTGCTCATTAAAACAGGAAATTGAAGCTTCAAGTCTCTAGTTTTTGAATCCGATCTTCAAATATTTTCTCGTTACCGTTTACTAATAAGTAATCGTCGGAAAACCAACGAAACAAGAAAAAAACGAAAGCCTACGATTATTGCTAAAAAAAACCCCGTTATCTTGATTTTCAGCAGAAACGATATCTTTAAACATTCCGGACACTAAAAAAAATAAATCGCAGCACCTTGAAACTTTCAGGGTTTTTTCAGGAAAAGCTATAGAAAAGATTTCTCGTTCTGCATTAGTTGCAAAGTTATTGTAAGTTATCCAAATATCCTTAAATTTGTAGTTTTTTACCTTCTTTTCAGTAAACATTTTCAGTTGAATAAATTTTTTTTATCTAAATCCGATTTAAGCACCTTGTAGGGAGGGAATGTTTTTCAGTTTACAAAACCCTACTTTAATTTTTTGTACGACCATTATTGCCCGAGTAATCAATTATCAAAGTCAAAAATGAGTTTTTCGCTTTGAACAACGATAACTCAGTGACAAATCATCATACAGAGCTCATGAGGAGATCAAATTGTAGAGAATAAAATTCTCTAAAAGAGCTTTATAGTACCATTACAAAAAATTACGGCTCGTTGACCATTTTCAAGACGATTAAAAATTTTTGAATTTTTTTCCGTTAGTTTTCTGACGGTTACTCATAAACCGCTAACAAGAAAAATATTTAAATCTCAGATTCAAAAACTAGAGACTTGAAGTTACAATTTACTTTTTTAATGAGCACTGTACGACCATTTTCTTCAAAGTTAAAGCCTTTTGAAAATCACCTAAAAATTTTGATATTTTTTTTAATCCTTCAAATGTTTGCGGTTTCGTATTTACTATTTTAAGAATATTCATAAAATCTCTACATAGTATGAAAGTCGCTTCCCGCGTCTGTCTGTTTGTCTGTCTGTCTGTCTGTCCCTATGTATGCTTAGATCTTTAAAACTACGCAACGCCCATTTTTAATGCGGTTTTCACTAACGGTTTTCACTAGAGTGGCTCTCGAGGGTGGTTTTAGTATATAATTTACAAATTTATGCGGGCGAAGTCATAAGTATTAAACAACCATTTAACTAAATATGAATCTGGTAAGATTTTAAGGAACAAACAAGGCTACAGAAACGAGGCTTACTTACGTAATGTTATTAATTTAAATTAACTGATGTCTGACGCGAGAGCGACATCTAGTAAGAACTTACGTAATGATATTAATTTAAATTAACAGATGTCTATCGAGAGATATTTTTAAACACTAAATGCAAACAATTAAAGGATATAAAAAAAGTTCCAAATTTTTAGGTGATTTTCAACAGGCTGTAAATTCGAAGAAATTGGTCGTACAGTGCTCATTAAAAAGGACATTGTAGCTTAAAATCTCTAGTTTTTGAATAAGAGCTTAAATATTTTTTTCGTTAGCGGTTTATGATATGAGAAATTGTCAGAAAACCAACGAAAAAAATATTTTCAAAATTTTTGCTCCTCTTGAAATCGCTGTAAAAACCGTAATATTTTTTTTGTAATGGCACTAAGTATAAAGCTCTCCTAGAGAATTTTATACCGCTTCAGTGGTTTTGATGGGTACATACGACTGGGAATCTATCTCCGCTCGCAGATTTTGAATAACTGATTTTTTTATATTTTGAAAATTTTGTACCTCCGAACCCTTTGAGGTACATACGAATCTTTTATTGTTTTGGATGGGTACCAATGACTAGGAATCTATTCCCGCTTGCAAATTTTGATTATCTCTCAAAAAATGTCAGATTTACCATTTTGGCACTTTTATAATGCCTCTACATTCGAACCCTTTGAGGTAAAAACGAATCTTTCAGTGGTTTGTTTGAGTACTAACGACTAGGAATCTATTCCCGCTTGCAGATTTTGATTATCTCAAAAAATGACAGAGTTACCATTTTGGCACTTTTTGTAATGCCTCTACTTTCGAACCCTTTGAGGTACGAACGAAAAGAAAAATGCTGCAAACATGTACATACCGAGTGCAAACGTATGCATTCAAAAAAAATCGATTCTTACCATAGGGTTTTTGAATATCACGAAAATTTAGTTTCTCTAAACCCTTTGAGGTACATACGAATCTTTCAGTGGTTTTGATGGGTACATACGACTGGGAATCTATCTCCGCTCGCAGATTTTGAATAACTGATTTTTTTATATTTTGAAAATTTTGTACCTCCGAACCCTTTGAGGTACATACGAATCTTTTATTGTTTTGGATGGGTACCAATGACTAGGAATCTATTCCCGCTTGCAAATTTTGATTATCTCTCAAAAAATGTCAGATTTACCATTTTGGCACTTTTATAATGCCTCTACATTCGAACCCTTTGAGGTAAAAACGAATCTTTCAGTGGTTTGTTTGGGTACTAACGACTGGGAATCTATTCCTGCTTGCAGATTTTGATTATCTCAAAAAATGACAGAGTTACCATTTTGGCACTTTTTGTAATGCCTCTACTTTCGAACCCTTTGAGGTACGAACGAAAAGAAAATTGGTACAAGCATGTACATACCGAGTGCAAACGTATGCATTCAAAAAAAATCGATTCTTACCATAGGGTTTTTGAATATCACGAAAATTTAGTTTCTCTAAACCCTTTGAGGTACATACGAATCTTTCAGTGGTTTTGATGGGTACATACGACTGGGAATCTATCTCCGCTCGCAGATTTTGAATAACTGATTTTTTTATATTTTGAAAATTTTGTACCTCCGAACCCTTTGAGGTACATACGAATCTTTTATTGTTTTGGATGGGTACCAATGACTAGGAATCTATTCCCGCTTGCAAATTTTGATTATCTCTCAAAAAATGTCAGATTTACCATTTTGGCACTTTTATAATGCCTCTACATTCGAACCCTTTGAGGTAAAAACGAATCTTTCAGTGGTTTGTTTGGGTACTAACGACTGGGAATCTATTCCTGCTTGCAGATTTTGATTATCTCAAAAAATGACAGATTTACCATTTTGGCACTTTTTGTAATGCCTCTACTTTCGAACCCTTTGAGGTACGAACGAAAAGAAAATTGGTACAAACATGTACTTACCGAGTGCAAACGTATGCAATTAAAAAAAATTGGATTCCTTTAAGTCGGGTTCTGGGTATTTTCAAAAAAAATTTTCTCCGAACCCCTTGAGGTACAAACGAAAAAAAAGTTGGTACATACCAGTACATACAGAGTATAAACCTATGCATTAAAAAAAAAATCGATTACGTCATGTCGGGTTCCAGGTTCACACAGGTTCTGACTGGCAGTTCAAACTGACATAAAGTTCGTTTAAAATGTAAATTTTCGTCGGTTCGTTTCTCCCTTTATAAAACACACAACCGAAAATAATATTATCTTTTGTACAATAATAACAAAGCCATTGTTAAGAGAATTACGACAACATACTCGTATGTGTGAATTATTTACTTGATTGTGTATTTACTAGATTTGACTTTTTTACTTATTTAATTGACTTATATTTATTTGATAATACAAAGTCAGGTATCAACTTTTAATTTAGTTAAAATATTTACAAAAAAAGGTTCCAGTAATGAAATGAAAAAAATTATTTTAAAGTAGCTTATGTTATTATGTAATTATGTCCAGAAATGGACAGAATATTAATATGTACAGAAATATATTATTATGTAAGTATGTATGTCCATTATTAATATGTACCTACACAAGAGATGGCCAGCATTTTTTATCTAAACTTTTACGGAATATTAGGCAAAAAATAGGTCCTCATAATATGAAATTGGCGTTTCGTCGAACTGGTAATATTGCTCATGTATAACTTTTTTTGGAGTTTCTACCTACTCTATAAGAATCGATTTGCATATATGTATATATAATATTAATCCCGTGGTATGAAAATTTATGGGATTAAAATCAAAATTGTCACACGAATGCGAGCACGAATGATTTTATTAAAGATGGGTTTGCTCTTGGCCAACACCCAGCTGCGTAGCGAAGATGAGGTCTATGATGGAGCGAGCTCACCCAGAAAATGCCTATTCACTCCAACTTTGAAAAGATTTGGGTTACATATATGATTTAAATGATACCTATTTTTTTGTGTTTAAAACAAAAAAGCACTAATTAATGAAACGGCAATTTCATATGTAAAGGACCCAATAATATAATAATATGACAGTAATTAGACCGAACGTTTTTTTAAAATTAACTAATATTTTTTTTTAAATATCTGTGAAATTTTAAAATAAATACCTAGATATTTTAATATAATATGAAATATACACGTCAATGTATACGTAAGTTGTATATAAAATCGCCGCTGCAGGCTCATATTCCGAATGTAAATATTGACGCTTCGCTTTCGCTTAGGTACAATTACTTGAACATTGTAAAAGGGTGAATTTATCACAAAAAGAATTTATTTATTTTTAAAAACGAAATTATACATTCACGTGTAGTTTTAATATAAACTTACATCTAAACAGCGTTCAATGATTTTTGACATTAGATTCATGTTAATCTCTAATTCTAATATCTGCATATAGGTCACGTCCTAAAGTGACTTTAATAAAGAGCCCCTTGATTTGGTTTCCACTAGGGGTCATACACCCTGGTCATAGGTTCATATTTCAATTTTTTGAAACCGTTATCAAGGGCTGTTTTGTTCTCCACTTGACAATTTTTTTGATAAAAATTTATTTCGAGGGTTCGTTATTTTGTTACTGATTGAAAGCCGCGGACATTGAATTGTTTCAATTTTGATTTGAACTCACTGGACAGCGGTACAAACATTGAAAACATCAAGCAAAACTACAGAAAAATAGAAATTGAGGCGAGTGGTAAAGTTGAAGTGTTAAACGCCAATCTGAAATACAATAGTAAGAAACCCAACAGACACAACAATAACCTATTCAAGAACGTAAAAAGCTAAAAAAAAACAACAAAAATTACAACAAACGGAGCAAAGTTACGAATCGTCTCGCTTGCAGGGATGTTTAATAGCGTATACATTTTTAGTATGTATTTTTTAAGTATTCGTAGACACACTCGGAGGGGCGCAAACTTGGTAACAAATTACGTAACTTATAACATAATCCAATACTGTACTAATATTATAAATGTGGAAGTAACTCTGACTGTCTGTCTGATACCTTTTCACGCCTTCCGATCATCATTAAATATTGCATACACGTTGTCAGGAATACAGAAAGGCACCCCTTCCAGAAAAAAGTACCTACTGTCCCCGAGAGATGGTCTAAAAATAAAAATCCAATGCCTGGTAATACTAGAATAGCAATAAAGATAAGTCAGGCTTTATATTTTTCGTATATTTTGTCAGGTGTAATATTTTTTCTATTTTTCAACGCGGATGAAGTCGCTGGCATCTACAGCTAGCTAGTTTGAGTTCGAATTTTGAATGGTTTGCGCATTGCCCTCCGAGAGGTCTGCTCCATAACGCCGGCATGCTCGCAGCCTCGTGTCTGGGGCTGCTCGGTCGCAGCGGCGCAGCGAGCGGCCGAAGCGACCGAGTCAAGCGTGAGCTGACAGTGGCGAGTACCATGAGCACTTCGGAGACGGAGCTGATAGAGAGCACATACATGGTGACGCCCACCTCCACTGGCGGACCTGCAATCAAGCCCAATCGTAAGTTGCGCGCACGCTTCTAGCGCAGTGAAAACCAAATCAAAAATGGGGCGAACCCGCCCGATGACAACCCCGATCGAATATAACCGAGTTGTAGTTTAATGAAATCATAATTATACACAAATCAGGTATTCGAACGAGGTTAGAGGGTCCAGCCTTGCTTTTTCTGCGTTTCTCGGATTCCTTGATCTCTAACTGACGCTTTACCTAACCTAAATTAGATTTATATTATTAGATACCATTTTCACTTCAGATAACGAGCTGATGGAGAGCACGTACATGGTGACTCCTACATCCACGGGCGGCCCTGAAATATTACATCGGTTACATATTGTGGAATTTCCTATTCTATATGTGCTGGCAGTTATCTCCATAAATTTCAAACAATATTTATAGTTTCTTTTTGGTATAATCTTAAAAAATGTATACTACTTAATATTTTGAGACTTTGGACATTCACAATTTATTAAATGCCATTTAAAAATCTTGAATATTGCATCGAATTGTATTATAAAATCTTACTAGTACACATGACACTATACCCACTGCCAGTAGTAGGTATATGACATGACCATGACCATGTACCATGTATATCATTTACAACATTGCAAAGAAAAAGAGACTTCGCAGTTCAACAGGAACAGTTTTAAAAAGTTTTGCAGATTCCCAGCTAAAAGAAGTAGAAATTCGGCAAGCAGAACCTATGCCATACTTAAAGGCAGGCAGGTAGGTACTAAAAAGTAGAAAGAAGGAATGCAATCATGCATAAGGTACTTTAATTACATACGATTACAGTATCTTTCTGGAATTTAGAATAAGCTGTCCTGTCAAAGAAGCATTTAAGATTATGACACTTGGCATATCACTACTTCACTTACTTCACATTACAAATGTTTCACATCACATTATTGCGTGAAACGATGTTTAGCTACACGAGTAATCTGATTGGGGTCGGAATGCACGGTACTCTTGTTTGCCTCAAAACTATGCGAAATGCGATTCATTAGTGTTTTGGCTGCCAATCGATTTGCCGTAGAAACATAATTAGGCATGTTCAACGGTGCGCTTCAATCTGTGCGGTGTGCTACCGATGAGTATTATTTATTCGTAGGCTACGATCACAAAAAATCGTAAAGGCTGAGTCTGAGAAGACAGTCAAATTGATTAGGTTTTGAAACTGGCAATATCATATGTAAAAGGATCAGCAAAATCATTCGTAAAAATTTGTCTCAGAGCTCTCTTAATGAGCTCTAATGTCAGAATAGGTTCAGCTGGCAAGTCGTGAACATATTATAGCATAATGCAGTTTCGCCTGTATTGGATTACTCATATCTAAGGTGAGTAATTTGTTTAGTAGGAGATGACTAGAGAATGACAAAATACTAACCTCCATAATTTGGTCTCACTCTTTTATCGTAACTAACGCTAAGAGAATCCAAAATGGCTGAGATATTGACGTCACCAAACATCCCTCCTCCGCCTGCTCCCCTGAAAGAAATATAACAGAATGAATAACACAATTCTTGAAGTGACACCTTATAATCGCCAGCATAAATATAACACGTAGATTGTCGTAGATGCATGTCCCCTTATGTGTTATGACATTCAGATTCTATTTTTATTCAGAGAAAAAATATAGCGAATGTCATTTAAAGTTCAATGCCAACATAAAATTGCTTATAACATAAGCCAATGGACCAGTATAGGATGACCTGATAAGTTAGGTAACCTTTTCAAATACGGATTTGGTTACAGCCATTTTTTACAGAAATGAATTCTATAAATTTTATTCGGTGGCCCAACATATCTATACCTTTTTGAAAATAAACAATAAGACTTAAGGAATCTTTCACCAACTACAAGTAAAGTGTTGATTAGTTACTTTTAGAAATAATTTTATGTTTTATTAAATTATGCACTCCGTTTAGTGCATCCTTCGATAGGCGAATTTTTATTATTATTTTAATTTTAATTAATGTTTAATTGGAACTTTTACCGTACAAACAAAGGTACCTAGGCATATCAGCTAAATTATTCTCGGTGACAGGTGACTTTAAATGACGTTTGGCCTACTTGACAGATGGTGAAAGAAGCCCTTAAGGAAAAAAATAAAAATTTCGCTGGGCTATTAACAAGCAAAGCAATAATTATTATAATTATCTTCGTTATATCAACATGATAAATACAACATGTTATTGTTTATTGAATACAGGCTACTTTTAATAAGTAGCTGCTATTTTTAGAAAAAAATAAATAACTTGTTGCGTTTAGTTGAAGTAGAAAATCATTAAGTATCACAACCGAATAACTGATCAAGATACTACAAAGATGAGTTGAGAGAGTAGCTCTTGACGTAGAGGAGCTCTTACAAAACGCTTCAGTGAGACAGAAGCGCTCTTTTGTACTACGTTACAATATTCGATTTTCTTGACATTTTCAGTTTATTAAACAGTGAGAATACCTTGTTAAGTTAGTGACAGTTCTTTAAGGCTTTAGGAGAGTACATATAAGATCTACAGATGAAAGGATGAAGTTATTTTGTGTCTTCTACTACCAATATCTATTAACTATGTTATAATACAAAATAATGTGGAAAGTTTTGAAAATTTATTTATATTTTGTTCTGTAGGTTAACGGCTAATATAATAAATTTAACATATATAAACATAAGTTCTTAAATATAAATAATAATATTTAACTATATTCTTGTCAGACGTTGATTTTTTTTTAAATGATCCTTCAGGAACAGTACTTTCCTGGATAATATTGAAAACGTGTATGCGAAATTACACGGTGATTGATTAAGTATTTTTGAAGAATTGCGGTTTTTACAGTGTCTCATCTTCAAGAGATTAGTTACTGTTTTGAACTCAATAAGGAAATATAAAATAAAATAAAAAAAAAACATTATTTGAATTGTCTATTCATCCATAAAAACTTTTGTTGTAATTTTGTATTAATTGAAATCGTAAGGAATAATTTGGAAGAAATAAACCTTGACACCAATAAATTATACTGCATTGCAGCGGTGTAGAAATATGATTGGTTTTAAGTAGCTTACAAATATTGTAAAGAAATATTTAGCAGAAATTATGAAATTTACAACATTTCAATCACAAAACCACACAATTTACAAAATTTTATCATTTTAATCTTCCCGTACCTACGTTTAATATGGTTTTCGATGAATTTGGGAAGAATTATTCCCAGATATGTAAAATTTATAGTATCAGTATAGTATATGTGACATCCGTATGCAATTTTTTATTTAAACATTCGGCCTAAACATCGGTATAGCCTCACCATCATGTTTAAAAACAATTCCTTAACAAACTAATTTTTTCTTTATAAAAATGACCGAATAAGAAGATGAATAAGAAATGGATGAAATAATAATAATAATAATAATAATATCAAATTTGAGTTGCAGCAGTGAAAGTTTTGAAGTGATTTTCCCGCAAACTAGTTATTAATATTGAAATAGCATTCGAGGCTGAGGCTGAGGCGACCGCTTGGCCGCGCGTAATGGCTGACTAGGTTCAGAAAGTTTAAAGCTAATAACAGATTACCTACCGCTATATCTGTCAAATTATGTACAAAATTCGATTTATTAATTTAAACATTAAGTTTGACAACTACAACATTTAATTGGGTCTGGCTGATAAACACGCAAATAGAAATCAACAAAAATCTATATAATTAAAAAGAGCGTATATAATTAAATTAAGCGTATTATTGGATTAATAAAAAATACAAATAAAACTTTATGTTAAACAATACGAAACCATTTTCTGACCACGAATAGGCTGATAAGCGTATGCCACGTGCATTTACAAATGGGAAACCATATCTAACTCAATTGAAATTAACTGAATCAAATCTGCCACTTCAACTTACTAATTTCGTACGTCTACGGATATTCTTATTGTAATCCTAAAAATTCAAATTAAATAATAGTCATTCTATGCTTTAAATATATTTTCTGTTTAACTTGTATTAGAAGAAGATATATTTAGAGACGACGTCTTCCAAGATTATGTATAATTCCGTTCGTGTTAATTATTCATTATATATTCATAATCACGTCTACTCGAGACTACTTAAGAGAAAATTATACGCGCAAAGTAAGATATACGTACCTTATTATTTCTACCTATTTCAAATGTCATTCTTAATCTATATTTAGTGTATTTTTGTGGTTTGTGAACGTTACGGGGGATGAATAGGGTTGTTATTGTTACTATTGATGAAATAATATAGAAACATCCAAAAATCATGAAAATTGGAGTAAGTATAGTTAAAAGTAAGCGCAGCAGATTTATCCTAGCATTAAAGTTATAAGAGGTGGTAAACTGCAAACACTACCATACCATAGCGGATTTAAAAGGTACAGAACGTAAGAAATATTTCCATATCTTCGATTAACAAAGGAAAAAGGAAAGGAAAGTATGTGGTTCTGAAGTACAGAAAACCGGCTGCAATAAATCCATTGAAAATTCTAAACTAATCCCGCCTGGATACAAAATTTTACGATGCGTTCGTGCAGGCCGCCCACACCGCGCTATTGTTGCGGCCAGTTATCTTGCCGATTGAACTTTAAGTTGAAATTGAAGATTGAAGTTGAAGTGAGATCAACTTCGATTGCCGAGTGTTTAATAAACTGCTAAGATTTTATTTGATTGAGACTTTTTTATTTTGTATAAATGTCTTGTTTATTCAGGCTACCTATCCTTACTAATATTATAAATGTGAATGTAAGTTTGTTTGTTTGTTGGTTAAGAAATGAACAGGCAAAGTTAAGCGTGAATGAAGCGGTAATATCGGCAGGTGGCCACAGAGCAGCTAGACAGGTGCATTTAGAGGGTCTACATATTCACAATGTACTTTACGCTTTTCAGCTGCTTTTCAGCAAGCCAGTTCAGGTCCTCTGGTTCAGATGGCTTTCCGCCGTATATTATCAGACAGTCGTATTTTGTCTATAGAATCCACTTGTAGATAGATATCTACAACATTTGTTTAAAAACGTCGGATCGAAAGGTGGGAAATTACTAAGACAGTGGGTTTCGACCCACGCACGAGAAGCATGCATTTCCTTTACTTTCAAAAGGTCAGATTTTCAAAAGATCACACTTTCAAATGGTCAGATTTTCAAATCGTCGGAATTACAAATGGTCAGAGTACAAGAATAAAAATTGACATTCAGTGGAGGGCAAGTCAATGCCGCGTATTTTAATTTAATATCAAAAAAGTTTATGACTTGGTAGATACATTCCGTTACTCCGCACTTGTTAAAATTGTTTGTAAGCTACACGAAGGTCAGGAAACAATATGTGGAATATGCTGGTGAGACATCGAATTCGACCAAGGCACCAATTTAGGGTATCTTCTATTTATATATTGTTTGTCTAATGTGGTTAAGAACTCAAAATACCTTCTATTTGCGGACGACCTTAACCTATCTTTCACTGTACAGACGTTAACAGACTGCGATAGGTTACAAAAAGATATCAATAGTCCTAGTGGCAGGGAGCAGGATTTAGAGTTTGATTCTTCCTAGTGTGTACGTACATATCGTCCTTTTTGTACGTATACGTTAGTATCGTAAAGCACCTGTTGTCTTACTACAAAAGATTCAGTAAGCACTGTTCAAACACATGCTTAGTTAGACAAGCATTAAGCATTTAAGCATTGGTCAGCGAGCGTTTAAAATGTCCCTACCACAAAACCTTATTTAGCGCTTGTTTCGGTAGACAGTGTTAAAGTACGCGAATGTTATTGAATTATGGCAACCTTGGCAAACATTCATTCAGTCACTCGCCCTGCATTCATGTCGTTTTCATTTTACGCAGATCTGATAGGCGTATAATGATGAATTTTGGTTTTCACAAGCTATTATTACGGACTATATTAATGATATAAGCAAATTATAAGATTGGAATAAGTAATAAATTACAACAAATACGTTAGATTATTTATAAAATTTCGTAATACCAAAAAATATTGAGCATAATGGAACGTAACTAACACTGACGTAATTATCAAATGTGGTCAAATGTAAAGTTTGATTTGTTAAAATTGTTAAATAAAATTTTTATTTGAGGATCCACCTCTAGCATCACATGGTAGATCATCCTTTATTAAATAAATAATCTTGTTACCAAAGTTATATATTCGAATGGATTAATTCTCTCACGATGTATTCTATCTCAAAAATTATCCATGTAATCCATATCCTCCATGTCAATTAAATTTAAAATATCCATACTCATTTATAAAATCAAAAGAAATCTTTAATATTAACTATTAAGTATACCTACGCAAAACGAAATTTGACACAATACGTCAGAGGAAGAGAGGCCGTTAACTAGATAGACACTCGTTAAACTAGCATATGGCGGTGGTTAAATTTAAATAATGCTCAAGCATTGTTAAACCCTAAACAATGCCTAGACACTCTTTTGTAGTAAAGTTTTTTTTTAACACGAGTTTTAAGCCTGATTAAAGTGTGTTTAATGTTTTTGTAGTAAGACCGAATAAGTTTTATTTTTATTTAAGCACATAAAAAATTTTTAATTTAGTTTTTTTTTATAAAACTTGGTCTGGTACTTTTGAAGAGATTGAAGAATGTCTAACCTACCCTTTTTCTTTGTGGCCCAGTTTATTCTAGTGCATTGGCATTTTCTATCAGTTGCATATGTTGTCGGCATATCGTAGAATTGGGCATATCATATATTCCTGGGCAGATCATATTTCTGTTAAAACTGAGAAGGTCACCTCACTCCGCTCCGCTTCGCTCGGCTCCCCAAATGCATTTCTCTTCTCGTTGCACCTATTTTTGACTTTTGGTGAAAGATTTTTGATTTAATACTTTATGATCTGTCCAATTTTACGATCTGCCCACGACACATATATGCCTAAATCGGAATGTCGTATTGTACTTGACATTTTATGTGTATTTTATCACTGTAAACAAATTCTCAACGTCTCGACAAATTTCTCTTTATGAATAGCAAAAGTATTACAAAGTTTAAATAACTGTAAATTTTAAAATTAAATAGTACTCTTGGCAACTGGTTGGTTAGTGGCGACAAATAATAAAAAGAAGCTGTAAAATTATATAAGTACCTTTCATTTTCAAGAATTCACTCCTCGACGAATAAAATGTAAAAAACCTGGTTAATATTGCTGTCCGAGTTCATTTTACCATTAGGTTGGTTTAATCGGCTTTTTACAATTTAAGAGTTCATTTAATTATTATTTTAAAAGTATTTCAGTAAATACACGTAGTTGTGGCGTGGCACACAGATGCAAAATATTTCCGAGCCGAAAAATATTAATAGAAAAGGGAAATGTCGATATGTAAGTCATCCACTTAAAAAAAAATGGATGACAAAATCGTGTTGCGTAAATAAATAAATTTATAAAGCAGTTTATTAAATACATAAAAGAAAGTCGTGTTAGTTACACCACTTAACGGCTGGGTCGATTTTTATGATTTTTGATTTATTTGATTCATCTCCGTCCCGAATAGCAGAATTTACATTAAAAATTAACGAAAAAAATAATAATAATAACAATAAACAGAAAATTACTATGGAAATAAATTGTACTGTCAAATCGATTAGTGTCATGTTGTTGTAATGTGTTATTAATAAATATTATTTAACAATGATTTTGGAACGTCGTTTTTTTTTTCAAGCTACTAATATCGTCGTAAAAGTCACCATCACTTAATACAGTAAATAATCAAATTTAATTAGATAAAGTAGCAAAACTAATTAACTCAATTGTGATATAAGAATTAACTCGACGTAAAATAACCGATACTGCTATACACCGCAAGCATCTGTGATCATCAATCCTATTAAAAATATGACTAACATTCTATAAATGTTTGTAAAGATCAGCGTATTATCTACTCTTTGAGGCGCAACCCTTCTGACTCGCATCTGTCCCCTTCATATATATAGCTTTACAATAACTACGCGAAACCAAAAGAACTCCCAGAAAGGAATATGTTAATTAAAGCCAAATCGTCACTCTCTATTGAAGGCTCTGGTAACAATTATTTGTGAATTTTTGCAAAGGGACAGAACAGCAGACATATAGCTTGAAGTCTGCATGAAGCAAAATGTCACCTGGTCACTTGTTGGCTAATAATTGGCCAATGGAATCCAAATATTTCAATGTTCAATATCAATATCATTTCAATATTGTTTTGTAATTTTTAATATTTTGTAAGTAGGTTTGATGTCATTCGTCGATGTATATTCGTTATATTGCTATGCTGATTTTGTCAGGACGAAGTCGTGGGCATCAGCTAGTTCGAATAATATTTCTGAATTTGGTGACTCAATTCATTTGATTTTTCTTCGACATCGATGTGGTCACAATATGGAAAACTTGAATATCACGTTATTTATGAATACAAGTTCCACTGTGACACCAGCGATGCAGAAACAGCTCGAAAGCTAGTAAAAAAGAAAACACTGTATGTTTTTGGTTCCAACGTTTTCATTCCGGAAATTTCGACCAGAACGAGCCGGACATCAAGTTGATAACGAATATTTAAAAGTAATCGTGGAAGCGGCTTCACCCATCCATAATAAAACAGTTTTGATTCACTTGATACAAATAGGAGAAATGAAAAGACTCGCAAAATGGGTACCGCATGAATAGAGTGAGGCACATCAACAAACACGCGTCGAGTGCTGCTTTACATTACTGAACCGAGGGGATTTTGAATCGTATCGTTACCAGTGATGAAAAATGGATCCTGTACGATATTCGCAAATGTTCATCACAATAATTGAATCCAAGAGAATCGGACAAATCCTGCCCCAAACGAAGGACGACTCAAGAATGCTAAACACATTGTACAAAAGACGGTCGCTAAATTAGAGGAGCTGCGATTAGAACGTCTCCGACAGACACCATACGTACTTTTTTCTGTAATTCACACAAATTCTTGCAAAAGAAGTAAAATTCAATTGTATTCTTCAAAGATTTTATTGAAGATTGATTCTCGCTACCACAATTTCTTCAGCTAAGAAATTAATGGAGTACCTATGAGATGGCGAAAGTACATAGATAGCATTGGTACTTTGATTGATTGAATACATACTTTCAGTTTATTTATGTTTATTTTTTTTAATATTAACTATAGATCGTACAACGCTCTAACTCTACTTGCCTACTGGTTCCGTTATCACGGACTGAACCTATAATATTGTAGTTAATAAACCTGATAATGTGGTTATCAGCCGATCACTAAAACCTCGTGAAAGCTTAGAAAGGAAAACTAACTAACTAATCATTGTCCCGGTAATCGTTTTGGCTAAAGATCTCATGGCAAAAAGCCTACCTGGAAAGAATACAGAAGGTGGTACTTGATGCTTGGTATAGTTTATGATTGTGGAACGCAGTGTGTCTTGCTAAGTGGACCTTGCTAAGTGGCTAAGTTGCTCCTGGGACCATGATGGACCAAAAGTGTAATGAACAAAGGTCCTCTAAAAATCTTCCCTAAATTCCCCCTTTAGTTCCTTGGCAGTTTATTAATATTCACTTATTCATTTCAAGTGGATTTGCAAGAAACAATAATTGAAAGACCTTTTTTATTTATTTCATGAGTCTAAATAATTTTAGCGGGGATTTGGTTAGAAAAACCCAGTATCCATTTGCTCTATCTGTTTAACGGGAACCTTTTACGGTCGATATTAACTACAAAATATAGTAAGATAATAAAGTCTGCAACGAATGTTGGTTTACTAAACGGTAATATCAATTCCACATAACATCACCTTATTGTGTCTTATACATCATAATATCAAGAATTTTTTATGACATAAACTCCGTACTGTGTCATTCAAGAAAAAATATGCAAATTACGCCAGCCATAAGTCACAAAAAGAACAATTCACATATTCGATAAAATCAAGTAATTAGACTGACGTTTGATTTCAGTAGTTAATAAAATATGGGGCATAAGAAGAAAATATTTGTCACATTTTGATTTTATCGCATATCTCTGGTTGAAATGGCAGTCGCTGAGCAGCGTGAACATTCGCAGTATCCGTTTTGAATCGAAATATTACACATTTTTGTTAACCCACATCACATGTGTAAATCTAGGTCAAGCCTTAATAAACAAACTGGTAGAGTGTTATGAAAGCAGCCCAGAAGTGAGTTAAGCTGGTGATGCATAAAACGGGCGGGTCCGTCGCTAAGTTTGGTGATCGTTTGCAAATGAATGGCCGGTGATGAAATCGGGGTGGATACTTACGCGGCGTGGTCCGCATGTGGTAACCAGGCGATCGCGAGAGCTAGCACTAGAGCGATGCCCTGCACGCCGCGGGGAAGGCCAATATACATGTTTGGGATGCCGCGACAGCGTGCGCCCGGTAGGACGCTGGCTGCCGGCAGCCGCGTTATACCCTACCGACGGACTGGCGTGTTCTCCCAGCCCCTACGGCAAGTGAGACCCGCGCCTGCGCTCGAGCGCTATCGACCGCAGCCCCGGTCAACTCCTTCCGTTCACGACGAGACGACGCTTACATCCTCACCGGGAGACCAGACCTATTGCGCGATAAACACCCGAAACGCTATGTCTTGTTCACGGCAAAACTCTCCACTCGCCCCCGCATGTGCATTATCGCACATTTAGACTTGATTAACATTTGTATGGGCCAAACTAAACTCAATTAACCTACTTGAATACCAGCCACGACCAAAATATTTAATGAATTAAAAATGTTATATTTTATATTAGTAATAAATTACAATACAAATATTTAATAAATTACAAATTCAACACAAATGTGTATTTAATTTAATTATGAAATTAACAGTATCAATTAAAATTGAATGTTACATACAGCCTGAAAATTGCCGTGCACAATTTTCAAGCAAACTGACACTGATATTTACGGTTGCATGATATATGTAATTAACATTAACATAAAAATGTAAATGTGAATGTTAATATTTTTTTTTATTAACATAAAAATTTATTAACTGATCGTCCAGTGTTTTCATTGAAATAAGAAACATTATGTAACTAAAAGTTAAAAACTATTATTTAAAAATATTCTTATCCAAATTTTACACGTATTGAATTGAATGACGAGGATATGATACTTTGACAAGTTTTCGAGTTCATCAAATAAAAAAAATTAACACAAAAATAAAGCGAAGTAAATGTGATTCTGAAAATGACAAGCTTATTTATACAAGATACCTAATTACAATCGACCAGTATTTAAATTTCTATTTTTTCTTGCATTACCTAAGTTAATTCGGGAAATAAAAATCTAATGACGAAACTGCTAATAATTTTTAAAAAGTTCCTCGCTGGAGCTTAAATTGAAACATTTTTCATGGAGATAAAACTAATCAAGTGAAATTTAAATGTATCAAGATATCGAAAAGATGAAAATATATAAAAGGCAATGAAATATTTTCCATAGAACTATTTTTCTATTGAAAGATAGTTACTTGTATGTAATATAAAAAATGTTGAATAGAAGAAAGATGGAAATATCGATAGCGAAAAAGCAATAGAATATTTGAAATTCAATAAGATTATTTTGCTCCAAGAATTAGCCTTAACAATTAACTTGCAATTACAATTAACTTGTAAGAAAGTTGATATCTTGAGATTTTCCTTTATTAAAGTCTAACCGATTTATTGAATCAGTTAAACTTTAATAATATGATCTGATTCATTGAAGTCAAAAAATCGTCAAAACCATTTCGTCTCTTGATATACTTAATATTATCATTGTAAGTGACATATTTACGGGACAAAACAGGTTTCTTGAGCTTATAGTCCGGGAGCCAGCGACACTATTTTTTGACACATTTGCGCAACATTTAATATATGGTTTTTGTGTCATATTAGCGCTTTTTAAACATAAAATCGACTCCTGCCGGCGCACCAGCGGGACAACGCACAACAAAAACGGCAGGAGTTTGTTGTTCGACTATATAGGTGGCAGGAAGTGTTTTTTTTTTCTTCATAATGGACTGCCTATAAACAATATGTAAAGTTTCAGCTTTTCGCATTTTTGACATCTGACACTAATTTCTTTAAACATAATTGACATATCACAGCCACTTGTTGAGCCGCGATTGAGATGGCAGGAGTTCATTTTGTTGATAGGCTATTACAAAAAACCAGGCTTGCGCAAATATAGCAACCAAAAGTGTCGCTGGCTCTCGGACGATTAGGTTATACCGGTGGTTATCCTTGGTCCCGGTGGGTCGATCCATTACCGAGTCCATGGGTAATTTTAATCACCCGTGCCGTGGTTCCATGGCATTAGGGATTGTTCCTTGGACTTCTGACTATATAGACAGTTTAACAGTTGGTAATTATGAAGAAAAGAGCGATTCCGATACATCCCTCTAGTGCTGATGATAATTATAATTACAATTATAGCCCTCTTATAATATGAGTTCGTATTCCTTGTCTAATAACGATAATGGAACGATCTTTGTAAGCGCTCGTTCTGTTTTGAAAAACTACACGTTTCACTTAATTCCCAAGATAATATTGAAACTTAAGTTACTTTTTTTCCGATTAAATAATTATTCTAAATCCACGGCACATCATTCCACTGCTGAATATAGGCCTCCCCCATAATTTTTGAAGTGCCCACTGCCACTTCACTTCAACTTACTAATCCGCCGGGTTATGTCGAGTTATGGGGTTCTGTCTATTTCCTACCTTCCTCTTTCACCTCTTGATTTTGGTTTCCAAATTAACTGTAGGTACGTTGAGTGTTTTTCCTATACGTAAAATAAAAGAATTATTATTAAATTTATAGTTTTAATGGCATCTTGTGTTGGAAGTATTGGAATTGATGAAGGTAAATTTCCACATTTTCTACAAATTGGAATACAATATACAAACTGATTCCACAAAGTTGTATTTGTAGGTAAATGCAACTTAACTATTATTAACAGTATTAACTAATAACAATATGTAATCTACATCCTTGGTGAGAACTCAACAGTATACGGACTAGGTTCAGAAAGTAGTCCTATGATGGGTTTGTCGGATTCTAAAACTCCATTCTTACAAATAATCTTGAACCTTTGCACTATTCCAACAAACACGATAAATATGAATGATTTAGCTAGTGAATCACCGGGACAGCGCCGACGTCCTGAAATCAAGAAAGTAAGTAATTTCATTTTTGGCGAAATACTTGAGTATCTTAAAGGTAATAAATATGAGTTAATGTAGGCATTATTTTTTCTAACCACAACGAAATAGTATATCTCATCCCACCTAACCCACATTTTCAAAGTCGAATTTCAGTTTTATTATGTTCTTTCGAACTAAATTGGAAATCTTTGAGTGTATTATTTAAAACTCCAGTGCGATCTTGGATTGAAGAATTAATTTTTTGAAATTGATGCATTGAAAACTATTGTGACCCTGAATCAGAATCTGTGTTGCTTGTGTTATACATATAGGCGTGTGTAGCCATCTAACATATTTTAAAATATCTTACGGAAAGTGCATTTTTTTCTTAATCCTTATTTATTGAGACTATTATTTAATTAAGCCAAAAATGGAGCCATGTAATCTAAAATCATTTTGGGTTCATAAAGACGATTAAGTCAACAGAAATAGCAGACTAGGAGAATGTAGGTAATAGTGTTTTCAAGGTCGTGGAAAGAATCTTCGTGTTCTTTCTGTTTTCTGATTATTTTATGAACACAGCGTAGTCCGCGACGGCTCCCCAAGGTTGAGAATTTGAATTTTTAATAAGGGCTTCTTTCTACCTGGATAACATCAAAAACCGCTGCGATACGACCTTTTTTGCAGGACAAATATAAAATTCTTTGGTAATAAACTAACTGCCTCGTGGCTGCTGTGCCTTTTTTTTTCAAGAACTAATCTGTCCTTATGCGAACAAACCGATATAAATTATGCAAAACAAATAATCGGCAACGGAAAGAACCCATTAAATAAAATCTCGTCTTTACCTACATAAAATATTAGGTATGGTACCGAGATAAAAAAAATGTTTTTGAGTTTTTGTCTGTTTGCCTGTGCGCATGTGCACACTAATCTCAGAAACAGACCAGAGCAAACTTTAAAAAGTTCATTTCTAAAAATGACGATGTCAGGAATCGAACCCGAGAACCCTTGAACAAAGCGTTAAGGCGTTAAGTTATCCTAAGCACTCATACAACAGGCTTATCAAAATATAATTATTATATATTAACATAAAATCATACCTAAGCCAAATGGATACATGTGTTCAGGATTTCTCAGTTTCCCTTGCTTGTCTATAAAACGTTCGGGCTTAAACTCATTGGGATTATCCCACAAATCTGAATCAAAATGTAGATCACCAAGAGATATGAGTACCGTTGTCTCTCTGGGTATAAAATATCCATCTATATATGTATCGGCCAGTACTCGTCTCGGGCCTGCTAATGGTACAATAGTATAATATCTTTGAGTTTCCAAAAGAAATGCTGCGGTATAGACTAGCCTGAAATATTAAAAAAAAATATTAGTAGGCCACAATAATAGACACCAAACAGTCGTTAAAATAATCGACATTATTACTTTTGGCTGTCCGCAGAAGATGGCATGTTATCGCCTATACATTCTACAATCTCGTTATAAATTATCTCTTGAATTTGCGGATTTCTTAAGAGAACCAAAAATGCGAATCCGAGTGCGTTGCTAGTTGTTTGACTACCAGCTATTATCATATCTAAGCATATTATTTTAAGGTGTTCCTCTGAAAATATAAATAAAAATTCTATTTAAATTCCATAAATAAGAATATAGGAAGGGAAATATCGGATCAATTCGTGTAAGAGAAAATAAATAATGGTTAAATGATTTTTAAGGGTTGATCATTTTATTGGTAATATTTATTTTAATATTTTTTTCTTACTTATTTAAATTACGTACACAATAAGCAATTGAGTATCAAAGAACTTTAAATTTTTTAACAAAACCAGCCTTTCATAATAAATGTAAGTATATAGACTTCAATTAATAATTAGCCTTTGCTCGTGACTTCGTTCGCGTATATAAATTACTACTTAGCGTTTTCCCGCCATTTTGTCCGCATACCTTTTTCGCAAAAACGCAGATTTCTTTTGGTCATTTTACGACGTCATCCGCGACGCTCGACGCAAAAACGATGAAGTTCCCTTCGTAGTTAACGAAGGGATTTCACACGTTACTTCGGTATTCCCATGACGTGGTAACCTTAACCTGAGAGGTTTGGGTACCCGCAGACTATTTGATGCTCGGTACCCGCAGACTACTTGATGCTCGGTATCAAGTAGTCTGCGGGTACCCAAACCTCTCAGCATTCCTCAAGATTATTATTAACATTAATTTTTTTATTCTACAAACTTTTAGTTAAGTACGTGTTGTATTTTGGGTAAATCTTTCATTTACCCAAGTTGGAAGAAGAAAAAAACAAAATAAATATCTTCAATTCAATTAATCTGGAATCATACACCAACCTGTGTAATTCTGATTATTTTCGTGCATTTCTCTCAAAAATGAATACATAAAATCATTTCCGTCTACAGCATTGTTTGTGTGCTTCTTTATGGCTTCCTGAAATAAAATTAATAATAAAGGATAAAAGTCACGGATACACAAATGTATTCACCAACTACAAGTAAAGTGTTGATTAGTTACTTTTAGAAATAATTTTATGTTTTATTAAATTATGCACTCGGTTTAGTGCATCCTTCGATAGGCGAATTTTTTTTAATGTTTAGGACTTTTATCGTACAAAAAAAGCTTAATTATTCCCGGTGACAGGTAACTTTAAATGACGGTTAGCCTACTTGACAGATGATGAGAGAGGCCCTTAACCTAACCAAGCTTTAGGATTAGCATTATATACACCTACTAGTACTATGGATATACACACTGGAGGCGAATGATTAACTAGGATAAACTCGTAGCTGTTAATAGAAAAAATATTAATATTGTTTTCATACTTTACAAAATTTAATTTTATACTCGACAATTTTTCGGTATTAATAAGTGATTTATTTGTCTAAATAAATGAATAACAAACTTAAAAATTAAATCAAAGTTTAATTTTTCCTAATAAATAAAATATTGTTAGTATCCATTATTATCATTAATATAAAAAGTTTGCCAAAAATCAGTTATGTTGAAGTTATATTATTTAGGCTTTAAAAATGCAAAATGAGACTTGTATCAACTTTATTGTTTTCTTTTCTCATTAAAAATTTTTAGATGATAAATATTTGGTGAGTTCGATTGGTAAGTTTGATGGAGTTATTCGACTATTCGCCATAGGATAGGGAGTGGGCGATTAATCGGTATTCGTCTATTCGCTATAACAACTATTCATGGCATAAAAACGCACAGCGAGTTATTATAGTACCTCTATTATAGTCGATATCTGTTGATTGATTTTACATATCAAATTGTAACCGCTTCTTTCAGGAAACAAAAATCGACTCCATGGCATTTGATTTAACCACCCACCAGCCATAGAGAAAGCTTTTGAACGCGTATTCAGTAATTCCAACAAATATTGTAAACGGTCTTCTTTTATACATTCTCCTGGAAATAATAAATACAAAATTATTATATCACTTACATCATCTCAGCTGTAGAACGTCTACTTACGGCTATATAGGGTATAGCCGGGTCAATTAAGCAAAAAAAGGGATCAACCTCGGAATGAGATATAATAAGCTGAAGACTCGTATGCACTTTCATTTTGGTGTTCTAAAAGTTGTATCAAAAGTCTCATAAAATCTCGTGTCTGCGTCGTAAGTTATTCAAGGTCAAAGGTCATAAAAATCAGTTTTTCGCGATTATCTCGGTTTCTATAGCTCCAATGATGTTAACATTTATTATAAAAATTGTAGAGCATTTTTGCGACAAATTTTGTCTTGAAATTTTTTTTTATACTCCTAACCCTTTTTAGATAGAGGGCAGAGCCCGCAGCGCTCATCCATACTCACTGAGGTTCACCGTGAATCTTAGTGAATAGAGCCTTGTCTAAAGTTATTAAATCATTGAAATATCATAAACAACAAATAATTTGTATTATTTATAGTTATTCCATTATATTCCGAAGAAGATGACGATGAAATGGAATATGACGACGATGAAGAAGAAGAAAATTAACATGAACTCAGTCGCAATAACAATAGGCTACTGAATAAAGATAAAATTACAATAAAATTGTAAGAGAAAAATTTGTATTTTTGTATGTTTGTAATGAATAAACTCAAAAACTACTGGGCCGATTATAAAAATTCTTTCACCTATAGAAATATATATTACCAGCGAGTAACATAATATTATGCTATATTTTATAAAGTTACGCAGACGAAGTCGCGCGCAACAGCTAGAAAATAATCCACAGCGGCAATTTTATACAAAACTAAAAGTGTATTCTAAAACTACCCCTACACATTGCACAATAGATATCCAGTTGAAGGAGGTCTTAGCCTACGGAATACCTGTTAAATGAAATGAGTTCGTCTCCTAATGTAATTGTTTTTAATGTTATCTAATGTCTCTCGCTTCATATTTAAGATACAAATAATTTCAAATTATTAAAATGTTTCATTATTAACATGTGACTGGAATGTAATGTTTGTCAGGCCTTAACGAATCTTTGTAAAACTTGTAAAAAACAAATGTCACGAATCCTTGTGAATAGAAAAAAAATTCCAATGTTACCCATGAACTCAAAGCCGATTTTGAGAAAAAAATGCATTCACTAGAAGAGTGAGGTGCAATCAGTTAAATGTAAAATAATTACTGTTGAATGTAATGTAATTAAATTTAAATACAAATACCAACTTCTCAAAGAGCTTTCAAAAAGGCTTACGAGTATTGACGCCACTGGTGACCGACGAGCTGGCAGCTTCCTCGCGCAACGCATTAGTATTGCAATACCTACAGCGAGGAAATGCTGCCAGTATCCTCGGTACCAGATATTTTTTAGGCGTACATATTTATTTTTAGATTTTAGTTTACTACAAATATTAATCCACTTAACTGGAGGTAGCTGTTTTTTAAAAGTGTTTTGATACTTTTATTGTATATATAAAATTTAGAGATATAAAATGTATGATATATAGGTAAAATTGGTTTTTATAATGTTCGTTTTAATAATAAGAACATTTAAAAATAGTCTTCGAAAATAATAGTTAGTGGCGCTAGACTTAGATTAGTATTAATCTCATAGGAATGCTTACCAGCAACGAAATGCCAAAGAATATTCATAACTCCCGTAGAAAACATGTTCTTCGGATTCAAAGGTTTATCCTTATTTTTATTAATATAATCAACCATACTCAACACCACGCTTTGTATTTCTTCCTCCATTATTAGTTTTCCGAAACCAACATTCTTCAAATGTTTTATTGTGAAATGTCTATGCTCCTTCCACAATGGACCATCACTAAATGTTATACCTAGAAAAGTGATAAAATGATTAGTTTGTTGATATTATTTATTAGCTTAATCGTTTAATGCCCTACGCGTCCAATACAACAATGCTTTCAGAGTGTTTCTGGGGCTGCCGCGATACTGTAGTGCATCAGGGATGTTTGCCAATGCAAGAGTTGCAGATTTCTATGCTATATTAAGAGTGAGAATAGCATCCCTGATGACTAGGGTGCGAGGCAGCACAGACACGCTGTTGAAGGTGATTGCTGGGAAGGTGGACTGCCAAATACTAATACTAAAACATTGGGTGAAATGGCATATAATCGCACCCTTAATAGAAAATGATAATAATCAGTTTGTGTTAATTTTTAATTTTAATTTTTATTTTACTTTTTGTTTTTGTATAATATGTAACATAATTTAGTTTATAATTTAAAAAAAAAGACTATGGACACAAATGTCTGAAATAAAGTTATTATTATGTATATATTTCTATTTAACTCGTCTCCCCCTCCAAAAGCCAAAATGAGGGGGAGACGGTGTTACCCCCGACAGAAGCACAGTCGATCGGGGTTCAGGGCGACAACGACAGAAACCGACGTACGATCCTGGCTGTATCGAGCAGCACCGCTTTCTGCATTTGGGCCGGGAGGGAACCGCCGCGGAATCCCAACCGCTTCAGATTTTCACTGAGGCTGGTTGGGATCACCGCCCGTGCAGCTCTTTCTCTTTCCATACGGCCTCCCTGGCAGAGGCGCTCATTACCACCGGATCCCGCCATTGCTGATCAGACAGAGATAGAGGGGTGAGTCCGTTGTCACATTCTACGATCGCCCTACGGAGCCCGCCACCCGAATCAGTCAGGAAAAAAATTCTAAGGTTGCACATCTCGCGGTTGTGCATGGTCTTGGCACTTAATAAGCCTCGACCACCACACTTCCGCGGGATGTACATCCTTTCAACCGATGATTTCGGGTGACGCACTCTGTGAGCGATCATAGTTGTGCGGACCCTTCTGTCCAGAGCGTCAAGCTCTGTCTGAGACCATTTGAGCACGCCGAACGTATAAAGGAGAACGGGCATGACCCAGCCGTTAAAAGCTCGGATCTTGTTACGCCCGGACAAATAGCTCCTAAGAACTTTTGTCAGGCGCTCCCAAAATTCCTCGCGAACCGACTGTTTCACAACCGCTTCCCTCACACCCAATGATTCCGACATGCCCAGATATCGGTACGATTCAGTCCCGGAAAGTGACCTCATCTGCCCCGGGCCAACTTCGACACTTGTCGAACGAATAACCCGACCCCTCTCCACATGGATTACCGCGCATTTGTCGAGCCCGAACTCCATCCTGATAGATCTGCTGAAATTTTCGGTTAATTTCAGCAGCTTCCCCAGACGATGAGCGTTCGGGGCGAACAACTTGAGATCGTCCACGTAAAGAAGGTCTGATCTGATGGCCTCCCCTCCGAAACTGAAATCCCATCGCCGAATCCTCTAAGACAGTACTCAGAGGATTCAACGCCAGGCAAAACCAAAGTGGACTCAGACAATCACCCTGGAAAATACCCCTACAGATCCTTATCCGATCAGCCGCATCCGTCATCCGCTCACCGGAAAGACTAAGCACCGTACTCCATTGCCCCATACATGTCCCAAGAAAGTGTCGAGCTGCACCATTTATTATTATTATTTATATTTCCATTTATCTCGTCTCCCCCTCCAAAAGCCAAAATGAGGGGGAGACGGTGTTACCCCCGACAGAAGCACAGTCGATCGGGGTTTAGGACGACAACGACAGAAACCGACGCACGATCCTGGCTGTATCGAGCAGCACCGCTTTCTGCATTTGGGCCGGGAGGGAACCGCCACGGAATCCCAACCGCTTCAGATTGTCACTGAGGCTGGTTGGGATCAAACCATTGACGGACAGAACAACTGGGATGACTTCAGCGGAGGCCACAGCCCACATGTCGACAATCTCGTGGGCCAAGTCGAGGTACTTCCTCTTCTTCTCAGTTTCAGCTCTCACGAGACCATCGTCATGCGGGATAGTGACATCCACCAAAAACACCCGCGACTGCTCCCGGTCCATCAACACAATATCAGGTCTATTCGCTAGAACAGTCCTGTCTGTGATGATGGGCCGGTCCCAGTAGAGCTTGGCACCGCCGTTCTCAAGAACTGGCTCTGGCGAGTACCGATAATAAGGCATCCTCTGCTCAAGGAAGCCGTATTTCAGAGCGAGCTCCTGATGCAGGATCCTGGCTGCTTGGTTGTGCCTGTGCAGATACTCAGTGTTGGCAAGCGCCGAACAACCGGAGGTGACATGTCGGAGAGTCTCTCCGGGATGGCGACAGGCTCGACATATGTCCTCTGTGCCATCCTTTATGATGTACCTCCGATAATTCCGCGTCTTGACCACCTGATCTTGTATCGCACAGACAAAACCCTCGGTCTCTCCGAAGAGATCACCGAAGCGCAGCCAGTGCACGGAGGCTTTACGGTCAATATGAGGCTCATGAAGAGCCTTGTAAAACCGCCCGTGCAGCTCTTTCTCCTTCCATACGGCCTCCCTGGCAGAGGCGCTCATTACCACCGGATCCCGCCATTGCTGATCAGACAGAGATAGAGGGGTGAGTCCGTTGTCACATTCTACGATCGCCCTACGGAGCCCGCCACCCGAATCAGTCAGGAAAAAATGTCTAAGGTTGCACATCTCGCGGTTGTGCATGGTCTTGGCACTTAATAAGCCTCGACCACCACACTTCCGCGGGATGTACATCCTTTCAACCGATGATTTCGGGTGACGCACTCTGTGAGCGATCATAGTTGTGCGGACCCTTCTGTCCAGAGCGTCAAGCTCTGTCTGAGACCATCTGAGCACGCCGAACGTATAAAGGAGAACGGGCATGACCCAGCCGTTAAAAGCTCGGATCTTGTTACCCCCGGACAAATAGCTCCTAAGAACTTTTGTCAGGCGCTCCCAAAATTCCTCGCGAACCGACTGTTTCACAACCGTCTCCCTCACACCCAATGATTCCGACATGCCCAGATATCGGTACGATTCAGTCCCGGAGAGTGACCTCATCTGCCCCGGGCCAACTTCGACACTTGTCGAACGAATAACCCGACCCCTCTCCACATGGACTACCGCGCATTTGTCGAGCCCGAACTCCATCCTGATAGATCTGCTGAAATTTTCAGTTAATTTCAGCAGCTCCTCCAGACGATGAGCGTTCGGGGCGAACAACTTGAGATCGTCCATGTAAAGAAGGTGTGACATCTGATGGCCTCCCCTCCGAAACTGAAATCCCATCGCCGAATCCTCTAAGACAGTACTCAGAGGATTCAACGCCAGGCAAAACCAAAGTGGACTCAGACAATCACCCTGGAAAATACCCCTACAGATCCTTATCCGATCAGCCGCATCCGTCATCCGCTCACCGGAAAGACTAAGCATCGTACTCCATTGCCCCATACATGTCCCAAGAAAGTGTCGAGCTGTACCATCCACTTTATACAACCCGAGGACCCTCAAAAGCCACGTATGGGGAACCGAGTCAAACGCTTTTTTATAGTCAATCCAGGCAGCGGAGAAGTTTCGACGGTTGCGTTTAACCAGTCTGCAAACAGCCGTGTCAATGAGAAGCAGCTCCTTGCTACCGCGACTACCGCCCTTACATCCATTCTGAGCCTCCGATAAGATGTTGTTATCGGTCACGTGACGATAAATTTTTGAGCTCAGAATGGATGTGAGTGTTTTGTATATTGTACAAAGACACGTTATTGGGCGGTATTTAGATGGATCTGCGGTAGCACTGTCTTTAGGAGCTAAATGAGTGACCCCTGTAGTTAAGAAGTTTGGGAGTGCCCCGTTTTCAAGAGCCTCTTGAAATTGAGCAGCGAGAGTGGCATGGCTGCGCCAGAACCCCTTCAACCAGTAGCCGTGCAGCCCGTCCGGTCCCGGACTTTTCCAGTTCGGAGCCCTACGGACCGCAGCGACCACATCATCTTCAGTTATTGTAATGGGGCTCATCGGCGTGATTATAGCACATGCCTCTTCCACTGCCCTCATCCAAGGGCCCTCTTCGTGAGCAACTGGTTCCGACCACAGGTTTCGCCAGAAGGCAACAGTTTCAGTCTGATTAGGTCTGGGACCAGTCACCCTACTATCGGGACGCTCTAAGTTTTTATAAAACTTCTTCTGGTCACTCATGAAGAGGCGATTTTGACGGTACCTCTTCACCCTTTCCGAGTACCGCCGTATACGCTTACCCCAAGCAGCGATCTTTTGCTTCAGGTCATCGATGCGCTCCGTGAGTTTTCGGTGCGTATCCGGGTGAGAAAGATCCATTCTCTCACCCGAAAAGGCCTCCCTCACGAAGCGCATTACTCTAGGTCTGGTGTTACCCGACCTGAAGCTGGTCAGTTTGCCGATGAGGACTCGGGCCGCAGTGATACGGCTTTCGATCCTTCTCCGCCAGGCCGGCACCCCATTGTATTGGGTGGCACGACCCGGCAAACGTGCATTGGCGCCCACTATTCGGCAAACAGCTATAGCCGCGCCAAATAGGACCGAATCCGTATCAGAGAGGCCCGCGCTGCCCTCCAAGTAAGAGGGCAGCATGTTGTTTATGGCCCCAACGACATCCCGAACATTGACGCTAAGAGGTACTCGGGGTAAGCGTGGTCTCAGTTCAAAAGGAGTTTGGCGGTACTCCAAAATCGCCTCTCCCAGTATGCTTCTCATACGCTCTATTTCCTGGGCGGTTATTCCTTCACCGTCACCCTGCATATGATGCGGTCGATCACTGGTCTCCGCATCACTACGCGGCCGCACGAGGACGTCCGCGCGATCGCGCAACGGTGCGGAGGCCCCCACAACAGATGCAGCATTCGGGTCAGGAACAACCTCTAGTCTTAGTTGCTCGAGTTCGGTAGCGCTAAAAAGTCCTGAGCGCTGTATGTACCGAACCCTGTCCGACAGGTTCTGTTCCGTGACGGTCACCCCCGGCTCCAACTGCTGAAACTCGCGATGCATGCGTGCTCGATAGCCCGTCCCGCCAGCTTCGCCCATTGTCGCCCTATAAAAGGCGCGCATGGCGTTACTGTTCATCATATTGGTCCACGCCATGCGCCTTCTTTGACCACCAGCAGCGGATGCCGAATTCTGAGCCAAGGAAGGCTCTATCGGCACCAAGCCGTCTGGTGGTGATAATGAATTCGAGGGCAGGCTAGGTGGACTGCCCACACCTCTCAACACACTGGCTCGCCCTCTGCCACGTCCAGTGCCAGTGTTTGTCCTGGACGTGCCCCGGCGACCCCCGGGTAGCGACCCTATACGTGCTTCATTGTTGTTCATCACCATGTTTTTGGGCTGTATACATCGGGGGGCGCCCATTTCCCCGATGGGACCGTTTGAAACTGTCTAGTTGGAAACCCACAGACACGGTTCCAACATCTGTGAGCGGAGGAGTCCCTAACCCTAGGACGAGTAAGGTTGACTAATTGCAACGGTGAGGCAGCTATGTCACATTAGTTGCCTCACCGTTGGGCGATGGGGTCGTCACATCCCTACGCCCTATTATTATTATTATTATTATTATTATTAATGGTTCGACACTCCACATTACCCACAATAGTCAGTGACCATATAGGTATTTCTCGAATTTACTATCAATTATTACTCATCATTGTCAGTCGAAAAATAAACTAATTAATTTGCGTTCATTAGCAGAATCAAGATAACGTTAATTTTTAAAATAAAATATTATAGGTATCTATAATATTTATAACGAATTATTTTAACTAGATCCGGATATTATTTAAAATCCTCAATATTTTATTTTTAGCAAATGAGCTAGCTTTATGGTTCTAGTTATACCTAACTATTCAAAAAGTAAATAAAATTACATTTTTTGTATGAAAATTTAAATTTAAATATAATTTTCAAGCAATTGAAGACCGCAGAACTACTTGGTTATAGAATTATAATTGAATGAAATGTTATTTTTACAATAAGACTACGTAAACTCCGCTAAGGCGAAGTCACTAGGCAAATTAATATTTAAGTAAATTTAGAATCTCATTTACACGGAATTTCTTTAGCTTTTTTTTATTTCACAGAAGAAATATGCAGGTATATAAATTTATTTTAATTTGTATACAGCGTAGCCAAAGATAATTGATTGGTCTCGCTGCGCTCGACTAGATAGAGCGCTATACAAAAGCAATAGCTCCAAAAACGTGGCAACTTTTTATTGTAGTGTGTGTAAAAAACCGTCACTTTTTGTCACTTTTTACTCAATTTTATTATATTTTTACACAGTTTCATAACGCAAACTGGTATTTTATTATGGCTAAAATTTATTAAAACATTCGGCACGTACACGTCACAGACAGTTTGCAGTGTGACTAGCTCGGGTACGCCGAAATCGGCGTACTAATTTATGCCGCATTTTACAAGTACGACGGGGGTATTTAATAGTCGAGCGCGGCGAGACAAATCATTCATCTTTGCAGCGTAGCGTTACTTTGAAAATGGTTTTTTTCGTTTAAATAATTTCTCATTTTTATAAATAGGTATCTAAATTTATTCTATAAGCAAACAGAAATCAACTCAATCGTTATAAATGTATATTTCGTATTTCTTCGTTGTCGAACTAAAATCTGCTTTGTGCACTTTTTTGCTCAGTGAATAGTTAATAGCCTTATCTATCGTATAAAAAACTGCTATGTGCTTATGAGCACTATTTATCGAACTACGACCTTTTAATATACGAGTATGCTTTGTGCAGCAGCTGGAATAGTTATAAATAAATTAATAAATAAACTATGAAATTTTCATGTTTCAAAGAAATACGTTCTAAGCTAAGTTTCAAATAAAATATTTTTTATTAATACTTCCTTCATGTAGATATTTTTTTTAGGAAAACTTTTATGTCAATATCTCAAACTACTATTTGCACATAACAGATTTTGGTTTGCAAACGACAATTTGTTAAGTAGATATATCTTAGGTGTCGCAATAAACGACAATCTGTGTCTTTATCGCAAACATTAGGTAAACACTAGCCTGAAAAAAGTTAGAATTTGAATATGAAAATTTACCCATTCTCTTTCCGAGACACCTTAATCTGAGAAAAAAAGTATCTGGTCTTCCTTCAAATTCGTTCTCAATGAACACTTGACGAATATTCTTTTCGCCGTACACAACCACAACTAATTCTTTACCTAGTTTTATTCCAAGTACCTGTGTCGAGTATTCTTTTGCTAACATTGATAATCCTTTCCATTGAGAACCATATTTTTTGCTCGCATTTTGTACGGTGCTGCTACATCCAATAAAAGGGTACCATTTTGGACCTAGAATTATAATAAATTTATTTGACATATTTGGCGTAAAGAAGTAAAGTAATTTAACTATATTAGTTTTGGAATACATGTTATTTTATTACCACTTCCTATAGCGTTATATCCACTGCTTATAGGAACCGTTAATTAAACTTAACGGAAGGTTTTTTTAATATCAATTAAAGAGTACTTCAAACAGTTGCAATACTGTAACAAAATCGTTTCAAATTTAGCTTCGCAGTAAAAAAATCATCAATTTAATAACGGCACATTGTAAAATTGAAGAAGACGCTTTTATACGGTATGATAATTATTACATAATTTGGTATAAAACACATATAAGGGCGGCATTTAAACACGACATACATATTTTATTATGAACAAAACATGAATTAAAAATACAGAAATTCGCCCATGCGTGTTTATGCAAATGAAATATTATAAAAAATCTCAAAATACAATAAGTATTTAGGTACAAAGGCCAAAAATTGTAAATGATATTAAAGGATGAATAATAATTTTAGGTTAATGTTACCTTCTTTAAAGTACGAAATAAACCTACCTGGGGGATATTTTTGTGGTTTGCGAGTAGTTTTGAGAGCGTATCCAGTGATGATTATTAAAAACAGTGTCAAACTTAGAATAGCCGTAATCATTTTCGCACATTAAAACCGAGAACTGCGCAAGAGTTTATTCAAGACGGCGTGCTGCTCTAACCGACATGCAGACACCGACTGTACATTGGAATCCACTGATGGACTACAATAGACCGTAAACTCGATATTTTTTCCATTTCCTGGCACCATGACGCACTTGTCATTTCATTGTCATTCGTTTAACATTATGTAACTCGAGCGAACAGTTAATCGCAAAAAATATTATCTATTCGATCATATAACTCAAACTGAACCGGTCAACGACATGAAATCAAAAATAACTAAAAAACTACACCGCCGTCTCGTCAAAGTAACATCTGTAGACGTTCGGAACGGTGATGAATAAAATCGTTTACAAACGTTGCGCTATATAAGTCGAGTATTCATTGAATCGTTCATGGAAGTTTTGAATTAATTAACACTTTCAATAGACTCTTATTTGTTCACTTGCTCAATGCGATGGCTCATTGTTAACTGAACAAGGATCATATAACGAACTGGTACTTACTTCTTCACAGTAAGTAAGTAAATTTCAAAATATGAATTGAAATTCTATTTATAGAATTTCATATTGCTTTTCAAAATAGTACTTATATAAAATTTACAACTAAAGAAAAGTGTAGCTCAGTTTAAAAAATGTATAATATACCTATCCCTGACTAATAGACGGCCCACAAACACCGTGGGTTTTTTTTAGTGGGAAGAAGTCCCACATACTCCATGGGATCTGGTTCGCAGATTTTCCCACACTACACACTTTGAAAACCGATTATATCCGCACTCAAATACTCTAACAACTCGTCAAAAATATCTAAACAGTCGAATGTCATTATTTTCGGTTTGCGAGCGGATTCGAGGCGGAGCGGGCGCGCAGCGAATACGTTGCGAATGCGCAACGAACACGCCGCGTATGCGCAGTGAATACGTCGCGGATGCGCAACGAATTCGCTTCGAATAACAGTGTGGACGCCATTTTGTACACTCTCGTACAAACCGTTTATAATAATTATTTATATATTTTTTAAATTCGTGTGTAATAATATCCGATTTATAATATTAAATAAATAAGTAGGTACTAATAATTATCTCCTGTGTACTTATTAAAAAACATGCCTTATAAATTATAATTACGAGCCTTGTTCAGGTGAAACTGATAATTTCAAATGTGTGTTTTCATGTCTTAAAGTCAATTTGTACCATATGCATCAACTCATAAAATGTAGGTCTTGACATTCGCAGGTAGGCACGAATTTTTTTGGACAATTTTTTATTCCTTTGTTAAACAACACAAAGTATTCAATCTCTGCCAGTAGAATATTGATAATGGATGCTTCCAAATTCGTCGATGCTTTCGTTTTCCTCTCCTGCATCTGCGATGACATGTAACAAAAGCAACAGCAGTCGGAATCCATTTTGTTACTGACTGTATTTTACGTCGTAAACTCGCTGCAAACACGCGACGAAAACGTTGCGTATTCGCCACGCATCCGCGACGTCCTCGTTTTACAGCCGCGACGTGTCCGCGAGTTTCGCGACGCATTCGCTGCGCGTCCGCTCCGCCTCGAATCCGCTCGCAAACCGCTCGTGTAAGTTGCCCCCAGATGTGTAGGGTAAACTTCCAGTAATTGGACGCTATCGATCATTGGACAGAAATTATGAGCGAAAAATTATTTCGACCTTCAAATGGCCCATGTGTTGATGATTAATAGGTAATAGGTACAGAATAATGGGCTCTATTACTGAGACATACATCGTCCTGATGATCTCCGGGTTTAGTCTCCATGTGACTTTGGCAGCTCGTGCCATTTGTGTATAGATGCTTTTTTGCAATATATGTTTGACATGGGGAAAAAAACTTAATTTATTGTCGATTATTATCAGGCCTTATCAGACTCGTATCTTAAGTTTCGGGAACACTTCGATAAGCGTGTGAATGAATGTGAATGAGGTACATATTTTAATTTCTTTATTATTATTGCCTTGGTTTTATGTGGCGCCAATTTTAGTTTATTTTTATGGCTTCATTCACTCACACGAGTGAGTACTTCGTTTACTTTAGTTGCTTTATTTGAAGACCAGGACAATGTCGTCAGCGAAGGCCTGACACTAGACCGCCAGGGAGTCCAACATATCGAGCAGCGGGTCCATCAGACATTCCAAAAATCTAGATCGGGTGTCTTTCTGGGGTTGAAGCTTCCCAATACTTCCTTCAGTTTACTATCTATTATATTAGATGTATTAGGTCAGAGGGGATCTGCTTGTGTTAATAACATTAGTTATACCTACGGATGACATGGTGCTGCTGAGCCTCTCGGTCAATGGTCTGAGGAGAGTGCTGAAATTGTGCCAAGAGTATGCTAATTGTTATGGGTTCCAAAAATATAATCCCAGGATAAGTGAGATCATGGTATATATTATGGTATTCCGATCCAGGATAATATTCCAGGCTTCGATGTAGCACCAGGTACTGAATGGTAATACACTGAAACGAGTTATATGTAGGTACATATTAGCTGGTGCCCGCGACTTCGCCCGCGTAGAAAAATAAAAATATATAATATAAATAACGCCTGACATCTTTATCGCTGTTCTGTGACCCCTTGTTGCTATAAATACAGGACAGGCGTTAGTTTTTTTTTTTTTAGATGATCCGTCGGGTCCTTTTTCTGGGTGAAAACCAGAAATCCGAATGCTTTATCATACACGTTTTCAGAAATTCTTTATGTATTTGTGACAACGTGTATGCAAAACGTCAAGATGTTCGATTGAGTAGTTAAGGCGAGAAAAGGTAACAGATAGACAGACAGAGTTACTTTCACATTTTATTAGGTATACATATGTATAGTATGGAATGGAACTAGTACGGATTTGTTCAATTTCGTTAGATCTCTCAAATCCTTATGTGTTGTTTTCCTTTCATTTAATTCACCATTTTTGTTAAAGAGATTAACTGATCTTTATGATTAATCCTATGGTTTGATGCCATAGAAGTTCAATATTTAGAGAACTTTCCCTCCAGGGGCCCTAGCCAAGAGCATACCAATGCAATCGTTTCGTTGCGTTCTGACGAATAGAAACGAAATAAAGCCCGGTGATTGGTTGTTGTAACGCCCACATAAATTTTTGACCAATCACCGGGCTTTATTTCGTTTCTATTCGTCAAAACGCAACGAAACGTTTGCATTGGTATGTTCTTGGCTAGGGCCCCAGGTGGCATTAAAAATTTTCAGCCTGTACAATGCTAACAACAATAATAATATAATTAATATTCGAAAATATTATACCTACTATTACTATTACATACTTACACTCGCATGGATAGGTAATATTGTATATCAATTAAAAAATGTATATCACCTCGATAAAAATTTAATTAAATTAACTTTTTACTTAACAAATCACACACTATTTATTATTTATTTATTTACTATCTAACAATAAAATAACAATGTCTGTAAACCTTTATTAGGTACATACTAGTTACTTCGTCTTCGTCTACTTCGGTAGGTACATAAATGTATTTTTATATAAATAAACAAAACGATGCGAAACAAAACGAGGCGCCTCTAAATATGGTATTTACAGGCGCCGACTTCAATAAACCCCAAGGGTGATTGTTTATAAAAAATAAATAATTGTCTAGCTAGATAACATTTCATTGAACTTGTCCGTTACACTACAGCTTTCACACTTCACATTACATAATCGAACACAATGCGGAGAGCTCATGCTCACCTTGCAAGGGCGGTTGCCAATTAAAGAGCATATCTCTCATTGTGTCCTTAACTGTGAATTCCTCTTCTTTAATGAGAGGATATTCTTTCGTATCCTGGTGGACGAGGGTCGGAGCGGAGGCGTGGGAGCCGGCATTGGAAGGTTTAAAATGATTTTAGAGATGCCGGAAGCGCACTCGCTTCCGGCACTGCACTCGACTCCACATTACAGGTGCTGTTGGTGGCGAACAATTCAACCACATATATCACTTCTACGGCTGCTATTGTTGGTTCTCATCATCATCTAGGAGAAAATATCTAGGAGATCATCATCCCGCTAGGGGCAAATGTTTATGTGTTAACATTTACCTTTGTACCTGAGTCATGGATGTTTGTATTTATAATATGTATGTATTTACAAAAAAAAAAGTAATGTATGTAATATATCACCTGTCTGGTATCCATAATACAGGCATTAAGTTGCTTACTTTGGAACTAGATGGTGCTGTGTGGAATGTGTGAATATTTATTATTATTATTAAAAAAATATAAAATTAATACACAATATAAAATCAAATGTTATTCTGATTTCTGACCCTTTTTTTTAAGTATACCTGGGCCGATAGGCTCCTGTTTGATCTTGATATTAGCAAAATCTAATACATAAGATAAAGAAGATGTCGCTCAGGTAGAACGTACCCTTCTCTCAACGGCAGTAATTTTGAAAAATAAAGTGTATTTAATATAACATGAACAAAAACAAATTAGAAATAGATAAAAGTAATAATAACGAATGAGAATCGATTAAAATGTTATTGAATTTCATGGAGTGGACTCCATAATTATTTGCGAACAGCGCAGTTAGTGGCGGGAAAAGTAACACCTTGACTTTCTTCTTTTTTGTAGTTATTTAAGAATATCATAAGTATATGGTGCCTTTAAATGGCGGTTAGCCTACTTAACACTTTACTCAGAGATGGTGAAAGAGGTCCTTAGTCTATTATATATTACATTACTTAAATTATATACACATTTTTTTTGTTTAGTTTATAATACCTATTAGTTTTTGTTTATAAAATTATAGATAGGTATATATAAATTTCTCGTGTCACAGTGTTTGTAACCAAACTCCTCCGAAACGGCTTGACCGATTTTTATGAAAATTTTTGTGTATATTCGGTAGGTCTGAGAAATAGGTCGAAAACTATTTTTTTTGGCAAAACAGCTTTTGCCGGGTCGGCTAGTATTTTACAGAAATAATATTTCTATAAAATAATACCTACAACCAAAGATAATTGATTGGTCTCGCTGCGCTCGACTAGATAGAGCGCTATACAAAAGCAATAGCTCCGAAAATGTAGCAAAATTTTACTGTACTAGTGTGTGTAAAAAATCGTCACTTTTTATCACTTTTTACCCAGTTTTATTATATTTTTACACAGTTTCACTACGCAAACTGGTTTTTTATTATGCCTAAAATTTAATAAAATATTCGGCACGTACACATCACAGACAGTTTGCAGTATGACTGGCTCGGGTCCACTGCAAACTGTACCCGTAACTGTATTTTATGCCGTATTTTACAAGTACGACGGCGGTATCTAGTCGAGCGCAGCAAGACCAATCATTTATCTATGACCTTATTATATTATATACAATAAGGTCATAACATTATTATATATATTTGTACAATGGCGACCCTGGCGTAATTTTGGACAACAAACTTAGTTTTATAGCTCACTATGAACATATCACAACAAAGGGCTTTAAAATGTTGGCTTTTTCTTAAGAGAAATACTATTAACTTCAAAACAATGAAATCACTGCTCTCCTTGTACGGATCCATTGTGCGTAGTTGTCTGGAATTTGCAAGTGTCGTCTGGAACCCCACTTATCAAGTGCACAGCAATAATATTGAACGCATCCAAAGGGCATTCACAAAACATTTGGCTTTCAGAGACCCAAGTATTAGTTACAGATATGGTTACCAGCGTCGCCTTGAACATTTTAAGTTAGACACATTGGCAAATCGAAGGTGCATTCATGACCACGTTTTCCTCTTCAAGCTGTTGCGTGGAGGCGTTGACTGTCCGGATGTAATGTCGAGTGTATCCTACTCAGTGCCACGTCTAAATTCGAGACGGAAGACTTATAGCCCCTTCCAAGTGCCTGTATATAAAACAAACCAAATGAGACACTCCTCGGTCCCTAGAATGCTTCAGAGCTATAATGACATATTTTACAGCGCTGACTTGGATGTTCATTTTGACTGTATAAATGAACACAAAAAGAAGATTCTCGCTGCCATCTCGTCACACTCTTGACTGTTTATAGTTTTTATTTCTGAGCATTTTTTTAACATTTGACTTTTTAATTATTGATTTTTGATTGTAATTTTTTAAATTTCGATTTTTTTCTTTGACATTTTTTTTTAACTTATTGACATTTTTTTTCTTATTTGTAATGTATTTTATTTAGATTTTATTTTTAAATTTTTGAAGTTTGTTTTTTGATTGTCGAAATTATGTACCATAATAACCTAAAGTGAAATATATGTTCAGCTCTAATTGGCTTGCACACTAGACCAAAATTTTGAGCTATGCAATTGGAGTGTTGAGTGTGCTAGGCTGTTGCTGTCGTAATATAAATAAATAAATAAATAATATAATAAATGTGGAAGGACGTCACTCTACGATTTTTCATGCTTCTAAAATATGATGCAAATTATTTAAATAACGGTTAGTAATTATTTCACTAGCTTGTTTAGTTTTATTGACGTGTGAAATTTTACGTGACGTGAAAAATTTGTAAATGCAGGGTAAACGACATTTAAAATTTTTAGACGAACCTTCGGCAACCTAACGATTTTCCAGGATAATGAGTAGGTATTCTATGTGTGTTAATCCAGGTCGGTAATAAATTATTATCTGTGTGCCAAATGAGCCATTTTTGCATCCATACCACTACCACCCATCTCACAAACTTAGGTACACCTACCTACGATTTATAATTTTAGGAGGATTTTTGCCGATATCATGCTTTTTACTTAAAAAATTACGGATTCCCCATATAAACTTAAGTTATTTGGCGTGTTATATTGCTTAATTTCGACTACAGCAATTACAGCCTTGGTGGTGCAATGGTAGCATAGTTGCCTACAAAAGCAGCAGATCCGGGTTCGAATCCCGGCCGATGGCAATGATCTTTGTGGTCGTGCTGTGGTTATTCTTTTTTTTAATATTATTATTAGCTGAATTTGTAACATATAAAAAACGGACTTAGTAAGGTATTACTAAAATAAGTAATTTATAATTTTGAAATTACGTGTTTACTAGCTCCATCGTGTTACATAGCTAAGAAATAGAATAGATTAGAGTGAATTTGCAGCAAGGGACATAATTATTATAAAAACATTTCACATGCACCAAAAGCAAAATCTAGTTCCTCAATTATATTGTGGAATAAACGTGGTTCATATAGTTTAGTTTTTATAGATAGTGCCATGTCATAGATAGTGCCACCTACAGGCAGACGCAGAACAGCGATACTTACATTTGAAAATACGTAGTTGAATTATTGAGAGGGCGTGTCGCTCTGTAAACTGAACAGATGTCGCTCTGCAAACTGAACAGACTAAATTTTGTTCACTAGCTTTTGCCCGCCACTTTTCAGAAAGTAGACGTAAAGTGGTGAAAATTAAAAAATTAAACGCCTGACAAAAATAAATCAGCAATACTCCATTCAGCTTTTATTGCTCGCATGCTCCTGACAGGCATTTTATTTTTTAGATATCTCTCACACAGAACAAAAGAATACTCTGTCCCTTTTTCTCTTCCCTGACATCATTCATATCCATGGATTTAATATATTAATAAGGATTTATTACTTGCGGCTAAAAATCGGGCCAAGTAGGATATATAGAAGAGGAGCCGTGTGTCCCTTTCTAATAGGGTGACCATAAGAATTTTGTTGTATAAGACAAATTTAAATGTTCTATTTATTTATTTTCAAGGAAAACTTAGTGATATTTATACAAAAAATTACTAATATATAGGTAGTAGTAGTTTCTTTTAATATAAACATAAATAAATAAACACATAAGCAATGGACGATTACTGAGAAATGTATCGATGGTTATTTGCTAAAAACACTGCCCATCTATCCTCGACGGTTTTGGAGATATCCCGCTTTGAAAACTCCAAAAAAGTTGTATGGTCTGTAAAAAATGTATGAACGGTGGGATACTCTCTATGACAATGTGCAAACCCTACTTTCTATCCCTGATAGGTTCCGAGGACCTTTCACCAACATTTTACTAGGTCGGTGTACTGAGCGTCCCGGTTAGCTTTAAATATAGTAAAGTAAATTACAATAAATATGTAGTAAATATAGGAAAGTAAAGTAAATTGCGAAAACAATAATTTGTTTTTTTCGAAAAAAAAATTTCTATACAAATGGTACGAGTTTTGTTTCTGAGGCGGCACTAAGTTTGCCGGACCAACTAAATTTACTAGATTAACATAATTGTACATGACCATATCCACCAACGTTACAAATTTATGGTTAACATAGTTGGTAGATTTATTATTATGTTATTTTTAGCTTACCTGTGAAAAGATATATTGCAACCACCATAGGATTCGCTCGGACAAGCATACACGCAACACTCTTTCACCATTTTAACTTTAAATTTAATTTCTATGAACGATTTTAAAAAACAATATGTAAACTGCTATTTAAAAACACCGCCATGACATTTCATAGGGATGCCAGTAGAAAATAAAATAAAAAATAGTACTGAAACTATAAATATTATCTTTTGTAATTTAGTAATATATTACAAAATTAATGTTATTATAATAATTTCATTTAAAAACTATTAAAATAATTGAACTACAATTAATATACATAGTGTTTGATCTAAGATTTTTGAATTTAAGTTTTTAATGAAATACATTTTTGTAGTCTGGCAAGATGAAAGAAAGGGACACAAGGCCTTAGTTTGGCTATCTCTTTTTTTCTCGGTTTAGCCCATGCGTAAGGCGCAATGAAAAATATACTCTAACTATTGGTAATACAGTTAATTTTTTAAAAGCAATTTTTTGAAGTTATCAATCCTGTTATATTATTAAAAAATCCTTGTTCATATCATATATGATTATCATATAGCATTCTGTGGGGCCGACTGACTAACAGACATCTATGCTAACGGAACAGAAGACATGACAAGAGGTGACTTTTGACAACGACAAAAAAATAATTGAATGTTTATAAATAAAATAATATTGTACATAATTAATATGTAACTGAGATAATATTTGCTGACTATTGCCATTAAATAAAATAAACTTTTTGTTATTTACGATTTCACATTATTCTGATTATCTAATTATCATTCGTTAGCGTCACCAAACCAATTTGCTAAAGATTCTGACTGAATGTGATGTAATGTTTAAAAAAATACAATTTTTTTTATTATAAATTTAATACTAATATACTCGAGACTGGATAAATGTTAAGCGACGATTTCCAATAGATAAAAAGAAGAATCACTTTAAAATTTGTTGTTATGTTAGTTTACAATAGTCAATTTCATTTCGTGATATAGTTTAAGAAACGTGGTGTTTAAACAGTGATATAATAAACTCTACTCAGTAGGTGCTCTTATCTACGTAATTCACGATAAGAAAATTGCCCATACATACTTATTAATACAAGTAAGTGAATATATACCTAGTGTTTGTTGCTGAGATATAACACTAGCTACTCTACTAAGTTGCAGTGAACAGGGGTTTTCGTTTACACTGGCTGGTTGAGTAAACTGTTGTAATCTCTTCCTGTAGATTACTATATTTTATTGACCTGTAAAGATAAAATTGTACAAAGTGCACAATACAACAATTTCTATTACATAGCTGTACCCAGTAAACATGAGTGAATTTGGAAAGTTTGGACCTCTCATTGGTGCAATAGACGAAGGCACATCTAGTGCTAGATTTATAATATTCAAGGCTAATTCTGCGGAAGTTGTTGCTCAACACCAAAAAGAACTAGATAAACATTTTCCTCAAGAAGGTTGGGTAGAACAGGATCCGGATGCCATTTTGGAAGTTGTAACTACGTGCATACAAAAAGCTGTGGAAAATTTGGAGGCAATCGGTGGCAATGTGAAGGTTATTAATTAAAATTTTCTATTGAATATAACATAGATAAATGATTAGTCTCGCCGCGCTTGACTAGATACCGCCGTCGTACTTGTAAAATGCGGCATAACATAGTACGCCGAATTCGGCGTACCCGAACCAGTCACACTGCAAACTGTCTGTTATGTGTATGTGCCGAATGTTTTATTAAATTTTAGCCATAGTAAAATACCAGTTAGCGTAGTGAAACTGTGTAAAAATATAATAAAACTGGGTAAAAAGTGATAAAAAGTGACGATTTTTTACACACACTACAATAAAAAGTTGCCACATTTTCGGAGCTATTGCTTTTGTATAGCGCTCTATCTAGTCTAGCGCAGCGAGACCAATCCATTATCTTTGGAATGTAAATAGTACAAGATTTGAAGAGAAGTCAAGGACAAAAAGTACATTTTATCAATTGAAATCTATAAGAAAATTAATTGTAATTGAGCATATTTAGATAATTGTATTATCTAAATATGCTCAGAAATATTCTTAATTTTAAAAAACTACCTGCTATATTGCGACCTCTCTTCGGATCCGAGACCATAATGTTTGCACAAGTTATTTAATTGAGTAATGTGGTGGCCCACAGGATATAATTGCTGTTGGAGTGACGAACCAAAGAGAGACTACAATAGTATGGGATAGTGTCACAGGCAGACCTCTACACAATGCAATAGTTTGGCTCGATATGAGAACATCTTCTACAATTGATAAACTATTAGATACAGTTCCCAATAAAACAAGAAATCAAAATTATTTAAAGGTATTTACTGATTATATACATTATACACATAATTTATCATGTTATTGACTTCTTTGGGTGTGTTTATTGCTGAGGAGTAACATAAGTGAATAATCACACTGAATCCGGCTTCACTCAGTTTCAAGCGTGCTTGAATTGGTGACACACTGAACTTCACAATGCTCACAAATTCTTACATATAAATTCTGTACATTCTTACATACATTACAATATGCTTTTAAAAAATAAGATGCAGACATAGACACAAAATTTCCTGTTTATGTGTCTTTTATAAGATGTACTTTAGAGAGTGTGCTCAGGAGCTGCACTAGCTCATACCGCCTTCCTCTTTCTTCCATCAGACATACAGACAAACGGCTGGTTACCATCTTCATCATGTCGAAATCGCTCTTTTTTGGGATTAAGTGCCTTAAAACTTTCTTATAATGCCAAGGTTTGGAACTCCCTGCCGGAGTCTGTATTTCTGAGCTCATATAACCCAAATCTTTTCAAAGTTCGAGTGAATAAGTATCTTCTGGGTGAGCTCGCTCCATCTTAGGTATCATCTATGCTACACAATAGGTTGTTTGCCAAGAGCAAACTCATCTCAAATAATAATAAAAAAAATAAGAGGGTGTTAACATGTTAATGTTCGATTGATGTAAAATTTTGTATACAGGTACTTCGGTATTCCCATGACATGATAACCCTCACCTAGTGCTGTATACATTAACGATATTTATAACTTATTTTAGTGTAATGTATTTTATTATAATAATTATTTAAAAAATACTTCACAGCCTCTATGCGGTTTGCCATTGTCGCCTTACTTCAGTGCAGTCAAGTTAAGATGGCTCAGTGACAATGTGGATGCTGTTAAGATTGCTATGAAAAACGGGACTTGCTGTTTTGGAACCGTTGACACATGGATCATATGGAAATTAACAGGTGAGGAAATTATTTTATCATATATATGAGTATCACTTTGTTTTGATCTGCACTTAGGAATAATTAATTAATTATTCATTTGATGGTCTAACAAATAAGCCCGTTAAATGCCAATCCATTAAGATATAGTTTATAGTGAGCTTATAGTTAGCTAGAGTTTTTTATTATAAATTTATGAAATTTATAGTGCATTGCACAATATGTGTTTTTATTTCGAGCATTTATAAAAAAAAAGCAATGTGAAGATTTATGAAGATCATTGTTTAAAGGCGTTTGAAGACCATCTGTCCATTTCCTAGTTAACGAAGGGATTTGACTAACCTCCCACGTCTTCAATCGATGTAAAATATGGTATACTGTTACTTGTGTGGTATTTCCATGACATGGTAACCTCGACCTGATGCTGCAGCATCAAGTAGTCTGCGGAACACCCAACTCCTCTCAGCAACTTAGAGCAGATATTAGATTAGATGCTTGGGCTCAATAGAAAGTCGGGGAGTTAGTTTATAATTTTATGGCCATTTTTTTCAGGTGGGCCAAATGGTGGTAAACATGTGACCGACGTATCGAATGCCTCAAGGACAATGTTGATGAATATTGAAAATTTAAAATGGGATCCATTATTGTTAAAGTTCTTCGAGGTGCCTAAATCGGTGTTGCCCGAGATCAAGTCAAGTTCAGAGGTGAAGATTTCTTTTGAATTCTTTTCATTTTTGTGTTTAATTGTTTTTAATTTGCTATTTAAAATACAATATAAAATATTGATATTTATCAAGTGCGCTGTCATATCTCATTATATATTCCACACTTGCTAGTAAGATTAAGGATAAGTGACTAGTCAATATTTTTCATATTTCTTTATAAGACCAGTCAGTTACTTCCTATCTATTGAGATAATTTAATTTTTAATAAATTAATCTTATATATACCAAATGTTGAAATAATATTACATAAAGCTATTTTGTATTATGGCAACTATCAGATTGGCACTATTAATGTTTACCCTAAAAATTAAGTATAGGTACGAAATTATAAACCCCCTCTATGTGTAGGTATGTAAATGAAAAGTGGTATTATAACAGGATAATGTTCAGATTGTTGTTTTTTATAATTACACAATAAAAATTGTAAACACTAATTCTTGTGAAGTTTATTTAGATGGATGTATTTAGATCTTTCACGTAAAAAAACTATTGAATGGATTAGAACAAAATTTGGCACACAGAAATATTGACTTAAATATAATCGTTTTGTAAAAGTAAGTTGTAAAGTGAAATTTTTTAAGGTTATTTAAATTTGGTCGTAACCCTCAACGCGGTAGACCTGCTTGCTCTATTTAGACAGTTTTTTTTTTAAATAGGTAACTGTGAAAAAGAAATGGTAATACAATCTATAATTGTCGTTTTCAGATATATGGTAACATAGCCGAAGGTCCACTCAAAGGAATTCCAATAGCCGGTTGTCTTGGCGACCAACAAGCTGCCTTAGTAGGACAAATGTGCATGCAGAAGGGAGAAGCGAAAGCTACGTACGGAACGGGTTGTTTTGTCCTATACAACACTGGTGATATTAGGGTAGATTCTAAAAGAGGTTTGCTGACAACCGTAGCATACCAACTGGGCTCCAATAATCCACCGTGCTATGCTCTAGAAGGGTCTGTGAGTATTCGTGAGATTCTTAAATCACACTTAAATCAAGTGGAACTTTTGATAGGATCATTCGAACATGAAATTTAGTAGGCTCCTTTAGAAGCAGTCTGTGCAGTCGTGCGTGCAACAAAATGTTACCGACGTCTATTGGTTTAAACTCTCCCAAATTAAAAAGAGTGGCTGCCTTTTAATAGGCAAAATCAGTTTGCACCCTCAGCGAATATAACTCTTTAGGCAACGCACTACGTGGTCACGCTCGTGAGGCCATTGAGGCTCTTCTGCACACAACTGAGGACCCTGAGGACATCGTACGCGCCTTGGAGCAATCGTACGCTCGGCCAGAGTTAGTATTAGCACATGAAATTGCAGCGCTGCGTACCATGCCGAGAGTGAATACACCCGAACAGCTGAACGCTTTTGCCAACAAGGTCACGGGTAAGAAGCGTAACTGCACAGGCATCGGAACCGGTCGCGCCCAACGTTGCCCCGGGCACACTTCCACTGCAACAAGTGGAGCCCACAAGCAACACCGAGGCCATCGGTCTGCCGCAACCATGCGCTACAATTATACCCAACCATGACCCCATTTCACAAAACTAGTTTCCTTGGTAGCCACTAACCAAACAGTTGCTTCCACTTAGTAGTGCCTTGCACTAGGGGAGGGTATGTTGGCAACTGGCTGGTTGGTGGCCACAATAGTTAAAGTATCAAGACAGGAGTAGGAGAAGAGAGTTGTCACTGAGTGTATATGGTTGTGTTTAGCTTCTTAGTACAAAATATATTTATTCAATTTATCATCATCTTTCATTTCACAATACAGTTCTCAACAATTAATAAAAATGTATGCGTCAGTCCAAAACTAACAGCGTCAAAAGTGAAACTTTTTATGTAATTCAAAAACTGTCAATAAGTGTACAAAAAAATACATTGCAGCAAAGAAAAATTGACTGGAAATTATAATAAAAATGATTTATAATAAAAATCAAGAAAAATCTACAGACTATCCCGAATTAATTACTACGGAAGTTTCACTCGTACGTACTATTATTTACATATACATAAAACTATATACATATACGTACAAGTGAAACTTCCATAGTAATTAATTCGGGATAGTCTGTAGATTTTTCTTGATTTTTATTATAAATCATTTTTATTATAATTTCCAGTCAATTTTTCTTTGCTGCAATGTATTTTTTTGTACACTTATTGACAGTTTTTGAATTACATAAAAAGTTTCACTTTTGACGCTGTTAGTTTTGGACTGACGCATACATTTTTTGTATCTTCATTGACAATAACTGAGAATAAAAACAATATTAAAAATTTTTTAATATGAAATAATTTAATAGACATATACATATATATATATATATATATATATATATATATATATATATATATATATATATATATATATATATATATATATATATATATATATATATATATATATATTACATATACATAAACATTCTACATTAAGAAAAGAACTATATAAGTAATTAATATGACTTATGTTAACGAGTTAACTCTCATGACAAAACGCTAGTGTCCCATAAAAAGTTTCACTTCAATAAACTCACCAATGTCATGATATCATTTGCCAAATCTCTTGCTAGATCATGAGATATGAAACAACTCAGTCCACTGAGTGCTAATCCTGCTTCATATTGATTCTGAGCATTTAAATCTTTCCTTATCATATTTGTAGTGAGCATAAGTAACTCTGAGTCTGCATGGAATGATTGACTAGCTGCTAAGTACCCGATTCTTTTGTAAGTGAATTTGTTTGAACTCATCACCTCAATAATATTGAATATAGCCCATGATATGTCATATCCTAACATTTGAAGCTAAAATAAATGTCAATTTAATTAATAATTACAACAGTTACACTTACAAATTCGATCTACTTAAGACCTAAGTACTTACGTATGTCAGCTTAGCGACAGCGTTAGCTTTCTTATGTTATGTTATCTTGTCGTAGTTCCACTTTAATTTCTTCCATACATTGTGCTATGTACTTGGCCTAAAATCGAATATTATATAAAAAAATATAACATTCAAAACTTATTTACATGTTTATTAAGTAAATAGTAACAATTTCTGATGTGTACCTACCTCGTTATCTTTATTATTCCTTATACCACGCACTAAATCGGTGAGATTTTTATCGAACATTCTTTCGAAGTTCCCCTTTACTTTCTTTAGTGCCATTTTATTGAATTATTTTCCATAAACATATAATTAAAAAATAAGGACGTTGAACACTTGAAGCATGACTGTATTATCTTAAAGAAGATAAGTTTTACACAACACTAAATTAAAAATAAAATTCAGGATTCGCCAGGCAGTCATAAAACCAAACTTTGTCATTTGTGATTTGTTAGTTAAACGTCAGACAGATGGATGACAGTAATGTCATCCATCTGTATATAGCGTAGGTATATAGTATGATAAGATCATACTCTATAATCCGTAGCATATAGAGAATGAACTATGTCTGTGTAGTACTCATTTTTTCCATAATATTAATTAGTTGTTCTGTATTTATCCAATTTATCCGACACAGACTGTCAATGTCAACAGTGTCACTGTCAGTCAACATCAACAATTTTCTTTCCGCCTCTCTCACTCTGCTAGAGTGAGAGAGGCGGTAATAAGAAAGAGACAAGGAGTTTAACAGTTTAACACTTAACAGTTTGTTAGCTCGACGAGTTCACTCTCATGACAAAAAGTTTCACTTCAATAGTGTCCCATAAAAAGTTTCACTTCAATAATATTTGTACTATTTGGTCAGGTGGCAATAGCAGGAGCTGCATTGGGTTGGTTGAAAGATAACATTGGACTATTGGACGATGCAAAGTGTTCGCAAGCTGTTGCTGAAAAATCAACTGAAAACGGAAGTGTAGTTTTTGTTCCAGCTTTCAGTGGTTTGTATGCACCGTATTGGCGACAAGATGCAAGAGGGTGAGTTATTTTCATTTATGTATTGACTAATTTTATTGTATTTAGTTAGAAACATCAAATTGATAAGTATAATTGTTTGAAATAATTTCAACGTAAATCTAATAAGCTATCGCTAAGACCTTTTGTAAGTAAGGACGTAATGAGTAGGTGTTTGTGTTATATTGTGTTTTAATATATATAACACAAGTACTAATTATGAAAATTGATAAATATTTTTTCATTTACAAAAATTTTATATTATTTAAATTTCTTATAAATTTTAGAGTAATCTGCGGCATAACCGAAGACACGAACTCGAATCATATTGTGAAGGCGGCCCTTGAAGCTGTATGTTACCAGGTGCGAGATATTCTTGATGCAATGAATGAGGATTGCGGCATACCTCTACAGTTGCTAAAGGTATTTTGAGTTTTGAATACACACATAAATACAATAAAGTAGTGAGGCAACACGTCTGGCGGCAGTAACCACTCCCTTACAAAACCCTACCCTAACAGCATGTACATGTGTGCTGTTGTGTTTCGATGCAAAGTTAAGGAAAGCTAGAGCCCATTTCCCTAATCCCTTATCCTTAATCCTACTATGGTCGGCAGAGCAAATGCAACTTGCAGCACCTATTTGCGCACCTGCAGCACCTGTGGAGTAACTTGTGATAGATGACTTACCTTATTCCTGTCTTATCCTCTCCAATTCCGACTGCCGACTACAGTACGATTGGTCCGGGACTGGAAGGTTCTCCTATGAAGGGGATTAACCGACAAGCTCTCTGTAGGATGTCCATCCACAAGTTGGACAGACGAACAAGGGTCGACCTGTCCTATTGGACATTTATGAGAGAAGCCTATCCAGCAGTGGACGTCCTACCGTTGATATGATGATCACGAGCGGAGTACGAGTATCTAAAAACCCTAAACCCTAAAAAGTTCCTTGGAATTGAATTTAGTTAGCATCATAGGTGTTTTTTATAGTAATAAGGACCCCGCAAGTAAAAAAGGAGGAAAAAGGTTTTTAAAGAAAGGGTTTTTAAATGTCATTGGCTTACCGCCCTTTTAAAGTAATTGTCGGTGACGTCATCTGTAGATAAAAACACAATTCATAATAAATTTAACAGATGGCGCTATATATTAGTTTACTTCAGTATCTTATTTTGTCGCATAGATGGCGCTATATACTAGTTTACTTCAGTATCTTATTTTGTCGCATAGATGGCGATAGTCGTTTCTATCATGTGTAGAGTCAAGTGCAGGAATATGTATCAAAAGATGAAAAGAATATGCACATAGGTTTAATTGTTTTTTCAATACATAACAAGAATACGTTGATAGGAAATGATATTATCTGCACTATGGGATTAAAATAATATTAAAAGAAAAAACTTTTTGCTATTCCAAACTTGTTATCTTGTAGTGTCTCACATGGCAATTAACATTTGCGCAGTATTAATTTTTGTTTTTTTTTTTTTTTAATTGCAATACACAACTTAGCATTAACATCTGCGAGTGAACAATAAATCACCCCTATTTTTTCCCACCCTTAGGGTAAGATTTTTTTTTCAAATTTAAATGGGACCAACTTCGAGGTATACCCCACCCTATCCTATAAAAAAAGAATTATCAAAATCGGACTAAGTACTCTGTAAAAAGTTATGCGTGGTCACTGGTCATACATTACAAACAGTGAGTGAGCAATCAGTCATCACCTGTTTTCCTATCATTAGGGTCGGAATTTTTTTTCAAATTTAAATGGTACCAACTTCGAGGTATATATATAACCCTATCCTATAAAAAAGAATTATCAAAATCGGACTTCTATGTAAAAAGTTATGCGTGATCACACATAAAATATATATACTCCTCCGTTTTTGTTTTTCGTTTTCGTTGGTTGAAAAATATTATATATTTCATTATTCCATATTCATTATGCATAAATATTTACACTTGACTGTACAAAATTTAATGAATATTGTAAATTGAATTTCAGGTAGATGGCGGCATGTCGTCGAATGCACTGGTGATGCAGATGCAAGCCGATTTGATCGGCATCAACGTTATAAGAGCTGGGTTCGCTGAGAGCACAGCGCTAGGAGCCGCTATGGTGGCCTACTGGGGAGTGGAAGTCAGCAAACAGGGTGTACCGATATCGGTGACAGATGGGGAGACTTACGAACCGCGAATAAACGAAGACGAAAGAGATATGCGCTACAAACAATGGAAAATGGCCGTCGAGAGGTCCCTTGGTTGGGAACAAATTTAGCCAAACTAGTTTATAAGAATAAGTACCTTGAACGTTCGCACATTCTACTCGTAACTCTCATTTCACTAATTTGAGTATAAAAATGTACAAAAAATTTACTGCAATTTACCGAATACTACTAATTATTGATGCGTCCACCAATCTATGAGAAAAATAGATCCTTAAAAGATAAAAGCTTTGTGGTCAGAAAAAAGCAAAATTAAAAAATATTTTTATTCTCAAATCTTTCTTAAAATGGATAAAAAATATGCTTCAGTGACAAGATTAGACCAGGAGCAAACGTACAGTCGTAAACGCTACGCTCAGGCTACACTACGCTGGGAGAAATCTTTGTGATTGGTGAAAATTTTATGTGAGCGTTACAACCAATCACCGGGCTTTATTTCTTTCGTTTCGTAAGTACGTAAAGGGAGCATTTGCATTGCTTTGCCCTTGGCTCAGGCCTCAGGGGCCCTAGACAAGAGCATACCAATGCAAACGTTTCGTTGCGTTCTGACGAATAGATACGAAACGTTTGCTGCGTTCTGACGAATAGAAACGAAACGTTTGCATTGGTATGCTCTTGGCTAGGGCCCCAGGCTACGCTACGCTTGGGAGAAAGCTTTGTGATTAGTGAAAATTTTATGTGGGCGTTACAACCAATCACCGGGCTTTATTTCTTTCGTTACGTAAGTACGCAAAGGGAGCATTTGTATTGCTTTGCTCTTGGCTCAGGCCCCTGGCCTTGAATAGATTTTAAGCAAAAAGATTGTGCGGTCGAGTTGTAAAATTATATTCTCATTACAAAAGACATAAATAGTTTTAGTTTTATAGTTTTTTTGATTTAAAAGTCAAGGGATGATGTATTTTTTATTGTAACTTTTCATTATATACACATAATAAAAGGAATAAATAGTTATAAAATAGATGGGTTAAAAATAAAATAGATGGTTAAGGGTTGATATTATTCGTTTTATTTACTATTTCACGTTTTTAATGGATGTTATATAGGAACTTTCAGATATATAATATATTATGGTGAAGAATTTATATAATAAATAGCAATTATTTTACAATTAATTAATATTACTAAATGGACTGCATGAAGATTTCTTTAGAATTAATTTTTGTATCTAGGTTCACATTAAGTTGTATTACCAATTAGCAGCCCGGTTTTTTTTCTCAATTTTTCTACAAATTATACCTACACACAATGATTTTGAATCTCTGAAAATCCTTTACGTAGTTTAGGAGAAATTAGATAAATTGAAGACCGCAGAACTACTTGGTTATAGAATTATAATTGAATGAAATGTTATTTTTACAATAAGACTACGTAAACTCCGCTAAGGCGAAGTCACTAGGCAAATTAATATTTAAGTAAATTTAGAATCTCATTTACACGGAATTTCTTTAGCTTTTTTTTATTTCACAGAAGAAATATGCAGGTATATAAATTTATTTTAATTTGTATACAGCGTAGCCAAAGATAATTGATTGGTCTCGCTGCGCTCGACTAGATAGAGCGCTATACAAAAGCAATAGCTTCGAAAATGTGACAACTTTTTACTGTAGTGTGTGTAAAAAATCGTCACTTTTTACCCAGATTTATTATATTTTTATACAGTTCACTACGCAAATTGGTATTTTATTATGCCTAAAATTTAATAAAACATTCGACACGTACACATCACAAACAGTTTGCAGTGTGACTGGCTCGGGTACGCCGAATTCGGCGTACTATTTTATGCCGCATTTTACAAGTACGACGGCAGTATCTAGTCGAGCGCAGCGAGACCAGTCATTTATCTATGGTAGGTACGTAAGTCACTGCTCGGATATAAATGGGGGTAGGTGGAGAACTGTGTAAAGATTTTATATTTATGGAGAATACATGTATTAGTTACTACTACTAGATTCTTGCAACCTAAGTAACGGTACAACTCTAGCCATTAGTAAACCCACCTTGACATTTTACTACTTGAATAAGTCAAATTTATTTTATTTGTATTGTGTGCTATGTTAATGATATGCTAGGTACCTATATATTTAACAAAGCTTGTAAAACCATGTTTTTTTCGCACATATAGTTGTAAAGAATAGTTTATTATAATTAATTCAAAATATAAGTTATTTAAAAAAATGGCTTTAAATTAAATTATTACAAAATAGCTAGTACTATAAGTACTAGTAAGTACATTTTTGTTCAACGAGTTTACTGTGGCCTAATCTATTAACTTGTGCTGTTTAAAAAACAGAATAATTATGTGGTTGCTATGAAAAAATGTATGTTATTGGATGACCGAATTTTTGGATATTATTGATTTAATTTCATGAAATGTTTTTATTTGCCTGCAGTCCACTGTTATTTATAATTTTAATAAAATAATAACTACATAGAACAATCTTTTGTTTTAATGAAATACCTAATCCCCAGTACCAATCCCCGTTGTCTATCTATCTTCTATAGGTACAGTCAAGGGCAAAAATATATGTACGTTTCCAAGCGGCAAACATATCTGTACAATTGAGAGGCCAGAAATATGTTACTGACATAAATTTAGCATTGAAAAAACGCTAATATAATATTCACGAGAAAAGCCATGTGAAAATCGTATATGACAGCTGTGAACGCTGTGAAGCAGAATCTAAAATAATAGAATGAAAGGTGAAAGAAATATTACGTTAATGACGCCACAATCAAAATGAAAGGGACAAACAGATCATATGACAGAATGGTACTCTTTTCGATGATTGTCATAATTCAAAATACGAAAACTTGTTTGTTCATACAGATATTTATGCACTCCTATTTGCCTAGATATATTTGACTGACATTGTACATATATTTATGGCCACGTGAACGTCTAGATCTTTTTGACCCTTTAAATGCTCACATATTTCTGACCGAATTATCGAACAGATATTTCTGGCCTCTCAACTGTACAGATATTTTGGCCGCTTTGGAAACGTACAGATATTATTGCCCTTGACTGTACTCATATAAATATTCGTTTGTCCCGAATGTTTCATCGTCACAGAGCTAAAACCAACTTAAAATTTTGGCAGTTGAAGCATTTCATGATGTGACTATCCACCAAAGAGTATAATAATATCTATCCACCAAGGATTTTTTTTTTGCGGTTGTAAGGAAACCCGTCATTTTCAAATTTAGAAGCATGCAATTTCATGTGAATCCACTATTTCAGCGTTTCTGAAAATCTGTCCCCTAAGAGGTTAAAATAAGGACTGAGAACTTAATGTTTATCAGTTTAATCTAGAAACACAAATAGTGAATTTCAAGCAGACCATTCTTTTATCATTTTCATACTAATTTTCCGTCCAATTTCTAAAAACGATGAAATACGTAGTATTTATTTTTGCTGAGAAGAGAAGATTTAATATTTTTCATTCTTCTTACATACTTTAAAAATGATGGACTCCCCATAAAGGCATTTTTCAGCTCGTTCCACCGTCGGCCTCGTCTTTCCTGCACGGCTTGATGCTGGCCAAGAGCAAACCTATTATAAAAAAATGTATTCCAAAGATTTTTTAAAATAGCGCAACGAGATTTTTAAAAAACTTATAATATTATGAAGGACTGGAAACATTATATATAATATGCAGTGTCCAGTTGCTTACATTACACCTACTAAGTGTCTGCCATACGAGGCCCAATGCGTGGGCGGATTCAGCTAGTTAATTGTACAAACAGCATCTACATCGGATCCTAAATAACAAACAAATGTATAAATAAATATGTATAAGTATTTGTACATGAATATAATGTAATATAATAGTTACCTATCTCACGTCGCTCAGTACGATAGCTGCAACAATGTGGACTGCATACTACGTCAAAATTAATTGCCTTTTTACTCGGTTAATGTTTATTGCTGTTAATTATTATAATATTGATTGTCCAATGAACGCACCAATTCTTAATATTTATTGTCCACTTTAATGTGTACTGCCACGCAATTTAACAGATATTCAAAACTGCTGCATGAGGTACATACGTTGATGAATATTACCAGCTGGTGCCCACAATTTTCGTTGAAAAACAATTCGAAGCTGTGTCAAAAAGCCTATTGATTTTTATTGATAACAAAAATAGCAATACTAAACAAAAAAATAAGAAAACAAAGTGAGAAAAAGTTACAGACAGAACTCTTTTGACTTTATTTACCTACCTATTTAAATATAAAAATATCGCCCTTAAGTTGTTTTATCCCGCATTAATAAATTAATATTAATAATGGGTTGTTAGAACAAAATTTGAAATGTGTCACCTACGCTTTAAATATATATTATGAATATAATAATAATAATTATTATTATAATTATAGTTATTTATAATTTCGTCCTCCCAACTACATAATAGAAGTCGCAATATTGTTTCTATTAACTAAAATACATATAATCTCTTAACAAACACATGCAAAGCTAAACGTAGTTCGCCAAATCTTTAAACGTAGAATGTTGCGATGAGTCTAGCACAACAAGAAATGTCTGCAGGACTTGAAATGGCTTGACTAGCGATTATCTTAAGGTCAACCACCAACATTACAAGTCTACTAAGCCCCTTAACCTAATACAATAATTTCAATAATACCTACATCGACAACAATCTCTTATTGCTATTGTGTTGATTTCGTAAACATTAGGTAATAAACTATTAATATGATCACATGAAATTACTTACTAGATATTATTTAGCTACATTTTACATATTTTTTTATCATTGTTTGTTAGTCTCAACAGATTGATCCCTAAACTAATTTGCGATTATAGCTAGCAAGTTACTTCGGCCACTACTAAATGTCATCGTGTTATTCATAATTGTGTGGTGTTATGGGATGACCACTCACGGCCCCTTCATAACTATTAACAAGTGGCAAGTTAGCCCCTCATCGGCATAGACACATGTATGGTTGGCGGTAAGCTAAGTGCAGAGCCGTGTAGTGGCAGCGGGATGAGACAGGCTGACGGATGGCGAAGAACGACGCTCGTCGCATCTTGCGCGCCCCATCTACCTACGTAACGACGATTCGCAATGACTTTCAACTGATTCATTTAATTAATATGTATTTTGTTATACTTCTTAAGTATATATATATCTATTATCATTTTAAGTATGTATTTATAATAAAATATATATTTTTTATGTATACCTATACCTACTTCAAGAATTTTTCCAGTATATTGGAAGTTTATAATTGTTTATAATTGTTTGTATTTTTGTGTTTTATTAACTTTGTTATTTTTGTTTAAATAAAAAAACAGGCGGTTCCAGGGATTAGCAATATTCCAGGGATTAGCACAAACAAATATTACAGGTTTTTTTTAATATGTGTAAGATCTTATAACATTACATATATTTACCTATATTGACACAATTGAAAAAATAGTATAGTAGGTATTATCTAAATTACTTCGCATATCTTATATGTCTGTCTGTACAAAGTATATTTATTATACCACGTCCAATTTGTTTCTCACAGCGAAGTGTGTTCCCTCAATATCCAGTTCTATTCTGCCCGCCTGCTGTCCAAGTGGCAAATAGAGACACTAACTTGATACCAACACGTCACTGCTACGCTTTGCCAATCTGTATGTAGGTAACTAGAATTAAATATTACCTAGCAACAGATATAAATTGTTGTACCCAATGAAGCTATCGTAAAATATGTAGGTACATATCACGATTCGTTATTTTATACAAGTAGGTACGGCGAACGTCGGCATAATAAAAAATTAAAAAAATTAAAATATATTTCACTCCTCTGCAGTAATAGTTATGGAAGACCATTGTGATATAACAGCATGTGTGCTTGTATCTATAAACACAAGCACACGTGCAACATACTAGTTGTTGCACGCGACTTCGTCTGCGTATCATAATAAAATATAATAAATCTCTTTGAATTTATTAGTTCGCAAATTAGTTTTTAATTTATTAGCTTGTTTATTAGTGTTTTATGTAGGTATACAAACGGACTCTTTAATGAGTAAATAAGTTGTTAAGTTATTTAATATAACAATAAGACATAATTGTCACATAATAATTTATAAAATAACTAACTAGAAAAATAAAAACTATAGCGCCTGACAAAATAAATGCGCAATACAGTTTACATGAACTTTGACGTACTCGCCAACTTTCTTCAAGATCACTTTTTTGAAGTCGAAAAATTAATGAGGTACTATTAGGTAAGACAACTTGATACCGTAGGACGTCCACCCACAAGGTGGACTGACGACCTAAAAAAGGCCGCCGGTCAACGGTCGATCCAAGCTGCTTCTGACCGGTCCTATTGGAAAATTATGGGGGAGGCCTATGTCCAGCAGTGGACGTCCTACGGCTGAGATGATGACGTAAGACAAGAAACAGCTAAAGAAACTCTCCAGAAATCTATGAAACTAGGACAATCTAAAACTAGAAGTGCCAAACTCTAATAACAGACAGAGAACACAGACAGAGTTATTATCACATTTATTATTTTAGTATGGATGGTGTTCAAGTTAATTGTCAAGAGATAACGAAAATATTATTAGGAGTAGATGATAAAAAGATGTCCCAGTGGATACATACAATGACAAGTGTATTTGTCGAGCAATCAGTCAGGAGAGTCACTGTGTAGACATATTGACGGCTCTATCTAGCAGCAACCATTGCATACTCGGTCTGCAAACATCAACCACCCCATCACGGTGAACACACGCGTGCCAAAATTTGATAAAGTCCTCGGTTCATGTTTAATCATACGACATTAAAGGCGAGTGTACACAGATACAGTGCGTCGAACGTGCGCGATCGCTGCATTATCATATTCCATTAGCAAGCTAGCGGTTGTTGGTTTACCTCATGGATTTTGTCACAATATCTAATAATTAAAACAGCTTTCTGTCGCTCGTTTCGCGTCAATCAAAATTGATCCCACTTACGGTTCCTCCGTGAGAACAATCAATTTTCGTTTTAACGGTTGAAGCATGCATCATAAGTTCAGAAGAATCTATAGATAAGTATTACTGGAAAAATATATTGTAATTTGCTAATGGGATTTCACAAATATTTAACAAGTATTTAACACAAATAAATTAATAAAAGTAATTATGTATGAATTTTTATATAATATTAGCTATAAAGTATAGGTATATTTCTAGAAGATAGCTGGTGCTCTATTAATATATTTAGTCTACGTCTATCCTGAAGTTCTATTTTCAATAGGAAAAAAAACGATATCTTACCTAAAGCGGATGAGTAGTTTCGAAGATTACAACACTTTGGTACTTAGTATAAAACTGTAGAAAAGAGAGAGAAAACTTACGTGACCAAAAGCCACCCTATCTAAATTTAAATTAAAAACGATTGTAATAATTTTGCGTATACATCACGGGTGGCTGTAAATGACTAGAAAGTGTTGTCGATGCAATTAGAAACAGACTGCAAAATATTAAAAGTTCCCCTTGCTTTAAAAATGTGTCCTCTACACGAAGTCATTCGTCACGCGACGCTTTCTCATAATCCTAATAATAATAATACTACATACGAAAATACTGTACACAATGTTACTACAGATAAGAACAATAGAAATAATTGTTAATGTTACTGCAGATTACTGCAGATGTGTAATGTGAAGACCAGAATACAATGAAGGAGAATCGCGCATATCGGCAACAAGATTTGGTCTATCGCTTGTCCCAGCTGCTTCTTTAAACGCGAGAACCCATACCGCACAACAGATGGTCTCAAAGCTACTAGAGTTGGGGTTGGAAGCTCTCCGTCATCCACCGCAGTACTCACCAGACTATGCGCCTATAGACTTCTACTTTTTCCAAAATATGGACTTATTGGCGAAAAAAAATTTAATAAATACAGAAATGCGCAGAGGCAGTACAAAAGAATTGAAGAGTTGTTACCACCATCAGATTTCTTCAAGAAGGGCATATAATATAAACTAACCACTACCTACACCCAAGAAATATATACGAAATAAAAATGTTGGAAAAAATGTACTTTAATTTGTTTAGTAAGAAACGGCATTCTCATACCTAGGTAAATTATAATGATTATGTATTGATATATCACTCACCTTCGGTTTGCCAATGATATTGTGATCTTGGCGGGGTCGATGGGAGTCCTCGGCACGATGCTCGAAGACCTCAACCGAGTTTCTCAAAGGGTGGGCCTTAAGATGAATATGGACAAGACGAAAATTATGTCTAATGTCCATGTTGTGCCTACCCCAGTAACAGTTGGGAACTCGACTCTCGAAGTTGTTGACGAGTATATATACTTGGGACAGACTGTCCAGTTAGGTAGAGCCAACTTCGAGAGGGAGGTCAATCGTCGAATCCAGCTCGGATGGGCAGCGTTCGGGAAGCTCCGAGACATCTTCTCGTCCAAAATCCCTCAGTGTCTCAAGACAAAAGTTTTCGACCAGTGTGTGTTGCCAGTGATGACGTATGGCGCTGAAACGTGGTCTCTAACTATGGGCCTCGTAAGGAAGCTCAATGTCGCTCAACGAGCTATGGAAAGGGCTATGCTCGGGGTTACACTGCGAGATCGAATCAGAAATGAGGAGATCCGCAGACGTACGAAAGTTACCGACATAAGCCGGCGGATTACTAAGTTGAAGTGGCAGTGGGCAGGGCATATAGTACGGAGAGCCGACGGCCGCTGGGGCCGGAAGGTTCTCGAGTGGAGGCCACGGACCAGCAAGCGCAGCGTAGGACGTCCACCCACAAGGTGGACAGACGACCCAATAAAGGCCGCGGGTCAGCGGTGGATCCAGGCAGCTTCTGACCGGTCTTATTGGAAAATTATGGGGGAGGCCTATGTCCAGCAGTGGACGTCCTACGGCTGAGATGATGATGATGATGATTGATATAGGTATTGAAACCTATTTGTTATTATATATCGAAACAATGTTCTACGATACGAATGTTGCCTCGTGATGCTGATAGTCATTATACATTATACGTGTACAAATAGGCATTATACTCGTTTCGTATCTATGTTATGCAAAAGTGTTATCAAAAGCATTCAGAGATTTCTACTTGCGCCTAATACTGAGATTTCATAAATGAACATATTCTATTTCTATCAATGTGGTAATACAAAGTGTAAAGTATATTGAGAAAAACCGTTAGTTTACAATACCAAATTCTATTGAATTATAAAACAAACATGAAAAAATATTTATGAACTAATATCTCCTTTACAAAAAAAATAAAAATAAAAAAACAACCAATTGGTTACAACAACCACCGCTACAATATTTGATTAGAGAATAGATTTAATGAAATGGGGAGGGTTAGGGACGTTCATTAGTGGCCAGGCGCCAAAGCAACACTCGTAAAAATGAAAAAGGGAGGAATAGGGATTTTACAAAGCCGAGCCCAATTTGGATTCAATGAGCCGCGAATCGGTAATGGTAAACGCTTCGAGAGGGCTTAGATGCCTATTTATACAAACATAGCATAACTTCTAACTAAGTATACCTACACCTTTACAGTGAAAAAGTTTAACATTAATGCAATTGACATATGATAATATCACCATGTGTAATATTTCTTGAGGAGTACAAATTTTATGTTTGGCTATCATAAAGTGGATGTTATGTCAAATCGGTTGTGCAGCTTAGCAGTTTTTACAGAGATGTCTGTTGGAGTAGCAGCAATATAAAGATGATCGGTCGACTCTACACCTCGCCTCATGTATAATGTGCATACAAATGTGAATGGGCGCCGAAGTAGACGAGACACTGACGAGGACAGCTCCTCGCGATGAGAGGAGGAGGCTACGACATGTGTCCGCCCTGCGTCGCGACGCCCGCCCCTTACCTCTCCATACACAATATAGGTATATAAATAGAGAATGCAAAGGATTGCAAATAGTGAAATATGATCTGACAGGAGTCAGATCATATTTCACTACCGCTTCTTAAGGGATCGATCAATTCACAATCCCGCTATAGTAAGGGAGGACAGTGCGGACTGTGGACCTTAAAAATACTACCAAAACACCCAATCAGCCGCAGCCAACATCCAATATTTTCTCGCAACTTGTGCTGCGTAGACGGACCAACTTGCGAGGTCTATGGAAACTCGACAGTGCGGTCCCTTAAAATACTACCAACACACCCAACCAGACGCAGACCAATATTTTCTCGCAACTTTTGCTGCGTAAACGGACCAACTTGCAAGGTCTATGGAAACTCCGAGTATTATTTCTATTAAGCATCATTGAGCCATTAATATATGGGGAATCCTTAAATTACGAAGTAAATTTTTGGAAACGTATTCCAACTGTAACGTTTTGGAAACGTTTCGTAGTCTTTTGCATAGCGGCAGTAACCATCCTCCTCAGTCCCTTACTTTAAGTAAGGGACTTAGACATAGGTACGTAGGTCTTCAGGCTTGTATGTACCTAAATAGTACGGGATCCCGCAACGATGTTTCCCGTAAACCGCACGCGTATCCTGGTTTGAATATTTGCTTATTTTTCTCATTTGCCTAAAACGTAATTGAAATTACTAATTGCCAGACACGACTACGACCCTAAGGTCATGATACTAAGCATTGACAGCGCCAAGCCGTTTATGACAGTGTTGTTCTTAGCTGTGTTCTCTGTGGAGTGAGGTAAGTAAGTTCCATACTGTGCCTTATCTACGCCGTACTTGGCACATTCTCCTCTCTACCCCGTCGTTTCCCGCACCCCGGACACATGTAATTGAGCGCTGACGCTTGCTCGCTACACTTTCCTACGAATTTGGTGTCGTTCTGCCTTTGTTCCGCTCAATATTTATATGATGTATAAAGATATTTTTTTTGCTTTTTATATTTGACTTGATTTGTTTGGCATTAATTACATTATATATACATTTTATGGTTTTATTTGTAAATTTTATTTAATAAACAGTATATTTGTTTTAATTTATTTTTTATTTCAACGAATGTGTACAGTTTCAATAAACAAACCTAAGCGTCCGTAGCCACCTACCATCAACTGTTATCAGCCTATCTGACGCACTGTGTTAATGGTTTGTTTTGCTTTAGGTATGACTAGGCACTTCAAAGTAAATTTGGTCCAAATTAATAAATAAAATAACATTTGAAACTGAATTAATTTTGGTAACACACAAGTCTTCAATTACTTGTGTTCCGACAGGCCCTTACAAATAATAGCAAGTTCGTAGGGTCGCTTATGTAATAATATCCTTTTACTACATTGAATTGATGCGATGTTCGCAACGAAGCCTACACGAGTGTTTATATTAACATACAAAGTTTAGATGCTCCCTGCTAGGAAGGAACCACCCTTAAAGGGGTGGCGTTATTAGTATAAGCAAAAGACATAACTTCCCCTTCCGAGGCAGACGTGGAGTGCATACAATGGAGTTGGCATTGATTTTGAGTTTAATATCACCCCTTTGCCGCCGCTGTGCATTGTTGTACGCAGTCGTGTACAAACATAGTGACATGAATTATTGTAACTGGTTCTTTTTGTGTGATACTCATTAATCAGTAACAGAGTATGTGCTCAATGCGCCCACTAACTGTTATTAATGCCTCAATGAAACGTTTTCTCAGCGATTCGTTTAATATAGCTATACGAGTAGGTTTAAGTATATCTAATAGGCTATGTTTTCATTTTTTCAATGCTACATTCATATAACTCAATATATCGTTGTTGTCAAAGAAAAATATGTTACCTACTTAGTGAACAGTTTATATTCTATAAAAAACTGCTAAGTGCTTATGAGCACTATTTGTCGAACTAAAATATGCTACGAGTATGTGCATTGTGCAGAAGCATTTATTTTATGCTTTATGGACAAATTTTAATCTATTATTAATATAATAAATAAACTATTAAATTGTTTAAAAGATAAATAAGATAAAAAAACCTTGAAAAAATACTTTTTTTAAAGAAACCTTCATGTTTAATTTATCAGGAATTATTTTTTTCAATATCTCAAAAATATACCTAGTTTTTGCATGTGCAACCAACCATGTGGTTGGTTTGATAAGAACGATATTATAACCTACTTACATTGATTATTATGAATTCATACTAGAAATTAAAACATTAATAAGTGCACTTCCGACTGGGGCTGGGGTAACGAATAATCGTGTGCCTTTATTGTGACGGTTTCTGAATCATGGAATAGCGACGTAATTGCATATTTATGAAATCCATCAAACCAGACATAGGTACCGCTGAAGAAATGAATCTACAATACACGTCCATTTAATTGCGGGCACTCAATTCAAATTTTGTGAATATGACGAGATTAAATGACAGTGATGGTTCGCTCAGAATTACCTGCTTTGAATTGTTTGTCAATAGCTTAATCCGCAAACATAAACTGTCAAAATCCGCTCTTTGACGGTCGAGTTTGTTCAGGTGTAGCGCTCATAATAAACCTCTCGAGTTATTCTTTTACACACTTTGTGTGACTGACATGCTAAAATAGTTCGGACATTTTGCAAATTAGATCTGACATGTTTTCTCCAAATGCCTCCTTTTATGTAGTTTTATTATTAATTGATTGATTAGCCTTTGATTTGGTATTATATAATATTGATAACTGAATTCATCCACTAGGCGTAACTTAGTGATTATATAGGTAGATATATTAAACAAAGCACTTAAGTAAGTAATCGATATTTTAAAGTTATATTCATCCAATCCAAATTTGAAACAAATCCAGTAGACGATATTTTTAGGTTATAGGTATTAGTTCCCCAAAGAATTATAACAGAACTAGCTCGTGCCCGCGACTTCGTCCGCGTTCTGGATGAAAGGTACCCTATGTATTTTATAGTGTCCCAGACAAATTTCATGGTGATCGGTTTAGTAGTTTTTGCGTGAAAGAGTTACAAACTACATTCATACATCCATACAAACTTTCACATTTATAATATTAGTACGGACAATTTCTTTAACTTCACACGCGAAATACGGAATTTCAAATAAGTAACTAATCATAGTTGTGTGATGTATTTACAAGGTCATAGCATGTGTTTAATACACCTAGTCATGTACAGACAAGCAGTTAATTAAGGGGTCGTCACTTCTTTGTTTCGACCAGGTCACCGAGAAAATGTTACGCAACAATAAAGTCACCTGAGCGTCATTTCCCACGACCTAAAATTATAATGAAGCACGGCACTTGGGCACTCGTACTCATACGTCGCGTATAGTATACGCTAAAACCCCCAATGGCTTACCGTGTCAACTCAGTTGAAAAAAAAATGTTCACAACGCTTTGTCCTTTTATTCATATTTAATCTCCTGAGCGACGACAAAAAACAATGATTTCACGGTACAGCATTAACGCATGTAGGCATAACAGAAAGGCGAACCAACCCAAAGTAAACACAAGACCATATATTAAAATGTTGTCAATCCTATTTACAGACATTTTACTCTGTGTTTATCTTATAAATCTATTGTGTGCACGGCGGTCGAAATTATGGGATTTTGTGTCAATATTGACGCGAGGCGGTTTGTCGGCCGTTGCATTTAACACGTCCCACCGGTGCGATATGATTTGGAGATAATGCATCGTTAATGCACGTAAACGCCGATAGATGGCGCGCACTGTCGTTCCAACCCGTGAACAATGTCTGTCGCCGAACTGCAGCTACCCGTTTGGCTTGTACTGAAAATATCTTGCACAAGCGACGGCTTATTTCATCAGAAAATAAGCGGATTCGTTACATATTCACAAATTATACTTGTATATGTAACTTGACAATTTTTTTTAATAAAGTTTGTATGTTTGTTTGTTTAATCCATCACGCAAAAAACAGCTGAACGGATTTTGATGAGATTTGGCAAACACATAGTTTATTTCCTAGATTAACAGATAAGTTAACTCCTAGAAAATTGTTAGGTTCCTGTGGGATTTTTAAAAAACGAATAACGGCGCCTACAAAATCGAGGGTAAAGCTAATAACAAATAAATTATACGAGTATAGCTATGTATCTATCTAACATACGTACTTACACTATCGCGTAGCACCTGATTGAAGTTTTTCAATGAGATCTTTTCAATCTTCTCTGAGCTCTCGAACTCCACAAGTATCGACACTTGCTTGATCTGTCACTAAAACTAAGTGTAAATGTGAAACATCGTTTAACTAGGCTACTAAATATTACACTTTACTGTACAAAATCACCTGTACAGGTTAGATGATACCTATATTTTAAAGAATAGGTACCTATGACATGCAGACAGCTTTGTCATTATAGTATAAATTCGTGGTAAATGGGGGCGGAACTTTTATTTGGTATTAGTAATTTAAATAAACCAAAAATATATTCAGTATAGGTATAATATTTTTCATTAAAGCACGCAAAAGTAGTGATTTAAGTGTGATTGAGAATAAGGGCTTGGGAAGGGATAGGGAAACTGGCCCCCGCACACTGTATTACACGACGGTTTTCTCTAAAAAGTTTCAATACTTAACAATATTAATTTCAATACTCGCAGTAGATAGTAAGAAGAAAATTTAGTTTTATGGTAATTTCTATAGCCTACAAACTCCGTAGCCTTAAGTTTATTTACTCAAAAACTACACCTATATCCTACGTTTTAAATTTTGACATGAATATGTCTTTTCTCTGGGGTCTATTCGAAAGAATGTGTGTCACGAAAATCGTTACCATGACGTAAATGAATTAATTCGAAAGAATGTGTGTCACGAAAATCGTTACCATGACGTAAATGAATTAATTATAATTTGTTCGTTTGTTTATATATATATTTTATCCCTGTTGACCATAGAAGGATTAAGGATAAGGGGAAAGAATAAGGATAAGGATGGGGATAGGGATAGGGATGGGGATGGGGATGGGGATAGGGATAGGGATGGGGATGGGGATAGGGATAGGGATAGGGATAGTTTGTTCGTTTGTTTATATATATATTATCCCTGTTGACCATAGAAGGATTAAGGATAAGGGGAAAGAATAAGGATAAGGATAAGGATAGGGATGGGTATAGGGATGGGGATAGGGATAGGGATAGGGATAGGGATAGGGACCATTTAAATCTTTCTTTTCATTTATGATATGAGACATATTCATGTCTACTGTGCCATCGAGAAGCCATGGCATTTATGATAAAGGTCAGTCACGGCCTAAAAATAAAACCAAAACGAGGGACATATAAGGGACCCGTCAACCCTGAAGTTTATATCTTTTGTCAACTTGTCTGTTGTCTAAACTTTCCGAAAAATTCTAAAACTATTGCGGTGCCAAAACATGTTCATTGATTATAAGATAATTTAATTTATTGGTAAGTACCTACCACCCTTTACAGAAGGCCATGGTGAAACACCAGCACGTGTGCTGTTTCCCAGATCTCAATCCCTGCGAACATGGGATGCTCATTCTCCCCGTCCCCATCACAGAAAGGATGATAAATCACCAATATCCTTCATAATTATCAGTGCCATCACATCCACCCTGGTCCCTGGGCATGGCTTTTTTTTAGATATTGACTGTTTAGATACAGATACACCTACCTACTACAGGAGGTAGGAATGAATGAGGTCGTGATTCAGGGCCAGGTGGAAGGCAGACGCCCAAGAGGTCCGCCTACCCGTTGGACTGAATTGATGAAATCTACAACTTGATCGTTGTATAGTGTTATAAAGTGTGCTCGTGACACTACAAAACGTCAAAAGTTGAAAAGCATCGCAGGAGCCACAGCACCACTGTGCGCGCCAGAACAATGGCAGGAAATGGCAATATGACCATCCTCCGTGTAGGTACATCATTCGCACGACAACGGCCACTCTAACAAGAGGTTTCGACTTTGATAATGAGGTAAGCCATTATACCTACCTACCATGAAATTACCGTCAGCCTGTCTGCCACCGTTTATCTGAAAAAGTATTTATAAAAGGGGAAAGAAATTATAAAAGTGGAATAATCACTAATGAAGGTTAGTCGTTATGAAAATTTAAAAACCGCTTTCTTTTTCGTAGATTGAATGCAGGCTTAATCGTTATTTGCTCATTGTCACGTCGACAATAGGGGGCGGCGAGCAGTTAGGTATTAGAAAGGCCAAGCGCGCTAATGACATCCCGATGGCGCTGCGCTTCGACATAGCACATTTTTACCGAATAACCTTTGTTAAGGTAAAGTTTACTTGCATACTTTTATATATACCTATATGCTCTTTTAATATATTGAGGGAGACGCGATGCATTAAATTGCAATTATTGAATTCAGGGCAGCGTTCGGGAAGCGATCACTTGGTGTCTAATTAGGGCCTCGTAAGAAAGCTCAACGTTGGTCAATCAGCTACTCTGCGATGCAATGAGTTATTCTAAGAATCAATCCACCCACAAGCCAAGATGGACGGCGGTCTGGTAAGGTCTGCGGGTCGACTTTGTATCCAGGCTGCTTCTGACCGGTCGTACTGGAACGGAAGCCTATGTCCAGCAGTATATATATTAGACTTAATTGCGCCTGATAATGATGATTGCACTGAAAAAAAAAATGTAGAAAACAAAATAGATTTTTGAATTTTTCGTCATAATTTACAATCAGTTTGCAAGAAGTAAAGTTGTTATCGCTAAGAAACACACAAAATCGCGCTAAGAAACACACACACACACACACCGTCACGAGCTGTCAAAACTCTTACGTAATACCAATTTTCTTCGACCGATTTTTGTTATTGTCTAGAAGAGGTCCGTCACTTATCGCAAACCACACTGGTATGAGTTACGTGATAAAAAAAACACGATTAAGTGACAATATTGCCAAATATGACACAGACTTTTCGCCTGTATCTCAGATAATCATAATTATCTGACCACATCGACATTTAGATAATAAGACTGCTTCATACATCATTAACCCTTAACTGTCACATTAACTAAAACTAAACGGACTTATTAAGTGTTCTTAAGTGGCCTAAAAAGTTCAGAAGTCTATGTCAAAACCGATTATAAAGTTCGCGACGTAAAAATACGATACGTTTTTTTCATCATAGTTGTAATGAAAGATTTTCAACTCTTATCTGTAGAAAAGCAGAAAATAATGTAAAAGTTATCCGCAACTTCATAATGAATGAAAACTTTCCAAAATGTCTGCTAAGCGAATTAACACTTAGCTACTTTGATTTTTATAAAGAGACATTTCAATGCACAAATTATGTATCACGTCAGTTGGTTCGTACAGAAATGAACACTAGGAACTTTTACGAATTCCAGGTGCTCATTTTATATTTCATTAAGGACGTTTTTTACTTTGTACCTAAGTGGTTTAAGCTGCATACAGTGCAAGGATCTTCCTTTTTAATTCCGATCGAATAATTTATAGTCTAGGTTACGGTACAATACTCTCAACACTATCAAATTATGACTGACCAACTAGTATCCGCGTTGAAAAAGAAAATATATAGGTAGCCATTTACACGAGTATTTTAACCAATGATGATATTATCCTAATAATATGATAAATGCGAAAAAAATTGTTTGGATTTCATTCCTCAATAATTCAAAAATAGATGAACGGATTTGGATGAAATTAGGCACACAATACTTAAGTATTTTTTTCATACAAAAATTAATGACATCATCACTGGAATATATACCCAAGTCTTAAATATTTATTAAGATTCCTACTAAAATTTTCCTGAAAAAAAATTGGTTACGCAAACTTCCTCACAGGACTAGAGTTGTTTCAATTCTGAAAACATATTACAGGGTCTGAAGAAGTTGTTTGAATAAATAAAATGTATATTAAAGATATAAACAGAATTATGCGAGAGCGCAATCAAAAAATATAACATCTTGTTATTTTTTAAGTAAAAAGATGTTACATCATAGCTTTGAGAGTGACGCAAATGACAGGAGAGCTAGTGAGCGGCACGTTTTTAGATGTATCCGGGGTTCCGAGTGGGCTTACAGGACAAACGACCCTCTGGTGTTTGCATTCGTGTGATTTATCAAGGCCCGCGGATCAGTACCGCCACAAATGCTAAGGTCATCCCCTCAACAAACAAACTCGACAAACATTGTCAGTATTTCTTTTCAAAAGTTCGAATGACATGTCTAGTGCGATCACGTCTCTTGTGTATTTTGGTATCGAATTATATAGGTATCCACTACGACTGATAAGGACGATTGAGCTATGATTGATACAATTTAACCAATAGGCTCAGCAGATAGAAATTATCTCGCGACTCAAAAATAGAAGTCTATGAAACATCAACATCAACACAAAAATTCATAATTTTTCATTTCTTATATACGAGTTATTGTTTTATTTGTATAATTTAAGAATTGATTGGTTTCCTCATATACCTACCTACGTACCTATCTGATAGTTTTATGGGCTTTGTAGTTTATAGCAGACTGATGGTACACCTGAGTCTATAGTAGCCTATACAAAGATATATCTATTATTTACTAGCTAGCTAGTTACTAGTTATTAAACAAGAACTAACTATTTTTTCCATTTTCGTAATTCATCGCCTGTCTACCACGCTTCATAAAAACATTCTATTTTATTTAAGTCCTATTTCAAGACCTAAATTGGTATATCTATTATTTAGAATTGTGCTTTAGATAAATAACATACAAAGTTCGCTCTAAATTTTGCACAACAATTGTAGGCAATGTCGAGAACAAACGCAGTTTTGTTGAAAAGCCCTTGTTATGTTTACCTTCGTGTGATATATTGGCTTCGTTGGATTTAAAGACACGCATTGGCAGGGTAGCTAGCGGTGTTGCGTTACTTGTTGGCTACTCGAGTTCCCCTCATCCACGCAATATTGGATCAGTTACTCGAAGAGATTTGTTAATCAGACGTCCATTATGCACTCTAGGAATACCTACAATTCGATTTGTAGTGATTCGCGTCAGCAACACCCACAAATCGATATGCGAATGAATGGCTTCCATTGCGCTTAGTCTTACCTAACATATACCTACGGATAGGTACTCGTAGGTAGTGCAGAAGTCATGCAAAATACTATGTCAATCTCATTTACTTGTTATAATGAACTTAATTTCCAAAAAAAACAGGTTTATTCCCATCTCGGCACCTTCCCATCTCGGCACCCTCGTATACTAAAACATTTCACCAAACGAAAAATAGATATTAAATAAGTTTTTTTCTAGATAATAATTTATTTATATTATTTTTAGTAGTGACAGGGAACTCTGCAATTTGCATTTTATTGCTGGTGTCTGGTGAAATATTAAGCCTATGCCCACCCTGAAATTCTTTTCTATTGATAAAACAAAAGTTTAAATAGGATGAGTAGATCCGAAGATCCTACAAACAAATAAACAAACTTACAAACTTTTATATATTAATTAGCACAGATAGTTAGTTTTAATAGTTTAAGTTTAATGAATAAAGGAAAGAAAATAGCTTATTTAGTTTTATTAGGCAGTGAAAATAAATATTTAAAAGACGAGTGTCAAAATGTGTCATTAAGAACTACCAAGTGAATTGAAGTATGGTCAAGGTACTCTGAATACTCTGAATCAAGGTAATTTGAATTACACTGAGAATAGTCAACCGCTTTAATCATAAAAACAAACTTTGATTAATCTTATTCATAAAACAATTCAAACAAAGACAGAGAAGTGTTACATAAGATGAACTCGTTACAAGCGTTAAATAAGGTCAGAAGAAGCCCCTTTCAGATATAATAAGGTAAAAATGTGAACAAGGTTCAATAGTAGGTTTTGGCAGTGCGGCGGGTTAGGACAAAGAAGAGGAGGTTACCGGGTGTCATCTGCTTTCAACATAATTAAAATCACTTTAAATAATGCCACTAAGCGCCCAACCCTGCCGAGGTTTTATTTTAAAAAGTGCTATTAGCATTAAATTTAGTTTCGGAGATGATTATGTCGCTCTCAGGCGTCGGAGAACATTAACTGCACATACTTTTCGTGAATTATTGTCCCGAGCCGCAATTTTTAGCCTTTTATTTGCATGAAATAATTAAATTTACGTGGTACGAACATTGGTCTCGATGTCAAATATCATTCGAGTATTTCTAGAACGAATTTGTTGTTTAATATTTTAGTATCCTGTAGTCACCGTAATTGATATTATTATAAATGAGAACGATTGTATGTTTGTTTATTACTCAATCACAAGAAAAACAAAAAAATAGAACGAAAAAAAAAAAAACTTTTTATCCTGGAAAAATTTTAGGTTTCTGTGATATACTAAGTTGGTTTGTATACGCGTCAAAAACTCGAGAATGAAGCAACTATATTAGTCAATCCAACTTGTAATTAAACTTGTCAGTAAATAGCTTCTACGACTAATCGAAAATATGTCCCGAAATGTCGCCATCTCCAATGATACGGTGACATTTTCGAACAGACCTTTTGTTATCTGGACCAGTTTTTAATTGAATGGACAAATATGACATCGACAATAAATTAATAATTTACTCCACTTTATTTATATTACTAACACACATTTACTTGTGTTATCTCGGAACATATTAATTTATGCTATGGTTCTGTTTTTTACACTTGATAAACTAATAAATGTTATTTTTTTATGTTTTCTTTCTTATTATTTTTTCACAATAATAGTATAGAAACAAATAGCTACATGATATGATAGTAAATAGATATCGTAGCATTAAACACAAGGAACGAGTTGTTAATCAAATGCGCTTCCCACGTGTACTGGATAAAAGATAACGGTCAGGATAAAGATTAGGAATTGGCTTCTGGGATCCTTTAATTACTTACCGAAAAATAAGTCGTTTTCGGTGCCTTCCTGTAAGAGGGTGATTATAATCGCTAGCCTAACAGCATATTCGATTATCCACCGAATGCCTTGATTAAATTTAATGTAGTATAAATTATTTATTCATTGAATGGAATTGTTTCATGAACTAAATTGTCGGTCGTAAATTAAATATGGGGCAAGTTGATAAAAAGTGTTTACGGAGTGCAAGACTTTTTGTCAAATATTTTAAACCTAATCGATTTGGCTGCTCCGCTTGCCAGTGTGGTAAATGAATGAAACGAAAAACAAGAGTATGTTTTATTTTTAATTAAAGCGGTAACATTTAAAACAGCGCCACCTACACAAGTACACAAGTACGATCAGAACATAAAGTTCGCTCACAACAAGCTTATCTGCAAAATCGGAGGCAGAGAATTGGAAAGAAATAAAAATCAGGGTGGGATTCTTTTAATTTATCCGTCTCAGTTTTAAATCGGTGTTAAGATTCAGCAGTCGTAGCGTTTTTTCAATTATCGGCGTCGATCTCTACGCGGCTTTACGATAGCTACCGAGTCTCAACACGCCAGGCCTCGAAACTCTGTAAAAAAAGTAAAAAAAAAGAACTCCCTGAAACTTAGGCAGTGTCCTTCTGTTTCAATCGAACAATCGATATTCTATACCTCATTTATACTCGTACATATAGCACATTACCGAACCATTGAAAGGGATATACCATTGAAATTAATTCCTTCGCATTAACTTTATTGCGGGCTAAAAGGTATTTAATGAAAAAACAGAATATTATTAACTTAATGGCTTATTTTATAAAAATTATAATTATTATATAAAAATATATCGCTAAATTTGTTGCGAATCGCAAAACTTGAGAACGGTTTGGCCAATATACGCACATTTTTAACGCCCGACGCAAAACGCAAAACGGGGTGTTGTAAGTTGACAAGTTGACTCCCAAACCGATTTTGATCCGTTTTGTTTTGTTCTGATTGTTCTTAGCTATAATTTATGGAGATCTCCTCGGGCGTTTGAAGACAATCACCCCATTTCCTAGTTAACGAAGGGATTCACTAACTTTCAAATGTTCGAATGGTGTGAATTTTTTTATTCTGTAAACTGTTACTTCCATGATTTCCATATTCCTTAAACTGATGCTGCAGCATCAATTAGTCTGTGAAATGCCCAACTGTTCAGCAACTTTTAAAGCAGATAGATATAGTGTATGTGAGCTTGATAGAAGGTCAGGGGTTAATTTATTTATAATTTTAATTATTGCCAATTTTCAAATAAGTCAAGGTCCGTGGAAGATTTTTATGAATAGAAAAACTTAGTAAATTATCCGTGCAAATCCGGGGGAAACTTAATAGTATGTAATTAAAAATTAAATAATTAAATACATACTACATGCTTACATATTTACACTATAAAACAATATAGTAAGTGAACTCGATTTGAACAAAGACTTTGTTTTCGTATATGAACCAACTTTAAGTAACACACTAAATTAGTTCTAACGAATATTCCCTTTCGTGGTTCTCCCCATCTCTATATAATAGCAAGAGACTTAGTAATGTTTAATCGATAATATTGCGTTGAATTTGTAACTGACTGTATTAGTGCATGTGTTATTTTTTAGAGTTAGAGTTCCTCCTGAATAGTGAAAGCGATTTTGTAAATTGTTTTCTTAAAATGTAAGGGAATATCTGTATGTTTCTTCTTTAAGTATAAGAAACTTGTGAGAAACTACAAAAATGCGGAATTCCGCAGAATCGGAGTATTTGCGGAATTCCGCATGTATTCATCTTAAAAATAATATATTATGTCAGATTTAGAATACATACTTCACAGGGATATCGCCTCGTCAGATATGTGCCGAGTCTTTAACTATCAAGTTTAAAAAAAATTTGTAATTCTAAATTCAAATCTCGTTGCGGGATCCTATCATTTCGATATCCCACGATCCTTTAAAATACACTTAAAATAGAGAAATCACATAATGTAGGTATAACATTTACATATTTATGTTGAGTTCAGATGCATCGTTAATCAGGTTAATCTTAAAGCCTTAACTATTATAGTCGAATATAAATAACAATGTTTAAAAAAAAAACGATAATAAAAACTAACTAGTTAAAAATGACTGTGCGCAGACGGCTTAAAAATAATTCAGGGTTTTAAGATTAAAAACCACTCATTTACATTGTTAATAACTATTGTACATAGTTTTATTTGCACAATATGTACCTACAAGATTTCCTACAAGCCGTTTCTTTTAGCTTAATGAAGCGTGCACTCTTTTAATTAAATGATACGGTTGCACTCGTGTTCAATAAACGTACTCATATACCGTAATCCATGTCTGGTAAGCATGACATAAAATTCTCATCGAAGTTCCTATTAAGTTTTTGTGTCAAAATTATTGTACACTATAGAGACCCGCTCCCTGTTTCGCTCGTGTGACATCGCGTGGGGGAACGCGGGCTGGATTGGCTGCACCAAGCGAGTACCGTCGTTTCATCGCGTTAGTGCGAGACGGATTGAATTTTTTTCTCGCGCGTGGTTTTTAATTTACGATAACTAAAATATTCATGTACATTGTATGGTGTAATATGTAATGTGTATGAAATGGTTAAGGTAACTAACGTATTTAATTAGATAATGAGTAGGTAATACTAATAACATTAATTCATCTAAATAGCTTTTCTAAAAACCACATTATAAGTGACCATTTTTTTAGAAGTTAGAATGAGTATATATAGTAAGCTATCCTTAAAAGATAGACATCACATATGCCATTGCGGACTTTTTTGTGGAACTATAAAAGGGAAATAATTCCACCATACATTTTTTTGTTATAATATCTCAAACGTGGCTTGACATTTTCCGACATTTTCAACAATCATCGTGATATTTCAATCAATTTATACAACCGCTTAAATGATAAATGAAAACTGCATAAAATCCGTTTTTAAGGATCATCGCAGACATACAAAGATACATTGATCCAGATAGACAGACAGACAGCGGAAGGAAACTTTGTTTTATAATATGTAAGGATTTTTATTGATAGTTATTATTAAAGTTGTAAACCAAGAACGATATAATTAAGAGCAATTTAAAAATATTGTTCTCAGTATCTTTTAGTAACATGATATTTTTTTAAAGTATTATAGGTACTTATTTTAATTGATAGCTTTGTGATAAATAAGTCTGTCGCTGGATGGATTGAACCTGCACTTTACATTTCCAGTATTTTTGCTTTTATGAAACACATTCATTTATTGCAATCTATACTAATATTATAAACAGAAAATATTTGTATTTTTATTTGTAATGAATAAACTCAAAAAATAACCAATTTTCAAAATTCTTTCGCCTAAAAAAAGCTACATTATTAGCGAGTAAAATAGACTTTATTTTATAACGTTAAGTGGGCGAAGTCGCGTGCAACAGCTAATACAATGTATTAGGATTGTAGTCTTTTTTAAACGGTTAGTTACTTTTAAAAATACTACTTCTTAGTTAGGTATTTATTCCTACAGAGTTCATAAAAACAATTAAAAATATATTCGTGAACGAGCTGTTTTTTCGTGGCTTACATTGCAGTGCACTATCTATAATTAAACAATGGGTCAGACCGAGAAGCCCTTTCATTACAACCCAACAGCGACGTTTAACACATTCAGATAATCTCTCCAAATCGCTATAATCTCGGTACGGGACGAAACTTAATTCAATTTCACGTTAATTTACTTATTTGAAAACGAGAGCGGCCGCGATACAGGGTTATCTGGGCCGAGCCCCCGGGAATTAGGGCCTAGAGGATGATCAGGATAATCTTTTCACGAATAAATCATGATATGAAGAGCCCTGACTTTATGCCTCCTCGACGTTAAGTGACATGCGGCGCGTTGGCGATTAGTGGATCACTTAATTAACGCGAGTGCGTACATCACTATTCATATCGCAATTACAATACGGGCTTTCATTGTGAACAAATTTTATATATGCGCCAACCAATACATTTCATATTAGCATATCGACCATTAGTTTCGCCACAGAAGAAAAAAATAAGTCTATACTATATAAAAGCTGAGAAGTTTTTGATGTGAAACGTCTTATGCGGGAGGTGAGACCGGCAGTTAGCGAGGTGACGCCAACATTAAACTTCGACCAACACTGGCAATATATATGCATGTATTTTTGAATAAAGATTTTTAAACTTAGTTTTTTCGATGTTTCTCATCTACCAGGCATCCCTCGACGAATTTTTTTTTGCTGCACTTGATAGCACAATTAACAAAATTAGTCTTTACATTACGTCACGATTCTGGAGCACAATAACAAGAAAAACAGTCAAAACATAAAGTCAGTAAAACCGCGGGGCGCAGCTAGTAGTTTCAAGTCGATGTTTATCACTTAAGTATATCTATTATTAATGTTTCATTCAAAGTTTTAGGTAAATATAATGGTAATTCCTCATACAAAATGGGCCTTTGAACACAATAAGAAAACAGGTGAATTATTATCGCTACATTAGTCGGTAGCCGTATCAAATAATGTAAGTAATAGAACGATTGTAGATAATCAGTTTATGCGTTTGTGCATAGAAATGATAAATCTCATTATTTAAATCAGTACGACAGATAGGTAAGGTAAGGAGAGGAGGAGTCAGTCGCGTGTATTTTTAGGTTAGGAGAGATCGGTCGGCGCGGGCGCAGATACGCCACTGTGTCGCCGGCCGCGGCAAACGCCACTTGACATTAACAAATTACATCGGCTGTCAACTTTCTGAAACAATATACCAGTTGGCGTTTAACTTATCTTGGGACTTTTCGTCTCGTGTAGATAAAGTGTTGTAATACTAAAATGTCATTATGCTCAGTCGAGAGGCCAGTACTCGTAAGTCACGTAGAAGATAATATTTCATTGGGCGCGGTTCGGTCTCGGCAAGAGCGCGGCCGAGCGACGCGCGACGCTATCCTTTCAGTTAGTATCGCAGTTACCGAAGCGATTTGTTATGTTATCTCCGTTACTTTATTTGAGGTTGATAGGTCAACGTTAAGCTATATCATTCAACCAATCTATACTTGTATTTAAATGTTGGATGCCAAAGACAATAGGTGACATTCAACGCATGGAAATGTATGCACATATTTAACAGAATCGGTAGAGTTCGTTAACTAATTTAACTACTCTTATTTATTTTATGGAAAATAATGTTTGCACTTGTTAAATGTATATTTTCATAAATATAGCTAGACTATTAAATTAAAATCCTTTCGAATAATTAATACATACAGGCTTTTATATTAAATTGAGTGGTAGGCATTCAGTGATATGAGTGGCAGACATCGAACTACATATAATAAGTACTGCTCTTGTTGTTCAAGATAATGAGTGCAATTTATAGATCGTAGTTAGCAGGGTAATACTGCGTTCCGCAGTTATCAACCTATCTGTATTACGGAGGAAAATATATATGGTAAAACTAGCTACACGCTCCCGGCTTCGCCCGGGTTCAAAATAAAAACTATCTTATTTTTTAAGTAGGACCAAATCACATAGTTACGAAGTTTTATCAAAATCGGTTCAGTAGTTTAGGAGTTCATTGGCGTCAAACATGTGACACGAAATTTTTATATATTATTTCTGATTATGAAATCAATAATCAGAAATAATATGTTAGCATATTATATCATTACCAAGTTCATATATATCATTATATATTAAAACGCTTGAGAAAAAAATTTTGCGTCCACTCCTCACGCCCTGACATTACGAAGATATTATTGTTTTAGGAAACGTTGTAATCTAAAAATATTGTACGCGTATCTGCCAATATGTCGCAGATTACTGCGATCCTGCGTCTTGGTAATAAAGTATAAATTAGAAACAAGACTTTGGTCTTTGGTTCATGTGGAAGCAGCCTCCAACTCTGCGATAGGTTGTCCTGCAGAGAAGAGATGGCGTGCTTCAAGAATGAAGCCCCTCGCTGATTGCCCACTGCGAGTACCTATGGGTCGATTATGCCGCTTCACCAGGGGGTGGCGGACATGGAGTCGTCCACCGCCATTACACCAGGCGTGATGTGTGTTTCCGGCACATCTCTTCTTGGCTCGGAGGTCAAACTCTTCGCCTAATCGTGGTGAAGCCCGCAAGTGTGTGGGCTTCGTCAGGCGAGGGGAAAATGTCGTGTGTCTTAACGATAAACGACGCGAGAAAACACCGTGGGTTTTTTAGTGGATAGAAGTCCCACATACCCCACAGATATCACCATAGTCGGTGGGGATCTGATTCGCAGTTTTTCCCACGCATAAAAGGGTATGCCTGGACATCACAAATTACTATATTCTATTCGCTTAGCTATGATTCTGAACAAGAGTGGCAAAGTAATTTTAAAAGTGACATAAATCAAATTACACAAGGTGACCCTTGCACTAAACTAATAAAATTTATCTATGAATTATGTAGGTAACAATTTATCAAAAAAATATGTGTTCTTTGTTGGAAGTTTTTAGAGATGTAAGTAAGTACTCAGTTCTCTTCGTATAATTTTGAATGGGATTAGCCTCACTAATCTGACACAAGTCTAAAGTAGATACCATCGCGGACATCTCCACTCTTTACAGAAACATATTACCTTTTAGACAAACGGTACAACACAACCCACGTTCCGTGGCAATCAGTGGGCCGCCAAAAAAAACTAATCACACGACTTTTTATTAGTCGACGCAGTGAAGCTAGAAGTGATTTGTCCAGAGCAATCTATCATTCGAACACTATGGGAATAATTAGTGTCAGCGAACGCATCCGGACAGTGTGTGCGCCAACAATGAGCCGCGTGACGCACCATTCAAACAAACCATTAATAATTTTGAACGCTAGTTTTTCTAAGACGGATTCACTCTTGTAAATAAATGGTACAACGGATTTTTAACTACCTACTTGCGGAGACATTTTTTACTGTGACGCGCCGTTATATGGTTAATGTCGTCGCATTGAGAGATGGCCATTTGAAATTGTCTGCCGTGTAACATAACAAAGCAAGAGAGCTTTCAGGGCGTTCAGTCAATATTAGCGTATATTTAATCAGTCATTAACAAACCCGCCTTTAAATTTTCTTGTCTTTTTTTCTATTGAGGAAACGTGAGTGTTTACGGTCGCACACTACTTTTTTAAGAATTGAGCGAGTGTGAACGACCTCTGCTCGACTCCGAGATATGTTTTAATACGCATTTTAATAATGCTCGTATTGTTTAGGCTGCCGGAATATATTAAGTTTATGTCGTTATAAGAGGCCGAACAGTTCCAACCGGCATTTAATTGTAATTAGACATGTACACTAGTTATAATGTAAGAATTGTTTCGAGACTTGCTCAGGTGTGTTTCATATAAAAGTTCCGCTATTTTGTTAAATAATTCATGTCTAGAACAAATAACTCTGCGAACACTGCGAATTTTTATAATAAATTTTGCAGGCAGATAGTTTGAGTAACTGACGAGGACCATACATCTACATAATATTATATATTCGGACATTGTGTATGTGTAGATATTAGTTAATCAATCATGCGAAAAATTTCTAAACGCATTTGGATGAAATTTGGCACACAGATAGCTTAGGACTTTTTGTTGAGAAAAAGTGTTAAGTTCCTATGAGAGTTTCAAAAACTATCTACAGTGCGTACCAAGTCAAGGGCTCAGCTAGGACAATAATAAAGACTCTGAGCAGACCGAGACATGAACGTCACTTGCTTTGACAGTAGCTGAACTTTCTTGACCGGAGGCAGTAGCATGAATTAGAATAGTCTCACGAAAACAGAAACAAATCAGCATCAACCAGCTAGTGTTACCAGTAATGTGTAGTGTAGTACTAGTGTGAGAATCTGTATTTAATAGCCTAGTATTCTAAAATATCAATTAATTGCATTCTGAAGTAAGTAGGTACCTAATGATGACATGAATTAGAGACAAAAAAAAACTACAATAGCTGACGACCTTCCATATATTTTCTTAAAGGCCTCTTTATAATAAATATTTCGTAATTAGCGGTGTGTATTAAGTATAATGTCTAAAACGTGATAATAAGGAAGTAATGTAAGCAAGATCGTTATAATAAAAATAGAGATTTCTTTATGTGTACAATTAAGTGAGTGAGCGCTGTATTAATTGCTATACAGCAGCTGTTAACGTATATGAAATACAGCTAACTCGCCGTGGGACGTCTTGTTGTATTTCGGCTTAACTGGTACCAACACTTTACTTATTCACACAAATAAATATTTTTGGACTTTGAGAAGTTTTGTCTTTTTGGCATAACACACATTCCGACGATGCTCATACGCACTTTTAATTAAACAGCTGTAGGCGTGTGATTAAATTTGCAAAAAGAAATCGCTACAAATTTGCACTTGTATAAATTTAAATTATATTAACTTTTTTACGGTATAATATGTCTGATATTAAACTAATTGTTTTAGTTTTTGTACATATTATCACAATTAATTTTAACCCTCGAAGCCCGACGCAAAAACGGGATGTTATAAGTGTGATGTGTGTGCATTTCTATGGAATCGTACTCCAAAATACACCTATTTTGATGCGGTTTATTTTGTTTGAAAGCTGTGATCGAGTAGTTTCTTAGCTATAGCTTATGAAGATCTGTTTAAGCGTTTGAAGATTCAAGCGTTTCCTTCCTAGTTGAATGTGGGAGTTTTTAACTTCACAAATGTTCAATTGATATGAAATTTTATTATATTGTTACTTTGGTAGTACCTACTTTCATGACATGATAACCTTAACTTGATGCTGCAGCATCAAATAATTAACTCTACTCTATCTTACTCCTCAGTAACTTATGGAAATATTATCGTGTCTGAGCTTAATAAAAAGTAGGAGGTTAGTTTATAATTTAAATTTTTATCTAATCGGTACTCAAACTGTATGTACACTTCTAGTGAATAATATAATATTTAATATTATATAATATATTTACTAATTCTAATAATAGATTTATTATTTTGAAGTGAAAACTTCTTTAAGCGCGTTGGGCACATTTAGTATGAGGAAAAACATGCTCGTCACGCACAGTGAGCGACAGCCTCAGTAACGTTTAATGTTGATGTGAAATTTTTCTTAGGCATATTGGGCACTTTTGACATGAATATGTCTTTTCTCTGGGGTCTATTCGAAAGAATGTGTGTCACGAAAATCGTTACCATGACGTAAATGAATTAATTCGAAAGAATGTGTGTCACGAAAATCGTTACCATGACGTAAATGAATTAATTATAATTTGTTCGTTTGTTTATATATATATTTTATCCCTGTTGACCATAGAAGGATTAAGGATAAGGGGAAAGAATAAGGATAAGGATAAGGATAAGGATAGGGATAGGGATAGGGATAGGGATAGGGATAGTTTGTTCGTTTGTTTATATATATATTATCCCTGTTGACCATAGAAGGATTAAGGATAAGGGGAAAGAATAAGGATAAGGATAAGGATAGGGATGGGGATAGGGATAGGGACCATTTAAATCTTTCTTTTCATTTATGATATGAGACATATTCATGTCTACTGTGCCATCGAGAAGCCATGGCACTTTTTTTTTCATAAGGCGTTAGTTGATACTAAACTAACAGCTTGTCCGTTTTGTTCGCACGAATTCATAACGTGCATCCGTCCGGTTCAAATATGTATTTATATGAAATATACATACGGCGAGCGTGTGTTATTCCTTCTTTGAAAGTGAATATCAAAGCAGCAATGAAATCTGGGCAGATTTTTCGGTATCGTTGGCGCGATTACACAGAAGACAGGATCCCGTCGACAGATTTAACGAGCCGGCCAAACAACGCCCTCACAGAAATCTTTCACCTGAATATTTTAGCTCTTTGAGTAAAAATAAATCTTTTCGTTTCTCGGAATAACAACAGTGTCAAGTCAACACGCCTTAGAGCAAAGATTATATTTGTCATCGGCGATCACATTAAGCTCATTTACGGGGTGTCGCGGACGCGGTAAGCGATTTAGTCGAAATAGCGCTTGAAGCCTGCCACACACTGAACAGATGTTTTGTAAACGCGCCACCTTCTCGATACAAACGGTTTCATTCGTGGCTTAAAATAAACAAAAAAATTTATAAACTTAGACGGCTCCTGTCTACTATTTATAGAGCTGTCATTTCTACTTAAAAACCTAATGAGCCGTTTCTAATATCGTGTGATGGTAGTTCTCGTTGGGACTGTGTTTGTTCACGTAATTACAATCCACACGCCCCGCCCGAGCGTTGACGACGCACTTTAAACACTTAAGGGAAAGGCGCTTAAACTGCACACACAACACTTTGTATCTAAATACCAATATACTAATATTTATTAATATATGGAGAAATACTAACATATTGTACATGAGCATATACATAACGTAGGTTAACCCATAATTTTTCAATAGGACCGATCAGAAGCAACCAGGACCCACCGTCGACCCGCAGCCTTTATCAGGTCGTCTGTCCACCTTGTGGGTGGACGTCCTACGCTGCGCTTTCCAGTCCATGGCCTCCAGTCGAAACTATTAATGCCCCAGCGGTCTTCGGCTCTCCACTCCATACTATGTGTCCCGCCCAATGCCACTTCAAGTTACTGATCCGCTTATTTCGGTAACTTTCGTACGTCTACGGATCTCCTCATTCCTGAATCGATCTCGAAGTGTAACCCCGAGAATAGCCCTCTCCATAGCTCGAGCGACCTTGAGCTTTATTCTTCTTCTTTTTGTGCCTCTTCATTCCATTCTACATTACTCTCTTTGTCTTTAGCGATTCGAAAAAATAATATGCCACGGTTCTGTATTTGAAAAGTGGTTAACTATAAGTGTGGTTACTGCCGCCAAACAGTCTTCCCAACTGACTGTTCGTTGTCTCTACATACACTGCTTCTTCTAAAGTAGCACTGATGTCTTGGACTCTGCGCTTCAAGCATATCTTCTGGCTAATATATATAATGAATCTAAACCTTAACATAAGCAATGTTAAGATTTAGATTATGAAAAGTCAACCTTATGAAAAGTGTATAAATTTTGTTTAATAACTAAGCCAGTGACGTCTCTACTGGGTCATCTCGTGGAGCAATATTCGGGAGGGGATTTGAGAAATATTCAGGAATTAGTCGCAGGCCACCTGTCCGTTCACACCCGACCTCGGGAATTTTTCGGTATTGCCGAGGCAAAGTTTCTCGTTAATATGTAAATTAAGAGTTATCTGCACAGTGGACGCGGGAATTTAGGATCACACTCAAATAACGAGAAGCAGGTACCTACGCTTAATGGAAATTGAAACTTCTCGACCCGTTTCTATGAATACCTGTGTACCGATTTATCATAATAACGAGAAAACCCACCTGTGTTACCACGACTGTTTATCACGACTGATACATTCATTAACATATGACTAAGTAAGCGTAAAATTTCGGCACCCAACAAATGCGCCTAACGAACCAAGTTTAAGGTAATTTACTTAATTCTCGTTTGTTTCTTATAAATGTATATTACCTTATTATGAAAATTAGAAAAAAAACTTTTCTTTTGAATTATTTAATCTTCGACACCCATCGTTTTAGAAATTTTTGTTGGGTAGAAATCGGAGATGTATGATAGTAAACCTCTGAATATTTGTAACTATTACATAATTTTAATAAAGCTGAAAGTTTATTTGTTTACGCTGTAATGCCTTAACTACTGAACCGAAGATAACGAAATATCAAACACTTTGTCAAGGGTTATACCGAAAAAAGGACTTTTTCATACAAAGAAAAAAATAAACTTCGTTCGCGAGGGATCTTGTAAAAATAAAAATTAAAAAATCAAAGCCTTATAAAAATAAATGAGTAATTAAATAAATATTTTTACGCCTTAGAAAAAGAGGCGTGGACGAAGTTGCGGGGTTGCTAGTATAAAATAATCTAAATATTGTATATTTAAAGGAGTTTGGCAATATTGTAGAAAGTATAAATATCGGAAGTGCTAGATAGTAGAGATACAGAAAAATGTATACAACAATGAAATAAATGGTTTAATAAAATCCATGGGTTATTTTATTTCACAAAATAAGAGTCAAAGAGAGAGTGCTTGGTTGCAGGAAATGTCGGTTATTCGCAAACGACGAACTGTATCGAATCACCGCTTGACCACACAAGACTACGCTGCAAAGTGTCACCGAGCAATTAATTCCCAGACGTGCTCAAAAAGATTTATTACAAGGTGGCCGTATGGATTCTCTTTAAAAGCCTATTGATCGATTGTCTTTAAAGTTCCCACAAAGTGGTTTATCGCCGTACAAGTTTCATTCACCAACCGTAGGCATCAGTGATACAATGATGGAACAAAAAGTACTTATGAGCACTCTTAGCTGTCGCGAGACCGCCGCGGTCCGCGGGTCGTCGTGCCCACTTGTTTTAATATTTGTTCTCAAATTAAGTTGTATAAACGACAAAGAAAACTTATAATCTTTCTGTATTAATTCATGAGCTTTCTAAATAAGCCAAACGACATCATCAGCTCTGATTGAAGTTTCGCATTAATTATCTTATAAATTTATCATGTTAAAAAAAAATCAACAATTGTTTATTTGAAATTCCAACTAAATAACATTTAGTCGGTATGACAAAACCAACGCTGGACAGGCTTGTTGGCGGAATACTAATATGGCTTAAAGAAGAAATAAAGAATCGTATAATGTTCTGTCGTATTTGTAATATGGACAACGATAAATCATAGGGAACCGACTACAATCGTTCCGATGACATGGTATGCCTGCAAAAAAGAATACAAGCCATCATTCAGATGCCCTGTAGTATTGGGTGGGAGCACCGTTCCCTCACAGGGCTGTAGTGAAATAGTAAATATATGTAGTAGCGGTGCGTGCAACATTCATTATATTTCACCATTTACATTTTCACCAATTAATGGGTACTTTAAACATCACACGGACAGATCTCTCTAATTCACACGTCATGGTATTTTCACAGCAACAGCGGACAGGAATAGTTGACAGGTGTAATGAAATCATCATATGGTATCATCACTTAAAATTCACTTATCGATGTAGTTGAAATTTAATATTAATTTAATTATTATTTGAAACAACTTCTTGTTGAATTGTTATTATATTATTATTAATATGTTACAAGCGACCCGCTCCCGGCTTCACACGGGTGCAATTTTGTATGACAAAATATGTAATTGTACTTTTTCTGTCGAATACAAAATTTGGCGTCAGATTTCCTGACGAAACGAAAATCTGTCGAAAAGGAAATAACATGTTGTACGTTTGAATATAGGTATGTTTGAATGTTTATTTGTCAATAACGCAAAAATGGCTGAACGGATTTAGAAGAAATTTGGCACACAGATAGTTTATTACTTGGACTTTCAGACACATCGACCCGAGTTACATTTTTCAAAACGTACGAAGCCACGGGCATGGATAGTATACAATAAATGTAGAATTTTAACCAAATATATGTTCACTCTATTTTATTGATAGGCTGTTTAAAATTTTTGCCATCCTTAGGTTCGGTATCACGAGTCTCACGACTTGGGCAAAAGCAAATAATTTTCATACTAAATTTTAATATAAGGGCTTTCGTTTTCAATTTATTTGTCTATTGTATCAATATTGGAACAAGAAAATAAAAATAATACAACAAAAATAACTACACAGTTTTATAAACATTATGACATTTATATTGAATGTAATTCTTTCTGATCTTTTACTGAATAGTGAAATAACTTAATTTTTTTGTCATTGAAGACAAGACTAAGCAAAGAATATTTAAATTTAAAAACACATATTTTAATAAATAGATCAATAATAATATTTTATTTTATCAATAATATTATATTGGTTTAATTTAAAAATAATGGACTAAATAATTTATTTTCTAAATGTTATAACTAAAATAAGCTATTATAGGTACATACAACCACGTGGGAGAAGTTTTCAACATATTTTAAAGTATTCATACATTCCCTTGACGATCCCGTCTCATTGTTTGTTCCCAAAGAAAAAGCAAAACAGCAAGCAAGATGGAGATGTCCAATATTTTAGATGGCATAGCATTCGCCGCTACGAAATCGAAATTCTTGCTTCAAGGATTCTCTATAAAAGTGTAAGGAAAACGATCTGTATATCTATTCTATTTGAGTCCTCATTACTTTGCAACTATAGCACAACAAAAACGACGATAGTACAGTGAGAGTGTATCGAGCTGTCGGAACAACGTTTTAGTGACCATTTATGATCATGTTTATTCTAATCCTAAAGACATACCTACCGAATGCTACAAATTTAATGTGGACCAAGAAGTTAGTTCTTTGACCGAGAGTTTTCTGACTTTATTACAAGTGTGTTCCATCGAAGTGTGGACAGAGTTATGAGCAATCAGCTCATAGATTGTTGTGTTGACTTTTGCCCGTCATCGGCTATTAAGATTTCTTTGTTATTGAAACATGTTGGACTATTTACACAACACGTTGCTCTCAGAGTGCCTTTGTAAAAATAACTGAAGACCTTTTTTCCGTTCATTCCTGTCGGTCAACGTGTATATCGGTCTCACGACTTTGAATGAAATACCCAAGTCACTTAGTGCGATGTGACGTTAGAATTTGCTTTTAAATATATGAACCGATTCTATAGCTTTATTATGTATGATGAATTGAATGACAGCGATATAGACCGGGTAAAGATGTAACAAAGAGTACGGCCTGAGGTGACAATGACTCGTGATTGCCTCGCGAGAGATTGTAATTGAAATAAAAACTCACTAGTTGGTGAGTCATTGTGTAAAACTGTTGATTAGCTTTTCGAAAATGTTTTTTGTTAATCTGTCTGAAAAAAATATAATTTATAATCAACTAGCTGGTGCCCGCGACTTCGTCCGCGTTCTGGATGAAAGGTACCCTATGTCCTTTTTGGAGTCCCAGACAACGTGTATGCAAAATTTACAACGCCATCTAGGGAATTCTGTTTGAAGCAATGTAGTACTCTAATTCATCTAATCTCACTTCGAATAATGGAAAAAGTCTGTTAACAGATGGCACTACATGTTAGTTATAGTTTATAAAATTACGTGTTAATAAAATTAAAGCTGCTGCCCGCGACTTCGCCCGCGTAACTTAGTAAATTATGTACTTAAACCTTCCTCGAGAACCACTCTACCCATTAGTGAAAACCGCATTAAAATCCGTTGCGTAGTTTTAAAGATCTAAGCATACAAAGGGACATAGGGACAGAAAAAGCGACTTTGTTTTATACTATGTAGTGATTATTTACAAACAGCTCGTACCGTACTAAGCTTTCCTAAGGTTCCTTATTGTATTGTAAGTATTACAACGCTAATTTGAGCCAGCCTTTGATATAAAATGTTCAAGCGAATGGTAATAGAAAATTAACATTCCATATTATTTTAACACCTAATTACTTCATATGGACTGATTTTGAAAACAGGATGTTTAAGTATCCATGTTTTATAGAGTTCATAGCTCGCAGAATGGGAACCAACCCACGTATTTTTTAGAAAATTTCACTGCCTTGAATTACATGTATCTTTATTCTATTATAATCATACTTGCGAACCGCCCTTGGCTTCTCGTTTATTGCTTTTTCTGTCAGTAAAAACTTTATCAAATTGTAAAAACACACGTCTGTCCCTCTGTAAGAAAGATTACTTTCTTAGATCTTTTATGGTACGAAACGGATTAATCCGTAAAAGAGAGTTTAAACGAGGATTAAAAAAAATATTAAATTTTAAAATTAAATTATGAATTATTACTCCCAAGAAAATACAAAATTTATAAATTGGAATTCGTTTAAATACACACAATTTCTCTCGACAAACTTTACCAATTCCTTTGAAGCGCAAACTGTGCCTCCCAAAGTTATGAGAGTACTCTATCTAACGAACCCATAGCAATAAAGTCAAAAACTAATTAATTATTTTTAAAAATATTGGGTTTTCAATTTTCTTTTTTTAAATTTATATCTGTTTAAATTAATATTTGTTTCTTTTTAAGACCTCGACGCCTAACGCAAAAGAGGGTTGTTAGTAGTTACTGACATTAACGCGTTTAACCAAACGAACTCTTCAGCTTTATAATATTAGTAATTAGTATAGTATAGAGTTGAATTAAAATTAAAAAAAAAGTTTCGGTTTTTATATTTTAAGAGCACAATTTTATTTAATGGATTCTCTACATTCAGGAAAAATATTTATATTCTCTTTTTAAATTTGAAGATATTGCTTGGTAGTTATTCCCAAAAAATATTAGTCAGGCTATTCCTGAAACCTCACTCATCCTTGGTCGCTATAAAATTTTCAATAAAAAAGAAATAAAAACAGGATGAATATAATTAAGTAGTTAGGTATAACTAATTCCAATAGATATAATCTCATCAAATGTCTTTACGATGTAGTTATAGGCTGTGTTTCGCACAATTTATTTATTTATGTTCCTTTCATCTAGTCTACGTGAGTAAATAATGAATGTACGACATATCACAGGCAGTGTGCTGACGTCACCCCGGACACGGTCACATCAAAGGGAGCTTCATAAATGATTTATACTTATTTTGTCACACTTTAGTTCAATTGCGACGATGAAAGCTTGGAATTTTTAAATATTAAACTAATGATGAGTCGAAAGTGTCAATATGAAGATGAAGTCCCTTTGGAAGTACCTAATTGAAGTAATGAGGCGTATTTGTCATCAGTGTGTCCGAATACCAAATTCAACTTAACAATTATAAACATATAGGTATAGTTTACCCTCGATACAGCAAATCACCACTATCCTGCTCAATTCACGAGCGGGATTAATTTCGTAAATTGTACGCGGGATCTCGACGCTTGCTTATCCCGGTATCCTGGTATTTCATACCCCATTAGCGGCTAACGACAAATTAAATAAGCCCTGTTTTACTTTGATGTCTATTTGCGTGCACGAACAAGACTAGTAATTTTTTATTTGCCTTGCCTTGTTAGTACGCAGACGTGTCATTTCACAAACAGTTTGATTTTTGAAGTCATAACTTCATTAGGCGCGCTTTCCACTTTATTTTTATTATTTGTTGCAATTTGTTGCAAGTTATATGATACTATAATAATGTAATTAACGATTTAAATAACTGCCTTAGATTTAAACGCTTTCTGAAATTACAAATTGTCGAAAAGCCTGCCGCTTGTAAACTTCTGTATTTTGTAAACTTTAATTCTGAAATTATGATTTTTTTAACATATTTGTTAACTAGTACGCAAGTAAAGTAGAGTAAGCTCACTTACCTCTTCCTTGGGTAAGTAAACTTTTTTACCTGTCCGACTCAGGTTCCAACTCTTTTTTACTTACCAGTAGGTCTTTGAAAAATGATAGTAAAAGCTAAATACTTGACGAATCTGGGATTTCCCCTAATGCTCGTTGTATTCAATATCTGAAAATTTATAAACTTGATTTAGGTACTATTCCTATTCCAGTAGGTATATTATTGCAAAGATCGCCAAACTACCAAATCCCACTTAATTTTTTGTTATTTCTATTTAATTTCTCTCTGTATAGTAAAAAAGTAAAAAATATATCTATATAAAACATAAAATGTTCATCTAATAATATGTTCATTTGTTCATATATTCATATAGGTATATCTACACGAAATAAATTGTTTATTGCTTATTTGCATCTATACAATGAGACGTTTTGAGGCAATACTCTTATCCTCAATCCCACTGTGATCTGCAGCACTTGTAGCGTTGCTTGTGTTATAGGAGACGATAGCCACCTATTATGGAGTGAACCTTCATATAAAGATCAATATGTATTACAAAAAGAGAAAATATATCTCTTTAGTTGCATCCCAAATAATTTCCAATACAATAAACCTACTTTGTGTTAATTTTTTTAAATTTTTAACCGCACAACAAGGGAAATAAAAGGCAAAAATATTGTTTCTGTATTAAATTTTATTGCATCTATTCACACACCTTCCTGGGGAACGGTTCGAAAACGTTTTTAAAAGTAACAAAATAATACAAAAAATATATAAACTATTACTATACAATTTTACAGGTCTATGCATTCTGACACAGTTTACTCACAGATTTTAGATATACTATGTTTTTTTTTTAAATGATTTTATAAAGAAATCAATATACGTAAAGTAAACAAGGTGATGTTAAATTAAACGTAATATAAACTTCGATACTTCGATAGTGAATTTGTATTTAGTTATAGCTTTAATAAAAAATAAAATATATAACTAAAAGACATTGTAGAAATGAAGCTTGAAGAATGAAGCTCAACTATTGACATCAATATTAAACTGACATACAAAGTTCGGCGGTGTAACTGAAAATGTCCGTAAACAATGACAGTTAATCTCATAGGTACATCACGTTTTACCACTTATGATGAATTTCGTTGTAACTACTTTTAAATTTGAGTCCACTAAAATAATAATATTCATTTTATTTACACCAAAGGGACTTGCTAATACAGAAAAAAAAATTATTGCGTCTATTTCTTATATATTCACGTTGATTCTCCTATAATATGTATAATATACTTACAACAGTGATTTATGTACAAAACTAGACTCAATTTTGGACTTTCAGTCTCTACAAATATTGACAAAACAAAATTTTGCAAAAAAATCATTTTATAACTGTACAATATTGAGTTATAATGTAAAAGGCAATTTAGATGAGTTTTTAGTCTATTTTTTTTAATGAAAAATTATAAATTTAAAATATTTAATTTTGTAAATTATTTAATCTTTTAGAGCAAGGACGATGATGATTTGTTTTAATGTAACATATCTAATACAAATTTTATCAATAAGTTGAAAAAGTTTAATGAACAAAATTTTATATTGTAATTGCTTAATATTCTAATTTAAATTAATAACAATATATCGAAATTTTATGAAAAACGTATTAAGTAATGTGAGTTTTGAAAATATTAATCGTCTCAGGACCGTCCTAGCTCTTTCAATACTAAGTATATAATAAAAAAACTAAAATAGTAATATAAAATAATATAATGTGATATGCGAAATGGAGACATGGTTAAGTCATGCAACTTTAATAATTAAATGTTAAGAAGACAATCATAGTCTTGTGACTAGAAATGAATTACACAGATTTCTCAATGTCATCACCAAATCTGGTATTGTATTTTGAAGATCAATAACTTAATATTACACGTTCGTTAAAACTACTGACCTCATATCAATAAATATTAAAATCGAATGTTATAATAATAGTTTGAGAAACTATTAAAAATATACATAACGTGGACGTAATCATAGGCACTAAATACAAAGAGGATATTTTTAAAACAATTTACACTCTACAAATAATATAATCGTCTAAAACAGTTGTGTCTAGTAGAAAAAGTAACACATATTCAATATCTATTTAAATGAAATCACTTCGTTTAAACATTCTCGTCGTGTAGTAATAACTAGAGTAACATGTCGCAAGGTCCAACTTGTATAGCACCTAGTATTGTCGGTCAGTCGGCGCGTACGCAGCGCCAACGTCATTTGCGAGTTGTCAACCTCGCGGTGAGCGACACCGCTACATGTGTTTCACTATCACAATCTAAGCTTCTCTACCGGTGCATAATCAATTATTATCATGTATATAATTATATGTACGTATGTATACATATTTATAATATTTAGCCTAGGAGTCGTTTTATTTACAATTGAGAAGGCCCTGGTGGCACTCGTCGTAGCGATTATTGTCGATGTGCCAGCGGTGGGCGGGGGGCGGGTGGTCAGGCGCGGGGTGGAGGGGGAGGTTCGGCCAACGATGAAGTCGAGGATGAGGATGGGGATGGTGCAGGTGGGGCAGGCGCTGCCAATGCTAAGGACCGAGAATACTCTAATAGGGCCACGTCAGCAGGTGCCGTAGGCGGGTACAGACCCCGGTATAGTTCAGGCCTTCCGTACGGGTGTGCAAGGCGAGCAGCGGCCGCCGCGGCCGCAGTGTGGTAGAAAGCGGATGCGGAAGGCGGTGGCGCCGGCGATTCTCCTTCTTTGCTCGCCATATCCGCTAGGGACCATATCCTCGGTTTGGCTAGTGCAGGCGTGCTTCCAGTGGCTGAACGAGAATGTTGGTAAGCCGGATGAATAGGTCTTTCGTAAGGCTCAGGGGATTCGGGACCGCTGTCAGCTCTCGACTCTGACCATTCTGATTCCGTTCTTTGTCCCAATAAATCTAATCTTTGCTGAGGTCTGTCGCCGTCTTCACTGGACCCCGTTCCGGAATCTTTACCATCTAGAACAAAATTGCAACAATAAAACTTCTGTAAGTAATTTACAGTTTCATCAATATGACCTAAAGTAAAAGCCTCATCAGTTAAATAGCTGATATATAATATTTTTATAAGAACATTTCAACAACAACTGTCACTATCTATATGAAATTGATTTGATATTTCTTTAAAACCAGTTATCAAAACTCCTGCTCCACTAAAAACAATTTTAATAGTCCACTAAAGAGATTCTCCTTCATTACTCAAAAAATTAATATTTTCAACAATTACAAAGGTCGATTCACGAGGATTTGGATTAAGAATGAATGTACCTATACAACATTAACATACCTAACGCATCTTTTCCATCGTTACTTTTGTGATCATCATCGTCATTATTATTGTCATCGTCGTCAACCCTGTTTCTCGGCTCCCACGTCATCTTGTTCTCCTTCTTGAGGCGTCTGCGCGCGTTCGCGAACCACGTCGACACTTGCGTCAGCGTCATTTTCGTTATAATTGCGAGCATTATCTTCTCGCCTTTCGTTGGGTACGGATTCTTCTTGTGTTCATTGAGCCACGCTTTTAACGTACTCGTTGTTTCTCTGGTGGCATTTTTTCTCCTCGCTCCGTTTAAGTCCATTCCATATCTGTTGATAAATGTTGCAATTAGAATAAATGAATAACGTCTATGATGAAATACAGTCGGGTTATGAAAACATTCGCCAGTTTTCGAATTCATTCAATTCCTTTATTAAGTCGTAACTATTAGTATCATTTGAAACTAAAACACTAAGCAGAAACTGACAGGTGTACATTTTGGCATGAATGATAAAAGTGCAAGCAAAGGACAACTGTAATGTGACGAACCTTTTCTTACTCCGAGTGTACGTCAGAAATTTATATATTATATGATAAATATATCTATGTACAGAGACAGTATTTTTTTTTTGAGTAGCAAATGTATTGCTGAAACGCTCAACGTTTGAAAGGCACAATCAAGCCTAAATGGTAAAGTCTGATTTGGGCAAGATTTGAGATAACGCAGATCGAGACCGCCCCAATCCCTGACGCCCGCTCGCGCGATTGCTTCACATAGCCAATGAAAGCGCCAGCATAATAATTGAAATCGAGATAAGCCATCGACTGCTGTGCCAACGTTAAGCTATAGCTTATCGTGAACATAGCTACGTACGCATTAGTTGGCAGACCAAGCACTCGTTGTTTGTATTGTCCTATCTTTATTGTCAGTATTACCCGCATAAAGTTTCAATACTTTTAATCAATAAATCGAACTTAATGCACTTTAATTTTTTTTATGTTAAGGTCGGCAGATAGTCTGACGGTAGTTGACTTAATACATACTCTGTCACCTTATAACACACGCAACGCCACATATGTGCTGCCGACTACAGTAGAATTAAGGATAAGGACAGGAAAACGGGCTCTGGCATACCTTACTCACTCACCTAAATACAATAGGCAGAAGTGCTATTATTCCATAACGAGGTAGTTACTGCCACCAGACGGACTGCCCAAATGTCTGCCAAACTCAGTGTGCCATGCCACTACTTAAAATAGCTTGTCTAAAAATATATTTCAAATAGCGATAATTTTTCAAATTGAGCACGAAAATGTAATATACATTTCGAGCGTAAATTGCTTAATTTAATAAACTCAAGCTATTATAGTCGAACGTTGTTTGAAATTTTATAACTTTTAGATTGTGGAGTGTGGAACATACACTGCCGGTTCCATATGCTGCCAATCGCCAATGTAGCTTAGGCGGAAATGGAGTAGGGTGGAAAATAGGGATGAGTTGTATGGGAAATTAATAAAACTGTCACTTAAATCTCACAAGTGAAGGCGAGCCCCCAATAACAAACTGTACCAATCATTTTTCTATCGTAATGTCTACGTAATACGAACACTTATCGTAAAACCGGGAACTGTGTTCTCTCCGAATGTTGAAATGATTCTTTCACTCATTAAATTCCATTTTAATTTCTATTTATGATTTGATTTCATCTGTCGTATTTAATAGAAAAGTCTAGCTGACTTTTAAAATATATCTTTTTAAGTAACTGTTGCACGATGATTGGCCGGCTTTTTGAGTTTCTATATTTGTACATGTATTTCTTTATTGTGAATTTCATCCAGAACGCGGACGAAGTCGCGGGCACCAGCTAGTATTTAATAAATTAAAAGTTCACAGTTTGTAAATGAAACGGTTGTAGACTTTATATGATAATTTAAAGAGAAACACTGTATGAACATTTTAATGAGTGTTGAGTTGGAGCGAGCGTCATGAATGAACTAACATCCATAGAATTGAAGCGACAATACGAAAGTGGAGCGATGCCAAGCTTAGGCGTATTCCACAAACAAAAAAGCCTCATTTATCCACGGCGTGCCACTTTCATAGCATCCGAGCTCGCGGGGGATAGCTCTGCGAAGCTTCATTTTTTTATTATTTCGCTTCCCCCGCGTTGTAGTCGCGCCCCCAGCAGGCTGCGGCTACACACCCCTCTCATCCCTACCGCCTCGCCTTCAATTAAATCCCTATCTCGCGCGCCACCTCATGCTTCCTACTTAAACCCATAAAAATGAGATAAACACAAAAATATTGCTCGTACCCACTGCCGTTGTTATTAAAGTAAGCCGTTGCTGGGGCGGTTAATTCAACCGTTCAAATGATCGTTTGATGTGCGAATTCACAAATCGTGATGCTCTTTAATGAATATAATTAAGTAGGTATCGACGCTTCGTCTATTTCCTAAGGGGTGGAATGATCGCGATTGCATACAGTACAGAGGGCAGGTTGTGCAATAAAACCGGGCGTTGTTGGGCGGTTTCGAATTGAGTGTCATAATAATGAAATAAAGGTAAAAATATAATCCGCAGCGGTCAGGGGTGTTTGTTGGTTGCGGACAATAATAAATTCTGGTAAATCGTTGCAACGGAAAAACACCTGCTGGTTTTCGCCACGGCTAGAATTACTTATCCAATTTCATAGTCCTACATTTACTTACATACCACTTAACTCTCCATGAATAAAGTTCAAATTGGGCTCTGCCCTAGTTGCCGTTGATGCCTGGTGAAATTTAACCTGAATTCGGACTTTGATGTTGCAAGCAAATTTAGAACGTGCAATCTAAATTCTATTTTCAGGTTTTGCCTATCTTGATTGACAATCGCGAAATTTAATTAATTTATTTTATTTTTATTTTAAAAAATAAAATATTTATTTTTCAGCGTAGACGCACACACCAGTTAATATTTCATATTGTTTTATTGATTAAATATTAGGTGGCTTCCGTCATCACCACAGGTCCTGCAAGTACGCCATTCGACCATAGTAGGATTAAGGATAGGGATTTTAAGGTAAAGGGAAACGGGCTCTGGCATCCCTTACTCACTCATCAAAACAACAGCGCACAAACATGCTATTATTTCGCAGTGTTCTTCTTGAAGTGGGTGAATGACTGCGAAATTCTACTTGTCCTAGCTGCTATATACTTACGAAATTAATAATTATTTTTTAAATTCTTCTAAGCTACCTTACTTGCACTAATGGCAAAGAGCGATAAACAAGGAAGCTTTGTGTATAGGTATATTTCGCAGCAAATATTTTATCCGTGCGAAGCCGGGAACGGGTCGCTAGTTCCTATATAATTATGAAATATTTATATAGGTAATGTATGAGTGTCAGTGATATTCAATAATCCTGTAACAAACGCTATGCTTTAGCAATTACATAAACCAATTTCTCTAATGGAAGCGGATTATGGTCAACACGCATTATGTTTTAACTAAAACCTTTGCGGTTAGTTGTGCCGCGGTTAGATCAAAAATTAATTAATATTTAAATGGCAAATAATGAAAGTAGGTGTGGTTTAATATGTGTACTTATGGTTTTCGTATATACCAAACCAAAAACCATTTTTCATGTGGTAATAAAATGGAGAGGATTCCACAGGCGGAGATGTGGAGAGTAATCTCATGACTACTTGACCCAAAGAGCTTAATTCATCATATTATTATGTTGTGGAATGTTTTTAATGTAGTTCTCAAAGCTAAAAATCGAACCATCGATCACACATTTATTTATGTAAGTTAATTGTAAGGTAAGTTAATCTTGTGATATTAACCAAATCTTTTTTAAATAAAAATGGCACTGAAAACAGAAACAACGTGATACAAAAACGATACAAAAGAATGTAACGTTTTCAGCCATGAAAGCCCAGATCACTTTTGTCAGTCAGAGTAATATTAAAAAAACATTGTAAATAGAGACAACACAAACACAAACAATAAAGAACAAAAAAGTTGTTTCATCAATAGTTTCCACAATTCACAAGATTAGATAGGTACCTACTCTTCCGAGAGGAATTGTAGAAACTATATATACACACATCCTACTAATACGAGTATTATAAATGCGACTCTTTGTGACTCTTTCACGCAGAAACTACTGAACCGATCACCATGAAATTTAGCATACACATTTTCATCCAGAAAAAAAGACTCTCATCAAGAAAATAGTACTGCTCCCGAGCGATCGCTTGACGATCATTCAAATGAATGATTCGATTTGAAACTGTTACCAAAAAATAACCGAAATATAAGCCGAATATGTTACTTAATGACGATGTTCATACTACATGATACCGTTGCTCACATGTAACTCACACTACTAAATGTTACGTATACAGAGTATATCGATTTCAGCGTAAATGAAATCGAGTGGAAACCCGATTAAAAATATCCTGTTTGTACTGAGCACAACGATTATCTTCGATATGGAATCGAACAGGAATTGACATAAGCGAAACAGAAACGTACAAGCCAGTGTAACTATATCTTCACTTTTTATTATGAGAGATGTGCCGCCTGATGGCTTGAGGTAGGTAGAGAAAAGAAAACTCGATTTCAAAGTATAATATTACTTCCATAGACCTCACCAATGACATCTTCCACACCAATATAGTATTACATGGTGCTATATTTTGAGATTCAATAGATATAGGTGCACTTTTTTGTTACACCAACGAGTTTATTATCACAACGTAATCCATTCTGACAGATTTGCGTGAAGAATTCTTTACCTAGTCTATTGGTACGATGTGTGCCTCCTACGGATCTTATTACATGCTTCACCTCGAAAATTATTAAAAAAAGTGATTTATTCTGCGTCACTCGTTCTTATAATGTTGTATTGTATTTAAACAAACAGACAAACAAACACGAAAAAAATTAATGCAACATAAACATCGCCTTTCATGCTACAAGTAAATTACTATGTTCGTATAAAAATGGTATCAGATAAAACTAATTATTAGTCGTCGTAATATAGAAATGGACGCACGCAACCAATCTCAGGTTATGGACGCAGTTTGGAAAGGTACGTACAGGCCCTAAATATTGGTGGGTAGATATGGTTGGGGCGCGGCACGCCAAAAAGACATTACGAGCCGGCAACGCGCTATTAAGGCCAACCACACGCGTCCATGTTTGCCGATAGCCTGCCACCCGAACATGCTATCCACTGGCTAATTGGTCACCTCCATGCATAAAAACCCCAACAAATGCGGCCACAACGACAGCCGCCCAAACCCCATACGAAAGCACCACTGCCAACAATCGGACGACTTGAAATATTTTCGACTTTGAACGCGTGTAAATAAATATCCGTTGCACTGGACGTGTATAAAATGAAAGGGCCAATCATTATGTTAGTTAGGAGGTTTAAGGGCGTGTAACCTAGAGGCTTGGGCGGCGCATGTCACTTAACTAACGAAGCGTAGACTCACCACTGCGCCATCTTTGTTTTTTTTTATACAAGGGGGTAGCTTAATTACAGTAGTCTTTTATTTTTTAATTACTCTCAATTCTTTTCCCAGAGATAAGCAGCTCATTATTTAGTCTCACATCTTAGAATGAGTAGCGATCGTTTACACTTTAAGCTTTAAAAGATAATGGCAGAATGAATGCTAGCGTTGTTTTAAAAAATTACATCGATCTTTTCTTAAGACAGAAACGAAAACAAGATAAAATAAATAGTTGCCATTATATCTGTTGCTAATTATTTTTCTGTTAACTTGTGGCATGACCTCGAACGTTTATTCCTGTGATATACAAAGCATTCTACACACATAAGAAATGTATAGAGAATGCAATCGGTAAGATAATTTTGTTTCTTGTATTTATAAGAATGAATGTTCGCAATCTTTGTTATATCAATCTATAGACGAGATTCTGCAGGTTTTTTTTTAAGTCCTGAAGGAGAGACTTGATAAAAACTTTTCTGAAGTTATTAGTAAGATAAATTTTCATTAACGAAATTATCGAAATTCACATTTTTTTTATCAAAATTGTACATAATTTTCTTTAATATGTTTAAATTATATCGACCTAAGAGAAGGGGAAATAGAATCGAAGTGATTGGTATCTAGGATAAAGGTTAGAATAGGTTATACACAATATAAGACCTAAGATTGCCCGCCCTACATTCGAAAAAGTCATTAATAACATTGTAAGTTGATTTTTTTTAATAATTTGGTAGAAATTAACTTTTCAATGTACCAAAATCGGGATGAAGAACGGACACGTAGGTAAGTCGTAACGAAACTTATGGAGATCAGTTAAAAAAGAAAATCAACAACTGTTGATACTTGTATCATTAGACAAGAAGAAATTATAGATTTTAATGGGAAAATATCTGTTACTTGGTAATGGAAGTTTGAAAGTATTAAAAAAGTATAAAAAAATATATTTTTTAATTTTTGTATTTCCGTATCCATTTACAAAATCTGACACATTCACATGAAATTACTGCTGTCAAAAAGTCTCTTATTACCTTATTTAACAAGTAGGTTTTTTAATAAAAAGTTAGTTTGGTATGATTTTTTTTTTAGTTTGCTAAGATGGTTTTGATGGGGCCCTACAACTGTTAATTCACAAACTAAAGTTTTTTAACCAATTTAAAAGTCGAAATGCTATTTTTTATACATTCTGATCGCTAATATTACCTTTCGAGAGCTTCAAGTAAAGTAATTTATATGAAATGACGTTGTAAAAATAAGTTTAAGTACAATGCAGTGTAGATACAGCTTGTCACAATCATTGTTGAAAATTGTCGAAGGTTTTCTTAAACCGACTGTATATAAATTCGTAAAATATACATATACAAATATTCACGAAATATTAACAAATATATTCGTTAAATATATACAAAGACGTTAAATTATTATTGTACTTAAAGGTCTCATTAAAATTATTGTCTCATACTTTTCTCATTCTCAGGGATTAAAAAAATGTTATTTTGCTTATCTTTGATTGGTACAGGAATAGTTCCCAGTGATTTTGATCCGCTATTGTAATCTAAGTAAATGATAAGAGTGATCGATTAAGCCTTATTAATTTGATCAAGTTAAGTTAAGTTGATTGATTAAGTTAGTGAATTTGCGTCAAGATATCATGAACGTTTGTGTAGTGTAGTTGCATTGTTTCAAAGTCTTTTAAAAGACCTTCATACTTTTTTATCTTAGCTTAACCTGCACAATGATATATTAAGTAGTTTGTGTAACTGCAATTCGATAAATATATTTCTTTCAATTTTTTTTTCATAATTTTACATATGCTTTAGTACCTAGTTGGAAATAGTTTTGGCAGTCATAACTAGGTAGACCATTTGTAGTCTGTGTAACCAACCACGTACGATGTTGTATTTGTGTAGATAAGTAGGTACTAGGTCGGTAGGTACTTACCTATGATAAAATAAATATAGATCTAAAAGCAATTTTAATTTAAAATCAATACGCTCCTGTTCTATTGAATCGATTTTATTTCTATTTAAATTTAATATTTTATTGCATTCTCCTGCTGCGTGTACCATGTAGCAACATGATTGTAATACCTAGTTTTTAATGGAATACATACATTACTGTGAAATTAAAGTTTAAATTTTGTTATTTTATTGTTTACTTTAAATCAATTTAATCATGAATTGTGTATTGATCAGAAACTTTTTTTTTCAAACTAGCTGGTACCCGCGATTTCGTTAGCGTTGAAAATGAAAATATATGAATAATATAACGCCTGACAACGGTGGCGCCCAACTTTTTATATTTTTAGACGATCCTCTGTAACTTAACATTTTTCCAGAATAAAAAGTATCCTATATTTAATACAGGCAATAAACTATCTGTGTGCCACAAAACCACGTTCGGACCAAACATACATCCACCCATCTATCGTCTCAATCACATTTATAATATTAGCAGGAAGTAAGATAAAACTGCCATTAACTATAAATAATTAAAGTTGTATAGGTATAATATTAAATTTCAAAACAAAGAGCACTCTTACAATAAATAATTGTACACCGATTGAAACGAATTTGTTTACGGCCTACCAGCGACTAAAGTTCAACTCTCACTTAGGATGTCAACAGATGCCATTTATCAGTTGTCAGTCAAGAGAGGAGTGCAGTATGTTGGCTGTGTAGCTAGTTCTGGCGCCAGAGAGCAAGCGATAGTCGCGGACCTCACAAGTCGACTTATGTAGAACGAATAAAGTAGTGAAAATTAAGTGTCGCGACCACGGTTCACTTGCTATCTGGGGTCACGTCTCATTTTATTACTGACATATTATTAATATCGATGAGAACATTGAATTTGATGCTGTAGAGAGTCATTGTTTCACAATGCACTTAACAACGTCGAGGTTGAGCAACTTGCTTTTTCTGATTACATACTCATATTTTGAGCTTTATATTAATTAAGTAAAAGTAATTAAGTAGGAATGTCTTTATCAGTATCAGACAATTTACTACGAAGTAAATTCTCGTATGCTTTATTGTCATGAAAGTTGTAGATAGTGTAATAATGAATAATCAAGCATTTACGCCCTATAATTGGTCTTCAAATATCTTTTATGAGAAAATATAAGGTCAGATTGATTTGTCCGTTAATTAATAATATAATATTTTTTTATTTTTTATGTTTCATTAAACTTAAATGTCCAAGTACAGTTTGTATAATAAATTTTATTGTAATTTTGTTTTGTACAAAACATTGTAATTTTTCAATTGAAGTAATAACAGAACATAAATATTATACATATTACACTGTACCCGATAATACCTACTTGTTTATTATAAAGACTCCAGTTATGGAATGTAGAATCGTTATTGCTAAAAATCTCAGACACACTGCATAGGTAAGGATAGGTACATCAATTAATATTTAAATTTTCAACCGAGCTAGCGAGACAAGCTTATAGCCTATCTTGACGATCAAACCCTTAGTCTTATATGAATAATAAGACTAAAAATAAAACTTTAATGATTTATTATAATGTATTTCTCAATGCAAATGTGAATGTCTTTGTATATTATCTTTATAATTTTGTTATTTATAGTTACATATTAACAATGTAATTCACACAAAAGCTGACTTGGAGAATATTTAAGATATCCAAAGTCTAACACTGATATCAGAACATAATATATGTATACCTACCTAATTAATTATATTATTATTATCGCGATATATTGTTGAACTTCTTCAATAGGTTTGTTTTGATAAATATTCCGATGAGTCTATACCCGCTAGGTTCAGCTTTATCGTTTTAAAATTTTTACTTAGAAAAATAAAATTGTAGGAAGTCTTTTTAACTACTCGTTTCAGAATTTGTTAAACTTTTTGCGGACTACGATCTGCTTGCTGGTGAAAGCTAACATGAACAATAATATAATCAACATGGTAAATACCATATATGTCGGTCAGGACTACCGGCAGTGCAGCAAGGGCAGCAGGTCAGTCATACCTTCTTCCAAGTGCCATATATAAGTAATTCAAAATAATTCAACAGCCAGTGATATTCACACATGTGCGGTAGGTTTCGTCGCAGAAGACGATGCTGACGCAATCAATGTTACAATCCTTAAGCGTCCACATACATCCTTTCATGATAATGAAGTGAAAGTTTTGATTTTGATTTTGACTGTTTTATGGGAGTCTAGTATCTCATATAGTATAGTCACAGCATACTTATTTCTTACAGTAGGCCGACGGAGACGTCAGGACAGTGCAATCGTGCGGGGCGTGAGGGGTGAGGCGCGAGTGGGACGTGCCCAAGTTGCATACTTCGTCGTTCTTAGTAATTTGGTATATACTAGTATATCCTAGGGCTATCGCGTCTTTCAGATTTTAATTTATTATATAAATCAAAATGGTGCTTACGGCATGTGCTGTAAGTGCGTACAAATCTTTATCTCGCATAAATAAAGAACTAAGCTTTCATAAATTTCTGCACGATGAAGAAAGGTACTTAAGCACATTTTATATTACTTAATTTGTGTCAACCCTTCCGTAATTTTTAAATACCTACACAGGCGGCGGTATCGCCCAACATCAAAGGCGTCGGCACACTGTAGGAAATAAGTATGCTGTAGTAGTAGTAGCACGCGTAATAGTAGTAGGTACTAATAACACGTAGGTACTGTTATTTCACGGTTGTCTTCTCTAAGGGGGTTGTTATTGCCACCCTGCCACATTGCTACACAAATGACTGCGAAACATAGTGTCTCCTACCACCACTTACAAGATCCAGAGTAGAAACCAATTTGAAAAGTACATTTCCAAAGTTGACCCTGTCGGGAATCGAACCTAGGACCCTGAAACAGCGTTAAAGCATGCACCCTAACCTAACCACTCATCCAACTGGCTCGCCAAAATAGCTGATACACTTCTAACGTACGAGTATTATACTCGTAATATAGAAATGTTTTATAATATACCTACAAAAAGAGGAAAGAGATTTTCAATGTGGCCCCGTTATGTCGACCCTAAAATAAATTGTTTGGTCAAGTGGTTTTATTTAAAATTTGTCTGGGTCACTTCGACCCCTGAATGTTAAAGCCAGTTTTTAATAAACATACCTCTATTAAAAACTGGCCATTTATTTGCATTGCATAAAATAATTTAATGAAAATAAGTTTTTAAGTAATATCATCTCAATTTTTTCCGAAACCCTGGTAAATTTAAATTTATAATGACGATAAACCCAATTGATAACTAAATATTTTGATTTGATTGAAATGAAAATAATATCAGTATCATTGTTGAATGCTACTAATATTATAAATGCGAATTTGGATAAAATTTGGCACACATATTATACTTATAATATTTTATTACCTGGATTAAAATATAGGATAACTACTTTTTATCCTCGAAAAATTTTAGGTTACCGAGGAATCGTCTAAAAATAAAAAAAAGTGAAAGTGGCTGTGTAAATTAATTTTGTTTTTAATTTTTAATTTTACTTATTTTTATGTTTACTTTACCATGCATTTTTAAGTTTTGTTTTGTTATACTTTAATGTAAGTATAAATGGAATTTTGTTATAAGGCATCTAATATGTCTTTATAATTAACTACATGTCGGTATTATTATTCAACTGTTAATTTTTTCTAAAAATAAATAAATAAATGAATAAACTATCTTATAATATGCAGGTAAGTATTTATGATCAAATATTTGAATTACAATTGGGCCTCTTAGTCATAAGGTTTCACATGAAAAGTTAAAACACAAGTGTGTTCTCGACACGAGCCTGTCCATGTCCACTGCTGACCGATAGGAAAAAGGAAAGAGGAAGCTACCAATGCGCCTAGAATGAATTAGCCCGTCGGCCGGTCAATTACTCCAAGCCGAGTGTGGCTTACTAATGGCACGAGCGGCGTCCCCTGCATACGCCAACGCTCATTTATATGCCATAGCGCGTACCCTTTATTGTTCCATAGATTGGTAATACACGGGAGGACTGACACTTTGTGCTGTAAATCGTTGTCTATACACTTCTTTCGATTAACTGTGTGCTACACCCATAGCGGAGTGAGCTCTGTGTCAGTACAAGCCGCCTGCGCAAGTGTGGACGATGACATCATGTCCGGAGTGAAATGGCCACACAGAAACCTGAGGACACGTGTTTCAATGGTTACTATTATTGTTACGTGTCCAATATAGTGTACCTATCACCAGTATCACTGGATGACGCATCACTAGTCTACGTTAACCTTTAAGAAGCCTATAATGCCTGCAGTTATAGGTATCGCAGATAAACAGATTGGTACTAAGTAAGTATTTTATGTATTGTTTTCATCTATTTCCTAATGATTTAAAAGGGTCCAAATTAATAAGCAAAGAATATTTGCATGGTGCCCCTTTTTGTCAACCCCAATGCTCGTTTTGACTCTAAGCCTTTGATAATTGAAAACTATATTTCTTTAAGAGAATTGCATCACAATCTAAGCGCATTTTTGTCTAGAAGTCGTTTTGTTATAATAACACACTACCTTTTTTTATCTATTTAGAAATGCTTTTTATTGTTTTATTTTACGGAGCGGCAGGCAAGCTGGATGGTCTTCTTAATGGTGAAACATTCGACCCTGATGGAAAAAATAAGAAGAGATTTGGAAACAGTAGGGGAGTGTTTTATTCATTTAATTGACCACCACAAAATATATTTTAAACAGCAATTGTATTTAAAATTACTGTACACGTCCATCTGTTTGTCAAAATGTTTGCACAAACAAAACCGACAGTCACCATCATATTGGGAAGTTATAACCATTAAGAGAATACAATCGCAATTTCTTCCTGTCGTAAATAAAGTTCGGTAGGCATGAGTAATGGTTACTTTGTGCGCACAATATCGGGTGGGGGCCAAATAGATTGATACGTGCATTGCGTCCTGATGGGCGCCTCTCTCATTCATTATCACTTTTCGACGAAATTCGTCCGAGCTTATGGTGTACTTGAATTTTCCGTTTGTAATTATATAGAGGAGCGGAAGTGTCGGCGATGTGGTTGTAACACCGGTCACGACGCGAACGGTTGACGACCGACGATTCATATAACGGACTAACGCCACCTATGGCCCACGGCGCGACCATCTCCCGGCGGGCTTTGGGTGTTCTTTACTCATGACAATATTGGAATAATGTCACCAAAACTCAATTTTGTTTGTGGAATGCATAATTAAAATTGACGTTATCGTGAAAAATAAGAAGCACATTTGTTATTATTTTTATGTAGTTAAAACGTGTAAATAGTTACTTATAGGTATTAAAGTCTTTTGACTTTTTAATACAATGTTAAATGAGAAAGGTTTTTATAAAATTATAATTTGCATAAAAAATTACACCCGTGCGAAGTAGGCAGCGGGACTAGTAAGTAAATATATAAAATAAACTTATATTTCTATTATATTATGTCAACACTTATTGATATTCTAAAATTTAATCTAAAAATTAATTTAATCAGATTAAATTTCATACCGTAGATACCAAATTTTTTTTATAATAAATTAAATATAGGTGTACCTACACTTGATAGAATTTTCTGCGCAATATCATCGAGATGTTGTGAATATTTATTGAAACCATTTTACTAATTTCTTACTTTTTTTTTTATGAAATCTTTATCTGTTCAAATTATGTTATTAAATTATAAATTTTAAAACTGCTTATACTTCAAAACGAAAATATTCTTCCGAATTAGATTTCTAATAGTTGCTATATCGAGTACCTACCTACTACTTAAACAACATGGCTGTCACCATTTTGTTAAAATACGCTTACTTCTTGTTTTTACTAGGGTAATAAAGGTTTATGTTAGGCGTTAAGTGAATAATTTAACCATATCCCATCCAGTGAGTTTTCTAAACCGTCGCTAAGTGAGTGACCGGGAGAGCGAGGGGTCTATAGCGCAAAGAGGGTTTATTTGTAACGAGTCACTCCCAAAAAGGCCTCTTGTCAGTCTTCATTCTCGGACAAGCCTGCCCCCGGCCTAATAATGTTAGTGAACATTTTCTGACAAGCGCTTTGTTATTGTTATAAGTGAGGAAGATTTGTGAATTTTTAGTGTTCGAACAACGCGCTGTAACCTATATAGGATTTTCACATTTAAGGAAATTAAAAAAAATGCTGTACCTAGAGTATTTTATTACGTTAATCAAGTCAAGTCACCATAACGAAACTTTATTAAACCACCATGATTTATAACTACGTATATACTACGTAGTTATACCTATAAGCTTTTTTTACTTTAAAATGTGTAAATAAAACGGTTCAGTTTATTTGTTGTATCAAAAATTTTATACGAAATTGACACAAACAGGAGTACCATCCTAATAGCATACGACAAAAATAATGTTTCAAACAAAGTTACTCTAACAATAGGTATATGGATGCAATGTTGTGAATTCTAAAACAACCGCTGAACAAACGAACATTTATACATTTTTTTTATATAAAATTTTGTTTGTTCACATAGACGATTTATATTTAACATGTGAATGAGGGCATGGGGATTTTTCAGAGGCTATTTGGGGAGCTTATAGGCACATGTAATAGGTACAATTTTTCAGCTTGGTTGGAGTTTTGATGAAATGAAATGCTAAAGTTACTGTATTAAAACCGATAGAGAAAATCTTATCAAAATCCGTTAGAAGGCTTTAGGAGGAATCATGCGGATATACAGATAGACAAATGCAGTAGGCTTCAACCTAATACCTATAGATTATAGATATCGATATAGACTCATATTACATTTTATGCGAAGGTGTATGGTTGACTTTGTACTGATACTTTAACTTAATAAAATGTGGATTAGTTTAATAAATTCAGTAACAGTTAATTGAACTTAATGGCGGTCCGTTTTCGTGTTTATTTAGTAAATATCATTACAGATTGTTGCCGACGTGAGTGATTAAGGTGTGAGGTCCACTTTGGATAGGGTAGGGACACCGGTCGTTGGCTCGCCACCTGCCTCACAACGTTCGCTTTAAAATTATTGAAAGACGTCTATTAACATGTCATTAGTCAGAACGCCCCATACATTTTTACAACGTTTTAATTGTGTTATTTAACGCTTGTTGTTGTTTCTCGAGACACTGTGGTTAATTTATCGCTTTTTACCACTCAATTGGCGTCTAACATAATAAGTGTTGTTAGCCCTGTTCTCTTTTCTTGTCTTCTTCATAAAGTAAGTAGGTATATTGTGAAACAGTTGGTTAACGATTTAATGGCTTTTACAAATTAAACCAATTTGTTATATTACATTAATTATAATTCATAGTGTGTTTACAGTATTGTTAATTATTGAAAAAATGAGTGATTGCAATAGAAATGATTGACAACTAAAAAAAATTTACAAGCTTAGGGCAGTATAATTTTGTCTTTAGGTATATGTGCTATTCGAATAATTCATTTAATTTAAGACAAATTCTTGCATTCCCAGTGCATATCATTGATCATCATATCATCAAAGTTGAGTGACATCATTGTCACCGTAAGATCAATAGAAATGATAATTTTCTATTGATACATATCCGCTATATGTAGTTGGTGATTTCACTGGACTACGCTAACAAGGATATTTAAATAGTAATTAGGGATATCTTAATAATTTTTATTTTACCATTAACTGCAGCTTCAATAAACTCCGATAATAATATTAATCTCCAACTAACTGGTGCCGGCGACTTCGTACGAGGTGTATAGTAGTGGGTTTTTTGAAAATCCCACAGGAACCTTACATTTTTCTAATATAAAAAGTAACATATATGTTAATCCAGCCAGGTAATGAACTATATGTGTGCCAAATTTCATCCAAATTCGTTAAGCCATTGAGCATCCTGTGAACGCTATTCTAAGAAACGTAAAAAAAGTGTTATTGGCGATGTAAAAATCTCACTTTATACAAAATAAACCAATTACCAGATAAAAAACAAGCCGGAAGTTTAAATTTATATTTTGTCCGATCTAAGGGCACAGATTAAAAATAAACACAGAAGGGGATAAAATTTATGTATACCAATTGTTTGACCTAACCGGCAGCGTGCGGTCATTCATTTCTCTCTCAACATTATTATTACGAGAAATGTTCATTTACAGATAATTAAATTAAAAATTAAAACATTCTTCCTAATTTGCATTAAATCTAATGATAAAATATAATTTATATATGTGCTTACTTTTGTCTACGTATTCTTAATGTGTTATTGTTATCCATAAACTGCATTATTACAAAAATACATCAGAATCCGTTTAAGGATTTTGAAATAAAGAGCAAGAAACTTACTAACTTCGAATTCAACAACATTAAGAGATTGTAAATCTTTTGTTTGTTTTCATTTTAAGAACAAAGAAATAAATTTACTATTGTATTTATACTCTTTATTTTTTTATATCTATCCAATTCTTTTTTATTTTTTATTAATCAAATCAAATATCTACCAAATAATTTTATTTTTTATAAGAAATGCAAAAGCTTATTTCTTATAAAATATAAAACAAATTTAAATATTTTTAATAAAAATCATAACTGTTTTACCAGTTTATAATTATGATGATACATAGTATCATCTATACCTAATTCATTTCAATCTCAATCGGTAATACATAAATCAGTTAAATATTCACTAACGCTAACGCCGTATTAATTAGATGCGGAGGCATCTAATAATGAGGTATCCATTTACATCGATGCAAATAAGGCGGCGCGCTAAAGAGATTCAATTATAAAGGAATTAATCATTCGTGTAGGCATATTGTTTACTATTATAGCAAAAGTAAGTAGTAATGTTTATTCAGTGATCTCTTAAGCATCATTGATGACTGTTTACGTTAGCGTACCGTATCATTTTGACGTTGTTCATGAATGCAATGAGCGTGTCCATATAGAAAGAATCATTGCAATGAAAGGCATGGTTCGCCAAGCGTTTACATTGTTCTATTTTAAAACTCCCATGGCGTTTATTACAATTAATGTTTCACTTTTAATTATCATTTTTTATATCATTTTTTTTAGTATAATAGTAGGTTCCTACTGTTAGTGCAATAGGTAACGTGACTAAAATGACCTCTTTGCTGAGTAGACCTTGCCTTGCTGAGTAGATTGAGTAAAAAGTGTAATATTTTTTATAACAGACTAGTGACCCGCTCCCGGCTTCGCCCGGGTTCAAAATAAAAACTATCCTATCTTTCAAGTTGGACCAAAGTACATATAGTTACGAAGTTTTATCAAAATCGGTTCAGTAGTTCAGGTGTTCATTGCGCACAAACATATACATTGGTGCATTTATTGTAATGCTTGTCATTCGTGGTTTATTCCCATCTCGGCACCCGAGTGTACTGAGTAAAAGTACAGTTTTCTACCTTTGTTAATACATAGATAGTTATGCATTTGAAAGTTGACAATTTATGTATCTGAAAAATTATAATACCTAGTTTGAATCGGTTTGAAAGAATCAACCACTCAGAATAATCGTAAAGGAGTTGTGTAACATCACGACCCCTCATACTCCCAGTGCCAGCATACTCGCCTGACATTGCACCGTCAGATTTTCACTTATTACGCCCTCTTCAATAATTAACATGATGTATGTATAAATATTCGTACTACTGTATGTACCTATTAGTACCTACCTATATATTCTGAGATTTATTTAGCAAACTATAAAATAAGTAGGTATAATAAATTGTATTTAAACAATTTTACGTTTGAGAGAAAAATATATTTATGAATCGGAATTAAAGATTTTTTATCTATTATAAATCGTGAATGCATATTTAACACTATTTTGCTTAATTTGTCCTTGTGTTTTTTTAAATAGTAATCAAAGCCTTTTTATCGATAGATATGTAGGTTCATACATGTTAGTGATAACACAGTCACCATCTATCGATATTCATGTACAAGATATAGGTGTTTTGAACAAAATAATTGCTTGTAAACGGGTTGATTTTGTGGAATAAAATCGGCTGTGATTACCCATTAGGTTGCGGCTTGGTGTTTTCAACATGTTCGTTGCGTCGACATAGAGATACAGTGTCGATAATCTGATACAACATTCATATCTAATAAACTCATGTTATGTTACCTTTACAATTTGCCGCTATCAGCGTAAATGATTACATAAACGCGTTGTCTACATCAAACTCCTACTTACCTATCTACCTATCTACCGGCATTGATTTCATCAAAGTTTAATACGCAATAATATCTTTAAAATTTATTTTTAGAATTTGAATACCTATTCCATTTTTGATGCAAACTTAACGTAATCTACACTTCATAGTAAGCATACAAACGTAGTTCACTTATGGCGCTTAGTGCCGTCAAATGATTAGGTACTCTTTTAAGCCTATAATTACTCTTCGTTTATGGCTAGACCAAAAAGCTTAAAATATACCTATCTATACTAATATCTATACTTACTAATATTATAAATGCGAAAGTTTGTATGGATGTTTGTAACTCTTTCACGCAAAAACTACTGAACCGATCACCATGAAATTTTGCATACACGTTGTCTGAGACACCAGAAAGGACATAGGGTACCTTTCATCCAGAACGCGGACGAAGTCGCGGGCACCAGCTAGTATATGTATATATTAATTGATCAATCGCTTATTTGTTACAAGATTATTGAAGCTGTAAACAACTGGGTATTGATAATATACCAATATGGTAAACTTAACGAATACCTACTACAAAAAAATATTTGTACAAAAAAAACGCGACTTTAAGACTTACATATTAAAGATGTAAATATAATACAGAATGTATCAATAAAAGTCATTGTAGCATTAGTCACTACATTAACATTGGTGGTCGAATATCAAAGATATTATCGACTATACAATTATATGTTTTTTTAGTGCGAATTAATCAAAGTTAGTAAAACATTCGACAGCGGCTTGTTCAAAAATTAATTATGCCGCGCTTTTAGTAAACTTCGAATTTGCGATGGGAATCTTGGTTAGAACATGAATTTTAGATAAACTGGACTGTTTGCGTTGGCGGTAATTGAAGTTGGGAATTTCGATATTACTGTAGTTAAATATATAGATATGTTGATAGGTAGGTATCTAATTGTACTGCGAAAACGTCGTTCGCATGTTTTTATATCCATTTTAGAAACTTATTTGGGAAGAACAGTTAAAATTACTTAAATAATTATTGAATTATGCAAACAAACAGATAAAGAAGAAACAGTTTAGTAAATGGTTTGTCATTTGTTTGTGTTTGTGCGCTGACTTTTTTGTTTTGTATGTATTGAAGTTTTAATTTTAGCAACAAAACAATTTTGAAAAAATCACCATCAAAATGATTTTGGTCTGGTTTGTCGGTTAGGAATAGACGGAAATTTGGGCTCCGTTGACACGTGGTAAACCAATATTTTTTTTAAATACTTACAATTAATTCCCTTTTGATACGAGAATAAATATAATGACTAGTTTAATAACAGCTGTGACAGTATAAATATAAAAATTTTGGTCAAATTTAAATTCAATAACACCTTGTCACGAATTCAAGCAAAAAAGTCGTAGAATGTGTTCCAGACCCTAATTGGTCTAATCATATAGATTTCTACCGCCTATTTGGCAGATCACAGTTATATTGGATAATGGTCATAATTTTCTTCATGTTATTTCGATAATGGTTGTGCATATATCTACTTACCCATTGAAGGGGTAGCCTCCAAATGCTGCTTCATAAGGATGATAGACTGTAGGATAAGGCCAACTGGCTGCGCTAGCCGCAAGATTCTCTTTCAGCTCAATCCCTGCAGCCTGTTTGAACAAAGAATTGAATATTATAAATAAAGTGAACATTTTCCTTGTTATGATAAACATTCATATTATCATCATTAATGTGCTATGTGTTATAATTAAGGTGATAACGTTACCTATAAAAATATTGAGATATCATCCATTAGGCCGCAGAGCCCAATAAAACTTGTGGTTTTGATCTTATATTAAATCTTATAATATCTTATATATAAATATATAAGATCGAGTAGTTAACAAAAAGCTTCACGGTGATGGTCACGTGATGGTAGGTAATAAATAAATAATTAAATTCATAAATATTTTGAATTGTTTCACAAATATGCTAAAATATAATCTGAAAACACTAAATATTTGGAAAATATAATTATAATATAATTCTAAAAAATGTTAAAAGTTTACAAGTAGGTACTACTATTATGATTGAAAGATTATTGCATACAATTTGTGTGTAATGTGTAAATAAGCGGTTTACGAAATCTTGACATATATAAAACTAACTCTCCCGCTGTGTCTATCAGCCTATCTGGAAGTGTGTACTATCGAACGGATTTTCATGTGGCTTTCATCTACCATCAGAGTGATTCCTGAGGAACGTTTTCCTGTTAGCCTGTCTGGCGACTTTAACGTATAAAAAAATACTCGCCTTGATTAAAACACCTACTTTACTCCATCAAAATTAATGTGTTACCCTCACGAGAAACATTATTTGACATGGGTTTGTATCATACTAACATATTGGTAAGTACCTAACTCTTTTATAATCTTCACAAACTAGATCGTTATAATATCGTCATTCACGTTTCCGGTAGCTTTAACGCAATCCATTACGAAAATTATCCTCGTTGGATTGATTTTTTGATCGATCGTTTTAAGTTGCGTCTTAACTATTATTATTTAATGGGCAAAGATACGAGACGAGTGCATCAATCATCTTTCATTCGACAAATGCCTCTTTTTTTATTCTTCGAAAACGCTGAGCTTTGCTTTCTTTTATGTTCTCGAGATAAACGTATTACATTTATATGCGTCCCTTTAAAACATGCTAACTATTGATAAATTTTATTGTATTTGATTAAATTTATTTAAACATCGTACGCACTCTAGTTTGTTTTTAAAAATCCTAACCTAACATTTTTCCAGGATCAATCATCAGTGAAAATCGCATTGAAATCGGTTAAGCCGTTTTTGAGATTAGCGTGCCTAAATGGACAAACAGACAAAATTCTAAAATCATTTTTTTATACCTCGGTAACATAAGTACAAGTACAAATCGTTTTTTGAAAAAAATATTTAATTTAATGAACGGCTTGTTTATGATTTTATTATATATATGGATATAGATGAGCCAACAACTGGCAACATGTTTCATGTTGCGTGTTGCCATTATGTTTTCGTATAAATCAGCAATTTTTATGGGATATCAGTAAAAAAGTTTTGTACGTGAATCAATAACAAGAGAGGGTCCCAAATTTATAGCGACACATTAAAATAACTCAGGAGCGAGTCTTAATGCGGTCAGCCAGGATAAATCTATCAAAAGATTTTGTTGTCCAACAACTTCATTGGTGGCCGAAACGAAAATCCGATAATAAATTTTACTCAACTACGACAGCGTAATCCAGTCGCACTGTCGCTCTTTGTTGCTTCGACCTTTCTGATATACTTAATTCCAGTTTTCTGTTACTTCAAATAATATAATCGGACTAATGCGTGTATGTGTGTGTGACGCAAGTAAGTATGCGGTTGCATACTTAATGTATTTCGCGATCGCTACTGCGACTCTGACTTGTGATTTTTAATACACTCAACTTTTGACAGTTCTACTATTATGTACTTCAATGTCTAATGCACAACAGACACCTAAATTTACAGAACATCTAACTATTATTTAAGACGGCAATCCCTAACTTTAGATGACAGTTGGTGAAAAGGACAAGAGTGTGATTGTCACGAGTGGTCATCGTAACAAATTTTTTTTAGCATAACTTGCATTATCGTCTTTGTCAAACAAAAATCTGCTGTGTAAAAAAGTTTTTTGCCATTTAAACATGAAAAATTTAATAGTTTATTGTAGCTGCTGCACATAGCATATTTATTGAGACGTTGTAGTACAAATAGTGCTCATAAGCACTTAACAGTTTTTGATTCGACAACAATATCTTAATCGTCCACATATTATTACTCGACATAATATTATAAAAAAAAAAAACTATAATACTATAGGTATTGCAAAATTGTAATAGTTTATTTTTAATTTCAAACATTACTCGTTACAAAGTATATCCAATACATTTAACAACGTCGTACATGTAAAATAAAATCTCTTTTATTACTGTAACATTAGTATCTCACAGAGGCTTATTCGTTAAGTTTCAACGTGCGTGTATATCAAAATACGTCTTCTTAAAACATGAAGAGTACGCCCGTAATCTTTATTGGTATCATCTCTGTATAATGTTAATGGAACTTAACTGTAATCTTATTAAAGTTCATATGACCAACCTTATTTACTTATGAACGATGACGGTTTTCACCCTACAACTGATTTCATAGACATATGCAAAAAAGGTAGTGCTAAAATATATATTTTTAAATATTTTTATATATAAAATTCTCGTGTTGCAGTGTTTGTTGCCAAACTCCTCCGAAACGGCTGGACCAATTTTGATGAAATTTTGTGTGCTTATCGGGTAGGTCTGAGAATTGGCCAAAATTTATTTTTCATACCCCTAAATGTTAAGGGTGGTCCACCTCAATTTTTTTATTTTATTTTATGGCAAAACGACGTTTGCGGGGTCAGCTAGTAGGTATAATATACAAATGTGAGAAGTTTTAATGAAATAACAAAGCTTTTAAACACTCAAAGGTATGTTAGTTTTTTTTATATAGGAAAACGAACTAAGTCATTATAAAAAAACGCATTCGAATTGTAACAAAGTATAAAAGTTTAGGAGAAAAAAATTAAAAGGAGGAATCCGTCGGGAAGAAGCGAGCGGCCGAGGGCGGTACGAGTTAACACTTTCACCACATATGATATATGATGATAACTTCATGAGTGATTGAATCATCTGCCGGGACACGTTCACGGCTCTACCTTTTAACACCTTCCTCCAGAAGTTTTACTACTCGTCATATATTACGTACCGTGACTATTTTTATGTTGTGTTATGATCATTATCATTCAAAGTCACTACCCACACACGTTAGTCGAGAAACGGAATTAGGAGTTCATTCAAGATAGCGAATGTTTAGCAACCCTGACTGATATTTAAGGATATGGGAGTATTATAAATAGAAGATGTATATATATGGATTACATAGACAGATTTAAAATATGTTTTTATTCATTACTAAAAACCCGCTCCCGGCTTCGCCTGATGTGCAATTTTTATATGTAAAAGATTTTTTAGATAGTATGATTTCATTTAATTTTTATAATAAACGAATATGAAATAAAATACTATTATGAGCAATAGTAGGTAATAGAATGGTAATAAAACCAAGAGTGAAATTGGTGTAAAAATATATTGAATTTCTAAACTATAAAACCTTATCTAAAAAATTTAATACATTAAACAAAAGATCTGCGTGTCTATTGTTATAGATTCCAAAAACATTATACGGCACGTATCAAACCTTTGTGTTCAATCAAATGATATACGTGTGTTATTTATATTTAATCTTTAAAGAAATTGTTAAAGATATTAAGTTATTAAATCCAACCGTGTTCAAAAACTTTTTTGAGATGATGGACAAAAAACATATATCAACGGATTACGATTCAAATTTATAGCTGTGTGTGCATTATACTTTATCATAAACCTTATATTGGAGCCTACTTAACACGATGACGGATGCTTACAGCTTATTTTCAAAAACTATTTTGACATTGGATCCTAATTATTTTAAGGTATTGCTTTTTAAAAGGCGTGCCGGGACTACCCTGCCGTATCCAATAAGCCTTTTGAAATTAATGATTTTTTTTATGAGATGACTGACAGACATGCTGACTGTTCGTTGAAAGGAATGTAGCTACTGTGGCCTTAACACCGGAAGAGTGAAAGCGCAATGTTGACTTTGATAAAGGATAATGATAGTAGAATGGAATAATGTGCACTTGTATCCTACGTCAGACTAAGTTTATGAGTTAACAACATTTTTATTAATGACTAGCTGGCGCCCGCGACTTTGCCCGCGTGAAAAAAGTAGCCTATCCTGTGTCCCGTACGTCTAAATATTTATCTACCAAGTTTCATGAAAATCAGTTAATTCGTTTAAGAGTTATGGAGGAATATACACACATACAGAAAAAAAATTCTAAAAATCGTCAATTTACTTTCAGCATCATGTATAGATCCTATAAACACGATATCTCTGAAAACAAAGTAACTTACTCCATTAAGTACCAACCCTTACAGATTTATTATTAGTATTGATCGTACTAAAAATTTTTAAATCCAGGAAGTTTTTTTTATTTTGTGAATAAAACGAAGTTGAAGAGACCTCTACATATCGCATTACTTAATAGCCTGCTCGCAATGACTAGATATCGCAGAAACCTGCACCAAACTTGTTCTGATTATACCTCACATGTCTAAGTAAAATACATTAGTTTTGCGATGGATTCATAAATTATAAATCACCATATTTGCAGTCGCTTCCATATTTTTTGTATTACACGATGTGATAGTATTACATTTGTAACGTGAGATAAGTACAGAAAATATTTTAATTTGACAATATTGTGACACAAGCCATGAAATTATGTAAATTTTGTCCTATGCGTTTTACCTACTCGCATGATGTAAAGAGCCTCGTAAGATCGCCTTTAAATTAAAGGTTGATTACCGCATTGGGTAAAATTAATGGGACACAGTGCATCATGCGAGTCATCATCATTTCAGCCGTTTCAGAAGAAATAGGCATAATTTTCTAATAGGACCGGACAAAAGCAGCCTTTATCTACGGTCGAAGAAAGGTATACCATGAATGAAATATACTTATACTAACAGCATTGGTGTAGAAAGGCGGTTGGTCAGCGGCGAGCGCCGGGAAGTACGCTGCCATCCCGGCGGCTGTGGCGGCTGCGGCATCGGTGTAAGGCGCGCTGTACATAGACAGCGGCACCCCTGAGGCGAGTCTGGGGTAGTTGAGGAACTCGTATTGGCACGAGCATACAGTTTGCCCCGTGATGGGGTCTTGGAATATGGGTCGGCCAGTGTCACAGCAGCGCGGGGCGGATGCGGTGGGTGAACTGGATCGTGCCGCGCTACTACCGCCACCAGCTGCCCCGCTCATCCCAGCCTGCGTCGGCGGCGGACTGTTGGAGGCTGTCGATATGGTGCTCTGTAAGTTGTAAATTTTGAAATGCCTTTATGGCGGGTTTTCACATTCGCATTTGCAGACACAAACATCACATGGAGGCCCCCGTACGCAAGCGTAGCATTCGCAGTGCACAGTACAAAAGTGTGGTATGTTGACGTGGTCGTTACAATCGATCATGATGAATATTTCACGCGATGAATCACTATCGCAGATGAGTGATTACAATAACACCATTAGCATATAGTAAATACAAAATAGTTGATTGTAAATGAAGATTTAACGAGTTCGCTTGGAAGGGTGACTGTGAAAAAGTAGATATGGGCGTGCCATTGATGCCATCAACGGTGCCATCCGACAGAAGGTCTGTACGCAAATTTGAAACGCTCCAGAAACCCCTTTGTGACGGTCTAGGCGTAATGTGACAAAATTACATTTTGAATTCTTATTACGTTATTACGATGCGATTGAAGGATTTCGAATATGACAGCGGACAAAACTCATTGTTGCTATAATAGATTTATTCTTTAGTCTACCTGAATCGATATCGCGGTTGCAAAATAAACATCCGGCCGTTGTACTGTGGACAAAGCGAGAGACGCGAGCTGAGCTCGTACGGCCTTCTTTATTGAGCTCTGTGCAGACTCGTATGCGGATAAATAACTTTCTAAATATTTGTCATTCGAATGAAAAATGGTCCCCAGCCGTCCAACTTCCATTGTATTTTCAATGGGATTAGAAACCGAGAAATGCCACCCGACCGCTTATAATATGTCAGATATTAAAAAAAAAAACATAATTAATACGCCCTTTGTGTCCTTTTCATGTTATTATATTTCCGGAATTAGTTATTATAAATGTCGTGAGATACACTTGCCTGTTATTGTAGGTTTTGTATACTTTTTTGCTAATATGCACTTTTATTCTACATTCTACATAGAATAAGATGTTTGATACTTAGTATGGGGAAAAACACTGAACTCGCGGGACTATTTATGTGTTTAGGCTAGCTAGATTATACAATCTCTGGCAAAAGTAAGAAAAAAATTCAGGTCACTTGGTTAAGAAATAATCGAGATATACCTACTTATTTGAAAATGTAGAAAATCGATACCCTGGACGACATTCGTGGTTACAATGTAAAATTTTGCAGTTCTTTATTTTTTTGTGTAATCCTAAATTACTGTCCTCTTGATTGCAGTCACAAATTCAATTATTAGTTATGTAGTTAAAAATTTAGTTTAATTAAGTTAGTTAAAAATAACATTATAGTAAACTTTTTTTTAAAAAGTACCTACTGTGCCACTTATTAAAAAAGGCCTATTTACCTAATCAAGAGTTCAAAATTATACATCACACGCTACTAAAGCTTTTCATTTTTTACTTGCAGTCCTACGACTGGTTTCGCGACTCAAAAAACAATGTTTTTTGGAATAAATACAAATAATAATAATCGAAACCATATCAGAATTGCTTGCGAAGTTTGAAAAACTGAAGTGACTGTCTGAGATAAGTAATATTGATTTTAATTACCTACTCAAATAAGCAATGTCGTCGAACCGCGAGATACGTTAAGTCACGCTGCGGTTTGCTAGTTAAGCTGCCACTGTGACCTGACTGTAAGAGATATGACTTTAGATAAGGTAACATACACGCGCGGTATATATTCACCATTTCTCGAATGGTGTTGAACCGAACATTTTGTCAGACTAGACGCATTTTAAGGCGCTTGGAGTCATCAATGGAGTTAACTGTCTGGGCGGGGTGTAGCCCGCTATAGTCCCGCGCTACACCCGCGCTTCATACTGGAATTAGTATATCCCGATGATTTTAATAAAAAATTTGATTGATTTACATATGCTATGTTGCGTTTAAAATATTCTTATTTTTTTAATGTACCTATATTATTTCCAATCGCCATGCTCGTTTAGAAGCAGTAGGGAATTAAGGTCAAAAAACATTGGTTAAAATTTCTTTAATCAGGTACTAAATGTTGTCGAAAGTTTGATAAATTCATATTATTTTTTTCAAGATTATTAGTCTACAAGAAGTAGGCTTAAGCAAGTACCCATTTGAGGGAACTAATCGCCTTAAGCAACCAAATTACAAAAGACATTAGGACGACTAAAACATTTGTTACGTTTAGAGTTTAGAGAATTATTCGGGTAATCCTGAAGCCGTCCAACATTGAATCTATGAATTACATACATTACAAACCCCGTATTACATAGTTATTTAATCCGTGTACGGTAACATTGGTTGATCGCGGATTCGGAACTTGCACATGCGACTTTTAAGTTACTGTTTCGACCTAACTATCCATATAATAAGGATTAAATTTACGCGCAGTGGGCTGTTGAAATTGACACCGGTGCTTAAAGGGGATTCCTGTCCATTGGAACGGTACGAGTGTTGCATGAAACGACACAATTTCTGTAGTTATTCACGGGAAGCTTTGTTTATTCACCCGGTCGGCCATTACGACAACCTATGTAAAGTGTGTACACGAGTTTTACATTACGTATGTCATTAGGTACTATTGTCTCGTGGCAAACCAGCCTTTATTTTATAAATATCCAATTACACTAGGTACTTTCTTTGCGATCAAAGTGTCACATGTAAGCAATGCTGTTATCTATGCTATCAATATTTAAATAATAATTTAATATTGATGTTTTTATTTTAATGTAAGTATGTACATATTTGATGACTTACGAATTGGCTTTTAATTTTTGTATAGTGGGAGTGGGAGCGGTTTTTGTTTAAGTAATGTAAAGGAATACAGTGAAATTAGTTTGATTAAAATTCATTGAGAATATAAAAAACACCATTTATCCATACTATCCACGACGCCACCGTCGTCAGAGCAATAACAGCCAATAGTGATGCAGAATTATCGTGTTCAATAATAATTTGACATAATATCGAATATTATGTTATCAATGATAAAGAAGAAGCAGTTACTTTACACTTGTATGTAGTTGTATACAAACGAAATGAACATAACCCAAGACAGAAACCTAAACACGACAACCGCTTAACTTAAATGATTACATAATATGTCACAGTATGTATCAACTACAGTATACAAAGATTTTTACAGTTTTAGATCTCGATTATAGTATAGGATTTTTGTGCGATAATTTTCCATTATACCTACATATATTTAATCTGTCTTTATTCATTTCAGCTCGGATGGGCAGTTCGACTAATGGTTGTAACCGTTGATTTTACATATTGGGCCATTGGCCTCTAGAACATGGTCTCTAACTATAGTCCTCGTAAGAAATCTCAACATCGTTCAACAATATGTTCGGGGTTACTCTGCAAGATCAAATCAAAAATCGTAGACAAATGAAAGGTACCGAGCCGGTGAATTAGTAAGTTGAAGTGGCTATTAGGCTGCACACATAATACAGGCCGCTGGGGCCGGAAGGTTCTCTAGTGGAGACCACAGAGCGGCAAGCTAACCTGTCCTACTGGATAATTATGATGAGGCCTATGTCCAGCAGCGGTAATCCTATGGCCGAGATAATGATAACAAAATTATTAATTGAATGAACTCGTTTCTTTATATTAGTGGAATTTATAAGAACTATTTTGCTAAAAATACGACAACAATTTTGTGATTCACGTTTACCTACTGCTTTATTACGTTGTATTAGAGATTTGTGAGATGGTTCTAAGCGTACACAATACAAACGTCTGTTATGTATAGGGAGAATTACAATGTATCCAAGCATAGCTGGATTAGAATACTGGCAATGTATCTAATTGTCGTTTTGAATTTAGTTGAAAATTTTTGGTAATAAGATAAATAGGTAATAATATAATAAGATAAGATATTAAATTGGTTCATATTTATTGTCACTTATTCATCATAATAAACAATTATTTTTGTTTTAATTCTCATAATTGATTTATAATTTTTGTATAAATTATTTAAGTATAATGTAGGGAGTTGTAAATCTCATACATAGTAAATGTAGTGATGGCGAGTATCAAGGTTTGACTTGATACTCGTCTAGAAGACTATCGGTAGATCGGTAGCTATAGTCAACTTGACTGTTGAGAACACTAAATGTTTTAAAACATCCGAAGCCTCCGAAGCGATTAATTTACTTATAAACATTTACGTTTTGCTTTCTTATTGTCACGTTTCCATATTTTAGTTTGCATATATTAAACTGATTTGTTAGCACGTAGAAAAAGTACATACGTGCTCTTATTTAAATAGAATTTTCTCGTTTATCTGGTAAAAATAAGAGAAACACTCCTACGTGTCTTTTATAAGAATTACTTCCCAGTGGAATTTTTTTATCTGTTAATAAAATGTACGAAAGATAATACATATAATTTTCTTAATAAATTTGTAACTTTGCCTATCTTTTACGTTGTCTTCAACTTAAGTAAAAACTAAAATTATTGTTCACACAAATCTAGCATTAGCATAAACTGTGATACTAAAATATTATTTATGTAAGATGATTTTTCTGCACATCTAATATTTTTCTAATATAATATTTGAGTCGTCTAAAAAGAGTTCAGAGAAAAAATCCTTTGAGCCTTTAAATTAAGTAAATAATATTAATAAATAATTGATAATATTATTAAAATATTGATCATTACTTCACAAGACTTTGGAACAATATTATCTTTAGGTACCTACGTTTTGCAGTAATATTCAAATTAAATTTGACTACTAACTAGCAGGCTATTTAAACTGTTCAGTAGTGATATTAAAAATGAATGGCCGTATAAAAAATGAGATTATGAACACATAGAAAACTTAATATGGCAATCCGACACAGAATTGTTAGTCAGAGCTAAACTTATCGATAGGTGGTTATTAATGAATGTTACAAAGCACTGGTTACGCACTCATATGTGCGTATTAGATAAGAAACACAAAAAAAGTTGTCATCATATCCTTTTCAAATATCGGACGGTTGGAGGATTAAAGTGCCGCTCCACCTTATCTTTAGCAGACATCTTTTAAAAAACAAACACGAGAAGTATTCTCTTTTTGTCGTATTTTTTATCGTAACCCGCAGGATGTGTTAGAGTCGTTAAGCCCTTTTAAGTGTTAAACCATGTAACTGAATATTCGAGCGTATAAGGGTCCAATCTATTTGTTAAATAATGTAAAAAATGTTAATCTTAGAGAAATCGGACCCAATGACATGAATTTCGTTAAAGACATATCAGCAAGGCAAAAAACATCATTGACATGTCGCTCGGCTAACTAACCATGGGTGATGCCGAGCGATCTCGCCTTTGTGCAGGTACTATCGACTGTTTTTTATTAAAGTCGGGCCTTTAGCAGACATCATTAAAGTATTAAATTTACGATAAGGTTACGATACTAAAATAATTTGGTAACTCTTGCTAATGTTAATTCGTGAATTCATTGAGGCGTATTGATGTCTTCAATGGCCATTATACACTAGCGGCCCGCCCCCGCCTTATTCTAGACTTTAATTGATAATGAGTCAGGACAAACGATTTTATAAGTGCATACATTATAATAAATAATTAGAGTCGAGTGCCTTTTTCTATCTCACCGAATAGAGTAGTTTTCCTTGTATTTATCTAGAGATAGGTGGAGTGTGCATGGCACCTTATTTCCGCGTATTGGCATGTCAGAGTAACGTGTGAAGGTGTCGGCGACAGTAAAATTGTTGGGCCCAATGCTATTTTGCAATGCGACAATAGCATGGCATGCTCGGTGTTGGCTGTTTAGTTAGGTTCAAAACAGTGTTCGCGCTCTCAGAATTGTTGGAATGCCGACATTCTCCTCTAATCCTTTTCGCAGATAGTTGGCTAAATAAAAAGCATCACAATTTGATAGATCTGGTGATAAGCGGCGGTGTGAGCGTCACGCCAGCTGCGCCCGCGTTGCATTCCTTGTCTTGAGAAAACCGTGTGCGAATTATTCAGATCTGGCACATTTTTTCCTCGACTAAACATCGAGTTAATTGCCGCCGATTGGAGTCGATAATAAAATAATTTGTTGTACATTGCACGCAGCATTATTCCCCGCTTTGCCAAGTACCCGATGAGAGCAGCTTGTAATGTTATAATTAGTAGTATTAAATTAACATTATTTATGAAAATGTCGCTAAAATCATATAGTTGGGTTTGGTAGATAATTTTTTTTTTCATATCTGGCAATCAATGCACCTTTTTGGATTCAATAAACGGATCTAAAGATAATATAATTAGGTATAATTTAAATATTTTGGTTTAATTTATTTGAAATATTTTCAGCTACCACTAGGTATGAATGTTTCTTATTGTTATCGTATATTTCGTATAGTGTCTAAATCTTCTAACGATAGAACGTGTTGGTGAGGATTTCCGCATCCATTTTGAATTTTCCCGAAGGCTCCATTATGCCGTCACGCTGTCGGCTTGTCGATCTAGTCTAAGCCCTATTGGACTGGTATATCGACAACACGGCCAAGCAACACCGCCTCTCGGAGGATTAGCATTGCTTGAACAGACGCTCAGACAGGCCATCTAAGTCTATTTATAACGCTGTATACTGTTGCTTACCTACATAGGCAAAACTGTAATATTTTAATGGATAAAACGAAAACACAAAGATAACGAGACTAAACGGACTAAAAGTAACAAAATGTTGAATTAAAGCACTAAGACAATTTTAACCAAATTGAGCGCGACATATGAAAGAATAAAGATGCAATATTTTCAATAATTGCAATATTTGCAATTTTTTTATAAATCTGCTCGATTCCAAATAATTTAAATATATTCTAATATGCATTGCATTTTATCTAATTTTTAATTTTACTCCAAGAAGTCAAAATGTGCGACGAAAATAACACTACTCTGCTTAAGTGCACAAACAAAGAATGAAGAGTTGTCATTGATGTGTTGGATTGAAAAGAATAAATCGCGAGGCAAAGATAATTGATTGGTCTCGCTGCGCTCGACTAGATAGGGCGCTATCAAGAGCAATAGCTCCGAAAATGTGGCAACTTTTTATTGTAGTGTGTGTAAAAAATCGTCACTTTTTATCACTTTTTACTCAGTTTTATTATATTTTTACATAGTTTCTCTACGCAAACTGGTATTTTATTATGCCTAAAACTTAATAAAACATTCGGCACGTACACATCACAGACAGTTTACAGTGTGACTGGCTCGGGTACGCCGAATTCGGCGTACTATTTTATGCCGCATTTTACAAGTACGACGGCGGTATCTAGTCGAGTGCAGCAAGACCAATCATTTATCTATGTCGCGAGGGTATCGTGTGATCCGGTTTTAATTGCTAACGTGCCGCCTCGGCTCGCGTGAATAGGAAAACACTAATTAATTAACCGCTCAATCGTCGCTTTTTCAACGTCTTTTCAATTATCTAAAATACATGCAATTTTTATTAAAGCTCCCGATAACGTTGCATGGGTATTTCATGTTTGACATGTGCGGCTTTCGCCCGACGTAATCCGTTTGTTGAGAGATCGTTTCCTTAACGAAGTGCCAATCAAGCTCGTACGTTAAACGATGCGTGATGAGTAAACACCTTTCCAGCAAACCTATAATTCAGGAGTGGTCCCTCTAAGGCTTATTTACATAAAATTGTGACTTTAATTGGACAATTACATGGTGGATCATGAGTGTGTTGCGGTGTCTATTCCGAACGCATCCTGTGTCAAGATATCCGTTTCGATAAACTTCTAAATTGGCCCACCCTCGAAACGCATAATGCCTTTGAAGAAATTCACACCTTCCCTAATTAAGGTTAAATTAGGGAAGAATAAATATTGAGGAGGGAACACCGTACTTCATTCTAATTCTCCGCGAAGCGGTAATGTAAAAATAAATATGTAATAATGGTGTATAATGATAATGAATGCATATTAATATCATAAAAGTCTTCCGCTGAGCTCGTCCACGATTGTGAGTGTAGCTACAGGTTGATTATTTAAAATCAGTGAATAAAATAACTTATTTTATTATTTTTCATAGGGATTTTGTTTTTTTTAAAGACATTTTACTTGTTTCTATAATTACAATAGTAGGTATATCTATAGGTAATTACAAAATTAATTATCACAGGGCTTCAAACTAAGCACTAATTTCTTCACCATGATTATTATACAATTGACTTAATACTTTAAATTTTATAATCGACTATTGAATTTTATATTATATGTTTTTTTATATATTTAGGTTTCATAAACCTTTAAAATCGATTAAAAACGTAATAGAAATTATCACATCACATTGGAAAATAAATTCATTTATAAATGTAAAACTAATTCATGCTAGAAGTTAAATTATGAACACGCTGTATTCGTGGTTGTATCAATGTTTTGGATATGAACTCAGAAAAAGGTATAAAACTGTGTCGGCAATTTATAATAGAGCCTTATCCAAGTGTAGATCAGTTAGCAATGTGGGTAAAAGATGGTTGAGGTGTTTCGTATTTTTGTTGTTGTTGTCAGATTATAAATTTAATTATAGCGATGTTAGTTTTATAGTGTTTAATCTGAAGCGTCCGTTGAAATATAAAACATTTATAAGTACGTGTCATTGTACAAACCGTCAGTAATGTAAATTTATATGTAAATTGTTTTCTAAATTTGATAGTGTTCATATGAAAGTAACTTCATGAATCGTAGGTACTTATTAATTCGATCGCACATTCGATTCTATTCAATGCTATTTAAATTCACACACAATCATTATTTATTTCACGGTGGTGTTCTGCAAGAAGATGGTTACGGCTGCCATAGGTGCAAGCGACTTGCACGTTTTGCGATCTGCACATTTTGCGATCTGCACATTTTGCGTAGCCTGCACATTTTGCGACTTGCACATTATGCTATGTAACCATTAAAACCATTAACCTACATGTAAAACGAACTAAGCTTAACTCTAATTATGATTTTAAAATAATTTGTAACATCTTTCAACATTTTAATTAAAGTTAATTTTAATTACAAAGGAAGTTATACTTCATTTTGACAGTTTACGGGCAAATAGTGCCATGACAGTGCCATCGAATAATCCTGCAGATACTGTTAAAAAGGTGGTACGTTATGTACCTACACATACTGCGACAGTTTTGGACACATGCTGTTCTGCATACCCAATAAAGAATGGCAAGGTCACGCGAAATCGATTTACAACTTTATTAAGTTTTTTATGGCAGTTTAAATGTGTATTAGCTTGAGTAAAACGTTTGATTTGTGAGGTATACCTCTTCGGAACACGTACGCGTTCTAAGTGAGCTTTCCGCTTCGGTTCTCATTCGAAGTCCATATTATTATTGTATTTCATTCAAACAAGTCATTCATAAAATTGCAACTCTCGCGAGCAACCGGAGAGCCTGTCGACACACTTCAACGCACCCGCAAATGCGAACGGTGACTTTTACCTGAACCTTTTTTAATTTTAATACCTTATACTTATCAGCACGCGAAAAATAACATTCGGATATGTTATCTTGACAAAATAATTCAAAATCATACGTCTTTAATCATCCACAGCGGCGCGCACAGAACTTTGATTTCGCTAATGAAGCTGTTCCCGGTTGTCCCTTAAGATTTATTGGCTTGTGTTTTGGAATAAACACATGCTAGCTCGGCACTGGCTAATAATAACCAGGCGGCCAACCTAATGCTCTGCTCACACTTTTGCTAGTAATAGTAATTGTTCATGAAAATTATAATGAGTAGGTACCAATAATATTTTGGAATATATTTTTTTATAGGAATTCATTTAATTTGAAATTCAAACAGAATTAAAAAAAAATTCTTAATATATATTTATTACTTACATGATTAGAGTTACCATATTATTGAGGAGCTTTATGCACACATTTCAATTTGCAAACATTTTAAGATTATTTATAAACAAGTTGCTATATGAAATTTAGAATGAGAGACATTTATACACTATTGCTACTACTGCAAAGTTATCTAGTTCGCTCCGCAAACTTGAACAAATAACAAATTAAATGCGATTCGAGAGTAGTTTGAAATGTAAAGTAAACCTTAAAGGCAATAACTTTATTAAATTAGCTTTTAAGTACCTACACGACATTTTAAATTACATTTTAAATATTATTCTACATAATTACACAAACATGTTTTTCAGAAATAAAAAAAAAAATATATAAAAGTTTTTCTTCGTGAATGAAAATTTTTAAGCATTTTAATAAAATAGTGAACTGGTAGGTAATTTTAATAAAAAGTGGGTGCAGTGTACATGAAGTACCTATTTATAGTAATGAATATTTAGCATGCATTTAATAAAGTACCTAAGCTACTATTAAGTGGACCGTCAGCCTGTTTGCCGACTAAAAAAGAAAACAAAAATACAATTCAAATTTTAAAATATATGAAGTAAATGTTTGAAAGTATAAATTGAACCTTACTGGCAAATAGTTCTTTCCAGTATCCTGTTCCAAATTCATAGGTAGTAACATTGGTTAAGCATTGTGCGTATAATCACAAGCACCGACCAAACAATATGCAATTGCGGTATTCTCGCTTGAATTATCGGTTAATACAGACGCTATAAAATCGGTGGCGATTCCAAACATCCCGTGCTGGTACCGTTACAGCCTTTATTGCCATCTCCCTGTCGTTAAACACTAATCGACGATCGTATTACCAAAATAACTCATGCTTATTCTATGCATACCCATATCTATGTTCAATAATAGTTATGTATCTGAACTGTGATGTAAATAGCAAAGGAAATTGAATTCAAAATAGAAATTGAACCAAAAGATTTTGTAATCGATAGCAAAATTCTTGAGGAATGGCTATAATACATATCTAAAAGCCGACTAAAAAGAATCAGAATCAGAAAATAAGAAAGAACGCAAATTCTTTCTGATTCTGATTTCTGTTCGCAGAAGAACACGAACACGAAGTAATAGCGCATGAGGGCGATGAAAAGTGACGCGTTGAGTCAGGACCGACGAGAAACAAACATTAATCAATTAAACAACGAGTGAAACCACGGGGCACAGTTAGTATAAAATAGCTAATGAAACACGTAACACAAATGCCATAAAATTCTACCATAGTTAACATCTTAAAGAGCAGTCATATCGCTAGGCATTAAAATCAACAAGTTGGTATCTATTTGGCTACCAATTTTGGGTCTTCATTAGAGAAGTTTTCTATTAGGAAGGTACCATGTTCTGTACATTGTTATTTCTTCCTATCATTGTAATATTATCGAAAACTTTAGTACTCCATCAAATAACATGGTTAGAAATACTAGGTAACGTTCAGTTACCTGAAAGAACCAGAAACATGCAGTTTGAATATTGTCTTTATAAATAGAAATTTTAATTCTGAGGCGACATATTTCCCGTACGCTCCTCATACGAGATGAAACCAATGAATGGCTGACCTTTTTCACGAGTTTACCCTGTCTTTCCTGACCTAAGTATACATATTCATCTCCAACTTCGAAAGTAGCATTCCCAACAAATACCGGTTTCTGTGCAACATGGACATTGGACTTTATAAAATTAGTAAGATGTAATTCAATCGAATGCATCCGATCGACGTTTGCAGAATCCGTGTGTTTCGTTTAAATGATGTCGGTAATGACGTCTCGTGTAAGTGTTGGACCATCCGCGGGCGACGAGGTGTGAACTAATGGTATGTGAACAACTCATTCGTCGCGACACACGGCTGCAAGCACAACATCACTGGCAATTGTCCTACATGTGTATTTTAAGTCACGAAATAAAGTTTCACGAGTCTCTACGACGCGTCTTATTAGAACTACCACTGAAAGATAGGTGGTGGTGGTGACGGGCTTGAATGGTTGTTTATTCGTGTACAAACTATACTAAGAGTCAGATGTTATTGTTAGAAATGTGTTTTAACAAGACACTTACGTGATTACGTGTGGTTAGATAGTGCATAATAACCTAATCACACAGTAGAATGTGCATGATAACCTGATGTTATGCATTTTTAAGCATAACATCAGGTTTAAGCATTTTTAAGTAACATGTGTTTAAGTCGTTAAAAAATCTGTAATAGCCAAATGTTATGAAGGTCACACCTTGACCCAGTAATAGATTAAAGCATTTAACTTATATTATTTCCTTCGTCATTTAAGGGAACGTAATAGGTTATAAGAAATGACCATTTCCTTCACATTCCACTGGTAACTATAATTAGCGCCTGACATAAATAATAAGAGATCCAGCGACTAAAAACATAGGTTAGGAAGGTATTACCTATATAAAATACGAGTCGAGCGGAAGGTGACATAGAAATATGTCTAATGACATTGTAGGGTTTTCTAATAATTAAACGCTTTTTTGTTATCGAATTCTCTTCTTGATTTAGAACATTTGTGTAACATTTTTTTTTCTTCTCTCTAATGAATTTATCTTTCTTTGTTGTGGTGATTTTTATCTTTCTTTCTGGTGAAGTAAAACGCCTTAACAGCTGAACCGATCATTATGAAATTTTTCATACAGCTATCAGGTATATAAGAAAAAGACATAAAAAAGTGCAGTTCACCAGGGATCAAAGAAAAATAAAAATAAAAATCAACGCCTGACAAAAATATATAAGCAATAAATATTTAATAAATAAAAAAGCTAGTTAAATATAACAAAACAATTAAAACACTAAACAGTTTATACACAAAAGAATCATAACACGGCTTAGATTATGAAATATTAGTCACAAGTGATAAAAACTGTAAGGCATGACGAGATTCTGTGATTTAAAAGCGAATGTATTGAAATTATTTACTGATTTTGGTTATACGTGTTTTATTTAATAACTATTTGTGCGACCGACTTCGTACGTGCGTTTTGAAAATGACATAGTTCTCTATGACTTACTTTATGATAATACTATAGGAATATAATTGTCCTCTTGAAACGAAGCTCGGTAATATACATTTTATACATATTTTATACAGAGAAAGGTTTTTCTGGTATCATTTAAGAATGAACTCACAAAACTTTTCTTACGGCTCAACACGATATACTTAAAGCCGGTTGCGCTTGCGCAGCGCGCCGCCGGCGTAGTATGGAATATTCATTTCACTACAGCGTAAACGGAGCCTACTCTTTTCGGTGAAATTAATTAAAGTTTTACGGAATCGAGAAATTCATTCATCAGGTCGGATATATTTATCAATAAAATAGTTTTTAGAACTTTTGTCTGTTTGTCCGTGCCCGCTAATCTCAGAAACGGCTTACCAATTTGGATAAAATTTAGCAAACATATAGTTTATTTCCTGGAAAAAAGGTTAGGTTTCCGAGGGAACCACTGTCACTGCAGTGGCGTTACCACGACGACTAGGTAAGCTAGTTTAATAAAAAAATACAAATACATTTTTAAATTACTTTAAACATTTTTGTATAGTCACAAATAATTTATTCATGCTTATGATATACCTACCTACTTAGTTCTTAAAATATATATATTGACTTTAAATAAAACTCAAACAAATTGTGTATTAGTGCTATCCAGAACTCAAAAGAAATAAATAAAAATAATAATTAAATAGTTAAGGTTGTTTTTAATTAACCATAATTAAAGTTTACCACAATTTAAATTTTTCTCTTATCCATTGTTTGCATCTGCGTGCCACAGATAATCATAACAAACCGTATTCCGGTTATTCGTTCTATTACTTAATAATTTAACTATTCACAACCAAGTTATGCAGGGGAATTTATACTACTTATTTCTGTTTTCTTTTTCCTACTAGTTTGACGTCTAAACTATATCACGTTACATACAGTCATAAAAAATGAACTTGCATAACATTTGGCTCATTATGAAGAACAATAGCTTTACCAGATGAACATTTTACTCTTTCATGGCACTTTATTATGCTTTATTAAATTAAAAAAAAAAGTTAAAAGTTTCGAAGTTAAATTACGAGAGCGAATAAAAAGGGGTCAAACGGAAAGAAATGGTCAAATGCAAACTGGAAAAAATGGTGACGATTGTTCATGGCTCATTATTAAGTTAAATGAATGGCGAAGGTTTTGTTTCTCCACTTGGTTGTTGCGAGGTTTCGCTCAGGTAACAGTGTTGGGCCACGAGCGTAAAAGTTCTGATGATTTTATAAAAAGTGTGATCCGATTACGATTTCACTTGTGTTGCGTGTTCTTCTGGCCCACCTTCAATTATTTTGTTGTGTACTGTGCATAAGTTACACCGGGACCGAAGCGTTCGCAATATTTTAATCTGGAACTCGAGACTCGGAGCACAGTCTGGCGTTATTCGTATGACCCAAATAATTCGCAGTAACCTCTCTCACTCGGGGACTGTTTCTCCCCTGTTGGTTCGATATGCCGACGGTATAAATGGTCTCTAGTGAGATTTGCTTAGGTTAAGTTAGTACTTATTTAGTTAGATGTAGGTACCCATATAATAACATTGTCACCTGTTATTTATAATTTTTTTGTGAAATCAAATGTATAGAATTTTACACACAAATTACAATACTAATAAATGCGAAAATGGATAATTGGATGTTTGTTACTCTTTCAGGTAAAAACTACTGAACGCATTTAGATAAAATTTATCACCTGGATTACCTGGTTTATCAACCGGATACTTTTTATCCTGAAAAAAATGATGAGTTCCCAAGGGACCGTCTAAAAATTTAAAAAAATGGAGCCACAGTCGTCGTAGCGATAAAGATGTCAGGCGTTACTCATAAATATTTTCTTTTTATTGAAAATTTTGCATCAGCTATAGTTACAATATAGGTATTGATTGCAATTTGTCATTACGTGGACTGTTTTGAAAACAGTAGACTAGTTTTACCCGTGACTCCGTTTATGCCTTTATTCTAAGAAGTTAAAATATTTATACAAGTTCATATATTTTTTGTCAGGGGTTATTTTAATTATTTTTTTCATATTTTCATTCAGTCAAAAAAAAATTTTTTTTTTCATGATACCCGAGAACAGTAATTTTTTCCCCTTCGCTTTCTGTATCCTTTACAACTGTGTAGGTACATGATTATTTATTATGTAAAATTCATAAAAATATCTAAACAAACAAACTCACTTTCGCATTAACAACATTAGTTAGGATTGTAGTTTGTACATGGTGTCATCCGCAAACATGATAACAAAAATGGCTGAAAAGGTATTAAATAACGTCCTTCGAATAAAATATGTGTGCGCGTGTGCGTGTACGTATAATAAAATTTATTTCATTCAATTCAGTTAAACTGGTGTTTGTAAGCGAACCAACCCTTCTTCTGTCTGCATTATGTAACGACAATTCGTATAGTCGCCGTGAAAAAATGGCTGCGTAACGCGATTCAATTTCGACCCTCGACGCTGAGCGATGCTCAAAAATCTTCCATGAATTTTATAAGACCCTAGTAATGCCGGTGAACGCTTAGGGAGAAATACAAAAAGGCGAAAATTCCACACATTTCTTTCAGGCACAATACGTTGTTCGACATATCTGTTGATAATGACGCCATATGATCTATTAGGAATTAGGAGGTAGGCACTCCATATCTTCTAATGTGGTTAACGAGTATATGAAAGGGCAAAAATGAAATAAATTTGATTGTTTTGTAATTAAGAGTAACAATTTAAAAAAACTATAATTTTAAATCATTTACAATAAAGATAAATGCAATTGTTTTCTTTAGTTTATTAGCTTGTTTGACAATTGTATAAAGTTAAGTTGCTATGAATATTAAACAATTTATTTAGTAAGTAAGCAAAGCGATGCCACCCGAAGTTTAGTGGGACCGAGCTCTTAAAACGTACGACACAACGCGGCATAAACGTTTACAGCCCATTCTTGTCCTTAATTGCTATTTAAATAAAACGTACAATGAAAGCAATGGGTATGGGAGTAAAAAAAAGTTCTTTGCATTCCAACAGTGCGAGCGATATAAATAAATAGAAGACATTTGTAAGTGCATTTGACGGTATAATTAAAACCTGAAACTGGAAGCGAAGCATATGAAAACGACTGCTGCGGGTAGTACAATATTAAGAAAGAGAACAGTAAGTAAGTATAGTGAGGACGGCAAAAGGTTCAGTTAGTGGAAAATAATGGGGATAATCCCCTCCTGTCGAGGGAGTAAGTCCCACCCTCACATGGAGGCATCTTATCAACAAGATAGCTAGAGTAGACGCGCACGGCACGCACTGGTCGTCTGACCCAATCATTTCATATCTTTATTAACATTTGGCTACTTCGGATACATTTTAATTATGGCTTACTGAACTAACAAAATCCGTTGATAAGCCTGACGAGTTCTATATTAATACGACAGCCATGAAATTTAATAAACTGTTATCGTATAACAAATACGGGTGACAGTGAATCTAATAATTTGTTAATGAATCATATGCACTCAAAGATAAAATTATTCTCGAACAATAAAATTATTTTCCAAATGATTATACCTACCTAATATTGAGAGTAGTTATTGCAAAGATAAGAAATGTGTCATAAAAACATTAATATCTATAATTGCAACAAGTAGTTGATATCCAATAAAAAAACATTGTATGTACCTCTATGCAATAGGTACGTATACTTTATGTATGTAGTGAATATTATATTTATCTGCGATCCGTTGCTGGCTTCGTACGGATTCAATTTTTTTCTGCAAATTAACTATACCTATACCTATATTTATAAAAACTTAACGCTTTTTCCATTAGTAAAAACCGCATGAAAATCTGTTCAGTAGTTTTTGAGATAGTCACGACCATACATCAGACAGACGTGGGAGATTTTATTTTACAATATTTGACATAGAAATATAAAGAGGACAGAAAACGCTTAGAAAAAATTCGTAAATTGAAGTAACTTTATGGCACTTTAAAAAAATACAAATTTTTCTAAGGTTGCTAAATCTTCACTCAAACTATTATTGTAGGAAAGGTCTATAGGTACTTATTAACATTTATGCCTGAGTCACTTAGACATTATAGTAGAGTTGTTAGAACTTTAGAAAAAAAATCATAAAGTGAAGTGAATGAAAGCCTTCACTTCGGTTAATTATATTAGAATGGATTCCTTTATTTTTTTGTTATTTTAAAAAATAAATACCTGAGCGCTTAGTTTACTTGGACAATGAAGTGCTCATTATTTTCTCTTAGTTTTCAAAATATTTGTCTCGTAAATTAAAAAACATACCACGGTATAATATTTACAGCTCAATTTTGTGTCCAGAGATGATATGTTTGTAGCTTTTATCGAGTAATTGAAAATTCATTTTTTTTATTTCATCAATATAAAGATTTCTCGCTAGTCTCCCACATGAGTGGGTAGGTACTATCGAGAGTAATTAGGTAATAATTATAGTAATTATTTTAAATAGGGAACAGTCTAAAACTGAAAGCAAAAAAAAAAAACATATATTGAGAAATCATAGTTAAGCATTTAATATTAAATTTTATTTAATGCTATAATGTTTATATATAAGAAATAAAATATTTTTCTTTATTTTAGAATAAATCGGTACACAAATAGTACCTGAATATGACATCTATGTTGGTTAAAAATAACAAGGAAGTCCTAAACAAATATTTATCCCTCAACCTTAGTCTAAATCGAAATTTGACCTTTAGTAATAAGACCCCCGGGACAAAATATTATTTTATAATAAAATTAGACCCACCTATTTATATCTGAATATACATACCTACGTATTATTTTTTCTATCATTTAAGTATTAATTTATTACATGTCAGATATTTGTTGTCATCATAATATGTATAACAAAGAATGCGTGTGGGAATCAAAGTTACCAAGTTTAGGATAGCATAACTTCATACAAAATAAATAAACATAACTTGTGTTAACTTGTTAGTTAACTGTAAAAATGAATCACTAAGCGCAAAACTCGAGAAAGGTTAATTTTATTTAGTATTTATGTTATTTAATTAGGTATGAGCAAGGTTATTAAACCAATAAGCCAAGAATATTGGAATTCTTTTAGGAAAATTGCTACCATGCAAAGTCGGAGCGCAAGTAGCTAGTTTTTACACCATACACTTCTCAATGGAACTCAGAAAATCTAACTTGTATAGACAATTATAAAAAAAATATGTAGAAAATCCATTCTTCTTTGTTGAATCTTGTAATTATTTTTAGCATGCTTTTTATGCATAAATTTGTACACAGCATAAGATCAAGTTAATATTTTTGGTATGAAAATATCTCACATCAATTGTTATAGTTTTTCGTTGAATTCACACGGCCTCTAATGAGTGATTCTGTATCATCGCGGTGTCATCGATCAAGTCCGCTGCCACATCTCTCATGTAAACGCTAATCGTGTTACATTGTTCCAGCTTAATTGTTTATCAAACGAGAAAATTCACATTAATTTGTACTAACGATCGTTGTATAAAGTAGACAGAGTTGGCTGGCTTCTCATTTCTCATTGCTTATTTATGGGGCATACTTATTAGAGTTGTGTTTCGGTTTTTTGTGCGCCTCCATACCTAATAAGTTCAAAATATTTATCGAGCTTTTTTAATTGAGTTGAAAACATTGCAAACTCTTTATTGTTCACTCACTGTGATTGTTACTTGCATTTTATTTTGTTAATGAATTCAATTATTAAACGCTACCGTATTATATAATAGAGTGCGTATTATAATAGGGTAGTTATGCTATAAACATGTGTATCTACTATATATACATTGCATATGTATATAAGAATTTCATGAAAAGTAACCCAGTTAGTTAATTGTTGACTTTGCAAAAAAATTGCTCTCATTAGTTAGGTAAGTGTTTTTGCTCGCGATATACCTATCTCGATATTTTTTAGTCCCGATATATTGGCACACATTCCAAAAATTTCCTTGTGTGTCCCATACCAATATTAGATTCCTGGTTCGTCCCAAAAACTTAACAAGTTTAAAGTAGGTACAATTAACAAAAATTAAGTTACATAATAGCCTATGTTCTATTCAGAAGTAGGTAATGTTAGTAGGATAGAAAAATTACTACGTATTGCATGTAGGTACGTATATGTATATGTTTAATGTAATTATATATGTATAATAATATTATAAGAACTATTTATGACAAATAAGTTATGCAGTAATTAAATTAATATTTAATTTTTCTAATTCTCACAAGTCTATTTAAAGTATATTTTAGGTATTATTAATGCAGTTAATAAAGACTATTTTAACTGCATTTGTTGATGTTGATTTTTTAATTGTTTTCATGTAAAAAGGTGAGATATCAACAAAAGTTATAACATATGCCATGATATTTTATATTCTAAATTGCTTTTTGCATTGTCAAATTTGTTAAAAGGTTACTTGATTAGTACTTTTAATACCTAACTAAGTAACAATTTATACTTAATAATAATTGAGAGATATTATACTAGAATCAGAGTGTTGAGTTTGCAAAATAACTACAAGTTTACAATACAAAGCATTGTATGACAGTTATCGGGTGACCTACATGTTTATGCCTAAGTAGGTAGGTACATACTTAGACGTTGGGTCACAGATTAATAATAAGTTACTATGTTGCGTGTATACTGTATATACCTACCTACCTACACTACCTACAATAGCTAAGTAAAGACTTTATAAATTAGATGTTTATTTACATCTTTCGTTATTGATATTTTAATAATTAGTGTTTAATGTTTTTAAAATAAAAAAAAATAGGTCTATATTTCTATTGTTAAGCGATTACTGAAAAAAATTAAGTAGCATTAAAATTAAAAGTTATGGTTGTTTCTAAATTATTTTCTATAAAAGCGTAATTAAAGTGTTATTAGTTTTAATAAATTAGGTATTCTACAAGCTGTCAGTTGTATTTATGTGCCTACTTAATTATTAATATGGTAGCTAAGTGAATTTATAGAGAGACTGCGAGTATAGATACTCGAATCCCAATTAATACTTTCATCTAGGTACTTAATTAAACCGAACGCCAATTCGTTTATCGTTAATAATAAAACCTATCCTTTGTGTCCTAGAACTTTGGTACTTATAATAATTATTATTAAAACATAAACATGGTGGTTTTGTAAACAGTTCAATAGCCTCGTGAAAAATAAATAGTATTTATTCATTTTATAACAATTAAAATGAAAGGATTTAAATTGTTTTCCATTGTTATTCCGAATAAAGAAATTTACCTTTTAATAAATTTTTCTTAACAAACGTATTAACTCACATAAGGTCTTAAATATATATATATATATTTATTTAAAAGCTTGATATCCCGAGCCCTATAAGCAGTTTTGTTTGAAATTATTTTGTTGTAACCACATCAACATACCACTTTGCGCCTCAAAATATTATATATTTATTAGAAAAAATACAAGAATTTAGGTGTGTAAATATCGCATTGCCAAAAAGGAATAAAGGTTATTTTTAAGTGGGACCGGATAGACAGATGAATTTTTGAAATAATTTACCTGATTCGGCGGAGATCCTCTGAAAGCGAATTGAGAAGTCATTTTTCACTGTAATATTTTCGGACAGTTAACTTGTAAATAAATCACGTTTGTTCTGTGTCACAAGTCCGCACACACTTCACAGTTGCATGTTGTAACGCGGCAGCACTTGCAGAAGTGGAATCCTGTGGCAAGGGACATGCACTCGAGGGCCGGGCGAAGGCTCAGAGCGTTCGCTAATATCGATTCGAGTGCAGAGTCCAGATATCAGCGGAGCGTCACAGGAGCGAGCCGCGTGTTGCAGCGGGCGCGTGGTCGCGCGCGCGGCGGCAGTGGGTAATGCGGTAGCTGCCCGCCAGGTGATAGTAATTGGCGCCACTGTCTCGCTCGAACGCTGTGCGTCTCTGTCGGCGCGCACACGCACACTCGCGCCAGTGTGAGTGACGCCGCACACCGCTCCTTCTTTTCACGCCGCGTCGCCGTTTGACCCCGCGCCGCCGTAGACGATTTTTGCGGTGCGGTGGGTGGCACCCGCAGTAGGGGCGGCCCGCCGCGGAGGGGGCCAGCCGAGGTGGGGGTAGATGCACTCCTTTCTTTTTTAAAGCTTCTCTTTCTTTTCTCGTATTTTTTGTATGCTAGTATTGGTACGGGCTCATGGAGCGGTCTCTTTTATTTTATTTTATACATATATATATATATATATCGTGATAATTAACAGTGACGATGCGCACGACGAGCGAGTTTGCCGAAGCGTCGACTTAATGATAGCTTTGCATTTGATTAAAGGTTACCACGACATTGGTGTTTTTTTTTCATTCACTGTCGTCCCAACACACTTGGCTAGATAGGATTCAATAAGCGTTTCTTGTAGAGCAGTGGTTGTGGCCTGTTGTCTACTCAGTACGTAAATTGCTGCGGCCGTTTAAGCGGTGGAAACGTGTTGGTTGTACCTACATGTATATGCCTACCTATTTCTACAGAGTAGACACATGTTTATCGTTTAGTTTTTTTAGCACTGATGAAATATTTACTATAATTATAACGATATATAAAATCCGTATTTGCTTACACTTTAAAACATATTACCTAAGTTAGATACCAAGACTTAAAATATAAATAAGTAGACAAACTTTTTATATTTAATAGGTAGTGTATAGGTACCTACCAACCGACAACCCACATATTTTTCAATCTGTAAATATTTTTAAAATGACCATTATAACCTTAGGTAAGTAACTATTTACACATGTACTAAGTTACTTGGTAACTTTGTACTATAGCAACTTTACCTAATAGGTATTTGCCTAACTAGAGACAATCACTTAGAGAGTCCACTAATTTTATGAACCTTCTATGCAATCTTAATCATATTGTGCATGTGATAATCATAATCATCATAGTCTTGTGTGATGTTTGTTAATTTGCCAGTCATGTGATAGGATATAGAAGAAGAAACTAAGTATCTGATACAATAAAACGCGTTTGTAGTTAAATTAAATGTTTAAATAAAACAATTTACTAAGCATGGGCTAAAGGAGATACAGGAGGCCCAAAGTTATGGTATGTTTTCTATGTATTTATCGGTATAGAAGCCTTGCAGATAGAGATGACGCACCTTCAATTAAACTATGACAACAACACCGAGAAACAAAAAGCGCAACGTCCCCGATCGATCTGTTCCCCTCTTCTTCTTTCTTATCGCGCGAATATTTCACACTGCACGCATACCGACCGAAAAAACTCACACAGATATAAAATATTCAAACGGTATAACATAAAATAAATTATCTTAGGTGAGACGCGCATGTGTGCGTTGCCCCCTCCCCTGGGCGGGTCGCTGGCGGGCGACCAATTGGGTCTGGCGGCGCGCGACGCCACTCGGAACTCACTCATCTCGCCACGCTGCTCGTCGTTGCACGCTCTTTCGCAAACCCGCTGTCGTTACATCGCCGGCCATTACTATGTCCCTTACCTTAATCCCTTCACTCCATTATGCTTTGGAGCCTACACACAAACCGTGTCAATACTGAAATCTACATTATTTTTAACTTCAATACCTATACCCATCTCTATGATTCATAGGACATAAAATAGTAACAAGATTCAACGCACCCAGACTCTATCGTGCATGCATTATCTTCTAACTAGATACATTCCCTGCATTTATTTTGTATAGGTAGTAATCAATTAATGCATTACCTAATTATGAACAAAACTGATTAGGTAGGTAGGACCTATTGTATGTTGATAAGTATTTTAAGGCTTTTAAAGTTTTTATTAAGCTAAAATCGTTATTAGCACGTTACACAAATCCTCTCTTCATTGGTTGCCTCTTTTATAACCGAATGGCTCAACCGATTTTGAAGGAACTTTTATGAAGCAAACCATTTAGAGAACATATACCTACCTAGGCACTTACAGAGTGACGGACTATCGCTAAATGTCGTTTTATTGTATTTTTTATAAATAGTTATTCCTGTATCTAATTTAAAAAAAAAAATTTGTCTGTATGTCGGCAAACTACAGATCTTACATAGGTAGGTATTACGAGCCTATCTACAGCTGTTGATTATAATTATCATTTAGGTATTAATATTTGTTAATATGTAGGAATGCCTTTTATATCAATTGGTAATAATGGGATAATACCTAATTCTGCTCTACGCAAAGTCTAAATTACAAATTGTAGGTAGGTAGGTATACCTACTAGGTATGAAGTTTGACTTAGGTAATACCTAGTTATTAAGTTTTCTACACATACCAGGATGCTCCCGAGGAATTGAATAACGGCTGTCTATAACAACTTAAGAGGTCATATAATGGCCGATCGGCTTGAGAAGTTGTGAATCACAGAAACTACCTAGAAATACATATACATATCATATATACCTACATCTATGCCCGGAAATACATACCTACCTATAAACTTATTTAAGCTATCCAGAATATTGATTTTCATGCCCTACATCTTTTCCTGGTAGGTACCTACTTAAGACTTTTCCAATGTTATAGGTAGGTATATACTTATATATCGTTCCATGTAGGTATCTGATAGAAGTATGTACTCGGATATCCACTTGCCTAATGACATATTGAAATGAAAATGGGAAAGACGCATCGGCATCTTAAAAGGCGTGCGCGTAAGAAAATAAAAAGTAAGCGTTATTTGTTTTAGTCAAATGAGTTTCTGAGGTCGCCGCCTCATACATATAAACTTGGTAGAAGGCTGGCTTTATTAGCGCTTTCTGCACCTACCGCCACAAAGACACGTCACATTTAAATATCACACTAAAAGCGTCAATCTACATACATCCTATCGAGCAATTCCTAAAAGTGATTTATACTGAGACCCTATTCGATTGAAGTAGATTACAAATAATGAATAAAATTGCATACGAAATGAGTAGACCGAGAGTCCGTGGGTGTACGGTTGTTTGAGGGGGGCGGCGGGTAGAGCGGGGAATGCAAGCCGGCTTATTGCCGGTAAATACACCGCCGCTACCTATCTATAGATAGGTACAGAGGAGACCGATATGCCCTCACGTGGATATAAGTCAAACTTCATTCGTGCTTTTGATCTACGCTTCGGAATTGGATGTGTTGGGGTTGTGTCCTATCCACACAAATGATGGATTCTATTACCGTTACGTGCCGTCTGCCATCTGACTGCATATTCGGAGATTGGGTATCAATAGACTATATGTCAATAGACGAAATTGCGCTACCAAAACTGTCCAGGAGAACAGTTAGAAGACTTCATCAGAAATCTAAGCTGGTATTTTTACCTTTTGTTGTGTTGTTATGAAAGTAGATTTTCACAAAAATCATGGCGTAACTATTCCTTGCCATTCAATCATACTTTTTTTAGCCTTTCTCATCGCAATCTGTCACAATCACGGACATTGACCATGCATGTGGTCTACTCAGTTGGCATGGCGGGATGCACTCAATCATATCCTCAAATAAGAAAAACTATGCTTGTATGTTGCTATGACGTTTTCAGCTTAGTTGAACAATAGTAAAAGAAAAAATAAAAAAACGACAACAATATCCAAAAATAAATATTCTTAAAACATCTGATCTTAAAACATTCTGATAACATCCAAAATACCAGAAGACGAAGATAAAAACAATAAAAAAATCCTAATGAAATTTTAGAAATGTGAAACAAAAACAAAAATATCGGGACGAACGAGCCATGAATGCAATCGTTAACAATAAGTACCTAGGTATAAATTTTTACTTATCATAATCATAATTATTCAAAATATGTAAAACATACCTAATAATCATCATAACATCATCCGCACAAATCGTATAAGTATAGGTAAAGATAAATCAACGCCAATCTCTCATGCTTATTTAATTTCACCACTCTTTACAAAGTTGGTCTTACAGACGCAGATGGATTTGGAGAAATAAGTGGGTAAACATTTTCTTAAGAGGGAGAGGACAAGTTGCGAAAACAGTTTGAGACAAAAGAGTAGCGAAAACCAGAAATGAATCCGGGCGGGCGGGAGGCTTCTGCTCGTCCCCAGCGGGCGAGGGCAAAGAAATAACACGGGAGGGTATTTCCATAGACATCAATGTCTCTAAGAAGAGACCTAATGTAGTATTATTAGTTCTATCAACGTCAACGTCAAGCCTACGTCTTCAAACGTAGGGTATATGGGCATCTACTAGGTAAGCGTGGTCCACCTTCGGCCGCATCTGCACCTAACATCAAGTGAGATTGCGGCCAAGCGCTGCCTTGACTTATATAAAAAAAAAAAAATCATTAAAAATATTCTCAAAATAAAATGTTCGTAAATATTCTAGATTAGACGTTTAATTTACCATAGGTACGATTCATAATCTTTAGCTATCGAGTAGTGTAATTAAATTTTGTGGGTAAACGATAGATATGTATGTTAGCCACAGCTCAAAATTTATTCTAAATTGCCTCCCACTATGGAAGAAAATTTTAAGACGAAGGAATCATGTCAAAATAGGAAATTAAAAAAATAAGGAAAAAAATAAGAATTCTTTTTAAATTAATTCAACACTGTCTACAGATGTACCTAGTGAGAAAAGCAATTATCTAAACCTGTGCTTATTATCTAACCCCATTCAAATTAAAGCCAAATTTAAAATTCTCTCAAATGTATATTCTTGACAAAATTGTGTTTCATTCGAAAATTAAAAATTATATTATTAATATTATATTCACCTCTATTCTGTTCGTAGGTGTATTAATTCGTAGCACTCACCGAATATACTGTTTGTGGATACGGTGGCACGGGTTAACAGAGTAGAGGGATGGTCATTTAGTGGAAGGTAACCCCCTACCCTGTGTCTGTGCACAGACTGATTAAACGATCTGCTGTCTGTCTGTTAACTTGTTTGTTTTCCCCTTTCATCGATACCAACCGTTTTTAAGTATTAGAGCGATTTTGCGAATGTTACTTATTAAACAGTTTAATACGTAGGTGGTACCTATTGTAACAAACATTTTATAAAATTATTAAAATATTATTAAAATTAGTGTTTCAGTTAGTTTGTATCAAAAAAGATTCAAACTAACCTTTTTAATGTAATAAATATATTATTATAAACAAAAACATGATATGTAGAGTTTTTTTGCTCCGTAATATATTTTTTTTGCTAAGGTCGATAGATGGGCTGATGGCAAGGTGATGGTAGGTGGCAACCGTCATTTATAACACAAGCAACGTCACAGGTGCTGGAAGTGCGCTACTGACCATAGTAGGATTAAGGATAGAGAACTCTGTCATCTCTAACTCCTTCCCCAAAACACAAAAGCACATAATATGCTCTTATTTCACGGTGTGCTATGCCACTATTAATGATCATTAAAGACTAAAGAGCCTCTCTTATTCTAATATTTGTAAAGTAATCTCTAAATCTTGACATTTGACAAAACTCCATATATTATTTACTAGCTGGTGCCCGCGACTTCGTCCGCGTTGAAAAGGCAATATATCGCCTGACATCGTTATTGCTATTATACTTAGCCAGGAGTTAGTTTCCTTAATTTTAGATAATCCCTCGGGAGCAGTACTTTTTTTCTGGATGAAAGGTACCCTATGTCCTTTCTGGTGTCCCAGATAACGTGTATGCAAAATTTCATGGTGATCAGTAGTTTTTCAGTAGTTTTTGCGTGAAAGAGTTACAAACATCCACACATACATCCATACAAACTTTCGCATTTATAACATTAGTAGGACTTTATTATGTATTATTAGTTACTAAATCTTAGTATTAATGAATCCAACTCAGCACTTACAAGTCAAAAATATTCGTCAAAACAAACCTTTTAATTTGCCACGTCATAAACACAACATACACATTTCAAACAGGCCACTTGTTTTTATAACAAGGTGAAATTATACAGTATAATGAAAATGAGCGGCCTCAGACTAATAACAATGCAAATATTCATAATTTCATAGTTGGCAATTCAAATGAACATTTTGTTAGTTTTGGGTCGCAACAGTGACTAGCCGGTGACCTCGCAACAGTAACCGACCCAACACCACAGGACTCATCAAAGCAAAGTTGGACATTGTTTATATCGCATAATATTAAATTATCTATGAAGAACTAAACGGTGGTTGCCTTTGGCTTTTCAATGTCTGTTTAGTATCTAGCTAGGTGGTACACCTAACTTTGTTCACAATAAATTAACGCTTATGATGAACAACAATTTGTTCAGTGGATAGTTTATGATAAATTAAGACAATTCATTACCCTTTTTAAGGATATCCTCAAGTTTGAGTCTCATTTATTAAGTTTAGTCGTATATCGACTTTCGAACTGATTTCTTTTGAACTGATAGCCAACAAAAAAAATCATTCAAGTTACTTCGAAAATTTAAGTGGGCGGTTAATTATAGTAATAGACATGTTGGTGTTAGTTTTTAGCTATTTATGTACTTATTATTATTATTTATTTTCTTTAATTTTGTATTATATCTTAGTATGTATTATAACTATGTATAAAAATGTAAAATATGAATCTAATTACCTGAAAATAAATTAATTTGAATTTGAATTTGAATTAATTGTGCCTCGTAGTTCAATAATTTTACCATACTCCAGTAAGTATATGTAGTAATATATGTAGTTGCTATGAACCTTCATGGACCTAATTTGAAAATGAAATTTTCACCGTTGGCTCTGGTCTGGATCTGACAAGTAGTGAAATAACAGCATGTGTGCTGTTGTGGTTCCCTTCCTAATCCCTTATTCTTAATCCTGCTAAAGTCAGCGGCGTATTTGCGGCAGCTCTGGTGTTGCTTGTATTGTAGGCGATGGTAACCATCAAGAGAACCGAAAAAGAAAGAAAAATATACCAAATACGTCAGAAGTGAAAACTAAGCTTCACAAAATTACATTACATTACATGACAGTGTCGCGATCTCAAAAATGCCCAAGGCGCCTAAAGAAGTTTTCACTTTAAAAATAATTAATTTATATTTATTATTTTGAACTTGTTAAAAATATATTTTAATGTTATGGTATTCAACCATGTGTCTCGAAAGAAAGCTCACCCTCGCTTAAGGGCCTATGAAGAAAGCTATTCGGATTTTCTCTGCGAGATCGGATCAGGAATGAGGAAAACCCATAGACAAACGAAAATAACTCGGCGGATTAGTAAGTTGAAGAATTAATTGGCAGAAGATTTAGTACAGATGGAGCACTTCTCGAGTGAAGACCACGGGCTCAGGAGAGGAGCGCTACGTAGGATGTCCACTCACAAGATGGACTGACTACTTAACATGGGTCACGTATCGACGCTCGATCCAGGCTGCTTGTCATCGGTTCTATTATAAATTAAGTTAGAGGCCTTTACATCCCAGCAGTGGTCATCGTACGGCTGAAAATGATTTTATTTCTCAACAATCACATACCTGAGTTAATAATAATAATCCATTGTATATTTTGTGTTAGACCAAGTTCACATTAAATGCATCAATCCTATTCATACAAACGATGGTTTATGTATTCAGAACTAACAGTGTGTTCTCAATTCATTTAGATTTGTATTCATCCCTCAACTAACATATGTGCTGAAATTAACGGACTGAAAATGATCGGTTCAAACCTTTGTGTTATGTTGATGTTCGCAAAGCGAACTTAACTTTAGAATTTAATCCTTTCAATTCATGGCAACATAATGAAAACATGAATTTGAATATACGTGTTCGTTATTGCACAAAATATAAAGAACAGATAAATTTTATTTTTTAAAGATGTTTATAAAGATTAAACTCTGTTATCACAGGATTCTGTTTAACGATTAGTTTATCGACGTAACGTCAGCCATTCTTTTTTTTTTATTGAAATACACTATGAAGGCCCTAAACCGAGCTTATCTTTAAAATGTTGAATGGGAAATCGTAAATTAAGATTTAAATAAAAGATGTCTTGTAAACAACAAACCTTTTGCTAAAAGCACTATAAATTGCACAGTTGGAGTTTTTTTTTTAATGTTTTTTGTTACCGTTTCCCACTTTTATACGGTTTACATTTGCACGATCCTCTTTACCTTTAATAGAGTTATATTATAAAGTTTTGGGCATAGGTTGAAATTAATTTTAAACTCTACCTTATGTTGATATTTAAGACATGCAAGTCTTTTATGAATATATAAAGTGTAGTCTAAAATCTGAGACTTGACGAGAAATTGTGATAATGAGAGAACTATGCTCGGTTTTCATAATGGAGAAATCTTAGAAGAATCATAGCATCATATCGGACGGACCATAAAGGAATATACATGGAAGTATGTATATTACCAAATTAAACGCTATGTTGGACTGCTTCCTACGAGGTGGTTTAGAGATCTATAGGAGACGTAGTAGGTGAGAAGTAGGATTAATAATAAGATATTGAGAAAGATTTGAGAAGCGGTTAGGAAAATGTAGTGGCAGGGATAGGTCTTCCTACTGCTGATGATGGGCTCTGGCAGACGCCTGAAAGTAAACAATGGGTTCCCTCTACTCATTCAACTAAACACAAGAGTTATTTAACAGTGTAATTTTACTGCTACCAGACGGGCTGCGGTAAAGATTGCGATTTATTCTTTATGATCTGATTGCCAATTATTTTTAAAATAGTACGTCTTAACGTAATGTCTTATAATGTCATTTTATAGAGAATGTCCCAGAATATCTTATAATGTCTATTTCCTAGTTAAACAAAAATTTATAGTTAACAACTAACTAAGGTTGTTATTGCAAAACAAACACGTAATACGTTTTTTTGTCAACACAAAAACTTCAGCTCAGACTTAAATATTGTAGTTTAACGTTTTTGCTATTACCTACTTTTTATTGATGCTTCGGTTGTAGTAGGTACAAATATACAAATATCAAAACACGTGTAAAATTAAAGTTTTTTTTTTAAGGAAAAAGCAAATAAAAATTATAATAAATATTACATAATATCTTATGTTTCTTGTTATGAAAATTATGGAAAAATAATTATTATGAATGATGTTTTAATTAAAATTTTTCGCCAAAGTCTGTCACAAAATTAAATACTTGTTTGGTGGCTCACAATAATTTCTTCAATATAAAACCAGAACGTTCTCGGAATATGTTTAATTTTTATTTAGTCCTTAATTTTATTAGCCTACCTGTTTACTCGTAACTGAATTGTAAAACGCTGTGACACACGAGCTTAAAAGGTTATTGCCAATGTCGTTAATAAGACATTTCCATTGCTTTGTTTTACATTAAGATACCTTCCGACCATAGATAAATGATTGGTCTCGCTGCGTTCGACTAGATAACGCCGTCGTACTTGTAAAATGCGGCATAAAATAGTACGCCAAATTCGGCGTACCCGAGCCAGTCACACTGCAAACTGTCTGTGATGTGTACGTGCCAAATGTTTTATTAAATTTTAGGCATAATAAAATACCAGTTTGCGTAGTGAAACTGTGTAAAAATATAATAAAACTGGGTAAAAAATGATAAAAAGTGACGATTTTTTACACACACTACAATAAAAAGTTGCAACATTTTCGGAGCTAATGCTTTTGTATAGCGCTGTATCTAGTCGAGCGCAGCGAGACCAATCAATTATCTTTGCCTTCCGACCTTATTTCGCAATGTAATTGCTGTTGTCAAAATATGTAGATATATTATCATATCGCACAGAATAAGTTCTACAAATATATTTCTTATTAATGTTGAACAACTGTTTCTAGAATTCTCTTGAATTGACAATTTTTCAACGGTTTTCTCCGTTGCAAAAATGTCCTCCATAAATAATTTTTCATTTTACAATGTCGAACGTTGTCAGAATTTAACTCTGACTCTGACAATCTCATATTATATCATCCATAACATTTATAAATATCGGAATATGCATATTCCGTATTCCAGTACAAAGCAGTGCCTAGTTTCCAGAACTTAGTTAAACTGTTCGTTTAGCATGACATTGAGGAATTGTTTAAATATTTAGTTACATATACCTACCTAGATACAGTTTAGTACAATGCAGAACTTAGTGAACAGTCAAACAATAAATAATGTTGCGTAAGAAACCTATTCTGTTTCTAATTTAAAACATTAATCAGTAATGATATGTAACTTTTCGTGTTAAACAATGCCAATCACGAATTAAATTTTAACGATTGTTTCAAAAGAACATTTACAAAATCGAATAACAACGTGTTGAATATTAAACATTTGTCGGAATTACAAATTTATAACAATACAATGGCTAACAAAGGGTCAATAGAAGCAGTATTTGACCTTTTATACCTTCCACAAGTAAATCGACTCATTGTCATTGTTACATTTTTTATTCACCTACGCACTTAAAACAACAATAATTTTAACAATTTGTACTTTGTCCAGAAATTCTAAAATGTTACACAAAATCTTTACATAGTAGGTAGTTATAGGTAAAATAAAGTTTCTTTCAGCCGTCTGTCCGTCTGAATGTACGGTTAGATGTTTTAAACTACGCAACGGATTTTAATGAGGTTTTCACTAATAGAAAGAGCATTAAACGAGGAAGGTTCTTATATAAAATGTGCATAAAAAATTTGCACCCGTGCCAAGCCAGGATCGGATCGCTAGTCATGTCATAAATTAAATTCTGTTTTTTTTAGGTAGTAAGTAAAAAGAAAATTCTGTCAATTATTTGTCCAGAGACATTACTTCTATTTTAGTGTCCACATAAATCAAGCCGGCTTCATAAGGTTGAAAAATGATTGCATCTTTATGGGTCGATTCAACAGTTTTCTTGTAACTTGTGTGTTCATGTTTGTCATTTACCAACTATGCTAACAGCATAGGTACGGTAGAAGACAAGCGTTGTGTTGAATCGAAAATGTAGGCTATAAAAGGTAAAATTTATGTGCATTTACAAAATAAGTCCAAAAATTAAATTAAAAAAAAATATCTACCTATTATTACAGTCAACTGGCAATATTCACTATAAAATCGTAGCTGGAAACAAAAAGAAAAAACGGGACGATCGATAAATGGGCTCCATGAAACTAAATGCCTAAATACTCAATTACAACTATAATTGCAAAAAATGTTTTTAAATTTTTCCACTAAATTTTGTCTTTGATTTTGACGTATCAATCAAGCAGTGTCGTTTAAGCGACAAACTAAAACTAAGTCCATTGGACTCAGTCTATAGGTAGGCGGATAGTGAATCACTAATCTTTCTTTTTACTACCATCTGCGACACAAATACAATTTGTATTTCCATACAAATTGTATGTAATTATCAATGATATTATCATTGTAATAATAAGAATTAAGTATTATACATTGACATCTGTTTCATGTAATTGCTTCCAACAGTAGCACAAATGAATTTATAAAGTGTTTTAATCATTGATTAGTAGGAGATGCAGGTCATATTTAACTATTCTTAACTTGTCCCCTCGGGGTTTGTCTAACTAATCTAACTACTATACCGAGTCCTAATAAACCCTTAGGTATAGGTATACAGTGGCCTAGATTCTATGTAGGTTCGATCCTAAGGGATAATCGACCTACGTCTCTCGGTACGTATGATAGATATATCGTTCACTATCGATTAAGAATGTGCTATTTTAATTTAATTCTGATAATTGCAGCTATAATCTGGTTAACATAGGCAACCCTAGTAATGTTTGAAAACTCTTTGGTTAAAATGTAAACGTATGTATAGTTTATTATCAATCACGTAAAAATAACTGAAAAGTTGTATGAAATTTGGGGCACAAGTAATGTATTAATATATATTTTTTATCCTAAAAAAATTATAGCTTCCTGTGCGACTTTCCTAAAACGGAATTACAGTCGGCGGGTACAGCCAGACAATAATAAAATTTCATAGACTTTTGATTTGAGACACTGACCAATTTTGGACAAGAAGATGTCCCCGAGTTTTCGGAACGCTGCCCATCTGAGCTGGATTTGACAATCCTTCGCCACATTGCCCGAATTAGTCAACAGTAGGAAACATAAAAAGCTAATAAATATTTCTTTGACTCATTGTTTTTTGTCGAAAAAGGACATTGGTCCTTTTTTTGGGTCATTTATCTTATAGAGTCAACATCTCTGTGCTACATCAAGACTGGCACCACTATAGCTTTCCGCCTTTTATAGTAACTTCATTTAATTATGTTTAATAAAAGGGTATGATTACATACCATAGTCGTACAAATATATTCAGTACTATTAACCCTGTTGTCAAAGCAGTCGTTACGTGGTTAAATGTAAATTTAATCAAATTAAACTACATAACTGCTTGGAACACATTTACTTGTCAACATTTTAATTGACATTTGCCATATAAATAAATTGCAACTAGCCCTAACAAGAAGTACTTTACAATTTACATATATGAGGTTCTTAGTACAAAATCTTGTACCAGGTCTATATTTATGGGAACAAACTTATTAATGTAATTCTAGTAATGAGGTCTATATTTAGAAGACGTTATCTAGAGAACCATAAGAATTCTAATATACCTAGTTAAAATATATCTATGTACCTACTTACTCCACTGAATATGTAGGTAAACATAATATTTACTTAAATGTTTATTTTATTCTAAAAAATATCACCAGGATTGATGTCACTAAACATCAATTTATTTATTTATAAATAACATTATTTATTTCATTTTGTAATAGGTACTATAAAATAACTAAGTAGGTATATCACGTAAGTATTTATTAACAATTAGCAAAAACCGAAACTACTACATACACTGATTTAAAAAAATAAAAATATAGGTATTTAGAATCAATTTCATAGGTTACATAAATAAAGATAATATAGAGATAGATTTTTAGACTTAATTGAAAAATATAAATTTCCTTCTACAGTAGGTATGCCCATCATCAATTCATAGGTTCTCAATCTACCTGGTATACTAAACTTAAAAATGTTTTCCACACGTGTTATCAACATCCAAATTTATCAGGCAACTATTAAATGTCATTCAGGCACACAATCTTATCTTGAGGAACAGTCAGTTGTACCCGACCTCCGGTTTATTGGTCGTCGTTTATTATCAAGATAAGTTATCTTTGAGGAGCCAATTAAATTTGAAAACAAAGGTAACATAATAAGGCGCCACAGTAAACCTGGACCGCGGCGGCTGCGCTCGGGATATTGCCTGCGCCTGCGACGCGAGAAACTGGGGGAGGGGAAGGGTTTACTGACTGGCACTGCGTAGGCGCACCTCCTTTGTCGCTCAAATTATAAGTCAACATTAGGAGGAGACGGCTTCTTTAAATCTTCAAATTTACCCACTATCATAATACACTTCAAAATGCTTAATCTTAAAGAAAATTTATACAATTAAAATGTCCTATGAAATAAAAATTATACACTCTATTATTATTAAACGTTTTCTAATTTTATAAAAAATTATAAAAGCGTAATTAAAATATATTGTAACGTGAATTAAGCCAAGACATAAAAGCCTATTCCACACTAAACGGGTTAAGTTCAGTACCTCAATCTTCCCACTTTATTGCCCTTATTTCTTTCAAAGGCAGACACAAAGAACTGTGTTTATAGCTAATGATACTTAGGTGTGTATTTTAACACAAGCCCAAGCCCCCAAAAGGAGCATGTAAAAAATACACTACACAATATTACTATAAGGATTCGACTGCTGTATAGCAACTGAGCTTCTCCTTCGCTGGCGCCTATTTTTTGTTGACATTTTTTAGTTGCATATTAAACTGGGAAGCTGGCAGTGTAATAAAATAAAATGGCAGAGGCAAGAAATTCAAACGCAACTTTCGGCAACTATCTTCGACAATAAAATGTTACGTGGGAGGATTCTTCCCAAAATATATATTTTAAAGGATCCGTATAAAACATTTAAAACAATGGCTCCAACTAAGGCTCTAACCGTTTTCTGAGATAAGCGGAGAAATTACGTGCTATCAAAGCTTGAATTTGAAAACACACCAAAGAAAAAATGTTACTTACAGTAGATAGATAATAAATACTGTGTATACTTATAAGATTCTAGTACCTATAGCTATATGTATAATATAATATGTATATTGTAACATTTCGAAATGTGGGCCATTTTTTTAAATAACTTGCATTTTTTTTCAACACTAAAAGTGCCCAACACGCCTACAGAAGTTTTCACTTCAAAAAGAATAACATAAAAATGTTACAGTTAAAGTACATAAAAATAGAAGAAAAAAGGTACTGTGAAATAAAATTAGGGCGATATGTCAAAGTTTTGCGTTGACTTACTTTACAGTGTCACGCAAAGCAAATGACATTGGAACATAATGTTACAGGAAAATAGGGTAGTCGGAACCGAAGTAGAAATTATTATCAACAGTTACGAAACAAAAAATCAACAAAAAAGTGAACATGTGGTGTATAATTTAACTTAGGAAGCAGAAACGATCTGGAAACTTGAAATGTACCTACGTAATAGCTTTTTGTATCCACTATCTCTTACCTCCAACAAAGGCCGACGCATCTAGCGACAAACGACAAAGCATCGCTTTAGATTAACCCTATCAATTTGAGATAAGTCCATGCTCCTACTGTTTGCTTGTGTGGCCTCCCAAAACAAAAATCATATCATCTCATCCACTTCCTCTTAAATTAATTACAAATGATATTACTTTTAGGATTTTTTTTCTCTTACGTAGGTAAGTGTTTTTGTATGCTAATAAGAAACAAAAAATGTAAACTAAGAAATAGTGAATCGAGACAAATCTAAACAAAGACGGATTTTAAAATAAGTAATAAGCAAAGGCCTTAAGTATCAGGTAATTTAATAACCAACAGTTATATTTTCTTGTTATAACAAAATTGCTTTAAGAATCACATATTAATGAAAGTGATACTTCGTAAATCTACATTAAAAGACTTTAGAGCTTAAAGTTATTGAAGAACTCTTAAAATTGTTATATATCATGACAAAAATTTTCATCATAAAATTTATGATCTTATCATATCTAACTTATAATAATGAGGTGAAAATGGTTCAGCAAACAAAGAAAATAATGAATGAATTTTTACGTGTAGGTATATTTGGTGAAAAAAGCACCGCTTTTTTCATGTTTTCCCAAATATATTAATTTTATAATATAACTTGAGTGTGTACCTAATTGAGGGAGGTTTATTTTTTAATTTTTTTTTATTTTATCTCCATTTCAAATTTTAATGTCATCCCAATATTCTACGACCAGTTCAAATAATACACTTTTCAGTGGTGAATCATTTTTTCACTTCCTGAAAGATGATGCCTGAAACACACCTCAAATGAAGCCCTCACTCGATTTCGATCGCACCTTTCAGTAAGTAGCTGGCATATATAAAGACAAATTTTTTGAAAGAATTGAAGTTCATTCCAAAATAAGCGTTTAAGAAAACATAAGACTTATTAGAATTTTCTTATAGTGTGTAAGTATAGGATAGATGAGAAGTTAGTAAGGGGTTAGTTAGAAGTAGTTCATTGAAAGGAGTTGTTTCTTCTCGGGTCAAAGTTTGCAATAAACTTTGAAAGTGAAGTACTCGGTGTCGGACTTGTTGTATTCGATAAATGAAATATGCACCCCTATGACCAGCGAAAAGGCAGAAGCAAAGCTAACCAGCTAATCTTGATCGTACTACAGTACAAACATAGCGTCGGAGCTCCATTAGTGAAAGAGTAGGTGTCACGATTCTTGCCTCGCACGGCTTTCATTATTTATTCCCACTTTCGACACTGAGCTGCTTTATGGTTAACAAACAAACGTCTGTGCACAATGAATAAATACTCAAGTGAGAATTTTATGACGCCCGTTAACTGTCTATTTTCTAAGTGTTAATATTTATTTGTATTCCCTCGATTGTTAGTGAATTGCAATGGAAGATTCATAAACGTCTACTACAGTCACTTGAGTCACTTAACTGTAAATCAATATTGAATTAAAATTAAATTAAGTATTATATTTTGCACGGATACTTAAGTGTGTATGCAATTATTACAATACTGCACTACGGATGGACAATTACCTACTTTTATTTGTGTTATTTACGCAATGAAAAGATAATAGATACCAACCCGTAATCATTGACAATACCCCGACTGTCATTCCCTTTGAAGCCTTATGGTTAATTAATAATTTCAAATAATATCCTAATAAGGCAGTTTGATTTTGTGATTCGAATTAACTTAAATTAAATTTTTAAAAAATGAATAAAATGGAAAATAAATTCCATAAGAATCATTTTAATATGGAGCGTTATTTCTACTGATACTTACCTACATTAGCTGCTTCTCGAGTTACTTTTTTCTTCAATGTTTGTAATAAGATCTGTCAGCTATGTGACCTGAGCAGAGCACCACCCATTCTGCTTGCTAATTCTCAGAACCTGCTAACATTAGTAACTACTTTAGTTCTAAAGTATGAATGTAAGGTATGTTGGACAAGAAAATCTTTTGAAATTTGCCGATCACTACCCAGCCGGGTTCGTTGATTGATTCTCTCTCGAAGTTGGATTTAGCAAATTATGGGTATACCAAACTTTGCTGAGGTATAATACATGAAAATTTCGAGAAAACACTTTTTCATGTAAAGCTCGTCAGGCGGGCGGACTGTCCATTTTATTCTAAATGGTTGGGTACAGTTGCCTAACAGCAGTCTTTAGAGGGGATGATAAGGAATATGTAACTGCTTAGTACCTACTTAGTTCTTAGAACATTTATTTGCCAAATTGAAAATCTTAAAATCTGTGTAATATTAATTAAACTTTCGGAAGGAACATTTCAAACCAAATAACAACGGTTGATTAGTCAAATTAATCAAAGAATTTAAAATTAAAATAAATCAAATGCTTCGTTTATTCTTCACGGTTTATACATACTCATTGAAACACAGATTACATTAGTGCCACATATATAATTAAATTAAATACAGATTCAGAACAAGATTTAGTTAATGCTTGGATCTAATGAATTGTACCGTCAGGTACCCTGTATTAAGGACGTCGCTCAATGTCCATCAAAGCTCTCGGCGTTCAATCAGTTTGCATACAATGTGATCGAGCTATTAACTAAAAATTTATTATCAACTTGCAGTGTTGTTTAAGGCCTACGTTAACGTCGAATGGTAAGTAGGTTTGTACGTGCTATTTAAATCAATAAATAATTATAAAATAACAATTTTTGTTCGTTTTTGAAATCGCAACGCAAAGGCACGGCAACGAAGCAATAAAACATTGTAATAAAAAAGTAAGGCAGAAGTATAATTTGACCAAAAGCCGAGAGGATAATTGAATTCGATGCCGTTTCTGCAAACAATGCCGCCTAAACTGTTTAATTTACATCCATACAGCGAAATAAAAAGGCACAAGTGGTGACATGAGCGGACACACCAAAAGCCTAGAGTTTGTGCCCGATGAACGGCCGCCGCGCCGACGCAAAAAGAACGAATCATTAGGAGGCGCCACACGAGATCCCATTTAAAAGTATGAGAATATTTTCACAAAAAGCCACACATTCAACTCCCCGGCACATTCATTTTATGAGAACAATGAGTGATTTTTGTATTTCTCTTTAATTCTATGTCGATTTTATCCACGGCAGCGTGGAGGCAAGTCTCTGTGGTTGTCGCCTCGTTCCGTCTTTGACTTTTTGCTATTGGGGAAGCGCGAGCGTTGGCGGCAGACGGTGGTTTTATTCTCGCCAAGGCGCTACAGCCTTGCCTCTCCTTGCGCCCCCTCCCTCCCGCCAAATCAAACAGTTCGCGTCTCCGCGCCGGCGCCACATTTCACACTCACCTCTTCTCAACCTGTAGTAGGCATCTCACTCGTCATGGCCTCATTGTCAATTGTGAACGAGCGCATTTAGCGCGTCATATATAAATAAAATTCAAGTGTCTGTTTGTAATGTCAAAATAACTGCTTTTTACTATGTGGGTATATCAAAGTATATAAGGACTAATAACAAAAAATGGGGTATGGCTGTGTCGTCGACACGGCCGTATGTTTTTCGTGAATACTTGTAAGTTACGAGCGTATTATATGTATATATCCTACCAATTCAAATATACCATACTCGTATATACCAAAAAATATTTGATTTTATTTACCTAATGTAGCAACAGCATCAAACTGTATCCCCTGATTTTGCTATCATCATTTTTTTGACTTGCCTCCTGTGGACATTTTTTTGACTGCACTGTGGAAATAAATTTAAAGACAAATCACGTCAAAAAACAAATTACAAAATTTTTGTCTATTTGTCTGTTATTCCGGTCAAATTTGAAACAGCTGGACCTATTTTAATGGGACTTTCACTGACGTATAGCTGATGCTATGAGGAGTTAACTTAGGCTACTTTTATTTTAGAAAAAATCTATATAGGTAAGCAGTGTCCAGTACGGGAGCCTCACGCACATGGCTAGTTCAGCAAATCAAGGATCAAAGTAGGTCTTTGATCCATAAATCAAAATAGAATCGTTGTATAGCAATGATCGCACCGTATGTTCAATGTCTACTTTAATTGTTTACTTACTCATTCGTTAATTATATCGACTATACCTACCTACTTACTATAGTCGACATGTTTTAATAGACAAGACATACTCTATTGAAATTTACGTATAGCTAGTGTATGTAGAACGGTTAGATAAAATTTATCTTGAACAGATTTATGACAGGTTTGTACGCGTAACATCTCGGTATGTGACGTGAGCGGTAATGATGCGGGGAGACAATGGAGTTGAAGACTTGTTTATTGAGTGGATCGAGTTGTTCTGAAGTAAAGTGTAGTGCGCTTGAGTGGAGGCGGCGACTAGCCTGAGAGAGCCAATGATAGCCGGTCAGCCGGTGGGAGGGACGAGTAATCATGCACTGAGACAACCACGAACATTGTCCGAGAAACCTGCGGACAAATAATTAAAACTACTTTTTTCATTAATTAAACACGGATACTATTATTTTATGAAAGGGAACTAACTAATTGAGTTGTTAGGTATTCATTTGTTTTTTAAAGCGAAAATTTCTTTAGGCGGCCCCGTTGGGTAGGTACTTTTTTTGAAGGGAAAAAACACTGAAATCTCGGAACCAATATGCTTTGGTATTTATATGTAGAACGTGTGTGTTTAGGCTAGGTTATATCAGTTCTGGAAAAATGTTAAAAGAGTCAAACCCAAAAGTGATTGCGAGTTTGACTTTTGTTATGTTTCAAATCAGCTAGGAACTTTGAATGGAAAAACTTGCTTGGAAGATATATTAGATATTTCGAAAAGGAAAAGAACAAAACATTTACCTACCTACTGTTCATTAACAGCCCTTAGAAATAATTAGGTTTAGATTAACACCTAAACAATCCGATATTAAATATTACAGTCATTATTTCCCAATAATAATAATCAGCTTCATAAGCCCAAAGGCGGTCTATTCATCCACTGGGCTGTCATCCGCTTTCGTTTTCCAATAATCTTTTTCCAAATAGACAGTTCTATCTAAACTTATCGATAAATTCATTTGCAAATAACTAACTATTATCTAAGGATAGGAGGGATTAAGAAGGCATATCCTTGTTTGCTGTCTAAAATAAATTTAAAAGTTCCTTGTAGGTCTGTTACGATAGCATCAATACTAAGCTCTTTCTTTCCCAGATCTGTCCAATTTGTTAATAGCCTAAATGAACTTCCAGAGTTCGATTTTTTTAAATAAGAGACTTACTATCAAAATCATGGTTTGATGGTTCTCGCTCTTCACTTGAGACGTTTTCTTTTTTTTTCTTTGCTTTATTTGTTTAATTTTTTTTTAATTAAGTTCAAAAATAGTTGTAGGTACCTACTCTTTTTTAGTCGTAGTTTGTTTTCAATTACTGATATTGGTTTGAAACGGTTTAATTTTTTATTTTATATAGATTCGATTTGCGGAAACTTGTAAATGGTGTAAAATAATCTGTCAAATTATTGTATAAAATATCACTGTAAGTTTTCCTTAAAAATAAATAAATATAGGGAACTGGCATCCCTTACTTACTCAGCGAAACACAAAAGCACACATATTATTATTATTTTGCGGTTATCTCCTGAATGGAAATGGTTACTACCTCCAGACGGGCTTTCCAAATTACCTACTGCGAAACGCAGTATGTCCTTCCACTAACTAAATTTTTAAAAATATGTTTATGAAACGATTCTTTTGATACATTTGGATACACATGCTGCACCTGACTGCATGCCTTGTCATTACTTTCCAAATCCAGACCAGAGCCACTTGCACCAGAATAGGTAACAGAGCGAGAGCCTATTTTGAAAATTCCATTTCCAAAGAACCCGCGACCCTTGAGACAAGAGCGCTAAGGCAAGTGGGTACCCTAACCACTTATACGTGGAATTTTTCTATGTTAAAAAAAAAACCTCGCCAAATTTTCGTAACAAAGGAAAAAGAAACATTAGGCAATACCTACATTCGAATAAGTTTGGACTAATAAGTTTCGAGTAAAATATTTTTATTAGTTGAATTCCTCATTTGCGTGTACAACAATAGTCTGATACGCGAAGGTTGTATGAAATATAGCGGAGGAGAGCCGGCAATAAAAACTGTCCTCAGATATCGGTAAGGCATAAATAAAAGTTGTCGAGTAGCGCTCCGGTACATCGCCGATCGCTGATTAGGCTCAGGTTGCGTGACAAACCCCTATTTGTTCGATCATTGTCTTAGTTCGCATCCTCGCACCATCAAAACAAACTGGAACACACATAAACTGACAAACGTGTCTTTTTCGCGACATTGTCAAAAATTAATTAACCACCTCCAGGGGTTTACTTGATATTTCCTTTTTAATCATTATCTATATTATAATCTGTTATTTCTTTCGGAAACGCTCATCTTTAAAAGTCTGCCTTTTTCGTTACAGGTTGAAGGTCTACGTCTTGTTAGGCTAACGGTAGCTAGTTACCGTAACCTAGACACATAAGCAATATGATTTTATTCACTTATTTTTATTCTTCTTCACTTTTAGAATGTATTCACTTCAACGTACCAAAGCTCAGGACAAAATCAAGAGATACATTTCATAACTAATCATTTTAAAAATTCCTTCATTCATCGTTCCAAGTATCACTATAATAAGATTCTGAATAATTTGATTAGAAATCTTACAAAAAGAAAATTGGCGAATTCTTCAAAATTGTAGGTAATACTGCAAAACTAGGAGACTCCCTTCAATTTGTCACATTTCTTAGCAGACTAAGGGTCTGATAATGAGCAGTTACTGCACCTCACGACACAACAATATCTAATTATTTTTTATTATGCTTTTTTTTTAATTTATTCAGCGCAAGAGCGGTCAAGTTTCCGATGCTTGTTGCGATACGATAATCTCGGCTTACAGGATGTTTGTGCCGATTTAATTGGCACTCGAGATGCACCGGAGTTCGCGCCTGCCTTTTATTGCTGATCACTGACCAGAGAGAAATGTACAATAAAATTAATTCTCTAATAAGAATTTTTCTGTCAATGCGAAAATGCTTTGTTTGTTTAGTACCTAGATGATATTTTTTATTGAGCTCTATTTTCCATAAGCGTCATAGTCATATGATACCTAGTCACTGCCAAGTCAAATCTTAATTGCATTTAATTAATTAATTTAATTGCATTTGATGCATTTATTTGTACATTTCACACGAATAAAAAAAAACCTACTTTGCTATTTCACTTTACGCATTTTATAGCGTTTTCTACATTTAATAGATACTGTAAAAACAATATTAAATGCATTTAATTTAAAACATTTAATATAATAATATTTTCTACAGGTGAAAGTTATTCATTATAAACAAATATACAAAAATTCAAATCTTCTCTCGTTATAGATAAAAGTACATTAGAAAAGTACAAAAAAGCCTATATAAAAGTACATATGGATAAATCATTCAATGCCAAGCTATTACATAAAAACAATTAATTTCCACGGATTTTTTAGCAAGACAGTTTTGCTTTGAATTTACTAGGTTTAGTACCTACGCAAGTTTCTTTCGACACATTATTTCCATTTGTTTGATGGATACCTACTTTGATGCTTATGATACTTGTATGTCGGTACAGTAGGTAAGAGGAATGGTATGCATGGTTCCCACTATTAATTAGGCGGCAATTCTAACAAAGCAGTAGATGAGTATTTGTTAGAACGAAATCTAAACACTCAAAATATTTTGATGTGCTGACAGAACGATTGTCTTGATGACAGCGAGTATCGTGAGAATGTGAACATTCATATGTAATGTAAAAGGTTTGAATTTAATTAATATGATGATTCTATTAATAAGCGTTTTAAGTTTGCCTGCAAATAAAATGACCTAAAATTCGTACGTTTTTTTTGGTGTAGGTTTTTTATGTGAAAAATAATTTCGTTTACTTTATCTTAATCGCGTTGGTCTGGTGGAAGACCAAATGTATATGCATTTAAAATTATCGCTATTTATTGTTTGTTCCTTTTAGCAACAATACGACAGAACTTCAGGAACACAGTTAGGTTGAGGTATGAAAAATTATTGGTCGCGGAGTCACGTAATATATCACCCATGATCCGCCTCGTCCATATTCGACGGGCCACAGTACTCGGACAATGGTCCGGACAACACACAGTTAAACGCCACAAATGCCGTGTACGGCAATAAATCATTGACATAGCGGAAGTGCGTGGCGTAGCGAAGCGGCGGTGGCGAGAGCTCGGCTATAACGGTCGTCAAGTTCCACCCCGCATTTTCAGCGATATAGATAAATTAAATGCCAACAGATCGCGACGGGCAAGCGCAGCGGAGGCGCGTTAGGAATGTCCAAATAAATTTTTTGATAAACGCACCGGAAGCTGGACCTATTACGTGACTTTGCCCCAGCTCTTCCTCGGTTATTGTTTTCTCGGCGGGAATTTTCGGAATTTAAGCTTTTCAACCCGGCAGATGGGTAGCGGCCCTTTTGAATCGATTAGATGCTTATCGGAACGCAGTAATAGGTCAGTTTGTGTTAGAATTAATCAAGCGCCAAAGGGCTACACCTAATTGAGCGCCAAAGAGTGAGCGCGTCGTATATATTCCTAATTAATGGATTCGCTAGCAATGTTTGGCTTTTATCACAAAGGACACCGCTTTAGTCAAAAAACAGTCTCACTCTTTTTAATATTGCTATAATAAATTATCGTCTTCACTATAGTCATGTGTGCGAGTCGACATTTGGAGTTATTCGAGGTCGCCAATGCTTTTTTTTAATTCTGATCATTTTCCCCTAAAAAGCAAACATGCGTGTCTGTTGAGAAATATTAATATAGCGATTGCTATAAACTAGTTGTGGATGATAATTCAAAGGCATAAAACAAAGCTTTATCTATGATCAAACGGCAGCTCCCGTGGAATTTAGTGTGAAATGTGTTCTCAGAGACACCGTTTAGTAGCGTAATGCGCGTGACTGTCGTACAAATTATGCATTTGGGAGACAAGTCGATTTTATTGCTGCGGAAGTTGCATCAATAAACCACGGCGAACAGGAGTTTAATGTTCCACTTGTATTGTACTAACAATATACCCGATCACGACATGCGTCGTAGACCGACACGAAATATTATACCTAATCAGCGCATGCATATCAAGATACATTAAAATAAAAATGAGAAATTTTTATTACAAAAAAATTTTTTTTTTCAACAAAATAATTTGTACCGAGGGCTAAAACTAGTTTTTGTCTGTTTGTTTGTGCGTTTGTGCATGCTAATCTCTTGAAACGGTTTAACCGATTTGAATGTTGTTTTCACTGATGTATTGATGGTTTTCACTTGAATATTTATCTATTTGACTTTTATAATTTCAATCAAAATCACAAGATTCAAATCAAATGTTTACTGTGATTTTAGTTATTTAATTTAAATTTTGATTTAAATTTTCAAGGTGATTGTTATTCAATAACATTCATTATTAGAACATAGTAAACATAATCAATGTAATGTAACGCTTAAAATATATGGTGTGTGACGCCCACGCCCTAAGAGATTTGAGACTAAAAAATGATATACTCCGCACCTTATATTGAACGGGAAATAAATCGTATACTCCCTTTAAGTGCCAATAAAAGTTGAAGTAAATCATAAAAGTATCACTCCTCGAGAAACGTCTATAACAAGTGTGTTATTGCGGAATAATTCAGTAGCGGAGGAGGGTGGATTGAAGGATGGCTCCCTCAAGATCCTGGCCAAGGTTCGACCTGAAATTCCCGGCGCTCTATCGAAGCCTTCAATTATTTATCGGACCCGTGTCTACTTTTCATTTTACTCCTTTCCCCGGCAAGGCTTTCAGCGCTGGCGAATAAACATGTCACCCCATTGGGAATTGGCTTTACATGAATACAGGTCTTGTGACTATAAACAGTATTGGTTGCGGCCTCACGGCTGACAATGATAAATGATGTTGATTTATTTTAATTATAAATAATAACGGATTATTTCGTTGTAAATGCCGATTCATCATATTTGTTAATTAAGTAGGCACATAATTACGAAATAATTACAAAATTTTAAAAAAAGCTCAAATAAATAACCGATGGTGCAAATTTTTTTTATATTAATTTGTACAGGAAAGTGATTGACCTCAATGTCACCTGACGGAAAGTGGTCGAAGATGGAGTTCGCTTGCCCGTTAATAGCCAATTCACTCTGTTCTTGAAGTGTCTCAAGTTGTAGGTTTCAGGGAAAAGTGAAGAAGGGAGAGAATTGCAGCACATAACAAAAGAAGACGCAAAGTGCTTTGTGCGAATAGGTGGTATACCTATGTCCACAACGTAAGGGTGTGTAATGTAACACTACATGCTTATCTACTACTAGCTGGTGCTCGCGACTTCGTCCGCGTGCAATAGTTATTTTGGGAATCATTTGGGTATCTCGAACGGTTTTCGCAGCGCACGCAACGGAAGCCCTCAAAGATGAATAATTTTCCCCGTTTTTTCCACATTTTCGACTGTTTCTTCGCTCCTATTAGTCGCAACGTGATGTTATATAGCCTAAAGCCTTCCTCGATAAATGATCTATCCAACACAAAAATATTTTTTCAATTCGAACCAGTAGTTCCTGAGATTAGCGCGTTAAAACAAACAAACAAACAAACAAACTCTTCAGCTTTATAATATTAGTATAGATTAGTACAAAGACGAAATTCCGAGTAACTAAGTCATGAAGTTCCTGTGTACACTCCTCTGTACACTGTAGTTCTGCTAGTTGATATTTAGTTGATCCGTCCCAGATGTGACTGCAGTACTCCATACACGAACGGATCTGCGCTTTGTATAGATTTAGAAGCTATATAACTCATTAAATATATGTTTATGTCTTATAAAAATAAACACCATCGAAGTACCACATCGTTTGAATGGTGCACAACAATTTATAACTTTTTTTATGAAGACTTACTCAGCTTTGCTATGTTAGTTGCTTAATAATTATGCACGTAAATAATAAAAGGTACTTATTAATAAATCAAATTGTAATTTATTATCATTGTCTGCCATAAAAAAAATAGAACGCTTATGTCAGCCCATAGAGGAAACATAAAAATTATATTAACTTTCGTGATACGTTCGTAGTTTAATATTTCGTTTGCTCTACTATAAATATAAAATTTACTACAAAATTTACTAAATTCATAAATATCCTAGTATTATTAATGCGAATGTAACGATAACATGAACAAGAAGCCCTTAAGCAAAACGGAAATCCTTTTCAATTGTATTTCAATGGTATTTTATACTTTATACACAAAACTTTTAAAACAAAATAATAAAATAAGATTTTTATATAAATTTTAAGTTGATACGTAAAAATTTTAAAGAGTGGTCTCGGGCAAGTTGAGTATGTTTATAAACCTATGTAACCTGCGTATATAAGGAAAAGTGAGTTGAACTTTTTAGCTTGGCTGAAATGAGACGACATCTCTCGAGGTTGTGGCCGGTTATGTGCGGCAAAAAGCGATGATAATGACAAAGACCATTGCCGCAAAGGGCGCGAGGAAGACGACCCGCCGACAAACGCGTGTCGAATAACGAATAAATCCGTAGACCTAAGAAGCTATTAGAATGGATGCAATCTCGTTTACCATGTTCAACATCATGCTTTATATTTCAGACATTGTGATTGTGATACAATTTAATCAGTGCGTATTGCCATTCTGATTACTGGATATTGACGAAGTGTGTTGTCTAAAAATTTAAGTCACTCAGCCAGCTACGGATAGGGCAATGAGCCATTTCTCTATGTGATGCGATCCGAATTGCAAATACCTCTGAGAGGATCAGAGTAGTATAATATAATACTTTAGGCCTAAATCTGAAAATAAGATTAGTGTCTGAACTATGATTGATAATTTTATTTATTTATTTTTTTACTTAATAACTAAATGACAGATTAATCGGACACCATTTACAAGTTTCCGCATATTGAATCTATATAAAATAAAAAATAAACCGTTTCAAACCAATATCAGTAATTGAAAACAAACTACGACTAAAAAAAGAGTACGGTTATTTTTAAACTCAATTAAAAATAAAATAAAAAGAAGTAAACAAATAAAGCAAAGAGAAAAAGAAAAAGTCTACAGTGTAGAGCGAGAACTCATCAAACCATGATTTTGTTAGTAACTCTCTTATTTTGTAAATCTTATAATTAAATAAATCGAGCTCTGGGAATTCACTTAGGCTATTAACAAATTTGACCTGAAATAGAAAATTTTATTTCACCTATTTAACGCTTTTTTTAATTATGATTATAATGATGATGATGATAACATTTACTATTATAAACTTGACAACGTTGCTTTGTCTACGACGTTTCTAACACTACATGTGGGTGAACATAAAGTCGTAGTGATACTCAGTAGCTTGAAGAGGGGACGCCTAAAGCAATAGTAGAAACACGTTGCGAACATCGTTCGAGGGTCACGTAACATTACAATATACCGAATTACCCGCTTGCGCAAACTGATCCTCACTGTGTCCAGGGAATTATGCCGGAGTAGGAAAACAGAAAGTATTCGGACAAAATTAAATTTTATTATTTGCTGTAATGTGTCATAAAGATCCCTCGAGAACTGTCTCGTTGCCTAATGGAAAACTCCTTGTAAAGAAACGCTGTCGTAGTCTTTTTAAGGTTTTCTTTATAAATTTCTATTTTCTATTAAAAATTTAACTGAGATTTGACGTTAGATATTACCACAATAATTAAACGTAGATACCTACTAATTTTTACATAAATATATTTCCAATTTTAAGTTGATCAGACGAAAAATAATGAATTTAAGCGTATACTTGATATTTTATAATAAGTAGGTACCTACTCTAGCTAAGCAACGCGGTTCTTTTCTTCCGACTCAGTCATTCGCACTCTTGGTCATTTTGAATATTGATAGAATAATTATTTGGTTTACCCAAATTATCCAAATTTTCTAGAACCTTCACATAATATGTTCAACTAATATGGGACACAAAATTCTATTACGAAGCATTATTTTGAGCTCTGAGCCTCCAAAAAACTATGAACATGATGAACTTTTTAGTGTAATTCTAACTCTGATTGTTTAATTCGTGAAAATATTTAATACCTAGTTGTAAGTGCTTGAGTTGACCAAGTAGTTATCGTTATCGTTCGCAACTAGGGCTACGCAGTACCTATAGATATAAAATTATCTAAAGAAAGTTTCATGATTGAATTAGTTAAGAAGACTGGGTAACCATTGTTACATAATCCACAGCGCCAATCATGGTGTCGTTAAGTTTCATAAAAACTAATAATGTAGTTCAACTTTTACAGAAAGTTTTCCACGGAAGGCTTTATTTAGCACTCACTATTCGCCTTTTTCCTATTTTGCCAAACATCGAGCCTTCCTGTTATCTCTTTTATGACCATCTTGAGATTTTTACCAAATTATTTCAACAGTAGTGGCCAAGGCATATTATGTTTCGCAATAGCGTGCATACAAAATCTAAGATTATTTTGGTTTGGATAAAGTGTAGGTAAGACCAAATTAAGGAAGGTAAGGTAAGCTTAATCTGAATTTCTAAAATTTCTAAAAAAGACAGCTGTCTAAGTAGCTTTAGTATAATAGATTGTAATAGAACTAACTTAAAAAAGAAAAAAAATCCCAAAAATGTTTCATTGACATTAATATAATCATTTGAATTCGCTAAGTCTTTCACTAAAATCGTACTTGCCCCTGAAGTTAGTAAAACTGTCATTATAAATGTAATAATGATAAAATGAGCCAACATCATGGTAAATCATTATTTAAGTATGCAATATATTAAAATGTAGAAACAGTTTATATAAGGGTGTGTATTATCGTTAAACTTTCCTAAACAAAATCCCCCGCGATTTCCCTTCACATCTTTCTAAAGTCGCACTCAGCTTTTTAAAATCTTATTTAAACTTTATAAAATAAGTGGCGATCCCCTTCGGAAGGGTCCCACCGATATTATTGTGTAGCCATCTGTGACGAAGACCGGGACGGCTTCGAAAAGACATATTTTTAGATTTAACTCGTAAATTATTACGATCAAATTGGTTTACGCTCGTGTGAGAATTAGGATTGAAATTTTATTTGCACGTACAAGTGCGGTTGTTTAATGTTAATGTATTTATTTATTATAGGTATAATGTTTCATTACTGTTTTAGATAGATTTTATGTTTTTTAGGTATGATAGAGAATGACAGGCAGACAGTTCACTCGATGGTAAGAGATTACCTTGAGAGTATGAACAATAGCAGAGAACGTGAGGGTTACACCCTCTGGATTGTAAGAGTAACTTCATTGTAAGAGAGTATTTATGAAATTAATAAAGAGCGGCAGGCACTTGACGGTAAATAGTTATTGTCGTTAAGAATAAAAAGCAAAACTAAGTAGGATTTTGTTTGTTGACCCTGAGAGGGAATAGTATAACGGAAAACGTTGAAGTCCTCATTTTATATTGTTTGATTCAAATCAAAATATAATATGTGCTGTTACTTTGGTCATCATGAAAAATTTCCGGCGAGTAACTTAAATATTATTATAAATTATTATTTGTAATGTTTTAAAATTTAAAACCATAACAGCGATAAAGATGTCAGATATAAAGGTTGCAGACACCAACTAGTTCGATATAAGGTCGTATGTTAAAGATATTTAGTAGGTTAACATTTAACAAAGGGAATATAACACATTTTTTCATAACACGACTAATAAGAGTAGTACATTCGACCAATTTAAAAATTATGCCGTTCACTTATTAACGTAGCAATAAATTAATTTAGTCACATAATATAGTATTACGAAGCCGCTATAAAGAGTCTCTGTCACCATAATTTTGAACACAGATTGTTGCACTAATGTGTCGGCTTTAAAGGAAGGGGTTGACGACCCCTTTTGCTCGATTTTCATTCGTCACGCACACGCTGTCAAATTGAAGTTTAATTTTTTAAAATTGGATTTTTATTGTGCTTTGAAACGTTATGAAAAAGACAACGCTGCTGTTAAAAAAAAAAACAATAATACTCAACTTTCGCAAAAATACATAGCATAATGTGCAAGTCGCAAAATGTGCAGGCTATGTAAAATGTACAAATCTTATAATGTGCAGATCGCAAAATATGCAGATCGCAAAATGTGCAGGCCACAAAATGTGCAATTCCACGCATTTTAAAAATTTTAAAAACCTATCCTAAAAGAATATAATAAGGACAGAGAAAAAGAAACCATAGAGATTGGCTCTGATGATCGTTACTCACTCATCGAAACAACAACACAAGTATTTTGTTACTTTTGAATTCTTATAAGGTACTGGTTACTGCCGCCAGAAAGGCTGCCCAGAGCTTATATGACTGCGTAGTATGAAATTCATTCATATTTAATATTTACATACATGTAAGCTGCAATTTTCCTATCACATTTTAATAATAGAGCAGCAAAAACAACCCTTAAACATGTACAATTTATCAACTTGTTTAATACGCAACCGATTTCGAAATGCACGTTTCATAATAACATAATTGCTATAAAGTACAGGCGCACGATACCGCACTGAATAATTTTGTATGGCGTCAATGACCGTTTAATCGTTTAATTTGTGCAATTCTATAGAAGGAAATATATTGAATTCTTTATTAATTTTATATTCGCTTATTTAAATTCAAAGTTAAACATAAAATTAACAATTTTTGTTGTTAAATAAGGATTTAGTTAAGTGAAGTCACAGAAAGGCATGCTTTCGTTTTCAGGTATACGTGTAAAGTTATACATAGATATATCTCCATATGAAATATAGTTAGAATTGGTTCATCAATTAAAAGTGACTTTTATGAAATTTACTTTTTGCTTTATCGTTTCTGAATTTCCAGACTTTTTGAAGTAAAACTTCTTATATATATATCTCCATATGAAATATAGTTAGAATTGGTTCATCAATTAAAAGTGACTTTTATGAAATTTACTTTTTGCTTTATCGTTTCTGAATTTCCAGACTTTTTGAAGTAAAACTTCTTTTCCCGCAAAGTCGAATTGTGTGTGACGTTTCATTGTAACGATTACGTGACGCTTCTTGTGTACCCACTTCTTTATTTGTATATTTGATCGCCAAAGAAGTCTCACTTTTGACACGCGTAAGCGTTAATAAGTAAACTTGTATAAAAAAATTTTTGAAGTGAAACTTCTTTAGGCACGTTCGGCATTTTCTAGATGGGAAAAACTCGCGACCTGTTACAGTAATCGTGTAACCAATTAATTTTAAAAAAGAACAATTTTTGAGATGGGAAAAAATCATTTAACTCTCCCGACTGTTAACCCTGTAACAGATTAATTTAAAAATAATAAAAAAAAGTTTTGAGGTGGGATAAAACCATTGAACTCGCGACTTGTTACCGGTTACACGGTTTAACCGACAAATCTATATATAAGTACACAATATGTACTTTCCTGACGATTCAAAAAATACACACGGCACACGTAATTGTTCAAGTTTTCATTTCTGTCGGCATCCCGGAGTGCCACTGTGTTATTTTATTCACAAGACAATATCACTTGACTGTAGCTACCTATATGTTGCTTAACACATATTGTTATAGTTAAAGCCTCCGCCATTTCTTTACGACCTTTGTTCGATAAGTAGTAGGTACTTAGGTAGATTAGGTAGATATTATATAAAACATGAAAACTGTTGACTACTCTACTTCTAAACGTTAAACGTTAGAAAAAGTCTCCCACCCCTCGAAGATGACAAAACTTTGCGCAGTTGAACCTTAGTTTTCTCAACTGCTCCTGAAGTCAGTTTAAAACGGTACGTACACACACGTCTCATTTCCTCCGTATATTTTCTTGAGGGTTAAACAAAAAGGGTGGGCGGGCAATAAGAGCGCAGCTCGTAATGCACTCTTGCTAAACAATCGAAAACTTTCGCAGACTGTAGACACAACAACCGCAGTAAACCGCAACTTAACTGCAACAGTTTTGTAAGAAATTCTATTTAGATATTTCTCAGTTAATATCTTATGAAATTAAATACCTACTATTTCTTTATGAACATACATATTTTTTGCTATGTTAAATGCTAAATCAAGGCCTATAGTGTTTCATTTCAAACATTTGTTTTTTTAATTTATTTATTAAAGCTCTATGAACTATATTCTACTAAGTCTTCTTGTAAATAAAATACTTCATAATAATATGTAATTTATAATACTTCATATCAATAGTTTTACCTATGAATAATATGCTTCCATTCTACGCAATAAGTAATTTGCAACCTTATTCATAATATCAAATAAGTACCTAAGTAACGTTACAAAGACAAGTGGTAATTTCCAACATCACAAAGTCGTGACATAATCATGGTACACCACTATACTGGAACGGGGACTAGTGAACTTTAAACTTAATACATGAAAGTTTCACGCGGCATGATTGCGAATCTGAAAAGTTCCCGTCTCGGCGTGTCTCTCCCCACATGTGGCGCCGTTCGGTACAAGTAACAACTAACATCGACTTAAAACATATGGGCCATTAAGCCGTTTATTGTGTGCGGTAGGTAATGCCGTGCACTCATGAACTGCCCGAACTTTTCCGTTATATTAGGTATGTATTAGTTTAGCGAGCTTGTGTTTCGGTTTACTTCAGATTGTCTTATAATTCGAAACATTAACACTTGATTAATCAAGATGTCTTTGTTGTCTTACAGATAAAATGTACCTACAGATTATGCAGAACCGAGTGCTAATTGAGCAACATCGTCATTTACCTAATATTCGCATTTCATTTAGGAGGCAGTCTTTTCTTTTATTAACGATGGGCTTGCTCTTGGCCACTATCTAGCCATGCAAGGACTAGGCCGACGGTGGAGCGAGCTCACCCTGAAAACACCTATTCACTCAAACTTTAAAAAGATTTGATTGAATGAATATGAACTCGGAAACACAGACGGTGGCAAGGAGTTCCAATCCTAGGCAGTACGACTGAAAAAGAGGAATTTTGACATTTTGACAGATCTTTTAACTTCTTTCTTTTTGACGAGGTCAAAAATTTGAGATGAGATGACGTAGCTTCCTGAATGCAGCCGAAACCAGTTGAACTCTTCAGTCAGCCTCTGTGTTAAAGTTGTTTCTGCCTAACTAGATCTTTTTTCACTTAATAATCTTGCATAATATTAAAAAAACAAGTCTGTATTAAGCATAGTAATAAAGTTTTGAGTTCAATAAATAATTTGAGTAAAGGAAAAAATATATCATTCATTGCACTCTGCTGGCTTACCATACCACGGGGAGCGTTTTAAAAGACAGGGGTTGACATACTTCTAAAACAGTTCGGAATATACACCTCGAATTGACTAATACAAACGGTGTAGTGAGATATGATATTTGGCCAACCACAGGACGCGAATTTGGATTTACCATCCAGTAAGGTTACTCTGCAGTGGACTAGATTATAATTACCATCATGTGGTAATTGGATATTATTGAACTATTCAAAAATTCCGCTGGGGCCGGAAGGTTCTTGAGTGGAGGCCACGGACCAGCAAGCGCAGCGTAGGACGTCCACCCACAAGGTGGACAGACGACCTAATAAAGGCCACGGGTCAGCGGTGGATCCAAGCTGCTTCTGACCGGTCCTATTGGAAAGTTATGGGAGAGGCCTATGTCCAGCAGTGGACGTCCTACGGCTGAGATGATGATGATGATGATTCAAAAATTATTATTATACTGATATAAATACTAGCTGAAACGTGGTCTCTAGCTATAGGCCTCGTAAGAAAGCTCAACTTCGTTCAAATAGCTATGGAGAGGGGCTATGCTCGAGGGGTTACACTGCAAGATAGAATCAGGAATAAAGAGATCCGTAGACGAATGAAAGTTACTGACGTGACCTGGCGGATTAGTGCCCCGGCAGTGACGTGAGTCGACAGTGGATCCAGGCTGCTTCTGGCCGGTCTTATAGAATTATGGGAGAGAACTTATAACCAGTAGTGTACTTATTATCACTCTAACCTAACCTAAATTATACTTATAGTGAAAGAGAAAAAAAAACAAATGTAAAGCGCTTATAGTTCTTTTATCCCCATTATTTATCCATACTATGTCTAAAAGAAAATGTTACTAAACGGTTACATTCCGAAATTTAATTAACTGCGTACTTATACGTACAAAAGTTGTAATTGAATTTATTCGTTTTCTGAAATCAGTTGAGCTGGCAATTTTAATATGAAAAACAATTTGCATTTGAGAAAACGGCGCGAGTGCTTTTAATAAAACTGTGGAACAAACAGCTCGCCGATGGTATGAACTGTTGCAAATTGCTCTAAGCTGGGCGGTAGCATTTAACAAGAACCTGCGGGGATGCAGTTCCGTTGAGTTTCGTTAAGGCTACAACACTTCACCCTTTCACTACTTCAACTATTTGACTATTGTAATTTTTTTTAAATAACTCATTTTGGACTCACACTTTAAACAAATGTGATTTCTTTTTTTATTCTCCATTGCTATTAAAATTATCAACTATATAAGCATATTACAGCAAAATACCTATATAAAATTACATACCTATATGTGCCTATATACTAGACATATAAGCACTATCTAGCTTATCTAGTTTTATGGAATTCTTAACCTATTAGTCTCTTTTGTACAAAATAATAATATAATAACCATAACTAACAACACACGTTCGCATAAATAAGAAACAGAAAATTTGTGTAGAATCATAAGTACCCTACCTACACGTTTTTTAATTAATTAAAAGAAAGGTCTTTTTGAACACACAATGCACATTGTTAATTTAGCCTGTACAAGTTACAAGTGCATTGTTGCCCATTGTTATTATTAGTACGTTAACAAACACTCGAAAAATGTCCAATTAGTGGACTGAGCCTTAAACAGTGAGGTGGAGGGCCGATGAGAGGTTGCGAACAAAACTATGCGGTGGCGCGGAATAGCGTAGCAAGCGACGCGGTCCCTCCACCCCGCTTTCCTGTTCCATTCACCACTACACTACTCAGAAACAGCACTGGATCTCATATCATTTATACACATTTTTCAAAATTAAAACACATTAATTCTAAAGCTGTGCTTATAATAATTTATTTCAAATATAACATTTAGATTAATATTTAAAAATTTACAGTAGTTTACACATTAACTAAATTATATTTTAATAAGATTAAGAATACTATTGCATACCTACATAGATGGTTACCGTTTACGTTTTGAAACGTGGGTTTTTTCAAGTCATCAAAGTCATTAAATTCAATTCTTAAGCATGTCAATGAAAAGGAAAACATTGTTCAGTGCATCCAGAAAACTTGTATTTAAAATGATACAGTTTACTTTACGTGAACTACAGCGCCCTCGCACGGTGCGATAGCGTCTAGTTACTTACTGGCGCGAATATTGGTGTGTCTGCTCCCTCCAGCTGCAACTCCCAGATACACGTAGAGGTGAACAGCAATCTCATCCGTACAATACTCTGTACGTAACACACTACCGTCACAACTCACAACATCACAATAGTTTCAATGAACTCACTCAAATAGATTATTCTTTTTATTTATGCAAATTATACGTAGGAAGTCTGCTTACGCCTAACAACATTTCTATTCTACTCCATGATTACTCATTAGTTATTGGTCGTAGAAATTCCTTAAAAATCAACATTACTGAGAATATGAAGGTTTGTATTCAGACAAAAACTGAAATTAATTTCATATCTAATATAATTAATAAACACGTTGTACTTATGTTAGCGAGATAAAAAAATAATATGTGCAGAATTTGTAAAATTTTCGTGGCTTGAATTCTTGTATATTTACTGACTAAAATAAAAAAATATATTTGCTATAAAAATATATTAGTTATGATTGGGTTGTCAATATTCTATGATTGGTTCTATATATTGGAATTGCTGGCGTATCCTTTATTATTTTCACAATTGCCGCGAATATCTTGTGTCGCATTCCGTTTTTCGCATTATAATAAGTCGAGACAACAAATTCTCCCAAATATCTATTTGGAAATGACTTAACTCGCTCCTACAGCGTATCCTTAAGTCTTAATTATATTCATCATTTATAAAACAATATAAGTATGTATATCAATATTATAGTAGGTAGGTACTAAACAAAATCTATATGCTACTTTAAATTTACCTTTGTGTTCGTGTTGCTTCGTTAGTGTGTGATCCGATCACAGTTTTGTTGTAAAGATTATGTTCTAAAGAAACCTCCATCCGGTCTTTGAATGTTACGCTACACATGATATTAAATGAGGAAGGTTGTCTTTAGAAATGTAATTCAAATCCAATTTAGTTATGCAACAGTTTTAAAAACATTTATACATAAATTGTAATATTTATTATGTTCTTTATACATTTATTGCACGAATTAAAAATATAATTGCGCTTTCAATTAAAACATTGTTCCTTTTTGTGCGCTTTTAGCTAAATGAATGAATAGGCCTTTGTGTATGTTCCGATACATTTTATTTAGTTGCTGCATGTTGAAAAACATTCAAATTTTAATCCTAAAATTGTGTCAAAAAATTTGAATATAAATATAAATACATTTGTTGCTCTATCCAATATAATTTTACGCTGTTACAATAAATATACAATATTGAATTGGTGGGCTTAATTAATATTATTGAATTGTTGATACATGTTTCCTTAATTTATGCTTATTAATATTTGTCTACATTTTCGATAGTAACCAAGCAATCTTTCTAAGCTCTGTTTTAGAAACATAAGCTAAGAGATAACATAATATTTTAGCATCATACGAGTAACATAAGATATGTAGATAATAAATAATTAGGTACTTTTGTCAAAATAGTCAAGCCGACGAAAATATATATAGTAAAAGCTCGTAAATGTTTTAGACTCTTTTCGCAGATTATGGCCTATTTAGAACTATTTTGGATAGAATTTTTGTGTAGGTAGAAAATTTTAACACTGCACTCGTATTTCGTATCTAGGTATACATGTGTGTTGAGTATCTTCAGAGAATAAACAAGAAGGCTGAAATATTGAAAACCATAAAAGTTAGAAAACTTTGGAAATATAATGTGCCGCGAAGAGTATGATCTGCTGCAGCTGATCGTGCAGGGGAAAATCCAGGGTAGACGCAAGCCATAGATAACGTAGGCTCCCTGGCTTAAGAATCTCCGCGATTGACCGAAGTATTAGATCGCTATTTCGCCGCCTCCAGGGTTACAATAGGCATGATAGTAGGCGACCTCCGATAGGAGTCTTGAAATTAAAGAAATGGTGTACCTACTTTGATATGTATATTTGTATAATCATGTTATTCTCCTCATCTAGTTATGATATTAAAATAACCTATTTCCATTACAGTAAATATACAGTAAATAACTGTATTTGATATCTCATGATATGTTGATAGACAATAATGCAATGTGTAGCGGACAACATCGGTCCTCCAATGTCGGACATGTCGCTCCTATCTGTTTCGATGCATTTGTCGTTTAAACACCAACCTGTAATAAATCAGGCACAATATTAAAAGCAGCTAAACATCCTAACACCTTGTGTTACTAAAATGAAATTGAGTCCTATTCACTCGAAATAAAGTACCAATTTAACTGAAACAATGCTCCCGCTTGTTACCTGACCATACACATTAATTTAAGCCTATCTCGAGTCCACTACGGACACTCTTCATTCAATACTTTAAATGAGATTCTTATCGCACGTCCTTAAATAGATTAGTAGATTAATGATGTCTGTAATAATTAATAATGGATCGTGAATTTTACAACAACAATAAAAGCGGGACGGACGCCATCGTAAAATTTACCTTTGCAGTTTGCGTTGTTTCCAATCCTTTAACTTTATGATACGTCAATGTGTTCCATATATTTACTCCGTCTTAATTATACTGATGTTAGTTCACCTTTTATAGCTTATTTTTACGGTATCACAAAAGTTTTACATACTCGTGATAAGGTAGATTGAAGCGCACACTTGCATTTATTGGTAATGCAATAATAATATGCCGACTTAGGCCTCGTCGGAAATTTATGAAGGACGGTTTTTTTCAAGTAAATGTTTTTCTTGTTTAAGATACGGTTTATTAATATATGCCATATTAAGAAATAAACTGTATTAAGTATACATTAAAAGTAGGCTAGTGGGAGGATCACTGGGCTGTTTTAAATCTGAATCAATAGAATGTAAGTATGGTATAACAAATAATAAATCGAACTAGTAAGAAGATTAACAATCTTCTGAGACATGGTGTAGTTAGTGACCATGATTTGCAGCTCAAGGGCTGCAAAAGCTCATACCGCTTTCCCCTTTCTTCCTTCGGACATTCAGACCCATCCTCATCTTGTCAGAATCCCTCTTTTTCAGACCTAGCGCTAAATAACATTTTTTTATAACGCACACTGCCAAAGATCACTCGCGGTTCCGAGCTCATATTATAACTAAAATATTTTCAAAGTTCGAGTGAATAGGCATCTTCTGGTCGAGCTCGTTCCATCATTGGCCATGTCTTTGCTACACGACTAGAACAAATTAACATAACAATAATAAAAAATCCATTTTAAGACATACTCGTACCTACTCACAATATACCTACATTAAAAGGAGACCTATGTCCAAAAGTGGGATGTTAATATATAATTCCATTTGCTCTAAAGTAGGTGATTATTAAAAGGAAGTGTCTAATACAAGTTAATGTTTTGTATCCATTTAAAACCTTTTATCGGCTTAATTAAAATCTATACAAGAATTGAGATTGATCTAATCAAACAAGCCTGAAGGTAAAAAAATAACGAACAAACTCGGACGCAACTCGGGCAACGTACAAACTTTAAAAAGTTAAGCCCTTAAAAAAAAAAGAGTAAAAAATCGTGCCCCTAATTGATGCGTCGTCTTTGTTTAGTTTAATTCTAACATGCTTTTCCCATTAAAGTGGTCAGGAATCGGGCTTGTGTAAAAGATAACGCCGACTCTTTTACTCTTTACACGTTATAATATTATGAGGTTGAGGCCAACCCTCCATACATTTAACCCTAGTTTAACTCGCGCTCTCGAAATGTCGTCCGCCCGCACCGAGTTGTCGCGCCATACTCGTACAACAGAACAAATACTGAATCTCACCGCGTTCGGCTCTGCCGCGTTTTTACATTGTTACTGCGTCCCCAGGGCGTTTGCGTCTCATATTGAAAATCGATATGTTTACGCTAAGTGCTTAAGTGCTTTGAGGGGATTGTGTTTCACTGATAAATAACCAATGCAAATTATTAACATGTCAAATCTGCGCACACTATTCAGAAGTCAACATTTGCATAAATCTCCTTTTGTTTATATTCTGTTCTTAACTCGATTTCAACATAATATTTAAAGCAATGTTCATTTGTAATTGTTATTTTTGTGTACTTACAAATAGGTACGTATAATAAAATAAAGGTTCTCCGCTGATTCCTTCTAAATTAACCAACGAATTTCTATGCAGTTTTCTTTAATGACTCTATTTATTCGATAAACCAAGAAAGTTTGAATAATTTGCTGTTAAATTTTGTTATTTGAAAAATGTAGAGCATTTTTTTAATTAAACTTATGAGACAAAGATGAACGATTTTGAATATAAAACTAGACTAAGTAACGCAATTTCTTATTGTGGGGTTATCTTATTTATTTAATTGTGTAAAAGCTTAAAGTCTGTTTAATTGTCGGGTTTACAAAAACATAAAAACACCTAGACACATATCAGAAACATATATGCACGCCTGCATACACATTTACAACGTGATTAGAGATTTAATTAAGAGTAAATTAGTTAATTTTAACTAACAGTTAAGTCTGGTTACACCAGACCATCGGGTTGCGAAGACAACTCGGCACCTTTTGTGAGTTTTATGGATAATCTTCGTTTTACATGTATTAACATGGTGAGCTGTGTCCGGTCGCGCGTTCGGACCCCGATCCACACCCACTCACCTTGTTATCAGGGACCACGGTCAATGCTCGATAATTTTATTACAGAAGTTTTGTCAAATTACTTGTGTCTTCAAATTAAATTAAACGATACTTGTCTCTCGTTGATATGAAGCATTAATTTATATTAGGCTCCTTTAGACCGTTGTTCTGGGAACGGACAGATAGGATTACCGCTAAAATACCAATGTAGCTCATCAGAATATACCTTTATACATTTACCTGAATTGTACTTAGAAATTATCAGTTCCAGGGGAGTGATAATTTTAACGTTAACGAGCATTAATTTTTTTTACTATATTTGTATGAGAATCACTGGTGGCCTTGTGTTGTCTGTATTAAAAATAGATTTCCATGCGATTTCATTGTTAAGCAAATAGTTTACCTATATAATGCAATATAATGCACGATGGTCGTTCTAAACTCCTTTATTATGGGGTTTCTCTTCCTCATTTATATGTAATCTGAAATTTTATGTATAAACTTACAAGACAAATTTTTAGGCGACGGTAGTAGTAGGTATAGTATAGTTTTTAGATTTATAAACAACAATATATATTTAAATATAAAAATCCTTATAATAATAAGTAGATACAGATAACACTGACAGGTTACAAGATTGTCATATAGTTAATATGATATTAATTATGATCGTCGAAAATGTATTTATACAATGGTGGGTGAAGAGGGGCGGGGTGGCGAATGCTGAACATTGTGACAAACACAGGCCTTATCCGACGACTCCCGTTCAGGAATGACACTGTAAACAAAAGTATCATATAAGTTTATTAATTACACGGCCCCTCCGGCAGACTCCATGAATATTAATTACTGGATACCGAAAAGCTTTAGAACGCTCAAGGAGGGAAAGTTTTACAAAGAGCCTTTATTATTTAAGAAGCACCAACGCAATAACGAAATGGTTTATAACAAACGCATTTCTTCGTTTAGAATTGAAGTTTACTGCAACGGTAGAAGGTCTGTTTTAGGTTGTAGCGGGATTCATTTATCATAACACGATAAGAAAGTGGCGGAAGAAAGTCAATAGAGTAGGTGCTCGAGGGTAAGCTTTACATAGCTCTGGTACTCGTCCCGCCTTATGGTCGCTTCAAATGTGTCGCTTTTGTTGTTAGGTAGGTATAGACTGAGACTTATTTTATATATTTTGACGACTTACCAAAATATTTTGAGGTTCTAATTCTACGAAGGAAAGTTGGTCCCAATAAACTTCTGATCTTTTATATACTAGACCAGAAGTTTAAATCACGATATGATACGCGGACCGTACTGTAGGTATTTATGCACATTATTAGTATTTATACTTAGATACTTTTCAATAGGTTTAAATGTAGTCAAAAAAGCTAACAGTCGCTATTATCATCATAATCGTTATAATCGAGGATATAATTTGACACACGGATAGTTTATTATCTAGATTATTACCTACATATAGGACCTAGATTTACGAGGGATCGTCTAAACATATAAAAATTACAAAACAGTGGCGGCGACGCCGTCTTTATAGTGATAAAAAGATGTCTGCAATTTTTCAGGTGTTATATTTTTAATTTTTAGTATAAGAAGGCAAGTTAGTCTAATTATAAAACAATAATTCCTTATAAATTATAAAACAATAATAAAGTACCAAATAATTTTAGATTTTGTAATTATATAGTAAAGAAAGATACCTATCTACATCTAAAAAGCGTAGAGCCTTGAGATGCGAACATTAAGTAAAAAAAACTTTGGCGTTTGTTTTTAACCACAGCACGAAGTTTCAAATTTTTCTTTTACTCGGCCGAAATTTTTGTGTATAAATTTCCCCAAACGATATTGCCGCCATTCAAGAAAAATTGTCGCCGTAACGGGGAAATAAAAGAGCAAATTAAAACTTTCCTCCTAAGGAAGCACTCGTATACCAAATACCCGGGACACGTGTTTACAGGAAAAAGTCCCGTTTCTTTCAGGCTTCGACAAAAATGGCGGACATCAAAAAGGCGCGTTCCCAAAAATAACATTTACCTATGTAATGGTGGACAAAGCCTTCGGGCGCGGTTCGCGTAAAAAACTGAAATCGTGAACGCTTCTGTTATCGCTTGGGGCCATGTGGACATATTATATAAAAAAAATATCAATAGATTAATCTTACTAGCTTTAAATTTGAATAACATTACAGTTATCTACAAAATTTATTAATATGTATAAATAGTCCTATTTTTGTAATGCTTAATGGTGGTATTAGACAAAAATCTGTTGTTTGAGTAACTAATTTTGTTTTAACTAAGTGCACACAGTTTATTAATTATATGAAGCTCGTGGGTACTTGTTACGAAGGCACAACAACGGCTTGTAACGCTCGAAAGGTACACGCGCGCCCGACCAAGGCCGAGGAGTTATTATTTAAAGTAATTATTTAATTAACACCGTGTCACGTAGTCTTACCCTCTTAAGCGAGTTTAGGGCAACAAGGTATTAAGTATGGAGCTAATGTTAACACGCGCATACGTAGCGGATATTATTGTTCAGCGACGCCTCGCTCGAGCCCCCCCGTGGCGGTATTTATGACCGCTACCCAACTTTTGGCATACACACCCGAACTATGACTGTTACAATGTTACTTTTACCCTCGCTTTTAACGTCATTAGTTGTACGAGATTTCGTACGCAGCCATTATGCGTATTTGTTTTCATAACTCACCGCTCTAGCTGTGAGCTGAGTTAGCTTTTTTGCAGCCTTTTGTTGTGTATCCGCTTAATCGTTGTGGGAATATCATAATTATTTTAACTGTGCAATATATTTTTGAATTGAAAACTTCTTTAGGCGCTTTTGGCACTTTTTGGTAGGGAATAAAAGCTCTGTACTCGCGGGAGCGACATGCTTTGATTTGATATTTATATATAGATGTGTGTGTGTGTGTGTGTATTTAGGAGATAAGCTAGGTTATACCAGCCCCCCTTCGCGTGGTTAATGCCTGGATGTCTACGGGCAATCCCTTTCTTTGGCAATAGCCTAGCCAGAATGGCTAAGCTGCCCTGGGGGTAGATCGGAGTTAGTTGCCTCGGCAGAGCCCGGTACACTCCACTCACAGGGCAAGGAGGCACCGGGGAGTTTTAGTGGGTATTCCCAGTGCCGCTAACATCAGGTGCAGGGCGATCCCCACATATCCCTATCGCCTAACCAGCGGTAGGGAATCTGTAAGTGGATTTCTCCTAGTCAAAAAAAAAGGTTATACCAGCACTAAAAAAACAAGAAAAAAAATCTAGGTGACTTGGTTAATAAATAATAGATATAGGTATTTGAAAATGGAAAATTTAGACCCTGGACATCATTTTTGTATACCTATTGTGATTAAAATTTTTAAAATTTAGCGGTTATTTATTTTTTCTGCAATCCTAAATACCTATGCTCTTGATTGCAGTCATAAATTCAATAATTGATATCTAAGTTTTGAATAAAAAATAAAGTTTAATTGGTCACATTTAAAAATCTTTTTTTTGCGAACTTTGTCGCTTCGTCTTTAAAAAATACATACCTATATCTACTATGCGTCCGTGGCAAATTATTTGATACATAAATTAATTAGGATTAATTAATGAATGTCCATTTAATTAAGTTTTCAAATCGGAACATTTCTCATTTTTGTGGGTAGGTACATCACATTCTAAGTGAAAAGTAAAAATTTTGTAAAGTTAAGTTTTCACTTCTAACGTGTAGGTAGGTAGCACTTCTAACCAAACGACTGACAGTTTTAGTTTTTAATTTATCGACTAATTTAAGCGGAATATGCTCTTGGAAAGTATAGCCCTAAGTAGTGTACTTTTACTTACGACAGTTAATTGTGCGTAGTAGACCGCAAAGTTGATGATACTGAGTAACTAACAAGAGAATTTATCTTAATTTATATACACTCATTAAGGTGTTATCTAAACTTTCATACAAACTATAAAAAAAAATTTCATCATATTTAAATAGCTGCTTAACCCAGACGGCAGAAGTCGAACGTAGTAAAGCTGGTCGCGTTTAAATTCATAACTTTTAATTAAGTGGAATGCCAACACAATTACAGGGTTTATAGTCGTATCAAATTTTCCGAAACGGACCGTTCACCGTCGTAAAATGTGAGAATGATTACAAATTTTAAAACAAAGCATTGTAACGTGGAATTTAGTGCTCTGAACAGCTGGCGGCGTGCTTAAGGGAATCTTTAGGGCTCGTTTCTAGCTAGGAATGGCTCGTAGAAGGCGCTCAGTTTGCTCAAAACCGTGTTAATTTGTCGCTACAAAGGGAACAGATGTTCGCACCGCCTCCGACCTCATAGCCTCCGCTCTGCCGTACCTCTTACCATTTAGGTACACTTTAACTTTTTATAGTTGCGCTTTATACACCCGATCTATCTAGTGTTTTGAATTAATATTAGCTCTGGAAACAATCCATTATATCCAGCCTCTAAAATTACTTGATTCTTAATTAAAATTAACTGATGCTGCTAAAAATGTTGACTTTATAATTTCTTTTCTTTCGCTGCATTTACCTGACCTTTGTCTTCACTCGAGAACTTTCATTGGCCATTGGCCACTCCATTGGCCTTAACAAGAAAAATATTATTTTAAATTAATAGACTATTCATTTTTTACATTAATTACACACGTGCACATAAAATATAGATTGGAAACATTTGTGCAAAAAATAGTATTGCAATATTTTTTGCATAAATAAATAAAAGCAATGTTGTAGATAATGAAATGAAGACTTAATAAAATTATCGCATTTAAAAACAATTAATTTATGAAACCAGAGACAAGTCGTAAAGTGAAGCTCGTATAAAAAGCTCGTAGAAGCGAATAGACCTTTTCATTGAAATCGTATTTTGTCGTCTCTTTATTTCGGGCGACGCGCGGCGCGACAACAAAGCTCGACTTATGCGAACGACCTCCTCTGAATTTCCGACATTAATCCGCAGATCCTAAGGTTTGTTCAATCAAATAAGTTCTCGCTTTATAATTTTCATTCGCATTTACATTCGAACTAGACTTATAGCAGAGCCGTTGGCGCGGCCAAAAATTTTAATAACAGAATAACTTGGCAACTCAGTCTCGTCAAATATAATAGCAAAGTAAAGTAATAAGACAAGATTTTATGCATAACAAGGGGAGCCCTTCGAAGACGGGGTGTATTGGGGTAACTAGGGGGCGGAGGTAAGGGAGCGTTAGCACTTGTCGGCCTGCCTAGACACAAATGAAATGTCAAGCCTTATGAAGACGTACAACTTCGCCCTAACAAGTATAAATCTCTTTTGTGAGGATTTTTTAAAATATTTACACTTTAACTTTAATTTATATCAAAATATTGCGTTTCTTCTTAAGCGGGTAAGACTGATGGGTGACCACATACGTCTCTTTACACATTTATTGATCACCCAACGTTCCAGATTTAACATAATATTATGAAGCGTGACATGTTACATGGGTTTACTCATAATAACCACAGGCTAATTGATGTCAAAATACACATATACTTTGTACCTATACCTATGTACCTATACATTATTTAACCATAACAGTAACTTTTATTATTTTTAACGCAGTAGGTAAAGGTAAAAATTTTAAAATTTTACAACTAGGTGTAGCTTTTTACACAACATAAAAAGAAAACCAAGTAGGTACATCAAATACACAAAATTATACAGAAATCAAGTTTCAAAATGCTGCCAAAATGGTTATATTTATGTTATAGGTATGTGTCTACATAAAATACGTAAGTACATATCTACCTAACAATACGCAAATAAAAAGATTGTTTTTTATTCAAATATCTCCATCCATTACAATCAGAAATATAAAGTAGGTAAGTATTTAAATCAAATTTATGTCTATCAACTAAATAACATATGAATAAATTTTAGAGTTTATAATGTAAAATATTAATTTGGAAAAAAATATTATGGATTGAGTAGTTTAGTTAAGTGTGTTATGATAAGAAAGAAACATTACAAATGATGTGGCGAATAATGTATAGCATCCGTCTGTGCGTCATCTGCAACACGATTTACATACAACAACAAAATATATTAAAATCCTGTCATCGCGATCCAAGACACAGTTGGGACCCGTCATTGGCACCGGGCGCGTGAGCTGATTAGCTCAGGGAGACTAGGAGGGGGGTACACCGTGGCGACAAGGAAAAAGGGCTACCTACCCAGCAATAATTACTTTATATACCCTCCTGTGAATAATTACCCGGGCCCGAGATCAATTAGACGGAAACCCCGATGAAAACCCCGTTAATGAGCCGGCAAATTTTTATTTCAGTAATATCGGTGCCCTCTATTGGATAATTATCACTAAACCTTTTTAGAATACCAAGTAAAAAAGAACTTAGGTACTCTCTTTATTGCAAGTAAAAAAGCAACTTTTGTAGAGATGAAACGCTTTAGAATAGAGTTCGAATTTCGACAGTAATTCAATTGTTCGGTTTTGTCACCGGGTTTTGTTATATCAATCTATAACTTTTTATTACTATTTATTGGCATTTTTATATCGAAATAAATAATAATATATCGATATAGCTACAATTGAATAAAATACAAATTGACAACTACAATAACTGAACTACAACTACAAATATATTATTGGTATTGGCAGTATGAAAATAAAAAAATATTTCAATGTTTCCAGATAAAAAAAATAGGTAGGTACTTAATTAATTATGGATGTTTGTACTTGTAATATGTATTACATAACGTAATACATAAATGTATGTATTTAACTTCAATGAACAATTATTTAATAGTTACAATACATATAAATCTATTGACATGTTTGGCATTGGCAAAAATTATGTTTATTTTAAATGAAATATTTGAAATAGGTAAGCTTAAAATACTTAAAAATCTTTCTACTTGTCGCAACCAATTGTGTAAGCAATTTGCTTAAAAGTACACAGATTTTTGTTTGATAATAATTGACTCTACGTAAACACAGTGTTCCTTTAATAAAGCAATTAATCAATAACTTTTTGTGTGTGTGCGACTATGAAAAAAATGTGTTTATCGTACGAGGACCGTATACACGGAAAACATCGGTTTGTCATAGTTTCTCTCACAAGTCGTAAAACATTTTTTTCCACTTCCTACTCAAAGCGATGTAACGACTTAACATATGGTGAACTAAATTATGTTACCTACGTCTAAATGACAGCGAAATAAAAATGTCCAAACATTTGTATACATTAAATAAATTTATCATCCCGTTTCATTTATAGGAGCAGCGCAGTGAAAAGGAAGCTGCCGTGAGCACATGGGGTGCCCGTCAAATCCCAAATGTATTATTTTTTCAATATAGCCACTCGCGCTCGCTAATACAAGATAACGAAATTCACAACAATCGGATGAATGTTTGCGCCGCGTGAAATCAGGACTTTTGTGAGGAGAAAAGGTTGACAGCGAACTTTTAAGTCGCGCCAAGTTCGCGTGGGACGCGCGAACACGTGTATGTGGGTACTGCGCGCCTCGGACGAGGGTGCAGACATGTGACGATACCTGTCAAAATATGACGACTCCGATTCAGCTACAAATGTCGCTATTGTCATCGTGCTAATCTAATTCAGTGTCGCGGAGCGTGAAAGTGTTCGGCATGCGATTAACACATTTTCGTAACGAATTATTGGGAAGCTGTCATTCGGTTTGCGTAAGCTGTGACAGGAGAGTGGCAGCCAGTGTGGGGTGCGTGCTTAGGGCCAGAAGCCTTACGGTCCGACGCGCCACTCCACGTATGGATTGCGCAGATAGCGACGCAACTACTTTAACTTTACTAGATACAACCCCACTCATAATATGTCTCTGAACAACCCGCAATCCGTTATGTCACACTTCTGCAAAAAATAACAGTAAATTAGATAAACAGTTCTAAATACCTATTTAAAAGCGTTGACGGTAACAATACTTTCAAAGAGGTATTATTAACACTAATATTATAGAGAGGAAAGATTTGTTTTTTTTTTTTTAATGTAATGGATAAATTTAAGAACCATTTAAAATATTTTTAAAATTATTTCACTTCTAGAAAGTACCCTTGGCTTCGTGCGCCTTGAAAAATGGAAAATATCTGACAACTTTATTGCTGCCAAATTTATATTTTTAGACGATCCCTCGAAAACCTAACATTATTCCAATATTAAAAGTATCCTATATGTTAATCCATGCAACTATTTGCGTGCCAAATTTCATCGAAATCGTTTCAGTAGTTTTTACGTGAAAGAGAAACAAACATACATCCATACATCCACGCAAACTTTCACATAAAAATACCTATTAGTTACTTTTTATGCCAGCTTTGCATTCACCCCCATTCACCATATTAGTTTTGGTTTCTGTGAATTTAACGACGCTTTAAGTTTATTTATGACTCCCCGATGTATTTTTTTATACCTTTCACTTTTTGCACTTCACACATGTCTATTTCGTGTCACGATTCGATCTAATATTTTAAAACATAATAATAATTATTTTAATATATAATAACAGGAACCAATACATATATTTTAAAAAATCTGTCTCTATTTGAAAGATATTATTATGTAGGTATATTAATTTCCCCAATTGTATCCAGTCGAACCTTGAATGCATTTTATATTTAACTATAGGTAGGCACTTTTAAAATAGAATTCGGAATATTAAAACATTATATATTATACCATAGTTAAATATATTTTTGTTGATTTTTATCTTACAACTAACGTAACATTATTACGTTTTGTTAACATCTAACGTAATAATTATTTTATAAAAAAATTTCTTCTTATCCTGTTTGTATATTTATATAATCTGAAGTTATTTTTTTTAAACAAACAGATTCCTTTCTACGATATTTATAATATTATTAATAAACGTTAAATTTTAATAGGCCCAAAACTTTTTCTACTTTCTCCTGATGTCTGACCTATCTTTTCTTACCCGCCAATACAATTTTACATTGTAATATTAAAATAACTAAAATTACAAACATTACAGCACTTGAGTATTTGAAGGGCTATGCGTCAGTGATTACAATTCACAATGGCAAACAATATGAACTGACCAACGACTTTTCCCCCAGGGAAACACGACAGACGATTAAGTATAGATAGATACGTTATTCAAGCTTTAATTGAGAATGTTAACCAATAGCGGCCGTTGTAACATTACTCTTACCTTAAAAACCAATCTACATAACCCCACCCGTTCCCCCTACCTCATTTCCACCACAATCAGGTGGTCTGACGGTGATCAGTAGCCTTCCCCTCTATCGATTAAATGAAATATTTGTTAAATTTATCGGCGTTACTCGACGAGCGACAATCTGACTCTCGGCTCATTATTATTAACATACAGTGATGAATTAGATAAATATTTATAATAATAATAATAATAATAATAACTTTATTCAGACACCCACATAAAAACTTAAAAACTATGTTAATAATGATATTTACAACACGAAAGTGTGGTTTGTGTCCACATATTTCTTAAGTGACAATTTACACATATAGATATTGTATTCAGGAGGCTGTTAAAGCTGCCCTGCGTAGGCTCCATCAACGAGGCAATCCTCTTTCTCACTATAGCGTGGAAACTGTCCGTTCTAGCTTTTGTGAACATCTCCGATGCGCTACGGTGTCGCGGCAGCCCTAACAGCGCCTTGAATCCATTGTTATACTGCACCCTAAGGGCACTCTGTATGCCTACCGCGAGTAGTTGACCCACAGACCGCACGTGTACAGAGATTGACAGTAGGTACGCTTTAAATAATGTAATTTTCACCTGTTCTGCACAATGTGCGAATGTTGCATCTGACAGCCAATGCCCTATGCTCCTTTCAATGTCCTCATTATCGTTTAGAGACTCCGTGACCCAGTGCCCTCATCATGTCAGAAGTAGGACCTCGACTGCTGAACATAAAAGCCTCCTCCATAATTTTTATAATATGGAACTCAGAAGCAGCCTGGATCCAATGGGTTCACTGTTTTTTTTAAACTGTATCTATATTCGTGTGAGTTTACTTTTCTTCGAATATTGCTAGCTTTTTTAGATATACCTACAGGGCACAGACACTCCTCAAGATGGTTTCCTTCCCCATTAGGTAATATCAACAAATTAAATTGAAGAGTCTTATAGATTCGAATAGAAGTCCGTCTGCTTCGACGAGACTTAAGGTGCCTCCTACTAAACTTCACTGCCAACTAGTTTCTCAATAAATCTACACAGTCTAGTCTAGTTCGTAAAATTAAATATTCTAGTGCATAAAATCGGGTTGTTACAAATAGATTTTAAAAATTGCCAAATCGTAAAAGTAGTGCTTTCTATTAGTGCTCTTAACATCGAAAGGTACCTATATATTTTATTTTACTTGTATGTTAAACAGAAAAAGTACCTACTTTTTTTAAAAAAACTGCCTTTTAGTTAATTTACGAATTCAGGTTAACATCTTACTGTAGTTAGGTACAACATTAAAAGCAGGATACCTACGTTTTTTAAATACACACATTTTAACCTATTTGTAGACGTTCAATTTAAAATAATTGACGAGATGCACTTAAAAATGAAGGAAAATATGTATGATCATTATTCTAATATCAAAGGTTTTGGGAAATGGGAATGGAAAAATGGGAATAATAAATTTATTATTTCCTCAAAAAACTTAAAAATATTTCAAGTATGTACTTAATGTTAATATTTTACTGAGATTTTTCTACAAAATATATATTCTCTAAAAAGGCAATAAATATTTTATAGCTAATTTCGTAATCACCAATTAAAGTTAAACAAGTAAACCGTAACACATTCTTTATCTACATCTCCCTATGCTTATCGTAAAGATTCGGCTACTTAGTAAAATTAGAGGGTAAGGGGAGATGTGTCACACAAAAGTTATTTAGATGTTTACGTGTGCATCGTTGCATTAAATAAGCAACGAATCCTCGCGGGGGGCGAGATTTGAACCTGGGACAATACGACCCCGACCGACCCATTCTGCTGCACTAACATGATTAACTTTTATATTGGCAATCACGATTTTTGTTCTGTATTCAATTGTGTGACTTCTCGCCTTTTGGTGAAAAATTCAATACTTCTCACAATAGTTGCAACGTATAATATGAGCTTCACAAAAGTTACTTTTGGATTGAAGTTTTGTGAATTTTTATTTTTTTCTTATATTAACTGATTATATACATTTTTATTTGATAATAATTTTTTGAACTTTAAGAAAAGGCCACAGAGTTAAAAGAATTATAAAAGTCCTTAACTCCTAATACTGACAATTAATAGTTTGTGTTTTGTGCAAAGCATAAGCATGTTTTGTGCAAGCATTTTAGAAATTAACTTCTATTTTCGTTCTTGAAGTGAAATATAACTTCGCCTAACGATCCAAATGTGACACATTTGCTTTTATTAATGAGAAGATTCGTAAATATCTTGTGTGTAGTATTAGGAAAGGAGAAGGGTAGGCGTACGGTGTGTTAGAATCAGTGTACAAATGTCTGTGGAGGGCGGCTGTTACCGCGACGACGATCTAATGCCGAGATAATGCTCTGACAGAGGAGTTAATTGCAAGCTCTGCCTAACACTCAGCCGTCGAGGGCCCCGCGCTCCCTCGGGGGCTTCGAACCTACGTATACAGAATGCAACCCCATAAGATAATTTCGATCCAGTTATTTACGGGATTGAACGTTTCCTATCCCGCGGATAGACGTAGTTGTAAAAAAAAAAACTGTTATGTGAACTTTTTTGAGGTCCCAACATTTTGACCTTACTGATAATATACTTATAAGCGCTATTTAATAAAATATGCAATGTGCAGCAGCTAGAATCTATTTTGTGCAAAATTTACTCTTTTATCAAAATAATAAATAAACTATTAAAAGTTCATGTTTAAACAACAATAAAGTTTACTTAAGACCCTAAGTTTCAAATAAAATAACTTTTTTGTTATTATAATATCTCAAAAGTAGATATATTTTTTGCACATCGACGATATATTTACTTGACGGAGCAAGACGGCTCTCTGACGCGGATGGGTGGTATGTATGTTGCAGAGTAATGAATTATACAGAAGATGACACACAGCTCACGACATGGCGGTATTACCTTCCAGCGACGCGTCCTATCGCCTGTGCGCTGAAGGCTGATGTCGCTGTGTGCTGTGTGTCATACATATCCTGTCTAGTCGATTAGAATACAGTTACCATCGGCCTGTCCCGTCGGACATGTGCTGACGGCTGGCCTCACGAAGCGATTATGTGTCATTTCCTGTATGTATAGTGTAGTACACAACTACAAGCAGCCATCACGTAGATGTCTCGTCGGATATGTGTCGAGCCTTTATCTACTAATCTATTTAAAATATAGTTTCGTCTCTGGATTCTATTCAATTTGCATTCATGATTAATCCCGTATACTAAATGCGGGATCCCGCCAATTCTAACCCCAGTACTCCCCAGTAAAGCACTCCCTAGCCACGCACGTCTGCCGCAACCCCCATCACTCACACACCTACACTCAATATCTTAATCATTTACTCCTAATGGAAATCCATCTGCGAAATTTATACGTTTCGCTAAAACACATGAAATTTAAATGCCAAAAAAAAAGGAAAAAAAGGCACCCAAATATGTTTTGCCGAATCGAGTCTACGCGGAACAATAGGGAAGCCACCAACGCTGATGCTCCGCTTCCCGCAGTGAAACTTATGAATAGAATAATGCGAGGCTACACAAAACCCGTGCGTCGAGAACATCATCAATCAATGTATTTCGAAATGTTTCATTAGTAAACATTAAGATGTTTACTTACATGTCCGAATGTTGTCTGTTGCGATATGGTCGAATTCCTTGAAAAGTACGTTCTCACATGAAATATAGCCAGTTGGGGCATATTTTGCTAATGTGTATTGCGACTCCGGTTCGCTATGCGGTAGGTATCTATAGGGGACGAGACGATGTGTGACTTACAAAAGATACAAAAGTTACACTTCACTCCATCTATATGGACAGGTATCTGACCATTGTTGACCGAGTGGTCGCACCAAAATAAGATATTAACTCGAAATTTAACACTAAATTTAGAATCTATTGTCGAAGTGACACTTTTTGTGATACAAAAAAACAATTCGGTTTTATTTACAAAAATAGTATTTTATTGTTTTCTTAAATAGTGGACATGTTTTTATACATCCTAAAGTAACCTAAGATCAAACAGTACTGTTTATACCTACTTACTAAAATAAATAAGTATCTCTTATTATAAGTAACAGGTGAAAGTAACGAAACGCCTAATAATTGTAGAGCGAAAGCTCGAACGCGTCATATTGCTTTAACTTAAAAACAGGCGCTTAACTTCGTTCTAAAGATGTCTAAGGAATCGTTAAATAAAACCGGATTCCTCTTCAAAAAGGGGCTAAACACACCATGTTAAAATATTTTAGATGTATTTACTTATATATCTATAACAACACTTATTGATTTCATCTCTATTTGAGATTTGCAATAACAAAACTTATTACGCAGTTTAGTACCTAATGAATTGGTAATGAATTTATATAAAGACTACTTTTTGATATTTGGATCATTATACTGATTTGACGAAATAACTATATGTAATTGTAATGGTTAAGTTGTGTGGTTTCCTGTAGTACTAAATATATTGATAGTGAACCTATCTTCGTATGATTGATGGCTGCATCGTCAAGGACACCCACATGAAAGGATTAAACAAAGCAATATAAAAGTATGCAAGATGAGCTTCGTCTTAGGGTATCTGAAATATTTTTTTATGATAAAGATCGTCAGACAGACAGATAGTTACTATCACTATAAATGCAAGCATTTTTCTTATTCTTATAAGATAAATAATTATAAGTGAAAAAGTCTTCAATTTGTCAGGGGAGATGGACATTGGCATGCATCAAAATACAGCAGGAGTGCTGCTATTCCGTAAGAGAGTGGTTATGCCACCAAACTATCCAGTTAATGACTACGAAACGCAATCATTTATACAAACTGAATTGTCATTAGTTAGGAACTAAGATAGTCAAAAAATTATGATTAAAATCATTGTATAATTAAGGATTTTTAATGTTATTTAGTGTTCATTTCAGACTATTGCCAACATTAATGTTATATTAATAATCACGGTATTTTTTAATTTAATAGACGTAACGATCTCTTGCCCTTAATAATGTTAACACGTTGTTTTCTTCGCGATTTTCGCGATTCGCATTGTTAATAAAAACCAACTGTGCGGATCTGGGAACGTCCTTGATACACTTTAAGGCACTATTTTATCGTATACCTACTTGCAGGTCATTGTTACCTTTTCCTTTTTTTAATTCTTCATTAATATTCATATATCTTGCTCTACTAAACTATACCTAATGAATTACATAAATATACCTAATACCTATATGTGTTGTATAAACTTTGAAGAATTGCCAAAATAATGGGGATAACTACATGAATTTGTGTTTCGTAGTTAAAAAGAAATAAGCAGTTTTTTTTTATGTTAGGCTCGACATAAAAAAATGTTGTTAAATGATGTTAGGGCTAACCGTCCATTTGTTGATAGGCAGTTACTGTTGGAACCTAACTCTTTAGTTGAAAACCTCTTTTGTTAATATGCTTTTTATATTTTAAAGTGTATAAAAAAGATATAATAAAATCACTTTTCAATTTGACTTCAAGACCAGCGTTTACAGTTACAGTCGCATAACATAAGCAACCCCATAGGCATTATAAGTGCGCTGCCGATTATATTATAGTGGGTTAAGGATAAGGGATTAGGAAGCGATAAGGCTATTCGTATGTGTGTAACATTTTTTTACATAGGTGAACACGAATGGTTGATTCAGCTCAAGGAGTGAACACTTCCAAAATGTTGTATGTCTATGTTTAGTGTACGTGGTTAATGAAACACGCATCTCGATACATCATTGATCGTGGCGCGATAGTCGGGCCCACGTCATGTTTACTAGATTCGACATGAACGCCCCATGTCGTTCGAAATCTCATTACTGGAATTAATGACGACGCTTCGTGTTTATCTTTAATTCATTGTCAAATTTGTTGTTCTCAAAATTAGATTCATCTCTCTACCAATATATATTTTTTACATAAATACAGTCGTTAACTCGTAATCTTGTTGAAATAAAAGCATAAACCGACAGAACTATTAACTTGGTATATTCATGTATTAATTAATAAGCTATAAATAACAATGCTATTACTTCCACTGGCAACATTCAATCAACGGGCATTTACGCGTAAACATTAAAAACAATAAACACGGTTCGTTTAGTATTTCTCTTAATAAAGGATGCCAAATGGCATTTCGTAATAACCCCTTGGAGCAAATATCGCCCGGCCCTTTTGGTGTTATAATAACTTTGTATGGAATTGCATATATCTATAGAATGAAACCGATATAATTATTTTGTGTAGCCCCTAACTGGCCTCTTTAAATTAATACCTACTCAAGTAGAAATGAAATTTGCATTTCCGATTAGATGGAGTCTGATATCAGTGTGATAAGATTTAAAAAACTGCCAGTCGTAGGACTGCACGTCAGAAGTGAAATCTTCTTACCTAAGAGGGTTTAAATAATCTGCTAAGAAGGAATAGTACTTTTTTTAAAAGACGAAGTGACTAAAGATTTATAATTATGACTCATTTAAAATTTTGTTTCTTTATACTTAACTTAGATAATCAATTATTGAATTTACGTTTGCAAAATAAAAGCATTATTATTTTATTAGAATTATTTTTAAATAATAATTATTACTTATTAGAATTATTATTAGAAATGTTATTTAGAATGACACAAAAATAAATTGTGATCACAACACAATACTCCGTCCGATGAATTCAGAGTCATACCGAATCCAGAGAGGCGACTTTCCTCATTTTCAAATATATATCCGTTATCTCTTAACCAAGTGACCTGTTTTTTTTCCAGAGCTGGTATCTCTGGTATCTCTGAACTTATCGCCTAAACACACACAGTTTTCCCCATACAAAAAGTTCTAAACGGGCCTAAAGAAGTTTTTTCATCTCTAAAATATTTCCATTTCATAAATAAATTACTAATAACGCATACCTCTCTATCTAACAGATATTACTCATCATAACATAACATTAACAAATAAAGGCTGATACGGTACAAGCATTCTAAAAATTCAAGCCATACATTTGAAAAAATACCTCACGTTGACTATAACATACTTATATTCATTAATCTCTGGATAAATTATAATTTATAATGGTTGTGCGCTCGGAGCATTTATAAATTTGAACATTTGTATTGAAAAGTTCAAAGTTGTGATATATAAAATAACAACATGATACTGAGGAAGGCAAACAAACAAACGGAGGTCACCTCCCGGAGTTCGGAGCGCGTGCCGCGGATTAACAATATTTTCATATCAAAGGGACAACTCAGTTTTATGAATTACTTCTATTCGGGAGTAGTCGGGGTTGTGTCTTTCTTTATGCAAAGGCCCTAGGGACGTTGTGCGTGGGTGATTTCATTTGTTGCACTTTCAATTTAATAGTATTAGTAAAAATTCATATCCGTTATCTGGCCCTCGTCTCAGGCAACTTATTAAGAGGGAACGCGGGTACACGGGTATAGCAGAATTTGAAAAATAGGTATTTGAAGAAACTATTGCCATAGCGCTGCGCTCGAACGACAAGCTGTATTGTGTGATAGGGACAAATGCAGCTCAGACCGATTATATGTATGTACTAACAAAATTTTTGACTAAGTAAATCGAGGTTTCGTATTCCCCTGTTTTCTCCTCTAAAAATTGAGCCTATCGAATATTTTTTATAAAAATATTTTCGAAGAACGAATCAATCTTGCTATAATTTTTTTTTATCTAAAAAATCTTTCAAATTTGTTTCATAGTCGTCTGATTAGGTGACATAAAAAGGGCCATTTATTACGATTTTTGAGGAGTCATATTTTCTTATGTTAATTAGTTGGTGGAAAAAATATTATAGGGACATAGCTTTAGCAGACCTAGATTTTATGAGAAAAAGTACCTTATGACAGATGCCGTATCTGGTTATGTTTCAGTCCTTTAGGGACTTTGGAACCATCACCGGACGTCGGTAGCCTATGATACAAGCATCGCCACTGTGTCGCAAGTACGCTGCCGACCTTGGTAGAATTAAAGATATGGGATTAATAAGGAACATGGAAACGGGTTCTAGCATCCCTTACCTATTCACCGAAGCCCAAATCGCACACATGCTGTAATTTTATGGTGATATTTTGTAAGGAGCTGGTTACTGACGCTGGAGGGGCTGTCTTAATGACTGCGAAACATTAAATATTTTTATTTAAACTGAGTTATGAAAATCTTCCTCAAAAGATAAAAGCTATGAAATGAAAGAAAGATGAATATTGATATTTGTTAGGTACCTACTATTAAAATTCCAATGAAAATGGAACTATTTATAGTAAATCAAAGAGAAACTGAGGAAGCCACTATTAATCTAATTTTCAAAGATATCCTCAAACAACGGATGACACCTAATTCGCAAATGGATCACTGCGGATTCGGGGACCACCGGCGTCCGGGCCATTGTCAGATTTGTCCCTATTTCCATGAATTTTGTTTATCCAACATTGGCCCGTTTTTGGATTGTGCTCTGCATGCTTTTTTTTAGATATACACTTGATTTATCCCCGCCCATTAGGTCACTGTGAGTAATGCAGCGAACGCGGTCCGACTCCCCGGGGCGTCCGATTCATTCGCGTAGATAGCGGCTACACGTGTTGTCAACTTGTATGTTTTCATCCAAATACCGTATATTTGATAAATTTAACATTTAACATTAGTATGATATCTCGATAATGACGCCGTTTTATTTGAAGGTGTCACTTAATAAAGTTATTGTGACTGTGAGGTTGTTTTCCTCTCTTGCTACTTAGGTGCTATATTACGAGGTCATTACATCTTTTACATTTGAGATACCTACGCGATTTCACAGTATAGTTACACGAATCAACCGTACGTTGGTTTCGTTTGTGTAAAAGTTTATGTATGGAGAAGATTCTCATTTCTCGTTTCTCGAGATTATATCTAGTGCGCCTGTGTACTACTTTACTTTCTTGAAATTATTTAAGGAAATCTCATATATGAATTTATGATTCATAGTTATGAAAATTGTTTTAGTATCAAGATGATGACAAGCAATTTTATGAACAAAGTTGTCATTTACAAATTGAATTTGTAAGATTGTAACGATTAAACCTTATTCAATCTAAGTTAATAAACGGTTTTTTGTCTTAATTAAGTAGGTATTCTTCTTCATTACCTCGTGACTAATCCCTAATTATCTGTGGGAATATCGAAATAAATAAAATTAGGTAACTCGAAATTTAAGTGTTACACGTCATTGAAAAAATATTTGTTAACATTCAAGGGTTACTGTTCACAGGAATTGATATTCTCTCGCTAACCGCTTAACTAAAGCTTAACCCCAAAAGGGCAAAGTCATCAGGTGTTATAAACATTCATAAACAACATAAACAAATCAACAAATATTATAAACAAAGGCCACTTGTCACCCAGCGTAAGCGTTTTTGTTCATCGTGCATTTTTATAAGAGATTTTTTGTAGTGAGGCTATGTAGGAAGGAAGCCGCGGCGGGGGGTCTAGGCCCTCCCGGGGCATGCGTACACAAAACATTTCGTGATCCATAAAGACAAAAGGAAAATTAAAATCTGTAAAACTCTCGGGACGGACTTTATACGTTCTCGTTCTGCTTACACTTGATGTACAAATCTGGGATTATGTGTATATTCAAAACTCAACAATATTGCACAGCTTTTAACCAAGTAAACATATTGATGGAAAACGTATTTTTAACGTTATTAATTTTATAGACATCTATGTCTGGTTCAGCGGTTGAAACAAACGCCACTTTGACACATTGATCGATACCCGACAGGTTAAAATGAACAAACTTTTCAAAGTTCCTCTGCTTCGTTTGTGCTCGATACTACTCAATTTTCAATACTTACAATAATAGTGATAGGCTATAAACAATCTTCTTTGAAGTCACAATTTAAGGCACCAAATTAAGCACTCAATTGAAACCTATATTCATCTGTCCAGTCCACAATTAAATTTCCGCCTTTACATAGATTTCCACCAAAAAAGTAACTTCAGTGAAGAGTTCTCCATTCAGGTCTATAATAAAGTATTTACATATTATTATTCATGAAAACAAATGTCGTTTGAATGGTTTTTAAATTTTGTTGACTTAATACAAAGTGCTTTTGCGAAAGCTGGCCAGTCTGCCGGCGACATTGTATAATGAATGGGACCGGCGCGGCGTTCGTATTTTGCACAAATGTTTCTCTTATTTAAAGGTACATTTCAAATAAAGGTTCAAGCCGTATAGAAAATTTTTAGCGTTGTTTTAATTTTACCAACATTGATCTGTGCATGATGCGTTTTCCATATAGGTAACAGTTAGTGAAGGGCGAATATGAGTTTGTATAAGCGAAGCGGGCTGACCGCGATGTCCGGAAATCATTGTGGTAATAAAGAGAGCTCGGTACAGAACGCGCCCGCACGCTGCGTGATAGATGCCCGCTGCCGAGCGACAAAAAAATAACAAAATCGACTTAGCAAACATGTTTAATAAAATGAATGACTCGCTCGTATATCTTCACCTGCTTAGTATGACATAAATTATAATAACATTATGTTGTACACGTTCAAGAAGTCTCCCAACAAATTCTTATTCACTAGAAAATAAGATGTTTATACAAAAAATATTATCCAACTTATTATTACTTATAACTTTCAAATATTATATAGAATGTGAAGTGAAACTCGAAGCGTCTTCTCTTTTGTGTACTTATATGAATGGAATGTTCAAATTTATATTATACTTTTTTCTAGATAGATAGATAGATACCTTTATTATTGAGACTCGTATTACGTTTTTGCTATTTCAACATAATAAGTATTGTACCAGATACATTTCTTCTAAGTGAACTTGGTAAAGTTAATAGTAATACATTTTAAACATGCAACTTATACAATAAAAACATAAAAATGCAACATAACAGATAAACTTATACAATAAAAACAAACTTAATAATGTATAATTAGAAAATCAAAATAAAAAAAAAATAAAGTGTAAATTAAAAGTACTTCTTATAAGTTAACGCAGATAGGCTTACATTTTTTAAACAATTACATGCAAATCACCAATGAGTGGAAAATTTTTGATGGTCTTTTAGTTCAAATTTTTTATTATTTTCCGTAATAAAATGTATCGACTTAAGTGTTTTCCCATATTCACGATCATGAAAATGTGTCTTCAACAATGTGGACAGATACATCCAGTCTCCACCCACGCCTCGGAGCAGAAGCTACGCAGTCCGTGCACAATTACCATTTCCGCAATTAACGCTAAACAATATTTAGCACCGATTAACCCCATAAAGTCACGTCGAATTAGAAGCCCCGTAAAAATCAATTAGAACCTCCGTCAGTGTTATGTAACCGCACGCTTCCGAATTCCTTCTTTTATTATCAATTAGATGGGTTTATGTGTGGAGTAGGTGCGGATTAAGCAAGCGGTCCGTGCGTACGTGTCTCAGGCCGTCGACAGGGGCTTAAGCTCGAGGGACGCGGTGACCCTTCAAGATACACGATGACAGCTGCCTTTGTCATGTCCAAAGAGGAATTTTATACCGCGAAATTGACAGCGGAGTAACAGCGTAATTCATTGATCGTACAACGTGTTCTCGGGTGTGTTGCGATGTGCGCAATAAAGTATTTGAACATGTTCTCGGCTTGAGTGAAGCAAAGACCAGACTTAACACGGCCCGAGGTCCGATTTATGTTGTTTTATATCATCATAACATGTCCGCTTTAGTTGGAACGAAAATTAAATCAAAATCATCGGCGAAACTTACTTATTGCCTTCTTTGTATATCTTAGTCATTTAATTACAAACAACATGCTGGGAATTCTCTTGTCTTTTCAAAACTTTATATATTAAAATCAAATCATTCAAATCATTTATTTATTTATAACAAATAACAGAAATAAAGAGTAAAAAAAAGACAGACAGTATAAAGAAAAAGTTATTTGTTACAAAAAGGTCCCTACTCAGTATTTGCTGACATATAATATGCCAGCACTGATCTTCCGCAGGAACCCTACCTACTACTAGCTGGTAGCTGGTGCCCGCTGGTGTCTGCGTTCTGGATGAAAGGTCCTATGTTCTTTCTGTTGTCCCAGACAACGTGTATGTAAAATTTCATAGTGATCAGTTCAGTAGTTTTTGCGTGAATGCATAACAAACAAACAAACAAACAATGTATGGATGTATGGATGTTTGTAACTCTTTCACGCAAAAACTACTCAACCGATCACCATGAAATATTACATACACGTTGTCTGGGACACCAGAAAGGACATAGGGTACCTTTCATCCAGAACGCGGACGAAGTCGCTGGCACCAGCTAGTATAATATTTACCTGCCATAATATCGACGCAGAGTAGGCTTAAAGATCGCCTAAGCTTAAGCCAAAGCTTAAGCTAAGACAGGCGATGTTTTGTAGGTAGCTGATGAGCTAATAGTTATATGAAAACCACTAAGTAAATGCTAAAAATCTTGTTATAGCTTCTTATATATATATTGATCCGTGCAAACAAATTGTTTAAAGGAGATTCAGGTGGGGAAACTCATCCTACTATTATACATCGTTTACAACGGCGTGCAGGAATGTTTCCTTGATTTTCTGAATAATGCGTCCACGGTTCCGTGAAAGTATTTCAAACTTCGACAGACGTGAACTGATAGAAATATTAATGAGTTAAATCATTTTATGGTTTTGATTTTAAAATATCGGCATTCAGCCAGCGTTGTCTACTTAATTAACTGCTTTTAATTGACGGTCAAGTATTTTTATTTTAAAAACGTTTTAGAAATAAAATTTTAATGTAAACTAAACAGAACATAAAAATTTCTTGAAAATAGAATTCGGTATTCACTGAGTTTACGAGTATTGTTATTTCTTCGTCGTTCGACTTCTGTCATCTTTTTGATCTCATGTACCTAGTAATAGCCTTTTAATAATTTTGACCAGCCAATTGGATGAGTGTTTAAAGTCATCTTTAAGTCAGAGCCTTATCCCTACTTGTCAAGGATCCCGGGTACGAATCCCGGGTACGAATTTCCAAAGTTGGTAGGATTCCAAACTTTGGAAATGATTTTTTTAAACTTGGCTCCGACAATCTGCAAAATTCCCTTTTCCATCACCACGTGATCCGATCACCACGTCATTATATATGTGTCGAATTTATAATGACGTGGTGATCGGATCTGAGGTGGATCTTGATATATTCGACAATAGATTTTCTTTATTTAAAACTAGATTAAGGCTAATATTTAAGTAGGCTAGTGTTTTATTGTTTTAATTATTATTGTTAATTAAGATCATTAGCGTTTAATTAAAATTAAGTTAATCATGCTATGTACACTATTTAGGGCTGCAAATTAGTTAATTATAATTAATTAACTTATTAATTAATTAATTAATATCACACGTGTGTATGATAATTATCACATACCTACATGTATTTTTAGTATTCATGTATAATTGTATTCTGTCTGTGTACGTTATTAAATAAATAAATAAATAAAAGCGTAGGTATTAGGGTTGCGGGTTGAAAAAATGCGTTTCGCAGTCATTTGAGCACCCCGTCTTTTTGGTGCAGTAAACCACTTTACATTTCACGGTAAGTAACAGTATCTGTGCTGTTGGGTTTTGCTGAGTGAATAAGTGATTCCTTTATCCCGTCCCTTCCTGTTCCCTTATCCTTAGCTCGTCTATAATGGGCAGCGCACTTACAGCACCTGTGACGATAGCCACTTACCATCAAGTGGACCGTCAGCCACTTCGTTTTAAAGCTAACCTTTATCAGACCTAAAACTATAAGACATAAATCAGACTAAATCGCGTTTTGTCTAAAATTCATAATATTAGTAGGTACCTATATGCAACATATAGTTCATATTTCAGCTAGGTTTTTGTATTCCACAGCGTTTTTTTTTTTCGAGTTCTCTAGCGCCTTAAGTACCTACCGAAATATTCAGTCATTACAATTACATATTGTGATAAGTATCTGTTCTTTTCCCTTCTCGGCGAGAGGCAAAGAGAAATAATTGTTGTTAATAAATTATTTAAAGTAATGTTTTGTGTTGGTTTGCTTTGTCGCCGGTGGAATGTTACCGATCACCGATCACATCTCCAAGGAGCGATCGATGTGCGATACGAAAGCGGCGCACATCTGGTAGCCGCTAGTTTGTTATCGGCGTGAACCGACGGCCAAACCTATTTATCGAAGTCATAGAGATTTATTGAACGACGTTTTGGTTAATAACATGACGTCTAACACATTATGTCACAATAAATAATTACATTTTTTGACCCCAGGAAAATTATTAAGATATACGTCCGGAGATTAGATACACGGCCGGATATCAAACTTTGTTAAAGTTAATTTCAATTAAAGATTTACTACAAAATTATACTTAATTATAAGTGTAATCATAAGTTACATAATGTGTGATTATGAGGCCTGTACATTCATTTAAGCATAGCGAAAATGTAGGGAGTAAAAACGTAAACTTCGAATTAAGATGAGACTAAGGCAATGCTTAAAATTCACCCTGTTTAAAATAAATAAATTGAGCTGATAATGTTAAAACAAATTTAAATAAAATGTGTGTAAGGAACAATCTGTTTAGCGCAGTAATAAATAATATGTAAGGTCCGGGTGATCTCCATGCATATAAAAGCAATATTACGCAATAGTTTGATTTATTGGTTTCGGCAAGGTGCACTAAATTCTAACGGTCTGGCTGCGCCCCTCAGGAAGCGGCGTGATAGAATTTCGGCTCGGCAATTTTCTCATATATGTGAAAAACTATTCCGTGAGGCCCGCGGTGATAAATGTGAGGGTATGAATAAATTTGCCCGTCCATACGGAAATCTGAAGTGATTAGGTCCGACGCCTCGAACAGAGCAGGTGAATGCGACGCCAAAACACCTGTGCTCTTTGACGTATTAACATGATATCTTACGAGTACATTCGCAAGCGATGTAATGAGAAGTGGAATTTAAGTATTTTTAAATCACTGGCTATGAGGCCGCAACGTTACTGTTTTTCCTTTTTATACGCGGGCCCTCCAATTTCAATTGCCTTGTACACCTAATAAATTTTACAAGCGTAAAAAAAAGCGGACGGGCCGGCCGGTCCGCGTTCGCAATAAAACCAATATGCGGCAAACAATAGCAGAATAACATTCACGAAGCAGTAAACGACGTTGAAAATCTAAATATGTACGTATTTGAATTACTCTTGAGCAAGCGAGAGAGCGGGGCGGGCGGCTAGCGGCTGCGACGTGGGGCGCTTTAGGAGAACGTACCTTTTGCCACTGCGCGACCACAACGCTGTACGTCTCAAATACTTCACTTATTTTGGATTAACGGTTACATATTTTACTTAAATCTGATTGGTATCACTGCAATTATTAAATCAATTTTTATATTTAAAAATTAAAATAGGTACACACCAGAAGAAATACCTCAAAAATGATCTATTTATATGAAATAAATTAGCCAATTTATGAAGGCATCTTTCATAATATATTGGCGTATAATTTATAAAAATATTAATATAATATGTACTCTAACTATTACCGTTAAGCTGGGGTTAGAAAGTGATGCGAATAGTGCTGGCTTCAATTGCATACCTGGACATGCTATGCCATCTGGTGTAGACTGACGTAAACTAGTAGTCAGCTGAAAACCTACTTCCTAGACAAAACTAGCAATATGAGTGCAACTGAAGTGTTATTTAGTTTGCCTTGGTTTCGATGGTGGTATCATGATTTTTCTAACAGGCTTAATTATAATAATCTATTTGTTAGAAATTTCACAATCGTATATACGTTTTTTTAATCATCATATTAAGCAACATAATCTAGCTGGTAGAATTAGCAATAAACACCAACATATGATTTGATATTAGCAAGTATGAATCGAGTTAAAGTCACCTATGTTCAATATTCTAGCACAATACATCGGCTAATTAATAGCCGTGATTTCAGCAAACAGTTTTATAGCCGTAATCATCCACAACGCTCTCTGCACATTGGTATAAAGGTATCTATAAAATGTATTATTTGGAACGCACGCCCGCAGTTTGATAGCTTTCATAGATTATTAGTCGCTATTTGTGTTATCAATGTTTATAACCATTTTATGACCGCTAGAGATTTTATTGCGGATTCAATTGCTATACGGATTTGATTAAGTTGGAGAATAGTTATTTTGTACATATTAACATATTATGAGTGTCTGTTTATTAGTGTTATTTATGTTGAGTGTTTTTTAAGAGATTTAATGAATTATGTCTAGGAAACAAAATTAAATGTTGTACTGACAACACTTTTAACCTACGAATATATAAAATTTTGAACATAGTGTATGAAATATTTATCTATATTAGTTTTATAATTATTAAACTATCGCTGACAGTGAGATTTTAGTTAAATAAAATGAAAACATTCCGAAATAGTCTCCAGTCAAGTCTCTAGGATACGAGAGTCGATTAAATAATATCTAAGAAAATTAATTGCTGCAGTTGTAACAAGTACCAATGTGTACTTTTTTAGTGATAACTAGTGAGCCGCTCCCGGCTTCGCCCGGGTTAATTTTTTTTATATACACACACTTTCCTTGTTTATTCTTCTTTTCATAGGTGAAAACCGAATTAAAATCAATTGAGCTGTTCATGAGTCCATAGAAGACATTGATTTTTATTTATAGGTAGGTATAGGAAGATAATTTCAGTCGTAAAACGTCCACTGCTGGACATGTCAATAATTTGCAATTAGTGCTGGCCAGATGCAGTCTGGATCCAGGGTATTTTTATTAGCAAACATTTTCATTGAATAATTTCAAAATTCAGTCACATTCGTCTATTTACATTATGCATATGTTTCTATAAATTATTTCCTTCAACACAAACCTAGCTTCAACGATCCTTCGCTTGCTTAAAGTCTAGCTAACCTAACTTTTTGTACCATGTGGAAGAACCAACCAAGTATACATACTTACTTATGATGTACAGCTGTGAACCGCATCTCGCCCACTGTGAAACTATATTACTTCTGTAAACTCTGAAATATTTTTTTTTGGTCTTATGTAGGTACTAAACAAGGTAGTAGGAGCGAATTTTATGTCATAATTATTATTATGTGGCAATTCATCTTGTTTTGGATACAGTGCACGACATTTATTTTCGATTTCTAGTTCTATCTTTTTCCTTATTTTAAAGTGAATATTAAACGCAACGAGAAGTTATCGTATCATTAATTAAGTTGATAAGATAAATTTAGGTATTGCCCAAAATGTTGCGAAATACCTATGTGACTCACTGAAAGAGATTGTTATATTATTTAGTTCAGAATATAAAAAAATATTAATATTACCTCCCTATGAAAACGACTACCTACTACCAGTATTCTACGTTGTAGTTAGATTGAAAATAAATTCAAATATTTTTGGTTTATTAATTTTAATGAAATGATAAGTACATAATGAAATTCAATGTCACACTGACATTGTCACTTCTTTTTATTAGTTTACTGATTTGCATCAAAATTAACGGTTCCACAAACCAAATTAAACTCGCGGTAAAAAGCAAACAGAATCAGTTGGTCATTCAGAGTTCACTGAAAATTCAAATTATTATGTAAATATTTTTATTTTTGTTACTTACCAATCATAACTAAATAGTTTCGCATTCCAATTTCTAGGAATTTTTATTTAAAATTAAATTATATGTGAAATCTATCTAACCAAATAATTCGCGAATATTTTTATATTTCTACAGTAGGTATGTATGGGTTGTACTACAAACAAAGCCCTACTTTATAACTTATTAAGTATTGTTTGAGAGTTGAGATGTAAAGTGGGGGGATCTTTGCCTTTGTCGTACCGACGACGCCGCCAACTTTTGGCGACTTGTTACCGAATTTTCTCCATTTCGATTGTGCGTCTTCAAGATTTTAAAAGACAATGATTTTTCCTATCGTACTTTTTAAATGTTGAAATAATTTCTGTTATATTTTTTAGGTAAATTATAATAATAAAATATCAGCTTCCGCATGTTTGTGTACACAAAACTCGAAAAATAGCCAGAGAATTAACTTAAAACTTTTACACATTGGATTTTAACATTTTATTCCGAAAAATAATGTTTAAGAAACGAACAACAGCGAAGCGTGGCCAGAACCAACTAGTTTTCATGTAATCTTAATAACATTAGAAATAATTATACGTTCCTTGTGATTTCCAAGTCCTGTAAATTTAGTAATGTGATCATGATTCATTTGTGATATTATAAAAATAAAACATACTACCTCGAAATAAAGTTTTAATTACAATTGTTACATAATAATAATCATTATAATAATAATTCATAGGTATAATATATTCTATAAATATCTATATAGAACATTTAATATTAAGCGAATGTATCGATTTGGTCACATCGAAAATTTTGTCTACTTTCAAAGTTTTAGTACAAGCCTCAAAACTCATTATGTAAGTACTCATTTGTGTTTTAAGTATATGTGACTTTATATAAATAAATTAATGAAAACCCTCAGGGAATAATAATATTTAAGTTGTCAAAACCGATTGAATCCTATGCCTCCGTAAAATACCTACCCTATGTATGTAACTATGTACAATAGTCTCAATGTTTATTGCCTATTATATTCTGCTCTAATGTTACATCCAACTTAAATCTGACACAATTGCACTTCTTTAAAATTATTGCAACTTTTACACAATAAAAAAAAAGTCCTGAATCCTGAATAAATAAATATATTTGCTACTTTTTAACCTTTAATTAACCATAAACTTAAACAGATATTCAAATTTGGTATATAAAATTATGTATATAATTACATTGTCCTGTATTATATTAAGTGTTATTAAAATTTAAAAATTATTTTGATTTAAAAATAATACTTATCAACTAAAACTAAAAGTAAAATTTTTTTTTTTGAAATGGAAAAAAAAATACTTGAATCTGATAGCGAAAGTGTCAGATTTAATCGATTAGGTAGGCACGGTCGGTACATGTATGTGTCAGTGTGATTAAACATTTCTCATTCATCCGAAGTAATTCCATCTACTACAATAGGTATAATTATTACTTAAAATTATTTATCAACGTGACTATTAATTCAATATAAAGCAAACGATAAAAACAATAGAGGATACCAAAGTTTAAGTGACTGAGTGTATTACCAAATTTAAAAAAAAAATATCGGAATATATTTACAGATACTCTAATAATACTTTTAAACAATATTTATAAAATTCAATCCGAAGTGTCTATTAACAACATCGATTGCTTTAAACCATACTAAGTACTTTGTACACTTCTCGAGGAAACTAAGAATAAAAAATCTACAAAAGTTTTTATTTACAAAGGGAACAACAATAACCAAACCGAGGCGACAGTAAATCGTATATCCATCTATGATATAACAAAAATAAACAACGATGTATGTGCAAATGCGAATCAAAGTGTTTCCAATGTTCACATAATACATTCCAAGTTTAAATCTCTTAATAAAAGTACTGTGTCTGGCATTTAAAATTAATTTAATACAAATTATTTCAAGTTTATAACCTATTACAGATATAATGAAATTTCAACTAAGATATAGTAGGTAATAAATATTGTAAATTCTTATTGCAACACATTTAGGGGGAAAAAGCACTTAAAACCAAAACAGTACTTATATTAAATTTAGCTATTGCATTTTTTATGATACAATATTTTTATAAATAATTTGGGCAATAAATCGATAATAAAATCTTACACCTATAAAAATACTGAGCAATGTCGATTCCGAATAATGATTTTTTTTAAGTACAATTTAGGACAAACGCGTTTTAACTTACAACATTAAAACCTAAATACATTTTATCAAGTTCTTTTTTTATACAATATATAAATCTGTGCACTTTTATTTAGGAAAGAATGTATACTATCGATGTAGAAATTAACTTAAATTAAAGATTTACATAATCTACACAAATTACATAATCTTCGTGATATTGAGCCGTGTTTTTTTTTATAAACTTTTACTAATTTTATTTATTGTTAATGTATACAACAAACTTAAATGATGCCACTGATATTTAAAAGTCCGTTGGAGACGAATTCGCTGCTTCCCAAGCTTCAACTTGCTTTACCTGAAACAAAATCAAATGCGCATTAATATCATTATTTTTTTTATATAAAAATAAATATACTTAACTAAATAAAAATAATTATTTATATGTTTTTAAAAGTAGCCAGCTTTCTATCTTATATTCGTTAATTCGTGATCCTCAAAAGAGTAGGTTAGGTATATTTCAATTAATAAAAAGAAGCATCATTCCGATAGTGTTTTTGATTCTATCGAAGTGTCGCCGAAGCAAGCCCGCCGCTGCGTTCACACATATCAACCGAAAAAAGAAAAAAAACTTAAACCAATCGAGAGGAGGTGACGAAACGTTCAGTCTCATTATCTGAGAATTTATTAACGAATCGTCCGGACCGGAAAACCGAAATGTGAAACAAATAAAAATCCGACCTCGGCCGCGGTCATCTAAAGTTTGTACGGTGTCAATGAAAAAAGAAGTCAAACAGGTTGTTGAGCGACCTGCGTCTGAATGAAACAGAGGTGGACCCGAGCGAGGTTCAAAAGATAAGAGAAAAGATTAGGGCCCCGAAAAAAAGTAAAGCAGCTTTAATACGAAGGTGATGTTGTGAATGAAGGACATCCATTCAGATCCCGCGCCCACGCGTGCTTTGCTGCCTGCCTTATCTCTTCCGAGGTCCATCCGGCCTCTGGAGCTCTCTTGCTTATATTTATTACAGGGAATGGAAATGCCGGGATCACGCTCTCGTTAAGACCAATTTCATATTATTAATTTCAGGCTAATTATAGTTTCAATATTAGCGGCGAACTCCTTTACATTCCTATTATTTAACTTTTACTGTCCATTGTTTTTACTCAACGGTCCCCTAGTAGGCAACACTGACTTTTAAATGTTGGTAAAATTTGAAAAATAATATTATACGATACAAATACAATCTCTAATGTGACAGAACGATATTACAATATGGAGCGCTACTTGATTTTGTGCAGCGATATTATTAAGACAAATAATAAGTTAAAACGATACCGGTATGTTATTTAAGACGACAACAAAAAACTGCTGATTTCCGTCCGTTCTTTTTGGGCTTCTTTAAAAGAATGCCGCGATAAGGAGTTATTTTCGCGTCAAGGAATTCGAGGGGGAAAAAAGGCGTGAAAACAAAAATAATACAAAAGGTTATAGAAGTGAATTTGTGAGCGTTTGGCTAAAACAAAATTCTTCGCGAAGCCATCCTGTGCGGCGACGGCGACAACGCGATTTATTGTAATGAGGTAGAGATGTCTCGGGAATGTTTCTTAGAAAATTAATACCGAATCCTAGAAATATTAATGTATTGTTGTGAGTGTTATTTCCGTAGTGATAGAGAATATAGTGGCGATATTACTAACTGAATACACAGCCAAGGCAATTATTGAGTTTACAACATTAGCACCTCCAGTGATTGATTGCCGGTGCTGTTTTCTCTTTTATATTAGAAAAACGGACGAAACCGAGCCTTTTAAATGTATATTGATGATAAAAGGCTGATGCTCAGTCACGTTTCAAGTTCACATAGAGGAGCTAATTTGGGCAGGTCAGCGTGCGTAGGCGTGCGGAGCGCGTCGCGGTGACACTGACAAATGACGCAAGATTGCAATCTGGCTGGCCGTACCCTCGCGACGCGGCGCCCTTCCGCTTAGGCTAACTCCATTGTTTTCAATTACCGACGTGACACCCCGGCGCGAGTCTCCGCTACCAAACCACAAGTCTCTTTATAGCTTTCACGATATCTTTACTACGATCATCCATTTACCTACTGCCGTTATCGTTTACCTCTGAACACCGTTGGGACGTTGCGCAAACGTTAAAATTCGACTATTTGAATCAATCAATAACTCACCGCTAGTGGTGCATGCTTTCAGACGGCCGACACGAAACCATGGGGATGTTGTTGTGAACTGGAATAGGAAACATTCACTCTTTTCACGTGGATTAGTCAAAATTTCACGTGGATTAGTCAATGTGAATGAGCCAAACGAGCCGATTGCAAAATCGACTCCTATCTGATTGAAATGTGAATTATTTTTTTAAATGTTTGTGAGAGGATAGTAAAGGACTTGCGGTGATTATAAGTAAAAAAAGAGTTAGCTTACTAACCTCTTGTAGAAAGGTTTGAAGGCGGCAGAACCGTCGTTATGATGAGCTTGGTTCGGCTGATGATTGCTGGCGGGGTGATGTGGATTGTGATAGTGGTCACGTTGAGGTGATTGTTGATGCCGAGCGTAACAATATCCTGAACCGCCCCCGCTTCCAAGTGGATTCGTTACATTGGGCACTTTCATATTGGGCGGCGTTTGTGGAGGCGTGTCTGTCTGAACATCCGGAAAGGTACCTGGATGTACACAGGGGTGTTGGCCGGCGTATTGACTACCGGGAAACCCCCCGTAACGACCATAGGCTCCACTAGCCGGACTAGCAGCTGCTGTCGCTGGTAACGTGAAGCCATTGGAACCGCCGCTATCTACGGGTGCAGATCGTTCGGGTCCTTGGCCGTACGAGTGTTGCTGAGGCCACGGTTGCGCCGCCGGTGGAGGTGTCTTGCAAGCTGCTGTATCAGCCAGCGACCAAATTTTCGGTTTCGACGCTGGAATCGGTACTCCGCAATCTGACGACCCTCTCTTCGACTCTTCTTTTATTCCATAGCCCAGAAGTTGATGGTGCATACCTTGCAGAAGCTCATCGCCCTTCCGCTCGTCATCTGTAATTATAAAAATGTTTGATCATTTCTACGTCCAAACTGTACAAACATTGCATATAGACACACCACAATACTGATCGCTTGGCTGATGGGTACTTTAGCTTAATGCAACAGCAATAAAAGGAGCTTAAAATATTTATTTCACATAAGTATCGATGCGAATCGGATTTTGTTAGAGACGTGACCGTTACACGCGGGCCGTAAGTTTTTGCTCGTAAGATGCGAAATCCTTCGCTCCCTCCAGAAAAGTCGTGTGAAAATACGTTTGGCGTGCAGTGACCCATTCGTTAAGTGGTTATCCGATTAGCGAAGTGAAAATACCACTTTGGGGCACGACTCCCCTGCCGCGGGCGCCGCCCGTCGATCCCTTTCGTATTTAAGCCGAGCATTTATTTCGCATTTCCCGACGCCCCACAGCACCACACTCTTCTCCGCGGAATGTACGTTAGCGACTCAATTAATGGTCAGCTTCATAATGTAGGTACCACTTTTCCTCGCGTGTTTAGTTAAGAAAAATTGCCTAGATTTTTTCCGGACCCTATTCGAAGAAACGTAACCGGTTTTTATTATCTTCCTTTATATCTCTATTAAACTTTTCCTCGACGCTGTGAGAGTGAAGATGGAAATTCTATTTTATGAAATGCAATGAAATTAATCTTAACAGCGTTTTCTCTAAAAAAAATTTCATGTTATTGTACAATTACACAGAAATGTTTATTCAGCGAAATTTTATAAGGCTTTAAGTATTATCATAATGCCATTTTCCGTTGTAAAGTGGCTTTTGTCGGGCGCGGGGCGGGTTGGGGGTAACTAATGAAATTCAGAGGCCCGCGATGGCGGGGGGCTGTGGGTAGCGGGCCGAAGGGCGCGAAGGCGCGACCGCTCAACTTCATTCTCTTTATTCCATTTAATGCTGACTGCTCCTAGCTTTTAAGAGGGGTTATCCGCACTGCCCTTTACTACGGATAAATAAGGATGCCACTGATACTTTGGGTGAAGATATTTATCCGGCAAATTGTTTTAATTTTCATTGTATTCATCAAATAAAGGCCCGCAACTGCCGCGGATAAACGAAAATTAGACTACATTTTATTTTTCGATTTCAATATTTACATGTAGGTAAGTGTTTGTTATACAAACACAGATATTTTAATAAATTCTAAAAACCGGGGCTATTTGTAATATATATTTAGATGTACATAAATCAATGTCAAGTTGAAGCGTGTAAAAAAATTTAAAACAATAAATCAATAAACGTTTTCCAATCCAAATTGGGCCTAAGTTGAAATTGGCGGCGACAGGTGATAGTTCGCACATTTTGAATCCATCGAATGTTTAAATCATCCCTTCATGAATTTGAATGTAGTCAACGAATTCATATTCAATTATTATAGGGTTAGTTTTGCAAGCGTTCCGTTCAAAGTATTAACGAAATGCTAGATAAGGGAGTTTTTTTGTAAATGTGAATACAAGTTTGTAAAACTATCTCTTAGTGGTTTCTTGTTTAACAAAAAAATTGTCTAACGAATATTGAGATGATTGACGAGACACTGCAGAAACCACTTAATGTATAATTCTTTACTCGAGACATCAGTTTGATGTATTGAGAAGATGAGAAAGTGTCGGTCAGCTACCAGTAGGTAAATAGCAGACGATGTAGTAGCATTTTATTTGCGGTGATTTTATGAACTACGCAACAACTAATCATACCAAACACCAATGCTACACAAGCGCTATTCTGGTGAATTTATGATCCACTATTTAATGGTTGTTGCTTAACATTTTTTTTTTTAAATTTAACACCCATATAAGTTAGTCCTTCTCTCCTCTATTCTCCTTGGTTTTGTGTTATAATGTAATGTCAGTTCGGTGCTATAAAGGTGTTACATTGATGTTAGTTCCGTGATTGTAAAGAGGAGTGGGCGAGGCGCAACGCGGGCGGTCGATCGTTCTGTGGTGGAGCGTGGAAATTGTAGCACGGTGGCACTGCGCTCCACTTGACAGTGTCGAGTGGTTTTCCCCTTTAGTCATCTATGCCAGGGGCAAAATGAGACATAATAAAAACGCGTCTCAGTGCAAAGCGAGCCCCGCTCTCCCCGACCGCTCACTCCAATGCAGACTGCACTTAACGGGAGGTCACTGCAATTTATTGGTGTTCCAGCGACGACGTCCGACCCAACGCTCGCTTGTTTGTATTACTTCTGTACTCGTTTTCCATTAACGCGCGCCGGATTAATATTTTGTTTGTGATGCGTGCGCTTACGACAAAAATTACCATTTATTGGTGGGGTCCGAAATGAAGCTTTTATTCATGAGTGGCTTAGCGCGGGATAGTTCTGGATGTTTGTTTGCCGACGACGTTCTGCGGATCGCGTGTGAAAGCTTTTATATTGGCTTTGTTTGCCGTGACTTAAAATGATATATTACACGTCTAGAACATTGACATTTTAGTAAAAGAACGGTCATGCATAGAATTGTTATGAGTTGAACGGATAAAATTTTATTTTCTAATTAGGGATTTTAGAACTTTTTGTCATGATTTATTTAATTTTAGGTAAGAACTAGGAAGTTAGTATTAATTAGTGGAAAAATAATTGACCAAAATTAAATTAGTCTTTATGATAGACAAGTTTAGTAGTAGAAAAGAAGTTACGTATCAGTGCTTTTACTTACCTTTTTTTAAATCTTTTAAGAACTTTTAGACCATTTCATAATAACTTGTAGTTTAAGATACGACTATTAAATTGCTAACTCATGAATTTCGAAGAATTAAAAAGAAATTCATTTTTGATTTGACAGGTGTCTCTAAAATGCTGAGGCAAATAATAGTGCAATGTTGTTTTTAATTTGGTAAAATTCAACTAAGAAAAAAGAAACTAATATAGGTAGGTACCGGTGATTGTGTGTATGCGTATTATTTAAATTACCATAAACATAATAATTTATTACTTGTAGGTATACAATTTATAAAAGATTACAATGACGATACGATAGGCGTGATTTTCGACTAATAAACTTATTTCAAAATTTCGTATCTTCTCTTTATTATTTTTAAGAAGGAAGTAGATATTTCATTGAAGCGTGTATCTGTCACAATAATATAATAAGTAGGTAATTTTTTTCAGAGTTATATAATTTTCGCCACTTGAGATATTTTTACAATTTGTTACATTTGACGCGTGGCGTTACTTTTCATACGTTGACAATGGCGGAGAGTATAGTAGTGAGACGGCGCGTGTGTGGTGCACAAGTAAAGGCGTCGCGACGGAAGTCGCCGCGGGGGCGCACATCGAATCCATTTTCCATAATCCCTCGCGCACAATACATTTCCTCGGCACGCCATTTTTTGCTGCGAGGGATGGTGTAATGCACCATCACATAAAACATCTGGATTATACTTACTCCCATTAATTAAAGCCTCCCGTCTCTATAACTGTACTTAACCCTCAAATTTAACTTTTAAATAAATTAAAATACTTTACTTTTTTATATGAATCAATTTAATATGTTTTTATGTATGTACCTAAGCAAAAACGTAGCTTCTAAGTTTTAGAAAGCTATTGAAAGAATTTTTAAATTGCAGCTTTAACTGCAGAGATTCAGCACTAATTTTCCGTACTATTTAGCATAATTCTTTATTAAATTTTAATGTAATTATTTGAAAATTGTAGTATTTATTTATTTATTTATTTATTTATTTATTAAACAAAGCACACAGACAGAATACAATTAAATTTGTGAAAACAAGGATACATGTGTAAAATTATTAGCTAAATTGTATTCCCAAATTGAGTGCCTAACATGATTAACTTAATACTAAATAAACACTAATTAGAACAATTAAGTAACTTAACTAATTAACACTAATTATTAAAAGTAAATAAAACAAACAAAACATTAGCCTACCTAAATAACAACCCTAATCTAGCTTTAAATAAAGGGAACCTACTGTCAAATATGTCAATATCCACCTCAGATCCAGTCACCATGTCATTGTAGGTTCGACACATCCTAACTAGGGGATTGTAGTATGACGTGTTGTTCCTATATGCCTGGATGGAAAAGGGACCCGAGTGGGGAGAGCGTGACCTATATTTAGTTTTAATCCTAATCTCCGAGAGTAGATTCAAACAATCCCAAGACGAGTATTGCGAATAATATTTCATGTTTCATTGTTGAGACTTTGAGTTTTTTAATTACATCTTTATTACATTTTTATATGAAGAAAATGTTACGTTAATAGAATATTATACCTAAGAAAAAATATTAGGTGTATTTAAATGACCACGTCGTTGAACCTCATACTCTTCAGTTCCCAGATACTGTATTAATGGCATTTTATTTAGTAACCTCTGTTGTTGGCAAGCGCGACAACATTACAACTCCGATTTGAGTACACTTGAGAGCAACAATGGCGAGGTTCATTAGGTGACGCATGCCAAGCGTCAGGCGTGACGCCCCCCAAAACTTCCATTAGCACCGTGAAGTTTGCAATGAAAACACTCGTGTGTACCATCTTTATTGTACACTTACTTACATTATGCCGTTGACAACCACAACTAACAAACGCCGCTGTCTCTGTTGTTGTTGTTGACGTAAATTGTTGTCGTACGTAATGCATAACGTTCTGCGACGCTGAAAATGTTAAATGCAAATAAACGGGGCCCGCGGAAAGAATCCATATTCAATTGGAACACATTATAAATCCCCAAAACCGCACTTACTTACGTTCGAACGGAATATCCTCATAAAAGAAACGATCCACGAACTCGACAAATCCTTTGGCAAGAACACGAAGTAGGGCAGATCGTTCGACAAGCTGAACGCGACCTCCGAGCGTCGCCCTGTTGTACCAACGAACGGAAGAAGCGTTATATGAATTTGGGCCCGGGCGCCGCCCACTTTACTACGAATAGGAAATCCGGGACCGAGAAACGGTTACGCACAGTTACACGCCTGAGACCTCCCCTCTTCCGTCCCGCGCCGCGTCCCGACACCCTCACCCATCCTCCTTGCACCCACCATCTAAGATGCCGCACACCCTCCGGCCCTCAAACGCGTTAAGCCAATTCATTCAACAATTTATACACCGACAAAATTAAAGCAATTTTAAACGTTTAACAACACCGGTGCAATTCTGATAAAATACAGCACGCATTGAAAGAAAATTTGCGTGCTTGTCCATAATTCAATGTCATTCGCAGTCGCAACGTTTAAACAATTACACATAAAACTGAGAGTTCGCATAGCAGTGACAGAAACATATTTATATGGCCGACAATACAATTCATGAAAATAGATCAACAGCACACCGCGATCAACTCCAATTGTTTTATCATTTTTAGAGTTGTACGTCGTGTGCTATTGGAGGTACATGACTCAACGAACCTTTGTGGGTTTTGATTTTATCCTCTTGCTCGTCCTTATCCTTTTCCTCATCCGACAGCATCGTATCGTCATCGTCATCTGTCTTGTTTTTCGGCTCCCACGTCATCTTGTTCTCCTTCTTGAGGCGTCTGCGCGCGTTCGCGAACCACGTCGACACTTGCGTCAGCGTCATTTTCGTTATAATAGCGAGCATTATCTTCTCGCCTTTCGTTGGGTACGGGTTCTTCTTGTGTTCGTTGAGCCACGCCTTCAGTGTTGCCGTGGATTCTCGTGTCGCGTTTTTTCTTCTCGCAGCTAAATCGTACCCCGCACCGTATCTGTTGACAAGGACACGTCTATACATATACCTTAAAGGGAAAAATTACGCTTCTGGCCTTGTAATCAAATATGTTGTAACGAAGTTTCAAAAAAGGCACATTTTCAGTCTAATTGTTTAATTATATCTTTAAATCAAAACTGGTTCCAAAAAATAACATTTCGATTTCAAATTATGTGTAAATAAAGTTTGATAAGATAAGAAGAACAAATAAACGTACCTACTATTTTAGTATTCAAACAGATAGACATTTTATTTGAAGTAATAGATTTCTCGTAAAGGCAGCGAAAATAAAGCTACATCCCCGCGGTGTGCGGTGCCGAGCGATATTCGATACACTTTTTAAGGCCTACGGTCCCATTTGCATCAGCATTTTAAACGTATTTGTGGCGTAACGTACCTTTCCCCTTGGTAGCAGTTATTCGTACCTGACTTCGATTTTCTACGTCGACATGACAAAGGCGCGGTCTGAGGGGTCCAATAAATAGATTGCCCGCGTGAAAAATACTTAAAAAATGGCGCCGGTTTAGCGAATGTTTCCGTGAATTTTCAAACTGAATTTGGGACTTGATGTGTGAAAATCAGCCTTAAGAGAATAGAAAAAGTTGGGTGTCTAGTTTTTTTTTAAATATTGCAATATTGTTTATAATTCAGCAGAAAAACGTGCTGGATCACGAAGCGTTGCATTAGTACAGAAGGCGGTCCGATGCTCTCAGGTTGCAACTGCAGGGCGGTGCAGCGCAGGCGTGGGTAGCGTGGGCGTACTCCGGACAAATCGATGCCGACGCCATCTTGCGTACCGGACACTTGCCGATGCCAGTAATACTGTGCTAGTAATAGCACAGCTATTGTGGATAGCACAGCACACCTTTGAAACAAAACACCGTTTCCGATCCCGCCGTATCATTTTCCTATTCAAAATTTAAACTAAAAAAATGTCATCTGACATTCATCTATCTATAATAATATACCTACATATTTATCGATTTACAGAAATTTAATAATAAAGAATGCTACTGTCAAAGCCGTGACCATACAAAGCCTCTGAACCCGAATCGCATTAGTAGAACATGAATAAGCTCTTGAGTATCTAAAGGCGCAGCGGTTAGCGACGACAGGCGACGAAGTCGTGGCTTTAAACCTTGGAATGTTTTATATAATAAAACGACGTCTGGCCCTCTTTCCACTTGTGAAGCTGTTGCGTAGAGGTATTTGTTTTGTGAGCTCCGTAATTAATTTAGACAGTCCACTTACTCGACTCGCCCGCCCGTACGAACATATGCACTTGGTTCAGTATGTTAATTCTTTCATGGGCGGGCGGAAATACTTTATATCGTTGTTAATTTGGAGACTAATACATAAAACCAGCCGCTGCAGCTTTGAGTTATGAACATTGTAGCTTTCTATTATATTTATGCATTAAACAAATGGTTGGATTAATTCGTTGCGACATTTCCTGCACGTCAACATTCTTTACGGAGAATTGGATACGTTTGTTTATTTGGTTCAAAATTTAGTTTAGTAATGTTTTATTGTAGATTCATTGAAATATCGAACCTAGCACTTGAATGATTTTGCTTTCAGATACAAATAACATTTTATTGCTTCCGTTTATTTTACTTCGATTTATTTATGAGCTTACAATATTAACTGTGTAACTGAAGTTAATATTTATGTTAATATTCACGAATTTTTTGACAAAAGTTATAAATAACTACAAGATATTATGTAACAAAGTTATTGTCACTTGAACGTCTCAATCGGGATTATTCTCGAGTCTATAATGGATTACACGTGTGGGCGCCATTTAATAATGCGGCCATGCTCAATTGAAACTTGAGCTTTGGTACGTTGGAGAAGAGGTTTTATTCGTATAACAATATAAACTCACATCTGTTTGTACTATTATAAAGGTAGTTAAGATAGTTCAGTGGCTTTGGCTCCGGAATTATTTCTAATTGGAAGACGCGCTGGTTCGATCCTCGCTCAAGTTTCCAATAAGTAAGTACTTAACAAAATCGAAAAATAAAGTTTCGAAGTATTATTGAATTCTACTTTGCATGTGACTATTATTTCAAAGTGGTGTTTTGATTTTAATATTTTAATTTCATTGGTATTTTAATATTTAACAGTAGTAGTTAACATACATTAACCTATTTAATTTGATATCGTAAAATAGGATTAAGTGTATACTGGGGTGATTACTGCTTAAAAGACCATACCTACTCAAATGCTTAATACTTTTATAAATAATAAAATAATAATCTTTATTGACCATTACTTTGCTAAACAAGATTAAGTGAAGAAATATCTAAATATTTAAACGTAAAAATCTTTTAAAATTAATGTATCAAGGCTACAGGTCCTAAAAGTACCTACTTTAGACCAGAAATAGTAAAACGGTGCAGAATATTTCAGCAACTGTTGCTTAATTTAAAAAACATTTTACAAAGTTGTTTGTAGGCGTGTTGTGTACATAGTACGTGTGTTTGTCTCTGGTTTGTGTTCGACCGCTCTCGATGCTGACGCTGTTAAAAGCGCGTTGGGCGGGCGGGGAACAACCGACACTACATAATATGAGAGCACGTTGCGTATTCAATTCGCGGTATCGGAGGTTTACGATCTGCCCGCTTGGGGGAATTGCGGCCTTTACGTGCCCTCCCCCGTAAACCGTAGCTATGTACGAATACGCGTACATAAGTAATGCCCCCCTCTAGGGTGGTTTTGGGTCGTATGAGAATTAAGATTCGCGGCACAGCCGTTTTAGTCGTGGAATTGTAGCGTTTATACTCCACTTGTAACGCTCTCGTGTTTTCAATTGAGTATAACACTGTTATTGGATTTCTCGGACAACAGTGTCACCGTAATTAGTTACATTAATATACTGGATTAATATTGCCACGGAATTGATTACTAAACCTGATTTGAGCAACGCACCGTGTATTAATTAATAGTTAGCATCCCAATATATAGGGAATGCAATACTAGGACACCTGACTGACAATAACATGGGACTAATCGCACGTGTTTAACAAATTTAGTTAAATTATTAAATTTGTCAAAATTAAAAACTTCGACCCATTTGATGGTAGACAGGCTGACGAATTAATAATTAATTTATAACCTACGTTGAAAGCAACGCTGGTTATATCGCTGACTGGCTGCTGACTTTACGAAAAATCTTTCTCATAGCAATTGTTTTAGAATTATTAATTTACTTATAATAATAATGTTTTTATATTTAAAAATATCCAACGAGAATTCTATATTTAATCATTCGAGACATATTAGACTAGCGGAACGATTACACGATCTCTCCATGACAATTAGATATGTGCTGAAGCGTGAAGCTTTAAAAATACTTTTAATTTGAGTTAAAACTGAACCATGGTACTAAGTAGTATGTATATCTGCGTCAAAACTCTGCGGTATTCCGCTAAAACCTGGATCGCTACTCACACGTGTCTAAGTATGTGTATGAGTTGTGTTAGACGAGTGGAGGTTACGCCTACTCGAGTCGCTAGTTAAAACAAATGGGCGCAAAAAGGAAAGTGTCGTTTGAATGCCACGTCTCGTTAACAAACGCTCCTTATTTGGTTTATTTAAAAAGTAACAGCCCAAATCGTTGGCACACAAATAATTCCCTTAGAGCGGCGCTCGCTTCGGGCGCAGTAATTTCCTGCGTATTTTGATCTCAATGGTGCGGTACATGTGCTCCCTCTCTCTTTTCTCTAATTTTTGTACGTTTTCTGTGCTCGAGTGTTGTGTTAAAAATAGCTGAGTAATTTTTCATTTCGGCGCGCGTCGGGCGTGGCAGATTACAGGCTGTTCCAAATAATACCTACGCCAACGGTACTTAACTGAAGTGCGCCTACACTCAGCGGCCAACTTTTGTTGCTTATGTGCACTTTCCACAGTACTTGTTTCTTTGTGCTGCTATTTACTCGGTCCGAGTAACTTATTACGAGCCCGGAACGTTTTATGAGGCCCTTGTGAAGATTTTCTTTCAGAAATGAATATGAAACATATTTGTTAGTGAACGTGGACGATTGTGTTGTGGTTTGCGAAAGATTTATTGTTTGTTTGAATACGATAGAGACATGGCGTAAGTTTGCACTCGAGCATTGAGAAACGCCGCGAGATGGATCATCCTATGCGCGGCTCGTCAGTGAAACAATCGTATGAGCATCGAGGGCACGATATATCACGATGTATTTCCGTGCGCGTCCCAGCCCGTTTCTATTACTACTTCTTTTTTACGCGTAAAAACTAATGTCGCCTCTAATTATTTTTAGATTATAACGCACCGCCTGCCATATATTAGATGAGCGGGGCCGAATTGTCAGCATAACTCCGCTTTGATGTATCATGATTTGTTTTTTGTTTTATTCTCGGCCACTTCAGCGTGATTCATGGACGGATAAATTTCAAGATTGCCGTGAAACGTTTAATTGATGCGTCTACATAATACATTATTATGACAGTATTATAGTATGAGCACTCGAAATTTATGGTCCGCTCGCGGGACGACGTAGATCTGTGACGAATTTTTTTTTTTTTTTTTTTTTTCAATTTGTGAACCTGACGCGTCCTATGACGACGTTTCGAATAAAAATTTTGAATTAATCAGACACTAACGTGAAATAGATGTATCACGCATCTCTGTCACACTTATGGAGTAATGTGTGTCAAAATGAGACGGTGTAAAACCGGGAGTGGTTACGCAGTCATTTGTCCCTTGCGGGCGACACGCACTACCAAACACAAGGCTTTAGATACGCGCCTAAGTACGCATATGCATTAACAGTAACAAGGTCCAAACTAATGCCTATAAGATATCTATAATTTACTTCTCAGAAGTACAGAATATAGATCAGTTTCCTAACATTAATACGACCCATGTTGAAGCTAAAACAACTCTATTATTAATTCCGTTTTCAAGTTGTAAAGAGAAGTTACTTTGGTTTTAAATAAAACAAACAAATAAGCCAGTGGGAGTCCCCTTTGTTTCATACTATCAATCAAACTAAATGTGCCTCAATTGAATGGAATAACACTTCGCTGCAAACCCAAAACGTGAGGGGATACATTTGCACAACATAATAAAATTCATTAAAGTCACAGCGAGTCGCCAAATACAAACATGAGCCTTTCGCAAAGCAAACTATTAAGAGAGAGATAAGTTTCGATAGGGCCGGTTTTATGTTAATCCTAAAACGGCAGCGCAGGCTTTATCTAAAGTGACGCGGGCGGAGGACCTCAGGGGTCTTCTTGACCCGGGGGACTTACCCGTATGCAGCCAGAGTCGGGTCGTAGGGGTAGTAAGCACCACCGGTTTGGAGACTCGCCGACGTCCAAGCCGACATTTCCCCGCCACCCTCCTTCAGCCCGTAAGGGTTGCTCTGAAACATCGCATCGAACTGTAAATAAACTATCTCCTTCATTTACCTACTACCATTACGAACAGTAGGTATATAGGTAACTAAGCACTTAATAAAGGTACAGTTTACTTCATCAATCGCGGGATATAGTTTTATGAAGAATCTCAAAACGTTGATTTTGAAGAGATGTTTGCAGTGTTAATGAACACATTAACACTTCTTAATTCACATTAAGAGCCTCGTTAGCCTATAATATGTACGCTCTGTTCACATCGCTCACGCTAAGCTCACATGTAAGATGATAAATCCGGACGCATAATTCCTTTCAGTCAATCGGCCCAACAAATACGCCGTCTCCAATTTAATTAAAGTTAACTTAATAAAAGGGAGTAAACGCACGGACAACAATAAAACTCCCAAGTGTACGGGGCTGTCGTATCACTAGCGTATTTGCATAATGCATAGATAGAGGGGAAAACTATTAAAGCTTACGCACCCTCAACGACTGATAGTTGTTTAACAGTAAGCTAGTGAGCGCTGAGGGCGAATGTGCCAGCTCTACCCTCTTTACCGAGCTATTCGCATACATTAGGAGCAACTAAATTAAAAGTGTGAACGATACCAAGTCCCCTGTGTCTCCCCCAGTGCATTTTGCACCGACTCCTCCGATAATAAAATGAAAGCATTATGATACATATGGAGCACTGGTTGCGACGCGCGATAACTGAATAAAAATCGCGGGTTTATTTCGTCCCCTCCTTTTAAGAAAGAAAAAGCGGCGTCTATTATAGCCGCAGCAATTTTTCTTTATTTTGTGTTCAAGTTGGATGTATGTTTGTTTTTTAAACATAAACATGTACCATAATTAATGTAATTACAAGGACCACGTACGACACGACAAAAATACATATAAACGAAATTTATTGGTAAAGACTAGTTAAAGACTAAAGAATTTTCGTTCTAACTTCCCTCCTGATTTCAAAAATGGTTCAAATAAGGTGTTAATTCAAGTGTTTTTTAAGGTCAAGGTAGCATTGCCGAACGGATCTAATCAAATTTTATACAACCTTATCTAGAATCAGTAATGAAGAGATGCGTATAAAAAAGCGAAAGTCCTATGTTGATGGCAGTGGGCAGGATACAGTAAGGAGAGCTGACGTCCGCTAGGGCCGGAAGGTACTAGAGTGGAGGCTACGGACCGGCAAGCGCAGTGTAGGACGTCCGCCTATACAAGGTGGACAAACGATCTGATAAGGACCGCGGATTTCGACCGTGGATCCAGGCTGCTTCTGACCGGTCCTTTTGGAAAATTATGCCTATGCCTATCACAAAGATAAAATGAATTGAAATCTAATTTAGTAAAAGTCAGACTTTGAGAACTTTTAAACACATCAGGTGAAAAAAAAAATCAGTAGTATACTAAACAGTGGAAAATTCATTTATATCTAAAAAATTACAAATGAATTAAACTCCATAATAATTTTCCGCCAAACCGCAAAGCGCCCATTGGCGGAGTAACCCTCGTTTTATGAATTAAAACATCTTTTTAATTTACTTAATAGAGATGTAATATAGATGTTGTTTATAGATATGAGGTACTTTTATGATAAGTATTTATTAATAGTATACCTAAATACTTTATAAACACTACAAGCTTTTACTATGTTTATGATATTATTTCTGCTTTAATTCAATAAGGAAAAATATACCGCAAGGTGACAGACTGAAGCGTATACCTATCAGTCTGTCACCTTGCGGTATACCTATGTGCAGAGAACAGTAAAATCCGAAGACTTAGAGCTAGTTTATATATAAAAATGTTATTTTTGTTCACTTATTGTCTATATATTACCTATTATAATTATAGATTATAAATATATTTTAATTTCATTAAAAAAAATATATTAAAAAACTTAATTTTATAATGGTATATTATAAAATATAAGTATATGAGTATGTAAGAAATATCGGTAAGTATGTAGATCACTTTTGACGAACCATATAAAAAGTACAAAAGTGTAGGGAAGTACTCGTGTAAGTGACACCGTGTTAACATTACGAATGTGGCGTTTGTTAACAAGTATTGTGAGATAATAGTTAATTGTCGACTAGACATTGTTGTTAAGTTCTTACTGAACAACTCGTTTGCACGTTTCATTGCTCATACAAATTGTCTAATACCTTGTTATCATTTGTACGCGTAATTACTGTTCCAATTGTGAATACTTATTGCATCCATGATGTAGGAATTTACATTACTTATGCATAATTATGATTTCTTTTTTCTATTGTGTAAAAAAATCGCGGGTAAATGCTGGATCTAAGTTGCTTTTGACCGGAACCTGTTAGTAAATTAAGAGGAGATCTATATCAAGCAGTATAAATAATGATTTCTTTATACAATGAGATTACTCATAGCGGTTTAGATCGCAGGAATCTATAAGCCAACTTTGAAAATTTCATTTCCAAAGTTGATCCTGCCGGAAATCGAATCTGGATCACTGATACAGAGCGCTAACCTTAACCACATGGATCATTAAGCTTACTAAAAGTCAAGAGAATAAAACTGCTAACATCAATGGTACAATCAAATGGTCCGTCTGCCTGTCTGTCGAGCTTTAACACAAAATAACCTAAAATGAAATATTATCGTAAAACTCAAATTCACAAATAAACATTAAATAGTATTTTAATTTTATGGTAAAATATTGTTAAACAGAAACTTATGTGACTTACGCTGTTTTAAGCTAATAAGGCTCGAATGAAATCATTAATGGACTTTGCACGTGCCTCTCGACGGCTCTAATGCAAGGGGCGAGACAGCCATCAGTCATAGTTAGAGGACCAAGGAGGGAACCCCGTCATACACAGGAAAACGCACAATTTTTATCTCGACACCACAAAAGAGTTGCGCCCGCGAATTTGTCACTGACTGACTTATCTTTGGGGGAAGTTTGGTTAATAAGAGCCTAGTTGGTCGTACTATCAGCTGCTGAAAAGTTAGAATCAGCTTTGATTTTCTATAGACTAACCCTTTTTTTTAATGTGGAAGTATTAGTCTTCTAACGGTAAACGAAAATCGTCGTTCTGAGTGTTTTAAAAGAGCATTAAGTTGCATGTCCTAATAATTACATAATTATGACTACATAATTATATTATAATACTCCTACATAATTATGACGCTTAAGGACTAATGTCCATTCCATCTCACATGTGTTATATGTGATACTTAGCTAAGTCCCCCAGACTCACTCTTAATTTATTACTAGTTGCTACCGCGACTTCGCCCGTGTAACTTTGCAAATTATATACTAAAACCTTACTCGAGAACCACTCTATCCATTGGTGAAAACAGCATGAAAATCGGTGCAGTAGTTTTTGAGTTTATTGCAAATAGACAGACAGTCAGACTTCACCTAGTCGCTAGTGGAAAAACATAAAGAAAACAAGATTGTTAATTGAAAAAATCAAACTTCATTTGCATGTTTAAATTTTTCCTCTTTCATTTAATAATGCGAAAATTTTAACTAGATGAAAAGTCTATTAATTAATTTCAGGTATCCGAATTAGTAATTCAACTTATTGAAAACGTTTTAAATATTTAAGTTTATTTCAGAATTAAAATCTTCTCTGCTCTAGATAAGTGACTAATCAGTTTTTAATACGCATCACTGAATGCCTAAACAGTATGTTACAACTTATATTTATTAACTTTAAAAATCGCATTGGTATCCGTTCGCCCTCTCCATTTTCCGTAAGGCTGAGTTTAACAACGTTTTAATCAATTCTCCACAGAGTTCGCGAGTCAGCGCGCCAGATAGACTCATTACACGAACCCCAAATAAATATAAACAGTAGCTGAAGGGGCCGGCCCTACTATTAACGTTATTCACACGCGCCGCTAGATCCATAAATAAGAGCCAACTATGATTCCTGCGACCCTTAAGACACAAAAAAAAGCCAACTTTACGTCTGAGTGATCGGTGCGGTTCATAAATAATGCTCGTTTATTTCATTGCATTAAACTGGTGATAAGTTATTTGACGGTTCATAAACTGTGCCCCTTTCTCGGTGTCGCCGCGACGGGATGTAGACGCCCTGAGGCGCCTCCATTCCTCGAAATGTAGCGATGCCAAATCGGCATTACATGTTAGTACTGCATGTCCCCGCTAAGGTTTTTGGCTAGTGCACAAAATTTTATACTATACCTACTCAACTTAGATTTCAGTGCTCGACTCATTAGTAGTCAATTTAAGGTCTAGGCAAAAATCAAATGTAGTCAGATTGTGTTCTAGACAGACCAAGATCAACCCAGCTATACCAGTCTTTATCCGTAGGCTTTTATATTTAAAAATTCAGTGCGGGGCTCTCAGTTCTGCTAGCGGTTCTTCGATGTTCTTCACATTATCATGTGATGATATGTGTGTGTTAACAGCACAATCTTTAGATTTAATAGAATTAGCTTAATTAATAGAATTTAATAGAACAGCTCCAATTTCGGTCAAAGGCTTCAAATGTGGGCTGGCTAAATAATAAATCTACCACGCTAGCTAATTGTCGCATGGACCACATATCTTCGAAGATTAGTCTTCTAGGGTAAGAAATATTCTTTTTCCTTTATTGTTGGAAAAAGTATGAAAAAGTAACAAATGAAATGGAAAACAAAAAAGTCTCGTCTCGGTAGCCGATATTTCTCAGCAATTGACGCATGGCGTGTAAACGCAAAATTAATAAATGTTGTCCAGTTTATAGCGAGTAAATAACCGCAGCTGCAAGTAAATTATGACATGTGCACTATTTAACATTTCATCAGTCCGATATCCACTCAAGGTGCATCTAGTAAAGCCGATCATATTTGATTAAATTATTTCCGCTTAATTATATAAAAAAAAACTAGCTATTGTTGCGGCAACTAGCGAAATCTGAAAGTGAATTGTTGCGAGTGCCCAAAAGGATGACTCTAAGTGGATAAAGAGCGAATACAAACGAAAAAGTCATTTCATGCCGCACGCCGGTGACGCACTCGATTATTTGTAACCGATTTTAAATCCAATGCCGTCACAATAAGGCCCGTATTCGGTAAGCGGACAATGAACGTGGCTAAGTTCAATAAAGCTTTCCCCCAAATAAGCTATAAAACGAGCGGAAACGGGCGCGGGCGTTCTGCGTACGTACCTACGTTTGTTCCCGTTCCAATTATTTGTTTGTGGAGGCACAATAATTTTATTTTACGTTTTATTTAACATTTATTTCGTTACGGCAATTTCACGGGTATCAAAGTATTGCTAGATTGTGATTCAAACGAAATTGCTTATTTTCCACTTCGCAGACTGTGTGGTTTCGAATTCTGTGTTATTATTTTATTAAGAGGTCGTATTGAAAGTAAAACAATAACTTTTAAAGGCTTACAAGTGTATATATAGTCGATAGTGGTTATACCTTAATTTAGGTGAGATTAGTGGGCACAGGTATTAATGAGGATTTGAGAAGCGAATTGCGACGCGGTGCTGTCGGCGCGCCGTCGCCATAAATAAATAAACAATAAAAGAGGATTAAACAAGTCAATTGGAGCTGAAACACAGACAATATGCGGTTAGGTTTAAGTGCCGAACCCGTCGGTAACCGAACGCGGCCGCTGTAATTCAATGATCGTAAACGCTCGCAATGATATCAATTAGAAGGGCCGGGAGACCGATAAAGCTCCGCTTTAATTAGGAGAACAAACAACAGACGGCTCTTAATGAGCCGTGAGTAGGGAATGCAATAGCTGGATACCGGGACATGGAAATCCCGCATGTAGTCTGCGGGACTGATCCCTTTTTAAGTTTTCAGATGAATTTGATAATGACCCTAAAGATGGTAGACATATCCGGGTATTTGAGGCCAGCTGTAAACTTGTCCTATAACTCTTCTAACACCCTAACACAGAACTACAGACATAGGTGGGGAGTAATGGGGATAAATAGAAACACGATCCTTAAAACATAATAAAATTAATCTAAAGAAAAAAATGTGTTACAGAAACCCAACGAGATCCCGCATGTAACGCGTAAACGCGTACCCAACCCATATACCGTGGGATTGAAAATATTCTGCCCCGTAAAATACCGGGATGAAAATTGTCTTACAGGATTGCATTCTCCAGCCGTGAGCGTATGGAGGGCGTGAGAGGTAGTGGGTAATTAAGTCGGGGGAGACTCCACGGCGATCAATTATTGAGCCGCCGTGATTGATTCGGTCGTGACGCGGTCGCTCGCTCTGACTCCTCCGACCGCGTCGACCTCACGCTTAATCTCCTTCCACCCCGAAACCGGTACGAACCCTAAACACGTTTACCCGATGAAAACATTTCATCGCCATAATTAAAAACTATTAAAATCAATCGAAACTGTTCGTGGTTGCGCAGTATACGACCGTCATAAGAGCTTCCGGGACCCCGTTTATCGCATAACGTATTTATCTGATGTCTTGCTAATAGCCGTCATTGGAGGGTAAAATGCAGCTGTGAAGACCCGGCTCGACGTATAAATTACTTATAAAATAGGGACATTAAAAACCATTTAGAGCAATAACTATTCTGCACAGAATATAGCTATAAATATAAAGTGAATAATTTATACGTATTATTTTGATACAGAAATAAATGTTAGAGAGGTGTCAGCATTAATGGTGGACGCGGAGAGGTCGGGAGGAATTGACAATGCGCCCCCGGGGCGCTTTTGTTGCCTCGGATTCCCTGCCCGTGACATCTGTCCGAATCGCTACAGTATCCCGCAAAAAACTCACTTCAAAACCAAACGTAAAGCGCTTCAACGATTATTTTCCGGTGAATATGTACTGCACAATACACCCGAATTTCGCGTTCAAACATCTTCATAGACTTCCATTGTTGTTGCTGACGTATCATTTATTCAATTTAGAATTATATGCCCTCGCGTCCCGGTGGTCCCTGCGACTAAGCGACTAAGTCCTTGTCACAAATAACTTTTTATGCTTAATTGTGTCACAATATTACAAATGGCGAATAAATTAGCAATTTCACTGCGATGGCAATTTGATACATTTTCAGTTAAATTTTACCTTTTCAATACCATAATATTTTAAAATAATATATTATAGTTCTTACTAAACATATAAATGCTTGAAAACATTTTCACTTGGAAAACTTTTCATTTTTCTCTAAAGGATCTTGAACATTACCTACATTAAAATCTGTTACGTTTTGATGTAATTTAGAACCACTAAGCAGGAAAACAGATGGAATGTGTTTTATATTACAAAGAAAGATAAACATCATTGTTGTAAAACTTCTTGCGTACTCTTATAAATAATATTGTAGAATATGCTTTAAATTTCATTTTATGTTAATAAAAGTCATAAAGCAATAAAGAAAATAAATTAAAAGTACAACATTTGTTTTGTATTGCGTCCTGACAACGTTGAAAACAGGTTAAATTTAATAACACCGCGGTTAAAAGCTATCTCAAGTTTAATCGACACCTTGTTTTTTATTGGACTAATGCTAAGCACGGGGCGGTCGACGAGTCCGGTCAAAAATTATGCCTGGATCACGTTTTTTTAGCTTCCGCCCGAGATAACGGTCGGAATAAGCACCTTTGTGTTGTTAAATGGTCACAGCTCGCTTACTAAATGATGCGCCCAATACGCATAATAATCGTTTTTACTTAAGACACCATTGTTAATTTTTAATTGACAGAAACCGAGGGCTCAATTATCTCGCATTAGAATCGTTTCCTCCAGAACGTGTGTTTCGTCGAAGATTGATCGCGAAGCTGTTTGCTTCAAATGGACTACATTTCCGGAGTAACGAAGGAACGCTGACTAACGTCTGCCCCATGGCCACCTAATGAAATACATCAGCGGCACGGATGCTGACCGCACCGTTCGAAGTGTATTCAAACAATAGTAAATACATTTAGCTCGCCATTGTTTGATTTATAGTAAAAGCGTGTAGGTAATTTATAAGAGTGGCACCGTAGTGCAGAGAGGGCGGCTGCCGTGGGGACCGGACGCTGCGGGACGCCGGGAAATCGGGGAAAATCCGAAGATTTATTAGCGGCAGGACGCGGCTGACCGCGCGACCGCGGGTCGCTATGTTTGCCCACTCATTAAAGTCGGCAAGTAAAACGCTTAGTGCCAAGATGAGTATATTTGCGGAGCAATTAACGCTTTCGAGGTGAGACGAGGGTTGCGGGCCTGTGGTCATTGTTTGCAAACGATTATAACGTTTAAACTATGAGTTGTCGCGTTCGTTACTGTATTGGATGGTCGTGTATTTTCAGTTACGTAGCCAGCCAACCAGCACTTAGACGGTATCGTTAAAATACTTATGTTACCAGTAGATAAAGCGGCCGATACAGAAGTGTACGTACGTCACGGTATCAGTGTAAACAAACGCACTGTCACTCATACTGAGGCGGTGCCTTAAAACATTTTATCGGTTGTCACATAATCTAAGTATAACGCATTTATGTCAAATCGTCGATATATCTAATGATAAGCCCACCCATGCTTCATCGGCGCTATTGCATCATATAAAGCCAATGGCGTCCCATGTTATGTATTTTAGCACTCACAAAAGCCTATTATTACAAAAAATAACACATGTTGAAGGGAAAATTATTATCACATCTGCACGAAAAAGTGATGTGTTGTACGTGAACTAAGTAATGTTGTTTTTCGTTCGTTCGTTTACGCCACACAGTAAGTAGGTAATAATTTGTCCTTGGAACTACTGTAGGTACTGACATTCAGCAATAAGATGTATCGCTTTTTCGCAAGATATTCAAAAGGATGTCTATGTATGATTCATTGATCATAAATACATAGGTATTATTATTTTAACGTTTTAGATACATAGGTACTAAAAAATGTAAACAAAAAAACTCAAACCAATTTCGTTTATATTATTTCCTTATATGCGAAACCTATTAACCTACCTTATATTATTAAACCAGTGAAAAGATAACCCAAGTTACAAATTACTTACTTAGGTTTTTTTTTTAGCACTTAGCAGTTTTTTTTTCTACGATAGATAAATCAGTGAAATATTTATTATTTTCAAAAAGTGCACATAGCCGATTTTGGTTTTACAACTGCATACTATACTTGAAGGCAACTATGGCTTTTCAACTACGGCAACTAGGCAAATTTTCATGGCTACTATACGAATGTTATATGGCAGTACCTATCATATAAAAAAAATTAATGCACTTAAATAAAAATTAAATAAAATTATCCAAGTACCTAAATCGTATTGAAAAGTAAAGTATTTTTCACCACATAGATTTTAATCATATATGTATTTTTATATCGACATTAATAAATTATTATCTATAATGTAAATTACATAGTGCAGTATTGTTGAAACATTATCTACTCTATTTGGTATAGATATAGATAAATAAAATTGTCGGCATCGCGGCTTTACTCATGTTTTCAGGCTAAACATCCATAATGTTTCATATCGCATCGATATAAATATAGCTGCTATAGCATCAGCTATCAACAGTTATCTTATCCATTTCTAGTACTATTTCCTTCTCTCTCTCTCTCTCTCTCTCTCTCTCTAACACACATGCACACACTCACTCATATAAATGTCTACACAAATTAATTTCTACTCTATAATTATCTATCTGAAATTTATACGTCAACCAGGGTTGGTTACATGGTTGCTAAGTTACTAAGTTTAGTTAAGAAAATTTAACTTAATAAGAAATAAGAAGAGTTAATAAGAAGTTACTATTAACTTAAAATATTTTGTTTTCATAAGTTATATTTTGAGAGCAATGTTTCTCAAATATTTTCTTAAATTTACTATATAAGTTTAGCACATATTTATATGATGATCAAAATGAAAAAGATGGCTCCTAAACTTGAAATCTCTCTGCCATAATCTTAGAATCACTTCATAAAATCAGTCGGGATCAAATTAAATCATCGAATTTAAAAATAAAAACTATAATTTTTTAACTATATTTCCTGAAGTGTAACTATAATATCCTCAGGTAAATCTACTACTGCATCCTACCATATTTGACATAAGAAGACAATTTTAAACCAATTTATTAAATCCAATGCGTCGGTTTTAAATACACACATGTTTAACGTAAAAGTATTCTGCCAGGTGAATAAACACCTTATGGCGGCGGTGGTAAATCTAATGTCGTTTGACACTATACACTGAAAATTCTTCTCTTCGTTTAAGCTAATTGGAAAGAAAATAAAATGTACTGTAGCCATTACTCAGAAAGCAAGGTCGCTAGTGACTAATTAATTGGCGAAAGAAGTGATCGTAATTGATGTTCCGTAAGATATTTTTGAATTATTTTACTATGGAGAGGATTATTCTGTTTATTTTCTACTAACATTGTATGGAAGTAAGTTATTAAAATTGTTATAACTTGTTGTTGTTTTATTGATGTATGATTAACAAGCTGATGCCCGCTACTTCGTTCGCGTTGAACGATGAAATATATTATTTATTATGTAACATTCCTATTAATAGTGCGAAAGTTTGTGATCTTTTGTTACTTTTTTCGAAAAATCGGCTGAACGGATTTGGGTGAAATTTGGCACACATATAGTTTATTACCTGGATTATAGGATACTTTTTTACTAAAAGAATGTCAGGTTCCCGAGGGATTGTATAAAAATAAAATAAAAATTTGACGCCTGTCTATGTGCCAAATTTCATCTAAATCCGTTCAGCCGTTTTTGCGTTATAAGGAATCATCCAAATCGCTTATAATATAGGCGGGATGGGTAAATTTAAGAGAGAGAGAGAGATCTCTCTCTCTCTTAAATTCTCTCGTAAAATAAATAGAGTTTTAATAAGGAAAATTATAGTTTTTTATTATTATTTTGCCCTCCTTTTTTTATGAGTTTCTACAATAATTATTAAATTTTTACTTAATGCTAAAACATGTTTAAGATCAACCAAGACGTTGTAACCAAGATATAGCTGCCCGATTAAGTCGGGAGCTGAAGTATAAGATAAGATATAAAAATTGTAGCAGCCATTGTATTAAGGGCTGTATTGCAATATAGATTTGATAATTAGGTTGGAACTTAAACTGTTGTGATTAATGGGCACAGCAAACACTAAAGACGGACCACCCACGGGGAGGAGACGGCTTAATAAGGCCTCATTAACACCTAAATGGCTATTCTCAATTCGCCTTGATTTCTTTCCACTTTGGTTTATTTTTCCCCTCTCTTTCTTGCTTGTGGCTCCTGAGCATATTGTGTCTCTTTCACGGTCTCGCTTTAATTGAATTTTTGTTCTCCTTTTTCTAAATTTATTCTCTTTGACTTAAGATTAGTGATGTATTTAAATTGGCGTTTTGTTACGTTTTTATAGTCGGCCGGGAGCGTCTACCGTTTTTTTTTCTTCTTTCGGGCCTGCCATCTTATCGAACTTTTAATTCGGTTGTGATAATGAAATGAACGTAGAAAAGTTTTCGTACCACTCGGCCCTTTTTAGAATGAAATAGTAAAAGTCGTTTACGTTTCCATTGTTTTGTGATAGAAACACATTTGTTTTTATGGCACCATAACACAGATTAAATAGGTACTCAATATATTATGATTACACATATAGGTATATATATGTAGGTAATCATAATCTATGTAGAATTTAGAATTTCTCCATTATGTCAAGACACAGCATAGGTACTGATAGCAAACGAGACGTAGGCGTCTCGTTTGTTTTATTTATACACTAGCCGATGCCATCGACTTCGATCGTCATTAACCAAAATCTGCTATGTGCAAAAAGTATACCTAGTACTTTTGTGATGTTGACAAAAAACTTTTATTGTGAAATTTTATTTAAAATATATTAATTAAAATTAATATTAATTAAAATATACTTAAATTTAAAATATGAAACTTACGGTTTTTACGTAAACTTATTTGTCTTTTAAACGTGAAAATTTAATAGTTTATTTATTATTTTGATAAAAGAGTAAATTTTGCATAGGTATAATAGCATATTTTATTAAGAGGTCGTAGTTCGACAAATAGTGCTCATAAGCACTTTGCAGTTTTTTTTTTCTACTATAAATAAGGCAGTGCAATCTCAATAAAGAGCGCAAAAGCAGAGTTTGGTTTGACAACGACGATATTGTGACACCTACGTAGAGACTCGACTTTAATTTTTCTATTAGGTAATGCTCAACTACGTTAATTTTTCACTGTAATTACTTACTGTAGTCTTTTAGTCTACAAGGAATCCAAGAAACATGTCCACCATACAAACAAACAACGTCAAGAATGTTACCAAAGTAATTAGGTATTACTTTAATTAGCAAAATTAATTCCCTCAAATTCTTCAATTCCATTCCTACGTGGGTATACTGAATACCTACCTGAGGGTTCTTCTTCAAGAAAAGTACCTTTCATAAAAGAGGTCGCCAATATAAACTAATTTAAGTAATTAATGCTTGCGCGACCGAGCTTTTAACTCTGGGGTTTTGCCATCTTTATTGAGTGACTAATTAATGTTTGGATTGAATCAGGCCTTTGAGTCTAATTAAATTAAAATATGTATAGGTATATCCTGTTTGTAGTTTGTATGTGTAGTTAGCATTGACTTATATAATACTAGCGTAAGGACCGGGTCAACGGCGCGGCGAAATGGTACCAGTTCATTTCATTGGCCCCAAAATCTCAATTTAGGGCCAACTAACGGCAGTCGTCGTCCCTCGTCCGCGCAAGATTATGGTTGAGAGAATTTTTTTATTAAATGATTATAAAAATGCCTATGCATTTTTCAATAGGTAATTTATAAAAAATATTTAATTTTATTTTATTAAATTTAATAATTATTATAAAAATAGACTATGCAAAGCACTTCCTGTGGCTATCGTACGAGTCCTAATGTTTTCTAACAGATGGCGCTACTGTTTGTCTATAAGAAGTAAATTTGTGTAAAATGTTCCGTTTGGCGTATCCTTGGTAGTTAGTATTTGAGTTTGGTTATCGAGTTTGGTATGGCCAAAAAAAATTAATATTTTCAGATTTAAAATGTTTACCTATAAATAATATATAAACAAAAATACCTAGGTATAAATTGAAAGTAGCCATACTCATCTACATATTCAGGATGACCAATTCATTGGAACAGATGTTCGCTTGGTGTTTTCATGAAAATTTATGAATATTCACACTTTTGAAGTTGCATAAGGTTGATGGAAAAATAAAGGATCTTTCTATCACATATCACATATTAAGGTCAGGCTAACTAAATTATAACCTACCATTTTCATACTTTTTAATGAGTGAGCATTTAAATCTTAGAATCATCATTCTACAGTAAGGTAAGTAGTATGATTAGGTAAATATTTCTCATAATAACTTAAGCAAAGAATAGAGATTTTGCAATAAAAACCTATCTGTTTTTATTATTAATTCACAGAGTATTGTTTTCGATACAAATTAGCTTATCAATTAGAGGTAAAGAGTTTACTCTGTGCGCATTTACCTAGGCATGCGTGCAAAAGAAACCTTACAGAGACGTTGTAATAAAAGGTTTGAATATAATGTAGCTCCTACTATTCATGAGCAAAGTACCTACGTCGATAAAGTAAAAAACTTACGAAAGTATTGAAAGTAGGTATTCAAAGTATATAAAAAACATAGGAAAATATTTGTCTATTAAATAAAACTAAAAAAATAATTACTATTGTCATCGAGTCGTAATTCTCCTTCTTAGAAGATGAAGTTAACCAGTGTTTCATTAGCAGTTATCTAACTAATTATTTTGATGTTTTCTAGAAGTACGTACCTATATTGTTTATTAGTTATAAAATTATGTTTATTATTGATATTGAATCCCCTCAATACCCATTGAGGGATATATTAGCCTATATTAGATTTAGTGGAATATTAATGTGTGCTGTTGAGCGAGTAAGATTTTTTTTATTTTTTCTCATTATTTTTTTAGGATTAGGATTAGGAAATACCAGAGTTCCTAATCCTAATCCCTTATTAATCCTATACTATGGTCGACAGCGGACTTGCAGCAGCTGTGGCGTTGCTTGTGTTATAAGCTACAGTAGCCACCTACGGTACATTCAAGTGGACCTTCAGCCTGCCTGTAGACCTTCAGCGTCTAGTATTAAAGTCGTAATACCTACATAAACAATCGTATCGTGACAGAGGTAACAATCTGTGTTATCTATGTTTAATCGTTACCAACTAAATAATGTACGTATGTGTTAATATGTATTAAATATTGTGAAATATACAAATACAAATAATTAAATAATATGACAGAGAATTTGTATAACTTTTTTCCACAATGACATTATTAAATGTCCATCTTATTTAACTGTTACGATGGTCTTACGTTACGCTATTAAACTGTCTATGTGAAAATCTATAAAATGAGATTTAGATATCGTTTCCTTACTGTCCGTGACCATTAATTTCGGATGTCGTTGTATCATATGTCTATCAGTTGGCCATAACAGTGGGGTGGAGCGGGGAAGATTTCCGTTCGCAATAAACCAGTGAGAAATGTACAGAGGCGCACATGCTACCGTCGACCGACGAAAGATTTTATGGCCTCACTTAACAATTTGCCAGCAGTTTGTTAGAGAAAATTAAACTGTTCATTATTCTTGCCACTGGCTCTTTGTAGCGCCCCCAATCCGTAAATTTGGCGAATAGATGGGGTTTTAAGTGAACTGTAATTTACTAGATACCTATACGAATTATAAATACAGATTTTGTTATAAGCATGTACCTACCTATTATTTTCTCAAAAGTGAGGTTTGTATATAATTTTTAATCAATTTCATTATAAAGTCTTCCGTAGTGTCAAGTGCATAAATATGTATACAAAGAATCGTTTCGTAAAAAATGAATCTGACCATCGATTTTGGTTAATGATATTTCCAAAATATGTATTTTGGGACATATTAATGATGACAAAAATTTATATATTTCATGATTCCTTTAGTACATACATATTACTCTTGACATCTACTCTTGACTCTACAACTTCTGAATAATGTTGAATATATTTTATTTTAAAGTCTTCAGCGCATAAACAGACAGCGTACGGATTTGGAAAGCCACCGATTATTGTATCGGTGTAGGTACCTACTAAACTAGATTGTCACAAGAGATGATAACATACAGCTCGTCATGGTTGGTAGCGGTCTGAATCTATACGGTATTCATACAGTATTTTCCATTTGAAATTGAACTTAACACGTAAAAACATCGTTCAGTGATTTCGATATCTCATTATCTTGGAATGTATTGCCTAATTATATCTTACTTATCATAACGCAACGGGCTGTCAGTACTAAATGCGGCAGCTACAAACAAACCGCTTTATTGATCGTCAAAAGCGTACAATAGATAAAAGATGGCGCTGCTGGTATTGTAAGCAAGTCGCAGCTCGTACTGACGGCGCCACCCGAGTTGAGCGCGTACAAAAATGGCAGTTGCATATTTTTTACAGACTGTAGTCGCCCTACCAAGAAATCAAAACACGACCCTATTCCGTTCGTCCCTAAGTTGCATTTACATTGGCACGCAATGAAGACACACAGCCAGGAACAGGCACGTAGTGTATTTGTGGTGGAGCGTCGTCATTGTTCGCTAAATTGTCGCTCACACGAAACAGGGCAAGCTTGTCGTGAGTTAGATATGAACGGGCACACAATGACACTATACATACATTTAAACACCTGTTATTAAATGTGCAGGGTCACTGCGCATGTACTTTTAATGCAAACACCAATCCTCGTTAAATACAATGACAGATGAAGATGTAAACGAATTCCACAATTTTCCAAGTGTAGCAATCTTGCTTTTGTTTATGGTGATTGAACTCTATGGAAGGTGCTTAAAGTGTGTAAGTATAATTTAAAGTTACCTATTTATAAATTATGATAAAAGTGCTTAAGTGTTATATTATAACATGCAAACCGTGACGAGGCACTAAAACAGGAACTAGCTTAGGGCACAAAAAAGCGTCATGCTTTTTTGTGCATTTTATGGAGTTATTTAAATACAATGAATTTTCATCTGCAAAAATAGTTTATCCATCCATCCATTGTATTATTACAACCGAATTGAAGCCTTTGAAAATGAACTCGTTATGTAATCAATCAAGTACAAGTGTGTTAAGAATTAATCTAGAATGTTGTTACAAAAACTTGAAAAGTTCCAGATAACCCTTGGAACAGAAACGGTTCTTTCGCTCGAGTAGATCCCTTATAGGGATTAACGCTACCGCCTGCAGCGACCGCCTATTTGTCCCTCTTCGGGCCAAATAAGGTGTTTAACCACACAGTAGCACTTGCCATTATGTACGCCACAAATTGGCATTGTGAAAAAGCTTATACAATAAAAGATTTCAACCAAAAACCACTTTCTAAATGAAGTCTCGCGTACGAAACAGAAATTTTGTGTCATTTGAAATATAGCCTTCGGAGCTGTACTGAGATAAATGAATGTAATTGGTGTAATAATAGCGTTCGGCTTTTTAAATTCAGATTTTTTGTGTTTAAATATTAATGTTTCGTGACAAGGAGGTAGGCGCACGAGGTCCAAGAGGTGTCGTTGGTTTTCTGGCCCAGCGCGTCCAGACCGGTTAGTCGGTCGCTCGCACGCCACACCACGACAGAAAGCCAACGTGGTATTGCGCTCGAGAGCGATAAACCTTACATCGTATAGGGACAAATGGCGAGCGACCTATTGGTAACAATTTGCACTGTACACAGACACAGGTAAGTAAACAGAGGACAGATGAGATGACACGTTGGATGTAGTAAACTGTATCTTTAAATACATTTTTTTAACAGTATAAGTTTTACATACCAATGGCGAGTAGAAAGCTGAACTGTCGACGCCGATGCTCGGATAGGGATTCTGGTCCGTGGATGGATATGGAGCACCGTAAACGCCCACGGCTGCACTGGAGAGGCGAGGATATGAAGATAGAGCTAGTCTGGCTCCGTCGTATTGGCACGAGCAGACCGTCTGCCCTGAAACGGGGTCGGTGATGATGGGACGAGGCGTGTCGCAGCAGGAGGCCGCTGGCGTGCTGGCGTGGCTACCGGCGCCCGGAGACAAGGCCCCGCCAGCGACTCCCGACCCGCCCGGCGATAGAGGTGGTGCTGAGCTCGAACCCCCGTCCGGCGAGGTCGCCGCGCCGCCGGTGCCCGCCCCGCTGCTGCCCACGAGCAACTGCAATGCGTTTTCCAATCAAATTACTATTTGTTATTATTAAGGCCCTTCCCTCTATTCACCGCATAAGCGTATCGTCTTGGTCGTCCAATTGTGACCAAATTTTATGGGTTTTGATTTATTTATAATTATAATTGATAGTAGATACCTAAATTAAGCTGTCAAAATATTTTAACATATTTTTTAACATATCGATATTTTCTATAATTCGTAGGATATTTTGGTCATTTTTATTGTAAAATCTTACACAGAAAATAAGAGCAAAATTCGTTGAAAAAATATGATTTTATAATCACGAACTTTTGGAGGGAACCTCCTTCACTTTTTCCCTAGAAGTCGTCTGTGAGAATGTCCCAAGTGTTATACGACAGCGTAATTAAAAAGATCTTTAAATGATTCTACTGAAACTTAGACTCGAATTTATTTTTATCGAGACGGGTTAGCAAACTTAGTAATTTTTTTTATCGCTTACTGAAATTAACGTCATTTGTAATAACCATTTCACTTTTTTCATTGTTTTAATAAACAACAATAATTTTCATAGTCATAAGTCATTAAGCCCTGAGTGAGATATTGAGATGTTTCATTTTTCAATTTGGTCCTCAACTAAGGAAGCGCCAAATGCCTGCACGTGGTCTTCAAGAAATGCTTATTAGCATGTCATTGTTCAAATACCCTTTGAGAAAATAATTTGTATTTTCCAGAAACGTTTGAACAGTTTTTGGGAATGAATTAAGTGTGAATCCTTTCCGTTTATTATTAATGTTTTTTAGATAATTTCACTATCCGTTCTCAATGTATGCATATTTTTTTTAAATTAACCCGAACATTCTTACGTCCGTCAGGATAACCTTCAGAAAACCGTTACATATGCGATCTATTTGGATGCTCACACGCTCAACAAAATATCGATTCCATACATATAAAAAATTAAAATGTATGCAAATTAATTCATCCATCGGGCCAGCGACACGAAGAAAAAAATGAATGGTGATGCGTCTATTCGAAATCATTAATTGTCTTCAACTTTATTCAAACTTTTAAATCATAGCCTTTGACAAATTCAACGTAGAAAAAGAATAGACACATTTTATTAAAAGAAATTCAAAAATGTTAAGACCTTTATTTCACTTAACTTTTAGTCGAATATATTTTTAAACGTACTGATAGTAATTTATTGAGCATCTTCTAAATATTTTTTTGTTCCAGAACTCCCGCTGTGACAGTAAAGGAAGACTTATTTATTGAGATCACATATTGTTCGTTTATCTACCTTGTAACAGTGGTCAGATAACATCTGAGGCATCTGTTTGACCTCCACATCTTTGCGACATCAGCTCTTCTGACTAAAGCGAGCTTAGAATCAATTCTTGGAAACAATTAGTTCAACATATGTTAATCTATTTGTTGTATTCAACCAGTGAAGTGACATAATAATTGTTCAGGCAATTTATATCAAAAGATTTTATTATTTTCAATCAGTGGCGTGCACAGAGATTTCAGACAGGGTATGCACGGCTAAAACTTACCCACTTCAGCATTGTTTAGATGGCCTACCGCCAGTAGGTTACCTGCGGTGGTACCTAACTGCCTCCTACTCACCGCACGGCGACCGGCGGCGACATTGGCTTAGAGTAGGTATTAATTCGCTGATATTTGTTTGGGCCACCATGAATATCTAAATAAGTGATTGAAATCACTTATGTGATAAGTATCCAAGGTGGCCTTTAATGTTAAGTTTATTTTCTTTGCGCAAATTAATTAAAATTAAAAGTATCTAGGTACCTACATCACGGATCAACTGATTTTTTCATCGAAAACAATGAGCTCATATTACTACGTAAAGGCGGTTTTTATATTTAAACCCACTTATTTTCATACGTTAGTACATATTACTTCAATGTTATTTTCCATGTTTTATAGTAAATTAACGAAATAATTAATTAATTAAGTACTGTCAAACACGAAGAAAAGCAATCAAAACAAATATGAAAAAAATAGCGACAAAACGCTTTGACCGCTTTGTAATAAGTAGGAACAAAATTGTCTTTATTGTCCGACTAAAACAAGTCGACCGCCTACAATCAACAATTAGGCTACGCTTTGTCTGCTATTTAATTCGGACGGGTTACATCCATAAGCTGTGCCTCTAAAATTCGTCAAAAGTTAAACACACGCATACATTTTCACGCACACATACACACATTTCCTGTGTACTACACGAGATGTATTGTATGAAAAATAAGCACGACGTAGTACAGCTTATAGCCGCTAAATGCAAGGGGCGCCACGGTTGCGTCGATAGGCGATAACTCAACAAGTTCCTCAATCATAACAAGAGATGGCGCGCGATGTGAAACGCGAACGAGTTAGATTGATTATTATTGTTATTACCATGATTTTTAACGAATTTATAGTCATCATTTAGGGGCATGTATGTGTGGGACTCCAGGGTATGCAGAGCTTATTTGCATGTATGGAACGCACGCCCCTGTTTTCAATATTGTTATAAAACGTATATAAAATCTACTTAAAAAGTTTACTTGGCGCCCAATTTTTATATTATATTTTTAGACGATCCCTCGTAAGTAAACTTAACATTTTTCCAGGATAAAAAGTATTCCTATAATTACATGTATTAAGCTAGGTAATGGTTGCAATCTGTGCACCAAATTTCATCCAAATCCATACAGCTTTTTGCGTGAAAGATTAAAAAATATCACCTTACTAATTATAAGGATAATTAATAAGAATAGTTCTTAATTAAGATACGACTTTTTTATTTTTCAACTAATATTTATCGAATTGACTAAGAATTGACAAAAAAAGGCAGCATTTCATTTTATATTTATTTTTATATTTACAAAATTTAAGCAAATGTAGTATGAGCGGTAAAAGATGAAAAGAGCCGAAGATTCTCAAAGGACGTCAACAGATTTAATCAAACATCGGTGCAGGTTCGAGTTAGAAATAATAGGATAAGTTACTAAGCACACAAACGACCCCACTTCAACCTCAGATGGCTCGTTTGAGTACATCAACTTGTTTTCTTTAAAACAGAGCGAAAACTCCTTCAAGCTTTCATCTTTACATTGTGCAGTCAGCAACAAAAACGACAAGTCTAACAAATCCTTTTTTACTTGTATATGACTGGATATTCAGTTTTTATTCATATCTATATTTGATATTCAAATAACATATAGGTATATTGGAGTGTCACGACGACATTCGTCAGATCTGTTTTTAATAAATAGTTTAGATCAATGTTAGGTCTTATTAAAGCCACATGTAAACAGGGCTAGAGCTTAATATTTAAATACTAACAGCTTCCTAATTCTCTGTGAATAGATTCTATGCTATCTTTAAAAAAAATCTATTTCAAAGATAATTTTAAGGATAAAGATAATACCGAAAATATTCTTATCAATTCCAAATTTATTTTTATATCAGTAATGAAAGATTGAATTCAAAGTAAAATTGACATAAAGTCAAATATTATTCAAATATACCCACTTACTAACTACTAACTTAAGTTAATCCAACTTGCTGTGGCTTAAACTTGACAACCACGTTACTTTACGTCATCATTCACCTAACTATTTTCTTGCTATGGAATGATATGGAATGAATGAACAGTGGTAATTTTATTTCAGACGAATAAAGGTATGGCTAGAAAAGTGACAGTGTAGTTTCCACTATAAATATATACCCTTAGGTAATAAGTGTTAATTTTTTCTATTTATTCAAAATAAGAAAAAAAACACATCCAACTTGTATTCATAGCGCATTAAATCACAAAGTGACAATGTTAGCAGTTCGTAGTCTACGAAGTATATGACAAATACAGTTAAGTATTTGTTAGTTTTTAGCATTTTACAGTCATATTGATCATACATGATAGTATATAAAATAAAGTAGAATAACACCGCCACGACCGTCCATTGTTCTTTAATCCCCATATGTATGAAGCCAATTGAAATCGGAGTTCCGTGCTGCTCATTGACGCGACTCGGTCCACCTTTCGCCTTGATCGAGCCAGGCTACAATTACAAAGAACACGCCGCGATTGGCACGCCATGTTAGAATAAACAACGATATCAGTACAGCTCGCGTGTATTCCCGTAATTAGTAATAGTCGACTATAAAATATATGCCTCGTGTCATTATGTATCGCGACACTGATATCGGCTATCGAATTGTGATTCCGATGACAATCGCCAACGGCTCGATAACAACCCAGCAAACAGTATACCATACATTCATTTGCATTTTACACCAACCAATGGAGTATTTTCTATAAATTTGTACTTAGTGTTACGTATGTTATTTTAATATTACTACTCGTATCACTATGTAAGCGAGTATCGATTACACGCGCTGTTGTCACGTGGTTTTGTAGGCAGACATGTCAATACGTAAGGTATTACGTTATATGAGAGGAGATTTTAAATTCACTACTGACCCTTATAGGGTAAATAATGGGGTGAGAATAGGGATAATATGTGATTTGGCATACCTTATACTGAGGAGGTTATTGCCGTTTGATAGGTTGTCCTATTTTTTACTTTATACTGTATTTTTGTATTCGTAAATTCGTAAAGTAATAAATAGACAAAAATCATACTGCATTGCGTACTTGTGACTGAAAATGTCGTTTTATTTGCTGATCGTACTTTAAGGTAGGATATCGAACCAAGCGTCAATGACGCGGCATCGATATAGCGTCACTGCGTCAATGACGCCTTATGATTTTTGCCACGGCAGACGCTAATCAGCCGCATCGCGTTTGCCGGGCCAACTACATTTTTTAAAGTTAAGAAATAATATAATACTGTAAAGTAGTTGTCTATTTTATTTAATTCAACCTCTATTTTAGACCATATTTTGACTTTCTTTCGTGTATATGTTGTAATCTTACAGACTTAAATTGTAAAGCAATAATTTAAATGCGAAGACACCATGTAGGTAATTAAAATATTTCATCATATTCTTCAGTCAGCGCCTTAATAGGTAGGTACGTTTTATATTTTTTTTATTTAAAAAACTCTAATTATACGTGAACGTCAGCGTCACTACCGTACAACCATGAGCGCGGCGTAACGCTGACCGTCCGACGTCATGACGCGGAAACAATGACGCGGCATCAGTGACGCTAGTGACGATTGATTCAAAATTACACCTTTAGAATTCTGAGTAAATATTCTTTTTTTTTAATTTTTTTTTTTCATATAAAATGATTTGTAATGACTACTTATATAGGCTTTTATAGAAGAAGGTTAGTTGTCAACAACTGTATGTCTATTTATACCGTTAGGTTTTAACCACAATGCTCGTCGCAACATTTGCAAATGAGCACTGTCAAAATATTAACAATGAGTAGAAAATCGTGTAAATGCTTTCGGTAAATACGAGTGTAGGTATATTTCACCTTTGTCCTAGTAAGGAGGATAAAAACAAAATTGTTATAAACTTAAATAAATAATTACTTATGGATAATTTAAAATTAAACATTTGAAGAGTTATTGAAAGATATTTGTCGTTCATACTTGTTGACAGATCACTCTTCACAGTCGACTCTGAGGCTATTTACATAATGTACACACACACGCCTATATATAATTATATTCGTAATACATATTTGTATGCACATATTTAAAAGTAATGTGAAAGAAATATTTGTCGAGTGCAGATTTTTCTTTCAGCATATTTTTACTTCTTTGCCACATTTTCATACTAATAAAATTAATATCGAAAATCATCCATAATTTTTACAAAAAGCAGATTTGGATCTATTTATTTATCTATTGTTTTAGCACATATAAGTAATAAAATATTTTGATTTTGATACCTTCAACCACTCAAATGTAGGCTTTTAAAATTGTAAATTAAAATTTTATCTAATGTTACAAAATGTCTTTATACTGTTAATTGCCACTAATCAGCGTCTAGTTGTATGGTATACAAGTCATGGTAATTACGCTACAATTGGTTTTAAATTTAATCTTGTCATGTTAACTTAGTCAGCATGTGTCTCTCTACTGTTGGATATATGTTGATATATTCAACAGTAGAGCTATATATGGAGCTATTGATGGATATAGCTAAGGCTCCCCACCACGTCTGCCCTTCACAATCTTCACATCCAGCCGCTTCCTGTGATGCCCTTCTAATGCTGATTGTAGACTTTAGTCTTCAGACATTACGGTAGTGGGGACTAGAACAGATGATGTAGGTCCCGAATGTAAAGTCTAGAAATTGTAATGCTGCAGCATTTGGACAATAAAATAAATTCAAAACTACTTTTTTTTCAAGATAACTTCCACTAAACAATGTATAGCAATTCCAGCTATGCCCCTTTAGTAAAGAACAGTTATTGATTGTTTCAATTTTCCGAAGAGTGTAAGCACTCGGTGAAACTGCAATAATAACAAGTATCCTACGCCCACAGTGTGGAGGGTTGATCAAATCAAATATATAAGCTATATTATGGCAATGTGTGCAGAGGGGCACAGCTCCAAGCGCGCTTGACTGCTTAAGTCAATAAAACTTCCAATAAAAACTACTTGGACGGAAACCGATCTCACAATCAGACGGACGACAAAGCAAACACTTAGCATGCTCCTACGATTCCTATTACCCTTAAATTAAATAAAAAAGCTTTAGTAATTTAGTTCAATCTGTCAAATGAAGAGTGTTAAGCAAAGAGAGGGTGAGCTCGGATTGATAAATCTATCTTTGCATAGCCATGGGGTGACCGACTGTTCATCAACTTACCTATCTTTGAAACAAGAGGGGTTAGTTCATAAAACTGTGTATGTACAGGCCATCATATCTTCACAACGAGATATTTATCAAGAGTACACTCGTCGCCTCGGCTGGAATTATTGGTCAATTTTTATCAATTTTTTGTATAAAAAAGGGGTCTTAAAAACAAATCTATAAAAAACATCTTCCTAGATAAGACACTTCTAACTACGCCCGTCGTAGGAGTCCAAAAAACTGCGTAAGTATAGACTTTACTGTATCTTCAAAATATCTTTTTTCTTAGACTTAAAAAGTATCTATTGATTTGGGTGTCAGTTAAAGAAACTCTTCCATATTAATATTTAGCGAGAAAAGTCTTCTCTATTTATTTCTTCGTTCTTTTCTAATTTGTCTACTTTGCGCAATAAAATCTCACCCTACACCTATTCAAGGAGAGGCTCTCAAAAACAATGTCGGACCTTCCCTATATACGAGTATTACTTCCATATTCAGAAAATACAACCATCGGTGCCTACTAAATTATTTTTTGTACACGCATTTCAGCCGTTTTTTAACTAATGCAATATTAATGTTATAGGATTATATTGCGTCGTTCTTCAAAAGGAGTTGCACCTATTTAACAAGAAGTTCTGAGTACAAGCTTATAGCTGTTTTACAACATTTACCAAGTGCGAATTATATAAATTATTTATAACGTCGTTGGTAACACGTCTTGTGGACATTCGAATTTTCTTTGCATAGTTTAGTCAGAATCTTGTAAACTTTTAATCAATTATTAATAAGAATGCAATTCTTTAGAGTCACAATGACACAAAAATGTTTCGTCTTACAAAAAGATTACCATTTACAAAATAGCATCAAGTGCAGGCTAGGCTAGGTAATTGATACAATACAAAATGTAGGTTGAAATTTATCAATACCTATAAGTATATCAAGCGGTATTAAATTTGATAAGATTGAGTTAAGTATCATTCGCAATGCGAATTTGGGGCCAAAAGGCCTTTAAACTGAAAAGGTCTCTAACCTTTCCCGTGTGTTCGAAAGGTAACTGTCCCCTACAAAGCCAACCCTTATCCAACCATATCGATTCTATTTTATTTTAACATGTTGATTTATACAATGTAACAAATCCGAAAGTGTTTCTGCTTTGTTGTCAAACCAGAACACCTTTAATTTTAGTGACTGGTACGTACTCGCAAAGTAATAATACTAATAATATTTCTGTAAGTGTAGGTATTGTATGTATGTATGTTCGTCCATAACTCTTAAAACAATTAACTGATTTTCATGAAACTTGGTAGATAAACATTTAGACGTACGGGACACAGGATAGGCTACTTTTTTTAGGCGGGCGAAATCGCGGGAGCCAGCTAGTTAGGTATATATTTTTGTAGACAGAGTTTCGAGGGAATGTGATATATATTTATAAATATATTTTCCTATATTTTTTAACTATAGGTAATATTTATAATATCTTAAAAACGGTTAGTTCAAAAGCTTCGTGCGATGACAGAGAAAACATGAAATAAACGCGACTATTCCATGAATATATATATCTGTTGCCTATTGCCGCGTCGCTTAGATATTTAGCTTAATTATAATGTGGAACTGTATATAGCTTTGTCGAGGTATGTTATTGTCATTAACATTAATGTCGAGATTGCAGTGAACATGACAGTTGTGTTATTAACTAAATTACAGATAATCATTATTTACAGTCTAAACAAATAACTAGTCCGTTCGTTGGACTAACGCTTTTAATAAACACATAACAAGTAGATATATATAAAGTAATGTACATGTAGATTATAGGCGTGGTCTAATTTAGTATGCACCTACCGGTGTAGGTAGGTAGGTATAGCACAGGTAGGTCGGAGCAATGGACGTAGAAGCTTTTAGTCGGTCATCAATATTTGATGAGATTCGGACACAGTCTGCGTCCCTCCCTTTCAACCCTGACCACCTCGATATCATGTATTATATATAGGGTACATCCCTACAAAGTGTAGGTACACAGTGCGTCAGTCAATTCCTTCATGTTAGGTCAATACACCGAGTGAATTTTTGATACAATAAGAAAACAGGTGCGCTAAACCTGCATATAGACAAGATCTTGGTTTTTGAAAATGTTGCCCGTTCCGATTTCGGAATGCGCCTCCATAAAACTCAGTGACTGTAAACGCGAAGTAATGTGTTTATTTTAAAAGCACACAGTTGAAAGGCATAAAGATGATCTCATAATTTCCATTACATTAGCAAAGGCATTATCCCGTCTCGAAGGCCCGTCGCTCGCCGGTCTAATTTCGACCCGGCCAACGGGATATGTTAAAGAGGACATTATAATAATTAGATTGTTATCAGATGTTATTATATGAATTTACCAAAATTATAAGAGCGAACGACGAAGATAAGTCGGCGATATCGTGACGACGGTAGTCTGACCGCACATAGATTACGGAATAGCCGTCGGCGTTGTAATCGGGCTCACTAAATTTTGGTCCTTTAGAAGAGCACGCCATACACAGCAAATCGATAACCGATCATTAAAATGATTGGGCTGTAAACGCTACTCTTGTTCTCTTTTGAACCGCTTGACGAACGGGAGTCGGGAGTCGTATTTTAATTTGAACAGGACGAGGGGAGGCAATGGCGGGTGCGGAGTGAGGTGTTGCTTCATGCGTGTTTGGTTCACCTGACTACTGAGTACACGGCCACTGTTCCACTCCGACCTACGGCTTCGACGTCACACCGCTGCGTTCTGCGCTACACGATTGACAAGTTTCACAGATGCGCCAAATGAGCGCATTATCAGGCCGAACCAATTTGCATATTATAAAGATATCGGAAGGTCGTAGCTATGCCTGTCACTCTTATTAAAATTGAATCGTCCGTTTACTTAATGTCTTTAGCGACTTATCGGATGTGAGTATAGGCTTTTATAGATGCAGATTCAGATTTCATAATAAATTAATTAACGTATTTATTCACAATATTTTTGAAAATTAAAAAAAAAACCTGAGAAAAAATATATGAATAATATAATGCCCGACATCTTTATCTCTGTGACGACGATGGCGCCACGATTTTTTATTTTTTTAGACAATCCCTCGGGAATCTTTTCCAGGATAAAAAGTATCCAGGTAATGACTATATGTTTGCAAAATTTTATTTAAATCCTTTGTTGATCCATTTTTGCGTTTAAGAGTTACAAACATCCTCACAAACTTTCACATTTATAATATTAGTTGTATTAGTCGTTAAAGTCGCGTATAATAAGAATGACACCTTTATTAAATGCTGTCCCTTATCGTAGACGTAGGCATCTTAAAATGAATATAATTCATCGTCATTGGTGGCCGCAAGTAATAGAAGTGCTATTTAAATGTTAAAGAGCCTAATGGGTGGAGACATCACAAAACATCGTGGCATACAGACTCAACACAAAAGGGGTCGCCTCCTCCGCCGTCAGCTTTCAATTGACGCCACTATTATGCGTATCATAAACATAAATCTTCCTGCTCCATTCCTTGAAAATATTATGTGGCGCTTTGCAGCGGCGCGGCGCTGCGGAAAAATTGTTTTGCACGGAATAAACCCACGCCATGCCGGTCGGCGTAGCGAGACGCCTATTTATGTGTATTCCAGTAGGCAGGTCTATGCGAAATTCTCAAGCCACTTTGCACCCGATACAAATTTTACCAGTTCATTCTCTCTGTGATAAATTTTATATTTTCATTCGCCATTTCTTGAGCTAATTTTAAATTTGTCATTTTAGCAGCCAGTGTGGCTGCATAAAAAGGGGGGTTCTCTTGAAGTATCCGCATGTGTGATGATGTATTTCGATGAGTGAGAAAGGGATGCCAGAGCCCATTTCCCTACCCAGTTCCTATACTATTTTTTGAAGTGAAACTTTTTATGGGACACTAGCGTTTTGTCATGAGAGTTAACTCGTCGAGCTAACAAAACTGTTAAACTCCTTGTCTCTTTCTTATTATTATCTTGTCTCACAGTACACATTGCATCCGACCTTTACTTAACTTGATCTTTGACAGGATTTGTTCTAGTTCAATTCCAATACGGCAGAGGGCGCTTTAAAAATAAATAAATAAATAATCGATAACCTTTGACACGATTCGTTGTAGTTCGACACTAATGCGGCAGATGGCGCTTTTTGAGATATGTATTCAAAATTTAATTATTTTTTTGTCAAATGTTGATGCTTATACTTCTTATATACTCAACTAATTAATATTCCATTTTATCTTTTTTTAAAGAATTCTTATTTTGACAATAATAGTAAATTTATTTCTATTAAATTTTTATAATATACTACTTTTATCAATGTTTGGTTCTACTAAAATAGGGCAGAGGGAGATTTTTAGGAAAAAAAAAATTTTTTTTTCTTAAGCATGATTGAAAATATCGTATGGACCAGTTTAAAAAAAAAAAAACGAAATAAGGTCACGTGACATTTCGTTTTTTTGAAGTGAAACTTCTTTACGCACGCTTGACTTGGGGAGTAAGCTGGCGAACGCGTGACGTAAGCGTTACGAAAAGTGTGATCGGGCAAGGCGAACGGAAGTTATGTGGGGGATATAAGCAAGAGACAGCAGTGCGCGCGCACATTTTCGATAATGTGCGCGCGATAAATATTTATTTTATAAATTTAAATATTTGTAGAAAATTAATATATGTATATGTGTATACATGTATATATTGTACACACATATATATATATATATATATATATATATATATATACATACAGATGGAGCGAAAGAAGTTTCACTTCAGTCGTGTGGTGTGGTTCTTAACATAAAAGAACCATATAAATACAAATTACATTTTTCTAAAATAAAACTCTCCAAAACACATTTATAATTAACTATGTCTAAAGTGGCGATAATATTCAAACTAATATGAACGTGCTTAACGTGTGTGCGTTGAAAAAGGAGGAATGAGTGATTGTGTGACATAATATCGTATATTATGTAACGTCCAGTGACGTTGAGCCTATAACTGTGCGAAATGAAGCCCTCGGCGTCATATTAAGTGTCTACAATGTAGTATACAGTCTGACATGTGGCTATTAATGTCGGGCCCTGAATGACTGGAGACCTGAATGTCGAATGTTCATGTTGATTCGACAAGAGACATTAGTAGCAGTGCAAACATTCGGTGAGAATCGTCGACTATGCAAGTCGAGTTAGGGCTTGATCACACGTACCAAGTAGAGTTGGCGAAACAGACACTCGAACTTTGGTATGTACCTACTAGGCCGAGTGCCCACCCCCGCACTCCCTTCAGCATAGATACTCCGCACTCTCTCGCTCACCCACTCAGCAGGAAAAAACACATGCCGTAGGTTTTCACCAGGGTTTTGGAAGACTATAGCCCACATAACAACGGTAGATCCAGGCTGCTTCTGACTGGTCCTATTGGAAAATTTTGGGGGAGGCCAGCAGTGGACGTCCTGCGGCTGAGATGATGATAGCCAACATGATGATGATGCTGAGAAGAAACCCCAAAAAAGTCAGGAATCTGCTGTCTCGCCACTCTACTGGGTACGTGTGATCAGGGCTTAAAGTTGAAATAGGACGCGTGACGCGTGACGGCACGAGTCCTAGACGACGACGTGACAAAATCGCATGCGTGGAACCAACACGATCGAGTGACGGCCAGCTTGTCACATGACCGCATGCATATTTATTTATGTAGCGACGTTAGGGATGCGCCGGCATCGCCGCGGGGCCGCCGATCGGATCATTGATAAATATCAGTTGCGCCCGCAACAACAATTAATGGTTATTTAACGCACTACCATTCAATTACCGTCAGCCGAATTGCCTCGATAATTCCAATGGCCAAATTCCCTGTAGTTAATACTAGGCAAGTACTTCATTTATGGCTCTTGCCGTGCGACGTGCGAGCGATCAACACTCACCACATGTGCAATTGCCTACCACTCTATGTACATTAATTCTGCAACGTTCGCGGCCAGCGAAGCGTTAAAGTATGTTAATGCACTTATACACGATACAGTCACTAATAAACGATCGACTAAAAATGTCACTCTTACTATTTCGTTTAACTAAATTGGAGTGTTCAAACTAGACATTGACTAGTTAAAAGCCAAAAATTAAAAATTAAACTCACCACTCTGAAACGTGGCTGCGAGGCCTCGTCGATGCAGCCGCGCATTGTTCACATAACAATTGAAACATACTAAGAGTACCTAGTTGGCTAAATGCTAATAGAGTTTGTTTATAGGTACATGGAAGCGTAATCAGGCACGATACGGCAATTTGAGAGCCATGTTTCATCTTAAGTTATCGACAAGTTTAATAACAAGCGTAAAGGCAACAACAATAATCGCTGCAAATTAATTAGCAGCTTAGAGCGAGCGCGAAGGAAAACAGTAAAAGTAATGGTGCGTTACTGAAAGTGTGTTGTAGGTGGGCAGGCGGCTGTCGGGCAAATTGGGGTGCAATAGGCTAAAATTTATACGGAGCGTAGCGGCCGGCGGCGTTTGGAGTTTGGCTTATAAATAACATTTAGCGGGCGGAGCGAGAGACGCGGATTATGAGGTCGGAGGACTCAATTAAGCCGTGCTACCGGATCCAGCTTTTATTGTGGACTTTTGCCGTGACCTCCCACAGGATTCGGAGATAAATGGACCCGCTTTGCTCGCAACGTACTCTCCGCAGTACCAATACAGTTAATGTTTAACGATTTCATTGCATTCGTGTGTGTAAGCGCTATGCGTGATTTCATATGCATGAGCCCGTCTATTAAGCTTGTCCGATAGGTGCCAAGGCGCGAAATACGCTCATATGCATACCAACTTGTTTTCTAGCTGCTAAATAAAGACATAAATTAATTTAAATAACGAAACTAAGTGAAAATTATAGGTGACTAGTTATTATTGACAATTAAAGTGATATAATTTAACTATATCTATCTAAATTCTATAATCTAACTTTTATTTTTATATATTTTTTAATAAATAGAGTCATTTTATTAGAAAACTAATAAAATAATAAAATGACTAGATTAGATATTAATTCATATTTAAAACCTCATTTCTTTATCAATATACCTGCTGCAGAAGAGTGTTTAACCTAAATAAAGTTTAATTCGTTTGAAATTAAAGATCGCTGTACTGTATTCTACCGGGTTGACCCTCCATGAGTTATCGGGTTACATATAACTAATTTTATAGTGTGAAAATTTGTGATATTTGGTTGATTGTTACTCAATCATGTGTAAACCACTGAACGGTTATCGATGAAATCAATATGTACTGGATACAATCTCTACAATATTGTAAATATAGGGATACAAACCCAAATCAAAGTCAACCTGGAAATTCAACTGAAATTCTTAAGTCACTAAGTTAAACAATTAAACCCATATTGCAGAAATTTATTGCGAACTTTTTACATTAGGTAATAGGTAGGTACTTTCTTTCTAATATTGTGCTATTGTAGTCCTTCGAAATTAGTTCAATATAAGAAGTTTGAGTAATTTTCTATCTAGTTTCTAGTTTACCTAGAATTATTATACTGAACGCAAATGCCAGGAGGCACACTGGGCCATAAATCATTCAAGCGCTAGGCTTGTTCCGCACAATAGTGCTGTGCATGTTTCGCACGCATTGTCGATACTTTGAGTGTTGCTAAGAGAGATTAATTTTTTCAATTTAATCCACTATCAGTTGTAAGACTTATTGGAAATGTTGCAATTGAAATTTGTTGCAGCTGGAATCATGTTGATTTTTTCTTCGTTTTTAGTATAAATATGATATTTTAAATTTTTAGGCTGTGGATTTGTTAAGTAAGTTAATAAAAATGATTTAAAAATGTAACAAAATATAATAAAAAATATATTTGTATTAAAAAAAAAGTTTTATTTACATGATCGATAGTGACGCGCACTATTCCGAAGGCCATGCTGCTCCAACGTTTTATGGCCCTGTGTGCCAACAGCGTTGGTGCATACTATAGCTCTAGACAACACTGCGTAAAGCAGTCATAAATAATAAAATTATTCAAAAAAAAACTTGTGTAAGCCTGCTCTTATGTTTCAGTGCATGAATAGGCTCTTGTCAAAGCTAATTTTATCCTTTTTTTTGCGCTGAAGTTGCACAGATACGTAATGGGGTATCCTGTCTATCTTACAAAAAAATAAATTCCCCACAGTATAAATAAAAATTCCGGTAAGATTTCCGAAGGTCTTAAATTATTATGCCTTGAAAGTTCAAGTGTCAAAATTGAGACAAGATCAGACGGTTTAAAAATAACAAAGTTTGATAAAATGGATTAGCCATAAAAGTTTGTTTGAAAATATTCAAGACATAAAATGTAGTAAAATGTACCTAGAGGTAAAGTAAGGCTTGATGTAGGTACATATGTGTGAGCACCTGAAATCATTCACAGTGGTGCGGCAACCAGGCAACATAACAATTGCAAAATTTATAGTGCCACCAATTTTCCGTCTAATTGACCGAGTGCAATGGACCATTCAAGTTAACTCGATGGCAGTTAATGGTTAATAGCCTTTTGATATGAGCACATTGGTTGCAATCAAATCAACAATAAACAAAAATATGCAGTGACCATGTATTTACTTAGCATAACTTCGAACTTGTAAGTACCTATGGTTTCGAAGACAACATTTTCAAGGAAGGAACCGAAATTATTTGTATAAATAACTTAATTAAAATAAATAAATGGTAAATGGTGAAATTTTTAATAAATAGTCAAAAATTTTCATAAACGCGCTGCCGCAACGTCTGAAGTGAAATTTATATAATCAGTGGCCTTTCATGGTGGATTGATCTACTTATTGTAAAAATTGGTGAAAGATTTTTTAAATCAGACGAGTTTTTTTTATTATAGATAGGTTTGCTCTTGGCTAACAACCAGCTATGTAGCAAGTAAGAGGCTTATGATGGAGCGAGTTCAATCAGAAGATGCCTATTCACTCGAACTTTGAAAAGGTTAGGGTTATATGAGCTCAGAAATACAGAAATGCAGGGAGTTCCAATCCTTGGCAGTGCGCATTATAAAGAATATTTCAAAGCGCTTGGTCCGAAAGGGAGGGATTTCGACAAGATGAGGATGGTAACCAGCCGTACTCATGTATATCCGATGGTTTCAAAGGTCTTTTTATGTTTTTTATGACCATTTTAATGTTAAGGTCGGCAGGCAGGCTGACGGTCCACTTAATGGTAGGTGCTGCAAGTAAACTGTTGACTTTATTAGGATTAAGAATAAGGGATAAGGAAGGGAAGGGATAAGAAATTGGGCTCTGACATCCCTTACTCACTTACCGAAACACAACTACGGTTACCTTCTACATACAAACATTACCTCTTTATAATATTATTGCGATAAAATATAGGTAGTAGTTATTTTAATTTTAATATAACAATCACATACATATAATTTATCTTCATTGGTCAGTTGTCTTTATTGTCGAGACTGCTTCGGGCCCTCAGAGGATTCATAATAATTAATATTATCACACTAGAATACTAAATAATGTTGTCACAGATTTGCATCAATGTTGTCCAGTAGGTAATTAAATCGATAGCATCTGTCTGGCCCATATATATGAAAAAACAATACAGCTTTACAACAATTTGCCTTAAATGTGACACACAAATATCATTGTTTGTAAAAACTCCAACGGCGCCATAGAAAAAATATAATCAGATACGATGTCAGGTAAAGCAGTTCGCTTTTAATTCTGTTGGTATTTATGTCACTTTGTGGCAAAAAAAATATACAACATCTGTCAAGATTTATTTTTTAAGATATTAAAAAAAATCAGTATTAAGATAAAAGGATTTAGTGTTATTGATATAAATCAATAGCCTACTTAAATATTTATTTTTAAAGGAATATATAACTAGATAAGTAGGTATATATCATCCATACATATCACAAAAAAGTATACTATTGTGTTTCGCTATTATGATCGATGGATGCCACGTTAATATTAATTTCAATAAGTCGACTGTTATCAAATTATGTTTGTGATGATATCAAAAATAATACCGATTTAAAAAATTAATACCGATTTTTCTCTTGAAAATAATAAAGATTACTTAATGAAAAGTTTAACTTAACAAAAACTTTAAATGACAAATTAAGTTCAAATGAAATTCAAAGCCATCATTTACATTTTACAGCAGTTATCTGTATTTTATTTTTAATCGTTGCATCTTGTCTCGCCGATAGTTTCAAAGGACATTGACGCTTTCAGGTAATATTCAATGTCGTACAAGTGTTTAGATGCACGCGATACTAAAGTAGATAACGCTCATTGCTGCGTAAATGTCAACGTCCTTCTATAAGCACCATAAAATTTAATATGCATCGTACAATGTAAATACATACGGCACTGTATCCTTTGCTTGTTCGCTAGCAGATGTGTTAAAGACGAGATAATGCAACACCTAAAAGCTTTCTAATGTATTTCTAATAAATACTAAAATAATTTTAAATGGTTAATTTATGTAATAGATTTATAAAATGTATCAAATTGTGTGGCAGCTACGTAGACGCTACGTCACTGCTACGACATCTAGTCGCTACGACTAAGCTACGAAGACGTCTCCAAATAGAACTCGACTATTTCAATAATACAATATTTGCTTGTGATCAGAACCTACAAAAGGCAAATGACATGAATAAATAAGGAGCAGTGGGTCTGAATTCAAAATTTTATTTTACTCAAGTGCATAGGATTGTACTATTCATATACATCTATTTATATATATTATTAAATAATTAAATAGCTGTTCACCTGTTCGCTTATTTTAAACTAGCTAGTGCCCGCGACTTCGTTTGTGAAAAATGAGTAATAACATCGTTATCGCTATGACGACAGTGGCGCCGCCACGCGACAGTGGCGCCCAATTCTTTATATTTTTAGACGATCACTCGGGAACCCTATATCCTTTCCTTTATCGCTAACAACGTGTATGCACATTCATGACCATCGGTTGAGTAGTTAAGGCGGGAAATGGTAGCCGACAGGCAGACTTACTTTCGCATTTATAATAGTAGCATGGATTGCCCAGAGGATTTTGATTTGCACTTCCGGGAAGAAATACTGCTGTTGGGGCAATGCTGTGTTGCCAAATGTGTTGAAGTCAAGGGAGACTATGTTTCTACATAAAAACATAAATAAAAACATTTTTTAACTAAAAATCGCAGTCATTCATTTTCATGCTGAGAACTTTTCACCTTCCCAATTATTCATATTTTGTCTCGGACGTCATATTTTGACATTTTTCAACACGGACTAAGTCGCTAGCTAGTTGTAAATAATAATATTACAAAAGGTGTGAAAATTTTATAAGATTGTTTGATGGAAGGTTTGACACTTCATCCATCTGTATTTTTCATACCTACAATTTGAATAGACCATATATTAGACCATATTAAGTTCCAGGGTCCAGTTCCAGACCATAATAAGGACATATCCGAATGTATCCGTAATGTTTCTTATATATGTGAGCTCCTCCACTTCCAGTGTATGGTTCATCAATTTATGTATATGACTTTAGCCCTATCGAAATTAATTTCTAGCCCTACACGTCTGAAAGAAGTGTTGCTCACACACTGGCCGCTAATTCATTCAGGGACTACGCCATAATAAGCATTTTGTCGATAAACCGCAGATGAGAAATATTTTCGCCATGTATGCTTAGATATGCCTCGTCTATACCTACCAGTTCGGATTCTTGAGATTACTTTACTTACATGTTACTTAGTTTGTTTCTTTTTAATTTCTTAATTTTATTCAAATCCATTGGATGTTTAGGTCCTGTTTGGATATTATTGTAACGTAAGATTTGCAAATTTTTTGTTATATTTGGACTAAAAGAAAAGATTTGTATTTTTTTATTTTTGTTTGTAATAAAAATTCAAAAACGACTGAACCAATTTTAATTTTTTAAATATCACCTATAGAAAGCTACATTATAAGCGAGTAACATAGGCTATATTTTATAAAGTTACGCAGACAAACTCATGTGTAACCGCGAGTATGATATAGGTATTGGTAAACCTACATTTATAATTTGTATAGTTTCTTTAAATAGGTATTGATCGGCCGCTGGGGCCGGAAGATTATCGAACGGAGGCCACGGACAAGCAAGCGCAGCGCAGGACATCCACCGGCAAGGTGGTGGTGACAAGAACCGACAAGACGACCTTATAAGGGCCATACGGGACGAGTACAGATCCAGGCTGTTTTTGACAGGTCCTTTGGGAAAATTATATGGTATACCCATATCCAGCAGTGGATATTCTACAGCTGAGATAATGAAGAAGAAGATGATGATGATGATGATAATGATGATGATGGTATATTTTAACTAAGTTTGAATTAAAAATAAATGTTATTGTTTTTCTATACTTAATATTAATTCCTATACTGAGATTAATCCTTACTTTAAACTTTTATATCCTGTAAAGTTGTTTTTTATTATTCTGCTCATAACATAAATACAATACAATAAAACACTTTTAAAATAACACCTAGACACAACACATAGACGTCAGTTAATTTAATAAAACAACTCGTCAAGTTTACAAGAACTACTTTTTTCACTGTACACAAAAGTTCATCCGTGCTTAATTAGTTATATACAATATAATTATATTCCCGTTTTTTTTTTTGTTTAAATTGGTTAACGCATACATCAATGTAATTTGCGCCTACATTGGCGTTGGCGCAATTCTGCACCGACGGCGCATTGAACGGCCTATTTAAATGTCAACACGTATTGTGCAAAAAACAAACCTAATTTACCATTACACTATTAAGTGGCGCTATTTTATACTACCTTACCTCATTTCTTTAATAAGTTTACATCGAACACAGTTTTAATAAGTTTAACATCAGTATCTAATTTAACGATATAATATTATACGAGAAGCTTGTATTTTGTGAAATGGTCTTTCGTGAAAAAGACCTTTCAAAACTTCAACTTCAAGACTCTTTCAAAAAAGAGTTTCTTTTTTGAACAATTTATTGGCACTCGCAACCGAATTCAAACTAGTTATGATTATGAGTAAGTATAAAGGTGAAATTAAAATTTTAGTCCTTTTTGTCTTTTAGCATTAATATAATATTAATTCAATACCTACATCTATACTAATTTTATAAAGAGGTGAAGTTTGTATGTTGGTTGTTGTAATCTTCAAAATACTGATCCGATTTAAAAAATTCTTTCACCAATAGTTTGAATAGAATTTCAGAATTTGATGACCCTGCCGGGAATCGAACCCGAGACCTCTGGGTCACTCGACCAATGGTATCGTCGTAATAGACTTATTCCCACCTATTCATGAAATAAGTAGGTACTTATATAAGTTTCTGATTCTCCGCTAATTTCTAAATGGATACCTACTTATCCCTTTTTTATAATAGACAAAAATAAACTAAAGGGCAGTGTAACTTTTTTTGTACTTACCTAACTCATGAGTAGGTAGCTAATTTTTTATACAGCTGTTGGAGGATGACTGCTTTGACAAATAGAAAAGAATAAAAACTTGAAGAATTTAATTGGGGTCAAACTTAGATATGAATAGAAAACTAAATTAACCTACAATCATAATAAAATTCAGTTTTATTATTCATTGATTAGGTATACCTAGACCCCTTATTTGCAGCTTATTTTAGCTTAGATATGACTAGGTTTTTTAAAGTGTAAGCCACTTCTAAAGTGACTTTATGTAGGTATCCTAGGGGATTGAGAAGTGCATTGATTATATAATATTGATAAACGTAGCAAAGTTAAACAAAATTCAAATTGTTAAAACGTCTTTGTTTACAATATTAACTAAATGTATCGTTATTTTACCATAGTTATCCAATTGTTGCTTAGGTACTATCTGATTTAGGTTTTACTATTAGACGTGATAGGTATCTTAAATGGTATTGTAATAAATCATGTAGAGCTTAAGGCAATTAATTGTTCATACTTAGTCTAAGCAATAACAGTGCTTTTAAGTATTTTTTTATAGTTTATAGGTACCTACATGTTTTTTAATGTTAAGTTCGACAGACAGGCTGACAGTCCACTTATTGGTAGGTGGCTACAGTCGCCTGTTACTGTATATCAGCCAACTAGTCCTTACTGATAAAAAATTAATTAACTACTGCACTTATAAAACATTGTGTTAGTAAATTTTTTTAACTTATTACTTTGTTAACTTCAAAGTAACATTTTAACTTGTTTAGCGCCATCTAGTGCATAAAATGGAAATCGTTTTTAAGATCTTTGTCGGTGGAATAATAGGTACCTACCTAATACTTATATTTCCTTAGCAAAAGGTGTCATAAATATTAGTAACGCACAAATTTACATGTGCGCAAATAATATTAAACAAATTCATACACATTACTTAATTGTGTTAATAATTTACACTATATTTTACTTATCTAAGCTCTCTTTTTTCTAAATATAAAAACATCTGTTTATAACAACATTCGTAAATATTGTTTTAACACGTTGAGTATTCGCGGTAAGCCGCAATAATACTCTATTGCACCCACACCCTTTCCCCGTCTGTTACAAAAGTGAACAAAAGTTTTGAAACTTTGTAACAACTCTCGTAGGAGTTGTTATAAACTGTTCTATTGTTGCACTCTTAATTTATTTGAATTTATTACTTTATACAACACTGACAAAACCTCCATATCAATTAGGCCTACCTAGCATAAAAATCTTAAAGGTATGAATTACGAAGTATAACTTAAATTTAATATAATCAATCTAAATTAAGTAGGAACTATTTGACTTGGTGTTTCATAGGTATCTAACTATGTTAATGATCTCCTAGAAATTGATAACAACTATCTGGTATTTATACTTCTGTAAAGATTACACATTATTATTTATCTATCGGTAGACTTATATTATATGCCTTTTATAACTTTTATGTTTTATAACAAATAAACATATATGATATTAATGATAGGTTATGATAGGAATTTGTTGTGGTTTTTAAATAATGTAAGTTATTTTAAATAGGTGAAACATTTTACCACACTATGATTCTACAGGTAAAAACATTTATGGATAATTTTAAGCAATTAAAGTAGAGAAATAACTAACCTGCGAGGCGGGCGGGTATGAGTAGCCAAATTGTGCGTACGCTGCCATCGGGACGATCATAAGGGCGGCTTCACACAAATCACTGTCTCTCAAAAGTTTATAATAAGCACGGACGTGTAAGTTTCCTACAAGTACCTACTACGGCTAGTTAAAGTATCACAGTTTGTTTGAAATACAAGCGCAGCGGCTGCGCAGCGCGCTGCCATTCCTGCGCGTCAGCGGGCCGAAGCGCGCGCACTTCGCATGCCGGACCTCGCGCTCGTGTGTAACCGGCCTTACACCTTCTTCACACGTTCGACACTCGACGCCGACTGGCGCGCGTACGACTCTCAGCGCCCCTCCGATGTAGGAGAGAGCCATTTTAGCTCCGCCCTCTAGGCGGAGATTCGACCGCACGGCCAATACGCGAGGGAGTATTCTGTCCTTTTCAAAACTCCATAGGAAATCGCCTCGCTGTATTGGTTTAATGGATCCCCTCCACCGACGAACTCCGCCCCATTAATCTTGTCCGCCCACATGCGGGTGGGGCGCAGGAAAAAAGCGGCAGAACCCAGCCGACGTGATCATGTTTATGGGTCCCGTCGAGACAGTCCGCGAATGCTATAGCACGAGCAAACAAATCTCTAGTGGCAAAAAATGGCTCGGCTGAGGACAAGTTGTTTCATTATACCGCGCCTCGTCAGATTTACGAACATCATCGAGTAGAGCTAACAATCTATTAGACTAGACATTCATTGTAGATACGAGGAACACAAAACTACTTATTTCATGTCACTTTACATTTTATTTTATAGTCGCATCTACGAACTCATAAGTTTTTTATGTAAGCAGTTTTCGGACGCCCGGAAAATACGTATGTCTGTAACTTTCTAGCTCTATGTAACAATTACGTACATTATCTAAATGCAATTTTTTAAATATCCTCTAAATTATTATGTAACAATTAATTTCTTAACATTAAAACACAGCGTTTTTCTATGGGTTATATAACTAAGTATAATGCCTATGCCAAATTTATGAACGGAAATTGCACGTGTTAGGTAGGTACCTAAGTACCTCCTATTTGCATTAAGGACTTATTAGTACCTACCTATTGTACCTACTCAATTACCTAGATAAGATGTTTACTACTTCACGAAACGATTATGACAGAAGTGCACTAAAACGTAATTGAATGGTACCTACCTAATTATTGCTTACACACAAACACAACTAAAGTAGGTAGGTAGGTGCTAGGTGGTCAAGTATCTAGGCTATAGGTACTATGTCGGTAGGGTTAGATTTGTTTGATTTGGAATCATAAAATGAAAAAATAATTAACTATTTTTTCATATTTAAATTTCATTTAAAAAACTTAAGATAACTTGAAAAAAACTATAGGTAACTATTATGTTTTATATTTAACAATTTTTAAATATGAAAATAATAATGTAGCAGTATTAAGTATCTACCTACTAAATTATTATCTATCTACTAAATACCTACTAATGGAATGATGAAATATACCTAGGTACCTACCTATTAACATTTTTCTCATTATTATAATAAAACACGCAAGTGTTATAAAATTTTGTTAATTACAACACCCCCAATATTATATCTCAAGAATAAACACTTACAGACAATAAATAATTAGCAAGGTTTTGAATAAAAGGAAGTTTTTTCTTTACTTACCTAGTCCAAATTTTCCTTTACCTACTTAAATAGTAAGTATCCTTTACTTTTATATAATTATTGAAACGAATGCATGTTATTGAAAAAAAACTAGAATATACCTGCTTTGTTTAAAATAGCATTCAAATACGTTGCATACTTTAAAAATAATTAGGTAGGTACCTAAGCCGGCAAAAAGACCTTCTTTACGGTACTGTTTAGACTTTAGACATAAAATCCTTACAAAATTTCCAAAATATCGAAACGTTTGTTCACAAAGTAAAACTTACTTTTTTATTTAGGTTTGTATTAAAAAAAGAGGAAGAAAATGATTTTCTTCCTATAGGATTGGGTAAGTATACCTACCTAAATTTATTTGCAGATCTTTACGATCAATACCTACAATAAGTTCATATAAAATATACAAAATGAGCTGTTATGTATATTTATAAATTTCAGAAACAGTATTTTCATACAACGAAATTTTTCTAAAGGTTTTTTTTTATATTTATAATATAATATAATATAATTTCAATAAAAAGTGAGAAGTGAGATATATAGATATGTATTCCTTGGTAAGAAAAAAAAAATACTGGCAGGCAAAGACTAGACATTTCTTATAATAATGATTAAAAACTTTTCGATTTTCATTTGTATTTTAAAAATAGTAGGTACCTAGTCATTTGTTATCTACGTTTCGAAACGTTTTCGAAAAAAAATTGAAATCCGCGCGGTAAATAAATATCTCTGCTTAAATTTTTTTACTATGGAGCAGGTAGGTAAATCAAGATCTTGCAACCTTGCAAGGAACATTAGGGGTTCATAATATGCTTCTCCTTACTCTACAGTAACTGTTGCTTGTTGGTGTGCTGAGTTTAAGCGAGGCAGATCTTCGACCAACGATGACCCACGCTCGGAGCGCCCTGCGACGGCAGTAACCGAACAAATTATAAAAAAAAGTTGAAAAAAAGTGCCATGGCTTCTCGATGGCACAGTAGACATGAATATGTCTCATATCATAAATGAAAAGAAAGATTTAAATGGTCCCTATCCCTATCCCTATCCCTATCCCTATCCCTATCCTTATTCTTTCCCCTTATCCTTAATCCTTCTGTGGTCAACAGGGATAATATATATATAAACAAACGAACAAACTATCCCTATCCCTATCCCTATCCCTATCCCCATCCCCATCCCTATCCCCATCCCCATCCCCATCCCCATCCCCATCCCTATCCTTATCCTTATCCTTATTCTTTCCCCTTATCCTTAATCCTTCTATGGTCAACAGGGATAAAATATATATATAAACAAACGAACAAATTATAATTAATTCATTTACGTCATGGTAACGATTTTCGTGACACACATTCTTTCGAATTAATTCATTTACGTCATGGTAACGATTTTCGTGACACACATTCTTTCGAATAGACCCCAGAGAAAAGACATATTCATGTCAAAATTGTTTTGGCGGATCGTCGTATTACGTTCGTTAGCGCTAACTGAAGAAATGAAGATTTCGATAGGGAGTGTCTATAATGTTATGCACAACCACCTGGGCATGATTGAAGTGTCCGCGCGTTGGGTGCCCAGAATGGTTATGGACGCGCAGAAACAAACCAGAGGATTTCGCGAAGCTGTTGTGATTTGTTGCAGCAAGATATCTACTGATCGATTTTCGTTTCGATTCATAACCATGGATGGAACATGGCTTCATCATTATGACCCGGATACGAAACAGCAGTCCATGACCTGGAAGAGACCGTCATCTTTATCTCCTAAGAAATTTAAGGAAACTCCTTCCGCCGGTAAGATCATGTGCTCTTTTGACATGAATATGTCTTTTCTCTGGGGTCTATTCGAAAGAATGTGTGTCACGAAAATCGTTACCATGACGTAAATGAATTAATTCGAAAGAATGTGTGTCACGAAAATCGTTACCATGACGTAAATGAATTAATTATAATTTGTTCGTTTGTTTATATATATATTTTATCCCTGTTGACCATAGAAAGATTAAGGATAAGGGGAAAGAATAAGGATAAGGATAAGGATAGGGATGGGGATAGGGATGGGGATAGGGATAGGGATAGGGATAGGGATGGGGATGGGGATGGGGATGGGGATGGGGATGGGGATAGGGATAGGGATAGGGATAGTTTGTTCGTTTGTTTATATATATATTATCCCTGTTGACCATAGAAGGATTAAGGATAAGGGAAAAGAATAAGGATAAGGATAAGGATAGGGATAGGGATAGGGATAGGGATAGGGATAGGGATAGGGATAGGGATAGGGATAGGGATAGGGATAGGGACCATTTAAATCTTTCTTTTCATTTATGATATGAGACATATTCATGTCTACTGTGCCATCGAGAAGCCATGGCACTTTTTTTTTTCAGGACAAAGAGTATTTTACTAAGGGAATTTTAAGTCTAGTAAAAAGATAACCTACCTATCAAGTGTATTTATTCTTTGTGACTGTTATTGTTTTTAATTTTAAAATAAGTATCACTTTTAGTTACTATAATAAACACATTGTGTCCCTAATTGCACATCTATAACTCCAATATCAACACATCCGATCAGTCTGCTCGAGAGATAAACGCTCGTTCGCCTTGCATTTCCACGTCTATGCTATTTGTTTTAAAGTCTATTTTGTTTAAGTGAAAAGATTTCGGTTGGCGCCAAGACATCTGTCATCGTTAATAACAAGCAATTTGGGCCAATTTAGCATTTTTCGAATACAGGAGAGCGCCTAAGCGTCTCGCTCTCACGGCAGGAAGTGACAAAAACATTGACTAAATAAAGTACGCGAGTGTTTGACGTGTTTGTTTTTTTTTTTTGCCAGGTTTACTAATTACGCGGCGCAACTGCAAGTTGTGCGTGAGTGTTCGCGTGAACCGAGGCGAACGTTGACTGTAAATGCTAGCAGTTTAGATATTTATGAACATGTGTAGGTAATTAATTTTTATGATGGATCAGATAACGGAATCGGTGGAGCGATACGCTTGTCGCGCTGTGTCTTGGGGCTGCCGCGGTGAATGCAAAGGTTAATTAAGGGCGAATTAGCGGCTGAGGAGGTTTTTCCGCGGCCCGACTCGGGATGCCTCTGAATAATGAAGAGGCGGAGGTTGCGGCGGGTCGAGCCCGTCTCCCAGACAATGGCCCGCGCGGCGACGTGTTAACATCATTTACGAAACCAATTTCCATAGAAAGCACTTTAAAAATGGATTAGTTCGGTTAGAAAAACAAGGAAACTCGCTTTGGCCTCACCGAAACGAGTCACGGATATAAATTACGAGACTGGCTGTAATCCTCTTATGTGAATAATCCCTTTGTTACAATTTCCTGTTATCTTTTGTTTTGTTATATAAGAAACATACTGAATGCTCGATTTAAATCTTCACTGAATATAGCTTTCAATATTGTCTATTGTTGCATCACATTTAATAAAACGATTTCTTTTTAAGTACCACTTTAATAATATCGTTATCGTCAAACAGCAAATGATAAATAATTTAACGTAGTCAACAGGTAGGTAGGTACTGTGAAACATGTCTGTCACGGAATTTATCCAAAACTCATAAAAAAATTCATAGACAATTTTCTCTTAAATTAGAGTTTTCGATATATTATAGATTATAGGTAAATCTTCCAATTCTATATATGAATAGCTGTTAAACAAGTGTAGGAGGATACATAAGTAAACTAAGAATCATATTGCCAATAACTTCTTCTATATAAACATAAAAATCTGCTCCTTAATTTTTGAACAACACAAACAAATAGAAATAGATAACAAAGCTTTCTCTTTCTCTTTTTAATATATTAGAATAAAATTATAAATAATATGACACGTATTACGTAAATGACACGCGAGTCATTTACGGAATATAGGCTCAGTACGCACATTAATATATTCGCATTAATTAACTCTATTCCCCATAAATAAAGGCAAAAGTAATTTACTCCAAAAACAACGGGCGTGCAGACCCTTAGCCGCAAAAAAAGCTGCACACATAGACACACGTGACGTTGTTGAAGCCTCGTAGGTACACCGTGTTTATTCGTTGATTAAACACAGGCATGGCCGCAATGCGTATGCAAACAGACGGACATATTACCACGGCTCGAATTCTGATTGTTTAGAGAATTTATTACTCTCGTGCCTTGTACAGTTAATTGAATTCGCCTGTAGAATAGGCGGCGGCTGAATTGCGTTGCGACCGCCCGTTTATCGTGTCTTCTCAGTGCGTGGTCCGGGGCACATGGACGGCCTTTTTGTTTATAATAGACTTGTCAACCAGTTATTACGTTTCAACCGGAGTGTGCCATTAAATAATCACAATTATTACCCATAAAACTGTACTTGTACACGGATGGAGAGTAGTTGGATGAGTACCTACCGTTGAAGTACTTGTGAAAAAAAAATTTAACTCAAATTGCTTAACCACTGAACGTTTATTGGATTATAAACAAAAGAATTTATTATAAAATTTACCTATACACTTAACAGATACACACGTATTAAATTACTGCTTTTTCTTATCCGTAAATCTTAAATTATTATGTACTTAGTTTTTAATCATCAGTGAACTGAACAAGTATTTTCATAGTATAATTTTTTAAATCTTGTGTATTTTAGCTTGAATAAATTCTTTTATATATTATTTATGCTAATCTATATGTAAAAATATTTTAAAATTAAAAGCAAAATAAACTTTTAAAATAATGTAGCAATTAAATGTTTTCGAAAGAAACCTACATGTATAAATAAAGGTATCTAGTTTATTAAATGTATTTTATTGTTAAACACTAGAGAATTTAAAAAAAAGATATGAAAATAATATCAACCCTGGGAAATATTTAAAAATGATGTTTATGTAAATAAGTAGGTATGATGTGGACAGGTAATAAAAGTGAGAATCTTCCGTCTATAGAATCTAAATAGGTATATCGCACTATAAAATCAGCTATTTCTAAAGAAAATTGTTAATTATCAACTTATTAAAGACAGGTGGAGTGTAACGGCTTCATTTGTTTTTAATAATATCTAAACGCAAACCCTTTAATTAAACCCTGCCTAATAACGATGGAAACAATGAACAGAAAATGGGGTAAGTTTTATAAAAAAGTTATTTTTCTTAAAAAGTAGAACAGTTTACTTATTCTATTATACTATTTGGTTTAACAAGGATATTGTTAACAATATCATTATTGTGTCTACTAAACTGAAATACAGTATCAATATTGATCATAATATTTTTTTTGTTATAGAAAAAGTTTAAAGGAAACTGTTATAATTTATATGTCGTGAAATTTTGTTAAAAAAAAGTGGGACAATAAATAAATATTTACTACATAGGCACCTACCTACCTAAAGTCTTAAGCCCACACACTCCAAAGGTTGGTACGTTCATAATTTAGTTTCAAATACCTAACTTAATAATAATAATACTTGACAGTATCTACAAATATTATAAAACAAAAAGTTTATATAGTTATAATAAAGAAAAAAACATTGTTTTATATTGTTTTTATTTTCAAAAATTATATCCTTCTACAATCTTAACACACCATAAGAATTGACATAGTAACCTCATAGAAGTCTATTTGAAATTATCGCATTTTAACCGTGTTTGTATTTTAAGAAATGATTTATAAGTTTACGTTACAAAATATAACAAACATAAAAAATGTAACAAATATTAATTAAAATAGATATTAAAAAACAATTATATTTCGATAGTAATGACTAATAGACAGTCTTTATTCTTGTGCCTATTGTTTAAAGAGAATCAGTCATATTTTTGACTTGGACCCATTAATTTTATCTGGTTAACGCTCATTATGCTACGACCACTATTTTCTTCATTGTCTGAATCTTGTATGCATTAATCAAATATATGATACTAACTAATATAATGTACAACATTTAGCGCGATGTAGACAGATACATGTAATTAGTAGTTACAATGGTACAAAGACCTACTAAGTATCTGAGAACAAATTTTAAAGAGATAAATCTAATGCATAATTCTTGACGTCTTTGATTTTCTCGAAGTCAAGAGAATAAAAATTATGAATGCAATTTCAAAATTTCAGTCTGAACTGAATTGTCCTGATAATCCAATAATAATTTTTATTCCGGTATTGTGAAAATAATCTAAACCTTTAAACGCTAGCACAGATTCCAAAAAACCTACCCCATTTCGTAAATTGATCTAGGTCTCTGTTTCCATATAAATGGTAGCCTACTGTTTGATTATATATCCTAATTCTACTTTCTACTAATATTATAAATGCGAAAGTTTGTGAGGATAGATGTATGGATGGATGTTTGTTACTTTTTCACGCAAAAACGGCTCAACAGATTTGGATAAAATTTTGCACATGGATAGTTTATTACCTGGATTAACACAGAGGATTTACGTTCTTTAAAAAAAACTTTACGTTCCTGAAAATTTACGTCTAAAGATATATCAAAAAATTTGAGTCACTGTCGTCACAGCGATATAGATATCAGGTATTTTCTCCCTTTCAGGTGTTAGATTTTTTATTTATAGACGCATTTAAGTCGCGGGCACCACCTGGTAATATTATAAATGCGAAAGTTTGTACATACCTACTAACATTTGGCACACAGATTCTCGTAGGATTTTCAATAAAACGAACTACAGCTCGTACCTACTAAGACGCGGAAGGAAATTATTTAATAAAAGCAATAACCATATGACAATACTTATTTATATTATACTAGCTGGTGCCCGCGACTTCGTCCGCGTTCTGGGTGAAAGATACCCTATGTCCTTTCTGGTGTCCCAGAAAACGTTTATGCAAAATTTCATGGTGATCGGTTCAGTAGTTTTTGCGTGAAAGAGTTACAAACATCCATACATACATCCATACATCCATACAAACTTTCGCATTTATAATATTAGTACGGATTTTTAAATGGAAGAATATCCGAAAGTCATTAGAAAAAACACTAAAAATATTTTTATATTTTTCTATTCATTTGATGTGAATCCAAATTGTGAACATGTGAACATCTTGATTCATAAAAGCACTCGTAAAATATTATAAATACTGTAGAGATTTTTCCAGGAAGAAAGACATAGAAAAAATACTTTCAATAAAAACAAAAAAAAATCTTATCTAACATCACTTGGCCAATACAGAAAAAGACAAAAAATTAACTAGCCATCTGTCCCTGACCTGTTAATTTTAAGGACACTTCAGAAATCTAATCGGTGACGCCACTTAAAAAAAAAAACTCTTTTGACACAACTTCGGATATAGCGGAAGTGTCTTATTCAAACCACTTATACACTGTAACATATCTGTCGTACACGTGTCTGACGTTGTTTACAGACGTTTTCGATGGTGTTTTGTGTAGATATAAGAATCCTAATTAATGCGCCGGATACGTTAGGATAAAACATATGGTTCAATCTTTAACTTACTCTTGTACTAGTTAATGTTTATCTGCGCAAATTAAAATCAATCATTGTCAACATTACAATTACGAAGTGACTTTCGCTATATTTTAATTTTATTTTAATGACATCAATTCTCGTAATTCTTTTGTAATTTTTAAAATTATTTCACATAGATTAAGTAAACAATTGCCTGTAATTTTAAAAATAATTTTTTTTATCCATTTAATTTTTTTAAAAATAAAAGAACCAGTAGTTGATACCAAGTCTAATAGTTGATAATTTAACCCTTTCTTAGTGATTTTATGTTAGTAGTGGAACAAAATACCGATAAATTGTGATGAAATTGCATATTTATAAGCGAAGCTGTCGAAATAATAAAAAAGAAATTTTAACATCAAGCTCCGATGACCTTTGAGAACAAGAATGAAAGAAGACACGTCCGGCATTAAACCAGTTTGAACTGAAAAGGGCCTTGCGCTGAACATCGAATGAAACCCCTTTCCTCTGCTTATTTTTTTTATATAAAATATCAGTTGTATTAAAAGAGCCGACAACGCATCAACACCTTTAATCGTTCACGCTGAGCGCGAACGAACGATTAACCATTGGACCGATACGACAAGTTGAGATTTCTGTGAAAATATTTTGTGTTAATTTATAGCAAAATATAGACATTAGCTTCACAGTCTATCTATCTTCCTTGGATATAGCTTTGCCAAATGATACTATATTTATCTATAGTGTTACAAAATCCATTATTCTAACTGATATTGTATTTTTTCCAATAGTAAAAAGTATGAAAACAGCCCATTGAAATATTGTAAAATGGTGTTGAGTGAAAGGTCTGATGTGAAACTAAATGCGAAGTTTAAAAACCTTAAACCCCCACTTAAGCGTCTGGAGTAGTGCTGTCTAGTTTCGCAGACGCTAAGAGCTTTCGAAGGCGTACTCCCCAGAATGCATTTACATGTCACACGATCCTGTGGGAGCGACTACACATGCCGTTGATTGTAACTGTGTACCTGTCCCTTACACTTGTATTAGCTATATATTATTAACGGATCGATCGCATCACATCACATATAGCCTTATTAAGGGCGGTTATTTGCATAGTGAAGGTGTAAGGGAGTGTACAAACAGACTTCGGAAGTAATCTCCAGTTGTTTATGTAGGTTCGTGTGAGGTGCGCGTGTAATCACTACTGTGTTTGAGATATATGCTAAGTAGGCACCGATATTAGCTATGTCGGCTCTTGTGTGTCTTCATAATCTTGTGTGTATACAAGCAGCGACAATAAGCTACATCTAAAGTTAGTGCTTTTAATAGAAAAAGTAGGTACAACCTTTAACAGAAGCATACTGTGAAAATATATTTTCAAATGTGGAATCACAGTCGATATCCTAAATAGACAATAAAATCGCTAAGTATATTAATAACAGACATGCGATTATATGAGAAAGTAAGGAGGTAGGTACCTACTAGAGTTCATACCGTAAATTTTTTATCCTATCAGAATCGTCAGATTTTTGTAATTGAATGTGTTTATAATTTCATAGTTGAAGTACCTACTGTTTTAAGTATTTTATATTTATTTGATCCAAATTAGGCTTAAATTTATTAATTATTAGTGATTATTATTATTATATATAGTAATTATTATTATAATTAATTTAAGTGTTTTATATTTTAAACACTAAAATAATCGTACAGAACTATATGTCCAAATTCACCGTGCTACGAAAATAAATACGATCTAGAATTTGTTTATTTTCTTTGCCAGATCCTTCTTTCAAATTAGGAGACTTCACATCATTTGTTAGCCACTCGGATTTCTTCGCATGGTTTTCTCCATTATCAGAGTGTTCTTCAAGTTATCATCTATGTGAAATTAAAATGATACAGACAAATCCACCCAGGATACAAAACTACGTAAGCCATGTAGGCAGCAGAGCGTTAAGTAATTCCTATTGGAACATTAATTTTAGGTTGGTATAGGTAATTTTAATTTTATTTAGCTGGACCGTAAATGGTTTAGGGCGACCGAGGTTTGTTTGGTTGGCGTCACAATGGCAACTTATTATAAAACATACCTTGTTACCCATGGATAAAGACAATCAAACAGTGATCGTGAGTCCGACAAGCGGACTCATGTCACGAAGCCTTTGTCGCGGCCACATACAATTACATTACATTAATGTAGCCTATTTTCATTATCACTATCTCTAGATAAACTTTAAAACGGGTATCAACATGTAAATACAATGTTTTGTTAATACTCAGAACGAAGCGCAAGCCTTAATTAAGTAGTTTTCAAGTTATCACTTTACTTCAAAACTAGTTAATTAAGACTCGTTTAACAAAGATGTTATTATTGTTGAAGCCAACTTCGCTATTTAAATTTACTCCATTAACAGACTGTGAAATTTAATTAGGTACACAATACAGAAAATACTTGATAATTAAACTATAGGCTCTGTCCTATAGTCTCTGTCTATAGTTCCTTTGCCTTTTTATAATTATTAGACAATGTTATAATAAAGATAGATAAAAAGTAAGCGATAGAGATTACACGTAAAATGTAGAAAATAAAATAAAATCTGTATCTTTTTAATTAAATAAAGAAGCCATTTATAGAGGAAGCCTTGAGTTATGCAAATATCAGTGCATGCGACAGCATTTACGTTACATTAGAGTAGGTACCTACCTATGTGTATGACATATGTAACATTGACTTTAACGTAACGAATGTGAATGATCGCAAGGAAGACAAATTGAATGTGAATAAAAACAAATCAAAATTGCTATTTTGGTAAATCACTCACATATTTATAGAATAATATATTAACCATAGCGCTACAGCATCGAGGAATACTAATGTACCTGCGGCTAAGTTGCTCTGATCCAAGTTTTGCTCGGAATTCACACACATTAGTCTCGTTTCAAATTTATTCGAAAGCTATTTTTAAATGTGAATTGAATTTGGTGCACTGGCTTTTATACTGCGGTGCGAATTTACTAATTCTAATAATCTATACTAATATTATAAAGCTGAAGAGTTTGTTTGTTTGAACGCGCTAATCTCAGGAACTACTGGTTCGAATTGAAAAATTCTTTTTGTGTTGGATAGATCATTTATCGAGGAAGGCTTTAAGCTATATAACATCACGTTGCGACTAATATGAAACGAAGAAACAGTCGAAAATGTGGAAAAAAACGGGGAAAATTATTCATCTTTGAGGGCTTCCGTTGCGTGCGCTGCGAAAACCGTTCGAGATACCCAAATGATTCCCAAAATAACTATTCCCCGCGGACGAAGTCGCGAGCACCAGCTAGTAATATTATATAGAGAAAATATTTGTATTTTTGTTTGTAATGAAAAAATTCAAAAACTAGTGGACCGATTTAAAAAATTCTAAAAACAACTTAAGTACTTTTACTTAAGTATAAAGTATCTAAAAATAAATTGAATTTAAAGTGTTGAGGTAAATTGCTCACCAGTTTGGATGCATAATAATCATACTGAATCCCAAAGACGACAACAGGCCGAGGGTAACAACTTGGGCTGAGTGTTCTCCTTAATATATTCTGTGTTTAGAATAAGATTATAATATTAAGGAGCCCGAAATGCGACTCGATGCGGATTGTGGGACTGTTACATCACCACTCAGTAAAGAATTATAATTGGAGATTAGCTGAATTGATAAGGGATTCAGTGCAAGTTTTGCCTCACAGGTGTTTCAAGTACTACATATTTGTTTCTTCAAAATTTCAATTAATTTCAGTTATAATAAACTCAGTACTATAATAAAAATTATTTTTATATTCCTAGTCACAATTTTTTTTATACGACACTAACTTTTTTTTTTAACAAGCGGCGGGCTTTATCCTTTCCTGATAATAATTATAATATAATTATAATAATAGGTAATAATAATATAATAATAATTTATTTGCTGAATATAGGTAATTACAATGGTTTTACAATGAATTAGGCTCGCTACATTCTACCCTTTGGGGTGTGCAAATTTTTTTTTTTTTTTTTTTTAACATTACATAACAAAATAAAAAATTAATCACAACTATCCACTAAGTTATCAGACATATAATCTTTTAAATCGTAGTAACATTTATCAACTAGTAATTCTTTCATTTTCTTCTTAAATAAATTAATATTGAGTTGCTTCATTTTGTTCGGAATCTTGTTAAAAATGACTGGTGCTAGACAAAAAACACTTTTGTGCATAAGAGCTGTGTGTGCTTTACGAATACACAGTCTATTTGGATCTCTTTGAGCTCTTTTACTATGCTCTGAAACTCGTCTAAATAAGGTAGGGTTCGCTTTGACATATACTACAACCTCATAAATAAAAAGTGAAGGTAGTGTTAGTATTTTATGTTTTTTAAAATACAACTGTCTGTTACTTTTAATTTAAACATTGCTCTAATACATCTTTTTTGTGCTTTGAAAATAAAAATTTTATCAGTCGAGTTTCTCCAGAACAGAAGTCCATATCTGAGCATAGATTCGACAAGGCCGTAATATGCCAATAAAATAGCTTCAATTCTTACAGTTTTTGATAATTCATGAAGGGCATAGGCTTGTTTACTTAGTTTTTTTCTGAGATTATCAATATGGGATTTCCAATTTAATTTACTGTCAATTGCTAGGCCTAAAAATCTTGTTGTGTTAATATCTTTTACAGTTTGATCTTCATAATGTATGTTTAAATATGGTTTAGCATGTTCCCTTTGACTAAAATGCATGACATTTGTTTTAAGCAAATTAATTTTTAAATTATTGTTATTAAGCCAAAATATAATCTTTCTTAAAGCAGCATGTCTGAAAGAATACTATGTCGTAGAATATTTAAGGGTATTTATTAAATGAATTGATATCTTAAGTGGAAATCTCTGATTTTTGCGTACGACAATGAATTTATTATTCAATTCAATTATTTATTTGAGAAAATTATTTATTCGAGAAAAATTATTACCTATTCTATTCAGGATATTATTTTGGTGATAAATGAGTTACAAATTTGACGTGTTACGATGTTTAATCCTAATTGTAATTGTACGCGAGATAAAATAGAATAATTACAATATATTACACACATATTTTTTATTATTACCTATATTAACACTAACAAAAACGTAGTAGGTATACCTACATCTCATTTAAAAGTCAATGTTCGAGACCAAACTATATTAAATCAATGATTAAAAACCGCCTCGTTTTGTAATTAGTATTATTATCATCCTTATTGTATCATTGCTTATGTTTGAACATGGAATTATCTTTTTGCCGTGATTACGTATGCTATTCGTCAGCGCATTGTTGTATGTTAATACTAATTACTTGTTTGTACACAAAACATGTTGTAATTCATTGTATTTTTTTTTTTACATTTTAGCTAAACCTCGTCTACTCATACTAGTGACCCGCTCCCGGCTTCTCACAGACAAAAGTTTACACAAATCTTATCACAAACATCAAGACCGTAACAAAATCCAGTGTGGTTCAAAAGTTACACGCAGACGGCGGCGACTTTATTTTTAAATATGTATAGTAGCCAAATATCTATATGTTTCAAGCTGAAACCTTTTACATTATTAGAGTGAATAAACACAGTGACAAGTGATTTTTTTATATAGGTATTAATAAAACTTAAAACGATGTAAATTTTAACACAACTGTAGTTTATTAAAACTAAAAAACTACGCAAGGTATATAAAAAAAAAATTAAGTAAGAATAAACTAGGTAAATAATAACACAAATTTTTATATATATTAACAAAACTTAAAACGATGTAAATTTTAACACAACTGTAGTTTATTAAAACTAAAAAACTACACAAGGTAGGTGTATATAAAAAAAAAATAAGTAAGAATAAACTAGGTAAATAATAACACAAATTTCATATTTCTTCATTACAAATAATTTTACTACAAAGGGAAGTAAAACGTTGGATGAATGGTTTTATTAGCTACTCAAATAAACCACAGTCGGCGCCGGACGACGCCTTTTTTATTTAGACACATAAAATTAAAACAAAAACATTTCCTTAGGTTTTTATTGACTACGGTCCGAAAGGATTTCGTCCTAAGAATTATAAAACTTTGTTCGTAGACATAGGGTATAGCGTTATGGCATTTTTTTCATGTGGGTCCAATTAATTTGAAAGAACAATTATAGATTATAAAATGTCAATATACTTGACATTTAAAGTGGTTTCATTTTATAATTACCTACTTACGTTACTTAAGTAAGTTTTAGTAACATTTATATTTTTCACAATTTAAATTAGAATTTTTTATTGAACATAAACTGCTGGTTTTATGTTGAAATTTGCTGACTTTCATTAGCTTTCGAGGTTTTAGGGTATAAATATTTATAATGGTGTCATCTAAATGAATCAAGTCATTCTTCGTTAACATATTTCTTGAAAAAATATTCCATTTCCCTATGCCTTAATATATAAAAAAACTTTCTTTTTCATTAAAAAATAGAAAAATAATAGGTACCAATTTATTTCATTCTATTCAATACCAATTATGGATTGGGTGCATAATATGTATTAAATAAATGAATGTGACAGGTTTTATCTAAATATTATTATTTAAAGATTAACGTGTTATATTAATGAATAATGGACTTGAGTTAGATTTTTGTTTGTAATGTATAAACTTAAAAACTACTGAACAGATTTTAAAATTTACTTTATCTATAGAATCTATGTGGATAAAAGGTACCTTATGTCCTTTCTGGTGTCCCAGACAACGTGTATGCAAAATTTCATACATCCATACATCCATCCATCCATCCATACAAACTTTCGCATCTATACTTAATATTATAAAGCTGAAGAGTTTGTTTGTTTGTTTGAACGCGCTAATCTCAGGAACTACTGGTTCGAATTGAAAAAATCTTTTTGTATTTGATAGATCATTTATCGAGGAAGGCTTTAGGCTATATAACATCAAGTTGCGACTAATAGGAGCGAAGAAACAGTCGAAAATGTGGAAAAAACGGTGAAAATTATTCATCTTTGAGGGCTTCCGTTGCGTGCGTTGGGAAAACCGTTCGAGTTACCCAAATGATTCCCAAAATAACTATTCCAAGCGGACGAAGCCGCGAGCACCAGCTGGTTTATAATATTAGTACGGATTTACGCAGACGTATTCGCGTGCAACAGCTAGCGTGTAAAGTATGTAGGTGTTATATTTTCGGTTATATAAAATGATGTTGTTGAGCAGTGAGTGAGAAATAAGCACAATTAAAAAGAAGTGTGTAGTGTGCTCTACACACACAAATGCTCATGTGAGAACAGGCCGACGTCCGCCCTCTAAAACGAGCATTCATTCACAAAGAGGCATCGCGTCCCTTGTCCTCTGAACTCATCCTCTTCATCTTGGCTTATCGCTGTTCATTCATTACCATCTAGTTTTATAAGAGTCGACGGACCGAAAACACATCGCGCCTCCATTTTTTGTCACACCACTTAATTATCTGGATTTATATCACGATAAAATCGACCATCCAAGATAGAGATAAAAAAACGATTTTTGTTAAACAAGGGTTAAGTGTGGTATTATCGTGGTATGGATTTTATTATTTCAAATTTTTTCGACCATGATTAATTTTAAGTAGATATAAGCCTAGTAAAATTCCAAAATTATAATAACTAACAACTCATGACCGAATTTAGATTTTACATACATAACTTAATTTTGAAGACTAATAGTTGCATTTCTTATTACCATTCTGCATAATTTAATAAAATTTTATTTATAAAACAATGGCTTCACCAATTTTGATTCAGTTTTAACTTATGGAAAGAGGGATAAGCGGTGAAGGTTTGTATGTATATAAATCGCACCCCGGGTGAAGCCGGCAGTGGATCACTAGTATAAAACAAAAATTATAAGTTCAAAATGTCTCAAAAGACAAAGCTTATGCATTATTTTCTTAATTACAAGCATTCGTATCTACATTGCATACTTTTTATTTTAGCATGACATTATAATTAAGTGCAAGAATAAGTGAATTAACAATAAAATAAGGGGTCTGACAAATGATGTGGGAGCCACTTACTTGATTTTACTTTATTACTTTACAATATTAATATCACTGTCAACAGAATTGACAGAACAATGAGGGGACAGATATTTTATACAACATATAATATATGTATATTTAGGAGTGAGTGTTTCTGGTAAATTGGCCTCTCAGTGCTGTGATGATTTTCGCAAAAAGAAAAATGTTAGATAATACTATAACTATAAAAATAGTGTTGAATGTTTGAGTAATTAAAAGTATTTGAATACTATATTCAAGTGCGATTCATTTAAATACCTACCGTATGTGAATTTAATATAAAATCAATTGAGCCATTTTATTGGTCTCAGTATTAGAGTTATAAAACTTCGCCTATTAGATGAAGCTCGTCACAATAAAATGAAAAACGAAAAACTTCAGATTTGTAGTGACGATATATTTTAATATGCTTATTAATATTATTTAATTAGTCAATTTACTTCTGCAGAACTTCTTCGAATTAAGATATAATATAATACGAAATTTATGTAGATGTATGAAAGTATATAGTTAGAGAAAAGTCGTTATTTGTATGTTTAAGATTTAGGTGTAGAGAGTCGAGAGTGTCCAATAAGTGTACATGTATTTTTGGTACCCTTTGTGGTGTTTCGCTTGCTCGATTTTAGTTAATTACTGAGTGCGACTAAGCGCTCGATTGCCACTGAGTCCGCGAACGTTCGTCGGTCGAGCGCGTTGGTGGCCGCAAGTCCGCAACACAAAAGCGGGTCGATGCCACCGATAACGAAGCCAGTTTTTATCTTCTTATTTTAACGCTTTTAATTAGTTAGGAAAATATTCTCAAATATAAACTGCCCCAAGCCGAGGCCTTGACTTAAGGATTGTCTTTGACCGCTCTGCGCCTAAGGCTCGCTATAATGAAACGGGATACATCGATTGGCTCCTGTATTCTGGAACACGGACAACACTAATTACTTTTCATTGCTATTTAATGATCTTTTAAAATTACGACTTCAAATAAAGGCAATAAAATATTGTTATCTATTTATTGTTGGTTGTTAAGCCTCTATTCAATAGATTTATTCTAATTTTAGAATGTTTAATATACTTAGTTTTGTTTTATTTAGTTTTATAGAAATTAAGATACTGTTAGATTTAATATATATATTTTTTTAATAGACAGTATACTTCTCAAGGTTACAGCTACAAATAAACGTGCAATCAACTGGATAGGTAGGTACTAAGATCATAAAACCTACTAAATATATTCATCATCAAACTTAAAATTAAACATAACCAATCACCGTAAAGAAATATAATTACAATTAAGGCGAATAAGATCTCAGACATATTTATTTAGCGAATCTATTCAAACTAAAATTGTTTGTCCAGATAATATTAATGACAACTGAGGCCCTCGGAGACCAGGATTCACTGTAGCGCAATTGATAACGCCTTTGTTATTTTAACATTTCAGTCTCATATTTAGTGAGATCTAAATCAATTCGGAACAACAAACAGAGCACGATTATTAATGATAATAATTAATAATAATTGACTTTAATTATCGTTGAATGTTCGTCATTGATGACGAAATCTGTAAGTCGAGGAAGTAAGGAATAGGTAAGTTATTCCTAGCCTTTGTGAATAAATTAAAGTTTAGGCAAATAAATTTAAAAATATTTTATTTTGCTACTAAATTAGAAGGCAATTTAAGATAGGTACACACTACTTAACACTGCAGATGAAATTAATTATCGATATTAGCCTAACAGAATTATAGGGTACGAAAAAAAGATTGGGATAAACTTTTGTAAAATACTAAAGAGTTACTAGCTGACCCCGCAAACGTTGTTTTGCCAAAAAATAAAAAATAAAATTCGCTAACCTACCCGATAAGCACACAAAATTTCATCAAAATCGGTTCAGACGTTTCTTAGGAGTTTGGCAACAAACACCGCGACACGAGAATTTTATATATCAGATTATATTTTAATAACTCTTTAGTATTTTATAAAAGTTATTATATGAACTGATATGAAAGTGTAAAAAAAGTTTTTGGTATATTATATAAATTTTTAAAAAATGCATTAAATTTTTAAAATTTTGAAAACATTTTTTGTTTGAAGTATTTAGGGTATAGGTACTGCTTACAGACTTTACCTAATCATTACTACCTATGTAACGTGTGGAAATATTTTAATTAGAATATGTAGCAATACATTGGCATGTTGTGTGGTGCTAGATGTTAATTTGTAAGTTATGAGATACGATAGCTTGGTATGTATGTATGCAAATGTACTCATACCTACCTGTAAATTAGCAGATTAGGTCGTTATAGTTATTATCAACCTATTATATCTATTCACTATGTGCATAGTAATGAACGACGGCAGATATTAAAGTAAATGTGAGTCTATAATAAATAATATTCAACCGGTTGTTTCCGAAAGAATTTGAGAAAAAAAAACAGATGCGACATTATTTCTGAATAAAAAATCCAGATTAAGTAAACCAAATAAGAATTAATGAATGAAATTAATGAATGAATAAATTCTTAAATTAAATTTAAATAGGTATGTTCATGTTGATATAAAAAAATACATTACTTTCATGGTTGGTTTATTGCTAATAATGTAAAATATCGAAAAATTGCTATTTTAATTTTATTTAAAGTTGATTATATTTTATGTTATTTTTATTACTGCTTAGTTAAGTACAAACAATAAATTTTACTAACAATGCGTTTTTTTTTAAACGTTACTATCATTTACAAGTTAAACCATTTATGAAAGCTCTAGCTTACTTTAACTTCCTTTCTTCACTACTTTTTTTCGAACTTATGCTTGTGGTCTAAGAACCTCAAAAGCAAATTCAGATATTGAGCCTACAAAGAACTATAGTTACATGAATATTGAATATACATAGATATGAATTGTTATCTGATTATATTTTGTTAACAAGAATAACTCTCACCCTCGTGACCATTCGCTAGTAAGAAAACTACTGATCACTGCTTCTAACTTGTTCAGACGGAGCGCGTGTTTTCTGTGATTATAAAGTAAGCCTGCTCAGAAATAAATAATAATTTTCATTGCCATTACTTAAGAAACTGTAAGACAATCTCAAATGAGAATTATCGCAAATGCCTGAAATGGCCATGCAGAATACTCTTAAATTCTATTTAAAATAAAATAAAAATCATTCCCAAGACTAGCCTACGTATCAACTTACCTACTTCATTTCTCGTTATTGGAGGTATATCATTATGAGAAGAAATAAATAAATACAGAACTGTAAACTGTGGTTTCTCCATTTTGTACTATGTAAGTAGGTACTAACATGTGAATTTTTAAGATCATAGAAGATATAGTATTTTTATAGTGAAGGGCTTTGCACTATTCCGCAGTTATAAACAGAGCAGCCCATCCGGCGACAGTAACCACCTCTTTAAAGAAGAGTACCTACCTATCGTTAAATAATGTCAGTCTACTTTTATAGGAGAAAAGTTTCCTTCTGGACTTTGGAAGTTGAATTCGCAAAATGTTGAATTCGTAAAAAGTTGAATTTACTGGACCCACAATGTCGAGTTCGCTAAAAGTTTAACTTGCAATATGTTGAATTGAATCCCAAAACGTTGAAGTTTATCCTACTTGATAATAGGTGAATCCTCATCAAGTGCCCGTCGCGGCTTGTCTACTGACCTTACCATAAAAAAATGCTAAACGAACTTATTACTACTTCTTTTAGTTGAAGTTATAAATTTCATAAATCGACAACATTACCACGTATTTTCTATCGCTTAAGGGTCGTTTATTTTACAAATGAAATAAAGTATCACTTTTTACATAACACGTAATAACGAGACCATTATTCCGTTGTTGCACTTTAATAATAACAGACTATTTAATTATATAACAATTAGACGGAGCGTCAGTTGGATAATTAAACCCTTTTAATAGCAAACGTATACAATGTTCTCAGCATAAATCATAGTACAATAAAAACTCAATGTCCGTCTGTGTCGAAAGACTTTCCAAACAAAACAAAACGGTACACTCGTTAATTTTTATTTTACTTTATTCAAATTGTTTCAGTATACCAGTTTATCAGTATAATAGCATATTTATAAGGGATACTGACTCACCTACTTAGTAATAACACTGAATTAAATAATAACATGTAATTATTAGTGCTACAAAGATAAAGAAGGGACGGCGCGGAGTTTTTAAAAGCTGTTTACAATCAACGGTAAGTGGAGTACAGACATCGACACAAGTCGTATTCACTTATCGTTTAAACTAAAAACTCATGTTAATTTAATCGCTTACAAATACGTTACAGTTGTGCTGTGTTTTACATTAATTAAAATCTTGTTTGTGTCCGCAGCAAACTGTAATATTCGAATGTTAACCAACTCGTTTCGCTTAACCAAGATTAATCAAATAAAAAAAATCTAAATACCTTATAATCCAATGTGTTAGAAACATATATATGTTATGTTACTTTGGTGTGGATGCGATATTTTTATACAATTTTTAATATATTTTGTATATTTATCAGGCACTTTTCTGGTGGCGTTGTGTGACAACTTCATTCCAGAGTGTAAGTTTTCGTTTCGTTGGTATTTTTTGGCACACACACATAATATATTATATTCAATATATTGCTTTCACTGACTTAACAAAATAACAAAATTTTATGTACTTTGCAATCGTGGACATCATTTTATTTTAGAAATTTATTACTAACATTTAGTATATTTTTTAAGAAATATCTAAAATCAGTAAAATTAAGGTTTCTATTAGTCTAAAATAGAGAAAATAATATAAGAAATATTAAACTTTAACCTTTTTTCACACCTTCATTTATTTTATTTTAACAAACTTCAATAAAATTGGTTAAAATGTTTTATACGAATTAAAATGGTTGTGAATGTGACTGAAGGGGAATTAGGTAAATGTTTCGCCAAGTATACCTAATAACTAAATTCTCATAATATGTACTTTAAATATTACGGTTCTTATGTTATTTATGTATTACAAAAAAAACATTATTTTTTGTTTAAACAAGACTCTTAAATTCGGTAGATAAGTATGTTAACCAATTCACCTATGGGTATCATGCATTCTTGTTATTGTGATCTTATTAGCCTTGTGGATCTAGATATAATTTATGGATACCAAAATGATTATAGGCTTTCATCTTAATAAGGAAAGTTCTTTGGTAATCAATAAAACAGAGTGGCTTCGAATAATACTATTTTAAAATTAACGATAACCATTAGCGTCAAAGTGCCATAATAAAGTTGGATTGAGCCAGCCTCATAAATTATATCTACGTTGTTTGATCGGTTCACTGTATTGACACGTCAAGAACATAGTCTATTTATAAACCAATCGATAATCGATAAATGTTTATAAAATTAATAATGAAATTTCTTTGCATACTAGAAATATTTGCTTTATGGAAACACACGTACCTACGTTTATAGTTTATTGTTGGGTTTACCTTAGGATTATTGGGTTATGTAGGGGTTAATGTAGAGTCCTTACGATTCGTATAACTTAAATATCGACTTGGTCTTTATGACTGAAATCATTATCAGTCATAAAGACCAATAAGTTATCAATTAGACCAGTCATAAGTTGACCAGCTCGTCTGATGGCAGTAAACACTCCCTTACATAAATCCACCGTGAAATAAGCATGTTCTTTCTTTCGGTGATTGAATATAGGTTCCCATAGCCCATATCCATATCCATAATATCCGTTCCTAATTCCTTACCATCTTCTAAGGTCACCAGCACACCTGCAGCACTGGTGTCGTTGCTGTATTGCCTACCATCAAGTGGACCGTCAGTCCGTCTGACAACCTTTACGTAAAAATACGAAACGATAATAATAAATAAATAAATATCCACACATTCTACACAGCACCATCGAGTTCCGCAGTGTACATATCATAAATAAAAAACATCCATGACTACCTGAGAAGGTAAAATGTTAACAAATAAACATTTGTCCCTAGCGGGATTCGAACCCGCGACCGTTTGGTTAACAGCTAGGGTTACGAGCCACTAGACGAAACGTGTCGTCAACTATAAATAAATAATTTTAATAAATACGACCGATCGAATATAATACTCCAAATAGTACGATGTGTTGTGAGTTACGTAGGCTCGTTACCGTGTTATCAAGGACCGGTAAGATTCTTATCTTGACAGGCATCTTGTGACCGCCTCTTGAGGCTTCATCACCGACACCTCGCAACAATAAATTGACCCTGTTAACCCTGTGCCCCAGTACTAACGGTGTTTTCGACATTATCAAAACATAACTGAATAATTAATGAAGAGAAAAATCAAATTTGTTGTTTTTTTAGAGGTATGGATTTTATTTGATAGATAAATTAAAAAAATTAAATCATGATAAATTAAAGGATCGATAAAAAATATTTTTAGTTTCGAGTAGATGAAATTTAAGGGTTGCTCCAAACAGATTCACACATTTGTGTGTCAAATTTCATCTAAATCCACACATCATCCTTTCAATCATTATTAATATATAATGTAATAATATTACATCATATAAAAAACCATATATCAATATTACATACGCTCGTTTCTTTATTATTATTATCAGAGTTGTGTTTTGTTTATTAAAACCTCAATGTTCATAAGATTTTATACAATATCTGTGTCTTGTTTTCTTCGCTTAGTTAATTATATTGTGCTTTTATGATCAAGATAATAGATTAGGATTACATCTCTGTTATGAGATTAACTCGTTAATTAATTTATGAGCTAATAAGCTTATAAGTAATTGACTTGTTATATTTGTATTAAATTCTAAGGATGAGGTATAAAATAGTTTAAACATGATTTTAGATTTAAGAAGACGCAGAGTATTTACGGATTTTACGTTACCTACTTGTATTGATACAATGTTTGTCATATTTCAATATTTCTAAAAAATATTTTTTTTTGTCTTTCTATTCTTTCCTGCAGAAAATTATGTATTGATTATTACATAAATTATTTATATTAATTCTTTGGCGATTTTTCTTTATTAACTTTTGTTTGATACTCTTTGTTGATATTTTTACTAAGACTTAAATAACTTACGAATAGAACGAATACATATTACTTATTATATTTGACACAAAGTAAACATTTCGTTTATTGAAAACTAATATTGCACAGGGAATTGAGAATAAGGTTGAGGCGGAGAACGCATTTTATTATGGGAATTGTAAACTAGCTTTTCTGTCAACGCGATACTGCAGATAGTAAACCCCGTATCCGTGGGGATCGTTTATTTGGCGACTCCGCGATCATGGAGACCACCAACTACAACCGCAATATTCATAAATCAATTTCGAATACTTACATAAGCCACAGTTAGCACCGTAGCCTCTGCGGACTTTGTTTTTATAAGGGAAGAAATATTTTAAAGTAAACCTATTTTATAGATAACCGTCACTTTTCGCAACACTGCGCGTTATTTATAACATTTAATTGCAAACATTTATCTCTCAACGTCATGTTGCGCTATTGTTTTTTTTTACAAGTTTTGCGTTTTGATATCGCGTGCGTCCAAAGAATTGTGCGAAAGAAGCGTTAGTAATGAGTTTAAAAGTTCGTTTCCAAGCGTACATCAAATTGTAAAAAGGCAGCAGTTATTACTATATATAACTATAATAAGGTATACAGAAGTTACAGTAGACAGCACTTAGAGTAAGAGAAAGAATGATTAAGGAAGTGAATCGACACGACGTAGGTATTGTGCGAGTTTGCAAGTAAGGCTTTTTAAAGTTATTTGCGGGCCTACAAACTGTTCGTTCGTATGATACGCAGCGATAACTAGCCACGGTGTCGGCTCCTTATGAATAAATTATTACGCGACGGCAGGTGGAATGACCTGACACAAAATGTTTTGATGGAATTGTTTTAATTGGACGTTATCTTGCTTCGGCTATCAGGCCGATACCAAGTTAGGAAATATGAATTTTGATGGGGCCGATTCACACCAACGTTCGCATCAAATTATAACTTCATTGTTGCATCGAAATGTTTTAGTATAAAACAAATATCCGGACGGAAAGGGCTATTAATTGTCTGAAAATTAACAAACTCTTTTGACTGTTAAACAAAAAGCCGTCATGATTTTTAATTGCCTGCTCTGTATTGCCTAATAATTTATAGTTTAATGACTATTTATCACTGACAACATGTAAAGACAGAATGGTAGACACGACAGCTATTTAAAACTGTTTAATACATTATATGTCTGACAGATGTCGGAAAAAAATATTTGGAATGTAATGAGTGTGTATTGATAATGACCACATGTGGACAAATGAAGCCGCTTAACAAATAAGAAAAATAACTTTGCGATTGTCATTGATATAACTTTTATATGTCATCATAAGGAATAAACGGTAGATAAAATGAACGCTTTTAAACACTAGTTTATAGAAGACAAACTATGGTGAACTTTACATAAGGTGAAAGACACTCGAAATACATCCCCACGGTATTGATACTTCCATAGACGAACAGTTATGTGAAAAAATATAGTGCAAAATGTGAAACACCAAATGTTATTGGACATTTTATACTGTGTTTTTTATATTGTGATACAGGTGTACATAAGAAAACAACAGGCGTCAAGCAACTAATTTATGAGTACGTACATCATTTATAAAGTGTTGGATGGTAAAAAATGCAGTGAATATATTTTTATACGAAGCGCATTGTCTCTGTCTTGTAATAATTGATGCTATAGATACTCCTAATATACTACAGAATTTGAATTTTCATTCTATTCTATTCTGTTCTATTATGGGTCTCGCTCACAAAATATTGCTGTCTATAATCGAACATGTATGTATGGTTAGCAAAAAAATAATTTGTTTTCTACTTGAAAGGAATATCGTGTATACCAATTTGTGTCCAAAAGAATATCATTGATTCTCCTACTAAACATAATAGGTAAATCCGGCTGTGGACTGATATATCGATATAGTCCGTCAATGACAAACGATTTCCTTAGAATAGATAATAGGTATATTTTTGAAGCGTTCTCTCTAATTGTCCATTTATAATATAAAACTATACCTAACCATGAACGTATAGTTCAAAATAGTAGGTAGGTACGTAACGTAAGGTAAATTTAAAAATTAAAAATATACAAATACAAAACTAATTTATATGCTAACAGTACACAGCTAACAACACCTACAATGCAGAGCGTCGCCATTTCCGATCCCTTTCTTCAATTTACTGGGTTATAATAATGTTCGCATTTGTAAAAATGCGATTTAAGCAGATCGTCATATATTCTAGACAGCTTAAATAGATTTTTTAAAAATTTATAAAGTTAAATGGTAAAATTAGAAAGTTATAGATACAGATATATTTATATTCATACTGTGGTATATATAGACGTAATTGTAATGTAAGCACATACATACTTTAACCACATGACACAATAGACATCAGACCAGTGTTGCGGTTTAGCTAAGATTATGAACTAAAGTAGGTATTTGTTAACATTAAGGTTATGATTCTAAATTACATCAGGACAGGACGTATATACACATGTTTATTTATTTGTAACTTCTGTTTGTCTTTTATATAGACTTTTATACCTATATAAGAATTACAATAAAGTTTTTAAAAAAATACTCCTCTGTCACAAATTTAAGAGAACAAGTACGCGATCCACCCAATTATATACCTACGAGTATATAAAAAAGATGTAAATCCAGTAAAAAAATGTAGTATAGTCATATAATTTTCGTCGTTCGTCAAGCGCCTCGAGAACGCATTAATTAGACTCTCCGGAAGTACCTCGCGTGTTCTAAACGCCGATAGCCCATTGAATTATTTATACTTTTAATATTTTAATTAGCATACTCCAGTGACCGCTGGCTTATTATCGTTTGTGTTATTATATTAAATGTTATAATAACACTCAAGGAAAGGTTATACTCGATTAAAAAGATACCGTTTAATGATTAAGAATATCATTTAAATTAATTCATGTATTCAATATGTAACTATTTTTAAAAACATAAAGGACTAGAATGTTAAACAACTTTTATTTGATTTTAAGTGCGATTCATCCTTAGATTCTATGTATATATATTTACTAGCTGGTGCCCGCGACTTCGTCCGCGTTCTGGATGAAAGGTACCCTATGTCCTTTTTGGAGTCCCAGACAACGTGTATGCAAAATTTACAACGCCATCTAGGGAATTCTGTTTGAAGCAATGTAGTACTCTAATTCATCTAATCTCACTTCGAATAATGGAAAAAGTCTGTTAACAGATGGCACTACATGTTAGTTATAGTTTATAAAATTACGTGTTAATAAAATTAAAGCTGCTGCCCGCGACTTCGCCCGCGTAACTTAGTAAATTATGTACTTAAACCTTCCTCGAGAACCACTCTACCCATTAGTGAAAACCGCATTAAAATCCGTTGCGTAGTTTTAAAGATCTAAGCATACAAAGGGACATAGGGACAGAAAAAGCGACTTTGTTTTATACTATGTAGTGATTTGAATTGAATTGAATTGAATTGACATCATAACCGCATTTTCAAATAATATAACCACATAATTTTCAATTTCACTAATTCCTTCATTCCTTTTCTCCTTTCTCTTTTTCTCCTTCCTTTAATTTTGATTCTGATAATTTGATTGTGAAGTCATTTTGATCTTTTATTTTTTATACTTTATATTTATTAATGTACTAGCTGGCGCCCGTGACTTCGCCCAAGTGAAAAAGTAGCCTATCCTGTGTCCCGTACGTCTAAATGTTAATCTACCACTTTTATGAAAATCAGTTAATTTGTTTAAGAGTTATGGAGGAACATACGTACACAGAAAAAATTCTCATATTCATTTAAATTAGGTAGGTATAGGTATAGAGCCTACAAACACGATATCTCTGAAAACAAAGTAACTTACTCCATGACCAACCCTTACTTACATTATTATTAAGTATTGATTAACTTAAGCGAGCCTGATGGTTATAATGTTGCATGGTTGCCGTTACATGTCTATGTCCTTCCTCATGTGCCACACAATTTTTACGATTGTGTAGCGATAGTCAAGAAATATTATTATAAATTTAGCATTTTTTCAAAAAAGAATGACGTATTATGGCACGTTTCTAAGCACTTATCGCCCTGAGGGGCCATACGCGTCATAGATGTTTCACAACGGGGATTCTTTCACAGCGACTATAGTCTTAAAATGTTGTTACTCTCTTCTAAAAAAACGGATCTATTTATTGCCACGTACATTCCATAAAAATTAGGATCCTAATTATTGTGAATATATTTTAATTTTTAGTTTGATTGGATTAATTTATTAGAAGCATTCAAAGGCGTTTTAAAATTATTATTTTTTAAAACATCGTCTAAGCAATGGAAACTGTTGATTTTAAACGAGCCAAATGAATGTTACTCTTATCGCGTATAACGAAAGAGTTACTTTTACCTACATTTTACTTTAGTCTTATCTACAGTGGCCACGTAGACATATATTGTTACACGAATACGTTATGTTATGCGTTATAGTTACGTTCTATTTTTTTGAATATCTGACGTTTCAGAAATATTGCGCCATCTAAACAAAATTATTTAAAAAGAGAACAATGTTGTTCTTTCGTCGTGTTCTAATTGTGAAAACTTAAATTTTATAATCTATATAAAGAGGTTAACTCCAGTCGTGAGTGAAGCTGACCTGACGTCAGCTTCGACACACATTTTTTTTAGTTACGATGTCATCTTAAAATTTAATAAGCAAGCCTAAAGGGCCTAAACAAAAAGTTTCTTTAAAAAAAAAATTTAGGTTTACTCTTTACTTTCAAAGTTCACTTAACATTCATATGATATGTTTACAATTTATTCGCCCATTATGCAGGTATCCAGCCGAGTGTACCACAGCTGCATAGTACAGAATATCATTAAAAAAATACCGGTTCCTTAGTGGAGTGATGCGGGTAGTTGGACGGTTGGCGAATGGTGACCACACGTGTCCAAGGAAGTGTTTACTAATTCTACAAGAACAATGGTACACTTTCCCACGTTCGAAAGGCATCATTAGTAAAAAAATTGGTAAACACAAGTAACAGTGCAACGGTTTTGTATTAAATTTTAAGTGCTGAAGGTAATTACCGGTGGAAACTTCTCCTAAACAATGAAACAGAAACTTAATGACGCGCTACAATCCGTTTTCGAAGTCGATTTGTGCATTTGGCTAATTTTGACGACATCGACGGTTTACTTTAAACGTTTGAAGTCTGGTGAGCAGAAGATTCTAGGTTATAGACTAACTTCAATCATTAATTAAGTAAAACTAGCTATTTTCAGCGTTTCCGCTCGCGCTTTTAGAATTACCTACAGAAGAATTTTTAAAACAATATTAAAGTAAAAAAAACAGGGTTACGTAAATTACTGTGAAAAAACTTTACAAAAGTGTAACAAATCATTTTCGAAAGATTTATTAAATTAAAGGTAAAAATAGGTAGGATTGAATACAATATTCTCATTCTTGTGGTCAGCCAAATCATATCATACAATTCACCCTAAGAGACAAAATTTATAATAGGTAAATATTAAAACACACTAAAAAAAACGCATGTAATGCGCTCAAATAATATGGGTAAAGGCAATAGAAGAAAAGGTAACGATAAAAAAAATATTAAAAAGTACAATTTAAATGAAATATAATGAGATACGATATGTTATCCCTTCCTATTTTTCTTCGTCTAAGGGGGAACTAAGTCCTTAGTAAGTCCCTTTTATTAATTTGTGGGAATGGCACCAGACGAAATAAATTAAATAAAATGTTCTTACTTCGCGTAACACGCGGGACGTCCAGATAGTGACTGTAATTAGTAAGAAGAGTACTCTAAATAAACGCAGACTATAATTAAAATTATAAACTAACCCCCAACAACGCAAACACGCTATACTTCTCTAAGTCGGTGAGATTTCGGGTGTCCCGCAAACTACTTGATGCTGCAGCATCAGATCAAGGTTACAATGTCGAATCGAAAAGCACTGAAGTAAGCACTGTTAAGGTGTTCAGACAGGCTGAAGGTCCACTTGATGGTAGAATGAAATTTAATTAATTCTCAAATACACATTTATAACACCAGTGAAAGACCAGTTGAGATAACATCTCTGCTTATGGCTTATTCACTCTATGTGACATTTTTACTGCTTACAACCTATCTAACACCTGACTTAACACCTCTTGAGTGAATAATGTGATTTTTACCAATGTCTTCTTAAAGATGTTCTGATGTCGTACTGACATTTTCATACGTCATATGTCATTTTCAAACATTTATTCATTTCTGAAAGTGCTAGAATCGTAATTTTCATACTTGCAACTCTAACAATGCCCTACGTAAATGACCTAAATGATCTTCCTTTAAATATCAGTATAATCTAATTATTTTATAAATAGTAGTCAACGTTTCTAATCAAGTTGCCAAAATTAAACGCTTTTCGGGTACTTATACATAATAGTTTATGGTGGCTAAACCTTAATTACCTTAGTCATTTAATGCTGATTAAAACTGGCCTTTAGTCAATTGCACCCTTACGAAGTCGACTTAGTAAGCTGGTGTATAATAATGTAATTATCGAGAACATTTAATTAATAAAGCCAACTGTAACTAAAGTAAATTGTAGGGTTGTATAACACAAAATGGAAACCAGCTCTCAATGTAACCAGATCAATCAGATACCTAAAAATATTATATGAAAAAGAAAATATTTGTACCATGTTTCTTTTTTTAATATACCTTACATAATATAAGACAATTTCTGCAAAACCATAATTTGATTTGGAAAATTGAATATCACTAGTCACTAGGCAATGGGAAGTTGTACCTAATCGTCGATCAACACGTTAGTCATGATTCAAAGCATACTCGGTTCGACTCCTGGCAAGGTGGCTTTGTCTGAATTTGGGTTGTCTTTGCCCCTAGAATGTTGTGCTGTTCGCATAATGTGCATGTTATATTGATTCATGTGTGACACATGATGAGACAAAATAAAATAAGTAATACATAAATTTGTTAGATCACCAAATTATTTTAACGCCATAATAACTCGCGTTTTAATTCTGCTTTCGGAATTATCGTATTAATCTATTTGTATCAATTTTATTTTATTTACTTAAAGTAAGTACTTAATCAACATACTTACTTCTAAAGACAAGTAAATTTTTTAAAAAGCAGTTAATACTGCTAAATCCAGACAGATCGATGCTTTAGCTATTGCGAACAGATTGAAAGACTAGCTAGGTGGATGTGTCTTTGAGGTATAACGATGTGTCATTATCTGATTTTATTTGTTATTGATATATATTTATTACTAGCTGGTGCCCGCGACTTCGTCCGCGTTCTGGATGTCCTTTCTGGTGTTCCAGACAACGTGTATGCAAAATTTCATGGTGATCGGTTCAGTAGTTTTTGCGTGAAAGAGTTACATACATCCATACATCCATACAAACTTTCGCATTTATAATATTAATACGGATTAATATATTCGATTGACTCAAAGAAGAAATTAAACAAATACAAAAGAAATTATAAATGTTACTGTAAACAGTTAACTCGTAACATAATATATTATAATGAATTAATGACATTTCTATGCGAAGCAGTTACAACTTACAATTCAACGACCCTCTCGTGTAATAAAATTATACACTCATTAACCTTCATTGATGATTGCAATCGCCACCTTATTTTGTACTAACGTTCTATAAAGGCGTAAACATATCACGATGCTCAATGAATTAAACGAATGAAAAGTCTGAAATAATTCTGAATCTTATAATGCAATGGTTAAAATAACTCATAACCTTACAAAAGAGTTTAAGGGTTTCTTACATTCTTATTCTTTATAAATAAGAATGTAAGAAAATAGATTTAATTATTTATTCATTAAATATGTTACAAAAAAGGGTACCAGCTAGGTAGTTGAAATATAACTTTTATTTATCGCTTCAAATAAACTTGCTGACTTTTATTTACTATATGTATTATTGAAAATATTTCGTTACAAAAAGCTGTTACATCGGATCGGCAGCAAGTTTGATGTCCAATGCGTGGTATGAATGACGTTTAGTGAGGTCTGTTTAAATTATTATGGCGTTTTTGTACATCCAAGAGGCGTTTGTTTGAAGCGTAAGTGGGAGCTGGCTTAACTGCCCGAAAATCTGGTTTTTGACTTTTTCATTTGTTTCGTGATTGAAACAAGTCTTAACACACTTGCATGCCAATACACAATCGTACACACATTCCTTTTTTATGTTACCATATAAACGTTATGTTTATGTGGAAGGTGCACAAAATTTTAGTGCTCCGAATGTTGAAATTATACCGAGTTTTATTGTAAACAAGGTAGACACGTGAGAGTTTCGTTTAAGAAAAAGGAATGAGAACGAGAAACGTACCTATTTGCGTTGTGTTGTAGTTGTGTAGCTAATTTTTTTAAACAGTTTCCATATTTTGGCAGTGTTTTCAAGGAGGCATCAGTGAATTATTATTAACTAGCTGGTGCTCGCCCGCGAGTAGGTACGTCCGCGTTGCAAAATGAAAAATTTAACTTGAGAAAATATCTATTTTCTTTATTGCTGTGACATATACAATTTTTCGTGTTTATAGACAAAATCCAAACCAACCATCGAAATAATATAACTTTTCAAGAAACCAACGTATTACGGCGCATGCTCGGTATATACTTAGTTGTCCATAGAGTATCTTAATCTAACGATATTTTTTGGCTTAGAGAAAATGTTCTAAGTTTCGTCAGTTAGCTTTGACCAAGCAGTAGAGCGAACACTTTCTAGGCTTTGTTTCACTTGTTAGCTTCTTCAATACGCTTTGTATTATAGAACCGCCTCTACAATACAAAGCGCATCATCGCGTTATATCAGCTTCTTGATCTTTTTACGAAGAGCCATCGTAATCCATTGTAATGAGTTGGGTATCCGATGGGTATCCATTGTATGGATGGTCCATCGTCACTACAGGAGTGCACGAGGAAGGCGGCCATCAGAGAGGAATGGCGGCGTGTTGTTAAGCTTGCCACCAATACCTGAAATGATGACCACGACCACTCAGCCAAGAGTGAGACCGAAGGAGAAGAAGGGTATCCCGCAGACCACTTGATGCTGCATCATGAGGTTACCATATCATGGAAACACCACTGGAGTAACAATAAACCAAATTTCCAATCGAATCTGTAGAAGTTAGTGAAATCTCTTCGTTGACTAGAAAATGAGATCATCAATCTTTAACCCCTGAGCATTTCTTCATAAATTCGTAGCTAGACCACGCGAGCTTTTAAAAAAAGCGGATCAAATCGAATCATCCGCGTGGGTGGGAGTTATGATGCCGCAAACAGACACAGTGATACACAGATATACATGTCCAACTTATAATACCCCACTTTTGCGTCCGGCGTCAGAGTTTAAAAACAACAAAAAAATTAAAGTCTATTTTTAATAATATTTACATGCGTCATTTTAATTCTATACTACGCTATAATTACAATAATATCTAGACAAAGTTCGCGTGATGCAAATGTCCGTTATTGTCCAGAAATATCGGACGCATACGTATCAGCTTCATTTAAAAACGGACTTTTTAAAAATGATATTGGAAATTTTAATATTGATATTACTTGTACCTAGTGCTGGTTAAAATTGACATTAATTTTTAACATCAAAACCAGTTATTGGGAAGCATTATTGTTATTAAATTAAATTATAATGGTAATTTTTAGACCTTGTATATGTCGTCGGCACATCGTAGAATTGGGCATATCGTGATATTCCTGGGCAGATCATATTTCTGCTAAAACTGAGAGGGTCGCCTCACTCCGCTCCGCTTCGCTCGGCTCCCCAAATTTATTTCTATGTAAACCTAACACGCACTTCTTCCTCGCTTTGCTTCGCTCCGCTCCTCGTCACACCTATTTTTGACTATTGGTGAAAGATTTTTGATTTCATACTTTACGATCTGCCCACAACATATACAAGACAAGGTAGGTACCGCATAAACTATTATAAATTTATAATTAACGAGCAATATTGAATGTTCTAAATATTCGTGTATTAATATGCAAAGTGAAGTCTTTCATCCACAAGTTAAGCAATTCGCAATAAGAAAGAACTTTGTACCTTTGACGGTACACTTTTGATGGTAAGTATATAGGTGGTTGCGGTCGCCTAAGCCCATATTGTAGCTAGGTGGAAGGAAACAGCTCATTAGGGAAATTGTTCCAAAGTTCTAATGTCCCGGGAATTAAACATAGTTTCTACTCATCCAAATTGTATGAATCTATGCTTGATTTCCAAATCAAAAACAGGGTGTGCAAATGGATCCGGTGTAGGATATCGGGGAAGGTCATCCCACAATTTTACAAATATTGGGGAAGGCCAACACATGAAAGCTTCATGATAATCTCGATCTTCACAAAGATTGTGAAGTCTTTGCACGAGTAAGTATATTTGGCATTTCTGTACCTAACCATGTGCGAGCATTGCGCTTCTCAACAAATGGCAGAAAAACTTCTCTACAGGCTGCTCACAAAGTTCGCACAGTCTGCAAAACTGTTTCATTTCGATTTATCCGGACTGCATTGAATTTCCGTTTGGATTTGGTTTTATACATTTCAATAATTTTTATATTTTGCGACCTTGAAACAGACGCTAGCTTGGTTGATTAAATAATGGAATTCTAAAACTTTCTGGTGTGCATGCATTGCAATGTGCATTTTTTAGACTAACGATCGATTATTGAAGGTATGTAGCCACCAATATCTTAGCAAGTGTTAAGACCACCCTGTAAAGATGAGGTACAAACCGAATTCTAAAATCCCTTACTGCTAGATGAGCTGTCTAGTTTATAAGTGCGAAACGCAGTCGAAATGCTTCTAAATCTCAAATGATCGGGTTAATCGTAAATAATTGAGATTTAAACAGAGTGCACGATGTAACTCAAGATAGAAACGCCTCGATGAATTAAGCGTTTTGAGTATTAAAGCAAGAGACACATGTATTTCGGTATCGTTTTTGGTTCTGAAAGCCGTCCAAAATTAAAAAATGGCAGTGAAAACTGATAATAATTTTGATTAAAATTTTAATATAACAGATTTATCCCACGAGGTACTCTCGTGTTATGCTTGGGCTTCTTTTATCATAATAAATGAAGTAAAAATTCCAATATTACCTAATTGAATAGAATATACCTATAGAATTTACAAAAATAACAATCGCTGTAACTAATATTTAATATATAACTATATATAAAGGGTGTCTCAGAATGTTTTTCGTTTTTAGATGTTAAATAAAAAACAACAATATCAATTAAAACTCCTTTTATTTATTGTTAAATTAAATAGCAGTTCTTGAAGTTTATTTATGAAAAACAACCGTTTTCAAATGCGCACCATTCACTTGTTCACATTCATTTAGCCTGGACCTAAAATTTTCAATCACTCGCTGGAGCATCGCTCTTGGAATAGACTTGATTTCTTCAGTGATTCTTTGCTTCAAAACATTCAGGTTGGTCGGCAATGGATTGTAAACTTTACTTTTTAGGTAGCCCCACAGGAAAAAATCAGCAGGCGTTAAATCAGGGCTCCTCGGTGGCCAGTTGATGTCTCCTCGGCGACTTATCACTCTTCCAGGGAATAAATCGTGAAGAGCAGTTTATGAGTCATTTGTAACATGAGAAGTGGCTCCATCTTGCTGGAAGAAGGTGTTGCGTAGGGGTGAAAATCTAAATCTTTCGAAATAATGCGATGAACTGTAGATTTTTTCAAATTAAGAGAAGCTGCGCGCAATCTTAACGACTGTCGTGGGACGTCCATAACAGACTGGTGAACGCGGTCGACGTTCATGCACGTTCTTGATGTTCTTTTGCGCCCAGACGATTTGTCCGGCATTGTATTCCCAGTCTCTTCAAACTTGTACACCCAATGCTTAATTAAATTGGCACTTGGCACATGTTTTAAGCTTGTTAATTTAAAATGTGTCCTGTAGAGGCGACGAACAATAGTGTAGGAATCGTTGTTTTTATAAAACGCTCGCACGCAAAACGCGCGCTGGGGTCCCATGAAACGATTCATGGCTACTAAACTTAACAAGTCGACCAAGCGTTTGAGACCACTCTTCTCCCTCTGCTACCTGCGGTTGGGGCGTATTGGTCAATTCAAAAACGAAAAACATTCTGGGACACCCTTTATATTGATTTGACATCAACGTGAAAATGTGTTGGCTTAAATTTTAATTGATTAAAAACTGATAGCAAGCTATCACTTGCTTTATAGAAAGAAGAACGACACGCAAAATACACGGGTAAACACTTTTTAACTACCTGAAAGTTATGATTTCTTTAAAATTATGGTATTGTGTGTGTTTGTGGTGACACAACCTATTATTTACGAAGCCTGTAAATGACAAGCGGCCATTGATAATTACTTGCGTGGGGTTCAAAACTTTATCTCCATTTCAATCATTTTAAAAACGAACTAAATTGACAGAGCCATTAACGTGTATCTTTTTAACTTATACACAGTAAAATAAAATGTTTTCTTATAATGTAACATTGTTAATTATCCTTTCGTAGTTTTTAAAGCCTCTATATTAAAGGTCACCTATTATTTTTGTTGCCTTGGTATTAAGTTTTTGAACATTGTCAATACTAGGGATACCTACACTTTAATGATCAGAATAATGATAACACGTTACGTCTCGTAATGTTGATCATAAAAGTATTATCACGAATGTTCTTTGAGGGTGGGCCAGCAGAAGAATGTTGGTTGATGAACTAAAAAAGCAAAAGTAAATAGTGTTGAAAGTCTATAAACATAAATTCAAGAATAAAATTTTATATGTTGCTACAAAGGCTAAAACGTACATTAGTGTTGTTCGTGTACATATATTTACAATTTGTAAATGTGTTCTTGAACTAAAAGGAGTTTAATTATTTAATTTTCCAAATTTTTTACCATAATCTATTTTTCATTAGTTTCCTAAAATTTGGCCGAACCGATCGTCTATTAACTTCTTGAAGATTTTTTTTTAATTTCCTACACTGCTTACAAAATCACCATTCACGCTAGAGAAGCTCTATCGAAGATTTGACATAGATCATTCAGATAATTTATTGTTGTAAGGTGAAAGCACCCTTTGACAGTCGGTATAGTTTTTTTATCTATATATGAGAGTTGAAGTTGAACTGTCTATCTGCAAGTTAGAGAATTTTTTAAACAATCAATAGTAAAGCAAAACGATTTTCTATATTATCTTTCACCAGCTAGGTAAAATACAGCTTTGGTTCCGATGAGCTATACCTTGTAATAACAGGAATACCAGTTAATAATACGTAGGTGTTGAAAAGGTGTCGAAAATCGTGAGCAGCATAAGATAGAAATCTTGCGTGTTTAACTATCCGCTGTCACGTTTCATAGTTTTAAATAACACTTTGCGTGAGGATCTGTATTAGTGCAATTGGAAATTTCCTTTGAAAGAGATGTAAATAGTATATTTCTCACATGTCTCCGAGGTATTTAATGAAATGAATCTCTAAGTGGAATACTTCACGATCTCGTATATTAAAATTTTTCTTTCGCTTTGATAAAGTCGAAATATTACCTATTACTTAATATTAATAAATACTCGTTCAGATAAGTAATTACTTGTTTAATAAATTAATATTTTTACATTAATATATTGAGACATTGACAAATTACATACCTAGGTAGCGGCTATCATCTAGCGGCTGCAAACACCCATACAGAAGATCATTGTGAAATGACATCACATATATGCCTGTTTCGATGCTCTAATAGTTCCTCACTCTTTATCCTATCAGAAGGTTCAGATTTTCACTCATGATTATAGATGAGAGTGAATCATATGAACGGTGTTATATCCTAATGTAAATATTATTATCTATACGTATGTCTTGTACGTACTTTCAAAATTTCAAATATTGATTTAGTTCAATACGAAGAAACATAAATAATTCCGTTATAAAAAAGAAAATATAAAAATTTATTTAAATATGAATTAAACATTTAAATTTTACTATATGCCAATTAAATAAAAAAAATCATTAGTAGATCCAATTAATTCCATGTATTTATGGGGTGTGTATGTTTTGTGACGATGAAAGAAGTTTCCTAAGTTTTGTGGCAAAGTAAGCATTTTAAACATAGTGATAAAATTTTAAGAAGAAATCTTTACAAGCTTATCACCAAAATGAGTTTACGCCTGCTAATACCAAACTAGCTGGTGCTCGCGACTTCGTCCGCGTGGAATAGTTATTTTGGGAATCATTTGGGTATCTCGAACGGTTTTCGCAGCGCACGCAACGGAAGCCCTCAAAGATGAATAATTTTCCCCGTTTTTTCCACATTTTCGACTGTTTCTTCGCTCCTATTAGTCGCAACGTGATGTTATATAGCCTAAAGCCTTCCTCGATAAATGATCTATCAAACACATAAAGAATTTTTCAATTCGAACCAGTAGTTCCTGAGATTAGCGCGTTCAAACAAACAAACAAACAAATAAACAAACTCTTCAGCTTTATAATATTAGTATAGATGTTATACAGGCATGTGTTTGGAGATATATTTTTTATAAAATATAACAAGTCGCAGGCTGGCTGACAGTCGACTTGATGGTAGGTCAGGGTGAATACCGTCTAGGACACAAGCAACATCACCTAGGATACCTAGCCAAATTACTTTTTCACTTGATTATAATCAAGTTGATATAATTAAAGTGTCAATCATGATTATAATACCTGAAAATTTGAAGAACAACTTTTTGAAAGGCCTTTTTTAATATTTCATTCAGAATTAGCGAATTCTGGATAGAGTTATCTATCTAAGATATTTACAATTTATCTAAGAGAGTTATTATTATATGAACATATTCCTACATTTCGTAGGTATTTTATATCTAAGATAAAAAAATTGTTTTATGTTGTGCATAATTCTAAGATCGTCTTAGTAAGTTTTAAGTAGGTATTACATTACTTATAAATATATAAATTAAAAATAAAATTCAGCTTACTTTAATAAACAAAAACCATTCATATCCGTAATATTTTTTTTGGGTTTGAACTTACTGTCGCCAAATTCAAAAGATTTTGCGGGTAATTAGGCAGTTGAAATTATCTCAACTCATTCTACAGTTTAACTGGGCATTTTGCCACATGGCAACATTCTTTGGTCGTAGTTTAATTTTTATAACTAGTTCTTTTTTGACTTAATTTTACCCACCAAAGTAAAAAATAAAATAAAAACTGAGTGAATACAAAAACTGTATTTATTATTATAAGAGCAGCCTTTGTTTGATCTTAGCAAAATTTTTATAATCAGATTGCTATAATAGGTTTGAAGTGCAAAAGTATCTTTGTCTGTCTGTTTTGCTTTTTCATGGTTGCTGCACTCTGTAGATATGCATGAAGATTAAAAAATTCTGAAGTAATAAAATCGTTTCAATAAACGAGTAAGTAGAAATGTTTAGATAAAAAAAAAACTTCAACTGTTTTGTAAAGCTATTCTCTTATTTACTATTGGTTGGATGTTTTATTACGATGGAGAGAGGTGATTTTTTAATTCGTCAGTAGTTCATATCCTTATCTATGTTATATGAATCGCTAAATGTATTGCTAAGCGCAAAACTTGAGAACGACTGGACCGATTTGGCTGATTTCTTTTTTTTGTGTTTGATGAAGTCTGAAGAAGGTTCTTAGGGAGAAAAAACAACAATTTTCTTTTCCCATACAAAACACTTTGTCCCCAGCCAGCTATCACACATTTGACGTCAATCAAAACAAAACGTATTGTGTCACCTAGCAACCGTTGTTGATAACTTTTTCACTGTCATTAGAAAATACAAATCTATAACAAAACCTGTCAAATTTTTTATTCATTAATATTAATAGTTTATCTAAAAGGTGACACGAGATTTATTGAGTGGTAGGCGGTACGAAGTTCGCTGGGTTAGCTAGTATATGTACGTTGACTTGACTCTACTGCATACACAACTTCGCCTTAGCTTTTGCTGTCTTCTGATAGGCTTCACCTAATAGGAAGGTAACGGAATGATAATAAAGTGCGTCTATAAACAAAACTATACCTATTTCTTTGTTTCTGATTGAAAATGTTAATGTATTAACTTCGTTGAAAACAAATGTAAAAAATAATGTAACTTTTTTGTAATGTAACTAGACATGTGAGAAATGAAATCGATTACTACAATTTCAATTTGAAAATAATGTAAACATAACTTTTTGCCACACATTATCTTTAGAATTGTATGAACTGTCGACGAAGTAACAAAAAGCCGTTCAAACAAGGGGTCTTATACATGTCACCTCTCGCTATTACATTGACGTGTGGTTACCTGTCGCTGTAATTGCATATTATCATTTCAAAAGTTGTTTTTTTCTTTATAAAAAAGAATTTAGTATTATTTTATCTCTTTATGGTACGCTCAAGAAGTATTCTCCCGCATATTCTGACACTGCTATTCGTAACTATACCTTGATGTGTTTAACCATAATGATACTTATATTTTTTATTATTTTCTGTCTCCTTTTAAATGTAATAACGTCAATTATAAAGATAGCTGTTACTTAATTGCATATTATGCCGGAAGAGTTAGTAAATGTAACTCTTCCGGCAGTTAGTAAACCAAAGATTTGATGATTTGTATAATATTATTATTATCTATTTAATTTTTCAAATAAATCTATCATCGTTGTAGACTTTTTGGATGGATTTTTTTCCACTTATTTTTGAGATTTAAATATCTACCTGTCTATTTAAAAAAAAGTATTGCGACATACGATAAATGAAAAACATAATAATAGCTTGAACACGTTGTAATTTCAAGGTTGGTAACTGTAGGTTTCACTTACATCTTGTTGATTAAAAAAGTCATCTTGGGCATCCTCACTGGAACAACCCATGTCCTGAAGCAGAGGAGTAACATGCCGCTCCCAGTCATCCATTATAATTGAAAATATCTTCCTACGCAAGTTTATGAGCGAACGACAATCACAGACTCGAAAAAACTCTACGTTGATATTCACAAACATGAAACTGATATGTAATCATAATGTCTGTCACTATGAACTAGCATAGTTCGCGAAAGTGATTTCGCGCCAAAAAGTTGTGACTACGTTATATTTTCCGTTGATGCGGAAAGTGGCGGGAAAAGAGGCGATCGCACGCGACACTGAGCTGTCACAAAGACGAGTGAAAGAGAAAAAAGAGCTGCGGCCGTGGGCAGATCACGTGCTGGCGTTACAGGCGCGCATTGAAAAAACGTTCTAGGGAGAAGTGTAGGCAACTCGCGTGCGGAGTCAGTGTGGCGAGGCTCACGTTCCCGGCCGCCCGTCGACGCGACCGGAACAGGAGTGCGTGGCTGTCCGCGAGGCCAGCCGCCCTCTGCTGCGCGCCGCCTCGCTTCGCTCTCGCTCGCGCCGACTCACGACGCCTCGCGCCCTCTTGCTCGCGAGGCGAGTCGCCGCACGCCTCCCATGGGCGGCCGCGATTTCCAGCCGTACACTGGCCTCAACATGGCCGTACCTCAACAGACATGCACCATCATACACCGCGACTCTCCACTCTCCACTCCATAATCGACACTCTTCTTGATCCCTTTTTAACACTTGTCTCCACAAACTTTTTACACCTCCTCAACAACATTTCAGAATAACCATGCATAACATTTGCAAATAAACCAAACCATTTTAATTTCAAACAAATTTACTGAAACTTTTTTTCAGTTAAATCAAGGGAACATATAGTATAAAATAATTTAGCCATTTAAAATTAACAAAAAAGTTCATATTAATCAAAACAATGTCAAAAATTTTACATTTACAATATACTTAAATCCTTATCATCATCATCAGACTGTGTCTGTCCACTGTTGAATCTGTCCACTGTCTGTCCCTCTCCCAAGGTTCCTAAATATCCCATGATGCCCGCTTAAATGTAGGTAACTATCCAATTACCTACTTATATGCATTTATAATAAATTTTTACTTTACTTAAATAGTATACATTATTCATTCATGTATTTTAATTCATTTATATGCTTAACTAAATACACAATAAATAAAAACCTAAAAAAATACATTTTATACGCATTCCCTGGTATCCTAGGAAACCAGAACTGACACCCGCGGAAGTTTTTAGTGGAGGTTAACTCATATGTCAACAAACCTTGGAATATATTGCAACTGAAAAGGAATATCAGCAACCAAATTTCAAAAATTTTGCAAGAAATGTGCCAGAAAAAAACCGTTGTCACATATACATATTCCCTTAAAAATTAAGAATAAAGGCTGGATTTAATTTTAATCTCTGTCACATGTTTGTTCTCGATGAACTTCGAAACTACTAGTGAAACGATTTTGATAAAATTTCGTAACTATGTGTAATTTCGATATATAAAAGATAGGATAATATATAAATTGTACTCCGGGCGCAGCCGGGAGCGGGTCACTAGTATAACTATATTTCAATATAACTACAGTAACACTTTTACTACTTTCAAGAAATTCCCTATTTGCTCTTCTCTGCTATATCTTGTATCTTCTTTGCTAACGACGAGAGTAGAGAATTTCATCGGTTTTATTACAAAGGGCGGTTTTATTTGTACACTGCTTTTCTGCTCATATACTAATGGATTGTAGGTACTCTAACAAAATGGTTGATAAACTTTAAATTTCTGAAGCCTTAATGTGAATCAAAAATATTGTTTTCTAAATGCAATGAAAAGAAATGAATTTTTTAGCAGTTCCAACTATACAAATATTGACATCAATAATAAATTAATTGCTTTGTTAAGCCTAGAATAGAAAGTATAAGACTTGCTCGTCATAGAATCCCCAATGTAAGATAGTTTTCGCAAAAATGTGGTTCTTTCACTCCGTTAAGAACACATGAACCAATGGCATTGTCCAATCACTGAAATTGTACATGAAAATCTTTTGAATAATTAAGAAGTTTCTCTTGAGCATTGAGCATAAAGTCTGCCATTTTGCCAATAATTAAGATGACAATAAGCAATACGACGATTGATAATTTTGACAAGACCGTTAGATGAGTGGTTATGGTGCTCTGTTCCAGGATTCCCGGGTTCGATTCCCGGCAGGGTCAACTTTAGAAATGAACTTTTCAAAGTTGGCTCTCGTCTTGTTCTGGAAAGTAGTGGCAACTGGCAAGGTACACTAAGTTTTTCAGTTACTTGTTAATAGTTAATAAAACATTCTGCACGTACACATCACAGACGGATTGCAGTGTGACTAGCTCGGGTACGCAGTATTCGGCGTAGTATTTGTTGCCGCATTTGACAAGTACGACGGCGGTATCTAGAAGAGCGCAGCGAGACCAGTTATTAATCTAAGTTTATGTAGTATAATTGCTTTGTACATATAAATTATTAGAATACTTACTTACTTATATTTTGTATCTAATACACAAGTATCACATTAATTCGACTCTCTTTTCCACCCACTCCATTTCAATTTCACAAGAATGTTTAAGAAAGATTGCCAAGAACATGATCGCATACGACTGTCGACTTTAATTTTACAAATTCATTATTCTGATTTATGTATGGAGAAAATTTCAAAGTTCTATTCCTCATTTCTATAGAATCAAAGCTTCGATTATGAATATGCAGATACTGAGGAATGTTTATTTACGTGTTAAGCCTTTTGGATTTCTTGATGAGGTGCGAGGTTTTGATTTTTTACGAAAACCTGGTAGCGTGTTTATGGTAGGGGAGCCCAAGAGGGGATTTTTGGATTTACTCGAGCGCGTCAGATATTGCCAATGTATATTCCCCACGTGTCTCCGATAACGGATATGTATTAATCTGCCGGTTTGGTTAGTGGGGTTGGTGGGGGTGGGGGTAAAATTTTAAATACAACTCGAGCGCGTTAAATTTTCAGAGGGGATATAAGTGAACCTAATTAATAACCTAACCTAATGATAAGTGAACCTAAAAAATTTAGACGATTCGGATGTAACGCAAGCTTGTGGCAGCTTTTTGAAAATGCAAAAAAGATTTTTGGCGATTGCCATTTTGTAATACTTGAGCGCGTCAGATTTTCATACAGACGGTTCAGCCTGTATTCCTAATCGTGCTGATTCTTAATCTGACGATTATATGGAGGATTTTTTTAAATACAGCGCCTACAAAATTTTGAACGCCTGTAGACGCTCAACCCACCGTTGAAATGAAAAACTTCATATAACCTTTTCGTCTTCCTACAATCTAATCTTCAAAATCCAATAGGTCCCCACGACGCTCGAGTGACTCCACATTTAGCATCATGGGCTCTCCTACCCAAGTGTTTACCTAGTATTTGTTGTATTTATCTAATAGGTATATTATTTCTTATATTAGACCTACACAATTTCTATAACTCATACTTAACCTAAATAACCAAACTGTAAAGGTAACGTAAGGTAATGTAATAATTAATGACTGCTTAATGACTTAAAGGATAACTTTGATATTAAATATGATACTGCAAATCTATGCCAGGTATGTTTTATGATGTTATACGCATGAATGGCATGATGGAAGAGCAGATGAGCAGCTTAATATATTAAATTTGAAAGATAATATACCTACTTTTCATCGATCGTCTTTCATACTCGAATCTTAGATTTAAACAAATATCTAGATAGCGTAATTTTTTTTAAATAAAAGTACAAATCTTCTTATACTGTATACTCCTCTAGACTCTAGCTTTCAGTCTATGACTGCAGCAAAGGATATTTCTTTAAATAAGAAGCATAGTAGTGTCTATGACAGTAGGATTGATTGAGAGGTAATACTTTAGTACATCGCACTTGAGTCGCACGGTATCGTGGTGACTCAAGGTGACTTTTAGACTGAAGAGTTTCACATAACAAAATCAGTCAAAATGACCAATCAAATTAATTACTGCTTAGTAATATTGTAAATTTTTCTAAAGATACTTAAAATCCAGTTAAATTTATACATACACATCATATCCGTATCTGTATAATTAATAAAGCAATTTCGGTCATTATTAAAAGCGCAGCGTATAACATAGTTAAACACTTACGGCGTGCAAAGTTTCCGAAGTCTGTACAAGCGGCCAATTAAAAGTTAAATGTCTAATTCTTGTTAGACGCGGGAAGTCCGCAACTAGTACTAAATTGAAAGTTCTTCAATGTAGGTAGATACGACATGGTTCCGTCCGGGTTGCGGGCAACAAACGATCCATAATGATAAAGTTTGGTAGATAACTTTTGTTTGACCAGGTAGAAATATACTGCAATAGTTAAACAAAAGTTATTTCACTATTGTTATAATCACACATGTAAGTAAATGAGATTTTATCATCGCCTTCGTGTATACCTTGACACTAGGCATGTTCAGCAGCCTGGTGTCAGCAGGATCGTGTTCAGCAGGGTCGAATTAGTCTAAAATGACCCGGTAGCAAAAAGTTTCACAAAATGCTGTTAACAGTGGTTTTTCAAAAAAAATCCACTAGACTATGTATATTTACTTAACTAAATCGATAGTTTTACATAGATTGAATTACTACTTACTTACTTATAATTATCCAGTATTTGGAAGCTACTGATAATTACAGCCGGTTATTATGAAGCTAATCATTATGCGCATAGAGAGCATATTTGATAAATTAAAAATTACTTTTCAGACGAATCTATTCTAAAAACCCTGCTTATATCTATAAGCAGTGCTGGCATATGTCAGCAAATACCTACTGAGTAGAGACCTTATTGTAACTAGTAACTTTTACTTCTCACCGTCACTGTTTTTTTTTCTCTTTTGTTATTCGCATGTTACAAATAAATAAATGATCTGATTTGATTTGAAAAATGGGGCATGGATAGCGCCCCATTTTCGCAACCGATATTCGATATATTCGATTATTGTGCATGCGAATAAGGTTGCGAATTTCTAAATCGGTGCGGAAGTTCCTCGTTTACGGATGCGTGTGCAACTAATAAACTTTAAGGTACCCTTAATCCCTCTGTTACTGGTTGGTTCAGTTGGAAAGAAATGGTTATCCATTACCATATAGAAATGGTCATTGATTCTCTCATGAGAAATCAATGTTATATAAATATTAATGAAATAATTAAATTATAAGTAGGTATGACAAAATTGTGAAATAATAAAAATAAGAGATTCGCGAGAAACAGTTAAAACTTCGTAGATACCTAAAAAAAAACAAAAGAAAAAATTACAAATAGGTAATTTTCATTATTACTTAATTAAATTAATTAAACCTAATTTAAAAAAAAAAGCGCGAGCGCCCACATACCTACCCCGAAATGCATGCCTGTAATGTAGCAGTTGAATAGGCAGAATCACTTCATTTTTAGCTCAGACTTACGAGTCGTGCTCATTCAGTGCCAAAAAATAATAATTGACGCTCTGAAAAATAACCGAATAATGAAAATTTTATAAATGCTGTACTTCCGCAACTAAGGGTCCGATGGACTTCATTAACATTTATTCATTTGGTACAATTATATTTTTGATTAGATACTACTTGAAATTTTCTTGTTTAAAATCAATTTAAAATAGTCTCATACAAATTTTATTGTTCTTAAATATTTAACAGATCCGAGAGAATATTATGACGTTAATGCTAAATAAAATCATTTGAAGTTGTCGTAAATAATTAATTTGAAAAGTCTACAGTAAACTGACAGTGAATTCTGTTACGCTTTCACGGGATATGAATAACTATAATTTGTTTTAGCGAGCATATTAACATTGGATTAGGAAGTGATAAATTATTCTTTTTTATGTTAAGGTCGTTAGACAGGCTGACGGTCCACTTGGTGGTAGGTGACTACCAGAGGGACGAATCTTATTAGGTATATATGAGTATATCCTTATTATATGTGATTTTATAAATAATTATCTTATACTTTTTAACATAGAATACACGGTATGCGTTATAGAACATAACGCATACCGTGTGACAATTCTGATTTTATTCCCAATTTTCATACGCCGGACATATTTTATAATGCACCATTAAAACGATTCTCCAAAAATATTAAAATTGTATTATGAAATATGCGTGTAACGGATCGTATTCTATCTACTACAACAAATGTCATCTGTTCGCTGTCATCGAAACTGATAACTGTCTGCCAAAGTGACAGACTGCCAAGTTGTTAGAAAGGGAGAGAGAGATTGCTATATCTGTGTAATACAAAACATTGATCTTTTATTATTTATTAATTGTTAACGGGACTATAAAATAATATTAAAATTACATTTATTGTATTAAGACACGAAACCTCATAGGTTTCTAAGCGAAAAAGAAGTGTATTTAAAAAGTGATTCATATAAACAGTTATAATGGCGACACCCAGTGAATTAAGTTTTAATGAAATCCTCAAATTTATGCTAGCACACAATGGGAAAGTGACAAATCATGAATTAGTTAAACACTTCAAAGGTTTCCTAATGAACCCTGACATGAGAGGCAAGTCCAATTTTAAATAACCTCATTATTTATTTTTAATAGCTTAACCTAACTAAATTTTTTTTTTTATTTGTAGATGAAGCTAGAAGCACTTTCAAAAAACATGTTAATACTCTGTCCATGATAAAAACACAGAATAATGAGAAATGGTTGATTTTGAAGAAAAAATACATGCCCGGTGCCAAGGGAAATGAAAGTGGCACGTCTGACTCACCTATACCAGACCCAGCTAAGGATTCAGAACCGATTCAAACACAGCCCCCTTATCGTCCTCCACCACCTATTCAACTCAATCAAGATTTCAATATACTAACCAACTTAATTCAAGATAATACGCCCACTAGCCCCGTAGTTTTACCGCATAGTGAGTCTGAACAAAGTTTGAATTCGTCGTCTACCGATGATATTGCTCCAAAAGTTTTCCCAAGACGTAGATCGTCTGACAAGGTTAGCTCAAGTACATCTAGCATTCAGTCTGGACAGAGAACATTAATTAATGATTCTATACAGAATCAAGAAGCATCAATTAATGAAAGCTTGAATCCGCTAACAACATCCAGAAGTGACAGTGTGCTGGTAGACAATGAACAAAAGATTTCAGTTAAAGAAAGAAAGCAGATGTTTAATAGGATGGCATCGGAAGGTGATGTTTTAAAGTCGCATCAATCTGGAGGAATTTTTACAAATATGCACGTAAGTGTTGAATATGATGACATAATATTATTGTTTGTGTATCCTGATATACTTTTTCAAAGAGAGCAACATAAAATAAAGAAAGGCTTTTTAGGAAAAGGGAGCATGGCTGTGTTGTTTACATGTCTTTAACATTAAATATGACATTATGAGTAAAATTTATTTGAGTGTATATATTTTATGTATTTATTATATATGTATACCGGGTGGATAATTTTAATGTCACCTGAAGGGAAACTTCTTCAAATAGAAAAAATAGGAAAAATTACTATTTTAAAAAAGAACAAGACCACATTCAAACATATTTTGAACACAAAAAATAAGATTCTGTACTTTTAGGCATACCCATTATATTTTGATACCCAATAACTACACAATAACTACACAATATTAATTTTATTATCTTATTTTAAAATTGTACACATTATCTTAAAATCTTAGTAAATTTTATTAATTGAACCACTAAATAACTTAGTAAATTTCTAATTTTATCTAAATTAAAATTTCTACAGAAATGGCATTTTGTCTATCAACAAAATGGTAACAAGTTGTCAAACAAATGGCACGACATAAATATGTTATATTCAAATTTAAATAAACCATTATAAAATGTAATTGAATTTTTATGTAAAAAACGAAAAAACTTTTTCCCGACTTAATATATTTCTTAATAGTTGTTTATTTTCTTTTATTTCATTGCTGAACAATCTAGTATATTGTAAGATACCTATTCAGTTAAACCTATTTTTTTCTAAACCTTCTTAGTTATCATCTCCGATATTAATTAAAACAATCTTGGCATTCCAGTTATTATTGGCAAGTTCTCTGTTTCCTTTAAAGTTTGTTGCTTGCCTATCAAAGTCAGTATTATGATTTTACTGCACTAATGAGAACAATTACTATTACTAATTGAAGTAATTTATTTACGTTCATTTAGACAAACTAATGTTTTTTTAATCTATTATCATTAGACAACACTGGTATCTGTTGATAAATAATAGATCAATACTAATAAATATTTGTCTTTTAACAATTGTAAAATCAATAGACAATAGTACCTACCTATTGATCTAGATCCAAAATAAAAAACACACTTCTCAGTAGGTACTCAAATTGACTCGTATCGTAGGTAATGTTCGACATGAGTAGATATTGTTATGGTCTTTGCTTCAAATTATGATTTAAGTAGGTAGTGGCATTGTCTTTCGCAGTCATTTTGGAAGCCCGTCTGGCGGCAGTAACCACCTCTTTTTATACAAAACTCCTATTTCGACCTAATGCTAAAAATAATCTTAAAAGTGTATGATAATTACCAAATTCATTTCCATTGAAAAATAAAATAAAATTACCTTCATAAATTCGTTTTTTTTTTCTTAGTTAAACTGGAAACTTTTGGTATTCGTACATTTATTATCTTAGACCTGTAATCTGTTATACGAAAAGCTATAAAAACTCTTTTCTTTGTGATTAATTAACCCTCGAAATGCTGTAATTGTGTTTTAATTACGATCCTTGTTATGCTATCATTTTGTCGTAAAAAGCCACATGTATTTACTTAGATAATTATAAGTTGAATGGGTAAATCATTATAAGAATTTGGGGAGTGCGTTCGCGCCGCCTGCAGTGAACACAGCACCTGTTGGTTGACGTATGTCGACCATTAACAAATATTTTGACTTGAAACTATGTGGTTTGGAGACTGATTCGTAAACTAAATATTTATCTGACAGAGTCCCGAAATTTGTCTAAACATAATATTTATACTTAAATTCATTTGAAGGCTCTAATAGAAATGGATATTAAACAGAGACTTTTTTCTATGCAACTGAATCATTGAGGTGGTTACTGTCGCCAGACGGTCTGTCCCAATAAATGCGAAAAACAGTGTAGAGGTGGCGACAGACCGAATTCGGCCCAACCAGATTGGGGGAGTAGTCTACCCAGAGCGACAGCGGTGGAAACGACAATCAAATTTCCATCGTCTGTCGAGGACGAGGCCAAGATAACTAATTATCGATCCGACAGCGAACATCACAGGTGCTGCAAGAACGTTGCCGAACGTAGCATCTCACTTTTTTAAATGTTAAGATCGGCAGTTAAGAAAAAAAGTTGAATTTGTATACGCCATCAATGATAAAATAACAGACACAAATAGGTACAATGGCTACTCGAATAATTAATTATGATTCGCTGCAGTAAATAGTCAGATTCATTTAAATGTAATTAAAATGGATTTAATTTAGATTTTTGTAATTCATTTATTATAATAAGAATTTTAATTTATTTCCCTTTAATTTCTATTTTAATTTCCCTTTTCAGCTAGTAGGATAACATAAAAATAAACAGGTAACTACTTAATATGAATAATTATAAAAATATTATTAAATTTTAAACGGGTACGTAAACCGATTCTACAAATTTGTTTATTAATGTTTCCACAACTATGAATTTTGTTATCAGAATATTAAAATGTATCGCCGTTGTACGGGTATAAGTTCCCCACCCGTCGACACCTGGTGCATCCACCTAATTGAATTGTAAAACCTTCGTCATGGCCCTTTGGCGGTCGAAACGTTCTACAATTTGATTATTATCGATAATAATTTCTCGTGATCGCGCCAGGATAGCGAGAGGAAAAGGGGAAATTGCTAATGTATGTACACTTCGCGACACCTTGCCAGACCGATTATTATATTGTCATCCGACATAAGAACTGCTAACAAATCGCTCTCGTTAATAATGTCGTAAAACATCGGCGCTAGTCCTGATTGGGGTAAATAATAAGCAACGCAACACTACACCCGAAGGGCACATTTGAAAAATAAGCAGAGAGAGATGTTTGTTGGCGGAGCAAAAATTTATATAATAATAATTTTAGCTCATCCGAACGGGACAACCCCTACACTGGGGAAGCGTAATTGGGCGAAGCTTACAACGCGAACAACAAAAGCTCCTAATGACAAATATTAGCCGCGCAGCGTACGCCTCCGCGTACCTAATGGACTTTACAATTGCTTTATACCACGTATTCCACATTGTAGCCTATTAAAAGTACGAGAGCTTACATTAGCCCTGCGACAACGGCATGAATTTGTAAACTAGCACGAAGGCAGGGATTTTTTTGCATTTCCATACTAAATACAGTCATTACGTAATTTGCGGTGCCTTATTCACTAACACCGTCAATCCGAGTAATAAATCAAACCGCCTCTTTTCGTTTCGACCCAATAGGCGTTCTATACGAGATGCGCTTGAATCTGATAAATAATAATTCCACAATCCGTTCTTCCGTAATATGTTACTTTGCCGCCCATCCGAATTAGATCCTGACACATAAATCATCACTGAAATAGACTGACGACTTATGCTTCTTCCGCTCGTCAACATTTTAAAATTAATCTCGAAACATCTTCAACAAAAGAGATATTAAAGGGGTTTACAACTCTCGAATTAGGTAACTTAGTTTCAAAATATATTTAATAAATACATTTTGCATAGGTTATCTAAGAAATGAGCAAACGTGCCCTGTGCTTTGGAATAAAACAAAGAGTCGAATGTCAGTGCCCGTCATACAAATGATTTAAGCTAATATTGGTATCATTATTCACAGTGCATAGTGTATTGAACAGAGCCGCGTGACTTGCGGTCGATTGTCCCTCGACAATTACCCTCGTGTGAGTCCAAAGCGCACGTGCGCCATTAAGGCTCTAAAAAAAGGTCATTCGTGCTTTAAACTGGCCATGTAGTTTATCGCTTTGTCGAGTCTCTCTAATATCCTAACGGAATCGCCTTACTAATTATTACATCGTGTTAATAACCAGTGATAGCGCACAGTGCATTTGCCTCTTTATTTTTCGATTAGAAATAATAACTAGTCTGTACAACAACCAACCGTAAACTCCACCAGAAGACTAATCTAGTGCAGTTTGCAGTTGATTGAAGATCGCTAACGATCTTCGAAGATATATGACTGTGTGTAGCCCTGCCAATTCCCAGTGGCCAGCCGACTAGTGGACTACAGTCCATTTACTTCTTCACATTGATAAGAGGCATATAGCCACTAAAAGAATACCACACTGTGTAGGCATCTTGTGTTGTAGACGACGGTAGCCTTAACATAAATAAATTTACTATTATTGTCAAAATAAGAATTCTTTAAAAAAAGATAAAATGGAATATTAATTAGTTGAGTATATAAGAAGTATAAGCATCAACATTTGACAAAAATGTCCAGTAACTATTAGGGACTTAATTTATATCCTAATCTTAACTAGGTTATATATTAGATATAAATGCAAGGTTTTGTCAGGATGGATGTGTGGATGTATGGATGCTCGGGATTAAACTACTAGATCGAATCAGAAATAATTAAATCCGTAGACGTACGAAAGTTATCGAGATAAGTCGGCGGATCAGTAAATTGAAGTGGCAGTAGGCAGGATGATGATGATGATAATATGGAGATGATTCCCCGGTACCTACTTTGGTTGCAGTTGATTTCATTGCTTGCCACATTATGAAATATATTTAATCTCATACGTCGTAAATCCCTCAGCAGGGCAGCGAAAATGAGCTTCGTTTTAAGTACACGTCATCAACGTTTTGCATAAACGCATTCTAGTTGTTATTCCGATGTGAAGATAAGCTATCACGGTCCGTTGCAAGTTGGCAGGAAAATATGACCGATTTCATTGTTCTTTCATTGCTATTCGGGCCTGAGAATCACTTGCAGCCATCAACAACGCGGATGCCACACTTAACGAGCCTTGTCGATGTAATGGAAAATAGGAGCGGATGAATTAGCTGTCATCTATCGAAAGATAAAAGTACCGCGAATTGTATGGAGGCCCAGAAGTAGCCACGAGTGAAACAATTGAATGTTTCTGTCAATAATTACCAATTTAGTACATATGATAATGATATTCGTAGCAGACATGGTAAACTAAATATGTGATAAAGTAGTGATGTGTATACCTACTTAATATGCAATACTAGACGATGCCCGTTACTTCGTTCTCGTAGACTTAATTTTAAGATATAACTAATATAAAGTACCCAATGGAAAAATAAAATGTGTAGGTAACTAAATATACTTTGGGTTGTTCCTTCACACCGCTCCGTTTATTTTAATTACAGCGTTTTTATACATAATATATACCTGCCTGTTTCAATTTCTAGACGAAAAGTCTGATTCCAATAATATAAAGAGTACCTAATATAAATTTAAATAATGCACCTTGTCTTTTCTACTTAACTATTTTTAGATAGCTAGATTTTTGTGGATAGGTAATAAAGAGTACTAAAATGTAGTATTAATTTATGTATCATTAAAAGGAAATTTTCGAGGGTTATGAACATAATATTATATTCGATACGTTTGTAATATTCGTAGAGATCTCGAAAATAAAATACAGCCTATCAACGAGTACGTTGATAATGTAGCCTTCTATAGATGATCCATTACAAATAAACATACAAAAAATCAAATCTTTCCTCTTTATAATATGAGTGTTATTTTAGATGCAAAACTTAAGAGGGATTTGAAGTAGCATCGTTTTTATTATGAGCCGTTCGTGTCCATTGTGTTTTAAAAGGCGATAGTAATTTGCAACGGAGAAGCGAGATGGTAAATCAAATATGCGATAAAGTCAGACGTTAGAAAGTGTATCGATCGCAATGTTGTTCCCTCGTACGGTCGTACGGCTAGCCACCATAATGTGGCCCAGCGAGAACACCCTGATGCGTCCGACATCCCGGAGCGATGCACGCACGCCTGCTGGCGACGCGACCGTCCGTCGCCAAATCGCATGCATTCTTATCTCTACTCTACACATATTTAAAAATCATTACACTTTTTCAAAAGTAACAATAAAAGTTTAATATGATTAAAGGTTCAGCTCTAGCTGGTTACTACGACTTCGTCTACTTTAAAAATTTAATACCTAAGCGCCATATTTTTATCGCTATGACGACGGTGGTGGCGCACAATTTGTGCAGTTTTAGACGATCCCTAGGGAATCTAACATTTTTTATTTTCCTAACATAGGATAAAATTATTTTATATAATATATTAATCCATGTAATAAACTATCTGTGTGCCAAATTTAGTCCAAATCTGTTCAGTAGTTTTTACGTGAAAGAATATCAAACATACAATACACTCCAATCCATCCATCCTCTAAACTTTTGCATATATGATAGGTATACATTTTTTTGATCTGACATTAAAATACACAGCACACATGATATAAAAATCACTAAGGTTGGTGCATACTATAGCATAGTCAATCAAAGCGTCAACCAAAAATTTACATCTCTCATTTTAGTACGCATTGTGATGAAATGAGATGCGCATGTTCGATGCGCTTCGACTCTTTACTAGTATGTGCTGACCCTTACATGCGCTTACATACATGTGCTGAACCCTAAAAAATTAAGGGTATATATTATAAAACCCTATTTTTTAAAATGTTGACTAACGCGGTAAACACGCATTGCAGGATCTATAATTTGTAGCTGAAACTGAAGGGCTGAGAGTTCATCTTCATCGTCCGAAAAACGAAAGCTGCTAATAAAATTAAGAAGGCTTAAAAAGGCATTAAGAGCTCGTCATACGAGTACACACTCCTTATCGAACGCTTTATTAGGATATTCGGAATAAGTAACGCAATGTTGTTTTTTTTTTGTCAATTCGATGACGGTAACTGTTAAATTGTTTCGTGTTTTAATTCTTGACTTGATTAGTACAAAGTTCGGTAACTAATGAAATAAACGGAGAAATATTTGAACTTTTTTGTTCAGTAGGTATTCATTCGGCTTCAGTCAGATGAAGACGTGCATCTATTAATTGTGAACGGATATTACGCAATCGCCTATATAAACGTTTTACGATTATTAGAAACTCACTTTTACTGCTTCAAAACAGCTTTGTTGTATCGACTTTCTGCGAACAATCCCATTTCCTCACAAACACTTTTCATGTACTAATTGAAGTGAATTGGCTATTGGTTCTCGATACTGATTTAAATAAAAGGTCTGATGTTGCACACTCATCTATTTTTAGTATGTAAGGTATAATTGTACCAATTTTCAAAATTATATATTTCCCCTGATTTTTCTAATTTGAATGGACTATAATAGTACCTACCTAATATTTAGCATTTTTAAATAAGTATTTATTGTCAAAAAAATCTTATGGATCCCTTTTTTGACGATTCGAAAAGGATCGATTTAGTCGTGAATCCAAGTAGGTATCTGCAAATTTTTTAGGACAGATGTTTTTAACACATATTATTTCTCCAAGAAGATATTACTATGTTTCTTTAGTTACGGAATGTTTAGTTTGGTTATGTTCTCTTTTGTTTGAAAACTGTTGAGTGGCTTGCGATTATGGTTAGTATTTAGTACGAATTTCCTTACCGTTACAAAACGGTTTTTCTTACACTAATGGTTATTCGTTTTTAGCGCAGGAACTAAAAACCGACAACGAACAAACTTAATCTTATTATTAAATCAAACACATCACATTAAGGATGTTATCTTGTCAATATCGAAGTCCCTAACAGTGAGGCCAATAGTGTAGACATAAATATGTAACGACAGGTGGTAAAGTGTTCATGCTGAGCAGCGCACGCCCTGAGCATTCTAAAAGAAAAGCTTTAAACAATCGTCTCATTACTCAAAAATGAACTGTATTACACATAGCTTACGGTTTTTAATTAACTCAGCATCAAATTGAATATACAATCTTCAATCCGCACCACCAATCGCAGCGCAAGCCTGAAGACGGGAGAATTCGAATTTATTGACCATTAATTCAAAATATTATTTTCACAATATAAGTACTCATTTATTAATTTTGAAATATTAGGTTCCGATTAATTTATATGTGTCGTTAAGATATTTATTATATATGTAAATATCGTCTTTATTTATATTCCTAACCTTTTGTTTTCAGACGTTTAGTGTACAGATATGGTACTTGTATACCTTTTTATAAATTATTTCAATTACATACAAACATGGCTGACTTGGACTACGTTTTATGTATGTGTCGAGCTTAAATTTAGTTAATTGAGTAGTTTGAAAGCTATTCAACCTTTAAACTCTATTATGTTCGAGTTGTTTGTACCTAGCCTATTCTACTTAATCTTACCTCTTATATATTTTGTTTTTATTTTTACTTAATTCACACAATTTACTAAACACGCTCTACATCAAATTGCAGATAATTTTTTTAAGATTAGTTTTTATTTATTACAGAAAATGTTATTTAATTACAGTTTTCTATTTAATACCAGTAATATTGCCCGAAGGTGTTGGTTGAATGAAACGGTTCCGGATGTTTTAATTAAAACAATTATCAACTCGCTCTAAAAGCGAAGGAAAAAATAATAATAATAACCTAATTCATTTTCATAGGCAAAATCCCAGTAGATCCCAATTTTAAATTAATATTTTTTTTGTTTTAATATTTCATTTACTCTCATATCTTTTATATTATTTCAGGGGGTCGACGAGGAAGATAGAGCATCCGTAAGTACCTATTTTTAAACTTCTCTCTTATATATATTACATATTTTATACTCATATTAATTAACTCTAGCGGATTTTGATATTACAATAACAATTACTGCATTAAATGTTGTGTTAGCTCTAAATTACAAATTAATTTAAAAGACAAAATGACTTCGGACAAAAAACCAACACAATAAGGACATGACGAGGAGCTTGATGTGCGGCTCGACGAGTAATGAAGTAGTGTACCTACGTCTGCCACTCATCGAGTGTGTGGATGTACTCGTAGCTTAACCAATCTGTAAACCATACCTTAGTTAGATACATTTGAAGGACTTGAGTAAATTGCGTCTAGATGACTGACACTGAGATCTTTAATACTTTTAGGAACACTAATTTATAGTTAGAACCTACCCTGATTTGTTGATGATTTGCAGCTCGATCAAAAGAACGAGGTAGACCCTTTGGATTCGAAACAAAAGCAATGGATACTGTGTGCAGCAAGGGGAGAATATCACGCTCTGGCAAAAATGTGTAAAGAAAATCCGAAACTCGTTAAGACTAAGGTGCGTATAAATGAATTTATAAAATTTTCTTTGAATGTTGTTATATGTATCCCTATCAAAAGTAAAACACTTTCGTTATGATTATTATCGATTAGTACAAAACGTTCCTCTGCATGGGTTCTTCCGCATTCCGAAAAGGTGGTAAAAATAAAAATATACATAATATGAGGGTTAACAGAGACTGATGTTTGGTCCTATACTATGTAATAATATTTTTAATTATTATACTTTGTTTACATTAACAAACTTGAAATAGTTTTAACATATCACTGGTTTAAACATTTAACTAAAATTAACATTTTATTTATTTAATACAAAATGTAAAATGATTGAAAGTTTATAATTTGTGTATAGCAAAGTCGGAGTTAGTTCTCGACCTAACACCGCCAATCGGTGCAGAAAGTGCAACTCGTTAAATGGGATGCAACCCACGCCTCCGGCGAACACAGTTTGTGTGAATCAACTCCGCACTTCTCAATGCTACAATCGAGCTCCCCTTCAAAAGGATTCGCTCTGTGCTGAATCGCTTTGTGTCCCAAAAACAAAATTTTATTTACTTATATCCGATTGGATTTTATACATTTTGATTTCTCCAATTAATAATGCCAGAACTATTCTCATCACTCAAACGAAGATAATATTCTTCATCATTGATTTTATGTAATCGTTTTGTTATTAGTAATTAAGTTAAAGAGTTTCTAAATTACTAAACTAACTACTAAACGCCCGAGATGCATTTTTTATACATATATTAAAAAAAAAATTGCACCCCGAGCGAAGTCGGTAGAGGATCGCTAGTTAGTTATATTATAACTATGAGAATTATGTTATAACTATTATAACTATAAGAGACTAGTTAATTATGTTATAAGAAATCTTCCTTACAAGTTAACAGTTCTAAAATATATATTTCGGAAGTATGTACTTTAAAAATCCATCTTTAAAATCCACGCCTCGAGACTACGTACACATCTGCTAATAGCCAACGTCAAGTGAATTGCTTGTTTGCATGGTGAAGAATTGAAATACAAATTGAATACGGCTATTGTTGGTCTTATCTTTACCCACGAGGGGTCAAGCCAACTAAAAAAACCGCAAGAATGACATCACTTCTCAACTTCTCAGTTGGATGACGATGACATGGCGTTCTTTGATTTGAATATGACTAAACCCTACGGTTTCGTACAAATGGGAATTATCTATTTAAGAAAAAAAAAATATTTAATATACTTTACAGATGATTAAACTGAATTTGTGTTCAACATTTTTTATTATTATTTAACCACACAACCAGTTGTTAAAGCGGAGTGGTAGATGATAATCCACGTCTGAAGGGAGTGCTCTATTCAAGAGATACAGAATACGTTAGAATTTGTAACGTTTTACATTTAGAATCGTTTAAACAGTAAGTACGCCACGTTATGAGATTTAACAGGCTTAGATTGTGAAGAGAGGTAAATAATCTAGAAAAAAAAAACAGGATGAAAAGAGAAATAGATAGGTGAAAAAATATGGGAAGTAAAACTGATATATTAATATAGAAAAGTGTAAAAGTGATAAAGAGTAACGGATGTAGGTGAGTTGGGACAACGTGGTTGGTTTTTAGGAGTTAGTTAGCGCCAAGTAAGGGCACATGTCCAAAAGGTGTGTTTCTAATTGGGTCTCGGGGAGGCCGGCGCCGACCCGCTCATGCCCCCCGTCGCAAGCTATCTTGACATATCTCCGGACGTAGGCCCTTGTTTTATTTTACGAGCCATCTCTCAGAGCCCGTCTTTTTTATACCCTACTATTGTATTTATGCTGTTTCAACTCGCGCACTTGATATATTGTTGTCATATAAAATGGAATGGTCGCTAATTCTCAAGCGTTTGATTTATTCGAATACAACCGCACTTAATGTAACATTTTCTAAACTAAACATGTATCCACTCATAACGAGAAGTTTAATGAGTATCATTGTTTAAAAAATATATATTTAAAAAAAACAACAATACGAGTCCCACAAAATGTTGATCGCATTTTATATTTCCTCTCAGCAACGACGAAATAGTTGTTATAGTTCATATAATAAAACGAGAATAATTTAAGATGTTTCTCGCACATATCCGCTGTATCTTTCTACATTGAAACATACAGTATGTTTTGTATGCGTGTAACACGGTTGCTTGTATATTTTTTACACGAAAACACTGTTCAGAATTTGTTTCCAATTAATCCGTCATATGTCCTATTGCGCTTAACACGTGCTTTGAAATGTAGAAGTGTGGTTATTTTCATTTTCTTCCATCCGCCTGCCGAGCTAATAAAGCAACAGTAAATATTGTCAGACTATATGTAACATATGTTTGCTACTGTGCTGTGCCGGTTGACATTTGTGTCTTTCCTCTAAAAAACACTTTGATGCTTATTTTCGTATTTGCCGAGCTTGATGATGGAATTATCGATTTGTGGAAATAACTTTGTGTGTGGGTTCTTATGATATTTTTTTATTGTACGATCTTGATCTCTTTGATACGAGATATTTATTTAAATGTGTCATCGTTGTTTCCTATCTAAAAGAGCATAGTTTAAATATTTACTCATTAATAAACTTCTCCTGATGATTTGTTGAGATAAATTAATCGATCTTACTCGTGTATTCTTTAACACTTCATGACGTACCCGTTATCACGCCGTTAATCTTTTTCGAATTAACTATCTCATTTTAAACTTTACCGATAAAAAAAAACAGTTATTTAGTTGGGTGATAATAAATAACATTAAACTAGTCAAGTGACTAAAATCTGCCAACATTTTTTGCATCGCTTCCTTTACAAATTCCTCTCTTGCTTCACTGGGAAACCTACGTAGTTAACAAAATGACCTTCTCGTGTTACAAATGTACCGAGATAACGATACAGATAAAATAGTTTTTTCGTGTGTTCATATTGACTCACAATCGCATCCAATTTAATCATATCATAAAAACCCATTAATTGTGTTTATTCCTTCTAGGATTACATCGTTCACGCATTTTATGCCCATTAGATATTTTTAATGCAAACGTTTCTGACTGTTCATAATATCCCAATTCAATTTAATATCTTTGGAGGGCTAACGATCGTGTAATTGCATTGATAAATATTTGTTTACTTCATAAAAAAGGCAGCTAAATTATTATCATTCTTGATTTACGATTGTTTGAATTCAAACGGGGCGTAGTCTGCTCTTTGAGGTTATTAAAACTGAGTAATTCGATGTATACTAAGCGGCTTTTATTATTCAACATGCCATAAGCAAAAAGGTTTTGTTAACTGATTTTAATATCTTGCTTCAAAAGTATATTTGTACTCTTCTTATTTAAAATTGTTTCAATCAATATTGTTGAATTGAGTTATTTAGTGATACTAGCCCAGAAGATATAGTTTATGGTTGCCGAAATCATCATCTCAACTTTGAGACCGCTGGATATAGGCCTCCCCTTTAATTTACCAAAAGGACCTGCCTATATCCCACTTTTTGGGATACTTAGGCACGTGTTATCAACGTGCTCTTTAGTCTCTATTTCTAACACTAGTCTTCACTGGCTGTACCAAAAATATATTCCGCTCTTTCCCTTTTCAGCTGATTAATTCTTTAGACTAGTTTCAAAACTTCGCATTTCCCAACCTTCGGAGAAATGTCAAGAGTTACCTTGACCATGGCAGTAAATGGTGCCACGGTCTCTTCTTATTTTTGTAATCTCTATCAGATATTTTTTTAAATATCATCGGATAATTCAATCATGTAAGTAAAAATACGTCAATTTTGAGATGGATTAGTTAGATCCCATGTCTACGAGTATCTCATCAATCTCTACCTCTCGTTATTGTGTCTCATTAGAAAGGCTTATATCTACGGTTCTGAATTTATCGAATATTTGGATACGAAATCTAGGTGTTATAACCTTAAACTAAGTATATTATAAAAATATAAAAATAGTCTTAAAAAGCTACCAACAATGAAAAATTATTATGTATTGTATGTTATGGTAATTTGCATTATATAAATGCTTAAACCATAAATTTATTTAACGAATATTATTTAATTGGTCTCCCAACTTTGGATACGTTTCAAATTTTTTTACACGTGGCGCCTGTTTCGTATTCGCGTGTAGAATTTCAAGACAAAAAATGTTCCAAACACTCGTCTATGATTTCCGTTGCACGCGCTATTAACGCCAAGTCGACGATGGGAGTGTCGTTGCGGAAAGCAATTTAAAGTCTTGATTTATTTGGGTGTGCGACATCATCATCGTTGACAATCACCCTGCCTAATTAAGCCACACTATTTTCTGTGTGAATACACCTTGAATAACTCGCGTGTCGATTTGTTTTAAAATATATTTTTCTATATTCTGAATTCTGTTTAATATTACGATAAGCAATTTTTTTTTTTTTTTTTTTATAAGAGATGGGTTAGCTCTTGACCAACAACCAGCCATGTGGCAAGGATGAGCCCTAAGATCTTGATAAAGCCTAAGCCTAACAATTGCTGATACATTGTTAGTTAGCCTTTGTTTTATAAGGTGACTGATGGCGTTTTAATTCCGTGCATTAGTTATTCAAAGATGGCTGTGAAATCGATCCCGGTCAACATTTTTGTTACGCTTCCTTGTTAGTTTGTGAAATGAAGCACACAAAGGCAGCTTTGGTGTTGTATTGTAGTGTTTTTTGTAGGACTTTTTACGGGTGCGCCAAGTTAAGTCTATGTTCGGTCGGAGCCAGCTTGGTGCAATCCGAGAATTGACGCGCCTCATTTGACCCATCAGTTATTGTTTTAAATATATTTTTCAGAAGAAACTTGACCGACTATAACATCCAATAATGTTCTAACACGTAAAACTACTTAATTAGATTTTTTTATATACATATTTGTGTCTTCTATATTTTTAAAGTATCATTTAAGATTTCTAAGTTTATAAGGGATCTATAATAAGAAGTGTATTAGAAACTCGCAAATTTATAAATAATATAATCAGCATGACAAAACAAGTCTGATCTAACTATTTTGTAATATAAATTTTGATGCTTTCTTAGGGTGTCTATAAGCTGCCATAGTAAAAACCAGAATTTTCGAGTAATCTTATTTATTAAGTAATTATTAATGTTATCAGCCTATTTTTTCAAATAAAAAAAGGAGCCTGAAATTAAATTATCAATTCGCCTAAATGTTCGAGTTCTTTTTTTTTCTTAATTTCATAACATTAAAGAAATGTATCTATGTATACCTACCTATATGTCTCCTATATAGACTCCAAAACCGCTGAACCGATTTTGATGAAACTTTCAGACAATCTTCCGATTAGTCCAACACCCGTTAAAGTTCAGTAGCGATCAGACGCGGTCGAAGTCGCGAGCGAATACTAGCATTTCATAAATGCACTACCCGTTCAACTAGAGAATCCAGAGATTAACTAATTTGAATTGCGTTGCAATGACCTTAGAATATAATGTGTATCGAGATAGTGTATGTTTCTCTAATATAAATAAAATAAAAATCTTTTAAATAAGAAAGTAGGTAGGTACAATATATTTTAAATGAAATTCGCAACACTTAAACTTGAAGAGTTTGAATGAAACGTAACCGTAAAACAGGGGGTCTGTTACATGAACACGATCTATGCGCGTAACATAAGGCACTTGCGCGGGAGTGCAAGTCACTCCCACAATAAGTGATTTCCAACATGGTGACGCAGCATTATTGTAATGGCTGTTTGTTTAGTGGTTCTACCTTACTCGTGTATCGGCCTAATCATATATGCCCATAGTTTTGTTTTTATATGGCTGTTTCATTATAGAGTTCATGGGCGTGTGATGTTGGGCACAATCAAATTTGAAAGGAGACAGGTTAGCGTTCGTGCTGCTTTAGTAATTTGGTTCTGGCGCCAAGAGAGAGGTGTTGGCACTGCTCGATTGAAACTTTTATCATTGAACATTTGTTCTCCTTTTGTTTATTGCTATTTAATATTTGTACCTACAACTCTTGTATTTGTTTAAGGAATGGTAATTCGTTTTGTTTTTCGTCGGCCGTTATCTACATCGGAATAATGATGCACATACGATTAGAAGGCGTCCTTATTTTAAACTTGGGCGGTTGATGATTTATTGTGTTCTCTTCGCTTTTTAGTTACTCTTTAAATTCTTATTAGTGTTTAATATTTTCGAACGTACACGCGTTTCTATCTACACATATAGTAGACTAGCTTTTGCACTTGACTTCGTCGGCGTAATTTTATAAAATATAGCATACTATTCTATTATGTTACTCGCTAATAATGTAGCTTTCTATATAGGTGAAGGATTTTTGAAATAGGACCACTAGTTTTCATTCTTTATCATTTCTCTATATAATATTATCTCTATATAGTTATATTATAGATTATAATAGATTACTTTTATTAAAAAGATTTCATACTTAATAAAATATTACTCTTATTAAAAAGCGATCGGTATCGTCTTCTAAATGCCGTCAGGAGAATAAAATTCAAAATAATGTAAAAAATCACTGACAATTTTAAATGCAAGTACTGAAAGTAGTAGATTAATTAAATTCTTCCATAGCAATTCAATTGATAGGTAAATTATAAATTTATATTTTATTTTTTTACCAAACCCTGAGGCGTGTGGTCGCTCTTGAGCACCAGTTTTTAGATTTACCTTATCCTTATTCTCTCAAGCTTTATTTTTTGTGTACTAGGTACTTCTATAAATAAATATACTATCTGTTACATACTAACGAGTTAATTAATCTGTGCCGTACCGTAACAGTGTGAATTGACGATTTACGAATACATTTTCCGTCGACCCCATTAACTCGTGGAAATTCACTGCTGCACAACGCTTCCGCTTTTATAGAAAGTCTTCAAAATTAACTCCTATCCACAGAATCTCCGGGTGTTTTTCTATTACAATTACTATCACGTAATTGCCGCTCGATTTGTGACCTCAACGAGCGACCAATATGACCAATAACTCAGGAGCGATAAGGCTCCTGGCATCGGCGTCCGCTTAAAAGGAGTCTTCAGTCATGGTTTTTGTAAAAACGATTTTTCTAACTGTTAATAAACATTTTTTTTATGTTCGTTTACTGCAAAAAATTCATTTGTATTAAGTACCTACATAGTATACAAATACAACCTTAGGTTATAGATTGGTGAATTCTTTTTAGAATGTCTCACCGCTAAATTTTAGCCAGACTACCCGTAGGCACATAGGTATTGGTTTCGACAAACGGGGCTCGGTTTGTTATTGCAAAACACGAAAGCATGCTAATTGAAATTCAGCATGTAAGGGATAATGAGGGTGCTAGGGACGCGCCTCGCTTGCGATCCGTCACTCCACCGAGCGATTGAGAAGATCACATCACGAACTAGATATACCTACGTACTGTTTGCTTATCTCAATATGTTTTTCATGTATACTTATTTCGAAGAAATGTGAAAGACTGCAAGTCCCGTTTAAGTGAAAGGTTGGCCGTTAACTTTTCTCATTGATATTGATAAACATCTCAATCTGTAAATTAAATAAACAATAATGCGAATATTTGCAGTAATGGTAAAACACAAAACAAAACGTACAAAAAGGAACACGTCGGTTAACCAACAATCTCTTTTGGGCGTCGAATTTTAAATTGGCAAAATTGAAGCTATTGTACATGTGGGAGATGGTTGCGCAATTTACGGAACCCGACTGGGGATGTGAGGGAGGCCTCGCACTTTACCATGGCACATTAATTAACCGAACCGAATCTACATACGGCGCCACAACTACGTACAGAGCCCACTGGTGGCAAGAGCGTAGATTTACGACTCGTTCGACCACCATCTATCGAATAAACTAATTGCAGCGCAGAGCTATTGTTTCTAAATACTAGGCAGAAATAGAGCCTGCACCGCTGAGTTAGTTCACCGATTGTCCTCGCCCGACAATTGTCCTCTTTGAATGCAATACGATCTTTGTGTGCTCGTTATCTGTGATAAAGCCGATATCTACGAGCATGTCCGCATATAGATATAATAGGTACCTAACCTAGTACTCTACATCATTCATAAATATTATATTATATTAAAACACCTTTTCAATAAATTGTATTTGCTTATAGCGTACCTAGTATGCTTTTTGCCTATTGAATACTTACCGATTATTTTCTTACAAACTGTATTTTTTTCTCATTGCATTTTAGGTGGTAATCTAATGCAAATGTCATTAAGTATCGCTCAATTGCCGATCTACCCTTAAAAATGAGTTATTTCTTAAATCTCTATTTCCAATAAAGTCCACTTAGACCAATCATTTTTGACTTGGTCCAAAGTCTTAACACTTAGTCTTTTATTTATTAGCAAAAGTGTGTATCTATACTATCTCCACTGTCCCGCATGGATGCTCTGTAATCAAATTGCCAACGAAGGAAGAATTTTCATGCGCTCATATTCGTAAGCTAAAGATAGGAAGCGTTAGTGAATAATGCAAAGTTTGGTGAAAATGAGATCGAAGTATTGGAAGTAGCATGTGGCGTAGTATAGATGGTAGGTTGCGGGCAAACGGTGGTGGAGCTTGTCGCCTGAATGGCCGCCGGCGGCGTACACGCTGAACGCGGCTCGCTCTCGGCTATCACCGAACAGCCACTGTTAAACCTCACCCTATCTGCTACAGATATTTTCAAACACAATACGCCTTTGTTAGCCTATCATTATTTACTTATTGAGAAAAATACACCGCCCAAAACATCGGCAAATAAAATCCGACGTAACGCCCAAACCACAAATCACAGATCCACGCCTCGCGCACTTTACATTCTAAAATTATCACCCGCACTCTAAATCTCTGTTTGATACCGCAAACGGTTCTAATCGGTTAATCCTTGGAAATGGTGCGGGCGTCAACTTGTCTCGATTCGCTTTCATCTCGATCTATATGTACAAAGCTATCCTATCCTAAAAATAATTTCAACCGAGACTCGGTGGAAGCTTGAGGTAGGTATACTCGGTTAAGCCACTACAATTCGTTTGCGGCGGCTATGAGCGGCTTGTAAATCAAAGGGATTCTACACAATTAAGCTCATAATTAATGTAAATACTCCCTTATTTATAGGCGTAGTCATTCTTAAAATTGCTCTCGTTTTGATAAGACATTCTTAAGGGGACCCATCTAATCTCGATTACACTTAAAACGTAGCATTTTCGAAACATGTTTCGAGGCCTTGGAATAGAATTAAATATTTAAAAAATAAAGTGGATCATCAAGAATATAAGACAATTTTTGACCGCGTGAAATTTATTAAAATTAGTTTGGTTTGCCTTAGAAATTAAAAATTTAAATATCATATAAAAATCTCAATAATTTTAGTGTCAACAACATGAAATTGTAGCAGAATAAAGGATTGTAGAGGCCAATAAACCATGTTTCTCGTCTCTTATCCCATCAAAATCGTACATTTGCATCCCCCTTGTTAGACACAGATCCATCTAATAGGCCACCAACCATTAAATATAAGACGTCAAACTGCCCATCACGTATTAACACATAAATTTTATCTATAATTACATTTATCACGGATCCAACCCCATCGCTCTTAAAATGGCAATCAATAACCTTTATGAAATTACCCTTTATTTGGTGCGTTTATTAGGGGGTAAAAGTCTTGTGTGAAACGACGTTTTCAAAATTGTATTGAATAATAAAACTTCGCCTTAAATATAATTTAATGCTTAACCCTCGGTTTCCGTGTAGCTTAGGAAAGTTTTCATATAGGTAGGTACTTAATTGTCTTTACTGGTGTCAACTAATTTTTTCTATAAAAGTGATATAGAAATAATCTTATTTTTAATATGGCTGTCAGAAAGAATGTCATAAATATTGTAAATTTATAAATTAAATCGGAATAGAGTTATATTTCCGTTTGATTCTTTATAATTTAATAAGCACCACAGCGACGGCTGCGCAGGAAGTGTAGTTAAAAATTGAAAGGGGGATCTCTCGAGCCGCGCTGATTTACAGTTTGTGTTGCTATTAATATTTTTTCTTAAATGCATTAATGGCACCGGGGAGCGGTTCCTCATTGAAACCCGTATACGTGAGCGAGTGTCGCATTTAAATTATGGCCGCCACCGCAGCGGGACTAACTAGCTCCCTATTAATTTGTTTATATTAGACGCGTTCACTTGCGCAGTCAATCACGATTGTCGTCAACCGCCCGATACACGATTTGTTTTCGAAAGATCTTAACCGTGTTTTGGTTATTTCTGTACAATTGAAGCTTTTAAATTTAGTGTCACCGCAACTCTCCGGAGACGTTCTAAACATTTGTCTCGGAATATTTATCGTCGCGGTTCGTCGAGTATATCATCCGGTTGCTATTGTGGCCATCGATCAGAAGCCGCGCGCGATGCCGGCTAAATTGATTATTTATTCGGGCTTAGTTAAATCTTTGAGAGCGTACACTTTCTTAGAAGATTAAATGCGCTGAAAATCACTTAAATTCTCATTTGAATCAATTGTGTCGTCTCGTTTGAAGATAGTGAAAGATTTCTTTTTAGTTTTAAGCTTATAGCTGCGGATTAATTGAAATACCTTAATGATATTATTATTATTATACAATAATTATAAAAAATGTAGGTACTTACAGGACATAAATATGGAAGCTGAATATTTTCGAAAAGTACACATTATACAAGGTATTTAAAACTTCAATGTGACTTTTCTACTTTAAAAATTAAGATTTTATTTTCAACTAGCGACCCGCCCTCGTAGCAGTTTAGTATCCGGAAAAAGTCTAATTAATCTCTTCATAGGAACCTTCCTCTTTATTAACACCAACCACTCAAATATTCAACGAATAAGTATTTTAAAAAAATATTCCAGCCATTATCGAGTTTTTTTTAGGGATATTTTTTTTTATCTACCTATATATTTTTTTATATATATAGAAAATAAAATTAAAAAAAATAAGCTAAAATTTATAGCCGCCTACACGTGACAAAGGAATAATACCCCACACAAATCCGTCTACCCGAAAAATGTTTTTATATTTTCGTGGAAAACCTTTCAGTCTGGCTTTAGCAATCGACTGAATTTTAGAATTTTGAATGCGAAACAAGATTTGATTTGGAAAGAATAAAATATTGAGTTTTTGTATTTATAGAATTGTAGGCCAAATTGAAAAGTCTAATTGCCTACAGTTAATGTAGGCATTAGAACCAAAAACGGAGGGCTTCTCTCTATTATAATGTGTAGGTATACTTGAAGATACTCCTGTGTAAAACACAACCCGAAAGAGGCCATAACCGCATGACCTCCCGGGGCAAACGGGAATAAGTAGGTACACGCCGCACTCGGGTGGAAATATAAAACATGTTCATTATTTTAAGGCTAATTGGGTGAGGCCGCTTGCAGCGAAGTAGGTGCGACGCTCCCGCCCGCCCACGGCAGTACCGAATTCGAGCACGCCGTAACGGCCTCATTACGCTATAAATGCAGATATATAGACACTGTTCCTGCATTAAGCTGGAGTACTACATGTGCTTTGTGTGTTAGACACATATATGTGTACCTACCACACATTGAAATGTATATAGGTATATCTATATGATCACGTAGTAGGTATCGATGTCGCACTTCGATATCTCCATGGTAATTTGTAATGTCAGGCCGGATTTAGAGATTAGGCGGTTCACAGTTCTCTGACACGTGATATCATCAATGTACGATATATTACTAAAAACATGTCGATTCCTTTTTACGTCATAATATTAGTGAAATATGAAAACTACTGTCTACTGAAAACCATGCTTTATTGTTATTTACTCATTCTTAAATAATATCTTTCGGTAAATAAATGGACGAGTTTAAAAAGAGAATTTATTCCCGTCTTTGATGATCAACCGGCCTGAGGCGTATACGTTATTGTAAAACTTTTATATTTTGTTGCAGATTGTTTTACTGAAAAACTTTGCTTTATAGGATAAAATACAAAAGAAGTTCACTGAGTACAACCCTTGCGTTAAGATTGCTCTTTTCCACGCGAAACTTTTAATTAATCAGAATTAAAAGGGGTTAAATCTTTCACATTTTAGTTGGGTTTGTTTAGAGGATTTTTTTCTAAACAAGCAAATATATATTTTATAATACCTATAATAAAAAATTATTTACACCAAATTTTTCTTTCTTGAAGTAGTTCGCCCCATTATGATATCTAAATTAAGCGAGGTACCTAACAATTCGTGTAGGTACTCAAAGTGAATACAATAAATCCTCTGGGAACATGTATCTATAAAGTAAGTGACGCGACCATTAAAATATAGTCCCGACCAATTTCGTTTCCCAAAGTAGGAAATGGGAGAGGAGCCGAGGGCGGACGATAGTTAATCACTATTCGCATCTGTGATGAAGTGTGGCTCGATTGTAATTACTTCGTGTGTTGATTCAAGCTTTATCACGAGTCTGAGCGGGAACCCGGGACCGGCCAGCCCCGCGCCGGAATATTGAATTTATTCTGGCCAACGCCAAGGTGCCGCCACGGGAACCTATTAAAATATGTCTGATAAGATCAAATTTTTAGTGCGGACGAGGTGGGTTGGGCGCCTTATAAACAAGACTCCGTTCTCGGCTACTTCCATTCCACCTCTTCACTCTCGCTTATAAAAATTGTATTTACAATTGTTTCTAATTATGAATTGATCAAACATTCAATTCGATTTTGTTTTGTAATTATCTTTTGAGGTTTATTTTTATTTGTAATTTGTTATTTAATTGGCTTCTGATTATAAACAGCGCTCGGAGTGTTTTAAAAGTAATCTCGTTAGAGGCTGTACTCGTCTTGAATGGACTCGAGCTTCTTTTGTTTATTGTTCATTCATTTTATAAGTTTTCAACCAAATTATCTGTGTATTCAGTCTTTTGAATGTGAAATTTATATCATGTCCCAATGATGTTCATAGTTCTATCCTTTGTTGGAGGCCAACTAACCCAATTTTTTAAGGATAGTATTTTTTGGGCATTTTTTTATTTATGTGTTTTGAAGACTGCCGGTGCTCTAGGACACATTCATCGTTGGAGCCAGTGAATGTTTCTAAATCACACTTAAGAAACAAACGCTGAAAGTACCGAGCCAATGGGATAACCAAAGTGTTCCTAGACACTTATAGAAATGAGTGCAAATGTCGCCAGTAAAATAAAGGATACGCAACGAAATTGTCGTGTCGCGGTGAAGCTATAAACACTAAACGACTGGGAGGTGGCCAGACGAAGTGACTAACGGCCTGAGGGCTCCATCTGCGTAATATACGACAGCGGCTGTATAGTTTTTAATTAGGCTCAGCCCGCCGACTAAACAAGCCCTCTATTTGTTTAACAAAACGCAACGAAAAGCGAGATGAGAACGGAACGATAACTGATATCACGAATGCTTGACTCGTGGTTTTATTCTTGAATCAGCCGTTAGAAAGATTTACGCACAGCTGCCACGGTGCGGGTTAAGTGCCACAATCAATTGGCTGAATAGAATTAACTACTGATGGGGTAAAGGGAACACTGAATTCTGATTACGGTTCCCTAATTAAGAATTACTTTGGTTTGAACGTGATTAAAAGTTACAGGAATGTTTAACTGGGTTGTCTGTTTTACGTGTATTTTGTATATAATGTTCGCGATGACTACGTTTACTTCGGAGCTTTTTCCTGTCGGTATTGTTATAATAAAGAGGTTGAGGGTGATATTAAAAGATTAATGATCTTGCTGTCGTCGCAAATTAAGTTCTCTTCAAGATTTTAATAAGGCCATTGTCAAATGAAAGTTTATAGAATTTATATAAATTGCTAAGTTTGTAGAGCAAGCTGGTGTGTTCCTACCTATGTAAATAACGCAATTAGAAGCAGTAATTTAAAATGGAAAATGAAACGATGTAAATAATGAACGATTAATTGTGGTCATCTAACTGTTTGACTTTAAAGAATGAACGTTGATCAAAGACGGTTGTGCGAAAAATTACGTGGCCGCAGGTCCAATGTGTAAGTTTCAATTAAGGCTCTCCTATCTTCGCTACCGCCGTTGAATTGGTCCAATGAACAAGTCGTTTTGCATAAATGCCCGCCAGCTGTTTACAATAATCGATTATATGTTTTTACGAGTTACGTTTTCAATTTATTGATATTCATTCTCGGTCGGACAATTTATTTGTATCGATAATGTTTTAAAGACTTCTGTTTATTTTTATCATGGTGTTGTCGACGGCTTTACGAGGGTTAACTGGGCCCCGAGATGATATATCGGCGGTCCACTAATTACAAGCTAATCATACGATGCGTTTAAGGAGGTGTGGAAGTGGCTTAGGTCGTGTGTCACATCCTGTGTAAGTACGGCGAGGAAATCATTTCGTATGTGTAAACAAATGTGGCGCGGAAACTAATACAATGGAGAAAAAAAGAACACAGGAATAGTGACCTCTTATTGTTTCCTCTCTCGGGATCCATTCTGATTTGTGACTCTTTTTTTTTTACTTGTTTGGCACCAAATCCTGTTCAAACGTAACCTCTATAGCAGGTGTGTCAAATTAGCGGCACGCGGGCCGCACGCAAGCGACCCGTTAATCGAATACCCACAAGTCAATGCTTTAGTTAGATGACTAGATATCAAAACTAAACCTTCGTATGAGATTTCTATGAGCATAGCAATTTGTGAAAGAAATTATCACATATTTTATAGAATATTAAAATCTTTTTATGGCTAGATATAATGTAATATCAATTTAGATTTTCCCTAAGTATATGTAAGTTTGTTACATATTTTGTTTTTGTTAAGTTTTGTTTGGTTTAAGTTTTTTGTCTTGATTTTCGATCAACTACCATGTTATTTACTCTAAATCTGCTAACACTCTTCTAATGAGAAAAGGCGTGCGTTTTATTGCATGGCACAAGTGAATGTTACTGTAGTATCTAAGACTAAGTCCATTATAGTCCAAACTCGACTTACTGTCTTCTACTTTATATAGGTAAAAATAGTACTTTCAGGGCTTGTTAACCACAACCCACTAACTATGTATCAACGACTAAGGAACTAACGACATATCCGACGTGGTAGAACGGATTATTACTGAACTGTGTCTAGTCTATGATCATACGATTAAAGTTTTGCGGCCCACTTGTGACTGATTTTGGTACGCCTGCTCTAGAGGCAATGACTCGAGATACGTTGCACCAGCGTGTGTTGGCTCAACTAACCGACGACAGCGAGTTGTGAACAGTTTTTCACATCCCGGTAAGATAAGTGCATTTGCTTGTCGCAACACGGGCGCGCCACGGCGACCGCTTCGCCAGCCCGCCTCAATGGGCGCGCGTTCTTTATTTATACGTGCTCTTCGGTAATTAACGATAGTAAAAAGAAATATATCTTTTGATTTATATCATATCATTCTATCTCGATGTTCCTTTTTAGATGGGAGCGGATTCGTTAAATCTCTCTGGCTCTATTTTATTTATTTTCACATGTGAAAATCAGTTTACGTCCGCTTATTAGGTATAAGTACCTATCAGACTTTTTAAAATGAGTTTTTTTCTTTTCCACACTATTATCGCAAGCGTATCAATCGAAAAGTTAAGAATGGCACGAAGCAATTCTGAAGCTTTTCGCCATTAAGTCATATAAATCTTCGTCCGGTTTGTCTTCACCGGTGCGCTTAATTTATGACCGTACAGTCACAATTGCATTCTTGCTGTTTTTCTTAAAACATTCTCTGAAATTCCGATAAAAAAATAACCGACATCAGAATGATTCGGTCCTTTAATCAGTATTAATATTCCATTTAGCAAACAACTTTATAGCTATGATGATATTTCATTGCTTTAAGAAATGCATATAATGTGACATGTTAAAATCTCACTAAATTATATTCTATGCTCGCAACGTATTTGTCATTATTAATTTGTCATTTTTCCGAGAGAGAAAAAGTGTAGGTATAGTGCGAAAGCGAAAGTGTAAAATTATTTATTTGTCGTTCGAATAACAACGTTTCACGCGCACAGCGATATCTCGCGAGAAACGGATTAGCACGAGTAACACGATAATATGGAACACAAACAAATAGAATTGCGAGGGAACGCAACGAAAATTGAACGGAGCGTTGATAAAATAAGAGAATTTAGGAGTAGAACGTGAGGAATGAGACATCGACGCAAGAGTGCAGAGGCGGTGGAGCAGCTGACACCTGTCATCACGCAATTTATTAGCCGCTCCGAAATAACAGAGTCAGTGAACGTTCAAACAAAATGAAGACACAACGCTCTATTAACGACATATCCTCGGGGTGTACCCGTTAACAGGCTCGCAATTAAATTCACAATGTTTGTACTGAATTCGCATTAAAAAAATTCGCACGCGAATACCTATAGTCTATGCCTACACATACTACACAACTTCCTGGTAATTACGAAGCCTTTAAAGCACAATTAAACCTATCACTTTTACGATGCCTGATGAACGGTTCTTTAGAATGTTTTTTTTTTTTCAATGTTTGTAATTGCTGCGTCTTAATCCGTGGCGATGTTGTGTTTATCAGTTTTTGAATTATCAAATTAAATCCGGGACATGTTAATTGATTTTAGTGGCGGTCGTCTTATTAACGATGTTGTAAAATTAGATGTTTGTAACGGGGGCGGGCGGCGCGGGCATAAATGGTTTCCAATTGAAAAAGAATAATGTAATCGTATTTGTCTCCGCTTTGATTTATGCACTAGTTTCGAGTTTAAGTAATGCCACACGCGAGAGATGACAATGTGCTTGGTCTGTGTCGTGTTCCTTCGACTCGTCTGATGCAGTACTCTAGCACTTAATAACTGTCGACGAATGTTTGCGTCACTGCGTCGACGACGCTTTTGATAATAAATTGCTTCTTATTTTAGAACGACCCATTCGCCATACCTATATCCATATGAGGATATCATTTACATCGGCGACACATATTATTTGAAAAGGACATTAGTTGACTAATTTCATCAACGTTCATTGATCGTGATTAATTTACCCGGGTGGGATTTTTTTAGTGGTTTATGCACAAAGTGATTGATGAAAATACCTTTGAGAACAATATGGTAACCAAACAGTTTTGTGAAATAAATATGTGAACTATAGATGTCGGAGGCTGGCGCGGGTGTTCGCTCGCACAGTTATTACCCGGCCTCATCTTTGTACACGCATGGAGCAAAGCATTGATGGGATATTAAGGTTATTACGAACGGCAAAATTGACCAAGCGACCGCTGAGGAAGCTGCCCACCGAGACCTATTAGCGGTATTACATATTTCATATGATCCTCCATCGATCGACGATTATGGGTGTATTAAAACGCCGTCGAACCGTCTCCCGATCATGGGAATATGCGCAGCCCTCACTTTATCTACGTTTTTTACAGTTTAGTAGGTAATTCGGTGCCCGAGCCGCGCGGTACATTATGGGTAGATACTTTTTCGAAATTTTTAATGGATGATCTGACGTTATTTTTTTCGCGCCGAGCCGTGAGAGCGAAAACTAATTGGCATGATTGCATTGTTTGCAATATTCACCTTGGTGCACCAAATTACATGAAATTTACTTTGACATTTTGGAGAATACATAAGTAAAGTACTTGCGCCTACTTTTAAACTCTTAAGTGTCCAATAAAGTGTGGTAATTTGTGATTATTAAAGAATATTTTTACCTTTACTGTTAGGTACACTTATTGGTAGAAGCCATTCAAGCATTAAGTCAATTTCATATCCGCGAGTTTAAACGGATACATTATGGGAATGGAACTGAACCTTAAAAGAGAATGTCAAGGGCAAAAATAATTTTAACCTTTTGGTATTTGTAAAAGTGTAGACGAGTGAAATATGATATGAGACAAATTTCAACTATAGGAACAGGCGGTCACGCGGAGGAAAGTCCTACGATCGATATTGTGACTAACAAGTCAATAGCAATTATTTATCATCCATAAAGTGAAAAATGTGAATTGCAGACTAGTGTGAATGGAATATGCACCTGAACGACCCAATTACTTCGGTGGCACAGGGCATACGTTAAATGGGCGGAAAGTAACAAATGGGAATCATAAGTCCTTGTGTGTTTGCTATTCAACTTCATTGTTAGCCTACTTCAATTACAATTTGAGCATACAATACAAATTACGCTAACCAGAAGCACGGGTTCCACGCACGCAACTTTAGTTTTTGCCTTTTTGGAGATGAATAATTTAATTTCTAATCATATTAATAAATATGAATAATTTTGAGGATGTATTATGTTTGTTAAACAGATTTGGCACATAGATAGTTTATTACCTGGATTAACATAGAAGATACACTTTTTCTAAAGAGATATGAATATGATAGGTACTTCTTAATCTCTTAGTTAATCTTAGTTGAAAAAATTTGTCTCTTTTATTCTTAACTACGTGGTGCCCGCGACTTCGTCCGCGTTGAAAAAGCAATATATCGCCTGACATCGTTATTGCTATTATACTTAGCCAGGAGTTAGTTTAATTTTAGCTTAATTTTAGATAATCCCTCGGGAGCAGTACTTTTTTCTGGATGAAAGGTACCCTATGTCCTTTCTAGTGTCCCAGACAATGTGTATGCAAAATTTCATGGTGATCGGTTCAGTAATTTTGGCGTGAACGAGTTACAAACATCCATACAAACTTTCGCATTTATAATATTAGTACAGATTCATCAAATACAAAACTCATTTATTATATTCTTAATTCAATTTACCAAGTAACAAAACAAATAGATTCTTTATGGTTACTGGCTTTTATCGCTCTCTAGAGTTTTAAATGCTGTTAAGACTTTTTTGAGTGACAGTTAAACAGAAATTAACTTACGTGACTCTAGGATATAGAAAATGTTATAAATGTTTGTTTTATTTTATTGACTTTTGTATATTAAATAATTTTTTCTTTTGTTACAGGATCCCTTCACGGTAAATACTTTGAGATTTGTTTGTTAATTAAATATAATTGATAGTAAAACTACATTTTTACATTCATTCATCTTATATTATATTGAGCGTCTTGGAGGGACTAATCTGTTCATTGATCTAATTAACGTTTTGATTACCTTTTTCCGGTCATCTTCTGGGCAACAATCGACGGAACAACAGGGCGTAAGTATCATTTAATTTTCTCTTTATGTAATAGATTTTTTTTTAATTAAAAGTGTTTAAGGTAGTTGTACTGGGTAAAGCTTTCTCTTTATCCCCACCTGTCTCATTGTCCTTATGGTGTTTGTAAACACTAGTTCTGCATATATTAATTCTATAATGTTCTTCTATGTAAGTACATTTTCAATACACAAAAAAACTAATGGAAATATTTAAGAAACTCCTATGTTTACGATAAACCTGAATTTCTCAATGATAACCTAAAAATAAAATTAAAACATTCGCAGCCAACGAAGAATCTCTACATCAAAATGTCTAGCGTTTATAGTAGACTAGCTGGTGCTCGCGACTTCGTTCGCGTGGAATAGTTATTTTGGGAATCATTTGGGTATCTCGAACGGTTTTCGCAGCGCACGCAACGCAACGAAAGATGAATAATTTTCCCCGTTTTTTCCACATTTTCGACTATTTCTTCGCTCCTATTAGTCGCAACGTGATGTTATATAGCCTAAAGCCTTCCTCGATAAATGATCTATCCAACACAAAAAGAATTTTTCAATTCGAACCAGTAGTTCCTAAGATTAACGTGTTCAAACAAACAAACTCTTCAGATTTATAATATTAGTATAAATATAGTACCTATAGATAATACGTTTGACGATAGTTATATTTATAAACTAAGTTACAGCAATGTATATTTAATATGTGTAAGCATTAAACAGCCATACAAGCATCCGAATATATAATGAAACTAGGAGATATAATTAGATATAGTTAAGGAGCGTTCCGCGAATACTAATTGACATACACGTAAACGCAATCAATATGACGCGGTTGGAGGATGTCGTCGCCGCGGGGACATGACTCCGCGTCCTGCACTTTCCCATATAGCTAAAACCATTGGTCTCACTAAACTCAACAATACAATTGTTCAGCATATAACACGATATTCACAAACAACACATTAACATTAAATAAAAAATATATATATATTATAAAAAAAATTGTAAACCAAATGAGATTTCACATGATTTTTCTAAAATTTATGCGCAAGCAGCAAGAAACGTAGAACAAATAAAGATGAAAACCATCCGTCACTCATCCGCACTGTATTTAAAATATAATGTTAAAAAAATAATATAGAGATCGTTATATGATGTAACCAAAATATATACATATTTTCAAACCCAACTTTTAAATCATAGAGAACACTACGAAATTTAACAAAAAGATCAAGTTAACAGCAAGATATTTAAAAAAAATTACAAATTTACGCTCTCAATAATTTTATTGATGTGTGAGTTCTTGTTAGGGGCGCTATGGGAGTACTTAATTGAGATTCGATTACTAATTTGATGTGCTATTTTGTATGGTTTAGTTTTCATTTCGCACGATTTTGTTTGTACGATATGTGCGAAACGCCAACTTTTATACACAACTAAGCTAATTGTTTTCTATTGTTAATTGTCAAATATATTTTTTAAATTATGCGTAGGTAATCGCTTATTGAGAGCGTGTCCTTGTCTACACTATATTTTTATAAGTAAAAAGCGCAAAAGTTAACTCGACACCCCGCTGTGTTGATTTCATTACGATCGTGCATTAAGTGTGAAGCGCATTCTTCGCAAGTACCACCTTGATTTCTGCTATAATATTAGCACTTATGTCATATTCCGATCACATTCTTTTCATTTAAACACTTCAACCATAAGTTGTCACAAAATATTTTTTCTGAAATAACACGTACTTTTTAATTATACATTTTATAATTTTAAGTTTTGATAGTCGGATACTTTTAATAGCCAACACACCAACGTGTAGACGATTACGTCTGTTGGAATTTTAGTATCAATATCCTTTTGATTTACTATTAAATAGAAATAAATCTAGCTGATACTTTTCAATCTGTTAATGTAATAAAAGCATAATAAGTATACTACACTGCTACTACTTTTTTGCGAGGATATTTTTGTCGTGTTATAATTTTTTATTTTAATACTGAATGGTAAATTTTATCACATTCCCATTTAAAAATTACAGTAGTGAAGTTTGAAATATAGTGACTACAAATTCATCCTATATATAGATAGACACATACATAATTATACATGTAGACAACGAATATATGTATAGGTACATTGGCACAGAGTTAGTTAACATAATTGTCTGTCCTGTGATCCGGTCGCAGAACACAACAATGCTTTTTAACCCTTCAAAAGAAATGGCCTATAACAATTTACACTTTAAAGTGAACGGAAGTTGAATATTTTTTATCGTCCACTAAAAATGGTGGTTGGACTTTTTAAAGACGCTTCACACGCTTGTATTTTTTAACCAAACGTTAAATTTAAAAATAGTTTTTTTTTTAATTTCATTGACATTATTTCAATTTAAAAAAGAAAATGAATCCAAAAAAAAACAATTAAATGTCAAAGTCACTCGTTAGTAAGAGAGGCGAGATTTATTTCGGGCAAATTATAAAAGCTTGGCTGTGTGCGCGGACCACGTAATCCTGTTTTAAATTTATTAGCTTAGCCCACGATAAATTAGTAAATTCAGTTCCCGCATGACCCTGTAACGGATGCCTTAATAAGATCTCTGTATTTAAAGCACTACAGAGAAACAGCATCTAAAAAGTTATTGCTTAGAATAACCCCCCATAAGCAACATGGGGGCTATTTTGAGCCATAATTTTCGTTATAATTTGACTAAACTTGTTCTAATACAATTATTTGTTTCTTTTTTCGCATGCTCCAATTACGACGTGATGCCTGTGATCCCAACAGTATGTGAGTATACTTTGTTCATTATTAATAACTCTACCTTACTAACATAATATAGAAACGTACGAGTATTGTGTTAACATCGTAACCCTCCGGTTAGCACAATAAACGACCCACTCCACTATTCTAATTAGTAAACGTCTGAGATAATGAATAAAGCCTTGTTGCTACATAAATAAAATGCATTAACAATAAGTATGGGCTTATCTGTCTTGTAAAACGTTTAGTTTTGTTTGTCATTGTATAATCAGTTTATAAAAGTGTATAAACTGATCTGCTGTGGGGAAATGGTAAGAAAAGCAAATAAAATTGCAAGGTCCATGCATAAATTTCGAACACAAAACAGTTGGCTCTCGTTCCGTACACAAGCCGAAAATGCCTCCATCAATATTGATGTTGTCCACGCTGGCGCCTGGCGCGTAGGTAGATACGTGGAAAATCGTGCCAGTATCCAATGTGCACTGCAAATTAACAGCGCTTCCCTCGGGGCCAATATTTCTCCGGGCGACGGCGAACCTAGGACCGCCCGCCACTAACTACCCCACTGAATCAGCGACGATCACGCCTACATCTTGTACATACGCCGATTGGTATTGGTACCACTCAACTCGTACCCCCAGATAAAGTAATATATATTCCCAGGGCTTAACTGCTGACTGAGAGATACTCGACATCGTCACAAGTTTCTATCGTTATTTCAACATCGAAGCGAGGTTGAACATTGAACACCTTTGCGGATTTTATTCGCCGCACTCCGAGTTATATAAAAACTAATATTGTAACCTGTGTGAACCTGGAACCCGACATGACGTAATCGATTTTTTTTTTAATGCATAGGTTTATACTCTGTATGTACTGGTATGTACCAACTTTTTTTTCGTTTGTACCTCAAGGGGATCGGAGAAAAATTTTTTTGAAAATACCCAGAACCCGACTTAAAGGAATCCAATTTTTTTTAATTGCATACGTTTGCACTCGGTAAGTACATGTTTGTACCAATTTTCTTTTCGTTCGTACCTCAAAGGGTTCGAAAGTAGAGGCATTACAAAAAGTGCCAAAATGGTAAATCTGTCATTTTTTGGGATAATCAAAATCTGCAAGCAGGAATAGATTCCCAGTCGTTAGTACCCAAACAAACCACTGAAAGATTCGTTTTTACCTCAAAGGGTTCGAATGTAGAGGCATTATAAAAGTGCCAAAATGGTAAATCTGACATTTTTTGAGAGATAATCAAAATTTGCAAGCGGGAATAGATTCCTAGTCATTGGTACCCATCCAAAACAATAAAAGATTCGTATGTACCTCAAAGGGTTCGGAGGTACAAAATTTTCAAAATATAAAAAAATCAGTTATTCAAAATCTGCGAGCGGAGATAGATTCCCAGTCGTATGTACCCATCAAAACCACTGAAAGATTCGTATGTACCTCAAAGGGTTTAGAGAAACTAAATTTTCGTGATATTCAAAAACCCTATGGTAAGAATCGATTTTTTTTGAATGCATACGTTTGCACTCGGTATGTACATGTTTGCAGCATTTTTCTTTTCGTTCGTACCTCAAAGGGTTCGAAAGTAGAGGCATTACAAAAAGTGCCAAAATGGTAACTCTGTCATTTTTTGAGATAATCAAAATCTGCAAGCGGGAATAGATTCCCAGTCGTTAGTACCCAAACAAACCACTGAAAGATTCGTTTTTACCTCAAAGGGTTCGAATGTAGAGGCATTATAAAAGTGCCAAAATGGTAAATCTGACATTTTTTGAGAGATAATCAAAATTTGCAAGCGGGAATAGATTCCTAGTCATTGGTACCCATCCAAAACAATAAAAGATTCGTATGTACCTCAAAGGGTTCGGAGGTACAAAATTTTCAAAATATAAAAAAATCAGTTATTCAAAATCTGCGAGCGGAGATAGATTCCCAGTCGTATGTACCCATCAAAACCACTGAAAGATTCGTATGTACCTCAAAGGGTTTAGAGAAACTAAATTTTCGTGATATTCAAAAACCCTATGGTAAGAATCGATTTTTTTTGAATGCATACGTTTGCACTCGGTATGTACATGTTTGCAGCATTTTTCTTTTCGTTCGTACCTCAAAGGGTTCGAAAGTAGAGGCATTACAAAAAGTGCCAAAATGGTAACTCTGTCATTTTTTGAGATAATCAAAATCTGCAAGCAGGAATAGATTCCCAGTCGTTAGTACCCAAACAAACCACTGAAAGATTCGTTTTTACCTCAAAGGGTTCGAATGTAGAGGCATTATAAAAGTGCCAAAATGGTAAATCTGACATTTTTTGAGAGATAATCAAAATTTGCAAGCGGGAATAGATTCCTAGTCATTGGTACCCATCCAAAACAATAAAAGATTCGTATGTACCTCAAAGGGTTCGGAGGTACAAAATTTTCAAAATATAAAAAAATCAGTTATTCAAAATCTGCGAGCGGAGATAGATTCCCAGTCGTATGTACCCATCAAAACCACTGAAAGATTCGTATGTACCTCAAAGGGTTTAGAGAAACTAAATTTTCGTGATATTCAAAAACCCTATAGTAAGAATCGATTTTTTTTGAATGCATACGTTTGCACTCGGTATGTACATGTTTGCAGCATTTTTCTTTTCGTTCGTACCTCAAAGGGTTCGAAAGTAGAGGCATTACAAAAAGTGCCAAAATGGTAACTGTCATTTTTTGAGATAATCAAAATCTGCAAGCGGGAATAGATTCCTAGTCGTTAGTACCCAAACAAACCACTGAAAGATTCGTTTTTACCTCAAAGGGTTCGAATGTAGAGGCATTATAAAAGTGCCAAAATGGTAAATCTGACATTTTTTGAGAGATAATCAAAATTTGCAAGCGGGAATAGATTCCTAGTCATTGGTACCCATCCAAAACAATAAAAGATTCGTATGTACCTTAAAGGGTTCGGAGGTACAAAATTTTCAAAATATAAAAAAATCAGTTATTCAAAATCTGCGATCGGAGATAGATTCCCAGTCGTATGTACCCATCAAAACCACTGAAAGATTCGTATGTACCTCAAAGGGTTTAGAGAAACTAAATTTTCGTGATATTCAAAAACCCTATAGTAAGAATCGATTTTTTTTGAATGCATACGTTTGCACTCGGTATGTACATGTTTGCAGCATTTTTCTTTTCGTTCGTACCTCAAAGGGTTCGAAAGTAGAGGCATTACAAAAAGTGCCAAAATGGTACACCTGTCATTTTTTGAGATAATCAAAATCTGCAAGCAGGAATAGATTCCTAGTCGTTAGTACTCAAACAAACCACTGAAAGATTCGTTTTTACCTCAAAGGGTTCGAATGTAGAGGCATTATAAAAGTGCCAAAATGGTAAATCTGACATTTTTTGAGAGATAATCAAAATTTGCAAGCGGGAATAGATTCCTAGTCATTGGTACCCATCCAAAACAATAAAAGATTCGTATGTACCTCAAAGGGTTCGGAGGTACAAAATTTTCAAAATATAAAAAAATCAGTTATTCAAAATCTGCGAGCGGAGATAGATTCCCAGTCGTATGTACCCATCAAAACCACTGAAAGATTCGTATGTACCTCAAAGGGTTTAGAGAAACTAAATTTTCGTGATATTCAAAAACCCTATGGTAAGAATCGATTTTTTTTGAATGCATACGTTTGCACTCGGTATGTACATGTTTGCAGCATTTTTCTTTTCGTTCGTACCTCAAAGGGTTCGAAAGTAGAGGCATTACAAAAAGTGCCAAAATGGTACACCTGTCATTTTTTGAGATAATCAAAATCTGCAAGCAGGAATAGATTCCTAGTCGTTAGTACTCAAACAAACCACTGAAAGATTCGTTTTTACCTCAAAGGGTTCGAATGTAGAGGCATTATAAAAGTGCCAAAATGGTAAATCTGACATTTTTTGAGAGATAATCAAAATTTGCAAGCGGGAATAGATTCCTAGTCATTGGTACCCATCCAAAACAATAAAAGATTCGTATGTACCTCAAAGGGTTCGGAGGTACAAAATTTTCAAAATATAAAAAAATCAGTTATTCAAAATCTGCGAGCGGAGATAGATTCCCAGTCGTATGTACCCATCAAAACCACTGAAAGATTCGTATGTACCTCAAAGGGTTTAGAGAAACTAAATTTTCGTGATATTCAAAAACCCTATGGTAAGAATCGATTTTTTTTGAATGCATACGTTTGCACTCGGTATGTACATGTTTGCAGCATTTTTCTTTTCGTTCGTACCTCAAAGGGTTCGAAAGTAGAGGCATTACAAAAAGTGCCAAAATGGTAACTCTGTCATTTTTTGAGATAATCAAAATCTGCAAGCAGGAATAGATTCCCAGTCGTTAGTACCCAAACAAACCACTGAAAGATTCGTTTTTACCTCAAAGGGTTCGAATGTAGAGGCATTATAAAAGTGCCAAAATGGTAAATCTGACATTTTTTGAGAGATAATCAAAATTTGCAAGCGGGAATAGATTCCTAGTCATTGGTACCCATCCAAAACAATAAAAGATTCGTATGTACCTCAAAGGGTTCGGAGGTACAAAATTTTCAAAATATAAAAAAATCAGTTATTCAAAATCTGCGAGCGGAGATAGATTCCCAGTCGTATGTACCCATCAAAACCACTGAAAGATTCGTATGTACCTCAAAGGGTTTAGAGAAACTAAATTTTCGTGATATTCAAAAACCCTATAGTAAGAATCGATTTTTTTTGAATGCATACGTTTGCACTCGGTATGTACATGTTTGCAGCATTTTTCTTTTCGTTCGTACCTCAAAGGGTTCGAAAGTAGAGGCATTACAAAAAGAGCCAAAATGGTAACTCTGTCATTTTTTGAGATAATCAAAATCTGCAAGCGGGAATAGATTCCCAGTCGTTAGTACCCAAACAAACCACTGAAAGATTCGTTTTTACCTCAAAGGGTTCGAATGTAGAGGCATTATAAAAGTGCCAAAATGGTAAATCTGACATTTTTTGAGAGATAATCAAAATTTGCAAGCGGGAATAGATTCCTAGTCATTGGTACCCATCCAAAACAATAAAAGATTCGTATGTACCTCAAAGGGTTCGGAGGTACAAAATTTTCAAAATATAAAAAAATCAGTTATTCAAAATCTGCGAGCGGAGATAGATTCCCAGTCGTATGTACCCATCAAAACCACTGAAAGATTCGTATGTACCTCAAAGGGTTTAGAGAAACTAAATTTTCGTGATATTCAAAAACCCTATGGTAAGAATCGATTTTTTTTGAATGCATACGTTTGCACTCGGTATGTACATGTTTGCAGCATTTTTCTTTTCGTTCGTACCTCAAAGGGTTCGAAAGTAGAGGCATTACAAAAAGTGCCAAAATGGTAACTCTGTCATTTTTTGAGATAATCAAAATCTGCAAGCAGGAATAGATTCCCAGTCGTTAGTACCCAAACAAACCACTGAAAGATTCGTTTTTACCTCAAAGGGTTCGAATGTAGAGGCATTATAAAAGTGCCAAAATGGTAAATCTGACATTTTTTGAGAGATAATCAAAATTTGCAAGCGGGAATAGATTCCTAGTCATTGGTACCCATCCAAAACAATAAAAGATTCGTATGTACCTCAAAGGGTTCGGAGGTACAAAATTTTCAAAATATAAAAAAATCAGTTATTCAAAATCTGCGAGCGGAGATAGATTCCCAGTCGTATGTACCCATCAAAACCACTGAAAGATTCGTATGTACCTCAAAGGGTTTAGAGAAACTAAATTTTCGTGATATTCAAAAACCCTATAGTAAGAATCGATTTTTTTTGAATGCATACGTTTGCACTCGGTATGTACATGTTTGCAGCATTTTTCTTTTCGTTCGTACCTCAAAGGGTTCGAAAGTAGAGGCATTACAAAAAGTGCCAAAATGGTAACTCTGTCATTTTTTGAGATAATCAAAATCTGCAAGCAGGAATAGATTCCCAGTCGTTAGTACCCAAACAAACCACTGAAAGATTCGTTTTTACCTCAAAGGGTTCGAATGTAGAGGCATTATAAAAGTGCCAAAATGGTAAATCTGACATTTTTTGAGAGATAATCAAAATTTGCAAGCGGGAATAGATTCCTAGTCATTGGTACCCATCCAAAACAATAAAAGATTCGTATGTACCTCAAAGGGTTCGGAGGTACAAAATTTTCAAAATATAAAAAAATCAGTTATTCAAAATCTGCGAGCGGAGATAGATTCCCAGTCGTATGTACCCATCAAAACCACTGAAAGATTCGTATGTACCTCAAAGGGTTTAGAGAAACTAAATTTTCGTGATATTCAAAAACCCTATGGTAAGAATCGATTTTTTTTGAATGCATACGTTTGCACTCGGTATGTACATGTTTGCAGCATTTTTCTTTTCGTTCGTACCTCAAAGGGTTCGAAAGTAGAGGCATTACAAAAAGTGCCAAAATGGTAACTCTGTCATTTTTTGAGATAATCAAAATCTGCAAGCAGGAATAGATTCCCAGTCGTTAGTACCCAAACAAACCACTGAAAGATTCGTTTTTACCTCAAAGGGTTCGAATGTAGAGGCATTATAAAAGTGCCAAAATGGTAAATCTGACATTTTTTGAGAGATAATCAAAATTTGCAAGCGGGAATAGATTCCTAGTCATTGGTACCCATCCAAAACAATAAAAGATTCGTATGTACCTCAAAGGGTTCGGAGGTACAAAATTTTCAAAATATAAAAAAATCAGTTATTCAAAATCTGCGAGCGGAGATAGATTCCCAGTCGTATGTACCCATCAAAACCACTGAAAGATTCGTATGTACCTCAAAGGGTTTAGAGAAACTAAATTTTCGTGATATTCAAAAACCCTATAGTAAGAATCGATTTTTTTTGAATGCATACGTTTGCACTCGGTATGTACATGTTTGCAGCATTTTTCTTTTCGTTCGTACCTCAAAGGGTTCGAAAGTAGAGGCATTACAAAAAGTGCCAAAATGGTAACTCTGTCATTTTTTGAGATAATCAAAATCTGCAAGCAGGAATAGATTCCCAGTCGTTAGTACCCAAACAAACCACTGAAAGATTCGTTTTTACCTCAAAGGGTTCGAATGTAGAGGCATTATAAAAGTGCCAAAATGGTAAATCTGACATTTTTTGAGAGATAATCAAAATTTGCAAGCGGGAATAGATTCCTAGTCATTGGTACCCATCCAAAACAATAAAAGATTCGTATGTACCTCAAAGGGTTCGGAGGTACAAAATTTTCAAAATATAAAAAAATCAGTTATTCAAAATCTGCGAGCGGAGATAGATTCCCAGTCGTATGTACCCATCAAAACCACTGAAAGATTCGTTTGTACCTCAAAGGGTTTAGAGAAACTAAATTTTCGTGATATTCAAAAACCCTATGGTAAGAATCGATTTTTTTTGAATGCATACGTTTGCACTCGGTATGTACATGCTTGTACCAATTTTCTTTTCGTTCGTACCTCAAAGGGTTCGAAAGTAGAGGCATTACAAAAAGTGCCAAAATGGTAACTCTGTCATTTTTTGAGATAATCAAAATCTGCAAGCGGGAATAGATTCCCAGTCGTTAGTACCCAAACAAACCACTGAAAGATTCGTTTTTACCTCAAAGGGTTCGAATGTAGAGGCATTATAAAAGTGCCAAAATGGTAAATCTGACATTTTTTGAGAGATAATCAAAATTTGCAAGCGGGAATAGATTCCTAGTCATTGGTACCCATCCAAAACAATAAAAGATTCGTATGTACCTCAAAGGGTTCGGAGGTACAAAATTTTCAAAATATAAAAAAAACAGTTAATCAAAATCTGCGAGTGGAGATAGATAGAGCGGAGATAGAGTAAAGTACTATATTTTTATAAAATACGCGGGCGAAGTTGCGTATTACAGTTAGTTAAAAAAAACCATACATTACCCTAAAAGATAACTCATTCACTCATTGGTGTGAAATTACACTCATTAGGCTAGAGGGAAGAATCCTACAGAAGATCGCCATTAAATCACAGCACTTGTGCCCTCACGCAATCGGTGTTAACGGCGTATCGAGATTGGGACAATTACCACACCTTTTGATAATTCTAAGAATGTATTTTACGATTTCATTAAATCGTTACCGAGTTTAGGACCAGCGGCGCAGACGTATAAGAGACGATCGACATTACTGGGTAATAAGTTTCTCCAGAATGACAACAGAGTCGTTTGTCATTCTAATGTTGGAAACTTAGTAAGGTTAATTTTCTTGAGCGACGAGCCAATATTTCCTAACAATGTGGTGACTGCAATCATCACGCCGTCGAAAATCAATCAGTGATAGAAGGACGTAAAGCCATTCTAGGAAGAGATTGCAGGTTCTCGAAAGATTCATTATACAGAAAATGTTAAATGCACTTTGGAACTGAAAAGGTGACCTCGGAAGCGTCTGTGGGATCGCACTTATTTATTGTTATCGAGTGCTTGCAGTGATGGAGTCTAGCTGCAAATATGGGTTAGGTTAGGAAAACTGCGGAGTATTGGCGATTGCTCAAATCCCACCGAGACTTACATGGAACGGAATATAGGCTTGTTTCGGTAATACAGTACATCGGTGCATCGGACCCAAAAATAGTTGGACACTATGTGGCATATATCCGTCGAATACATAATAATGTCTCGATAAAAACCAATCCTCGCCACATTGAGAGCACTTTCACAAGAAAGAAAGTGTTCGCTTCTTATGTATAAATGGTACGAGAACTTAGGCTTGACATGAACGTTTCATTATTATTTTTTGTAAAAATCTGCGAGCGGGAATAGACTCTTGTGGTGCGAGAAGTATTTAATCATGGGGGGCAAAATTGAGGGGCGAAGAGGAGTCTGCAGAAGACTTGTTTGAGGAACATCCGTCAATGTACGATAATTACGGGAGTGGGAGAGCTGTTCCGAGTTACCCGTGACAGGGACAGGTCTTTTCGAGGATGATCAGCAACGTCGGGGAAACCTCATACGGCACTTAAAGCATTTATGTCTGCTTTACATACATAAGAAGCGACAACTTTCTTTTTTGTGAAAGTGCTCTCGATGTGGCGAGTATTGGTTTTTTGTCGAGACATAGGTTATTATGTATTTCCCAACGCCCGGTTATTCGACGGATATATGCCACATAGTGGCCAACACTTTTTGGGTCTGATGCACCAATGTACTCTATTACCGAAACAAGCCTATATTCCGTTTCCCGTACGTTAAGTCTTGGTGGGATTTTAGAAATCGCCAATACTCCGCACCAGTTTTCGTAGCCCATGTTTGCAGCTAGCCTGTACCACTGCAAGCACTCAATATCAATAAATAAGTGCGACCCCATAGACACTTCCGAGGTCACCTTTTCACTTCCGCACCGCATGCATTTCTTTACAAGTGCATTTAACATTTTCTGTATAATGAATTTTTCGAGAATTTGCAGACCCTCTTCATAAAATGGCTTCACGTCCACTTCTATCACTGATTGATTTTCGACGCCGTCATGATTGCAGCCACCACATTGTTGGGAAATCTGATACGATGGCTCGTCCTTCAAGAAAATTAACCTTACTAAATTTCCAACATTAGAATGACAATTGACTCTGTTCTCATTTTGAGGAAACTTATTACCAAGTAATGTCGCTCGTCTCTTATACGTCTGCGCCGTTGCTCCTAAACTCGATAATGTTTTAATGAAATCATAAAACACATTCTCGGAATTATTTATATATGTGTGGTAATTGTACCATTCTCTATATGCCGTTAACACCGATTGCGCAAGGGAGTCAAAGGCACAGGTATTATAAAAAGTGACATCTTTTCTTCCTATACGGACTGGCCCCAGCACTTGCCCGTTTATCAGCAACGGCAGATTGCAATTCCTGTTTGGTCTCTCAAGAACGCTTTTTATGTCCGGACACGGAGTTAGATACTTGCCACGTTTCAACGGTTTTTTATCCGCTCCACTTTGACTTTGGCGCTTCAATGATTCTTCTTTGCAAAGCCGTGTATCGGTCTTGGACATATTCTTGCCACCCCAGTTTTCTTCTTCGTGTAAGAACGGGTATGTCTCCTTACAGCTTTTGGTAGTCGTCTCAGCCTCTTGCTCTGATGCTGCCTCGTGCTCGTCCAGTTTTGATCTTTTGTTGTGTTTTGCGTTCTCAGCACGCTCAGAGAGCTTTGAGCTATCATCGCGCTTCGCACTGTCGTTTAGCTTCGTGCTGTCGCCGAGCTTCGAGCTTTCGTCGGGCTTCGATGTTTCACAGAAATTTGAGGCCTCGTCGACTTCCACGTTCTCATGAAGCTTTGAGCTATCTTCGATATCCGATGTTCTTTCGAATTTTGAGTTCTCGTCGAGCTTCGAGCATACTTCAGGTTTCGAAGTTCCATCAAATTCCGAGTAATTGTCGAACTTCGATATTTTGTTGGATGTTCCAATTGAGGACGCATAATCAGAGTTTAGCAATTTCTCGGCACCAGAAATCAAACGCATATGCTTAATCAAAAACTTGTCCGCTCGAAGGTTGCGGTCACCTTTTAGTGTCAATGATTTCAGCTCACGGAAATATTCTTCGCTTCGTGCTGAAGTTGCAGTAGACCCATCAGCTGCCAGTACAGATGTCCAGAGAGTAAAATGCTTGCATATTCTTAGAAGACTACGCGCGAAGTCCGGACACCAATATGGATTCGGTCGGTCGCCAATTTGCGTTTTGTTATTGCAAGCATTTTCGAGGTTCTCCAGGAAATCACTCAATCTCCCGGTTACATCAAAATCGGCAGCTTCGGGATCCAGTTCAACTCTTGAATCATCTTCGGAGTCGCCACAACTTTCAGAATCGGTTTTAGTTTTAATAATTTTGTCCATTTCTCCTACAAATGCTCGTTCGTTTGGCGCTCTGATTTTTCTGATCATTCTTGCTTGGGCGTTGAAGCAGTCGTTACTCAAATCTATGTCTTCGGTCTCTGAATAAGCTACGGTCAGGGTATCGCGTACCAAACTTTCAAACTGCTGGAACGTAGTGCATTTAGCAATAAGTCCGGTGCATCTTAGAAAGAATTCTTTTACTCGCGCATGCGTATTACCGAAGCACTTCCAGCGGGTTACAAGCTTGATTAGATGCGCAATGTCAATCCTTAAGCGACATCGGGGAATCCAAACAGTGTGGCTTCCTTTGGCCAATGCGAAACATCTGTTGGCATATGTGTCGAGATCAATTGTTTCGAACGCTAAACTGAGAGCGTTTAAAAGTGCAAGAGAATAGTCGCTCACAACTTCTGCAGGTACTGGCACGCCAGATCGCAACCATTCGCGTAACCAGTAAGTTAAGATGTTCGTGTCGTGCTTTTCTGAAACCATCTGAACAACCGGCAGGATTTTCTTACCAAAGGGAACCACACCCTGGTAAAGATAAACCGTGGAACTCGACCCATCTGGCTTTGGAATCTTACGAATAACCGAACCTGTTGCATCTATACTGAGGCTACCAATTTTTGTCTGGTCTTTGCAGTATTTCTTATAAAGAAAAGATTGTTCTGGACTCCAGTACATAACGAAGAATTTATCAAATCCAATTTCTCGAACGGTTCCAACGAATTCAGGTCGATATTTTAATTCACGCACCGATTCCATAAGGTTGACGCCTTTACGAAGCCCTAACTCTCGATCGGTTTCCGTTTGCTTTGCCTTGCGTAAAACCTCTTCACTGTATAAATGCGCGGGAACTTTGTCGCCCAACTCCATGAGTTCATTAGCCTTTTCTCTGCGCCACGCATACGTCGATTGGGCGGTGACTTCTTTAGCGACACATTTCCTCTTTTCTCCTCGCAGTTGGCGCTTCTTTTTGTGAACCACATCCCTCGTGTCACTCGTTGATATTTGTAGAGTGAGACCTTTATCTTCGATTGGTTTATCTAGGGCCAACAAATTAATTCGAACACCACACTCAGTACAAGAACCCTTTATTGACAAGTAAGGTTCTCCGGCATTCTCGTTGACTTTGGGGTTTTTGAATGAATAGCAGCACGGCAACTTATGTTCTCGCCACAATTGTTCCTGAAGAACATTGGTCCAGCCCACTCGCAGTACTCTGTAATCTCGACCTTTGTAGCACACGTCACGAGGCCAGATACTAATCCAGTCGTCGTTTGCCAAGGTAATTGTTGCCCGAAGTGGTGGCAACACGTCTCGGGATGTGTTTAATGACCAGTTTGAGTTACAACTGCGATCAATTCCGAGACTTGACTCGTCAACATTTTGCTCAACGCCATGCTCGCTTCGAAGCATATTCTGAATTTTGTGGTCGTTTCGAGAGACATATAAATATAAGTGTTTTATCGACATTTTGTTACCAATTTTCTTTGCCGCGTCGTTCCAAACATTTTGTGATAAAGATTTAAGCTTTCCGGTATCATCAAAAAACTCCAAATCTCTCACTGCATCAAAAATCAATGTCACCGGAAACTTCGGCGCGCGCGGCATTTTCTCTTATTTTTTTTTACACGGGGTATTAACAACAATAATTTAATTGTAAAGTTGTTGCGTATTCTAAATTATCTACAAAAGGAGCTTTTTACAGATTTGTTTCATATATTAATTCCAACCAAGAACAACAACAACAACAACAACAACAACAACAAAACAGCAATCAATAATTAAAACAGAGAGAATTATAATATATATTAATTATTATATAATATAATATATATATTTATATTTTATATTATTATTTATAACAAACAGATATAAATTTTCTTTAGGCGTATTGCTATTGCTATGCTATCCAGATTATTCCAGATATCAAATAAATGGTGTATGCCACGTCCGTGTATGTAATGTATGTATTTAGTTGTATGTATAGATCGAAGGAAGATGATATCATTCATAAAATTGAAAACTTGCGAAGCTCATTCAAACGAAGAATTCGGATACGAAGGAACGTCAGTCGAAAGTATGAAGATTTTATCAAGTAACCAACCAAAGTACAAATTCTTCCATTGTGAGATTTGTGAGGATACATTGGCTAGACGTAACCTACCAAGCGTTAGCGCGTTATAACTCTAAGGAGTGGCGCCATCTAGTTTTCATTCACGGTAATACATATGCACGTAACAACTGGCTAAGGTAGAAATTGGAGATGACAAGTACCCTAGAATCCGGAATGATAATTTGTGTTATTATTTGAAATTATTACTTAAATTGATTTAAGTACTCTCTAAATACTATATATACAATTTAATACAATTTAAAAAGTATTGCATGTGAATATTGAAAAGAAAATTGACGTTTTACTAATAGTCTATGGAATACATATACCTTACATCAAATAAGGTAGTTCTGATTTATTTATAATTATGTTGGTACTGATGAAATGGTGATGACAAATCCAATTGTCGTTAAATACGTTAATACTGATAATTGTTAAATTCATTAAATTTTAGGTCATTTTTCAGTTTTTGTCGATTTTTACTACCAAGGACCGGTGTTACGGCAAAAGTCACTATGCACACTGTTTATTTAGATTAAATTTTCAATCGAATGAGGATAATTTGATCTTGGTAGGACAAATGGTTTTAAAGATATGACTATTCAAAGGTTTGCAAAACCCTACTTTAATTTTTTGTACGACCATTATTGCCCGAGTAATCAATTATCAAAGTCAAAAATGAGTTTTTCGCTTTGAACAACGATAACTCAGTGACAAATCATCATACAGAGCTCATGAGATCAAATTGTAGAGAATAAAATTCTCTAAAAGAGCTTTATAGTACCATTACAAAAAATTACGGCTCGTTGACCATTTTCAAGACGATCAAAATTTTTGAATTTTTTTCCGTTAGTTTTCTGACGGTTACTCATAAACCGCTAACAAGAAAAATATTTAAATCTCAGATTCAAAAACTAGAGACTTGAAGTTACAATTTACTTTTTTAATGAGCACTGTACGACCATTTTCTTCAAAGTTAAAGCCTTTTGAAAATCACCTAAAAATTTTGATATTTTTTTTAATCCTTCAAATGTTTGCGGTTTCGTATTTACTATTTTAAGAATATTCATAAAATCTCTACATAGTATGAAACAAAGTCGCTTCCCGCGTCTGTCTGTTTGTCTGTCTGTCTGTCTGTCCCTATGTATGCTTAGATCTTTAAAACTACGCAACGCCCATTTTTAATGCGGTTTTCACTAACGGTTTTCACTAGAGTGGTTCTCGAGGGTGGTTTTAGTATATAATTTACAAATTTATGCGGGCGAAGTCATAAATATTAAACAACCATTTAACTAAATATGAATCTGGTAAGATTTTAAGGAACAAACAAGGCTACAGAAACGAGGCTTACTTACGTAATGTTATTAATTTAAATTAACTGATGTCTCTGACGCGAGAGCGACATCTAGTAAGAACTTACGTAATTATATTAATTTAAATTAACAGATGTCTATCGAGAGATATATTTAAACACTAAATGCAAACAATTAAAGGATATAAAAAAAGTTCCAAATTTTTAGGTGATTTTCAACAGGCTGTAAATTCGAAGAAATTGGTCGTACAGTGCTCATTAAAAAGGACATTGTAGCTTAAAATCTCTAGTTTTTGAATAAGAGCTTAAATATTTTTTTCGTTAGCGGTTTATGATATGAGAAATTGTCAGAAAACCAACGAAAAAAATATTTTCAAAATTTTTGCTCCTCTTGAAATCGCTGTAAAAACCGTAATATTTTTTTTGTAATGGCACTAAGTATAAAGCTCTCCTAGAGAATTTTATACCGCTTCAGTGGTTTTAATGGGTACATACGACTGGGAATCTATCTCCGCTCGCAGATTTTGAATAACTGATTTTTTTATATTTTGAAAATTTTGTACCTCCGAACCCTTTGAGGTACATACGAATCTTTTATTGTTTTGGATGGGTACCAATGACTAGGAATCTATTCCCGCTTGCAAATTTTGATTATCTCTCAAAAAATGTCAGATTTACCATTTTGGCACTTTTATAATGCCTCTACATTCGAACCCTTTGAGGTAAAAACGAATCTTTCAGTGGTTTGTTTGGGTACTAACGACTGGGAATCTATTCCCGCTTGCAGATTTTGATTATCTCAAAAAATGACAGAGTTACCATTTTGGCACTTTTTGTAATGCCTCTACTTTCGAACCCTTTGAGGTACGAACGAAAAGAAAATTGGTACAAGCATGTACATACCGAGTGCAAACGTATGCATTCAAAAAAAATCGATTCTTACCATAGGGTTTATGAATATCACGAAAATTTAGTTTCTCTAAACCCTTTGAGGTACATACGAATCTTTCAGTGGTTTTGATGGGTACATACGACTGGGAATCTATCTCCGCTCGCAGATTTTGAATAACTGATTTTTTTATATTTTGAAAATTTTGTACCTCCGAACCCTTTGAGGTACATACGAATCTTTTATTGTTTTGGATGGGTACCAATGACTAGGAATCTATTCCCGCTTGCAAATTTTGATTATCTCTCAAAAAATGTCAGATTTACCATTTTGGCACTTTTATAATGCCTCTACATTCGAACCCTTTGAGGTAAAAACGAATCTTTCAGTGGTTTGTTTGGGTACTAACGACTAGGAATCTATTCCCGCTTGCAGATTTTGATTATCTCAAAAAATGACAGAGTTACCATTTTGGCACTTTTTGTAATGCCTCTACTTTCGAACCCTTTGAGGTACGAACGAAAAGAAAAATGCTGCAAACATGTACATACCGAGTGCAAACGTATGCATTCAAAAAAAATCGATTCTTACCATAGGGTTTTTGAATATCACGAAAATTTAGTTTCTCTAAACCCTTTGAGGTACATACGAATCTTTCAGTGGTTTTGATGGGTACATACGACTGGGAATCTATCTCCGCTCGCAGATTTTGAATAACTGATTTTTTTATATTTTGAAAATTTTGTACCTCCGAACCCTTTGAGGTACATACGAATCTTTTATTGTTTTGGATGGGTACCAATGACTAGGAATCTATTCCCGCTTGCAAATTTTGATTATCTCTCAAAAAATGTCAGATTTACCATTTTGGCACTTTTATAATGCCTCTACATTCGAACCCTTTGAGGTAAAAACGAATCTTTCAGTGGTTTGTTTGGGTACTAACGACTGGGAATCTATTCCCGCTTGCAGATTTTGATTATCTCAAAAAATGACAGAGTTACCATTTTGGCACTTTTTGTAATGCCTCTACTTTCGAACCCTTTGAGGTACGAACGAAAAGAAAAATGCTGCAAACATGTACATACCGAGTGCAAACGTATGCATTCAAAAAAAATCGATTCTTACCATAGGGTTTTTGAATATCACGAAAATTTAGTTTCTCTAAACCCTTTGAGGTACATACGAATCTTTCAGTGGTTTTGATGGGTACATACGACTGGGAATCTATCTCCGCTCGCAGATTTTGAATAACTGATTTTTTTATATTTTGAAAATTTTGTACCTCCGAACCCTTTGAGGTACATACGAATCTTTTATTGTTTTGGATGGGTACCAATGACTAGGAATCTATTCCCGCTTGCAAATTTTGATTATCTCTCAAAAAATGTCAGATTTACCATTTTGGCACTTTTATAATGCCTCTACATTCGAACCCTTTGAGGTAAAAACGAATCTTTCAGTGGTTTGTTTGGGTACTAACGACTGGGAATCTATTCCTGCTTGCAGATTTTGATTATCCCAAAAAATGACAGATTTACCATTTTGGCACTTTTTGTAATGCCTCTACTTTCGAACCCTTTGAGGTACGAACGAAAAGAAAATTGGTACAAACATGTACTTACCGAGTGCAAACGTATGCAATTAAAAAAAATTGGATTCCTTTAAGTCGGGTTCTGGGTATTTTCAAAAAATTTTTTCTCCGAACCCCTTGAGGTACAAACGAAAAAAAAGTTGGTACATACCAGTACATACAGAGTATAAACCTATGCATTAAAAAAAAAATCGATTACGTCATGTCGGGTTCCAGGTTCACACAGGTAATATTGTACCGTCTAAATATGGTCACAAAAAAATTAGTTGGGGCCTCGTCACAGGTCCGACGGTGGCCCAGAATGGGCCGTCGGTCGGATGTGTGGTACGAATATAAACAACATAACTACGCAGCGAACGTTTATCCGAACACCGGTTACTCCCTTCAAATTATGCTTTGCTTACCATAACATTTTAAAAATTAAAATGACCATCGATGATAGCAAGCTAATTCCTATAACTATGCTAATAACACCTACCTTCACTAAAATATAATCTTTAATCTGGATGCAAATCATCCTAATACGTTCCGATCATAAAAAGCTATAATTTCGGCATTATATTGTCCATCAAAGTGTTTTACATATATAAAAATAAAAGGCTGGCAATCAAGTAATTTGTTTCTCGACCTACTAAGCTCTTTTCGTGATGGAATCGTGTTTGGGCTTAGGCTCTGAATATTAATATGCTTGATAATTTTGCATCGATTTTGAAACTACGATTGCTAATTTAACTACTTTGTGGAATTCTTAAGTATTGTGTTTATTCGAAATGTTATATTAAAAATAATGTTGTTAAGTATATATCTATTACGTTAAAATATTTCAGACGGCAATGCACTGGGCTTGTAAGCGCGGTGATGAAAATCTAGTTAAACTCCTGGCTGGAGTCGCAAGGCACGTTGTCAACGAACGCTCCGTGAGTATGTTTATACCAGTATGTTATACTCGTATATATCAAAACACTACGAGGCTTCTTTGGCATATATTCGCTTGGGAAATTCAATTTCACTAACTATTTTTTTCCTGTAACGGCCATCTTAAGTGTAAAAGTACAAACGAACTACTGTATAGATGAAACCTTTATTCTTTAATACCTTGAGTTTTTATTTCCACGTAATGCTTTGTTGCCCCTTCGCATAGCAAAAAAGATAAGTGCGAGTATAAGTATTTTAAAATGCGGTGATTGGGGGAGCCCCAGCAATTTGATTGCCGTATTTGGTTTCATCGGTGGAGTCCATTTTGTAAAGTACAGATTTTCGTAAAAGAAATGTCTCCCGGCTGTGTCGAGAGAATTATGTGATTGCGTTTGACTTTAAATGGGAGTTAGGGTTAATGATGTGTTTACATCGGTGAGTTCGTAATCGTATACTTTAGTGTTACCTAGAATCGTTAATGCTCAATCAAATTTACTTACCTCTCCGAGTTATTTGCCTGTTTACGGTATCGTTAAAGTGCCATTTACAATCTTTTTCATGTGGTGTTCGGCTCGGATGGCGGCGGAGGCAGAATGGGGTAAGTCAGTCTCGAGTTTTATTGCTGGACTACTTGTGGATTCGAGGGAAGTGCTAGTAAATTTATTTACTCGTCTCTTACCATTTTAACGTTCCCCCTTTACAAGTTAAATTATAGACGTTTTATGAGCTATCTTTCTCTGGAAGACTATCCGGTGGCAGCCACTGATGCGTTTTAGGTACAGATATTGAGACAAAATGCAAATATTTAGTGTAGCAATATATTATTTGCAACACTTAGGCTGGGTTGCACCATCTAACTTTAACTATAACCAACGCCGCAACTTGAGTTAAAATAACGGTTAGGCCGAAAATGAGTTGCACCAGTTAACAAATAATCATAGCTGGTTAACTGGTGCAACTCATTTTCGGCCTAAAACTCATTTTCGGCCGAAAATGAGTGCGAATTAACTGAAGTTGCGACGTTGGTTATAGTTAAAGTAAGATGGTGCAACCCAGCCTAAATATGACTAAAGAATCAATAAGTAATCTTCGTTGGGTTTTTGACAACGTCACGTGTCACGGCTAAATTTAAAATTTTAGGCAAAAATTTGTGTTTGTAGTTGCATAGATATTAAAAAAGTGTGTTACTTTCATAACTTCGTAATTTAGGTGTAATGCATTAAATTAGAATACTCATTTGCTCCCTTCGAAAGGAAGCCTGGAATATTTACTCTACTATGTAAAATATTGACGTTTTATTCTTATTCCACATAACGAAATATTTTTGATATTGTTACGCTTTGGATGCAAAAAGGGGGTGTACTTCGACCGTATAGTTTGAACTGTATATTCAAGTTTCACCTTACAGCTGTCGCTCCTGTATATATCAATAAAATCATCGCAATTTAATATCTATCTGGGATAATATTCAATATAAATATATTTGATTCGCGAGCGCACGATATGAGCCGCCGATGCCGCGATGGAGGCAGATGTGTTCGTAACTAGAATAATACAAATATTAAACAGTATAGTATCTTTTATATTTTTTAAACAGTTTTTATGTAAGTAAGTATTTGTTAATTTCTTGTAATCAAAGAATTTTTTACATTCAGATTTATGTACCTACCTTTTTTCAAACTTTTTAATTGTTTCAGGCAATATATCTATCTACGCAAAATATTTGTATAGGCAATATATATTTTTAGGGTGACTAATCGTGATATCGATAAAGTAAATCAATCATAATAATTATATCACATTATCATAATAAAGAAATTTTGTAATTTTGTAAGTAAATATACAGCTTAGAATCTAAGTTGATCAAAGAGCCATCTCAAGCTTTGAATTTATGTTATAGATCATTATAAAAGGATTTATAACTTAACTTCATAATCGTATCCTAAATCATAGATTTTTTTATTGATTGATGTCTTAAGTAGATATCAATCACTCTACTTAGTCAAATGTGCCTATGGGCTAACCTTTCAAATTTTTATTGGAAACACTTAACTTTCTTATCCTCAATTCTATGCATAGCTTTCGTACATTAAAACATATGTACATAGATGTGTTATTTTTAAAAAAATTTTTTTCTTCTTAATAAAGTTTTTTTTTTTTAATAAAGAGCTCTTAATATCTAACTAAAGATTAACTAACTAGAGTTTCCTATCACTATAGCTGTTTAATCGTAGAACGAATCAATGTATTTGTCGATTTTCTATAACAGGTACATAATTTAAATAAGTGCCTGATTTATATTTATTTATATGATATAGCATACACTTTACAAAGATGTACCAAAAATACACCATAATTTTTGAATATCCAAAATTTTTTTCGCCTGATAAATTTCAAGCTAATGAAACTATTAATTTTGACTTTCAAACCGTCCAACAGTAAATTAAACGAAATCATATTTTGAAATTATTGTAAAGTAAAGCAAACACTAGTTTTTGTATATAAGTGATAATTTTATCAGTACTAGTGAAATTATACTACCTACCGTTTGCCGTATGTTTTGTCGGACGACTAAACATAAATTTTATCACAAGATATAATCATGCAAAAGTTATGAACTTAAATAATTTTTCGTTTTGTTAACACAAGTTCGTTGTTTCTTTGTTTACTTTTTTTTAAATTTTATATTTTATTTATTGTTGTTTAGTTTTCATTTTAATTCACCGCTAAATAAAAGCGCGGGAAATACTTTTATTTCGTAATGCTTTAGTCCATTTATCTACTATTATTTACCTTTATTTATAGAAAAAAGTTTTGATACTAAAAGTATATAAAAATCATGTTATTGCTTTGGATATGTTATATTTTTTTTACTTTTTTATCTTAAATTAAGAAAATTGTTTCTAATATTAAACTTCTATCCTGGTTATTATTTTTAGGCGATAACTTTTTCAAACAAATAATCGAGTCAAATTAATTATATTAGTCCCTACGCCATCTGTTAGGTTTGCCAAGTAACTTCATGTACGAGTACGAGCATTCACTCGAGAAAGCTCGATCGAAGTTCATTAAGTTTAACATAATCCACGCCCTCTCTCGGCGACATGTTAAAAGGCTACATATAATTTAGTTATAATTAACGTCGTAATAGCGCCACTACTGCATGAGATGAGATGAGAGAGCACAGCAAAAGTAGGTTATAAGTAAAATATTATTTTGTTATTTTGACTTTATGTATTTTTATTTGTGTTTCAGGGTTATACTCCACTCCATATTGCAATGCAATTTCGTCACGAAAACGTCTATAGACTTCTAGTCGAAGTATATGGTGAGTGTTTTCTTCTTTGCATCATCACTACATTTATGAAACGAAAGTCCTCCGCCGCGTCTGTCTGTCTGTCTGTCCCTATGTATGCTTAGATCTTCAAAACTACGCAACGGATTTTAATGCGGTTTTCACTAATGGATAGAGTGGTTATCGAGGAAGGTTTTAGTATATAATTTACAAAGTTACGCGGGCGAAGTCGCTGGCAGCAGCTAGTATTATTATAAGTATAACAAGGATTTGCTTCAGTAAATTTGATTTCTACTAAATCTCAAGAAACTTGTAAAAATTAGACACTTGGTTAATATATTAACCAATTTTATATTATCAAAGGTGGTAGGCAGGCCGCCGGTTTTCTCGATGGTAAGTGGCCACCATCGCCTAGGGACTCAAGCAACACAAGAATGCACAATGACATATATTTTTAAATGTCTTAAAAAAGTATTTAATACGTGTGTGTAGCAGAGGGTGACTTGATTAGAGTCTTGGCACAGCACACTCAGGCAGGATGCTATAAGTCCGTAATAATAGCGAAAATGTGAAGTAAATGAACTCACGGACTTGTAGTGAGTGGTTATGAATGTCCACAGCCGGTCGATGACATAATAAAAACGGTTGCAGGCTGCTTCTAGGTGCACTTTGGTGGTCCCTAGGGAAGATGTCCAGCATTGGGCATATGTTGGTGTTTCATTAAGATGTTACAGATGAAAATAATCTGTCTAAAATTTTTTATTCTTTCAGACGCCGACACAAACGTGCGTGACTGGTCAGGCAAAAAGCCGAGGCAATATTTAGTACACATGGACACTTCTTTATCTCCCGGGTTCAGAAGTAAGTTTTTTTTTTTTTAGGTATTTTTACTAAATACAAAATAGCGTTGAAACCATTGTGTAATATTATACCTCATTTCTTAGTTTTAAAATTAAATATTAACTTTAATTATTTCATAAAAACGTTTATTCTGAATGATAAATACATTTTTTTATTACTTTGTGATCAATATATATTAATGTTTTAAAAGTTTAGTACCTACCTACCTACTTTTGCAATTCCGACTATAACCCAATCAACTTATTTATTTTACTGAAACATTTTCGTAATAATGCCACGCCATGTCTACTTTTTTGGGGTGCATTTTTTTTTGTATAAATTATATACACAAATATCCCTTTATATAACTTCATGGAAGGGGAAAATGACTTGTGTTTTACAGAGAAAGAATCGGTCTGTTCACAACGTCCGTTGACGTCTCCACCATCGTTAGGAGTCACTCACTTGAACGCAATTAATACGTTGTCAAGTAAGACTTATTAGCTTGTGTGTACACACACGTACAGTGTGAAGTCTCTTTCTATATCACAATTCTAATATCATTTATTCACTTTTATACTTGTTCATAGACATTATGTCACTTTTATACTTGTTCAAAAAATTACATTTGTTAGTTATTTAAATAAGCAAAGGTCCTGTTAAGATATTTTATCACACATACGTTTTTATTCACTTGAAAAGTTAACAAATTAGAAACATTTTCACTTAGCAATTTAATTTAAATTGCCTCTTCAAAACGCCTCACTTTTAATAAGAATATTACATCATCAACTGTAACAAGAAAATACATTGCGAGAAACACAATATATACCTATTCTCTGCGCAATGGTAAAACGTCTAAAAGGTTAGCACGATAAAAAAGCTTTAAATCACTTCCACTAGAAAATATTAGCACTTTTTCGAAACACTTTTCATTTACAATAATCGTTCATTATTTCTCCGGTGTGTTGCGTGCGTGTTTTTGTGGGGACTTCGTGGTGCAATGTCGTCAAATTATTTCCTTTCTCATTGTGACTACACTTAATAAGTGCGCCAATAAATCAATTTTTTTAATTTCAATTTCTAAACACTTTGAAAAGATTACTGACTGCAGTGTTCTTCAGGAGGCACATTCCTAAAACGACCGCAGGCTGCTTCTGTAAAGAGAATCTTCTTTTGTTATTTCGACCGGTCGTTTTGGAATAGACAAATTAAATTGATATATCTATATAAAAGGCATGAATTAAAGGTGTATATACGTACACAATTTTCTAGAAAAAGAAGGTTTTCTTCGTATTGGATCGCTGAACGTTCGTGTCAAGAAGACCACTGAGGCTTTCAGCAACTTTTTGGGTGTCGGCGCAACCAGATCATCAGCGTATATTCCGAAGTCGCGAGAGGTCGACAGACGCTCAGACGATGGCGACTTACACAAGAGTTGGGGTTCCGCCGATAATATACAAGTAAACTATATCTTATGCAGAGTATAATTAATATAAATGCAGAATATATTAATTAATAATACAACAAAACCATTCTTTACATTATTTTTTTTATGATAATTTCTTTCAACTATTGGACATAAGTTCAGTTAACATGATCCATTCTGAACACTCTGAAGTTCCAATTTTCGCTGACGAATCCAAACATTCCAATTCCTCGTTCATATCTGGGTTATCCATGGTTATCCATGTACATATTGAACTTTACATAACCCTAAATATAAAAATATAAATAAATAAATATATATTCACACATTCCACACAGCACCATCTAGTTGCAAAGTAAGCAACTTAATGCTTGTATTATGGATACCAAACAGTTGATATATCACATACAATACTTTTTTTTTGTAAATACATACATATTATAAATACAAAACATCCATGACTCAGGTACAAAGGTAAAATGTTAACACATAAACATTTGCCTCTAGCGTGATTCGAACCCGCGACCGCTTTGTTAACAGCTAGGGCTACTAGCTACTAGACCAAACGTGTGTCAACCCTAGAGGAAAATGTTTAGATACCACACGATCTTGGCGGCCGATTCCCCGCTCCAAAGTGCGAAATCGACTGTCCAAGGTATTCAAGAGCCTAAAAACGGCTTACTTTAGTAGGTACGTTACGCGGTAACGTGTTGTGTTGCAACTGTTTTAGAGACTTGTACTCCCTTCAACGCTGCCTTAGACCTAGACGCTACACCATTATCTTGCTAATATGACATTTGAACGTTTCACAGAAGGAGGACAAACCAATGCCACCACCAATGTCCAATAAAGTGCGAAGGCGTGGCGCAAGTGGTCGGAAAGGGTTGACTGCACACAGCAGAAGTACACCTTCTACACCAGATCAGGTATTGGTTACCGAACTGGACCTATTCTATTCTATTCAAATTTATTTATTTATCCTACTAATATTATAAGTGCGAAAGTTTGTTTGGATGTATGGATGTATCTATGGATGTTTGTAACCCTTTCACGCAAAAACTACTGAATTGGATTTCAATGAAATTTTGCATACACGTTGTCTGGAATACCAGAAAGGATATAGGGTACCTTTCATCCAGAACGCGGACGAAGTTGCAGGCACCAGCTAGTTGTTCATAAAATATACAAATACCTACACCAAACGTAAAGTCAGATGAACGAAAGATTTATTTATATGTAATATGGTTTTTTTACCCGTGAAAGCGAAAGAAACAACATTCGAAGCCTTAAATTTATGTCTTTTTATAAATTTCCTGAAAGTTTATAGTTAAGTTTAGCTCATACACAACAGTTTATCCCACTGGTCCCCACTGTCAGTCCTGACATCTAGTTCTATAACGCGGAAAATATAAATTTAAAGAAAGCGCGGCAAATACAATCATAAAGAAAATGCTATGAATGAAATGATTTTCCATAAGTGAGAAGAGAAACAAAACTACTGTTTGCGCTGTAGCTTGTTGCGGATGATAGTTACGACTAGTTTCGTTTCACTCTTGAAAGTTGCCACATATATTCTGCGTAGTTTTTTTATTGTTAAAAAGTCTATAATTATATAAATGAATCAAAAGAACATACAATGGGTAAGGTTGCTTAAATCGTACCCCCTAAGGAAATATTAATGTAATATTTAGTGCAATTGAAAACATCTAAAAACTACCAAAACTTCCAAAAATTACGTATTTCCTATAAAATATAGAATTAAACTCTCTATAAAATTTGTATGTTTTGTTTATTATAGATATTGAACAAATAATAATTAAAATAAGTACTTATTAAAATAATCTTCTTTATAATAAATCACTAAACAAGTCTAGGACGTTACTTTACGATACACTTACGTAATTTTTCTTGAAATTTTGTGTTAAACATTTGTACTTTTTATTTGTAACAAAGATCATTATGTAGGTACTATATGAATAATAATGGTAGTTTGAATTTATTTAATTTAGTACATTTTTAATATTTTACGTCCACGATAAATATTATTTGAAATTCGCGCCTACTTTCGACGGTGAAAAGGAACGTTTCGTCAACTGTCATACGCACCATGCTACAGTGCGCGTAGTATAGGAGCTTACAGTAGATTGACGGCGGTTAGTTTATAATTTTTAATTGTAACTTGTTATCTCATTGTTGCAGCCGAGAGCCCAGATTGGTATTATTGAAGGGGGAGACTCGGATTCTGATTCGGCTGCCGGTTTCCACTCGACGTGGAGACAACAGCGAGCTTCACATTGCACATAATTTATCTTTTGTCGGCATAAGTCCCGCTAAGTGAATCAAGTCATTTAAAACTTTTTTCGACCACTTTCAAAACCTTAATAATTAAATTATAGGTGAAAAAAAAACCTTAGTAGATGGGATAATCTGTATACCGATTTCATAGTTGTCATTTTTCTCTATTACTTTCGAAAATTGTTTATTTAAGTAACATTCAATACATCTTCGAATCATAATAATATACTTGTGATTTGATAATAATATGAAAATTAAGGTTTCCTCTATTGTATTTATGGCTTTTTTTTGTAAAGCCCTCTTTGACTTGAACAGCTATAACGAATAAATTTATCTTAGTGCTGCTTGTGTACGATGTATGTATGTACGAAGTACATATATGTATAGTTAGATTTTAGTAAAATGATCACAAAATCACACATGATTAAATTTTAGTATTATCATTTTAAATGTAGGTATTATATTATATTATTAGCTTAAAAATTGTTAAAATTGTGAATAAATAAATAAATATTTTCTTTCTCAAACATAAGACTGCTATTATTTTTATGTGGCTTTTTTCATCCTTTTCTCTGTTCTGTTTTGATAACGGTAAGAAGATGACATTTCGATGTATTTCCACTTTATTGCTTAAATTTACATACATAAATCCTTTTTCCCTTTTACGTCGAAACATATCCCGAACTCAACGTTATAATGCCCTGAAACAGGCTTATGGGACTGGGCCCCGTTAATCGTAGACTAATCAATCATGATTAACCAGCTAACACAAATTGTCACTTGAAAGTGCGTCAGTATAGCATTCTGTCTGCGCGTCTGGTTTTAATGGGTTTATTGTGAGATTACGGAAGTAACATTGTAATGGCGTCTTTTTATTTTAAATTTCTAAATTTTATTTGAGGACAGGTACTTTTCAACGTGTTAATGTTTTACTTTCTTTCGTATATCTATTACCTACATAGTATAAATAAAACAGTCGCTACCCGCCGTCTGTCTGTCTGTCCCTATGTATGCTTAGATATTTAAAAATATGCAACAGATTTTAATGCGGTTTTCACTAATGGATAGAGTGGTTCTCAATGAAGGTTTTAGTATATAATTTACAAAGTTTCGCGGGCAGCAGCTTTAATTTTATTAACTAATCATGTACGCCATCTGTCAAAACACTGTGCAACTATGACAACATTTCTCTGCTATTCGAAGTAGAGTGCTACATTGTTTCAAACAGAATTCCCTAGATGCGCTGGCGTACTACATCAGTATTAATATTATATTATAACCATGAAATTTTGTATACACATTGTCTGGGATACCAAGGACATAGAGTACTTTTCATCCAGAACGCGGATGAAGTCGCGGGCACCAGCTAGTTGTATAATATGTATTAAAAATACATAAAAATATATGTACTAAACGCAACAATTAAAGGATATAAAAAAGTTCCAAATTTTTAGGTAATTTTCAACAGACTATAACTTCTATGAAAATGGTCGTACAGTGAGCATTAAAAAAGCAAATTGTCTAAAAATTTGGAACTTTTATTGCATTTACTTTAATACATCCATTTAGGACAATAGGTTTTGTTCTATTAAGATGATTTATATTTTAGAATTTTTATATGTATATTTTGATGTAAGACGCGCAATTTTTTTAACCTTATTGTGTGGGGGATCAACAACCTTTGATCAACAATGTTTATTTCGCCCTGTTACAGTAGTCCTACCTGGGTACAGGTGTACAAATAAAAAGTAGTTCTACTCAACCGATCATCGTGAAACACACGTTACACATACACGTTATCCCCGGATACAAGAAAGGACATGGGGTGTCTTTCATTCAGGAAAAAAGTACTGTTCCCAAGGGATCATCACTATCACTACATAGTATAAAACAAAGTCGCTTTTTCTGTCCCTATGTCCCTTTGTATGCTTAGATCTTTAAAACTACGCAACGGATTTTAATGCGGTTTTCACTAATGGGTAGAGTGGTTCTCGAGGAAGGTTTAAGTACATAATTTACTAAGTTACGCGGGCGAAGTCGCGGGCAGCAGCTTTAATTTTATTAACACGTAATTTTATAAACTATAACTAACATGTAGTGCCATCTGTTAACAGACTTTTTCCATTATTCGAAGTGAGATTAGATGAATTAGAGTACTACATTGCTTCAAACAGAATTCCCTAGATGGCGTTGTAAATTTTGTTAAAGTTAAATATATGAGCGGCCGAGCTACCCTAGGCATTTTTTACGTTACTTTAAAACAAGTTACTTTTTATGAACAAAGACACACAACTTAACTAAGTATATTTGTATCACCTAACAAGATCGATGCGTACACTAGAGTGTGTTTCGGTGAGTGAGTAAGGTGTGCCCAAGTCAATTTTCCTTATTCCTTTCCAATGCCTTAAATAAAAAAGAGAACTAAATATTGTAGTTATTAAGAATTTAATAAATATGTAGATTCAGGATTAAATTGCCATCTCGTAAGTTTTGTAGTATCTAGTTTCAACTGTTACCTATCAACTGTTACCTCAAAATCCTCAAATTTGTATGAGAATTTGTATAAAAGATAAGGCAAAATTATTAATTAAAAAACGTGATATGAATTTTCTTAAACAAAATATTCACTTTAATGTTAAATCCTTAAAGCTTAATCCGTTTTCAAGTTTAAAAGTGTTTTCGAGAATGTCGTTTATATGAATAAGCACGTCACGAAATGAAGACGACGCGAGTTTCAGCGTAAACATTTATGTTTAGTACTATTTATTTAGTGTAGAAACGTGGTGCGTTAGATGAGGACAAGCGGCGTCGGAGTCAGAAGCCTGCCGCCCTCCGTGCGACTTAACCGCGCCCGCCTTTCACGCGCTCTACCGTACCCCTCGCGGTAACATGTGCTAAAATCTCTAATGTAATCGCACTTGGTTTTCAGTGTTGTTTCTAAATTCAAATATTAAATTTTGGGACTTTTACCTATTATTCGCGTAAGTGTTTAATATAACTTTCATATTTAATAAAAGCATGTGACAGTATAAAGATGGCTATAAAGATTCCGTCGACAGATAGGAATACTAAAAGCCGTTATGTTTGCACTCTAGTATCGGATTAATCGTAAATCTCTTCAAAATACTTAATCTAGTTTCTCCATACATTTTTACTGCCACATGATATGTTTAGCTTCGTTTCTTAATCTATGATAAATCTACATAATTGAATGTTTCTTTTTTCTGCGAAAACTACTCGTATTTTAAAATTTGTTAACAGTTAACCGAAACGACATTTGAAATTATAAAATAGCATTGTTTTATAAATTTTATATAAAAGTACGCGTAACGAATAACTACATATCAGATCCTAGTTCTAATTGTCCTTGATTACCATTTGTATTACTTTATTCATGGAGTAGATATACTTAATAGGCAAAAGGAGGTATAAAATGGGTGTCTCAGTGATCATTATATGCAAATGCAATATTTATTTCTAGCTAAAGTTAATGATTGGGTCCATTAACATAAACCAAGATGAAGGAGTACAATTAATTGTTGGGGAAATTACAGCACTTTTCCGTTTTCTCGCACTGATTCAACATGAGTAAGCCATCTTTTAAATGGCAAATAAAAAATGTATTAAATTTGTTAGTTATTAAAAATATGATCCTTGTTACCTTGTTGACAGGTACTATTTGTCTTAGGCACTAGCATTTTTTGCTGATCTCATTATTATGCAATGAAAAAAAAAATTGTAGCTATAATAATTAATTTGCTTAGCATGTGTTCTTAAAAATTAAGACAAATATGATGAGCAAGTTTTGAGGTGCTTATTAGGATATATGCTCCTCGGATAGTTATTTTGCTATGAGAATGAGTATTATCTATGGACGCTCGGGTTAATTTGCTGTGCAATTAGTATTTATGTTAAGCATGTAGTATTTTTGTACCTAAAGGAATTTATTTGTCTCGCATTAGAAGAAAAAAGCAATGTAATGTTGATGTATATTTACGAATTATCTGCAGTACTAGTTTTGTTAAACATTTAGTTTATTTGTGATGAAATAAGTTATTTGATGTAAAAAGTATATAAATGATGAATATAAATTGATAGGCGATTATTTTATTTGATGTGCAATTAATAATATCTCAAATAGAATTGTCATTATTTTAACACAATTCAAATAAGTCGCTAGATCTAGCGATCTTATGTGGGTAATTTTCATACGTCTACGCATCTCCTCATTTCTTCGATTCTTCATAGCTTGCTGAGTAACGTTGAGCTTTCTTACGAGGCTCATAGTTAGAGACCACGTTTCGGCGCCATATGTCATCACTGGCACTGACAACAGTAAATATAAAACTGGTAAAATAGTCAATTTTATTCACAAAAATAAATGAATGTAATGTTCGTTATATTACGATATGCTATATAATAAAAGAGGGCAATATTGAAGAGGCAATTTGAAGAGTACGTTAATTGAATCAACGAGTCGCGGATTTTATTGATAAACTCAATCTAATTAATCTAGATTTATATTGACACTGCAGTTGTTTGCTATGTAATATTTAAATTTATCTTTACCCCGTACCTATAACAAAGTAAATTTAGGCTCCGCGTAGTTCAATTAAAATCACAGCTGAGGTAATTTCCACCGTTTTTTCGCTCATTTCTTTCTGCAGCATTGAAACGCCGCTAGAACTGAGTAACTTTCTATTAACTAATTAAAGGTTGGTACGCAATTGAAATTTAATGTGTAGGTACTTTCCTACAAAACACGCTTTTGTCGATTTAAAATAAATCTAAATAACTGAACTGAATAATTAGATTTTTCAGGAACATACCTACATAATTTTTATAGAAAACTGTTACTTAAGAGCGCTTATCAGTTTAACGCTATTCGCTTAATGACCGCAGTATTTGCCCTGAGCGTTAAATAGTTTATTTAAAAAGAAATAATATATAATAGACCTTATTATTTTATAATATTATAATTATAATTGAAATTTCATGTACCTACACATATTGTTTATCAACAAACGGTCCGTATTTGTAGAAATAGCTCAAAACTTTTACTCTTTACGCTATTAGTCTTAGGTACCGAATATTTTTACATTTATTTCTTCAAAAACTATGGATACTCCGTATGATACAAATACTTTCGTAATCTATAAAAATACTTGGGAGCAAGTGTCCCTTTTATGATTCAAGATTTCTCCATTTCAAGTTCGTTTAGCCGTGAAAATCTAACATACACCACTCAGGCTGCGTACCTACTTCCTACATGTACGCATTTTTATAATGTGTATGTTACAGCATCAGGTAACTCCGATAATAATAAACATTTCTTATCCGTCTATCCCCTGTACTTTTTTCTTTATATCTAATTTACGACTTACCTTAAGACGCCGAATCCAATGTTTAGTACTAACATATTACAGGATTTTACACCTTTCATTGCTTGTATTGTGATTTCTGATTTCTTCTCTGAAAACCCGTATTATCATATGATTATTTGGTAATACAGATCTGTAAGAAAACACAGTTTAAATTATTATAATCACCAACATTAAAGTGATACCTAAACTTAATTAATTAATTATTAAAAAACTAAATTTATAAGAATTAAATTCGAAATTACTTAATAAATCACTTAGCTTTATCATTTACCCACAAAAAGTGAATTGAGATTAATCTTAAAAATATAGCTTTTCCGTTTTGAGTTACCTTACTTAGTTTTCAATAACTACGTGTCAACAGAGAGGGGATAATACTTTTGTTTTTTTTTATCCAAATAAGACAATGAAAACACGAAAAGAATCGAAAGATGGTGAACATTCTTATTATATCCAATTAAATAGTTTCTTCATAAGGAAAGTTTATTAAATTCCTATTAAATTGTTTCTTTTAGAAATTACATTTCGTTTAGAAGTTATGACGGGTGTAAAAGTGCTTATAAAAATTCCGGTGTGATCGGACAGCGAACAGTGTGCGCTTAATCAAATTGTTACCTAAGTACACATTTTATTTTTTGTTTACTTTGTAACATTAATTGTTTAGAATATTAAATATTCATATGTCAAGATGAAGTCCACGAGAACGAAGTCGCGGGGATCGGCTAGTTAGATAATTTACTATACATTGCATTCCCATTAGGAAGATATTATATTGGAATAAGGGCCTCTTTCACCAACTACAAGTAGTGTTGATTAGTTACTTCATCACTACATAGTATAAAACAAAGTCGCTTTTTCTGTCCCTATGTCCCTTTGTATGCTTAGATCTTTAAAACTACGCAACGGATTTTAATGCGGTTTTCACTAATGGGTAGAGTGGTTCTCGAGGAAGGTTTAAGTACATAATTTACTAAGTTACGCGGGCGAAGTCGCGGGCAGCAGCTTTAATTTTATTAACACGTAATTTTATAAACTATAACTAACATGTAGTGCCATCTGTTAACAGACTTTTTCCATTATTCGAAGTGAGATTAGATGAATTAGAGTACTACATTGCTTCAAACAGAATTCCCTAGATGGCGTTGTAAATTTTGCATACACGTTGTCTGGGACTCCAAAAAGGACATAGGGTACCTTTCATCCAGAACGCGGACGAAGTCGCGGGCACCAGCTAGTTTAGAAATAATTTTATGTTTTATTAAATTATGCACTCGGTTTAGTTTTTATTTTATTAGGCGAATATTTTTTATTATTTTCTTTTAAATGTTTGGGACTTTTACCGTACAAACAAAGATACAATATAAGCTAAATTATTCCCGGTAACAGGTGACTTTAAATGACGGTTAGCCTACTTGACAGATGGTGAAAGAGGCCCTTGGTATTTTAAACACACAAATTTCCCGGAATTTATTTGTTCGTAGTCGTCGAGCCGTTATTTAAATTAATGCTATTAAAGTTAAGCTCTCCTCCCAGAGTCTACTTTAAAGCTTAAGATCATGGTCACTGGAGTTAAAGGCAAACACACGCGAGGGAATAAATTGCCTTCAGGTCTACAATGCTAAATAGCTGTACTTAGAGTTTGAAAGGAATTTACATATTCTATATGACAGCAGAATTACGTCCTTATTAGAATTACAACCTAAAAGTAGAATTGCAGTTCCATAAATTGTTACATTTAATTGTATGATCCTTTTATTAACATAATATTAATTAAATGATTTTTATTATATGGATAACAAGATAAAATGGTAAAATAATGGAACTTATAGTTTTATAGTAAAAGAAGTACCTACAAAGCACTAAGGAAGTTCAGTAACAAAAATCTAATACATTTTAAAAATGGCCCAAAGCCAGTTGTAATAGCACATTCAGGAAACTTAAGCAAAGAAATGTGGGACTTGGCATTGAATGGCATACTGAAAATGTATGAATCTTGTTCTTACAATGGTTGCCTCCTCGGAAAGTCACATTGAAAATATAAAAAGTAGGCAATATAAACGAGTTGGCAAGATAATCCTCTACATGTTGAAGACTTAATATCATTTTCAATCGAAGAGCATTCATTTGGATATAGGTTATATTAATAATTAAGTGACAAAATATAATTACCTACGTAAATATTTGATTCTTTTTCAATTAAATTCTTGTGAGTTTTACTATTATCTTTTTATTTTATTACTATCAACTTTGCGTAGGTACTCGTAAAAGCAAAATTTCCGTTGCATTGATATTGCTAGGTTGAGCAATTGAATATTATTTCATATGTTTCTTGAGTCAGTCAAGAAACATAGAGAAAATAATAAATTAAATAAATACATATTATTGATATTATAGATCGCAAGGCTTCGTAAAGCAAAGTTAATATAGATCATAAAGCAGATCGCTGGCTGTCGGCTGTAACATGCTGGCCCCACTTTATTGTCAACTGAGCCCACAGCCCGTTAGCTCGGTTTTTTTTGTGTTTGCAGTGACATATACTAACGACATCTCGCGATTATTAGAAAAAGCGCAGAGCCAACAGCATACCGAAGGTGTTTACCAGGTTGGATTAGCCAATGCTGCGACATTGAGAGCAAGTGCATTTAGTCTAGATATAACAATAACTAAATTAAATTGAAATTCATGCAATAAACCAACAAAACTGTAATGTTATTTATAAGAAAATAATTATGGTAAATAATATTATGATTCCTTATATATGATAAATTAAAGAGAGAATAACGATTGCACAAAGGTTCAAACATACAAGCACAAGTTTACACTTTTAAATATAGAGAATGCTCGGAAAAACTAATGAGGCAAGCGGTCGAAGACATGACACAGAATAAAATAAAGTGTCTTCATTTAGCTTGCAACACGTTTTTAATTTAGTATGAAATTACGCAAAAAAAACACAATAATAAGTATTTAGGTAATTTTAATTTTTTGGTTCATTTAAAAACTGGAGTAATCTTTCTAGTCGATACTCGCCGCGACTTCCTTCGTTTGGACTTTATGTTATGACTATGTTATGACTTTATGTTAGACTTTACTAATAATATATAATTTTATAAGCAAAAACTAATATTATAAACTAAAAAAAAATGTGTAGGTAACAAATAGACTAGGCGTAGGTCTATTTACTCATACCGGGCCATTTTTTTTTTTACTTTTAGGATTTTCATACCAGTCGAGACTTCTAATGAAAAATCCAATTTTAAGGATTGTCATTTTTCCATTCTACGTGTAAACTGTTTTAAACAAGTTTTGTGACGTTAATAACTATAATAGTTAGACGTTATAGTTATGTCGTAGTTTTTTTGGTGATGAGTACTTATAGTATATAGTATACCTATACATGAATTAAAGTGTAAGAAAAAAATATATGCTCCAGGTGAGGCTCGAACTCACAACCCCGGCATTGCTCCGAACGTACTGTCCTATAAGTACCGTGCGCTAACCAATTACGCCACTGGAGCTGTGTACAACCTCACACAAATTGAGGTAGTCATTCCACGTTATGTTTAGGATAATCGATAGTTTTCGCGACGTAGGTACTGAAAATAATTACTGTTACAGGCAATTTTTACCAACGTTATGGTAATTGTAAAATTAATACCTTATACAGCTTTATATGCTGTAAGTGAAAGATTTTTTTTTAAATCAGTTAAGATATTAAAATGTGGTAGATACATTGCAAATATTTTTGTATGTTATAAAGCTGTGTGAACCTGGAACTCTGGAACCCTACATTAAGTAATCGATTGTTTTTTTAATGCATAGGTTTGTAGCCGTACTCAGTATGTATATCTAGTGGTTTGTACCAACTTTTTTTTCTTTTGTACATCAATGGGTCCGGAGATTTAAAATTTTCAAAATACTCAGAAATCGACATGAAAGAATCGTTTTTTTTTTAAATGCATACGTTTGTACCAATTTTCTTTTCGTTAATCTTTCCGTCGAATGTTTCAGTGGTTTGGATGGGTACAAACGACTAGGAATCTATTCCCTCAAAAAAATGACAGATTTACCATTTTTGCAATTTTTATTAACGCCGCCACTTTCGAAGTCTTTGAGGTACAAACAAAAAAAAAAGTTGGTACAAATCAAACCAGTATATACTGAGTACGAGCCTATTCATTAAAAAAATCGATTACTACATGTCGGGTTCCAGGTTCACACAGCTTTATAACATACAACAAAAATATTTTACACATTTTTAATTGAATATCCTAGATAACATGGCAATGTTCGTCGCTTAAAGGAAAGCAATAACTTTCTGACGTGACATGCAATACCACTGCAACAAAATTGCGTTGTCTTCGAGCTAGCTAACGTTGAGACTCGTTTTTATACGTTTCATAGTACCTACGTCAAGTTAACCTGCTGTAAAGGTTAACCCGTAATAAGCAAGTTTTATTTCTTTCAATTAGACTATCAGTTAGAGTTATCACTATCAGTTAGTTAGAGAACTGTTTGAAATACCGACTCGTATAGCATCTAGAAATGCATCTAGATATTCATATTATATATATATTCACACATTCCACACAGCACCATCTAGTTCCAAAGTAAGCAACTTAATGCAACATACTTTTTTTTTGTAAATACATACGTATTATAAATACAAAACATCCATGACTCGGGTACAAAGGTAAAATGTTAACACATTTTAAATATTTGCCCCTAGCGGGATTCGAACCTGCGACCGCCTGGTTAGCATATAGGGTTACTAGCCACTAGACCAAACGTGTCGTGTGTGTGTGTGTGTGTGTGTGTGTATGTGTGTGTGTATCTAGATCTAATTTTATATTTAGTTGCAATCCTAAAAATAAATATTTCACATCTCTTTATGTCTAGTATATCAAATATTTATTTTTAGGATCTAACCTAAGGTTTCGGGTTGTTTAGAAGAAGTAGGGTTTGGATTCCTTTTATACATAAAATAATGTGTTGTAGTTACAGATTCCTAATGTTTCTAAAGAGAAAGTTTTCGGGTTTTTCTTTAACAGGAAAAAGCCTTCCATCTGTTATTTGATGCCGAAACAGAACGAGGAAAAGTCGGGTGTTAAAGAATTGTTTTAAGGAAGTGTCGGGAAATTTAATTACAGCATGTAAAGAATATTACGATTAAAATGTTAAACTCAGTAAGCATAACAAACGTTTTTTTCTGATGGAGGTCAAGAGAGGGTTCAATTTGAGTGAGTTTAAAATTTAAAAGAATATAATAGAATTGCTTTAGTAAAGTGAATATTCTAATATCAGATTCTAAGATTCTAATACCTTACAGAGCACGTAATGATTGACGCATTAAAATGCTATCGCAAGGACAAGTTAAGAGGTGTTTAGTATTCACCACAAAAGTCGTTTAACGATACTAGAATCGCTTAAATGAAGTATAATTCGAGAACATTTAACCCAAGCAGTACTAAAATACGGGTATATTATTAAAATGCAATGAAATGAATAAAAATATTTTGAATAAATAAAATAAGTTTTTCAATAAATGTTTATGGAAAAATAAAACAATTTTTTTTCTTTATGTCAAATATAGGGCAAGGAAAAGTTAGAAGTCTGTATTTAATTTTTAAAAACTTTTAACGATTTCCAACGAAAATGTTTATAAATATATAAAAAATCAATAGCCGTGAGTTAGTCTCGCAAGTACTCAAGTGTAACTAAACAGTTTTTAATTTGGTTTTCACTTATTAAATAGAAAGAGGGATAAACGGGGCAGGTTTGCATATATATTGAAACTAGTACTCAATACGGAGAGTGTTAAAAATGTTAAAATCATTTCCTCTCAACTTACTAGAACATCTAAACATATAAGTTGAACACTTATATGAGTAAAAATATCACTTTTTGGATACGTATATTTGTGTTTTTATTTTATTGAATTTTTATAAAATGTATGAATGTAAAGATTAATTTAAATATTAGAAACGCAATACTTTTAAACTAATAACTTAATGGCCTTCTGTGACAGACGTTCCATTTGTTAATAGACGTACCTATGTACTTACCGAAAGTTGTTTAACTACCAGTATTCCCACTGCAACTAAATATTAATTTCTTAGTGCGTTTATAAATGTTTCTGTACATATTTGTACAGCAGCTTCCTTCACGACTTTGATGACTTTATATCAGAATGTAACATAACATCATCTATGTCATATCATAAAATATGTAACGAATTGTCAACACCAACTGAAGATATAAAATTGACAAAATTCACACGTACTTATTTAAAATGAAAGCGAAATGTTTTACCCATTTAGAGATACATTTTACAAGGTTTACATTTGACATTTAGCCGTGACATACAAGTACAAAACAAATATAAACGTAGTGGTACACGGGAAGATATAGGGACATATCATCACAGAAACGTTTGTATCCAACGCCTTTGTATGTGTTAATTCAACCTCGACTCAGCACACACACAACTCTGTAATCACGCATGACCACGCCACGGACATTGCAAATGACGCCGCGAAGCGAACATTTCGACTGTACGTACCGAATTGAATCAATATTCATATGACGATTAATCTCACTTTCAGATAGGATACTTTCGGTATATTATTTCTGATGTCTGATAATAATAATACCAGATTTTTCGGCCACTTAAATTTTATCAACAACTTATTAGTTATAATTTTTATTACTCGTAGAAAGGGTCTATTAACTTTAACTTTACACGATCTCAATGAACTCTTGGTGTAAATTACAGCCGACGGGCGCCTCGATCAAAGGACACATTTGCAGGGGCTTTGTGTAAATTACTTTTGTAATACTCCCAATAAACATTCCCGGTGAAAGTATATATGTATAGGTATTGTGTAGTTGTATACTAGTCGCATTTTTTTTATTATCCAACTGTTGATTGTGTTGATTGCAATCATTTTTTTGCCACAAGTGGCATCTTCGAGCTTATTCTGGCATTATTCTAGGAAGTGGGAATAGATAGAAATGAATACTGAAAACACTATACATCATAACACAAAAAACACTAGACAAAAAAAGTCATTGAAAATATCAATAGATATTTTAATAGATCAATAGATAGAAAATAGATGTCATTTTCTAACGTTGCGTGCTTACTTAGTTGATGAGTGAAAATCGTCTATGGCTTGCTCAACCCTCGCCAAGTTTTATTTCCCCAACGAAATATATTCGTAACTGTGTAGTTGTCCCAATCCTTTGAAAAATCAGTAAGCTCTCAGTGGATTTGTGGGGTTTCAATTGGCCGTTGTAGTACTACCAACTATATAGTACTTCACATAATTGCTGCAATACTTAGTAGAGAGGTAGGACGGTCGAAAATAATTATGCATTCAACGATTTAGATTCAATGCAAATATTGCGTCATCTAATTAATTATTATTATTAGGAAACAAATCCTAATTTTCTGTGAAGTATAAAGAGTCTATTTATTATTTTGACGGAGTGAAAAATCTTACACTTACATAAAATCTTAAATATTGGCGTGCTTGTATTGATAGTTGCAAGATGGTAAAAGGAGTTATGTTGTGATTTTAAATTTAATTATAATATTTAATATTATTATAGCATTGCCTTAGTTTATCTATACTAATATAATAAAGCTGAAGAGTTTGTTTGTTTGTTTGTTTGTTTGTTTGAACGCGCTAATCTCAGGAACTACTGTTTCGAATTGAAAAATTCTTTTTGTGTTGGATAGATCATTTATCGAGGAAGGCTTTAGGCTATATAACATCACGTTGCGACTAATAGGAGCGAAGAAACAGTCGAAAATGTGGAAAAAACGGGGGAAATTATTCATCTTTGAGGGCTTCCGTTGCGTGCGCTGCGAAAACCGTTCGAGATACCCAAATGATTCCCAAAATAACAATTCCACGCGGACGAAGTCGCGAGCACCAGCTAGTTTGAAATATTTTTTCGCTAGTAATTTTTTCCATCAGGAAAAAATCTATTTTAAATCTAACAAGTTGTTAAAATGTTTGAAATCTAAATGTCACGGTGACTATTCAAGCTGATTTATAAGCAGATGTGTTCAACAAGATAGAAAATTAATTGCAATGGAATTTATCTGAACCATCTGAACAGCTTCGAGACTTTTTCCCATCAACAAACTCGCTAACCGATTGCGCAACTACCTCCTCTAACCGGGAGGATATAAAATAAGACAGTACATTCAGTATAATTAAGAACTTAATCTTTTAATCATAATTATGTTTCTTTCTATTTTAATCCATAAAATTTGCAACAAAATCCTATAATTCATTCCCTACTAGGTACTACTACTAAGCTGCGAAAACCGAAAGCGAAATACGTCAACAAACAATAATATTGAACATGCGCTATCTATAGATATCATATGGCTGCGAGAATATCTAACAGGCTGTTATCACGTTACGGTTGTTAAAATCAATCAATCGCACTGACCACACTCGAATGAACTTCGCATTACAAACACGCAAATTGTAGATACACATACAACAACAACAAACTCCATAAACCTCCTAAACACGTGTAGGTACTTGAACTGTCTTCTATGATATTCTAGGGAAATTGTGAGAAATGATATTTTCCTTATGTAAAAATGAATCTAAAAATAAATTCAGTCTACATTTCAGTAGTATGAACCCAAGAGTGGATTCACTCTGGATTCACTAGTATTTATTTTGAACATATATTTGAATTTTCTTTTACACTGAGTATTATGAGCCTTAAATCGGCGTCTGATCTGGAAAAATCATATCAAAGCGAAACGATATCAAAGCGAACGTGTTAGTGGGAATACCCACTAACCCCCCATACATAATTCACCATAGATAAATGATCGGTCTCGCTGCGCTCGACTAGATACTGTCGTCGTACTTGTAAAATGCGGCATAAAATAGTACGCCGAATTCGGCGTACCCGAGCCAGTCACACTGCAAACTGTCTGTGATGTGTACGTGCCGAATGTTTTATTAAATTTTAGGCATAATAAAATACCAGTTTGCGGAGTGAAACTGTGTAAAAATATAATAAAACTGGGTAAAAACGAAAATAAATTTAAAAATAATTCAAGCGTTTAGTCCAGCTAATGGGAGGACGGTTCATGACATTTTGCCTGCGGTCTCTACTACTTCTCACTTCAGCTTACTCATTTTTTTGACCATGTTGACCACCTTAGTTCTGCGATCACTATTATTCGGCTGATATTTCATAATATGATATATTAGCTCCTAGAGATTTTTCTCTACTCTATTCTATTTCTCTAATCTCAGCACCGCATGAAATCATTTATTGAGACCATCCGCAATAAAGACTATATATATTATGTATTATAATAAATAATAATACGGTGCCGCAATAAGACAAATTTATCGCCACTTATATATGCCTCGTCTATTCCAATTCAGTCTTGAATACGTCCTTTTCTGCATTTTCAAATAATTTAAAAGAGATGAGGTCGCCTTGTCTTACACTTTACAACGAAATTGGCAAGATTAAGAAGACAAGAAGTCGTCTAATTGTTCGTCGAAAGATCCCGCGATTAATTAATTGTAGGTTTAAAAATAGATAAAAATAGTCCTTTAACGAGTCTTTTTTTTTTAAATCAGTTTCATGTGTGAGTGTACTTAATTCTTAATACAACTAAAATTAAGAGAAAAGTTCAGGACTATAATCAATGTTCCGTATATGAAGTATGTTCCGCACATATTGCATCTGGATATTTTTGTGTTCTAATATTTCTACCAATAATATTGGTAATCCCTGCAATTTCGAATTAAAAAAGCAACAGAATAATGAAAAAAAACTCCAATTTTCCCTTTTTTTTATTTTTTTATTTAATTTATTTTCCCTTGTTTTTCATATACTTACATGAACAACTATGCAAGGTGACAGCTCGCCTACACATGTTCAAACTAAATTCATTACCATAATTATAATTATCATAAATTATATGCTTGTACTAGCAGCTGATGTAGATTTATTAAATCTCCGACCTTACTATTAACCTTTTGTGATTTTATAACATTTACGAATAAAACAATGGCGATTCATCTACTGTACCTACCGTCATTTAAAGAGGAAATTGATGTTTGTCTTCTCTCGTTAAACAAACTTTCTTTGAAACAAAATAACTAAGTCTATTTTTTTATTTAAAAAATAATAGCTAATGTAAGAATAATTTATAATTTTGAAAAAAAAAAACTTGATTGCTTTATGCCATGCGCTGATCCAATCGTAGGTGGCTACCGTCACTTATAACACACGCAACGCCACAGGGGATGCTAATGCGCTGCCGACTACAGTAGGCTTAAGGATAGGGGATTGGAAAGGGATAGGGAAATGGGCTCTGGTATCAGCACAACAGCACACGTGCTGTTATTTCACGGTATTTTCTGAAAGAGAGTGATTACTGCCGCCGGACCAGCGACCTTTGAATACATGGACGCAGCCGAAGCGTCTCAGTATTTGCGCCAGAGTTAATAAATGAAGGGACTTTGAAATGAACATTTCAAAGTTGCGAATATTTCAAGGTGGTCTTCTGTAAAGAGGTGGTTACTGCCGCCATGATGCCCAAATGACTGTGAAACATACTGTACCCTGCTTCTACTTAGATATTTTTCATTTCCACATAGCGTCATAGTGTCCTATGTTCAAATTTTTTATAATTTTCAAGTATAAAAAGTACATATTTTCCAATATTAATTTAAGAGTATCACATTTTAAATAAAGGAATCATAATGCGTTTTGTATCAGTTCACACAAGTCTAAATGAATCTGACAGAATACATTACTTGTAGCAGCACAAATATTTATTAATAAATTAATCCAAATCTTGAACTCGTAAGCAAGAAATGAAGAATAATTCTAGTAGAAACTAATCTATATTCGTAGAAAAATCGACAATCATAAATTTTCGCCGCCATATGAACCTGTCTGAGACGCGCCGCGTCGTGTAGTATTAGGGTAACGAAGTGGAAGTATGAGTTGGTTCGGTAATTGTTTACGCACTTGTTACGAAAATATTGACATGACATGCAATGTGAACACTCATGCATACAAATCAGAGAGGTACATCTTAATCTGTTCACACGAATAACACATGTAAAAAAAATATTTTTGCACCTTTTTTTACTCGAATCAAATAGGGAAAAGTTTTATAAATCCGAATCGGCGTCACGTGAATTCCGGAACTTAATTTGACTTTTTATTGTAAAATTAAAACTTTTAATACATATGATAATTGTAATAACTTGCAGGTATTTATTCAAAATTTTACAATATTTTTTTTATCTGATAATAATAAATTATTATAACTACATAACTAACTAACTAACAATTAAACAAACAAAAATAAGAAATAAAAACACTTAAAAATAATTAAAGGGAAGGAGGCATGTTGGGAAGGCAGGGAAGGAGGCGTGGAGAAAATTAATTGGCCAAAAAGAATAACTTAAATAAAAATATTGTGCACAATATTTTTAGAAAGTTTGAATCGGGCAGATTTATTTATACATAAAAAAAATCTGCCTAAGAAACATTTAGTGTCATAGTAATAAAAAAATTCAGCGACAACTTTATTTGTTTATAAGAATTATTTATGTTAAATTCTGTACTAAAGTTTTTATGGCTACTTTTACTCCTTTTTTCATATTTTACAAAATATTTATAAGTAAAACCTTCCAATTTTAAATTAGTTGTGCAAATGCAATTGGGTGCCGAGATGGGAATAAACCTATTTTATTATGTTTGCATTTATTTTGTTAAAAAATGTTTTCTGACTGAGGGAACGTAAGTTAAATTAGAAGAAAATTATCTTCCAGTTAATTTAGAATAATTCGAATTACTGCGAATAAAATCACACGAAAATCTCTATACCCAAAAACCAGAAACTTTCACATAGATTGAATATTAGTTGAGGCGAAGCGGTGTCGGGTTACAAGCACTTCGAGGAGCGTTCGTGAAAACGGTTATGCAAATATAAACTAGGTTGCCATCTAAGTAAGTAGGTGGTAATTTTAGTATTACTATCAATAACTAATATAGTCTGCGACGCCATACATTTTAGGTTTATTATCTCATGCTTTTCTCACGTCAACAAAGCAGTTCCGTCGTCCGATCATTATAGTCGTATTCCTTGATCGAACCAACAGAAAAAAAATTCACGTCGTCCGATTAATCGGATGATGTAGTTGGATCACTTAGCGATCCATTATAATAGGACATCGATTTTAACGAAAATAATTTGCACCCTTAACGCGACCCGTTGTTATAGAGTGGTTAGGATGTTTGCCTTATTGCTATATCTCAGGGGTCCTGGGTTCGATTTGGAAATGAACTTTTCTTTTCATGAACTGGATCTAAAAATTACTGGCATACTTATTGGGTTCAATGGCGGATTTACCAGTAGGCTGGAGAAAAAAAAAAAAAAAAAAAAAAAAAAAGGGCGGCAGGTTTTAAAGGGTGGCTAATTTGGGCAATATTTTTTTCTTACAAAAATAAAAATAAAACAATATATCTACTGAACATTCCAACGTCTGTATATTAAAATTACTAAAAGATTTGTAAAATATGGTACTTTAGAAATTATGATTTTTTTAAATATTTCAATATAAAAATGACACAACGATCCTCTAGTTCACAATCACATCTAATGAGGACTATACAAACCATAAAGTTGCAGTTTCATTGACAAAAAAATGTAATTAATATGATTGTGAACTTAGGTATCAAATTGGAGAGGTCAAACTGCAAAATTGGAATAGCCTACTGGCGGCAAATGTGTAAATCCGCTACTGACTGGGGTTACACAGAAATTGCAAAAAGTATCGAGTGATAAAATAATTAATAAATCCTTTAGGCATGGTTTATACCTAGAATCGTGTCGTTGCTTCCACTGAATTATTGTTTATGGGTGTTGTCAAATACGTTTTAGATTATTAGGTTATTAGATTATATTCAGAAGTAAAAAGTTCTATTTTTAAAAGTTATATTTTTACATCTTATAAAGCGACATTTACTATTAATGAAAGTAGGTAATCTATATCTATACTAATATAATAAAGCTGAAGAGTTCGTTTGTTTGTTTGTTTGTTTGTTTGAACGCTCTAATCTCAGGAACTACTGGTTCGAATTGAATAATTCTTTTTGTGTTTGATAGATCATTTATCGAGGAAGGCTTTAGGCTATATAACATCACGTTGCGACTAATAGGACCGAAGAAACAGTCGAAAATGTGGAAAAAAATATTCATCTTTGAGGGCTTCCGTTGCGTGCGCTGCAAAAACCGTTCGAGATACCCAAATGATTCCCAAAATAACTATTCCACGCGGACAAAGTCGCGAGCACCAGCTAGTATTTAATATAATTACTTACGTAAAAAGTGAAAGTGAAAGACGATTCTATTACAATGCGCGCCCTTCACTTAAACGGAATAAACTTTTATAAAGTTGTTATTTCATATTAAAGGGGAATTTATTGTCCAATTGGTTAGCGCAGTCATAACATCGAAGTTAACACTGACACTCCCGTAAAATGCAACACAGTAAAATAGAAGTTTACGCATTAATCAATACAGCCGGCTACCATAAGCCCCTACCATCATAAAGGGACGATTCACGAATACTAAACAAAGCAGATACTTAAGTGCTGTTTTTCAACGACAAATCTTATTAACTCACTTAATGTTTTATAACCGAAGAATTTATAACACGAAGCGGTATTTTTACTTTGGTTTAGTTTTATAAGCTGTAAACATATGAGACAATATTTTTTAAATTACGTTCAGTTAGTGATGGGGTGGGCCCGGCATCTCAATGCCAAAATTAAGGGACGAAAGCTGTTTTTATACTTATTATTCTTTCGCTATCGGCGACACTTTTGGTCTAGAGGTTAGTAAAGTAACCCTTAGCTTTAAACCAATCGGTCTCGGATTCGAATCCCGCTAGGGGCAAATGTTTGTGTATTAAAATTTACCTTTGTATCTAAGTCATGGATGTTTTTGTATATATAATATCTAGGTAAAAGTAATCTATGTAGTACCTATATCAACTGTCTGGTATCCATAATACAAGCATTAGTTGCTTAATGTGGAACTAGATGGTGCTGTGTGGAAATTGTAAAGATATTTAGATATTCCTATTGACTCCTCTGCATTCTCTGCCGCGGTACCAGCTTTAATTATGGTACTTGGAAGATGGGAAGCAGCCAGTATGTCTACACGCGTGGAAAAAAAAGTCTCACTAGTTCGGTCAACCGAACTGTCAATCGAACTACTGGGAATACACCGCATAGAGTCCCACACTAACGGTCAACGAATCTTGCACAAAATCAACGACATCCCGTCAGGTCTCTTCTTCTCATCATCGCGTATGACGCCGTATGGTTCTAAAACTGGTGGCAAAAAATCAACGAAAGGTGTCATTTATGCTAGCCGTTTAGTAATAGTAGGTTTGTTTGTTGTAGTAGATAGCAATAGAAAGATACAAACACCAAAATGTTCTTGAGGTTTTATCACGTATGTACAAAACAATGCGGGTAAAATGAAAGATTAAATTTAGAAAGGTCAGAAATACATAGATATATTTTATTATCTTAATAAACACAAAATAAAGGTAGGCAAGGCTAGTATGAAAATAAATCTAGTTCTAAAATATAAAAGAGGATTTTAACTATTGTTTATAAATCAAGTTGAGTATTCATTCTAAAATCCTAAAACACAATTCAAACTTAAATTCTGGAACAACATTAAACATCGAAAGCATTAGAATATATCATTGTTCTACTAAACAAACAATAAACAAAACAATACAAATAGATTTTGTTTCAAATATCCGCGTTTTGTTTAGTTTTGTTCTAAAATAATAGGGTTGGAGAAGAAGTTTTTCATATTTTATAACTAAACAGTTGCAGTAAAACTATCTAGTTTCACTAAACTAAATTACTAAAACTAGGCTTAGCGTTCTAGTCTTAGTTTCTACTTTGTTTTGGCTGTGTGTTGTTAGTTAGTTGAAGTGTTGATAGTTTGATATTTTTTATTTTTTTATTAGAGATTTATAATTGGTGAAATTTAAAATTGTACTTTTTTAAATTTTAATACTTTTGATAATGGTTTCTTAGGAACATCACCTGATGTTGGAACGCACAATTGTAATCCACAACTACGAGTATGTGGGCATACATCATTGCAGCCGCACGCGGCGACTCTCGCAACTCTGTACACAAGCGTAATTCCTCTGCCGTCGATGACCGCCTTTATACGTAAGTAAAGTAATAAAATCAATATATTATAATATATTTATAACTTTTTTGTAGTTACTTTATACCCGGTAATGCCGTATTTCGTATTCGAACATTCTAAAAAAAAATCCATCAATCCACTTTCGTGAAATGAGTTCGTTCGGTGTAAATGAGATATTATAATAATTATACGGAAAGTTTACCAACTAGCTGCGCTTACGCAACTTCGTAAGCGTTTTAGTTCGTTTTTGAGACAGGAACTTAATATTTAAACAGGTTAAAAAGTATCTTATATGTTAATCTTTGTAGTAAGCGCTTGTTTAGTTACCTAAAGAACTTACAAACTGACAAAAAATATTTTAGCGCTCTTAAAAACGACATTACTTCCAGTTACTATCTCGTATAAAACTTTATTACTTAGTATAGGTAAGTGTGTATGAAAGCATATTACAATATGCTTTACATACCCTCGAATGGGGGTCATTGGGGGTGTACCTATGTAATTTTACGATTTCACTTTTATGGGGTAAATTGTGTTTCTTTATTTTTTTTATAGATATCGCGATGGGAAAGTGTTCACTTTGAGTACCTCATCGCCTCTTCCCGGTCCTTCGGGCATGAATTCATCAGAAAATGAATCTAAGAATTTATCACCTCAGACTCTACGGCCTTTGCATAACAAATACAGTGATCAGATGGAGGACGGCATAGAACCATTTGAGGAGGTAAGGAATTGAATAAGTATAAAATGAACATTTTCTTTTATCATAATTTACACTCCTACTCAACACAGCTTCGCCTTCTGGCAACGCTTTCTTACTCACCGAACAGTTACTGCCGCCAGACGGCCTGGCCAAATGTCTCAACTACTTTCCAGGTCTAGACTAGAGCAAACTTTGAAAAGTTCATTTGACCAGATTTCCCAGGTTCGATTCCCGCCATCCCCGGAGTCGAACCCTGGTTATGGTTTTAATAATATATCAGCCTTTTTTAAAATATTTATTGCTTTTTATATTTATTGTAAAAAAATAGCTTTAGGTGATAAAATAAATAAGAAAATAATCTTTTTTGTACAAAACACATGTCTACTAGATCCTAATTACACACATTGAATACGAATCTAAATTACTTAAAATAGGTTATGCCTAAAAAGGGCAACGGGCCTAACATCCCACGGACTCGTTTAATTAGTCACATTTTAATCATAGTCAGGTTTAAAGAGAACAGTCTCATTAAAGAAGACCAGTTCAAATATTTAATGTAATGAATGAATATTCTCAAACCCGCAGATTATACCACGATATCGCATGTTTTTTCTAAGACTTCGAAATTTAATCATAAATCAAACGTTAAACTTTAAACTTTGAAGATTAGAGAATAATAATAATATCATTGCATATTTTAAAGTCTTCATTTAGTATAAAATTGTCATCATGAAAAGTAACATTAAAGAACATCGACAATATTCTAAACCTCTCAAATCGCCTGCTCAAATTAATTCCGCGTGGCAACTGCACACGGCTTCTCAGCTCTTGTATTCTTGATAAGAGTTCAATTTAGTACTAACCCTTTGTGTAAAGCAGATAAAATGTCATCCCCAATTCTGAAACACTGGGAAAAGTTAATCGAGACTGGATTGATATAGAGCGATTCCGTGCAATTCGCAATTTAAAAATGCCTCCGGGTTCAATAACGAAAACCGCTCAAAGGAACACAATAAACAATTGATTTAATGTCCAAATCTGACAAACACAATTTCTTTTACAAGTTATTACTTTTTATTTCAATCGATGTTTTGAAATTAATAGGTACTAATACGTTGGATGAAAGATTAGGTTGCTTGTCTTAACGCTTTGTTCCAGGGTTCCCGGGTTCTATTCCCGCACGGTCAACTTAGGAAATGAGTTTTTCATTGTAGGCTTTAGTCTGGATTTGAAAAATAGTGATCATTTGGATAGGCTGTCTGGCGACAGTGACCATTCTCACAAAAGACCATCACGAAATAACAGTTTCTTTATTGTGGTTTCGGTGAGTGAGTGAGTGAGTAAGAGATGCCAGTGTCCATTTTCCCATTCCTTTCTAATCTCTATCTTCAATCGGCGTTGCTTGTGTAATAGGCGACGGTTACCGTCGCCGTAACCACCTACCGTCAGCCTGCCTGTCGACTTTAACTTAAAAAAAATACACCCTTTATTAAAATAACATTTTAAATTACTTTTCGACATTTTTTTAATCCTTTTAGTATTCATTATTGTATTTATTGCTAACAAGTAATTTAGTTAGTATTGACGTGATGTAAAAATTCATTGGCGTTGTGAATTTTGACTGGCCATTAATTAAAAGAGTTAATGATAATTAATTTTTCATTCCAACTGGCCATTACTATATAGGCTTCAGTCTATGGGACCATGGGGAGATAGTGTGTATGTCATTTTCAAGGCATTATCGGCGAGGAGAACGCGAAAAATTTAGTCAATATTTTACAGTCGCGCTGGAACGTTAGAATGTTTTTTGACATTATAAAATTAAAAAAAATCATTTGAAGATATCGAAATTAATGACGATGACTTGAAAACTATTATGGTGAATATTTTTTTTAAATATTAACTGTGCAAGTGCTGACTAGATATGTATTATTTCATAATTATATTTTATATCAAATTGTCACTAAAAATAATATAATTTGTGATATTGTTTTCTTTTCAATTAAATATGAATGAAATTTTTATGTCTAACTTGAAGTATAATGTATTCAATAAATGAGATTAAGTACTAAATTTAAAAAAAAAAATGTGTCCGCTTTCTTAAGACGTGAACTAAAACTGTGCAAATATGACCCATTAATTTTGTTTGTACACATAATTTAGTTAAAACGTTTAGATTGCAAACATCGATGTGGTGCGGTGAGATATCAAAAAATGATCAAGTTAATGCATTAACTTTTAAAGGGGCAATTAGGCGTATTACGTACAACGGTGGTGGTCGGGCAATCAGTATTTACAACGGATGTTACGGGGTACACGTCATAAGCGTAGTTCTTCATAGCCCATTGTTTGTATGGTGCCTTGAACACGCACCAAACCACCCATTAAATTTTTGGATCAGACGCTCAATTCTCATTTGGACTTAGGCGACCGCGGACGGAAAGTATTGCGTAAGCCCTCGGCGCAAATTAGTCCGATATAAACAATTCAATATCAGTAATAGCATCGATCTTTTAATTAATTGAAGTCTCATCGCCTCCCTTGCGTTACTTGTGTTAACTAAATTTTCTCTAATTGAGGTTCGCGGTGTCGTGACCCAGCCTTCTAACAATTACTTTGATACTGATCTCTGCTATTTGACGACGAGTCTTAATCACTTTGTTTGGAAGAGTTCTTAGTGAGGTTGAGTGTTAGTGGCGTTCAACACGTATAGGAGCAGGTGTGTCGTCAAAACGATGAATCCGGTCTACACAATACATAAATTAAATGTTAAGAATAATATGGGCCAGGTGAGTAAACTAAATAAGCCTCCGTTACTGGACCACAAATCAAGTAGGTGACATATATGAACATTGTCAAGCAAAATATGTTGTTTAAGTGAAGTGATTTTTATATAGTTTTTTTAATGTGAAAATTAGAGCTCATAATTTTATTACGGTTAGAGAAGAGTGTTGTAGGTATTTTTATTATTTAAAAAAAATCCTGTATTTTTATACAGGTACTAATAGTTGTGCCCATGAGTGTAGTTCGTTTTTTTTGTAAAATAAACTAAATAAATGAATCCTCACAATAGGGACGAAGATGTAAATGTAAGAATATTAGTAGCAATTTTATATATGCATACTTAACTGTACAGAAGTCTAAAGATGAGTAATTTCAAATGGTCGTGTTTAAGTTTTGCTCGAACTGTCCTATTGCAAACAAACCTGAAATAATTAATACAAATGACTTGCTCTAGTAACGTTTTAAGTTACTAAATATAAGAGGTACTGCGAATTCCTTCGATATTTTTCCCTTTTACTTTCACTAGTTTTTTTCTTAAATTATAAAAAAAAATATTGAAGAAAACATATTAGAAATACCTATCATTTGTTACAATGACATTAAAACCCAAGCGCATGCCTTTACTTTAAGGATTATATTTTAGTTCTATTTTAAGTTTACGACCAATCTCTCTAAAACTGTTAACATAAACATAAAGCATAAACATAATTTAACATAAAGCATTCACTTTATGAAAAACTGATTTCATAATGAATATAAGGATTCATCATATTGTGTGACCAAAAAGTTATAAATATTATTTTCTTTGAGGGTTATTATATCAATAACTCGTTAGAAGTTTAGTTAAATAAAATGAAATAACATTCTTAAATTATTTAAATTTATGGTCATTATTATATCGAGATAAAATTTTACATTTTTTAATATATTATTTTTAAAGAATAAGACTTTTTTTTTAAATTCGAAAGACAATAGTATAAAACTCAAATTCCTGTTAGAATCACGCCTAATTATAGATTTTGCAATTAACATGCCTAGTACCTAGGTATAATTAATTAGTGCCCTTACCGAGGCGCACGTTCGCCGTAGCCGTAGCGTTTATACTAATGAGACACTTTCTAATCATATAACGTAATGCAGACGACACAGACCTATTGTTTAATTATTTTGTTAACGGCTAATGCTGGTTTAAGTGCAATCAACTACCAAATTTTGTCACCAGCATCGAAATAATATAGTTCGCCAAGCACCAAAATCCCCTGAGGTTGTACTGTGCATTTTAATCTATTATTTAGTCTCAACTCAACGATAAAACTTGCCAAATTAGAGCTGATTTATCTATCTATAGATGTAAAATCGTTTGTCTTGAGTGAATCATCAGCAGCCTAAAACACTAAAATTTTGGCAGTTGATTCATTTTATGATGTGAAGGATTTTCGCAAATTCCACCACTAAAGTGGTAAAATAATTTAAGGGATGAAAGGTTGTATGGATAACCGTCATTTTCAAAGTTAGAAGCATATATAAGCATAAATTCTGGTTTAGCAATATATAAATATGTATTTCAGAGTTTTTTGAAAATCTCTCCCCTAACAAGGTGAACTAGCAGTTGAAAGTTTATATTAAATGAAATTTAATATTAAAGCTTCTCAGCAAAAATATACGCATACGTATTCAGTGGTAAATTAAGGGATGGAAGGTTGTAAACCAGAAATTTTCAAAGTAGTATGGTACCAATACAGTATGGTAATATTATTACCTATACAAAATAAAGTGTGTTAATAAATAATTGTATAATAATGGCTAATTTTTACAACTACTAAACCGATACTTATTTTCTTGTATCTAATATGCTAGTTACCATTATTTCAATCACGACCTTTATATATTATTATACGAATAAAATATTATAAAAATAAAAATAAAAATAAAAAATAAAAATAAAAATAAATAAAATACGAAAAAAAATTATTCAATTAAACAATTTTATTATTTCTAAATATTACAAAATTAACGATGCCCGGAACACATCATGCATTTAAGGTTGTATTTTGCCATTCTGTAACATCAAATTCAAATAATTACTAAATGCACAACAGAAATCCAATCAGACCATCATCCACATTAGACGAATACCTACATGTAACGCAGCTAGGCTTAAATAAAATTTGCAATAGAAATTCAATTGTAGTTGTAGTTGTAGCTGTTCTTTGCAATTCATTGAACCGTAAGTAAGGGCATTAAAAGGTAAATCCAACGTGTTTTCTTCCTACAGTAGGTAGACTATTTTTAATCATCAATCTCTCGAGACTCGCTAATTAAGATTAGCTGCGATTGAATTCCTCTAACTAATCTCATCTTGATGTTATTGAAACTAAAGGAATAGTTTTTCTGTTACCTATCTATTGTTTTGAATAAAAAAAAAATTATTTACATTATACTTAAGGGCTATATCTTCAATTATTTTAAAAAGCTCCTCTTTTTTAATATTAATGAATATCGAAGTGGATAATATTTTAAATTTTACTAATTACAAATAAAAACCCAATATTAACACTATTAAGATTTATCATAATGGCTCTAAAACGTGGCCACTTACTTCGTAATTCGTATTACGGTTGTACATGGCACTTCGTAAGAAAGCTCAACGTCCTTCAATAGCTATGAAGAGGGCTAAGCTCGGGGTTTACACTGCTAGATCAAATCAGAAATGGGGAGATCCGTAGTGGAACCAAAATTACAGACCTAACAAAAGTTATAAATATCAAACCAGGGAGATGAGGAAGTATCTAGAATTGGTCTATTCGAGATGCCAGTTGTTTTATCTGTCAATTGGTTTAATATGAGACAGATGAGGTGTTCTCTTCTGGCCGAGATGCAGAAGGCGGTCCTGCTCATATTGTCTTTTGTGTAGGCAGACGAGTAAAGTTAAAAGAGTTAAAATAAATAATTATACTCTATCGTTGTCATCATATTTATTTCGATTTCATCATAATATCACATATCGAAATATTAATTGGTAATGTTAATAGCATAATTATTATCGAGGAATTGCTCCTCAATATGAATGCAATTTGTCAATGCTCATCCACGGATTCTGCTCATTTAAATTCTCTTCCCATCGATCAAAGTTCAAGGCGCTCCAATAGACGGTTTCGTTACGACGTGACGGTCTTCGTACGTTCTTCAGAATTTCGAAATAGTTTTACAACCGAGGATGTTGATAAGGAAACTATTACATAAAGAATCGTGTCGTATTTGTATAAGGACTACCGTGTCTTATGGTATTTAAAATATTCTCAGAGGCACAATTAACCTCCCACTTAAATAAAATATTTTGGTAAGTATGATTTTTTTTTGTTGGCCATATTATAGATTAAAGTTAATTTCAGATGAAAAATAAATTGCTTTTGCCTTAATTATTTAATAATGAAAAGAGTTTGAAATAACTGATTAATTAACAAAAACAAACAATGTGAAACTTTGTCCTAACAATCTTGGACCTAAACAGGATTTAGGTCCAGACTGCGACCTGGCCATGATAATCGTGGTGTACCCACGGCATCAAGGTACCTACTCCTTAACAGCTGCATCCAATGGCATTTTACTGAGTAAAAAGCAACTGACAAAGTCTGGTAGTACCTACCTGAAGAACCAAGAAATCTATCTAAAAACTTTATAGACAATACTTTATGTACCTACCTACGCCCAAAAAGAGACTCACATTTGAGGATATCTATAAAAAAGGGCTCTGGATTGTTTTAATCTATACTATAATATTATAAAGCTGAAGAGTTTGTTTGTTTGTTTGAACGCGCTAATCTCAGGAACTACTGGTTCGAATTGAAAAATTCTTTTTATGTTGGATCGAGGAAGGCTTTAGGCTATATAACATCACTTTGCGACTAATAGGAGCGAAGAAACAGTCGAAAATGTGGCAAAAAAAAAACGGAGAAAATTATTCATCTTTGAGGGCTTCCGTTGCGTGCGCTGCGAAAACCGTTCGAGATACTCAAATGATTCCCAAAATAACTATTCCACGAGGACGAAGTCGCGAGCACCCTAGCTATATAACAAATTGTAATTCAGCATTATAAGCTTTTAGTTATTGTAAACAGAGTTATGCCGGTTTAGCCGGGTGGGTGGTTAATTATGCCTGTGAGTATCGTAAATCATAATCGATCATATTAAGACGAGTTTTATGACTGCCGACTCTGCCGAGCGTCAGTCCTTTGCATACCAAATCAAACCTAAATAAGTTTTCAATTCGTTATGATCAGTTGAATATGTTCTCTTGTTTGTCTGAGCTGAGTCAGTTTAACTACGTTATCTTATTTATTGGATGCCTACCTAACTCCTATTTTAGCTATATATTTTTTTAATTTTTTTTTTCAATTTTCACCTTAATGAATTCATTCAGTGTGCAACGGGTCAATTAATTTTGCGGTTCTATTAAGGTTGTGCAGCGAGCTCAATCCAATCCCTTACAATAATTTGATGTTAATTTCTCTACCTATTTTATTTTCTTTTATTTTATTCTTAACATAAACCCTATAGCAAAACAAAATAATAGGTATACAATAGATACCGTACATTATCAGTTACAGGCCTTTATTGTGTAAGACGTAAAAAAAATACAATTATATTACCTAAGTTAATTATGTACTAATTATTAATTCTAAACAATGGGGGAGGGATGTGTGTATGTGTGTGTGTGTGTGTGGTTCCATTTAATTCTCTTTAAGTGTATTCGCGACGCTGCGCTTGAAAGATGTTTTGGGGAGGTGGAAAATATCTAAGTATGGTATATATGGTATGGTATACTATGGTATATAGAGCCATGGTAGTAATTTGTTCGTGATATATATCAGCAATTTTAAAAATGTATAAAGGCGATCTTATACAAGTCAACGATGTGGTTTCCTTCACGGTCGCTTTCATGAATGCCACTACCCTATTTCTTTCATTAATCTCATTGTTCTTAGTATTAATTCTTCTTGAATTTTTTTTAATGTTAAGGTCGATAACAGGTTGCGTTGACGTTCCACTTGATGGTAGATTGGTAGGTGGCTGTCAAGCGTTGATTTTTTTTTAATAATTTTCTATGAAGACGTAACAAACAAGAGGTGAAAGCGTAACAATCAAACGAACAAACTGTTTCGCATTAATTTTTTTTTGCTTAAAATTTCACTGCATTAATCTCGTTTTTTATTTGTATACAATGCAGAAGAATTAAATGGAATATCGCTTTGAACTGTTAAAAGGTGGAATGGAATATTGCGCAAATTGAATGGACTACTCAAATGTTAAAAGCTAATCCGATAGATGCTCTTGCACTTTTATTTTAATGCATATAGTTAATTGATTAAAAATTTCTCCATACAAACAATGCGAATTGAAATATTGATATAATTAACAATATGTTTTGTTTGACCTTTAGAGAACCATGTAATAGGTACCTAAGTTTTATATTATGAAATTGTGTGGTAACATTGTAATTACGTAGCCTATACGCATAGATTTATATAGCAAGAGTCAAAATAATTCCTATTTACATAAAACCTAAATTACGAAATCTTCTCTTCTTTTATTGACATTTACATTCTTTCTAATAGAGTATATAATATAGACATTTGTAAGAAATAGAAAAGCATTTATGTTCTCATGATAACAACAACAAAAAAACTTATAACAAAAAAAAAAAGATTAAATTAAATAAATAAAATAGTAAGTCCAATAACATCTATAACTTAAGGCCAGCAGAAAACCTGTATTTCTTTTATTATATCCCGTATATGTATCCCTGTATCACTTATCCCTTATACTAATTGTATCTTTAGACAATTAGACAATTTTGTCTGTGTTTCCGAGCACATATAACCCTAATCTTTTTAAGGTTCGAGTGAATAGGCATCTTCTGGGTGAGCTCGCTCCATCTTAGGCCTCATCCTTGCGACATGGCTGGCTGTTGGCCAAGAGCTAACCCATCTCTTATAAAAAAATAAAATTAAAAAAAAAACACACACACTTTCTATCTAGAGTAATCTGCCCTGCCTGCCACCTTAATATAATACTTATATAAAACTAAAAAGCAAACAAATCACGGATAACAAATTATATTCTGTTTAATTTTATATCAACTCATTTTGTAATAAAATATTCATTCTTAAAACCCTATTAGGATTAGTTTTAAAATTAAAATACCTACATGATTTTATAAAACCTATTGAACTATTCTTGTTATGATATGATAACAGGAATAGTTCAAATAGACATATGATGAGCAAAAAACCGCGTATAACGAGATCGCTAGGTGAAGTTTGAAAATTTTATTTCAATATAGTTCATTTTAACAGGAATTAAATTTGGGTCGTCTGTTTTAGAGTTTAAACTTTAATCACTCAAAGAACTTGAAACTGAATTTTAGCATACCGCCAATTCTATAAAAGTTAGAATTCTGATCTATAAGCGAGTCAATGGGATCATTCATTGCACATGTATGTAGTTAAAAAAATTCATACCTTTCTATCAAACATATTATTTATATTTTATGCTTATAAAATGAAATGATGTTTAGATAATAAAAGGTGATCGATGGAAAGCGTTCAATCATATACGATATATCACAATAGGATAACAAAAGGCTATAACGATTTCCTTCCTCATACCACCTAGGTTTCGATCTTCTATATTTATTGCACTAATGTATTAAAACACACATGAAGAATACTTTTGTTTATAGATTTAAGTTGTTTTCGGTACCTATACATAAATGGAAGTTCAAAATTAACTACGTTGTTTTTTGAAAATCCTACTTAATATTTTTTAAGCATAATAGTATCTTAATCCAGCTTAATAATTATTACATCAGTGAAAATCGCATCGGTTAAGCCGAAGCTGAGATTACACGTACACAAAGCTTTTTTGTTTTTTGTTGTTTTTGAGAATGTTCTAAATAAGTACCTACAAAGTATAGAAATAGTTTTTTGAAAAAAAAAAAAATTAATGCACAGGCACACGTTTACGATTTCATTATATGAATAGATAAAAATATTATTGATATATCATCTTTTCATTTTTGTTCCCAGGCGGTCAGCGAAGTGCAGCCAACCACTAGCTGGGTGCAAAGACAGCTGTCCAGAGTAGCCCGAAATCTTCGTTATCGCATAAGTGGCGAAGGCCGAGCGAAGCCTCCCGACTGGTTTCTCGACAAGTTTGCTGCACAAACATTTACAGATCCAGAAGAGCCTTTGTACCAGACCAAAAGATCGAAGTTACTTTGCGGACTAAAGCTAGCTTTCGACCCTACTCTTCCAGGACATTATCATGTGAATATATTCATTTATATTAAATATCTAAGAGAAACAAGTTTATTAAAATAATACGGTTATATAAGTAATTTGACGTATTGACTATATAGGTTTACTTATACATCTACCTTTACCATGAGCTTATAACATCGACTTTCCAACCCCAAAGTCAATGGTTTATAATGACTGCACTCGCTAGCGAGAGCGTAAAACATTTATATAAAAAATTGTTTATTTTGTCTCTCGCTAGTGAGTGTGATCATTATAAATATATTCATTATAAAAATATGTTAAAGTTGTTTGGATTAATTGTTCTGAGATTGGATATCATTAATTCATGTCTAACTTTTATAATATAGTGGCTGGCTGTGGTGTCGTTAGCCATATTGTACAATATGGTATTCGTTATCGGGCGAGCCGTGTTTTGGGAACTGGAGAACTTACCGTTGCCGGTGCTGTGGTATGTGATGGATTACTTATGTGACGCCATCTATTTCATTGACACCGTTGTCCACGTTCACGAAGGTTTGTTCTATGATTTACATTACATTCTCTCCTCACGTGTTTTGTTAAAATAAAACCATCTTGCTTTGCGAATATATTGGAGTGACATTGCGAAAGCCCGCATTGCGAGTATTACTACCTTGAATACAAAAGTGCTTTATTTGTAATTCTTCAATTAGACTTTCAGGTAAAATAACCTGGAACTGTAGAAAATAAACAAAATTAACATTAAATCGATACATACCTACTGCACAATTCTAAGTACAATTCAGTAGAATCAATAAAAATTAGTTTCCTGAAATAATTGATTACACCAGAAATACAAAGCGTTGTAATTGAAACAATTGTAAGTCACAAATCATCGATATTAATATTAGAGTACATTTTGCACATTTCAACAGAGCTAAATACTCAGCAGCAGCATCATGAGTATTTTTTATTAAGAGATTGTAGTTCGACAAATTGTTCTCATAAGCTCTTGGAATTTTTTATATGATAGATAAAGCGAAAATTTAAAAATGTTGGAATCGCAAAAAACTGTAAATACTAGTAGCAGATTTTGGTTTGATGCCGACGAAATGATAACAAAAAAGTAATGAAATAAGTATTTGAAAGTGTATGTAAACGTGCCAAAGTAATAACAACACTTTAGTAGCTATTAGTAGATTCTTTTCGGATATTATTTATGTAATTGATTACCGACTTCGGAGCACAGTAAACGCCATCATGTTTAATCGTGCTATATGAACTCTCGAAAGCGATATCTACTACTCACGACAAAGTTACGGGTATTGTATTGCTTTCGAAGTGTGCTCGGGAATCAACAATTTGACACCCACACGTCGCACGCCGCTTCGTCGTCGGGCCGCGCCTTGCGTCATCAAATTTGGCTAACGTTAAGACAAACATTCGACCCTTCCTAGTTGCGTTTCCGTACAAAAGTTACATCAATTTGTTGCGCTTTTTTAAAATTTATTAGAAATATTTTAAATGAAATAAATTCATGCGACTCTCAACAAAATATATAAGACTATATTACGCTTACAGGTTACCTAGAGCAAGGACTAATGGTAAAAGATTCAAAAATGCTCAGACGTCATTATCTGAAATCTAACTCGTGGAGATACGACCTCATATCTCTGCTGCCAACCGACATCGCTTACTATTGGTGGAGACCTGGATCTTGCGACGAAGTAAGTAGCGACGAAAAGTTCAAATATAGGTAACTTGTTCCCAAGAATTAATGTAGGTCAACGCAACTACGGACTGGTATAAGCAGACACATTCTTTAACTTTGTTATTACTGAAGTGTCAATATTGGTTGTGTTCCAGACACGTTTGCCGTGCCCTGTTATTGTGCGACTCAATCGACTATTTCGCCTGCCTCGAATGTGGGAGTGGTTCGATCGCACCGAAACTGCCACTAGTTATCCAAATGCCTTCAGGATATGCAAGGTAATTTAAATTTAAAATTTATCACTAGGTTATCGTCAGTTTCTATAGAATTCTCTGTATTTTCAGGTCGTTATGGCGATATTGGTTCTTATCCATTGGAACGCGTGTCTCTACTTTGCCATAAGTTACGCTATAGGATTCGGTAAAGACTACTGGGTCTACAATATAACAGGGGCTAGAAATCAATCATTGGCTCATCAATACATCTACAGCTTCTATTGGTCAACTTTGACTCTAACGACTATCGGCGAAACGCCACAACCTGAAAACGACGCAGAGTACTTATTTGTTGTAGCAGACTTTCTAGCAGGTGTATTAATTTTTGCAACTATCGTTGGCAATATTGGATCGATGATTTCAAACATGAATGTAGCCCGCGTAGAGTTCCAGAATAAAATGGACGGCGTCAAACAGTATATGGCGTTTAGGAAAGTGAGTGGTGAATTGGAGGCAAGAGTTATACGATGGTTCGCTTATACGTGGGCTCAAAGCGGTGCACTGGATGAAGAAAACGTGCTGTCCTCGTTGCCTGACAAGCTCAAAACAGAAATTGCGATACGAGTACATTTAGATACATTGAGAAAAGTGAGAATATTTCAAGATTGTGAACCTGGACTTTTAGAGGCTTTAGTACTTAAATTGAGATTGCAAGTTTTCAGTCCAGGAGATTATATTTGCAGGAAAGGTGATGTTGGCAAAGAAATGTATATTGTTAAACGAGGAAGGCTGCAAGTGGTTGCTGATGATGGTAAGACCGTTTTAGCCACTTTAAGTGCTGGTTCAGTATTTGGAGAAGTGAGTGTACTTGAAATTGCTGGAAATCGCACCGGAAATCGTCGCACAGCTAATGTCCGAGCCCTTGGATATTCTGATCTATTTTGTCTAGCGAAAAGGGATTTATGGGAAGCTCTGGCAGATTATCCAGATGCTAGAGCAACGCTTACAGAACGTGGTTGTCAGTTATTAAGAAAGGTATAAATGAATGATTTAGTATCAATTATTTTTAATATTTTTTTAGTACTCCAAGTATATAATTAACTTGATTTTTTAATATTTATACCATTTAAAGTATTGGCGTTTTTCAGGACGGCCTTTTAGATGAGAACATTTTTAAAAATGCTCAGACTACTCAACAAACTTTAGAGGAAACTGTACATAAGCTTGAAACAACAGTTGAATTATTAAACAACCGGTTGCAGGGTCTCTTGAACGATGTTGGCGAAGAACAAGAGAAGATCAAACAACGTGTTAACCAAATTGAATTAAGGTCAGACATATTTTGTCTGTATATTCCTTTGTATATACCACTGCAGCAATTCGCGAATTTAAAATATGTAATCTATTTGTAATATTACGCTGTGCGAAATATCTCTCTAACTAGAATTTTATATTTCTGACTTGTTGTAGTAAATTGATACTTAAGACGATTGTAAAACATATCAAAATTTATTTCAGAGTTCTGGAGAGTGATACAGAAGAAAACGATTCCGACGACCTAACGTCTTTGGCATCAGAGTTAAAAAGTGAAATCGCTAGGGGATACGAAGCTTCGGGATACAGTGACTTACAGATAAGCTCAAACCAAGATACTTCTATGCTCCTTATTAGCCATCCCATGCCAGTCAGAGACAGAGGATATTCACTCTCTGTGGAAAAATCTCCAGGCTTACTCCCTAAAGCCCCTGAACCGCGAAGTAAATCGCTACGAATAAAAAGAAAAGCTACAAACTGAACACAAAATGATCTTTACTATTGATCTTTTACTAATAATTGATAACGAAACTTGAATCTGTAAATATATTTTTGATAATTGTAAAATAATTTTATTTACAATCAGCATAATATGTATATTTATCAATCTTTTGAGATTTAATTATTTCCAGTTGTATTTTTTAGGATATATCATTTTTAAAGATGATATTTGATATTATTATTTTTAAACAAATTTTAGAACGTGTCAATGGAAAGTGGCTTTAAAATGTGGCAAAGAATATTTTGTAGTAGAAGGAAGAAAACAGTGATTTTTATATGAATTTTTTTATATAGTATGTATTAAAATTTACAATGTAAAATGACTGTGTTGTTGTACCTTGTTGTTATTACATTATGTAGAAATGATACCTACTTATATAGTTAGACGTGGATAACAATTTATAAAACAAATGAAATAATTGTTACTTTCCCTTCAATCTATTCTATCGTGTTAATAGATTATGATATTGTATTACCAAAGATGTATACTTTACTTTAGAGATAAACAAAATATGTGTAACTTAATATTGATTGTTAACAATTAAGATTAGACGAAAATACCATTCGAATTTCATTAATGTTAGACAGATTTTTAAATATTCATGTGTAATTTTTAAAATAAAATATTGCATTCAATATAATATTTTCAATGTCAGGGTAAGGTGACTTCATATATATTATCTAATGCTAAACTCAAACTTTTACTACATGACCACTTTATCAATCGAGTACCCTCTCTATTTATTATATCGATTGAATACGTCTCATTATTACTATATTATTACTTGAATATATAATAAAAGAAGAATCTTATTTATGGGAACCTTATATGAGTACACATTGGGCTTAAAATATAAATGTCTATTAGAAATTCATACCAAGTTGGTGTATACCTAGTTTTAAACTTTTTGCAGCCATGTGATGGCTATATCTATCTAGTATACTAGACTTGAAGCGCCGCCGTGACGGTGTTGGGATATATAGAATGGCTAGGAGTGATAGAACCAATGGAGTAGATAGAAGCAGCAGTGGTCAATTGAGATTATGGAATGGTGAATTGAATTTTTTGAAAAGAATAATGTGGCCGGTATGCAACTGCTCGTGCATTGTGTAAAGTGATTTTCCTAAATTGTAATTAGAATAGAAATATTTTTATGTTTATTTTGTATGCATACCAACCATAAAATTTCTCAAATCTAATTAATGTTTACTAGTGTTATGAATTTAATAGGTAAAAAAAATATTTGTGTCAAAATAAAACAATTTACATTGTAGAGTCAACAGAAGTTCGTATGTTCAGCAGATTAATCCATTTATTGTAGAATATTAATTGTGTTAATTGTAAAGAAACAAGAATGTCCAAAAATGTTTTAAATAAAGTCTTTTAAAACAATATTACAATTGGTTTCAATTATAATCACGCTTAAACTTAACAATTCAAACTTAGCACAATTTCATGTAGGAGAAGCTGCTTCAAGGCGGTAATGTAAGGCATTTCGTACACAAGGCTACGCAAATCGTCGGGTACTTATCTTCGATTTGGTCTCTAAGCGACTCCGACATTTTATTCATTCGTAGTCGTAGCCGACACCAGTCGCGCGCTACCTGCTGGCCGATATCGTCGCTACAAACGTCGCTACGATTTTTAAAATGGCGGAGTAATTATTGAATATTAAGCTCTAGGCAAAAATCAAATGTAGTCAGATTGTGCTCTAGACAGTTCACGACCAATGTACGGACTGTGCTGTGCGCTATTCGCGACAGTTTACAACATTAGTATCGAAATTTGCATAGCCTTGTGTACGAAGGGCCTTATATTTTTAAAAATCGATGTGTGTTGGACGCGATCATGGGGTTTATTCCCATCTGCACCTTCCCATCACGGCACCCACGAATTTGGACACGATCATTGAAATCATCGAAATGAAAATTAAATAAATGTTTTAACGTCTCGGCCAAAAGCTAGACACTGATGCAATCAGGTCACGAAATGATTAGAAAAAAAAATTAGCTGTTACTTTCTTACTTACTTAGCACACCCTCTTAGGTGATAATTGATAAATCTGTAGGAATAACACTGGTCTCTACCATTCATTCAGCGACCTCTAACGTGAGATTGGTGATACACGATGACTTTTAAGTATTCAAGGTTCCAGGTGGCAAATTTAGTCACTGTTTAAACAAGAGGGAGTCACTCATTTAATATTCGGATTCATTTTTCTTTTAACAAATATTTATTTTAGTTTTAATTAAGAATATTTTTTCATCTTTATTTCAATCTCAAATTCCAAGTCATAGTATTTAAAGGAAAAAATATATAAATTAGTAATTTGTGTGAATATTTTCTTTTTATATGTTAAGTTAGGCAGACAGGCTGACGGTCCACTTGATGGCAGGTGGCACCTGAGGGCCTAGTAAGAGTTTTACTCTATGAAATGCGTCGAACGCGCTAATGTCTTTGGACGTATTTGAATGTCAATTTGTATGGGACTAAAGTAGTGCTACACGTTAGCCACCAGGTAGCGCTGCTTCATTCTCATCTCATACAAAGTGACATTCAAATACGCGATCGATGAGTTGATAGAGTAAAACATGCACTAGGCTTTCAGTCATAATACAAACAACGTCACTGGTGCTGCAAGTACGCTGCCTACCACAGTAGGATTTTAGGTAAGGAAGGGATAGGGAAATGGGCTATGGCGTCCCTTATTCACTCATTTTTAATCACGATTGTCCCAAATGTAATATTTTGCGAATGTAATGTTTTGCGAATATAATATTTTGAGAATATAATAATTTGCGAATATAATATTATGCTCATAACCCCTCACCGTAGCACACATCCTGTTATTTCTTAAGTGTGTGTCGCCAGACGGGCTGCCAACAAATGGCTGCTTTTTTACCATTCTTTGAACAACAGCAGAGCAGAGTCCCGAAGCGGCATGATGTTGGAATCCACACACAATTAATATTTTTTCTCAGAAGCTATAAAAAATACCTACATTTTATACTTAGTCGAAAAATCACGGATATTTCAATTTTGACCCTATGTAGAGAATTTTCACACAATCTCACTGTAAAGTTCATTAACAAGAAGTAATTATTTTCGAAGGATGCTTAAAAAAATTTTAAATTTAACAACTAAATACATACAAAATCATCATTTATTTAATCTCTTAATAAACATTCACTTATTTTGTACCTAGATACATAATTTTCCATACATTAATTCAATTTTTATTGTTTATGTTGATATTTTACTAAAAAATACGATAAAAATACAGATAGTGCTGTGCTCTCTGATTACTTAGATGTTACAATAAAAAAATCGTAAAAGAGTGATTTTTTTGTATGGCCAAATAATATTTTGACGAAAGGTAATTAGTAAAAAAATTATACCTAAACTAAATTATATTTAAAACAAATGTTTTCAGTATTAAACATTTATTTGGTATAGTGCGCTTCAAAATTCGAAATTGGTGAAATTGAATAAATTTTTGTCAAACAGGGATGTTGACTATTTGTGGGAACGTGTTTGAAATCATGAAAAAATACTTTAAAAATCTTAGATTTTTATTATTAAATACAAATTAATTCCTTAAAAACACATAGAACAATCATTTTATTATAGAAACAATCGTTTCGCGGTAAAATTATATTTTATTATTGGAATACAGTGAACATCCCTATTGGCTTGCAAATATATTATGTTGATAACTATTTTACAGACAGAATAAAAAAATCTTTAGGTATTATGTATAATTTTTTTTTATTATTAATTACATTGAAGATTTGACAAAAAAAGCTTATTTTTACCACATTATTATCACTAGGTACACATATAATAAAGAGATGTGATCCTCTGTGAGGTCACTATTATAACCTTTATTATGATCACCTTTATTAAAAAAAAAAAAAAAAACAATATATAAGCTTGTCAAATTATAAAGAGAACTTCAAAACTTTTTGTAATAAAATAAGAGAATGCAATGATTTTAAAATTACTTATTTTAGATACTAAACTAGAAATATAATTATTATGTGCCATGACTTATGGAAGTTTTGAATATAATAGGTAAATTTTTATTAAAGAGAAAACTAGTTTAATTTTCACTTGATTAAAATTATGCTTAATTTAAAAGATTTATTTTAAAAAAAAATTTTTTTTCGTTTCAATTAACAATTTATATATTATGAATTTATTAATTAATACTTTTGTATTAATAATAAAAATATATACCTAATATTTAATAAAAATTCATATAGAAAAAAAAGATAAAATAAAAATCTATCTGTGAAAATATAGTTAAATAAAATCTATCTCTTTTAATTATTATAATTTAAAACAATAAATAAGAATGCCAATATTTTCAGAAAAAAAATTTACTAAAACTTTGCGTAGCCTGTAAAATGTTTTAATGCACTGAAACCGCATTGTGGCGAGGAGGAACAAAGTCCGGGCTTGCACAATACGAACATGGATTCCGAAATACTCAGGCTTGCCATTCTATTTTTTATTGTATGTCGAACCAATATTTTTTTGGTTTGCACTAACAATCGAATTTTTGTCATACTTTTTTAATAATTAATAAAAAATAATTACCTACTTATTTGTTTTTCGTACTTAACAATTAATGGGGCAATCCGTAAAGAAACTAATTACAATAATTTTGTTGGATCTATTCTCAAGATATTTTATAATAAAATAACCAAAATATGTCTTTGACTATAAATTGGCTGCGAATAGATTATTTTTTAAATATTATTATTATAAATAAAAAAGATAGATTTTATTGTTTTAAATAATGAATGAATGAGGAAATGTTTGATTTATTAGACTACATTGATAATAATATGTTGCATGAATAGTTATACTATTTGTAATAAAAGAAAGATGTTACATTAATTTTACAATAAACATCGATATTATATCACTAAGAGAACATCTAAAACATTTTTTGAAGGACGAAATCAACTGATTTTCACTTAAATTGACTTTTAAGCGCTGGGCCCTGATTCTGTATGGCAAATTATGATTTCACGCTTTTGTGACCTTGCCAAAACACATCAATGTCTTATCCTATAGTCTTATCATTGCATTTTTATATATGTAAGGGAATAACTTTTTAGCAGAATCTAGTAGATATCGTAACAATTAACGAAGATTATCGATTAGTAGATATCGGTTTAGAAGTAAGTAGAATCGCGAAATGGCGATACAGAATCAGGCCCCTGGACTGGAAAAACTAATAACACGATTCATCAAGTTAAATTTAATGAAAAAATATATATTAGTGTCGTTATTGATGACACGATGAAGCTATCGCCATCATTGATCTTAAAGATCACTTTATAAGAAGAAATACTCTGTTAATAAAGTTTTTAATAAGTATAAAAAGTAAAGTAATAATAAAGTAAAATTTATTAAAGTAAAATATTTCTATCACTAAAATTATATTTTATTTATGTGTTTCGATTATACTAATCACATTCAGTAAGATAAAATTATTGTATCTGAAATTCTATAGAGTAAAAAAGCTCTATGTACAATCCAGTGGGATTTATATCAATGTTTTGATTTTTTTACGTTTCGCTAATCCGCTATTTGACTAATATTAAAAAATCGTTTTAAATTAATTTTTATTACAATTATATTTGTATCTACTGAAATAATAATAATAATTTGGAAAAAATATACATAATTTCTGATAGGATAACCACAATTTGTAATAGGTATATTTTTTAAATTTTATCAAATATTACCAAATACAATTCGTGAAAATCTCAATTTTTTAACAACAAGATTATCGGGAAAATAGATTTAAGCTGCATCCGTAAAACATAAACACACAAAAATACATTAAAATAGTTAAACACTTCACAGACAATTCTTAATATTTAATGAAATATATAAATCTAGTCTTAAGTCCGTTCCGACTTTGGTTGTAGCTTTACATGAAACACTTCGAATATGATCCATTGGGCAATACATTTGTCGAAATAGTTTCTTCTTTAACGCCAACTGAAAAAAATAAAGAATTATAATATAATATACAACGAATGTAGATTATAACACTACATAATATACTCCTATATATAGAATAAAATACAATTATAAATGTGTTCTAAAAATAGAATTCCTATAAAATACCTATTATTAAAGCGCCCATCAATAAATAATATCAATTATCAATTTGGTTCCCAAATGTTTGTATGCACATTAAATATTAATATAACATAGTTGACTTTGGTCTAGTGGCTAGTAACCCTAGCTGTTAACCAAGCGGTCGCGGGTTCGAATCCCGCTAGGGGCAAATGTTTATATATGTTAACATTTACCTTTGTACCTGAGTCATGGATGTTTTGTATTTATAATATGAATGTATTTACAAAAAAAAAAGTAATGTATGTATATCAACCGTCTAGTATCCATAATACAAGCATTAAGCTGCTTACTTTGGAACTAGATGGTGCTGTGTGGAATGTGTTATTATTTATTTATTTATAGTTTACCATCAGGCCAGTAAGAAAAACGGGCAGCTGTGGCGGTCGTGTCGGATGTTGCTACTTCGTGACGGCGAGGTGGGGAAAAATTTGACGCCCCATATCCTGTGTTCGGACTTGGAGACCCTAGATTGATGAAACGTTTGTTATTTATTTAATAGATAAATAGAAGAAAATTATGAAAAAAAAAAGAATTATATTTGTAATGTTTCAAATATTCTTTTTACATTTTTGATTATACAATTCCTTAATATAATTTTGAGGTATTTGATGTCAAGCATCTATCCCTACCGCTTAGCCAGCGGTAGGGAATCTGTAAGCGGATTTCTCCTCGTCAAAAAAAAAACCGAATACATGTAGCGTATCAAATAACAACTGTGTATCGCGAGTCCTTATGGTGCCTCTATCTTTTTGTCGTAACAACCATTATTTTAGTAAGAAAGCATTTACACGTATTATTAATAATCAGTAAATTTTATTGCCTCTATCTTTTTGTCGTGGACGGTATACATATATATATATACCTATTATTCCTATAAAACAGTTTTTTAATTAATAATTAAAATAAATTCCAGAACGCGTAGTCATAAGAGATTTCAATAGAACATCAATCTGATTCCGTTGTTGTATGTAGGTAAATAAATACCACGAATTCCGTGAATGTATGAGCGCATATCTATTGTTCAAATTTCACCTGTGAATCCTTACAAAATCAATATAAAATTCAGTTTCGCTTGTTTATCCGAACGACAATGTATTTTATTGTATCGTATAGAAAAATTTACCATCAGGCCAAAATGAAAACCGGGACACTGCGGCGGACGAGTCTGAAGGCGTGACAAGATCGTGATGCCGATTTGGAGAAAATCCACCTGCCGACGAAGGGTAGCCCGGTCCTGGGCTAGGAGATCCGTCTGGGAAAAACAGTTCAGTTACAAAGTAAGCTCTCGAGTTAAACTCACTGAGAAGTGAGGCGTGGTCGCAGCAAATTCATAAAGACAATGTTTTACATTATCCGGACTCACAGTGCTAATTTGTCCACCAATAAGCGTCGCCCCTATAATAAAGCAAGTCTAAAAACTGAGTGGGAAAAACATTTAAGTATACTTAGTAAAAAGATAATAAAATAATACTTTTATTATAACTTACCAAGGGCACAAACACCGAGCGCATTATAGCTAGATATGGACTGCATAGGTTGGAGTGAAGTGGATATCTAAAAACAAAAAAGTTTTTCTATTGTATAAATTACTCTATTATACATACTCTATTATATCATGTCCCAACACAGAAAACACATTTTTACAAATGTGAAGAGCTAGGAATAAGTTTATAATACAACGCGCAAAATTGTGCGGAAAATTAAATAAATATGCATATATTTGATATATATTTAATAAGAAAAAAAATAGACAAAAATATATATTTATAAGCAGCGAATTATGTCTATAACGGTTGCGTTATCCTTAAAGGGAATGATACGAAATAAGGAGGACTAGATACCGCCGTTGTACTTGTAAAATGCGGGAAAAAATACTACGCCGAATTTGGCGTACCCGAATCACTGCAAACTGTCTGTGATGTGTACGTGCCGAATGTTTTATTAAATTTGGAGCATAAAAAAATTGCAGTTTGCGTAGTGAAACTGTGTAAAAATATAATAAAACTGTTTAAAAAGTGATAAAAAGTAACGATGTTTTACACACACTACAATAAAAAGTTGCCGCATTCACGGAGCTATCGCTTTTGTATATAGTGCTCTATCTAGTCGAGCGCAGCAAGACCAATCAATTATCTTTGGGGGAATATTTGATAGTCTGCAAATTCTGATAATAACTTTAGACAATTATTTGACCATTGTTCTTGTAAATTGATGTACGCTGCCTACGTTATTTCAAGTCTAGGCTTTACATTCTATTAAAGTACGTGAAATTTCGTCAACGGTTAATGACATATACTAAATGAGTTTTCAGTTTAGCAGAAATTACATATTGACGGATAGATGCTACAGCGCCGTATATTCCTGTTGATTATAACTGGAAAATGTAATTATTTCACGTTAGATAATTATTAGTAGATAGATATTTAGTAATAATTTCGCGGAATATTTAGCAATATATCTATAAAATATTATGTTCAATATAAAATGGACATAATTAAAATTCTTATAAAATTAAGGTCACCTTACACAGATACACAAGACACAGAGGTTAAACCTCTCTTTTGCTTCGGACGTTAATAAAAAAATTTAGACCGCACCGAGAAATGAACCATTTTGGCAGTCGAACGTTTGAGCCACTATAAGCAATCATTAATTTCTTGCTTGCTATGTACTTACAAATTAGACCAGTATCAATATTTAGCCCAGAAGCGTCCACTATTTTCAGCTAGCTGATTAGCCCGAGGTACTTATTTCGTTAACAACTTATTGGAAATGAGTGCTGAACAAATTGGGTTTAGCAAAAATCACAAACGAATTATTTATCACTTAATGAAAAATTTATTGGTTACTTTTCATACCATAAAATTTTACGTGTTCATGATACGCTCTGATACTTTCATCTGAATTTAATTACTGAATGTTGTTAAGTGATTTTATTTATGAGAACATTTTTACATTGTTTTAGTTGCATATAATATTTTTAAATCTTAGAAAACGAAAACTTGATTTTATTACATGTTCAATCGAATTAATTTGTTTATTAATTACCTGTCCTTGTAACTGATGCGAAGTGAATGGGTTAACGGTTACTGGAGAAGTTTGATGTGGTAGAGCTGAGTGCGGAGAGCAACCGGGCGGGCTTCGACCAACTACACTGCTTGCATAACCCAGTCCGCTTGGCGACTGCAACCATGTCCTGAAAGAAATTAATAGTATTATAGTTAATCAGTTCGTAACTAACTTTTTCTGGTGCTACTGTATCGCGTAGACAATTTTATCTTTCCTAGAACACATCTAAATCGCAGAGCCTAATTTGTAAATTTAAGTTATTAATCATTATCAGTATTAGGTTACAAGGGATTGCATCTTGGAGGAAACACACGATCGGTCCATAGCGTCATATGGACTGACATGAAGCCAAAATTTGATCTTGAATGGTAAAACATGAATGGTGGTCATGCCCCAACTGATCGTGAGTGTAGAAACACTACGCCGTGGCAATGCCGCGCTTCCGAATCAGAGATCATGTCAACATCACTCGACCCGGTCAAAGGCAAAATGACAGAAAATTGGACTGACCGTGAATGGCACAATGTTTGGCGGAGTTAGCTTACCACTGGTCAGTTTCCTTACTCGTCAATTTCACTAATTCACCAGTTTACCCTCTTGAGAATTTAGGATCTTGTCTACCGACCGCACATAAAATGTGATATATTAAATGTTGCTGCATTAAATATATAACATTCAATTTATTACTTCTATGTATTAACAGCCGATTTTACTATTTATTTATTTATTTATTTTAATTTTAAACATTATGTAGTTTATTGAGCAACATTAATGTAAAGTCTTATCGAAAAGATAACAATACTTCATTCACCTTTACTGACATTATGTACGTCCAATTTATGTAAGTTAAACGCACTTACTTAATATGAAAGTCAAGGCGATTGTGATAAAAACATATTATTTATTTACATAATCTGGTACATATTTTTCGTTGTTATTTATATCTTTTTTATTTCAACTTGTAAACTATCGTCGCTACAAACATATCAGTTTCCTTGTAATACAAAATAATGTCCTAATGTTTAAAGAGAGTCCTTAATTTCGAGACTTTTAGGTTAACCGTATTGTATAGTTAGAAATGTTAGAAATAGGCCATAAAAAATATCTGCAATAATGCTATCGTGTGGTCACCTTTAAGACTCTCTTGAAAAAGTTACAACATAACTTGAAATTTCCAAACGTTGGTAATATAAAATTTACTCTAAAAGTAAGTAGTACTCTAAAAGTCTCTTTATGATCATTACTTACATATCAACTACCAATTCTTTTTCCTATCAGGAATGAATTTTTTTTTGCACGAAGAACACTAGGAGATATTTATACAGAAGATAAACGTCGCAAATCAAAATACAGTTAATGTTTTATTAACTGTATTAATTATGTATTAATTAATAAACTTATTTACATAATATACTGCGTTATTTACATAATAGATATCTTTTTAAGTATAAATTTAAAATATCGGTACTATTAAGAAATTTAAAATATACAAAATTGCTCACAGTGCATATCTACGTGATCATTAGCGATTGTTTTGTAAATATATTAAGACGAAACATAAATATTTATTGTAATTAACTTGTTATGTGTCACCAAGCCAACCGTGGACTACATATTGTAATGGTTATGTAAAGGGTTTATAATATATTGTAAATAACATGATACACCATAATAAATACAATAAAATCAATGGATACATTTTGTAAATGCTGTTTGTTACCCTAGTTACTTCTTCAAGACAAGGCTTTAAGCAAATCTAGTAACACTCAGGGCCTCTTTCACCGTCTGTCAAGAAGGCTAACCGTCATTTAAAGTCACCGGTCATCGGGGATGATGGAGCTAATATAGTTACCTATGTTTGTACTATAAAAGTCCCAAACATTAAAAAGAAAATAATAAAAAAAAATCGCCTATGGAAGGATGCAGTAAACCGAGTGCATAATTTAATAAAACATTACATTATTTCTAAAAGTAACTAATCAACACTTTAGTTGTAGTTGGTGAAAGAAGCCTTAACAGACCTAGTTAATTGCGATCTAGTAAGGGGGCGGCGTTCGCGTGGGTTGCGCGCTGTACTCGTCCAGGGTGCATTTTTTTTATATGTAAGTATGTATAAACCTTGTTATAGACTTTAGACCACTTATAGAAAGAGGGTGTTTAACCCCTCTTTCTATAAGTAGTTCTTAAGTGTATAAGTAGTATAAGTGGTTTCTTTAAGTAAAAACTGAATAAAATCAGTTCAACTGATTATTAAACAAAGTATTTAAGAATCCCCGCCATTTTTCATTTTGCTTTATTGTCTGATAGAAATTAATGAAGAAATTCGCCGCACTTTGATATTATTTACAAAAAAGAAATACATGCAACACAAGGCGCGAAAAAAAATAGTGCTTTGCTTTGCTTAATTTTGCTTACAAGAATGTATAAAAATAAATTGAGCGTTTCAAGCTGAAAATTTGAATGATACCAGATATTTGCTAATGAATGATATTTGCGAATAATGCAATTCGCTCTGGCTTCTCCGTTAAAAATAAAACGTCCACAATTTTAATTCATTATAATTATTGATTCATATCTCTACGATCCATGCATCATGCATTAACGCACTTAAATGAAAACAGATTATCGAAAAAATAAGTTAAATACAGATAATTATAATAATTAATTATTGTATTTTTTTTATTTTATTTATAAAAATAGGTCTGCTGTACTAATGTTCATTTTACTCAAATCATTTTGATTTACTATATTAGTAATTATGTTGTAGGAAAAAATAAGCATATAACAATTGATTTTAAATTGAACCATTAAAACATTCCCGCTCAAGTTTTCCAATTCAAACTGTAATCTTAAAAAAAAGTATTTTAAAATAGTATCGGCCCCTTGAAGTGCGATTACGAATCGATCAAGCAAAATATTATTTAGTTTATGCGGTTATCGGGCAATCGTCATAGTTTGTCATGTTTATGTAATAAAAAATTGGGTAGTGTTTGATAATATTTGTGTAACATGTCATACCTACTTTATGTTTGTTACTGCGGGAATAGAGACTTGAATGATAATATGTTTCATAGATAAACCTATTATTTATTTTCGGATGATACAGAAATGATACAGAAAAACGGTCGAGAGATAATTTCTTTATAAAACACTTACGGTTCGTATCTATGATATGTCGGCGTGTACGCTGGGCTCGATCCGAAGTAGTTCCTTGCTCCCAAAGGTAAGGATTGCATGTGAGGAGACACATGTTGTCCCATATGAGCGACGTGATAGCCCTCAGTGAAAATGGTCTTGGAATATGGCGGAGTGCGGAATGTTCTCTTCAGTCTGCGGCGCCGTCTGAAGTTACCATTTTCAAACATCGCCCCACAACGTGGATCTAAAACAACACTACATTGACGCAAAAATATATGAAGTAACGAGACAAAAGTCCGCTAGCAAGTCGCAAAGTCCCGAAAATTCAACGCTCGCTCAGCATTCGCTTCACTTTCATTATAATTTGGCCAAATTATCGCGTAGGATATTTTTCTGTGCAATAAAATAGTTTTATTGTACAGAAATTTTTCACTATTACCGACATAATAATATTTTTAGAAAGATTATTATGTCGGTAATTGTTACTTACACGTATTTTATATTTATGAGTACCTACCTACCATGATGCATTATGATGAAACATATTTACTTTAAAACTCTTACCAAGCATCCAATAATTGCCCTTCCTTTCACCGCCTCCTTCTCTCGGTACTTTTATAAAACATTCGTTGAGACTCAAATTATGTCTTATAGAGTTCTGCCAACCTTTTTTGTTTTTCTCAAAAAAGGGAAATTCTTTAGTTATATAAGCATATATCTCGCTAAGCGTGGCGCGTTTAGTTTGACTGTTCTCAATTGCCATTGTAATAAGGGCTACATAAGAATAAGGAGGTTTGCTCAGAGGTTGGGAATTATTGTTAGAGGATGGCGACTTCAATTGAATGTTGTTACTGGGGCTGGCGGGTCCAGCCGTTTTGGATTTGTTTTTTGATTCACTGCTGAAACATAAATTGCAATAATGAAAAAAAATATGCAAGGAAAATTCCGACATAGGACAACATTATAATTATTTGTATAGATTTCGAATTTAACCAGAGTATGCAATTTGTTTAAAATTTGTATTTTGTTATAGTATAACTTTAAGTTTTCGTTTATACCATAGAACGATAAGAGACTCAATTATAAATGACTACCGTATTTTATCTATGTAGTAGGTAGTGGCAGAGCACATTGCGTTTCGTAGTTATATGGTCTGCTTGTCTGGAGGCAGTAACCAACCTCTTACAGAAGTCCTTTCTCTGTCCTTTCCCAATCACTTATCCTTAATCCTGCTATGGTCGGCAGCGCACTGGCAATACCTATGGCGTTGCTTATGTTACAGACGACGGTAGCCACCTACCATCAGTTGGACTGTAGACCTCAACACAAAAAAATTAGTATGAGGTATACCTATGAAAGGTAAGGGACAATGTGAGAAGTGTACTAGTGTACTAATGTGAGAATTGTACTAGTGGAACTTACTTGTTGTTAGAAACAATTATATCATCCCTCGAAACTTGATCCAAAAAGGGATTCTCATACACTCGTGACATTTCTTCATTGTCCGTCCGCGTCCGTCCGTCATTCAGTCCGTGTGATGCATCCACAACTCTCTCACCTTGGAGACATATGCGGTCATCATATGAAGACGAACCTACGAAACAAAATCAAATCAATAGTAAACGAGCCGTCTCTGTACAATAAATATTATTTAAAAAAAATTGGTCTTCACTCTGAAAAAAGATAGTAAAAAGAAGCTCTTTCACCATCTCTGAGTAAAGTGTCAAGTAGGCTAACCGCCATTTAATGTCACCGGTAATAAAGCATACGAGGTTCACTATCTCCGAGTAGCATTACTCAATGGTAATTTCAATGAAATTGAGACAAGATACTCGTAACATTTACTCGCCAATTAGCATTACTTGGAAAGTAACTAATCTACACTTTAGTTGTAGTTGGTGAAAGAGACCCTTAGTAAGTATTAAAAATTAAAATATTAATTTGGGTGGATATCCGCCAGCTGGTACATTTTCCAACTAATTTTTGGGGTCAAGTGGGTGGGGTATAAAATGAAATGGTTACATAAACTAATTCCAAAAATATACCACATAACACCGTTACATTTTAGCTTGTTGTTTCTTAAAAAAAAAACATTTTCAATACACACCAAGTACGAGTATGGGCTGTTCCTGACAGGAAACGGCTGTATGATATTTTTTTAATACACGCCGAATGACTGTTTATATCTTTATATTTAACGTTATGAAAGGAATTCGAAAGATGTTTATTACTATTTAATTTTATTCTTTGCTTATATTATAATAAAAAATAGTACCTACCACCTAATCATTGATAGGCTTTGATATACAATATTTGTATATACAATATTTGTGAGTTCGTGAAAAAGTGCAGGAAAGCCACCTGCCTGTAAGAGGCTACCGTCATATCTAAATGTATTTCTGACACTGATATAATGAAGTCCTTAACCTCAAAGGTCCTTTATACCATGCTGAGATAACTATGTAGTAACAAGGTGGCTACAGACGAAAATGATTTTGCCTGCATTGTATATTTACGAAATGTGTATATTTGTCAAGACACACAATTATTTATTTATAAAAGATTCACGTAGCAACAGGTATCCGGATAGACTAATAATAAACGAAAGAATCAAATTAGCTAAATTTAGGAAAAGTTGCTTACATATGAGCATCAAGCTATTTAATAAGGTTCCTCCTAATATAAAGTCTTTACCTATGATACAATTTAAAAGAAAATTATATGCATGGCTTACTGCACATTGCTTCTACGACGTGAGGGAATTCATGGAGCGGATTTGAATATTTGCATGCCCTTATAGGGCGGAATGTAGGGGAGCATTATTTTAACTATTGTAACCTATGTTCGGCAAATTATTATTATTATTATGTTCTATTATCCTTTAATTAAGCAAGAAAAACAAAACAAAATGAATGTGATCTTTTGTATGGAGACAGCTAAAGACGCCCAATTTATGATCGCAGAAACCGTACTGTGTAATGTTAAAAGATAATTATAATATAATATAATATCATTAAAATAAAGGAATAAATTAAATGTAACTGTCCTTGCTCGTTTTAAATTGTTTTAATCTCGTTTTAAACCAATGTTATTGTATTGCATTGTTATGTTTAACGCTCGAAATTTAACCAATTTTACGCGTACGTGCTTCCCAATGCAGTTCCTTGGAATAGTTGGTTTAGAGTTGCATGTATTTAAAATAAGCATTAACGTGTTTGATATAACACTTGTTACCTTAAAAGTACTGAGAGCAAAATCCGTTTCTGTTCTATGAAAATGATTCACAAATATGAGTCATCCTTTATTCCACTAGTTTCCATTGTTGGACAAAGGGCTTTTTGGTCGGAAAAGGAAAAAAGAAAAAGAAAAGTTAGTATTGAATAAATGGCCTTTGTTACGTGGTCGTAGTCAAAACTCGTTGTTGCACTTATTATTGATTTATTATAAAGTTATAAATACAAATTAAAGGTTCGAAATACAATATAAGCGGATTAATTTATAAACTGAATATAAAAGGGTGAGATGATGTTGCAGGGTTGGAGTCTGAGCATTGAATCTATACAAATATTATAATGCTGAAGAGTTTGTTTGTTTGTTTGAACGCGCTAATCTCAGAAACTACTGGTTCGAATTGAAAAATTCTTTTTGTGTTGGATAGATCATTTATCGAGGAAGGCTTTAAGCTATATAACATCACGTTGCGACTAATAAGAGCAAAGAAACAATCGAAAATGTGGAAAAAACGGGGAAAATTATTCATCTTTGAGGGCTTCCGTCGCGTGCGCTGCGAAAACCGTTCGAGATACCCAAATGATTCCCAAAATAACTATTCCACGCGGACGAAGTCGTGAGCACCTGCTAGTGTTGTAGAAATGTGTCTCCCCTAATCGAAGAGCACTTGGTAAAAACGTATATAAGTAAAATCTAAAGATTTATGGACTTATGGGTGGCGGACGAACATGTGCACGTAGTCATTGGTCCCTCTGATTTTATGCTTGGAGTAGAGGTAAATAAAATTGCAATTGAAGGATTGCGGGCACAAAAAATTAAACAATTTAAAATTTTGCACATTTTGCACAATTTTGAATAGAAGTAATGAAAAACTAATCAAACAGTGACAACATTGTTTTGCCAAAAAATTAAAAAAAAAATTGGGGTGGACCACCCTTAACATTTAGGGGTATGAAAAATAGATGTTGGCCGATTCTCAGACTACCCATAAGCACACAAAATTTCATCAAAATCGGTCCAGCCGTTTCGGAGGAGTTTGGCAACAAAAACCGCGACATAAGAATTTTATATATTAGATTGATTACTGCGAATGATCCCATTTTTTATTTAGTGGTAAAAAAAGGGAAAAAAAAGGAGGGGTAGTGTAAAACAGGGATAAATGGCACGGTTCAGAAATAACATGGGAAAGAAATAAGCCCTAGAAATTGTCTTTAAAATTATGATCTACCGTTATACAGGGCGTCCCACGACGATGCCACATGGAGGGAAAGTACCTTGAATATTGTAGATGGAACATTTTCCTGAAAGAAGACATTATTTTAATTTTAAAAACAATTTAAACTGCATTCATAGATTTTTAAATAATTGCATGGTTGAACCGGGAATCGAACCCGCTACACGAGATAAAAAATTACTCTGTAGCTTTATTATACCGATCGAAAGGCTTCATCATAAGGATTATTTTTAAATAACATAGTGTCAGAAATAAAAGGAAGACCATGAATATTAACATTTTTAATACAAAATCAATCAATTTATCAAATGCTCAAAATTAGTCCCATACTGTTGAATTATCATTTTATCATTTTATCATGCACTTAAATTATAATAGGGAAATGATGCGTACTTCTCAAGTGGGTACATTTTACATTTATTAGTAATACATACAATGTCAGTTGTATGTCCTTACGGCAATGTCAGCTTTTCATTTTTCTGAACAAAATTTGACATCAAATGTTAAAATTATGGTCTTCCTTTTATTTCTGACACTATGTTATTTGGCAAAAAATAATCCTTATGATGAAGCCTTTCGATCGGTATGATAAAGCTACAGGGTAATTTTTTTTCTCGTGTAGCGGGTTCGATTCCCGGTTCAACCATGTAATTATTTACAAATCTATGAATGCAGTTTAAATTGTTTTTTAAATTAAAATAATGTCTTCTTTGAGTAAAATGTTCTATCTACAATATTCAAGGTACTTTCCATCCACGTGGCATCGTCGTGGGACGCCCTGTATATCAAAAATAGAGTATAAAATAAATCCTAACAATGACAACAATAAAATAATTAAAAAAATGTTACTTAAATGTGTTAAGGAAAAAAGCTACCCAGAGAAAGGAGGCTTATACTTAGAAGTCTACTTCTACTTCCTGTATTTTTCTTAACGAGGCTATGTCGTTCCGACTCTTAATTAATTAGTTAATGGAGCATAAACATTTTTAGTAATACCTTTTTTGTAAATACGAGGGGCGTTCAATAAAACGTGAGAATTACAAAGACGTAATTATCTTTTAATATAACTTATTTTATTTTTCAACATATTCACCTCTTAAGTTAATACACTTGATATATCTTTTTTCTAGACTTAAAATTCTTTGTCCTGAGCCTCTAAAAACCGTGTACTGCGGCAACTATTGTCTTCAAATTTTAGGCCTCAGACTCTTACAACCGCAGAAAAAAATAGAAATCACTAGTGGTCCGGTGAATATGGAGGATGTTCCATCAGCTCAAAGCCAGTATCTTCAACGGCAGCTATCGCAACGTTGGACTTGTGCGCGGGAGTACGCCCTGCTAAAGGCGTGGCAAACTGACTAAAGTCAGTCAGCGCATATCTTTTATTTGTCCTGCATATAAATACCCCGTAATAGTGGCTCCATGATTGAGGTATTCGATCATTACCACCCCTTGGCTTTGCCAGAAAAAAGAGCCCACGATATTACCGGCGGATAAAGTTTCTTAAATTTCTTAGGAGATAAAGATGACGGTGTCTTCCAAGTCATGGACTGCTGTTTTGTATCCGGGTCATCATGATGAAGGCATGTTTCATCCATGGTTGTGAATCGAGACAAAAATCGATCAGTAGATATCTCGCTGCAGCAAATCACAACAGCTTCGCGAAATCCTTAGTCTGGTTTGTTTCTGCGTGTCCAGTGTCCATAACCATTCTGGGCGCCCAACGCGCGGACACTTTTTTCATGCCCAGGTGGTTGTGCATAATATCAAAATCTCCATTTCTTCAGCTATAAAACGAACTGTAATACGATGATCCGCCGAAACAACTTTTTGAACTTTTTTTATAATTCGGGGGTCATTGTTGGTCGAAGATCTGCCTCGCTTAAACTCAGCACACCAACAAGCAACTGTAGAGTATGGAGGAGCATATGAACCCCTAATGTTCCTTTCAAGTCTTGATTTACCTGCTCCATAGTAAAAAAATTAAGCAGAGATATTTATTTACCGCGCGAATTTCAATTTAAAATTTTTAAAATACAAATGAAAATCGAAAACTTTTTAATCATTATTATAACAAATGTGTAGGCTTTGCCTGCCAGTATTTTATTTTTCTTACCAAGGAATACGTATCTATTTCATTCTCATTTTTTATTGAACGCTAGTATATATACTTATTTGTTTTAGCAACTGATATTGGCTAAAACAAATAAGTATAATTTTTTTTAAACAACAATTCTGTAACGATTTTTTGACGTTGAAGTGACTTCACAATTAAACTACAGTTTACCTATTTTATGTTCAAATATCAATATAAAACAATGTTATAACCTCATGTCAAAGTTTTACAATCCACAATTTGATCGACTGGCGTGACTCGCAATATTTTGGTTTGTAAACCCTCGTTTGACGAAATAGTTGTTTTAGTTTATAAAAACGAAGGCGAAATGTACGAATTCACGCCGATTTACGTGTATTTTGCATGTAATACACGGAATCCTAAAACCGAGGGACGATCTAAAAATAAAAATAAAATAAAAAAATCAACGCTTTACAAAAATCTGTTACCGATAAAAATTGAATAAATGTTTTAAAAGACTGACAGAAGCTTTAAATATATAATATGTTAAACTATTATTGGCAGGACAACGGTTCACTGGACAGAGATGGCAACATCACCTTTTAAAATAAGCAATACCAACCCGTATGGACTCTAACTGAATCCATCATTCACAGATGAATTATTATATTTAATGATAAATCTGTAACCCTGTAGTGAATTAATTACTAACAATACTATTTGAATAACGCAACAGTCAGTTATTCAGGTATGGGTAATTCGCACCGCCACCGAACTAATGTTTCACAATTGTTATTTGTTATTAATTTCACGAACGATACGCCGGCTCTTAATGTTTTATAAATACGACGCATTGTTCTATAAGCGACACAATACCTTCGGCGTTCGTGGCTCCGCCTGAATCCGATACCTGCGTAACTCCGACTTCCACATCTGTCTAGCGCATTCCATGTTACTATGAAATTAAACATTATTTTTTATTTTCCATTTTCATTTCGCCGAACTTACGGTTGACAGAAAAAGCGAAATTTATAATTCTGAAACGAAAATTTTACAATTATTTTAATGAATATATCTTTATTTAATTATTTACTAATTTTTTCCCACGACATTGTCCGCGCGGAATGTAAGGGGTAGACACACCCACGTCCTTTTCTGAAACTTAATTACTTATTTATTTTTAAATTGCCTACTACACCCGTGTCACCCGTAGGAACAATGTCTAATGTGAGGTTGTATTTTTGTAATCCACGTATTATATATTTATGAAAAATAAATATATCTCAATAGTTTTGGCAGTCTATTGGCAAGCCTATGTGTGTCGATTGGCGTCTGTAGCTGCTACGATAACAGACATTAGCATATCAGCTATGTATTGTATAACTCAGAGTTTTAGTTATTATGTCCAGTGATAGCTGGGAATGATGACAATCACAGCTCATTAAATGCCCATGACTTGCGAAAACTCATGAGGTTTTAAGTAAATTGCCTGGAAATACATAGCGAAAAGCGACATCAGTAGGTATCTCCGTCAGTAGGTGGAAAGTGACAAAAAATATTATAGATGAAAATTTATGGAGCCTATACACCAACAAGCATATCAGGAGATTACGCCCACACAATCGCAATTTTGTAAGGACTACAGATGGTAGAGAAGGTATTTCATAAAATTGAATCGAGCTATATAAAATAATTTTGAATTTATTTGTTGGGAAGCTAATGAGGAATGAGGAGCGTAATGTAACCATTTTGCTCTTAACTGCGCCTGAAGCAACAGAACTTGATCTCATCTTGTTAGCGAAGTGACGATATCTCTCGAAACACCTCCAGGCCACAATTATTATCAAACACCTGGTTACGGGAGTCACATCGAGAGTTTTGTATTCAGATCAAATAGTAAACACTAAAAGCAAATGTATTAGCGGAAATGAAAATATTGTGTCGCCGGAGGTAAACAAATCGGTAATATTGAATAACATGCGTGATAAGACTTTGCATGGAAAAAGGAACGATGACAAATATTGGTTATTTGTTAATTATAAGTTACACGAGGTTTAAATTTTTATTTATCTCACTAACATACAGATTGGGGGATCACGAATGTGTCCGTGGTAAAACCTTGAAAGCCTAAATTTTTGAAACAAAACTAAAGCCGTGTTACAAAAGCGTCCTGTTACAAGGTTTGAAAAAGAATGAACGAACGGAGACCAGGGGCTACATAAACACTGCACCATTCGAATTCAGTCGTGATTTTAATCTCAAAACAATCCATCGTCATTGCTATACATAGCTAGATTTCACTTTATTGATGGCGCATGTGATACAAAGTGGGAGTTATTATTCTGAAAAAATAATGAAAAGAAACAAAAAACTCCTAAATCTTTAAAATCTTTTATAACCTATAAAACGATATGATAAGAACTTAAAAAAATCAATTTAAATGTCCACAAAGGAAAACAATGTCTTAACAATGTATAGTTAGACATAGTATTGAGTATTGAGCGCTCTCTCGTGATGTGAATTTCAATTCCCATATAACTAAATGTAGTTTACATCAGACATGTAGAATTTTAACGGAGGATTGAACAATGAGTTTGGTCTTACATTAAATAGGAGAATACGAGCTGAGACATTACATAATACGTCTACTGATATCGGCTTCGATATAAAGTAGTACAAAAGGTAATTGTTCTTTCAAACAATAAAGCTCAACGACGGTAGGTTCTAGGTAATCTACACGCAAGCATTGTGGCCTAAGTGCGGTAACGATCGGTGTTATATATGTAGTTAGATAAGAAAAATTACATATTACTTCATTATGTTTCAGGAATTTTTCAATGAATTTTCACTTTAATATACATTGAGAGCTTTGTTCAACTATCTAATGGCGGATCGCATTTTAAAGATAACGTTAAAAAATATCCAAACATTATTAAATAATGTGTACCTATTGCATGTGTGTACAGTCGGGGTAAGAATAGGTTCGTCACCTTTAGGTCGACATTTGCTTGCACAGGGGCAATTGCTAAAATTTGATTTCAAACGTCTATCAGTAAGTAGTCTGCTTCTTAGACATTAATATACCTACTACATATGGTCTATGGTCTATGGTCTGATTTATGCTTTAGTTTCAAAAGGTACTAAGAGTCTTCGATTTTGATATAGAAATGAATATTAAAACTAACGAAGGTTTTAGTAGCCCGACTTTACATGCAATGTGCGGATAAAAACAATGTAAAAGTTTATATACAAATTACCAATGTTCCGTAGCTGTTTTATTTAAGCTAAATACTGAAAGCGCCAAATCATTGCAAAGCTAAAACCTAAAAGGTTGTTGTATATTTGAAATATAAAATATAAACATACTCCGCTACCAACTCTTATTATGCATTTGCAAAAAAGATTTAAATTTACTTTCATGTTCTGAAACGTTACTTTCAGAAACATTGTGCTATTTGTATAAAAGTCTGAAGTGCAACAAACAATCCATACAGCTCAAAGAAAAAGGATTACTACAGAGAGCTGAAGGTAATTAAGTTCCAAACATAGATGAAACCCTTGACGGTAGTCAAGGGTAGCGAATTACGAGTATTACGAATGCCTTTGTAAAATTCAGTCCTAGTCGGATCTGCCATTTGGGTACTTAAGAGACCTTAGAGGTATTTACGTAAAGTTAAACGCAGAATGGTGGTTCATTTTATTTTTCCCTGGATGGTTGTGTCTAACATCGCCTATAACCATAAGCAACAATGCAGTGTTCACCAACGCACTTGATAAAGAATAAAGGATAAGCCTTGTTAAAATAATAATAATAAATTTTAGGTACGTTTTAAAATTTATTAACACATTTGAATAACACGTTAAATAATTATTCGATTTTCAATTATCTACACTAATATTATATGTATGTATGTATGTATGTATGTATGTATGTATGTATGTATGTATGTATGTATGTATGTATGCATGTGTGTGTGTATGTATGTGTGTGTATGTATGTATGTATGTATGTGTGTGTGTATGTATATGTATATGTGTGTGTGTGTGTGTGTGTATGTATGTAGACGTACGGGACACAAGATAGGCTATATTTTATAAAGTTACGCGGGTGAAGTCGTGCAACAGCTAGTTTTCAATAAAATTATGACACTGTTTTAAGTAACCACAGAATACTCGTACCTATTTCAATACATATACAGTTTTTTATTGTAATCAAAGTTATGTTCAGTTTGCAACAAGATCAAAGAGGTTAAGGGGACGTGACCGCTAACTGACGTCATGGGTTCTGTACGCGCCCGCTAGATACGTGATGTTGTTTTGAATGATAAGCCACAAGCTAGTGTAAAGCGCAACCATTTTTCTCTAGAGCATTGCATTGCTAGGACACAAGTAACTATGCGTTCTCACGAAGTAAGAAAATCTATCTCTCTTCTTCACTTAGCGCACAGCGCAATTTCTGCTTAAAGTGCGCTGTTTATTTCTTTTATCATGGCCATATAGCCGTCTCAGCCAACTACTGCAGCATGTCTGACGACCTATACCTATATGAAAAAAACATAAATACAAAAAAAAATTACTATTTTAACTTTTGTCGGTTCGTACGTATATACTACTCCTTTGCAATATTTAGGTTTGGTTTCATCTGATATTGCATTTTGAAAAAAATAAATGTTATTTTGATTTATAAGATAATTTCGAATTAATCGTTCCTTTTATGGCAATGTCGAAACCTTCATGTAAAGAAAGTTACTGAGTCAACTTTTTACAGGGAGACTAAAAAGTATAAACTATGTATGTTAAATAACACCATTTCAATAACGTGAAGGCTTATTCAAATAATCCTTTAGGTTCTGAACGAATTTAAATTAAATTATCGTTAATTAATAACAATAAATAATTTTCCATTGTTGTGTAGCCTGCATATAAGGCAGGCATGAATTAAATATTAGTTTATTATATGTACCTAATTGTGCAATAACATTTGCGAATGTTTTTGAGAATTTCTAAAAATTATTCAATTTTTAAATGTTATCCGCGGTACGAATCCTCGATCTCTGTAATCGAACAGTTTTCTTATTTATTGAAGTGAAAACTTCTTTAAGCGCGTTGGGCTTTTTTGAGATGGGGTAAAATCATTGAATTGCAAGAAAAAAAATCGTCATGTAACTAATGACAGCTGCATATTACTAGATATTACTAGCTGCACTTACCAGATACGATAACAACAAGGATCAATATCATTACACCTCTGATCAAAGTAGACAACTGCATTTGAAAGTAATTTATTGAAAGCACAACGATAATTTACAATTAAGTAACTTTATAATTTTCATACTATTGTCGAATTTGAGTTTGCTCAAATCTAAATACCAATGCATCCATACAAATGCAGAATGATTTTATTTTAAACGATATTTTGTCTTGAAAAAACGGCTAACTACTTAACTTTTTGGGAAAAATGATTGATTATTGAAGTAGTGTATCTCGGGATCTGTTTAATATACAGAGCTGCGGTTGCACTCATATAATAGAAAATTTTGTCTTCTTTAGGGGTCTGTAAGAAGACATTTCCCTAGAATGTACTTTTCAGAAGTTATAAGCGAAAAACTGAAAAAAGTCTGAAAATTTCGAGGTTTTTTAAGCACCGTGCAATTAGCACAGGTCTTTCGAAACTGCAAACTTGGTTTTACACTACTGGTATCTAGTCTAACAACCTCTCAAAAAATCAAGACAGTGCAATTTATTGAAACTAAGATGTCTTGAGTGACTTGAGTATTAGTTGGTACAATTTTCTAAACACCGCCAAACAACTTCCGTGTTAAAATAGAATTTAATTTTGTTGTGTAATATAATTAGAATAACATTTAAGTAAACCATCAACATTAATACCTACATTTGTTTTGTGTCGGTATAAAATTAACCCAATGACCCACACATATTTGTGGAGTTAATACCTATATGCACCTGTAAAGCAGTGATTGTGTTGAAATGCAAAATGATAAAATAATCGTAAATGAATTTTATCAGTGTGCTAAACCTCTAATCGATTACTCTGATGTCAAATCGATTTAGGTGTAAAGCTGTAGTACGAAGCTTAAACCGAGAAAATACGGGTTATTTGTACTCGATTCGATACGGGCTACATAACATTTGTAATCGAGTATTAAGGGTCACAGCACAGCCAGCATTAAGTTTTAACAGCAATAGACTAACATCGTTTTACATAACTGTCAACACAACTATAGATTTAAATTTATAGTAAGTATAGAGAATGATCTCATTATCGTCGTGTCCACATAAGGTCAGCACCGTGTCTAGGACATGTTACATATGCTTGCATGACTGTACCAGAAGGGAACGTGTTTATTTTTTCTTCTTCTATTATATAAGTTATACAACCATATGTAGAATTTATAGAACGATAAATTACTATTTACTTGTCTTTCCGCTGCCAAGTTAATCGCCAAAAAAATTACGTGAACTTCAAAACTTGTAGATATCTTCGTAAATTGATTAGTTTTTTTTTTATCATTGTTCATTGATCAGTTTAACGATTAACCTCAAGGACCTGTATTTCGCAGTAGTTTGGACGAGTTATTTCCATTTCGCCAGATTTTGTATTCGACAGAAAAAGTACAATCACATATATAAACATTAGACATTAGAAATTAGTTAAAAAAACAATACTGAATGATTAGCAGCATACATCTGTAAGGTAGCTTTTGTAGAGCTTGAGTACACCATAAATATATACATGACAAAAAGCACTACTTAACTTACAAGTGCTTCTACCTACTCGTAAAAAGTTGACATAAGGGTTGACAGACATTAACTTTCAAACAGAAATAAGCACATTTTTTTTTAAATTGTAACAAAGTTCACATCAATTTAAACTAGTTTCCTATAAATACAAGTAACAATAACCTTGTTAAAGCGCGCCCCAATGCATCGCCTCAAATTGACGTACACCTCTGCAATTGACGTGTGCGCTAGCCGCACAGTACCTACTGATCTTCCGTTGAGAATCTCATTTTGACTTCAGAAATGTGTTCTTATTTAAAAAATGTTGATAAGATATTTGCTTTACTACAAATAAATAGCTAATAACAAATATATATGTGGCTAAATTTAAGTGGCAATTGTACCTACCTACCTATGGATGGATAACAAGAAAACAAGAGAATTCCTGGCGTGTATGTCATAACATACATTAGATTCAAAAAGTCAAGAATTAGGTTTAACTAAAGCTAATTTAAAACATAATTGACGGAGGTTTCAAAAACACTTATATTTTTCGCATGACTTTTTCTTTGTTTCTAGAGAATGATGTTACTTTACGTTATCAACTAAGATTCTAAGGTTTTACTGAAATCAAGAAAAAAATGTTTGGATACGGAATATATCTCAGCTGTGATCCATTGTTACCGCAAGTAATAACTATTGTGGAAATATGAGAGCGTAACTAGACATTTCAGCAAAGTTTATTATATACAAGCTAATACACCTACAAGCTGGTGTCCGTGACTTCGTAAACGTTGAAATATTAAAATGACATCCTCACAAACTCTCGCATTTAATATTAGTAAGTAGAATCTACTACGAGTATTAAGACTAATAGAACGTAGTAGATAAGAAATAGATATCTAGTTAGTAGTTAGTTAGATGTCTCACTTATCTGTACTGCACGTTATGAAAGAAGATTTTTTAATGAAACGACTGTTTTAATAAGAATACAAATAAATTAAATAAAAAAAATTATGTAATCGTTGACACATCATCCCGGTGTTTAGAAAACTGTACTTTTAAGCTAAATTTTACTCAGCACATCGAGGGTGCCGAGATGGGAATAAACCGTGCGATTATACTTTTGGGTTAGCAGATTCGAATTGCATATTGAGGACAAATTAATTTTCACTATACCTACTCGATAAACAACGAATCATGATTGAAATGAAAAATGTCCACTTGACCCGCCTCTATTATACAGAGTGTTCCACGTGATTTTACAAACGTGATCGGTTTAATTCCGTCGATTCTGTTAAAACGGATTATAAAAAAAAAAAAATGAACTATTTCTGTTATGAAAATGTATCGATATTGAAATTGAACATAACGTAAGTAAAAGCGCATTAACTCTCTGTGACTATCTCATATTGACATAATCATTTAGATTGTTAGATCTTACAGAATGTCTGGAGGGTTCAGGCCCATTTGTAACGACTAACAACCTTATTACTCGTCATGTGAAGTCATAAGAGGGCTCGCTAATGTGGTAGACCACAAAGCAAAGCAGCACAATGCAGCATTCAGCATTCAGCGCCATTCAGCATGCTAAATATATTACGGTTTTGAGCATAGTAGTGGGACATATACTAGTCTAGATATAATACCAAATTATGAATCAATATTATTTGTAAGGTTTTAATAGGATTAACAAATGCGGCGATAAACTCACCTATTTGATGGTTATGAAATTTTACGCAGAATATTTAAAGTAGATAAAATATATTACACTAATTAATTACTACGTTAATTATTTTATTTAAAAAATTGATAATTTTTTTTTTATCTTTATATACGAATATATATATAAAAATTTCGTGTTTGTTCCCGATTAACTCCGAAACTACTGAACCGATTTTGATAAAACTTCGTAACTATGTGTAATTTAGTCCAACTTAAATTGGATATATAAATTATACCCCAGGTGAAGCCGGGGGCGGGTCACTAGTATATTATATATGCATATTTAAGGTTTATTTAAGAAATCTCAAGCATACATCTCAAATATGTTTTTGAGTTAAATTACGCTGCATACAAAGTACAATTCGAAAAAATTAGTTAAAATTAGTGTCATTCGCTCCTAAATCTAAGTCTAAAGATTGAGCTTTAATAATAATTATATTATACATAAAAATATATTTGAGTAGGTTCGCGCAATCCAAGCTATCAAAGCTATCCAATAGTTGTGTAAATCAAGTTTGATTTGCTACTTCAAGGATCGTAGATGTATGAAAATAGCACAAGTTTTTAGTGCAGTCACAGCAGCCGACCGACCGGACGGCATTAATGACTTAGCAATTTACTTTACGAATCAAATCTTTAGCCAACCGCTATTTCAGTGCAGGGCGATTAAATCTATCAATGAGTTTCCGGCAGTGGTCGCTTGACACTTTTAATATCGCCAATCAACCCGAGAGCGCTATGAATGAACAATGCCGGTTATGCTGGACGCGATCGTAAATTAAATAAGTAAGTACTTACATATTTCGAAGTCCGTGCCAACGCGCACTGATTTCGAGCAAGTTCGACAACTCGTGAACACTTAAAAAAATTACTTCAATTTGTCAAACATATTATACCTACTCAATGCTCAATTTCTTTAGGGCGTGCATAATTGCTTCAGATATAAAATATGCATACATAGAAAAGTATTATTCATATACAAGATAGATATAATAAAAATTATAAAATAACCCCACATTCTATTGAGACCATTCTAATAAGCCCCAAAATACTATATCTGCTGTGGGTCAGGTCAGGTCAGGTAAAGTCATGGAAATACCTTAGAAGTAACACCTACTTAACCTAACTTAACCTACACCAAAACCACAAAATCAATCAAACCCGTGGAAGGATTCATCAACTAGGAAATGATCTGATGATATTCAAACACTTGATTAGATTCTTTATAAATTATAGTTACTCGTAAGAACTATCGTGATCACGTTTAAACAAAAAAAAACACGCATCTAAATAGGACAACCACTTTTGCGTCGGGCGAGAGAAGTTAAAAAAAACACGTCAGTCGTTGGAATCACGTAAGAAGTGAAAACGTAGCTTCACAAAAATAATTGTATAATATTTAAATTCCTTGCCGTCATCGAATTAGGTAAATTATCGCAATTATCGATTGCAAGAAATACAAGAGAATAAATTATGTAACTAACACAATTTTCTTTTTTTAAGTATATAAGATTAATGGTAGGTAAACATCTTAACATGTAGTTTGTAAGATTTTTGGAAAAAATTGAATTTATAATAAAAGCAAAAAAAATCCCTAAACAAAACAATCCCCATTAGCCTCGCTACAAGTAATTTGATATATCTAAACGTTGCATTTGCTTTTAGCGAGTTTCCTAGCCGGGGGCGACTTTTGCCCCATGACATCGAAACTCCTGCTTCATCTTACCTAATAACTTGGATGATTACGTACGTTAATTAACTTATTTGAAAAACATAAGTATTTTTCCTTACAAAAAAATTAATTAAATCTTTATAAATAAGAAAAAAATCAAGATAATTGTGAAAAATCAACTTAAGTTTTAATTAAGTAATTTATATCATCATCATCATCATCTCAGCCGTAGGACGTCCACTGCTGGACATAGGCCTCCCCCATAATTTTCCAATAGGACCGGTCAGAAGCTGCCTGGATCCACCGCTGACCCGCGGCCTTTATTAGGTCGTCTGTCCACCTTGTGGGTGGACGTCCTACGCTGCGCTTGCTGGTCCGTGGCCTCCACTCGAGAACCTTCCAGCGCCAGCGGATATCATAGACTATATATTATAAAGTTACGTGGACGAAGTCGCGTGCAACAGCTAGTGTTATAGCGTTTTATAATGTATGACAGGACTCTTTACATCTGTCTCTTATCTCTTATAACCCTGTCCATTATCCCCTATCCTATCAATAACAGCAGTCACATGCAACCAGAAGCGCAGGTATTGCTCGTAACCAACTAATATAATTGATAACGTATGGAAAGTAAGCCTGTCTGCCAAACTATACGTAAAATATTAAATCTCAAATACCTACGAATCAATTTCCATTTGATTGGGTTTATTAATTTTATTATTTGACAAAATATTGAGCATTGTGATTTGTTTTACATTCCAAATTCAAATTGTCACACTAGCCCAGGCAAATTAGAAAAATCAGAGGAAATAAATCGTGTAGTTTTGAAAATTGGTAGAATTATATTATAAAAGTCCTCAAGGGTAGGGGTTGTGCTGAGGGTGTGGGGGGGGGGACAAGTGTTAAGTACCTTTTTATTTTTTCAGGTTTTTGCTCATATCGCGAATATCTGTTGGATTAAATTAATCATTGCTAAAGATAGCGGTATTACTATATGCAAAAGCTTGAAAAGCCTGTCAGCAACAGTTCAACTTTGTCTTCCGAATATTATTCGAAAATCTATTTACAATAATTGGTTAGTATAAATTAATAATATTAATATTCGATAAATCAAATTAAATTACATGTATGTAGAGCATATAGTAACATACCAATATCTAGCTAGATGTATTTAGCATTTCATTGCGCAACATAAAAAATTCTTCTTCGTTGCTTTTTAGACCTGGCTCTTAAGGGCCGAAAGTTTTAGATTTAGTTTGTATTAAATCTAAAATAGCTATTGTATAATATACCGTAAATGAACTAAAGAAATTTTAAATAATTAAAATCAAATTCGTCTAATTTTAAATTGATTAAAACTTATTTTGTGTTAAAAGAGTAGAACGTCCGCGTATCTTCATAGATTGTAGCCTATATGCTATTATATCATGAATAAATTAACTATGTTCCTCAGTAGTAGGACTAGTAGGGAAGCCCACGCCACGATGCTAAAGGTGGAGCTACTCGAGCGTCGTGGGGATCTATTGCATTTTGAAGATTAGATAGTAGGAAGACAAAAAGGTTTTATGCAGTTTTTCTTTTCAACGGTGGGGCGAACTTAAAATACAACAAACCAGCCAGAATGCTGTACATATGAATTGGCAACGTGGCGTCATTGTTGCCGCGTGGGTGTTGTGCGAAAGAGAGAGAGAGAACGCGGAGTATGAAATAATGTTTCCCTGCATGAGCTATGTATGATGTATGCACTAAACTTTATTGTCGATTTTTGTTACTTCGGCTTGTTATTTCCTTAAAAATAAAAAATTCTATTTACGCGCTCGAGAATGTCAAGGTGACGTTTTTTGCAACGTTACGACCTTCCCGTTTTCTTTCGTCAAGCTCAAATAAATAATCAGATTATTAAAATACACACTTTTGAGCATTTAATTATCTACCATACCTAAATCTTACGCGCTCGAGTAAATCCCAAAATCGGCTTTTGGGCTCCCCTACTACTAGGACAGTCGTTTTTGTGCGTAAAAATAGCGTAAATATATATATTAAAGCAAACTCACCTGAATTTAAGTTTACTGTGCAGAGATTACTTGACGACGACATGTACGATGGTTCCTCTTTCGGTTTCGGTAGTTCATGATTGGGCACCGCTTGCACCGCCAACTCCTGATCACACACAAAAAAAAAATTATTGCACAAAAAACATTTGCAATAAATGATACAAAAAATATTAGTGTGCCAGCTCACCGTATCTGGCCGATATATCGAAAACCATAAGCGTGCTAGTTTTTCCAAATGTAAGATTAAATCGAATCTCGACATCATGGCTAATAAATTTTCTACAATATCTATTTTTAAATACGTAGAATGCTTTCTCCGATCTTGAATGAACAGCGAGTCGACCCTCTCGTAATGTGTGATTTCGAGTGGCTGTTAGAAGACGATTAAGTTATGAGCGATGGCGATAAAAAGCCAAATATGTACTTAAAATTTTTCTTTTCTTTTCAACTTAAAATACAACAAATAGGTCAGAGTGCTGTACCGCGAATAAGCGACCATAATATGTATCTGATCCCGATATATCACAAGTGCTGTGATTAGCTATAATGGCAACCTGGGATCATTGGTGACGTGTAACGTGTGTGTGCGACAGTGAAAGACAGAAAAATAGCTAAAGGGAGAGAGAGAGCGCGGATTTCCCTGGTAACTTCATACCAGAAATGCTATGATCAGCTAGAATGGCAACAAGGCGTCATAGCTGGCGTGTGACTTTTGTGTGCGAGAGTGAAAGATAGAGAAAATTTCTTGTTAGAAATACCAAATATAAAATAGAATAAATTTCACATTTACTATTACTAATACATTTACTATTATACTCACATTTACTATTTCACACAGACTAATATGTACGTATCAAATATTTTGTAAGAATTTATTATGGTTAATGTTATATTGTTTATTTTTTACTTCGCTCTTCTCAAATATAAATTTAAAGAAGCTGTACTGAACCAGGGACCAGTTCGTTTCGGTAGGCTAGGGATACGAAAACTTTTCTAGGTCGCCTTACAGGCCTTTTCAGTGCATGCCGCATGTAACCTTTTTGGAAAAATCTTGCTCTTGCTTGCAACGGTCTCTTGCTTATACCTTCAATGCTCGAACAAATTGGTTCCATGGAGTATGGGTCGTCCACTAGTGTGGGATGCTACCTGCGTCGACAATTTGGCACGGTGTCGGCGACCAATTCCTAATTCTTATTTTTTTAAAGCGAGAAAGTTTGCAAATTATTATTGACACCGTCCCATCTTCATAGAACACTTGCCACAGTTTGGGCTGCTGGGGAGGCGGCCGAGAAGCATAATATCAACAAATACAGATATATCAGCACCGGCTACATATTCATTCCTTTCAGTCCCAACGCGCGTATTTTTTTTTAAATCTTGACGAAACGTTTGGTAAACATAACCGGCAATTATAGAGCTGGTAATTACCTCGGTTGCCATACAACGAGATAATGCAGCCAGCATGCATGGGACCCAGCCTAGGGGACCGAAGTTTCATACTGTATAATATGTAATATGTAAATAAGAATTTAATAAAATATTTATAATTTAGATTGTTAGCCATAAAAAGAAACTAATTTTGAAAAATTGTTGATTGATATTTGCAGTCCGCCAACTCTTGCCTCACGCATCTAAGAAGTGTTAGCTTTTTGACAGTGTCAGCTATATCCGATCTGATTTGTTCACAACAGCTGCGCGAGCGCACCTATTAACCGCTGATACATGTTTGTCAGCCGGCTATTAGGGTGAAAGAGATAAAAATCCCAAATCATCTATATAAGAGCGAGATCGATTCATTTTCTGATTACCGTCCGATATTTATTTGCTGCATCGTGACAACACGAGAAAAATTCTTGTACCGAAAAATTAGGATTTGAGTATAAATGCGACATTTCTGTTGGCAGGCCATTTTTCTCGTGTCTATATAAAGATATATTGGTCAAGGAATGTTAAAGTTTGTTCCGATCTGATAGTCTGTATTATTTCTTTTAAAATATGATATGAAATAGTAAAATTAAGCATTTGCGAAACCCATAATGAGTATTATTAGTAGGTTCATTGTCTAAATTTTTCTAAGGCAGTCTGGCAGTCTCGTGATGACAAGTAGCCAATGTCGCTTATATTATAACAAAGGGATAAGATAAAATTACATGGTAATATAGAAATTCAGTCTGACATAATAAATATATTAAGCAGTAAGTAAGTAAGGAATTTCAATTATGAGAGTAAGTAAGGATAATTATTACTCTCTGAAACATCTGAAATTCGTTATGATATGAGTGTTTCGCAATATTAAAAAATATGGTTCATTATAATAAATATCATTATTTGACATTTATATTAAAGTATGTCAAGAACTGTATAATATTTTGTAAACGTTCCTTTTTTCTAATCGTCTTCGAATGTGTCGCTAACACGATTATGTATCTTAATTGGCTCCCATAAATATCAATAACGTACCAAATGTCAAACAACAAGAAAGTTTACAAAAACAATAAGTACCGGAGATTCCGCTGTGTGACAGACTATCCAATAAAATTCAAATAGGAGTAATTTTCATTAGAAATAAAAAAAGATGTTCGTATTTTATATTGTGTTAAAAAAGTGAGACACGATTTGAGATGTAGTGACGATGCGACATTGGATCGCAGGGTGGGATTAAACGAAAATAGCGGCGTAATTAATGGGCGTTTTCGAGCCCACAAACTGAAATCGAGTCACATTTCAAGAATACCAACGGTTTACATGCAATCACAGCAAACAGCACGAACTTCAATATCGGATAAGCAAGGGCTAAAACTTATCCACCATCACAGTATTGTCAACGGTCAAGACTGCACACGCATTGAACCGTATTGCAGGAAAGTTAAAAATAATACCATTTAAACTTTCTAATTAAGTAAAAATATTATAAAAATAAAAGGATTTTTTAAAATTTCTTATAAAAAACTTACCAACATTTTCTATGTACTACGTTAACATTCACTTAGTAGTTAGAGATACATTTAAGTACTATGTTATCGGTCTTTTATTTTGAACTCAATATCTTATTTGTAACATCCGACTCATTTTGATCAACAATACACTTACTTCGAATTTATTACACTGCATGCTTGTTCAATAACAACTTGTTTCGAGATTAAAAACATTCATTTATTGCAACAATGTCAATTGATTCGTGAAATAGGCCCATTGTTTTGTTACACGACCGAATTAGCATGTACTCCAAGATCCCTCTCATAGTAAAGCAAATTAAAAGTTTCTTTACCTACTTAACATTAAGATTCAACTTAGTCTAAAAAGGAAATAGTTCGGATCTTGACGCAGAGTTTTAGCTTACGTTTACACGCGGCGAAAAGAAGCTCATTTACAAAAGTTTACAAATTTACTACAATCTAGATAGATTCACATAGATATTTTTTAAATTTAAAAATACTTAAATAATTAATTAGACATAGTACATACATACATTGTTTGTCGTTTCGAGTGTTTCGAGTAGGTATAGTACAGAGAGTTGTAGATTATACAAGGTGTCTGAAAATTCAACACAAAGCAGAAACCAAGAATAAATTAAATACCCAGGGAATAATAATTGTGTTAACTTGAGATTAACAATTGTGTAGAATTTGAAATTAACATCACTTATCATTTTTGTATTGGCTAAAGAAGTAGTATACCAAAACGAAATTCTGAAAAAATCTTGACCAAAATCGCTTTCCGCGTCTATCTGTATGGTCGCTAACTCCTCTTACACCGGATTTTGATGCGGTATTCACCATCAGTTACATAATTTTTCAAGAAAATTTTATATATATTATACACGTTAAAACCCAATTATTTTTTTCTGGACGAAGCCGGCTCGTCTCTAGTTTCTGAATAAAAGGAGAAAATTCGTAGTTTTAAGACAAAACCAAAATTATATTAATTTTGTCTTGTATTTTAAGAAAACTTTTAACTCTATCAACTTTCACACGTTAAGGCAGTTAAAATAAAGTGTATAAAAAACACAATAACTTATTAGTTATTGGAAAGAACAGTGCTACTAATATAAGATTCTAAAAGGGTATGATACTCTAGTGACAATTAAGCACAACAAATATGTAAGTTCTCTGAACAAGGACTTTTTTTACCAAGAACAAGAACTCTAAAAATTATTATTTTAGTCCTTTATCGTTGTCCTTTATCGTCGTTATCGTCCTTTATCCTTTATTATTTCAAAATAATATTTTTAGCCATTAACCTAAAAATATTATTGTGTGCTGAAAAACAGGTATTACGTTACAAATTTAGGTTAACATTCAAGAGTATTTTAAAGTATTTTGAGTGTTTTCGTGAGGTTCATTTCGTCACGCCTGGTTTTTTGTACCGCCATAAAGGGTTCGCGCCTTGTTCACATACATGGATCTGTATGCGTCCACTCCACATTCACGGCTTTCGTACTAGTTAACTCGTGACTACGGATGAGTACCTACGGTCTAAAGTTATACAGTCTGTCATAATTCTCCAACGCTTTCTAATTTATATTTTCTGTTTTGTTAAAGCTATTCCAGCAGCAGCAGGTTTCGCTCAAAATGTTTGAGCCATGTGCGAAGTCGAAGAACCGGGAATAACCGTTTTTTCCTTCTAATCATAAAGAGATGGTGGGTTTCCCTGTTGTTAATGTAGTAACAATTTTAAAATCTCATTATCATTCATTAAAAATTAATGGAAAAATATTAAATATGAATATAAAATTAGTCCTATGTAAACGGCCTCGAAACGTATTTAAAAAGTATGCACAGCACAGTACTTATTAGAGTGCAGGGGCCACCCACGAGCAAAATGAACGATTGCTTCACACAAAATATTCAGTTGCACGTGTTCACTTCCACTAACCACCAACAATTTTCAGTAATACTTATACTTTACCTATACAGTGTGGAAAAATAAGTCGGGACCTGGAGGGAAACTACCTTAAATCCTTAAGTTGGCTCATTTTGCATAAAGGATATATTCCTTTATTTTTAAAAAGAAACAAAACTGCATTCAAAGATTTTCTAAAACTCGCTTGACTCGTCCGGGACTCGAACCAACTAAAATTAAAAAAACAAACAGTTGCTATTTTATTATACTAATCGATAGGATAATTATTCCGGATAAAATTTCTCTAACAAACATTTGGAGTCCCTTTCGTTCATCTTGCCAGACTACAAAAAAGTATTTCATTGAAAACTTAGATTCAAAAATCTTAGATCAAACACTATGTAAATTAATTGTACTTCAATTATTTAATCACATAAATTTTGTAATATATTCCTAAATTACAAAAAGATAATATTTATAGTTTCAGGACTATTTTTTATTTTATTTTCTACTGGTATCCCTTTAAAGTGACATTACGGTAAATGTCCATAAATTTGTAGCGTCAGTGGATATGATTATGTACAATTGGTGCAAAAATACTAGAATTAAAATAAAAAATGCGAAAATTACAATTGCTAAAAGTGTTGGCTAATTCATATTTCAAACATATAACAACATATGCTATATGCAAGACATTTAATTTATCTCACAGGGACACCCGGCTTCTCTACTACATGTCCTGCTTGGCTCGCTTTTTAGATTCAAGTAATAAATCCTTTTATAATAAATCCATGGTCCAGCCATAACCAACTAGATTCGGCCCACCATAGACGACTAGAGTTGACCCAGCTGTCAAAATAGTTTCACAGCCGTTCAGAAACTGATTCAGCAGTTGTACTATTTGTGTTGTACTGTTTTGGTAAATATTAAAAGAAATTTTTATTGAAAGTCGTCCAGTTTCACCAACCCCTGCGAACCCTGCACAATACACAAACTTAGAGACAGGACCCTTACCTAACACGCAAGTAAATAACACGACCATCTCAGTTCCGGACAAAACTGGTGCTGTTCATATTATAAACTACAGTAATTTCATTTCAGTATAAAATTTTAATATTTTTGTTAACTTAGTTATAATTTATATGACTTTGGCTACGTGAATGTTGGCTATAATAAACATAATATTTAAAATTATCTTAATTGATTTTCTTAGGTACCTAAAGATGACCTAGTAACGCTTTTCTCGCTGTTGAGGTGAAAAGTTGTATGTTTAACACGACAGCAAATTTTTTCATGTCTCGTGCGTGCCTTTAAATCACTTCGCTCAGTAGTCTATATTAGAATCCTTGCTACGCTCGTGACTACTTCGCTAGTAAGTGATTTAAAGTCTGCACTCGCAGCAAAAATCGATTTTGCTCTCTAGTTGAACAATGTACTATTATTAAAGAATGATATAAACTATATTTTATATCCACCCACAGCCATAATTATGTGATACGTAGAGAAGTTGAAAAAGGATAGCTGTTGCCGTTGTTCACCTGTCCAGTGGCGGATTTAGGCTATTCGCCTGTAGGCTATTCAAATTTTGCCGCCGCTACTGAGCTCTGTAATTCGATACCCTAGTTCACAATATTTCAATTTGAGTATCGAGCACGTAGTCCTTGCTCTCGAAACCGATTTCGAACCGTTGACGCCGAGATGGGTTGCTCGCAGAGATATACTATTTCGTTGGGTCGTTGAGATTCGCGTGCTCGATGCTTAAATCGCTTGCCTATGCTTACAGCTATTAATGATCAAAGGCTTCTAATGAATAAAATAGGGATTATTACTAAAAAAAACCGTTTGCCCGTTATCTTTATTTTCAGCAAAAGCGATAATTTTTAAACATTGCGGACACTAATACAAAAAAAAGCAACTTTCAGTGGTTTTTCAGGACCCTTTAAGGTTGAAAAGCTATAGAAAACATCCTTCGTATCCGCATTATTTGCAAAGTTGTTCCAAGGTATCCAAATATCTTTAAATTTGTTTCGATCAACGTTTTCGGTTTAAAATATTTTTTTATTAAAATCCAATTCAGGCACCTTGTAGGAATGTTTTGCAGTTTACAAAACCCTACTTTAATTTTCTATACGACTATTATTTCCCGAGTAAAGTTTTTTCACTCAAAAATTACTTAAAAAAATTTAAATCAGAAAATCGAATACTCGAATATTGTATTTTTTGTTAAATTTTCTAGACTCGGTTTTTTTCGTCTATACAGGCTGACCCGGAAATTACTCAACGAAACTATATTGAAGTAATTTAACCAGGGGCGAAAATTAACCATTTTCGAGAAAATCGAGTTTGAGATTTTTGGTATTAAGAAACTAAAAATTAACATTTTAAACAGAAATTTTGCACCAATTAATAAGCTCACTAAATAAGTAATTGTAAGTTTATCAAAAAATTACTGAATAATTTTTAATTATTTAAAAAAAATCTTCACACAAATCACAAAAGTTAGTATGAATCTTGTAAAAAAAATTAATTTTCTTGTGTTCGCGGCTATAGCAAAATTACAAAAATTGGCATTGACAATTTGCATCGAAAAATATGAAAACAAAATACATAAATGGAATTTACTTTAATGTAATTAATTATGTTACTTATTTAGCTACTAAATGGTACAAAAAGTCCGGTTAATATGTTACTAGTTATTTTTTTACATTTTTTCTAAACTAAGACCAAAATCTGGATAATGTCTGAAATATTTTCAAACCAGATTTCTGGCAAACTTTCTTAAATTTGGGTATTGTAATTGTAGTACCTATACAAAGCCGACCGACCACCAAATGAGGTGCATATGCGCATCCGACCAATGAATCGGTCGGATGCGGCTAAAGAGCTATTATCTTTAGTAGAGACATAAAAAGCACGCTTTGCACGTACCCTATACATGGATGATTTATTTTAAAAAGTCCTTTCGCATTTGTCAAAGAGCGATCGAATAACACAAGAGTTATTGAGCCCGTATGTGTGAGTGCGAGCGTGCCGACCGCCGCCGCAGTGCCCGTCATCGCCTTTCTCATATAATATTATGCAATTTTAACACGTCACCGCTCTTGTAAAATAACTTGAACGTTCAATATTTCATCTAACCTGCACGGGGTGATGCTGTGCGACTGTTCGACACCTTTGGAACAATGCATTTTGTTGTTCGTTTTTTACTCTTATTTGTTACCAACTTGCATCGAAATTCAAAGCGCTACTACGTGTAACACTCTGATTTTTTTTTAATTCATTCACATAATGAAGAATTTTTAGATTTTAGATTTATTCAGGTGAACACGTAACAGTTTATTTATTATTGTATTGGTTTCTTAACACTTTTTGTTTTAGTAATACCCAAAACGGAGCGGCAGCCGACTTTCAATAGTATGTAGTCCAATCAATGTGACAGTACCAAAAATCCTAACAGCATAAAAAAATATGGTCGTATAGAATAAAAAATTCTAAGAAACATTGTCTTTTTTTCCAGAGAATTCTCGATGTCCTTCATAACCTAAAAAATTCGTAAAGTTGAAAAAAATAACGGTTTTTCGCGTATAAAAGAAAAATTAAAGGTTGTAGAGCAATAAGTCAAATTAGAAAGTTGTAGGTTTTAAAAAGATCTATCGATTTACTATTTATAGGGCTTCATGATACAACTCTCTTTAAAAGAGTTATCGACCGAGAACTGATTGGTCATGAAAATCTGTTGCTGGCTCGCAGTCTATGTTGTTAGTGACGAAGAAAGTCAGCTGCCCCCATTTCTGCTAATATTATAGTCAAATTAAAAATGTTTTATCTAAATGAATATAACTCCTACAGAAATTACTATAGATACGTGCAAAATTAGTAAATCTTACTGTCGAAAATTTCATTTCTTTCTGGACGTAAAAAATATATGTCAGGCATATTATTAGAATATATAGAGATTTAAATATTTCATCATATTTTTTGACTGTGCGTATCAGCTTAATTTAAAACAACACTAATTATCTTATTGACAATCTGTTGTTCGGTTTGCGATGAACTCGTGTCAGGGGCGTTCGATAAAATAGCACTAAAGATCGAAGCAACTTAAATTGCTTAATACTAAAATCTTAGAAATATATTCAAAATTAGAATACCTAACTGTATTATTGTATTTGTAACGATCATGATGATAGTACAAATGGATTCATAAAATAGAAATAACAAATAAACAGGGGAATACATTTGTATGGAAAAACGCTGGTAGTGTCTTGCCAATATAAATAGGCAAGATAATAACAAAAAAAAAAATTAAATGTTTGGTTAAATGTGGTTTCTGTAATTTTCTCTAAACCAGAATTAAATTATTTGCTACTTATAAAATATTATAAAATATTGTATCAAGACAGGATGATTTTTAAAACAACTTAAAATTTTAACATTTTTTTACTGAAATGCAAAATCTAACTCGCATTGATTTGCAAAGGAAAATGTTGGTCTATAGACAAACATCCCATACCTCGAACGTTTTTGTATATATTAGTTATTATTAATTAAACTCAAATTATCAAATATTATTGATGTTTATGAAAGTGAGTGAAATGAAATTGAAAATATTTAGTGTGAGCGATATATTTTTTTTTAATCTATATCGTCGTATTTGATTCGTCAAAAAATACGAAATTTAAAACCATACATTTCAAGGATTACTAATATTTTAAATAGGGTTTACATTACATCCAAAATTCTTGGGCTACAACAAAAAATCATTTACTGAGCTAAACATACAAGGGTCATAAAAATTGAAGATGCCACTGACACACTTAAGTTTATTATATTTTTACAGTCAATTTAAAAACAGAGATTACACAAAAACAAATCATGCACGCAAATTATCACAATGAAGTGCAGGGATTTACACAAAGAACTGGAGAGGCATGACATATTTGTCGGTTTTTCCGGGCCATAAAAATCTATAATATTCGCGTTCATCCTCAGAAGAGACACCGAAAAGAAAGCGTCTAGGGAAAGCTATAAGAAAGATGTCTATCTAATACACATACATGTTAACTGAAGATGCTTACTTTAGAATTCGTAACGTGACAGAGATAGAGAGTGTCAAAGTAACAAGGTCGGTGATGTAACGGTGACGAGTAGAGCGCGATAACTACAGTTCAATGCTGTTAACAGAGTTGTCGAGAAAACGTCATTTTGTGCTACTAATAATATAATATAATTATGAATTAATTAATAACGTCCAATTTAAATCATACATTTAGGTTGGTTTCCTTAAAATTATCTTCGATGCTTTTCAAATAGATAACAATTTTTGATTAAAATCACCCAAAATTTCCAGAGCTAGATTCATGTAATTCAAAAATTTACAAAATAAGATTTAAGTACTTTCAATATGATGGTTTGATGGTTCTCGCTCTGTAGACTTCTGTTCTGTATTGTATTGTTTCTGTAGAGGTTTCCTTTTTCTTTTTTGCTTTATTTGTTTACTTCTTTTTTTTTAAGTTCAAAAAATAGCTGTATTCTGCTTTTAATTTTTTTAGTCGTAGTTTGTTTTAGTTACTGAAACGGTTTTATTTTATATAGATATACGGAAAATTGTAAATGGTGTCAAATTAATCTGTCGTTTAGTTTTTAAGTAAATTTTTGTATAAATATCACTGTAAGTTTTTCTTGAAAATAAATAAATAATTAAATAAAGTTTATCAACAATTGAACAATCCCACATTAGTTTATAGGTTACCATCTAAACCAGTCGTATAAAGAAGAACGCCATGAACTGACTACATTTTGAGTTTTTGATACAATACAAATAAACACCTCTCTTTGCAAAATACATAAATGGAATTTACTTTAATGTAATTAATTATGTTACTTATTTAGCTACTAAATGGTACAAAAAGTCCGGTTAATATGTTACTAGTTATTTTTTTACATTTTTTCTAAACTAAGACCAAAATCCGGATAATGTCTGAAATATTTTCAAAGCAGATTTCTGGCAAACTTTCTTAAATTTGGGTATTGTAATTGTAGTACCTATACAAAGCCGACCGACCACCAAATGAGGTGCATATGCGCATCCGACCAATGAATCGGTCGGATGCGGCTAAAGAGCTATTATCTTCTCTAACTTTTCTTCTCGTTGCTAAACTAGTCAAAGACCACACATTTCCTATTCTTATTGTTAACTAATTGAACCCGAAGCCAAGCTTCACTGCGCAAGCGCTGGGGTTTATTTTTATGTTTTTTTTTTCGAATATAAAAGTCGCCTTAGTTAAACTCCTTGTAAGCTATGTGCCAATAAAAGTCCTTTCAAAAGTTCTCGTGGCTTTTTGTTAAGTACTTACCGTATACATTTACAAAAAGCAGTTGTTTGGCATTACAAACAGACATCTCTTATTAATTTATTAATAAAGTATAGATTGTTGGCTACTACGGTCACGTATTACACGCCGTAGGAATATAAATATAAATGCGCTTTGGAAATTGGGTTCTGGCATCGATGACTCACTAGAAAAAACAAAACAGCATTTGACCTTAGTGTGATAAGGTGGTTACTGCCGCCAGACAGGCTGTCCAAATGATTTCGAAACGCTGTATAACCCTATACTTAAAAATATGCGTTATGCTACGGAATGCAATAATATGTGCAGTATGCACTGCAATTAGAATTGAAATATTGATTACTACTGTTGATGTAATTGTTGCAAAATACAATTAACAATACAATTCCAATACTGTGGTTACAAATTTGTTATTCAGTAAATTTTCTTAGAATTTGAAATTTTAAGAAATACTTTAAAATTTTAACTCTTAAGTATTATATTTAAATATTAACGTCATCGCGTTTTTATAGTGTTTTATGCATGTAATGCAAAAAAATAACACGTAAATTACACGGGCTAACGAAAAAAATGTTTGTAAAAACTTTTTAAACAAATTTACCTAAATTTTATGTATTGGATGCTGAATATGATAGCAGTTTTTTTATCACCCACCATTCGCTCTCAATACGTAATACAAAGGCAGTAATATTTTATTGATTTTTTAAAATTACAAAATTACCACCACATATATAACAAAAAGCATTAAGAGAATTTTTACAAACACGTCAAGCCATTTTTTTTTTGTGAATAAAAATTACATAGGTTAAATACTGCAATCTTTACTGCAAGAAAAAAACAGCTGTGTAATTTATCATAACTACAAACCTAAAAAATCTGATTTTATTGCCAACCATATAACATTAGCATATATTGCTAACTTAATAGTTAGTTAAAAATTTTTTTACTTAATATTGAAATGTGAGCAATTGGTGGGAGTACTTTTATTTTATTTTTTTCGTAATCAGTACACCAAATTACATAGAAATAAGTTAAAATTATTGAAAAAGTTTTTTCATCGTTATTTCGGCGGCTGGTTCTTTTTTATGTCAACGTCGGCAGACAGGTTGACGGTCCACTTTATGGTAGTTATAGTTAGTTACCGCAACCTTATTTTAAGGAAAAATTTATATTTTCAACAGGTTTCAATTTTATCCGTACTAGACAATGGATTAGAAAAAACATGGGCAAATTGTGGTGATAGTGATTTAATGACGATTTTAGAAAGGTTTTAAACAAAGTTCCTTGACCCTACAAAGGCTTAATATAACCTTGTCGTAAACATGAAAAAATGAAAAGTTTAATGTCATTGCTTTACAGAAAAGTTTATAATCAACAGCTGATACAGGTTATTTTCTTATTGGAGTTAAAGGTACAAGTCAGGTGTACTTAATGAAATTCCTGAGATTTCAATTTTAAAAGTATTCCTTGTGTAAAATAAATGAAAGTTACAATAGGATTTCTCTTTCAACTTATTTAAAGGTACTCTAGAATACGTTTTTAATCTTTTCTTTAAACAATAGTTCTTACCATACCTCCATATAATTTTATATAGGCATTATACTTATTTCGTCGCAAACATTGTATTCGTCTCAGCCTAAGCTAAGGCTGCACGCTCGCAGTAAAAACTACAATATCAACTTGATTTTTGTTTAAAATAACATGAAAAATAACCTTGAAAAATAAGGTAAGCTAAAAATGTGCTACATTCGAAAAACCACGTTTATTACCTGTTTGACCTACGCGCTAATTGCGGGATATTAGGTCATATAAAAGGGTGTATATCTGATAAATCCTTATGAGTTACTCATCAAACGTCAACCTATACACATCTCTCCTATATACAGTCAAGAATATTACCTGAAAATTGACACAGCCACCGAAGAAGCAGCTCAAGCGGTTGGGCTATAGCAACAAGGCCAAAGTCGACGTGAAATCGCTCATGTGCTGAATATGAGCCAGTTTGCTGTATCAAGAGTTTGCCAAAGATACCAGTAGACTGGTAACTTTCAAAGAAGTACAAGATCTGTCAAAAAGCGGTGCACATCAAAAATCTATGACCCCCTGTGTATGTCCTATATAGACTCCAAAACCACTAAACCGATTTTGAAGACACTTTCAATCTTAGATTAGCCTGTGAAGTTTGGTAGCGATCAGACGCGGACGAAATCGTGCGCAAATACTAGAAATTATATAACGTGATGAAAATTTAACACGTATAAGCCAGCTAGGAGTCTTGGAGAATGTATTTCTAATATGCAGTGACTAAGTACCTGCTGCCAAACGTGCGTGTTGCAGAAAAATATTTAGCAACTAATATATTTAGGCCTTGGAACAGCACGTTTTCAAATCATTATTTTTTTTGCTTCGTTTCTTTATTGAATCTTGCTTTTGCTTTTATTCGTTTTACCTTTTATTGTTTTGAAACACGGTTTCTTTCAATGATATTTTTTCCTTTTTTGGGGGCCCCAAAAATTCCCAAAAATTGTATGATATTTCCCAAAAGATTATCAAAATGTTTGATTCTACCTTTTGTCATACAACATTCCAGTTTTGGCATATCACGTTCCAAGTTTGGCATATAGGTAACGTTCGACAACATCAACATTTGAAATATATTTAAATTAAATAAACATGCATAAGTAATTTGGTAGAAAGCGATTATGAACTGGCAAACAAACCGGCCTTTTCACATCAATCGAACCTGTAGAAGTTAGTGAAATCCCTTCGTCAACGAAAAACTAGGAGCGAAATATTAAGGACAAGCGGATGCAACAAATTTGCTTTGTTTTGATACTGTGTGCTCATTTATGATACATATTATTATATCATTGTGATATAAGAAAAATGACTTACCGGCGGCGTCGACGGTATGTGAGGATACAACTGCATTCTGCGTGCATCAACTGCATAAGCGCTTGACGGCAAATCGTTCATGTCGAAAGAAGTCTCTTGACTTAAGCTCGGGGTGAGATGCGGGACTGGCTCGCATTCACCTCTGACGTCATCCCCATCAGCGCTTCTGACCACTAAAATGACAAATTATTTTCTTAATAAATAATATTTATAACGGTAAACGCCAACATAACCCGCCGGATTAGTAAACTGATATAAAAGAGCCGACGGCCCCCGGAGCCGGAATGTTTTATAGTAGAGGCCACGGAAGACAAACGCAGCGGAGGACGTCTACCCATGAAGTAGACTTACTACCTGTAGGGTATGCATCTTGGATTTGTTCACTGACAACATTGCAAGCACAGTCTGAGGCGTACCACGTGACGGAGGCCAGCGATCCGCGGGGATAAGTTAGTTTAGTTTGCGTATGTGTCCGAGAAAGATGCGTGAGCATATGTATGTGACCCTATCGCGTGAGCCTCGGAGAGCATAAGAAAGGGTACTACACTACCTAATAAGGGCCGCGTATCGACACTGGATCTAGGCTTCTACTGACTCTTCTGACCGGTCCTATTAGAAAATTAGTGAGAAAGCCTATATCTAAGATGCTTTTCTTAAATTATCTTATCTTACGGCTAAGTTAATGTTAAAAATGTAAAATCTTTATTTAAACAAAAGGAAACTGCTTATATACGGTCCAATAGTAATTTTCACTTTTCCCAATAGTATTTCACCGTAATGTGGTCCTAGGGCTCCTATGGCGTTGGTTGTGTTTTAAGCGACGGTTGGCACCTACCATTAGCCTGTTGTCAGTTTGTCTGTCAATTTTAACATAAATAAAAAATACAATTGAAATTATGGAAATTATAAAAACTATCAAATTTTGAATTATATTTATTAAAACAAAAAATACGTAGTCAAAGGTCGTTAGCGTTTTCTTACTAAAACAAATTCCTATGATTTTTTTAAAAATTATATAGGATTTTTTAAAATAATTTTTAATCCACTAATTTAAAAATTAAATATACGATATAAATTAGATCCGGCCAAGAAGTAGGAAGGCTAGCTTTTAATCATTCGTTACTCGAAGCCTCATCGAGCTTCCGTATACTCAGACTATGCACAGACAGAATTCGTAGACGTGCGTAGGCTGTAGAACTTTCGTAGACTCTCTTACTTTTTTATTCACAAGATCGGTAGTACGCAGATACCTACGACGCAATCAACGACTCTAATCCATACTAGTCCATCAATCCGTACTAATATTATAAATGCGAAAGTTTGTATGGATGTATGGATGTATGTATGGATGTTTGTAACTCTTTCACGCAAAAACTACTGAACCGATCACCATTAAATTTTGCATACACGTTGTCTGGGACACCAGAAAGGACATAGAGTACCTTTCATCCAGAAAAAAGTACTTCTCCCGAAGGATCATCTAAAATTAAAATATCTAGCATCTAAAATTAAGGAAAATTACTCCTGGCGAAGTGTAATAGCAATAACGATGTGAGATGATATATTGCTTTTTCAACGCGGACGAAGTCGCGAGCACCAGCTAGAACTCAATATACTTATTCATATTTATACTTATAATAATGTATGTCTGTATGTTACCTTTTGACGCCTTAACTACTCAACCGATTATAATAAAATTTTGCATAGACGTTGTCAGGGATACAGGAAAGGACATAGGGTACCTTTCATCCGGATAAAAGTCCTAGGTTTTTTTATTTTTTATTATAATTTTATTTTTAATTAAAATGTTAGTAGGTGAGATTGAGTTGTATGGGTGGAACGGTTTCTTAATATATCTCAGTTTAATAGACGAATTATATTAAATGAAGAATGATTTAGTATAGCTATTACAGTACCATGTTACGCATAAATTTATATCATATTCTGGGCACTAATTGAGGTTCTTATTGCGCCATAGATTTTTATGAATCGTCTAAATTATTAAGTAATTTAATAAGCATTTTAAATGAATTTTCTTTGAACGTTTTTAAAATTACTTATTTGATTATTTTATTTGACAATGTAAATGTTTTGTCAATTCCTAGTTGATTTTATTTTATTTTAATTTATTAATTTAATTTAACTTAATGACTAAAGAAATAAATTATAAGATTACTTAATCCTAATCCATTTTTATTTTAAAGGATTTTCCTTAATCTATATACTAATATATAAAGCTGAAGAGTTTGTTTGTTTGTTTGTTTGTTTGAACGCGCTAATCTCAGGAACTACTGGTTCGAATTGAAAAGTTCTTTTTGTGTTGGATAGATCATTTATCGAGGAAGGCTTTAGGCTATATAACATCACGTTGCGACTAATAGGAGCGAAGAAATAGTCGAAAATGTGGAAAAAACGGGGAAAATTATTCATCTTTGAGGGCTTCCGTTGCGTGCGTTGCGAAAACCGTTCGAGATACCCAAATGATTCCTAAAATAACTATTCCACGCGTACGAAGTCGCGAGCACCAGCTAGTCCATTATAATTGTATATTATTATTATCGTATATCTAGTAGTTTGTATGTCTAGTATTATACCTACATCTCATCATCAGCTGCAGGACGCCCACTGCAATTCGCAGGCCTAAATTTATAGTGTTTCAAGTCTGGGCCCTGATTCTGTATGGCAAATTATGATTTCACGCTTTTGTCTCCTTGCCAAAACACATCAATGTCTTATCCTAGTCTTATCATTGCATTTATATATATGTAGAGAATAACTTTTTAGTAGAATCTAGTAGAAATCGTAACAATTTACGAAGATTATCGATTAGTAATCATATCGGTTTCGAAGTAAGGAATCGCCAAGTGGTGTTAGGGAATTAGGGCCCTGATTGGTGTCTTATAGTAATTGGGGTATGCTGATCACGAATCTGTGCTTAGTTTTTTCCTAGCACATCAGGTTTTCTTAAAAGTAGGACTGAGGAAATATATACATCTAAAAATGCATTTCGAAATAGTTATACACTCGTACATAGGTGCCGATTTACCGACAATATTCGTTATACTTTATTTTCGTTAGTAGATAACAGTTAAATCAGTCAAGTTGGCTCTGGCATATTATGCGGATAGCTGACAGTATTTTTCCATATAAATCTGTACAATGAAATTTAACGTATTTAAGGAATTCTCAGCAAGTTGGTATTTCGTCTTCATATACAAAAAATATCATGTTTTTTTTATTTCGTGAAAAATCCTGATGGACTCAAACCGGATATTCGGTATCAGCGTATCCAAATTAGTTAAGAACACTAGTCATAGTTAAAACACTAAAAATCATGTCGACCTATATTAATATATTTAATATTATTGTTATTAATTAGTATAAAATAGTGTGAATAATATCTACATCATAAAATATATTTACCACGTTTACACGTTTTGCGAAATCATTCTTGTAATTTAAATGACTTCGCACGTATTTGACCTAAAAAAAAACGTAAAGCAATTTCCGCAAGCAAGCAATTCGATAATATTATGAAGTTTGTGTGAATGGATGTTTGTTACTTAATCACGCATAAAAGGCTGAACGGAATTAGATTAAAATTGGCACACAGATAGTTTATCACCTAGATAACTTTTTACCTGGAAATATTTTAGGTTCCTCAGGGATCGTCTAAAAATATTCTGTTGTGTATTAAGTTCGTAGCGTTTTTATATTTTCTTTTCTTTCACAAAAATTTTTTTTTTGTTTTTGGCAATATGTTAATTCGATAAAGTTCTTTCTGTTCTACAAAACTCTTCTAATCGTTTTTTAAAAGTAATCTATTTTTTCCTTATTTATCAGACTTTATGAAATGGAATACCCAGGAGGCAAAAGTCATCATTTTTGACACATGCTCTTCGCTTTTCACCGAGTCAGAAATCTGCCGTAGCCCGAGACACAATGCTACGTGTAATAAATAAAAATATAAAAGCGCTACTAACTTATTCCATAACATAATATTTTATACGATTCCTGGAAATATAATGATTTTATACATCATATTTCCAATATAAAAAGTATCCTATATGTTAATCCAGATAATAAACATTATCTGTGTGTTAATTTTCTTCAATTCCGTTCAGCCGTTTTTACGTGATTGAGACATTATCCAAACAAACAAACTTTCACATTTATAATATTATTAGGATGTGTGTTTAGGCGATAGGCTAGGTTATACCAGCTCTGGAAAACCCAGGTCACTTGGTTAAGAGAGATATATTTGAAAATAAGGAAAACCGACATCCTTGACGATTTTTTGGGTACCTATTACGGATTTAAATTTTGCAGTATTTTTGTGTAGGAAATTCTAAATAAATATGCTCTTGATTGCTATCATGGAATCAACTAAAATATTTAGCAAAAATATTTTTTCAGCCATCTCTGACACATCGTCTTTTAAAGCACTATAACACACTAAGTTATTTTACAAACAAGCCCATTCCATTCGAATTTAGTGAAAATTGTGAACGACGTGCAATCCAAAGTCAAGGTTTTTGCGTAATTGCATATTAAAATAAAACGCTTGCTTGTATTATGCAAACTTTTACGTATTTTTCTGAAACTCACCCACTTTTTAATTCAGTAATTCAGACGAATCAATCCCTCTTTTCAGTGTTTGATTTTGAAAACTTTTATTAATAAATAAACATCCCTGATAACACTAAAGTCTTTTTTTAAATCAATTGTACACACTCAATAATTTAAAATGCTCGTCGCATTAAATATGTGATTTACACTTTATTCAAATATTTAATAAATATTTACATATATTTAATATTTAATCTTTGAATTGCTTGTTTTATTTAAAAGTTTTTTTTTTTTACAGACGCATGGGCGGGCGGCCGTGCGTAATATTTGTCGTACCGCACGCACGAGACGAGCAACACGGGTAGTGGCTAAGCGAGAGACTGACTGAACGTAACATGATTTTGTATCACCTCCGGATACAAATTAGGCGGTTCGCTACCGTACTCGATGACTCGTGGCAATCATCACCTATGTGAGTCCTGCTCACACTAGGTAATACACATATTAATTATGGGGCTAATGAACCCCTTAAATTATTACGTTTCACTGACCTACCAAGACATATTAAGCAAATCTTAAAAAGAAGTACAAATGTGTATTTTTTTAATTGTGTTTCGTTTAAAAAATATTAAAAAACTGATAGCCATTGTAGAAAATCGATCCAAATCTATGTAGATTATGAACATTGCTTTTCTCGTGATCATGATAAACATAATCTTAGAGTTAGAACTAAACCGAGGTGGGGAAGAAACGATTTCATTGGTGGAGCTCAACGGCTTAAAACCAATGGCACGCGAAGGAGGAGCGGTCGCAACAAAATTTGGCGAAATACGTTGCCACCCTAATTTTCCTTTTTTAACATTGCTTCACACGAAAATAGCCAAGGAAGGTTCTAATTTAGACACCCTTCACCCATTTAAAGTTGCTAAGTGGAGCGATTTGTAAGGACTCTTTACGGACTTTACCTTTTGACGGATGAATATATTAACAATAATATATGACTCTTTAGTTTCAAAAGATTAACGATTAATATTGTAAACAAACTCTTAAGTTTAATTACTCTTAAGTTAATAAAATTTTAAAAAGGAATGCAGTAAGTAAATATCTAAGTACACACAATTAGTACGCTTAGGTATGTTTACCTAACTAAAATCGACAAATGCAGGGTTTTGGTTCTAAAACGACAGCCTGTCCATTAGCCTGTTCGAATATCGGAATCAACAGAAATTAAATCTGGAACATAAACCCATAATCTAACTTTGGTTGTCTTACACAGTAATGAAATTTGTAATAAAATTTAAATTTTTAAATTTTTTATTTGTCCTCGTTTCTCAATGACCTATTTTACGAACGCAAAATGCCCTAAACGCAAATTGACCTAAACGCAAAATGACCTAAACGCAAAATGATTAGACCCGACTTTACTCGTGAAATCGTCTGCATTCTTTTCTGGGATGTTAAAACATTAGCTCATAATATATTTCTTCTATTTAATTTTTAAATTTCTGAATGAAATGCTTTTGTCTGGATAAAAAGGCTTTACTTCTAAAATAAATAAATAAAGATTTTCAAAATGTAAATTTTACGTGTGTAATTAAAAATGTCATTTAATTTAAAAATCTTTATTTTTATTTGGTACTTTTGTGACTTTCTCAATAAACTGTAAATTTATTATTCATTTTCTAAACAAAACAAGACTTAAGGGATTCACATAGGCATAGACAATTTGACCTTGTCTATATATTTGTCATCGTTTTTGCGGCCAGGGTTGTCAATGAACTTAACAAAAACAAAAATAATGTCAAACTTATTTTTTTCTTAACTGACATTATTAATCAGTGCAGGAATCATTTAAAACAATTTTCATTATAAGTCAAATTCTTCTTATGTTCTAATTTTTATTGTGGGGTTTCTATTACTTCGATGAAAATTCTAAACAATATAATTTGTTCTTCACATGTTTAAGTATAACATATATTTTTTTTCAAACCAATTGCGTTGACACTTTCTTGTAACTAACATCTTTTTAAAACTATGCAAATTTTAGGATTTAGCCTTGGTTTACCCCTCAATTCATAAAACAGGACCCTACAGCCTATACGTAGGTGTATTTTTTGTTTGACTTAATTTGTTAGGTAAAACCGATCGCCAGCGAAGATGCGATTACCTACCTCATTCTATTTTTAGGCCTCGTTTTTATGACTTTTTATAACAATAAAAAAAATTGTCGCTAAAATCAATTAGTGCTGTTATAATCGTTTTTAAATTATTTCGTGCTTAGAAGTTTCTTTAACCGTAAACAACTACTAATTAAGACCTTTAAGAAAAAATAAAAAACAAACAAACTTGAAATTTTTGACGAATTCTTTACTGAATCATTTACTTTCTTATTCTTTCTTTCGAATTTCTTTATTATCAGTGAAAATTGGCGTTCCAAGACATCCTTTGTTTTTTCGTTTCCGGAACAATATGATGGATTCACGTTTCGCTCATTGTTACAAAACGACGATAAAATTCATCTGGATTAAGTATGCATGCTATATGACTTCTAGATCACGCTTTGTAACTCGTAACTTTCAAACAGGCGCCTTGCCGAATGCCGAAACCGAACCCTAAAACGTATGTGTGTGGTCTCTGCTAAATATGTAATTGTAATTCCTCTATATATAACTGTGGTGCAATGGTGCACACAGTAATACAAAACGCAGTAACAAAACACGTGAACATCATTTTCGAGTATCATAAACTCGATTTTATTTAGTTACTTACATTCTTGTTTCAACAGATTTCGTTTTAACTAATTATGACCTTTATGCCTTTTGTGAGTTAACCACGAAAAAAGTAATTTATTAGAATATTACATATCTAAATATACAGCATATCCCAGCAAGTAGTAATATAAAAAAAATCCGAATCACCCCCATGTATGTTTTTCGTATTTTCCGAGTTATGATTTTTTTGGATTTTTTACCTAACGCCGAGTGCCACGAGGTTTTTAATTATAGTGACATGACTTATTGTGATAGAAGCCTGATTTTATATAGTGCCTGATTTTTATAGTAAGTAAGCTGAAGGACAGGCTAATCCGGTTCAATAACATTTACTATCATTAGATCTTGGCAAAAGGTCAAAAAAATGGAAATTATTTTTTACTTACTCTTTACCTGTACTGTACCAAACTATTTGTAATTATGTACCTACTGTAAAATATAGTAAAAATATTTTAAAAAACCTAATAAATTTTAAATCAATTCAAAATTGATGTTTTATTTTGTCTGCTTCCATTTTTCTGTACAACGCTTTTTCGCCAACAAACTTCAAACGTTAGGCAGCGTTTTCGATGAAAGCTAGCTTGATTTTTTTCTATATCTTTTTTTATGTAAAGGTCAACAGACAGGCTGACGGTTCACTTGTTTGTGGGTGGCTACCGTCATCTATAACACAAGCAACGCCATAGTATATATAGTATTTAATATAACGGAGCCTTTATTAATAAAAACCCAAATATCGACTTTTAACAGTTTAATTGTATTTAAGTTTACAATGTGTTTGCCGCCTTCACAGTTTAGCGAATAGAAAGAGAATGAAAACTGCTAGCTTGGTTGACATGTTTGACGCCGTGATACTCGTAAGCGTTTTTAACAGCAAAATGTGACATATAATACAAGCAACATCACAGGGTCTGTGCCCTGTGATGCTGCTTGTATGTGGGGTGGGTACTGCCGCCAGACGGGCTGTCCAGTTGTTATGACTGCGAAAAAGTAACTTTCCACTACCATTACCATTTCACTGTCCCTGTCACTGTCACTGTCCCTTAAGACAATTTTTTTTTTACAATTAACGGAAAACCGTGAAATGACAACACAAGCGCCTATTATTTTTATTGCCAGCGCAAACGCAAGGCACATAAGGGTTGTATGGATATCTCTTAGATGGATATAGCAGATTCAACTAAATATAACCATTTAAGACTGCATCGAGCGAAATGTGCGAAAAAGGCACATTTCGCTCCCCGTTAAGTTGATAAAATCTACAGTATTTGTTCAATACACATATAAAATATACATTTTTATATGTGGAAGAATATGTGAACGGTTACTCGGTGAAAAAAAATTAAAATGATTAATATGTTAGTCTACAAAAATACGTAAAGTTGGACGAAACTGTGAAAACGTAAGAAGGCGTTAAGTGACTTTTTTTATTATAACACTAGAAATCTATTCTAATTTTCAGATCAAACGAAACATGAATGTTTATATTACAATTTGTCCGTTTCAAATATTTAAATTATTGTCCGATAATATAAATATATATCTTAATTATCGGACAATAATTTTATTTATCAAATCGCTTCAAATCCAACATACATTTTTATATATTTTTGTTATTATTATTTTTTTTATATAAGTCAAGGCAATGCTTAGCCGCGATATAAGTCAAGATCGTCTTCTTGCGTGACCACGAAGCGTAGAGCGTAGAGCGTACGCTCTACGCATATATGTCACTTTTAAGTGTTCGTGTTTTGTATGGGATGCGATTTCAATCTGTAAAACTTCGTTGATAAAAATTTTCATATTCGTTAGAGAGCATTTAGAGAGATTTTATACTTAGGTTTGATTGACCCTATCTATTTTTGCCATAAAAGTATTATTTTTCGAATTTTACATTACCCGGTTTCATTCTCTCTCAGCTAGGTATATAAGAGTATTTTCAAAAATCTTAGAATGCAATTTTATTCTTTAAAATAATTAAGGCAAAGTGTACACTACACTCCCCTCCACTTGGATTTAGGTACGTATTCACTATCACTACATAGTATAAAACAAAGTCGCTTTTTCTGTCCCTATGTCCCTTTGTATGCTTAGATCTTTAAAACTACGCAACGGATTTTAATGCGGTTTTCACTAATGGGTAGAGTGGTTCTCGAGGAAGGTTTAAGTACATAATTTACTAAGTTACGCGGGCGAAGTCGCGGGCAGCGGCTTTAATTTTATTAACACGTAATTTTATAAACTAAACTAACATGTAGTGCCATCTGTTAACTTTTAGATGAATTAGAGTACTACATTGCTTCAAACAGAATTCCCTAGATGGCGTTGTAAATTTTGCATACACGTTGTCTGGGACTCCAAAAAGGACATAGGGTACCTTTCATCCAGAACGCGGACGAAGTCGCGGGCACCAGCTAGTATTTAAATAAAGCGAATTATGTATAATATATTTTATATATCTAGAAATAGATTGCATTGTTTTTAATTTGTTATAAGTAAGTAAGCAAACTGAAATTGATGATTAACTGATGATTTATTAAGTTTCCGATTTATTTTTGCTTTTGATCATACCGATGTCATAAATCGTTAAACTTAATAGACTATTGTTCTAAAGAGTTCTAAAGTATCGAAACGAAAGATTATCCATAATCCATCCATAGCTTATCGAGCATTAATTGGATTTTGACATTGATTGACACGACAAATATCAGCTGTCAGAATCAGAATCACGTCAGAATACTGACTGATTCCGCTAAAGTACCAATACCTACTATAATTTAGAGTTGCCATTTCATTCAGTTCCTGGCAAAATTTAGGCCTGACATATATTAGTTTATTACTATAAATATTTTGTAACCGATTAAGATAAGTATATACCAAAGATAATAGATTGGTCTCGCTGCGCTCGACTAGATAGAGCGCTATACAATAGCAATAGCTCCGAAAAAGTGGCAACTTTTTAGTGTAGTGTGTAAAAAACCGTCACTTTTTATCACTTTTTACCCAGTTTTATTATATTTTTACACAGTTTCACTACGCAAACTGGTATTTTATTATGCCTAAAATTTAATAAAACATTCGGCACGTACACATCGCAGACAGTTTGCAGTGTGACTGGCTCGGGTACTATTTTATGCCGCATTTTACAAGTACGACGGAGGTATCTATTCGAGCGCAACGAGACCAATCATTCATCTATGGTATATACCTACTTTTAATTTTGAGATATACTATTGATTTTCTCAAATTTATGAAATATTTATAATTATAATATTTTGTAATTTCCTTACCATAGAAAAAAATATCTGAGTTAAAGGCGCTTTACTGTCAATAAAGTGGCAATACTGATTTTGTTCTGTGGACTGTCAAAAATAGATACAGACAACTTTATTTACTTTTTTGTCGTATCTGATATATTAAATTGTGAATAAATGTGATAATGTGATATTAAGTAGATATTAAATACATATAAATAAAAAAGCGTGCGGTTTTCCGGGACGAGGTCGATTTCGAAGTCAGTATTATCTCGATAGATAATTTTTATCAGTGGAAACTATCGTGTGTGCCTTTATAAAAGAAAAGGGACGCCAAATTCAAATCTAGCATTCATGCAAAATTGACCAGCTAACCATGTGATGTGCATATAATCGTCGTCAATTTTCAATAGCTCTATCAAATCGTGACAATTTATTGAAGTATTAACAAGTATATTAAAATACTGATCTAATAGAATAACAAAAAAGTTAGTAAAAATGAAACTCAAGATAAATAGTAAGCTTTTGCCTATAAAAGGACATTTTCTCCTGTTTAATGCAGGTAAGCACTGGTAATTTTATTAGCAGAATTTGTTTAAATTCACACTGGATTTTCTGTAAATATTACAATTTCAAATTTTGTATGCCAATAATGATAGGTTATTATATAGGTAGATATATCATTATAATTATGATCAACAAATAAATTATTATTCCACTCTATTGAGAGTGGCAAGCAGGCTCACGGTTCACTGGATGGTAAGTGGCTACTGTCGCCTAAGGACACAAGCAAAGCCAGGGGAGGTAAATGTGCATTACCGATTTTGCAGGAATTTCTTGAAGAAGCCTATATTGTAGCTAGTATATTCTTATAAGTACAATTTTTTTAGGCACCGCTCCTCTAGTTCCATATCTATCAACGTATGCCCGTCAATTAGGCTTTACGTCAGCAACGGTTGGTTTGATTTATACAATTTTACCTATATTTGGACTAGTAGCAAAGCCACTGTTTGGGATGATAGCTGACAGGTGAGGTTTTTTTTTTCAATGCTTATATCAATTTTAGTATCAATGATACAAGTACCTACCTTAAAAAGGATACAATTCATATCTATGTTCACGTATATTATATCCATTAGGTAAGTAAAGAGTTAAAAAAGACTACTTCAATAGTAGAGTAAGACTCCAGATATAATATATCTACATTTTAAGTTTTATTTTAACGATAGGTGCAAGAATGCAGGCCCACCATTAAAATACTTTAATAATTGAGGCAGATCTTTTAATTTATTCTAATAACTGAGTCATAAGTATTTTTTAATTTTTTCTAAATTATATTCTAATATATAATTTAGAAATTCTAATAATATGTTTAAAGTAAAACCTAACATTAATGTTTTATGATAATGGTACATAATCTCATTAAAATTTATTATCTTGTTCATAATCATGAAGCTTACATTTTTACAACAATGTTTTATTGTCCAGTGTAAACCATTCTTAGATTAGAAATTTGATTCTCTAGTAAGAAATGAATTTAATATCCAAACATGTTAATTATCTGTAAAACTTCAAAATACTTACTTACTAATTCGTGGGCTTCTGCTAAGACAGACAAAAGTTTAAAACCCAATAATGCTTATGCCTCCTAGCAGTTTGCATAGAACAATACTTAGTCATGTTTTAACTTTTTCATAATATATTATTAAGTATGTAAAGAGAAAGCATTGCAATGGACCCCCTATGTGTAAAAATTACAAACAAACTTCTAAGAAGTAGGTATTGTGTAGTCGTACCAAACAAAAAATAACCTAAAAATTAATTGACAGATGTGACAAAGGTTACACAAATAATAATTAAAATTGTATAAATGTTAAATTACAGATTCAAAAGCCAAAAATTAATATTCATACTATTCCAATTTGTTACAATAATAAGTTTTTCCTTGATATATTTAATACCTGGAGAGAGCAATGCTACCGTGGAATTAGACTGCGGTAATGGAGCAACAGTATTAAAAAGTTGTTACAATAGCATAGAAGATGTGGATACATGCACAGTTTCTTTATTGGGGCAGCAAAATGAAACAACCACATGTGATGTAAGTATTACTTTGAACACAGTATTGTAAAAATTGTAAATAAATTTTGTAATAAGCAAAATCTCCATCATTATGATACTCAACTGGAAATATGCCTCCCATATACTTTTACTGTGGTCTGTTTCCACTTTCCCTTATCAGATCATCTATCATTGCGGTTGGATGTCCTACGCTGCGCTTGCCAGTCCGTGGCCTTCACTAGAGATTCTTCAAGCCCCAACGGCTCAAGTCTCTTCGTACTATGTGTTACTGTCCACAAACAATTCAACTTCCCGATGTGTCGAGTTATGTTGTCAACAAATTTGTCTACGTATTTCCTCATTTCTGATTTGATCTAGCAATGTACTGAACAGAATTCTCCATAGATCCATCGTTGAGCGAGTGAGCTTTCTTACGAGGCTCATACTTAGAGTTAGAGCCTCATTTCAGCGTTATCACTGGCAACACTTTATTCCATAGGAAAATTGTATTGATAATAATAAAGTATTTTTTATTATGTCATAATACCAAATTTTGATCAATCGCCATAACATTTTTTACAATTACAACTGGAATTGAAGAAAGTTTCACAAAAAATTATGTTGGGAATACAGATTCTGACACGAGGAAGAATCTTAGATGTGATATATATAATACATACCTAAATTGTCTTTTCTTATTTTAACAGATGAATTGTGATATGACATCTCCAAAGATGTGGCAGACAGTTTGTGAGCATTGGCACATACCACACTACTGCTTCAGTGACATGAACGAAATACAATATAAATCTCACATCAACAAAGTTACAATCAATGACAAGTGTGCATTTATAAATTCAAATAATGTTACATTAGATGGTAAGTGTTCTAGATTTTAATTGAAATTAATATTACATATATTTGTATTTGTTACATATATTACATATATTAATTTGAAAATTTACATTAAAATACTGATAATTACCTGTCTTTACCGATTTTGTGATAAGTCTTTTTATAAATATTCATCCTTCTTTTTCTAGGCATATAATTCTAGACATTTTTCACGTGTTTTATAAGTAGAATAATCATTTCTAATCATTATTGTAATAATCAGTACGTCAAAAGAAAATGTGCTGGAAGTACATATAACCTGAGCTCCATTGCTCTCCAATTTTTCAAATTGTTGCATAATATATACCTACTCGTATGTTTATATTGTTTTTTTTTTTTTTTTTTTTTTAGAATACTACTTTACTCCAAAATGTCACACAACCGCTGGCTATGTAGACATAGACTTACCGTGTAATTTGAATTGCACAAATACTGTATTAACCAATGCTATCGGTCAAGACAAACCTCACATGACTTGTGTTGAGGATCACTTGAGTTACAAATTTTGTGTAAATGACACAACAAGGCTCAACAACATAGAAATGGGCACTCAACACTTCGACTGTGATGTAAGATTTTATCATTTATTTTTATAGATTTTTAATTATTTTTATTAAACCAAATTGTATACTAATATAATAGGTAGTTTTGACAAAATGTAATAGTGTATTTGTTTCACTGTCAGCCTGTCCGATAAGGCTTATAATCATCTGACAGTAGGCCACTGTAATTGTGCTCGGCATCTGAGTAAGGGATGCCAGGACTATTGATGACCAAGGACCTTTTCTTTTCTTCATACTATCAGGGTAGTGTGTTGCTTATTCACAGGCGACGGCGACGGTAGCCACCTACTATCAAGTAGGTGGTGGCTACTATATATCATATGCCCTCTATATTAAAATAGAAACATTAGATTACACATGTTACATGTACCTTTAAGTGGCGTTCATTAATTTTTTCAGGCAAAATGCGATCTTAATAAACAATCCCCATGGAAATTAATGGAAATATGTGAAAGTTGGGATGCTGACGTAGCCACCTCCTGCCAACCGAGAACAGCAGCCGGACAAAAGTTTCCAACCAATCTCTCATTCACTGGCGTAGTTCTACTTTCGTCAACTATAGCTGAACACAAATGCGTTTACATGCAACTCAAACATATACAAATGCCCGATGGTTAGTACCGATGATATTTATATTATTTTTCATAAAAAATATCAATAGTCTATGGTAATTTTTAAGACATAAAATGTTGAATAAAATTTACATAGCAGTGTTCATTCTAATAACAATTTGCTTTTTTCAACTCTCCACCACGAAAAGGGTAGGTACTTATGGTGCCTAAAAACTCGCAGGAAAACCGATTTTTGCTACCCTGGGCTAAAAAGCGATAATAACACAAATTGAACACAAGTTAAATTCATTTTGCATAACAATGTTTAAAAATAGTTAATTTTAGGCGAGTTAAGTTATGATCCATCCATGTCGCCCGCCTTAATCCGCTCCGTTAATATTATAATCGCAGCCTAACTGCGTAATTAATTATCTAATTTTATCATTCCAGGTTCTACTCATTACCCGAATTGCATTTCTAGAGCTCAATATCAAATGGAAGCTGAGCTTTTCCACTCTTCGTGTTCAATAAATTGCGATAACACAATGGTGAGTAAATTAATTAATGTACTATGGTATAGTAACGTTTATTAAATGTGTTATTGTAACGTTTTTTCCTATATTATACACTAGCTGGTGCTCGCGACTTCATCCGCGCGGAATAGTTATTTTGGGAATCATTTGGGTATCTCGAACGGTTTTCGCAGCACACGCAACGGAAGCAATTTTCCCCGTTTTTTCCACATTTTCGACTGTTTCTTCGCTCCTATTAGTCGCAACGTGATGTTATATAGCCTAAAGCCTTCCTCGATAAATGATCTATCCAACACAAAAAGAATTTTTCAATTGGAACCAGTAGTTCCTGAGATTAGCGCGTTCAAACAAACAAACAAACTCTTCAGCTTTATAATATTAGTATACTTATATCTTTAGTACTGTTTGTATCTGTCTGATTTCGACACCATTAAATAGATGACATTTTTCTATTATTTTAATGTCAGCCAAAATGTGAAAATCTAACGAAGAAATTCGTTCCTTTTTCTTTAAAAAATACTTACAAACTTGACCTTGAATACCAATTTTGTTAATTTTTTTGTAATAATAAATAATCACTCAAAAGAGTTTGTCCTAGACATGGTCACAAAATCATAGGAAAGGTGAATAATAAGCCATATTAATTAATAAAATAATGTGTGTTTTTTTTTTTAAGGCTAACGACATATTTCAAGGAGCGGCCGACAGTAAAGACACGAGGCAATATACGAGGCAGTTTTGGCTATTTTTCATGTTTATGATAATCAGTTGGATCGGTCAGGCCGTTGTGGTGACTTTTGCGGACGCAATCTGTTTCAATGTACTTGGTGAGAGATATTTTCATTCTTCTCTATTATTTATAAAAACTGTTGAGTGGTAAGTGTGAAGTTTTCTCACTGAGGGTTGCATAACGAGTGTATACTCACTGAAAAATTACATATCTGCAATATATAATAAATAATATATAATATATTAGATATCTGCAATAGCATAATTTGAATCTATTTATTTTAGCTTTGATTTTAAAATTCTCATTAGTTTTTTTGTTATTTGATTACTTTAATATAATACTGTCTGTCCCTCTAAAACATAGTACTGACTCTCTTTCAGCATTCTGTAAGTAAATTTTAGCAAGGATAGCAATACACCTGTCTATCTCATGCACTGTAGTAGCTTGTGTCCTTTGGCAATAGTACCGACACCGACACCCTGCCTACCGCTCTTCTTATCCCCTGACGGCCGAAGCAAAAGCGGGTTGCTATACATGTGCGTCTGTCTGTGGATCGAGATAGTTGTTAGCAATAAATTATGAAGGTCTGTTAAGGAGTTTGAAGATATCTTCAGCCCATTTCCTAGTGAACGAAGGGATTTCACTAACTTTTTATGGAACTCTTAAGTTTTTAAATATTTTATGTATGTATATTGTGTAAATTTATGTATACTGACTGTTTGTTTCCTGAATAAATAAAAAAAAAACTTCCACAAGAATTTGGCATATACTGTTAATTCGATGGTATTTCCATGACATGGTAACCTTGACCTGACACTGCAGCATTACGTAGTCTGCAGGATACCATACTTTTTAGAAATATAAAAATAAATTATAATATAAAATGTGTTAAAAATGGTATTATATTTATTTTTCTTTTTTAGGTGCCAAGATATCCCACTATGGTAAACAGAGGTTGTGGGGATCCGTTGGTTGGGGTATATTTTCATTGTCGACCGGTGTCCTTATAGATCTATTAAGCGATGGAGCCTATAAGGATTACACAGTAGCATTTATTTTGATGTTTGTATTCTTGAGTGGTGATGTTATTGTGTCATGTTTTATTAAGGTGAGTGATATTACTATTAGATCCTCTTTTTTCATCAAATTAGAATGGATTTTGAAAATACCCAATGACTGACAAGATGAACCCAAAAGCACAAAGGGCAAGGTCAATAGGGGAATATGGCAAACACAATAGCGCATGTGATATTACTTCAAGGTTTGTCTTTTTGAGGGGGATAAGTGATTAGATATAGATAGGAAAAATGTGCTCTGGCATCCCTTGCTTACTCACTGAAACGCAACAGCACACATGGTTTTATTTTACAGAAAAAAATCCCCACAATTGTGGTATACCTAGAGTAAAAAAAACGTAAGAAGACGCATTTGTCATGAAATACACATAAGTATTTTAAAGCTATAATAAATTAATATACGAACTAAAATGTTTACAGGTGGAATCAACACGAATGTCTATGAATATATTGCAAGATGTCGGCACCTTATTGTCCTCTTTGCCGACTGTCATATTCGTACTGTGGACAATAGCCGTGGGCCTTTGCACTGGCCTTTTGTGGAACTTCCTGTTCTGGTACCTGGAAGATATATCTGCTGTTTCGTGTTACGGTTCCGACTATACGAAGACTTTGCAGGGACTTGTTAGTGCAATCCAAACTTTCGGCGGAGAAATACCTTTTCTGTTTGTTTCGGGTAAGCTTTTTTTTTTTCATATAATTATGACTGTATTAATATATTAATGTAAGTATTAATGTAAACTTGATGGTAACTGGCTACCTTTCGACTGTATATGTTGCAAGATATCTAAATGTGCTGTGCCACTGATAAGTCAAAGGGAAACGGAATTACTTAGTCACACACTGAAACACAATCCTAGCATTCAATCTACCCTCCGTACTCCGCTTGTGAACAGTGTCTTTATTTATTTTAATATTTTATTTAAATCCAAAATTCTTAAAAATAAAATCAACACGAAATTAGGAGTGCATAAGCTGCGAGGAGTCTGTCAATAACGACGACCGGTGACTACGAGTGGCCGCTATTGTTTTGAGTCATCCATATTTATATGATTGTGCTTGTGCTTTTACAATCTATACACATTGTGCTTGTGAGGAGCCCTGCATCGCAGAGACCTGAGCCAAGCAGTGTGACATAACATATCATGTTACACCTGCAAGTAAATTATCTACTGTATAAAATAATTTCATGTTGACTTCTTACTCAGGGACCGTTTCTACCAAAATGGTTGGCTACATCGGCAGTATAAACTATTTATTAGACGCTGACGCTCTTGTCAGATACCTACCAGTGAATATTTATTTTTCATATGATCAGTATGAAGTCAAACCAGCACGGACACTATTTGTGACCAGATGCTTCCAGCGACTTAACAGGCAACTGTGCGACTGTATCCGATTATCGCAATCGGACACAGCAACAACGGTTTCATGTGATAGTATGCTGTGTAGGCAAAGCAACTTAAGAGAATTTCTTAGGCTAAGTTAATAATAAATATAGCATTATGTTTAATAGAATTATTTTGTATTTGCAGGGCGTATTCTAAAAAAGGTCGGCCACGGGAACATGATGAGTTTGGTGTTGTTTGCGTTTGGGGTTCGTTTCGTACTGTACTCGTTCATAACGAACGCTTGGTGGGTGTTGCCAGTGGAGATGTTACAAGGAATCACTTTCGGTATGTTTTACCCGACGATGACGTCATACGCCACCGTCGTTTCGCCGCCCGGCACTGAAACTACAGTACAGGTTAGTATAACGAATTTATACATATAGGTAGGTACTAATAATTTTATCTCACATAAAGTAACAACTAGATATGCCGCGAATACTCGCTATTATTCGGTATTCGGCATTATTCGAAAAATTTTTGGTATTTGTCGAACGACATTCGGCTAATAGTTAATAAAAAAAAACTGTGAACGAAAAAAAAAAAACATACTTAGACTATATAATATAGGGTTGGAATTCATTCTGTACACTGCTTTTCTTCTTTATAATAAGGATAAGAGATCAATCACAATTGCTCTACACATCACACGCTTGCACACCAAAGTGTGCAGTTACCAAAAATAATCAAGAGGGTACCTTCTGTAAAAGGCGGCCGTTGCTGACGCCGTCGTGGTTATGCGGTGCGGAGAGTGGACTCAATAGGGTGCCTCACCATCCAATGCCATCAACCACACCATCGACCTTCAGGACCTCGTGTAGATTTAGGAAACTGCTGGCAAGCTTCTCACCGATCACGTAGGTGATCGCAAAAATGGCGTTGCTTATAATGCGCTATTTGTTGGAGACGGAATTCGTCACCAACACCATATGCTGCAAACGCTGCTAGCTCAGCTCGAATATAGCTAATATACAACCGACCAAGAGAGCGATATATTATCCTCGTTACCGACACTTTTGTTAATTTTCTTTTTATAAATTTCTTCACACCCGGCAGATGCGAAAACTATTTACTTGATACGGGATGCGTTGATGATAAAACAGTTCCAATGATTGCATTACAATAAACTAGATGTCGCATTTGACTGATTTTCCATACTAATTTAAACTTCAAGCCGCACCTAAACTAGTTTCTCCCCGTCATACTAGAGTACGCTAGCGTAGATTACGGGAATCAGATCATTTCCGTAAGATACGCTAGATGGAGCTAGAAAAAATTTCCCAATTATAAATTACTTATTTTATTAATAGCTTACATAGTAAGTCTGGTTTTTTTATAGGTATGTTACAATATTAACAAATAAATAATTTGTTATATATATTTCTTTTTTATGTCGAATAATAATAGCGAGTTATTCGACTATTCGCCATAGGGAATGGCGATTAATCGGTATTCGACTATTCGCTATAACAACTATTCGCGGCATCTCTAATCACAAGTCACTGTTTAGGTTTAAAAGAAAGTTTAGCTTGTAGTTAATGTACTTTAATGTTTATTCATATTTTTGCAATTCTATTTATCATTTGGCAGGGACTAGTCGGCGCTGTGTTTGAAGGCGTGGGCACATCATTTGGAAGTTTTATTGGTGGCCGTCTGTATAATGAGTTCGGCGGCAAAAACACCTTCCGTTGGTTCGGTTGCGGTTCGTTGATATTGTGTACTCTACACATCATTGCACAATATCTTATGAAGGATCGAAGGGAGAATATCCACATTGAACAAGGTAAAAATGACGATTGAAAAATACTTGAAAAACACAATGATTTATCTACATTGTAATTTAAATTTTAAAACATTCCCTGTGTCATCATCATTCATCTAGTCTAGTATAAAACGCAAGTTTATAGACATATTGTTGCCACGTGTGTGGATTAAGCTACGATGAATCCCGTAAGATCTCGAGTGGCCTCTGAACATCGCTAAGATACAATGAAGGACCTAACAGTTAAGTTAATGCAGTTTAACTGTAATAAGTTTTTAATAAGAAGTAGAATAAGTAAAATAAACTGTAAGTAATATCGGTAAAAGGCTATGATTTAAAAAAAAATTGGTTTTACATATTTATTTCTTTACATTTTCACAAGTGATATGTAATCTTTTTTCAATTATATAATATTAAATATTAAACGTATTATAAATGTATTGTATATTATTATTGTACTTTAAAGCCACATTGAAGTCATTACATAGTATTAATTTAAGTAATATTTGTAACAGTATTGTAATAGTTGTAGTGGAAATATTATATGAATTTTTACTATTTTATTAATATATTTTATTAAAATTTGTACAGAAAAAGTATGTGTATTTATATAAAATATTCCCAATCACAATATATATATAGAGATATGTGTATCTGCCATATTAGCTCCTCAGTCAATTTTATACAACAAAACCATACCTACTACATATTTTGTTTCAATTTTGTAGTCTTAAACATTAATTGTCAAATATATACAAGTATCTTGCGGTTGTACTACCGGAAACTGCATAAATATATATATAAATTAATCAAAATTTTTGTTTTTATCTTTGTTCCTTCTATAAGAAAGTTTTGTTCTATAATGCAAATACAACTGCATAAAATGCAACACTTGCCGAGTATTTGTTGGCTATATGCGTATAAACTATGGTAACAGATAAGACGCATTATATGTAAGATTTTCGAGACAAGTCTTCATGTAAATTAAATTCATGTAATGTGATATTGGACAGCGTTCGGTAGTAGGTCAGAAATTAATTTGTAGCTGTGTTTGGCGCATGTCAAATTTCTTTCTACAAAGTAAATTAAAAAAATCATTTGTTTTACAAAAAAAGAAGTAAAACAAATTAATTGAATATTTAATGAATTTTTGATACAATATTTTGATAGATATGGTGCTTGTGATTTTCGCTAATTTATCAAGAATATGACGTCTAAACGGACTTTCTGACCTATTTGTCTCATGCTTAATAATATTCAATATTTTTCAATAATATTTAATGAACTTATACATTTTCCGTTGATTCACGTCAATAATATCAGTATTAACATTTACCTACTATCAGTATTAATGTGTTAGTTACAAAATATATTATAAACAATATACGTTATTAGTTTAATTTATATTCCCTGTATTAAATTTTTATTTCGTTCTTTTAATTTTAATACCTCTTTCTTTTCTTTCTTTTCTTACAATACACTTTCCATTTTCAGACTATACTTCGATTATACGTTACGACACCCACAATGACACTGTCTTCATACTGGACGACGCTAACAACGAATGATAATGTTTTATAACTGTTATACTACTATAAAGTTTCTGATAATAAATTTACGTGTAAAAGATAAAAGTAATAAATTGCTTTATTAGCCTTGTCGCAGTCAGCGACAGACGTGATAGGATTAATCAGGGTACGTAACCAAATAGACATTAATTTAAGTGGTAATTTTCTATTAGATAACAAAATTAAAGGCCTGTGCACATTTCATTTGCCAAACTACACAAACGCATACAATCTGTTAATAAGCGCTATACAAAAATGCGCGACGTCGGCTCGTTTAAAAGACGTCATGTGAATAGGCCCTTAAGTCGTACTCTTAAGTCGAAAAATAATAATAGTATGGTGCCCTATTATTATTTTTCGATGAAATAATTAGCCCAAAAATTTGTCTTACCCCAACATTCAAAGTAAAAGTTTTGAATTTAAGAAACAATATTTAAGAAAACCTGATAAAATTCAACTTCTCAAAAGCCCGACGCTATAAATGGTGTAACTTTTTTCCAAACAATTTGTGGACTATGTAGAACAATTTGGTGTGTGAGTAATACTTTTACTTTGGATGTTGAGGTCTAAGTCTAATTGCACCATACTAATACTATAAATAAATATTTATAATACGTAAAAAGCAATGTATTTGGATAGCTGTTATAAAAATTGTCTGTCGCTGACAACGATTTATTTAGTAACTTTGTTTATATTTAATAAAAATTTTATATCAGTATTTTTAATGTTAATTCCAGATATTTTTAAGGTCAAATTGCATAATGTCTGATTATCGTGTGCTCGTACTAGAGACAAATTTAAAACTAATGTTAACAGAAGCACCTTTTAAAAAGATATATTGTTTTTATTTCGAATTAATTATTTGTCACAAACGTCTTTATGCCATTTATAAATTTATTAAAATTGAGAAATATGTAAATTGAGAATAAGTATTTATGAAAAATTATTAGAAAATTAGAGTATAAGAAATTAAACGCCTCCTGAAAAACTTGAGAATATTAATTAATTAATAGAATTCTATTAATATTATTTTATTAATTTATTAAACTTAATTTATAATCGTTTCTAATATTCATAAATTACCTGAAAGTATAGGTTAAAGTGCTTTCAAAAACTCAAATTTTCAAAATATATTATTCTTTGCTACTTCATGAAATATTATTTGCACTATAGTAATATATAAAAGTAATATATATACCGTGGATGTGTCTATTGCGATAATGTGATAATCCGACATTTTGCTAATATATATTATTAAGTCATTACTAGGTACTAAGCCAATATTAACAGGGAAAAGCTTACTTTATAAATAAAAACTTATAAAAATAAATAAATTTAATTAATTAAATTGAAGAGTGAAAATAATGTACTCTCTCTCTCTGTTAATTGGTATAACCTTAAGTTTTCTTGCTTTATATTTGTGATATATCTAAAATAAAATTTCATATGAGTTTAATAAAAAAATTAATTTTGTCATTCTTTTTATAATTACTTAAGACATAATGAAGTTCCTGTTTTTCTTAGACGTAAATTAATATTTGTTGTAAATAAAAATATTAGACATAATATTTTTGATAAGTATAGCGAGTGTGATTTAAGTATTTTTAATTAACCAAAAATAAAATGGGTACAATAATTGTAAATTTTTTTCATGCAATGTTTATATAATAAACAATAAAGGGAACTTGGTGTTTTTTTCTTCCTATAATTTTTTCCCAGTTAGAAAACAATGCCAAGACAATATTTTAAAAAGTGAATTAAATTATGAAGTAATTACGCCATACAATCTGCCACTGAGCAATTATATTAATTGCTTGACTAACGAATTTATTATACAGGGCGTCCCACGACTATGCCACATGGATATTGTAGATGGAACATTTTACTGAAAGAAGACATTATTTTAATTTAGAAAACAATTTAAACTGCATTCATAGATTTTTAAATAATTACATGGTTTAACCGGGAATCGAACCCGCTACACGAGTAAAAAAATTACCCTGTAGCTTTATCATACCGATCGAAAGGCTCATAAGGATCATAAGGATCATTTTTTGCTAAATAACATAGTGTCAGAAATAAAAGGAAAACCATGAAATTTTAACATTTTTAATACAAAATTAATCAATTGTCTCATATTGTTGAAGTGTTGAATGCAAAACATCGATCCACTTTAATAAATTCCTATGATTTATTTATTGCTAGATGGCGCCCGCGACTTCGTCCGCGTGAAAAAACTAGCCTATCCAGTGTCCCGTACATCTAAATCTACCAAGTTTCATGAAAATCAATAAATTCATTTAAGAGTTATGGAGGAACATAGAACACATGCACAGCATGCACCACTGCACCAATGAAAGTTGAACTTCAATTTCTAGAACTTCAATTGGGATTCTAGACGTGGGAGCCAAGTGGAGAGAGGCCTCCGACTTGCCTCATTATTTTTATATGGCGGCCCAGGATTCCCATGAGCCGCCACTCATCATTTATAAAGGCATAGGTACCTATATCATACTTACAGCTAAAAGAAAAAAAAAATAGAATATAAATTAATTAAATTATGAGTCATAGGTAGAGCATTTATAATTTCAAACCATTTTCAATAGTATAATAATAAACAGAAATAAAGATATTGTGACGTCACATGTAGGTATTTCTCTGGGCACATATTGATTTTTCTGCCTTACAATAGTAGTCTGGAGTATTTTTGTCACAATTCACCGTTTTCTATGGTGAGAATTGGTATTAACATGTACTTAATTTGTGAATGGCTACGCTGAAGCGCGACCGACCGACTAATCTTCAGAATCCTTTTAAAGATTTACTGTCACCACATTTTCCGATACGGTTACTATGGTAACCATAGGTAATGTGAGCAAATTCACGTTAAATCAGAAAAATGACCTCTTGCCTTTGCTTTGGTATCTACTTATAAAAAAATCTGTCTCAGCATTTTTTAAATAAATGTAGGTACATGTTGGCACAGCTATTTTATTCAAAAATAAATGTGTGTATTTACTATACTGATTTATTTGCTGTCTTGTTGTGGTCGTAGGGCAGCCGGTGTGGCAGCAGTAACCATCTTGGAATAACATGGCGTTTCTGTGAATTAGTAAGGAATGCCAGAGCCCATTTCCCTATCCCTTCCCAATCCTTTATTTTTAATCCTACTGTAGCCAGCAGCGTACTTGCTGCAACTGTGGCATTGCTTGCGTATAGGCGACGGAAGCCACCTCTCATCAAGTTGACCGTCAGCTTGTCTGCCGACATTATCGTAAAAAACGCCGGAAACCATTGAAAGGACGATACGCGAGTGAAGGTGAGTGACATCGCAAAAGCTGTGGTGATATCGGAAGAAAAGATAGGTACGAAATATCCTAACGATGTACTAACGTCTAACTTAAAACTATAAAGAGAGAATACAAATATTTTCTCTTTACCTACAATAATATGGAATATTTATAATAACACACAAGTTTTATTAACATTTCAAAAATGATTTCTTTTTCTACATAAGGGATATTAAATAAATAAAGTATTCTTTTAAATTCGCGATTCCTTTAGCCTCTTAAACGAATATAAAATTCTTTTAAATTTCTAATCATGCAAAACTTGAAAAAAATCCAATCCCACAGATATATAGAATTATTTTTAATTCATTCGCGAGAAACTTTTTCTGCACTCAGTAATTCGCTGAGTCGTATCAAAACGAGGTATACTTAGAATTCTAACTAAAAAGAACAGTGAAAAATGCGTACATACATTTTTGCAATCATGCTAGTGGATACCTAGAATCAATGTATGGATAAACACTTCCAAGAACTAAATTTCATACGAACTGCAATATTCAACCTAGCACTTTTTATATAGGTAATAAGAAAATGCAAATGCGAAGTCAATTTAATGTCACAGGCATTTATCACTGTTTTTTTTTTTTATTACTTAGAGTCGATTGCGTAACTATTCTTTTATGCCACAACTGAAATTTTATATAATAATTTTATAAAATAAAATCTATCTGTAATTCACTAAGTACACATATTTATTTTCTTTCTTAATTCTAAATTTTTTTACAATATATATTGTAAAAAAATATTATTATTATTATTATATATTTACATGTATATTTAATTAAAATTATTTACATAGTATCAGAATTATACTTACTGCTTGAAATTCGAAATATATACATCTAACTACAAATACAATAAAATTTCATCAAGAATATTTATTCAATCAACGTTTAGTGAATATTGTATAGATTTTCGGAATTTAAAAACATTTTAAAACCTCTAAAAATATTTTGATGAAATTGTTTACATAATACATGTACATTACATACATAGCGTAACCCTTGAGGATCTTGGAACTTAGTCGGATATAAAACTTTTTAATTTATATAGGTAACTCTCAGTGTCTTAGTGTACTTAATTTATTTTTGAATTTCTTGTAAACGAATAATTTCGAAAATCTAATTTGGATTGTATTGGAATTCGGACTTTAGCGCTAAAAATTTTTCTTGAAATTATCTAACTTTATAAGCAACTAGCTGCTGCCCGCGACTTCGCCCGCGGAATGTATATTATTATGTACTTATAAACCTTCCTCGAGAACCACTCTACCCATTAGTGAAAACCGCATTAAAATCCGTTGCGTAGTTTTAAAGATCTAAGCATACAAAGGGACATAGGGACAGAAAAAGCGACTTTGTTTTATACTATGTAGTGAAGTGATACACGGTCAGTCCACGAATAAAGCTCGTCAATTTTCCTACAAAGACAAATCCTACAAAGGAAACCTTTTTTTAGAAACCTAATAAGTTAATTTGTTTTATCACCGTTTAATAAAGACACATATCCTTAGTGGAACAATTACACCTATAGAACCTATATGTACCCGTGTAATCTTAAAAAATTATTCTTCTTAAAAAAACTGGTATTTTTTTCTACATTTTTTTTTTGTTAATTAATCATTACTGGAGAAAAAATAAGGGATCTATACCTTAATTTATTTTTTTTCTTCAGGTATTTTTTGCCTCAGTTATAGTGCCTCGGTACTTCTCGCGTCTAAAGCGAGTACTCTAAGTACTCAGCAGCAGATTCTATTAATGCAGAAGGAGTTCGTGCTAATGAAGTAGTTTGTGAAATAACATTCATATAATATATGACACTAATAATTTTGTAAATCGATGAAGCCTTAAAGGTGTCCTCGAATAATTTACGTAACAGATATAACATCAAGGACATCAAGGATCGAGACATTAATCTTTCGTAGGGCGCAACGAAATGGAAATATCTTTTGTACCAACTACATACTAACTATTTAATGGACATTTTTATTTTATACATTCTAAGCATAATTTATAGTGCAAACGGTGCAAACAGCCACGAAGGATTTTAAATTTAAACGACCTTTAAGCACTGAAGAATACAACTGAGAATTTCCCGTTCAAGTAGAACAGTATTTATTCTTATTAGCCTAGTCAACAAACTCAAATTCGTGTTAAATAGAGATAAAGCTCCTAAAAATATGAGCGATACCTCATTGGATTCGGAATCGGATAACGTCTAGAAAAAATTATTCGAAGGATTTTCTAGCACGAAGAAAATTGGAAAAGTTATTAACAATTAAAGATAAAAACAAAAAGGCATTTCGTTTTTTGTTAATAATTAATAATTAAATATTTAAGAAATGGGAAAAAAACATTCTTAAAGAGGAGGAAATTTCCATATGGAATATTTAACACGAATTTGAGTTTGTTGACTAGCCTATATCACCTTTAAAAAAGAACTTGAAATCTTCGACGTTTGGAAGAGAGCTGTTACCGATTCTTCGGATAATTCAATTGGACTTTTGTTGGAAGGCTTTATCATAACCACTCGAGCCATTTCATTTGTTTTTTCTTTATGTTAAGGTTGACAGACAGTCCGACAGTCCACTTGAGGGTAGGTGGCTACCGTCGCTTATAAAGTCGTCGCCATAGGTGCTGGCAATCACAGAAGTATAATAAGGGGCCGTTCAAGTATTACGTAAGCAGATTTATTACAATTATTTATTTTTGTATTCTGTAAGGGGGTGGTGGTTACTGTTGCCAGATGGACCGCCCAATTGACTGCGAAATGCAGTGTGCCCTTCCACTTACACTTACAAATCCAGATCAGAGTTTCCAAAGTTGACCCCGCCGAGAATCAATCCCGGGGCTCCTGAAACGTTAGGCAAGCACTCTTACCACTCACCTAACGGCTCGTGAAAACGGTGTATCACAAAAGTTTAACTTATTAAATACAATTTAAATATCGCCAGTATTATTCATGGCCTTCAATTTGATTGTCCTTAGTAACAACGAATGTTACGACGTATTAAAAACAATTTTAATGAATACAAACATAACACCCCTTGACTACAAGGACAAGGAATAAGGACTTAATGCTCGCTCAAATGTTTTGTTTTCCTTTTAATTTTTCTCAACATAACAAGTTAATTCTCGTTAATTAGGTACTTAGATATGATTTATTGTTTCTATAGAAATTTGAAAAAGAGGAAAATTTTAAATTAGCATTTCTCGATAAATAAGTATTATGTGATATGTGATAGTGAAATCTAATACAAAGCAAAGCAGAGTTCTTCTATATTGATACAGTCTGCATAAAAACTAGTTGTAGCATAGTAATTACCTATTTTGTTTAACGTTATAAATATAATATGGCTTTTATAAATTTGCCTTTTCGGCCAATGCGGATCAAACGCGGACGAAGTCGTGAGCAAAAGTTGTTTTTTTAAAAACTTTCAAATACAAATCGTATGAAATAAAATGGCCTCGACTGCACCATTTCTTTATCAAAATTGCGTCGTGACACTTATATACTTATATAATAAATAATATAACAATTTTGGAGCTGGCCACGTTACATTTATGGGGAAAAATTCTTTTTGTGTTGGATAGATCATTTATCGAGGAAGGCTTTAGGCTATATAACATCACGTTGCGACTAATAGGAGCGAAGAAACAGTCGAAAATGTGGAAAAAACGGGGAAAATTATTCATCTTTGAGGGCTTCCGTTGCGTGCGCTGCGAAAACCGTTCGAGATACCCAAATGATTCCCAAAATAACTATTTCACGCGGACGAAGTCGCGAGCACCAGCTAGTAAGTCTTATAGTACCAATATTTCGAATGGTATTACTTAGTAGCGCCCGGGTTCAAACAATCTATAAATGTTCGGGAAAAATATTTAAAATTAAACCTTATTCAGCCTTTTTTTTTTTTTTTTTTTTTTTTTTTAACGTTGGGAAATCCTCTTGGATACCCGGCAGTGAAGGGGACACTGCGGGGTTATGCCGGATTCCTACCGGCTAAAACCCAACGACTTTCTATCTATCGCGGCCGTTGATGGGCGGGGTCGTGGGGACGTTGTTACACGACTTCGCGGTGCCCCGCCACGGCTATCCAACGCGGGGAGGCCTGTGCTCCCTGTCAGATCCTCGGCGTACCCGAAAGTGGAGGTACGCCGGTCTACTCGGGGGACCTTACGACGGGCGGCAGTCTCCCCCAAGACTACCGCCCAGGTCCCGGTCAGGGTGGAAGGCGGCGGATATAGGCCACCCGCCTGCGCCCGAGCCTTCTCCGGCGGATTGGCTGGGAGAGGGGATCCTCTTCCCGCTGCCTTTCCGCCGCTTCCTTGCGCGACATAACATGCTCACAGAACGTGAGCATCGCCTGCCACGCAAGGGTACTGCCAACCATCGATTTCACGACGGCCGGCAGCGAGAGATCGGCGCCCACGACGTGAGACAGAGCGGCGCGCTGCTCTGCCCATTCGGGGCATTCAGCCAAAGTGTGCTGCGCAGTGTCAACCGCGCAGCCACAATGGTGACATTCCTCCGTCGGCTCTCTCACGGCCACCCGGTGAAGGTAACGCCCGAAGCAACCATGCCCCGAGAGCACCTGCACCAGGCGGAACGTGAGGGCTCCGCGCCGCTTCGCCAGCCATCCTTCTAGGGAGGGGCGGATGGCCTCAATCGTCAGGCGGCCCGCACTGGGTTCCGCCAGCCTTTCCTTCCATTTTTGGAGGAGGATCGTCTGGGAGTGTCTCCTCAACCTGATGACCTCCTCAGCTGTCAAAACCATGCCGCGCGACCGCGCCTCCGCAACTTCATGGTACACCGCCGCCAACACTTCGGCATCCAACTCCCAAGGAGGGGTGCCAGCTAATACACACGCCGCCTCAAAAGAGATGGTGCGGTACCCCCTCACAATCCTGACTGCCATGGCCCTTTGCGCGCGGCGCAAAAGTGGCCTATTACGGGCAGTCAGGCGGTCCACCCAGATGGGGGCCCCATACAAGGCCATGGACCGTACCGCGCCAGCATAAAGGCGGCGACAAGCCGTATTCGGCCCACGCAGGTTGGGGAGTATTCTCCCAAGTGCGGCAGCGGCTCCGATGAGTCGCGGCGCCAATTGGCGGAAATGATAGTCAAATTTCCACCGACTATCGAGGACGAGGCCGAGATACCTCATTGTCGACCCAATAGCGATGGAAACGCCTGCAACCACGAGATGGCTATCAAGCGGTGGCATGTTCCGAGGGCCATGGAAACACAGCGCCTCAGACTTGTCGAGGGCCACCGACAAGCCCAGCCGCCCCATCCTCACAACCACATGGGCTACGCCAGCCGTGGCGAGGATTATTGCCATCCTGTGGGAGGCTGCTCTAGCTGTTACTAGCGTATCATCCGCGTAACAGACCAGAGAGACACCCCTCAGGTTCGTCCCCCGCAAACCTTATTCAGCCTAGGAAAAGCAAAATGTCAATACAAGACTTTATAATGTTTTACTTATACGTACTTAGGTACCCACTGCAGTGCCATGTCGTTCTCTTAGTTACCATATAAGTATTTTAACAATTTCACTATTTTACCAACAACAAATTTAGTATTAAGAAATCTCCTAATGACATACCTATATTATATTATACAGTTAATTATTGACACATAAACTAGCAAAATGAACCTATACGTTCTGCCATCCTTAGTCCTTAGGTTTCAATATATTCTCTATGTAACATAGAGAGATATAATACTAAAGAAGAGAAGATTGTATCTAAACATTGTATATTTATTTACCACGGAAGCATCTACAATGAATAATTGCAGCATACCTAATTATTTCATAGATTCTTCAAAATTTCGAAAAGAGTTGGTCGGACCCTGCTCTGACCCATATTACACGCAATGGAGAACCAATCTACCTTTATTATGACTTTTATTACAATTGATGCTTAAGCTAAAATCGAAACAATTATTTTTTCTAAGTTCCAATTCTAATTAGTGTTTTAGTAAAATATATTATTATTATTAAAATATAACATATTGTTATAGCTGTAGCTATGTCGCAAACTTTAAATCAAAAAAAGCTTCAAATAGATCAGGAGTCGCCAAATGCGGTCCGCCGACCCATTTTGTGCGGACCGCGAGAACACCAACTTGCACTACAGAGTAAATAAAGGAAATAAAGCATTTCACTTTGCACTATCCTACCGATCCAAATTTTTTTTCGATAAGGTTTAGGATCACTTTCTGAGTATAAAATCACAAAATTCTGACAGATTCAGGTGGAGCTTCAGGCGCAATCCTGAAAAAATATTTTTGCCCCATATCTCGGAAACTATGCACTTGAGGACAAAAGTCATATAAATTATTATTGTAGGGAATTAAATTTCGCATCTTTCTTTTCTTGTAATTTTTTTTGTAAAATTTACCGTTAACGATTTATGGCTCATTTAATGAACACGTTTTTCTATCTCGGCCGATAACTCTTATAATATTGGATTAATCAATAAAATGCTTCTCTCCATTATTAAAGATCAATCTATTCCCCACAACTTTTATTTGAAACTTTTTTTTCTAATGTTCATACTTTTTGAACTATAGGACGTTTTATGTTGAACTACCGGGTACAAGGTCTAAAATTTCAAAGTATGCATAGAGTATAATGGTAAAAATTCAACAAATAAATTATGACAAACTATCCCTGAATGTTAATGTACTTAAAAATGAAAAGTTTATCTATTACTATAGTTATTTTATTTTATTACTAACTGCTGCACGCGACTTCGCCGGCGTAACTTTATAAAATATAGCCTATTTCCTTTCTGGTATCCCAGACAACGTGTATGCAAAATTTCATTGAAATCAATCCAGTAGTTTTTTCGTGAAAGAGTTACAAACAACCATATATCCATCCATACATACATGAACGGTAGCGCGCTAGACTGCTTTCCGTACATTCATTCCCGCCGAGCGTCGGCATTTTTACATTAAACGTCCTATAGCTCAAAAAGTATGGACATTAGAAGAAAAAGTTTCAAACAAAAGTTGTGGGGAATAGATTGATCTTTAATAATGTACAGAAGCATTTTATTGATTAAATCCAATATTATAAGACTTATCGGCCGAAATAGAAAAAAGTGTTCATTAAATGAGTTATAAATCGTCAATAGTAAGATTTACAAAAAAAATGTAAGAAAAACAAGATGCGAAATTTAATTCCCTACAATAATGATCTGTATGACTTTTGTCCTCAAGTGCATAGTTTCCGAGATATGTGGCAAAAACGTTGTTTTTCAGGATTGCGGCTGAAGCTCCACCTGAATCTGTCAGCATTTTGTGATTTTATACTCAGTAAGTGATCCTAAACCTTATCGAAAAAAAAAATGGATCGGTAGGATAGTGCAAAGTTGAGCCAAAAAAACGTCTTTATTTGCTGGGGTATACGTAATTTAATAAAAATGTATCCCCCGCATTATCTTTGTGGACGTAAATTCGAAAACATATATTTGTGAAGCAGCATTTTCGAAGATGAACTTCATTAAGAATAAATTTCGATCTCGACTTACTGATGAACATCTCCAGGATTTAATGTCACTCCAAACTTCAGACAGATACTTAGTCCGCAAAAAAAATTATTTTTCTCATTGATATGTAAAAAATACCTTTGTTTTTTTTTAATAAAAAAAAAATTTATAATATTTTTTTATAAATAACTTTTATAATAAAATATTTTTTTTCTATAAAATGTGCGGACCGCGATGGTCATTTCATTTCTTAAAGCGGGCCCCGAGCGAAACTACTTGGTGACCCCTGTTACTGAATAAAAGTTGCCTACGTGTTTTTAAAGGTATAGATGTGTCATATGAGTTACGCTTATTACACTTTTATTCGCGACCGAGTGCAAACGTTTGGCGTAATTGACGGGTGAGTCTTTTTCTTTTTTTTCATTTTTCTTTTTTTTTATAATGTTTCATATAACAATAACTTATTTTTTTTTTTATAATTTAATTAAAAATAATATTAAGTGATTTCAGGGTTTCAGAAAATGTTTCTTGTATTTAAAGCAAAATATAATTAGAATATTTGTTATGTCTGTGGCTAACTGTGTTTGGTGACAGCCAGTGAATATTTGAAATTGTTTCTTTAGATATCCCAACTTAATGCGTGGCATGGCAGGATAGTCGTTAGCTAGATCTACTGCATTATAGTTCCAAAGAGAGAAAGGCAATTTCTGCGTTTAAATTGTAAATTTGTGCGTGGTTACTTTACAGTGAACCTGATGATATCTGATAGGTACCTCTAATAACTGTGATTTATATATCTATAAAACAAGTTTAATAAGATAGGTGGTGATTTTGAAAAAACATACTTTGGATTTCGCTACAAACAAACCTCCTGGTGAAATGATTGAATGTCATATAATTTCTTTTATGTATGGACGGCAGGTCGAGCTGACGGTCTACTTGCAATGCAATAGGTACTGCAAGTTTATTACGGATATTAGTAGGTTAATTTATAAGGAATTTGAAGTGACAATCCTTTACTCATTCAGCGAAACACAACAGCACAAGTGCTGTTATTACACCGTGGTCTAAAATAATGATTGTGTATATTGATTGCCTAAATTTGATGTTATTTACTGTACTGTCGTGTAATTATGTTAAATACACTAATGGAAAAAATTAAAGGATCAAAAATAAATTCGGAAATTTTAGTGATTTTTCAAATCTCATTGAAAAATGCTCGTATCGAGGTCTAAAAAAAGCATTTTAAAGCTACAAAGTTTCTAGTTTTGAGTTCTGAAAGGGAAAGACGGAAAGCAAAGAGATAAGATTTAGAATGCAGAATACTCGAATGCAAGTATATGTGCGTGAGTGGAGAATACTTGGAGAATAATTTAGACCACTTCTTATCTTGTGAATATTTGTGAAATACGAATAGAATATTTGGGTACATTTTAGTTCATATGTCTTGCTTACGGCTTACATATGTTTTTAATTTCGGCAAATAAAAATTTCGGTTTTGAATATATTATATACTAGCTGGTGCCCGCGACTTCGTCCGCGTTGAACTGTGAAAGGCAAATTATAAAAGGTGGTCGCTTTTATAATTTGCCCTGGCACGGCACGGTAATACTGTGGGCCTCTCAAGTATTTTTGTGGCCGTCGACGCCGTGCTTGTGGATGATAAATTAAAAGCGTCTGCATACAATTACATACATTTTGCTTTCCTATCTTACCGTGACGGTAAAAACGTGCCGTGCCGTGCCACGGCACGTTATGAAGGGGATCAAATTATGAAAGGGACCTATGTCCTTTCTGGTGTCCCAGACAACGTGTACCTATGCAAAATTTCGTGGTCTGTTCAGTAATTTTTGCGTGAAAGCGTAACAAACAAACTCACATTCACATTTATAATATTAGTAATATATTTGTTGTTCATCGAAGAATTTTTCCTTTTTATTTACTAACGAGAACCTTAAGTATTGCTTTCTATTTCTATTTTTATGCGAATGCAAGGGTGGCGTTGTATACCTACGGGAGATACATTCCCACGCTAGTAACCTTTAATAACATTTAATACCTAAATAAGTGAAATGTAAGACGTCGTGGGAAGACTGCTGCGAGGATCGTTTTTCTTACTGTTCTGTACTATATACCGATTAAGCAATACTTAGGGCCTCTTTCAACATCTGTCAAGTAGGCTAACCGCTACTTATCTGTTGTATAGAATCAACATTAGATTCACTGGTGTAGACTTTCTTCACATACGCTTTTTACCACATTACACATTCGTCATGTTAGTTATTTTACCTACAACCAACACACATAACGCTGTGATGATTGCGTCGTATGAAGTATACCTAATATTCGGAGAGATGGTAGATATTTTCGGGTTATTTTGAGAGATTTTGAGGCAAGCTGAAAACTTGTTCTATAACTCTTCTTTAATACTACCTACTACGCAGAACTACAGACCTGGATGGGTAGTAGTGGGACTAAATCAAGCAGGTAAGGCAAGTAGAAAGTCCCACCAAAATTATCTGTCTTTTTAGAATATTTATTTTGTAATAATATACTGTAAAATAATATACAGTAAAATTTCAACTCACCTCAACTTGCCTCAATTATATCGATTTTTAAACAGTTTTACAAACGCCTGCCAAGTTAAAGAAGTTAAGACTAAATAACCTGGCTTAGATTTTTACCCTTTAAAAATTCAATTTCAAAGTACATATAAAAATTTCAAATTGTCTCAAGGACGTTTATTTGCAAAAAAAAACGCTACTTTGAAAATATAAGGGTTAATTTAGCCTTTATACTCCCCAGCCTGTAGTTCTGTGTTTCTGATTTTATTTTATTCTGATATTATTAAAGAATTATAGGACGAGTTTTTAGCTTGCACTCAAATACCTGGAAAAGTTTACAGCAGCGGATGTCGTGCGTCGCGAGCGCAGAGATGCTGACGATGCGGTAGATAACATTCTTCGAATAGGTTTATTTGTCGTAATGTGAATTAAGACACTCGTCACACTAATCTATACTAATATTATAAAGCTGAAGAGTTTGTTTGTTTGTTTGTTTGAACGCGCTAATCTCAGGAACTACTGGTTCGAATTGAAAAAATTATTTTTGTGTTGGATAGATCATTTATCGAGGAAGGCTTTAGGCTATATAACATCACGTTGCGACTAATAGGAGCGAAGAAACAGTCGAAAATGTGGCTTTGAGGGCTACCGTTGCGTGCGCTGCGAAAACCGTTCGAGATACCCAAATGATTCCCAAAATAACTATTCCACGCGGACGAAGTCGCGAGCACCAGCTAGTCACTGATAAGTTCAGTGCCTAAACGGAATCAGTTTTACATAGAATAAAAAAGGACTCGTATATGAAAAAACACATTTTTTACACAATGATGTTAAGGATAACCATATGTTACGGCATTTGTTCAGTCGTATTTGAAGTATTATATAAGTATAGCCAGAAAAATTACGGTTATTATTCAGTAGTGACTAGTATATCTATTATAAGTAAGTACTGGCTGTACGCGTGGTATTCGGTAAAGTAAATAAAAATCTTGATATAAATAAATATTTCTTGTCACGTTGTTTGACGCCAATGAACTCCTAAACTACTGAACCGATTTTGATAAAACTTCATAACTATGTGTAATTTGGTCGAATTTAAGAGATAGGGTTTTTATTTTGAACCAGGGCGAAGCCGGAAGCATGTAGCTAGAATTGTTATATATCAGAGAAGATCGCATTGAAGACGCAATTAAGACATTTTTTAAGATTAGCGTGCACAAACAGACAAAAATTCTATTTTTTTTCACCTCTGAAACATTTAATTACACCGCGCATATATTTTTAATGTTTAATGTACGCAGTACGGCTCGTTTACGATTTTATTATATGTACCTACATTATTGATTTTATAAATTTTGCTGTCTGTAATTTTTTTATTGACAACAAGCGACCCGCCCTGACCAATCCAGTTTTCGCATACTACATATTATATTGGCGACAATAGCCAGTTACAGTCAGGTGTACTGTTAGCCTGCCTGTCACTTTATATTAAAAAAAATAAGTTGATCACTTTATCCATAATACAACTTATAGGGACAACTCAGAGATTCTAATACATCGAAATGACGAGATAATTAACTTTTTTATTTTTTGACAGATAATAAATAAATTCGAAAGAAAAACCATGTCGTCATTCCTATATACAAGTCCAAACACACCTCCCTTAAGCCCATCACCACCTGTGACGCAGCAATTTGGGGTATCCTTAATCTATATCAGAAACCTTAACGTGGAAATGGTGGATTTGATCCCGCCGATTGTGAGAGATTGTGTGGAGTATTTGTCGAAGCCTGCAGGTACTGTTTTGTTGTTTATGTGTTGGCTTCGTCTTAATAAATTTGCTCGTTCCATTTGAAATTGGAAAGTGACGAATGAACAGCAACCATTTTTTTTAAATAAATTTTAGAATTCGTGAGTTTCCAAGTACATTTTTATGTTTATGTAATTTATGGATTACACATTTCTAAATAGTTACAAAAATTTTGATCTGTAATCATTACAGCTACGTCATATCAAATAAAATTGTTTCCTTTATTTAATTTTTTAGTAGTTATAACTTTAATTAATCAATTGTAATAATTTATTTGATTCCTTTTTAATTATTCTCTTTTTTAAGGGCTTGAAACGGAAGGTCTCTTCCGTTTAAGGGCAAATCCATGGATCATTGATAATCTGAAATCCTTTTGCAATCAAGGAGATAAAATTCATTTCGGAAAGAGGGCGGAGTTAGCAGCTACTCTTTTAGTTGATTTTTTCCATGAATTGACGGAACCTATTTTTACGTATAAACTTTACTACGACATAATTTATTGGGATAGTGAGTATTGGAATTCATCATTTATTTAAAATATTTTAAACTAAATAGGTATACATTTAAATTCCAGTATAACACCCAAACATACCATTTGTAAGACAGGCAAATATTCTTGTTTATTTAAAATTTAAATAATTTTACTTCTATTCCCCAACTAAATTTGTATGGTGTGGTATATTTTTAGTATCAGCTCTTGAATCCTTTCATTTGATGCCCCACTCGGTAGGTTAATGAAAAAAAAAATCATGCAAGTAAAATACTTACTAAGGGCCTCTTTCACCATCTGTCAAGTAGGCTAACCGTTATTTAAAGTCACCTGTCACCGGGAATAATTTAGCTGATATACCTACCTTTGTTTGTACGGTAAAAATCCCAAACATTAAGAAGAAAATAATAAAAAAAATCGCGTATCGAAGGATGCACTAAACCGAGTGCATAATTTAATAAAACATAAAATTATTACTAAAATTAACTAATCAACACTTTACTTGTAGTTTGGGAAACAGGCCCTGAGACTCTTACTATTTTTTTTTTAATAAATTATACTCCATACGCAAACATCTCCACGGGACTAAAGTCGGGTCCTGGATCACATGTGCTCCTTGTCAGGAAGAGCCAAAAGAATTGTACAGAAATTTTAAACAAAATGAAAAGTCAATTTGCAATTTATTTTTTTATTTAAAGTCTAGGTTAGTCCTTTTTAAGTACTAATAGGTAAATTAGATAAGAATTTTGTTGATAGCAATTTGAAATCAAATCATTTTGTGATCATATTAATAATAACGTAGAGTAAATAGTACCTATATACTACTGGTTAAGTACTAATTACTCTGATAATAATATGTACTATTATTATTGCAGGTGGGTTTTTCGCTAACCGCCTAAGCAACGTGAAATCAATTATACACAAGCTTCCTGCCGAAAACTACGTATTATTGAAATACTTAATAAGATTTTTATTGAAGGTAAAAATTTTACTTTATCACTTATTATTTTCCCTGATTGCCGATATTCGGCTTAATTTGCCTGTACTATTTTATGAATTACAATTTTAGGACTAAGTACTTAATTGAGTATTTGTTTTTATTATTTCCTTTATAATTTGTAAAAAGTAGTTTTTGACGAAATTGATGATTATCCGCTAGGGCGTGCCTGCTCTGTCGCTCATGCCTTCATGCTCACCTAGGTATATAAAAACTTTTTTTTATTTACAGGTTAACGAAAGAAGCAGCGTGAACAAAATGAATTTTGAAGTTTTGGCTTTTGTTTTTGGGCCTAACTTGGCGTGGCCACTTTTTGGAGACAGGTTAATTGAAGATATAGTAAACATCAATAATTTCTTCGCCTATTTGCTGGTAAATTTCCAGATCGTTTTCATCTAATAATATTGAAGCTAAGATGGCTGATAATTATATCTTTTTCATGTCTTTATTAGGATTAATTAAAGCGGATATGTCACCGCAATATTTGTATACGCTAAGTCAACGTCAAGGTATACCTACTTAGTTCTGTATTCTGACGGTACCTACTTATAATAATGTTCGTGTACCTAATACATTTTTTCTTTTTGTTACTCATGTATTCTTAATATTTAAGCCTTAACTAGGAAAGTCTTACATTGAATGTTAGAAAAATTCTTGTCAAATGGCTCTTTAAGATAGTCGATAACAAAAAATATCAAAAGTATACCTACGTTATAATTCGAATAAACCAAAGCTGAAAGACATCTAGCATTTATTACGAGAACAATTATCATCTGTGTTAGGTAGGTATTACTATTAAGTATACTTCAGCTCAAATAAAAAGAGTTTCAAACCACCTATGGCACATGTAGCCTGTATGGGTGTATGTTAAGTTAAGCCTTATGCTATTCTATATTTTTTGTTGCAGCATTACATACTGTAACACTATTTTGTAAGATTTTAGAAATAAAAATACTTACATGTTTAGGTTACATTTTATTTTTATTTCAAGCATCCTTTAAGAATCATACAAAAACCGGAAAAGAAAAATATAGCACAAAAAAAACTGACTATCTGAAAGTCTGTCCTTTTGAAAGTAACTAGATATACTCGTAGTGAAATAAAAATGATGCCGTAATAGTGAAATGACTGGATAGAGCTTATAGGTAAAATAGCAAATATTTTTTCGACCTCTGTAAATATTCGTAAGAACAACGTGTTACAAATCGTTATTTTATTTTTAATATTTAGATAATGTAGGTACTGACACGGCTCGTTAACGATATTATATTTTACATTACCTACTAGCTTTTGCACGCGACTTCGTCCGCGTAGTGACCTTATAAATAAAATTGAAAGAATTTTTTAAATCTGCCCAGTAGTTTTTGAGTTTATTCATTACCAACATACAAATTATTATTAATGATATAGTTTTTAGGTATATTCTTTATAATATATATATTAGATATGAATCCACGCCGTTATATAGGTAATTTATAGCTTGTTGGTCAAATTTACCCTTTTATAAAATCACCTACCTATTCTAGATCATAATTTTCATTGTAAATTAAATAAGATCTTCTACCTAATTGACCTCGAATCCAAAAAAAACACGTGCCTGTGACTGTGTGATGTTTATTTTACGTAATAGATACAACCATCGAAATAATATATCTACGAGTAGGTACTCTTCAATACAATAATTACTATTTGAAAAAATTTGCAAATACTTTAAACGTTTCCCGATATATCTACCATCCTCATCTTTTCGAAATCCCTCATTTTCGGACCAAGCGCTTTGAAACATCCTTTATATTATAATGCGCACTGCCAGGGTTTGGTACTCCCTGCCGGCGTCTGTATTTCCGAGCACATATAACCCTAATCTTTTCAAGGTTCGAGTGAATAGGCATCTTCTGGGTGAGCTCGCTCCATCTTAGGTCTCATCCTTGCCACATGGTTGGTTGTTGGCCAAAAGCTAACCCATCTCTAATAAAAAAAAATATAGATATAAGTTGTACCTTGTAGGTATATTATATAGGTATGCTTCCCTATGATATGAAAATTATGTGTTCACCAATTTTTAAGGACTATAGGTAATATTATATATTAGCCTTAAATTACTAATTACTTTTGTTACTCATGTAGAAAATTTGATAAAATCTGAAGTAAAACAATCAGCAACCAGTGCTCTAAGTCGTGGGCGTGTCGGGCACGTCTACGCCCTACGCCCACGACCTCTGGTGGTCAACGCTCGTGGCGTTTTTCACTGAGGGCCTCTTTCAACGTCTCTGAGTAAAGAGTGTCAAGTAGGCTAACCGCCATTTAAAGTCACCGGTAAGAAAGCGTACGAGTTTCGCCATCTTCGAGTAGGTAGCATTACCTACTCAAGGGTAATTTCAATGAAATTGACACAAAATACTCGTAACATTTACTCGCCAATTAGCATTACTTGAAAAGTAAATAATCAACTTGAAAACTTGAAAAGTAAAAATAACTTGTAGTTGGTGAAAGAGGCCCTAAAACTTTAAAGTATCATCACTTATTTGAACTCAACAAAGGTCGATCTTCGCAATCTTTATTAAAATCGCCAACGCTTGTGCGTGTACCAACCAACGCGTGTCAACCAGCGACCTGGAATACATGGACGCAGCCTAAGCGTCTCAATATGACCCCACGAAAACTGAGCTGCGGTGGGCGGGGCTTACAAAACTGAGCCGCGACCTGAATTAGTTCATTTTGTCACATTGTCGAGTGAATACGTCTAAACGCTGTCAAAGCAATTCATAAAAAAACATTTTATTTTATTCAACATGCCTTCGTGTGTTGTTAAGTGGTGCAAAAATAATTTGTTCCATCATTTCAAGGCTAATGGGATCACTTTTCACATGTAAGTACACCGTTTGCTTAACAAAACCTTAAAATTAAAATATCTCATATTCTTTGTTAGGGATGTCATTATGCCAAATGTTCTAATGCATTTTATTGAGATAATTATCTATAGGGACTAAATATAAGGGAATAAATATATATAATAAATAAATATAAATAAGGTTAATACGTAAAAACAGATTTAGTTTCTGGTGTTGTTGTTATGTAGAATTACCTACTTATACTATTTTCACTGTATGATGATATGTGTGACAGTTCGTAACTGACAATTTTAGTGATGCAACCTAACTACATTTAATCGATTGTTTGAAAATATCGAATCCGTTGACAAAGCAAATGGAATCGAACTATCGATTTTAGATTTTCAGATTTAAAAATAAATTCTAAATAGAATTAGTATTCTAATTAGAAATAAATAGACTCATTGCCTCACTCATCTCGCCAAAAGCTAAATAAGCTCACAATTTTTCGCAGAACATAAACTCATAATAGGGCAGGGCCAAACCGATTTTGAAAACTCGAATTGTAGAAAAATTCTTAACCGCACTAAAAGTTTTTATAACTGGCCAGAAAAATATTAATAAATTTTGAATAACTCTTTAGGACGCTATCGGTGTAATTTCATTCAGTGGATATTGGTTTTTGAAAATTGGTGGTTCAATCCTTCCTCTGCTTCAATCAGTAGTTCTATCGCATGCAACAGAGCTTACAAAGAAATGAAGTGAAGACTACTTCGAAAGCAATAAGAATACAATACACCTTCCTACATTATTTAGTTTTCGAGTAGTGGATTGCAAGCTCAAGCAATACAAATCTTTGTAATCTTATTATTATTTAATAAATCTTTATTGAAGTAAAAACATCTTTAGGCGCGTTTTGTGAACCATCAGGCTGGGGTCGGTGATATTGAATAGGGATTACTCGACTCTACTTCGCGTGTGTAAATAAATTATAATGATATTTATAACTTTAAAATTGGAAAAATAGAAGTTTTCACTTCTATCTGCGTTTACAAAATTCTTAAAAGTATCACAATGCAACTTCTAATATTCTAATTTTATTATCTAACCTTTACTTTGACCAAATATCGAATTTGATTCTAAGACCTCTTAGTCATAGACGAATTCTGAGAGATCAACTGTTTTTATATAAGATTTTAAATGATCAAATTGATTCACCGTTTTTATTAAGTAACATTGGTTTGAGTTGCCCTCGAGTAAATTCGCGCCGCAAGTGTTCGTTACATATTCAGTTCTATAAAAAGAAATATACTAGTAATACCTTTTTGCATCGCTACTGTAAATTTTATAATGAGCACTTGCAGTACCTGGATATTTTCAGTTGTCCTATAGGAGCGTATAAACGAAGTCAAACAGGTCCTCGATAATTTAGTTGTGTAGTGTTCTTTTTGTAGCAGCCAGTTTATTAGTTTATTTTTTTATTTTGTATGTTATAGTTATATGTTATTTGTTAATTGTCTTCTTTCTTTCTTCTATTTTGTTTTGTTTTTATTTTATTTTATTTTATTATGTTTTCTCCCAGCTTCGATTCAAAATATGTTTTAGTAATTTAGTGGAAACTTTGCTGATTTATGTTTTTCTTATATGTATGTGTAATGTGTATCGAGATATTGTTTGTTTCCCAAATATAAATAAAAAATAATAAAAAAATAATAATTATAATGTAAATATATTGAATTATCTATAATATTGAATTCTTGGAAGTAGAATATTTTGTGTTATGAATAACTATTTCTGCTCGTTGTTAACATTTTCTTTATTATTTACTTGAAAAAAGAATTAAATTTTATTACACAACAAATGATTGTTGACTCTTGCATGAAACATCCCCGCTTATCAGTCATAAACGCCTATATCTAACGTCAGTGACTAATCAACCAGCAACCAATGAACGAACTTTTACAAACTTATTTATAAAATGGCGTAAGTAAAAAGTGCATCCTAATAGCTACCGAGACATGCTATCATTAAAGTTTCTTTTTAAATGCTAATAGTTTGTAGGTATTAATACTTTCTTTTAATGTCATATTCTATATATGTCATATTTTAGAAAATTGAAAATCGAACATTCAAAAATTGCCGTCGAAAATTTACGGTAACTAGTATGAAAGGACTGCTTCCATGCTCGCAGAGATATACTATTTCGTTGGTGTCAACGCATGCTATTAGCACAGCATACTTATTTCCTACAGTAGGCCGACGCCTTTGATGTTGGACGATACTGCCGCCTATGTAGGTATTAAAAATTACGGAAGGGTTGACACAAATTAAGTAATATAAAATGTGCTTAATACCTACCTTTCTTCTTGTTCTTCAAAGCTTAGTTGTTACAGCACATGCCGTATGCACCATTTTGATTTATATAATAAATTAAATTAAAATCTGAAAGACGCGATAGCCCTAGAATATTTATCCCAAGCTAAAAAGAACGACGAAGTATGCAGCTTGGGCATGTCCCACTCGCGCCTCACCCCTCACGCCCCGCACAATTGCCCTGTCTAGACGTCTCCGTCGGCCTACTGTATGAAATAAGTACCTATGCTGTGCTATTAGTGTTCACACACACCTATCGTGACATTATTCTTAGAAAAAGCGAAACGTCAAACGAAAGGTGCATCTTTGCGAGAAACAAATACGGATGCAATTGTCTTGTCACTGGACAGCGTGAGGGCGTGACTATTCATTGGTATGTGAGCAATCTTACTACCCTCTGAGCGAGACAGTGAGAATTTTATCGTCGTTAAATATAAAAAACGTAAGACTAAATTAGGCTTACGAATATGCGAGGTACTTCGAAGATAATGGGGATTCAGGTTTCTGAAGCTCAGTGTTATATTCATATATATCTCGCGTGCCATGAATAATGTCACAGAAGCCAATATAGGTTACATTTTACATTTTTAATAAAAAAAAAACGAATACGAATACAAATAATACCCCCTCTAATACTAGAAAATAATGTAGGCATATATACCTGATATATACGCTACGGAGGATAGCGTAGCGGAGGATATGGAGGAGAATCTCCCAGAATTCACGGACTGATTAGCGAAAATAAGTGCTATTGTGGAGGAAGAAGAAATCCCAATGGTTTACGTTCTTCGTGATTTTAATTCACAACCAAATGCGCTTTTCGGTATTTTTCGGGGGAACTTGCTGTATTTTGTGATGACCAGCAGTTTACCAAATTTATTATACCTAAAAGTTAGTTGTTAGCCGGCAAACCGTTCTCAGGTAAAGAATACAATAAAATATATGAAAGTTGTAAAATATTTAAAAATAAATTAAAATTAAGTCAGCATAATGAAGAAACTATTAAAATGGATATTTTGACAACTCATAAAAGAAATAAAAACTTTCACAAATTCTGGAATTATAATACATACTACTATTCTTAGTATAACCAAGAAATTAAATTATATAAATACTTTACCGATATCTACTATCTGTGGACGGTTTGCAGAAAAAGGAGAAATTGCTAATTGGTGCATTCCCAGTAGTTCGGTTGACAGTTCGGTTGACCGAACTAGTGAGACTTTTTTTCCCAGTACTTTTTGCTAAAAAGTTTAAATTAAGACCCCTGTCGCTAAATAATAAAATCGATGTCGAAAATTTAGGCTTTGAAATATTTTATACTTTGCAACTTAATGAACAAGATGTCAATGAAGCAATTAAGCAAATCAAACGAGGCAAATCTCCTGATCACGATCCTGATAGAACAACACATTGTTTATGTCGGAAAAAAATTGTGTAGTAACTAGTGTGTCTTTTTTAACTTGGGTCCAAAGTATTCTTACTTACCTACCGGACGCACTTATGAAAAAAACTTGCTCCATGAAAAATTAAAGGGCTATTTCTTTGGGCACAGTGATAGGGAAAATACTTGAACAATTGTTGCACCCTGCTGTTGAAAATCAATATTGATAATGCACAGTTTGGTTTCCGTCGAGATCTCTCAACTGACTCCTGCTATTATGAGCCTTAAGCACACGATTGACTACATTAATAATGAAACAACGATTTACGGTTGCTTTTTGGACTTGAGCAGCGCGATTGATCTGGTGAATTATAAATATTCTTTGGTGCAAACTTCGCGACTCTAAAAGTTCCGAATGAGATCATAAGGGCCTCTTTCACCATCTGTCAAGTAGGCTAACCGTCATTTAAAGTCACCTGTTACCGGGAATAATTTAGCTGATATACCTTTGTTTGTACGGTAAAAGAACCAAACATTAAATAGAAAAAAAAAATCGCCTATCGAAGGATGCACTAAACCGAGTGCATAATTTAATAAAACATAAAATTATTTCTAAAAGTAACTAATCAACACTTTACTTGTAGTTGGTGAAAGAGGCCCTAAGTCTATTGCGGTTCTGGTACGGAAATCAAACTAATTAGTTGGAGCGACGCGATTTCCAACGATTTTAGGTTAGACTGTGGCATGCGTCAGGCTTAGATATGTCTCCCACCCTTTTCAGCGTATATGTCAACGATCTGATTGAGGAGTTGGAAGAGCGCCAAAATAGGATACACAATAAAAATAGCTTTAAATTATTAATGTTTTATTTTATTTATAAAGCACTGAAAATTATAGTACAACGTTAATTAATTTTTAATTTAATTTCTTGATATTATTTTGTATTGGTAACACAAAATGTTAGCGTGTAAAATTCATATCATAAGAGTAGGACACGCTTGGATACATCGTAAGCTCTTAAAAAAAAAGACACTTTTTGTCTTATTTTGATGTCTATTTTGATGTTTTCATAACTAAATTTTTTACAATAACATTTAGCTCGAAAAATAATCAATGAAAATTTCCAACATCCGCATATAAAGCGAAATATAAAACATAATTTCGAATGTTTTTTAAATAAGTTAATGCTTTTTTAACAAGTTAATACTATTTTAATTTTATTAATATCTTTTTGAAAATACAAATCACAAATAGTGATTACTATCTATTGTCGCTCTTGTATTGACTGTAAATTTCCTGGAACATGTCTCTGCAGTTCATTTTCACTTTCATCTTTGAACACAGTAGAAAAACTCCGGACAACTTCCTGTGCAAGGAGTAAATCTCTTCAGGAGGCGGGCATAGTCTGTGAGTGAGTATCGTTGGAACTAAGGCTTGGATGCGTCTCGTTGTCTGTTGTGTTCCAAAATCAAATTCACCCGAACTTTCGTTCGTGAACACTTCACCCATTATCATAACAGTATCGACATGAGTCTCCTCCATTATCTATGGAATAAAAAAAATATATTTCAACACTTCTATTTCCGCTAAGTAGTACAGATACATATGTATAAAGTATAAGAAATTTACCTTAGATTCATAGCCAGTGAGGAATTTCATTTCACGTGACTTTCGCAATATGGCGTTGCGATCACCGTCAGAGGCAGCCTTGATAATCTCTATGTATTGATCCATAAATTCTTTGGAATATTCGCGAGTTGCACCGAAGTCTAGTAGTATCACCTGGAATAAAATAAAACTTGTAATATACCTATTATTAGTGAGATTTGGCACAGTTATAAAGAGAAATAAGGATTTATCAAGATTTATCAAACCCAAAGATAATTGATTGGTCTCGCTGCGCTCGACTAGATAGAGCGCTATACAAAATAATAGCTCCGTGAATGCGGCAACTTTTTATTGTAGTGTGTGTAAAACATCGTCACTTTTTATCACTTTTTACACAGTTTTATTATATTTTTTACACAGTTTTACTACGCAAACTGGCATTTTATTATACCCAAAATTTAATAAAACATTCGGCACGTACACATCACAGACAGCTTGCAGTGTGACTGGCTCGGGTACGCCGAATTCGGCGTAGTATTTGTTGCCGCATTATACAAGTACGAAAGCGATAGCAGTATGTACTAATATATAATTAATTACTAGTGCCACTACCACTAATACATTAGTTATCTTATATCAGCTCACCTGCTTAGTGTTGGGGTTATAGAAGAAATTGGCCCAATTAGGATCGGTCTGCATACATCGCAATACAAACATTTCCCTCAGACACAATTGCATTATTTTGTGTGCAATGTCACTCCTTACTTCGTATTCTGCTTCAAACATTTTGTCGAGCGGAACGCCATCTATTAATTCGGTTGTTATCACTTCCGCAGCGCATAAGTCATCTGAAAATATTTATTTATCTCAAATATATTAACTCACAGGCAAAGAATACCTACATACCATCATCCAAACATACCTAGAGTTATTTTTACAAGATTAGTAAGCTACAAGAAATATTGCGCCATCTACACAGAGATGGCGCTGATATTAAATTTTATTTATTCGTTCGTTCGTTTTTATTAAATTATTTATTTATTGTTCGTAAGGAGCAAACTCCGGTCGTGCCTCGGAGCTGACACACACACATTTTTTTTATGTTAAGGGCGGCAGACGGGCCGACGAGCCACTGATAGTAAGTGGACACCGCCGCCTGTGACGCAAGCCACGCTACAGGTGCTGCAAGTACGTCGACTGCAGACACTACAGTAGGCTTAAGAATAAGGGATTTAAAAGATTCAAAACATTTCAAAATTCTATCGATTAACTTAATAATTCATTTTTACACTAAGGACTCTTATTTGTCAGTATGTATATGTATTATGTATGTATGCATGTATTTGTTGAATTATAAAAAAAATACCTATAACGTCAGGCACGAAATATTCAGGGTATGGTGCTAGTAAATGCTTGAATTTTCTAGTACATTCCGCTTCACGAATGTAATCCACCTCCCAAGCTAACTCTTTTTTAGCTACTTCCACTATGTTATCTATAAACATGCCCTTAGGGAATAAATTCCACACCTGAAAAAAAAACAACATCATTGAAATCCTAATGACATCGAAAATTGTTTATGTTAAAATATATAGTCATAGCGAGCAATTAGGGAAGTTAGAGTACATAATATGTCTGGAATAATGTTACTTCAAACAGTGAAAAAATTCTTCAAATATTTTGCATATAAACAAACTAACAAAAATTCGCTCACCATCATTTAAATTTAATATAACTATTGAGTAATTTCTAAGATTAATGTAATCTATAAAAGTCAGGGATGCATAGATATCGTTATTATTACTGTGAGGGCCTCTTTCACCAACTACAAGTAAAGTGTTGATTAGTTACTTTTAGAAATAGTTTTAAGTTTTATTAAATTATACATTCGGTTTAGTACATCCTTCGAAAGCCAATTTTGGTGATGGAAACGCACGCCTAAATTATTATATGGAGAACAAGTCAACAGGCACGTCAAGTCAAGTCAAGTCAGTCAAGTCAAGTCAATAAATGGATAATTTACCTTTAAAACTCCAACTAAATTATCTATATCACTGTTTATTCCTTTAGCCACACCAGGATACTGTACTTTAACTGCCACTTCTTGACCGTTATGTAACACAGCTAAATGGACTTGACCTAGGAAAAAAAATTGTCAAAGTGAAACTCAAATTAATATAATTGGAATTAACCGACCTTGCTTGCATAAGCTGTCAGATTCAGATTTACGACAGAGCCAAACTGTGGAAATGAAGTTTTCAAAGTTGGCACTGATTTGGGTCTGGCAAGCAATGGCAAGTCTTTATTAAACAACCTAACCTAACCTAACCTAACCTAACCTAACCAATTAGAGCAATTGGGTGATAATTATTATCAGTGCTGATAATTTATAGAATGGTAAATGAAAAAGAAGCAAATACCAATGGAGGCGGCTGCGAACGGTTTATCCTCAAAATGGTGGACCTTACTCCGCCATTCTACACCGAGATGAGCGCTCATGACCTTCTCCACTTGCCACGAAGGCATGAAGTCTGCAGACTGGCGAACACGCTCGAATATTCTCTGCAATTCTGGTGACATCACTGAATCATCTTGAATGCTGAGCAACTGTCCCAATTTCAAGGCTGCACCTTTAATAATCGAATAATAACCGATTTTGAACTAAATACTTCAAAGTTCCACATACATTTCAATATTTGAAAAGTTTCCACATACATTTCAGTTTTCAACTATAAAATATTTTATGGTGCCAAGTGACAATACTTGTGCTATTCATTTGAGCAAATATAATTGTTGACAAAAAATCTCTTGTTCAGACAAATATACTACAAATTACAATAATATAAAATGTAGTAAACAAATCCAAGCCCTTTATGTTCAGCTAGGCTCCTGTGAAATTTACAGGCACCAGTTAATGTTAAAATATGCTTAGACTGACCTCTGACTTTGCACAGCGTGTCGACTATCCTCTCAGCGTTTGACGTAGAAAGGAACGCATTGTCAGAGTTAACTTCGCGTCCAGTGACTGACTGGATTGTGTTTCGAGCATACTGAGCTACCGTTCCGACGCCTAGGCCCGCTGCCAATGTCCCAAAGGAAAACATCCGGCCCAGTCTTGACGACGGAACCACACGTGCCTTTGAGTTCTTACTTAGCTGAAAATTGACAAATTGTACAATTGTTTAGTAATTATTTTTTATAAACTACTTGATATAATTTTTAAAGTGGTTAATCTTATGGTCTACTTCATCTGTGAACTGTAACCTTATAGTTACTCGTATATTATAAATGCAAATCTTTGTATGGTTTAAAAAACTATTGAATGGATTCGCATGAAATTTGGCACACACATAGTTTTATTACCTGAATTTGTATATAGGTCATAGGATATGCTTGTTATCCTGGAAAACGTTAGGTGCAATGTTAAGTTGTTAAGGTAAATACAAGTATTTACTTATATTAAAAATGCCTTTTTAAATTTTTGTTCCAAAAAATTTTAACAGCAATGACATCCTTAAAGACTTAGAAAAAGAGAATTTATTTACATAAGGATCATATACTAATAAATGACACCAGCAGGGTGCTCTGGAAGATGTCTTTTAATTATTAATCTACAAAAGTGTTGTTGGTCTAGCTTTAAAACTGCATATTTTCTTTTTTAAAACAAATGTTCAAGTAAATCTTTATTGCTATTACACATAAATAATTAACTTAATTTGTTTAATACTTACAGAGACTTTGTTTTTAGCAATTGGCTTAGGTGCACCGGTTGGTACAATTACAGGACTAGGAACACTCTTTCCCGGAACAACATTCTTATGAACCTTTGCTGTAAGATCTTCCAGTGGGGCACTTATATTGATTTTTGATTTTTCCAAAGTCTCAAAAGTTTTGTTAAATTCCCTGTTCAATTCTTCTATTTCGTCCTTACTTTGTGGATCCATCTCGGCTTTTTCTACAGCATAATTAGGGGTTACACCACATTGCATCATAGCATAATGTCTTAGCCCTTGAGCCACTACCATCGCCCTATCCACAATCTCTTTTGCGTTATCGGGAATTGGTTTAGTTGCAGAAAGCTTGCTGACATTACAGTTTTGTAAAAGTGATTTAAAGCTGGAATTATTCCATACTATTCTGTAATTTTCTTGTTGCAGTTTTGCACCGGCTTCAATCACTAATCTTAGGCTTTTTAGTACACCTAACCAGTCGTTAATTTGTGCCATAGTCTGAAATGTGTCAGTAGATAAGCTTGGGTTTAGTAGGTTATTTACAACATAGAATTGCATTTAACCACTTAATTTAACTTTTAATCAACTGTTATTCTCATTAGTACATAAAGTGTATTGTTAAGTAAATTTTACCTATAAATAATTTTCTTTTATTAAATAAACCTACCAGCACCTTGTTCTCGTTTGTTTTTTTTTTTTATTTTTGATCATTAACTATTGTCTAAACTAAAAACCAGTTAAAACTTCAGTTCAATTTATTTAAAAATTTCAATAAACTTCAATTTCACGAAACAGTTTCTTTCCCCACCTTTGAAATGAGTAAGTATGGTCAAAATCGTTACTAGTGGGCAAACAAAAGTATCACATAAAGCGTGGGTTGTTAGTACTAGGCATGGGCGTTATTTCACGTCACTATTTACAGTAACTGGCTACGAGACATGTAACCGATTCACTAGTTTCAAGTCAAACGACAAACTAGTGATTTTTGTAAACATGTGATTTTTGTCACTAGAACTACACCATAGAGTAACTTATAATATATACGGAAAACTACACTCAATGACAGTGTCGAACAAATACAAGTGATTTTTGTCACTACAATATAGTGATTTTTTTGATGTTGAACCACAGAACACTAATATCCTGACGGAGCGTCGAACGACAAACTAGTGATTTTCGTAATATTTTGCGACAGCTCTGTGTATTTTGTTTCTTTTGCCACTTCTAATTTCAAAGTTTTTTAATTCTGAACACGACTTTATTCGTTATATAACGAACAAAAGAAGGGCTGAGAATATTTACTTTGGGTGGGATTGTCCAAATACGGTTACCAAATAAAAAAAATCAATTTGCCATTTACTTGTCCATTTTTACTGACTAGTGACTACCACTATTTTAGTATATTAAATTTGCAGCGCTTATTGACTTTAAAACTCCGAAAGCGCCAAGATGTCAGCATTGTTTTGTTATACGCTAGCATATCTGTGTAACCTACTGGCCGCGAGCTGCCCAGCGAACAGACCTCTTTCTGAGTATGTAGTGTTCTGTGGTTCTGTAAGTCAGCTTCCTAAGTGAGTGAATAATCCGAACGCAGATTATTCTCTAGAGAAAAATCCGAACGCGCAATTGCTCGTCTCAAAACCAAAATAGAGTAAGAGTTATTATAATTCATATAATTTTGATAGGTATTGCTGAAGGCTTAGAGACTAAAGACTGGTTTTTGTTTTTAAATTATCTCAATAGTTCGTGGGAAGAATTACAAATTCAAATACTTATTGTTTTAGTTCGTTGACGAATTTAATTTCATAATTATTGTGAAAGTTGCAGACTACGTGTATATATTTTTTGTTATTTGAATTAAAAATTAAAGAATATAAGTGTAAATAAAGTGGGTTTCTTAAATAAGTAAATAAAAACTTAATTATTAAAGTATTAAAAAACTCAAAATAATATAAGTGGTATGTACAGTAACGTAGCCATAGCCACAGTATTTTGGTCTCGTAAATGACTGTTACACACACTTGGTAGAATATATTAATCTAGACAATATCACTGTAACTAATAACAAACAAAACGATACTTAAAAAATAACTAGTTACTAAAATCACTAGTTTTCAAAACTGGTGACGGCGTATTCATAACTAGTTACGTTACGTTTCGCCAAAATCACGTAACGACTCACGCCTAGTTAGTACTGGAAAGGCGACATTGTAATTTCAAGGTCCAATTTTATTTTAATAAATTATTGCATAACAACCATATGTAGTTAAAAAATGCATAAACAATGGTTAAATCAATGCAAAACAACCTGATGTTTTGGTGTAAGCAGTAAGTAGCATTGAATTTTGAAATGATTTGAAACAATTTTACTAAAATTTGAATGCACTTACATACTGTAATTACTTTATTTTTGAACGGGAATTGGCAGCAGTTTTATTTACTTATTGAAAATATAAGTATATTGATTGACATGAATACAATTCTATGTGAGTTCAAAAGTTACAACAATTATAAATTTATATTTTCTTTCTCCCGTTTATTAGGTAAATATTATAAATAAAGTATAATAACAATTGTAATTATTTCAATATGAATTATGAATGACATTATTACAGTGGAGCCGTTTGTTTAGCAGATTGACATTGACATAACTAGTGATGGGTTAACAGAATTAGGTGCTACTATCGACATATTTTAGAATTGGTATAAATCGCGGCACGAAATTTAAAAGATCAAATTTTTGTATTTCACAAAAAACAGTGGCGTAGAAAGTGGTCATTATACTACGCGCACTGTAGCTTGGTGCGTATGACAGGTGTCAGTAACGCATGTCTAGGGTTGTGTCACTGACAATGTGCATTAGAATTTTATCGATAAATCGATAAGAAAATAATTTTAAAATTATACCTACTATTTGCGCTGTAGCTTGGTGAGGATGATAGTTACGACTAGTTTCGTTTCACTCTTGAAAGTTGCCACCTAAATTCTGCGTAGTTTTTTTATTGTTAAAAAGTCTATAATTATATAAATGAAACAAAAGAACATACATAGGGTAAGGTTGCTTAAATCGTACCCTCTAAGGAAACATTAATGTAATATTTAGTGCAATTGAAACTATCCAAAAACTTCCAAAAATTACGTATTTTCTATAAAATATAGAATTAAACTCTATATAAAATTTGTATGTTTTGTTTATTCTATAATATTTTAATTATTATTTTTTCATAATATTGAAAAAATAATAATTAAAATAAGTACTAAAAATAATCTTTTTTATAATAAACATCGACTATCCATCATAGCTATACATCACATGTCTAAACAAGTCTAGGACGTTACTTTACGCGCATACACTTACGTAATTTTTCTTGAAATTTTATGTTAAACATTTGTACTTTTTATTTGTAACAAACATCATTATATACTGTTTTTTTCTACGACCTTAGCCCAATCGTCTTTCGTCATGCTTCTTTTAACAAATGTACCATCTTCTTCATGCCAAATGGCGGAGCTGTATTTTGGCGCTCGATCTTGCAGCTTAATGAGATTTCATCCCATCTCAAAAATGCCCAACGCACCTAAAGAAGTTTTCACTTCAAAAATATCGCGTTGACTTTTTGGCCAATCTAGATCGCCATTGACGTCTCATAGCGCCTTAAGCTCAAACCATTTGTCAGACATACCTACCTTTTAAGGGTTTGGTCAAGGTTTGTATGAAATAAAAAGCGTTCACATATTATTCGTAATTTATTCAATATGTCAATGTGTATAATTTATAATTCTAAATATGATCAGTAAATATCATTGTACGCAATAAGGCCAGTGCAATTGTTTTTTGTAACTATGAGACTAAAGCTACCACAACCCGAGATATTATATTCCTTCATTCTATTGTAAAAACTATTATTTTAATGACTAAATAACAGATGGCAATGGCATTTTTAATATTATTACTCAGATTATGAATACAATTTTGATAATTATCCAAATTTACTAATAAATGTTGTAATGATTTCTAGTACACCTTTGATGTGGGTGACATAATTTTTTTACTATACTAGTGACATCAAAAATTAAACTACTTAATAAAATTTATTTTTCTAATTTTACATTTTATAGTTAACCTCACTGCGGCTTCGAACAAATGGAATTTTTCTCTAAGTTCTAAATACGAACTTTCCCCTTTAGTACTCTTTTCTATAGAGAGGCGGACAGCGTATATAAACTTAGCGTACATATGTAATATAATAGTATGTATATTACTCATAATATTATAGTAAAAATAATAATTACTCTAAAAAGTAATACAGACAAAGCCCGAATTAACTAAATACAGATACATTTTTAACCGCCGGTAGCTTGGGCCTTACCCCCCGCTACTTGCGGATATCTAATCTAAAAAAAAATATAATATTTATTGTTTTTTTTTTAATTTATATTGTAAAAAAAAAATATTAAAAAAAAAAATAACTGAATAATGATTTTTTTATTTCGGAATACACAGACATTAAAAGTGCATATTTGTGACAATGTACTAGTATAATTATTAATTACTTTATTATATTGGTGTTTTACTATATTGTGGTTGATTAAAAATTGTATGCACTTGATAAAACCATAAAAGCAATAAATTAATATAAATGACAAAAATAGATTTAAACTATTCCAAGGAGGTCATGATTTGCAAAAAATATCTTTCTGGAAGTGGAGTGCAATGTGAAGACTCGTAATCGTACAAGTAACTGGAAATCTGAAACAAAATTCTACAGTTGAAATATCTAATAAATAATAACTTATTTATGATTTTTTGAAAATCTCTTCCACGAGAGGGTGGAAAGTTTATGAAATAAATTTAATATTAAAGAGCAGCCAAAATCAATCCTTGGATGACCACCCCCCTAACAGAAGACCACAGTGAAATAACTTAGGTATAGGTGAGTAAGGGATGCCAGAGCCATAATCCTTCTATGGTCGGTAGCGCACTTACTTGCAGCACCAATTGTATTATAGGCGTTGCTTGTATTATATGCGACCATAACATCAAAAATAAAAAAAATACATCTACCACTGGTTGAACTCAAAAATAATTTGGACATTATATTTACCAGATTCATTGACTTTTGAGCAGTGGCCTCTAGTTCAAGACGTGCCTTTTCGCGTCGTTCCTTCTCAGTGTAACGGATGTATTCAACAACCATTTTCTTCACTTCCGGAGCAAGGTTTGGATGTCTGGTTTCCAGCAAACGCAGCACAATATTGTTGGCTCCGTTAGTTTCAACCGTATTCGAGGGGCTGCAATAAGAATTCATTCCTCATTTTATAATTTTAACAATGTTTTCTCCACAACTAATAAGGGCCACGGGTTGACGCTCAATCCTGTCTAGTATAGACCGGTCATTATTGGTGACCGAAAATTATGGGCAGGCCTATGAAATTACCATTAGACGTTCTGCAAGTGAAATGATAATCACGAATAGAAAAATATAATCAATTACCTTTCACACACAATTTCATCCTCTGTTCTTCTTACGAGTGCAATCTTGCCAGGATATTTAGTGACGAGTTCCCCGATGTTCAAATTTATATAAGACCTGATAACTTCTTCCACTATTAGATACCAACTCGACGGCATAGTCTTTCTCGCCAGCGGTAGTATATCGTCGAATGTTGCATCTAATACCTGAAAATGTTGAATTTCATAGCATTGAAATAAATTACAATCAAGGGTTACAAAATCAAATAGTTAAAAATACAAAAAGGCCAAAAAAATTAATGAATTCTATAGGCGAGTTTGCTTCATGACATTGACCAGTGTCCAATCTCTGTTGTATCAATTAACTATTTCTGTGGAACAATATATTAATCAACTAGCTGGTGCCCGCGGGTTCGTCCGCGTTCTGGATGAAAGGTACCCTATGTCCTTTCTAGTGTCCCAGACAAGGTGTATGCAAAATTTCATGGTGATCGGTTAATAGTTTTTGCGTGAAAGAGTTACAAACATACATACATCCATACAAACTTTCGCATTTATAATATTAGTACGAACTAGTACAGATATATCTGCTATGAGAACTTGCTGTTTGAAGATATCTATACAATAGAGAGATATTCTCACCAAAGCTTTAATGTCGGGGTATTTGGCAGCAGCCCAAGATGCAGGATACCCTCCAATACTCCATCCGAAAATGACTATGTCGTTCAACTCAAATCCCAAATCCATAGCAAATTGAATCACAGCATCAATCGCAGCGTGTTCTGCTTCAGGAAACGGAGTGCCCTGCAAATAAACAATATTCACTTTGTCAACAAATTATTTTTTATAACCAGAGACCCCCATCTCATTATATTACTAGCTATTGCACGCGACTTCGGCCGCGTAACTTTATAAAATGTAGCTTATGTTACTCAATGATAAATAATGTAATAGCTTTCTATAGGCGAAAGTATTTTTAATATTGGTTCAGAAGTTTTTCAGTTAATTCATTACAAACAAAAATACAAATCTTTTCTCTTCTACTGGTAGTATAGATTTTATTAATAAAAAAGTATTTAACAACTTAAAGTGTGTGGTCTGGAATGAAATGGTATTTAGTATAAGACATATTCTGATCTGAGTTCTAGCAGTTAGCAGATTGAAGTAATCCTTACTAATATTATAAATGTCAGTTTGTTTGTTTATTTGTTACGCTTTCACTTAAAAACTCGATCACCATGAAATTTTACATACACGTTGTATGAGACACCAGAAAGAACATAGGGTACCTTTCATCCAGAACGCGGACGAAGTCGCGGGCACCAGCTAGTATTGAATATTTGTTCAAAACTTAATCAAATACACTTACAGAACTGCCTAAAAAGCCTGGATGATTCCAGCCGAGGACAGAATAATTGGCCTTGGCCGGCGTAGTCACGATGCCAACTTCATAAAATCCAGAATTTCCTTCGCAGCATATCACAAGTGTGCTACCCCTTTTGTGAAGCTTTCGAGCATCAATGAACATTGTATCGATGCTGTCACCGAGCGATGTTTTTATCTTTGAGCGTAACCCTTGAAATTTTTCTACTATTTCAGTTCTTCCTGTCAACACTGTCGACCCTGCAATTACAAGAAGACATTTAAAAATATAATCTAATGTGTGAAAACCTTGAAATAAAGTCACTTGTGCTGTATTTTTAGTGTTTTCATTTTCACCTTATTTATTTTAACATCACATTAACATTGACAACATTCTTTAATCTCCCCCTGGCATTATTTGTATTCATAAAATTTAATAAAATAAAATCACAAAATAAGTATTCAAAAAAAATTAACTTACTTAATGAATGTTAATGAATAAATAATCTTTATTATCGTGGTTGTCAATACTTGAGATATTGACAAAAAGTTTTATGTACTTAAAAATTTCCACAAAGATTTTAAAAAACTATTTTATTTGAAATTGCTTAAGATTGATATATACGTAAACTTATTTGTCTTTCAAGTATGAAAATTTAATAGTTTATTTATTGCATATTTTGATAATAGAGTAAATTTTTCACAAATAACAATAATATTGAAGAGGTAAAAGGTTGTAGGTAGTTCGACAAATAGCATAAGAGTAAGCACTTGGCAATTTTTTGTATGATGCATAGATAAGACAAGTTTACTGTCTTATCTGAAAAAATATATTATCAACTGAACCATTTATTTTACGGGATTCAAAGATTAATAAACAAATAATAAATTTATCTATTTTTATAATGATGAGTGGAAAGTATGTATTGTTTAATTAAATGAAGAAATCTCTTTTTTTTCTCTTCTGCTCTTACTGTAACTTGGCAATCTGTCAGGATGAACAATGAGCCAATCTTCTGTAGTTCTTGCTTTATTTTTTTTTCCTCTCTTTTCTTTGGATAGGAACATCCAACGATTTCCTATCTCCCAATTATAAATCTGTTCTCCAGATTGAATAACTCTTCTAAAATTTATTTAGAAATTTAGTAGTATACTTACAAAACAAACACTGCAGTATTGTGAATGTGCCGGGATAAACAAGTTTCACAGCAAACAGATGAGTGGCTATATACGCCAAAGGTACCATCACAATCCTTTTGTAGAATGGCATGTCTACTGCCGGATTTACTTTAAAAGCGTATTGGCGCAGCCGAGGAAATCTGTATATAAAGAAAACGGATACACTATTTTTTAGAAGAAATTTTCTTGAATGAAGTAATTTGTAATAATAATAATAATAATAATTTATTTGCTGAATATAGGTAATTACAATGGTTTTACAATGAATTAGGCTCGCTACATTCTATACCCTTTGGGGTGTGCAAATTTTTTTTTTTTTAATTTTTTTTTGAACATTATGACATTTGACATATAATCTTTTAAATCGTAGTAACATTTATCAACTAGTGATTCTTTCATTTTCTTCTTAAATAAATGAATATTGAGTTGCTTAATTTTGTTCGGAATCTTGTTATAAATGACAGGTGCTAGACAAAAAAAACTTTTGTGTAAACAGACGGAAATCAGTAAATAATTTAAAGTATGCTCACCTAACTGTTTGTGGAACCGCATATGTAACAGGCCAATCGGAAAAATCGAAATCATACTTTCTAACAACTTCCATAAGCTTTTGACTATCACTTGGTAAGTTTGTGATGTCTTGTAAAAATTTCACATAATCTGGATTCGACATTCTGCCAATTGTTCGTGTGAACAAGACGATCGCTAGGAGACATCCAAGGCTTGTCACAATGTGTTTTGTGTACATAATATCGTTCAATGTTGGGAGCCCATTGCGGTATATGCACCATCCCAAATACGGTAATGCATATGCGCTGAACGATTTTAAGGTCATTGCCTGTAATGAAATAATTACAATTATGTACATAATATTATTAACACGACAAAAATAATGATATCCTGAGTTTCTTTCAGGGTTTCAGGGAATAAGACGAGGAATGCACTTAGAGATCTTTTCAAAACCATTTCAAGAGATAATATTATCATCTTACTCCAGACACTAGTTGTGCTCGCGACTTCGTCCGCGTGAAATAGTTATTTTTGGAATAATTTTGGAATAATATCTCGAACGGTTTTTGCAGCGCACGCAACAGAAGCCTTCAAAGATGAATAATTTTCCCCGTTTTTTCCACATTTTCGACTGTTTCTTCGCTCCTATTAGTCGCAACGTGATGTTATATAGCCTAAAGCCTTCCTGATAAATGATCTATCCAACACAAAAAGAATTTTTCAATTCGAACCAGTAGTTCCTGAGATTAGCGCGTTCAAACAAAGAAACAAACAAACTCTTCAGCTTTATAATATTAGTATAGATTAACTAATTTCTTATTGCAGATCTACTGAAGTTAGTACAGTACAGATACACGTACATTTCATATAAATGGCTGTATTAATTTAAAATTCTATATGCATAGGCATGTAGCACCCGCGCATTTGAGTTGGCTTAGCTGTGGTCGTGTTTGCTAGACCCAAGTGGGCAGTACCTCCGGTCAAGGAGGGCACACTGGCCAGCCATTTGATAATTAGTCGAGGAGGAGAGGGTTTGTAAATTCCAAATAAGTATGCACCTACTAGTACAATGCTCTTTATTCTGCCGGAGCAAAGAGAATAACAAAGTAAAAATGCCCTGCTTATATACAAACATATAAGCTTATGTGCAGTGACTAGGTATGTCTGAAAAACTATAGGCTGTCTGTCCCAAACACTATACATAAAAATATGTTCATAAATCTTACCGTCATTATAATTTTATCTGACCATTTTTCCAGATCTTGTGGCTCGTACACACCCTGTGGAGGAAAAAAATATGTACTAGATATTTAAGAAAAGAGTGTTGGAATATACAAAATAAAACTTTTTTTTTTTTTTTTTTTATAAGAGATGGGTTTGCTCTTGGCCAACAACCAGCCACGTGGCAAGGATGAGGCCTAAGATGGAGCGAGCTCACCCAGAATGCATGCCTATTCACTCGAACTTTGAAAAGATTAGGGTTATATGTGCTCGGAAATACAGACGCCGGCAGGGAGTTCCAAACCCTGGCAGTGCGCATTATAAAGGATGTTTGAAAGCGCTTGGTCCGAAAAGGAGGGATTTCGACAAGATGAGGATGGTAGCCAGCCGTACGTCTGTATGTCCGATGGAAGAAAGGAGAAGGCGGTATCAGCTCATGCAGTTCCTGAGCACACTCTCCGAAGTACACCTTATAAAAGACACATAAACTGGCAATTTTGCGTCTATGTGCCAGGCTCTGCATCTTAGATTTTAAAAGAGTATTGTCGCCTACGAGTCTCCTGGCTCTGCGTTCTGTCTGTTCACTCTAACAAATAGATTGAGAGTCTTTCTCCTTCAGACATATAAACATTTGAGTGATTTACGATAACTTTTTTTTTGTTTCTTACAAGAGTCTTATACGTTTGATGACTTTCAGCTTCAGTCAGTTCTGTTCTAACTGCGCCAATTACGAACACACCTTCCTGTTATACTAAAAGAGACTAATTAAATAATTCATTAAATACAAATTCCACCTTTCATTGCTTCCCATAACCCAATAAAGAGGCCATTCTAAAGGCAACCCCAAGAATACATTATATATTTTTTTACTATATTTTTGTAACATTTCTTTTAACACACTATTTTTAATTATTCCTTCTTTTTTTATTTACTGCATTAGTAAATACATTTTTGGATAAACATGTAAACTGCATAAAAAAAATACAATGCTCAATTATACTTACTTCTTGTCTGTATATTTTATAAAGACGAGGTGAGAAAATAGCCCGCAATGACAGCTTGAACATACTCGTCATGGTGCTAAGTTATTTGTAATTTAAAAACGCTGTTCATAAAATTTCGAGTAGACAAATCTCGATAGGAAGTGTTCGTTCGAATGATTATTTAAAACGACATCGTAAGCACTTTTTGTGAAATTCTTAAAACATAGATTTAGGTAGCGCACGTTATTTATCAGATATATTTATTTACCGAAATACCGAACAACAGAACACGGCAATATGAGAATTTGTCACTGACTGATATGATATGACTTAAGATTTACAAGACAAAACTCAACAAACATCAAATTTAAATTGTCTAAAAGAGCCTCGATGTAATTTCGTATGTATCCAAATTATTCCAATTTGATTTGTCGTGTCGACTGTCGATGTGGTGTCGATAAAGAGAATGCGATTGCGATCATATAACTTTATAATCTGTGATTGCGATTTACGATGCGACCACAGATTATAATATTAGGATGCGACTGGAGAAGAATAGATAGAGCAAACTGCGTGCCCAGATGGCGTGGCATTCGCTAAATACGTCATCAAACCGATTGTCAATGTCAACGAGTGAGCGGACGTTGACTTAAATTTATCTATGTGTATGCTTAACTTACTGCATTATAATAAACTAGCTGTTGCACGCATCTTTGCCCGCCTAACTTTATAAAGTAGGTATAGCCTATGTTACTCGCTGAAAAAATTTTCAAAATCGGTCCAGTAGTTTTTGAATTTATTCATTACAAACATTCAAACCTTCTCTCTTCACCATATTGGTATAGATGATAACGAAAAAATACAAAAATATTTTTTCAGGCTCAATGGTCTGACCGATGGGTTTGAAAATGACTATAAAACACATATAATATAAGAGCTATGGTTTGTACATGTGAATAGTTTTTGTTTCATCAAAATCGATGCAGTATTTCCGAAATTATTGACACCGAAACTTCGGTTGCTATTTAAATTTTCAAGTTCGCCCGCACTACGTGTATGACGTCACGCGTGCCGCTGCTGTTGGCTAGACCCAAGTTAAAACCTTCTTTTTACTATGAACTTGCGTCTAGCAGCGGCACGCGTGACGTCATATACGTTCGCGAGTAATTTTAAAAATTTGGGTGATGCGCGTACTTTGAACGCTTATAGCTCGGTCATTTTTTGAGATATCAAAAAAATAAAAACACTGCCGTATTTGTCTAGTGACCTATATTTTGGAAATATCATTAACCAAAATCGTTGGTCAGACTGGAGGTGTTGCAACAAAAATATATGTTGACTTTTTATTCGGTGTAGGAATCATTTGCGCGCAATAAACCGTTTTTGCAACAAATTTCAATATAAGTCAAATTCTTCTTATGTTCTAACTTTTATTGTGGGGTTTTTACTACTTTGATAGAATTTATAAACAATATAATTTGTTCTTCACATGTTTAGGTATAACATATATTTTTTTCAAACCAATTGCATTGACAGTTTCTTCTAACATATTTTTTAAAAATGCAAATTTTTAGGATTGGCGTGTATTACACCTTAAGGGATTCAATTTAGAGACCTTGGTAGAGAGCTCGCGATTACACACGTTTCAATTTGATTTCTAAATCGTAGTGTTTAGAATTTAAATTATTAAGGACAATTTTAAGGACCTTCAATTTCTCCAAATCGAATCCGATCTGTTTCTAACTGTGATCACACTATCCGATTTCCTAGATTGGACTGTAAGAAATCGGATATTGTAATCAAAACATTAGTGAGCTATATTGTTTTTATTATTTTTCTTAAATTTTACCATACACCATTGTTTAAAATTCAAACCTCTAAAAGCGCCGTCATTGTTTATGGTTCCTCCCTATAATATAAATAGCCTGTGACTGTGGTTTCGTTCGAGTTCGACTTATTTAAGTTATGATTGTGTGAGATCTATCTCCAACTCCAAATCAAAAGTGTTATCGTAATTGTAATTTGTATTTTAATTGGCTTATATTGCGTTGATATTAAATTTAAGTGCAAAGTTATCTTTGAAACGCGATAGAAATTTGATTGAATATAACATTATTTAAAGAATCCCAGTGCCAATTTTGCAATACTTGTTTTACAGTGGTTTGACAAATCTGTTTTTGAGTTACGTACTTAACTGTTTTATGTTTAATATAAACTTGGAGTGTAAATAAAAAGAAACAATCCACAATGGATTCAGAAGCACAACCGAAATTGAGTCCCGTGAGAGCTTTTCAAGGTTTTTATATATTTATTCTCAATGTTCATTATGTTGTAGCTTACAAAAGTAGTTAAGACACATACATTATCTCTTGCACGTAATGTTATCTTGCAATAATTGTACGAGTAAAGCCATTAACTAACACTATTCAAGTTATTTATCCAAAATCTAAGCTGAAACAGAAATTTTTAGAAAAGTTACATTTATTCAAGACAACATTATAGATTACTCTACCCACGTATAAATATACGCCTAAATCTTCTGTTAGGTAAATCAACCCCAATTACCTCGAAGAGTTTTATCTTTTAAATTTTCAAATTCAAATAAAAATATCACTAGTAACAAAGTTGTGAAATTGAAACTGTAGCCCAAAAAATAATGTCTATATTGTATCGCTACCCTCCCAATATTAGTTGGGGTGAATTATTACACGATTTTATCTTGTTACAAACTATTGTTAATGGCAATGGCACTCTGGGAGTGCCAACAGAAGTGAAAATGAACAATTACATGTTTATTTTTTGATTTATCAGGAAATATTTTATTGTGCAGGAAATATTTTTAAATGAAGGTTTTTTTTTATATTCATTAGAGTTTATACTCTCAAGATATTTTGAATTCTTTATATTCAAAATATCTTAAGAGCCTGAACTATGTGGAAACAGAAAAAATCATTCATCATCATTACAATGATTTTTGTATTACGTTAATTGTTTTAGTCTTTTGTATTAAGTATTTAAATTGTATTTATTTATTTAATTAGGTTTTCTTGCTTTTTGTGGGTCTCATGCTTTGTGCAATCTGCGGAGTGAGACTTGGTGACCTGTAACACAGGTATTTTTCAATACCTACCACGGGCACCAGGCTCTCATACAGTTACGACCATTCCTTGTGTAACAATTAAGTTAGTATTGTCTGTATTCTGTGGTTTTGTGATTGTGTGGAGCTAATAAATGCATTATTATTATTATTATTATTATAAACTACTACTACAAAAATTATACTACCCACTACTAGTAAAAAGAGTAAAGCTCTCAGTAGCTCCTCTATACTGAAAATGTTGACGAACTTTATGGAATTTCATTGGCTGTTTTCAATTTTTAAATCATCCCCACTGAAGGGGTGACATTTTTAAATATCTAACTAGACTATTGTAGAGCAACAAATTAACAACAAAATAAGCCGTTGGAGCGGGCTCTCTATTCCTAATTTCAATATATAGGGGTAGTTCATCCCCCATGAAGGGGTGACATTTTTTAATATCTATGTAGGCTATCTCAGAGCAACAAATTAGCAACAAAATAAGCCGTTGGAATGGGCTCAATAGGTGCTTTCTTTGTCAAGATATTGTATATGGGTATGGTAGCGTAATATTACGTCATCCCCCATGAAGGGGTGACATTTTTAATATCTAACTAACCTATCGTAGAGCAACAAATTAACAACAAAATAAGCCATTGGAACGAGCTCGCTATTCCTAATTTTAATATATAGGGGTAGTTCATCCCCCATGAAGGGGTGACATTTTTTAATATCTAACTAGGCTATCTCAGAGCAACAAATTCCCATATAGTTTTCAAGTCCGGCTTATGAAATCGGTATGCCACCGTAAAATATGTCTATGTTACTCGTTGATAATGTAGCTTTTCTATAGATACATTATAAAAAATTTCAAATTGGCCTAGTTGTTTTTGAGTTTATTCATTACAAACATACAAAAAATACAAATCTTCTCTCTTTATTAATTAGTAGTATAATTACTTAATTAAATTTTACTTTATCCCTTTTAAGCAACCTATTCAAATTTGAGAGTAGGTATCTAATCATGTATAGAGATTTTGGATTTGGTTTCATTTTGGTTAAAAAAATTATAATCACAAACACAATAGCCCAAACTTACTGGCATATCTTACTCCTAAAGCTTAACGGCCTTATTCATAAAAAGTTATAGAAGGCTTATTAGCTTGTTATAAGAAATTTACCAAAAAGTGTTATTCATAAACGTTCAATAGCAGCAAACCGCTTAATAAGTGTTTCATAAAGTTATTGAAGCATGGACCCTACTATAAGCCTCTAATAAGGGAACAATTCAAGATGGCCGACTTAAAACAGCTGACCGACTGACTGATTTCTGTTGACGTTTGATGTGGAGTTTGAATTTTGATTGATGTTTGTTTGTAAAGGAATTAGAAAATAATAGTTTAAATTACATACTTATGTAAGATATAACATAATAAGTGATATATGTAGTAAAAATACAATATATTTTTCAAGTAATTTATTTTTTTCTCATAATAAGCAATTTTCTTTTGCACTAAAATTTCTTTTAGGTCCAATGTTCTCCCTTAATTTGGGCTTTATGAAGCTCCTTCCGACACTCCATTTCATGATTCTCAATATTTGCAGCATAGTTTTCTGGCTGAAATAAAAATAGCACATATTATGTGATGGTTTATTTGGCATACAATATTTTATAGATATGAGCATATTAGAGCTATGTGAGCCCGAAGGCTGTGGTGCATTACACACTATCAACTTTGCATTGTCATGGTGTTATGTGATATTGTCCACACATAATTATTTATTATTTCTCCACTACATATTATAATACAAAGTCCTCCGCCCCATCTGTCTGTCTGTTTGTGATAAACTCAAAAACTACTGCACCGATTTTCAAAATTCACAGTTAGAAAACTTTGAGAAAAATAAAAGTGGTTCCCTCATGACAGCAATGCTTACAATTTCTAATAAAATAATAATAATAATTTTTTGTTTTAAATTTGCATCATGCGATCAGTCCAAAGAATATGAGCAGATTTGTTGGTGTTTTAAAAATAATAAAATAAATATATTTATAACAAATAAAAAATATTTAATAAAATAATTTGTTTAGGTTAGGGAATATTTGAAAGCTAAACATGAAATTACCTGATTTATTTGGTCTGAATCAAACTCGTTTGTATCTATAATGAATTCGTTTGGGAGCCACGAACTTATATCTTCAGCGTTGTCTGGCTTCCTTGGCGGCGGTGGACCACCACCAGTCACAACAGTTTGTTTTCTTTCTTCTACTTTTTGTCGTTTTTGGGTCATCTTTAAAATGCCCCACTGGGATTTCTGCTGAGTAATGGTACGTGTGGTACCATTGCACATACCTACTATTGAAGCTGGAAATAATGAACAACTTTAACAAACATCTAATATAACAATAACGTACGCATTAAATATGTGTTAGTTCATGTCTTAGCAATTGCCAAACTAAGCTATACATACCTGACTTATAAATCCGCCCACGCTGCTTGTATTTTGTAATTGCAATTAGTGTCCGTATTTTTATTTTTGATCGCTTCAACTCTCCCTCACCAATTCCAACAATAGATGCTACGGAAGTAAAAGTAAGAAATTAATAAACAGAAAATACTACATAAACACAACTAAGTAATGGCAAATAAATATTTTTAAAAAAAACACTCACTTTATCTTCCTCTGACCAATTTAGGCTTCTTTGCCGTTTTTTATCCACTTTTGGATTCCATAGTAAATTGCGAATCAAAAATTTGTTAACAAAATCACTTATAAATACACAAGTAAATTGGGTTATATTTTCAATTTTCATAAGAAATGTCAAAATATCACATAAAAAAAATCACTTTACTGTCATTTGGGGCGTGGATACAGAAATTTTAGCTTTTTTGTCTATGAATTCATCAGAACGGCAACATAACAATGATAAACTAACTAATAGCGACATATTAGTTATGACAGGCTTATGGAACGTTTATGAATAGCAATTTTATAATAAGCTTATTAAGGTCTTATGAGCGTTTTAACTATTGAACGTTTTAAGCCTCTAATAAGGGATTTTTATGAATAAGAGCGTAATTCTTTAAGCTGTCACGGATACAGTTATTTGAATTGTATTTATTCATATATTCTTTACATGGTATAAATTGAAGTCGTTTTCTGTATATCTGTTTGTACGGCCCCTTAACCTCCCCTTAAAAAGATAAAGATAAAGATAACACACAACAGACTTTATTGCCGTTTGCACCATCATTTAGATATAATAATTTGTCTAAAACTTATTTTTGTAATTTGTCTAACACATAAATATTTTCAAACCATTCAATAGGAACATCAAATACAGCATTGACTCGAGAACTGCATCAATGTAAAGTTTTCAAAGTAAAAAGAGAAAAAAATTGTGTCTGTCAGCTGGAGTTTACTTATTTAGGACCGATTATAAAATTTAAATTTTCACAATTCGAACACGCCGAAACAACGCCGAAACAACGCCGAAAGAACAAAACGAAATATTGATTTTACTTTCAAAGTTCGCTGTTTTACTCCCATAAATTTTAGGCTTAGTTTTATTCAGGGTGGTTTAATCGTGGGCATCAAAGGACTGATGACCATCTATGTCCTTTTCCTGACGTGTTTTTAAAAATTGATTATGATAGGTACAGTAGTTAAAAGTTGAGTTTTCAGTTGTGTGAAAGCGTAATAAACAAACTCACTTTCTCATTAACAATATTAGTTAAGATTGTTGTTTTATTGTTCATTTATTTGTGGCCAGAATACAGAGATAGCAAAAATAATTAACTGGTTTGGATTCTCTTTAATAACTAATGGTAGGATTGGTTTTTTTCCAGCAAAGTCACTATCAATAAAGCTTATAACTTAAATCATTTTCTTGATCTGTTGTTTGAATAGGGAACGTGGCATATTAACAGAGAGTGTGTGTACTTGAGTGACGGCGTAATCTCCTGCGTATGAAATAAACACTATCTAGCCACATTAGGCAGATCTCCCAGGCAAAACTACTCGATCCGATCGCTCGCAGTCCGTTCAACATATTAAGTACCTACTAGCTTCTTAAAATATAAGATATGAACATATAATTTTATAAACAAAAAGTATTATCCTTTTATATATATACCTATATAAAAATTACGTGTCACGTTGTGTGTCCTCCATAACTCCTAAACTACTGAACCGATTTTGGTAAAACTTCGTAATTATGTGTAATTTGGTCCAACTTAAAAGATAGGGGATAGTTTACATCTCAATTTTTTATAATATTATTAACATAGATACTTACTCAATCCAGCAATTATTTGTTATAATTAACTGTGACAGTGAGTTCCATAAAAATCTAACAGATGGCGGTGTATGGTAATTTATCGGCTGTATTGAATAAAAAATTGGATCAGTGCGAATACCGGGAGTGGTACACTAATCAATACTAATAATAAATCTCTAAGTAAGGGTTGGTCATGGAGTAAGTTACTTTGTTTTCAGAGATATCGTGTTTATAGCCTCAATACATGTGCTGAAACTAAATTGACGATTTTTAGAATTTTTTTTCTGTATGTATGTATGTATGTATACGAGTATGTATGTATGTATGTATGTATGTATATTCCTCCATAACTCTTAAACGAATTAACTGATTTTGATTTTCATGAAACTTGGTAGATAAACATTTAGACGTATGTACGGGACACAGGATAGGCTATCTACTTTTTTCGTTTAGTGGTTTTTGAGATTATCCATTAAGTACAAACAAACATACGAAAAATCAAATCTTTTTTCTTTATTTGATTAGTGTAGCTGTAGATGTAGATTTGTTTCGTGGTGCTGGTTTTTGCATCCGTAATACGCCGTAACTCAGGGGCCCTAGCCAAGAGCAAACCAATGCAAACGCTCCCTTTGCGTACTTACGAAACGAAAGAAATAAAGTCCGGTGGTTGGTTTTTGTAACGCCCACATAAAATTTTGACCAATCACAAAGCTTTCTCCCAGCGTAGCCTGAGCGTAGCGTTTACGACTATACGTTTGGATTAAAATAGATTGGCTTCATTAAGATGGCATTAGCGTCTCACTTTGTTTATTGCATCGAGCGTGGTGTTGTTAGTTGTCAATTGTATTTTTGATTTCTTTATGTTTTGTTACATATGCAGTTCTCCATGGCGGCGCAGAAGTAGCAGAAGATGCTTACACCAGCCTCTCCGAGTATTACGATTACGAGCCCAGATTAGAATTTGATGACACCGAATTGGATCAAACAACTGGTTTAGGTATGTATCCTCATTTAACATATAAAAGATTTTCAAAATAGAGTTTAAATCTCAAGCTACTTATGTGCCCACCAGCACGGCCGCCGGACCACTGTGAAATTGCAAGGGTATTACTGATAAGCATTAGCGGATGCTTATCGTACATTAAGTTATCCATCTTTTTAATACGACTTTCGAGTCACTCTTAATAAGAATTATATAAATTAAACTTTTTTTAAAAGACTTCGATTTGATTAGCTATTATTTTGTTCCCACAGCATGGAGACAACGCAAAGAATGTAAACAGACTTTCAGGGGTTCATAACAATTAGTAGTATGTATTTTATCCAATAATCATTCATTAAAAAATATTGTCATAAAAATTCTCAAAAAGATGACTTAGATCCACAGCTTAGCTCGCTTTTCTGTATGTATTTATTGTATATATACCATGAAGTAGATAGCGCCGTCCGCTTCTGACATAATTTTTACGTGCGAGGGAAAAGAGGGATAGAGGTATACAAACACTCGATGTTGTAAAACTCAGTAAGGGTCGGGTCTGTTTACATTGTTTGCGTTGTCTCCGTGGCCTTACCTTACTTTAGTGTAAACTTTTGTAAGGAAAGTACTTTCACTCACCACTGTCTTACGACGCGAAACTATAGTTCGCGAGTTCACGTGGTAATTAGTATGCGCGTGCATATCATTATCAAGCAATAATAATATATGCTTTCTTATAAATATGCAATAATATCGAGTATGATTGAGGTTGAAAGTACCTTTTGCTCTACAAGTAATATATGCAGATAGTTATATTCGTGGAATAAGAATACGGGTCGGTACGAAAAACTACAATATCTCCTAAAATATGTAATAGAGCCTGGCGGCATGATTCAAACTCAACTGTATGTTGTAGATAATTTTATAGTTAACAAAAGTTGGAAAAGCTATTTGTTTATTTATTGAAATTACATAAGAAACGAAAAATCAACCATTTTTGCGTTGAAAAGTTAAAAGACGTTACCTTACATACCACACAAAAACGAACTTCAAAGCCAAATTAATACTTCGTATTGCCTCCACAAGCACCTTTTTACGGCTGCCAGATTTTTTATGCGATGATGCGGGATATAGGTCCATTCTTCCACTAACGCATGTTTTAGGTCTCTAAGTGTAGCTGGGGCGAGGTTCCGATTTCTTATAAACCTCCCAAGCTTGTTCCAAATGTACTCCAAGCCAAGCTCCTCGAGGGCCAATCCATGCAATTGACGCCAACGTCGTGAAAATACTTATTTACAATTTGAGCTGTATGTGGCCTAGCGTTGTCATACATAAATATGGAATTTTCACCAAAATTAATTAAGTATGGGCCAACATGGTCATTAGGAATCTCTTCTACATCTCTTACACTAGTTAGCCTACCATTTTCAATCAGCACTAACCCCGTGCGACTCTCTGAAGAGATTCCAGCCCAAGCCATAACAGATCCACCACCGAACGATACTTTTTCCTCAAAACAGGCTGGAATAAAACATTCCCCTGGCTGTCGGTAAACTCTTGGCCGCCCATCATGAGTATCTATGCTCATGATGGCGGCATATTCTAGATTCGTCAGAAGACAATACTCTTACCCTTTCTTCGTTTTCCCAAAGTGCATGTTCGCGTGCGTAACGTAATCTTGCTACTCGAGGTTCCCTTTCAAGTTCTGGGCCGTTTGCATGTAATGTATATGTGGGGTCAAATTAGCTTCTTGGAGCCGTCGCCTTACAGTCCGTTCGCTTACGTCATCTCTTTGGTTCTCTCGAAGTTAATTTGTTACTTCAACAGACGTGAGGTGCCGATTTCGGAGCATAGTCGTAACAATAAATCGATCCTCTCGAGCCGTAGTACATCTCGGTCTGCCGATTCCTGGTCTTCTACGACTATTATAATTATTCTACGAGGAAAGTTATGAGTTGTAGAGCAGTTACTTAGCTTTAATTTAAGCTGTATCACGGGATATGTTTGACATACAGAGCTGCGGTTGCACTCAAATTGTAGCAAATTTTATATTCTTAAAGAGTGTGTAAAAAGACTTTTCCGTATAATGCACTTTTCAGAAGTTATAAGCAAAAAACTGAAAATAGTCTGAAAATTTCGAGGGTTTTCGTGCACAGGACTTCTTAGGACGCATTTAGGACAGGTCTTTCGAAACTGCAAACTTGGTTTTAGACTACTGGTATCTATCCTAATAACATCCCAAAAAATCAAGACAGTGCAATCTATTGCGACTTAACGTGATTTTTTTTTTAGAGATACCAAAGTGTCTTCTTCTTGTTTACTGAACATAATCGTATTGAAATTCTCAGATCTATTTGTAACTTCTATAAATACCTATCTAAAAAACACGAAGAATATATAGGTATAATTCCATTCCTGGAATTATACCTATATTGCTTTTGCTTGGTAGTTGGTACGTTCGATTGAACAATATGTGAGCAACAAGATTTTTATTCTAGTCGTATATAGGGTACAGTCAACCTCAAAAGTTGTCGATGCATCTGCATCTTACAAAGACTACGAAAAAAAGTAAGAAAAAAAAAAACTACACAAAAATACATATTTTACTTCCATACAGAAATCAGTTTTGCATTATTTGTATATTGCAATACATATTTATTGTATATTACGGTAGGTATTATATTAAGCAAATTATGTTATGTAATTAAGTTTTCTTGTATTTTTTACGTGTCGTAATTATTAATAAAAATATTAATTACCTAATTATTAGGTTCACATATATAATATTATACTTAAATTGTATGTGAACTTCAGAATCCGTTAAAGATAAAACTTCAATTAAAGATGTGGATAAAAGAATAGACTGAGAAGTATTTGGCAAACTTCGTCATATATTTTGTTGTCAATCAACGCCTTGATTAAGATTAAGATCAATAACCAGTGCGTGTTGTCGATATTGTCGAAATATCTCGTTCACAAATTGCAAGTCACTGCGTATACTAAGGAGAGAGAAATGAGATGCGTCAACAATTGTCGACAAAGTCTAAAAGAATCAAGTCACCTGAAGTGAGAATGGCCATGCCATGATGTGATTGGTCTAGGAGTGGAGACTTAGGTCGTAATGCCCCATGGGTCTATCTAGCGGAAGAATGGTCAACCCCCAATGGTGTTGGTCCCTGACAGAGGTAGTGGGTATATAGAAGGAGCGAATGTGTGATGGCGCTCATTTAAAATGTCATTTCGAACAGTATTGTTGGCTGGTTTATAAAATCTTATAATACTAAACGAGGAATTCTTGTATGCCTCGACGATCTCGCAAACGGCTCTTAACGATTTTGGCGAAAATCTAGGGTTAGGGGTTTTTTAGTTCTAGAAATCGAACGATCAGGGTCTTATCTTTGAGAAAATTCGTTTTAGATAGTTTTTTTTAATGGATCTGTTACAAAAGTAATACCGCTTGATACAGCTGACGCCATCTAGGGCCTAAATACTTAACTTTATACTTTTTTGCTACTTTATAATACTACTCGATAACAGATGTCGTTTGGACCAGATACCCCGAAATTGATCTGCCAGGAAAATTCGTTTTAAATTATTAATTACTAATTAAAGTATTTTTGAACTTTTTTTCTATAATGTTTTATAGACTTAATTACTTCATTGGCCCGAGCGAAGTTCAGTCAATCAGTCTAGTTTATTTTTTTTAAGTAACATAAAGATCGCTCTTAATAGTTGCCTTTTGTTTGGTTTTATAATTTTGTTATAAAAATACAAATTGGTACCCAATTAAAATTTTACAATAGGTTTTTTCCGCCGACTGTATCATCCTACGTAACTGCCCACTTACTGCCTCCTTGGTTGGTTGGTTACCATGTTTACAGACGAGAATTCTATGGAATCGATATCTATTCCACTTTGCTTTATTGTTACCTGTAACATTGTTAACCCATGAAGGTTGATTCTTTATTTGCCAAGCTCGACTTAAAAGTGACACGAATTATAAAAGCGTCTGCTCGCAGAGATATACTATTTCGTTGCTCTTTAGGCGCGAGTTATTAGGACTTACCTATGTAATATAGATTTACTGTTTAAATTTTATTTATTAATTATAATCATGGGAAACCATCGATTTGATGGTTGATGAAAGTTTAGAGAAAAGAACTACTAATTATGTCCTGACGAAGTCGCGGGACCTATTCAAATATAAGCTCCTTAAGTATTAAAGGCACTAATTAAAGAAACAACTTCAAACAATATTTCTTAATTTTTTTAATTTAAATATGTTATAATAGTGAAATATTTTTAATCAAAGTATGCTCTTTCGGAATTAACTAACTTTTGTTAGTTATGCTTATGCTACTTTCATACTATCAATCCGCCGCTTCGACCGCGTTTAAATATATATATATATGACGACTGAAAAAATATATGAGTAATAATTTATTCAATCTTTTTGCTGTTATAGTTTTTGCCAGGTGATGAATTTTAATTTTTCCTTCGGAAACAGTACTTTTTTTCTGGACCAAACGTACGTAGGCAGGTACGTTACGTACGTATCTATATGAAAAATTTCTTGATGGTGGTTTAGTAGTTAGTCGTGAATAGATATCAGATATCAGACAAACAGAGTTACATTCACATTTATATTATAAAAAAAATTATATTTCTTTATATGCTTTGCTCTTACTAATGCATTTATGCACATCTTGCTGACAGAACTACGTGATAAATTAACAGCTTAACAATTTTGGTTTAGACACGTCTGCGCTATTTATGCATTTCTTATCTTATAGACGTGCATTTCTTAATGCATTAATGGACATTTTGAACAAGACGTCGTACAATGGGTGTGCCAAAGGATGGCCGAAGACTTAAAAAATAGCACAAAATATTCCTCCTTTTCTCGAAAGTTTCCTGGACTATAATGAACAGGAAAAAAGGGTGTAATGATACACATGTATAGTCAGTCAGTCCAGTCGTGGGACATTCAAAAAATTACATAAGTTTGGATTTTACGGATGTCGTTGAATTTTGGAAAGTTAATGGATATTCAGGTATAAAATAAAAAAATAGAAATTTTGAACTGTTGTGTTCAGAATAATTTAGGTAATTCTCTTTTTTTTTTTAATAAAGTCGTGACATTTGAATAGAAATAGGGAATTAATTGCCATATTCGCGATCTCTCCACAAACGCAAATGCAATAAAACAATATATAGATATTATTTTATAGCATACATTTACGTTTCTATTCAATAGTCATGATATTATTTTAAATGAAATATTTTGAATATTCAAAATAATCAAAAAAGCTATTTTTTTTAAAACATGAATATCCATTATCTATCTACTTTCCAGACATCAACAACATCCGGAAAATCCAAACTAATTATCCTTCAAACGGTCGACTATAAAGCCCGCACAGTATATCCTTCGAACTATCCAATTTCCGGAAATCGTTTCCAACTAAGAAACTCGTTGGCTGTGATATTATGCTTGTTAAAAAAGAAACAGCTAACAGCAGCAGTAACAGCTGTTTCTCTATTGATGCGCTTATCAACGTGGAGCTTTTCATTTTCATTTATATAATAACATCTTAGCAAGTGCGCTTCAAAGGAGTTGAACTTTCTTGGAATGAATGAACAAATTCTGTTTATATTTCAGCTGATAAATAACATTCACCATAATTATTTTGTTAAATTTATTCAGTAAATACTTTTTTTTATAAAATGTCCCTTTCACCATTGCGCACTGAGCGATAACTCTAATGGTATGATAAAAATGTAAAGTAATCAGACGTGATCCCATAGCAACAATTGATCCACACATAAGCTGTGCTCGTGTGACAAACTTATGAAAAGGAATTTTTTCTGCTTTTATCGATATGGAGCTTTTTGATGATCAAAAAAACATCGGAGATCACAGAGGAATTACACGTGGTAATATGTACATTAATACTCTCTTTCTTACATAAGTAGTTTATTGTAGGTATTCGTTTTGCTTATTAAGTAGGTATTCAAAGTATTGATAACGTGCGTACGTAGTGTATTTTATATTTGACTGTAGAAATTCGTAAAGGTCGTTTTTTTTTTGTTTGACTTTTGTCGTAAATTATCTTTAACTCTAATTTTTAGTTCCCACTGACTTCAAATGAAAATGTCATATGAACGTAAAAACTTTCTTTCAAATTCCAAAACAATCCCAATCGTATGAAATAAAGAAATCAATTACTTATTTACTATTTTCGACTTATTATTAAGTGTTATTGAGATAACAGACATATTTAATTTTACTCTTGAAACCAAAGACTATATAAGTATAATTGGGAGTACTTGAAACGGGAATGAAATCGTGGAACGGGAATCTTCCTGACACACAACAGTCATTTGCGATATGAATATTTTTATAATAATATATGTATATCGTTATCATTTAAATATTCTCAATTTATTTTAGATTTATGTAATCTACTTAAATAATTTCCTATAACGACTAACAGATAATAGTGTTATATAAAATTTCTGTATATTTACTTTACCTAATACTGTTTAGCACACGCTTCTATTAAATTGGAGGAAATGTAACGTTCGATGTCTAACAGGGAGTAAATATGGGATCATTAATTTAATATTATATTTGTTATTATTAAAAAATATTAATATTTCTTCTTGTACGATAGTTTATAGTAAATTCCGTGATAGTAAAATTAAATTGGCTTTTAAAAAGTAAATTGTTAAAATTGTATAATAAAAATATATCTTTTATCGTTCGACAATTATCGTTTCTTCTTAGGATATTTTAAAGTCATCATCCACATTTTGAACCCACGTGTAATACGTGTAATAGGACACCTGCATGTTAATAATTAATAAATTAACTTTGTTAATTTCAGCTCCTTTGCCGCCGGAGTTGTTAGACTTGGCTGAAGGCAGACGCTCTGCGAGCGATGGCACCATTGAGGAAAACTTTGAAGAAGAATTGGCGAATGCCCCACAAGTATACCCCGAAGTGAGATATTTCTAACACTTTTGATCATTCGTTGTTTAGTGTGAAGATTAATTATTAATTTTGGCAAATTATAGTAATAGTAGGGGAGCCCAAGAGGGGATTTGGGGATTTACTCGAGCGCGTCAGATATTGCCAACGTATATTCCTCACGTGTCTCCGATAACAGATATGTATTGGGATTGCCTTTTGAAAGCCTTTTGAAAATGCAAAAAAGATTTTTGACGATTGCCATTTTGTAATACCTACTCCAGCGCGTCAGATTTTCATACAGACGGTTCAACTTGAATTCCTGGTCGTGCTGATTCTTAATCTGACGATTATATGTAGGATTTTTTTAATACAGCGTCTACAATATTTTGAACGCCTGTAGACGCTCACCACACTGCTGAAAAGAAAAAAATCATATAACCTCTTTTTCTTCCTACCACATCTTATCTTCAAAATCCAATAGGTTCCCACGACGCTCGAGTGACTCCACATTTAGAATCGTGGGCTCCCCTACCATAATGACGCAACTAACATAAACTATAGACGTCAATGAAGAGTCACTTCATACATTTAATTGTAAGTGGTTGCTAACTTGAAAGTTTTTAATGTTTATTATGAGAATCTTTTTTGGAGTATACTCCTTCGATTTGCATATAAATATATAAGCCCGTGGTATGAAAATTATGGGAATAAAAATCAAAATTGTTACACGAATGCGTTATAGTTACGTTCTATTTTTTTGAATATTTTAGAATATCTGAAGTTTCAGAGATATTGCGCCATCTACACAATATTATTTAAAAAAAAGAACAATGTTGTTCTTTCGGCGTGTTCGAATTATGAAAATTTAAATTTTGTAATCGTTCGTAAGGAGTAAACTCCAGTCGTGTGTCGAAGCTGACACACACAATTTTTTTAATTGTCTGTCTACGTACAAGATTTAAACATTTCGTAGGTGTCCTTTCATGAAATCGTGTAAAAAACCCCATGTATTGCGCAATGGAGTCAAATTCAAGGTATAGGTAAGGTATAGGTAAGGCAAGGTAATTCATGGTATAGGAAACTTTAGCCAACAGTTTCGTAGCGAATTTTCTTAGATAAAAGATTCATACAAAAAGAAATTCGTTAACCACTCTCGTGTTAGAGAAAAACATTAGTGTCTGCTCGCAGGCATATCCCAGACACTTATACTTAGGTATACCTAACCTGTGCAATTATTAAGTGCAATATATATTTGTAACTTTTCGGAGATAACCGGATAGATATAAACCGGAAAGTTTTTGTAATAGGTCGACCCACCACAACCATGAGTATAATCACCGTTCTCCTAAATATTGTGTTATCGTTTGTCCTGAGTCCTCGGCGTTTCGCGGATACGGAATCTGTCGCGTACGAAACAAGAACGATACAGAGACAGTTTTGTATCGTGCGTCGCGGATTCCGCCTCCGCGACACGCTGTCACTCGGGGCACGCACTTAAATATGAATAAGGAAATAAAATGAGCCAATTAAATAATTAGTACAGAATTTAAGCCTAAAAACAAATGTAGTTGTCGCTAAACACCTTTAACAAGAAAGGTTTTGGACAGTACTTTACTATTTTCATTTGAAAATTGTGATTTTTTTGTAGAAACCTGACCGTTTTAATTTTTTTTTAAATATAGTCTGTTATTGCAACGTTATCTCTTACTTATAACTTCACTCTGAGAAGTCAAATAAGTCGACTAAAATAACAATTTTGTGCCAAGTCGTCGCCTTAATCCTACTGAGGTCGGCATTGGACTTGCAGCATCTGTGGCGATGCTTGTGTTTATAGTCTGCCATCGAGTGGTCTGTGAGCCTGTCTGTCACCAACAGACAGTGTGGTGCGTTTGAATAGATAGTTGACTTTCATTCGTAAAAACAGAGTATAGATGAGAAGGGTGTTAAGTTGCGTCAATAGCTTCTTAAGAAATTTTCCGAATAAATATGACACTCCTTTGTAAAGACATCGGATGTGGGCGTTGAATCAATCCGAACTGTGAAGATATTCATTAAGTAAACTAAGGGGGGAATCATACAAAAAATAAAAATATGTAACATTAGTATGGGACAGTTAAGAAGTGTGAAATAATCTATTTTTAACATTGGTTTTTGTGTCGAATATAAGGGATATTGATCGTCAATTAACGTTGATCGTCAATAGAATGTAAAAGGTAATAAATTTAGAAAATGCTCATTTTCCTCCCAGTGCTAGGCAGGCGCGCGCGCGTCCTACCTCCCACTGATTTGCACCACTCAGTCTCGCGAAGTTATTTCTTAAGAACGTACGTACTCGTGTTTTGTGACTATGTCGCATCTCGCGCGCTTGATGCGTAAAAATCATATACGTCTACCTTCACCACAGAGTGCCGGCATTTGTCTTCCAGTGAGTTCAATTTTAAGTCACGTTGTGTGCATGTAACAAGAGGAGTGATACTTTAAAGTCTAGATTTAAAAAAAAACCTGTTGCAACTTTTTTTAAATCTTTCATCGCTTTCAATATTTCAATCCTTATTTTTTTTTTTCAATTATACGATGTTTTCGGTTTAAAAACCAGTGAAAAGTCACCGTGTATTTTTTTGCTGTTAATTTGTATAATTTGTGATTGCGTTCGACAAAGTTTGTATGAAGTGCAGTGAAGTTTATTGTTTCATCCGACCAGTAAGCGTAAACCCATAATTTCATAGTCTCAAATAATAACGGCTGATATGTAAAATTAATGATAAAATACGAAATTTTTTTTAGTTATTTTTTATAACTGGTTTAATCTCTTAAAGACTTTATAGGTCTAAAGAATTTTAAAGCTCGTGTATACATATCGCCCCTGTTTTTCAGTACCTAGATATAAACCATTGACCGAATTTCCAAATTTAAGCTAAAATATTTTTTAAATTATTTTCATCAGCGATCAAGTACACGCGTTTTCTTATTTGGTTATTTTTTTAACATTCCTGTGACCGACAACATACTATACCGAAGGAGCCGCGACGGTCACCGGTGACCGCGAAGGGAGACTAGTTTTTGACTATGTCCTGAACACCACTGGTCACGCGACGTCTAGGAATTTTTGCCGTTTTGTTTACCAATTTATTTGAAATTTTTCCATCTATTTGTATGACGAAAATACGGTTTCAATATATTATAATTGATAACGAAACTATTGATGTTCAGATATTTTTAATTTGCCGATCTGCGAATTCCACAGGCTAAAAGGACGTTTTCTACGAGAGGTTGTTTTTAAGGACTAGCAAAATAGTTATTCTTAAATACCTCAAATATTATTGAATAGAATAGCAAATATTATTGTTGGCATTTTAATTTATAAATCGTGAGATTTCTGTGTCGGTTTTATTATTTCACTGGCGACTCGGCCCTGACTTCGCACGGATGCAATTTTTTCTGCAAATTACCTATCAAAAACCAAATTTATTACTCGCTAATCACTTTTTCCATTAGTGAAAATCGTATCAAAACGGTGTCAATAGGTTGGTTTAGAAGATGTTAGCAGAGCGGACAGCGACTTTAGTCTATAACTAGCTGGGCCCGGCGTGCGTACCGCGTTGTTCTTATATTTTTTTAAATAAAAGTAGCTTAAGTTACTTCCTATAACATCAGTAATCTGCTAGTATAAGTCCCGTCGAATTACAGCCGCTTCAGAGAGCCTATTCCTTGAGTTATATTTTTTTATGAATATTTTTTTCGAATGAATATAATGAAATCGTAAACGAGCCGTATAATTTTTGTCTGTCTGTGCGTTTTTGTGCACGAGCCTCAGGACGTCCACTGCTGGCGTAGGCCTCCCCCATAACTTTCCAATGGGACCGGTCAGAAGCAGCCTGGATCCACCGTTGACCCGCGGCCTTTATTAGGTCGTCTGTCCACCTTGTGGGTAGACGTCCTACACTGTCTGCGCTTGCTGGTCCGTAGCCTCCACTCGAGAATTTTCCGGCCGTCGGTTCTCCGTACTATATGCCCTGCCCACTGCCACTTCAACTTACTGATCCGCCGGCTTATGTCGGTAACTTTCGTACCTACGTCTACGGATCTCCTCATTTCTGATTCGATCTCGCAGTGTACCCCCGATCTCGCATTGCCCTTTCCATAGCTCGTTGAGCGACATTGAGCTCCTTAGCCCATAGTTAGAGACCACGTTTCAGCTCCATGTCATCATTGGCAACACACATTGATCGAAAACTTTTGTCTTGAGACACTGAGGAATTTTGGACGAGAAGATGCCTCGGAGCTTCCCGAACGCTGCCCTATTATTATCTATTATTGATAGGTAATAATAGGGCAGCGTTCGGGGAATTCATAAGTAACAGAGATTACCGAACTAAAAGAATTACATTTTATCATTTACTTAACGAGTTATTTTTCTTTTTTTAGATCTGGACATGGGCGGACGAGGAGTGCTTTGCCGTTTTAAATGGCAGGGGTTTAGTCGAAGTCGTCGGCGAGGACGAAATAGGTCGACGTATAATTGTGGTGTCGGCTTGCAGGCTCCCAGAGTCCACTGAAATTCATCCCGACAAACTACTGCAGTAAGTCTTAAATACTCTTAATGATCATTAACTATAATTAGTTTTCGTCACCATGGATAAAATGAGAAATTAAATTTTTATTTTATACATAACTATAATATAAAATTTTTTCGTGACTCTTAGTTCTCGTGAGTAGAGTGAGTTCTTTCTACTCTTGACTAGATCGCGTTATATCAACACCCCGGCGCCTCACAGAGATAAAATTTTCAACATTTTTACATTACTACGTTCCAAATTTTAGCTTTCTGGACTTGCTAGTTTTGGCTGTGCGTTTATAGTCAGTCACACAAACAATTTTAAAAATTTAACGATGATCGGTTGTTAACTGTTTAGCAAATAAGAAAGAAACAAACATCTATACTAATATTATAAAGCTGAAGAGTTTGTTTGTTTGTTTGAACGCGCTAATCTCAGGAACTACTGAATTGAAAAATTCTTTTTGTGTTGGATAGATCATTTATCGAGGAAGGCTTTAGGCTATATAACATCACGTTGCGACTAATAGGAGCGAAGAAACAGTCGAAAATGTGGAAAAAACGGGGAAAATTATTCATCTTTGAGGGCTTCCGTTGCGTGCGCTGCGAAAACCGTTCGAGATACCCAAATGATTCCCAAAATAACTATTCCACGCGGACGAAGTCGCGAGCACAAGCTAGTACTTTATAATAGTAAATTAGTATTAAATTAGCTTTATGGTATAACAATCATAATTAGATACATAGTATTTTTTTTGTGTTCTTCGAAGACCTGTGAGGTTAGATTTGACTACTTAACCGTAAGTCTTGACTAAGTAATCTGCAGGTGATTTTATAAGCAAATTTTATACCTTACTAGCGATTCGCCCCTTGCTTCGCACGGAGTTAAAATTTTCAAAAATCCTTTCCTAGCCAGACGTTTATAAAATGAAGTTTAACTTATTAAAATTTAAGTTTTTGACTTTACATTGATAGTCAGTCCAGGACATATAACTCAAATTTTTGTAACAAATTATTTTCCCTATTGTTTCAGATACTTGATATACACATTAGACAAATTTGTTGAACAGGACTATACCCTGGTATACTTTCATCGTGGTTTAACAAGTAAAAACAAACCACCACTGTCTTGGCTCTGGAAAGCTTTCAAGACCTTCGATAGAAAATACAAGAAGAACCTTAAGGCGTTGTATATCATTCACCCGACGAATTTTATTCGAGTGGTATTTCAAATGTTGCGTCCAGCCATAAGCGTCAAGTTCGGTCGTAAAGTCATGTACTTGAATTATCTGCATGAATTACGCCAATACATGGATTTGGACAAACTGTGCATTCCTGAACCTGTATTGGAGTAAGTAAATTATTATAGTCAAACTAGATACGTCTTTTTCATAAATGAACACTAGCTTTTTTTACATAAAATTAATTTGCTGATCAGTCACATATATACTTAATAGCAGATGGTTACACCCGTCTATAAAACAAGGAACGCCGCACGTGTTCCTTCAGCAATCGCTTTAACAAAAAAATGTGCACAATGCACATCCGTCTTCGTGTATAGTCAGGGTAAAATAAGATTCGTCTCCTTAAAGTCGTCATTTGCTTTCACTTTATCAGGCAATTATCAGTCGTCGTAAGTTGTCTGCTTTAGTGCTTTAGTTTCAAAAGTGACGAAGGTTTTCGTACCCCGACCGTACATAGATTCAAAAATTTACGCTGTAGGTTTCAACGCTAATTTTTCAACAGATTTGATCAGAGTCTTCTCTCAAAGAATTCTCGAGCGGCCGAGACAGCTCGTCAACTGCAATCTGGAGCCGGATCCAGCAAGCATGTGGAACCACCGGTGAACTTGTTACCACCACCCACCCAACAGTTCGGTGTATCTTTGCAATTCATAAAAAGGAACAACGGGAATATGGTGGATGGGATTCCGCCGGTCGTCAGACAATGCGTGGATTTCATATCTACCCCCGAAGGTAAGTTTTGTTGTTTTTGAATAGATGTGTCCTGAAGATGAACACATCTATTCAACATTGTTTAAACAAAAGAAAAGCAGTAAACACTTAAAGTTACAGCTTTACTTGCTTATTTATTTCGATCTTCATGTGTGGTTTGGAAACAATTATCGCGTTTTAAATTAAAAACTGTTTTAAAATCTGATGAAATGAAAATCTGGCTATAAAGCGACAAAGATATAGATTATATCGAGTCAATTTTTAGTCAATGCATTGCGTTTTTAAAAATCTTAAAAACCCTTTAAAAATGTGTATTAGTAAAAATCTGACTAAATGAAAATCTAACTATATATAAATCATATTATATAGAAAAAAACATCGAGACAATTTATATTTTAGACTGTAATGCGTTTGCATGTGTATTAGCCGCAATTTAGCCGTTTATTTATTACAAAATTTGTTATGTATATTGTTATAGCACTGGAAACAGAAGGCATATTCCGTCGTTCGGCGAACGTGAACGTTATCAAAGAACTCCAGCGCAAGTGCAATCACGACGAAGAGATTAATTTTAACCAGGATCCGCACAACGCTGCTGTCTTACTGAAGACATTCCTACACGAATTGGAGGAACCCATTCTTACATATGAACTATACGAGGAAATCTTGAATTGGTTGTGTGAGTATACTCTTTCTATCCACATACATATATATATATATATATATATTGTTAATATTATTATTTTTTTTAATTACTAGCATTTTTTTTTTGTACTTATAAATTGTAAGATGACTGACCTTGTAATAGGCTATATAAAAATTTAAATCTATTTTATGTATTTGATAAATATTACATGCTGTAAGGTTAGCTATTAAATAAATAAATAAATAAATACATACTGTCAAAAAGCATAGTCAAAAGTTTGTCATTTAATATTATGGTCTTGTTTTTTTTCAGCTTGGCCTCCTGTTGATCGCATCCGAAACGTGAAGTTGATGATCCTCGAGCGATTACCTATCGATAACTATATTTTACTCAAGTATATCATCAAGTTTTTGTGGAAGGTAAAGTGAAATAAGTTATAAACATTCATTTTTAGTTAATTATTTGTGACAGACAGACTGACGGTCCACACAAAATATGCCATGTCCAAAAAATAGACACTAATGGAAAATAAGTTTCGAATAGCACCGGTTTTGAATAAAAGGATATTTTATTGAAACGTTATTGTTATTGAAATAAAAAATCAGACAGTTAATATGTGCTCATTTTATAATGAACGATTTTAAAAAGCCCGTGGTATGAAAATTTATGGAAGTAAAATCAAAATTGTCGCACGAATGCGTTATAGTTAAGTTCTATTTTTTTAAATATTTTAGAATATCTGAAGTTTCAGAGATATTGCGCCATCTACACAATATTATTTAAAAAAAATAATAATGTTGTTCTTTCGGCGTGTTCGATTTATATAAACTCCAGTCGTGTGCCGGAGATGACGCACACAATTTTTTTTTCTATACACACAATCACAATAAAAGCATTTCGTTTACAGGTGAAGGATAGGAGCTGCGTTAACAAGATGACAGTACACAATTTGGCTGTCGTTTTCGGGCCGAATTTGGCGTGGCCGTTCCGAGGTGTCACTTCTTTGCAAGACATCGCCCCAATCAACTCGTTTACAGCTTTCATTCTCGAAAATCAGGAGACCATTTTCATCATCTAAAAGTCTTTGATCGCGGCTAAAGGTTCTTCGCAAATTTCCTAGGTTGATTGAATTGTAAGGCAAGTGACGCCACAAATGACACGTAAAAACACAATCTTCTATTCATTAGAAAGAAATAAAAGAAAATTTATTGAGCCAATAAAAATAGCACATGCACACAAGAACAAGAGAAAACAGAACAAACTTGCACCAGTGCATCGACCCAAATAGGCACCCAACTCAGCATATGCTGTGTGTGCAACGAGTCACACACAGCGCTGATCTTCTGCTGGGAACCTCGTACTTCACGGACGCCCGACCAGCAATATGGACTTCCATATTGCTACAATTAAATAATAAATAATGGCAATCTAATAATACAATAACGTAAACAAATAAAATAAATGAGCAACCAGCAAATACAATTTTAAATATGTATATTAATTTTCATATACAATGTAACAAGTGTAAATAGTTATACTACTAACAATATGCGAACTATGATAGATAAAATTTGATTTATTGTCATTTTGTGACGTCACTGACGTCACTCAAATATATTGTCTACTGCTGTTGAAAATTCACTCTTCATATCTTTTTTAGCATTTTGTTCAGAGCCAATACACATGAATATATTTTTCTTTACTACAGGGACTTAAGTCCCTGTAGTCCATTTCTTACTGCGAATCAATTTACTAACAATTTTTTCAATACAAAAATATATATTATAAAAACAACGACTGCATTTATCACAAATGGCTCTGATGAAATAATTCTTCAAGAGTGATATCTCAATAGCATCCAAGTAAATGTATTTTGTAAAAGCACATATCTTTTGACAATAGTATTGTTATAATCTGAAAGGTGCGAAACTGTAATACTTCACGTCTTCTCCTCTACACCCTTTTTTAAAGACGAAGAACAAAAAAAATGTGTTAAGTGTTAGTTCGGATATATGTAATTGGGGAAAAAATGAATTATGGCGACATTTTGCCCCATATTTTTTATAGGTGTACCTTTTTATTAAATAATGAAAAATAAAAAAAATTAAAATGTAATGTCAAAAAATGTAATCTATGTCAATGTCATTTTTTTTATTTTAAAATATTCTAGGTTAAATATGTTTAGGTTAAGTTCTGGAGACGTTTTTATTGTTATGTTTGATTTAGTTATAGTTTATTTTTTATTTGATCTGATAATTCTCCGTATAAATGGATCGATTGGAAAGTATTTGTGATGGTCTGAATTTTTTATTTTATTTTATTAAGTGGCATGGCAACACTCGATTTGGCCAAAAAGGTCGGTTATGTTAGGAAAGGAAGGTATTGCGCTAATTAAGTTATCGGTGAGATTTTCAAAGAGCACATTTGATCGCACAATTTATTTATTTTAATTGAAAATTTAAATAAAATTGATATTAAACGAGATCTTTAAATTATGCTTAAATAGCAGTAATTAAATTGTCAGAGCCCCATGCCTTCCCGTGGGTTTTACACGCGTTGTGTGATGTTTCGACTGAAATAGAAATTTATGAATCTGATTATGTGATGTAGGTCCACATTTTGTAGTCGAAATTTTTTCTAGCTTACACTAATAACGGTCAGTAGTTGCATAATGTGTAAATTGCCAAAAATAACAACGTTTTAACATAATAATAATAATATATCTTAGGTGTGTAAGGTCCTTAATACATAGTAATAATAATAATAATATTAACCTGAACTGAACCGAAAATGTAACAATATTAAAATAAGATACTATGTCCTAATAATTTCATTTAAAATTGACCTTCTTAACAGTTTATTGTGATATGTATGTATAAACCGCCTTTGGTTATCTTTGAGTTCTGTAGTTTTTAATTTCTCAAAAAAAAATAATAGGAATATACCGCCCTATAATGTGGGACGACATTATAGGGCTAAACAACAACAACAGTCGCTAAAACAAGATGGTCGCGACAAGTTAAAATTACAATAGATTATGAATATTATTTACTACACAAAAAGTTGCCCAGTCCAGTGAGTAAAATTTCGAACTAATAATCAAATATCAATTTTAATCAAAGAAAGATGTTGTTATGATTAAATGAAAACTGCAGTGCTCGAGTTCTGTGTGGTTGTAACAATTGTATCTATATATTGTTACCTGGTACACAATAGAAAGTAATAAAATTGATAAACCATGGTGCTACTGCCACGCCAAGCCATTAAAATACATATTAAGAGACAATGCTTTAAATATACATCACTTTTGTATATATCGGAATGATTGATGAACGACTGTAAGGCTGGTATTCGTGTCACGCCGACCGCTCAGCGCTCAGTAACGCGCCGAGCCTAGATCTCGACGCTGACCAGCCATATTGTCGACATTTTTTAAAATTGAATAAAATTAATTTTGCTAAACTCAAAATTATTTCTCTTGAACGATTCAGGTCTAATAAATGGTTTTTATGAATTAATATTTTAATTAAAATTTGTTTATAAAATTTTTATTTTATTTTATTTATACAAAAAATAATAATTAATGTATACCAAAAAATAAGCTAGAGTACCTATAATGTAGATTAGTATTAAGTTTATAAAAAATATATTGATGTAATCATTATTAACAAATCATAGATAGTTAGTTTTATGGTTAGATCTCGCGGATTGCGTGTTCCATTGATGGTCAAATTAATTCGAACATTTTTGTCTTAAAATCTTGAAATAAATGCATTAATGCAAAATGTTTTCTTACAATTTGTAATAAGTCTTTACACAAAATAATTTTCTGCCTGTACACTTAATATAAAAAATTTATTAAGTGTGCTCTCAAATTATAATTTGAAACAATTAGATGAATTTTATATCATGAACTAGTTTTTGCGTGCTGCCGCGGACTGCAAGCAGCCCGCGGGGGCGCGGTTGTATTTTGTTTTGTGTTATGTTTTGCCATGGTTAATTGTTTTGGTTTGGTTTTGGGTCTTTGTTTTGTAAATCGTGATGATTGATTAATTGTAAATTGTGTAATTATAATTGGGAGTAAATAGGAGGGAGGGGGAAGGGGGACCTTGGTCTAAATAGGTCACCCTCGATGAGACCTTTCAAATGATACCCAACACGGGGGGGTCTAGCTGTAACGGTTGACCATGATCCACTGAGTAGACCGGAATTGTCAAATTTTTAAATTTGGTCTACTTAAAAAAATCGTCTTTCTGTGACGTCTCAAATGAGCCCAAACACGACCCGGTTTTGTCAAACCGTTTTCGAATTACGTCCGGGGGGGGTTGGAGGGGGGTTCAAATTTTTTATCTCTGAAAGACTTTTCCGATGAACCCAAACACGAGCCGGCTACATCTTGCCTTTTCCGAATTACGTCCGGGGGGGTTGGAGGGGGGTTAAAATTTTTTATCTCTGAAAGACTTCCGATGAGCCTAAACACGACCTGGCTGCGTCAAGTCGTTTCCGAATTACGGCCGAGGGGGTTGGAGGGGGGGTTCAAATTTTTTATCTCGGAGAGACGTCTCCAATGAGCCCAAACACGACCCGGCTGCGACGCGCCGTTTCTGAGTTACGGCCGGAGGAGGGGAGGCGTTACGGGGGGGGGGGGAAGGTGTCTAAATTTTCTCTTTTTCGGCTCTCCGGTAGACCGTTGCCGCCGCTGCGGCCCTCGAGTCCGGGGGGTCGCGAATTCCTCGGAGGGGGCCCGGGGGGCGGGTCACGCTGCGCGCTCCCCTATCCCCCCTAGCCCGCCTCCTCGTCATTCGCCCCCCCCGGCCTCAAGACCCTCCGCGGCGGGACGACCGGGCGGGACGACCCATCCTCTATGGGTGCAAAATCGCCATCGAGGTGTGATTTTGTATGGAGGGGGGGCGATGGAGGGGAGTTGGGGGGAAGGCGACGGTCCCGGGGGGTGGACCTCTGGGAGAAATTGCCACCCCCCGAAGAGACCGCCCCTCTATCCCCGGTGGTTTCGGAGATATCCCACTTTGATGAGTCCATAAAAGTTGTATGGAGTTTAAAAAAAATGTATGAAAAGGGTGGGGATGGGTCTCGATTTGACAACGGCTGATGACCCTCTATGATATTCCGCAAACGCCACCCTTCTATCTCTCATAGTTTCCGAGGACCTCTCACAGCCTTTTTACCAGGGCAGTAGACAGACATCGGGATGGCCCCTTGGAAGCATTCCACGAGGGATGAAAATTCGCCATAGCGACCACGTCCCTGTCCCCTATGGTTTTGGAGATATCCCCACCCCTTTCGCCGAAAATGCCACTTTTGTATGGAAGCGGGATGAAGGGGGCGGGGTGGGGGGATGACACCTATCCCGGCACTCGGACCACCACTACAGATGATCATCGCCCAAAGACACCTCCCCCCTATCTCCGGTAGTTTCGGAGGTATCCCGCTTCGAAAAGTCCAGAAAAGTTGTATGGACTTTAAAAAAAATGTATGAACGGGATGGAGATGGGTCTCGATTTGGTAATTGGCGACGACCCTCTATGACATTCCGCAAACGCCATCCCTCTATCCCTCGTAGTTTCCGCATACCTCTCACCGCCTTTGTACCAGGTCGGTGGACTGAGGGTGAAAAAATCGCATGGGACTCGCGACGTCACTCTCTATCCGGCGGGGTAGGATAGACCGCCCCAGATTGCCATTGTCCAGGTGAAAAAAAATATTTTCCGAAAAACTAATAATTTGTATGGAGGCGGGATGAAGGGATGGAAATCCCGAAAATCGGGATGGCCCCTGAGAAGGATCCCACCGAGGGATGGAAACGCGCCACGGCCACCGACCACCTATCCCGCAAGGTTTTGGAGATATCCCCATCCATTTCGCCGAAAATGCCACTTTTGTATGGAGGCGGGACGAAGAGGGCGGGATGGGGGGATGACACCTATCCCGGCACTCGGATCACCACCACAGATGATCATGCCCCAAAGACACCTGTTTTGTATGGAGTTTAAAAAAAATGTATGAAAGGGGCGGGGATGACTCCTTCTGTGGTAACTACCGATCACCCTCTATGACTATCCGCAAACGCCACCTTTCTATCCCTCATAGTTTTCGAGATCACCTCGCCAACTTTTTACCACCTCGGTGGATCGAATTTTCCATATTTTTCCCATTCCTCATTTTTGACCCTCTTTGCGACCCGGTAAAAAAATTAGACCCCCACACTTTCCTTTCCGGTTGGTTATGTGAGTAGTTCAGTCAGCGGTATTTCGGCTTTATATCGAACCGTTTCCGAATTCGTACAGGGGTGGACGGATGGGATGGGGCGGTTTGGGGTGACTGAGTCTTGGTGGGATGGACTTTCGCGGCTCTCCGGTGACCGTTGCCGCCGCCCTCCTCTATGGGTGCAAAATCGCCATCGAAGTTTGATTTTGTATGGAGGGGGGCGGTGGGGGAGGGCGACGGTCCCGGGGGGGTGGACCTCTGGGAGAAATTACCACCCCCCGAAGAGACCGCCCCTCTATCCCCGATGGTTTCGGAGATATCCTGTTTTGTATGGAGTTTAAAAAAAATGTATGAAAGGGGTGGGGATGACTCCTTCTGTGGTAACTACCGATCACCCTCTATGACTATCCGCAAACGCCACCTTTCTATCCCTCATAGTTTTCGAGATCACCTCGCCAACTTTTTACCACCTCGGTGGATCGAATTTTCCAAATTTTTCCCATTCCTCATTTTTGACCCTCTTTACGACCGGCTAAAAAAATTAGACCTCCCTACTCTCCTTTCTGGTTGGTTATGTGAGTAGTTCGGTCAGCGGTATTTCGGCTTTATATCGAACGGTTTCCAAACGTTTCCAAATTCGTACTGCGATGGACGGGTGAGATGGGGCGGCTTGGGGTGACAGAGTCTTGGTGGGATGGACTTTCGCGGCTCTCCGGTGACCGTTGCCGCCGCTGCGGCCCTCGAGTCCGGGGGGGTCGCGAATTCCTCGGAGGGGGGCCGGGGGGGCGGGTCGCGCTGCGCGCTCCCCTATCCCCCCTAGCCCCCCTCCTCGTCATTCGCCCCCCCGGCCTCGAGACCCTCCGCGGCGGGTCGACCGCCCTCCTCTATGGGTGCAAAATCGCCATCGAGGTGTGGTTTTGTATGAAGGGGGGGCGATGTGGAAGATGGGTTGAGGGCGACGATCCCGGGAGGTGGACCCCTGGGAGAAATTGCCACCCCTCGAAGAGACTGCCCCTCTATCCCCGGTGGTTTCGGAGATATCCCACTTTGATGAGTCCAAATAAGTTGTATTTTTTTTTTTTTTTAATTTTTTTATTGTTTATTTCTGTTATTTGTTATAAATAAATAAATGATTTGATTTTGATTTGATTTGATTTGTATGGAGTTTAAAAAAAATGTATGAACGGGACGGGAATGGGTCTCGATTTGGTAACCGCCGATGACCCTCTATGATATTCCGCAAACTACACCCGCCTATCCCTTTCAGGTTCCGAGGACCTCTCACCATCTTTGTACCAGATCGGTGGACCGAGAAAAATTTTCTCTTTTTCGGTGCCCTGGTAGACCGTTGCCGCCGCTGCGGCCCTCCTCTATAGGTGCAAAATCGCCATCGAGGTGTGATTTTGTACGGAGGTGGGGCGATAGGGGGAGGTAGGGGGAGGGCGACAGTCCCGGGGGGTGGGGATGAGTGGTCCGGTGGTAACTATCGATGACCCTCTATGATATTCCGCAAACGCCACACTTCTATCCCTCTCAGTTTCCGAGGACTTCTCGCCGACTTTTTACCAGGTCGGTGGATCGAAACCAAGATGGCCCCTTGAAAGCATCCCACCGAGGGATGGAAAAGCGCCATCGCCACCACCCACCTGTCTCTATGGTTTTGGAGATATTCCCATCCATTTCGCCGAAAATGCCACTTTTGTATGGAGGCGGGACGAAGGGAGCGGGATGGGAGGATGAAACCTATCCCGGCACTCGGACCATCACCACAGATGATCATGCCCCAAAGACACCGCCCCTCTATCCCAGTTCGTTTTGGAGATATCCCACTTCGAAGAGTCCAAAAAAGTTGTATGGAGTTTAAAAAAAATGTATGAACGGGATGGGGATGGGTCTCGATTTGGTAATTGCCAATGACCCTCTATAACATTTCGCAAACGCCATCCCTCCATCCCTCGTAGTTTCCGCGGACCTCTCACCACCTTTGTACCGGGTCGGTGGACTGAGGGTGGAAAAATCGCATGGAACTCGCGACGTCACTCTCTATCAGACGGGGTGAGACAGACCGCCCGACATTGCCATCTTCCAGGTGAAAAAAAATATTTTCCGAAAAACTAAAAATTTGTATGGAGGCGGGATGAAGGGGTCGAAATCCCGAAAATCGGGATGGCCCTTAAGAAGGATCCCACCGAGGGATGGACACGCGTCATGGCCACCACCCACCTATCCCCGATGGTTTTGGAGATATCCCAATCCCTTTCGCCGAAAATGCCACTTTTGTATGGAGGCGGGATGAAGGGATGGAAATCCCGAAAATCGGGATGGCCCTCAAGAAAGAACCCACCAAGGGATGGAAACGTGCCATGGCGACCTACCACCTAACCCGCGTGGTTTTGGAAATATCCCCATCCGTTTCGCCGAAAATGCCACATTTGTATGGAGGCGGGACGAAGGGGGCGGGATGGAAGGATGAAACCTATCCCGGCACTCGGACCACCACCACAGATGATCATCTCCCAAAGACACCGCCCCTCTATCCCAGGTGGTTTCGGAGATATCCCACTTCGAAAAGTCCAAAAAAGTTGTATGGAGTTTAAAAAAAATGTATGAACGGGATGGGGATGGGTCTCGATTTGGTAATTGCTGACGACCCTCTATGACATTCCGCAAACGCCATCCCTCTATCCCTCTTAGTTTCCGGGGACCTCTCACCGTCTTTGTACCGGGTCGGTGGACCGAAGGTGGAAAAATCGCATGGGGCTCGCGACGTCACTCTCTACCCGACGGGGTGGGATAGACGGCTCCAAATTGCCATCTTCCAGGTGAAAAAAAATATTTTCCGAAAAACTAAATATTTGTATGGAGGCGGGATGAAGGGATGGAAATCCCGAAAATCGGGATGGCCCTCAAGAAAGAACCCACCGAGGGATGGAAACGTGCCATGGCGACCTACCACCTAACCCGCGTGGTTTTGGAGATATCCCCATCCGTTTCGCCGAAAATGCCACTTTTGTATGGAGACGGGACGAAGGGGGCGGGATGGAAGGATGAAACCTATCCCGGCACTCGGACCACCACCACAGATGATCATCTCCCAAAGACACCGCCCCTCTATCTCCGGTGGTTTCGGAGATATCCCGCTTCGAAGAGTCCAAAAAAGTTGTATGGAGTTTAAAAAAAATGTATGAACGGGATGGGGATGGGTCTTGATTTGGTAATTGCCGATGACCCTCTATGACATTCCGCAAACGCCATCCCTCTATCCCTCTTAGTTTCCGAGGACCTCTCGCCATTTTTGTACCGGGTCGGTGGACCGAGGGTGGCAAATTCGTCTGGGGTTCGGGGCGGCACTCTCTATACGACGGGATAGGATAGACCGCCCGATATTGCCATCTTCCAGGTGAAATGGGAGCTGTTTCGAAAACCCCCGATTTTGTATGGAGGCAGGATGAAGGGATGGAAATCCCGAAAAACGGGATAGCTACTTGGAAGCATCCCACCGAGTGATGGAAACGCCCCATAGCCACCACTGAAGTGGCTTCTACCCCTTAGCCGATATCCCCACCTCTTTCCCCAAAAAACAGATACTCGTATGGAGCCGGGACAGACGGGGCGGGATGGCGGGATGAAGTTTATCCCGGAAGTTGGACCGCTACCATAGTTGATCGCTCCTGAAGAAACCGCCCCTCTATCCCCGACGGTTTTGGAGCTATCCCGCCTTGTATGGTTTGTATGGAGTTTAAAAAAATTGTATGAACGGGATGGGGATGAGCGGTCCGGTGGCAATTGCCGATGACCCTCTATGACTTTCCGCAAACCCCATCCCGCTATCCCTCTTAGTTCCCGAGATCCCTTCGCCATTTTTTTACCACCTCGGTGGATCGACTTCTCCGTATTTTTCCCATTCCTCATTTTCGACCCGCTATACGATCGGGTAAAAAAATTCGACCCCCCCACCCCCCTTCCCGGATGGTTATATGAGTAGTTCGGTGAGTGGGGTTTCGGCTTTATTTTCATGAAAGATGAAAGATATTGATTCATATTTATTCGCGTTCTCAACACTGACTGACGTCATCAAATCAATCAAAATCATTACAGAGTAAAAAAAGAGATTAAAATAGAAAAAATATATTAAAATAGAGATCGACTGGTACATATAAAAAACTATTTTTCAATTGGTACCTAATATGTATCAAGTCGAAGATAGATCTGGAGCCGTTTTGGCAAGTAAAATAGTATTGGCATGAGAGTAGTAAGGGAATAGCATAGCATAAATGTTTCTAATATCGAATCTATTATAAATAATGAATTATACAAATGTAATTCTTATTGTAACTATAGCTATATTATAATGTATTTCACTTTCTTTGGCGTATCAAAATTATGCTTTTATCCATTTCTGCTCTAATCTATTTGAAAAAAAAACTGTCATTTATAAAACCTCCAATTTCCGGCAAATCAATAAACTCTTAGTGCAGTATTTCAACTCCAAAGATTTTTATCCTTTTTTTAATACTGAGAATTTATGTTAGCACGAAAGGTGCCCCATTTGAACTAAAGTATTAAGCATTAGTATTTTATAAATGGCGGAGTTATTTTCTTATATTTACAATCTAGATTGATAATTAAGGACTTCCTATTGAAACGATTTTATAGAGTACATAGAGCGACGGTCCATGGGATTAAAGTTGACTCACCGCGAGTCTTGTATGTGTACGTGGATATATATTTTATTTTTATACTAATATTGTCTATTTTGCATTTCACTTTATTTATTATAGTCCATGTCAAATAGATGTGTGTGAATGTTCATTATATTTTGACCCTCGTAGGACGCAAATGCAATGCGCGTGCACATTTAGCGATAGGAAAAAATGTTACCCCTGGGCCACGAAACCAACGCTCGAAACGAATTCGCTAAGCGTTGCAAGCTTCAACGTCGAGCGTCAAATATTTATATGCAATTTGTAGCGTTGTCTTGTGGCCATGAACTACAACCAAAGATAATTGATTGGTCTCGCTGCGCTCAACTAGATAGAGCGCTACACAAAATCCGTTATTCCGATATCTCCGTGAATGCGGCAACTTTTTATTGTAGTGTGTGTAAAAAGTTTCACTACGCGAACTGGCATTTTATTATGCTCAAAATTTAATAATACATTCGACACGTACACATCACAGACAGTTTGCAGTGTGACTGGCTCGGGTACGCCGAAATCGGCGTAGTATTTTTTGCCGAATTTTACAAGTACAACGGCGGTATCTAGTCGAGCGCAGCGAGACCAATCATTCATCTATGACTACAACTTTAATTTTTGATGATCGACACTGATGCTTGCAGCGCTAAGCTGGTTGGTTTCGTGGCCCAAGGGTTAGGTAAACTTTTACGAGTATATGTACAGCTAATAACAGTCTCCTCTAGATACCATCTATTTGGCAGGGTCAGTGAGTGGCGGAATTTCTCTGAAAACACATACGAGTAATATGTACGAGTACAACTCTAACTTGGTCTTCGGCATTACCCGCATGTCTGGATTCGGTCGGCTTAATACAGTTTACTTTACGCCGATGAGAGTAGTAAAGAAAATTCACAATTAGCGCGCCGCTATTAATTTATATACGAAGATTTATAATAAACAGAAACAGAGTACCTACATAATTTGTGCCATCCACTTTTGTATATCCAACTGAGAAACAGATCCACTATTTAAAATTAACCAAAGTTTACGATTTTTTTTAATATGTATTACTATTTATTACGTGTCATTATCACAAACACATTTTAACAACGTGTTAGAGTTAGGTCACATTATAAAAATATTGTTAGTTATATGTATGTGTTCTAAATAAAGTTTATGTACCTACATTCCTTTTTGTCTTTCGTATTTTGAATTGATATCTCGATTTCTTATTGTTGTTTTTAGTACAATTGTCTTCTGTCAAGAGTTCAAATTAATTATGTTTAAGTTATCACGATTTCTTTAAAAGTAAGTATAGGTATTTAATTGTAAAACTACATCGATTTAATCTTTATTTTATGTTTTAACGAATATCCGAATTTTTTTGTATTGCATTCCACTTTTGAAAATAGAAAGTGGTATGTTGTTGTTTTTTGTTTTGTATTTATATAAAAAAAAATAGTATTTAGTATTATATTTATGTCTATTAAATACGACTTGTAATTATAACTTGTTATTGTAATTTCAATAAAAATTAAAAAAATGATCAGCTTTTTAAAAGCAAAATAAGTCATTTTTGAACCAATAGAATAATTTTTATATTTGACTAAGTCAACGTGTGACTAAGTGTGAAATATAAATTGTATTTGTAATTAAATAATATCTACCTATACAAATTGTTAAACTGTGCATAAATACAGAATAAAGTGTTAGAGAGTTTTTGTGTTTTATTTTCTCTTAAGTTACTATCAAGTTACGTCACTACAAATTTAGCCCTTCATCAATGTTTGTAACTGTTTGGTCACTAGTTGTAAGTTGTAAGATAGGTATTATTAAACCACTTTTGTGGTTTTTGCCACACTAACTGTGGTGGCAATCTCAATCTAATTTAATCTATACTAATATTATAAAGCTGAAGAGTATGTTTGTTGTTTGTTTGTTTGAACGCGCTAATCTCACTACTGGTTCGAATTGAAAAATTCTTTTTGTGTCGGATAGATCATTTTTCGAGGAAGGCTTTAGGCTATATAACATCACGTTGCGACTAATAGGAGCGAAGAAACAGTCGAAAATGTGGAAAAAACGGGGACAATTATTCATCTTTGAGGGCTTCCGTTGCGTGCGCTGCGAAAACCGTTCGAGATACCCAAATGATTCCCAAAATAACTATTCCACGCGGACGAAGTCGCGAGCACCAGCTAGTATAATATAAAAGGCGATGTGTGTGTGTGTGTGTGTGTGTGTGTTTATGTTCTCTATTGACTCTGAACCGATTTTGATGAAATTCAGATAATCTTCAGATTAGTCTAGCGGGTAATCCTATGAAGTTTGGTAGCGATCGGACGCGGGCGAAGCCGGGCGGGTCGCTAGTATAATAAAAAGCAATGTATGTTCTCTATGGACTCCAAAACCGCTGAACTGATTTTGATGAAAATTTTCAGACAATGTTCAGATTAGTCCAGCGGTAATCCTATGAAGTTTGGTTTAAATGGAAAGAAATCGATTTCATAGAAGTTATTGAGGAGTTCAGTAAATTGAAGGCACGACAACACATATAACACGCTACAAAAAATGAAAAAACTATCTTTGATTTATTTTATCTATTTTTTTTCGTCGATCGATTCGTATTTTATTTTCCTTATCCATATCAATTGCATATTGTAGGTATGTATGTTTATTTAGCCTAAATAATGTAATTCGAATTTATATTTCACTTGCCAGATTTTAACGAAATAAACATTTAGGTGTACATACAAATGTGAACTGAATAAAAAGCTTGTAAAATTACTTTTTTAAAGCTGGGCCTCATTCAGCTTTACCGCCCCGGGCCTCTGATGGGCGTAGTCCGCCACTGCCTGTAAGTTACCTGTGAAAGAAAAAAGAATGACATTAATTCATAATTAGCGGAGTAATCACGTGACAAATATTAAAAAAAAGTTTGAAATCGCTTTGATAAATCATTGTAGTGTGTCTGCCAATCAGTAAACTTGACATTATAGTGTATTATGCTCCGACCACAATTTAAAAAGATGACACTAACGGCTAGTCGGCTAGGACGCTGCCTCAATAACAAGCACTTTTTGTTAAATTAAATTCAAATCATTTATTTACACGTGACATGGGTCAATGTAACAAATTAACCAGTCAACTCATAAGTTTGAATATGCCACTTCATGCACTACTACCTCTGGCTTGTATATCATAATTTACATATCTACCCATTTAAATAAAATTTATATAGGTACAACGAAAATAATGAAAAAATAATTGACCTAGTCCTAAGACCATAAGTGCCTCCAAGTTTCCCCAGGAGTTACGCTACCCCCATGGGCGTAAATAATCAGTAGACTTTCAGTACATAGATATATTTACTAATATGGAAGTCAGACAAGAGCAAAAATTAAGCACAGTGTAACATTTTTTTTTATGAGGAGAAATCCGCTTACATATTCCCTACCGCTGGCTAGGCGATAGGGATATGTGGGGGTCGACCAGCACCTGATGTTAGCGGCACTGGGAATACCCACTAAAACTCCCCGATGCCTTCTTGCCCTGTGAGAGGGGTGAACCGGGCTCTGCCGAGGCAACTAACTCCGATCCACCCCCAGGGCAGCCTAGCCTATCGCCAAAGAAAGGGATTGCCCGGAGACACCCAGGCAATACCCACGCGAAGGGGGCACACACAGTTAGGCAACCATGTGCGCAAGGTCCACCTAGACCATCTGCAGAAGGCGGGCAGCCTTCTCCAGACAGCCAGGCTCTCAAGAAAAGTCCGCACTCAAGTGCAAGCACTCGAGTGCACCAATGACGGGAGGGAGCTCACCACTCATCCGCACACATACCTCGTTTGCGGAACAAACAATAACATTATAGGCTGCACTCAAGGAGAGCGGCCGACCTCCAAATGCGAGCCGTCACCTCCTTCCGCGAGCGCTCCGCTACGGGCTCCCGCTCGGAACGCTCGGTTGTACGCCTCCTTAGCACCCGAGGCCGGCCCAAGGCAGGGTGAGCCCCCCCACCGCGACAAGGTCCCGGCGTACCCAGGGAGGGAGTGTAACACTTGGTGATTATATTGGTATCGATAGGTGATAAAATGTACATTAACATGATTATCGTGTAAAATGTAGATTCTAACAATGTAAATTTGTGAAATATTACATTGTGCTAGTAATCATAAATGAAATCCAAATTCTAAGTAACCAAGCTGATGTCCTTATTAAAAAAAAAATCTCAATTTCATCTCAAGTATTTTGAAGGCTGAAATATTATACTGCAGCAATATTATATTGAAGCAATATTAAAGAAAAGTATTTATTTGTAATTATTAAAAATAATGTTTGGCTATGAAGTGAAACCATAGAGTTTTGAGGCAATTTACTGTTATTTTTACACGGTGACAACATTGCCCGAAGCAAACTAGCGCCAACTAGCGATATTATGCCGTAAATCGACTCGTATTGATATCTCGCAAAGTTCATGTAATGAAACTCTCATCATAAATTTCGTGCTACCTACTTTTTAAATATGTGTTCTTGTTTCATTTGTTTTCGGCTGTAAAGCATAAAAGTTTTTATCTCAATGAATAAGTTACGCTTCGAGTTCCTTTCAAAACCATTGACATTAGCGGAACCCGATGTGCGTTTTGGCCATTTTCCTTGGCTTGCGTTGGTGATTCGTATATAGTCACGTGACCAAAGTGCTTTTTGGATCAATGGCGCCAAATGTCTGTTACAGAAAATGTAAGTCTTTTAAGTTATTTTCTTATATATAATGCTGATTCTATAGACTTTTTAGTTGATTTGATCTTGAAAATATACGAACATACTCATATAAATAGAATTACTAGGCAGAAAATGATGCGTAGGAATAGTCACGTCAAACTGGATACAAAACAGTGCTGCTATCTATGTTGTCAATTATTATGTTATGTAGTCTTTCAATGGAGAACTGTGTGATAAATATTTACGGATTAGATTAATCAGAGATGGGTTTGATGGAATCTATTCGTGTATTGACTGGACATGTTTTATTCGCCATACTTTCCAATAGTGATTGTGGCCTATTGACAGCGGTGTGCGCTTAAAGTGATGTTTACAGGCCCCGTACTGAGAACAGTCCGTGCCCGCCATAGGTACATTTCGCCAGTGCATTAAGGTGAAAACGTCAAAATCAATCGTAATTTGTCTTTATTTCTTTCTGAATACAAACTATTTGTTGTTTGCCGACATTATTCCGAATGTAAATCGAAAAATGTACACTTAATAATGATAGCAAGTTCACAACATTCAACAATTTATTAGACTATTGTGTTTGACACATACCTACCTACATACATTGTATTTAATTTTTTTGTCGAATTTCGTGAACCAACTAACAATTTAACGAACTCTAATATTATTAATAGGTAAAATAATGAATCTCTTAATTGTCTGTATAATGAGTACAGTTTGGTTACGCTTTTTGCATGTTTGCCTTGTGATCTGAAATGTCAATAATGTGGACAAGTATTGTAACATTATGGGACCTTTGAAAAACGAAGATTACACAAATATTTTGGTAATTGGTTATAAAATGACTATATTTACCAAAATAGTTTACTCAGATTGATCAATTCAAGTATATATATGTCTCAGTATTAAAATAACTGATAATAAAAATGAATGCCTTGCTTTTCATAACTTTTTTGTTTTGGTTATAACGACAATGAAGGGACCACTACATTTTAGTCACTATATACCTATGTATATAGTGACTTCCGACATAGAATACAGTTGTATATATATATGTAAATGTATAATATGACCTAATTTCTACTATATAAATGGCTAATCGTAATTTGTGATCATACAAATGAACATTTAATTTTGTATGTTTGTTGACTGGGTCTTTGTGTGTAGACTCGGTCGCAATATCTGCATGGATTTATAGGGACTTGTTACAAGTGGTCGTTATAAATGAAATCCATTGTATACTCACAAACAAATAAAAAAGAGAACATTATGAAATTGATTAAGTTAAATATATGTCTTTATACATCCAGTAATTCTTTTTACTATTCTTATACTTTAGATATTGACAATGATACTCTTGATAATTATCTTTACATAATATAATTTAAAGTCACTTTCTGCACCTGTCTGTATGGTCGCTAACTCATTTTGCAATGCAATAGACTTTGATGCGGTTTTCAACATTACTTAGATAATTTTTCAGGGAAGTTTTGTAAATATAATAAAATCTAATTAAGTTAAATAAATTAAGTAAATACATCCATTGTATACTCACAAACAAATAAAAAAGAGAACATTATGAAATTGATTAAGTTAAATATACGTCTTTATACATCCAGTAATTCTTTTTACTATTCTTATACTTTAGATATTGACAATGATACTCTTGATAATTATCTTTACATAATATAATTTAAAGTCACTTTCTGCACCTGTCTGTATGGTCGCTAACTCATTTTGCAATGCAATAGACTTTGATGCGGTTTTCAACATTACTTAGATAATTTTTCACGGAAGTTTTGTAAATATAATAAAATCTAATTAAGTTAAATAAATTAAGTAAATACATAAAAAAAAACAATATTTTCCAACAAAAAACAATGTTGACGAAAAATAAATTTACATGTCCTTACTTAGGCTAAACATTAAGAGATACATACATAAAATATGTAATTGTTTCTAAACCACCCAATGGATTTTAATTAGGTTTTATATAAAGAGGAATAAACAAGGAAGGAAAAAAGTAGCGGGCCATTCTTGCAAAAACAAATGTAATATCTCAATCTACATAAATAGCAATCTGTTAACATAAATTCTTAATAGTATTTTTACTGAATAAAATATCTGTTTTCTACTTATTTTAGAAACAACTTTAACATTTTTCTTTGAATAAACAACTTGAATCAGTTCAAAAACAATTTTGATAGATACTTAGGCGCTAAACTGCAGATGTAGACGCACCAGCGCAATCTGCTAATCTAAGAAAAAATGAACAAAATAACTTTTGGTCTGATAAATAATTATGTATGTGTTAAACGATTTTTTTGTTATATGAGATTATTTTGTCTTATTAAAATTATTCCTCAATACTGTTTCTGCATATGTTTTCTTTCTCTCATCTTGTGAAATGCCTTCCTTTACCTTTATTCTTTCTCTGGGGGAGTAGGTTTTTCTGCCCAGTGATTCTTTGAGTTTTTCTAGCCAATATCTCCTTATAAACCTAACATCCCTTGAAATTGGCAGGAAGTGGAACAAGACAAAGTGCACATGTTGCTGGGGTGCTTCAATCAGTTTTTTTGCAATCTCTAGTTCTGTGTGCATCAGCGCATTTAAGACAGCGGTAGGGCCTCATGCAGTAGTTTTTGGAGTGTCCATAGTGCTGACACCTTTGACACTGTATTAGTGTTGTTCTCTTTTTTGGATCTTCTATAACTACGATTTGGTGATGTTAGCGGCAAATTTGCAGTGGGAAATCTCTTTCCTCATACATTACCGGACGCCGACGTTGGTTCTGTACAAGGCATTAATAATTCCTACTTCAAACCGGATATTGTAATAGGAATTATCTTTCCTAGTACATTACCACTCCATGACGCAGGTTTTGTACAAGGAATGAAAAAATCCTACTCCAAAGGTTTTGGAGTAGGATTATTTGTCCTCTCCCAATGCTGGTTATGTACGGGGAACAAGGGGATTATTCATTTTGTGTCTAATCTAAACTACACTTCTAAGACTTCTAAAGAGACAAGTATGGATAAACAGATTTATGAAAAATTCATTAATTATTGGCTAGTTTTGGATCAATGAATCTGCAATATTTTACTTATCATTCATAAATAATAATCAACTATATAAATTTAGTATATGCATTGCATACTTGTGTATCACAGTCATGAACTAGTCAGCCATATAAATAGCCCCCTTACCAGATACCATACCTTAGTTAGATAAGTAGGTCATTTGTATGAAATAACAGCACTTACGTCCATTTTTGCATGAGTGACATGAGAGTACCTACCTACATTTGGCTATCTCCACCTATTCCTTTATTGTACTAACTGATGCATATATGGCTCACACCTGGTTTTGCTTCAATTACATATGAACAATAGTTTAGATACATAGGAAATAATATATTCAGTTGCCCTTTTAGAATTTATTTTTGTTAACAGTGCCCCATCATAATAATATACTTAAAGCCAGTCAGTAATTATACAGAAAACATATTATGATCTGTACAACTATGATCTCCACAACTATTTTTATTTATAATTTAAAACTATTTAACAAAACTATGTAATATTATATGAGCAAAAGTAGGCTGCATCCTCTTTCACAGAGATGCAAATTTTTTTAATGCAAATTATGTATCTGTCATGGCCAGATCACTGAATAACCAGCGTGTAAATATATTTTTTTCTATAGGTTCCTTCTTTATTTGTAGTATTTATTAAAACTTTGATATCATGGATACCCTACATTAATGATATAGCTAGTTTTAGCCTGGCCATTTCATGAAGCAATATTTTATGATCTGGCCACGACATATATAAACCTTCGTCATTGATTGCTCCTTCCATGATTATCCTTCATTAATAGTGAAAACCATATCAAAATCCGTTGGGTTGTTTAGAAGTAGTTAGCGGAGAAACAGACTGATATGTTAAGCGACTTTGTTTTATAATTTTCACTATTTTTTTTATTTTAACACCACATGGGTACATAACATGGGTAATATGTAAATATTTGTGAAAACATAATAATTTTTGAAAATCATTGTTATGCTCATAAACAACTATAAGTAGTTATTACAGGTCATACTGCATTCTAAATAATTGTCATAGCTGATACAGCCAGCAGTTTGGTGTAGTATTAGCCGTGTTGCACGAGATCATTTTAAAATTACATCACTTAGGCTTTTGTGTTAGAAGTGTTAGCAATTAAAGAGTTAAACGATTTCTCTTTGACATTTTCCAGGTTCGACACGCTGCGGAACCGCAAATGTAAATTAAAGTGTCAACATGTAGTAAGCGAAGGGACGACGTGCGTGATGTTGCCAACACTTTGTATGGACAAAATAATGAGGGAACTAGTGATGATGTAGGTTGCTAAGGTGTCAGCAAGATGTCGTTGCGAGGCACAAAGAGGGCGACGATGCGCGGCGATGAGCCGGGCACGTCCAAACGTCGCCGGACTGAACCGGACGATGCCCTGTGGCAACTCCGTCCCGTCAGTGACCTCAAGATGTCGTCCATATATAACAGGAGTGCCTCCGAGGCACCCGCTGAACTATTCAGGTTTGTGTGTTCATATAAATGCAATATTAAAAAAAAATGCATATATCACTTGTAATAAAGTGAATTTCAGTGGCGTAATCTTCAATTACATGTTGTCGTCGTCGTGGGCATATTATGAGAAATAAATAAAGGCAAGAGTAGAAATGATAACATTCTACTGTCGTGCTTTTGTTGTTAACTGTCCTATTTTTTTTGTTTTTTTTTTTAAACGTGACTGTAGTGAATATGAACGGCGGCGTTATCATTTCAAATTGTGACAATATTTTATTAACAAGTGTAAATATAAAATATGCTAATGCGAATGTATTAAAAAATTAATATGATAAAAATGTAAAAAATTGTGTTACAGGTAACATAGTTGAAATATTCTACTAATTAATAATGGGTATAAAAATTGTGGAAATTTTGGTTTAAGTTGAAGACGTTTTAGTGCCGCAATTTAGCTTAGAATTTATTTTTAGGTAAATATGTTAAGGGACTCATTGTATGTTTAACGTTGTAAGTTGAGTGTTTCAACAAAAAATATATAGGTACATATATATTTAGTAGGTAAATATTTAAAAGTGTTTAGATGAAACTACTTGGAAAATAACGTTGAAGTAAAATTAAATATGAAAGGTGTATTTTATAGAAAGTTGTTCAAATAGTGAGTCAGACAAAACCCTAACGTTTCTGAGTCTTTAAGCCTCGTGCAGACAGAGAGCGGTCTCGAGTTCCGAGTTCTGCATTTTAACCGCTCGAGAGTTCCAACGCACACAGGAGGCGTTCAAATTCTTGCGTTCCATTTACGTTCATGTCTTGATACGTGCAACATGTCGCTAGGCTATTTTTGAGAGGCTTTTGTTGAGAATAAGCTTCTAAAAAAAGAGTAAAATATTGGGTACACCTAATTAACACAACACGACAAAAAAATCAGTAATATTTTTCATGGATTACTTAGTAATTAAATTTTAATGGCAATTTCAATCCAAGCTTCTCCCTTTTGTCACGATTTTTGTAGTTTACATGAGTTAAATCATATAATAATCTCCTTTAACTCCTCCTAACTAATTCATATCAGGTTTTCCATATTTGCGACGTCAGACATCGCGGTGAACGCGGCGTTCTCTCTAGAACGCGGAGTTCCGCTCTGACCGCCGCGGTCTGACTGCCTGCTGTGTGCGTTGCCGTAAGGGACTCAGTACATTCGAAAGAACGCAGAACTCCGCTCTCTGTCTGCGCGAGGCCTTAATATAAGCACTAATATTTTAGGTATAGGAAGTTTTAAATATTTGTGACGGAATTTAACAGAAATCTGATTGTACTCTTCTAGATAAATATTGAATATATCTAGAAACCGGTTCGTGGTTCTTCCACCCTGGAAACCGATTTTATTGTTATGAGCTTTGGTTTAGGCAGTTTTAGAATCTTTTAGCCACATGATATCACTTTTATAAGGTTATTTTGCTATTAGGAAAAAATATTTCAGATTATCATTATTTATGACTCATCAATTTATTTCAATGTATGTATTTTATTTGTTAAGCTGTGTGCTTTCAGGTTCATTAGTCTGTAAACAGTGAACGAAAAGTTATCTGTGTAAAGGTAAAAAATGAAAATACACAGAGGACAATGATATTGGGAAAATTTCCATATTAAATAACACTAAGCAAGTTTATTTCGAAATTCGGGTTGATAGGTGTACCTAATGTGTGGACTAGGACCTAAATCGCGTTAATGACTAAATTTCATATTAAATTAGCATTACGCCTAGAACGGTGTCAGTCTAATATTTATCAGATCTAAATGTTTATCAGCTTAAATCGCGTTTTGTCTAAACTCCATAAAATAAGTAGACCAATACACAAACTTCTTTATCATGCTTATTGGCAATGGAAGCTTTTTTTTTCCTATTTGACAATGGAACCCTGGCTTATCCAGGCAAGTAGGTTTTTTTTTCATATTTATCTTTGATCTTGACATTAATCATAGACTATTTTTTAACTATTACTATAAAATAAAATACATCTCCTTGCTAGTTCTAACTATAATTTATGTCTACTTCGCACTGGTCATAGCGCGACTTAGTAACTCCCTCCACACATTTAAAACACTAGTTTGTATAAGTATAAATATTTTCCCTGAACATGGGAGTATGGTTTCATATGGAAATTTCGTAAAAAAATTTCGATGATTTTGTTATAAATTTATGGTATTTGTATTTGGCATTCTGCACAATTTTCTACTGTTTTATCATGGGAGTGGGATGATTGTGATACATTATTTAATTCGAGTACTATAATAGTCTGTTTTAGTATTGCCTGCTTTGCATCATCATAAGCACTTAAGCTCTATGGATGTGAAAAGAATTTGGGAAAAAGTGGACTTTTTTTGTATTCTTGCTGTGTGCATTAATTTGTTAACAGCCCTCCAATGTGACAACTCTAACAATAATAACAATAACAACAAAATACTACGCGTTTTGAAATCAATATATACATATATATTGATTTTTATATATGTAATAAAAACCGAAACAAAAAAAACCAACAACTAGAATGGCCGATAATTTTATTAAATTAAAAAAAATATCATATTCTTGTGAAAATCGTATTTAATAATTTTAATTATTTATGTATTTGTTTTTGGTTTTTTCTATTTTTTTTTTTATAATTTAAATTCTCTATGGTCTAATATTTGAAAGGGGTCTGTTATATTCCACCCCCGCGCTCCCCGCGTTCCACCCCCGCGCTACCCCGCGTACCGCGCGGACGGTGGCTAAGCTTAGCTTAGCCACCGTCCGCCATAGCAGTGAGTGAACTTCATGCTTTGCGCACGTAAAATTGTTTTTTTACGTCTTACACTCAACTTACACTAATTGTGTCTTTGAAATTAAAATTACCAAGTACTATTCGAAAAGTGAAAAGTTAAAATTAGTTACCAATATGGCTGCATATCTTAATGACTGGTAAGTCTTGTGAGGCGTCTGTGTTGGCACCAATGTCCATCTGCGTGTCATTGCCGGTTCAAAAAATGTATTATATACCAAATTATGTACTTGGGTACCATTGGAATCACAATCATCCTAACTTTTGTTTTAAGGCATAACTTTTTTAAATTTTAACAAATTTTAAGTCCTTAATACATAATAAGTATTGTGTGAATTTTATAATAAGTATTGTGTGCTCGGTGGCGTTTGTGACGCGTAATTTTAAACAAGAACATTAAATTTTTATCCAATCAGTTTTAGGCTGAAGGTTTTTTTAAATGTTAAATTTATCAAAACACAAATAAGTTACAATAATTTACGAAAAAAAATAGCTAAAAATTACCACTTGGTTTACCGAAAATATAAAAAATTACCAAACTAATTTACAATAAGATATTTTGCTGATTTCTGTTAAAGTGATAGGAAATGTCAAGGGACCTTAATAGTACCTATGTAATGTTTAATTAAAATAATCAGACATATTTACTCGAAATATGAGTTGTAGTCATTTTTAATGTTAATAAATCAGTATGATTATATTTTTGATGTGAATTTGAGTCTTTAAATTTAAAGTTTATCTAAATGCAGTAGATACAGTTTGACATATCTTAATCTTAAAATGTCTACATCTTAAATTAAATCAGACAATCGTCAAAAGATCAAAGATTTTGTTTAGTATATTCGTTGGATAATTCGTTGGATGTTGTTACATATACATATAATACTCTCAAAGATAATTTACATAAAACAACGGCCATGTATTGTCCAAGACGATTTTTTTTTCTATATGAAAAAGAGATATCCAATACAATTGTGTCAATAATGTCACAAATTTAATATCATTCAGAAGCACAGCTAAAATCAACACAAAAAGATCAATCTTACAGAACCAAAATTGACTTTGTCCTATCTAAAACCTAAATATTTATGTTTTGTATATAAATCAGTAAAATTTACAATATTAAATATGTTTAGAGTTAATGAGATGCTCATACTTATGTGAGATTTTTTTCTATAATTTTCATATACAATATTTCATATTACGGGAAATATTTTTACGAAGTATGAGAGGATTCTTTTAAAATAGTATTGACAGGATACTCAAACATCTGTCGAATCTTTCCTGTAATCTTTCTATATTTCATATTACAGGAAAGATTTGATAAGCGCAATGAAACTACCGGATTCAGAGCCGTTGGCTCAGAGCGAGTATTGGATCATAACGGACACATGGAAGCAGGATTGGGAACGGGGAGTCCAAGTGCCCGTGAATCCTGACTCCCTTCCCGCGCCCAAGGTCAAGGAAATAGAGAATCCAAAGCCACCGAACTTTGTTGAATTCAAGCTGTAAGTATATAAAGTGTTTCTTGCAATACTTTTTTATAGTTTATTTTATCTTGTTTTATAGTGAAGGTTTGAAATAGTAATCATACAGGAGGCTCTAGATCACATCTTACATACATTGTTGCACATACATATATTTTGTAACTAATAACAAATAAATAATATATTATACTGGCTAACTCGGTCAACTTTGGCCTCGGAAAAAAAAAGCCCGTTCAATACCTAGTTATTTTGCTATTCGGAGCGTAGACAAATTAAAAAAAATCGATCAATATGTCGATCTACATAAATATCCAATATTGAAATCATAGTAAAGTTTTTTAAAATGACTATTTTTAGCCAATCATTTTAGGTAAATACAATAATCTGTCTGACCTCAGTTTGATTAAACTGTTAAATGACATCAAAAAATCTATTTGCCTATTGAAGATAACTATTATAATACAGGCAATAGAGAATTTTTTTCTGCACTAAATTACAACTTTTTTTTTGTTTTAAACAGGTTCAGTATCACGTACTGACCCTAAATGCACAAAATCGTTACCATTTTGACAAAAACGAAAAGCCTCAACCTATGTAAATTTTATTTGCTCGCGCTGTATATATATTTTCTTATTCTTACAAATAGTGCAGGGATGTCGATTTTGTGCTCGCCTTTTTGTGGCGCGGGATTAAACTTGCGGACGATGCTTACAGTTACGATTTTTTGGTAGTTGCACTCAATGCAGTGAGACATTTGATGATTTATTTTTTTATTATTACAGACCTAAAGATAAATACATTCACTTGACCCGTGACTCGCACTATCAACCGGACAAACATCAAGTGAGCACAACACCAGCGCGAGCAGAGGCCGCCTGCAGTTACGATCTCGACGCCATAGATACATCGTGGCTTAAACTTTTAAATGCAGAACGCGCGAGAGCTGGTGCTTTGCCCATTAATGAAGACCAGTTTGAAAGAGTCATAGAAGAGCTGGAGGTATGATATCGTTATATTATAATTTGTTTACACGTAAACACAACTTAACATACAATAACATGTCTGTACTGTCTGCAAGATAGATTTTATGAATGACTTTTTTATATTAAACTCGAACAGACTTTTAATCAGTCAAAGAACAATTTACACTAAGTTACCAAACGATGTAATGGCGTGGTCACTTGACTTTGTCTGTCATTAAAAATATTCCAAAAGTAATTTAGATTTTTATAAAATGATTTATATTTAAAATTATATTCTTTTCATTTTGCTGTTGAAAATTTAATAATACAGAATTATAATGGCTTATTTAATTTTCTTTTGATTTTTATTATACATTTTATGTTTATAGGTTCGTACGTGGGACAAAATACAATCAATCATGAAGTCTGAAGAAGGTCTTGGCATCGAGTACGATGAGAATGTAATCTGTGACGTGTGCCGCTCGCCGGACTCTGAAGATGGAAATGAGATGGTGTTTTGCGATTCGTGTAACATCTGTGTTCATCAAGCATGCTATGGTATAACAGTAATACCTGACGGACAATGGCTGTGTCGCCCGTGTGGCGACGGAGTCCGACCAACGTGTGTCTTGTGCCCCAATCAAGGTGGTGCCATGAAGTGTACACCGTCGGGTCACAAATGGGCTCACGTGAGCTGTGTGTTGTGGATACCGGAAGTGTCAATTGGTTGTGCCGAAAAGATGGAACCAATAACGAAAATATCTTCGATTCCAGCGTCTCGTTGGTCGCTAGTATGTGTGTTGTGTCGTGAACGTAAAGGGGCCTGTATTCAGTGCTCTGTGAAAACTTGCAAGACTGCGTACCACGTGACTTGTGCATTTAAACATGGCCTTGAAATGCGTGCAATAATAGAAGATGAGAATGCCGATGATGGGGTGAAGCTGAGATCTTATTGTCAAAAACATAGTGTAAATAACAAAAAAGAGAAAGCTCCGACTGCGACCGGATCAGGCTCGGAAGAAGAAGAAGTGAAACGTAAACGTCGTAAGGATATGACATCAGAGGAAAAAACACAGGCTCGGGCTGCTCGGTTGCAGGAAATAGAGAGGGAATTTTATAAACATGTCAGTGTTAAGGACATAACCTCCCACATACTGGATGTTGATCATGATGCAATTGTTTACATTCACAATTACTGGCAAATTAAACGGCGCGCTGGTCACAATCGACCCTTGTTGCCACCTAAATCCGATGACAATGAGCTGCTTACTCATAGACAAGAACAAGCTGATTTAGACAAAATGAAAATGTTTGTACAACTTCGACAGGATCTGGAAAGAGTGCGTAACTTGTGCTACATGGTGAGCAGAAGGGAAAAATTATCTCGGTCTTTCTTTCGTATGAGAGAGCAAACATTTCATAAACAGTTAGCTGTTTTAACAGCAGATCCAAATATAAAGGAACCTGAATTATCAGCCATTCTTGAAGCTAATCATGGGCCTTCTATTTACGACAGGCTCTATTCACATCCAAATGCTCCTGATCACAAGAATGATTTTGATGCATTACTAGCTCGTATTGCACCCCCGGATTCAGAAGAAGAAAAGCAAGGAAAGAAAAAGAAAGATCGTAATGGGCTAGTTCGGAGAGGGTCACGATCATCAAATCCATACAAGAAGCATTATGTAAATGGAACCCGTCGAAGTGGGAGTATGTATAGTGGTCTATCTAGCGAGGAAAGTGCGCCTGAAATAAGTCGAACAACCAGATATCGAGGTAGAGCTTGTATTGGTTCGAGCACTGATGATGAAGGTAAAAAGAAATCTTTACTGAAGAAAAAGAAAGTAATGGATACAAAACCAAAAGGCAAAAGAGGAGCGCCTAAAAAAATAGATCGAAAGAAGAAAACACCACCAAAATCGAAAGCACTCATTGATAGCACTGATGAAGGAGAGGATTTCAAAACTGATACTCGAAAAGATAAGTCCAGAAGTAAAACACTTCAGCAGTTGGAAAAGGAAATGAAAGCTGGAAAATCAGGCATGTCGGGCACAGATAGTGATGACTTGATGCCGATGAAAATATCAAGAAACAATAAATTCCCTGTTGATATTTATTCTGACAGCAGCGAAGAAATGTCGTCTACAAAGCACGATATGAAATCAGTAAAAAGTAAAGTGAAAGAAGAAAACGATAAATATGAAAGGGAAAATCCTGACCAATCACCAAATGGAAACGATTCTCAACAATCCTTACCGAGGACAAAGGCTGCTATGAAAGAATTTATACCAAGTCAATCAGAAAAGAAAAGTAGTCCCCTAGAAGACAAACCGCCCCCAAAGAAACGAGGAAGAAAACCTTCTAATAAAGGAAAGAAGATTACTCTCAAAAGCCACGATTCTGACGACGACGCAAAAGATAAAGAAAATATAAAATTTTCTAAGCAAAAAGACAATCCAACTGATTTAATTGTACCTCAAAGGCAAGCAGCTAAAAAGGCTTCAGAAAACATGCGATCTACAACCAAGAAAGAGGAGACTGTTCCAGATAAGCCTGGCAGTGAGGATGAAACTAAACCGAAACTAAAATTAAAATCTAAGAGCAAAGAGAAACCATCAACCGTATGTAAGAAACCTTCAAAGGATGCAGACAAGGAAACCATTGCATATGTACCTCAACGACAAGCAGCAAAGAAAGCTGCGGCTCATATAAAGAGTGGACTAGGCACTAAGCTACCTTCAGCGGAAACATCTGAAATCGATAAAAAGAAAGACACTGAAAAAACAGAATATAATAAAGTGTCACCGAGAAAGGAAGATGTTAAATCGAAAACACCTCAGAAAAGCAGTCCCTCTGATTCGAACCAGAGTAATGATTCTTCTGCTTGTAGTTCTGAAGAGGAGGAGCAAGGAAAACGTTTAATGAGGCCGACAGCTAAAGCTCGAGAAATCAAACCTGTGACTCGGCAATTGTTTTCACCTCCTGGTTCTAGACCGACAGTGGACTTGCCCTTTCTCGACAAGGTATCAAGACCATTGTCTTCGACTAGTGCCTCGAGTGATTCTGAAAGCTCTAAAGGTTCAAAATATTCTGGCTCCAGTACACCTATCCCAAAACGGCCACGCCGTAGACGAAAAGGGAAGAGTCTCTCCTCTGATTCCCCTCGAAAGGCCCCAGACAAGAAGCTTAAAACTTCCGAACGGGGTTCTGAGTGTAGGGTATCATCGGAATCTATTGAAGGAGAGAAACTCCGAACCGACGAAACGCGTGCTGCTACGCGTTCTCGGACCAGAAGCATTACAGCAAGCGGAAATATGCTTGACAAGCCTGGTTCCCGACAGAGAAAACCATCTAAAGAAGACACGAATGGGCCAAATAAAACTCCCAAAGAGGATAGCCAGTCCTGTAAACTTTCATCTCCGGAACGGAAAACAGACGAGGAGATAAATAAAGTGGTGGATGAACCGCCAGAACAAGTAAATATCGATGTTAATGTAATTAAAAATAGAAGACCCAGTGTAATGATCGAAGATAAGAAACACGATTTGCCATCGCCGACTAAATCTAGTCCAAAGAAAGCTTCACTTTTCAAAGAAATCAGAAATCAAAATAAGCGCATAAAAGAGACTAAGGAAGTATCATCAAAAGAAATAGAAGACTTTTCTGAAGATATACATTCACCACCACGCAAAATTAGAAGGCCTAGTATACTAGAACCACAGCCTGAGAAAAGTAATTGCACCGATAGGATGAGTCCTCCACTTAAGAAACCCAAGCTTGTTGAAAAGCCTACTAATGATTTGGACATGAAAAAGTCTGTCCATATCAACGATGATATCATCATAGACCCTGAAAAGGATAAACACTGGTTTCCCAAACCTCCTAGGCCCCATGTTCATCCTCCACCAGTTGAAAAGCCTGGGGATCACGAAAAATATATTACTGAAGATAAAGTTCTTGATTTAGATTCGGCTGATAAGAGCGGTTTAAAAATGATTGCTACAATACAGGCGAATTTAAACGAAAATACTATGATTAAATCACCTAAAACTCCAATGGACGCCAGAACAATAAACATGGATAACATTGACCTAGAGAACCCAATCATCAGGAATAAGAGAAAATGTTCCAACTTAGACCCCGAAAATAAATTTATAGCACATGACTCAAGCCATGTACAAGGAGTTGAGATTTCGAAAAGTGCAAAAATACCTTCAGCTATGAGCCAATTTCCAAATAGATCAATGCTATCTCCACAGCCTAAAGACAGTGAATTTTTCGAATTAGACATGTTGCCTGTCGATGATGGTTTTAACCACGATGACATGATGAAGCCTTTCGCATCTTATCCAGAGTTCTTTTTCAAAGAGGATTCCAAAGAGCAGGGTGTACAGGAAACCCTTAATTTAGTTGATAGACTGAGAATGCAACTAACGAAAAAAGTACCAACTGATAATACCGTACAAGATGGAGCAGTGGCTATAAACGATGATTTAGAATCTAAAGACGAAGACAAGATTTCAGATAAAAGCGATGTAGAGATGTCTAGTAATGAGCAAATTAAAGACAGCGCTAACAACCATTTAAGGCCTGACTTAAGATCAGAATCATTACGCGATGATAACAAGGAATTACACCCAGTTTTAGATGCTAATAACGATCATATATCAATTCCTGATGATTCCCAAAGCCAGCCAGATGATAGAAAATACAGTCAAGGACGTGAAGATATGTATAATGAAGAGGCAAAAGATTCTTCATGTGTCCACTTAGACAACAAATCAATTTCTACCACAGCAGATACAATTTCCATATCGAAACAAAGTGATGACTCGCAATCTATCTCAGTTGTTGATCATTCTGTACCTAGTAATGATCCGGATTTAACACAAGATAACCAACATTATGAAAATAATAATTCTGTTATGAATTCAGACTGTGGCACTATTCCTTCACCACCGTTTTGTAGGGAATCTAAATGGAGAGAGAGTAAGATAACTACAAGACGATCGTCTGCATCAAGTACAAATTCTGACGGGTCAGTTTGTTCTCGGAAGACTGATATAAAATCTCATATGAACAGTTGCGATTCACATCAAGGAAATGTGATGCCTGGCATTGATTCATACCCTCCTATTCCTGCATATTCGTGCCCAGTGGAGCCTTCAATGCCGCTAAATCAATACAGTACTTATCCGCCCGATGCATCTCCATTCTTGACAACTATGGGTACACTTTTTGCTGCTGGTGCTTGTGCTTCATCACAGTTACCATTACCATCGCCTGGACCAGCTTTATATGGCCCAAATCTTGCTTTTCCGACGCCACCACTTTTACCATCATTACCAAAACAGGCATTCCCGACATTATGTGCTGCATTTACCTCGTCTTCTCAAAATATTGCTCTGACTACTGCAATGATTGCTCCACCTACACCGAAAACATTGGATTCTCCCCGAGATGACACAATAGATGTTACTGAAAGTGATAAATATTCTATTCACGTCGTATCCGAATCAAGCCCGAGTATAAGTGTTGGTTCATTTAACGAAGCAAGTAATACAAGAACTATGGGGTCAAGTAAATTATCCTTGGACAGCAATGATACATCAATGGCTCCCGTTTCTGAAGAAAAATCTCCATCTCAAGTAAAAGTCTCGAAGCTTACAAAGTTTCCAGGAAAATCTCCTGGAAAGAGTCCGGGTATATCTCCAAAACAAAGTGATGCCCCAAAAAGTTCCAAACGACCTAGCAGCAAAAGTAACCGAGGTCAACGTGGTCGTGGTCGATCAAAGAGTCGTAGCCACGGTGTTCACAATTTTGATTACGTGGGAAATTCAATTCAAAGCAAATTAGTCGGTACTGTTTACGACTTTAATGAAGAAATAGCCAACGACGGCGTAGATCTGAAAGCCCTTAGAGATAGACGTAAATCTGTAGACATCAGAGATGATAGGAAATCTGAAATTTCATACAAAGACTCATCCAGATCTCCAGGTGTTGCCAGTCCACAAAGTTCTAAGAGAATTCCTCAAATTGATCCGAAAGAAGCAAAACCACCTTCTACGCACGAATCACAAGACGCGCCTCCTACTTCACCATCATCCAAAACATCTGAAAGAGGCAACTTTTCTCAAGTTCAACCAGTTTTGCCTGGTCCTGTTGACATGCGTACATACAATCCATTCGATAATCCCCCACCGGTTCCCGGTGACCCTTATCATAGTCACTTATTAGCATTCGCCAGTGGAACAGCTGAACAGCAGTTGATGGAGATCGATGAGGAGGTGGAAAAACAACTTCACAGTGCTCTGATGGCCAGTAAGCCAAAGACTGGCTCTCCAACAGTACCAGTCGTAGGGCAAGCCCAGAATAATCAAATGGGTAAAGAAACACTACCGCCTCAGTTGCCAAAAGTATCTTTGTCTGATTCAAGAAATCAATTAAAGGTTAAGATCAAGGGACCATTTCTGGACGCAAATTATTCCACGAGCTCGACACAACCACCGGTAGTTCAACCACCAGTACCAACACACGACACTAATCCAAACATATTGAGTTCTAATAGCGGTGTAGCCTCATCTATGACTGGCTCTACGAATTTACGAAGAATGCGCAAAAAAGAGTTGTTACGGCAATATTGGACCCAAGACATGAATATGGATGATCCTACTAATAATGCTACGATCGGCGTTGTTCCCCCGCCAGTACCGCCACAACCTCTTGCGCGCGCCGTTATTACTATTCCCAAAGCAGTCGCCTCTATGACAAGTATACCTACTAGAGAAGACTATAAAAATTGTGATGCGCCCGTCGAGAAGAAGAAACGGAAAGTTTCCACGGGACCCTCTCGCGAGTTGAGACAATTGAAAGTGAGCATGAACGATGACATTGTTGATTTAACAGAACCAAATAACCCGGGCACACCACACAAGCGACGCAGCCGTGTCTGCACAACCAAGCCGAACAGATCGAATGCCACCTCGCCTTTAGCTCCAAAGTTGAAAATTAAAATAAAGTCAAATGTAGTTCAGCAAGTGTGTGAAGAGTTCACCCAATTCAGACCGCCCAAGAAACGTTTATCGAGCATACCGAAACCGAGCTTGGAGGACTTGCGTCGTGAAAGTATGAAATATAGGAAGATGGTGATGGCCGATTTTGAGAAGGACGAGAAGAAGAAGTGCAAAAGCGAGAGTAAGAGTGATGCGAGCAAGGGTGACGTGAGAAAAAAGAAGGACAGAAAGCCCGATAAGAATAAAACTAAACTGAGTGAGAGTGCCCCGAAACTGATAATAAAAATTAAAAGAGAAGGTCCTAAAAGTGGCCCAAGCGACGCTGTGGCTACTGCTGCCGCCGTAGTGGCAGAGCCCGCTGTCGACCCATTCGAATATGACCCCACGGCCCCTGACCCCCTCGCTATTGACCCTCCGTCGTACGGGGAGGCTTCATCCGCGATCCGCAAGAAAATACGAACCGCCAAAGTGACTCCAATCAGGTTAAAACTGTCGCGCAGTTCTCAGGGGTCTGGGTATGTAATGAAGAAAGAAGGCGACGCAAAAACGGACAATGACGACTCAACCGCTGGTCCAGCATTCGCGGATCCTACCCTTTCAGACTCAGCCCCCACAGACAATATCGTTACATCTCCAAACTTAGCCGAAAAGAAAAATGAAGTGAGGTGATATAAACGAAACAAAAGACACAAGTTAATGTGACACGACTTTGAATTAGTAACTGTACAGTAAACGTTAGGTATGTAGTTACATTTTTCGAGTAATATAATATATATGAATGTCTTAACGATATCGATGTTTTAGAATTAGCATATTATTTATTTGTATAAATGGAAAGCTCAATGTTTAACTTAAAGTTAAGACAACTAGTTTCGTGCGTTGAGTGATAAAATACTTGAGTAGTGAATATAACTTGTACTATATACATTCTATTATAGTTACACCAATAAACTGTGGTGTGTAAAATTTTATCATTGAATATTTATGATAATGTTACTGTTTATTTTTATTGTGCCTCACAAAGAATCTCATTAATTTCGTTGTATAATTATTAATAAGAAAAAAAGCCTAGTAAAGACGCAAGCATACACAACAAACCTGCGAGAATGTCACCTTATTTTAAACTTAGTTTTGTTATTTATATATATGTATCTAAGAGGTCATTCTAGAATTAGAATGTTTCGTTACTAATTACGTACTTTATCGACATCACAATAATATGTAAGCCAAATTACAGAGGATTTTTTTTTTTTATTGATATATTTTTTATTTTACAGTTACTTGAGTAGAATGACCATCACACAATTATTATTATTTTAAAAGATTTTTAATATTTTACAATTAAATTTGTGTTAAAAGTTTAGTTTCGTGAATAAAATATAATTTTGCAGCTGAATAGATATAATTATATGCAGAATGTAACTTTGTATTTTATAAATTGATTGAATAAAATTGATACCTACATTTATTTTAATAATAGACTCGGTGGTAAGAAGTCTCAAATATATCTAAGCTATATATTTGAGACTTCTTAGAATTATTCTAGAATTAGAAAAATTGTTATGTAATAGTGAAATATGTTTTTTTGTATGTACATCACACTTTATCGACATCACGTGTAAGCTAAATTAGAGAGGATTTTTTTTATTGTTATATTTTTTTAACCATGTGACTTAATAGATATTGCAGAATGTAAATTTTATTTTAACATATTATTTCATATCGAAACATCATACAAGAATTTATTTGAGTTTTTAATTTGGATTTTAATTGTATTCACATTTATTTTGAAATTGGTAAATTTAATTTGATAATAGACTCGGTGGTTAAGAAGTCTCAAACATTAATCAATCACATCTGTTATGTCTATTTTCTGCTTGTAATTTTAAGTATACATTTTTGTTTTGTACGTCTCATAAATTGGACTCGGTATGTACAGACACGCTTTATTGAATATATGTATATAATAAAATATGACGAAAGTAAAGAATTACTATGACAAGTTACTGTACCTGCCGCAAACTTGACACTGTTTAAGCTTAAAACAATACTTTGAATTACATAATATCACTAATAAGAATAACAATAAATAGGTATTTATTTAGAATTAGTACTTTTATGTAATTTTCAATTGACATGATGTGATTTTATTTCAAAATAATATAGGTTTATGAAACTAGAAAAACTTTTGTGGAAGATAGTCCCCGTTCTCATACTGATTTTTTTTAAAAATACCAAGGTTATTTTAATAATTTTATAACTATTGATTTGGGTTTTGAATCTGGGAGCACACGCACCCGTAATACTTGTTTTGGCAAAAAGACATGTACTTATTACAAGACTTATTAGGAAGTCGGCGATTAGTTCCCAATTCTTAATTTTCTACCTGCGAAATTTTGTAAATTATTATCGGGATAAATTATTCTTTATGAAAACTCTTAGTTATAATAATTCTTAATTTTCCGAATGCATCATTTTTCTTGTTACAGTTAGTATGAAGTATTTATGGAATTAAAATAATCCAAGCAAAGCGAGCACAGATTTCAAAAGTCTGCTACCAGATTCAATACACCTCTCGATTTGTTACAATATTATTAATAAAGACCATTTTTCTTATATTTCAATTAATAAAAAAACAAAAAAAATTCTAATTCAATTTAAAAATAAATAAAAAACCAAAAAAAAAGAAAAAAAGAAAAGTTGATTTGTATTTTTCGAAGTGACCACAATCGATTGTCTAGTATTCATACGGCCTCTAGTAGATGAGAGTGAATAATGAGCGCGTGGTTACGAAGTACCATTTGTTTGGTAACTCCCTCGTTGTTTGGTGTATGCAGTCTTAACATGTTTTGTGCAATATCGTATCGGGCAATACTCATCTCATAGTCAAGGTTGTAAGACCCTAGACGAGGTTTGTTAGTTTTTAAGCGAGCTATTTAATTGTGAATTTAAAATTAGCTCATATTATATTTATATTAAGTGGTCAAATCAAAATCTGCAATGTGCAACTTTCTTGAAATTTCAAAATTTTAACCATAGTGAATGACTAGTTTACAGCCTTATTTGTCGTGTAAAAAAATTGCAAAGTGCTTTTGAGTACCATTTGTCGAATTAAGACGACCTCTTAATAAAAAATGCTATTATGAAGCATGTTAAATTATTAAATTGTCATGTTTAAAACAAGACCCTAAAGTGTTAAATAAAATACCTTCTTTTTTTTAAAAAAAAAAACCCTAATGTATAAATTTCCAAGAAATCCACAGGAAAGATTCAGGACACATGGCAGATTTTGGTATGACAACGACGATGTTTTAATTTAACTTTTTTGTAAAAGATACGTCGTCATTTGTGTATTCAACGTTCTCATTGTAAATAGGACAAATAGTTCTCATTGTAAATAAGTAGCGAAGTTGGGCGGCCTAACATTGGTTCGATAATGTGCGGACGTAATATCCGATCTGTTTATTATTTCAGCTAAAACGTTTTTGTGTTGATGCGTCTAGTTTGACTGAAATTTGTAAGACTAATATTTTGTACTTTTATATTTTTTACTAGTATATTCCATATCAATTTTTTATTAGATTTAAAAAAAAAAATTAAAAACTCATAAGATATATTATTATACATGCATTTAGTGTTTTACCTCGAACGTTTTTGAGACGGAACTTTTTGAAACAATTCATTTTTTTTTGTAAGGTCATTTATTTATGATACCAAACCAAAGGTCTGACTAGACGCAAACTCGTTTGCATTTTGCAATTATTCTAATGAGCGAACCCTATTTTGTTTTCTTTAATGTCGACTATGTATCGCGACAAAAAAAAAATTACGAAAATCAACCACAAACAAATCTTTAAATTTTTTTAACCTTAAATTTTTCTATACAAATATTTACTGTCAATCTACGGTAATCCGGTTCCTTTTGTAATCCTACATGTTAGTTTTTTGTAGTTAGTCATATTGACTTTGTCCACCATTATTATTTATCAGAATACAAGATATTGCGCAAAAACGTTTAGAATTTAAAAATTTAAAATTTCTTTCTAAAATCCGATAGATTCGATAATCTTGTAAAAAAAAAAAACATTGGTTAACAGAATGGAGTAGGTACGTATTGACAGCAAATGAAATAAAATTTATATGCAACATATCAGCCTTAGAATGAGGAGAGTGATGATGAAAGGGACAAAGAAAGAAAAATGTAGGGAGAGACCAAAAAAAAAAAGGCTATCTCCCGCGATTAGGCTCGTACAACCAATATAGTTGGAAGGGCCATGGGTGGTGGAGGGAAATGTCCCTTTAAAAAGAAAACACAAAATAAAAATTTGTTCTATAAAATAACACGTAATTTTCAATATAATCTAAATAAAAACTATCCTATCTTTTAAGTTGGACCAAATTACTATCTGAGTTACGAAATTTGATCAAAATCTGTTCAGTAGTTTTGGGAATTTATCCCGAACATATTATATCGTGACACGAGATTATTTTATGTGGTTTTTTGTGGTTGATTATCGGAATATGCATTTTTAAATGAACGTGTATCTATAACGTCTACATACATTGGCTCGAAAAGATTTTTTTTTGGTTGATAAAATAAAGTTTAAACTCTGTGGATATAATTAGTAATGTCTTCCCTTATGTGTCGCGATATAGATATCGATGTCAGGGTAAAGTAAAGGCCGTGGAGTCGTGTTGAAGGGTTTCCATAAATTTTTACACTCGCGCACAAAATATCAATCGCAGTCTTGTACATAATTATATAATATAAATATATAAAAAACGATATTCCGCGGACGGGAAATAAAATCGCTTCGCATCTATCTATCTATCGGAAACTTGTTTTAGAAGTCTATTTATTTTTAAAAAAATAAAGATGCGTGTAATTTTTTAATAATTTATATATGTGTAAGCTTTGAAAATTTTTAAAATGACGTTATGTTGGACTTCGTGCTTTAAGCGCATGATTTTTAAATGAGTATTTTTCTTTACCGAGTGTTGATTGTTGATAGTAGTAGGTTTTATTAAATTTTAATTTTTCTATTATATAAATAAAATTGATGTACGGTGTGCTCTAGTTTCGCGGAACTGGTTTATTGTACAGAGATGCTAGACAGTTTAGCATCTTGAAATATTCTATGCTGAGAGTGACTGGTTTGTAATGTTTAGGTATTTGTAATTAATTGGTATCTACGTCTAGTTTTAAGTAGATTTAGGACGCTTGGGAATTGTTTTTTCGGTGATCAGTGTCGGTAGCGGGCTATGCTGGAGAAGCGGATCCTGTAAATAGTAGAAAGTAAGTAGCATAGATACGAACAATTTTAACGTTCCAGCGACAGCCGCACCCTCCATTTTAGGCGTCTCTTACCAGTCATTAGAGTTAATTGTGAAAAACATTTGATATAATTATTTAAACGTTTAGATATTGACTAAAAAGTATTTAGATTGTAAGAGATTAATGTCTTATATTATATCCCACATAAGTATTACGATATTTCCAATTGTTTTAAATATTCTAGATTGTTAGAGTTTTACTAAGTAAGTGTAATTTGTACAAACTACTTATGTACAGTATATGTAAAATAAGTTGATTGATGTAACGGAGATTGGGCAGGCGCGGGCGACGGTGACTTCACAATCCACCGCGTCGCGCCGTGTAAATATTGTCCAAGTGGTATTGTAATATATAACAAGTGTTTTCAATGTGCACATAGTCGCCTCATTCATTAATAAATTTTTTAGATCAATCAAACATTTTACTTTTATTCATTCCTTTTCACCTGAATCCTTGCGACGAATCAACAACTATCAGAAATATTTTCATTTTTATGTTGACTGACGGTCTACTTGACCGTACGGTGGCTACCTTTTCCTACAATGCCGCAAGTGCTGCAGGTACGCTGCTGACCATAGTAACCATTTTTTCACTTTTTTGATCTCAAGTAGGTACCACACCGAACTTGACGTAAAGGACACAGAAAGTACAAAATTAAGAATAGGGATTAAGAAAGGAAATGGGCTCCGTCACTAATACTTAACACCAAAACAACAGCTCACATGCTAGCCAATATTTTCACGGTGGTCAGGGGGCTACTGCTGCTAAATGACGGCGAAACGCACAGTTTTCACATTTCATATCGAGACGGCATATGTGATGTGTACAAAAGCAAAGTGCTTATTATAGTGAATTGGTGATGTTAAAAAACATTGAAAAATAACAATTTGCAGAACAAGATTCAAATTTTTTTCCAAGTCAGACTAAATCATAATCATTAAAAACGCAAGGCTGCACGTATCGCCATCTGTTATATGTCATTTGCATCATAATCATTAAAAACACAAGGCTGCACGTATCGCCATCTGTTATATGTCATCTGCATCATAATCATTAAGAACACAAGGCTGCACGTATCGCCATCTGTTACAACTGAAGCGCATTATTTCGTTCTACATCAATAAAATCGACTAACTAGGTGCACGATACAAAAGCGCACCGATAGAGGGCATAACCTATACCAAAACTATTCATGGAAAATATTATGAATGTGCTAATAACAATAACAATAAATGAATTGCCACATATTAGCAAAAAATAGAGACATATGGGCATTTTTGGAGGAGGCATTAACTCAAAATGAGGTCCTTGCAGAGGAGAACTAACAAAAAAAAAAAGCAACAATTTATAAACAAATAAATTAAATCATTATAAGGAAACTATCCCGCTAAAACTAACCTATTAGAAATTAGCAAAGATAATTGATTGGTCTCGCTGCGCTCGACTAGATAGAGCGCTATAGGTACAAAAGCAATAGCTCCGAAAACGTGGCAACTTTTTATTGTAGTGTGTGTAAAAAACCGTCACTTTTTATAATTTTTATTATATACAAAATTGCATATATATCTAATAAAATTCGCTAGTTATATATAAGTACTTAAGTATAAACACTTTTGTCATTTAACGCTCTTTGCATTAGTGAAAAGAGGCTCCTTACACGCCAATAAGCGTTACTTGAAAAGCAACTAATCAACGCTTTACTTGTAGTTGGTGAAAGAGGCCCTAAGTAAATTATAATTTTCATCATGATTTCTTTTATCTTTTAAATCATTTATACAATTTTTATTGCTCGTATATATTTTTTATGTATGGGATTTTTCTCGGGAAAAAGATCTTTTATAAATTTTATATAAAAAACCTAATTTTAATTTTAAATTTTTTTTTAAATTTTTTATCCCAAATAACGTTTTCAAAATTTTGTAATGATCAGTTGAGTAGTTAATTCGTGAAAACGAAACAAACATGTTCACTTTTGCAATTATTAATATTACTTTTTGGAATCACATTCAACTAAATTGACTGATTTTAAAAACCTTACATCGGATACCACGCCAGTTTCCAATTACAACTGCGTATCATTAGCCGTTGGCGTTATAAACACAATTCTTTGCGATATGGTTATGTATTTAATTGTATTGAATGATTTTTTAAATAATGCTTGTAGACAGACCAACCGCCAGAATAGGCTGGCTCTTTGTATAAACTTTTCAAACTATTGATAAATTATGCCCTTAAAATTTCAGCCTTGTGTGAGAAGGTTATTATGAATTACTATCCCGATAACGACTTTACATACTTAGATGACTTGCTTGTTTTTCTAACATTTATACTTATCTGGCAGGCACATGCAACCGCCAGAGTAGGCTCGTTCTTTGTATAAACTTTTTATACTATTGATAGAAATTTCACTTGAAATTTCAGCCTTGTGCGATTTCTACATTTCTACAAAAATTTCTGCATTTTCAAAAATTTGTTTTATAACGATGCAACCGCGAGATGCCTGCCAGACCTGTATTATCTTAATTAACCGATAAAAATCATCAATAAAAAAAATCCTAGCCTTGTGCCACGCGAATTAGTCGGATGGTTCAGTAGCTCTTAGTATATTGGTATACCCGTCCCGTAAACCGTAAATCTATCGGCTAAGAATCGATACCCCAATACTTTTATGTAAGGGAATCTAGCGACTCGACCAATGGGGCTAATCATTTTTAGATGCCCTTGATGAATTTATTTAATTTTATTTAATTTTATTTCATTATAGGTGATTATAGGTATTATAGAGTGTGCGTCCATTTTCTTCGATTTGATCCAACCGAAACCGTTCCACTTGCGAAACACGAGGCGCGGGCGGGGGTTTCATCCCTTCGTGGTTGAAGTTCCTCGGTCACGCACGAAGCGTTACAGTTCCACCTTTCTTGTCCGAACTGCTAAGGAGTGGAACTCATTGCCTGCGTCTGTGTTTCCCCAAAATTACAACCTCGGGGTGTTCAAACGTAGGGTAAATGGGCATCTACTAGGTAAGCGTGGTTCACCTACGGCCGCATCTGCATCTAACATCAAGTGAGATCGCGGCCAAGCGCTTGACTTATATATATAAAAAAAAGGTATATATAATTATTCGTGACATAATAAAACTTTATTAATTAGGTAAGTTTGTGTATTAGAAATGAAAAAAATATCCTGTGCTAGTTCGGAAGCAGGTCATTTTATAACATGACATTTATAACGGAACATTTTATACCTAATATATTATTCATATTTGTGTAAATCAATTTAATGTAAACTTTCATCAAAGTTCAGTAAGTACTTCCTTCAGTAAGTAGCTGGTGAAAGAGTATACCTACTTAGATCTATACTAATATTATAAAGCTGAAAAGTTTGTTTGTTTGTTTGAACGCGCTAATCTCAGGAACTACTGGTTCGAATTGAAAAATTATTTTTGTGTTGGATAGATCATTTATCGAGGAAGGCTTTAGGCTATATAACATCACGTTGCGACTAATAGGAGCGAAGAAACAGTCGAAAATGTGGAAAAAACGGGGAAAATTATTCATATTTGAGGGCTTCGCTGCGAAAACCGTTCGAGATACCCAAATGATTCCCAAAATAACTATTCCACGCGGACGAAGTCGCGAGCACCAGCTAGTCATTAATACACAAGATTCAAGGTGTCAAATCTTAATCAAACCACTATCTTGTGCATTAATGATCTAAATCTAGTATCTAGTAATAATATAAATTTAATCAAAACTTAAACATAATTGTAATATTAAAACAATTAAACTCAGTGCTTTAAAATCACGCGTAACTTGTGTGAATATGTGTGACATTTGAAACATGTGAAACGTGTAACTTCCTGACTGTATGGGAACAACAATCGTCGCAATTATGTAAAGTTAGCAGTTTCATTTGAGTAATATGAATTGAACTTTGTACTTTGTTCATGTGAGGAATTGAAGCTACTTAGGTACCTTACCTTACTTTTTACATTTAATGCAATGTAAAAAAAATAGGTATACCTATTTTAGTATTATTTACCTATTTAATCGTCGAGATTAAACGAATATACATTAAAGTGTTTGTGTGTTATCACACCGTTAATATTTACCCTTTACCTACTTTCAAAAGGCCAGACTTTCAGATGGTCAGTTATTCAAATCGTCAGAATTACAAACGGTCAAAGTACAATCTATACTAATATTATAAAGCTGAAGAGTTTGTTTGTTTGTTTGTTTGTTTGTACGCGCTAATCTCAGGAACTACTGGTTCGAATTGAAAAATTCTTTTTGTGTTGGATAGATCATTTATCGAGGAAGGCTTTAGGCTATATAACATCACGTTGCGACTAATAGGAGCGAAGAAACAGTCGAAAATGTGGAAAAAACGGGGACAATTATTCATCTTTGAGGACTTACGTTGCGTGCGCTGCGAAAACCGTTCGAGATACCCAAATGATTCCCAAAATAACTATTCCACGCAGACGAAGTCGCGAGCACCAGCTAGTAAAGAATAAAAATAAAAAAGAATGGCCATTAATTTTATTAGATGCTTAGTAAGTTTAAGAATTGAGACTCAAAACAGGATCAAAACAGACTTTTTATGGGGTTCTGCAGTTCAGTTCTGCAGTTTATAATAAAACAAAATGTATTTTCGTGTGTTATTTTGGCAGTTCTGCAATCATAATAAAAAAAGTATTGATCCTACTTACGAATGTCCGAAATTAACAAAATGAAATAATATTTTATTTACAATCTTCTTGTAAGGACTAGCGATCCATATCCATTTTTTTGTAGGACACTGTTTGATTTGGGCAAAGAATGCACTAACTTGACATATGCTTTTTTTTGTGCTACAGTTCCACGGTATAAAAAAATATTACCGTGGAATCAACAACTTCCAAGCGGTCCAAGGACCAACTTCCAAGGACTATGCGGTCATTTTATTATACAAAAGTTTACTAAGCTGCAGTCAAAAAATCAGCTGGTTAGTAATAATTTTTATGACCTCGTTATTTTGACATATTGGGAGTTCAAGCTTCAGTTAAACTAACCATTTTGTAGGACAAACGTTTTTTAGAGTTCATTATAAAGATATTTTAAGATTCAAATAAAAAAACTAACGGTTAGTCAGACAATTTCTACACTCCACCAAATTAACGTGTTTTATGCCTGCGCACTACTTTAGCTACCTCTATCGAGAATTTTCGCAGAGGAAAAGGGTGGGCGCCTCGGCAAATCAAAGCTACTCACGCAGTTGCATCTTGTTAGCAATCAGAAAAAAAACCAGGTGAGGGATTCTGGACCAGCTCGAGTATTATAAAATTGCAATCGCCAAAAATTGCATTTTCAATAAGCTACCACGAGCTTGCATGTATTTTAAATGGGAGCTTAGTTTGGGTTCACTTAACATCCCCTCTGAAAATCTGACGCCCTCGAATTGTATTTAAATTTTTACCCCACCAACCCCACCAACCAAACCGGCAGGTTAATATATATCCGTTATCGGATACACGTGAGGAATATACATTGGCAATATCTGACGCGCTCGAGTAAATTCCAAAATCCCCTCTTGGGCTCCCGTACTATTAGTTAAACCCATCAAAACATTCCATTTTGAGTAGAATATAAAGTTACCTTTGTGGTGAATTTGTATTTTATTCTTTACAATGCACAAGTTTTAAAAAATTTTGAAAATCATTTTTACTTTAGAATGACGGAAGATTTTATAAAAAAAGCATTGACATTTTATAACATAAATTTCTAAATTAAATCGTTAGTTCTTCAGTTATAATTACCTACCTGTGTAACGAATGATAAGCTTGATTAATTTTGAGAAGCGATTTGTTTATCAATGTAAAGGATGTTATTGTTTACTTAACAGAATGTTATGCTGATTTTTATATTAGCTCCGGACTCCGATTCAGAACTTAAAATTATTAACACTGCGGGTCTTGATTACGGTTATTAAGAAATATGTAAAAAGTTCATAATATAAGTAAATTCGTATACCTATTCCAAGATGGTAAACATTTCCGGGTAGGTATTTGTGGGAAGCAGAAAACTTGTCCTGTAACACTTCTAAAATACCTAACACAGAACTACAGACCTGGCTGGGGTGTAGTGAGGCTAAATCAAGCCTTATATTTTCTTGATCGCTGGGCAGTTTTTAATTATAAATATTTCACGAAAATTTTCAACTTGTCTCAAATACATTTTTTCGATTTTTTGAAACAATTTTTACAAGCAAATATATACCCGGAAATATCTACCATCTCTCGGATTCGAAGTCGAGTCATAACATCCTCGCGACCCCGGCCATCAACGGCCGCGCTAGTGGCGGATTTACACATTTGCCGCCCATAGCCAATTCAAATTTTGCCGCCTCTAGGCTATTCAAATTTATACTGACCCCTGCAACTCGATATCATAGTTCACAATCATAATAATATTTAAAAAAAAACTGATGTAATTGATGTAACTGATGTACTCCAATTTAGCCACAGTATCGGCTCCCGAGAGGAATGCGAGCACTTTCTGGGTCACTTGTATAATAATTTTTTTTTAATATTATTTCTGTAAGACAAAAATAATTTTTTGGCCAAATTTGCCCCCCTACCCCCCCCTAAAATCTGCCGCCCTAGGTTCCAACGTACTCAGCCTTCTGGTAAATCCGCCAATGGCGCTAGCGCTACCTGCTTTAGCCGGTACGAATCCGGTATAACCCGGAGTATCCCCAATGTTTCCAACGTTAAAAAAAGTGCTCAATGCGTTTCAAGTCCGTCTAGTAGCAGTAACCAGTAACCACCTCCTTAAGGGTCTCCAGAGCCCATTACCTACTCTAACCCTTCCCAATCCCTTATCCTTAATCCTATGGTTGGCGGCGCACTAGCGTTGCTTGTGTTATAGCTGACAGTAGCCACCTACCATCGGAAAGTGGATTGCCGAAGTCTGTCTGACGTCCTTACATAAAAAAAACCTATTAATAAACACGATGTAATAAGAACATACTTACTATGATCATTTTCGCAGCACGATGGATAAAGGATGTTGTTAGAATTGATACCGGGCAGAAGGAGAAACGCGATGTTAGCGCAAATGCCAAGCTTTCATTTCGTTCGCATCCCTTGGTGAGAGTTTTAAGTAACAAGAGAGGTTTTAAGTATTCGTTATTCCACTCACATCAGTTTTGCACAAGCTTTATAGCCTTCACGTTTGCTTGTCCGTTAAATATCACACAAAAAACTATTGTACCTAAATTTACCTTCGAGTAAAATCACTTCACAAATTTTATTAAAATAAAAATTATGTATAGCACATTTAGACACACACTTTAGTAGCACAACACATTATATTTTAAACAATTAAACTATTTAATTAAATTATTAACACATTATAATATTAAATAAAGGAAAAATTTATTTAATAACTAATATTAAACAACAAATACGTTAATATTTAATGAGAACTCTTCAAAGTCACATGACTAACAAACTATTGTTACGTGCATTACTTGCTTGCTCACGCGCGACGTGCTTGTAAGACGATATTGTGGGTACTGGACTTTGTGGACGCATGTGTTGCGTATGAGACTTTCTATACAAGAACGCCATAGTGCTTTGCCTTCCAGGAAATGCTATTTACACGACTGAACGTCCTTTAGGTTCGATTACTTTTTTTTATTTACTGTATTTAAAAAATACTATTGGTGGTACACAGTTTAGGTGTGCTACACTTAATTAAGTTTCTACCGTACACCTGAGTTGCCTACTAAAACAGACATATACTTATTCAGAATTAGTGCTATAAACAAACACAATTTTTCTCTTTCAGTGACTTTAATTGTGCTACTCTTTAATACAACGAACTGTTTGTCTCACTCTTACATGCAGTTAACTTATAGAAGTGCATCCTGGTTGCAACAACAATGCACACTTTCTGCAGGATGGTTTGATTTTATTACCTAATCTTTATTTTAATAAATTTATAAATCTTCTTCTTCTTCTTATATAGGTATAAAAGGCTATGTGTGTATGTATGTTCCCTATAGACTTTAAAACCGCTGAACCGGTTTTGATGATATTTTCAGATAATCTTGAGATTAGTCCAGCTAATCTTGTCAAGTTTTTGCAATTGGAGCTTACACGTGCAATACATTCCTTTATTTTTTGAAATGTTAAGCTCAACAGACATTCTGACGGTCCACTTAAGGATAAGGGAAATGGGCTCTGGTTATCATCATAGCCTTTCCTCGGCCAAAGTTGAACAACTGTTAAAACAGACCTTATTACTAAACGAACAACAAATTGGTTAATTACTAACGAATCACCTAAGCATTTATTGCAGACTAGCCACCCGCTCTCAGCTTCGCCCAGGATCAAATTTTATTTATATATACAAATCTTACTCGTTTCCTATTTACATTAGTGAAAACCGTATCAAAATCCTCTTAGTAAAATTTGGTAGAAGAATTAGCGGAGAAATAGACAGACGCGGACCAATTTTGGCGACTGGATTGCAGAATATCGTTTTATTTTTTTCTATTTATTTATTTATTTTATTATTAATTCTTTTATTGATTTTATGAAGAAAAAAAAAACCTTGTATGAAAAATTATTTAACTGATCCGTTGCGTGGTTTAGGAGGTTTTAGCGGATATTCAAACAGACGCAGAAACCGACTTTAAATGATATTATGTAAAGATAAGATACCTATATATTATTATAGACATGTTTAAAACTATGTTTAGCTTCAAGTTGAACTTTACGAAGTTAAATTTGAGCACATCTCATAAATATGTATAATTTAGACGTCACAAATTATAAATGTGGTTTTGAAAGATGTGTTCATTTTGCCTTCATGAAAAGATAATTTCCGAACACATTGTGTAGAGGTATCAGAGTATTATTGCACATAAAAATAGACTTTCATAGCAATAAAATAAAAAACAATCCACTATGATATTTTTATTAATTTTGGTTTGTTTAAATTAATATTAAAATAATATAAATCTGTGCTGGTGGCTCAAACAAAGAGGTGTTGTATAATTTCGGATGCATAGCATCATAATGTGCAAGTCGCAAAATGTGCACTTGTGCACATCGTAAAAAGTGCAAGAACATATCCATTCATAGGCTTATGTACCTACCTATTTCCTACACTATACTTTTTTTATAAGCAAATATTTGAGGGCACGGTCTTATATGTCATAATATTTTCTTCTTGGCAATTTTGAACACTTGGGATAGTTATATTAGCTTGAAAAAAATCAACGAAACAGTTAAACTATAACTTATCAATTACTTATACTAGATTTCAAAGAAACACTTAACCATGTGTTTATTTTTAGCGGAGTTTCAAAATAAGCAGCTGATGTGATAACGATTCTGAGGGAAATTTAGGATACTAAATTTCTTCCGGGATTCGCTTTGAACCTCTTTAAAATAATAAATATCCCAATAAAGTCGGCACACAATATATTCTCTGATCAGTATCGTTTCAAAATAAGGCTTCATTTTGGGTTGTTCCAACAGTTCTACTATTAGTTCTACGATAGAACTGTTTGTACAAAAAAAAATCCAATCCAATCAAATCATGCACAGTATGACAGATTTTTCCTTACTAGTGAAGCCTGATTTTAAACAATAACTAAACTAATATTAAGTATAACTACCTATATGGAAAATTGGTTTAGGAAAAGCACAAACCGTCCACAAAATTCCGTAAACCAAATTTTCTAATTCACGTCAAAATCATTTTCGTATAGTATTTATTCAAAGTCAAATACGAAAATGAGAATGTAATAAAAAATTAATATATTGACATACTCGTATTGTAAGTCTCACTATAATGTTTGTTAGATATGAAAACGCTTATCGTAAACAAATAATATCCAAGTTGATACCGATATCACTATGTTTATATCATTCGAAAATCCATTGAGTGATAATTAAAACATGTTTTACGTTTACCAAGTAAGGTGTTACAAGATTTTAATAGATTCGGTGACGCGAAGAAATGGACTCGAAGAGAATTAGTTATTATGAGAGAAAATATGGAACTGTACGTAAACCTCAGAGAGAATTGGTAAGTACTTATCTAATCTGTATCGTTTTTGTTATCTTTAAACGTATTCGATAAAATTACTAGACATTAATGGCATTTTCAAGAAAAAAAGAATGTGTTAAACACATCATCATCATCTCACACGCAGGACATGCTCTGATGGACATAGACCTCTCCCATAATCTTCTAATAAGATCGGCAAGAAGCAGCCTGCGTCTTAATCTAAGTTTCTCATATTTAAATAATAATATCTTTCCTCGTTCAATGTGGAGGTAATAGAAAACCGCGTATGTAATTTATATAAAATTACATTATAATGCTGTGATTATTTAATTAATTAATATTAGATATGTATATATTTACATATAACCTACCTAAAACTAAAAACCTTAAAATAATAATATACTTGATAATACTTATTAATACTATTAATACTTACTTAATATTTTAGTTAATAATAATACTTAACTAAAATATATTTCCAGAATATGCTGTGAAGAATATTCTGTTCATTACTAATTCCGTCAGACTTGAACTTGAAAGTAAAGTAGACAACGTTGATCGAAGTCATATTAACTATGCTTTTTGTTAAGCAAATGCTTACCACCATGCATGAATAATAAACAGCTCTAAATTTTCTGCTCAATTCATTATTACACAAATGGGGAGGGATAAAATAAATACAGGGATAAGCATTTACCTACGTGTGTTTTGAAATAAAATATATTATTTAATTATCTAACGGCTCGAATTTACATTTCTGGATTTAGGTCACTTCCGATCTATTCTAACTGGCGGTTTTGTGTTTCCGATATCCAATCAATTCATACCTATATAGCCTACCAATTCAATCTAGTCTTGTAACTTGTAACTAATTGCAATTATTTTTAACAGCCGTCAGCAGTTCGATTAAGACACATTTTAATGAAAAAAAAAGCCCTTTGATTCGGTTTTTTTTAAAGTATTTTTGAACTGGACGAGCCACATCGATTAGAGTGCTTGCCTTAACGCTTCGTCTCGGGGGTGTCCGGTTCGATTCACGGCAGGGTCACATTCTTCAAAAAAGAAAAATAAAAATTATTTGTGGTCTTTATTTGGAAAGTAGTGGCACTGCGTTTTGCAGTCATTATGTGACGGGGTCATTATCATTATCTGGCGGCAATAACCACCCCCTTACGAAAAATAGCTGTGAAATAACAGCACCTTTCGATAAGGATAAGGATAAGGTAAGGGATGCAAGAGCTCATTACCTCATTCCTTCCTTATCCCTTATCCTTAATCCTTCTATGGTCGGCACTTACGGCATTCCTTGAGTTTTAGGTGATGACTTAAAACACAAGGTTTTAAATGACTCAAACTAAATTTTAGTTTTTGACCTACACCTACCATCAAGTGGACCGTCAGCTTGTCTGTCCACTTTAACATAAAAAAGGACACAAGCAACACCAGGTGCCTAGCGTGTAAGAATTGGTTTACAGCTCGCTTGAAGAAACAACAACAACAACAACAACAAGCTTGCGTTGGTTTACAACGCAGAAGGGAGACTGCTCCGAAGTCCGCTGTCCGTGCGTCCGCAGGATGTACCTACACACCTTCAATTACAAATAGAAGAGACACATTAGATTGTAGAAATATGAACACGACGCTGTAGGTACAAGATTTCGATACCTATGTAGGTATATCAAAATCTCATAGGTACCTAACTAACTTTATGTCGGCATTTTATAAGATAACTAATTCTATACCGAAATGAACAGGTTTCCACATGACTTGAATGATATCACTTGTGATGTGAATGATCAAGTAGTCCCTCCCACCAGCTGACCGATTGTCATTGGCTCTCTTTGATCCGTTACCGCCTCCACCTCCACTCACGCGCAGCCATACGTTGGAACAACACGATTTAGGCACTTACTTGAGTCTGTTTACGGATCATCTCCGTAATTACAGCACATCCTATACATAATATTATTATTATATCAAAACATAAACGAGCAGTGTCTGCACATTAAGATATTTTTCAAAAAATCAATTTTTATACTACACTCCTCACAGAAATTAAAGGAGCAAAAAAAATATCGAAATTTTTAGGTTATTTTCAATAGGCTGTAACTTGAAGACGAATTGTCGTACAGTAAATTTAAAAATATAAAAATTGTTTTTTATAAAAAAAATTTTTTTCCATACTTTACAAGAATTTGTAAAATCATAAAAAAGGGCTTTTGATAGCTTTTTGAAAAATCAAGCAGTGAATCAAAAATATGGAGAAAATCATAAATGTTAAGTGTGCCTTTTACAGTTCAATATACCCAAAAAAAACCCACAGAGTTTCAATTTGATCCACTCAGCCGTTTTTTTGTCCCACTCGATTGAATTTAAAAAAAAATTGAAGTCCAGGAGCAAGACTTTCGCTCTAAAAAGTTCGTAATCTTTATCAAAATGAAAAAAAAAAGAAATAATCACTTAATAACACTATAATCTCAATTCCGCATTAACTTGGTGATATTGAAAATAAAAAAATAAATAAAAAAAAATTGATTAAAGGAAATGAAAAAAAAATTATACATGGCCCAAAAACCTACCACGCAGAGGTTGTGTGTGTGTGTGTGTGTGTGTGTGTGTGTGTGTGTGTGTGTGTGTCACACACATACACGTGCGCAAGCACAAAAAGAAGCGTAAAACCGACCGTACGTTTTTGGTAACGCTAATGGCGGCGATAATTTTCTTTTACATTTTCTTAAATCAAATTTTTTTTTTAATTTTTGATTTTTTTTTTCAATATCACCAAGTTAGTAATGCGGAATTGAGATTACAGTGTTATTAAGTGATTTTTTTTTCATTTTGATAAAGATTACGAACGTTTTAGAGCGAAAATCTTTTGCTCCTTAAATTTTTTAAAAAAATCGATCGAGTGGGACAAAAAACGGCTGAGTGGATTAAATTGAAACTGTGGGTTTTTTTTGGGTATATTGAACTATAAAAGGCACACTATTTATGATTTTTCAAATTCTTGTAAAGTATGGAATTTTTTCCATAATTCCATAATTGAAAAAACAATAAATAATTCTTGTACAACATTTATTGAAGTTTTCAAAACCCACCTTGAATTTTCTGCGCGATCTTTGGTTGCTGAAATATTGATGATCAAAGTCGAAATGATCCTTTTCCTTTCAAAGACCGACATCTCAGCGAAAAATGGTCGTATCAAGATCTTAAAAAAAGGAAGTTGAAACTGAATGAACAAGTTATCCGGTCCATACAATGGTTAAAACAAAAAAAAAAAAAACAAATAAAAAGAAATTGGTACGAAGCTACTAAATGATAAGCTAGTTCTAAGAAATATTGATATTATAAATCAAAATATCACTACATAATTTTTTTTATGTTTTCTTCTTTACTACTCAACAACTTTTCTGTTCATGCCTCGAGTCTCCTTACATGTTTATAAAGGTCGTAGAAATAAGATAAGTGAAGTCTTTCATTCCTTTCTTGCTGTAGGCGGGTGGCCTAATTATTTTATCTAACCAGACCATAATCTTTGAAATTGTATAGCATATCTTAATTCATTGAAATCGGTATCATTATCGTACAGTTATCGAATAAGAGAAATTAACTAGGATTAATGGTTTGGCAAGATTTAATTTTCAACGAATCTTATTATTTTTTATTGAAAGAGAGATGAAATTTTTTTTTGCATAATTTTTTAGTTTGTCTATGGTGGTTTTGTGGCACGCATGCGCGTTTCTGTGCCACTGAGTTGGCTGTCGGCAAGTGAACGCGGCAGAGTCCGTGGCCACGCGTGCGTCCCATCGATCCAATTTGCTTCCCCTGTGAAAGCATAGGTCTCCATAAAGTCAGTCTGTCGCGAGTGTCGTGGCGGCGCGCGTTACGATGCAGCCCCCACCTCGTAAGGTGAGTGAGTTACCAACATGACAGGTTCACGGCTAAAATTCAATGACATTTACATCATGTACAATTTTAGATTAAAGAGAAAATACGAAAGAACGCTCGTACTTAACCTTATCTAATATTATTTAACCCATATTGCATCCTCGCCCGATATATCAGCACGTTCACAACGTGGGGTGTTTTTATCGCGAAATTATATAACATTTACATGAATTTTGTTTGTTGACTCGAGTTCAATGTTTTTGTGAAATACATTTTAGGAGTTAGTAATAATAAATCGTAAAAAATAGCAATATTTCCTCTAGTCAAAGTTTAAATTAAAAAGTAATATACGCTGGTCGATAAGTAACACAGGTCGATTCTGGCCAAAAGGAATGTCACTGGATTGGAGCACGTATACTAACGCATTTTCTTTAAAATGTTACCCTCTTCTGCAAACATTTATTGTTTATACTACTTACTTATGTTTATATATTTAGGAATATGATTGTTATAACCTATAAACCTATAGGTAAATGAAACGCTAACCTACAGTAAGCTGCAAACATTCGTGGCACACTTCGTAATGTATTTTCTCTGAACACTATCTGAATCTAGATGTAGATTGTAATATTTTCATTGAATTATTAACTGGTGATCGAAATTTCGTACGCGCTGTTATTCGTTTTTTGAAAACCTCAAACTTTTCTAGGATAATAAGTATTCTATAGTTTAAATCCAGGCAATCATCAATACATCAGTGAAAACCTAGTTCAAATCGGTTAGGTCGTTTTTGAGATTAGCGTGCACAAACGCAAAAACAAACACACAAACATTCTAAAAACTATTTTAGGTACAAATTGTTTTTTTTTTAGTTTGTAAAATAAATTAAATATATTAAAATAAAAATCTTTAGAACACAGGGTTACAGGTTACAGGAATATTTGTATTTATATGTTTTTGTTTATTGTTTTACTTTGTTTTTTAAAATAAGTAATATGATTAAATAAATAAATAAATGAATTTATGTGATTTATTATAAAATTCATAAATAAATATTCATATTGTTAAGTTATTTGCTAGTTTATTGTACGCTTTTAATGGCCATAACATAAATATATGTTAATACCTATTCTAATCTACACTTTGGTCTTTGCAATAAATTTTTGTGTTTATTCATTTTCGTTTAAAAAAAACAATATTAAATGTGTTGGAACCAAGTAGCTAGTTCTTCAACTAAGTATTTCTTTTGTTTCTCATTCACTACTATCTTTTGTCATTTACAATAGAAAAAAAAAATAAGCTCAGATTTCCAGTCTCTTATACGTAAAAGGAGGCCGAGTAAAATCAAATAATAGACCTATTCGACTACACAATAATGTCGTCAACATTGTTCTCAATGTATAACTACAACTAGCAACCAGCTCCCGTCTTCGTCCCCGTTTATGCCTCTTTCCATATGTGAAAACTCATGTGGAACTCTCTCCTGACATCATGTGCTCAGAAGTTGCATGAGCTGATACCGTCTTCCCCCTTTCTTCCATCGGACATACAGACGTACGGCTGGCTACCATCCTCATCTTGTCGAAATCCTAATCTAATATAATATAATATAATCTAATCATTTAACCCTAATCTTTTCAAAGTTCGAGTGAATAGGCATCTTCTGGGTGAGCTCGCTCCATCTTAGGCCTCATCCTTGCCACATGACTGGTTGTTGGCCAAGAGCAAACCCATCTCTAATAATAAAAAGAAAAAATATATATATTCATAGCTGCTCATATTGGCCCATGAGGGGATCGAACCCTCGACCTTCGTGCTATTAGCATGACGCTCTACCAACTAAGCTAATGGGCCGTTATTGTATCATTGCAAATATATCGTATACTTAGTTAAATCAAATGAACGAGAATGCGGACTGCATTCTTTGTTGTGTCCAACTTAACATTTTTATATATAAATAAGACTAGCTGTTGCACCCGACTTCGTCCGAGTATACGTTCACTATGTGTACCGCTTTAAATGGCTTCAATTTCAATTTTCAATGGCTGTAAATTAGAAGAGTAATAAAATATACAGTGCTATTGTAAAATTTATAACTATAGTGCGCTTGACTAGTTATTAAAACATTGACGAAGAGTGCACCGGAAAATTTAAAATAGCTAAGTTTGAAAGCTTTTTCTCTTGTCAAAAAGCTTTTTTACTCGCGCCTCTGGGATAGTACAATTTCGTAAAAAGATTTTCTACCGTCCTCACTCATTCTAGAGAGAGGCGATGATGTCATTGCATTAGACGCTTTCCGCAGACCTAGACTAGAAATCTTTTAAAAAGATGAAATGAGAGTACGTTAGCGTTTTAGCCATATCCACTATTGTTAAAGTTGTTATTATTTATAGTTACATAGTTTGTAGATGTAGAACCACCTACATTTGAGTAAGAGACGTCGTTACGCAATTATTAATATACCAGACGTAATTATACCTACGCTAGCTAAATTCTGATCACCTTGTGGATAAATATGGACGAGGTAAAAATATGAAATTACAAAGATAGAAATATCAATATCATAAGAAAACTATAAACTATAAAATACGCGTGTGTGTATAGTTTATTATAATATAACATAATTTGACACCATTAGAATGTAATTTTAAATATTAACTTAAGTTACAAGAATTCGTTACGCAAAAAAGTAAAATTTGAATTATTTGCCTATAAATAAAAAAAGGGCAAATTTTTAAAATAAGAGTGACCATGAACTGTCGTGGTCATACGGTCATACTTTGTGTTATTTGTTTTTCATTGCTTGCAAACATATTAATTTCGATGAACATAAAATTAAACAAGATAATTCCGTTAGAGGATACAAATTTTCGTCTAATTTCAGTTGTATTGATTGACATAATACAATCAATATAATGTGCGGTAAAACTATAATGAGTTTCTTAAATGTTAATCAATAGCTACTAATAATAAATCTGTAAGTGTAGGTATTGTATGTATGTATGTTCCTCCATAACTCTTAAACGAATTAACTGATTTTCTAGAAACTTGGTAGATAAACATTTTAAACGATAACATTTTTTCACGCGGACGAAGTCGCGAGCGCCAGCTAGTTATAAATGAAATTTTATATTGTATTAATAAATAAATTAATAATAACAAATACAGTTTTCCGTTGTAACACAATCATTATCAAATGCTTGGTTGTGAAATATAATCAATATCAGGTGCTTAAGAGATGCCACGGTCAATTCTTACTTATACTTACTTATTGTCAGGACAATGACGTCACAGTTGGCCTTCTTTGTGACAGGCGACGTCACCAGCACGTACCATCCAGGCATTTAACACTTTGCACTTCCTATTGTTACAACAATTTTGGATTATTTCTGCTGCAATGAGCGCACTTTTCGTCGTAGTCTATCTTCTTCTAAATGTATATGTCGTCGGCACATCGTAGAATTGGGCATATCATGATATTCCCGGACAGATCTTATTTCTGTTAAAACTGAGAGGGCCGCCTCACTCCGCTCCGCTTCGCTCGCTTCCCAAATTTTTTTCCATGTAAACCTAACACGCTCCTCCTCGCTTTGCTTCGCTCCGCTCCTCGTCGCACCTATTTTTGACTTTTGGTGAAAGATTTTTGATTTCATACTTTAACAATAATTCTACGATTTGCCCACGACATATACAACGCTATCGAACTAACCCTCAACCTTTGCAACCTGTTATGAACGACGTTATTACTTTTGAGAAAGTATTATTTGCAATTTAATGTCGACACTGCAGAGTCGATAGATTTTAAAAACCACAGATAGAGAATAGGCCCGCTGAACGTGAAAGCTAATTCTTTAAGAAAATACCTGTCTGGCAGGCATTTCGCGGTTGCGTCGTTATCAAATAAATTTTTGAAAATGTAATTTTTTTTTATAACCTTCTCGCACAAGGCTGAATTTTAAGGGCATATTCTATCAATAGTTTAAAAAGTTTATACAAAGAGCCAGCCTATTCTGGCGGTTCCTAAAAAATTCCTTGTGCCAAGCGGGTTAGTCGGATGGTTGAGTAGCTCTTAGAATAATAGCTTCTGTGCAGTATACCTAATAACAATGTGCATTCGAAGTTGAAAACACTGCTGCGTAAAAAGGGGTTGTTAATTACATGAAAGCTACTCTCTACGGGATGAGAGCTTACATCAAAGTCAGATTTAAAGCCGCGCAACCCAACTACTCAAAATAACTACGGTTATTTAGTTAATTTAATTTTCAATAAGCCTAGATCCAGCGTCAGCCCACGGTTATTATTAGGAGGGTGGACATCCTGTGATTGCCGGTCTTTTGTCTCGGACTCTAGAACTCAATCTCCGTACTATTTAAACTAACTAATCCCTCGAGTTATTTTGTTTATAGATTTTCTCATACTAAATCGATCTTGCAGAGTTGCAGAAGCTTGTTAAATGACGTTGGCAACACACTTTGGTCGAAGAGCTTTGTTTTAATATTGATGGATTTTGAACAAGAAAAAGTATCGTAACTTCTCGAACGTTTCCCGATAATTCTTTAATCTTAAAACTAAAAATTGGAAATTACATTTCGAAATGAAATTCCTATCCTTTCGAATTCCGTTCTATGCGAATGGTTCTTTTATTTCGAATTGTTTGTTACAGAGTAACTATACCAAGTTCCTGAAGAATCTTCACACTGAGCAAATTGCGAAACTTCACGCAAAAAATCAACATGAATGCGATTTGCTCGAAGACCTACGCACATATACCATCAAGCGTTCTGCAATCGAAAAATCGTATTCTGAGGTAAGTAATTAATAAAAATTTGATTTGGCTTGCTTTTTGCTTTTTTATACAAAATAGTATAAATATTTAATTTTGGTATTTGAATTTTGGTAATTTTGGAATTAATCAGTGCTACTCGGGCTTCTGTTCATCAGATGAGCTCATAGTCTTAAGAGGCTAACGCCGATCTTTCTATTTCACTGCTATTTGGTAGGGCTTTCCAGAACCTTTGAAGATGTCTAGTCTAGATACCTATTTATTACATAGACAACGAAGATGTAAAACAAATGAGGCCGTTAATTGCTATTTTGGCCGAGACTTGTGTAGTATTTTTTTCTAAAACATATCTATTTCTTCTGATGAAATAGAATAGAATAAAGTTTTATTTGCTACAAAGGACATACATAGACATAGGTACATAAAAAAACTTAAAAGACACACACAAACGTCCCCTGCAACAAACCGGCTCCAACTCAGCATAATGCAGGTTTTAGAAACCTGCGCTGGTCTTCCGTTAGAGCCGATGGTGAGATAACGCACTAATACACATTTTTAAAAGTAAAAATTTTTTGTTAAGGATTTCTCAATAGAATAAATCGAGATTGCAGTCTTTGTTCCCGTTTTAGTTATTTACGCTATAAAACTGTCTAGCAATTGCTCTTGTACACCGGCGTGCGTCCAGAAAAGAGTATATTAATGTACAAATGAAGCCATTTTCAAGTTAATGGTAGAAAAACTCTTCCTTATAGGACTGACAATGATGACAAATTGTATCGTGAATGGGGCTCTAACCCACTATTCTTGGTATTTGTATTAACTACTTCCTATCGGATTTTTTTATCTCCGCTCTACTTCGCAGTTCGCTGTTCTCGCTTTTCATATACAAATTCACCCCTCCACCCCCTTGGACTATAGGCAAGTTCAGAACTATAAAGTTTTGTTAAAATAACTAAAATCGAAACAATATTTCACGGGAACTAATTTATCGTCTCTCTGAGTGCATCTCAACTCAATGTAAATTTAACTTTGTAACGAGTTAATTAATAACTCGCATTCACAAATATTTTCATAAACTTTCGTATTTATTATATCGAGTGGAAAATATATTCACAAATATGGATTATATTAAATTTAGGAGGAGTCTTTATATAAAATTATAAGTCTTTATATAAGTAGGTAAATTATGAATCACGTTACTAAGCTCGCCTTTGACAAACCGACAACATAATTATCTGAAGTCGCATATTGGATACTATTGGGTACTGACGTTTGACATCCATTCGATCCAATGATTGTTACCGAGGGATCATCAAGAAAAATTTTAGTTTAATCCTTGGTGCAATAAAGATTGAATAAATGTTCAAGAGCAGGAAAGCGAAGCGAACGAAGCCGCTTTTCTTTAACTAACGATTAAGATTATGAAAAAATAATAAAATATTTGAGTTACATATATTTTTAATTTTTTTTTTAGAACTAGAAAAGCGTTTTGAAGATAAATTGCGTCTCTCATTCAAATTTCATTAAAATAACTTTGATTTTAATAGTGTGATAAAAAAATAATTCAGATTTATTAGACTTGAATATTTTGTTATAATTTTATTAAGATAGTTAACGTGTTCAGTCAATATGAAATATTTACTTTACAATCGAGAATAACCGTTCATGAATATTTAAACACAATTCTGAAAATGTCTTTCTAGTATGTCGCTTTAATTTTGCCACACTTCAGTGCCTGTCATATACAATAATGTTCTTTGGATTGGAAAATCCTATTCGAGCCTGACTCATTATAATCATAAATTTCCTTCTATATGAGACTTTTCCGTATCAAATTTATTATTAAATTAAATTTTATTATTTATTATTTCTTATTAAACAGTGAACTATTAACGACACGACAATCTTATTTGATCGTTTTTATTATTGACATTTAAATTTGCTGTCACGAAAAAAGAATAGAGAAACAATAGAGACCGGTACTTAGTTCTGCGAATTGTTTACAACAAAGAATGCAGTCCGCACTTTGTTCATATGATTTAAGTATACGATATATTTGCAATCATACAGTAACGGCCTATTAGCTTAGTTGTTAGAGCGTCATGCTAATAGCACGAAGGTCGCGGTTGCGATCCCCTCATAGGCCAATTACTTGGGATGAACACTATTTTTATAAGTTTTCTTCCATTATTTTATTTATAGTAAAATAGTTCACTGTTTAATAGGAAAATACAAAGTTTAAAATCGTCTATCTCCCCTTCGTGCGCGCGATTAGATTTTGTTTATTTTTTTAAAAACTATATGTGACATATAAAAACTGTTACAGTCTCACAATATTTTTGTATACTATTTAATAGTAATATATCTGAGAATTTTTTTTTGGCAAAACAACGTTGTCAGCTAGTGATACATATTAAATAAAATAAAATAAAAAATAAAATAAGCCTTTATTCTCTAATAGGTTACATACAAATTTAAAAAATATATATACCATAATGCGCTTCTATACATATAATAAAAACATGATACATATTATGTTAAAGATAACTAAAATAATGGTATAGGTACCTACTGAGTTTCTTTCGGGGTCCTCATATTTTTTTCGAAACTGTTAAAAATGTTAAAATTTAATGACCGATGACTGATTTTTCTTTCGAATAGTCTAATAGATTTTTTGTTTTTATTAGCAGTAGGCCAGCAGGGCAGAGCTTAGCGGAAGCGCATTTAGGTATAGGTTGCCGAAGCACCTAACCTTCTAGCAACATTTATTTAGTCCCTAAGTCCCTAAGTCCCTAAGTTCCTAGACCAACAATTAAACGCGTTGCCCCTTTCGATACATTTTCGGCCAACATACGATATATTAATTTTCAAGCATTTCCATGCACACTTTAGCAAACCAAATTAAGCACGGCACTTAGTCAGTGAATAGGAGCACGTCGTCTTATAATGATATATTTTGGTCCATCGACATCCTACATCTCTCTCGAGTAGTTTCATATAATTAATTTAGAAGAAGTGGGCCCTGAGAAGAATTAATTTAGAAGAAGAGTTGATAAGCTTTCAGATAAATAAATTTAAAAAAATGTGGTACTTGAACAAATTACGTGTGTATTTTTTGAATCGTCAGGAAAGTAGGTACATACTTATATAGAGATTTGTCGGTTAAACGGTTACACGGTAACAAGTCGCGAGTTCAATGGTTTTATCAAAAAAATATTATTTTTTTAATGCCCAACGCGCCTAAAGAAGCTTCAACAAAATACTCGTTCGTCGGTAATCAACTTTGGTAAGACAATATGACTTATAAGATTCTTAGGGGATGAAAAATAAGTAAAGAAGTTCCCAGACAAAAAAAATGAGAATGACTTTTATGCATGTACCTTAATTCTTTTATTGTTTTGTTCGTTGTCGTCCTGAAAAAGTTCTCAGGTCCAATACGCGCGCGATCTTTGAGGAACTTCGTCTGTAAATACATATTTATATATAAATCAAAGTAAAAAAGTTCTTGTAACATTCACATGAAATTTTGGTGGGGTTTTCTCGAGCGAAGAACTAAGATTTTCGTCCCACTTTTTTTTAGATAACATGTGATCCTATTATTGAGACGGTCAAACTCGCCGGGGCCAATAAGTCTTTTTCTGTTATGTTAAAGAATAGTGAAACTTGTAACAAGGACCCTTTGTGAATGGTGGACGCTACTGATTATTAAGACTACCTTCCTGTAGGTACCTACTTAGATTAATGATTGATCTCGCTGCGCTCGACTATCTAGTCGAGTTGTTTTTAGATAGCGCTATTTAAAAACAATAGCTCCGTGAATGCGGCAACTTATTATTGTATTTGTTGGCGCATTTGACAAGTAGGTACGCAAGCGGTAGCGAGAGAGCGCAGCGAGATCAATTTATTAATCTAAGACCTACTAATTAGAAAATAAACATTTTTTTAAACTAATACTTTTTGTACACTTTCTTTAAAACTAGTATAAAACAATAAAAAATGTTTTTTTACCATAAATAGAAGAATGGAAGAAAACTTATAAAAATAGTGTTCGCCTCGTTTATGTAACCCATAATTAGCACGACGCTCTACCAACTAAGCTAATGAGCCTTATTGAATATTGCAAATATATCGTAATTTTGTATACTAAGTTTTGAGGGCACTGGCCCTCAAAACTTAGTACCTACTAACTAACAATACAAAACTAGTAACTAAACTATAGGAGTCACAGTTTTCAACTAAAAAGGATTCGAAAAATAATTTAATTTTTTACTAAATACCCATTTCATAATCATAAGCGAGAGGTGAGCGAAGCGATAGCGCGATCGCGATATAATATATATAACCTGCCCGTGCAGCGACATCTGACAATTTTAATTGTTTCAGACAAAACAATCTGATTTATAATGAATTCATAACTCATAGATGGCATTGCATTAAAACATTACACAAACAATGTCATTATGCGCAAACGGTTGCAGCTCTAACAAAATGTAACACTTCCTAATAATAAGTTATAATACTTACATAATAATTTATACTAATAAATAAAATTGAAGTGTCTGTTTGTAATGTCAAATAACTGCTTTTTACTAAATATATTTAATTTATCATATAAAAAATAAGCATTTCTTTTCTTACTAATCTCCGAAACGGCTGGACCAATTTTGACTTGACTATCACTGCCATGCCATATAGCTGATTTTATAAGCGATAACTTAAAAAAAATAAAAAGATATATTTAATAAGCAGTGTCCAATATCGCAGAGGGTGGGGGAAAAATAGCCTTTCTTCGAGGTGTGCTTCGTTGGTGCTTCGTTAACTTTAATGTTTCGTTTTCTATACTAATACTAATCTATCATCGTCAAAGTCGCACACTCTTGTCAGAGTGGTCGTGGTTGTGTGGATGCTGTACACGGAGGATTGTCGTGTTCGCCCTCCTTGGCGCGCATTACCGCCCCTGCGATGCTTCTCCACTTTCTCCTATTTGTGGCGTCACGAGCACACTGTACCACAGTAATATACTACAATACTAATCTATACTAATATTATAAAGAGGAAAGATTTATTTGTTTGTTTGTTTGAAAAATTTTTTCACTGTTGGGACCTATATTATCAGCGAGCTTATGTTAGCTATATTTTATAAAGTTATGCGGACGAAGTCGCGTGCAACAGCTAGTATCTCATAAAGAGTTAAACTGCAATTTAGTTGACCAAGTCACAACACAACCTAATTAACAATATAAATTATCTGTCCTGGAGGAATGAAATCAAGTGTAGGTAGGAAGGATGAGACTCTGAGTGACATGTTATCAAAAAAATATCAGTTACTTTGACGACATTGTCCGTCGTCCGCCACACGACCTCTATGTTAGGGGCAAGGTTGAATATGAAAGAGCGCCCATGTCACAAGACATGGCGTTGAGAAAATTGTGTGGGTTAATAATGATTATAATATTGACTATAGAACAGATTTTAATCTAATACGGTATTATAATTTAATAGTTTTCGATTTATCATCATTGTCAGCCCATATGTGACCTTACACCAGACCAGTGAGGATTGGTGTCTTCAGAGATGTCTTTGAATGTCTTCCATGATTGCTCGTCACTTAGGACAGGCGATAATATAGGGCCGCAAAAATATATGCATAGTCTGAAATGAAAGTTCATAAGTTATAACTATAAGTTATAACTTATCACAGTTTCATAACTTTTCCGGTTCTTATTTTAATTTTATGTTATTTGTTACAGGCGCTGTTAAAGATATCATCTGCTTATCTAAACAAAAAAATACCAAACATTCCGGACATTAAAGTTGATGGCGCTGAAGAAAAATGGTAAGTGCACGAATTTTAATACAAATATGTTGAATGCTCAAATTGTTTAATCTTATGAAACATTTGCTTAATCTTATGAAACATCACAAACGTGAAACAAAGTTATATTTATAACATTAGATAACTCGCCGAGTGAGTTTAATTCCAGGGAGTTGAGTCACGTCAATAATACAATGCTCATTGATGGTGACCGAGATCATTGTAGACATAATTAGATAACATAGTTATATTTATATACAACAATATTAAATATAATCGTATTTTCTTAAATTAGGAATTGTTTTCTAAGTAAGTCTTGTGATTTATGTAATCTAAAGAATCACGCGGCTGTTAGATTTCTTATACTTATTTATACTTAGTAGCATTGTTAGCTTACTAATATTATGAGCAGAGTTACACTTTACGTAACGTATTATTGCACTAAGGGTATGGCCAGGGGTACGGTGGGTCTGAAGGGTAGTATTATGCTATAGGTAAATGATAGGTATTGTCTGCGCCCTTTTAGGGTTCTGACAGGGAGCGTAACCACAACCAAATGCGCTAGATAGCCTTGGCGGTGGCACCGATGTCGTGTCATAAGCATAGCGACCCCGCGTCCTCTAGAAAGTCGTTGGGTTTTAGCCGGTAGGAATCCGGCATAACCTTACTCTGTCGGATATCCAAGAGGATTTCCCAACTTTAAAAAAAAAGCTGCACCGTGTGCTTGGGCATCGCTGGCATAGCCCCTAGTTACGGCACTGAACTGGAGACTCTTGAAAGTCAAAAAAAATCATCGAGTATTTTTCTTTTAATTTTTTTGTTTAATATATTTTTTTTAAAAGTCTATTCATATATCTCTTTATCACAATAAATTTTTACGTCTCATTTTGTTATATTATATATATATTTAATTAAAAAGTAAAACCTTGCATAAAATCAATGTTTTCAAAATTCTATTAGCCATTTTAGAGAGACGAGAGAGGAAAACTTCCTTTAGAAATAACAACATTCATTAGGTTCTCCCTACACGGAAATCTTATTACCTACAGGGTCCGTTGAAATTCAATTATGGCCGTTGCGTATGATGCATAGTGCATGCATGTTGATTTAATTTATACACAGATTAAATCAACATGTATGCACAGGAGAGTTACGTTGCTACTGGAGAATGCAACCAGGATATGAAAATTCCTGGAACTCACTCGTAAATTGAGTGGATCCAATTGCAGGATTTAACAACATTGAAATTTTTAAATGCAAGGTACAGCACAGATATAAAGCGTTTTTAACTAGGGAGCGTTTTTTTTTCTGCTAATTATATACTTACACGAAACTTTTCACGTTTATCACTCTTTCCATTAGTGAAAACTGTATCAAAATGCGTTTGATTTAACGATTTTTGACAAATTTAATTTATAGTGGTAGGTCCTACCACTATAAATGCTTTTTAATGATTGATTTTTTTTATTAAATTTCACTAAAGGTTTCAAGTTTGTGTAATCTATTATTTTGAATAATATTTTAAATAAGGACTCATCTGACAGGAACATGTGGAATGTGTGGCGCACTGTATTGGAAGAAAACGAGAAACTAGCTCGGGCGAGATTAGCTGCAGTTGAAGTATTCCAACAGCAAATCGCAGACGAGGCGAAAGTGTTGAGGCAGCACAAGCTAAACGTCGCTAAAAAGGTTTTTATAATCAGGATGAAAACTAAATAATAGGTCACATTGGATTAAATATAAAAAAGGATTGGATTTAATATACATCGACAACTCAGACCAATTAAGAACTATAGATGGAACCACAGTGAAGTTGGTTTTATAAACATGTGTGCGTTATAACCAAGCTTAAACTTCAATTTTTGCTTATTTTTATTGAAAATATTGGTTCCCAGGTTTACATATGCATATGTAATTCCATTGTGCCACCCTTCCACTACGCAATTCGGCATTTTCACTACTCAATATTTTAAACAAGCGAGGTGCAGTTTTATTGCATTTGTGTGCATATAACCGTGTATGTACAGTTGTTGTACACGCGCACACTACGCCCAGGCTTTACTCTGCCGTGCACAGGGCTCTCTCTTTAGTTCTTATTTTATCTGAGTTCGACAACTTTGAAAGCTGTATCGAAATCAGAATACTTAATATAAATTTTTAAATAAAAATTATAGCTATTCAGTTTATTTCTCTTGAATAAAAATACCTGCATTAACAGTGTACGGACTCCCTTGCTCAAGCACACAAAGAACTTCAATTGACGGTGGGCGACATTGATAAAACGAAGAAATTTTACTTCGACGAAGAGCATACGGCACATGATGTTCGTGACAAGGCAAAAGATATTGAAGAGAAGTAATTATATTTAATTTATTAACACTATTTACTACTTATATGAAAACTGTAATAGGTTATGTGATAATTGTGTTTATCACATAACCTATTAAATTAAAAATTAAAAATTGTAAAAAATTTTGAAAACTAAAAATTGTCATTAAAATAGTGAATAACCTACTCATTTACATTACCTATATATTATTTAAGTAAATTGACAGTGATCTTTTCACTAAGCTAAGTTTAAGTTTTAAGCAAAATATTAAACAAAGATTAAATAGATTACCCATTTATTACTGTTATTAATTCACAATTAAAATGGGGTACGGTTTTAAGGTTAAAGAAAAAGAAGGGTTCGTTCTTTCAATCTATTACGTCTTTGCAAAAGAATAGCGCGAAAGTATCATCACGACGAGATCAACTAGAAGAGAAATCAACAGGCGCTAGGAATGATTACATTCTAAATATAGCTGCAGCCAACGCTCACCAGGTAACAATGTTATATCAACCTATAATATCAATATCTAATTATGGATATTATTTGAATTTATTGAATCAAGTTTGTAAGTAAACGACATTTATTTTCAGAACCGCTATTTTCTTGTTGAGTTGCAATCGTGTATGCAAAACATGGAAGCAGCTGTGTATGAAAAAGTGTCTGAATTTTTAACTCTAATGGGAAGAACAGAGCTGTTGACATGCTCAGCTACACAGCACTCTTTTGGAAAGATCAGAGATCAAGCTCAACAACTCACGAGGGAATATAATCTCCAATGTGTATATCTATACTACCCAGTGCTCAAACAGCATATTCAGGTCAGTACCCAATAGTATCCAATATGCGAAATCGGATAATGTTGTCGGTTTGTCAAAGGCGAGCTTAGTAACGTGATTCATAATTTACCTGCTCCCGTGAGGTCTAGATTGACTATTTCAAATTTCAACATGTAAGCAGTTACTGCATGTATTCATCGAAATAATATATCTCAAGTTCGCTGCATGTATTTAAGTAATGTTTATTTATGTAATACACATATATTTAGTTACTATATGAATAATGGATTTGTATTCTTTCACACTTTTAAATCTTTAATAATTTCTAATGAGATATTTTTATTAGGACTTTTAAGATACCTACGTGTATTAGAGATGGTTTTAACGAGTGATAATTTTATATAAAGACTCCTTCTAAATCTTTCACTTATGGAAAGAGGAATAAATTGAAAAGTATCTTTCATATGAAAATTGCACACACGGCGAAGCCGGGACCGGGTCACTAGTATGTACATAAAATACAATCCATATTTGTGAATATATTTTCTACTCAATATAATAAATACGAAAGTTTATGAAAATATTTGTGAATGCGAGTTATTAATTAACTCGTTACAAAGTTTAATTTACATTGAGTCGAGATGCACTCAGAGAGACGATAAATTAGTTCCCGTGAAATATTGTTTCGATTTAGTTATTTTAACAAAACTTTATAGTTCAGAACTTGCCTATAGTCCAAGGGGATGAATGGGGTGGGTTTGTATATACAAACAGTAGCTAAGCGAAGCAGAGCGGAGATAGGAAGTAAGTAGTTATAAAAGTATTTTCTTAATACAAATACCAAGTACAGTGGGTGTATGTATTGAATAATATTAATTATGAATTAAATAGAATTTACTTGATTAACGAGACAGATTAGAGATGAATAAACAGATTTGTTATACTGTTTAAACAGACTCTAAGTAAGGCTTTTATACTAAAGCACACTAGCACACTACTTAATCTACTTATTTAGTAGTTGTTTTGATCGGCTTATCTGGCAGCAGTAACCAACCCCGTTAGCGAAGTTTATTGTGTTTTTAAAACTCACTGCTAAAGTCAGCAGCGGTTTTCGTTTCTGAGTGGCATGTTGCATAACAACACACACATTAAGCGCTAGTTCAGACATGGCGGAAACCGCGCGATTTAAATGCGATTCTGAAATCGCGCGGGTCTTATTTATATGAGTTGTTTTGCAATCGTTCAGACATAACCGCGCGGTTTATGCGCGGAAATCGCGCGGTTCCCGCCGTGTCTGAACTAGCGCTAAAAAAAATCCCGCCCATGGAACGCTCCCGTTAATACCACTTCAATTTTGAAATTGAATTTAACTTTCTAGTACGAATTTGAAGCATGCGACAACGACCCAGTTGATCAAGTGACAATTGAACATGAGACAGTATCCCAAACTCTGGCCCAAGAGGCACGTCGCTGGGCCACTAGAGTGGTCCGTGAGACTGCGCTAGTGCGGGACGGAACTCGTAAATTACATTTGTACCAAGCGATGAGGGACGCTGGACAGAAAGTAAGTCTGTTTCGGATTAGAGTACCTATTGATTTTGTTTTATTTTGATTATCTGTTTCATTAAAAAAAAAATACGAATTGTCTGTCTGTTGTGGCTATTATTTATTAGTTTATCTTCGAAGTCATTCCGCTATTTAAGTTTTACCCTTAAGTCTAATAAGTTTCTCAGAACTGACATGATATCTTTGAGCATTATATAGTCGTGAGTATTTATTTGTATAATCTGTGACTTACAAATCAAATAAATTGTAATTATCATTCACTGTTGTACTTTAGGTGGACCCTAATGATCCTAATGGACCAGATTTAGAAGTACGCATGGACGATATTCGAGCTAATATACGTCGGTCTGAAACATCTAAAGCTAAATACGAAGCCAGACTCGAATGTTTGAGAACAAGTGGAGCTCCTGTTGATGAATGGTTGAAGGACATTGACTTGCTCACTGTCCAGGAGACTTTGCCTCGCAGCAGCAGTTTGTTGAGCGTACGGACCGATGCTTCCGGAGCCGCTGTAAGCATTTTTACTAAAATATCTTACTCCGTTACTATAACTTAGGATATAGTAGGTATAAGCCTTTATGGTAGTCATTTATTTTAATTGATTTAACTTTTTTTGGCGTGGCATACCCCGTACAAGTTATCCAATCGTTGTTTGGAAAGAAAGTTTATTAAGAAGAGCTATAATTGTAAAGCTAAAGCTAAACAAGCTTTGCAGTAACTACTTTTTAAAAATAATAACGATAAACCGTTAGCCCCGTTTAACTCAACTCAACTCGTTTTCTAACTTTCGACTCTTATTCCTTTTCAAACTCGTTGTTATAAAGTTGCGAAGAATATTTTCAGAAAATGAAACATCTTTCGCAACTCTCATTCGCAGTATGAATTGCCAATCTAGTTAGTATTGTGCGAACCTATCAAAATACGAGTTTCGAAAAATACAAAAAAAACTGCTAACAGGCAAGAGAGAGGATTATTAATGTTTTTAAAATTGTCAAAAGTTATCGAAGTTACTTATTTTTAATTATGATAAGGTTACCTACTTTATAAACAATATATTATTCTTTTAACAGGACCAGCCAAGTTCTGATTCGTTCTATGATAGTGACAATACTGAAGGAGAGGTGGCCACTACCGCACCAGCAGCCACAACTTCTGGTCACCAAAGGACAACTTCAGGATCGCAACACGAAGACGAGCAAGATGAAGAAGTAGACGGTATATAACTTAAAATAAGTGAATGACGAGCCGTACCAACTGGCACTTAAACTTACTAATCCGATTTGAACATAATCGAGCATATTTTCTTTTCTAATTGATGACATGTTTACACAGCTGTATTGGAAGAAGAGCGCATGCGTATAGAGCAGTTGACAGTAGGATGGGATGATCCAACTCAGGTGAATTGGGGAGAGTCGGAACAGGAAGCCGTGCCCCAGGAAGATGTCGTGGAGCCACCGGCGGCACCACTCTATAAATGCACTGCTCTTTACTCATATACGGTAAATTGAAATATAAAATCCTACTAAATATTAAACGGTATATTCATAGCTCTTCCAGTATACAGTATACCTGTTAATCTTTCCAGTATCAGCAAAATATTTACCAAATTTTAATAGTAACCAAATCCTGTAGTAATATAGAGTATAAAACGATAGAGGTACACAGAAAGAAAGCACATAAAAATGACATATAATAACGTCATGTGTAATTTTAGGTTTTTATAATTGATTGGAATGATTGTCTTAAGATAATTCTAGTATTAAGATAATTCCTGAGTACCTACTCGATGATTGTCGACTAGCAGCTGCCGTTCATTTGAAAAATAATAAAAGTATTCGTATTTATAAATAGGCCCAAAATCCTGACGAGTTGTCTATAATCGAAAACGAGCAACTCGAAGTAGTTGGCGAGGGTGATGGTGATGGATGGCTGAGAGCTCGCAACTACCGTGGCGAGGAGGGCTACGTACCACATAACTATCTCGATGTTGAACGCGAACAAGTAAGTCTCATGAACTTTATGACGATCAACCAAGTACTAGAAAAACATTTTAGGTTGCCAACTTTAGGCTGTCCACTTGATGATAGGAGGCTACTGTCGCCTATAATATAAGCAACAGTTTAGAAGTAGTCTCGCACAACTTTGCTTCGTACGAATTGTGCGAAGACGCCACACAAACACACGTGTAACAAATGCGCTGTCGTCCATAGTAGGGATAAGGCAGAGATTCTCAACCTTTTTAGTGTCGCGACCCAGTAAACAATCAAAAAGTTAAGTAAACAATGCGCGACCCTCTCACTATAATATGTTAATAATTTAACTTTTAACAAAGTTTCGTACTTTTTTTTCAGTATCATGATATGATTCTTTTTTATTTTTAAACCTTTGCGAGCGTTACATTACGTTACGTTCATAATCACATGCTTTAAAACACATATTTGTAATTTAAAAATATTGGAATAAAAGGATATTTCTTATAAGGGTCTTATTAATTGAACACAATGCGACCACCCAAGGGTCGCGACTCTCAGGTTGAGAAATAATGGTATGTATAAGGATTAGGAATTGATGGCTCTGCCATCCCTTTCACACTAACCAAAACACAACATATCCAATGGTCTCGTCAAACTATTTATTTTTTATCTAAATATTCTATTCTAAGTTATCGACATCACTTTTAGGATTTTTTTTTAAATATTTTATTAAAATTATCATTCTAATAATAATTGGTAAATCTTTTCTCTGGCAACTGATGTATCTAACCTTTTTTCATTTTGGACAGACTTCGAACGTTACTACCGGCCTTACAACCCAGATATCTTTCTCATCGGTTGACTATACAGTGGAGGGCGAAGATGCCGATGTTGTCCAGTCTCCGGATCAGATATCAGTTATATCGGCTCCCGTTACTAAGCCCGAGGAGCCGAAGGCCGAAGAAACGAAGATAGTGGAGGAGACTACGGAAACATTGCCAACACTGGGCTACTGTTTCGCATTGTATGACTACGACCCCGAAGGCGGCGATGAATTAACTTTGGAGGAAGGACAAGTACGTTTATTTATTTAATTACAATGTTTGAAAGCGTGATTTTATATCAATTAGATACATCATATCAAATTATAATAATAGGAAATGTTTGCGTTTTTTTTTAATCATATTCTGTTATTTATTTTTAGACGTTATCTTTTGCTCTGCAAGTGTTTTGAATGTTTTAGTTTTACAGATTAATATTTATTAGTTGCAAAATTACCTCTTAAGTAACACATGACGTAACATTGTAAAAAATATCCTAAAAATATGCTTTATACATTTTTTTAAAAAAAATAATATATAGGCCGACAATCCACATTAGCAGGTGGCTACTACTATACTTGGCCTAAGAACACAGTCAAGCAAACACGAACTACAAACAAGCATAAGTGGGATAGATGGGATATTTTTATTTTGTGCTAAATTTCAGTATGAAAATAAAATACTTTAGCAGTAATTATAATAAACACTTATTGTAAAAAAACACATGTGGTAAATATATGTATTAAATGTGTTATAAAAAAAGGTTCATTGTTGAAATAGGTTTTCTTTAGAATTTAATTTGATTACGTATTTTAAGTTAAATGCTCAACAAGAATTCTTATATTTAATTTGTCTACTAAGCTTCGCGAATAGGAATTAGATTGATGTGCTATTTGCGAAGAATTTTTAAGTAAAATCTTTCCACTTGCTAAGTTTAGTAGGTACACTTATAAAGTGTCACTATAAGTTCTCTTAACAAATATTAAATCCTTTCCACCCGTAAACTAACAGTATAATAGACAAGCCCATTAGATTAGAGCAGTTATGTTGTTTGCCTAAACGGCTCTCGGGTTCGAACCCCGGCAGGGTTAACTTTGGAAATGACCGTTTCAAAGTTAGCTCTGGTCTGCATTTGGAAAGTAATGACAGGGCACACTGCGTTTCGCAGTCATTTAATATATCAGCACTTGTGCTTTTGTGTTTCGCTGAATGAGTAAGGGATGTCAGATCCCATTCTCCCTATCCTTTAGAATCCTACTGTAGTCGGCGGCGCACTTCCAGCACCTGCGACGTTGCTTGTGTAATAGGCGACGGTAGCCATTTTATCATCAAGTGGACTGTCAGCTTGTCTGCCGACCTTAACATAAGAAAAGCATAAAACAATAACATAAAAAAGTGTCATAAAAGTAAGTATTAAAAAATCAAGCGACTATCAGCCTGTCTACCACTTTTATAAAAAAAAACCATACCCAATCCACAGTTTTAAAACTATCTCAACGAAAGCGAATTTGTATCATCACTTGCGTTTTATATGCTGTCAAATCAACACGACATGTTTGGTCTAGTGGCTAGTAACCCTAGCTGTTAACCAAGCGGTCGCGGGTTCGAATCCCATTTGTACCTGAGTCATGGATGTTATATATTTATAATATGTATGTATTTACAAAAAAAAAAGTATTGTATGTAATATATAAACTGTTTGGTATCCATAATATAAGCATTAAGTTGCTTACTTTGAAACTAGATGGTGCTGTGTAGAATGTGTGAATATAAAAAATAAAAAATATATATCAAAATGTGTGAAATGGGCTTTTTTATTACGCTAGTTTCATTAATATTTGCGACATTTATCTTGTTTGTACGATAAAATTTAATAAATGAGAATCGATGTACAAATGGATTTGTATGGGTGTAGATCATTCGTGTGGTGTCACGTAATGCGCATGGCGTGGACGATGGGTGGTGGCGTGGCGAAGCTAACGGCGTCTACGGGAACTTCCCATCACTCATTGTGGAGGACTGTGACGAGGTAATAATATAGTCATAGTATATTCGCGACATTATTTACTAAGTCTCCTGTCAATTTCTTTACATTAACTAACAGCCGAGTAAAAATATTAAGCGGCTGGTTTTCAAGTTTTTTGGATACATACATGGGAAGCTATGTTTTAAGTATATCTATCTAATATAATATATAAAAAATTACGTGTCACGTGTTTGTGCGCGATGAACTCCCAAACTACTGAACTTATTTTCGTACTATGTGTAATTTGGTCCAAATTAAAAGATAGGATAGTTTTTATTTTGAACCCAGGTGAACCAGTGTGTAGCTAGTATGTATATGAAACATTAATCAATGGCTAGGACCACTCTAGCGACCAATGCCACATTTGAAAGCAGAAGCATTTGAAAGCTCTAGTAATCTTTGTAGCTCCAGAAGTACAGCATATTTCGAATGTAATCTATACCTACTAATATTATAAAGCCGAAAAGTTTGTTTGTTTGTTTGAACGCGCTAATCTCAGAAACTACTGGTTCGAATTGAAAATTTCTCTTTGTGTTGGATAGATCATTTATCAGGAAGGCTTTAGGCTATATAACATCACGTTGCGACTAATAGGAGCGAAGAAACAGTCGAAAATGTGGAAAAAACGGGGAAAATTATTCATCTTTGAGGCTTCCGTTGCGTGCGCTGCGAAAACCGTTCGAGATACCCAAATGATTCCCAAAATAACTATTCCACGCGGACGAAGTCGCGAGCACCAGCTAGTTGAAAATAATACCCGAGCGACCGAATATATTGTTCGGTGGTTTCAGAATAATAAAAAATTGTATTTGACATCTATTGCATTGTTAATTTTGGATATAAGCCTAACATATATCGCACGAAAGTAAACCATTTTTGTTTCCTATGAGCACTTACGGTCTTTGAGCCTAACCTAACATAATATAATAAATACTTGTATTGATCATATAAGGAACTCTCAAACATTTTTGTGTCCAGAATGGGGAGCCATTGAGCGGAGTTGAGGATTGGACACCACCTGATTCCACAGTTCCAGTATTCTCTTCTCCGCCAGGCACTCCACCAAACGGCGCCTCCGCATTCGACGATGAAAGTAAGAAATGCATTACTAATATTTGTTAATTTCTTAACTTCTATGCACTGGAACGCACGTCGATAACTTCTGTCTATGATGCAGTTTACCATTTTGTTTATTCAGAAATTCTTAGAACTTATCGACGTACGAGCGCAAATGTGTCATTGTCTTGCCTCAGTATAAACGTTTAATTGTTTCTTTGTACACATATATAGACGCCATATAATGTGCGGTTGTAACACGCGATAGATAGCTTTTTGGCTGATTGGGTAATGGATGTGACTTTTATTCCCAATTAGCATGGTATTTTGTCTCATTAAAAAATGTATGGCACGCTCACAGTCGACCGTTAGTTACGTTACGAAAGGGTTACCATCACACACCATGAACGTTTGTTTGCATGATTTTTGCACGATCTCAAATAGTCAGTTTAAAGTGACTCAATATCCGCTAATACTTTGAATTCTTCATTAAACTTCGATATTTTCATCTAATATAACATAAACTATGTAAATCTCTTTATAAATAATCTGTATTATATAAAAACTTTTTCAATATACTTTTCATTTTCCCCGATCTCTGTATGTTTGTGACTTCAATATTAATAGCACATATACTATTATAATATACTAAACTTTAATGTGACGTACACCTTTTTCAAGTTTTCGTCGTGATTTCTTTAAAATGGAATAAAATTGTTGTCATATTATTTGTGTTATTGTTCGATATATATATGTCCTATTCCTCTTTCATTATTGTAATACAGTATATTAATATAATTTAATTTATCTGTAAAAAAATTAATAGATCAAGGTGCATCTTCCTATGTGTATATTTTTGTTAAGAATGTTATTATGTTATGTTAATCCTTTGATTTTTAAAATATGGAATGAATAAAGACACATATAATATAATCTAATCATTAAATGAATTAAATTTAAATAATAACAAATGTATGTACAGTTCCGTTAACAATTACACAAACAAGTACTTTTATAGTAAAAGAAATACTGAGGGCCTCTTTCACCATCTCTGAGTAAAGTGTCAAATAAACATCGGTAAGAAAGCGTACGAGTTTCACTATCTTCGAGTAGCATTATTACTCAAGGGTAATTTCAGTGAAATTGGCACGAGATACTCGTAACATTTACTCGCCAATAAGCTTTACTTGAAAGGTAACTAATCAACACTTTACTTGTAGTTGATGAAAGAGGCCCTTTTTATAAGTCCGTTGCGACTTATTTTAATTTATAGTTGGGGAGCCCATGGGGATTTTGGGATTTACTCGAGCGAGTCAGATATAGGCAGTGTATTGCCGATTTGGATTTTGGGGACAACCGCACGAAAGGTAAAATATAAAACCTAAACGAGCGCGTCAGATTTTCAGAAGGTATGTTAAGTAAACCTAATTATTTGGGTTCCAATTATTTGAGCATTATGGCTCCTATTAAAAAGGCTAACGATTCGAAAGTGACGCAAGCTCGTGACAGCTTTTTGAAAATGCAAAAACTTCGCCATTTTGATGTAACTAACAGAATACAATTACATCAGGTTTTATAGCTATGGAAACACACATTAGGCGTCGTGTGCTTCATAAACTGTATATTGTATGAAAATGAAAATTATAGTATCTTTTAACATAAAGTACCTATTACACACCAAAACTGTACCTATGTATAGTGTACATACGTGGGGTTTGAGTAGTATATGTTGGCCTATGTTTGGACGCTGCTAGTCGAGGGTGATAACAACAATATGAAATATGGTGCTCCCCCCGCGGACCCGCCTCCGCCGCCGCCCCCCAGCGCCCACGAGGACTCGGATAGTGGGCCCGACCTCAGCTTCAATTTAGAGCTAAGTAGGAACCACCAAGTACAGTACGGGACACAGTTCTCGGCACCACCTTTGGACATCGCCCCACAGGTCACAATCGTCGGTGAGTATACCTGCTAAATCATCAACTGAAAAAACACCACGTTTGCTATTGATTCTTGGTAATACCGATTGATGCCGAGGGATCTATATTCTCATATTATCCTCTCACTTGTTTGCTAATTATTTTTGTCTTATTAAGGGACAACCGTAGCAATTAACCACCAAGTGGGCAGTAAACATACCTGCTGATGTATCATAAAAGAAGCTTAAGAAATATTTATGTTTTCATTTATTAATGAATATTCGAAATATATTTAGAAAAACGAGCCGCTTTTATTCAAATTTCAATAATATAGAATTTATTCTGAAAGAATTAGAAGATAATAATATGTAATTGAAGCCTAGGTACATTTAGAACACAATTATAAGTCACACTAATGTTTTTGTTATCAGCATAATATCTAAAAAGTAGGTAACTCGTGAAAAAACAATCTGTTTTTATTTTTTTCCTATATTCAAAAAGGACGGATATTAAACGTTAAAGTACGTAAAAGTACTAAAGTAAGCAACCGTGCTGTGTGACGTCACGCTGTGAGACATAGGTACTTTGGCTCGTTGCCCTCTCCAACATAATACTCGCGGTGTGACGTCATCGCCGTGAGGGAACGCAAATTCAAAAAGCGGTTAAACTTTACAACCCTGTAACTTTGGAAAACCTGGCCCGATTTCGATGAAACAAAAACTATTATTATTTGCAAAAGATTTTGCGCATTAAACGCAGTAGTAATATTTTGATAATCCAAATGTAAGGTGGAACATTTTATTAAGCAAATTTATAAAATATCCACATAGATACAAAGATTTAAAAACACTAAATTTTAAGATATTCAATATTACAAACCACAGAATACATATCTATCGCTTTGCTTGGTAATATAAAATCAAAATGAGATTTACCAAGTGATAGTGATTGTAAATAAGAGTTTGCGAGGTATTGAATACATTGAACGAGTGCAGAAATGCAGAAACACGTATCGAGCATCCCTTGCACTTATCTATGCAAATGTCTCGCAATATTCACTCCACAGACCGCTTTCAGAAATATAGGAGCGTCTTGTAAGAAAAATAAAATTATATACCAGTAACAAAGAAACATGATTGTGTTGTTTGAAATACCTTTCGTACGAATTTTAGCAATCGCTCGGACAATTTTATACATTTTTTATTCATTCATTAACTAATTTACGGCTAGAGTTTATTAAATTTCTCTACTTATACTTGAATTTGTTAAGGGAAACCATATCGCAGTTACTTTGAAGAGCGAAATGAACAAATCGATAGAGCGATTTTGTTTTAGAATATTTAATGATGACATTAGTAACTATAGCAATTAATATAATTAATTTCATACTAAATATATACTTCAAGGTCAACCTGTAGAAAAGTCTTTCTGGAAGTTACGTATAGAGTAGGATAAAAAAGTTATTATCTTGGATAATTTATGCTTTGAAGGAACATGCAAAAAATATATAGGTTTGACTCCAGCCACCAACAGACGTGGTAAACTATATATTATTAAAACGTCCATAAAAAGATCATAAAATTATAAAAAACTATTGGGTAACGAAAGTATTTTAGTTCAGTCCACACTCATTTAAAAGTCCTACATTTAAAAAGACGGTCATAGAGTGGAAGACTTCTCAAAACTTCTTTTCTCGAAATATTCACTGAAAAATAAATAATTCAAATTCGATTTCCATGGAGATCTCATACCGACGACGGCGGAGATTGAATCTGTTGATGGGCGGGGACTATTTATTGCATGGTCTTTTCAACTGTAAAGTGTAAATATTTTGACCTAGTTTTAATCATGTATTGAATTCTTTTACATGCTCCAGTCGATGAAGTTGCTGGTCGTAATTTTGAGGACGAGGTTTGAAATTCACTAAAATCATTAATTACTTCATTTTGTGTTGTGTTCATGTAATCTACTTACTGGCTTCTCACTGCTTTGTAACATAATTATGAAGATACAATTTGCTTGTTCCTGTTGTCGGTCTATTCTGCTTTTTGCTGAGTCGTTATTGTGTCTTTTTCACTGTGTGTCTATTATAATAATATCTCGAGTCGAAAATATGCGCGAGCCCGAAACACAACAAAATAAATAAGTACGTATTTATCAATATCAATAATGATATGGGACATATCCGATATCCAAACGACCTCGATATGTAGCTGGTATTTCTAGATGTACAGAACTACAAATGAGACAGTTCCTCGATAGCATAACTGTCGGATATGTTCCGTAGCCTATTGAGGTGACCTTTCAATGCCTACCCTTAAGTAGAACCTATACTTGAATCGTAGCGTTCAAGTAGCTCTCTCATAGGAATGTTGTTATTATGCATGATAGAATTTCTTGGTGCATGAATCTCTAAAATCAGTTAATATAACTTGTAAAATTTATTCGTAACCTATCTTCCTATATTCGTAACCTATCGTACTAAAAATATATGCTATCTTATATTTTTAGTAATATATTATTAACCCTATCATAAATTAACCTTTGAAATTTAAACTATATTGAATATTTGTATGTTGAATTTAAATTGAAATATGTACTATTAAATAAATTTTAAAATGACAGTATAAATAGTATAACTTTTTCAAATGAAACCTTTCGAATGTAGAACAGGTTCTTTTTACTGTTTTATATATTTTAATAGACCTGAAATTCGAGCCAGTTACGTCCATTTTGCAATTAAGAGTGTGTAAAATTACAAAATTTTATAAACTAAAGTGTTTTAATTTTGTGCTAGGAGGAGGAAGAGGACACGCCGCAAGCGGCACCGCCGAGCAAGCCTGTGCCGCCAAAAGTTGAATTACCAACGGACGACAGCGGGCTGGGTGTGGCCCAAATCGTGATCACTGCAGCCACACCTATGGTCGAGGAACCAGAGCAGCCGTTCCCACCGCCAGAACCTGAACCCGCACAGCAAACCCAAGACGAGCCTGAGCGTTTAGAAGACAACGGACCAGATAACGATGAAGAGGAATCGTCACTCTCCGAGCAGACCGCTGTATGCCTTCGCGAGTCGGACGAGGGACACGCGGATTCGGCACCTCACCCGGCATCTAGTTCTACGGCGTCAGAAGGCGAGTCTACAGGCGCATCGGTAGCATCGGGACCACCTACTGCACCCCAGTCGCCTCCTTCATCAGCACCCCGCGCCGGACGCGCCTCCATTCCTGATGAATTAGAGCCCGCTCAGCTAGCAAGGCTCACTGATCTCAAAGAGTCCAACGCTTAGGCCTAATAGTACCTAGTCATTCTTAGAACGGCAGAAGACGAGAACACCACGAGTTAGTACCTGTCCTCGATCGATTTATATAGTATATTTATCGAAGTCGAAGGCCGTTTCTCACGCATTGTGAAATGATCGCAAAGTTGTTCTGTGAATTGTTGCTCTAAAATTTTGTTTAAAAAGTTTAAACATAATATACACTTGTTATATAATTTCACACGTATTCGAGTGTAAAAAGTGGCTCAAAAATGCTTTAAAATCATTTTGAACACGCAATAAATGAGAGAAAATCATTTTTTGAAAATATTGATCGTCCTGATCTTACAGTTATACAAATAAATTTGAAATAAAATTTTATACCAAGAATAAACTAAGAATAAGCAAAGTGTCCACTAATTGACTTAGTGTCAATGTAGTGTCATATACAATGTCGTCATAACATAAGTATTTTTTACTTAAATAATAATCAGTATACCCGATTTTACAAGGATTTTACATCTTACTTAAATGTATTTAATCAAAGTAATTATCCTTTTTTTAATTATATTGTTTTATAAATATTTTTCTTTATTTTTGCACTTTATTGTCTTTAATTTATATGAAAAACCTTTATATGTAATTGCTAAATTATATAACCAAATTAAAGTAATAAAATAAAATAAAATACTGCGAAATGTAATACTGTCCTATGACGTAGGTCTATTATTCTATTTCTGTTTGTCCTATTTTCTATTAGTTCTTATTTGGCGTCGACTTAATGCAACGCGACTACGCGATCATCGCTCGAGTAGGTACCTACATACTCGTAAGTGATCGCATTATCGCGCGAATAGATTTTGAAAAATTAGGTCATTCAGCCATCCATTCGAAATCAGTAGGTATTTTTTGATGTTTGAGTTCTACGCGCATTTGAATTCTATTAGGACGACACCTTAGTCTATAGATATCTATAGTCTATACCGATTTGGTTTTTTTATTACTTCGTCAATGAAACTTAACATTGTCGATTTTTGCACTTGGAATTATCTCAGAATAAAATTATCAAGAACAAATTAAATTAATTTTATTCTATGAACAAAAATTCCGAATTTTGGTTTATTTGTATCACTGTAAGAGATTTAATAGTTTTGTGTTTGAGAGAAAACTTTTTCACTGAGTTTAAAAAATATATAGAAATATTATTTTATTTGCAAAAATAATTTCAGAAAATGCATTTTTTTTAAATTTATTAAGAAAAACGTTTTTTAAACTACTTAATTACTGAAACATTTAATTACAAAAACACAAAAATAGCGATCACCCATACCTATTGGAATGATTGTCACAGGGGTCTAATACGAAAGGTGACAAATATTATATAGACTTATCTTAATAGTGAAATATACTAATATTGTTTCATATACAACATGATAACTTATAATGAAAGCTAATTATTATAATGAAAATATTGTGAGAGACGGTCGTGTTAATGTAGTAGTTCATTTGTAAATAGCTAAATTATTACTTATAGATAATGACTAGAGCACCTGCTGAATAGAACGGTATGAACAGAATAAGTCTTAGGTACAAAATATACGCAGAATTCATTATGCCTTGTACTGCCTGTCTCCCAAGTTCACATTTATTGTATATATTTCTAAGAATCAGCTTTATAATTTGCTTTATGTATTCAGAGAAGTATGTATTCTGAGAATCAGCAAAAGCTCTCGACGTCGGTCGCATATTCGTATCCAACGTGATTTTTATAGATTGAGATAACACAATGAATTTGACAAAAGCTTTCCATATGGGTTGATATTAATGCTATTATAAAATCTCACACCTATAAAACACATGATTGCAATTGTCAAAATAATTATTATATAAATTAATTTTATTTGAAATATAACTGATACCCTAGTAAAGGTACAAAGTATTTTATAATATTTAGCGTTGTTTATTCGACCTGGTGTTGTATATCTGTCAAAAGGAAATTAGGTACGGCGCAAAAATAATTCCACTTAAGTTCTAATCTAAGTTCTTTCTATATACATAAAAAAATAAAAGAAAGTCGTGTTAGTTACAGGAACAGCTAAACCAATTTTTAAGATCTTTGCCGCCATCCCGAATAGCAGAAAGTAATAAAATATCGGAAAAATATTCACGAAAAAAATATATAATCCTTGTGGATATCAAGCAGCATAGGGGCTTTAACGGGAATTCCTAAAACCCAACGCATCCGATAGTAGAGGGAACGCCGGCCATCTGTGGGGACCTCAGGACCGACAAGTGGGGTAGCCTCCTTTAAGACTACCAACCATGTCCCGAGTAAGGCGAAAGGTGATAGACATAGGCCAGCAGCCTTCGCCTGAGTCTCTTCCGGCAGATCAGCTGGGAGAGGGGATCCTCTTCGTCGTTTCCTTGCGCAACATAAAGCGCTCACAAAACGCGTACTTAATTTTTTTTAGAAATTGTTTATCATATTTGTATAACATACATATTACTATCAAGTAGTCCGTGTACGAGTATATACATACATACTATATAAAAAGAATATGTAACATGAACGTTCAAATGAATATTGTTTTTTATTAAGAAAGAATCTCTCTAATGACTAATAACTGTACTAATGACCACTGAACTTTACGTAGGTATGTAGAAATATTTCTAATGTAATTATTTTTTTTAACAAAGTAGTACCTATATTAGCATTAATATTTGTTAGAAAACTCATTAAAGTTTTAAATAAATATCTAGTATTTTTCCTTTGATTAACAGAACTGAAACTGAAAAATGTAAAACTCATACTAAATACTCTGCAGTAACAGTTCCCTGTTTTTTTTAGAAATGAGGAGGTAAGTAGCAAATATATTTAAGCGCCCGTTTATATAACAAGAATTATTTCCTCAGACAGTCGCCTGGTCATTGCGCGGCGATCTGTTATAAAAAAAATAAGTTTGGTTACAACTGCGTAAAGTTCATATATCAAGGAATTTCAGCGAAAAAATTGAATGTTATTGCCTAGTACGTAGAGTTTTAATTTGCTACGAATCAATACAAGTAATACGGCTAGTTGCGGCGGCCGCAAGAATTTTTTCTAGGCCGTCTAACTGCAACCTTATGCGCCCAAAATTGGCCCAAATTGTTTTTGTAGACTAACAAATATTCATAAAAACAAATTAAAAGAAATGGGTACCTATATTGTTTTGTCAAAGGCGACTGTCGTAATGATTATTCTGTCTTAACAGATTAGCATTTTTCCTTGCGCATGTAACACATATTACGTTTGTGTTTAGTGCTATACTGAGGTTAAATAGACAAGTCACCGCAGTGTCCGTTTTATGCGATCATTCTCTATTTAGCAGTAGTGCTAGTACTACAGACTTTGTAAACCAAGTTTTGACTCAGAGAGTCTTAATTGCATTTAATTTGATATTTGAAATATATCAATACTTACAAAGGAAAAGTAAGTTACTTGAGGTATAGACGAATTAATTGTTCTACTATCATAGATTTGTACACATATTTATAAATGGTACATTAACAATTATTTATATTACTCATATATTACCTGTATTAAGAGTTCTGTACATGATAACGAGTTAAAAATGTTTAAAATCTCTACAATTTTTCACGTTTCCTTAAGAAACCTAAATTGGAAATTGTCATTTGTTTTGACTATATAATTTTATGTTATATAATGTTCCATAATTTACTGTTTTAGTAATTAAGTTTTTAAATGTTTAATCAATTTTATTGCAATCATCGAAGGAATTTTACGTTATTTTTTTAATATTTAGAATGGTTTATACAAAAATCTCTAAGCATCAAAGCATTAGAATTTATGGTGTCGGCGATCAATTCCTAATTCTTATTTTTCAAAACGAGAAATTTTGCAAATTATTACAGCTGCAGTAAAATATCTGTGCCGAATTTTAAACTGGTATTTTTCTTTAAAAAAAGACACGATTAAGATCAAGAACTGTTTATATTCAATATAAGAAAATTAGTTTCAATTTCCGAACAAATATATAGAAGAGTATGGCTATTACCAAAGAGAATTGATTGGTTTCGCTGCGCTCGACTAGATAGAGCGCCATACATAGCTCCGTGAATGCGGCAACTTTTTATTATAGTGTGTGTAAAACATCGTCACTTTTTATCACTTTTTATACAGTTTTATTGTATTTTTACACAGTTTCACTACGCAAACTGGCATTTTATTATGTTCAAAATTTAATAAAACATTCGATACGTACACATCACAGACAGTTTGCAGTGTGACTGGCTCAGGTACGCCGAATTCGGCGTAGTATTTTTTGCCGCATTTTACAAGTACAACGGTGGTATCTAGTCGAGCGCAGCGAGACCAATCATTCATCTATGGCTATTTATTACCTTTATCTAAAACAAAGGATCCATTCAATATTTTAATGAATTGATTTTCTTATGTATAATACAATTCGTTGTTAAAAATTTGCGCTTTCCTTAGTTATTTTGTTTTATATTAATTCAAAATATTCTAGTTTAAGTTACGGAGCTATGTCTTATGAAATTATAATTCATTGAATAATAATAAAAATTATATTCGACGAACGACAACATGTCTTATTATTTTACCTATTTAATAAACATTATTTTAAAAAATAATTTGTTACATTAGATTTAGAAGTTTAGTTATTCTGCCAGAAAATGGGTAGTTATGTTACTAAAAAAATACAAAGTTTGTTTTCTATGTCAGCAAAAAAGATCTATAATCTTTGTTGATACATTTATTGCCACTTTTTACAGGAAAATAGTTAGATTGTACAAAGAAAACACAAAAAAAACATATGAAACATTGCTCATGACCGTTATTGCTGAAAAAAAGCCCGGGGCGCGGAAGGACGAGATGTACAGCTATATTGTACTCGTGGCGCGAGAGCGCCGTGCGCGGGGAAAATTCCACTGTCCGTTGAACGATCGGGTGATCGGGGCGCGCGGCTGCGCGCGCCGTTTTGAATGTCGTCTGACGGCCGGCCGCCCCCCGAACGGGTGCGAGCGAGACGGCGCGTTACAGATCTCATTTGCTAACATTTTCGTAAGTGATAGCATTAGTTAAATTAGTTTCGTCGGCGGCCGAAGGGGATATTATACCCACCCACATGTGTCACAATAATTAGTACATTTTGGCTATTATAAATCCAACTGAGATCCGAATCCTGATCGAGGTTGCACCGCTGTGTATTTATTAGTAATAGGTATCATTTGCACTTGTTTTAAAGGAAAATTGCAATAAATTTCCTAATATCCCAAAAAAGATGTTTTTTTCTAAGAAAAATTAGAAAATCTTCAATAGATCTTCAAAAAAAGGGTCTGTTAGAATTTAACCGCCCCATTTTTCTTTGCGATCCAGTGTACTACAACTAAGTAGCTATTGAAAGTTTACACAGACGATTTAAATATGACATACATAAGGAATTGAACCGTAAATGACAGATAGTGTGTGTTCATTGAAAGGTAGACTAAACTAGACGCCGTTAATTTATTTAATAATTCGATGATTGTAATAATATTGAACGACTTGAACGTATTAATGTAATAATAAGTTAATAAAACCTGTGAGCCTATATGGTTACAATAAAGAAGTATCGGCCCTCAAAGTCTTTTTGACCTGTAATAAACTTTCTAATAGATTCACCTGTTGTTTATATTAATTGATTGCGTATTTTTTTATTATTCTTCGTTATTTTATTAAATCTATTTACACATGAAGTGTAGATTGCGCATAACCATTTATAATCTGGGTGTCTACCACTTTCACAGATTTCGGCACATAAGCGTAGGTAACATGGGTGTTTTTTAGTGAGGTATTCCTGGCGATAAGTCACTTCGCCCGGCGAATCCCACACATTCACTCGTCAACTGCCCTAAGTCGGCGAGGAATAGTCCTTAAATTGTGATTACCCCTCCTAAAAAAAAAGGTTAAAACCGCATAAAAATCCGTTCTGTAGTTTTTGACAGAATTATTCAAACGGCTAAACATCTACAATCAAAATATCTACACAGTGTGAGTTTTGTTTCGCCGAAAACAAACAAAAATCTTTGTTTAGTTAAATTAAGTAGTGTAAACCAGACAAGAAAAGTGCTTTATCGGTTTCGATTACAAATTCCATTCATTTCAAAATTCGCTAAGGCTTAGATTTGAAATAGGAATTAATTACTGATTGACATAATTTGTCATTGCTAATAAAGATAGCAATAGAAATTGTCACTTTGAATTTACAAAGGAAAATGGACCTTATTCTACAACATACAAAGAACATACAAAGAATGTGCAATCTTATATACTAAGAGCTACGTGGTGCCAGACTCACCCAACTTCGGAATGGCTGGTATTTCAGGTATGAATGCTGTTTTATAGGCTTGTTAATGTATGGGTATTGGCTAGTTTGGGTAGGCGGCCAATACTCCGGTATCAGGTGGCAAAGGTACAAAAAAAAATTCGAATTGAAGTTGATATTTTCGATATAAGTTGAAAAAAGTCTTTATTTAACTACGAACTCTTTGCATGTTTACTTTGTAAAATTTACTATATAATAAATATTCATTAAAATATAATTATCCAATTACTACAAAAATCCCTTGAAATCATATCCTTACTATCCTGAAGCATAAAGTTTTTATATAGGTATCTAATACTCTCAGTCGCAATGAAGCCCGTGAACTCATACTCACAGCAGAACTTCTGTCGAGTCTGGCGGGATGTTAGGCCCATCGGATTAGTCTGGCTACTTAAAGTTAGGTTTAAAATAGTGCGCTAAATATAATATCTAAAAACCAGGCATTCCAAAATTAGGTAACTTAATAATTTTTTTGGCCAATTTTGAAGAGTATGGCTAAGGCCCGGGCCCACGGAAAGAGTCTGGCACCAATGAATATTGTTTTCTAACACTATTTTGCATAACACATATAAAAATTAGCCATTCCAATTTAGGGTAAGTAGATACGATTTTTTTGTACCTTTGCCACCTGATACCGGAGTATTGGCCGCCTACCCAAATTAGCCAATACCCATACGGTAATAAGCATATAAAACAGCATTCATACCTGAAATGCCAGCCATTCCGAAGTTGGGTAAGTCTGGCACCACGAGGGTGATAAAGCACTTTTTTTGTCGAGTTTACCTACGAGAACTTCCGTTTGTATTTATTTATTACATATACAAAGGACAATGGGCTGTGCGACTCTAAAATGTAATAAACTTATTAGAAATTCCAATAAAGGGAACATTATATTGATCACCATAATGATTGCATTGTTTGAATAAAAACATTAGTCTTTTAAAATATGAGATCACGTCCGTCCGCGGGTTTGGAGAATTGATTGTTCAGATTGCTATGTTAGGTTAAACTGCAAATGGCGTTCGCATGCTGGGACGCTTTAGCGCTTCAGCCATATCCAGCCTGGTGACAGTAACCACCCCGTTTCAGATGATCACTTTGTGTTGTTGGGCTTCGGTAAGTAAGTAATGGAAGCCAAGCCTTCTATCACTTCTCAATACACTCGGCATTTATCAAATTTTGAAAACCGTATACTATTTGGCTTATCAAGACCAAATTATTCAAAAATGATTATTATTGCCGTAACACAGATCCTTGTGGCATAAATTGACAAAAACTGAAGTCTTAAAATTTAATAATAATTTCAAGTATTTAATAATGATCAGAAGCACTTTCGAGGTGGAAAACTTAATAATAATAATCAAAAATAAATAAATAAAATATGTATTTGTTCTAACTAATTATATAGTTACCTATAAGTCTAAATCGCATCTAAATTCTTACATCTAAACTAGGCCGAGCCTGTATTTTAAATGCAAGTATTTAAAACATGTATTTACGACTTGGACTTGCCATTACCATTTCATCACTACCAATATACCAAAAAATCCTTAATTCGTATCCAAAAAACATATAAAAACATTGTAATTGTAACGAAGGACCAATTTACCTGTTACTTGAATCATTTAGAACATCTAGCTTTCTGACCTTAATGGTAATTGTAGCAAACAAGAGTTGTCTTTTTTATATGTTTTTTGGATCTCAAACCCTAAGAGAGGAGATATTAGGTATTTCTTGTGCAATGTAATCCTTTTTCTGTAGGATTTTTGTGTATTTTTCATATTACAATTTTTTTTAATTTGCTAAAAATATTATGCTATTTTACAAGCAGGTCGTTTTGCATAATTTTCATTTTTAGAGAACGATAAAAATAAGATTAATTTTTATTGGGTAACTTAGTGAGTATATTGCTTTATCTGAAGCGACTCGTGAGGCGGTGTACGCTCGTGCTCTTCTAGCGGAGCTTACTGGTATTTGTAAAACTGTTGTTTTGTATAATGATAATCAGTCGGCGGCTAAGTTGGCTACTAATCCTGTATTTCATAAACGAACAAAGCATGTAGATATAAGATACCATTATGTGAGGGATGCTGTTGATAGGAAAGTCGTTGAATTACGTTATATGTCAACTGATTCTATGGTAGCTGATGTTTTAACAAAACCGTTGACTATTGCTAAACATAAACTGTTTACAAATTGTATGCTTGATGCTGTCCAGGACTTGGATTAAGAGGGCATGTTGTAGGTTGCATACTGTATAGTAATCATTCGTCCTGGCCACTAACAATTATTTGAATGAAATGTCAAAATGTTAAAATAAAATGTATATAGTTTTTGTTCAATGGAATTGTCTGTAATAGTGTAATGTGCTTGCAACAATAATAAGTTTTGTTAGTCTCGTTTTAGGTACTATGAACTAATTGCACAAATTTTTTTAGATTTTATAAAACACTTTCACCAACCACATTTTTTTACGGGTTTAGGGGGCTGCTGACGCGTACTGTTCCAATATTCTGCAGACAGACTATGTCCGCATAGTTTGTTAGTTGTCTTACTATCCACAGACTAATTTTCAGATTTTATAAAACAGTTGCGACGTAGGTGTTTTTTTTAACAAGTTCGGAACCACACCCGCGCCAGTTGTCCCAAAAACTGGCTGACTGGAGGCAGGCTATTGATATTCAACCTATTTATGACCTAATATTAAAATATTAGCCTTTATAAAACTGTTGCAGTTTTGGTCCCTCACCTCTCGGACTATGACTTTTTGTAACAGCGAATAAACGATATACCTAATATGCATTCAGTTGTCTCCGCGCTTCTAATAAGATCGCATCGCTTACTCATTACGCGCTCTTCATTCAAAGTTGTTTGTTTGTTTGTTTGTTTGTTTGTTTGTCGGTTTGTTTTATCAAAATAACCAGAGCAAATCATATTCAACATGCGTACAATGAAAGTAAGTTTTTATATATTCTTTTCTATGAGTAACAGATCCCAAGCAATATTCAAGCCACACCGCTGTAAACTCAAAGCAGTGGTGAAACAAAATTATGTAGATAATAGGCAAACAATGACTAAAAAAGCTGTTTGGGATTGATTATAGGATTTTTTTGTTGTATACTTATTATATAAAGAGAAATGATTTGTATGTTTGTAATGAATAAACTCAAAAACTACTGTACCAATTTTAAAAATTCTTTCACCTATAGAAAGCTACATTATCAGCGAGTAAGATAAGCTATATTTTATAAAGTTAAGCTACATACATTATATTATAATTTTGTTATTTAATTCATGTTCAAGGGGCCACGCGGGTGAATTATTTGCTTTATACGCACTCTACGTGGCGCTCTGATTAACTATGTCTCGATTACGGGTTCGATTCACGCCATGGTTAAATTTTGAAATGCATTTTCGAAGTTGGCTTTGGTATTCGGTAATCACATCATTAGAAAACTATTATGAAATAATAGAACGTAGGTATTTTGTTTTCAATATGTTCGTGAGAAAAATAGAGTAATTTGTGAAACCCCTACAGAGATCGGGATACAACTTACAATGGGATACAAGTGCACAGCTTGTCTTGCGATGTTAATTGCACCTTCCCCCTGTTTGACGACGTTTATGTAAAACTAGCTGGTGCTCGCGACTTCGTCCGCGTGGAAGCCCTCAAAGATGAATAATTTTCCCCGTTTTTTTTCCACATTTTTGACTGTTTCTTCGCTCCTATTAGTCGCAACGTGATGTTATATAGCCTAAAGCCTTTCTCGATAAATGATCTATCCAACACAAAAATAATTTTTTAATTCGAACCAGTAGTTACTGAGATTAGCGCGTTAAAACAAACAAACAAACTCTTCAGCTTTATAATATTAGTTTAGATATATGGCAGCATTGTATTATTGTTTATTAACTTTTCTTTACTGATTTCTAATGTAAATACAAAAAATATATGCAACGATAAGGTGGCAATGCCCTTATCGATAAGTTTTATTGTGGAGAAAACTTGGCTTCTGGAAGTTTTGGCAAAATGCACCTCTGAGTTTTACTGAGTCAGAATCACACACGTAATTTAATCTTAACCAGACGGGTACCTACCCAAGCTAAGGTTTGCATTGTTCGCAAAAAGATATATAGAGTACAGTACCACCAAGAGAGCATGGCACTTTTATTTATGACTTATTCATCGAAACAGGAACAGGACGTTATACAAATTGTCTCTTAACTCGAAAATATGCTTAATAATATTTAATGTATAAAAGGTTAGCATGAAGTTATAGACATAAAACTTTAGGGAGATAACAAAATCTATTTACTTTTTCGTTATAATAATTTAATAATTAAAAAAAAAATGGGCCGTGGACACGGCCGTGTGTTTTCCATATAGGTAATTGGAAAGTGTTATATTTTCTTTGAGGGTGTTATATGTATAAATACAAAAAAAAAAATTTAATTTACTTGATAATTTTGGATGTATATGACAGAACACCATCAAACTTTATCTCACGAATTTAATATAATTTTTTGAATTGCCTTTTACCATAGAAGTAAATTTAGAGTCATAATTAGGTCAAAAGTCAATGTATTTTGTTATAACATTAATATAAATATCGTTACACGTTTATGCAGACAACGTGAAAATAAATAATACTGAAAATTGTGCTCAAACAGAAAAAAAATAACGTTAAATTCGCACTAAGTAATATATCATTACTTAGTGCGAATTTGACGTTAAATAAAAATATCATTACAGCTAATTTTATTTCGCAACGAGTTATGAATATTACCTACTGTACATCGAAATAATGGATAACATGCGACCCGCTTTCGGTTTAATCCGTGATGCAATTTTTATATGCAAAAATCTTCTCCGTTTATCCCTCTTTTCGTATGTGAAAACCGAAATAAAATCGGTCTACCCCATTCTCGACTTTTTTAAAGCGTACACAAACCAACATCCCTCAAAATCACTCTGGAGTCAAAATTTATCATTCCCGACGGATAATAATGCCATGACGTGTTTAGTTTGCAGATACGATATTAACGTCATATTTGTAGTTTTATAATCTAGTGCATGGTGGATAAATATTTTAAAATATTGAGACAATTTTCTCATTAAAACAGTTTTTAAACAGCCCTTTTTAAAACTAGCGGTCGTCGGTCTACGCGGAAGCGAGATATTAGAAAAATTATATGCGACAAACTTATAAAAATATTGATTTTCAAAAATTCATATCATTTATTAGTGTTTAGTGGATAAAAACAAGAAAAGTATAATCAAAAGTGTCACTTTTAATAATGTTTCGTGATATTAAAAGTCTTATTTTAGTATCAAATTTGAGATATTTCTGTTTTTTCTTCGACCTAAAGTCACTTATGTTCTAAAACATTGTTTTATATTTCTTTTAATATTTTGTATACTTATCTGTGTCGGCAGTCGACCGCTTGTTTAAAAAAAGGGCTGCTTAAAAACTGTTTTAATGAGAATTCATTTTAAAATATTTTTCCGCCATGTACTCGTACATAGGTAATAAGTAATGTACGTAGGTAGTAAGTAGTTACTAGATTAAAAAAATACAAATAATATGAAGTTAACATTTTATATGCAAACTAAATCTGAAATTACTAAAAATCATATATTTTGAACTCCAGCGTCATTCTAAGGGATGAATGCTCTTAACATTTTATGTGTATTAGCGACCCGCTCCTGTGCTGTGCCATTTTTATTAAAATCTTTTAACGCTCTCTCTCATAGATGAATGATTGGTCTCGCTGCGCTCGACTAGATACCACCGTTGTACCACAGATTAAATAATAGTTGTACTTGTAAAATGCGGCAAAAAATACTACGCCGAATTCGGCGTACCCGAGCCAGTCACACTGCAAACTGTACGTGCCGAATGTTTTATTAAATTATGTGCTAAATAAAATGCCAGTTTGCGTAGTGAAACTGTGTAAATGTAAAAAGTGATAAAAAGTGACGATGTTTTACACACACTAGAATAAAAAGTTGCCCCATTCACGGAGCTATCGCTTTTGTATAGCGCTCTATCTAGTCGAGGGCAGCGAGACCAATCAATTATCTTTGGCTCTCTCTTTTGTGCATTTTTCCATGTATTTTGCCATACTGGTGGTGCACAACAAAAAATAAATTTTATCAAAATTGATAAATATTGATAATATATTTAATTTTGAATTCTTCTTAGGTATTTTTACTAAAAGTAGGAGCTTTACGGTATGGATCTGAGCTGACTAACATACATTAAGGCTTGGTTAAATTATTAAGTAATTTAAATTAGTTTAATCACAGAAGTTGTATTTACATCAAGTATAAGGTGATGTGTGTGTTCATGTATGTTTTTTTTTTAATTTTTTTAATTAGAGATCTGTTTGCTCTTCGCCAACAACCAAATATGTAGCAAGGATGAGGCCTATGATGGAGCGAGCTCACCCAGAATGCATGCCTATTCACTCGAACTTTGAAAAGATTAGGGTTATATGTGCTCGGAAATACAGACGCCGGCAGGGAGTTCCAAACCCTGGCAGTGCGCATTATAAAGGATGTTTCAAAGCACTTGGTCCGAAAAGGAGGGATTTCGACAAGATGAGGATGGTAACCAGCCGTACGTCTGTATGTCCGATGGAAGAAGGCGGTATAAGCTTAGACACATATATAGACACACAAAGACACATAGACTGCCAATTTTGCGTCTATGTGCCAGGCTCTGCATCTTAGATTTTAAAAGAGTATTATAATGTGATATTAAAATAGATAAATTTATGTTGGGTAGTTTGTAAAATTATTTTTTTAACATTTTTCAGTATAACGAGAATCGTGCAATTTTAAATGTTTTAAATGGGGTAAAAGAAAAGCCACCAACGAATATAGGTGGTAGGGTTACTGGTAAGTTTACATCTTTGACTATTAATTGTTACCGTTACTGGGTTATATGTACAATTTTTTTTGACAATACCAAAAAGTTCTTAAAAGTTGAGTAAAAAATAAAAATACGCCAGTTTATTTTTTTATTTCTTTTTCAACATAGTCATCTTGTATGTACCGTACCTACTTTGATAACTTTTTGCTATTTTTTTGTTCCTTTATAAAAGAAGCTTTTTTCTTGAGTATCGAAAACCTCCAAGACTTTATGAGTTATCAATTTATTCCACGGACTTGCTCTTTAAAATTTGAAAATAATAATTGGAAATAACTAAGAACGGAGTAGGGCATTAATGGACATTAATAATCTCAAAACCAGCGTGGTGAGTTGCTATAAAAACACACTTATGGACAATTTTCCTTAGGGTTTTTCGGTAATCTTTTGGAATCAATTAGGTGTAATACTGTATGCCTCTATTAATTTCAGCTACCCAATAAGCAAAGTTAGTCCACAAATAAATATATATTAAAAAAAAGTTAAAGCGATATAATGACTTCACATATTGCTATTTTTTAAACTTTGTTATAGGAGACAACTTAGTTAGAGGTCCTGTATACTTATTTTAACCCTTATGTGATCATTCTGTCATATAAGGTTTTGTTAATAAACTCTTTTTTGACTGAAGAAAAAGTAACGTCCTTATTATTTCTATTTTTCAGTCAGGCCGCCTTCTGAATTTCTTGCAAATGAGACAACTAACAGGTAATTGCAGCAACTATTATTATAATACATTAATCAAATATATTGTAATTTCTGATATTTTTGACATCAAAATTCCTTAATAAATTTACGGATCATTTAATTTACGGATATGACAGTTGCAATCATAGAAAATAAAATAGAGTAGAGTAAAAACATAGGAATTATGAAGAATCTGGCCATTATTCAGGTCGACCCTGTGAGTGTGAATAAATATTAGTAAGTATATTAATGTAAAGAATCATACACTCAATTCTATATTTACTACAGGAGCGAAAAGAAGAAGGAAAAAAAGAGCAAAAAGAAGAGAGGAAACAGGAGCGATGCCATGCTCGCAAACACGAGCGGAAACGTGTCGAACAAGTCGGTTTACGACGAAGTTTTCACTAACTGGTTAATGTTCTTTTTATTGGAACGCCTTAATAGAGAAATAACAGGAGTAGCATATATTTTTGGACCACCGGGCATAGGAAAGAGCTCCGCTGTGAACAAAATCGTTATGCATGACCCAATGGTAAGGTTACATTTTATTTAATCACTCGGCAAGGCAACGCATGGCTGTTACTATGGTGGTGCCATCACAAATTAATTCTATTTTTGGTAAATATTTTTTAACAATCCCTCAAGAGCAGTACATTTTTCGACGAGACAGGTACCTACCTGTCCTTTTTGTATCCCTAACAACGTGTATGATCGGTTCAGTAGTTAAGGCCTGAAAGCGTAATCAAACAAAGTTACTTTCGCATTCATAATTTTAGTTAAAATTGTATAAATATTAACATCGTTGATATGATTAGCATTTATTGAGATTAATTTTTGCGTTATAAGATTAAGATATTAAACTTAATCTTGGGAAAAAATGAAATAAAATAATCAGCCCTATTCCGTATTTATTCACTTTGTGGATAACGCAACCGTTATAGACATACTTAAAGCGATGCAAAGACGATTGAGTGAGAGAGATGTCGCCTTACATCATGTGTTGCGCTATCTCGTTTACTCACTCGTTTTTGCATCGTTTAAAAGCTGATAGTAGGCTTCTGTCTATAAAGGTTGCGTTATCCATAAAGTGAATGATACAAAATAAGGGTGAATATCTAGATTGACTGCATATTGACGTTGAATATGTCTGTTTCTTTTTATTTTTCATTTCAGGTAAGTTCTCGTTTCCGCTTACTTCAAATAAACTGTTCTCAATTGGGTAAGCCGTGCAGACTTTTCAAAACGATGTGCGAAAAATTGAAAATAGAAACGTCGCGAGCGTTTTACTTGGGTGCTCTAAAGCAGCACCTCGCTACAAAACCAAAAACAATGTGAGTGCCTTAAAACACGACTTATACCTATTTCCGTCATGCTATTCCTTAGAAACTATTGACTAAAATATTTAGGAAGAAAGTAATATGATAACTTTAAGTTAATCTCCTAAGATTCGCTAATATATTTCATGTAGGTAATCCTTACATTATATAAAATAAAATGTATGTTCACGATAATGTCAAAAACTTATGAACGGATCTTCACCGGGAGTGGGGCGGATCTCGCTAATAAATACATAACACAACTTAACTGCTGAAATACAAAAATTTATTACTATACTTTGTAGTTAAATAAGATATTCAAATTAATGTCACAAAGAAAAGAGAGACATTTAGACAGGATTCAAAAAAAGTTTCTACTCTTTTGCAGATTGTTGGTATTATACGATATCGAAGGACTGGGATCAAGAAAAAATGAGTTATTATATCACCTGTTCACTGTTGGGGGTCCGAAGGCTAGAATGACGATTGTGGCGATGGGTACCTCGCCGTTACTGACGCCCGAACTAGAGCAGCGGCTGCCGATGGAAATACAATATGGTATAATATCGATCGAGTACAAGCCTCATAGAGAGAAGTATAACTTAAATCTTCTCAACGCAGAGTTAGCAGAGGAGTCACATACGAAACATCGTAACATAGACATGCCGAGTGGTAAGGTTTCCTTTTGATTAAACGAATATTCTTTTTATTATTTTTGAAGTGCATTTTCAACTAGTGAAGTCTGACGATCAGCCTGGAACAGTTCCCATCACGCCGGACTGCAGATTTGCCGGAAACCGGTGCCTGGACGTATATATATATATGTGTGTCTACATTTATTTTGTTTTGTTTTATTCTGCTGCTCTCTATTTTGTTGCTGCTAATTTCAAATAAGCGGACGAGCGGTGAACAGGGATGCGAGCTCGTTCACATTACTCCGGTCCAGGCTTTCTGCCGACTTTCTCCGCAGTCATAGATTAAATAATAGTTACTTGCCGCAGTGACAAAACGCCCGGCAAGAATTCCAAGCTCCTCGCTTTTGCTTAATCCGGCTTAGTTTAAAAATAAAAATTGTAGAGCCAGTAGACTTTCCGGCAGTTTTACCGGCCCGTTGAATTCGCCGGTCTAGCATACTAGGAATCTAGCCTCAGTCTGTCGTTCTTCGAAACAGCTGAACTGCATTAGGTATCACCTCCAGCTGTGATTTCAAACGAATGTGTATTCAACTAAATTTGAAAATTAATGTACGTTTTTTATGGGTTTCCAGAAACAGCGGCTACGAGCTCAGGCGACACATGTCCACAATACAATGCACTGAATGATCTAGATATGTTTTAAGAGCTTCAGCAATGGACGACCTGTTACTGAGATAGTGATGATGACTTTCTTCGCAGTAAATTGCCGAGGCAAAAATAAAATCTTATTTTTTTCTTATCTTATATAAACTATTATCATACAAGTACTAATTCCAATTAATGTTATCAATTTATTACTTTTAGCCCTTTATAATACAATACGTTTTCTACTTAAAAACGAATTTAAATTAGATATAGTCGATAATCTTAATAGTTAAGGAAATTTATTTTGTAACTTAATTGTAACTTAATTATCGAAAATCTTAAGAGTTAAGAAAATTTAGTTTGTAACTTAATTATCAAAAATCTCTACGAGTTAAGGAAAGTTAATTTGTAACTTAATTATAATTTGTAGAGTATCTATTAAATAAAGTGTGTGGAAATTTAAAATGTTTAATTTATTTAATGAACTGGTTTTGCTTAAGATTCCACTACTGTAGTAAAGTCAAGTGCATAAATATCTATCCATGGAATTTTCGAACACTAATAAAAAAATGGCGATCGATATTTACTGCATGTAGTCCTGTGAGATAGTTTATCAAATATTTTTTATCAAAGGGTGTCGACTTATTGGGTTTATGCAAAAACAAAAAAATTTAGTATTTTTATTGGATTTCCCTTTTTAGTAGCTTGTACGTATAACATGAAATATAGTAAAAATAAAATCTTTAACGTATTCTGGTTTTCATTAAAATCCTTTTAAAGACTGAATCGTAATGAAGTAAAACCCGATAACTGTGGTTTTACATTGTTTAATTTAATTTTGTACAAATATCATTGCACTAAATACCAATAAATATTATATATTATATGGTTCTACTACTAAGTAACAATAAAAATGTAAGCCTTAAGTATTCTTATTAATATTTAGTACCTACCGAAATAAAAGTTGAAATTGAGGACTTATTGGGTTGTTACTCGACATATTTCCGTGATACATTTTAAATCTGCTTATCTGTAATCAAACTATATAGTACGTACAGCATCGAATCACTATAAAACGACCTTTAGCTTAGCCCAAAATCTCACTTTTTGCATACACGTTGTCAGGGATACAAGAAAGGACATTGGGTATGTATGTATGTATGTATGTACAGGACACAGTATAGGCTACTGTTACCACCCGGGCCAAGGCGCGGGCGTCACCTAGTATATTATATTTGATTGTAATGTTTTAGTAGATACATATTTTTACACTTACCATAGGAAATTATTAGAATACACGGGTTTGTTTGATTATTAAGGTCTCAAATAGGTATTTGTTGCAGACGAACCTACTGGTTCAGTGGTTAAAGATTAGCGCTCAGTCCCGGGTCCCAGGATCCCGGAATCCCGGGTTCAATTCCCGGCATGTCTAACTTTGGTCTAGATCCTGCCATTTAGTGCCAGGAAACACTACGTTTCGCAGTCATTTCAGTAGGCCGTTTGGTGGCAGTAACCATCCCCTTACAGAAGACTGCAGTCAAATAACAGCTTGTGTGCAGTTGTCAATCGACGAGTAAGTAGGTAATGGATGCCAGAGCCCATTTGCCTATCCCTTCCTATTATTCTTATTCTTAATCCTACTAAGGTCGGTTACGCACTGACACCAACTGGCGTTGTTTTTTAGGCGACTATCTTCAGATCGTGTGACAAAAAAAACAAAAGTAAGTAATTATTTCAAAGCAATTTTATTTAAAATCATATTAATTTTATTAATAGATATATAAATCCATTGCACTTATAGAAATTTAATCCAATGGGAGCAAATGGTACTTTCCGGTCACTCGAAACGAGTCCACTTCCCTGTAACAATCAAAAAATTGTCATTAAGATATAGCATAGAGCGTAAAGTTTTTAATTCTGAAATTATTGTTATAATAGTGCACTGTCTACTATTATACAAATAAGGCAAAGACTTAGCAGAAAAGCGTCGCCCTAATTTCAGTTTTTAGAATTAACACTTAGGTAAATGTAGACACGCGGTAACAGACTAAAGTCTAAAAAAAAAATTCGATTTTGGAGTTCAAATACGTTGTTAAATTTTTCCAGTATTACTTATTACTAAAATTACCTACTAATTTAAATAATGTTTTAACGTGTAAAATGCGTAAAAGTTTTAATGTGTTTTAATCAGATCCTTCCCTGACCTTTAACTAAACTATACTCTTCTATTAGTTTGATCATACTTTTAATTTTTACATTTGTTCATTTACACTTCTTAATATTTTACTTATGTACACTGTAGTTCTGTTGTAGATCTATAGTGAATTGTTGTTGGTCAAAAATCACAATTGGTGGTCATGTTCAGTTTATAAACTTACGAAAATATGATCTATCGACAGTTTATAATCTCACTAGATTAATTACAAACTAACGGTTCGTACAATTATACGGTGACATATATAATTATATTAACAATATTATAATTTTTCAATTTTAAAGATAATATAAAGAAAAGATTTTATTTTTTGTATTTTTGTATAATATAAACTCCAAAACTTCTTATCTGATTTTAAAATTCACTCACCATTAAAAAATTTGCTACATTATCAGCGAATAACTTAGGCTGTATTTTATTTCCAATTAAAAAAAAATAGAAATCAAAGCTTATAAAAATTAGTTATTATTTGGTGTGCGCTATGAAACTATTAATTCCTTCTACTAATATTATAAATGTGAATGTACCTAACTTTGTCTGTCTGTCTGTCTGTCTGTTACCTTTTAACGCCTTAACTACTCAACCGATCATCATCAAATTTTGCAAACATGTTGTCAGGGATACAAAAATGAACCCTATGTACCTTTCATCCAGGAAAAAGTACTTTTCCAAGGATCATCTAAAAATAAAAAATAAAAGTAAGCCCGGACAAAGTGGTATAGCAACAACAGGTCAGGCGTTATTATTGATTGCTAACAACAAAGTGTCTCTTGCTTTAAGTCTATAATATTATAATTACGGACAAACTTACATAATGAAGCGGAAGGTAAATTTGATCAGGACTGGCCGCGGCGTAGAGTTGAATCTAGGATCGTACAGGGAAAGGTCGTCCATAGTTAAAAGGTGAATCACGCAATCCTGTAAAATATAAAAGTTTCATGAGAAATGTTTAATGGCAATATTAAAGCGTTTTGTTATATTAAAATAGCAGTTTACGTTATATACTTTTTTCAAAAGCAAACACCACACACTCCCCCAAACGATTGTACTATCCCCTTAATTTAGAATCAGCATTGACAGTAGCTGTATTATTTTTTTTATCTTTCGAATGACATGAAAAAGGTGAAATGGTAAAAAAATGTTATAAAATTAAAACTTACAATCAAAATTGCGTTTGGATCGTTTCTACCGCACGGCATTGGATTTACAACATATTTTAGAGACATATATTGTAAGAATTTCATCTTAACGTTTTCAATTACGGTTAATTTTAATTTTAATTTTAACACACGAGCAAGTACAACTTAGTCCGTCGAAGTTAAGTTACGAAGTGACATTTACATTATAAAATTATTTTCACAAGAATTCAATACTGGGTAATCGTATTCGATGCAATGATACCTAAGAAGCCGCTTTAGGTACTGTTGCGAAGCTTGCATTTTTGCACCGCACTGTCTTTTATTCACTTATGCGCGTAATATGATTCTCAGTTGAGATGTTGTTATCTTTGATTCCTTTGTCCATTGTACACGATTAATCATATTAATAATATTCAAAAATACAATTTTATACACATTTTATGTACTGATATCAAAAAAAGTTTAATTGATTTCAATACGGTTTGCAGTTGACACTGATGTAGGTATATAGGAGCTTCCTGTGGGATTTTCAAAAAAACGGCTAGTCTTTTGTACATAGTAATATTAGATTACGCTTTTAGCGTTTGTCTATGTGGCCACTAACTCCTCTTAAACCACGAAACGGTTTTTGTAGCGGTTTCCACAATCAGAATATTATACAGGGCGTCCCACGACTATGGCACATGGTGGGAAAGTACCTTGAATATTGTAGATGGAACATTTTACTGAAAGAAGACATTATTTTAATTTGAAAAACAATTTAAACTGCATTCATAGATTTTTAAATAATTATATGGTTTAACCGGGAATCGAACCCGCTACACGAGAAAAAAAATACCCTGTAGCTTTATCATACTGACCGAAAGGCTTTATCATAAGGATTATTTTTTGCTAGATAACATAGTGTCAGAAATAAAAGGAAGACCATGAATTTTAACATTTTTAATACAAAATTAATCAATTTATCAAATGCTCAAAATGAGTCCCATACTGTTTAATACAACATTTTGTTACAAAACCTCATCAATACATCATTTTATCATGCACTTAAATTATAATAGGGAAAAGATGCGTACTTCTCAAGTGGGTACATTTATTAGTAATAGGTACATATGATCATTTCAGTTGTATGTCCTTACGGCAATGGCAGCTTTTCATTTTTCTGAACAAAATTTCACATCGAATGTTAAAATTCATGGTCTTCCTTTTATTTCTGACACTATGTTATTTAGCAAAAAATAATCCTTATGATGAAGCCTTTCGATCGGTATGATAAAGCTACAGGGTAATTTTTTTTCTCGTGCAGCGGGTTCGATTCCCGGTTCAACCATGTAATTATTTAAAAATCTATGAATGCAGTTTATGTTGTTTTTTAAATTAAAATAATGTCTTCTTTGAGTAAAATGTTCTATCTACAATATTCAAGGTACTTTCCATCCATGTGGCATCGTCGTGGGACTGGGACGGACGGCCTGTATATAAAAATTAATCGATGACTTGGTGTAAAATATATTTTTTCTAATTACATAAAAATTTAATAATTTATATATACAGGTGTCCCAGAAATCAACGCCAAGCAGGGACATGGCGATAGACTAGCTTATGAAAACTGAAAAAAAAAAGAAAATAATGTGTGGAAAATGGTCACTCTGACACATTTTCTGGTACTGTGATTTTTATTTTTAGCGCAATTTTGAAAAAAACTGCTTCGTCTGCGCCCTATGTCCATCTGGAATAATTAACCTTTCAACTATTTTCAAATAGGTGCTGTGGTTTCTGAGATTAACTTCCACATACAATATACAAAATCACAATACAAAATCAATATACAAAATCAGTGTACAAATATATATCCAGAACCGTTCCACTTGCGAAACACGAGGCGCGGGCGGGGGTTTCATCCCTTCGTGGTTGAAGTTCCTCGGTCACGCACGAAGCGTTACAGTTCCACCTTCCTTGTCCGAACTGCTAAGGAGAACTCATTGCCTGCGTCTGTGTTTCCCCAAAATTATAACCTCGGGGTCTTCAAACGTAGGGTAAATGGGCATCTACTAGGTAAGCGTGGTCCATCTTCGGCCGCATCTGCACCTAACATCAAGTGAGATCGCGGCCAAGCGCTGCCTTGACTTATATAAAAAAATAATAATAATAAAAATACAAAATCAGCACTGTCTTATTTGTATAGATTTGATCTGGGGTGTATTTAATAACTGAAGGAAAACTATGAATCTTTGTTTGAAAAAGTATAGAGGTACAATTAATAAGAAGCGACGTCGTCACACATAAAAATATGTACTGATGACGATAATGCTCACGAAGTGCTCTAAGGTTTCCTTTCCGTGACCAAAATTTTATTACAGGATATAATTTGTATAGGAGCTAGGCCTTTAGAAGTAGGGGAAGCAGGGAAAATGGAACGTAGCAACACGCCATGTCGCGTGAAGCGTGAGGGGAGAGGGCCTCTAACAGACAGGGATGCAAACGGACTTATTTTTTTTATAATGTTTTCCTACTACTAGTAGGACAAAGATATATGCTTTTCTTGTTAAATTGTCGATTACTCGATAGTTAAAGACTTCGTTATTTTTCTTAATTTTGATTTATAATAAATAATTTAAAAAATACAACATGTTTTCCTTAAGTGAACGCCATTCACCCACCCTCCTTACCCTAAATATTTTTTTAGACATAGCATTTCCATAAAAAAGCTTACCTCGCCATAAACAAACCATGTATAAGGAAAAAATCATCTGAGAATAATATTAATAATAATATAAGCTTAGCTCTCGAAGTAACCGCCATGTGGGTTGGGGATTCAACCATCATCGTCTCGATAGTCGTGTCAGCGAACGGTCTTATAGCAAAGAGCCTCGACCAACACCTCAAGAGGCTCTCACTAGATGGCTGGTTCAAGGGACAGATACAGAAGGCGGTACTTCTTGACACAGCACGTCCTCACTCTGGAGCCCTAACCACCGGTAGATTTGACCTTGACCCGCTAACTGCGGACTACTAGTTTTAAGTTTTATGATATTAATAGTCTTTGTATAATTTAGAATTAAGAATGAAAATAATTCTATTGAAATAATTATTTATTTCATAAAAATTACATAAACAATAAACTTAAATTAAATTTAGTCGTGTGTTATATAACAATTTACATGTTCAATTAAAAATAATTATTATAATACACAGTGGCGGATTTACAAGAAGGCTGAGTAGGCTGGAGCCTAGGGCGGCAGATTTTAGGGGGCGGCAAATTTGGCCAAAATATTATTTTTGTCTTACAGAAATAATATAAAAAAAATATTATTATACAAGTGTCACAAAATTGCTAGCATTCCTCTCGGGAATCAATACTGTGGAGATTGGAGCTAAATTGGAGTACCTTATTACATCAGTTTTTTTAAATATTATTATGATTACTAGGGTATCGAGTTGCAGGGGTCAGTATAAATTTGAATAGCCTAGGGGCGGCAAAATTTGAATAGTCTAGGGGCGGCAAAATTTGAATAGCCTATGGGCGGCAAATGTGTAAATCCGCCACTGATGATACATAAATATTCAGCGACTAAATTAATTAAGCTTTTAGTTAATTTTCATTTGAGTTTTTCAGCCTTGTAAAAGTGGAATACCAGAAACTGTATCTTTATCAAAGAATTCTTCGAATTTCAACTCTAGTTAAGTTCTTCTTCAATGTTGAAATTCACTAATTCTTCACAATAATATTCCTTCATCTCCTATGACAAAATATAAAAATTAAGCAATCTTTGCATGTAGGTACACGACTAAAATTATAGTAACAGTAGAATTATACTAATATAACCTACGACTGTGAAAGTTTGTGAGTTGAATTGGTTATAATTAAAACTGCTTAACAGTTGAGGATGAAATTTATAAGACACATATTTTATTATCTGGATTATCATATAGTTAGGCTACTTATTATATTTATTGGACATAATAAATATGTTAAGTTCCCGAGTCTAAATATATAAAAAAATGGGGCGTTATTTTTCAACACGGACAAAATCGCAGTCACCATATACTTAGTAAAATAAATATAGGTAATGTTATTTCGCAGATAATAAAGGAGATGACTGCAACTTGGATAATGCATTTCGTAACGCGTGCTTTAATAAAATCGATGTACAAACAGCTATATATTATGTTATCAGATAGGTAACATTCACCCGCAGTAAACGCAGCTAACTTTCAAGTAGACATGTTTTATGGGGTACTTTAATAGCATTATAACATTTAACAGCAAAATAAAAACTTACCTCGTCCGTAAATACTGGCAATACTTCTGCCAAAGACTCCATCTGTAAAAATATTAATCTCGAGTGAAATATCGGTAAATCACTTTAATAATCCATACTTCCGTACTATATAATATTATAAACGCGAAAGTTTGTATGGATGTATGGATGTATGTATGGATGTTTGTAACTCTTTCACGCAAAAACTACTGAACCGATCACCATGAAATTTTGCATACACGTTGTCTGGGACACCAGAAAGGACATAGGGTACCTTTCATCCAGAAAAAAGTACTGCTCCCGAGGGATTATCTAAAATTAAGGAAACTAACTCCTGGCTAAGATATATTGCTTTTTCAACGCGGACGAAGTCGCGGGCACCAGCTAGTACATAATAATTATAAACAAAAATAATATACAGGTTTTCATTTGTATGTTTTCTTGTGAAAATAATGGGAATGTAAATAATAGGATATATGCTAAAAATATGTACCTAATAAGTAGTTCAGGAAAATTTAATGCTTTTAATACAATCTTCTGCCAATTTAATATGTAATATCGATGAGCGAAAGAAATTTTTGATTCCACCTTGTAGATGGGGCGTGGTAAAAATAAAAGTAAATGTTTTTTCAAATTATACAGAAATGGTAAGAGTTAAAAAAAGTTTCAGACGAATATTGTAGAGAATTATGTTTTACATATAAATGTTCAAATAACATTCGTTTGGCCTAAATAAAAAAAAAACATCTAGGTATGTACCTACTTATTTTTTATTTGTCTCACCCCTTTCACCGAGTGGAATCAAAAATTTCCTCTGAGACTTCTTTCACCTATCGACATTACATAATTATATTCTAGAAAATTATATCAACAATGCCCCTGAGCATAAACTAACAGTAATTGGAAAATAGTGAAATAAGTTATTATTATTATCACTAATGATTGTTTACAAGATGCATATAAAAATCTCGGTACTGTCTGTATGATATGTCTTATTACCTATCTCATAATTATATTTCAACTTACTTCTTTATCCTCCTCCTCAGAATCCTTTTTTTGGGGATATTCCTGTAAAAAGTATTCTACTTCCTGCAACATGATAAACGTTTTGTTATTAAAGTAGATTATCGATTAGCCCCCGGATTCGCATGGATACCTTTTTTCAAAAAAATATGCATAAAAATAATTGTCGTTTATTGCTTTTTCCATTAGTGAAAACCATATTAAAATTCGTTGAGTACTTTAAAAATATAAGAAAGTGGACAGTGATTTGCCAACACGATATTCAACAAATAGTTCACACAAAAGTTTCATCAAAATAGGTACAATGGTTCAGTGACACACACGTACTGAAGAATTATAATGCTATAGTGTAATCTACAATACACTACTAATGTAATAATAATGAAAAAAAAAATACAATTAAGTTTGAAACCGAACAATATTGGATGATTATAGCCAACCTAGATAACAATACCTAGATTTTTAAGTGTTAATTAACTAACTGACATCACCATAAGTGTTAATAACTAAACTAATGCAACTTATTATATTTCAAATTACAATAAATACAAAATGCTTACGTAGGCTAAACTTTTAAGATATACATATAATAAAAATGATATACTAGAGAATTGTAATTCTTCCAAAACCCTAAAGAAATTGAATGCAATTTGCAGAAAAAATTTGCATCCAGACAATGCCGGAGGCGGACGACTAGTTTTAAATAATACCTAACTAGGTACTTACTATATTTGTCAACACGGGCAACTGTTCACAATTCGGATGAATCTGGCTTTCTATGATTTTATCTAGTATCTGAAACAAATTAAATTTGAGCGATATATATAAAGTGTTTTAACTAGTATTTACCCGCGACTTTGTCCACCTCCGATTGCTACCAACTTCACAGGAACACCTGCTGGACTAATCTGAAGATTGTCTAAAAGTTTCACTAAAATCGGTTCAGCGGTTTTGGAGACTATAGGAGACATATCCTACATATAGCCTATTATTTATTAGAATAGATATATAGTATTTAAATAAATTTTCATTCATAGATAAGGGCGATTACCTACGTAGCGTACAAACTTCATAAATCGTGCAGAAATGAAACGAATTAAATAAATCGCAGTGCAGCGAATTTTGTATTTAAACAGTGCTAAATGCTAATGTTTAAAAAAACGACTTACTTCATCTGAAATTACGTCTATATCCCCAATTTTAATCGGACACTGCTCTTCTTCTGACTTAATTGCCTGTAAAACATAAAACATAGATAAATGATTGGTCTCGCTGCGCTCGACTAGATACCGCCGTCGTACTTGTAAAATGCGGCATAAAATAGTACGCCGAATTCGGCGTACCCGAGCCACACTACAAACTGTCTGTGATGTGTAAGTGCCGAATGTTTTATTAAATTTTAGGCATAATAAAATAACAGTTTGCGTAGTGAAACTGTGTAAAAATATAATAAAACTGGGTAAAAAGTGATAAAAAGTGACGATTTTTTACACACACTACAATAAAAAGTTGCCACATTTTCGGAGCTATTGCTTTGTATAGCGCTCTATCTAGTCGAGTATAATAAATATGTTAAGTTCCCGAGTCTAAATATATAAACAAATGGGGCGTTATTTTTCAACACGGACAAAATCGCAGTCACCATATACTTAGTAAAATAAATATAGGTAATGTTATTTCGCAGATAATAAAGGAGATGACTGCAACTTGGATAATGCATTTCGTAACGCGTGCTTTAATAAAATCGATGTACAAACAGCTATATATTATGTTATCAGATAGGTAACATTCACTCGCAGTAAACAAAATCAAAATTAGAAATCAAAATAAACTTAAAATAAAAGAGATAACCAAAATTCCATTTCCAATTAATAACAAGGAGAAACGAATGCAAATAAGATTTATACTTCAGAAAGAAGAAAGAATCCAATTATATATAATGAATTTATTTAAATGTCTTTTTGTTAGGAGTAGATGTTATCCATTATTTTAAATGGATAACTGAAGTAAAATGTTTATCCATTAAAACTTGCCGCTTTTTTTGTGGCAGATATTCTTTTGTTTTGCTTTTCGTAGGATACAACTTCACACCAGTTAAGTTCCTGCGTCATTTTCAAATAACGTCTAACCCCGGATTCGATTCCCTGCAGTGAACTTTTGTAAGTTAGCTCTGGTCTGGATTTGGAAAGAAGTGGCAGGGCGGCACACTGAGTTGTAGTCATTTGGGCAGCCCATCTGACTTAGGGGCCAGAGCCCATTACCCTATCCCTTCCTTATCCCTTATCCCGAGGGCTATAAAAAACTTTACTTGTCTATTGTCTAAAAAAATTATATTTGTGCCAATGAAATTTATAATTTTTTTTTGTTTATTATTCTTTAATAATAAACAAAAAAAAAATATACTAATGATAAAAAAAAAAATTATAAATTTTACTTAATGTATTGTTCTATTTACATAAAGCGAGCTTAGTAAGTACTTATAACCCCTCTAGCTCTTTAAACTGTATCAAGTATCCTTGGTACACGTCTCAAGTTATAAAAAATCTCAAGAGATTGCGTTACATTTTTCCTGTAATGCGTTTTTAAGATCTCAGAGCAAATTAGCAGAGGCAAGATTTCTTTTTTAATTTGTCTTTAAAGCTAACTTAGAGCTAAATTTCAAGTAGACATGTTTTATGGGGTACTTTAATAGCATTATAACATTTAACAGCAAAATAAAAACTTACCTCGTCCGTAAGTACTGGCAATACTTCTGCCAAAGACTCCATCTGTAAAAATAATAATCTCGAGTGAAATATCGGTAAATCACTTTAATAATCCGTACTTCCGTACTAATATTATAAATGCGAAAGTTTGTATGGATGTATGTATGAATGTTTGTAACTCTTTCACGCAAAAACTACTGAACCGATCACCATGAAATTTTGCATAAGTACTTACAAGTTGTCTGGGACACCAGAAAGGACATAGGGTACCATTCATCCAGAAAAAAGTACTGCTCCCGAGGGATTATCTAAAATTAAGGAAACTAACTCCTGGCTAAGATATATTGCTTTTTCAACGCGGACGAAGTCGCGGGCACCAGCTAGTACATAATAATTATAAACAAAAATAATATACAGGTTTTCATTTGTATGTTTTCTTGTGAAAATAATGGGAATGTAAATAATAGGATATATGCTAAAAATATGTACCTAATAAGTAGTTCAGGAAAATTTAATGCTTTTAATACAATCTTCTGCCAATTTAATATGTAATATCGATGAGCGAAAGAAATTTTTGATTCCACCTTGTAGATGGGGCGTGGTAAAAATAAAAGTAAATGTTTTTTCAAATTATACAGAAATGGTAAGAGTTAAAAATCAGACAAATATTGTAGAGAATTATGTTTTACATATAAATGTTCAAATAACATTCGTTTGGCCTAAATAAAAAAAACACCTAGGTATGTACCTACTTATTTTTTATTTGTCTCACCCCTCCCTTCCAGTGGAATCAAAAAATTTTTCTGATACTTCTTTCACCTATCGATATTACATAATTATATTCTAGAAAATATATCAATATCAATAATATCCCTGAGCATAAACTAACAGTAATTGGAAAATAGTGAAATAAGTTATTATTGTATCACTTAATGCTTGTTTACAAGGTGCATATAAAAATCTCGCTACTGTCTGTCTGATATGTCTTATTACCTATCTCATAATTATATTTCAACTTACTTCTACATCCATTTCCTCAGAATCCTTTCTTTGGGGATATTCCTGTAAAAAGTGTTCTACTTCCTGCAACATGATAAACGTTTTGTTATTAAAGTAGATTATCGATCAGTTAAAATTCGTTGGGTACTTTAAAAATATAAGAAAGTGGACAGTGATTTGCCAACACGATATTCAACAAATAGTTCACACAAAAGTTTCATCAAAATAGGTACAATGGTTCAGTGACACACACGTACTGAAGAATTATAATGCTATAGTGTAATCTACAATACACTACTAATGTAATAATAATGAAAAAAAAAATACAATTAAGTTTGAAACCGAACAATATTGGATGATTATAGCCAACCTAGATAACAATACCTAGATTTTTAAGTGTTAATTAACTAACTGACATCACCATAAGTGTTAATAACTAAACTAATGCAACTTATTATATTTCAAATTACAATAAATACAAAATGCTTACGTAGGCTAAACTTTTAAGATATACATATAATAAAATTGATATACTAGAGAATTGTAATTCTTCCAAAACCCCAAAGAAATTGAATACAATTTGCAGAAAAAAATTAAATTCAGACAATGCCGGAGGCGGACGACTAGTTTTAAATAATAATAGGTACTTACTATATTTGTCAACACGGGCATCACGGGTTCACAATTCGGATGAATCTGGCTTTCTATGATTTTATCTAGTATCTGAAACAAATTAAATTTGAGCCATATATATGGTATATGGTTTTAACTAGTATTTACCCGCGACTTTGTCCACCTCCGATTGCTACCAACTTCACAGGAACACCCGCTGGACTAATCTGAAGATTGTCTAAAAGTTTCACTAAAATCGGTTCAGCGGTTTTGGAGATTAATATTAGAATAGATATATAGTATTTAAATAAATTTTCATTCATAAGTAAGAGCGATTAACTACGTACCGTACACACTTCATAAATGAAACGCAGAAATGAAATGAATTAAATAAATAGCAGTGCAGCGAATTTTGTATTTCAACAGTGTCAAATGCTAATGTTTAAAAAAACGACTTACTTCATCAGAAATTACGTCTATATCGCCAATTTTAATCGGACACCGCTCTTGTTGTAACTTAGTTACCTGTAAAAACATAAATGTTAAAATGTTTTAACCAATCATATATCTATGTAGATAAATGATTGGTCTCGCTGCGCTCGACTAGATACCGCCGTCGTACTTGTAAAATGCGGCATAAAATAGTACGCCGAATTCGGCGTACCCGAGCCACACTACAAACTGTCTGTGATGTGTAAGTGCCGAATGTTTTATTAAATTTTAGGCATAATAAAATACCAGTTTGCGTAGTGAAACTGTGTAAAAATATGATAAAACTGGGTAAAAAGTGATAAAAAGTGACGATTTTTTACGCACACTACAATAAAAAGTTGCCATTGCTTTGTATAGCGCTTTATCTAGTCGAGCGCAGCGAGACCAATCAGTTATCTTTGTGTTAAAATAATGTTTTGTTTGGCTTAAATTTATCTCACCCGCCGTCTTACCCATTTCACCGAGTGGAATCAATAATTTCTTTCACCCATCGATATTACATAATTATAGTCTAGGTATTATAGGTGCCACCGAGGGACATAAACTAACAGTAATTGGAAATAAGTTTTTTTATTATTATATCACGTAAGGCTTGTTTATTTCAAGGTGCATATAAAAATCTCGGTACTGTCTGGTATGTCTTATTTATTACCTATCTCATAATTATATTTCAACTTACTTCTTCATCCATTTGCTCAGAATATGCTTGGTTTTCGACTTCCTTTTTTACTTAGTGCAACATGGTAAAAGTTTTGTTATCAAAGTAGTTTATCGATCAGCCCCCGGATTCGCATAGATGCCTTTTTTCCAAAAAATATGCATACAAATAATTCTCGTTTATTGCTTTTTCCATTAGTAAAAACCATATCAAAATTCGTTGGTTACTTTAGAAACATAAGAAAGTGGACAGTGATTTGTTAACGCGACATTCAACAAAAAGTTCACACAAAAGTTTCATCAAAATAGGTACATACAATGGTTTAGTGATACACACACACACACTGAACAATTATAGTATTCAAATCTAGACGACATACATATAATTAAACTGAACAACTAATTTATGATTTATTATAAATATGACACTATCAGAGCCAAATTCCTTAAGAGGTCAAAGTCAACTTGCCTTTGTGCTCCGTATAACATTCCGCGGTTTTTTTTTTGAAACACTATAACTCTCTCCATCTCTCTCGTTGTCGATTCTGTAACATATTTAATATACTTTTATATAGAAATCTTAATAATATGTTGACCGAGGTAATAGCCAGATTAGTATTGGTATACAACGAGGTAATGCAGCCAGCATGCTTGGGACCCTGCCAAAGGTACCGTTGCTTTATAATAGGTATATAATGTGTAAATATATAATATATACATAATTTAGAATTAGATTTTATTTTAAATAAGCTTGTTGTATTATAGATTTAACCTTAAATCTTTAATTGTGATAAATACAATTGTTTTCTTATTATTATTATTATTATTTAAATATTTAACACTCTCGTCTTAGGGTAATATTGTAAACAGTAGGTAAGTAAGTTAATAAATTTCCTAAAATATAAAATCAATGACAAATAATAATATACCTATAGAGATAATTAATAAAATCACTAAAATATAGAAATAGAAATCTCCGGATACGTCTGCCCATCTTTATCCAAACGTTGATATGATACCTATGTGAAGAAAAAGAGTCAAGAAGAAATTCCATTTTGAATCTGATTCCAATCTAGAAAGGCTTCGAAACTGGCTTTCGAAGCGTTTCTAGATTATCTAATATTATCTAGATTTAATCTATGTAGATTTGATATTAAACTACTTACAATTATTTATAATTGTGACTATAAAATACTGTATATCGGAAGCATCTAATTCACATGCAGTGTGGTGATATTACTAGAGAACCGTTCAACTGAGGCCGGCAGTCCACACTTGACTTAGTCGCTTTCTAGCTCTTGAGTTGCTTGTTGCTTGTAACCCTTGTTTGTTTTATAGCGAAATAACGTTAAAACTCATCAAATATGCCCTCGTGTGTGTTACGATATTGCACGATATTCAAGCAATACGACAAAGCGCAAAGGAATAACTTTCCATCGGTAAGTAACTAACCGACAATCATTTAAATTCGAGCAAAATATTTAGCGGACGCCATTTTGCATCATTTGTCATAGATAAAAAATTTAAGAATAGACATTAGGTGTAGGTATTGTATATATTATATATTAATATATATTTTAATAACAAATAAATAAATTAAAATATATATTAATATATAATTATAATAATAAAATATAATTAATTAATATATAATAATAATATATAACATAAGTATATATACAGGGTGGAAAAATAAGTCGGGCCCTGGAGGGAAACTACCTTAAATCCTTAAGATGGCTCATTTTCCATAAAGGAGACATTCCTTTATTTTTAAAAAGAAACAGAACTGCATTCAAAGATTTTCTAAAACTCGCTTGACTCGCCCGGGACTCGAACCAACTAAAATTAAAAAAAAAAACACTCGCTGTTTTTTTACCCGGTCGTAAAGCGGGTCGAAAATGAGGAATGGGAAATATACGGAGAAGTCGATCCACCGCGGTGGTACAAAAATGGTGAAGGGATCTCAGGAACTAAGAGGGATAGCGGGATGGGGTTTACGGAAAGTCATAGAGGGTCATCGGTAATTGCCACCGGACTACTCATCGCCATCCCGTTCATACATTTTTGAAGTGAAACTTTTTATGGGACACTATTGTCATGAGAGTTAACTCGTCGAGCTAACAAAACTGTTAAACTCCTTGTCTCTTTCTTATTACCATTTACTCTAGCAACTCTCTCTCTCTCACTCGATTCGTGATTCGTTCGTTGTAGTTCGACACTAATGCGGCAGATGGCGCTTTTTGAGATATGTATTCAAAATTTAATTATTATCTTGTCTCACAGTACACATTGCATCCGACCTTTACTTAACTTGATCTTTGACAGGATTTGTTCTAGTTCAATTCCAATACGGCAGAGGGCGCTTTAAAAATAAATAAATAAATAATCGATAACCTTTGACACGATTCGTTGTAGTTCGACACTAATGCGGCAGATGGCGCTTTTTGAGATATGTATTCAAAATTTAATTATTTTTTTTGTCAAATGTTGATGCTTATACTTCTTATATACTCAACTAATTAATATTCCATTTTATCTTTTTTTAAAGAATTCTTAGTTTGACAATAATAGTAAATTTATTTCTATTAAATTTTTATAATATACTACTTTTATCAATGTTTGGTTCTACTAAAATAGGGCAGAGGGAGATTTTTAGGAAAAAAAAAATTTTTTTTCTTAAGCATGATTGAAAATATCGTATGGACCAGTTTAAAAAAAAAAAAAACGAAATAAGGTCACGTGACATTTCGTTTTTTTGAAGTGAAACTTCTTTACGCACGCTTGACTTGGGGAGTATATATATATATATATATATATATATATATATATATATATATATATATATATATATATATATATACATACAGATGGAGCGAAAGAAGTTTCACTTCAGTCGTGTGGTCATAAGCACACTCTTTTTAAACTCCATACAAACTATACAAACCGGAATATTATCTCAAAAACCGTCGGGGATAGAGGGGCGGTTTCTTCGGGAGCGATCAACTATCGTAGTGGTCCAACTTCCGGGATAAACTTCATCCCGCCATCCCACCCCGTCTGTCCCAGCTCCATACAATTTTATTATACTAATCGATAGGATTGTTATTCCGGATAAAATTTCTCTAACAAACATTTGGTCTAATTCTCGTCTGTCGTACAAGATATCCATGAAGACTACCTATTTAGTACTTAGAGATAAAGATAAGATCTAAGATAAACTTAGAGAGAGGGGCAGGATGGCGGGATGAAGTTTATCCCGGAAGTTGGACCACTACGATTACCACCGTGGTGGATCGACTTCTCCGTATATTTCCCATTCCTCATTTTCGACCCGCTTTACGACCGGGTAAAAAAATAGCGAGTGTTTGTTTTTTTTTTTTATTTTAGTTGGTTCGAGTCTCGGGCGAGTCAAGGGAGTTTTAGAAAATCTTTAAATGCAGTTTTGTTTCTTTTTAAAAATAAAGGAATGTCTCCTTTATGTAAAATGAGCCATCTTAAGGATTTAAGGTAGTTTCCCTCCAGGGCCCGACTTATTTTTCCACCCTGTATATAATATGTATATAAATATATATTAAATAAAATATATAATATAATCATATTATATATATTATAAAATTATAAATTAAATCATAAAATAAAATTATCATAAAATCACGTAAGTGGTATCCAATGAAATAGGCACAATAAAACAGTGTCGCCTCTATGACGGTGACATCGCTTCTATGATACATTAGCCGTCTCTTGCGCGCCCCCTACTGCCGCGTTTGTTGCACAGATTTTGTTCGCACTGTCTGTTTTTTTTATATATAAAGTTCAATGTATTAATATATAGGTATTTAGCAAATTATTCACTACCTACGTACGATAAAAAGTTTGAGTGCATACAACGAGTTACATATGTAGTATTAATCAAAAACGAAACTTTTTTGTTTTCTTTGATATCACTTAAAAATGTAAATTCTCGTAGAGCCTAAAACACTTATTTCTATAGCATCGTAAAGTATTTTTTTAAGTTGACTTATACTTCCGGTATAGGTAGTTTATAAATAAATAAAATATTAAAAAGTAAAATTTTAATTAAAAGTATAATTAATTTATACATAATTAAAATTTTTAATAACTTTCTGTTTTCTCTTTGTTCGGTCAAAATTTTATTCAGAAACTAGCTGATGTCCGCGACTTTGTCCTCGTTGAAAAATAAAAAAATATAAAACCTGAGAGAATATTTGAAATCTTTATCGCTGTGACGGCGACGCCGAATCTTTTATAATTTTAATCGATCCCTCGGGAACCTAATACTCAGAGGATAAAAGTATCCTCTGTGTTAATCCACCTTGTAAAAAAATAAAATAAAAAAAAGGTAGGTAATACCTACACTTTGTGCAACAAATTTTATTTAAATCCATTTTTGGTTTTACGTGAAAGTGTAGGTAGCTATACAAAAGTAACTTAAGTACAGAATACCCACCCCCTTACAGAATACCATCGTGAAATAATAGCATAATTATGTGCTGTTGTGTTTCGGTGAGTGAGTAAGGGATGCCAGAGCCCATTGCCCCATCCCTTCCTTATCCCTGACCCTTAATCCTTCTTTATTCGGCAGCGCACTTGCATCACCTATGGCGTTGCTAAGGCGACGGTAGCCACTTACCATCAAGTGGACCGTCAGCCACTGTCTGTCGACCTTAATATAAGAAAAAAAAAAACTTACGTGTCTGTAATGCGTAACGATTTTAACGACAGATCTAGTGGACAATCCTGAGGAGCGGTAAACGTGTATTCATTCGCCATGATGTGTTGACCCAAGGGTTGCAGTTGATAAACTGAACAGACCAAAGCTTGTCACGTATTGCGCTTTACTTAAAGTAGGTAATATTCACACACACATAAAAAATACGATTAAAAGAATAGAAAAATTTAAGATAGTCCATTCGCTAAATCGTTGTTTCAGATATAATTTGTAACCCTGAAGGTCATATATTTATCCTTATATAATAGTAATGAGAATTAATTATACATTCTGTATTTCCGAGCACATATAACCCTAATCTTTTCAAGGTTCGAGTGAATAGGCATCTTCTGGGTGAGCTCGCTCCATCTTAGGCCTCATCCTTGCCACATGGCTGGTTGTTGGTCAAGAGCTAACCCATCTCTTACAAAAAAAAAATCTCACTATTCAATGGGATGGTAAATCTTCAAATGTTCGTTGCCACAGACCATTGACTATATAAAAGGATTTAGTTGCACAGATGATATTGACAATTTGATCTAAAACGCTTATACAAGTCGCTGGCGCTTTTTTTTGTTCTAATAGTAAACAATTAATTTGTTCTAATTTATTATTAGAACAATGAAAAATAATAAAAAAAAAACACGATTGTTTTAAACTGACATTAATTTATTACTCTATGCAGGACGAATATGTGTGTAAATAGTCGTTTTGGAAATATTATTCAGTAAAAGTGAAATTTTTTTTGTTCTATTTTTTTTCTTGAGTTTCTACCTACTTATTACTTTATCGGAAATTCTAAGTAGGTACTTGTTAGATTTGTTCTCTAATTTATTTTTCACATGTATAAAATATAATACAACTTGTACCTATTTTTTTTTTTTTCAAAGCAATTGAGTTGTCTATTTCTTGTAAATTCTTCATTAAACAATGCATGTTTTAAATACTTAGCCTTTGTTTACACCTTGAATGGTTTATGACAAGCGTTAAGTCAAGTCGTGGGTGGTGTCCTGCAAGTAGTACGCCCTACGCCCACGCCCGCGGCCTGGCGTTATCTAATGCCCATCTATTATCAAATACTAAAGTTTAACATCCATACTTCCATACTAATATTAAAATGTGTTTTTTTTTTATTAGTTTTCTCGTTACATTAAAATTCTTCGGCACTATTATTTGCGGCGCTTACAAAACAGTGTTTACTTATAAGACTAACAGGACATAATTTTTGTAAGTTGTTGACAAATATGTCGATGTACCCTAGCTCCCACGAGAAAGGAATCCAGGGTCATAAGGGCTTTTTTTTTTTTTTTTTAAATAATGACATACATAATTTTTGACCGTTACTGCACTATAATTTCGAACCGTTTCTTCCGGCGACAGATTGAACGATCTATTATCAAATACTAAAGTTTAACATCTATACTTCCGTACTAATATTATAAATGTTAAAGTAACTCTGTATATTACCTTTTCTTCTCTTAACTACTCAACCAATCATCATGAAATTTGCATACACGTTATCATTCAGAAAAAAAGGGACTCAAGGGTCATCAAAAATAAAATATAAAACTAACGCCCATTAATAAGCAATATCATGCTTATAACAGGTCAAGCGTTATACCTACATACCTATTGCTTGTATACCTATATTTTATTTTTTCTTTATTGTTCATACATTTTGTAAGGCATTGAATACCTATTTTAATTTTATTTTTAAATAGAACTAATCAAATTTAAATTAATTTGTAAATTTCTAGTTAATGTGCAATCTTGTTGTCAACAAGGATGCACTTATGCGAGCTGGCTGCACGTTAGAGTGGGACAAGCGGATGCGTTGTGTTGAGTTGGATTAAAGTTGTAGGTACCTACTTCTTTCTTTTGATTATATTTCTGTGTTATGTTTGTAATTCTTGTACATTTCTGTTATTGTAGACAACTCAGATGTACGCTAGAAACCTAACTGAGTTTATAGTGCACCTCAACTGTGTACCATCTATTGTTTTTTTTTGTGTAAATAAATAACATAAATAAATAAAAATATTAAAAAAAACTAATATTTTGCAAACTTATAAAATATTGCATCTTGCGAATCTGGTATTAGCTAGTATCTACAGTTTTGTATAGAACGTTATCTTTATGACTGCCTGCCAGTAATTTGAAACTTAGTTATAAAGTCATCATTATATTGTTATCTACATCAGACTGTTTATCGATACTTTATTCCCAGTAATGATTTGTTTACGTAGTGAATAACTATCGCGTTTGTTACTTGCATCTTGTTTAATCAACTTTGTTAGCCCACTAATATAGAGAAATTAATATTAAAATCAATATTTAAAGTATGTACATCCCCAGAGGATAGATACCCACCTCCATATGGTCTGTATTCATCGGTAGTCTGGTCTCCATATACCGCCTTAGTCCTGTCTGGAATCAAGGTGGCAGATATACGCCAGCCACCCGCGTCCAGCTCGTCGGTGACGGAGAGGATGGGACAGGAGGTCGTCGTCGTCCCGTTCTCTCTCTGCCGCTTCCTTTTGCGTGATGACATCGAAGCTCAACGTAGCTCAATAAGAAGGCTTTATTTAGGGTGCACTGCGAGAAAAATAAGGAATTAGATTAGGTACCGATATAGCCGGCGGTTCAGTAACTTCAAGTGGACACATAGTAGGTATTAGAAGTGGTCTCGTAAAAAAAGCTCAATGTGAAGCTAAGCTCAAGCTAAACGAGCTATGGACATGGCTATACTCGGGGTTACTGCGAGATCGAATCAGGAATGAGGAGATCTGTATACCAACGAAAATTACCAGATTGCGCAGCTTAGGACGTCCACCAACAAGGTGGACAGACGAATTGATAAAGGCCGTGGTTCTAGGTGTATCCAGGCTGCTTCTTACCTATCTGTAAACTTCCCTATTTATAAATTGTCTTAAAGTATATGTTAAGCCTTGTTATATATAATATTATGAAAAAAGTAATACAAAATCTTTTTTTTTACGTTTTTTGTTTTTGAACAAAAAACTTTATGCTGCTGTATAATCTTAAACTAGTGGCGGATAGTGTCTGATCGCGCTAATGTCCTCAATGGACATACAGACATACGTGTAGATAAGTATAGTGTTCTTATCCTACTAGTCCTACTAATATTATAAATGCGAAAGTTTGTTTGGATGTATGGATGTATGTATGGATGTTTGTAACTCTTTCACGCAAAAACTACTGAACCGATCACCATGAAATTTTGCATACCTACACGTTGTCTGGGACACCAGAAAGGACATAGGGTACCTTTCATCAAGAAAAAAAGTACTGCTCCCGAGGGATTATCTAAAATTAAGGAAACTAACTCCTGGCTAAGTATAATAATTTCGTAGTTATCATGAAACCACTGTAAAATAAGCGCCACGCCCCAATGCTACTACAGCGCCTCCTATTTAATGGTGGTCGACGGACACTTTCTCGTGTATAAAGTTGGGCCTCCTTCCTTACTTCTATCTATTCTCTATGGATCATGCTTAGAACGCGTTCACATTTTTAAAGGCAAAGAAAGTGAATGGCTAGGCAGCCTAACACTATTTTGTATTATATTTTGAATAAAAATTGCATTTTTCTATATTTTTCTTAATAATGTAATTAACAAAATAGTTTTAAAATAAATATTTCATTTAATATAAATATTTTAATGCCTAAAAGAAAAAAAAATAATGATATTATTTTTTAATGCTGGCCGCTAAAAACACCTGTCACGATTAAAAAAAAAACAGTAAGACCCACCCTTTTTGTTTCGTAAATCGTTGCTTTGCGCACATATCATTAAAAATAAGTATCTCTTTTCTTATCACAATTACATTTTGCTACTGTGTGTTGCAAAAATGTGTAAAAAAATAAGTGATATTGAAGATTTAAATATGCTATTAGATAGGAATAATGCGCTTTTGAAAAGCTTAATAAGTGAAGCTATGAAGACGAGGGGTAAGTAAGCTAATTTGACATTCGATATTCGTGAACGTAAACTATTTTTAGTAAAATGTGGCCTTTTTTAAGTTTTTAAAGACAATTATTTTATTAAATTCAGTTCTTAAGCTCTCATTGAAACATAAAACATTGTCTAGTGCAAACCAGAAAACTTGTTTTTAATGTGATACTTGCGTTTACGTTACGTGAAAAGCGTAGCGCACGCTACACTACGTATGAAGGGATGAACGGAAAAGATTTTGCAATAAAATTGCATTTTTGATTTTAGATGAAGCAGCCAAATTGCAATTGAATATAGCTGATTTATACAAATCGGTTTCGGACTGGCCTGGTCTCGAGGAATTAAAAAAAGAACTCAACATAGATATCAACGATAAAGAACGTTCTGAATAACTTCACATAACCTCAAAATTTAATAACTTAATATTAACATAACTCAGTTGTTTTCAAATAACAATAAATTTCCAGAATAAACATATAACATAACTTAATAATAATAAATTGATTAATAAATGGTAAAATAAAAATAAACTCTTTATTTATTTCATGTTTTTAATATTTTAATTTTTTTAAAATTCAACGTCAAGTTCAAGTTTGACCTCTACATATCCATACATACCTACTAATCCTTACTAATGTTATAAATGTGAATGTGAGTTTGTTTGTTACGCTTTCACGCAAAAACTACTAAACCGATCACCATGAAATTTTGCATACACGTTGTATGGGACACCAGAAAGAAATTAGAAAGCTAGTACGTAGATAAAAACAGAAAAAGGAAGTTAAGTTACTCACTATCCGAACTTGGTTCTTATAAACTGAATACAAAGAAGAACGTTTGCAATGGAGCATATGTATTCGTGCGAAAGGGTAAATTATTTTAAAAAGTTTTGATTCGTGGCAGTAGAGCATACTTTTTAGTGGCAAAGGGGAATAAATTATTCGTGTCAGATTCTTCGTGCGAGCGGAGCATAAGCCGTTTCTTGGAGTTCAACGCATATTTGAAAAAAAAAACCTGAATTGGTGGACCAAACGACTGAAGCCGTTCTCAAGTTTTTATTTTTAAATGAAGTAGGTAGGTAATACGAGCGTCGTACCTACATTGTATTTTACAATTTTATCGCGTAATATTTTTTGACGCCCGGTGACGGTTCCAAAGTCCCTTACGGACTGAACCATACCCATCTCGAGTTGAAGTTTTAGTGCGGTAAGAATCCCAGATAACCTTATGCCAGTTGCATTGCATGCGGCATCTGTCATAAGATACTTTTTGAAAGTTTCTTCGCTCGTAAAAAATAATAATATTTTTTGTGTCTGTTCTCTTCTTGGTGTTGAACATAAGTTCAATAGGTAGGTACTATAAGGTACCTGATACAATCACAAACAAATTCAGTCATAACATCCGTGCACGTTCCTAGAAATTCGTGTAACAATAACAACATAGTTGCGCTTACCTTACGTCATGCTCTCATGTATATACGAAGCGAAAGCTTTTTCATAGTTATAAAAGTCTGTAGATATATGAATAGTAATACTTTTAATAATAATTGCTATAGAATTTTATGTTATTATAATAATTTTTATCCAGAAAAAAGTTATGTATTAGAATTATCTAAAAAAAATTTCACACCTGCTTTTATTTAATTGTGATCATCTGTAGACGAGTAGACACCTAATTCGTACATTGTGCCATACAACTTCCCAACACCGAAGTTAAGAGTTGGTTTCTAGTTAATCTTAGGGTTGTTTAATGATTATAAAATGTTTTTGAATGCTGCTAATTTTTCCTTATCGCTTCTTTTCTCTCTTATCAATTACTCTCACATAATCAATTCAATCAAGGTCCCAATACAACCTTGACTGAAGGAAAATTATATCACACACCAAGAAACGTTTACCACTGCTTATAAAATTTTGCGGATTGTACGAATTAGCACGAAAAATGGTGGCAGGCAGGCTGACAATTTACTTGATAGTAGGTGGCTACCGTCGCTAAAGGATACAAGCAACACTAGGAACTCCGGGCTACCAGTGCGCAGCCGCGACTTTGCAGGAATTTGTTAAGGGCACTTTTCACATAAACTATTTGGTTTATAATAATAAAGTTCTCGAATTCTTGAAGGCAACTAAAAATTAATTATTTTATTATTATAATAAATTAATTCATTTTTTTTTCTGAATTCTGAGTTTTATTACAGTATTATAAGCTACAAAAACAATATTATATTGGCAAGCCCCAAGCTACCGTTGTTTAGGGCTGAGAGAGGAGCCTCGATAGTACCGCCTTTTGTATCAGTCCTTTGGCCCAATGGCACCTAGTGTTTTTATTATTAGAATATTCTTTCTAATAAAAATTAAAAAAAAATACCTCATTTTGAAAACATTTTTTGAATAGTGAACTTCATACCTCTTTTACATATGTAAACGGTAAGAGGTAAAATGCTGTCATAAACTCACATTAGGTAACTAAAAATATATCTACTGATGTAAGAAGACTTTGAGAAATATGTTATTTATGTCGTGGGCAGATCGAACTTTTCACCAAAAGTCAAAAATAGGTGTGACAAGGAGCGAAGCGAAGCAAAGCGAGGAGGAGCGTGTTAGGTTTACATGGAAATAAATTTGGGGAGCCGAGCGAACCGGAGCGGAGTGAGGCGGCCCTCTCAGTTTTAACAGAAATAAGATCTGTCTGGGAATATCATGATATGCCCAATTCTACGATGTGCCGACGACATTTATAGGCCAGAGTATAATAACCTACAGTATCCGCTCACTTACAAAATATTGATTGCCTTTACCTTGATACAAAAAAGGTTCAAGTGTTCAGATGACCTCAAAATAAAATAGGACTAATTGATTTTGTATTATGTAAAACACAAAGGGATTGAAGACGATTGCCTTCGGGATGAATGAAAATTGCTGGGGTGAATTTTCATATTATTATACAACCTTCTCTAATTATCCCTAATGATAAGCAAATTAAAATCAGGTTTTCGCGAGACTAACGCACTGCGAATGAGAAACAAAATAATATTTTTACATTTATTTACTACCAACTATGGATTTCCAGTCACCAAAGACAAAAAAATCGCGTTAGGTCGCAACAAATCGCACTGTCTTGATTTTTTGGGATGTTGTTAGGATAAGATACCAGTAGTGTAAGATAAGATATGACACCAGTAACCAAAAACCAAGTTTGCAGCTTCGAAAGATCTGTACTAACTGCACGGTACTCGAAAAATTTTCAGTTTTTCAATTATAACTTCTGAAATACGCATTCTACGGAAAAGTCATCTTACATACTCTTAAAGAAGATAAAATTTGAGTACAATTTGAGTGCATTGTCTTCTTTATAATAATAATAATTATTATTATTTTATTATTGATGGTATTCCTACAATTTATATATATTTATATTATATCCTCTAGCTATAGTCATTAATATTCCTTTATTCTGAAAATACGCAGGTAGGTAAGTAACTATCTCAAGTGGATTTCGATGAAAATGGTCACGTAAACAGTTACGTTGAAAACGCTCTTTAAAATATTATTTTCGACTTTTTAGTTAAAGTTTCTAAATGGTATAACCATTGAAGTCGGTTTTTTTCTTTCTAATAAGCTTTATTTTAAATTATTCTGAAATCTTTATTTATACAATATATAATTATAATTAAATATTATTTTACTAGCCGGTGCCAACGACTTCGTCCGCGTTGAAAAGTTAAAAATACAACACCTGAGAAAATATCTTTATCCGTTTGATTAAATGTCGCATTAAATTAGCTTTATGCCTAGAACAGTGTCAGTCCAACCTTTATCACACCTAAATATTTATGGAATAACAAGAAGGTTCACATTCATGGCAGGTTGCCGCCCAGCGACGAGCTACTTTAGCGGTCGAGGCTACCGGCTCATAGTGATGGATACTGGCTGGGGAGTCAACCTTGGAGCATAGACGACCTGCGCGCGGGCGCGAATCACATCCGCGTCGCCACGCCGGCGCACGGAGACGAGGACCGGGGGAGCATCAAAAGACGTCTCCCGCCAATGTTAACGTCTCGCTTCAAAGTTAATAACGGTCACGGACAAGAACAATAGGTCTCGCCAGCAAAAACAAGATCAATTGAACAGCCCGAGTGCTTATAACCAAGTGCTGTGATTTGTCAACAAAAGGTATGTGTTTCTTATTGTTTTTTGCATTAGTGAAAAAGGTTATTCAAATATGGGGTTCCTATTTACAACCGAGTCTTGTGATTTGCCAACAACACCTGTGTGTCTTATTGTTATGTGCAAATAATATAGGGCATCAAACTGTGTAGAAGTCAGGGGGTAGCGACGAAACTATTTGCTCAAATATGGGTTATATGCATTAAAATCTGTAGAGGGAAACAGACTACGTTGCGTCGGAAGAGTGTATTTATAGCCCAAAATTTCGTACATAATGTATAAAATATCTATATATTATTTTGGGATAATACTTTATAGATAAGTAGATATTATTGATTTGAAAATTATGTCTGTGCGCTTATATAATGCTCGCAATACAACATTCTTCAATAAATATGTTTGTGTAAATAGTTCGACAGTGTAAATAGTCCTGGGGGCCTAGACAAAGTGACATTGTAAAAACGATAACGAAGTTCGTTAACAAAAAAATGTATTGGATTGACATATGCCGTCGGTAAATCACGTGACACATCCCATACATTTTATTCTTTCGAATCGAATCGCTCCGGAGCGAATGCAACTTGTCTAGGCCCCCAGTAACCTTATAGGTACATACCTTGCCTCAAATCCGGAAGTTCTATTTTTTTTTTGCTTGTGATATTGGTCCAATGAATATTCCACCTCGATTTATTTGACAATTTGAGACCTTGAGAGAGTCATCAATCAAAAAACCGAGAAATTTTCGAATTTACTTTAGTTTTCGGCGATTTTAACCCTAAATGACTAGTTTTTCAATAATACGTACTAAATTTTTTATAAACGTTTTCAAAGAAGACTAAATTTACTACAACATTAGACTAGAAATATCTATTTAGGCCCAGTAGTTTTTGAACTGAAACCTTATTTGCGAACCTCGCAATTCGCAGCAATATTTTGTCGTTCTAAATGAATTTTGACCCTGTTTCTTTTGAACCCCTTCCCCCCTTCACCTCCTCCCCTTCATTCTTGTGGATTTTAGCTTGCTTTGGCTGTATATGTCATTCCCACGAATCTCAAGACTTATTTTATTTTTACTTACTAATATTATAAATGTGAATGTGAGTTTGTTCGTTACGCTTTCACGCAAAAACCGACCACCCTGAAATTTTGCATACACGTTTTGCATTTGTCTGGGACACTAGAAAGAACACTAGAAAGAACAAAGAATATAGAAGAAACCTACCTTTCATCCAGAACGCAGGCGAAGTCGCGGGCACCAGCTAGTATTTAATATCACTTCGTGACTTGGGGCACACATTAGTGAAGCTGCTCGTTTAAAAATACTTATTTGTATTTAAATAAAAAAAATCGATACACTCTGAGTTAATTGTTATATCTATTAACTTATATTGATATATTTTTATAACAATAAGCCACGAGTACAAAAAATAAATTTGATCCCTTTTTTCTATTTACAGGTGTCAAAATGTTTCTGCAATTTATATCTACAAAACTGGTAACAAATGAGCCGTGTTCTATGAATATTGGAGACACAACTGTTATTGTAAGTTTTACACAATTGTTAGCCCGACACGACAGACCAGAGAGAGGCCGTCCACTAAACTTGATCGTTGGTAGGCTATATACGCTAGTCGATTGTATAACACGCGCAACGCCAAAAATGCTGCAAAGACAATTGATTAGATAAGGCTCAGGCATTCCTTACTCACTCACGGTGTTCTTCTGTAAGGGGGTTACTGCTGCCAGACGGGCTGCCACTTTATGCCCAGATTCCTTATAGTTTTTTTAAATATATATTTTTTTGTGTATTATGCTAATGATAAACATAGTTTCCAAAAATTTTTTTGGTATGAACAAGCAAGAGATAAACAGCAATGCTCTTTTGGATGATACAATCATTTGAAGGATGTTACAAAGCTGTCACTGTTTCTGTGTTTATTATATAAGATAAGGATAGATTAAATATTCGCTAATTATATCCATAGAAAACATAATTCAATTACTCTCATTTTTTCGAAATAATTGTTATTTCCATGTAACAAAATGTTTTAAATTTGCCAAAAAATATTTGTTATGAAACTTATATACTTAGGTACTACTTTACAGGATTGTGTGATTCGGCTTTTAATTATGGATGACTCTTTCCTGTGGGAACCTGGATTCGTCCCTTGGCAGCGGCCGACCCAGGTCGAAATCTTTATGCGCATATGGATGTAAGTTTCTTATTCGTAATTACAGACTTAAAGCTATAGACATTTTGTTGTTCTTAATTACAGCTGCATTAATTAGGTACAGATTGACAGTTAATAGACTGCTATTCTGAATTCATTAGATAATAATATGGATATATATCTAATACTAGCTGGTGCTCGCGACTTCGTCCGCGAAGAATAGTTATTTTGGGAATCTCTAACGGTTTTCGCAGCGCACGCAACGGAAGCCCTCAAAGATGAATAATTTTCCCCGTTTTTTCCACATTTTCGACTGTTTCTTCGCTCCTATTAGTCGCAACGTGATGTTATATAGCCTAAAGCCTTCCTCGATAAATGATCTATTCAACACAAAAAGAATTTTTCAATCCGAACCAGTAGTTCCTGAGATTAGCGCGTTCAAACAAACAAACAAACTCTTCAGCTTCATATATTAGTATAAATAATGTACTATAATATAATATAATATAATATAATATAATATAATATAATATAATATAATATAATATAATATAATATAATATAATATAATATAATATAATATAATATAATATAATATAATATAATATAATATAATATAATATAATATAATATAATATAATATAATATAATATAAACTAATGAAAAATAGGTAACTGATATACAATAGAAGATATAAGGCTGCTTACTCACTCACACCACAGCATTTTTTTTACTTTTATCATTTTATATGCCCTAGCTATTAATTTTAGACATAGGCAATTTATATATAGATTTATATGTACATAATCAACATTTATTATTAAACAATTTAGTTACCTACCTTCCCCCAACTTTTAGTTTGTATTTAGACCACAAATCAATACGATCTGTCGATACCTTTTAAGACATACATTATGTTTTATGATGATATTGCCAAATAATAAATTTAATCACTATAACTTTCCGTTACAGTATATTATTAGTAGTTCCGTTATGCTATATTTCAATGACTTTTTCTTAATTGTTACAGAGTCGGTGACTCGGTGAACATGATCGTGAAAATAACGTTTGTCGCGCTGGATATTTAAATTACTAATTTATAAATCATAATTATATTAATTCTTATATTACTAATGTGCTTATGTACTCACTTAATTTTAATATTTAAATTTAATTGTCATAAATGCTCAATTGAGAAATATGAAATAAAAATATTACTATAAATGTTACTGCATTTAATACGCGTACTCCTGAAAATAATAATAGTCTTTGTTTCATCGCAATCGGGCCAGGATTTCCAAAGTTGCAGGCTGCAGCATTGTAAAATTGCGCTACTGCGGTGACGTCACGCCGCGAGTATGTTTAACGAGTCAAAGTAGTATTACTACAGGCAATAGAGAATTTTCTTCTGCACTAAATTACAACTCTTATTTCTTGTTTGAAATAGGTTCAGTATCACGTAAAAATCTTTCAAATTTGTTTCATAGTCGTCTGATTAGGGTGACATAAAAGGGCCATTTATAACGATTTTTGAGAAGTCATATTTTCTTATGTAATTAGTTGGTGGAAAAAAAGAAATGATAAGGACATAGCTATAGCAGACCTAGATCTTATAACAAAAAAATTTTTGCTCTAGAAGAATTACCTATCCAGGGAGAAAACAGAGGAATACATTAAAATTTGTATGGAAAAACACTGCTAGCGTTCCATCTTAATAGGATATTCTACCTTAATGTTTTAAAATCTCTAAATAGGAAAAAAATAAAAACTCTATTTCTCGAGTTAACTATTTTTTAAGATATGCTAAAAATGCTAAGATAACAAAAAACATTGATACTTCTGTTTTTTTTAAAGGTGTAAAGTTTGTCACTCGATCTGATGGTCCACTCGAAGCTAGGTGGCTAATGTCGCCTACACTATAAAAAAAGCCACATGACAGTTGTTGCCAGTGCGTATCCGATCTTAGTAATAATAAGGATAAGGGATTAAGGAAGGAATAGGGAAATGGGCTCTGATATCCTTTACTCACTCATCGAATCACAACTGATTTGTAAATCAATATGTTCGTCAACCGCAAATACCTATGTAAGACTTAACAATCAATCAGACACAGGTATTCTAGTAATTTTCAGTGTTATGTCCTACAAGTACAGTCAAATGTAAAAATATGTAACATTTTTGTCAATGTCTTCGCAAATGTTCCAAAATTTTATTAATTCCAAAATTTATGTTCCAAAATGTTATTAGTGTCTATATTTGGCACATATATTGCTCGTGTGGATAAAACGTAACAGATAAAATTTTGAATAGCAAGTTTTGTATAAAAGATAGACTTCAATAGGTATATTAATTTTCAATCATCCATATTATATCATTACCTATCCAAAGATACATAAATCGTATTCGTGTTATTGAATTATCTTCAGAGACATATTAATTATTGACTTCAGGGACATTATTAAGCACTCTCTTCCTCTTTCGCGCAGGAGCTTCCAAGGTATTAAATAAATTAACCAATTGAAGTTTCCATACACTTTATTCAATATCTCTTATTCTATATAATCATTGGTTTCATGATAATACATGTTATATTTAAAATAATGTTTAATAAATTATAATGTTTTTATAAATTGTATATAATTATTTTAACAAACTGACTTATCTAAATAGGTCGAATAAATTTCATCTTAAAATCTACTTTAAATTCGTTTTCAAATAAAAAATGTATTCTAAACATAGTTGCTAACAGTAATTAGAATTAATAGATAGTTAAGAATATTTAAGAATAATTAAGAATGAAATATGTGTTTTATTTCACCTTGACACTTTATATTAAGTAAACTTGGCAGTAACTTGGTAGGTTTATAAACTTACGAGTACAGTAATCGACATTTAATTTAGCACTTCGGAAACAAGAGATATTCGGCTTATTTCGGTTTTATTAGCCTTTGTTTTTCTATCGCTGTCTTTCAATAACACCTCATGTATCTTCAGTCGCTTTCATAGAAAAATGTTCGGTCATTACACCTGTGCGAGCGCGACGGTAATATATTTACGCGGCAACGACAGAGACATGTGTAATGTGTACCTACAGTGTAATGTACGAAATTCTTCCTTTTTTTATTGTTTTTTTTTTTTTTTTTTGCCAAGACCGTGATATAGTAATACATAGAATAATACTTTACATAAATTGTTTAAAGTGATTAAAATTTAAAGTTTAAAATGAGTACATATTATTAAATGATTTTTTTTTAATAATAATAAAAAAAATTATAATAATACTTTGTTGTTACTTAAGTAACAGTCCGCGATGTTAAGCAAAGAAAGAGTCAGCTTGCTCAATTATTAGGCCAAAGAGGGGAGACTTTTTCAAGTCCTCCTCAATTTGTTTTCGATCCCCAAACAGGCGTATATGCCAGTCCGGAAGCGTACGGTTGTTCAATGGGATAGCTCTCAAAACCTTGCGGGACGACAAATTCTTACAGAAGGTCCAAACCTCTGTCATATTCAAAGTCGGTATTCCATGAGTACTTGTAATCCTGCAAGAAAAACAATGTAAAAACATGATTCCCAATTCAACAGAGTTAACAACCAAGACAGACTGTGATTGGAGATCATACCCTTCATATATATCAAACACTCTATTGAGCGCTAGGGTTTCCCTACGTTGGCGTGGTAGTATCATGATAATACTACAAAGAATAACCCTTTCATGTAGGGTCAAGTCCTCATTGAGATCCAAGATCCAAGGCCCGCGCAGCTGATGAAACATATTATGTACATCCGCTAGGTATACTATGCTGTATCCGTTTGCTAGACGTACTAACTTGCCCACAAGCCACATCATATTCACCGCTTCCCTCATGTCGCCAGAACTCATAGACACTTTTTCTGAAAACGAACAAAAGACGCAAATTCATTTTCAAATTTAGTAGAATACACAATCGTTTTAAATCACAGATGGTGATGATGGTCAAAGTCGCAGGAAAGATAAAAGTAGGGAGAACAAAGAAGTCGTGGCTGAAGAAAATTAGAGAGTCGATCGGGTTGACTAATGCAGTTGAGCGGTTCCGTAGAACGAAAGACTAAGGCTAGATTCCCACTAAGCCGGCGAATTTACCGGTCGGTAAAACTGCCGTAAATAATATCGTTTATCGTTTGAAAGGAAACCTTACCTGCCAGCATGTCTAAAGCGGATGTCTCAAACATGACTTTTGGATCAAGTGTCAACTTGTTGCCGAGAATATCTAAGATTTGCTCCTTTTTATAAGGCGGGAACTTCAACGACATTAGTGTATGTAACGGTAAATGTGTTTTTAGTGTGGTTATCAGTAACGGCGAGCTACCGGTCGCCACAATCACAAGGCCGCCCAAAGTAAGCAGTCGATAAACCATTTCATTTCGGGCTATTCCTAGCGAGTCCAGTTGTTCTAACACTAATAATCTGCAAAAAAGTAATATATAAATATTGTTTATGTTTTTATTTTTGTTAAAAGTCTGAATATATTTTACTCTTTAGATCTTCTTTGTGTCATTTTAATTTTCTTACCCTTACACCATAAGGCATAATGCTATCAATTTTTGTGACCCAAATGCGTTTTCGTGCTTACTATATTGATTACCTGCTATATTTGACATAAGTGATTTTTTTTTACAATTAACAAAAACTTTTAGTAGTAAAATTAATCCGAATATCGGCAATCTAGGAAAATAAATCGTGTAGTTTTGAAAATTGGTAGATTATACTTTACAGTATCCAGATGAACATACTAAACGTCCTCGTGGGTGGGGATTGTGCTTAGGGTATAGGGGGGAGGTTTTTGCTCATGTTAGGTGCTGCTTGGAAGTCACATAGTTCCTAAAGACTAGAGTATTGTGGATTAGCATGACTGAAATTTATAATATATTAAGTCGCATTTTGAGGTATAGGTACTTACAACGTCTTTGGTTTTGTTGAAAAGTACCGTTTTAATTCTTGGTAGTATTCCTCTTTTGATGGCTCCAAATGTAACAACTCACATATTACCTTGAACATGTTATTATAATCAGCCAGTTTTGTACAGTCTACTTCAATTTTTTGGTAATGATTACGAATCTGAAATTAAGAATAAAAGTATAAAAATAAGTAATAAGTAACACACATTACTTAGAGCCTCTTTCACCAACTACAAGTAAAGTGTTGATTAGTTACTTTTAGAAAGAATTTTATTCATTATTTTCTTTTTAATGTTTGGGATTTTTACCGTACAAACAAAGGTATATCGGCTAAATTATTCCCGGTAACAGGTGACTTTAAAAGACGGTTAGCCTACTTGACAGATGGTGAAAGAGGCCTTTAGGCTAGCTTATTTTGCTTTTATTATTCCTAAGACATATACTATTTTAAGCTGAATGTATCTCGGTGTATTGTTCTCAAAATAATCTAATAACGAAATAGCGAATCTCCATTGTCCAAATCAGAAAATTTAGAATTTGTTAAACAATAAAAATACTAATTGGTTTTTCTTATTACGTTTTTGTCTATATTTTGTCTATATTGCAAGTTAGAAAGTACAAATCTCACTCGAATTAGCAATTTTATGGGCTCGTTTGTTATAAGAGGGCTTCTGCTAACGCCTCGACGTTTTAAACCTATAATTATTTAATTTCCGGCCTAGGCAGTAAGGGAAGTAATTTATGTGCAAACTTACCTTTGGCACAAGCAAGACACAGAAAATTGAGGTGCTCTTTCCTGTGCCTGTTGGTCCTTTAAGATATGCTAAACCAGATTTTCCGTTTTCAATGTGTTGCAATAAAAACGTCTTTAACCAGTCGGTGTGAGTTTCTCTATAACACAATCGCAGGGGAATTTTCGAGTCGTCTTCTGTCCTATAATAAATATAGAATTAATTGTATGAGTCCTCTTTTTTTAATGAAAATAATGAAGTTTGGTTGCATTAAACGCAATGCTACTCTAGCTAAACTAGTGCCCGCAACTTCGTACGCGTTGTAGTTAAGTTAAGTTCGAGTTACGTTTAAGTTACGTTTAAGTCCCACAGCAACTTAACATATGTATTTTTCAGGTATAAAAAGTAAAAAAGAAGGCAACATTAATTAGTAAGGATTAGTTTAATATTTTTGTGACTAAGTAGGTATATTTTGTTGACAAATCTATTCCTAACTAAAACATATTTGATTGGTTTATATGATAAAAGTTGCAACAATTACCCGATAGTTGACTCCATTATGGGCAATGCAGCGACGTCAGAGGAAGATGAAGATGCGTCTGAAAAAAAGAAGTGATAGAGAAGTTACTTTTTCTCCAAATACTTATTTTAAAATACAGCAATTCATCAAGCTGGTTTTGAGAGCATGTCCGTGTAACCATTTCTATTTGACGATGATAACACAGTCATGGTCATGGTCGTAGAGAAGTTTTTCGATAGAAAAAAGCTTATTTTACAAAGAAAGGATTTTTTCAAAGTTGGCTCTGGTCTGGATTTGGAAAGTAGTGGCACTGCAAAAGTATTGCATTTCGTAGTCATTCGGGCAGCCCTTCTGGCGGCAGTAACCACCCCCTTACAGAATACCACCCCCTTACAAAATACCACCCCCTTACAAAATACCACCCCCTTACAAAATACCACCCCCTTACAGAATACCACCCCCTTACAAAATACCACCCCCTTACAGAATACCACCCCCTTACAAAATACCACCCCCTTACAGAATACCACCCCCTTCCGGAATACCTACCACAGTGAAATAACAGCATAGCAAATCTCCTGTTGTGTTTACGCTAAGTGTGTGATGTGATGATGATGATGCCAGAGCCCACTATCCCATTCCTTCCTTATCCCCTATATATACGTACTATACAAAATGTAAAAGAAAAATATAAATGGATATTGATGAGATTTTGCAAACAAAACATGGACAAATGCAAGAAAGTCATTATACCTATATAGGTATCGTCACAATATGACTATAGTGACAACCACGCGGTAATTTGTTTCGGCTTTTTGTTACAGAAACGTACTTATTCATACATAATAATTGAATACAAACTTACCGTTATTGCTCATATCTTGAATTTGATTAACTCTTTGATATTTTTAAGTAAAAAAAACTGAAAATAAAGATTAAATGAAGAGCGTGTAATGAGCGATACGTTTCTTACATATGAAAAGCACGAGTCGACTGAGTGCATATCGTCGGTTAGCCACTATTGCATCACGAGTGCGCCCGAGTGATTTATGGTCCACGAGCCAGGGACAAATTTTTCAGTCATTTCCACTCCAGCGATAAATAGTCAGATGCCTGAGAGAGTTGTATCATAAAGTCCAGTGAACGTCAGCTGCCGCTCCATGGGTGGGTTCAACAGGTGGTACCTTCCTTGAATAAGAATGTCATCGAAATAAACCAGCTGATATTTTTATTTTTAATGTTATATTTATTTTTAATTTACAACAACTTAAACCCAGTCCACCAAGCCTAATGGGGAGAACCGCTTGGGCCCAATGGTCTAATTTCGAAATTAATGTCGAGAATTTTCGAAAAGGTTAACTGAAGGGAATGGAAAACAAGATGGATGTAAATTTCCATAGTGGGCAACTGCGGAATAAATATATGCTTGTAAACAAGCAGAAACATATAATTAAAAGGGCCATATGAAATTTTAAACATAAGATCTGAAGTATTCATTGAATAAATTTAATTTGCGGTTGATGACAGGCGTTACTGATTCGTTATGGCATCTCCACCAACTGATCTGTCATCTCTAGATACCATACATTGAATTTTGAATTTAAACTAGTGATTATGGGATGAATGACTAAACCGAAAATTAAGGGACCAAGCGGGTCTCCATACTTGATAAAATTGATTTATTTACCAAAGAATAATTTAGATGGTGCTCCGTGGCATTGCTATAGGGTATTTGAAAAGTTAAGGCAGTTCTTTTTTGACTTAAGCTAAAAGAGCACCGCGGTCGACCGAATTGAAAGCATTTTTGACATTGATATACTTGATAGTCCGGACGCTTTAAAAATGTGCGCGCAGCGTGCACCGCTGCCTCACAACCGCCCCTGACGCCAAATCCCAGCTGCCGGGACTTGAATGTCCTGCAGGAGTGCTTTGAGGCTAAGCGTCTGAAAGTGCTACTGCTATCGGGCGGATACCGCCACCCTTCTTGGCCAGGGCCACCAGGTTAGCGCCATATAAAAGTGGAACGATGTTATTGTGAACGCGGCCCGATAGCGTCAAGTTGATCAACGCCGTGATTTCCAGCGGAACCGTCGGGAAACGAAGCATGTTGGCAACATTTTTAATGGGACACTGTTTTAAATATTAAAATTTGTATGTTTTTTCTTTTTTTTTTAAATGGTTAAAGTACACATTTAAAAATTATTATTTATTATAACGTTTTATTCGCCTAAAATGTCATATAGCATTTTTAATTGTCATAATATTATTGCTTCTAATTAATGATTTTGTGTTATAAGTTTGTATGTATTACTTTCTGTGTAAATAAATATTTATTATTATTATTTATTAATAGGCTGAATAACCGCATTCTCAGAAACAATAAAAAAGGGATCGTTAGAGGCGGGATGGCGCGGGAAGGGACAGGCTGTTTTACTTTTTTTAGGGGGCGTAGGTTTCGTTCGAGTGCGCAGCCAAACCGTCGCGAGAAAATAAAAGCCGGACAGCTCCACTCACGTTCCTATATAAATAAATAATAAATATCAGCTGGTTTATCTCCATGATTTTTATTTTCAAGTTCAGAGTAACCAAATATCTTGAAGAAAAAAAGCTGACTATAAAATGGTGGATTATAAAAACTATAAAATCAGCCGATTGCATTTCTTCTCAGTTGAACATTTGTCACATGATAGTTTATCCGCTATTATGAATAAATATGTCAGCTGGTTTATCACGATGACATTTTTATTTAAGTTTGGTACAGCTACTGAAGCGGAGCTATAATTGATGTTTACAAGGCTTCATGATACAACTCTCTTAAGCATTTTGGTTTTCAGTTTGGTAAAGAAACTTCGATTCTCTTATCAGAGTTCACTTATAAAGTTAATAAACAATTAAACGAATAAAAGTATGTTTTTACTCTTTTTATTGACTTCTCACGAGCATTTGACACATTAGTTAGTGTATAACCAGCCAGTTGAAGAATTGGATGATTACGGAATACGTGGCCCATTACTAACTTGGTGTAGGTACCTACGAACTATCTAAAAAATCAAACATTTACGGTAAGAATCGATAAAACATATGGTGAGCCCATGCCAGTAACTGCAGGGACAGCTCAAGGATGCGTTATGTTCTTTCCTATCCTTCACTTCTTATCCTATGTTAATGACATGAGCAACTGCATCAGATATAGCCCATGCATTCAATTCGCAGACGACACGTGCCTTGTAATAGAAATCCTAACACGGCATGTGAACGCTTACAATCAGAGCAAAATGGTGTCGCGATTCCGGCCTTGTACTTAACGCGAATAAAACAAAATTGTTAATAATAAAATTACCGTACGTTACAGAATCCCATATAGAAAACTTAGACTTAGACAGTTTACAAATTGTCAATGTAATAAACTGCAACTGTCCATCTATAGATATTGTGAAAACCCAAACATACCTCGGATTATAATTATAGATGATAAATTTAACTGGAACCCTCATATCGAATTAGTTAAGGTTAAATTAAGGATTTCCCTTGCAATATAAAAAAATTGCATACAATTCAAGGTGAAACTTATGCTTTATCATACACTGGCAGAACCTTACATACAGTCTGAACTTAGTTAAAATTTTAAAAACATTAGCCTCTCCTAAAATTTAAAATAAACACTACGACAATGAAAAGGGCCTTTTTAAGCACTGAATCCTTAAAAAAACTGATGGAGTATCCTGTATGCATTAGAGCAATTTCTAAAAAGCGGTTGCGTGCACAGCGCGCCAATAATTCGTACGGAGAAAGGACTACCGCTTACATTGTTTTGTCCCACACCTTATTAAAAGCCTACCTTCAGATCTAAGTAACAATATGGCGATTAAAAATTTTGAATTTAAATTAAAGCAGTATTTTTTAAATTGTAATTAATAGTACCTTATAGATTTTAGTAATAATTACAAATGATAGTGTTATCACTATCCAATAAACCTCAGTGATTTTTAGTATTATATTATATTATTAGACTTAACATTGTTAAAATTACAAATGAAAAAAAAAAAACCGAATGGTCATTCCATTTAGTTCTCGGTCGATTTTATTTCAGACCAAAATTTATTGCTGGCTCCCGGTCTATTATGGCGCCCACGCGTCGATAAGTATATGGTACGTACATGTATAAGAGCTATGTGGCCTAAGACTTACGCCTTTTTGGAATGGCTGACTTGGATACGCGGGTGATTTTTTTTCAGGAAAGTTTACCTAGTAGGAAGTTTAGTAGTAGTGGAGTCTTAGTAAGTAAGTATTCTTAACCTGGTATATTTTCCGTTTATTACGTCATAACTTTTTTTGTAGGAAAAAAAGAATCCTTTTTGTAGAAATATATCAAGTGGAGTGTCAAATGGGATGCTCCATGAGCATATCCCAAAAAATATGTCACACCATCACATTTCAGCCAGTGGATTCGTTAAAAATGAAAAATAATTTTGGTTCGGCTCCTACATACAGGAAACGGCTTAATATTTTTTTCAAAAATATACGCCGAATGACTCGGCGTCTGTTTTAGACTAATTAGCGTCTTTTATCATATCTAAAATGTATGTAGTGAAAGGAATTCGGAAAATATTAATGCTCACTAATTTTATCTCTTATATATAAAAACTAGCTGGTGCCCGCGACTTCGTCCGCGTTCTGGATGAAAGGTACCCTATGTCCTTTTTGGAGTCCCAGACAACGTGTATGCAAAATTTACAACGCCATCTAGGGAATTCTGTTTGAAGCAATGTAGTACTCTAATTCATCTAAAAGTTAACAGATGGCACTACATGTTATAAAATTACGTGTTAATAAAATTAAAGCTGCTGCCCGCGACTTCGCCCGCGTAACTTAGTAAATTATGTACTTAAACCTTCCTCGAGAACCACTCTACCCATTAGTGAAAACCGCATTAAAATCCGTTGCGTAGTTTTAAAGATCTAAGCATACAAAGGGACATAGGGACAGAAAAAGCGACTTTGTTTTATACTATGTAGTGATTGCGTGTCACATGTTTGACGCCAGTGAACTCCTAAACAGACCCGATTTTGATAAAACTTCGTAACTAAGTATGTGTAATTTGGTCCAAATTAAAAGAGAGGATAGTTTTTATTTTGAACCCGGGCGAAGACGGGAGAGTGTAGTTAGTTTTCTTATAAAAAAAAGAAAACGAGTAGTAAGTAATCAATTCTTTCAAGTCGCTTTAGAACCTAAACTCATATTTTTAATACTACTGTTAAAAATTCAAACAATGCAAGCATCAGATCGCCCAGATGCAGAAGTACGACGGCGGTATCTAGTCGAGCGCAGCGAGACCAATCATTTATCTATGGTATAAATATACATTGTAGATTGCTTTGTATGAATCATAAATTAATACAAACGGAAGTTCTTGACCAAATAAGGATCGCATTGAGCTTTGTGTTCGGTAAACAAATCTCACACTAACAAACACCATTTGAGATGATGACTTACTTACACCACTTCACGTGCAACATTTTTACCTGATAGTCGATAAGGATTAATTTGTCAGAGTCAAGGTGAAATTATCTAGTACTCAAGGTAAAATAATGTCTAAGTAAAAAGTGAATATTAAATCATCATGTTTAAAACGCATAGATTTTCATATAAATTTTAAAGCATACAATTACGCAAATTAATATGTATATTATTACCTGTAATTATTATTGTAATCATTGTTTCAAAAACAGGCCAACTTTTATATGCCTGTGTTGTGTGCGTGACAATTATGTCTTACACTGCGCCATGTCATTTTTTTGTCTCTGTGTGCGTGCTTAAGTATACCAACTTATGGAACATTTCCCAAAAAAGTAGTTGATTCCGTATTTTTGATTCTTTATTTAACTGGACATTCCTTAGGTATATTCGTTATTGATCAACTCTAGTCGGCTATGGTCGATCGAATCTAGTCGGCTATGACTGGTCACACTAATAAAATCAAAATTGATTTCAAATTTGTATGTTTTAAATTGTATACGCCGTTAGAATGGGCTCGCTAGGTGCTTTCTTTGTTAAGATACGGTATATGGGTATGAAGGGGTGACATTTTTAAACATCTAACTAGACTATCGTAGAGCAACAAATTAACAACAAAATAATCCGTTGGAACAAAATAATCCGTCAGTATCTCGTAAATTAATATAGGTACAATTTTTTTTGCGGTACAAATTAGCAACAGATTAGCAACAAATTCCCATATAGTTTTCAAGTCCGACTTATGAAATTGGTATGCCACCGTAATATACGTCTTTGGCTCTAACAGTCGGCCAATATATTTTATGAAGTTTGTGCGCCTGCCGCGCTCGATCTATTATTAGTAAACTCGACAAATAAAATGCTTTATCACCCTAAGATTGAACATTCTTTGTATGTTGTAGAATGATAAGGTCCATTTTCCTTTGAAAATTCAAAGTGACAATTTCTATTGCTATCTTTATTAGCGATGACAAATTATGTCAATCAGTAATTAATTCCTATTTCAAATCTAAGCCTTAGCGAATTTTGAAATTAATGGAATTTGTAATCAAAACTGGTAAAGCACTTTTCTTGTCTGCTTTACATAGTCAAGTATTATTACCTACTTGTTAATAACAACACGTTTAACCTAAATTTTTATTTTGCAATAATATGTTGTCATCAATAAAAGCAAGTAGCAAATAATTTGCTGACAATATGTGACATGCGCAACTACGCTATAACCTGCGTTGTAACAATTTATGTGAGACGAATAAAAGAAAGAAATAATATGGTGAATAAAAGTACGAGAAGCATGAATGCGAGAACTAGTATGAAAGAGGAAAGTAAACACAGGCTATACTTAGCTTAGTGCTGTAGGGATTTTCTATATATACTTATAAAAAAAAAAAACTACGCTATAATATTTTTTTTTTTCAATTAAAAACCTAAAGACGATGGCAATCGATCTTAATAGGACTAGCAACGGGTACCGGAACCAAAACGTACCTATACTGTTTGTCACAATAATCCATACTAATAACTCTGTCTGTCTGTTACCTTTTCACGCCTTAACTACTGAACTGATCATCATGAAAGTTTGCATACACGTTGTCAGCGATACCTGAAACGACATCGGGCACCTTTCATAAAGAAAATAAGCACTGTTCCTTAGGGATCATGTATAATTAAGAACTATCTGTCATGTGTCATATTGCTAATAGGTCATATATGATTATTTATTTATTTTTCAACGCGGACGATGTCGCCCTTGTCTGTCTGTCTGGATGTATGTAGGTATGTTCGCGATGATCTCATAAACCACTGAACGGATTTCATGCGGTTTTCATCTATCAACACAGTCCCTGCGAAAGTTATAGGTGTACCAGTAAAGTGTTATAAATTCTCGGTTACTGATTTAAAAAAAATAAGCTAATAATTCAAGTAGGTCAAAGTTCTCCGATCCGACAGATCCGACAGGTCTTAATTACCATCACATAACCAACACATACCATCCATAATATAAACATCTTGATTATATAGTTCCTAATAAGCGGAACCCTATTCGCGGTATCATAATTAACATATTAAATTTGATATAAAATACTTTTCATCCGTTAAACAGACAGGTGAAGGTTGTTCTATTCAAATTATTCTAAGATGAAGTTTAGATCTTAGACTAATACTAATCAGTATATGTGGACTAAGCCGCAGAACACTTCTAGCATCTCTGTGACTAAGTGAATAAGGTCTTACCCTCTAAAAATAAAATATAATTATATTACACTAGCTGGTGTCCGCGACTTCGTCCGCGTTCTGGATGAAAGGTACCCTATGTTCTTTCTTGTGTCCCATCAGACAACGTGTATGCAAATTTTCATGGTGATCGGTTCAGTATTTTTTGCGTGAATGCTTAACAAACAAACACATTCACATTTATAATATTAGTAAAGATAAATAAATCTTTTTTAATACCTCACTCCCCGCACCCGGGCCCTCCTGAGGAGGTCTCAAAGGGTCATGGCGATTCGGTCAGCCACGGGGCCGCCTGCGTGCTGGCGGGCATGCTCCCGTGGGATATCGATGACCTGGTTCTGTCCTAGGTGCATCGGCATCGGGTCGCCGCAAGGGCCCTTGGAGAAAGACCCGCTGCCGAGGACGTGCAGCGGGTCCATGCAGAGGCCCAAGAAAGGGCCATGGATGATTGGGGTGAGGTACTCCTAAACCCTACCGCTGGTCAACGGACGATCCTCGCGGTTCGTCCGGTGCTGGAGGAATGGGTGAGGCGCCGACGAGGTGGCCTCACCTTCCATATGGTGCAGATAATGACCGGACACGGGTGCTTTGGTCATTATCTGCACCGTATAAAAAGGGAGGAGTCTCCGCGGTGCCATCACTGCGGCGACCCTGACGACACGGCCGAGCACACACTCCAAGTGTGCCCGGCCTGGAGACCCCAGCGCCGGGAGCTGGAGGTGGCGCTAAGTGGTGGAGACGTCTCACTGCCAAGCATTGTTGAAGTCATGCTTGACAGTGAGACCACCTGGAAAGCGGTTGCCTCCTTCTGCGAATCTGTAATGTCGCAGAAGGAGGCAGCTGAGAGGGAGCGAGAGGAAGAGGCAGGTCTCGCTTCTCTCAGACATAGGCGGTTGGGCAGGAGAAGGCGGGCATACCTAGCCCGTCTTTGAATGTCCCAGGGGACCAGCTGGCTAGCTATGTGTGCCTGCACAAGGTCCCACCGTCTGGGGATTGCCTGGGTGTCTCCGGGCAATCCTCCGTTGGCGTTAGCAATGGCCCTGGGGTGGATCGGAGTTGGTGCCTTGGCAGAACCCGGTTCATCCCGCTCACAGGGCAAGGAGGCACCGGAGAGTTTTAGTGAGTATTCCCAGTGCCGTTATGATCAGGTGCTGGGCGACCCCCACATATCCCTTCCGCCTTTTTTTTGTCGAGGAGAAATCCGCTTACGGATATGTGGGGGTCTCCCAGCACCTGATGTTAGCGGCACTGGGAATACCCACTAAAACTCCCCGATGCCTCCTTGCCCTGTGAGCGGGGTGAACCGGGCTCTGCCGAGGCATCTAACTCCGATCCACCCCCAGGGCAGCCTAGCCATTACTGGCTAGGCTATCGCCAAAGAAAGGGATTGCCCGGAGATACCCAGGCAATACCCACGCGAAGGGGGGGACGTTGTGCAGGCACACACAGCTAGCCAACCATGTGCGCAAGGTCCCCCTAGACCATCTGCAGAAGGCGGGCAGCCTTCTCCAGACAGCCAGGCTCTCAAGAAAAGTCATCAATGACGGGAGGGAGCCCGCCACTCATAATCCGCACACAAAACTCGTGTGCGGAACAAACAATAACATAAGCCGCACTCCTTGAGTGCGGCCGACCTCCAACTGAGAGACCCGCGAGGGTACTTCCCGCTCCGCTACGGACTCCCGCTTGGAACGCTCGGTTGTACGCCTCCATAGCATCTGAGGCCGGCCCAAGGCCAAGGGTGAGCCCCCCCACCGCGACAAGGTCCCGGCGTACCCAGGGCGTACCTAGCCAGCGGTAGGGAATCTGTAAGCGGATTACTCCTCGTAAAAAAAAGGGACCTATAAATTTTACAGGATACATACAACACTTAGCGCTATTTCAGACACGGCGGGAACCGCGCGTAAATCGCGCGGTTATGTCTGAACGATTACAAAACTACTCATATAAATAAGCGCGATTTCAGAATCGCATGGAAATCGCGCGGTTCCCGCCGTGTCTGAAATAGCGCTTAGGTAAATTGTTTTTTCTTCTATTAATTAAAATGGCTCATTTACGATTTTATTACGTGTATATATTATTATAATTTATTAATTATATTTACATAGAATTTATTATATGCATATACCTACTTATATTAAAAAAATCGTTGAAATGTTTGATCGTCATACAATGCGAAACAAAGAATATTTATTATGTCTCGCTTAAAAGAAGCATCGCAATATTAGCTGTTATGAGTAAAAACTGTGTCAAACACAGACTAACAACACAGAGACCAGAGGCCAAACTGCATACAAAGCGGCCATTAAAATGTTACATTTTACACTTAACAGCTTAACACTTAACTTTATATTAACTTAATACTTAACAGATTGTAAACTGTCTGTGTGACGACTAGGGCAAACTAGCCCGGAAAACATTCGCTTTTTATGCTCATATAGCATTCGCAACCCTTTTTACAATATGGCGGCTGCGGGACAAGGGTAGTGACACCTCAAACTTGGATTTAACTTTACACTAACTACCTTATGATATACTAGCTGGTGCTCGCGACTTCGTCCGCGTGGAATAATTATTTTGGGAATCATTTGAGTATCTCGAACGGTTTTCGCACGCAACGGAAGCCCTCAAAGATGAATAATTTTCCCCGTTTTTTCCACATTGTCGACTGTTTCTTCGCTCCTATTAGTCGCAACGTGATGTTATATAGCCTAAAGCCTTCCTCGATAAATGATCTATCCAACACAAAAAGAATTTTTCAATTCGAACCAGTAGTTCCTGAGATTAGCGCGTTCAAACAAACAAACAAACTCTTAAGCTTTATTATTAGTATAGATATAAAAAAAACGAAATTGCGTACTTTGACAAATGCAACCCCAAATGTAAAACTAGCTATGATTACACTTCTGCAAGCATGAGAGCCATGGGTGCCTGTCCACTCGCCTCTCGTCGCGTATGCGCCGCGGTTAGTAACCGGTTTATATTGACTCCGCCAGTGGACCTGAATTAATGAGTTATGAATTAATGAAAAAAAATATATCAAAATATATAAAAATTTAAAAGATTGGTAATGAGATTAAAAAAATGAATATTCTGTTTGTGGTGCCATGTAACTGTTTTTCGATCGGTTATTTAAAGAATCTTGGTTTATGTCAACATACAATAAAAATGAATATAAAAGCAACAAAAATTGTTTGAAGTTAGTCATTAATTATATTTAATAATATTTAGAAGAAAAGTTTAGTGTGTGTCAAATACATTTTACAAGTGTACATTTATTTTTATTTTTGCCCTAACTCTTGTACGAGTGACAAGTATAAGAATAGGTATTACATTTTGTACATTGTTAGAGCTTGGCGCGTCTCTTCTAGTTTTCTCCTCTACGGTAACGGCTTATTAAATTAAAACTAATTGCAAAATTAATATCACTCTGTAACTTACAGCTAAGCTGGGCGGACGGACATCTCGTATAAAATATTAGAATTTTTTTTTTGTGACGAGTTCAGTGTTACCGTTTTTTAATATGAAATTCTTACAACACTTTTCTACAAAATACATAACAGTAAATGATCCGTGTTGGCGTGAACTTCCAGGCATGGTAGCAGTAGTAAGTTTTTATTTTATAATATTATATATATATATATAATATTTTTTATGTTGAATTTGACAGAAAGGCTGACGGTGCACTTGATGGTTGGTGCCTACCGGTCGCCATTAATAAAATATTGACGTCCGTTCACACACACACGTTCAATAAATACCACGATACATCATTATTTATTGAAGGACCCTACGTGTAACCGTCGCCTAGCACAAGCAACGCCATAGGTGCTCCAAGCGCTGCCGGGCATAGTATGTCTAGTTATGATAAGGACTATTTCACGGTGTCTTTTGTACTTAAGTCTTCTACAAGTTCTCTAATGACTGCGAAACTTTATACCCAAAATGACTTTTAGTTTTTTAAAATAAATATTTTTGAATATAATATAAATTATATCACACAATACAAAACACATTTTAGTTAGTGTATTTTTTTGAAATTGTAAGAAAACGTTTTAATTTTGTCATTAAATATTTCACGTAGAACTTATGTGTTTTACAGGAATATACCATAAGAGTCTTAAGTATGGAAGATTATGCCATCCAGGTGGGAAATAAAGTCATCTCTCAGCAGCGGCCGACCATGACAGTAATCACCTTGCGGGTATTGAAGTAAGTTTATTTTTCGTAATTACAGCTGCATTAATTACTGACTGAGTGTACTATTTAGAATTGATTGTAATTTTTTTTTTTGAAATAGTAGGTATCGCTTATAAAAATTTCATTCCAATAGATAAATTACTATTATACTGTAAATTGACATAAACGTCTCTGTAAAATGTCTCTGTTAATAATATTTAGTATTTTATAGGATTAAACTCTTTGTAAGTAATAATGAATATATTCATTCATTTTTTTTTTACATTTACCATTTTTATACCTAAACGTAACTTCTAAACGAAAAAGTCCGATTCGAATAATTTAAAGAATTGGAATTTTTAATAATTGAAACTATTTCATTGAACAGCAGCCCGCATTCACTACCTTCCCGCAACTTTTACTTTGTCTGTCTGGACTATAGTACTAATGACTATTTTTTTTATTGTTACAGAGTCGGTGACGTAGTATTTAGGTGCAGAGCGAAATTCAAATCCTTCCTCCTGGATTTATAAATTTCACTTAATGTAATTAACTAAATTTAATTATTGTGACTTAATTGGGAATAAAATTCGCTTTGCAACAATTATTTCTGTTTTTTTTTTTTTTGTAAACACGGCCTAATGTTCCACTCGATGCTAGGTGGCTAATCGTCGCCTATCAGTGCGTAGGTACCTATCCGATCTTAGTAGGATTAAGGACCTAAGGGATATGGGCTCTGGCATCCGTCATTCACTCGTCGAATCACAACTGCATACTGCTGACTGCTAACTGCTGGGTGTTCTGTAAGATAATGGTTCATTCTCTTTGGCTCAGTTTGATTTTTTTAAATTTTATCTTTCTTAACTGTTAATTTTAATTTTAGCAATAAAAGTTACATACCTAAGCCTTTTCATGTAAAACTAAATTCTCTACAATATTTATTTAAAACTTTTTTTGTAACTATTACGACCTTTTTGTATAATTTAAGCATTTTTTTCAAAAAGTGTTGCACCCCTTCGATTCAAAAATTTCTTTCACCCATTGATATTAGGTAGGTACGTACATATATTCTAGAACCTTATATCAAAAACTCCCTTAAGTGTCGCAAATTTTGATTTCCTTTTAAATTTTACTGGAATATGTCAACACATTGGTGTTTAAAATCAATACGAGTAGAACTTGGTCGTTACTACCTTTTACCACTGACGCGCAAAGGCAAGACTCCGCCATGATTCCGTTTTAGGCGTACTTTTCATGTGCCGCTCTAGGCATTTGTGATATGATCTAACGCGCGATCATGAAAACCGCGTCGACGGCCCGGGCCTAAGGCACATGTGGGGTCATAGATTTACAGTCTCACTCTATAAAAACCAAATTAAAATATTTTTAAATACGAAAAGAAGGGCATATAGTATCTACCAAATAAGTGATGAAACTGTAGTAGTTAAACGCATCAGTGCATAATGGATGGCATTTGACGACGCCAGCCCGCGATCGTGGGCGTAGGGCGTATACTCCCCAGACAACACCCACCCCTTCACTTTGCGATTGTCTTATTTTAAACTCATATATGTCTGTGGCACTGGCAAAGCACATCTATAGATGTACCATCCCAAATCCCAATTATAATTCCAATTTACTGTTATAAAAAACTCATATAAAACCTTCACTGTCACAAATGATATCTGAACGGAACTTAACTTATATACCCACGTCTTTAAATTTACGTCCAAAAAAATAAAAATAAAAAAGAAACATTAGAGACCAGAGTTCTGCGAATTGTTTACAACAAAGAATGCAGTTCGCACTTTGTTCATTTGATTAAACTATACGATATACACGATATTTGCAATGATACAATTACGGCCCATTAGCTTAGTTGGTAGAGCGTCATGCTAATAGCACGAAGGTCGAGGGTTCGATCCTCTCATGGGCCAATTGAGCAGCTATAAATATATATTTTTTCTTTTTATTATTAGAGATGGGTTTGCCTTGGCCAACAACCAGTCATGTGGCAAGGATGAGGCCTAAGATGGAGCGAGCTCACCCAGAAGATGCCTATTCACTCGAACCTTGAAAAGATTAGGGTTATAATTATGTGCTCGGAAATACACAGACGCCGACAGGGAGTTCCAAACCCTGGCAAAAATAAAATAAAATAGCATTTTTTTTTTTTTTTTTTTTTTTTTCAAGTAATTAGGTATGTTAATTTTCTTTTTACTTTTTTTTTGTTAATATTAACTATATTAACGTATATAACATCGGTATGCTTGTCATCCCGGTCTTTAATGATTCTATTTTCTTTTTTCTTAATTATGTTAATTTTTTTTCTAAATTTTTGTTTCTTTCATTGCACATAACATTGCTATAACACTTATTTTTTATTGTTTACTTAAAATTTCCTAATGATTATATTTTCTACTTGTTTGGCTTTTTAAACTTTTCGAAGTGATGCGCATTCATTCATTATCATTCATTCATTATATTTATATTGCCCATGTTACTCGCCGCTAGTGTAGCTTTGTAGTAGCTTTCTATAGGTGAAAGAATTTTTAAAAAAATCCAGTAGATTTCCCAGTAGTTTTTGAATTTTATTCATTTCAACCAAAAATACATATTTTCTCTTTATAATATTGGTGTAGATTTATAGAATCGCTGATTTAGAATGTCTGACTCAACATTAGGTATAATTATGTTGCGTATTTATGTATGCCAAATAAAGCGCCGATTTAAGCAAGTATTTGCTTTCTGAAAACAATTACAACACGTTCTAGGTAATTACTTACTTTAGCAAATCTTACATATTATAATTATTGTAGGTATTTGATGGTGTCTGCAACTTCGTACGCGATGTAGTTGGTTTTTGAGAATCTCATAGGAACCTAACAGGCAACATTTTAGTAGAAACTATAATTAATATAGAGATATTATTAAATTTAATATAACTGGCAGAATTGCCGGTCCACGTGTCTTTTATAAGATGTACTTCGGAGAGTGTGCTCAGGAGCTGCATGAGCTCATAGCGCCTTCCCCTTTCTTCCATCGGACATACAGACGTACAGCTGGTTACCATCCTCATCTTGTCGAAATCCCTCCTGTTCAGACCAAGCGCTTTGAAACATTTTTATAATGCGCACTGCCAAGGTTTGGAACTCCCTGTCTGTATTTCCGAGCTCATATAACCCTAATCTTTTCAAAGTTCGAGTGAATAGGCATGCATTCTGGGTGAGCTCGCTCCATCATAGGCCTCTTCCTTGCTACATAGCTGGTTGTTAGCCAAGAGCAAACCCATCTCTAATAAAAAAAATAAAAAAAATTGATCTCGGCAGGCCTCCGTCACTCAAGGTGCTAGCACCGCTAGCACAAGTGAGCAGAGGGGCACAAGAAGCCGCAATTATATTAAAACCGCATATTTACCTATATGAAATATTGGATTTTTTAGTTCCAATAACACGAAGCAATATATTTTTTTATGTAAAATGACTTACAAATATTTTAATTGCCACTTTTTATCTTTTACATTCGTTTGAAAGGTTTGCTAGGTATTTATTTTCTATTGATGTAATTTTTAGTAGGATTCACGGTATATTTTAACAATCTTTTGAAAATTACTTTTTATAGAACCCACAAACCCACTTGATATACTAAATTATAATGGAAAATTTTAAGTTATAAAATATATTATCTCCTGCATCAGATAAATCTATATCTATACCTGCTTATTACTTAGGTATTATAAAGAGGAAAGGTTTGTTTGTTTGTTTTGTTTGCATTGAATAGGCTCCGAAACTACTGAACCGATTTGAAAAATTCTTTCACTGTTATGAAGCTGCCTGTATATTATCAGCGATGAACATACCTAGGCTATATTATATTCTCAAAAAATTAGGGATCCTTACTAAAACTAAAACTAAAATTAGGATCCCTCGGGAATAGTAGGCACCTACTTTTAAATTCTGGATTAAAGACTTTTCTGGATGAAAGGTACCTACTCTATGTTCTTTCTTGTAATGCTGTGAACGTGTATGCAAAATTTCATGATGATCGGTTGAATAGTTAAGGTTGAAAACGTAACAAACAGACAGACAGAGTTACTTTAGCATTTATTTATTAGTATGGATGGGTGCTAAATTTAATTAGCAACTAGCTGGTGCCCGCGACTTCGTCCGCGTTCTGGATGAAAGGTACCCTATGTCCTTTCTGGTGTCCCAGACAACGTGTTTGCAAAATTTCATGGTAATCGGTTCAGTAGTTTTTGCATGAAAGAGTTACAAACATCGATACATACATCCATACAAACTTTCGCATTTATAATATTAGTAAGGATCTTTCTCATATTCATTCCAAAACATATAACATTAATGTTTTGGCGTGTAGCCAAGGCGATAACCCCTACTGAATGGGAGGAGGTAACTTTAAACTTGCATGGACCAATCTTGAACGAGCTGGTGGAATATAAAGTGCGAGTGAAAGAGAGGGAGAGGTAGTTTGTTCAACCGGTTTTAGTCGTCGGTACGATAGGTCCGATCTAGATCAAAAAAATATGACTAAATTCTGGGAATCTGAAAAAAAATCAAATTAAATTTGGATTATCCTTACCGAAATTTGCTATTGATGAAGAGTTGACCTTATTATAAAAGAACACAATTAATAAACTTTAGAATTAATGTTGCCGATTGAGTTTTCAGCAGTAGAGGGTAAGCAGCAGCAAACTGTATAGATATTTAAGAGAGTCTTATTCAATTTGTTAAGTGGGTTTAATCCTTCTTACTTATCAAGTACTAGCTGTTCCACGCAACTTCGTCCGCGTAATTTTATAAAGTATAGCCTATGTTACTCGCTGATAATACTCGTATAGCTTCCCAACAGTGAAAGAATTTTTCAAATCGGTCCAGTAGTTTCGTAACCTATTTAATTCAAACAAACAATCAATCAATATCCTCTTATTTAAAATTAGTATAAAGTATAAGAAAATTCTTCGTCGAAGAATTTTCTTGTTTTTCGTACCTTTCTCTGTAATTCAAGTACCTACTTAGTCTTGAAGTTACATATTTTGACTATAAATGTTCCATCTAATCTAACGTGTTTCCTTGTTGCCCTTGCGCTAGCAGTCCATAGACGAAGCTTTTTGCGACAACGTCGATATCTTTTAGCCGCAGATAATGGCATTTTTCAATTCACGTGACCGGAATACCTCCAACGAATGAAATAAATAATGATTTAATAACCCACACTATATATATATATATATATATTCACACATTCCACACAGCACCATCTAGTTCCAAAGTAAGCAACTTAATGCTTGTATTATGGATACCAAACAGTTGATATATTACATACAATACTTTTTTTTTGTAAATACATACATATTATAAATACAAAACATCCATGACTCAGGTACAAAGGTAAATGTTAACACATAAACATTTGCCCCTAGCGGGATTCGAACCCGCGACCGCTTGGTTTGCAGCTAGGTATACTAGCCACTAGACCAAACGTGTCGTCAACAATAATTGTCTATTATAAAAATCTAGTATATAAGGCTCATAAGTTCCATACAAAAATGACCACTCTGTCACGAGTTTTACCACTCCATCACAGTTTTTGTGACAGAGGTGTCTCGTGACATAGGTGTTTGAGGTTATCAGCATTCACCTAATTATGAATTATTCATCAGCCGGCCGTGATTTAGCGCTTTTTACCGCTTTAAAAAAAATCAAAAACAATAGTTTTGTATATTTGTGACATGATTATTCCAATCCGTACTAATATTATAAATGCGAAAGTTTGTATGGATGTATGTATGGATGTTTGTAACTCTTTCACGCAAAAACTACTGAACCGATCACCATGAAATTTTGCATACACGTTGTCTGGGACACCAGAAAGGACATAGGGTACCTTTCATCCAGAAAAAAGTACTGCTCCCGAGGGATTATCTAAAATTAAGGAAACTAACTCTTGGGCTAAGTATAATAGCAATAACGATGTCAGGCGATATACGTATTGTTTTTTCAACGCTGACGAAGTCGCGGGCACCAGCTAGTTATTAATAAATATTAATCAAATACTTATCTTAGTTTGAAGTCCTTTAAAACTCTTTGATTTGAAGTAATTAAAAAAATATTTTCGACATTTTATTATAGTGTAATGTTTGTACATGTTTAATGTAGGTTTTCAGTCGGTTTTTGCTTTTTATAAACATAATTTTATGAAAACATTAAAACGTCATACATTAATAATACGTAAATAATACATATTGAAAATAAAGACACTTTGTGTGGGAACACAGAGGTATGCAGGGAGATCAAATTCACCTTACGTACCTAAGCGCTATGGAGTGGACTTTGTCCCTGCATCTAAAAGTAATTCAATTTACATATTGTTAAAGTACCTATAGGTACGGTACATACTTATAAAACAAAACTCCAATTTTTTAAATTTTTGTCCGTCTGTTCCGGCTAATCTCTAAATGGGCTGGACCGATTTTGATGCAATTTTGACTAAAATAAGGTGTAATAAGGCTACTTTCATTGAAAAAATGTTAAATTAAAATTAAAATGTAATACAAAAAACTGCCAGTCGTAGGACTGACATACCTACATAAAGTGCCCAACGCACCCAAAGTCTGAATCGGTAATCGAACCCGCTAAATATGAAAAAACTGTAATTTTATTGTACCTATAGAAAAGATCTATCATAAGCTTTTATTTTTTAACTATGTACTAGCGGATCGCTCCCGTCTTTGCACGGATTTTTTTCTGCAAATTATATATATAAATCTTTCCATTTTTATTAGTGAAAACCGCATTAAAATCTGTTGTGTAGTTTAAAAGATCTTAACGTATATTCAGAAGGACAAACGGCAGGAAGCGACTTTATTTTATACTTAGTGTGTACAATAAAGATAGGCCTGACATTGTATGTTCATTTCTATGTGGAGGTTAATCTCCAGGACCAGTGCACTTATTTAAAAATTTCTTTCACAATTGGAAAAGGTCATTAAAGATGTACATAGGGTATTATTATATACTTTTATTTTATAAGTTTGATGAAGTAGAAAAAATTATAAATATAATATTTTCAAATTTTTAAATGTCATTCATTCATTCACACACATTCACATATACATACATTACATACAATCGTACAATCACATCTCACAAATTCAAATTTACTATATTATTTTTATTTAATTTCCAAGTAATGCTACTGTTCGTTTGTTTGTTTATTTTGTTATTATACCTATATTTTTTTAAATTTTTGTTTGTAATTAATTCAATTTGCCTATTTAACAAAAATATGAGAAATTGTCATCATAACAAACAATCTAAATAATAATTATTCAATTCTAAGTATTATAAATGTAATATCTATACAAATATAATTCCGTTCGCGTCAGCAAGTACAGTCATTATAAACTCGTGGTAACAGTACTGAGAATTGTTCCAAGTATCATTATATTACATCAGCGAATTTCGAATACGGACAGTTTTACCATAGATAAATGAATGGTCTCGCTGCGCTCGACTATACAGGCTGGAAAATTAAGTCGGGCCCTGGAGGGAAACTACCTTAAATCGTTAAGTTGGCTCATTTTACATAAAGGAGACATTCCTTTATTTTTAAAAAGAAACAAAACTGCATTCAAAGATTTTCTAAAACTCGCTTGACTCGGCCGGGACTCGAACCAACTAAAAAAAAAAAAAAAAAAAACACTCGCTATTTTATTATACTAATCGATAGGATTATTATTCCGGATAAAGTTTATCTAACAAACATTGGTCTTACTCTTGTCTGTCGTACAAGATATCCATGAAGAATACCTATTTAGTACACAAGTTCTTTAATGAACATTACCTAGTACTTACTGTTTTCTAATCTTAAGGATTTAAGGTAGTTTCCCTCCAGGGCCCGACTTATTCGGCGTACCCAAGCCACACTGCAAACTGTCTGTGACGTGTACATGCCGAATATTTTATTAAATTTTTGGCATAATAAAATACCAGTTCGCGTAGTGAAACTGTGTAAAAATATAAACTGGGTAAAAAGTGATAAAAAGTGACAATTTTTTACACACACTACAATAAAAAGTTGCCACATTTTCGGAGCTATTGCTTTTGTATAGCGCTCATCTAGTCGAGCGCAGCGAGACCAATCAATTATCTTTGTAGTTTAACATTAAGTACATTGCGTATCATATTTATGCAGTTTAACAAATTCACTCATAACTTCTTTATAATTTAATCGATCGAGTCACACTTTGTGAGTGTACAAAGCGTAACAAAATTAAATAGTCTTACTTTGTGTATTTCATTGGATACTATTTTGGAGTTTTAGATTAAGGTGAGTTGCGAACATAGAATTATTAACAATTTAAAAAAAAGTATTGTTAACATTAAATTGAAAAAAAAAATTGTTATAAACCTGTTCTTTGAACATACAGTTCAAAGTTCAAATCATAAGTATATCAAAATCAGTTGAATTTTTTGGAATCGATTTAGATTGATGTATTACTTTATTGTTTCAGGAGAGGTGAAGAAAGGTGAAGAAGAACCGGTAAGAAATTATCTTTTTATTACATGTTCTTTTAATACAGTAAATTATTAAGTGTAGCATGCAACACATCTTGGCATTTCTACATACGAGTAGGTATAATAAATTATGACGATGAAAACGAGCTTTTGTCCATCATCATAAGGAAGGATCCATCATTTCGCGTCTCTCTTTATGCCCGCTAACTCCTTTTTAACCAAGCAACCAATTTTGATGCGGTTTTCATCATCACTTAAGAGGACGTTCAAGTATTAGGTATGTAACGCTATTTGGGGGAAGGGTGATTCTTGTAAAACGTTACAATGCTTTACATGGGTGCGAGGAGAATCCCTCGAGTGTATTGTACTTAATTTTTATTATGTTCTACCAAGTTGGCAACCCTTTTCGTTGGTAAAAATGGTCACTTGGTAAACTTACCAAGTTCAACCATTCCAACGCATGGCAAAAGTATAATTTCAGGCGTAATATTGCCTTATATCCTGCCTCACTAGCTGTTGCCCGCGACTTCGTCCGCGTTCTGGATGAAAGGTACCTACCTATGTCCTTTCTGGTGTAGGTTCAGTAGTTTTTGCGTGAAAGAGTACATCCATCCATACAAACTTTCACATTTATAATATTTGTACGGATACTTCGCTCATTTATCCAACTAGCGAAATATACGGCAGCATTCCAATATATTTTAGAAAAACCTTTATAGACGGTAACTATTGACATAGGTACCAATTTTTAATGTACATTATAACTAGGATGTTTTCATTGAAAAACATTATTGGCTTTCAGTCAATCAATAATTACGAGAATTCAACAAGCAAAACTGTGAAAAATTATGCAAACTTTAGAAATTAATTATTTATCTATAGGTACTAATATTATAAAGCTGAAGAGTTTGTTTGTTTGTTGGTATAAAGCTGGTTCGAATTGAAAAATTCTTTTTGTGTTGGATAGATCATTTATCGAGGAAGACTTTAGGCTATATAACATCACGTTGCGACTAATAGGAGCGAAGAAACAGTCGTAAATGTGAAAAAAACGGGGAACATTATTCATCTTTGAGGGCTTCCGTTGCGTGCGCTGCGAAAACCGTTCTAGATACCTACCCAAATGATTCCCAAAATAACTATTCCACGCGGACGAAGTCGCGAGCACCAGCTAGTACTAGATATAAAATAAATTTCAGTTTTTTGTTTCGATGCAAACCTTCATATTACAAGTTTATAAATAAAAAAAATTATATAAAAATACCAGATTATGTTCTAGTGAGATATTGTATGTACTTTTTTTTTGGACAGGATACCCCGAGGAGAAAAAAATGTCTAGAAGCGGGTTACAGAGCAAGACAAGCCCGGCCCGCGCCGACCCCGTCCCCATCCCTCCACTGCCGCGCTTTCCCCCCAGTTTAAAGGAACGCGTCGAAATAATTAATGCTGCGAAAGCGTTAATGTATTTCAAATACCGAGGCGCAGTACCCGACGTCTCCGCCCCCAGCGGCAGCGGCGTACAGCAGACAGCTGTACCAAAAAGTGTTCAAGTCTCACCTCAACCATCCACGTCAGAAACGAACTTTCGAAAGCCGATGCTGGAAGCTGCCAGCACGTCGTTTAGTCTCAAACAGCCAATTCCAGATGATTGGATCAAAACTCTTTGCCCGAAATGCCGGGCACGCTTGAGGAATGAGGTGTATACCAAAGGTATCTCGATGGCGCAGACAGCCCGTTTAATTTACTTTCACGAGTGCACGAGACGAGCCGAAATACACAATTACGCCGCATGGGTGCTATCTACATTGAATTTATAGCTCGCGTCCTACTAACTACCCAAATGATATAGAAAATCATTTAACAGCTCATATAATGTTACGAACATAAACTCCTTATTCCAAAAAAATATACATAGAATAGATCAGAATGGTAGATCAGAATCAGATCAGAATATACTTAATACAAGCTGGTGGATAAAACATTCGATTTCTGTAAATTTTCATTCAAGAAAAGTATTTAAATCAAAAGTGTCACTATTAGTAATGTTTCGTGATATTAAACGTTTTATTTTAGGATCAAATTTGATATATTTCTGTTTTTTCTTCGACCTCTGAATAAGTGTTTTCACTTATGTTCTAAAACATTGTTTTATATATTTTTTATATTTAGGTATCTGCGTAGGTTGTCGACCGCTACTTTAAAAGAAGGGCTGTTTAAAAACTGTTCTAATGAGAATTCATTTTAAAATATTTTTCAGCCATAAAAAACTACAAATAATATGACGTTAATATCATCTGCAAACTAAAAAAAATCATTTTGACTCCAGCGTGATTCTAAAGCTGCAGCCATGACATACTTAAGCTGCCGATGTATGTAGGGTTCCTTCGTAAGCCTTAATAAAACACTTTTGCATTAGCGCTTGTTATGACTGTAAATGTGTATAGCATATTAGTTTTATAAAAAAACTGGAATCGCAAGTCGTAACTACTTCAAATTTATTTTTCTAGTGAAATATTAATTACCTGAAATATTAATCTTGTAGTATAATCTATAGTTAGCTCTTAATTTCTCATTGATTATTAATTTAATATGCTATACAAGTAGGTAATTCATTTTCAATTAAAAATTTTTCAATAGCATACAATTGTTATAGGTTTATATGGTATGATTATGATTTATGTTATAATTCTATCGAGTTCTATGTAGTACTTAATATAAGATTTTTTAAATTTCTTGTGTGAATCTTTATGAAAATAAAAAATGTCTAAATATATTTTCACATGTTTTTATTTTGAAACATACATTTTATCCTGTATTCTGCAGTAAAAATATAATTACATATCTAATAAAGTACTTTGTGTACTCGAATATCGAAATCTTTCGATTTGCAGAAAATTATTTGGTGAAAATGTTGTCTTTATTTTTCATTATATAAAATAAGAAATAATTTATACGAACAATGTCGTACACAGTCCTGGTCCCAATGAATGGCCACGCCAAGGTCGGTCCAAAAATAACAGCCAAATTAATAAAATCCATGTTGCACCTTTCTTTGACCTGTAAATGAAAATACAGTATTTGTAGGTAAATATTTATGCCGCAAAGTGTAGATTTTTTTTTATATAAGAGATGGGTTAGCTCTTGGCCAACGACCAGCTATGTGACAAGGATGAGGCCTAAGATGGAGCGAGTTCACCCAGAAGATGTTTATTCATTCCAACCTTGAAAAGGTAATAGGTAGATGGTTTTGGTAGGTAAATGATTTTGTAGCTGGCATGTTATGCAAAAGCAGGTAACCATTAATTTCGCCAAACAGTTCTAATTAAAAGGAAGATAAGGGCATGTATAAAAAATTCTTTAATAGTGATATCAAGATTGATACTTTGAGTTTTTTTTAAAGTTCTTCAACGCGGGAGTTGTTATAAAGAACCAGAAATAGAACAACATGTTTTTTTGATATGTATATATTTCGCAGAATGAGACATTTTATTTACTTAAAGAGAGAATCATACAAACGAAAAAATTTCGCTTTCGCAACTAAAAGCAATGTTGTCGTTTTACCTTGCATAGATATATTATTAAATATTTTAGGATGACATAATTGTCCTCAGGCAGCTTTTTTAAAATGATCGTCTTCACCCTTCTTGCGGTGATAGCAGGTGATCTGGCTGTAATCAATGGTTCAATATTAATGTCAATAAAAATGTCACATTTTCTCCATAGTTTAGCTGCATATATGTATGTAATTTCTGGAAAACTGGGAGTACCTAATAAACAATTTTCTGAAGCAACAATTTAGTTGTTAATGATAATGGGATAAATCATAAATTTAATTTGAACATATATTAAACACACCAATACAAATTAATAACAATTACCTATTAGGTACAGTATAGACAGAAAGAGGCCGAGTAGAAAAATAATAATAAAAATATACATAAAATAAGTTTTTTATTCCAGTCGACATATTTTTTTACGATATTTTACAATTTGTGGTAAATTGAAAAAAGGAAATATTTTAATATATCATCAAAAATATTTAGGGGCTATACTTTGGGTTTGAACGCAATTTCAAGTAAACGATGAATAACGATACTTACATTTCCAGTTGACAATTTTCTCATACAGTTCAAAAGTGAGGAGTGGCTCCTCTAATTCACGCAAAAAAGACTTTAACAGAGCAACCGCGTCCTGTGGATTGTCTTCAAATAATATTTCTTCTCCGCTATTGCACCTTTCTTGCATCTCTCTAATCACTCTTGGATTTGACGAAATTTTGAAAATACCCTCAGTATCAAGCGCTAAAACAAAATAGTGTAGGTACATAAGTTGTGATGTTTATGAATTGTGCTGATTACCGATCTAATTATTTTTTATATTAAGACAGGGGTCCACTTAATGGTAGCAGTCAAGTGGCGTCCATAATACAAGCAACGCTATAGGTGCTGCGAAATGCAATTCAGACTAGAACCAATTTTGAAAAGTTTATAATCCAAAGTTGACCCTAACCCGGGACCTCCGATGCAGAGCGTTAAGTCAAGAACCCTAACCACGCATTCTAGTCAAATTTGAGAATCTATACTATATTAATATTATAAAACTGAGGAGTTTGTTTGTTTGTTTGAATGCGCTAATCTCAAGAACTACTGGTTCGAATTGAAAAATTCTTTTTGTGTTGGATAGATCATTTATCGAGGAAGTCTTTAGGCTATATAACATCACGTTGCGACTAATAGGAGCGAAGAAACAGTCGAAAATGTGGAAAAAACGGGGAAAATTATTCAAATTGAGGGCTTCCGTTGCGTGCGCTGCGAAAACCGTTCGAGATACCCAAATGATTCCCAAAATAACTATTCCACGCGGACGAAGTCGCGAGCACCAGCTAGTAATTTATAAGGAGAAAGCATAATTGTGGCTATTCATGCAAAATACTATCATTTTCAAGAAACTTCAACTTATCATGTCCATTAGAGATCAAACGAAAATGAAGTAATTGAGTTTTTTTTTAGTTGTTGTTTTAGTACAGGTGTAAGTGGATGTAGGCATCGTCTAAACAACATAACAGTAAAACACGGCTTACCCTCAGGAGTAGACAAATACTCCACGCATTGTCGTACCACCGGCGGGATCCCATCCACCATGTTATAATTAAGGTTTTTTATGTAAAATATGGTAACACCAAACTGTTGGTTACTTATTGATTTTGGTTCATCGTCATCTTTCAATGTACTCAACATATTTCTTCTATGACGTTATTAAGAGAACCTGTCTGTAAAAAAGTGAAACGCAGGTAAGTGATCTGAACTGAAATTCAACTACATTTATTGCTACTTAGTGTCTGGGTAGCAACGCTGGAGGAAGGTTTCCTGTTTTAATGTACCTACTTATATAGTAAAATAAAAGGGAAATTATAATTTTTATAAAATTATAATTAAAAATTATAAAATTAAAAACAGAACGATACATTCATTGTTGAGTAAGATTATTTACTAAGAAAACGTATTATTGATGGATAATGTATTTTAATGTAAACGAAAGACCATCGTTCTGAGAAATCAAAAAACTTCGGTGAATCGCGAAGAGCGGAAAAAACACAGTTATTCGAAATAGTAGGTCGATAAAACAGAGTAAAATAAAGAAGTAAGTAGTTCGAAATATAAGAAAAGGAGGTTCGAAACGAAAGTTAGAAAATAAAAGAAAAGAGCAAATTGAAACAAAAGAAAAAAGTAGTTAGAAATAAAATAAAAAACGTAGTTCTAAATATAAGAAAAAGAGAGTAGCTCAAAACAACTACATTTTTTACATTTACATAAGCACTGCTTGCCCAGAATTTTAGAAAAAAACGATCATCCAGTAAACAAACAAGCAAGGAATAAGGAAATAAATCCGTAATTATAAATGCGAAAGTTTGTTTGGATGTATGAATTTATGGAAGTTTGTAACTCTTTCACGCAAAAACCACTGAACCGATCACCATGAAATTTTGCATACACATTGTACGTGTACCTAAATAATTATTTCATATCCAAATAACACTTCAATTTTTATTATACTTATAGATATTTGTTACGTTAAATTATAAAATATGAACAATATATTATGTAAAGTATATTTGTTAGTGAGTAGAGACATAAAATTATTTGCGCCATTGGTTTGTAAGAGAGAGATTTATTATATTATTAAAAAGTTTACCAGAAATCCAAAGTACCTTTTATCACAATTTTCCTTTTATCACAGTAAAATATGTTAGTACAATTTTTGTGTTAAATACAAAAAAGTGTGTTAACACTGCATTATATTATTTCTGCATAATGTGACTTACTGTTAAAAAAAGTGATTACTACAATTTTTTTGTAATTAGTCAAAATAAACACAAATTAAAAATATTTCAGCAGTCGAATATGCAAACGTTTATACACACTCACGGATGAAATAGTAATAAGCATAAATGATTTGATAAAAACATTGATATCTCCAAAAAAACGTAGGCTTCTTTTATCAAGTATGAAGCCTTGAGATCTATAAGACGCTTTGGATGCGAGGCTTGAGTCACAACTACAGCTATAAAATATATTATTATTTAATTTTTCAACTGTGATCGTTAGGACAAAAGAAAGTTAGGGAAATATCCCCAGGCCTATATTACTAGGGTTTATTTTAAGCTTCATAATAATAAGTATTTATTTAGTTAAAAATTCGATTCTCTTAAGTTATACATAACTAGCTGGTGCCCGCGACTTCGTCCTTTCTGTTGTCCAGAGAACGTGTATGCAAAATTTCATGGTGATCGGTTCAGTAGTTTTTGCGTGAAAGAGTTACAAACATCCAAACCATACAAACTTTCGCATTTATAATATTAGTACGGATTTAACTAATTAAGTAAATATATAATAAATGTGTCAAGTGGATGACTTTGAGAGTTATGATGAATTATCTCTAAGAATACTAGTACTAAATTAATATAACTAATAATATGAAGAGGCAATGTTTGTATACGTATTAAAAGCTGAAATAACTTTATTTGTTGTGTACGTATTACGTTATATACCTAGGAAAATATATAGCTTCGGATGTTGTGGTGAACATCTTTCTTACTTTAAAAGCGAAATAATGACTGCGAAATACAATGGAATATTTCACGTTTTCACGAAGGAAAAGATTTATGCCCACACATCGTTGTATTGTTAAAACTGATCAAGAGAAGGCAGACGATAAAAGCCAATTCGAGGATTTGACGAGCCATTTGACAATTTGGAGAGCCCTTAGGTCGAGTGGTTTTGATACTGGGGTCCCGGGTCCGATAAAATAAGCAGGGCCTATTTTAGAAATTAACGTTTCAAAGTATGCTCCGGTCTTGATTTGGAAAGTAGTTCGTTTATTTTTGGGAACAATTATAAAATTAGTTAAAATTAATTTCAATTAAAAAAATTAAGTTGCTATTAGAACCACCTTAAACACTTCGTCCAGTCAAAATAAGCAGTACAAGGCCGTACAAGAAAGTCATAAACCGTACATATCTTGATAATATTGATAATATTTGAATTCATAACACAAGAATTGTATCAGACGGCAACAGTCCTCACACATTGGGACGAGTAAGTAGGCACTAATGAAGGTTAATAAATACACTCGACAGCAAAAATGTTTTCCCTTTAAATTTAATCCATATTGTTTGAATTTATAGCAGAAGTAAAGTAATAAAATCCTATCCTATCCTACTAATATTATAAATGCGAAAGTTTGTTTGGATGTATGGATGTATGTATGGATATTTCACGCAAAAACTGCTAAATGGATTTCAATGAAATTTTGCATACACGTTGTCAGGGACACCAGAAAGAACATAGGGTACCTTTCATCCAGAAAAAAGTACTGCTCCCGAGGGATCATCTAAAATTAAGGAAACTAACTCCTGGCTAAGTATAATAATAGCAATAACGATGTATTGCGATATATTGCTTTTTCAACGCGGACGAAGTCGCTGGCACCAGCTAGTAATGCATAAATTGATTTCAAAAGCTGCCAATATATATATTAATATGCTTGAAACTTGTAAGTTAAAGTAATAACCTAAGTAAAAGTAATATAACCTACTTGAAAGATTTTGTGAACTTGAAAGCCAATTTTAAAAATTTTGTTTCCAAAGTTGACCCTGTCGTTCCAAAACTTTAATTCAAGCACCCTAACCACTTATCTAACATGAAATTTCAGAAACCTATTCAAGTATCTTAAATTATTTTAAAATGACATTTGAATAAAAATATATGCAATTGATTTTGATGCAGACTGTATCTACCACTAGAAATATTTGTTTCGCCTTGTTATCTCACAAAAAAATAATTCCCCAAGTAATGAGCATTCATTTATTCTTAATTTTCTATAATTCCTTGGAAACAATCAATCAGTTTTGAGTACCTCTTAAACATAACATTTAATAATAAGACAGTAAAATGTATGTTTATTTGTTGAAAGAGAGAAAAATTAATGTTTGAAGGTAAAACTACTTTAGTCGCGTTGAGTAGGTACTTTTTGTATACAGAAACGGCTCGTTTACGATTTTATTTTAATTAATATGTATAAGAGCTGCGATTATTAAAAAAATGGTAATAGAAATACTATAGAAGATTAATACAGTTGCGAGGTATTATTTCATTAAAGTATTTTTTTATGGTTTAATTTTTAAAGTCCTTTATTCTCACATTATAATTTTCAACTTTCTATGTGGTATAAGGTACTGTATATTATTTAAACATCTTTATTGGGTTTAGGAAAATTTGAAATGGTTTAAAAATATAATGTACAAAAAAATTATAGGAACATAAAACCACGATGCCACAATTCCAATATAAATTGGAGTTTCTATGTGAAAGTAACTCGGTCTGAGTGTTTGGCAACGTTTTCAAGGATACAGGAAAGGACATAGGGTACTTTTCATCACGAAACAAGTACTGTTCCCGAGGGACCATCTAAAAATATAATATACTAGGTGACGCCCGCGACTTCGTCCGCGTGAAAAAAGTAGCCTATCCTGTGTCCCGTACGTCTAAATGTTTATCTACCAAATTTCATGAAAATCAGTTAATTCGCTTAAGAGTTTTGGAGGAACATACATAGGACACATACATACATTTTTTTTCTATGTCCTTTCTTGTATCCCTGACAACGTGTATGCAAAATTTCATGATGATCGGTTCAGTAGTTTTGGCGTGAAAGCGAGACAGACAGACAGACAGAGTTACTTTCGCATTTATAATATTTATTAAGGATTGTGGCGACGCGGCGCCAACGCCAACGTCACCACCACAGCAATAAAAATGTCGGGCGTTATTTCTAAGGTTATTTTTCAACGCGGATGAAGTCGCGGGCACAAGCTAGTACAAAATAAACGTTATTAAAATTATCATAAATGAAAATCAGTACCTACTTAATATTGAAATAATATCCATTTGAAAATACATAAAGGAAAATGGTATATCTCATTTTTTTCTTATAAAAATGTGGTCTGATTGCACAATCAAATTGATAATTAACAAATACAATATTTTAAAATATAAAACTTACCAGTAAAGCAAATACGTGTGCGTTTGAATTGATGCAAATATAAAATGTTATGACCTACTGAAAAAAATTCAACTCAGCATTGCAACATCGAAAATAATTAAGAGTTTATCGATTAGGTAGTACCTACTTAAAGTAGGGTTTTAAAAACAAAGGGTATTTTAAGCGTGGTTTCCAAAAAAAAAACCATCCTGAAAGAATCCTGAGTTCCTTTCGGAATTTCGTTTTTAACATTTTTAAAATAAAATAAATCACAATTTAGAATAGGTACTCTAAACACTATAAAGCCAATAATTAGCTCAGAATCGTTTATTTTTGTTTGTAATGAATAAACTCAATGACTACTAGTCCGATTTTAAAAATTTAGCTATAAAATACAATAACATATTAGGCAGACGAATAATAATAAATCATGTACATATTGAACTGATTAATATTAACGGTCTTACTACAAAAACATTAAACACACTTTAATCAGGCTTAAAACACGTGTTTAAATAAAACTTTACTACAAAAGAGTGTCTAGGCTTTGGTTAGGGTTAGATAATGCTTGAGCATTATTTAAATTTAACCACCGCCAGATGCTAGTTTAACGAGTGTCTATCTAGTTAACGGCCTATCTTTCTCTGACGTGTTCTGTCAAATTTCGTTTTGCGTATACTTAATATTAAAGATTTCTTTTGATTTTATAAATGAGTATGGATATTTTAAATTTATTGATTACATATGGATTACATGGATAATTTTCGAGATAGGATACATCGTGAGAGAATTAATCTATTCGAATATATAACTTTGGTAACAAGCAAGATTATTGATTTAATAAAGGATGATCTACAATGTGATGCTAGAGGTGGATCCTCAAATCAAACTTTACATTTGACAATTACGTCAGTGTCAGTTACGTTCCATTATGCGCAATATTTTTTGGTATTACGAAATTTTATTAATAATCTAACGTATTTGTTGTAATTTATTCCTTATTCCAATCTTATAATTAGCTAATAACATTAATATAGTCCGTAATAATAGCTTGTAAAAAACAAAATTCATTATTATACGCCTATCAGATTTGCGTAAAATGAAAACGACATGAATGCAGGCCGAGTGACGAATGAATGTTTGCCAAAGTTACCATAATTCATTAACATTGACGTACTTTAACACTGTCTACAAAACAAGCACTAAATAACGTTTCGTGGTAGGGACATTTTAAACGCTCGCTGACCAATGCTTAAATGCTTAATGCTTGTCTAACTAAGCACGTATTTAAACAGTGCTTATTGAATCTTTTGTAGTAAGACCGTAACTGTTTAAATTATATCCATTTTGAATTCGAATTTAATACTACTTATTGTAATTAAGAAAGTAAAAATAAAAAAATTAATAGATTCTGAGGCGGTGTCGCGTATTACCTATGCGAAAAGAGCCAAACTCATAAATAATAGGGCAATAATAAGTAAGTATTTTGAAAAGCCGCCACAATTTATTGGGGCGATTAAGGGCCCAGCTACACGGTGTGGTGCGGCGCCGCAGTCGCGTAATCTATTCAGTGTGGCACTGCACCGCACCGTGTGGCTAGGCCCTAACTTCGCTGGTGCCGCCGACACAGACAAGTGTGTTCAGTGATAGTCCATTGAAAAGTTACATTTGGGGTTGCGTTTGTCAGAGGACGCAATTTTATTTTTTAGATATGAAGGGGGAGTTAGTGTAAAGTTAAATCCAAGTTTGTAGGGTTGCAACCCTTGTCCCACGCTAATAAGCGCTGTAAAACCTTAACTAATGAATAAACTTACAAATATTTATAATGAAAATTGTTGCTTAAAACACCATCTATATAATTTTTTTGTAAAATGATTAGAAAAAAGGTTATATCGACAAATTTTTTTGGATTTTCGCTTATATAACTTTTTTATTCATGGTTCTACGACTAAAAGTTACTGAACAAAAGTTATAGATAATTTTATTTGCAACAAAAAATGTAAAATATTTTTTTTTGTGATACCTATAGTTTGAGAGATAAACCGTAAAAACCATTTAACCCCTTTTTCAAAGATGGCGGCCGTGAGACAATGGTTGAAACCCCACAAACTTGGATTTAACCTTACACTAACCCCTTCATATCTTAAAAAAAAATTGTGTCCTCTGACAAACGCACGCTAAGCCCAAAAAAATGTAACATTTCAATGGACTATGAGTGCTTGACTACATTTGGTAAGTGATTTCCATATTTAACTTGATTTTATTGTGCCTATCTATTTGTGTACTTTTAACCATTGTTTTAATAGGCTTAAAATGATTTAATAAAATAATTCAATCAAAAACTTTTTCCACGAAATGGTAAATTATGCAAACAAAAAATTAGCTCATCCTCATCTTGTCGAAATCCTTTTCGGACCAAGCGCTTTGAAACATCCTACTAATATTATAAATACGAAAGTTTGTTTGGATGTATGGATGTTTGTAACTCTTTCACGCAAAAACTATTGAACCGATCAGCATGAAATTTTGCATGCACGTTGTCTGGGACACCAGAAAGGACATAGGGTATCTTTCATCCAGAACGCGGACGAAATCGCGGGGACCAGCTAGTCCTTTATAATGCGCACTGCAAGGGTTTGGAACTCCCTGCCGGCGTCTGTATTTCCGAGCACATATAACCCTAATCTTTTCAAGATTCGAGTGAATAGGCATCTTCTGGGTGAGCTCGCTCCATCTTAGGCCTCATCCTTGCCACATGGCTGCTTGTTGGCCAAGAGCTAACCCATCTCTTTTATAAAAAAAAAATACCTACACCAAAAAACAAAAAAATAGTAAAACAAAACAATCTCATAAAACTAAATAGATCAATCAAAATCTCTTTTGTAGTTCGTGAAAGAGTGATAAATTTAATGAAATATATTGACATTTTTATTAAGAATGCAGTGCTTTATAACAATCAAATGTATTTACGTAGGTATGTTTGTGTCGTATAACGCGAACTGGTGTAAAGCGCAAGCATGCATTATTACAGCGGTATTAACGATATACTTAACTCACTACTTATTTGTACTTCAAACGTGAAATACATTTAAAACTTCTTTTAAAGTTATTAAAAGTGTGTAACGATTCTGTGGACACCTTCTCAAAATTTTTTGAGAATTCCGGTATGTATAGTTTTAAATATAACATGCATTTCATTTAGTCCTGTACAATTAGACGTTTTTTAGGTGAAATGATGTAATCCGGTTATAATTAATGGATTTGAATGTTTTTTTGTTTGCTTTCTAAGGGAATAAAATAAGAAATTTACCTATTAAAAATTGCTGCTTTTTGCATGAGCATAATACAATTATTATTATTATAATTCGAACGTGTGTTAAAGTTTTGTCATGGAATGGAATCACCAACATAATTGCATAACAACAAGAATTCTGTAAATCCTGCGCAATTGCATAACAACAACAATTCTGTGTACTTCAGGTGCAGATTGAATTAATCATAATATAATGCAATAATATTTCCCGCAAATACAAATAAGTGTATTTGACTCAAAAGTAAACATTTTCGGAACCAATAAAAAATACTTGGTTTACACTAAAGTGAATTACCATACACTGAAATTTAAGGTTAGATAATTATGTTTTTACGTCAGTAGAAAAAAAATATTTCAACAAAATCTTCGAAACTGCCTCGGTCTGTTTCTCGGCTAACTATTTCTAAACCACCTAATGGATTTTGATACGGTTTTCTTTAATAAAAAGAGGGATAAACAAGGTTTCTGTAGTTGTGTTGGTCCACTTGATGGTAGTTGGCTACCATCGCCTATAACACGAGCAACGCCACAGGCACTGCAAGTACGCTGCCGATCATAGAAGGATTAAGGATAAGGGGAAATATATTACTTAACTTGTTCCAGGACCTATAACGGTTGTAAGTGTTTTGATGTCGCAACCGCTGAACACAGTCATCGAGATGGAAACTGAGCAGAAAATGGCAAACACCGTCGCAAAGAAACGTCCCCATCCTCTGCGTGACGGGATTTATTATCCTCTTCGGGCTAAAAGTAAGATAGCGCTAGATTAATTATTTATTGCTTTTTTATTATGTATAATACAATTATCATTTTGTCTTATATTTTTTTAATTCTCTACTTCGAGACAGTTATTTTCTTGCCATTTTTACAAATGGCTATAATCTTCTAATAATTAGTTTTCTAATTAATATTACTCGTAGGTACTACTGAGTTTAAATATCGAACAAAATCAGCGTTTCTTACAAATAATAATCTTAAATTCGTGTTTTATCGTATTAGCGAACTGAAAACTAGGTACCCATTTTGAATACTTACCTGTGCTCCAAAAAACGCCGCCATTTAACAGAAAACCATATATAAATGTTCCTTATTTTGTGGAAACGGCATGTAAAATAAATTATGTAAAATGTAAAATGTAAAATAGATGGGAATAAACCAAATAAAAAGTTGTCGATTTCCCAGAAAAATAAACAAAGATGGAAAAATCTCAAAAATGTGATCTGATCAGATCTGATCTATAATTTTATAAAATGTGCTTAGAGGTCTGTTCCTATATTACGAGTACTTTCCATTTAAGTTTTGTCTAAATAATTGTGAAGGCCAGTTGTTTATTTACGAAGAATTAAGCTGACTTTCTTGTCATTTCATTTATAGATATTACTTAACCTGTTCCAGGACCTAGTCAGCCGATGGAAACCATCAAAGAAGACGAGGAGGAAAAAGGAAACAACCACACAGTGAAAAATCCCCATCCTCAGGTGGTTTCTAATAAACCTAACGTGACTTTTGATCCTCTTCGCGCAAATTGTAAGTCATTAACATACTAATATAAGTTGTTATTCTCGCTAGATTATTTTCTGCTACTTTATCATAAATAAATGAAACAGGCATATCAGGCATGGCAACAATTTTCCAACTCTAAGGGTAGGAAACATAGAGTAACTTATAATATATAAGGAAATCAGGGGATGATTGATTGTTCACTCATTGATTGTATAATGATAGTTCACGCATATATTTTCTACATAGTAGTCCGATTTTGATAATTCTATTCTTATTGGATAGGGTATACCCCAGTTGGCCCCATATAAATTTGGAAAAAAATAATTTCTACCTAGGAAAATAGAGGTGATTTATTGTTCACTCACAGATTTTAATACTGAGTTGTGTATTACAATTTAGAAAAAAGTAATCAAAAATTAAGAATGTAGTAATTAGTAGATTATATAGCCACAAAAAATTAGAAAACTGAAAAGCAAAAAATAAATTATCTTAAGTCTTTGTATGCGTTATTGGAACATACCTTTGTATTATATTTGATTAATTTTCCGTATCCTGATGCTGCGATTTTATACTTAAAGTTTATGTTATATTCAAATTTAATATTTTTATACACATAACTTTAACTTCCAACGCTAATTCAAAAAAGATTTGTTGCGGTAAATAACGAATTTCCGAATTATTAGGGAAACCACAAAATCAAAATCAGTTGAATTCTTTAGATATAGGTTCGGTATATTATTGTACTGTTTCAGGTATAATAAGAATCCAAGCTACTACGATTATGATGGGCAACCAGAGACAATCGAAGTGGATGACGCCGACGCTGGAAACAATTGAGGAGGAAGACGCGATGGAAATCGACGATAATTATCATCATTCATATCAATCGCGTTAACAACTAATCCCGATGGACATTGATGTCTGTGAGGGAGACATGTTGTATATTATATATATACTTATTACTATATTACTATATTATATGTTGCAAACTTTATTTCCTAGTTTCCCCTTTTTACTTGATTGTTGTAAAAAATAAGAAAAAATAAATAAATGTCTAAATTTGAAGGGATTCATTTCGTATTTGTAAGAATGTGAATGTCTCCTGTATTAGAATTGATTTTTGATACGAAAAAAATAATAGTTACGTATACATTTTTTACAATAAAACATTTTAAAACTCCATCCAGTGTTAAACTCTACTGTTATATTAAATGTATGTATTAAATGCAGTGGGAATACCTACTTTTAATTTCCATTTCCTTTTTTTGTGATTCTTAATATGAAAATAAAAAAATATAAGTAAACATGTTTTGTTATTTAAATTTTACAAAATACCTGTGTTGGCGAATTACAAAAAAATATGTAATTCTGCAACAAAAAATCCTTACATTTTGTTCCGTCACCGTAACGTTCAAATTCAAATTTCGCGCTACCGATAAGCGATGTTTGACTTTCGTACAAGCAGTGACAATGACAGCTCTAATCAGTTGTCAATTTGTCATGCACGTCGTTCACGTTAAAATATTGGAGCGAAAAGTTGAAAGATTACCGCGCGCGCGAAGTGCTTTTACACCAAGAAATTTCTGTATCTAGTGGAGATCATCGAGTGCAAGCAGCAGTCCAAAGTACGTGCATTGTATTGTTTTTGCCTATTTCGAAGTGTGAATAAACGTCATCGATTATAAAATTTCCCAATGTAGCCGGGCCACCGAGTTGCGAGTTGCTACACATATTATAAAACAAAGTCCTCCGCCGCGTATATAGACAAGGTCAAATCGTCACTGTCATTTGCCCTATGTGAATCCCTTAAAAAAACGAGTGTGCTTATGACCACACGACTGAAGTGAAACTTCTTTCGCTCCATCTGTATGTATATATATATATATGTGTGTACAATATATACATGTATACACATATACATATATTAATGTGCGCGCGCACTGCTGTCTCTTGCTTATATCCCCCACATAACTTCCGTTCGCCTTGCCCGATCACACTTTTCGTAACGCTTACGTCACGCGTTCGCCAGCTTACTCCCCAAGTCAAGCGTGCGTAAAGAAGTTTCACTTCAAAAAATTGCTTCGCCAGTAATACCTATTGCGGCATAATTTGTACTATTGAAAACATGTTGCTATATAGAACATCGCAGGCGCTATAAATATCACGGTGTCTAGTCAATCTAGTCTTCACATACTTAACTTTTCTAATGTAAATTAAATAATAAATTAATGTAATTAATAATAAACGTAATATGTATTTCAATTCCGTAATAAATTTTACATATAAAATAATGTTTTTTACCAAAATTATTACAGACAATATTCATGTATCTGCAAATTACGCAGCCCATTTAAAATTCACTTTATTTGAAGCTGATAGATACTGTATTATCCAGGTAAAAACTAAAAACTATAAGTACGAATGAATAAAATTGAATTGTCTGTTTCTAATATCAAAATAATATGATTTTACCATATCTGGTATGTAGTATTTAAAATTATTTGAAAACCAATTTTTCCTATCTTCGAAAAGGCTTCATCAATTATGCCGGGACTTTCCCAGGTAGATAGCTGATATTATAAGGAGCAACTTCAAAGATATAATTGATTGGTCTCGCTGCGCTCGACTAGATAGAGTGCTATATATACAAAAGCAATAGCTCCGAAAATGTGGCAACTTTTTATTGTAGTGTGTGTAAAAAATCGTCACTTTTTATCACCCAGTTTTATTATATTTTTACACAGTTTCACTACGCAAACTGGTATTTTATTTTGCCTAAAATTTAATAAAACATTCGGCACGTACACATCACAGACAGTTTGCAGTGCGACTGGCTCGGGTACGCCGAATTCGGCGTACTATTTTATGCCGCATTTTACAAGTACGACGGCGGTATCTAGTCGAGCCCAGCGAGACCAATCATTTATCTATGGTGCAACTTCTTCCTTTTTTTTTTGCTTTTTTTTCTTATTTTGCTTTCCTTTTTATTTTTTAAATATACCTACATATGTAAATAGTGGCCAGTCCCAAGCACACGCCGCAGCGAAGTGGGGTCAGGTTGTATAACAGTGGCGAATGTTAACATTGTACAGTTTAATACATTACCTTTGAAATAAAACAAAATATTTTTAATAAATTTATTAATGAATTGTTATTACAATTTGATTCTTAGAACTGTAATCGCTATCACTAAAAAAATTTTTTTTTTCAGATATTTTTTTTATAAAGAAACCTTACAAATCGTAGTAGTGGAAAAAGATAAAGAAAAGAAAAAAAGTACATTAATAGGAGCGTCTTTGGCTCGTTATATCTTATTGAATTAATTTTTCTTTTCGTCTTAATATAAACTTATAATCCTATCATCTTATAGATTTATATTGCATACTTCATCTCTGGCGAAAATTAATAAAATACATAATCAGATTATAATCAATAAATTCAAAAATTGACAAGAGAAAATATAATGTTAAATATGTGGTTAGATTTAGACCACATAGGACAAAAGCTATATAGTAGTCATTGCCGAATTATATACGACAGTAATAATAATAAAGTGTTATTTGTTATATGTTATACGACTTATTACAATGAAGTCTCATTTTGAACAATGAATATTTTAAAGTCAAATTTTTATTACGAAACTGAGCATAAGTATCAAGGAAAAATAAACGAGTCTTACAAACAACATAAGTTTAAAATTTTGACATTCAAATAGACGAAATAAGCAAATATAGCCTCGTCGCTATTGTCAACAAATCAAAGACAATGAAAATTGAGAATTTTATATTGTACTTATAAGTTTATATTAGAACGGCAAGTTTATATTAGATCATACATTAACTATGGTGGAATTCTGTCATAAAATTAGTTTATTAAGGAATATGAAAAGGCAATGGATACTTAATTGGAGATTAGACACAAGAAATACATCTTAATAGTATATAATATATCACATTCCGTTTTATTTTATCCTTTTGCTCGTCTCGTAGGCGTTTGAACTGAAAAGAAAAATATTATTATTTTAACTACATTTTAAAGTACTTTTATTGTGATGTTACTTATTACTAAATTACTCAAAACTTAACTTATTTTAAATTATAAATTCGTTCAGCTACCTGTGTACTAAAATTAACAGTAGAGCAGGGCAGGGCTAGAATGTCAACTGGCCCTGCCTGGCTTAACTGGGCTAGGCTTTAACTGTTGACTTAACTGTTAAGCAGGGCACACAGTCTATTATAACGGCGGTAACCATTCCCTTACAGAAGACTCGGTGGTTTCGTGAACAGTGAGCTCAATGTCGCTAAACAAACTGAGATAACGACTATGCTTGGGGTTACACTGCGAGATTGCTAGGGCCGGAAGGTTCTCAAGAGTAAGCCCCGACCTACTAGTTGATCCGACTCAGGGCCGCGAGTCGACGGTGGATCCAGGCTGCTTCTGACCAGTCAGATTTTTTTTTTATAAAAGTCAAGGCAGCGCTTGGCCGCGACCTCACTTGATGTAAAGTGCAGATGCGTCCGAAGGTGGACCACGCTTACCTAGTAAGTACCCATTTATCCTACATTTGAAGACCGCGAGGTTGTAATTTTGGGGAAATGCAGACGCAGGCAATGAGTTCCACTCCTTAGCAGTTCGGACAAGGAATGTGGGATGTGTATGAATTAAAATTTAATAAATTTATAGTTACTTTGCTTACCAAAAGCTTTGGTTACGTTGTTCCATCAAGTGTTCTATTCACTGGAAAACAAAAAACAGTTTGTTATTAAATCAATAAAACATGAAATTCTAGTTTCTTTTTTTTTTCAATAGTTATTATTTAGTGAGACACGGATCTCTTTATTAAGAAGGTTTATTTCTTCAATATTTGCACGAGGGTCTCAAATCACGAGGTTCTAATTGAAATAAATAAATAAATAGAATAAAGTACGTACAATTTTTTTTATCTGAAAGTCTGTTTCTCCTTCTCTCTCTGGGGATAGACCTGGGTTTGGATGTTGCAGATTTTACAAGGCTCTCGATGATCTCGTCGTCAGCTGACAGGTCCCCGCTGAAAATTTTAAATTAAACTGTAAATGCCGGTTTTTTAATACTGAAAATTCACAGGTAAACTTCTCAAACGGAAGGTGTGGGTAGCTGAAGGGCCGAGTATGATGGCCCTGAACTGAAAAGGCCTTGTTAGACAGATGTCTGCGATTGATTGATAACTATTTATAGGCTAGGCTCCTTTGTCTAAGTATATACAGCGACAGTAAGATGAAATATCGTTGCGTTACTTTAATTTATCTTGTTTTAAATACATTACGTTATTTACATATTAAACCGGTAAATGTATAAAAACAAAGTATAAAAGACACGGCAAAGTTTTAGCAAAGCCTTAATTGGCTAGGCTACCTGGGTTTAGGTAATATCTGTAAAGTTCGGTTTGTACGGATTCACAGCATCAAGTACGACTAACAATAATACTAGGCTAAGTACGGCTATGTGATACGAGTAAAATAGGCCATCACATTATAGTATATAGTATCCTGTAGCAAATTCTCATATATGAAGTAAGGTACAGGTAGTAATGATAGCTCTGTGATTCCAACTCTTAATCCCTCTCACTAGCTGGTGCCCTTGAAAAAACAATATATCGCCTGACATCGTTATTGCTATTACACTTAGTCAGGGGTTAGTTTCCTTAATTTTAGATGATCCCTCGGGAACAGTACTTTTTTTCTGGATGAAAGATACCCTATGTCTTTTCTGGTGTCCCAGACAACGTGTATGCAAAATTTCACGGTGATCTGTTCAGTAGTTTTTGCGTGAAAGACTAACAAACATCCCTACATCCAAACAAACTTTCGCGTTTATAATATTAGTACGGATACGGATTACTTAGTATCTTATCTTAGCTGCTATTTCCTAATTTTATTACAAATGAGAGTCTTCTCCTTCGGTCTCACTCTTGACAGAGTGGTCGTGGTCATCATTTCAGGTGTTGGTGGCAAGCTTAACAACACGCCGCCATTCCTCTCTGATGGCCGCCAGAGTCATTAGGTACTAAAATAGAAAAAAAAAACTTACTTGACAATCATTCTTTTGTTTACTGATGGCGGTTGACTCTTTCGCCTGGTGTCTTTAAGGCTGTTTGTGTCGTTGTCAGTCTTCAGTAATTCCTTCAATGCATTGTCCGCTGTATGATCGCCATTTTTCATTGTGTAATTAGCCATCTGTAAAGTACAAGGTTGAATTTTGTCAATGAAAACGCAGTTACATTACATTTGGGTCGCGTAGCGAAAAAAAAATGTTTTACGAAAAATGTTAATATGTTCGCTAGCGTCAAAATATCATATTACACAACATCATACAACAAAACAAGAACAAAAGTTAATGATTTAGCTATGTTAATGATAAGTAGTGTAGGTGTCATTTGTACAGCCTGTCTGGCGGCAGTAACCACCTCCTTAAAGAAGGTAACCTTCAAAGTAAGAGTATGCTTTTGTGTTTCGATGAGTACGTAAGGAATGCCAAGGCAAATTTCAAGACTTTTCCTAATCAGTTATGTTACACAACATCATACAACAAAACAAGAACAAAAGTTAATGATTTAGCTATGTTAATGATAAGTAGTGTAGGTGTCATTTGTACAGCCTGTCTGGCGGCAGTAACCACCTCCTTAAAGAAGGTAACCTTCAAAGTAAGAGTATGCTTTTGTGTTTCGATGAGTACGTAAGGAATGCCAAGGCAAATTTCAAGACTTTTCCTAATCAGTTATGTTACACAACATCATACAACAAAACAAGAACAAAAGTTAATGATTTAGCTATGTTAATGATAAGTAGTGTAGGTGTCATTTGTACAGCCTGTCTGGCGGCAGTAACCACCTCCTTAAAGAAGGCAACCTTCAAAGTAAGAGTATGCTTTTGTGTTTCGATGAGTACGTAAGGAATGCCAAGGCAAATTTTAAGACTTTTCCTAATCAGTTATGTATGAAAAAAACATACTTTACTCTATGGTCAAGAGTCCATATGCAGCACCTGTTTCGTTGCTTGTGTTATAAGCGACGGAAGCCACCTATCATCAAGTGGGCTGTTAGCCTATACTTTATTAAAACAAAATTGTCTGATATAATTTTTTTTTAAATATTAAAGGCTAGGTTTGAATGTTAGGTACTTAATATTTTATAGGAATGTCAAAATATACACGTATCATTATTATCGTTCCACACCTTTTATGAAATTCTAGATAAAGTCACGTTGTAACATAATATCACACCTATTACATTTCATTTTGTATTGCATGCATTTTCAGGCACGTATCGATCTGTACTTTGATAGAAACCCAGATTATATTTCAAAGATGTGGCAGACCGATAATTTTTACAGTTTTTTATTAAAACACTAAGTAAAGACTTAATCCATATGCATCCCTTGGACACACATCGACATTATTACATTACTTATTACATTTGCATATGTATAAGCATTGTAAGGTTCGCATACACCTTAGGCACACACTTAGGTAGATCTTAGTAGTACTACTAGTACACAGTACTAACTGTCATCCGCGCAACTTTATAAAATATAGCTTATTACTTGCAGCCACACAGAATAGCCTGCCTGCCTGCCATCTGTTATAAAACAATTTTAATAACACTAAGTATGTGTTGTATGGAGAATTGGAGACTCGTACTAACTTATAACAAAAACGCTCATTAAAAACACACCAAGTAATTAGTTAAATAAATTAAATAAAAAGCTTTTGGTTTTCATTTCTATCGCTAACTTCACCTAAACCACGCAACAGACTTTGGATGCGATTTTTTCTAATAAAAGAGAAGAAAAAAATCCGTGTGAAGTCAGGGTCCGGCGACTAGTTTGAATGAATCAAAGAGTTATACTTACATCTATAATCATTTTGCCTCTAGTCTTGTTTCTCTCTCTGTGGTTTGCTTTCTTCTCTAATTGCTGGAGTACTCTCTCTCTTGTCGTTCTATATTCGAGCGCGAATTCAGCGATGACTTTCAAGAAGTCCGAGGGCCGCGTTTTGTGTATATCTGCTGCAGGTACGCCGAGGTACAGCAAGAATTTGCTATATCTGTGATTAACATTTACAATTCAGTGATAACGCTTCATAATCTATACTAATATTATAAAGCTGAAGAGTTTGTTTGTTTGTTTGAACGCGCTAATCTCAGGAACTACTGGTTCGAATTGAAAAATTCGGATTTGAAAAATAAAAAAAAATTGAAAAATTTTGTATTAGATAGATCGTTTATCGAGGAAGGCTTTAGGCTATATAACATCACGTTGCGACTAATAGGAGCGAAGAAACAGTCGAAAATGTAGAACATCTTTGAGGACTTCCGTTGCGTGCGCTGCGAAAACCGTTCGAGATACCTAAATGATTCCCAAAATAACTATTCCACGCGGACGAAATCGCGAGCACCAGCTAGTATAAAATATCGCTTTCCAATAAAACGCTAGCATAGAGTAATAATCACTTCGCTTAGTATGTCGCAAAGGGTTATGGTAATAGTCATGACTATTATTAAGCTTCACGTGTAAAACTGCAAAAATTACTTATAATAGTTAAAAGTGTGATTTGAGTTTATGTAGGTACTTGAATATAGATACGTAAAACAATACTTAGTAGATACTTACTCACACTTTTAACTATCTTAAAATTCAGCAACACTATTTACCTGCTCATTACTCTGTTTTTAATGATACTGAGTAATATAATTCTTTGTGCAGCGTCAGTTATGAATTCGTTAATTTTTGTTTTGAATATTTGTGTGCCGTCATGTTTGGCGACGCGTTTCATGTGGTCCCAGGAGGCTTTGCAATCAGATTCTAACTTCTGAAGGTTCACGGAGAGAATATCAAAATCCACCTTGGATGCTCTTATTACGGGGCCAACCTTAAGTTATATAAAATAGAAAAAAAAAAACAACATGAGCGATGTCAGCTTGATATAACTTTGACCATTTACTATTATAACAATAATATTATTTACAAAAGTTATTAATTAATAAATAAAAAACATTTTACGTTAATTTCTGAATAACTATAACAGATGTAGTAAAAAAAAATACTAAAAAAATAATAATAACTAGGCAACACTTACCTCACTAAACAAGTCCGAGGTGTCTGGAACTTTTTCAATGATCATTTCACAGACGTGATGCAGCAACGGATGTTTATGAACTGTGTCCTTAACCTCCATAACTTTTGACAAATACTCCAAACGGAATCCCTTCACATTGTTGCCATTAAGAAAAGAACCCACAGATCTCAGAGTGGCTAAGATTGTTCTAAAGGTTTTATTGACTTTCAATAGTTCTATACCTTGTTTTAGGTCCATAAGCGGTTCTGCTATTTCTTTCTGTAATTGTTAAGTAGTAGATATTATTTTTTGCCTGAACTTCAATCTTTATTAATATGTCATAAGACAATAATTAATTACAAATGACAAAATTTAAAGTTAAGGTATGTTAACAAATAACTGTGTATTTGTAAATAAGACTTGGAAATAACGTGCAAATACAGTAAAAAAAAGGTGAAATACGAGATTTCAATACGAAACCTTTTCATCTGAATAATGCAAATAAATAAATGTAGTGTACAATTATGTAGAAAATAAATGTAATATATAATTATGTAGAAAATAAATGTACAACTGTTACGAAGAAACGATCTCGATTGGCAGCTAAACTTACCGGACCTTTCGCTGAATGGCCACTAGTAAACGTCATAAAGTCATAAGGAAGAAGCGGTTTTTTTTAATTTTTTTATTAGAGATGGGTTAGCTCTTGGCCAACAACCAGCCATGTGGCAAGGATGAGCCCTAAGATGGAGCGAGCTCACCCAGAAGATGCCTATTCACTCGAACCTTGAAAAGATTAGGGTTATATGTGCTCGGAAACACAGACGCCGACAGACAGGGAGTTCCAAACCCTGGCAGTGCGCATTATAAAGGATATTTCAAAGCGCTTGGTACGCAAAGGACGGATTTCGACAAGATGAGGAATGTTGTTTTTTAGTTAAATTACAGTAATTGACTTACCTCCAGATTATCAAAATCTAACTTGAAGACCCATAGTTTAAGACGCGAGGAAAGCTCGTTGATAGAAGCTAGTGTAAGTAGAAATTGTTCAGCACTGCCGAGTGGTAAGTCAGGATTGGCATACTTTAAAAAAGTAATTTCATTAAACAAAAGTGACAATTAGCATAATTGACATTGACTTAATATAACACAATATTATGTGTTACACATTGCTATTTATTTTATTTACCTGAGCCTCTTGTATCCTAATTTTCTCTTCTTCAGTTGGCAGCATTGTCAATAATTTTTCTATTCCTTCCCTTCCGATGACTGTAGCGTCCATTTTCAATATAGCCGCCTTTATGGTCTGGGGCGTTGGTAATTTTTTCATTGCTATGTTTATAGCATTAGATCGTTTTGGTTCTAAAATTAGATTTTTCTTTGGTTCCATTAACTTCTGAAAATATAAATATTAATAAGAAATAGAAATTACTCTTAGTTCCTACCCTTAGTTAGTCACATCCCAAATACTTTACATACCTCCTATAGTGCGTGCAGGTTGAGAAAAATATGTAAACAGAAAAAAATTAGATTAGATTATTGTAAGTTATTCAGCAATATAAAAATCATTTTGAAATAATAACGTTTGAAATAACCGACCTTAATAATTAGATCGTTTGTCTTAGATTCGAACAAATGTTCCAGCATTTTGGTATCAACGTTTATTTCAGGCAAATCGTCCCAAATGTAACCTCCTACTTTAGATCTTGCTGTTACCGGTAACGGATTTTCCTGAATTTCTTTCCAAAACAATTTTACAGTCTTTTTATTCTTTTTGATAGTGGAACTGTCCGAATCGTTCGATAATTTAGCAAAGAGTGCTGGCTTTGGTGGCGGTGCTGGTACCTCGTTCTTGTTATTTATTGAAGGAAACATCCCTGGTGGTGGAGGAGGCACACCAATCAATGGAAACATTCCTGGAGGGGGTGGCGGAGGTACACCAGCGGAATTTACCGGTAGTGAATACATATCGTCATCAGAATCTTGACGCAAATCCGAGAAATCTAAGTCACATAGGTGAAATTCCTTATTTAGGCAACCCTTTTTTAATTCCTCCCAGTGAAGGTCATTTTCGGAAACCTTAATTTCGTGGACCTTAGGCGCGATTTCTATAGTCGGACTCTTAATTATTTCTAAAAAAACAACAGAAAATAATTTTATATTGAAAAATTCTGTGTATAAATTAATAACTGTCAATCTAGAACTTACCTTTTGATTGAGATTTTGCTAATTCTTCTTTAGCCTTTGAAACTATTCCCGCCATATCTGCAACCCGTATCGGTTTTTCCTCAGTCGTCGGACTGACAGTGCTCGTTAACTTTTGTGCTAGGTCTTTGATACTATGTTCCCTATGGAGTAGTATTCCACGATCATCCTTATTTTCCACGTTATTTTCACTTTGTTTTTGTCGAATTAAAGCTAACGCATCAGCAGCATTCACACTATGACCTAAGGTTCCATTTTGCATCCTTTGCTTTAACCCGGCTGTAAATCTTTGATTTCCTGAAACATCATTAAATATCTTTTGATTTTTGAATATTATATAAAAACAATTCAAATTTAGTAATTTTGTAAATGAAGCAATGGCAAGACTGATACAAAAAGCTATTATTATTAGTGTGTTAGTAATGTTTGATTCACCATTTTTTAATATGTCATCCAAATTTATATTCTTCGTTGTTCGATTAACATATGTCCTCTCTTCACCATTTATCCCATTTGTTTCATCAATTTGTTCGCTGTTATTTACAACTGGATAGCTACCGTTAGTGGCTACAACTGATCCATTTTTTGCTTGTTGAGATCCATTAGGGGTGGGATAAACTCCATTAGTTGTTGTGTCCCTTTCAGAGGTAGTATGAACTCCATTAGATGCTGTGTCCCTTCCATAAGTAAGATGAACTCCATTAGATGTTGTGTCCCTTTCATAGGTAGAATATTTCAGAGGTATTTCAGAGGAGGAACCATTAGATGTTGTGTCCCTTTCAGGTGTAGGATAAACACCATTAGATGTTGCGTCCCTTCCAGAGGTAACTCCATTAGATGTGCTTTCAAATAGTCCCTTGTATAATCCATTTGAATTCCTCAAGAGCTCTTGTTGCTGCGTGATATGGTGCGCCTGCCTCGCGCAACGATCTCTTCTTCTTCTTATAGATGTACTCACTTCTTTATTTTCTTTATGGTCAACAATAGACGGCAGCGATTGAAATTGTGGTCGAATATTATTTATTATTTTGCTTTCGTGTTTAGGTGGCGTGTGCGATGATATTGCTGTTGAATGTTAGTAAATGCCACAAGACTATGTCAATAAAAAAATAAATGCAAAAGGATGAAGATGAGTTTTATATTTTTTATAAATTTGTTGTGTAAATTATTCTTTTGTTTTATCTAGATGACATAATGCTCAAAAGAAAAAAAAACAAACATCTACGTCACAAACGATAAATGAGGAGAGATCTATTGCAAAGGATCATATTTTTTGAATTTTCTCATGCAAATTTTTAAACTACACAATTAAAAGAATTCACAAAACTCTATTTCACAAAAACACTAATTTAAATATTAATCCAAAGGTATACCTTTCTCTTTCATTTGTTGTTTTTTAGATTTCCTTCTGTCTGAGGTTCTTAGATTAAGACTTCTGCGTCTAACAGAACTGACTATGGTATCATCTAACTGCCTGTAAATAAATTATTTGTAATTACGGGTTTTTCAAAAAATACGTTACTATACTTAATGAAACACATAAAGGTGGTCCCTCACCGGGACCATTAGTCTTTAATATAAAAATCAAGTAGTCTTCAATATAACAATTAATCTTCAATATGTAAAATAGTACATTTGCGCTCTGTAATGTCAACAGTTCTTTTTCCTCGTTGACCTAATGCTCTAATGATTAGTCTGATCTATACTATTAAATTACAGGCGAATGATCCAGGTGAGAACCGCCTTAAGAATTAAATTGTTTACCTTAAGAATTAATCTATCTCGTATGCCTACATTTGTAGTACCTATACCTCAAATTAATTCCTATACCTATACCTAAATGAAAATTTTTGGCAACTCAGAACAAACCAAAAACGTGTTCTGTAGTTCAAAGTTTTGGTGAAGAAGCCAAAAAATCTTTAATTTTTTTTTTATTACAGTCAATAGAGCCACAGTAATTTTAAACAATAAAAGTACAATAATCTAGACACAGTACTTACTTAAGAGCAGTCCCACTTTCATCTCCATCTTCATAAAGAAGGACAGCTTCAAATATTTGCAATTGCCTCAAAAGATCTAAATCAGTGCCTTGTTTTGACATGTACAGTTGAATAACGTCATCCATCCCTTGATCTTGGAGAGAATCTACTTGATCGTAATACGAGTCTCTGTCGGGAACACTGTTAAGACACCTATTGATGAGGGTCGTAGCATATATTAATAATTCAGTGTCCGAAGCATCGACGTCTTGAAGGATCTTCATTATGTTGTACCAGGGTTTTCGACCGTTTGAACTATCTACGCAGTTAATGGCGTCTATGAGTAGAAGACAGTTTTTTTCAGTGTATTCAACGAAGACTAACAGTAATTTCAATGCTGTTTTCACGATATGTCTGAATCTGCTGGATACGAGAGAGTAGAGCCAGTAGATGCAACGATTGTGCGCCATTACACCATGCATTCCGTCTACGTATAAAAGAACCTGAGTGGAAAATAAATAAATAAACAATTGAATGTGTGGGTAACAATTTTATAACACTGTTGAATTTTTGGAAGGAAACCCATTTTTATTTAGACTTATTATTTTTACTATTCCAACAAGTGATAGCAGTATTTTTTTGTATAGGAGTCCACCTTTTGTTAATCAAATTCACGGGCCAAATCTAGTCCGTAACATGTCTGAAAATGCCGATTTTGTTTACTTTAGTTCATAACGAATGCTAGTTACTTTACTTGATATGCAATATGAGAATTTTTCGATTTTGGAAAAAAAATACATTGAATTATTCATATTTAATAATATTTAACGAGCCCATTGGATTATTGGTGAGGGTGCTTGTCGAACCGTTCGATTACCGGAGAGGTCAAATTTGAAAATGAACTTTTCAAAGTTGGCTCTGGTCTGGAATTTGGAATGTAGTGGCAGGAGACACTGCGTTCCGCAGTCATTTAGGCTGTCCGTCCACAGAAGACCACTATCAGCGGGTTCCTATAATCTACCATTCGTCACTGTTTACAAGTAACTACTCGTTTTCATTTTCCGACAACGGATTGTAACAAAGCGTTACACAAGTTTTCTACAAGTAGATGAATATAGAAACGCGTCACCCTTACGACTCGTGGCTATAAGTACCGTGTGTAGGCAAAAACGATTCGTTGTTGGGATATAGGAACCGGCCCTTAGAAGACATCGCCTATAGCGTTGCTTGTATTACAGGCGACGGTAGCCTCCTACCAACAAGTCTGTTGGCCTTAACAAAAAAAAATACTACACATCGATAAATAATATTTTGCAACTTATACCTATACACAAAACTTTATCTTTTGCTCTTTTCATTAATAAAAACCGTTACAAAATCCGTTGGATAGATTTGAAGAACAGACAGAAGAACAGATTTCATTTTATGAAATATAGATATAGATGTAAAATATTTATTACTTATATTATATTAAAACATTAATAACGAACATAAGAAATCTAATATTCTAATTTAATCACGTACGTTAATCTTTGTAGATTTGCAAAGGTTGCAGAATATGGACATGTTTATAATTGCGTACAATTTTCATAATAGGCACCTTAAAGTGTTCTAAACGTGATAATATTACATATTAATAAATAATAATAAATAATTGTAATACATATTAATAAATAATAATTTTTCCTACCTGTCCGAGAGCTCTCAGTACGTAATCGAGAAAATTTTGATCTTCCATACTGCCGATCTGCATTAAACAATCTAAGCCTTTATTTGCTACAAACTCGTGCACCAAGTCTTTATCCTCTTGAAGAATCTGCTTTAGGGTAAATAAGCTTCTGCGGAGCTCACGGCCTTGCGCTTGGAGAAGTTTTTCTAAAAACAATACTCTATTAGCATCACTTGTCTAAAAAATTATAATGTTGGCCTTTTGTGTTATATTGTAATAAATTCGTAACAGATCAGGATATCTTTAGTTTTTATCTAAGTATTTATATAATTTTCTCCCTACAATAAAAAATAGGTATATCCGTTGTAAAAACAGATAAATTAAGCAATAACAAAACAAATAATTTTTGGCAATATATTTTTCTGGAGGAATATTATAAAAATTAAATATCAATGAATATTTAATTATTTTTTTTAATATTTATCACTATAAAATAATTAAACAGGAAATATTTCTATATCAAAAGTTCAATACTCATTACGCATATTAATTGAGAGGTTGAATTCTTTGAACTATTCAATAATATTTAAAAAAAAAAATTAAAATATCTTATAATAAATAGTATTAAAATAAAAATTTACTTACCAATAATTGCATGCACTCGAACCGATAACTGTGTGCGTAGAATTATTCCATTTTTTCGACTAAAAGAGAAATAAAATTGACGTTAGGCTTTTATTAAAAATATTACGAACCTAAAACTTAGTGACAACAAATCCACATTAAAATTAAGAGGAGAGAAAATTGTAAATAAAAATATTCCTTCTGAACCCTAAATGGTAGGCGTTCGGTTAATTTAGTTAAAAATGTGAGACTCTGTTGTCTTGCCAATTTCCATCGAAGTTTATGCCAAATAAAACTCACTGATCTACGTCAAAATCTATACATAAGTCACTGAAATCATGTTCTTCTATTCCATCGTCTTCTAAGACACTCGTGTTCTCCGTCATTTCTATTCCGGAGTCCGTGGAGTATTGTTTCTCCATGTCTCGTCACGACGACGGCCACGTGCACTGAGCGAAAGGTTTCACAATCCCAACTGATTTGTTATTAATTTTCTTGATTAATATACAGTAGGTAGCATTAAATTATCTCTTGAATTATTTGAATTAATCACTGTCTTTAAATTCACATTTTATGCAAATCAAAAAAAGAACACTATTCAAAAAATTACGATAAATAAAAATAAAAAGTAGTCAAAAAAAACTGTTTGATTTTATCACGTAATTGAACTACATAGTTAATTGACAGCGTAGTCCATATCGCGCACCGTTTCAGTATCGACTGTTATTTCATGGTCGGTCTGAATCCATTATATAGGTAACTGACAGTGTACTACATTTTCCCACATGTTTCTCAACTCAAAACATCATGCATTAAATGGAATCTTCATTTGTTTTGGTACAGTTAAATGAAAATTTTTTTGTTTATTTTGTTAATAAACATATTTTTTTCTCGTAATTTAGTTCAACGTCTCTACATTGATATTTCGCGGCCTCGTTAATTCAGTTGGCGTATATTTTAACTCTATTGATAATATTAAAGTAAACTCCCTGTATCATAGTTCATTGTTCAACATTAAGTGTATTTTTTGTAATATTTAACTTCATCGCGATTGAAAAGAGCTTGAAAAAAGTTAACGGCGTCTCGTACGAACACTCACGGTTTCGCTTGTGAGTATTTTCCACGAGCTTTCTTTTGTGCCACGATGTTTGATTCGCTACTATAAAATTATTACGATAGATAACATTTAATAAATACTTTCAAGCTATTTCCAATATTATTATATGAACTCAATTCCAGCATTGTTTAAAAAATATTTGTCGTAAGTATTAAAAATTCTGTAAGCATAGTTAGCTTTGATTAGAAAAATATTAGTCGAAATTTTAGTACATATATTTATTTATTTATTTATTTATATACCTAAAGCTTTAATTCTTCATAAAACCGACAACCGTTTGATACTAAATACACTTTGATTAAAATTATATTTAATTTTTTTTTAACTCGTCAAGGGTTTTGGAAAATTAATAACTACATTTTTACTTCAAATTTATCGTAAATAAATTTTAAGTACTTCGGTGATCTTTTTTTATTGAAATGATCTCTATCCGATGTAAATATCATACTATATTCGAATCAACAAAGTTTTCTTTTTCTTTAATTACTAAACGTTGATCTATTTGAGTACAGTGTAACATTAACCCGAATAAATTGTGCCTACTTCTGTCGATGCTTTTCCGGTCAACGTCTATTTTTACTGTTCTGGAAAATAGTCCGATGTTCATTCCCTGTGTTTTGATATAGACAACTTTTAGGTGTAGACAGAGTCAATGGGCTGACACTCCCATGAAAAACAAAAACTAAAAATAAACTATATTTGTATTGTTCGTCGTAAATTGGAGTATATATTTTTTCTAAGTTTGTTATGTTTGAAAATAAAACTGAGCTACGCTTCTTCCTCAAAGTGCATGAGTAATGACGTGCTGTTAAATTAGTTTGCTGAGGGAGCAGCTACCATTAAAAGGGGGGACACAGGATACGCGGCATCGAACTGATAGAGGAGCTAAACTATTACGCACTTCATTCATCAAACTTACTTACATACGTCTACTATTCAAAATAAATAAATAAATATATAAACACATTCCACACAGCACCATCTAGTTCCAAAGTAAGCAACTTAATGCTTGTATTATGGATTTTTTGTAAATACATACATACATACATACATACATACATACATATACATATACATATACATACATATTATAAATGCGAAAGTTTGTTTGGATGTATGGATGTATGTATGGATATTTGTAACTCTTTCACGCAAAAATTACTGAATGGAATTCAATGAAATTTTGCATACACGTTGTCAGGGACACCAGAAAGGACAAAGGGTACCTTTCATCCAGAAAAAAGTACTGCTCCCGAGGGATCATCTAAAATAAAGGAAACTAACTCCTGGCTAAGTATAATAGCAATAACGATGTCAGGCGATATATTGCTTTTCAACGCGGACGAAGTCGCGGGCACCAGCTAGTACATACATATTAAAAATACAAAACATCCATGACTCAGGTACAAAAGTAAATGTTAACACATAAACATTTGCCCCTAGCGGGATTCGAACCCGCGACCACTAGACCAAACGTGTCGTCAAAATGTTTTAATATTTTTTACAAACACATGCTAATAATCTTAATAATCGACACTATCAATGTACGACGATGGATTGGTATCGTAGCTAAATAGTATATGTATGATCTGTGGGGTACGGGTACCCAGTCAATTCAATGTCGGCCCAACATCGATAACCCATCACTGATTAATAGAAAATTATTGTCTCTCAGGAGAAAATGTATTCAGAAGAGGGCATTTCATGCATTCAGACGCGGAAAATAACTTTGTTATATAGTATGTATACCTATGAATAGTGTTATTGAGCATTTCCATTTTTTGCTTTCTCTGTAGAACTCTGTAGAAGGGTAGTTCTTCGAAATTTAATTCTTCGACTGATTCATATGGCCAAAATTTAATTTCACTTTCAGCTCTTTAAAATATGTTCATTATGAAAACAGGTATACCAAAAACATATATTTGAATGAGGGACTCGTTTTTATAAAGCAGTTTTCAAGATATCGACGTTCAAATATTTTGTGCCCATATGAATCAGAATTTGTTACAAATGAATCAGAAACAGGAATAAAATTTAAAAACTTTATGTAGATAGGCTCTGTATTAAGAAAATAATCATATTTTAAAAGTTAAATTAATATTTAAAATCATATGAAGTCAAAGTTAAGGAGGTACTAAAGAAATATTTCCTTGGGTTTTTGCAAGGGACCGAGCTCCTTTCAGTATCATCCTTAAAGTCTTTTTCTAGTTGACGAGATCTTGAATTTTGGAGGAAGATGGAATAATCATACTCGTATCTTCACCAATGGCGTGAGACTCTTTTCTTCGTTTATCATATTGAGACTTTTTAAACACAAATGTTAATGTAAATGTCTCCATCGTCAGAATCTGAGCGATCATCCACGCTTTTCTGATGAAGGGTCGATAGGACATCTCTGGTGAATTTTGGAGTTATAAGTTTTTCATCAATTGTCGAAGTCTCTACCCAAAAGCTGTCGTCATCGGGAAGGTCGACGTCTTGTTGGCCGAATCTTTTCCGGACTGAATTTTGGTAGCAGATATTTGGCTACGTTTGATCAGTTGAGTCTGAAGTGTATTGGCACTCCCCACAACCTGATGTATTCTCATAGTCCCTCGGAATTGCTTTAAATTTTGGACCAGGCACACCTTTCGTGCTGGAGAGGGGAAAAACAAATTAATTTTTTGATTCATATGGGGTTTTGACCATATGAATGAGGCACAGATGAATCAGGATTTTGCCTACAATCAGGCATAGCTCATCATACATACATACTTCAGTATTCTCATTTTTCTACAGGAATCTATAACCCAAAAGCATCACACGAAACTCAGATTCAAGTTTTAAAACAATAAAATAAATTTTATACAGTAGGCATTGTAATTAGAATGCCACCTGAACCAAGCACAGATAAATCAGATATTTACCTTCGTAACAGCGAAATCTAAGCCAATCAGCTGCACGTTCAGCTTCTAATTCATCTGTTGCACGACTGGCTTCCCCCCGCGCAGGAAGCCAGACTCTCATTATTATTACCTGACCAAGTATGGCCAAGTGCAGCTTATGCCACATTAATCAGTATTATACGCCGGACACTTCTTATTTATTTATTTATAAACACACTAATGTAGTTATAACTAATACACATTTTTTTTGTAAGAGGACAATTCATTGCCTTTCGATTAAATTATAATTAATATTGATGTATCAAAGGGAAAATGCGACATCGACCATTTTGTTCCGGAAAATGGCTAACGGACGCGCTATATGAATCAGGAGAACAAGCTTCAAATATTTTTATTTTGTACTTAGATAGCAATTATTTAAAAAATATTATTTGTTCCAGTTAGGAATAAAGCTAAACTGTACAAAAAAAAAATTAAAGTTCCGTTTTGATAGTTGGTTACAGAAATATACCCATAGAAATCGAAAATTTTGTCTCTGAAGAACTACCCAGAAGTATTTTATTTTACCTAGTTTATTCGTCAACGACATTATGCCAACACGTTTAAAATATAGCTGTACCTACTGCCCTACCTAATACCTACGCCAAACTCGCTCTGAGTTTGACGAAACTTCGTATTTGGCCCGTCAAAGATAATTTTGTTTTACATCAGATTAAGTACTGATCAGATTACATCATCACTGTTTTTACTTTCTAACCCTAAAATGGTGTTAGATATTAGATCTAAGCTTTCTTTGATAAGTGTTAGATGCCGGTGATATTCTTACTAAAAAGATGTGACGAGGAATTAGTAGAAAAGTTTTTAATTTTTCGTCGCCTAGTTTGACTTCTTAGTTAGAGTAAAATCACAAGTTAGAAAAATTGACTATATTAAAAAAAGTTTGAATAGGGCAGATTTATAAAAAAAATCCATTTTATGAGATTTTTTTTTGTAATATACTGCTAAAAAATTTAATGTTCACAGTAATAAAAAAATTCCGTGACAACTACTTTTGTTTTTATTATTAATTAAAACAAAAGTACACTAAAGTTTGAATCGGCTACTTTTATTTCTATTTTCATATTTTACACAATTTTTAAAAAAACGTTCCAATTTTAAATCTGTTCGGTTATCTCCGAAGAGCTACAAAAATTTATTGCGCAATATTGCACCTTAATTTATAGGATATAGCGCTCATTTTTGGTAAAAATTGTGTTCTGACTGAGGTTAGTCCTTGTCTTAACTACAAAAGCATCTATAGTTAAACATATATTTTATGTATAGGTATATTAAATTTACCTATCTTGTAAACCATCCAGTTCCTCTTCTTGCTCCGCCAGCGTTGAGTCCAAGTCAAGGTAAGGTCCGTAATCACCATCTTTGAAAACTTGTAGAGCCGCATCGTCCAACTAAAACAAATACATTCGACAATTAGTATGTATATTAAAAAAAATTGTAGTACCTAGTGGCGTTTCGCACGTATTTGGGCAACCCGCCTTTACAGCCTGTAAAGGCCACCCCTTTAACCACTCTCTTACAGAAGACCACCGTGACCACTCTGAAGACTACAGTAGTATGTACGAACAGCATGTGTTCGTACATACTTCTATACTAATATTATAAAGCTGAAGAGTTTGTTTGTTTGTTTGAACGCGCTAATCTCAGGAACTACTGGTTCGAATTGAAAAATTCTTTTTGTGTTGGATAGATCATTTATCGAGAAAGGCTTTAGGCTATATAACATCACGTTGCGACTAATAGGAGCGAAGAAACAGTCGAAAATGTGGAAAAAAACGGGGGAAATTATTCATCTTTGAGGGCTTCCGTTGAGTGCGCTGCGAAACCGTTCGAGATACCCAAATGATTCCCAAAATAACTATTTCACGCGGACGAAGTCGCGAGCACCAGCTAGTATATCATAAAAAAATAAGACTAATGTGAAAATTTAAAGCCAATGTTCACCGCCCTGTCTCTTCGAACACAGATTAAAAGAATCATTCCAGATTTTGATATTTTATAAAGTATTTTTTTAAAGTTCATTATAACATTATAAGTTCATATTTGATTAGGCAAATAGATCAAGAAAAATCTTTAGGTATACAGTGCCATCTGTTAGAAACGTGATACATTAAATGGAATGATAAAATGTCAAAGCCAGCAGCTTTATTAATCGTACTATATTGCGCAACTAGAGGGAGTTACAAACGCCCGATGTAAAAGAGACCTGTTCTAAATTTGACCTTATGACTATGTCGGTTAGGTATCTATCTGTGTGTCTGTCTGCCTGTGATTTTGATCCTGTTTTTTGTTTGTTTGAAAACTCACGTGATCGAGGTGGTTCTTAACTAATTAGCTAGAGAAGAGATTACAATAATTTTGATGAAACTTTACAATCATAAAACAATTAAAACAGAATAACATAGGTATGCATAGTTAAATATGAATATAACAGATAGCTCATAATTTATAAAAAATACTCGGATAAAATCACGGACAGAACCCGCGACCTTCGCTTTACTAGTACGACGCGACGCTCTTACCAATTGAGCTTATGAGCCGGTGAGAGTTTTTTATTATTATTATTTTTCTCGTTACATTAATATTCTTCGCCACTGTTATTTGCGGCGCTTACAAAACAGTATTTAGTTATTAAAACTAACAGGACATAATTATGTTAAGTTGTTAACAGATATGCCGATAGACCCTAGCTCCCACGCGAAAGGAATCTAGGGTCATAAGAGCTTTCTTTTTGGGGATTGGGTTGGGTGAGTGAGAGGGGTTCTAAATATAGATTAAATTCTCAAAAGAGGCATACTTGTGCGAAAGTTTGATTTATTTTTGTGCAAACTTTGCGATATATACAAATACTAAGCTGGTGCCCGCGACTTCGTCCGCGTTCTGTAAGAAACGTACCCTATGTCCTTTCTGGTATCCCAGACAACATGTTTGCAAAAGTTTCATGGTGGTCGGTTTAGTAGTTTTTGCGTGAAAGAGTTACAAACATCCATACATACATCCATACAAACTTTCGCATTTATATTATTAGTACTGATGGTACTTGTGGCTTGTTATAAAACGAAAGGTTATAATCCTAATCATACATAGTATCCTTACTAATATTCATATAATGTGAAAGTATCTCTTTTCACGCCTTAACTGCTCAACCGATTATCATGAGATTTTGCATACACGTTGTCAGCGATACAGCAGAGGACAATGGACATAAAAGACACTGTTCCCAAGGGATCATCTAAAAAAAATTACTAATGCCTGGCCAAAGTGTGCTTTGCTTTTTTTGCTCATTGCTCAATCAAAGAGCTCATTGACAATGTCAATTAACAAATACAATATTGTGTAACATGTAAAATTTGCTAAAGTATATTTCCTAGAAGGTTGATGATGGTTTTTCAGTAAGCAAATACTTACTTGCACGAGTTTGCTTTTGAATTGGCATGTTGCCAGCCTGACCAACATTTGCCGGAAAACTGGAGCGAAACTTATAATAGCCTGACCCTTTTGAGCCCTCGGGATAATTTATGTTTAGAAGCTAGAAAAAATCACTGTCCAAAAAAAAAAATTTGCTGTTCAAACAAAACATTGAAACCGTTAAACTGTATTATTTTATTATTGACTAGCTGGTGCTCGCGACTTCGTCCGCGTGGAATAGTTATTTTGGGAATCATTTGGGTATCTCAAACGGTTTTCGCAGCGCACGCAACGGAAGCCCTCAAAGATGAATAATTTTCCCCGTTTTTTCCACATTTTCGACTGTTTCTTCGCTCCTATTAGTCGCAACGTGATGTTATATAGCCTAAAGCCTTCCTCGATAAATGATCTATCCAACACAAAAATAATTTTTCAATTCGAACCAGTAGTTCCTGAGATTAGCGCGTTCAAACAAACAAACAAACAAATAAACGAACAAACTCTTCAACTTTATAATATTAGTAATTAGTATAGATTAATCCGACGACAAACACTTTTATTCATAACTTTTAATACCAAAAAGTCAACAAGCCAAATTCCTTTTTTCATCTACAAAATATAATAAATAACAATAATTACTTTTCTCGCAACTATTTTACACAAATCTTACTTTGATTTATGCTACTACCATAAATACTGAATATAATATAAGCTCAGAGTGGTTTAAAGTTTTAAACTAAGGTTTCATTGTCGCTTAAATAATAATAGGTAATCAGCAATTCTATAGGTGAGAACTAATGCTTTACGTAATAATAAAGGTATAAAACCTTTATTTTTTATATATAGGTTTCTAATTATTCTAATTTATGTTTGTTGTAGTTTTAAAGTTTGTAATAAATCGTACATTGACCCATAAAATAATTTTAATTTATGGGGACGCTTTGGTGTGCAACTTTTTTTTAAGTCTAGTTTGTGTACGCTTCAAAAAATTGAGAATGGCTACGCCGATTTTAATTCGGTTTTCACATATGGAATGAAGGATACGTGGACGATTTTTATATATATAAAAATAAAAGCAAAGCCCCCGGGCAAAGCCGGAATTGAGCTGCTAGTACTTTATATTTCATGAAACACTGGCATGGGTATTGGGAGGAATTGACGAAGATATAAAATTCGCATTGAGTTATTTTTTGGTCTTTGTCTTTCGGAGCAGAGTGCTGAGAGAATTTAAAGCCAGGCTAAACCATAACGAACTCAAAAGTATTATTATTTCGCCCTTTAAAGTATTATTATTTTTTTGATATTCAATTTAAAGCAGTGAAATATAAATATTTAAATATATAGTTATTTCGTTAAGTTTGAGGTCAATGTCTAGGTATATATGACATCATCACAAAATCTATTCGAAGCCGAAAATAACTTATGAAAATAATGACAATAGCACTTAGCAATATATTATAGGATTTGTCGTTGAAACGTGTACAACACAATTACAAAATATGTTCATAAGTCAATTAATTAGTACCTACTAGTGTTCTTATCTGTGTAGGTATTCAAAGTCGGCTGGAGATTAGCGTGAACAACAAATCTAGTTGGTGCCTATGACTTGGACCGCAGCGTAAAGTGAAAAATATAACATATGAGAAAATAACCGATATCTTTATCGCTTTGGCAAAGGTGGCATATATTTTCTTTACTAATTTGAACCCACACAATTTTAGATTCCATACAGCGGGGAAGATTTGATAATCATCCCAATTGTGCTTTTTTCGTACATTAACTAGCTTATATTTTTAATTTTTTATGGCGCTATTTGTGACGCGTGGTCTTTATATCGCTGCTTAAAAACTAAAGGGCCATAAACCAAAAAAATCCACAAATATTTTTATTGCAACGATACAATCATAATCCTTCATATTGTATGTTTCAAAAAGACTTATGATTGTTTTATACCATATTTAGTATATTTTGATCATTTTTTTATATATAATGTACTTAACAATACGCTTCTATCGATTTATAATATGCATATAATTGATATATATCTAATAAGAAAAAAAAATTGATAAAAATAATTTAATTGTTTTCGCTTAGCTCTCCTGTAAAAAGTGTAATTTTGATCTGTGGCCCTTTAGTTTTTAAGCAGCGATATGTAGTCGTCGTAAGAAAGCTCAATTCTTTCTACATTTCTACAAATATGTACTACATAATATCAAACTACTAAAAAGGTATTCTAGTGTTAGGGTTAAGCTAACCTTAAATCATTCATTTAAGGTTATAGCCTACTTGCATACCAGCTGCGCGCACAGTGCCGCAAAAAGTGCACTTGCATTTTTAAAGTATTGCAACAAAGGAAGTCACGGAAGCCCCTCGATATTGTTCAAATTTTCGGTCGATTGGCCATGTTGTCCCGCAATGAGAAAAGTTGACTAACTTTTCTCATTTCTGTAGATAATAATAGCTAGCAAGCGTATCATGATCATTTTCTTAGTAAGTATTCCAATCGTTTCTTGTTAGTTAGATAGCAGAGTCGAGTGGACATTATACTACAAAAAAAAATCCTAGGATCCTATGCGATTCTAGACGTGGGAGCCAAGTGGAGGGAGGCCTTTTTTTATTGATTTGTTGTTCATTTCGATTCCAGAAAATTCCTCAAGTGAACATAAAAAACATTCTGCAAAGCACGCCAAAAGGCATGCAGTTCATCTTTACTGTTACTTTAATTAAAGTAGTTTTGGCAGAGTTTTGTGTTTTATTAATGTTTAATTTTAGTGTTAGTTTTTATTAATTCTGTTCACTTTCACATAAAGTTAATAAACTATTAACTACAAAATAAAATTCATACAAAATTTATTATAATAAAACAGTTGGAGTAACTTTGAGCCACATTTTGTGCCGCTGAGTGTAGTAGGAGTAGCCTTGTCATTACGCGGCTATTCAAGCTTTCCTTCGGATGGTCTCCTTTAGCGTTCGCTAATTGTGTGTCATTTCTGTTTTATAAACGTAGCCTTTTTACTTAAACTTTATCAGCGGTTATATAAACGGGTTCAAATCGGCGCAGTAGGGCAGAGTTTTTATTTATTTATTTATCTTTATATAGTATAACTTTCCACATCTGTCTGCAAGGCCGCTAATGGATAGACCGATTTTGAACCAGGTTTTTTGTTTAAAATATGATATGATCGGAATTGTTTTAGCTATAACTTTGAAGATATTTTCAGGCGTTTGAATACCTTCAGCCCATTTCCTAGTTAACGAAATGATTTCACTAACTTCAACATGTTCGATTGATGCGAAATTTTGTATACTGTTACTTGGGTGTTATTTCCGTGACATTGTAACCTTGAACTGGTGCATCAAGTAGTCTGCAGAATAACTGAGTCCTCAGCAACTTAAAACGGATTTAGCATGTTCGGGCTCAACTTTTTTTATTAATAATGTCTACAAATTTTGAAACGCCGAGGGTCGGGAGCGAGCAAACCTGCACGTAATCGCTAATTACGGACGTCGCATGGAATTTCAAGTCTCTGCGAGCAAACCCGCGATGCCTCACGAGTTCGACGACATCGAAAAGGTGAAACAAATTTGGCTTATGTTTAGCTTAGTCTGTCTGCCATTGTTTATCACGAAAAATTAGACACATAAAATAATAGAATTGTATAAATAGAATAGAGATATATAAACATCATTCATTAAAAAACTAATAATAACTCCTCACCTGTGAGTCGTTCAGGATAAATATTTGGAGCAGATAATTTTAGCAGAATCACCGACGAAATGCCGTGATGAGTAAGCTTGCGTATTCGTAATGCACTATTGTGTATTACAGCGGTGTATTACGAGACTTACAAAATAACAATTAGGGTGTTGCATCTTTAAAATATTTTAAATTGTTTTCTTTAATTAGCTCTCTATAAGTAATAATAACAGATTCGGTAAATAAATTAGTTATAATAGCTAGATAAAATTCTCTGAGAGATAAAATTATTCAAAAATATTATGACTGACATATTATAGAAAAAAAAATGAATATTTGTTACTCGTAATTGTTAAAACTTGTTATGATCGATTGAAATATTGATTTGGTAATTCTGCAAACAACAAATTATAAATTAAACAAAAAATTTAAAGTAAAGTTAAATGTATTAAAAAGCGAAATAATTTTTTTTTAAATCTACTGTAATGATCTTGAAAGAAAGTAAGAATTTATTGAGTAAGAATTATGCAATTTTTTTTATATATTTATAAATCGCTTTCCCGTTTATCCCAACATACATAGGTGAAAACAGGATAAACATACATTGGCGTTGCTTGTTTTGTATAGGCGACGGTAGCCACCTACTATCAAGTGGATCGTTAGCCTGTCTGTCGACTTTAACATTAAAAAAAAAAACATTGATTTATGTACCATGTTCTATACAAATGTTTTACCTCCATCATTTCTTTCTCAAAAAAAACTTAAAATTCAAATCAAAATCAAAAGTATCAGATTCTGACTAGTCACTTAACAGTCCTAAACATGTACCATATTCTATACAAATGTTTTACCTCCATCATTTCTATCTCCGAAAAAAAAACTCAAAATTCAAATCAAAATCAAAAGTATCAGATTCTGACTAGTCGCTCAAGAGTCTTAAACAGCCAAGTCCTGTAAAATGATGTTATCGAAAACTTACCCTATGAGGTGCTTGCAGCAGTCGATGTACAGCAGCTATTTGGTACGACAGTGGAATAGTCGTGTTGAAAGTGTGGTACAAGGGTCTTAAGGGTTCCCGTACATTATATTCCGCGAAAGGTTCCAAGTCGTTAACGTACTGGACCCGACACAGCACATAAGAGTCCACAGCCTTGTCTCTCATTTTACACTTTTTTTCACTCACACTTAAATTATTGATCATTAGCATCATTAGCAGCAATATGAAGTAAAATTTAAATTATTTAGAAGAATAATTAAAAATTAATAATTAAAATAATTAATTGTAATGTTTTTTTTTTAATTTCAAGTTAAATTATATTGGAAAAAATTTAATGCGAAAAACAATATTTTTGAAACAAACTAATCGGAGTCGAATTTTTCTTCGCGTACACAAAACATTCTATAACCGAGCGCTATTGTGAATCACAAGTCACGAATGACGTTACTGACTGAAGATCGACTGTCGACTGACTTGTCTTGCTTGCAAGTTCGTGTTTATAATAAAAAAAAACAGCAGATCTTTGCAGAAATATTTGAAAATATTTTATTCAATTATTGAGTTTTATCGTCGTTATAGACATTTCAACATCATTGGTTGACATTACGCTTGTGTACGGGTTATTAGGCTTAAGATTCGCTCTCGGTTTCACCCGGGGTGTAATTTTTTTATATATAAATTTTTTCCTTGTATGAAAACCTCTTTCCATATATGAAAAACCAATTAAAATGAGTTTACCTATTCTCGAGTTTTTGAAGAATACACAAACCAACTTAATATTTTTATATATAGAAAAGACGATTAGATATGTCTATAACTAATTTTATAAATTAATAATTAAACTCTTATTCAAAAAAAATGCTTATGATAAAAAAAGCCAAATAGTTTACGCTTTTCACTTATGTGAAATTATGTGCCGCGAGGCGAAGGTCAAGCTATATCGTGAAATGTAAGAACAAATAAAGAAAATATTAGCTAAAGAATGGAACTGCTTTCGCGTATATGAGGGTATGAAAAAGAATACAGGAAATGATATAATGGGAAAAATCTCGTAAGTGGTATAACCGGAGATCGCTATTTCCATGGTCCGCCTAGAAAATTTCAGATAGCCATAATAATGATAGCCAACCTCCTGTAGGAAATAGCACCAAAAGAAGAAAAATAAGCCGCAAACAGTACAAGATGTAAGAGCTAAAGAATCGAACTGTTTTCGCGTATGTTGGGTGCGAGTTCAGAAAAAGCATTTTCCGACTATTTATAGTCGGCTATTCTTGTGCACGTGTCTGATTAGTTTTCTTACATACAGCCATAAAAACTTTTATAGATTATGAGTTAACGGGAGGATTTTAGTTTGCCCAACAACTTTTTTTTAAATTTATAATTGTTTTAAGTATATATAACTATTGAGTAAATTTGAGTACATGTAAATAAATGAAATACATTTTCCGCATTATAGGTCAAATATTATTAGTTAGTAGTTTTAAAATGTAAGGCTGTAGGTTAAGAGTTTCTTGTTCCGTATAGTTTCTAGTGGTATGACATAAATGAAGAGAAATCGTTAAGAGATATCTCACTTTACATTTGTAACATAATTATTGTGATTTTGTTAAATGAATAGGAGTATTTTAGTGATTCAAAGGGCATTGGGACTGATCTGACATTAGACATTTACTGTATTACGAAAAATTGCTAATTTTAGACAAGGATTACTGAATAGTGTAGGACTTAGTCATTATCAGTGTTACAATTTTTGAAAATGCAGTTTCCAATGCACTGAATCGAAATTAATGTTTTATAATATTTAAGGCACGTCCTTTGTGAATATTTCTGTCATCTTCTGTCATTAGTATTTAAGCTTACATTATCTTAAATATAATTTTTAAAATACTTGTTACTGAGAATATTAGGGTTCTTAATATTTTTGCCTGTTTCTCCGCCAATGTTCGGCTATCACTAATAGAAGAGCGATTGAAGATAAGTTAGAGAAAATCTAATTAAGGATTGATAAAAGTAATTTTTAACAAATGTGATTATTTTTATAATTTTTATAAGTGCTATTATGAGACAAAGAAATAACTTAGTAATCATGACTATTTATATATTAAAAAATCTGTTAATACTTAAGGTCTGGAATTAGCAGTAAAAAATACCATTTTCCACTTAACTTTTACAATTACCTAAAATTTTTCATATTGTTTACCTCGACTTTATTTGCTCTTTCAAATATTACAATTTCATCGTTATTTTTATAACTTTTATTGACTTGACAATTTTATAATTACATAAAGATATAGACAGCTCAAAGACATTTTAGATCTGTTATGTTAAATAACTGTTTCAGAGCATTGATCTAAACTATAGATGCGGCGTAGCAAGCAAAAAGCCCCGAAATCTGTGGTAGTATTAAAATCATACTTACGAACTTACTGAGAGATTGACACGCAATTCCAAATGAATATTGCTATTGTAAAAAGAAACTAGTTAAAAGTCTTCTGTACTAAGGCATCAATGTATACTACACAACGATATTGACTAGCTTACGACTAGCGAGCGACTATGTGCGAATTCGTCCACTTCGGCTCAAGTGGACGAATTTTACTACTACCATTTTTTGTGCGCTACGCCGTGTCTATACTTCCAATTATACTTATATAGTCTTTGTTTCAGAGAATTTCAACATACTAGCATCGCTTCTAATAGATTTTTATATCCCACTTAATCGGGGGATATTTAAAAAGATTAACTTCTGTTGAGATTATATAAAAATAGAAGTTGACGATTATGTTACGAAAATCGAAAATCTTTCATTTATAGAGCTTTTTGGTAATGATTTAATAATTTTTGGTAATGAGTAATGAGTATTGGTAAGGCACACTGCTTTGGGTGGCCCGTCTGACGGCAGTAACCACCTAGTAACCTCTTATTGAAGACCATCGTGTAATATCAGTAGATGCCGCTAACTGAGTTACATCTATATGCGACTATATCTATATCTATATCAGTTAGGGCAAGTTGATGATTATATAATATTATATTGTTATATTTGTGTATGGTGTATTATTGTTGTGTATTTTATTTTTATATATTATTGTAATGTAGTTGTAATTGTTAGGTATATGTAATTATTACAATTATATATGTCTAGACAAACCATTAATGGTTTACCTACAGATATTGTGGTCATCTTCTGTTGAAATATGTGTTGGATAAAATAAAATAAAAAATAATAATAAAAAAAATATGTATGTGTACTTCGGTGTTTGGGCGAATAAAGTAAGGGATACCTCAAGCGTTTTTATTAATGGTAACCACCCGCTATCAATTGGTGCGTCAGCTTGCCTGCCGACATTTACATAAATAAGAAACAATGGCAAGTTAGTAAGGTACCTAATAAAACTTTCGTGTATTATTGTTGTTTTTAAGGAATCTTTAAATGGCCACATTTTTTAGCGTTCCTCATCGGAGGCGTGATGAATCGTAGAAACAGAGCGATGCTAGCGCGTGCGCCTGGGTCAATGACATTAAAACTAACTATTTCCCGGTCCAACCAGAAAGTTGGGAGCGATTTTGTAATACAAATAAATTTTTGTTATGACTATTTAATACCCATTATTACACCTCGTGTTCACTAGAAAAACAGTGGCGTTTTCAATTATTTTAATTTAAATAAATTTGTAACATTTTATAAATAGGCTGCTAGGTTATATTAGGTTATCACATTTGCTTTTCTTTCACGATGGTCTTTGTAAGGTTGTGGTTACTGCCACCGGACCGACTGTCCTTGTGACTACGAAGCGAACTGTGCCCTGCCTGAAATATTGAAATCATTTTGTTTTGTTTATTAAATTAAATGATATTAGTTATTTTAAAAGTAATCGAAGAAATTTAATATACAAAAACAATTAAATATTATACAAATATTTGCATCCCCTTGTCGTAACTGCTCTATATAAATTAAAACAATTTTATTTTTATTTTTGTATCACATGGTACCTCCTCGTTTCATTATTTCACTTTCAATCAACCTATACCGATATAACGATATAACGATTGATTTTTAATCAAATCGAATGGGAAACAAATTGGCACACTTTATATAGCCATTGATTTTAATTTAAACCATAAAGTTTACAAGCATTTACAATCAAACATTTATAGCTTGTTGTAGTTGGAATTAATAATTGTCAGAGTAACGCACCAATTATTATGTTATATTTACTATTTAAATGATTCAAGATACTAAGCGTTAACTAAATTGTTCATAATTTTCAAAATTCAATAACGACCTTGTGCTAAAAACAATTTACCAAGCTGCAATTAATTAAGTCAAGGTTACTAATTATATTTTGGAAATACCACCGAAGCCTCCCTTCCTTTCCCACGGCTTTCCCATCCGTATGTCTGTTTATTCTGGCTAATCTCCGAAACGGTTAGATTTATTTTGACAGAACGTTCACTGGCAGATACTTAGCTGATGTTATAAAAAGTATTATTTAGTTAAAATATATAATATATTAAATTAAAATATTTTTATTTTATTTAAAATATACAGAATATATTAGTATAAAAAAATTTTGTAAATAAAAAATAAGGCTTATGTCGACTAAGGCTAACAAGCTAAATTATGTCTTAAAACCTTAAAGTCTCACTAAACCTGTACTTTTAATTACTACTTAAGGCGAAGTACCAGGGGACCATAAGTATCAAGGGAGACCCTTCACCATCAAATGGAGTAGTTGCCACTTTGTCATTTTCACTGAGCAAAAGCCTGGCTTTGAAATGCGTTACAAAGGATTCTATGCCTAATGTTGAGGCTGGATCTACATCATAAGCATGCGAGTATACTTTTTAAGCCTTAGTGCATACTAGAAGCTACCCCTTGTATTACAAAGGAGGGTTGGTTACACTTAAGATACCTACCTATACGCTATACGTACAACTCGAAACAATACAAAATGTAAAGGTAATATTTAACTACAAATATAGGTATCAGGACGAGTAAAATATATATAATAAACTAATTAACTATATTAATTAATTAATAAAATATATTAACTAAAGTCTATTTTTCTGCGTTAATTTCAAAAATTTCTATAGAAATTTCATTCGGTTTTAACATATGGAAAAAGGGATAAAAAGGGATTTTTATTTATAAAAATTACTCCTCGGGTGAAGCCTGGAGTGGGTCGCAATAGTAATTAATAAATATTCTGTGCAAAACTGTGATGATGTCAGTGATGTCGAAAAGAATTGTGACGTCTGAGAACTTTTTTGGCATGCGATGTTTCAACCGCCTTAGATTATAATCAAAGAATGTATTATAGTAACGGAAAGACCGTCTCAAAAAGCATGTACAAAAAGTCGTGATTTCGTACTATGACTATACATGTGTAGATTATAATTTTGTTAAAAAATGTAATATAGGTATAAAATCTTGTTAAAATGTAAAACGAACACAGGTATGTTCCGCACGCGGTCTCAGCACTAGCGAACTTACAAAGATAATAATATATCTTTAGTAGTATAATATGAAATGCTATATTGTGTTATAAAAAGAATTTTAAATATTATATAAAATAATAAAATTTGCGTTTTGCGTTTTGCGATCTGCACATTTTGCGATCTACACATTTTGCGTAGCCTGCACATTTTGGCGACTTGCACATTATGCTATGTAACCGTAATTTTCTACACCGCTGAAATAAAATACGGCAAATATGAATACAGGAAATTACTTAGCAATAAAAAAATATCATATTTCTTTTATTTGATATGTACATATTTAAATAATTCCTAAAGACTCAGAAAATATTATGGAATTACATTCTTACTTTAGGTAAGGCAATAGATAATTATTTAAAAAACTGTATTAAATTCAAAATTTCTAAGTATTTTCTTTACCAGACCGGACTATATCGAACGTAATGTCAATCAGACAGAAACTTTATTCCAGTTTAACAGTAAATTAGTGGTATGATATGAAAGTCTTATTTGAAATGCATCCAAGCACTTATATTGTTTTGTCGTGATGGTACCCCATGACCCCCAAGTCCGCAGTCACGATTCTTATAAACTTAGTGCCAGTAAATGGGCCACAGTATGAATTTAAAAGTGATCAGCTCTTTTATTATACTATAACTTTAATATCTAATACCAAAATTCAAAGATTCCAATTCCTTCTTTAATTATTTAAATGAAACCTAAATTTTAGGAGAATCATCTTTAAAATTTGGAATATGTCTGGTCTGTATAGATTTAAGAGTAAAAGGTTTTGAATCTGAGTGTGCTCGTTCCGCTGCGCTTCGTTCACATTTTTCATAAAGATTCCAGAATCTAACCTATTTATTTCCACACTTTTTTGTCAAAACGTTCCGGGTGAGTGTGCTCCCAAATTCAAAAAGAAGAGTATAAAAATTACAAAAAATAAATAAATTCGTAAACATTTTAATAAAATTAAATTCAGGTATGTATAAGTTAACACATTGGTATTCTGAGGCTGTACGAAGTTCGCCGGGTCAGCTCTAGTTTCATTATCTGTAGAATATTGAAGCGACACTATTCTATTCTAATTTTAAAATGCGTTACGTAACGTTGCGTGGGCACCGAACTAATGTATGAACTAATCTATGTTGCAACACAAGAATATTTGTTAGATTTATGAGTTCATATCGTTCGCAATTATTTTAGTTATTTGGTAACTAAATGAGCATGGACATACCAGAACAAAACACCAATTAAGAAGCGGTCTTGTGATCTACAATAATTCTTACTTCTAGAATCAGATCGATCGTACGAGGCAATTAGGTGACCTAATATATCGCAGTTATTACTCTATACTAGTATGCGTATTTATACTACACATGGATTATGACTGTGAAATGTTAGCGAAAACTTGGAAAGCAATATAAATTCTCTACACTTTAAACTATCCTTGCACCAAATTTAATCAAAATTGGCTTAGTGTTTTTCTCTTCATAAAAACTTTTCAATTTCAACGAATATTTGAAATAAAAATTGCCGCATTAGTAAAGCCATTCTAGAGTTTTGCGCTTAGCAACACATTTAGTGATTAATTTTTATTTAAGTATATAAATAGTTAGACTATATTTAGATACTAGCGACGTATTTACAAATGATTAAAACACGATTACTTCTATGCCAAAAAAAGATGATGAAAATTGAAATAAAGACAATAGAGAAAGGATGAACGCTTGCATAAGCGTAATTTTGAGAGCGTGCATTTTTGCAACAACGCTCGCTATCTTTGAAGATTATAATTGGTGGTTATTGCGTGTAGAGTAGACACTGCAACAGATTAAAATGTAATAAGTTATTATGGTTTAATTGCAAAATCAAAATGCAATGATTATTTTTTTTTAATAAAAAAAATATATGAAACGAAATATTAATGAAAACTAACTAATAATTCAATAATTTATTATTAATTTTATTGAAATTTATTAATTATAAATATAAACAAATGAATTACTAAAATAAATAGATTCGTGAAAATTATTGCACACAAGACATTTTTTAATTTTAATTTAGCAAATTAAATAAAAGGATATAAAAGTAGGTATTTAACTTAATCTTCCAAGAATCTTTAGAGAATCTTCCAAAAAAATTTCGAGGGCATATAAATATTAAATGTCAAATTTTGTATGATAAGTGTTGTATTTATTGTGAATGGAACCTTCGTAAGACATATAAAAACCACTTAACTTATTTCTATTAGCTTCTTCATCACTTAGTATTGACAATTTGTTACATCATTGATCAAAATAGTAAGTGAAATCATAGTTATTATGCGTATTGCGGAAGTAGCGAAGCACAAGTGAGCACAGGCAGGACACGTCGGCTCGCGTATCGAAAGTGTTAGCCTAAACTAACAAGTAACATTCCGATCACACGGCTAGTGGGCCTCTCTTGTTTACTTAATGCACCACTATTTACAAGCCTTATTTATAACAGAATTGCAATACAACCATTCAACTATAGTGGCCACTTAAATTCTGATAAGTAATATCGGAATTTTGGGTATCATAATTAGATATCTCTACGCCAATAAAAAAAGTCTTATTAGAAATTACGTAGGCGTTGTACAAAATTTATCAGACATAAATCTAAAAAAAAAAATTTTTTTTCTTATTTACTAGTTATTTTACATAAAAAATTACTATAATATCAATTTAACCTACGATATTTTTCCATTACTAGAGCCACTTTTTCATTTCGCAGTCATTTGGACAGTTACCGACCCCCTTAAAATATCGGCACAAAATCAAAATAACACCTTGAAATAATAGCACGTTTGCTATTGCGTTTCGGTCAATGAGTAAGAGATGCCGGAGCCCATTTCCCTATCTCTTATCCTTTACCTTACTGTAGTAGGCAGCGCCATCAAGTGCACCGTCAGCAACTTTAATATAAAAAATTACAGAAATTACAGAAACATGAGACGCGTACATATATTATTACGTTATAAAAGGATTCCGTCTGCATTATTAGCGTGTATTAACTAATGAGATTGACCGTGACAATACAGCGAAATTGGGATCAAGTTATAAATTGAAGGCGTTTGGAACGTGCCTAAATTGGAAATAATTATAATAAAAATTATAATATGCTCTTTTGTTATATAAGAGTATATAATGTTTATACATTACATATTCTTTTGTAAACATACTTCAGTTTAATAACAAAAACAATGTTACTTCCGCTTTCTACCTGTTACTTCCGTTTTATATTGTAGTCGTAAAGTCGTAAAGCGTCACGTAGTGACGATTTAGGTCATGTATTTGTGTTATTTGCAGTAACATTTTTTTTATATATTGTTAATTAAAATATATATTTTAATTATATTTTTTAAATATTTAAATTAAGACGAGGACTAACCTCAGACCGAACACAATTTTTACCAAATAAGCGCAACCTTATATCCTATGAATAAGGTGTAAATTTGCACAACAAATTTTGTAGCTTCCCGGAGACAACCGAACAAATTTAAAATTGGAAGGTTTTTCTTAAATATTGTGTAAAATATGAAAAAAGAAATAAAAGTAGCCGATTCAAACTTTAGTGTAGAACTAAAGTTAATTAATAAGCCTAAAAACAAAAGTAGTTGTCACGGAAAATTCTTATTTCTGTGAACAGTAAGTTTTTTTTAGCAGTATTTTACTAATTTTTTTTCTCAGAAAATTGACTTTTTTTATAATTCTGTCCGATTCAAACTTTTTTCAATATAGTCTATTATGCACTGTATTTTTATCTGACTTGTAATTTTAGTCTAAGAAGTCAAACTAGGCGACGAAGAAAAACGCTTTTCAGCTAAGTCCTCGCCTTAAGTTATATTATATTTTACGATTTAATTGAAATTGTCATATTAATTTTAAGTTTGAAGTAAAACTCAGTACCGAGTACGCTACCACTTGTGTTTCAGGCGCCATAGGCTTGTGTTACACAAGGTCGCAGGTCAATGGGTAAGCTGGGTTTAACCTCCAACAGTCACATATTTCGTTACTTAGTACGCATAGGTTTGTACGTTTGAGCACTGATTTAGGTCGTGTGCTATAGAGAATTGTTATTAGAAAAAGGGGCATCACATTTTTTCGTTTAAAAAAATCATTTAAAACATATTATTGTTTTTAAGGACAATTAGTCAAATATATTTAGATATAGTAACAAAGACTACAATTCTAGTTAAATATGAATATATTTGGTAATAATATCATCGTAATTATTCATTTACTTACAAATGGTAGTCAGCAATAAATAACATCGACCAACGATTATCTATCAACGTAATTACATTCTGACTTATAACGGTGCAGATAAGTAGGAATATTTCCTTTAATAATTTCATAAAATCTAGATTATATGATCCATAACGGTGAATACTACTAAGGTTACTCACTGGCATCATTAAAATACTAATAAGATTTTTACTTGAATTGTAATAATTAGAACCGTAACTTCTAATTAGTGAACTCTAAAGAGTGAAAATCTTACCGTATATTTATCGTATAGTAAATTATTATAGTTATATAAACCGTTATAGGCATAATTATTACTTTTTCACAATAAAATTGTTACGTATGTATAGAGTATCGATAACACTGATAGGTTCGGTACCTATCAGTTCTTACCAAATCGATTATTTCTTAATAAATTGAGGACCTACGAGAAGAGCATGAATTGTATACAAATTCTACATTAAAAAAAAATACAAAAAAATGACCAATTCACGTCAAAATAACACCTGTCTGATGTCTGATTTAATTTAGCTACCGTTGATAACGTAAGTTAAGTGGCAACCTTGATTTCCAGGCGCAGTGATTATAGCGTCGAAATCCCGTACTGTGACACGTATTACACGACCCCCGCAGTTATTCTTCGCTTCCTCGAACTTGCATAGAAGTGGCGTATTTTGCCGGTCTCTAGGAACAACGGATCATGGGAAACAATAAACAATAGAACACCACAACACATCTCTTGTTGTTTATTCACTTCAAACTGGATTAATCTGCGGATCTATACTTACGCATCCTTACATAGTATTGAAATCTCTTATGTATATCCGCTAACTTCTCCTAAATATTCCTAATTTTTTTTGGTTTTTTTTTTGGGTAATTTTCATACAAATTAATACAATATTAGATTTATTCTATTTAAAAATAAAAATAAAATTCAATTCATTACTTTAAAAAATATATGAGGAATAAAGAATGTTTTAACAACGAAGAGAAGTCGCGGGCAAAAGATAATATAGGTATGATAAAAGTTTATAGAACTTTTTTTACTTGCTCGTACTAAACTTGGTCAAGCGTGAGTCGTGAAAGTTATTTAATATTATGTATAAATAATAATTTCTTGGGGTTAAAGTCAAGCATGAAATATAATTTTGGGGCTAGTTGAGAGTCAAGTAAGAAATATCATTTTGAGGCTGAAATGATTTGGGGCAATCAGGCACTATTTCAAGTTTATAGTTTCGTATTAGTTTTATCTAAAAAAAAAAAAACAAGGTTATATCAATAAGCGGTCTTAATGTTATAGGCAATTTAAAGACGGTTACAATTAATTAGCGAGCTCAGCCACTAAACGGCTAATGCTCAAATAGGACCTTCTCGAACACAAAAGGCGACCGTAACAGTGTGAATCAAAGTGACCTTGTACACTTGAAAAGCTCAATATTTTAAAGAGACGTGCATAAATTCACTGATTTGTAAAAATGTAGACATGTTATTTTATTTTATTTTTTCTATTAGAAACAAAGTTCATAAATGTCTGCTTTTGACATTGCATTCATAACTACATCCCGTGAGAAATACAGACGAATTTTTTACCCATTGTTAAAGTAAATTATCGATTCATTGCCCGTAGTAAACATCGATTGTATCGAAGTGTCAAATTTTGTTTGTTGGTGTCATTTCCTCTGTTTCTTTATGAGAGGCGTGTCAAAGAACTGTTGAAGGCATCATAGGTTTTTACGGCCACATTTTTATGAGGTTACTTTTGGGGATGCTCGAGATACTTTTGATAATATCAAAAAAATATTTAAACGAAGAGATCGATTTGTAAATTAATATAAAAAATATTTTTAATTTAATATTAGTGTCATTAGTAATCGGTTGTCCAAAAAAAGTTTTGTATGAGCTTAGTGAATATTTATCAAAATTCCCCCAAAATGTGTTGTTGGTGCCTTAAATACCTATAGGTATGGTATGTATTTACCTATATAGATATTAAATTCCTAATTTCAGTAATGACTGTAACAGTCGGTCATGCATGTCATTCTGGGAGAGTATGAGTCACAAGTTCTAGTCACAATGGAGAAACAGCGGTATGTTTAACCTGCATTGAATAACATGAGCTATTTCATTCTGCGTAGAGTTTACTTTTTGTGACCTAAACTACAAATAATGTCATAATACACACGGTAAAGGATTATTTATTTTTTAATTTTAAAACATGGAATTTAAAATTAGTGTTATTTTAGTCCCTGCACATGTCTGTATAAAAACTTGCAACACAAATAAATCTATACATAATTATAATAAACGAGCCATTGTATCCTACAATGTACATTAAAGATTTATTTTAAAAAAAATGTAATATTAAGTAATACTTATGTCACCGAAGTCAAAAAATAGTTCTTAGAATTTTTGACTATTTTTCTGTGCGTTTGTGCACGCTAATCTCAGAAACGGTTTTATTTAAATATTTAATCTACAGGCACGATTCGCTTGTTGAGTTATTCGTCATCTCGCACGAAAGAAACTCGCACGATCGTGCGACTTGGCATCATTCGATTTTTATTTTTGTCGTCAACTCGCACAGGTTAAATAGCTACTGACTAACTGTTATTATTTTGTTGTAATACATTTTTTAATATATATCTACTATATAAAAATTAAAAAGAAATCTTAGGTTTTTCGTGATAGAAGTAGGTATAGAATAAATATTTTAAACTTCTATTAAGAATTATAAGGAAACCCTTCAGTCTGTCCTTCACGCGCTGGTAATAATAACGTAACGAAGACTCCATGTTCGTGTATAATTTGCTTAATTACTCTCGTTAAGTAATAATAATTTTCATGAAAAGTGAGCATACTTGTATATTAGTTGCGTCATCATTTCGTTGCTTTTAAATAAAAGGATAGAAAGGTTTTAAGTAGGTACACAATTTAAAAAAAAAATGCATCCTTGCGAAGCCGATATTTGTACAGAAAGTTACTCCCAAATATACTTATATAGTCTTTGCAGAAAGTTGATAATATTTGTAAATATATTTGTCTAAGTTATCAATAAAATAGCGTAATTTACCACCTTGACCAATTGTTAATTCTATATTGACCGGTTCTGTCAATATAGAATTGACTACAAAGACGTCATGCGAAACTATGGCGCGTCTACTGTATAATTATAATTTTTTTTAGAATACGCAACTCTAGATTCTTATCAACAGTATTTCAGTGCAACGCTTGCTAAAAGAATGTATTCTAAAATAAGAAGGTAAGTATTAACCTTGTACTCATTTTGTGTAAGTAGTGCATATATTTTGTTATTTAATTCTTCGGTTTATTCCCATCTCGACACCTTCCCATCATTTCGCCTGGCACGACTAACATTTATTTGCATAGTGCCTAAAGTGCTTTTTAATATAATTAAAAAAATCATTATTTCATTATGCAACGAAACAATCGGTGTACTACTGAATTTCGCCGTAGTAATTAATATTGATTATATTGACTATGCTACATCATCATCATTATAATCAGCCTTTGTCTCTCCACTGTTGGGTGAAGGCTTCTCCTAAGGCTCGCACCACGCACGGACTTCTGTGCTTCGCATCCAGCCGCTTCCTGCGAAGTCTTTCAGGACGTCTAATATCAATTATATTAGAAGACCTTAAGGTACAAAATACTATGAAAAAATTTAAACAATGTGCGTCGGCCCTACGTCACAAGGTAGGTAGAGATGGGAAATAATGCCTTCAAATATTGTAGTGAACACCGACCGGCCAAGAGTTTAGTACGCGCTATTAACTCGGGCATTTCCCGTGACTGGCGTCTTATTGTTGGATAGGTAGTACGTATATTTTAAATTGTTGAGAGCAGAAATGTATGGGCGAAACCGATGTTTATTGCAATTATACTTGGAGAGGTTGAGTTATTCATCATTTCGTTGTCCGTGGTCTGCGATTTGTTTAACAATTTCAACTAATAACGAAATCAAATGACACTGTTCTCCATTTATGTTTTTAGTAATTATGTGGAATGGCTATTCCGTTATTGGAGTTCAGTTTCAGGATTCTGAATTTAGTGTTTCAAAATACGTGTTTTCAACCATCGTTAAATTAATAAAAAAGTAAATTTTCTTTATTTTTATCTTTTTATTGGCACACATTTATGTGATTGTGTAAGTAATAATATTTATTGGTACATTTATTGTGAATGAGTAATAAATAATAATTATTGGTACAGCAACAGATATTCGATAGTGGCTAAAGATAAAGAAATGCTACACAATATTTCAGAACTATATTATTGCTGTATTATGATAGTATTTAGGGTCTGTAACAATAACTTGTTACAATGGAGCAAAAATGTAGGCAAACTTTCGGAAGAACTAAATTTTGTTTGTGAATATTCAGATTTTTAAGCTAGTTGCAATATTTCTAGTTGAGCTGAAGAACAATTTCTAAATTAGCTGCAGAGCACAGGGGTAATTTTTATCCAGAAAAAAAGTCCTGTAGGTACCAGAGGGATCATAAAAACAAAATCTGTCAAAATATATAATAAAGATTGAATAAATTATTTTTTCAGGCGTCACATTTTTAATTTTTTAAAAGCTAATTTTACATGTAGGTATAATACGTACATAGATATACCTACTTGTGCAGAAGTTTCGTTTAGAGAAAATGCTTTATTTTACTTAACAGTGGAGAAAATGAGAGAAACGTCCCGATGGCCGATAGCCATTATTAGCTGGAAGCGCCTACCAGCCTTCATGTGTTGTATTCCCACGTTTACCTATTAATGCACGGCATCCAGCAATCTAGCCTGCTCATTAGCTTGTCTTTAGAGAGGGACCGCAATACATTGGCTTTGTGTGCTTTTCGAATGTGACCTGCTTTTATATTCATCATTGTCCTTTTGGAACTCTCTTTGCGTATGTTAATATTTTTGTTATTATACATAGATATAAATATGTTGTGCGAACGGTCTAATTATCACCAATACCAAATACATAGTCTACCAAATATCAGAATATAACTAAGTCTTGCAAGAGTCCGTGAAATAGAAGTAACTCTTAGTAATTATAATAAGAGTAATTATAATAAGAGTAATTATAATTATTAAAAAATCAATCGCCGTACGTTAGTCTCGCAAAAACACAAGAATGGCTACACCGATTTTATTTCGGTTTTCACTTAAGCAAAGAGGGATAAATAATTCATAGAACTCTTTGAATTATAGAATAGATATTTTATTACGGGAATTTGAAAAAGTCATAAAATTATTTATTTTTTCCCGGACTTTTATTTTTGGAATTTTTTCGCTTTTTAATAATATTTTTTTTTTATAATAATTTAATGTAATAATTTTTTCTTATTATATTGAATTATATACAAATTAAATATTATAATAACGAACATTTAGGTACATGATTAATATAATAACTGATAGTTCAACTCGATCTTCTATAGTGAATGCAAAGGTATATTTTAGGATTACGTCACATGACAAAATCCTTTGTCCGTCCAGTTGAGTGCGATATTTCATGCCATCACCATCAATAGATATCTAATCTGTATTTATCAAGTCAATACTTAATGGTTTCGCATAATATTGATTGTACTAAACTGGGTCGTATCTTGAACAATTCACTAGTAAATTGCGATTTCAATAATGTTTAAAATGAACCATTAGTATAAAATTATATTTATATTGAACCATTAGAAAGACACAAAATATAAATATTTATATTTTCTGAATATTTTTATATGAAATTCTGGTTTTGAATAAGGTTTACGTAATTTTCTAAAAGGTGTGTGCGACTTTCTTATGGGACATTTCCTCTTCAAAAGAAGCGGTGTAATCTAACTATAGGTACTGTGTGATAAAATCTTAAACGAGACCTGTATATAGACACCACATAGTGTATTTTTAAAAATCAAATGTTTTCCGCTAATATGGAAAACTGCATTGAAATAATAACACATTTACCTTGGAGTACTTATTTCCTAGCGTTTTATATATTCATAAAATATTACGATACGCTTCTTTAAATTAATTTTATGTATTTCCTGCCATAACAGTTTTACTGTGTTCTATTTGTTGATTAAATCACAATTGGCGAGGACGTTCACAATAATCTTAACACTATCGAGGAGGGGTCATCGATCGTTTTATCTTGTTTAAAATTATATTAGATACTTACTGTTATTTTGCAGGCAATCAATACGTGTTTTGATTAGCAATTATATTCGCATTTAATATCGAATCGGTAATTCAAAACATAGATTTCCATTTCAATTGGTGAATCAACTTTCAATGTATGGAGTTTAAAAAAGGTGACGAATTAACTTTGGGACAAATCCACAACAACCCAAATTCTTGTGTAAAAATTGTATATGTACATATATGTTACACACACATATATATATATATATATATATATATATATATATATATAATATGAGTTATATTATTAAGTATTATTTAAAAATAAACCTATAAACCTCTATAAATTTTGGCGGTATCCAAATGAATTTATTAATGAGTGTCAATCTGTGACCACTCACTTTCCAATGTCAGGTGAAACCAGAAACACAAGGCTTTCTATCCTTTTGTTAGTCTATTAGCCTAACGTATTATAATTGTTAATTGTTAGGAGCATAGATGGAAGTTGGAAGTGTGTGTGCGCGATTTTATCGATCAGATATTTAACTCTGTAACCACTGAGACACTAAGAAGTTCCTATAGTCATAGAAATTGAACTAGACACTGTGAGACTAACGTTATTTCATTGCTCTAGTTTCATAGAATTTCACTAGCTAGCACAATTTAACAACCATTGAAAAGCATACTAATTAAACTTTTGATATATTGACAACTAGCTGTTGAACGCGAATTCGTCCGCGTAACTTTATAAATTATCCGTACTAATATTATAAATGCGAAAATTTCTATTTCTATGGATGTATAGATGTTTGTAACTCTTTCACGCAAAAACTACGGAACCGATCACCATGAAATTTTGCATACACGTTGTCTCGGACACCAGAAAGGACATAGGGTACATTTCATCCAGAAAAAAAGTACTGCTCCCGAGGGATTATCTAAAATTAAGGAAACTAACTCCTGGCTAAGTAGGTATAATAGCAATAACGATGTCAAGCGATATAGGTATTGCTTTTTCAACGCGGACGAAGTCGCGGGCACCAGCTAGTAGCCTATATGTTACTCGCTGATAATTACGCTGGTAGTTACGAAGCCTATTCAATGCAAACGAACAAACAAATCTTTCCTCTTTATAATATTAGTAGACATAGAAAAGAGTTATCCTGATTTTTTATACGTAAACATGAAATTTTGATAATTTAATTTATTTATTATTGTGATAATAGAGTAACTTTTGCACATAAGGAATCTACATTGTCAGCGAGAAAAATAGGCCATACCATATTTTATAAAGTAACGTGGCCGAATTCGCGCGCAACAGCTAGTTCGTCCTTCACAAATTTTTTTTCGCATTTTAATGTAATTTTTTTTAATTTTATTTACGATCTGAGAAAAAAAGATATTAGGTAATTATGCACAGACTGATGTTCGCTAAAATGTTTGAGTCACCTTTATTTTTAGCGGCCTATCAGTGATGGTGCGAAAAAACCAGTCAGTTGCCGGTTTCGGACCAGCTGCAATAATAATAAAACGTTATGTGGCCTCCGTTCAAGAAAAAAGGAACCAGTCCGAGAACCTACAAGGGTTGTTTTAATTATCCCTTTCGCAGATACTTTTTCAATGAAATTTTAACTGTAAAAAAAACTACATTTTGTGATCCACGCTTAGTGTAATTTATTTATTTGAATTTTGTTTTTATAAATATTTTCAATTTAACACTATTTTATAAACTAAAAATGGTTATATATCTATACTAATATTATAAAGCTGAAGAGTTTGTTTGTTTGTTTGAACGCGCTAATCTCAGGAACTACTGGTTCGAATTGAAAAATTCTTTTTGTGTTGAATAGATCATTTATCGAGGAAGGCTTTAGGCTATATAACATCACGTTGCGACTAATAGGAGCGAAGAAACAGTCGAAAATGTGAAAAAAAAACGGGGAAAATTATTCATCTTTGAGGGCTTCCGTTGCGCTGCGAAAACCGTTCGAGATACCCAAACGATTCCCAAAATAACTATTCCACGCGGACGAAGTCGCGAGCACCAGCTAGTTTATTATAAATAAATAAAGAACTATCTTCAAATTTAGGTAGACATGTAACAAACAAACACGTTTACAAATATGACCGAATGTCTTAGTACATTCAGTACATTATACATATTTTTTAAATAATCTAACAATTAAATTGTAATTCCAAATAACGAATGCTGTCTGTTACACAATTGCCAGACATGTGAATCAATTTGTTTTCTACATAGAATTTTTTCACTTTAAACTATTTTTCAAAATCTTCAATTCAAATAATTTTGACTTGTGTAGACTAAGTCTAATTTACATTTAATTTTTACTATACATATCTAGGTACTCATTTATCACACAACTGTACATATTATTATAACAACACACAAACACAAAGTTGTCTAATTTAAAAGACTGACCTCATTCAAACTGTCGTCGTGATGTAGTCATGATACTTAAATGTTGTATTTTTTGTAAAAGTTTGAAGATGTAATATTTTTTGTATACCTATCCTTTTTCATTTACTTATATTCGTATGTAAGTATGTATATATGTATATAAGCACAGCATGTTAATTAATATTAAAATATTATATTTATTTTCAAGAAAAATGTTTAATATTAATTTTGTTTCAGAATATAGGGGCATTTTAATCGAACTTTTATTTGACTTTTATTGACAACGATCTGCAAAATGAAACATAATTAATTTTGAATACTTCTATTTGATTTAATTAAATCAAAATTAGGCCACAAAAATTAGATAGAAACATTTTTTTTTGTAATTTGGAAATATTAGCTTGTTTGTATTTCACTTAAACATTCACTTATTTCAGGATGGACATAGGCTAAATATTCCACATTAGCGAAGCCGCGGCCAAACGTTGGCTAAATATCCACTGCTCGGCATGTTAGTAGGAGTTATATCTTATATTTTTCAACGCGGACGAAGTCGCTTGCACCAGCTAGTTAAAAGTCGCTGTCCACTTTTGCTTGATACGGTTTTCACTAATGGAAAGAATGATAAACGAGGAAAATTTTTGTATCCATACGAAGCCGGGGGCCGGTCGCTAGTTAGAAATAAGTGTCCACCATTTGTTTCATGTCTACGTTGCTTGTGTTTCTAACTAGTGTGTTTAAAGGACTTTGTGTAGGCGCTGCTAGGTACGGTCATAGCAACAGATCGCGATCCTATTGTTTCGTGACACGGACTTGTTATGACTTGTCTTATACTGATTTGCATACACATAGGTTGTATAATAATGTCATAAATACATATTTAAGTTGCTCTATGTAACATATAAATAGGTAATTTTAAAGGTAATATAAATCGCGAATCTATAGCAATATTTTGTATATGAAAAATACATTTCTCCTCCGATTTATCGAAATAGGACAACACTAATTTTATGACACTGGAATACCCATATTTTTTATGTACGTAAAATTTTAATTTTACTAACATTCATACTGAATATCTTTACATAGTAGGTATTTAATAAAACTAAGTCGTCTGTCCCTCCGCATATCCTACGCTTTAGATATTTTAAACTACGCAATGGATTTTAATGTGGTTTTCAATAATGGAAAGTGTATAATAAAATATAATTTCAAAATAATTAATAATATACCTACGAGGAAGGTTTTTATTTAATTTAAAGTAAAAAAAAGCCGGGAGCGAGTCGCTATTCAATAATACCTAAATAAAAACTTGTAACTTACGGTCAGGACATGATTAAAACACTCAAAAGTGATTTATTTTTTCTGTACATAGGACACATTTTGTTCACATTTGAAAACTCAATAAGAAAATAAATGCAAAACTCAATAAACTAAATCCTTATTGAAAACTCAATAAAGAAAATAAATGCAAAGTAGTGTGTAAAAATTTAGTAAAATGTTTCTCTCAAATCGTAAGTAATATACTTTTTAGTAAAGTTATTTTCGTAACTAATTCGCAACCTGTATAAGGCTTTGTCTGCAATAAATTGTCTCAGTTTTAAGAAAGAAAGATAAGTAGTTTTTCGTATTTTTTTTTTAAATACACTTTAAACCTACACACCAATTTCTTATCAAGTAATGCCTACTTAAGTATACCTAGCAGTTTTCATATAAAATTTATGAATTGTACCGAGCATAAATTTTATTACGAGATTAACGCCAGCTGATCGATTTATTGAATGTGACACTATCTGTACAACAAATCAAAAAGGAAGTAGAATTTCGCATCACAAAAACCATTATCATCAATAACAAAGTATTACCACAGTCTACGGTTGCAGCTCTGGACAGCGAAAAAAGAAAGAAAATAAAAAACCGGCTCCTTGACGCAAAGTTACATGTTAAAAATTTTAAGTTTTCTATTAAATATAACTTTGAGAGCAGCACACTTTTTATGAGATCGTATGGCAGTTAATATATCACCGAATCACTATATTGTCTTATTGTTATTTTTCTGTCCACAAACAATAATTGTAAATAACCGGCTCATCCAAGAACTTTCGCACGAATCAGTACCTACTTTAACAACGACATAAGTATTACTGGTCGGCCCAGCCGGCCATAGTTTGTTGGGTTGCCTTGCGAGGCAAGTTGCTCAGGTACGGTTTTCATGTCGGCTTTATACAGCCAAACGTAAACAAGCCTCGTGGCTTCTATGCGACGTCGCATGCACCGACTGTACACATTGGACGGGTTATTTCAAAAAGTACACTGTATCATCGTCCGCTGCGGATGAAAGAGATGAATAGCGATGACTTGAGACTAAAAAGTCAGGTCGAATACTGAATGACAAGAAAGTTGTTTTAGTAGCTTAAGTAAAAAACAAATTACTTTTTTTCTAAGTCATGTACGGTGCATTAGTGGCATATTTTAAAAATAACAACTTACCTGATTTCAAGTAAAATTGCATTTATAAAATAATCTTAACTTAACCTATTTAGATTAATATTATTTTTTAAATGCAAAATATTGTTATTTTGTAAATTTTTATTTTTTGTAAAAAATACAAGAAAAAATACTATTGTTTGTAAAAATATTACAATAGTATTTTTTGTTGTTGTAAATATTTATGAAGAAAACATACAAAGTAATCGTGGAAAACAAACAGATAACACGATTTAATTGAGTAGGTTTCAACGACATGTCCTCCCACTAATACGGATTATTTACTACGTCAAGTTAAAAGTCCAGAGAACAATATTACTATAGAACTACGAAAAAATATAGAATTCGTGTGCTCTATTGTTAATGACGTCATCGGGTAAAAATGTCGGCAACACAAGGGACGTGATTTCCCATAGTCCTGTGTCGAATATACCATCGGCACACCATACCACTATTAGTACAACTAATTCTATTTTTGCACTGACGCTTTACTACTGCGACATAACATGCCTTCACACAACCGACCTTTCCACGTAGTCGACCTAATTTTAATAAGTGTTTTATGGTTTAATAGCTAAAAAAGAAATATATATAAATCGCTGGGCTAGTTGTCTATAAAAATAATAGGTAAAAATACATGACAATTCGCCCGTCGGGTGGGCGAGTTGTCCATTAACTCATTAGTCTGTCTCTCTGATAAATAAATAGATAATTTAATAAATATAATTAAAACAGTTCCGGATACACTTTTGTGCCTTTCGGAGTCGAGACCCTTGGTCCGTGGGGTCCCAGCGCTCGCCAACTTCTAAAAGAACTTTCAAAAAGGCTTATTAACGCCACTGGTGACCGACGAGCTGGCAGCTTCCTCGCGCAACGCATTAGCATTGCAATACAGCGAGGAAATGCTGCCAGTATCCTCGGTACCATGCCGAGGGCGCCCAATTATATAGATATTTTTTAGGCGTATTTATTTTAGATTTTAGTTTAGTTTTATTTAGATTTAATAATTAATCTAATTATATTAAAACATATACATTAAAATAATATATTATATTATTCGTAGATAATATTATATTAATATGTATTGAAGCATATGTAGCGTGTAACGCGTAACGTGTAACATGTGACATTTGATTTTACTCCAATAAATTTTCATTATGGGCTTATATATGAAATCGATTCTCCAAAAAACTGCCTACCATATACCTCTATGTAGGGTAGAAAAGTGAAAGGATAAAATAACAGTGTTACAAGAAGAAATAATTTTTACTTACTTGATCTTCATCGCGACAGTCAATGATTTCGCTTCTGAAACATAAAAAAGTAATTAAGTATAACAAAAGTTATTCTTTATGAATTTCAAATTATATGTGTATGTTGTGTATTTCTATATGACACACGTACCTACAACGAAGTTTCTTAATAACTGGGCGTTGAGCAGTACTGTCGTGTATTCTCACTTGAGTTGGATCTATTTCTTCACACTCGTCGTCATCTAGAGGCGTTTGTCCAGTTCTCCTGGCAAGTATCGAGTCCATAAATGGACTATATATGTGGCAGGATGTGCCCAATATGTCATCTATATCTGAATATCGTGATATGTATTTTTCGGTACAGTTTTGATAAGATGAAGTCGTACTTTTCCTTCTATATTGGTGGTTATTTTCATATGGTGATATCCGACATCTATAGTTTTCACATTCTTTAGGTGTTTCCAAACCTTCAGGACTTCTCCTGTCTCCCAAAGGTTCATCATCTGGCAAATGTAATGGGAATGGAGGAATCTGTGAAGGTGGCACATAAACTTCGACCTCTTCTGAATCAGACGAATCACTATCTTGTCGAGGTGGAGGCGTTGGCAGCCTTTCGACACCTTCTGGAATATTCTTTTCACTAGATAACCACCAAGGACGTTCTCCCGACTCTATATGCATTATTCTTCTTACTGGAAATGCTTTTTGATCAGAATTTGACTTGCTTATACTACTTTGGTTATCTGGTTTATAATTTGAAGAGTTTTCACTATTTGTAAGCCACCAATCTTTTTGATCTCCAGACTCTATATGCCTCACCTTGAAGAAATTGTATTTTTCGCTTTTTTCCGAGTCATTTGATAACTTCTTGGGTGGAGACAAACGTTCCACTCCCTCTGGAACGTTGGCACTATTGTCGAGCCACCATGGTGTTTCTTCTTCGATAAACGTATTTTTCTTAAAAGGTATGTTTACATTTGAACTATCATTGGTATTTGTCTGTGGAGTTTTGGTTTCGCTTTTATTGTCACTGTTCGCTTCCATCCACCACGCTCTTTCACCAGACTCTATGTGTCGTATTTTTCTAGGAATATTTTTATCCGAAGACAATTTCTGATTATTGTCACTTGACGCTGTATTTACTCTGTTGGAATCCGAATCTAACCACCAAGCTCTTTCCCCAGACTCAATATGTCGTATAGCTTTAAGCTGCACCAATTCGTCATCATTTGACGCTACAATATTATTAGTGTTGCTCTTACTTTTAGACCTATCACTTTCTGTAATGAGATTTGAAACATCTTTACTAGTTGACTCAGATGTTGAACTTTCCAACCAGCGTGTATTTTCATTAGAATCTTGATGTTTTGTTTTAAACAGATTTGTTACAGGTGCAAGGGCTCTTATAAGAAATGATTTTGCTTCTTCAGTTCCAGTTTCAAGTTTAGGAGCAGATGGCGTTTGGTGCTTTCCAGATCGATCTGTAGAAAGAGAACTCTCATCTGCTGAAGTTCTTGACATATCATGTGTTTTTGATTTTGTGACCATGTCTTCTTCACTAATTGAAGACTGTGTAGATAATGTAACACTGGACTCTGGGCTAGCACTTTCTCGACTTTTGGAATGTTTTAATTTTCTATTTTGTAAATTACTGCCCGTGGCATTTCCTGGACTACACTTAGGAGGCGATACAGATTTTGAGTCTTTTACTTTGTCATTTGTTTCACTGCCTTGATCTGAGTCTGTGGAACTAACAGACTTACTTCTCCTTTTAACCGTTTTCTTCTTTGGTGAAGAATCAGATGATGAATCTGTGCTAGACTTACGAACTTTGACTTTTTTAACTTTAGTTGATCCTTCAAGTTTTGGTGCTTGAGGTGGCAATTGACTATTAGTAATTGTAACCTCAGGTGAAACTGATTCAGCTGCTGCTACAGTTGGTGGACTCTTGGCACGTTTTAATTTCAAATTTACATTTATTATGATCTCTGATGTGTCATCGTCTTTGGATTCTTCGTAGGTAGCAATTATTTCTTGATTAGATTCAGGGGCGCAATTATTTGTATTTATTTTCTCTTTGCTTTCATTTTGATAAGTATTACATGCTTGAAAATCAGCTTCTTTCGTTTGTAGTTCTATACTACGACTGCGGCTACTTCTCTCACTATATAATTGACTTCCGGAATTTTCTCTTAAATTGGAGTACTGGGTCGAATATCTACCTGCATATCCTGTATAACTCGTTGCACTGGGTGTGTAAGTCGACCAGTTAGATATAGTTGGTCTAGCTGCATTCACAAAACGGGCTGATCTGGTAGGATCGTCCATTCTATCTGATTGAACTTCTTTATCAAACATTTGAGGTCTGTTCTTAGGCCGAGTTACAGTTCGTTCTACGGTTTTTGCCATATCCGCCCTTCTTGTTCGCACATAAACGGAGGAACCTGGCGGTGTAGGTGAAGTATGTCGAGTAATTACAACAACGGATTCATTTTCGTCTTGTATGTTGTCTATCTTAACTTCAACATTATTTTCATTAGTTTCAATTTGTATATCTTTTTGTACTTTTTTTGGCTCTTGGGCAGCTATAGGTGAAACTCTCTTTTCAATGTCACATTTAGGGGTTTCGACATGACTCACGGGAGAAACGGATGTTCTTTTAACTGTCGGAGGACTTCTCAAGTAACTGGATGACAAACGATTGGCTATGGCGTATCTATTAACAGTGATTTCAGGTTTCGCATCTGTTCTAGATGCAGGTCGACCGTAACTGGGGGTTCGAGGGTACAATTTGTAACTCGACAGGCTATTGTAGCCTGAAGACTTATCAGTCTTGCTTGGAATGTCTTTGTCGCGTTCCGCGTGGCTAGATTCGGGGCTTTTTTCGTTAAACTTTTTTGTAGATCTTTGTTCAGGACTTAGACGTCTAGATGTACGAGCCAAACTATATTTTGATGAATTCGATATTGGACTAACATCTCTACTCCTGTTGGTGCTCACAGACGGGACGGTAAGTTTGGAGTAATCCTTTTTTTCATATTTTGTGGGAGATTTGTCTGACTTGTTGTAGCTGGAGTATCTGTTCGCGATTGCAGATATAGGCGTATCGTCTCTGGAAGACGAGCGGTCGGTGCATAAAATGGGAATACTAGATGACTTATATGAGGGCGTCGTATTGATGTACTTCGCTGTGACAGCAGTGGGTCGATCCGTAGATACTGCATTTCTGCCTGTGTCCCGACTCCGGCCGTAAGATGATGAGTCATACTAGAATTTGAAAAATGCAGCATTAAAAATTCGTCACACATTTAATGCAAGTCATGTCATGATTAGTTAACATAGTTGAGCTTTGTATGCTCTAATTGTTAAAATAAATAACCAAAGTCTTAGTACTTCAAGATAATCAGCATGTAATTCTGTTTGTATACAAAATATAAGTTAGAATCATAAGTTAGAGCTTGGAGCCAAATGCATGTTCTTCAATCAACACATCTTATATTATGAAGACGTTCCTTTCACTGTTTTATAAATAGCGAAGGGAATGCGTGTAAGCACCGAGATAACATATTGGTGGGGATTATTGAGCCCCATGTTATTTCTGTTATTTGTGCGATGAGACCATTATGATTTTGATGTATATTATGTTGAAGAAGATACTACACAAAATTTAAACACTCTGTTTTATATACACTCAGCAGCGGAAAATGTGGTCCATAAGAATTTGTAAACGAATTAGGCATTATTTACGGGACTTTTTAATGAGTAGGTAACATTATGGTTCAGAACTGTATGAACTTACATCAGGAAGGTAAGTATGTAAAACTATTCTTTTTAAAGTTTTACTTTGGTATTATACTTTTGTACTTTTTTATTGATTTTTATTGATTTTATTTTTATTGACCAGCGAAAAATTTTCAGGGCCAAATTTTCATTGTTCTATTTAGACAATAACTAGAAGACATGAGGTATTTTTTTTTAGTTTTTTAGTTAATATAGCAAATAAAAGTCAAACGATTATTTAGACTTTACTGATGTGTATTCCTATGCACCACATTATTACAAGATCATCGCATTTTAATAATATATTGCATTATCAGCACTAGAATTGAGTTATCATTTAAAAAATGGAGTTTACAACCCGGAGATAATCTTTCCATAGTAGATAGTCATATTAATTACATTAAAAAATTACCTGCATCATTAAGATTTTAGATAGATACCTAAGTACTAAATTTAGTTAATGAAGATAAAATTTCAAAACTCACATAATTCCTAAAAGACATTGTGGCAAGCGATCACCGATTGTCCATTGGTGCAATAGAGGGTGCATTCAAGATACTTCTGAAAATAAAAATAGGTATTGTCAATGTAGGTACAATATGAATTTATCGTAAGCAATAGTATATATTTTTTTATATTTTTCATATAAAATATAAAAGTAATTATTAAAAAGTTTTATGAAGGACTACCTATCTATGCTTGCGAATTCGTACGCGCTGTAGTTCGTGTTTTTAAATTCATCAGGAATTAAACATATCCTATACATGTGCTGGACATAAATGTCCAGATAATCATCAATACATCAATGAAAACTGCATTCAAATCGGTAAACCCGTTTCTGAGATCACCGTGCACACATTATCAGTCGTAAATTCTAAAAAAAAAACGCATCAAGACTATCTACAGAAACAATTGTTTTAGTTTTTTTTTTTTTAATTTAATTATCATATTTATTTATTATTATTTTTTTAAACTTTGAAATCACAATCCGCATCTGTATCTGCAACAACCCTGGTCCAAAGCTATAAATCGTCTAACAACTGTTAAGAATATTGTGAACATTGGTTTTACTCACTGTAGTGAAACAATCGAGTAGGTGGTTGGCAAGTGATCTAGACATAGTGACGAATCACGAAACGCATGACGCACTCTTTAATGTCAACATTTAAAATAATTACGTGATCCATTTAACAGGTAATGGGGAAGTTTGTAATAAGTATAGAAAATGCATTAAAACTCCTTTTTAAGGAATCTATTTATGTGTATTGCCAGTGACGACATATGGTTCTGAAAGATGGTTACCGTCGCCTATTACACAAGCAATGCCACAGGTGTTTCAAGTGTGCTGCAATCTTAGTAGGATCAAGGGTAAGGAAGGAGATAGCAACAACAAAAATACAACAGTAAGGGGGTGATTATTACTGCACAATTTGTGAATACGAATATGAATGAATAGTGTATATGTGCGTTATTATAAATGTGAAAGTTTGTATGGATGTATGAATGTTTGTAACTATTTCACGCAAAAACTACTGTTCACCATGAAATTTTGCATACACGTTGTCTGGGACACCAGAAAGGACATAGGGTACCTTTCATCCAGAACGCGGACGTAGTCGCGGGCACCAGCTAGTTACTTATAATGCATGAACTTATAATGATTCAAAATTTAGCAGTTCAAAGCTCTGTAGTAAATTATAGAATATAAATAGGATTTTCTGGTAAAAAAATTTAAAAGTTAATCACAGTGATTCAAAATGTTAAAAGCATGGCCTAACTTTCAAACTTAATGGCATTCCAAATTAGTTTTTCTGAGGTTTTCAAAATAGAAACCATTTAAATAGTGCTTCCGGATTGACCTATATCGATCGAGTCAATGGACAATAGATGGACTACAATCTTTTTTGTGTAGATGTTTCTACGTAAATCCAAACGACTTCCAACCTTATTTCGAACAGATACGTTTCAAATTTAAAGTGCTTTGCTACATTGAAATGCACAAATAACATTGATATATTTTACGTCGGCCGCTGTGTGATAAATAGCAGTGATTGAACATTTTGTAAGGAAATATTTTATTTGACTTCAATTAGGTTCCGAGAATAGAGGTTTTAATGAGGTTAGTTACCTGCAAACTAGGAATACACTTCTATGGAATAATATCCTAATCGCTTTTCAGCGAACCTATTCAAGTTTAAAAAAAACAGCATTAGCTTCATCTGGGTTGTAGTAAATAGTAAATTTTTCTAGAACATTAATCAACAAATAATCCTAATATAAAAATTACGCAGAATTGCAATATTCAAAATAAAAATCAAAACAATACTTTTTTCTCCTTGAATATTATTTTTTTTACATTTTTTTTGTTTAGTGTTATCAATAATTGTTATCCCCGAGCTCTATTTAGTTCTATTTTAGAGCAGCTAATTATTATTAGAGATACGGACGTAAGTCGGATGTAAAGTGAACCGAGATTAGAAAAAGCGAAGCGCCTAAACAAACAATCAGTTTAAGAAGTGTTAGATTTATTTCTGTCGAAAGTACATTACGAAAATAAATGACACAATCTCAGTTTGTTAGTGTCAAAGACTTGGTTCGGTGCGGGTTGTTGCCTCGGGCAAAATGAGGCCGGGACAGCTTCCCGACTGTCGACACTCAATGCTGTATGCTGTATGCTGCCAAATGTACAGAAACTTCTTTGGCTGTTACGTTCCTTCAGCCTTTAGACGTAAAACATTATACGCCTACGAACACTGAGCTGTTTCAAAAACATATTGTACCTAACGGAAGTTAATGTTAAGTGGGAATTATGAACAACTGTTGAACAAATTACGAAGTCATAAGAAAATTAAAATCAATCTGGTTTATGAGGAAACGCATTCAATTCTAAAAATTTTGATTTATTTAGCTTTTCTCATGAAGAAAACCAATGAAGAAAATTTTGATTTATTAGGCGATTTTTTTTATACAAGCGAAATTTATACCTAATATAAAAATTGATTCTATAAATTTATAAAAGTACCTTGAAGCTAAAATAACATTATTTTTAATTAAAAATTTTAAATAAAATTAATTAAAAATTGACGCATTTCATTTATAAAATTTGTATGCAAAAATAGAAGGAGAATTACAGAACTAAAAGTCTGCCATTATAATAATAGTAGGTAGTAAGTAAGTAAGGCGTTATGTTTAATATTTATAAAATTGGGACCATTCAATTAAAAGTCTCATTCATTGTCTTTCATGAGAATCTCTAGCTCTAGCTAGATGATTATAACCATTAAAGCCGTTTCATATTAAAGTAACGAAAAAAACCACTTCTAATTCACATATAAGAAATTGATTTTTTTTTTTTTTTTTTAATGACTTAATTTTGATAAACCTAAACCTAAAGAGCGTAGCCTACATCTTAATCAATCGCGTACCTATGACGTACCTAAATTTTGCAGTAAAACATTAAATTAAACTTTTAATAGTGTGTGGAACATTTCTACAATATTCTGCAACAGAATATTCCACAACAGATGACTACACAAACAGTAGGTACATGGACATTAATGATTTTATTTTTGTCTAACTGCGACGAACTTACACAAAGGTAACATTAACTGAAAATACGTCTCATGTCACGTAGGTACGAGTATTTAAAAATAATTTCATTTAAATAGTGCACCGCCCTCTCAATGTGATAATAATAGCTTTATTATTATAACAACAAACCAGTAACACTGTCGCCTATATCACAAGCAAGATCACTGGGTGCAGCAAGTGTGCTGCCAGTAAAGAATAGGCGTTTACGAAGAGATAGGGAAAATACTCTGGTAATCCTTACTCACTCATCGAAACACATTACACATTCCATTTTTTTACGGTCAACGTCATTTTATCAACGCGGACGAAGTCGCTGGCACCAGCTAGTATTCTTATATTTTGAATTCTCATATTTTAAACCATAGCATAGGAAGGAGAAATACCTACTTGGTAGAAGAAATTAAGAAATTGGTTTGATATGAGCACTCTTTCATAAAGCAGCTTCCAAGGTATAATGATCGCCAAGCTTTATACAAAAGAGGCAACTTTGAGGGTGTTTTGGAGTTTTTGTACACTAGAGTGACCTATTCATTCAAATTTTGCCGCCCCTACAATTCGATACCCTAGTTCACAACCATTATATGAAAGTACCATAAAATGAAGTATCACAGTATCGGCTCCCTAGAGGAATGGAGCAATTTCTGGGTCACTTGTATATTAATAACTTTTTTTTATTTCTGTAAGATAAAAATAATTTTTTGGCCAAATTTGTTGCCTCCTAAAATCTGCCGCCCTAGGCTGGAGACTACTTAGCCTTCTGGTAAATCTGCCACTGGGTAATCTGCCACAAGATGAGATTAATAAATAAATAATCTATTTGTTATCTTTTTTTTAATTTTTTTCCATTTAACCCAATTCTTTAGAAAAACGCAAGTGTACTACGTAACATGAGAATATGGAAGAAAGCCAGCACGTCATTCTAAAAATATTTCTCTAATTATAGACGATCACTTCAATTATTGTTTAGCTGTAATGCATAAGTAATTATTTGAAGAGGTGACTTGGTACCCGACTGACCTACATACACTACCGTACTACATAGTAAGTTATTATACGTTCATAAAATGCACGGTCAAAAGTTCCGCACTCAAAAGCGGTTTAGCAAAACATTAAAAAGATTTGTCTGTTATATACAAATCCAACTGTAAATTGTAATGTTAAGGTCAGACAGGCTGACGGTCCACTTGATGGTAGGTGGCTACCGTCGCCTTAGCAACGCCATAGGTGCTGCCATGGTACGCTGCCGAATATATAATTTGACATTGACTTTCGTTGACGAACCTGACCTATCTGACGAACACGTAAGGCTTTTTAAACATACGAATAAAAATTTACGAAAAGTAGGGTCAATCTTGAAATTCATCTCTGAATTTCAAGATTGACATCGTGCTGCGTGTGACATCATCAAAATGTCATAATATTTCTATGTCATTCCAAGTTAGAAAAACTAGACGTTCACATTAATTTTGTAAACACAAAATCTTATTTTTTAATTAAAGAATAGGATTAGCTTAAGTTTACAAATTATAAGTATTTTCTTTTTTTGAAAATAAATTTTAGACTTTATTTCATATGTAAGAAAACTCTTATGTCGCATAACTTCCATGATCTGCTACTGACTGAGATCAGTTTCTAACCAAATCGTAACATTAACATAAAAAAGGTGAAATACTGTCTGAAGAGCGCATTATCGGGCTGTTAAAAATAACTATAGACCAATGACCCAGCTAGAAAAAATACATCCATATTTCTTATAGCGCAAAATCGTCCACTACGAACTATTGATAGATCAAAAAGTAAATTTGCTTGATATCTTGTTCCGGTGACGAATACTAAATTATTCGGGACAGCATTTTGAGATAACAATGTAATTCTAACGTTTCAACGAATTTACGAAAGTTGCTTGCACATAATACTAAAAGTAAGATATTTCTGACTTACATAAAAATAAACAGCTATACCTATACGTATTCAGAGAACCCATTTTCCCTGTTCTACGAGATATGTGACATGCTCACTGCCAGTTCTGCTTACAAAGGTGATTATAGGAATCCGAGTTTAAAACATAACATAGCTAGCGTGAATGTTTAGCGTATCAAGGTGATAGTAATATAGATCGCACAGATCACATACATCAATAACGAAAAAGATCCAGAATAATAACTATAAAGTCATGTGGGATATCCTATTTTATACTAATTTCATCTTGAACTAAAATCGATGTTTTAAATTTAGTCATTATTTTAGTGAAATAATAACATGAATATTAATGTTGTAAAAAATAAATTAAATTAAAGTAAAAATTATTATATTTCTACGAATTAAAAATATAGTTGTTCATAGCTCTCTCTATCTGAACGGATATGAGGTACAAAAGGGGATATATAAAAATAATTTGTCAGGACATCAGATTGCATTCAAATGCATCTTAGTCTATTTTTACTTCACTCTTGGTTGTAGGAACTCATCGCCAACATATCTCAACTTACTTATAATGTAAATGTATTAAGATATATTTTATTTTATTTTTATGTGTAAAACGATTTGTTTTATTTAATTTATTGCTGCTGCGCCCGCGTCTACGTACCTACTTTACTCTACACGCTTCAATACTTGACAATTTTCAATTGATTGATAAAAAGCTATCCTATATATTATTAATCCAGATTAATATGTGTTCCTAATTTCATACAAATCTATTCAGCCTTTTTTGAGTGATTTTAGCAACAAACATACAATTAGCATTTACAATATTACTAGCCAGATATGCCCACAACATTGTACGCGAAGTTGTTAGTTTTTTCGAAAAAAAAAATCATTTCATTATGACAGTTTAAATAAACTTTTTTAGTGTAGCGAGTTTTTTCTGTATTATTCTAATATATTTTTGTTGTAAAATTTCAATTAACAGTTACTCATATAATCCATAAAATAATAATAATATCTTGTCTAACCATCTTGCTGTGAACTATGTCTGGCAGACGCTATCGTGACGAGGAGGAATATATTACATACTTCGCAATAAATATAGGCAAAATTTATAGACTAGAAAGTTTTTCGGATCATACATAACGCAACTGGAAAGTTAGATTGTTCTAGATTTTGATATTGACATTGAGATACGGTTTGGCTGATCATTCTAATCTACAAGAAGGTAAAATTATGTTACAGAAAATCGGGCCTATTCCAAATTTAAACATACTAAACCAACACAAAACGATAACTTTGATGTTTTGTTTACGTACGGGTGAAATATTACAATGACCAAGTAGTGCAACTAGGAGCCACATTACGTCAAGACTTAAAGCAAATAAATTTATTCTCATAGCCCATACATTTTAGTGTTAGTTGTTCGGTGTAACGTTATATTAAATTTTAGTGATCTGGAATTCAAAGGGAGTTGCTCATTTAGAAATGCCTTCTCTGTGTTTATTTAATTGAAATACAAATAAAGAAATCGATTTATTTGTTACTATTTAATTTAATTTGATTGTAAATAAAATACTCAAATATAGGTGAGAAAATGAGTAAAAGTTGTACGTACAAATTGCACACAGTAAAATCTGGAAAATAAAACATCCATACTATAATATATAGATAGGTACTATTATAATATACTATATATATTATCCATACTAATATTATAACATACGCATTGTCAGGGATACAGGAAAGGGCATAGGATACCTTTCACCTAGAAAACGAGGACTATTTCCGAGAGATGATTAATAAAATAAAAAACTAATGCCTGACCAAATTGTTATGGCAACAAAAGGTCAAGCGTTAGATATACTTATATTTATTTTTATTATTTTTCAAAGCGGATAAAGTCGCGGGCACCAGCTAGTTTTCATATAAAATTTTAAAAAGAGCTGCCTATCATGTTCAGAATTTGAGAAAGTTCTTTTATTTTATGTCGATTGAGACCACGAAAAAATATATATTTAAAGCTGATATAGGACATTACACGAACTCGTCAACTTAGATTTATACAAAATCTTGGGTAACTAACGACAATCCATACACTTGTATAATTTTTAGTATAATTTTAGGAATTGCTAAAATGTTTAGCTTTGTTAAATTTTAAATTCTAAATTTAACGAGTTTACCTCTTTAAACTTACATAACAAACAAAAGAAATATAGTTTGTTTCTATAAAATTTCATTTGGTATATTGTGTGACATCTATTGTGACATAATGTTAATAAAGTCATATAATAACAAACCTGTTTTAAAATGTAATACAATAATACAAATACAATAAAAATTTCATATAGGTACAAATTTCATCAAGTCGTTTCAACACTGAAAACTCAGTGCAAAGATCGATAAACACAGCCGTAGTTATGTTTATACTTTAGGTTAGTCATTTAAATATATTCTAGCCGAAACTCGCAAAATACACGAGAAATACCATTTTGTTAATTACACATCACAAGCTCGGACGACATGCATCCGACCTAATGCAGTGCGTACGAAAATAAAACTTGGAAATATCCTGCGCTTTATATGTTTTGTTTACATTTTACTAAGCTCGACTACTGTTCATATTATGTGTAGTTTGTTAGATATTTTATAATAAATGTGAATGTTACTAACCTGTAATGTTGTTATGTGATGAGATGCGCGTGCGATGCAGGGCGGGCGGGCGACGACTGGGCGGGCGGCGCACGAAGTTCGCTCCCGGCCGCGTTTTACCGTACGCCTGGTCAGTCTATTGGGAACACCGGCGGAAGCGCGATGAATACGGAACGACCGTTTCTATACCTATTGCATGAATAAAGATAGGTATAGGTACAGATATACAACGCGTTTTTAGACAGTGTTTTGCTCCGATGCGCAGTCTCCACACTGATATAAATACAAAACGGACCTATGTGTATTGCGATCTGTAAATCTGATCGTGAATCTAGTCAGTTTTCAGCAAGAATAACTTAATACCTGGTACAAAAATAATGAATTATGCTTTTATTACTTTATTATTATTTTTTTGGAAAAATTATTATTGTTTATTTGTGTTTAAATTTGTCGCATATTATTCCAAATAAAGTCGCTTCCCACCGTCCGTTCCTCTGTGTGTAGGTATGCTTAGTTGTTTTAAACTACGCAACGGAAATTAATGCGGTTTTCACTAATGAAAAGAGCGATAGACTGAGAAGGTATGTAGGTATGTATATAAATTTGCAAGACAAAAGTTGCAAGACAAGAGGCCGGGAGCGGGTCACTACTGTGTAGGGTTGCCAACCATACTTTATAATAACGTATCCTACTTTATTTTTGGTAATTATACTTTATACTTTTACATAAGTATGCAAAAATACTTTATTTTCAACCTTTACTGAATTTAAATGTTGATTGTCAAACAAGCTTTGCAACATTTAAAGATAACAAAAAATTGTTAGCATGTGCTAAGAGCACTAAAGCAATAAAAACATAAAATTTAAAAAATACTTTTTTTCTTCCTAATACTTTATTTTTTTCCTATCCAAACCAGCTTATACGTTTTTTTTGTCAAAAAAAGTTGGCAACCCTACTACTGTGTAACAAGTAGGTATACAAATTTAACATTTATTATGCTTTTTAATTTATTTGAATAATATTTTAAAACTGATTCTCATTTCTGATTACCAGACTGACTCATTTCAGAATGCCAGACTTAGTCTGACAGACTAAAAGAATCTATTTGCATAGTCGTTTGATTAGGGTGACATAAAAGGGCCATTGATTACGATTTTTGAGAAATCGTATTTTCTTATGTAATTAGTTGGTAGAAAAGAAAGAAATGATAGTGACATAGATTTAGCAGACCTAGACCAGACAAATAATTATCCAGGGAGAAAACTGGGAAATACTTTTGTATGGAAAAACGCTGGTAGCTTACCCAATGAATTCAAATGAATTTTAAAAATATTCGTGTTTCATTCATTAAGTTGTTGTGTTCATTAACGAGCTACCAAGTGCCTAATTTTAATAAATAGCAATGAAACTCTAAGATTGGTGTGTGCTCCTACAGTAATTGCTATAAAATTTATGCAGGCGTCACATTAGCCACAATTTTAATAAAGCGTAGGTGAATTTATTTTTTAAAATTCGACGCCGTAAAATCAGTTTTTGGCGTTTACTTCTTAAGAATCGATTTCATATATGTGTAAGTCCGTAATATGAAAATTTATGGGAGTAAAATCAAATGTCACATGTCACTCGTTACGCTTTACATACAGGCTACAATATGCTTCAATACATATTAATATAACTCAAGAAAGGCTAGACCGATTTTAATTCGATTTTCACTTATGGAAGGAGAGATAAACGGGGAAGGTTTGTTATATAAAAATTGCACCCTGGGCGAAGCTGGGAGCGGATCACTAGTTTGCCATAAAAAATCTTATCTCTCAAGTTGGGCCAAATTATACAGTGTTCAAAATTAATTTGATTTGGAGTTTTATCACGGGCAAATATCTACATTTTACATATCGCATTCCTGCTCATGTAATTTACTAGCTATGTCCGCGGTTTCACCCGAAGTAAATCTCGCTTCTTTTCGGGCACCTTCCTAATTGGACTATCAAATGCAAAAAGATTTTTTTTTAATTCTGCTGGAGTTCCAGAGTTTAGCGAGTTCAAAAAAACTAACTGTTCAGCTTTATTGTATTTGTACAGATAAATACAATGCGTGTGTAGGCAGGCGCGTGAGCGAGTGGAAATGTCAAGAAATAAAATACAAATGTTTTTAAAAATTTTATTGCTTTTTTTGTTTCTTTAACATAAATAGCATTTATTTTAATTATTACAAGTTACAGTTACAAACGTACAACATGTATTGCACCATTAATAAATAATAATATAAAATAATTCATTTATTTTAAACTACTGCGCCAGATTGCGGCACATAACGAGATTTTATTTTTAATAGCGCCGGTGACCTTATATTAGAAAAATAGTGAAAAAAAAGCTTAATGAGTTTTGGTTCCTTTATTTGGTAGCGTTACTTTTAAATAAAATGGTATCGGGACGAATGGTCGGTGTTCGATGGTACAAGTGTAGAGACACGGCAAATTTAGAGCTGACCGAGCACCGAGCTTCCGTCCCGAAAGCGATTAGAGTTGCAGGTGGCGTTGGTCAACAGTTGTCCACTAGCGCCAGATGTAACTATAAAAATTCACTTAACGAACGACTAGGTGCCCCACCCGACCCGACCGGAATTGCGCCCCATAATCGAGAGAGAAATGCTGGTTTTGCGGGGCGAAGGCGAGAAAGCTCACTCTGTGCTGAGAGCGCGGGACTCCTGGACCAGGTACACTTGGGATCCGGGGACTGTGGAGGTGGTGACGAATGTGCGGTGCTTGGCGCGGATGAGGGACAGATTGCTCTCGGCGACGTCAGCGCGATCTTCTGCCGCTTCGAGTTCACGCTGGAATCGTCGTACTCGGGTCACGCTCTGCTGGGATACGCCCTCCTGCAAGTTTAACCATAGACCATTGTTTAAATAAACAAATAAACACTGTATAGCGTATATTTTCAAAATTATACTTTGTTGCATAAGTTTTCTTATGTGTAATTTCAATATTCATAAGAAACTAGTTCCTACCTGTTCTGTCAACTGCCTCTTGTAAATGTTGACCTTCTGGGAGGTCTTCTCAAGGGAGTCCTGGAGCAGGGAAATGTTCTTCTGGTCCTCCTCGCATTGGATCATGACCTCCTTGAGAGAGCGCTCCTTCTTGCGCAGAATCTTGATAGTTTCAGCGTGTCTCCTCTTTTCTTCGTCAATCTCAAGTTCCATGTCCTTAATGCGAGCTTCGAGCTTGCTGATGATGCGCTTTCCACCGACAATAGCGTTAGCCTCAACCTCTTCCAGGCGGACAGACAGGTTCTAGTGAAAAGAAATAAAAATTAGTACTTATATAAAAATCATAACCTCAATCATTGGTGAGTGTGATTGAAGTATGCATCACAAAAGATATTTTTTAAAGTTGAGTTTAATTGGATGTTTCTGATGCGTAAAGTATCGCCACTAGAGGGCAAATACTTAGATCGGAAAAGTCACAAATAGTTTAAAAGTTGTAATTGAGCAAATTTTTAGATTTCGTATTACCTTAACTTCGATCTCGAGGGACTTCTTAACGGCTTCGATTTTCACAATCCTCTCTTGTTCTTCATGCAAGATTTCTACGGTGTGCTTCAGTTCAGTCTGTAATTTTTTTATGCAAGTGATCAATCAATATGTTCAGCGAACAAAAAAAAATAGTGACTAAATTTGCTTTAATTTACTGTACTAAGTGTAGAATTGCAACAGTTTCAATCTGATGAAACCTTAGAACATATAACAATGAAGACACAACAAACCTGGACACGTTGGTATCTTTCGTCGGCGACACGCAGTTCCTTGGTGATCTCATCGTAATCAGCTGCGACGGCACCGAGTTCTTGCTCAATCTTTGCCTTGCTGCTTGACAAGTTCACATTGATAACAGTAAGCTCGTTGATGCGGGTCTGCGCCTCCTCGAACGATTGTTCCACGACGCGTTTGGCGCGAAGGGCCTAATCAACAATAAATATACGTTATTTTTCTCCAGCCTTAACAAATTAAATAATAACTCAATTGATTAATTGCGAAAATCGAGAAACTGTGTAGAACTATGTAGAAACTTTATAAATATGTCTATGTCTAGATACATAAACCTAAATTACATTTACCTGTTCATAATTGCCACGGATCTCCTCGACCTCACCGGTGAGCGACTGTATCCTGCGCTGAGCAACGCCGTATTGATCCAGAGTTACTTGGAGCTGCCTCTGTACCTCGTCGTAATGGGTCTGGATCTCAGTAAGCTGGAATGACATTTACTATTAATTTTAAATGTTTCGTAATTGAATTGATCACATTTTATTGCTAAGTAAACATACTTTCCCGAGTAAAAGTATTTTAATTAAACTTCGCTTTTTTCCTTGTAATATTTGAATAAAATAGAACTCACCTGAAGAGACTGCTTCTTGATGGTCTTCTGCAGATCGATGTTGGTCTTATTAGCGACGTCAAGAGACAGTTCGAGCTCCGTAATCTGGATTTGCAACTTCTTCTTGATGCGAGCAACCTCTGACTTAAGCCTGGTCTCAGCTTCGACTACACGCGCATTCAGCTGCTCAATCTCAATGCTGGTCTGCTTGCTGTTGAGAAATAATTAGAATTTTAAAATTTGATACTTGATTTTTTTTTAATTCGTAAAAATATAAATTCGTTAATTCTTTGTTAACCTTTTATCTATAATTATATTTGTATTAATTTGTTCAAATTGTTTTATCGTTTCTTTTAATTCGTTTAGTGGTTGTAAGTAAGATGCTTCATCAATAGTTGGTATTTCGGCTTTGATTCGCACTATGCACGTCCTTGGAGAAGTTTCACGGATAGTACGGATTGCCTCCGATATGGCGTCAGATATTTTTCCGTCGGTTATTTGTGCAATTTGAGTCTCCGATTTCAACATTATATCTCGGTTTACTTTAGATATGTTTCGGTTTGTGACCATCTGTCTTTCATTTAGCACATGTTTTTTCATATAATCATGTGATACATTTTTTCTACTTTCTTCAAGTAAAGTCTGAGCAATGGCTTTGGCTGATTTACCTCTATACATTTGAGCTTTATCTCTGAGTTCTTGAGTAACATTCAACTCTTTTTGAACAAGTTCCAATTCTTTATCAATTTCATCCAACCTCTTCCTTTGTCTTTCTGTTTTAATTTTTTCAACTTTCTTCTTTCTAGCTTTGACAGTTACACTTTCAACACCAACATGTTTCACTACATTTGCAGCCGCTGCAGTAGCGACCACTGAGAAGGGAGAACGTTTGGTTATATTAAAATTATTGAGATCCTTTTTAGCTTGTTCAGATATATCCCTTGAAATGCGCGTTAACTCTTCTGAGGAGTATGTGCTTATAGGTTTATCTAATCTGTATTTATCTAATCCTCTTTCGTTGTTCCATGGCAAATGAGGAGGTTTAGTCGCTACTCCGTTTTCTTTATCATTGATATAGTCTATCATTGGCTGGTAGAAATTGATTCCGTAGCCATAATTGTCTTCATAAACTGCAGTTGGCGGCCTGTTCCACTTAGAATAATTAGGCATTTTTACTGGTGCCATGATGAATCACTTATATTGAAAGGTTTACGTGCTGCAATTAATCGTTTCAGTAACGATATCGGTCACACGGCGACGTGCGCCGTGTAGGGCCGAGGTCACAAAATTAGGACTGCTAGAATATCGTCGACGTCTTTTGTAGATCATTTTCATACGGTTGTGCCAATATACATACGTGGACACCCATGATAATCACCAATGAGATACGCCGTTATATATATAAATGGAATTCGTGCCAATAATTCGATAAACTCGCATTTGATTGAATTGGCAAAGTCGGAAAATGTACTCGCATAATTATGAGTAATTCTGTACACAGGATGCTATTTGTAAGTAATAAATTATCGCAACATTTCAGCGTCTTTTGCACTGTTACAAATGTGGATAACATTATATTGATTTTATTACAATATGTAATTGGCGTAAGTCCAATGCATAAAGTGTGTCACGGTTGTAATAGATGAAGTGTGTCGATTGCATGTTTTAATGACAGTCATCAGTCAGCGGGGGGAAAAGGCGGGGTTTCAGTGGCGAAAGACGAAGGGGCTTAGTTCCGATTTGGCTATGTGCAGGCAGAAAGGCTCTCAGTCTGTTGTGATCTCATTTAGTGTAAACATGACTTTCATCTTACGTATTTCTCTAGAACACTTTGGTAAGCAGTTCAATCCAATAATATTTTAAATTCTTTATTGAAATTTGCACCATACTTGTCATCTTAATATTATTTTATAATTTTCTGTTATTGATTTAGGTAATCGTTAAGGTATAAGATGTCGCTTTATTAATTGTGCTTTTGGGCCATGTGGATTACATGGATTATAATACCATTAATTTAGATGTTACTCACCGAATGGCTTCGATCTCTTCGTCCTTCTCTTGGAGACGGCGCTCAGCCTCATGGCGGAATTGACCCAACTCGGCGGCCAACCTCTGCGCACGTTGCTCCTCAGCCTTGCGGCCCTAAAACCGAACAGTTCACGTGAGTATGCTGGCGATAAAAATTTGCGACATAAAAACTACTAAAGATGATCAAGTCCATTTAAAAACATAGAAGTCAAAATGGGCTCCTCTACAGTATTTTTTATTATTTTGTAATATAACGCATATGGCGAATTCTTAACTGTATTTAATTTAATTATGTGAATTACTTAAAAAAGTAATTCGATTTCCTCTAGTCTTGTAAGAAAGTACCTAATTACAAATGATTTTTATTGGACAGTGTGACGACCTCGTTGCTATAAATAGTGGTGCTATATTTATCTTGTTCTGGCAGGGCAGATTATACTGAAGTTTTATTTTAGTATTATAGTAAATATTGAGATAATGGTTGGGCCAGATTAAGTGCCAAAATAATCAATATAGGTAAAAGGTATTCATTCTGAAAGTACGTTATTTTAGTAAAGCGTAGCCTGTAGGTAATCTTCATAATACTTACGGCTTCTGCCTCCTTGTAGGCAGCGGTGAGTTCTTCTCGCTCGTTCTCAAGACGGCGCAGCTCGATTTCGAGCTCGTGAAGACGGCGGGTCAACTCCGTAATGTTGGAGCGGGCTTCGTGCAATTCATCTGAAAATATGTTTGTATTGTTTCAGAATCACATATTTTTAAAAACTTTGGACTTATTTGCTAAAATTCCGCTAATATCTGAATTGAACCAATATTCCACAACTAAATTAAAGTTTAGTCATACGACACCTAATATTTTGATAAAAAACACTTGTCGTCTATTCTTGTATAAATACTATGAAAAATCTGATCTAATTCAAAATATCAATAGTAGGTAAACACCTAATATCAATTTTCATTTAAATATATTCAGTATACTTAATGCATTCAAGGAACTTAAATGATATTTTAAAATTATAACATATAGAAGTAGACTGGGGCGTACAAAGATTTAAAAAGATCGTAGGAAGTATGATATTGTTTGTCTTCAGAAAATATATTATACTCGTCCTGGGATTCTTCGAACTTAATTTCTGAGATTTTAATTAAAATTAAGTTCTTGTAAAATGTTAAGTTATAATTAGTATTTTAACATTAGTGTTACGTAAATTCATTCATAAGTGACCCAACAAAATTATGCGAAGACTGAAATTTAGAAATTTAGTCTAATACGTGTGTTACAATGTTTGTGTACAATATTAAATAAATAAATTTAAGAAACATACCACCCAACTTCTTGTTTTCGCGGCCGAGAGCGTCCTTCTGTTCCCTAGTCTTGTCGAGCTCGTGACTGACGCGCTGCAATTCCGTCTGCTTGTTGCGGAGATCCCTCTGCGACACCTCATACAGCTGAATGGTTTCCTCCAAGCGTGATTTGATCTCAATATTCACGCGTTCGAGCTGTTCAGTCCTCTTCTGCAGCTCCCGAGCTGTTCCATTAGCCTTCTCCAGGTCGATGATGAGCACCTCAACCTAAATTTAAATTATCACGTATTAATTTTGTCTCTTGAGTTATGTTTATACCCCGAAAACATTATTTCAAGGTAGAAGTAAAAATTTAAAATATTTATTTACCTCGCTTTGCAAGCGTGACTTCTGCTTTTCAATGTTGCTGATCTTGGCAATGAGAGTCTCGATCTGTTCCTCTTGTTCTTGAATGCGAGCGGAATATTTGCGGCGGATTTCCTCAATTTCTTCGGCCCTAGCAGCAGCTTCGGCCTCGTACTTGGATCTGTAGTGTTGGACCTCACCAGTGGCCTTGACAAGTTGACGTTCCAAATCCAAGCGGGCTTCGGATTCCTCCTCGAGTTGTACACGGACAGATTCCAAGTCGATTTCAACCTTTAGAAAAAAACACGTATTAAATTATTCTTTATTCGGGAGTAACATCATTGTTGACTTCATTTGTCGAATTTAAAAAATATTTCATTACAACGATTTATTATATTTTTTAAGGTAAAACAAGACAATATTTAATACCTGGTGCAGGTTGGCCTCAAGCAGAGAACGCCTCCTGTCTTCATCCTCGAGTCTACGACGCGCATCTTCAAGCTGGCTGATGACCTGGCTCCTGAGGTAAGTGACGTTCTCGATGTTCACCTGACAATTAAATATTAATATAAAATATATGCTTTTGTTACTATGAATTACGTTGTTGTGCTTCGTGAATTTCTATGTAACTAATATATATTTTTTTAAATTTACCTTAAGATCCTGCACTTCCTTGATGAGCTCAACGTTCTCCTGAGATAAACGTTGCTTGTGAGAAGTGATATCTACAATAGTGCGGTTCAGCTCCTCAATTTTAATGTGCAGTTCGCTGATGTTGATCTCGAGTCTCTCAACGGTCTTGCAAACAGTTATCTTTTCCTTGGTTATATTCTCCACTTGGGCCAGGAGTTCGTAAACTTCAGCTTGGAATTTGGACTTCTCCTTTTCAGTCCTGATGACAAAGAAACATTCGGTTGCAATTACATTATAATAAATAACAAATGATGAAATGAAAGAGATCTCTTCTTCAATGATATATTATATTGGTGAAGGTATTCGCACAGCTTTCGCAATATCGCATAGCTACTTAAATCTAAAAAGCTAAATTATTTGATTAGTAGAATGATGCAGACTTGTAGAAAGGTTTTAATATGAGCACACTCTTTTCCTCACCTGGCTTTGCCTTTGGTAAGCTGGTCGATTTGGTCCTGGAAGTCGACGATGATCTCTTGATGTTTCTTTTTGAGCAGGTGTGCGGTCTCTTCGGATTCCAAGTGCACATCTTCCAGTAATTTGCGGAGCTTTGTCAGCTCAGTGTCACGTTTCCTGTTGATCTCGAACTGAAAAATATATGTCATCATTTCAAAATGCACCCCAATTTGTCATATAATAGGTTGGAGAAAAAGATTTTTCGTATTTTATATAAGTAAAAAGTTGCAGTAATTGTTTTTTTGTACTGTTTGTATCTGGCTGATTTTAACACTATTAAATAGATATTTTTGAAACAGAAAAAAAAAGTAAAAACGGTTTCCCGTCATTAAGCCTTTTGAGTCCGAGAATATTGATATTAAAGATGAAATTTGGTTTAGTCGACCGATTACAGATAAAGTCGATCTCAAAAAAGGGGAACTAGATCGGCATGTTAGTACTAACGACATAAATGAAGAGCTAGAGATTCACCACAAAACTGTATTGACCTATTTGAAAAAGTTTGAATGTACAAAAAGGCTCGATATTTGGGTGCCACACAAGTCAACTGAAAGAAACCTAATAAAACGTGTACTCATCTATTGAAACGTAATGAACCCGAAACGTTTTTGAATAGATTGATCAAACACTGGTGATGTAAACTAATCCACGATAAGAATGTGCGAAAAAGATCATGGTCAAAGATCAGTAAAGCTCCACAGACTATAACGAAATTTGGATTAACTAGCAATAAGGCGATGATTAGGATGTTGAGACTCAAGCAAGAAATAAAGAAAATGACAGGTTTTTCTTGGTTTGGAAACTGTTTCGCCTATTTCGGTCTTTTTATAATTATTCAGGTATAGTTAGATTAACATCAAGAGAGGACTATCAAAACTTCTCAGTTTTTTTATCACAAGTCCCAAAATTTCTACAGCAATTGGTTTATGTCACTATTTCTACAAAATTTCAACAAGTAATCGAAAAAAAAATGTTACATATTGGTTACATATAGAACCATATATTTTGAATTTGTATATAAAATACGAAAAAACTTTTTCCCCGACCTTATATTTAGTGGGGTGCACTTTTGAAATAATATTATTCGTTTCTATTCTATACATTCTTACATTAATTAAATTCATAGGCAATTCTCACATTTAAAAATTGTGGATTATGTTACCTACGAGTATAACATTTTTTTACTTATAATATTTTCATCTCAAGTCCGAAACGTTTTCTCAAACATTTTGGATTCAAGTCCTGGAAGAGATTTTAGAAAATCGCGTAGCTTACACATTTTTACAACAGTCGCATACAAAACACAAATAAAAATTTCGCTAAGCATTAGATACTCTATTAAGTAAAAAATGTAAATAATAATTATTGTGTATATTTTTAATTTACAAAAATATGATTAATTTTTATTGTTCACAAATTTCGTTTCTCAAACGATCCTCCTTTAAATCCTTTTCATTATTAGATAGACTTTAGATTATTTATTATTAAGAGTTATAAAGTCTTATATATGTTTTTAAACACTATTTAACACTACATATTTTGAACATTTTATTTTTCAAAAAGAAACAGAAATATCTACAATCTGTTTTTCGTTTCTTATTATTCCTCTTCTTCATTGATTTATTCTTTATTATTTTCATTTGACATTATTTTTATTTACATTATTTACACTTTGAATGCTGTGTAAGATATAATGAGAGAAAATGGTTAAGTATGTTACCTGACTTTCTGCTCCGCCTTCAGCTTCCTCCAGCCTCTCAGACAGTTGAATAACTTGCACGCTTAAGTCGGCCTTTTCCCTCTCGATCTGTAATCAAAGATTTCCTTTAATTAATCCATATTTACAAACACGAGTAATAATTTCATCTAAGTATTTCTTTTTGTCGGGCGTAACAAATTTTAGTGTTAAATTATTAAAAAATTGTGTGACCGACACAATTACACACCGAGGTTTAAAAAAAAATTAATATTGTATTATATTTATATTTAATATATAAATTTAGTTATTTAATTTAATAAGAAAATATTAGCAAATATACAAATTTTTATTTACTAATCTAATTTTTAAATACCTACAGAAGATTTAGGCTATATAAAAGTCTGCTAAGTGAATAAAACATCCAGATATCGTTACATATAGGTATCGATACTTTACTTTTTAATTTTACTTGAAAAATATTTTTTCTAATTATATCATTATGCAATACAATGTCGACAACATGGCGAAGGTACAAATCCCTTCATATATTGTTCACCTCCGCCTAAAATAAGAAACGGCATTCATGTTTTACGGTAGCTGTGACTAATGCGGGTATTTTTGCTACTCTTACCAATGTCTATTATTATTTTAATATTGTGGCATTCTCAACGGGAACGAACATCATTTGGCCCAGTTTCAAAAGTGAGACCGGAGAGCGAGAAGTTGATATTTCAAAGAATGCTTTCGCTACGTGGCTAAATTTATCGCGATGTGCGCGCGCCGGTCGTGTTAACATCGCGGGATGGCCGATGTCGCTCCGCATATCACTATTCGACCGGCTGTTGTGACTCTTGACTGCTGCTCGATGTGTTAACTAACTATGTATGATGAGACGGTGCAACGTACCGAAATAGAACTTGCAAAGCCGATACGATGACGAGATAATACTTGTACTACATATCGGACACATATATCAATGATATTGAACTCAATCACATACTTCCGAAGTTACTATACATGCCACAATTACCACTACAGTTATTAATTATATTTTTTTTAATTACTGGATATAATCATAGTTAATAGGTTAAGTTAGCTGAAATTGGAATACGTATTTTAGTTACTGCTCATCACTCGTTCATACTCGTAAGAATAAAATTCTTTGGCAAAAATGTTGATATACGGGGGCGCATTACAATATTTTTTGCTAGTAAAAAGGGTGTTATATGGAAGAAGAACGAAGGGCGGCGATATTAATAGGTGTGTGCGTGAAGCGATGGGCGCCCCGCCCACACCTGAACGCAGCGCGCCCGCTATGGCCGCGTCGCGGCGCCCGCGCATATCACATTTCGCGCGCTCGGGATCTTACCCTCTGACGGAGCTCTCTTTCGGATTCCAGATCATCATGGAGGAGACGAATCTTGTCCTGAAAAATACAACATATCGTATCATGTATCCGCTTAATCACTGCACAAGCACTTCACTAATCTGGAAAGGCCGGTACCTCCAGCCTGGAGAGAGCACTCAGGTCGGCGCTGTACTCGATGTTAACGTCGGTGGTGCCGCCGCCGCTGCTGCGGTAGGAGTATTTGGAAGATTTCGCCATGGCGGACATTGTCGCTGGTTCGTCTCTCGATCGGCAGTCGGCGCTACGTTACCGGTCGGGCACCGTTCGACTAGTGAGAGCGGGTGCGTGCGAAGACGCGCGCGCAACGCCAACGGCCCCCCTCCCGCGCCGCTCCAGGGCGGCCGGCCGGCTGGAGCTCACGGATCGTGTTACCACCCCCGCGCACCCCCCTCTCAGCCTTTTATAGACACGCCCGCCTTCCCACCGCTGCCTCAACTCAACTGTTTTATTTGTTTTGGCCAAAATTTGGCGAATCCCTTTCCAACCTAAATTTACCTACACCGATAACCGCCGTCCCACTTAAAACGTAAACATAAGCATTACAAGATGCACTCGCACATTATACGCTCGTAGGAACATTAGAATAACTCTAGTTGATCACACGGAGAAGGACACGAAACAGACAAAATCAACAATCAACTAACTCTCTAATTTAATTCCCAACTGGTTCCTCGTATGAGAATTCAATGTTTACAAACATTAATCGTTAGTCTAATATTAACTGTCTGTTTAATACTTCTCAATTTTTGATAGGCCTTGAATGTAGTTTTCATTTAAATTTTCAGTAAAACCACAAAACTCACCGTTTAGCTTTATTATCCCATTGAATATGATCGTATTGATATCATACCCCCCGCTCTCCCCTATAGAGAATTAATATTATTAGAAAAAACCCTTTTACCTTAACTTTTTTAATATTAAAAAAAATATTAAGAATTCGTTATAGTCCGATCAAATTAGCCCAAAAAATAGGGGTAAAAATTGGTAGGTACGAATGTTCGGAACGCCATTATAAATGAAATGTCACTTCGGGACTTTTCATTTCATTTATAATGGTATTCCGAACATTTGTTTTAGCTCCATGAGAATTATTGTAACCTTGTATGACTACTTTGACCGGACTATTAAATTGATTTATTACGAGTAGCTGTGATTAACCCAGTTGGTTTGAATCCTGACTGGACTTTCATAACCTCTGACAAAATTTGGTTTTAGATTAATATTTTTTTAAAAGCTTATTAATATTAAACATTAGGTAGCCAGGTATATTGAACCTGTGTGTTCGAGTAGATTAGTCAGAAATATAAAAAATATTTTTTCTAAGCGTTACAAGTGTCATTGTAGGTACCAATAGAGGAATATGTAAGTCTATTAGTCAGATTTAAATTAATAAAATTAAATTTAACATTGTCTCATATAATTTAATTTACATAATTTTCAATAGGTACCTACTTCAAAAGTAGGTATTTCTAATTTGTACACGAAATTGATGTATTCAATTTTAAAAATTCCAATTAAACAAAATGCTATTATTATCTATATTAAATTTTATAACAAAAATATTATTAAGATCAAAGAATTAAATCGTTGATTAAGATGCTAGCTGAGCCCGACCACGTTTCGCTGCCGTTTTCTTTGACTTTCAATGGTCAACAGCTGCCATGACAACTGCTAACTTCCACTTTGAATGTGACAGCGGTTACAGTTGGCGAGTTAATTCTCCTAGCTGCCGGCAGATGGCGCCGTAAAAAAGCGATATTTTTTGTCGCGATTTAGATTATATTATTACGCAAAATATAGATAAGATCAATCCATGAAGCGGATTGTACCTATAGGTCGGCTAGTTTTCGAATTTTTGAGAGATACACAAACCAATACAACATTTATAGGATATTAGTTAGAGTATTAAAAGTTCTTTGCTGTCTGTGGTCTTGTAGTGTAGGTATTGTATGTTATGTATTTTCCTCCATAATTCTTTTCTTGAAACTTGATAGATAAACATTTAAACATACCTACCTACGGGACACAGGATATGCTACTTATATGCTAGGATATGAACGAAGTCGCGGGCGCCAGCTAGTAGTTTAAATAATACTTACCTGACTTATTCAAAATTGTGAGTAATTAAAATTACCGAGTAATACTTAATTCAGTTTATTGGCCAATAAAATATGTTTTTAATGTCGGACATGCAAACGAAATGTCATGATATTTTCAAGTGGTCACCGCGCATCATGTAAATCTATATTTATTAAAATTAATCATCCGTCTATTTTCAGTTGCGTACGGTTGTCTAGAAAAGTTTTTAATGTGTTCTAAAACTAAAATTATATGATTACAGAATCTGACTCATAACTCAGTGACCATGTAGATAGATTAGTCTAGTTACGTGACGACATGTCAGAGTGTATTGTTACTAACTTTTCACCATAAACAAATAGCACGTCATCAAAAGTACTTAATATTTGGCAGTGATATTGATATTGTGTGTCACAGACGTAGTCTGTTGTCCACTACAACGAAGTAATGTTATTTTATACCTATACGCAATTAAAGTGTCAAAGGAGATGGTATAAATAAACAAAGGACGCAGCTCCTGTGGCGATTGCTTGTGTTATAGGATAGGCGACGGTATCCATCTACCATCAAGTGGACTGTCAGCCTTTCTGACGACGTTTATATAAAAAAAATGTGTGTCAGTTTTATGAACGATTACGCCGAAAGAACAACATTGTTCTTTTTTTAAATAACATTGTGTAGATGGCGCAATATCTCTGAAACTTCAGGGATATTCGTCAATGTTAAAACAAATAGAACGTATCTATAACGCATAACATAACGCATTCGTGTCACAATTCTGATTTTAATCCCTTAAATTTTCATACCACGGGCTTATATTTATGTCGATTCTTAAGTAGTAAACTTAAAAATAATGAAAATAATGCTCATTATTTCACGCACACAGCGAATTTATTTGATTTGATTTGATAATTTAAACTAAGATCCTAAGAGTCTACTGAAACATAATAAATGTAACATATGCAATGAACGTATGTGTTCAATAGAATTTAATTAAAAGAAAAAAGAAAGCCACTTTTGCACGCAATTGTAGCCCGTCCTGATTTCTGCGCTAGCGCAGGTGGGAAAATATTCGGTTATATCGGTACCTGCGCGAAGTGGGACGACTGCTTTCCGTGTGTCCCTCGTCCCTGCCCTCCCCTCTCCGTTTTGCCTCCCGTCCCACACTCACTGGCCACCGAGATGACTCAACGTTCACTGAAACTGAAATATTATGCACTAATACCACACATTTACAATATATTCTTAATAAAAGCACGAATTAAGAATAAATATTTTAACTTTAGCTGCCAAAGAATTAAACTTTTAGCTTTCAAAACAAAGCAATGAAAACTTGTTACAAATTTATGTTACACAAAACAAAAAGTTTGAAATAGAATTATAGTTTATTGTTATTGTATAAAATATATTTTTGTAAAACAAACACAGCTTTGCAGCTATAGTTTGCACTTTATTTCGACTATGGAAAACTGGCTGAAAATCATTGAATTAGTCATTTACAGGTTCATAATCATCATCATCATCATCTCAGCCATAGGACGTCCACTGCTGGACATAGGATTCCCCCATATCTATCCAAGAGAACCTGTCAGAAGCAGTCTGGTTCCAGAGTCGATTTAGAGATTAATAACCATAATCCGGTACCTTAATCAGTTAGTCAAATGTGTTTCTACCAAACGCTCAGAGTGCAAGTCCTGATCGCATTTATCCTTTTCGTGTGTCATATTTACAAGGTATAGTAAGAACAATAGTTGTGGACAGATGATGACTGCAGAAAATTTTAAAGGATTAAACTTAGAAAAAAAAAACTGTCAAGAAAAAAAGACCATTTTCAGCTACGTTTTTATTATAACACACAAAATGTTACAAATAAATAAAACACGATAAATGACGCTGAACAGAATAAAGTGTAACTTTCTGTTAAATATAATAAATAAGCTTGATAACTAGAAATTGAGGAGTCAAGTTGTTAACCCTGAAATCATTAAACTAATGAAAATAACACAGCATCTATAGACTAGCGCGAATGAAGCTTGTTATAGCAATCGTATTTAATCAATTACATTTATGTTTTTGATTTTACTGTAGGTACCTACATTAATTGTTTCTTAAGTATGTATATTATTATTACTTAAGTATTACAACGAGGTCGATTCAACGTAGATTTAACAGTCATCAGATGGCTGACGCAAAGGATTATTTCGGTGTTTACGCCCGTAACAGTCATAAAGGAGTCACCGAGAAAGCTGCCAACAATTCGGATTATTTTTGTGACGTATAAAATGCAATAGCCAATTTAATACACGATATTTTTATTTAAGGCTTAATCACTACACCTAAGATAAAAGATAATCTAAGATAACGAATTAGAAGTTGATAACAAAGTATGTATGAAGATGACTTCAGCGAAGAAATTGGCACCAGGCTTATATCGAAACTTGCCTTATATTAGGCTTATATTGGTGCCCTGCGACTTCGTCCGCGTTATTAAAATATAAAATAGTGTCCAGTTTTTATTATTTTTTGACTATCCAGCTAATAAACTATCGATGTCTCAATTTTTTTTCCAAATCCGTTAAACCGTTTTTTGTGAGAAAAGTAACAAGCATCCATCCCACAAACTATGACATGTATAGCATTAATGGTAGGTACTAGTAGGATGTGAGGAGCAACCCGGTTTATTGTCCACTAAACATTAGGTAGCCCAAGAATTCAAAAATTAAGTGCGTAAAATTAATTTTCAAAATGGTATTCAAGTTACTATCTACAAGATGGCACGACATTAAAATGGGCCTTTTTACTACCAAATATAATAATATATAATATAATATATTCACACATTCCACACAGCACCATCTAGTTCCAAAGTAAGCAACTTAATGCTTGTATTATGGATACCACATACATTACTTTTTTATTTTTTTGTAAATACATAGGTACATATTATAAATGCAAAACATCCATGACTCAGGTACAAAGGTAAATGTTAACACATAAACATTTGCCCCTAGCGGGATTCGAACCCGCGACCGCTTGGTTAACAGCTAGGGTTACTAGCCACTAGACCAAACATGTCGTCAAAATATACATTTAATTAATTTACAATTATAAAACCGCGGCACTAATCTTTAAAAAAGTCCGAATGACCTTCTTGATAATACTAAACTAAAATCTAAAATAAATACGCCTAAAAAATATCTATATAATTGGGCGCCCTCGGCATGGTACCGAGGATACTGGCAGCATTTCCTCGCTGTATTGCAATGCTAATGCGTTGCGCGAGGAAGCTGCCAGCTCGTCGGTCACCAGTGGCGTTAATAAGCCTTTTTGAAAGTTCTTTTAGAAGTTGGCGAGCGCTGGGACCCCACGGACCAAGGGTCTCGACTCCGAAAGGCACAAAAGTGTATCCGGAACTGAGACCCCGGTATTTCGCAGTCTTTAATTTTTCGGCTGCTTTAGCGGCCGCACCCACTTGCCTACTCGTTCCGTGGACGTGGGAAGGAGCCAGTGTGTCCACGCAAGTAGCGTCTTGATAATTAATTAGTAATTCTGCATTTGTTGGGCTTATCTAACAATGCAGTAAGGATTCACTCCACTGCGAACAAAGAACCACCAAATGTTTATAACTGTAACACCTCAGCTGCCAACTTTTAAAACTAAATAAGCATGGAGCATAGAATATAACATTCCATTGGATCGGTTATACGGGCAAGAAATGTTAAAAGAATGCGTGGCGAACACGCTAAGAGCTAATTCATGGATTGTAGCCGACATTAGACCTGTACAATACTAGGACGTTTTCTACTAGGCTAGCCTAGGCCTAAGCGAAAGACGAAAGCGAAGAATTAAAAATAGGTTCTTTCATTAATTGCTTATACCTTCAAATTTCGTATAAGTGTATGACTATAAATGCGAAATTTTATGATTACTACTTCACGCAAAAACGCATACAATAATAGCACATACAGAACTAATACATATAATAACATTAAAGAAATATGAACATAAATCAAGACAGCGTAAAAGCTTGTGGAAAACCTTAGGATTTATTTATCTGGAAAATACCTTACAGTGTGGGCGTGATGGGAGACAATATCAAAATGTCATCACCTTGTGGAGAGACTTATAATGGACTAAGGAATCAATAGATAACAACGACCAACGAATCGTCTATGTCTAGATTTGATATGGACTCTCGTTTCTTTCAGACATTTAAAAAGTTGAGTTAGAATTTAACTTATTACTTATACAGATAATAAGTCACGGACGGACCAAATCATATCCGCTTTTCTTTCGATAAAGGGAGAATGTCAGCGTACAGTATACTTAACGGTATGTGGCTACCATCAAGGTATAACACAAGAAACCCCACAGGTGCTGTAAGTGAACTGATTAAGAATTTTTTTTTATAAAAGTCAAGGCAGCGCTTGGCCGCGATCTCATTTGATGTAAGGTGCAGATGCTGCCGAAGGTGGACCACGCTTACCTAGTAAGTGCCCGTTTACCTTACTTTTGAAGACCCCGAGGTTATAATTTTGGGGAAACACAGACGCAGGCAATGAGTTCCACTCCTTAGCAGTTCGGACAAGGAAGGTGGAACTGTAACGCTTCGTGCGTGACCGAGGAACTTCAGCCTTAAGGATAAGGGATGGAGTAATGGGCTTTGTAATCCCTTACTCGCTCACAGAAATACAACAGCACATATGCTGTTTTTTCACGGTGGTCTTTTGTAAGGAGGTGGTTACTGCCGCCAGACGGGCTGCCACTATAAAAGTAAACCAAGACTAAAATAACCTTACAGAATTTATTTTACAGTAAAAAATAATCTATACTAATATTATAAAGCTGAAGAGTTTGTTTGTTTGAACGCGTTAATCTCAGGAACTACTGGTTCGAATTGAAAAATTATTTTTGTGTTGGATAGTCTATTTATCGAGGAAGGCTTTAGGCTATATAACATTTTGAACGCGAACGAAGTCGCGCGCAACAGCTAGTAATAAATAAAATGTCACATCCAAAGTTTTATTATGTTTCATGCGGAGTGGCGTTCAGTTTTCTAAATAATGGAAGCTGTTGTAGGTATCAGCCCGCCTACGTAAGTTTATTTCGGTCGCACGGAATGCCAGCTAAAGGTGTAATCGGAGGTGAGACGCTGAAAACTTAAATAAATGCTAACCACTTTCATAAAAAAATATATTATACACAAGATTTATATCGACATTGGATAAGTAAGAGGAAAATTAGACCAAAAATTCTAATCATTTTCCTTTAATCCGTACTATCCGTACTAATATTATAAATGCGAAAGTTTGTATCGACATTGGATAAGTAAGAGGAAAATTAGACCAAAAATTCTAATCATTTTCCTTTAATCCGTACTATCCGTACTAATATTATAAATGCGAAAGTTTGTATGGATGTATGTATAGATGTTTGTAACTATGTGTTTGTAACTCTTTCACGCAAAAACTACTGAACCGATCACCATGAAATTTTGCATACACGTTGTCTGGGACACCAGAAAGGACATAGAGTACCTTTCATCCAGAAAAAAGTACTGCTCACGAGGGATTATCTAAAATTAAGGAAACTAACTCCTGGCTAAGTATAATAGCAATAACGATGTCAGGCGATATATTGCTTTTTCAACGCGGACGAAGTCGCAGGCGCCAGCAGTAATATTATAAATGCGAAAGTTTGTATGAATGTATGTATGGATGTTTGTAACTCTTTCACGCAAAAACTACTGAACCGATCACCATGAAATTTTGCATACACGTTGTCTGGGTCACCAGAAAGGACATAGGCACCTTTCATCCAGAACGCGGACGAAGTCGCGGGCACCAGCTAGTAATACATAAAATCCTAATTTGAGATGGAAACATTTTATGAGATGGAAAGAAATTTGCAAGCAGATATTTTACTCACACAAAATTGAAAAAAGGTAGGTAGGTCAAATATCCTTAGGTACTTGCTAAATCTTTCTTGTGTGAAGTTGAATGATTGAGCGTTTAGTGTTCTGTTTTTAATGTAGGTCATTGAAAATTACAATGAAAATCTCGTCGTTAAAAAAAACATTACTTTCTTGAAAGTCTTGAAACAATTCCTTAGAAACGAACGCCGAAAGAGTGAATCATTGAGTTTATTTCAAACAAAATGATTCATGTTTACGCCAACATCGAAGTTTCTCGTATAAAATATCTTACTCTCTATAGTTTAGGTTTCTCATTTCTCACAAACTTTCAGGCATTTTATTACGCCAATTATATATTATTAATAAAATTCTTGTATGCCACGACGATTTCGAAAACGGCTATAACGATTTTGACGAAAATCTAAGGTTAGGGGTTTTTTAGGTCTAGAAATCGATCTGTCAGTCGATTTCAAAAATGGTTACAAAGTAATACACCGCTTGCTCGTTTTATAATATTTGGAATCATTAATTCAAGTATTCTTGATTTCTTTTCTTAAACTAAAAAACGAAGCGAAGTTAGGTCACCCATTCTAATAATTAATATATTAATATTAATTATTAGTCTAATAGTTAATATATTTTATATTATTAACTAGCTGTCTATAAAACAACTTCGTATGTGATGTTTTCGTACGCTAATTTAGACATTCGGTATAACTTTTTTGGTTGTAAATCAATTGGAATGAAACAAATACTGAATGTTACGGAAAGCTTGCTACAAAACATCAGTGAAAACCGCATTCAAATCGATTAAGTTGTTTCTGAAATTAGCATGTATAGACAAACAAACAAAAATTATAACAAATTTTTTTTACACTGGTAATTGGTAGTACAAAGTGTAGGCTAATTTTTTTTTTCGAAATCTTACTTGATTACTAAATAAAAAATATTATTTTCAAATAGGTATGTATAGGTATCTATATTTTGACGAGCCGTTGGATGGCTTCGTCTCACAGGGTTTTTCCGAGTTCGATTTCAGCCTGAAACAATTTTGGAAATGAAATTTTCAAAGTTGACTTAATCTGGAAAGTATAGGGCACACTTTGTTTTGAGGTCATTTAGGCATTCCGTCTGGCGACAGTAACCAACACCTTACAAGGAGACTACCGTGAAATAAAATAGAATGTGTGCTGTTGTTGATGAGCACACATTCTATTGTGTGAGTAAGGGAGGTGAGTTGGTGAGTGAGTGAGTAAGGGATGCCAGAGGCCATTTACCTAACCCCCATTCCATCATCTGCGATCCTACATGGTCGGCAGTGCACTTGCCACTAAGCGGACCGTCAGTGGCGAAACTATATTAGTTCTTCCAAAGTGTTGGTCAAAGTTTGACCAAAGTGTAGCCAAATGTTAGAGCGTCGCCACGCCAACAGCCGGTCTCACCTTCCGCATAAGATGTTTCATATCAAAATATATTTTGTAAGCCCTCTTATGAATCATACAATATAATTACAAGTCTGGAATAAATTTACATAATCAATACACCGTGACATTGAAGTCACGTTTACCTACTATTTGCAAAACACGGTAATTTTCTGTAACCGTGTCTCAAAATGTGACTTCTTAAAAATAGAATAAAAATTTTCCATTTCTATAAGAAATAAGCAGTATAATTTTATAAGTAATAAGTAATACAATAAATAATGAGATAATGGCCGTGTTGATAACATTTTTCTGTAATTTTGTTTTTTCCTACTACTTGATCTTGTCTGATGTTTAGCAAAAGGTATTGTGTATTTTTTGTGTCAAGGTCGTCAGACAGTCCAGCAAACAACTTCATGGAAGGTGGCTACCGTCGTCTATTACCGTCGTGCTCTGCGCAACTTAGTAGGATTATAGATAAAGGATAGGGATAAGTAAACGGGCTTTTTCATCCCTTTCTCAAGTACCAAGATCTTCTGAAATGAGGTGGATACTGCCGCCTACAAGCCACCCAATTTATGATGCGGCACGCAATCATTTTAATATAATTATGCATCCTTTTGATCTGTTTATCTATATTACAATATCTTAAACTTTTAATATAATCAACATCGTGATCTAGACGGTCTCTGTTTGTGATAGGACTTTTATTATAGACCACAAAAGCACTCTACTATTGTTGTAGGTCGCATGACGCATCCATTGACCTAGCTGTCTAGCTTTTTCCATTACGTTCCTGCCGCATAAGTACCTTTCCTTTCTAACGGTTATCGGTTGGACAGTTCACCTTGCTAACTCAATGGGCTGTAACGATAATTTAAGCTCTCTTAGGGATTTTCTCATTACATTTTCTGTTCATATTTCATATGTGATTTGAAAATGAATTTTTAAGATAGAATTTTTAAAATAATATGGGATATATTTTTAAGATGAAAATTTCTGCAGGTACGCTGCGTCAGATCTTACATCAGAGCAAATGCTGCTGAAATAATAAGAATAGATATGATGGGATTTGGTGTTCTTACAATTTTTTCAATGAAAGTACTTATTTTGTCACCGGTAAAGTTTGGAGTCGTCGTCCAGTCGTCGACTAATAGGAAACACGTCCATAGCGCACGAGACTGGGCGTATATTTAGACTGTTCTACATCCGAACAACGTTTCGCAACGTGAAGCGCCGTTGTCGGCCTTGCATACCTATATTACTTTTCTTGTCCAATAGTTCAAATATTACCTATTGCGACTGGAGTGCGCGATTCTCTGTATGTGGCTGTGTCGTGGAAACGGCCGTGTGCGTTGTACGAGTACGTTACGAAAAATATTTTGTTGAGCATATTATAATGTACTAGCTGGTGCCCGCGTCTTCGTCTGCGTTCTAGATGAAAGGTACTCTATGTCCTTTCTGGTGTCCCAGACAACGTGTATGCAAAATTTAATGGTGATCGGTTCAGTAGTTTTTGCGTGAAATAGTTACAAACATCCATACATACATCCATACATCCAAACAAAGTTTCGCATTTATAATATTAATAGGAATCGGATATATCTAACGAATTCGAATATACCACAAATAAAAAAAATACTTTGATCTATTAGCTATCGAGTGGTGTAGGTATTTAAATAGATTAATTAAACAGATGATCCATGATAATATCGAATATGATTATTATCATTCGAGGTATAATTAAAAGTTTCTGAAACTAGCCACTTATAGTAAATAAAATTAAAAGAGAGCACAACGACTGTTGTAAATGGAACTTTCTAAGAATAGGTTATTTTTATATTTGCATGACTGTTATTTGTGTTTTTCACGTGGCGTATTTAAGAAATGAGTGTCGGCATAACAATGGAATTAACTCATTAAAATTTTCGCTCTATCTTATTTTAGGACTAGCTGTTCCACGCGACTTCGTCCTCCTAACTTTATAAAGTGTAGCTTATGTTACTCGCTGATAGTGTAGCTTTCTATACGTAAAATAATTTTTTAAATCAGTTTAGTAGTTTTTGAGTTTATTCATTACAAAAATACTTTTTTTTTAAACGGACCATTAGTTATTGAGTTAATTCATTACAAAGAAAATACAAATATTTTCTCCTTATAATAATAGTAATATGCGCCTTGGTACGTGTAACTTCATAAAATATAGCCTATGATAATATAGCTTCACAACAGTGAAATTTTTTTCAAATCGTTCCAGTAGTTTCGGAGCCTATTCAATTCAAACAAACAAAAAATCTTTCCTCTATAATATTAGTATAAGAAGACCGTCAGCCTGTCTGTCGACATTAAATGAGGAAAATTGAATTTGTAAACTAATTTCTTGATGATAAAGCGCCATCTTGTAGTATTAATTAGAACTACTTGCATAGTGACGTAGAGAGAGTGAGAATGAGTCTTTTATGTTTGTTCACAGATGGAAGCACATGATATTGATTTATGCATAATCAAAATCAAAATCTTTATTTATCTATTAGTTTCTACAAGAAACTCTTATGATCGGAAAAAAGGCCAAGATGACGAATCCTGAGAATTGATTTGATAAATAATTAAGCAGAATATTGATAATTAAAACAAATATATAGGTATCTTACTGTTTGTTTAAATATTACTACCATCAATTACTGGATACTGGTGATAATACTGATAATACTGATAGAAAGTACTGAATATAAAAAAAAAATATTTTCTTTAAATCTTTAATCATTATTAAGAAAAAAGCTCTCGATTATTAAGCTAAAGGTTGGTCATGAAATGAATACAGGTAAGTGTTGCTCAGTTGCTCGTAAAGAGTTCCTAGAGATAAATGAAAGCAATAGGCACCCACGGGTTAAACGATGTTAGGCCTTAGCCTAAGCCTAAAAGGCCCTTACCTTCTTGAAATTAATGAAAAAATGTTTCACTAAGGTGTATGCTGGACACACATATCAGTCCTATTTAAAAAGTTATTGCCTCCTTTTAGTTTTGAGTAAGCTGCTATGTCTGGTGCGTTCATTATAATTCCAATGACTAAAATTAAAAGCTGCATTAAAATCATTCAAAATTCAAATGTCTTAACTGTGATATGTTTCTTATTAACAGAATATGCATGTCTATTAACTTCATACGACAACAGACTCAGTTTTTAAAATGCAGCATTTCTAGACTCGTTGATGTCTTTTAGTGCACTTATTTTTATTCAATGTCGTGAATGATCTGGTTATTTTTCCGCAGTTTTTGGAATTATAAACTATTTTTTTTTTTAATTTCGCGCTACTAATAAACGTTTTAGCATTGGTGAACCTATGAGGGTTACTTATGCGTCAATATAACTTTATTCTATGCATTCTTGGTTCTTGCATTATTATTTCTATGTCAAGGTCGTCCAGACATGGTGCTCTGCTGAGGAACCTGGGGCTTCAGGAGTAAAGTCCCTCGCTGACTGACTGCTCGTGTCGCTTCGCGGACTGTGGTCGTCCACCATCATCAACACTGGGCAAGCGGCATGGGCTAGAGGCAACACCTGACAACGAGGGAGACGTGCTGTATGTTTAGCTCACTTCTGTAATTCAAGGCGAAATTAATGTGAAGAAATAACTCAGAAAGAAATAAACGCTTAAAACACCTCTTTTAAACTACCTACTTCACAGCATACTAAACTAACCGCAAGGTTTAAAGTTTCATGTAGGTATAGATTATATATCGCATATTTGTAACAGAAATATGCGAATGCAATAAAACCTGGGTACTACATTCTTATTTTATATTGTTGAATTGTTTTAAAAGGCAATAGATAAATGGTGAACAGGCAATCTAGCAATTTATGAAAATGTAATATCCAACAACATCCTCTTTATTTATTACTTATATAAAAAAAGTCGCTTTTTGGATCTGTCTATTTGGCCGCTAACTTCTCCTAAACCTCGCAATGGATTTTTATAAGTTTGAATCCGTTCAATTTTATTATTCTTTTATTTTTAGATAAAAAAACTAATATTTTGTTTAATTAAGATCATGTTTCATTCGTCAAAGAAAACATTTTCAATAATATTTTTTGTCGCAGGTATAGTGTGTTAAGTGTTTGAATTTTGCTCATATATTGATCCGAAGGACATTTGTTTCACAATCATAATTTTCCAGAAATTTTCTTACTTTACCTAATATTGTAATATGTATCTAATATTACTTAATAATATTTAATATCTACTTAATATTGTACTCATATTGTAATTATTTACACGACAAAGATACAATTATTGATAAGTATTCTTCCTTTATTTATTTATCTCTATTTATTTTTCTTATACACATTTCCCAACTAATATCCTGTATGTAATTTTCAAAATAAAGAAGGTAGGTAGGTACACCTACCTAGGTGCATTACCGTCGAACACGTCAAGCAACGCAACAGGTGCTATAAATAAGTGCATTGCCGACTATATATTGAGAATAGATAGGTAAAGAGATGAAAAATATTAGTATAAAAAATTACAACTAACGTAGATTGAAAAATGAAATTATTTTTAATTTATTTACTCTTCTTAGTAGATTTTTCATTCATCGTATTATGGCTTTACAACAAAAAAAAATACTCAAAATACGCAAAATGTAGTAAACATGAGAATAATTATACAGGTCGATTTATTTACTGAACTAACAACTATCTATCGTGACAATTTCGACCTTGAGACAAGTCCTCATTTTTTACTAACTCTTAACTTAACGCTATCCGTTAAAACGCTTACATTTAAAAATAAGAGAATTATTTAATTAGGTACTTCTAGGAATAATTCGGTTTGGAATACAATACTCATAAAGAAAATATTACCTTCTCATAAATTATAAATTCAATAAACTCATTAAATCAATAAGTCATTCGGTGCGAATTTGTAATGTGTAAATTAAAGTAATCGTAAATGCTTAAGACGTCCCTGTTAAGAGAAACATAGAATTATATTTTAGACATTTTATACATTTTTATCATTCATCTAATTTCAATAGAATCACGTTCTAATTAAAGCTCTCAATCAGAATACACCCACTGAATAACGTCTGGAAGAAGTTATTGATTTGCGATAGTCAGGTAGATGTTGTACAAAACGATAAGTATCAGTTATTTCTCTTATAACTTCCCATTATAGAAAGCTCAATTCAGGTACCTACATGTGAATGAAGTGACGTCTTTTATTCTGTCCCGACGCAAGATCATCCCCTCCCCCTTATCTCCCTACCCCCTGACGTAGCGTCCTCGAACCTCGAAGGCTTACCTGCGCTCGCACCGTGGTTGCCGCCGTGAGCGTGTCTCTGTCTACAGTCTACGTCGCGCCGAAACATAGAATGTTTTCCGCAGACACGCCAACCCATTTTGACCTATTTCACATTTTTTATGTCAGAGTCGACAGACAGGATAACAGTCCACTTGATGGTCCGTTGATAAAAATTTATATTCAAATAATATTCTTTTTAAAATATTTTTTATAATTTGATAATCGCTTTATAATCGCTTATAAATTTATAATATAAAGTTTATAATCGCTTTTATAATTTTACGGCAGCACGGCACGTTTTTACCGTCACGGTAAGGCTAAGTGTAATAGTAATAGCAATAACGATGTCAGGCGATATATTGCTTTTTCAACGCGGACGAAGTTGCGGGCACCAGCTCCAGCTAGTATATAAATGCGAAAGTTGAAGTGAATGTATGTAAGTGAATGTTTGTAACTCTTTCACGCAAAAACTACTGAACAGATCACCATGAAATTTTGCATACACGTTGTCTGGGAGACCACAAAGGACATAGAGTACCTTTTATCCAGAACGCGGACGAAGTCGCGGTCACCAGCTAGTAGGTAAATAATCTTTTTCATTTCATCTTTAGAAATTCAAACTTTATGTGTCATGGTATCTATTAAAGTTTGTTTATGAGAAAGAGCTATAGGGTATCCCACGAAAAACAAAGAGAATTCCCACGAAATAAGATACCTAAAAGTATGCACAGTAGACGCTTTCGCTTTGAGCATATATGTCATTTGCGCACTATAGTAGGGACAAAATCTCGCTGCAGGTTGCATATTAATGTGCACGTGCAGGCAAAAGTTATCGATGAATTGGTCGGGGTCTATAAGAGCCTATAAGAGTAAGGAAGCGCGCCTGTTCTTCGCTCTATCCACACGTTTTATTGCCGCGCCTGCAGCGAGATTTTATCCCTACTATAATAACGATTAAAAAGTATCAAAATAAATAGTGACTATGGCATCCTAAATCTCCCAATAGAATACAACATTACATCTTGTATAATAATTGTACAATTGTTTCTATTCATATGAAAAAAATTAAATAAAAATAATTTAACAAATTTTTATTTTCAACGACACAATTGAAATTGATTTAAATTTTAGATGAATGTGTGTACCAGAGAACGTTTCTTGACAGTGTTACCACCGCGACAGGTTTGTCTACTCTGCATTACTTAATCTTTGTGTGAGCAGCGATGCGTACGCGCTTCAACGGCAACTTCATTTAAAATACGCCACCGCAAGCGTCAGTCGGACGCCCCATCATAAGTTCGCAGCCAGTGTTCAGTGTCATAAGATGTTTGATAAACTGTAAACGCAGTCATGTTTTCCGATGTGTTTTAGTGATTGACAATAATTATATGATGTGGAATATAGCATTGTTTTTAGCGCTTACAGCGCTCGGGTGTCAGGCGGATTTCCAAGAAAGAGGTAAGTCCTCCGTGCTGTACAATCGCGAAATAATTTTAACTCTTTTGCTTAATTTTTACATATTATTATTATAGGATTCAGTTTAAACCAAACGTTCTCTTTTGGTTTGCTTTAAACAAGACTTTTTTTATTACTGTGTACAATGCTGGCGTATCTTTGTTTTCTTTATTACCACAACACAAAACGTCTTGGACAGGTTTTTAACGTACAATAGAATTCGTTCTAAAATGAAATACGCATTGATATTTCATACACTTACTTACATTCGTGTTATGCATATACATTAAATAACTATGGTATGTACTGATGTTTTTAAACATTCGCGTAATATTTGTTATGAGACTTGAAATGTAAAGTTCACTTTTGTTAGGAGAAACAGAAACACAACTTTCTAGCAAATAGACTTTAGACAATTGTTTCGGTTTTAATAAAGTGTTGGCGACAATAAGTACCTACGTAATTCTTTCAGGCTTTTACCTTGAGTTTAATATGTTTTATGAATAACTTGTTTTAGTATACCTACTTATAGTTAAAATCCTTCATTGGATCTATCATGAGATTAAAATTGATCGCACTCGCTAGCGAGGGTGTAAAATATTTATATGGATAATTGTAAATTTCGTAATTTTACATTAATTTTACATTTAATAATCTTACAATGACTTTTATTAAAGTTAAGTAAAGCATCGACAAGTGTTTATTATCACTTTTGGTATTGGTATTATCAATGTTTTTGGTATAGGTATTTTTGCAATAGACTTTTTCACTTTTGTTCACAGCTGTTGTTTCCATTGTTTTAAGTGCTTGCTTACGTTATCTGGATAAACCGTTAAAACATCGACAGGCTACACAGTATGAAATAAAATACAGTTTTGAGAGTTAAAAAAAAATTAAAAAAAGAGTTATTAAAAAAGTTGACCTTAACTTAAGATTAGTGAAAAATATTGTTAATGATTAATAATTACCTAATAATGTAAAGTATTTGTAAGCGCTGTAGTTCGTTTTTTGAAAATCCCACAAGAACCTAACATTTTACCAATATAAAAAAGTATCCTATAGTTTAATCCCGGTAATTATCAATACCTCAGTGGAAACTACATTTAAATAGGTTAAGCCGTTTCTGAGATTAACGTGCACAAACGTACAGACAAAAAGACCAAAATTTAAAAAAATATTTTTTGATCTTAATGTTTTTGATTATTTATTGATTTTACAATATGTTTTTTATATTTCTTATTTATTTAAATTATATATGACTAGCGACCCTCTCCCAGTTTAGCACGGGTGCAAATTTTGAACGAAAGCGGGCGGTGAAGCGCGGGCGGGGGTTGAATCAAGCGAGTCCCGGACTTTTTTGTAGACCTAAAAACAATCCCCACCATATATTGTTTTGTTATATATTTCAAAATAATTAATATAAGCATTGTTTTAGATTAAAGCTTCCCAAACGGCTTCATTTTTTCGACATCTTCAACAATTATCGTCATATTTACCAATTTACACAGAACTCATTAATAAATGAAAACCGGCGCGAATATCTGTTCAAATTTCAATATATTTTAAGATCATCGTGAAAATAATAGTTTTATATTAATTACTAGCTGTTGCCCGCGACTTCGTCCGCTTTCAAAATGTTATATATAGGTATAACCTAAAGCCTTTCTCGATAAAGAATTATTCAATTCGAACCAATAGTTCTGAGAATAACGCGTTCAACCAAACAAACAAACTCTTTAGCTTTATAATATTAGTGTATAGATATAATAGATAGTATGTAAGGATTCATATTTACTTTTTGCTTTGACATTTTTTAGGTTTGATTGGAATCATAAAGTCATAGGGAATCTTTCACCAACTACAAGTAAAGTGTTGATTACTTACTTTTAGAATTTTATGTTTTATTATATTATGCACTCGGTTTAGTGCATCCGTTTCGTTCGAATATCAAACAAACATACACAATTTACCTATTTACATATATAATGCATGTTAACCAATGCATTATAAACAACTTTTATGAACATTTTCAACTTTTCAATGTAGCCACAATATTTACCTATTGTTATAAATTGCAATGAATGATGTCACGCTATTATTTAATACCGTTATGTTTGTCTTTTAATGTAAACTAATTTATTTATAACCATACCATAAGCTATAAAGGGTGCCTACCGACCTATTGACGTGAATAATACGTATTTAAATTATTTGCTTCCAGCACAGTGGGAGGCAATTCGGAAAGTAATGATAACGAAATTGGGGGATACTGGTTTGTTGCTGTAACTACATATTTATCATCGACATCCAAAATTTAATTACACCAGTCGATAGCTAAAGGATTAACGAATTTTTGGCATAATATTATATACTCGAATTCGTTGAATATATACATATATAATACGCTCAAAGAAAATATAACTCGTAAAGTACCTAGTAACGTTTATGTTGTACTAGCTGGTGTCCGCGACTTCGTCCACGTTCTCGATGAAAGGTATATATGTTCTTTATGGTGTCCCAGACAACGTGTATGCAAAATTTCATCTAGATCGGTTCAGTAGTTTTTGCGTGAAAGAGTAACAAACAAACAAACTCACATTCACATTTATAATTATTAGTACCTAAGTAAAGATAAGGATTCACGTAAACACGGCCGTGTCCACTAAACAGCGACGCCCCATTTTTTAATACGTAAGAGAATCCTTGTTAGTAAATTTTTTTTATTACTTATTTCTTTTATTATTTTTATTACTATTTAACTTTTTTTTATATAAAAAAATATCTATAAAAATCTTTGGTTGTCTATACCTAAAAATTTAAGAATAATTCAGTTCAGTAAGTAAAAATTGTAAGTTGACATATTCAGAGTTAAAATAAAGATCGCGCTAAGCCACCAAGCGCAAGCATTTTATCACGAATACTGATTGTGACGTCATTGGGCGCCTCCACCAATTAAAGCAGTTTAGTTACGAGACCTACAATACACTTTGTTGGCTTTTTTTGTTGATTGCATTGAATTTTAACTGTAAAAGACGATTTCATTTTAATGTGCAGGTTTATGCGGATATTACAACTTCTGACTTGAAAGTTCTCACACAAGCTTATAACATCTAACTAACGGCCTGTACTGGAGAACTAGTTTGTGCATACCATACAACCAGTTAGGACTTAACATTTTTGACCAGTTCTATTATAAATATATCTACATTTTTATGTTTTATTTATTAAAGGTTTTAAATGCTATTTTATAGAGACTTATAGGTAAAGGAATAAATCTATACTAATATTATAAAGCTGAAGTGTTTGTTTGTTTGTTTGAACGCGCTAATCTCAGGAACTACTGGTTCGAATTGAAAAATTATTTTTGTATTAGATAGATCATTTATCGAGGAAGGCTTTAGGCTAAATAACATCACGTTGCGACTAATAGGAGCGAAGAAACAGTCGAAAATGTGGAAAAAACGGGGAAAATTATTCATCTTTGAGGGCTTCCGTTGCGTGCGCTGCGAAAAGCGTTCGAGATACCCAAATGATTCCCAAAATAACTATTCCACGCGGACGAAGTCGCGAGCACCAGCTAGTAATTGTGATAAATATTTTATTAAACGAATTAATACGAATTAAACGAATAACGAATTAAACGAATTAATATAAATAATTGTAGAACTGACTTAAGTATATACTCACTAATAAACCTTTAAATTTTATATATAAAAAAACGTTTTAATACTTACACTGTATCATTTTGAAAGATAAATGGATCAAAACAAGACAATATCTTGGAAATAAGTAGTAAAATCACCCGGCTTCGTCCAGGATGCAATTTTTTTGTATAGAGTAAACTAACCGTTCTCTCTCTCTATCTCGTTTATCTCTTTTTCAAAAGTAAAAGATATCATAAGAAGATCATAATTAGGATATCAAATGCATTTTTTTTTAATTTTGCTGGTAGTTCTAAGGCTTAACGTGTTCAAACAAACAAACCCTTACCTACATAGTAAATATAACAATTAACAAGATTTCTATTTTGAAAAGGTTCGATTTATGTTAGTGTGTACAGACAAAACATGGTGATGGATATTTTTTTAAATCTTGCAAAGAATAGTACCTACATACTAAGTTGTCTTACCAAGTTTTTGAATGTTTTCAAACCAAATAAATGTCATTATCCATTAATATGTGTTATTGAATATTTCATTAACACTTTGACACTGAGCTAAATGTGAAGAGCGAAATATAGACTCTTTGCCTATACTTAGCTTTTGTCACCGTATAATTTAATTACGTAGCAATTGCAATAAATATGGAATCCAATCATAATAATGTTCACGCAATGCAATCTGCGGTAGCGAATACAAAATGCTAGACCGCGAGGGAATTTTGTGGTGAATATATACGACACGCATTGTATTGCTAATGTACATGAAAAATAGGACCAATAGTAATAATATCATGTAGATTTGTATGAGGAAATCAAAGAAATAAAACAACCGGTGCTATTAGGTAAGTATATAGGTAGGTATAGCACAATGCCGGATTTTATTGATAAGGCGGATCATTGTATGCCTTAACATATTTGAGAACGATTCCTCGTTGAGAACTAATCGAAAATTTTGTTGTTTAGGTATGTTTTAATGAACAGTAGTGAAAAGTACCTACTTTTTATACTAACTACTACTAATTCCTGTTTGTTCCCGAGAATAAGTTTTCGTATATGGTTCTTTAATAAGTATTCTTATTAAAGAATAATAATAAGTAAAATAATAAGTATTCTTATTCCGCGAATAAGTATTCTTTATGGTTTCAGATAATATTTACTCACTGACCCCTTTTGTATTGATTCTCCTGTATTCTGAACTTTTAATCGAAAATTTTATATTACGATGTTAAGTTATAATAAGCACGTTCGTAAAGTTATATGTAAATTTAATAACAAATCCATATGTTATAATGCCAGTAAATCGAGTGTGGCACGTACATCAGTAGATAAACGTGGTGGAAACCCAATACTTTACAAGCGCGATTAAAACAGGATAATACAGTCAGCAAGTATCCTACTAGCGTTCCAAAACCGTTTCTCCACAAATAAACTATCATATTACAGTTTTACATATGGATTGTAATATTGGAATCATACAATAAAATAAACATGACGTGATTTATTAAGATTAATTTTACATGACAAGCTAAAACTTATTTTCCAACTTTAAGTAGGTACTCAAGACTCTCTCTGTGTTATTATCCACGCAATTGTAAGAACACCTGCTTATTCAAGACGAATACACGCGGTGATCCTGATTTCTATACATTTAAAACTGAAAAGGTCTAAGGAACAATATTAAATTATTGGTTTTACTTTACGGCACTGTAAAGGCTAATGTTAAACTGATATTTGCTTTCTTATTGATATACGATAATTAAATATATTTCAAATTATAATTTGGAAGAAATAATGGTACTGTAGGTACGTACTCACTTATTAACGAAAGATTATACGAATTTATTGTTGATTTTTGTTCACCTTCACATTCACCTTAACAATATTTCTTTGTCGTTCGTTAAGTAAACAGACATTAATTTGTTAAATGATAACAGTTAATTATATATAGCAGGTACTGAATAATAATCCTTACTAATATTATAAATGTGAATGTGAGTTTGTTTGTTTGTTTGTTACGCTTTCACGCAAAAACTACTGAACCGATCACCATGAAATTTTGAATACACGTTGTCTGGGACACCAGAAAGGACATAGGGTACCTTTTATCCAGAACGCGGACGGAGTCGCGGGCACCAGCTAGTTAATAATATTATGATAAAATAGATATTAAATTATCAATGCCATTTAAAATTATCAAATAATTAAAAGACAAAAAACAACTAAAACATAATTCAAAATTATTAACTAGTGACCCGCTCCCGGCTTCGCCCGGGGTGCAATTTATATATTCTATCTTTTAGTTGGATCAAATTACACATAATTAGTTACCAAATTTTATCTAAACCGGTTCAGTAATTTAGAAGTTAATCGCGAACAAACATATGACACGTAATTTTATATATATATATATATATATATATATATATATATATATATATATATATATATAGATTATTTAATATATCTTATAATATTAAACTTGATTCTACATTGCTGTAACTTGTCAATGCAGAAAAACTAAGCCGTATCCGATGTTCATAGTAAACATTTCTTTAGAAATTGCTTTCCAACTAACTACTTAATTAGTCGGAAGTTAGAGAAATCAGGTAAACTTTAACATAAAACTGGTTACTTACTACTCAGTTAATAGTTACTTACAAATATATAAATCTATATAGGTAATTTTATGACCACTCAACTGAACTATTAAATACTATATCTATTACATTTTTAAATAAAGAAAGATTTATTTGTTGTTTCTTTTAACATACGTTTAAATCACTTTTAATTTAATACGAATTATAATATAATGAAAAGGTTATTAAACAGGCAACCGCGAACTCCATCCGAGATTGGGGTCAATCGCAATCAAACCAATGAGCTTATCAATAATAACATTTATATAATAGTACCTACCTACAATAAAGAAAGATATGGCATAAATTTATTACAAAAATAATTTTAAGCGTCTGTAAATTACGTGAAGAGAAAATAATATAAAATATTTTTTAGATGTTTTAAAATTAAGACACATTTACAGAAAGGTAATTAAAAACGTGTACTTAATACCTATATCGATAATAATTATCGATATTATTCCTTTCCTGTGTTTTACCATTTTTCTTATAACTTTACAACTTCTTCTTTAAATTCAAAACCCAATGATTCAAAAACCTACTGTTAATTAATTTTTTTTTGTGCAAAGTTCGGGATCGGATGCCTAATTAAATATGGTTATTTTCAATGTAGGTACCTAGGTAAAGATGCCAAAGATTGTTATTTGGTACTAGTTAGTCTTTAGATTCAGGAAACCAAACTTTCTTAAATAGAATTAGAATTTTACTATGCAATATTTTAGTACAATATAATACCTAATAAAATAGCTTTTTCCCGCGAGTTTGTCTGCCGCTCCTTTTTCCTAAATGTTACAACATTTATTCAATATATAGGTATATATACCTATATCTTATGCTTGACTTTTTTTTTAGATCATGCTTCGGGATCATCCCAAAAGGTTACTCATGTCCATTTATGAATCTCTGACAACGTGTACGCAAAAAATCATAACGATCGATTGAGTAGTCAAGGCTTGATGAAAGCCTTTCAATTTCTTTGTTGTATGAACCACTCAAGCTATGCAGTAAAGGAAATCGTTTGAACCGAATAAAAAAATATAGATTAAATTATTATTTTTCCGCATGTAAAAAATTAGTTTTGAAAAAACCCAAACGGAATTTCTAACGGATTGGGGACTATTTTATCAGTTATCATTGAAACCGAGTTTTTTATCGAATACCCTGTACTTATAAGCTTCCGGCATTTCAATAAAACGGAAGCTATTCGTATGTGAAAAAATAAAGACACCCCTAGTGCACATCCCGTACTCAAGCGTTTTTGTACAACGTTCGATTCCACGTTAGGTGGGGCTGGACGGATACGGCGTCTGCTTCATATGATACATTCAGCTGAGAGAAGGGTACTTTTCAATATTCAGGTTTTAACGTTTACATCCTGCTCTAGTTATATTTATATGCCTACTTTTTTGCATAACTTTTTTTTCGTACACATGTTACGAAGTCACATGTCACAAATTACAAAAGAAAAAATAAATGATTTTTTTTTTTTGAAACAAATTCTGTGTAGTTGATTTTACACCAATGTAGGTACAGTCGGTGTACGAAAACTTTCATCAGTTTACAAATTAATATTTACAAATAAATAAATTTCAATAACAACAGACGATTGCTAGAAATAACAAAATATCTCAGAATAACACAGCTGCGTATGTGTACAAAATAAAATAAGTTAATTCTATATTGGAACGATACTTAAATTCTTAATTGTAAATACGTGTTAAAAAGAATCTGTTTTTTATTTCCTTCACATTATATGTTTACTTAATTTCATAACAAGACCTTAAATTATATTATTATGAACAGAAAGATAATACTTTTATAAAGTATGTTTTTGCCCTTGAGGCATGCGACTCCAACGCTTTTCATTGTTTTCCACAACTAGAATACAGAAAGAGATTTTATCTCATGGGAAACTGAGCGGTTCTTTGATACACCGTGTACTTGAATGGTTATGATAAACTTGTATACATTATCACATTTAAAACTTATGCAAATATGAATACTAGCTGGTGACCGCGACTTCGTCCGCATTGAAAAATGAAAAAAAAAAAAACCTAAGTAAAATATAACGCTGAGGTCATCCTATTAATATTATGAATGCGAAAGTTTGTATGGATGTATGGATATTTATGTATGGATGTTTGTAACTCTTTCACGCAAAAACTACTGAACCGATCACCATGATATTTTGTATACACGTTGTCTGGGACACCAGAAAGGACATAGGGTACCTTTCATCCAGAACGCGGACGAAGTCGCGGGCACCACCTAGTGTTGATATAATAACACTTTGGACAGGCGTTAATTTTTGATTTTATTTTAAAAGTCCTTTTTTCTGGATGAGAGCCTATGCCCTTTCCTGTATCCCTGACAACGTGCCATAATGATTGGTTGAGTTGATTAGTTCAAAACGTGAAAAGGTAACAGACAGACAGACAGAGTTACTTTCACATTTATAATATTAGTATGGATACATTTGTACACTTCATTGTTATATCTGTAGTAAACATAGTTTTTATAAAATAACAGCTAGCTAGACCAGATCAGTTGGTATCAGTTAGCCGATCAATTGAAAGTATTTCACGAGCACAACTTGCAAGCTTTCCCAGTGCAGTTCTCAGTAATATAAAAATAATACAAAGTCACTTCTGATTTTGATTTGCGATGATCGACTGATATAAGTAAGTATGTATTTATCGCGAATTAATAAAATGTCTAAAATTGTGTGCAAGCGATTCTGATCAATTGAAAGTATTTCACGAGCACAACTTGCAAACTTTCCCAGTGCAGTTTTCAGTAATATAAAAATAATACAAAGTTACTTCTGATGTTGATTTGCGCTGATCGACTGATATAAGTAAGTATATTTTTATCGCAAATTAATAAAATGTCTAAAATTGTGTGCAAGCGATTCTGATCAATTGAAAGTATTTCACGAGCACAACTTGCAAACTTTCCCAGTGCAGTTTTCAGTAATATAAAAATAATACAAAGTTACTTCTGATGTTGATTTGCGCTGATCGACTGATATAAGTAAGTATATTTTTATCGCAAATTAATAAAATGTCTAAAATTGTGTGCAAGCGATTCTGATCAATTGAAAGTATTTCACGAGCACAACTTGCAAACTTTCCCAGTGCAGTTCTCAGTAATATAAAAATAATACAAAGTTACTTCTGAGGTTGATTTGCGCTGATTGACTGATATAAGTAGTAAGTAGGTATGTACGAGTATTAGCTGGAATTAATAAAATGTCTAAAATTGTGTGCAAGCGATTCTCGATATCTCTCTCGCATTGCGTTATTATTTTCAAAAGGTAAGTAGAAAATATGTCAACGATCAGTACATAAGTATTAAAAACAATATCAAATTCGCCCTTCCATTCTAGGAACTAGGAACTTCTGTAATTTTAACATTGAATTTCTCTGAGAGTACGTAAAACATCTGTCAAATGAGAATAAAAATATGTCAACGATCAGTACATATTAAAAACAATATAAAATTCCATCAATATCAATATCAAATTCCATTACCTGCTAAATAGGTACTATGGTACTTTTTTAAATTTTAGCATTAATTTCTCTGAGTGTATACGTAAAATATAACATCTGGGCCGAAAGAATAATTTCACCACGGAAACAATTTGTTACAAAAGTGAACCACTTTTTGATATAATTTCCAAATCAACGGTTAACTCTATGGTGTTAATTAGTAAATTGTGGTTGTTGGTGCCGACATATATATTTAATTTCAATGCCACATCAATTAAACTATTATTACTACCTCGCACACGCTGAAGCTTTGTATCACATCTAAACATTTGTCTCGTGTATTGTAACGAAAGAGCAAATCGCAGTAGTAAACTTGGCAGAACAATTTCAGGGGATAAATAAAGAAAGCTAGATTTCATTGTTTTATCCCATCAGCATCACAAATACTTTTTGTAGTCTATACTAATATTAGGTATAAAAAGGAAAGATTTGTTTGTTTGTTTGCATTGAACAGGCTCCAGAACTAATGGAGTGTCAAGAAAGCTAAGCTACATTATCAGCGAGTAACATAGGCTATGATTTTATAAAGTTAGGGGGACGAAGTCGCGTACAACAGCTAGTTAAACATAAAAAGGTATCACTATCATCAAAAAGTAGATACAAAATAATTTTAATATGCGCTTGTATACATTCCACACCCCCTGCACTTGTAAATATTATAATGAAATTTAACTACATTTGAAATTAAGTGGTTATTCCAAATTTTCTAAATACTATATAATATACAGATACCGTTTGTTTACCTGTTCACATCATCGAAACGGGACTAGGTGGTTAAAATGCGTCTATATCTAATATTATTTTATTTTTTTTATATTTTAATATTTAAGTTAAGTATTTTTACTTAAGGAGGTAATTCAAGCGACGTAACTTGACGTAAGAGAGTCGCCACAATAGAGTTGTTTTTTGTAACTTAATTAATATTAGACACCATAAAAGTAATCGTAGGTATATATAAATTTTAAATATTAAAATAAAATGCTTTTCAAACTTGAAACAAATACAAGTAAGGCAACAATCTTATTTAGAATTCTTTCAAGGCTTAATAAAATTAAATTGTCATTTGTAACTTTCTGATTTTCATGATACCTAACCATTTATGTCATGTAACCGAATACTGAGGAATTTAGCCCGCTCACCTCGTCATAGTGTACAACATGATGTGTGACATGGTTTCCACAACGCGTGTACTTGAATAATCTAATTGTTGGGACGGTCATGCTATTAATGCTAATTAGCTAAAATGAATATTGTTATGTTACGTCAGGGAACAGAGGACATCAATCCGAAAATGATTTTTGGTTTTTTTAAAACAAAACAGTAGTTATATTACATAAATGGACATTTTTGAAAAAATATTTAAATGAAACTCTTTAAACTTGTTTTTTTTATATATATTTTTTAATTAAGTAATTAAACGAAAATAACTATAAAATAAAAATAACCCAAATGCAATTTCTTAAAAGAATAATTAACAATTATTTCGGTGTTGTTTCTAAATGAAACTCTAATTAATAAATACAAAGTATAATAAATTCAAATAAAAACAAACGCTTTTATGAGGAAAAAAAATTAACAAAATCTAAGCAGACAGGAATCCAAATTTAAGCCCAAAAAATTATATTTTCAAAGTTTTGTAAGTGCGTAAAATGCAATTTTATTACTTATACAAATATAAAATGATACTCACCGCGCGTTGGTATTCTTTGTTTTGTAACTGAATTTTAAACACATGAGCATTCCATAACCCAAATTCAATAAACAAAAAAGAGTCAACCGGACCAGTGCCACATACCTACATACATTATTCAAATTGGACCTTAGATGGTCTTTTGTTTTTTAACAAAGGTAAGTTATGCTTCGTAATACTAGGTTCATTGTTAAAATACATCATCAGACTTAACCCTTTGTTGATTATTTCACAAATTACGCTATCGGCACGTTCGCTTTTTGTTTCGGGTTAGAATATGCCATCCCGTAAAATAACTTCATCTCGTGAAGACATCGCAGGAATAACATTCACTAGTATACTATTAGTACTTGCTACTGTAATCAATGAGGCGTGACTCTTTTGGCGTGTGTTATCCCGTAGGTAGTTCAGTACACTCCAATTACCAGTGATCCGAATCTACGACGCGTAATATTCCTGGTTTAAATTCATTAAAAATTAAATAGGAACATTAAAAATATTCCTATTTAATTTTAACTGAAATTAGTTTCAGTTTTTCAGCGATTTACTCCTACATTTAGTATTCGTGTGTTTTTATTAATTTTGAAATAAAATTTAAAAACAAAATGTAAATTTTTTTTTTTACAAATAAACAAAAATTCTAAACATCGACCTATTTTTATACACTACTAAGTATGTACCTATCTACCTCAAAAGAAGATCCAGTCATTATCGTGTTTGTACACTGGTTAATAGTAAAAAAAAAAATATTTTTCAGCCAGGGGTTTTCAGAATAATATTTCAGAGAAAAAGAAAAAAAGCTCCTGAAATGGCTTCCATGGTTATCTAGCGGATTGTAGATTCAAGTGGCATATAAAATTATATTTATTATTGAACCCCCCCAATGGTAGATTAAAGAGGAGATAAAGGTATCCGCGGATCCACATGTGGACAAAAACTGTGGATAAAATCTATAAGTTAAGTAAAACCTTTCATGTGTTAGTAATAAATACATAATCTTTTTAATGAATATGATGATTTTAACAATCAAATAGTATTTAATAATAAGCACGACAATCATTAGTGATATCAATAGTGATATCATTACTCAAGTAATGTTAATTAGTTGAATTACACGAAGCGCATACACCTAGGAATTGGGATCTCGTAGAGCGAAGATTTACGACGATTGCCGACAACTCCCGAAGGCAATGCTGGTAAACTCGGCAGCCCATGACGCCTTTCGTCAGCCAAGCGTAACGCTTCTCGGCTTCTCCTCACGATGCTCGATACCACATTGTATTATACTATCATATAAATTTCCTATAAATCCTTACTCATTGTTGTGACAAAAAGTCAAGGTTTGATCAAATCAAGATAACACTACCCTACTGTAATGATTGTTACTTAATTTTTATAATAACTGTATGACTTTACACGCGTGAAAAATCAGCATTTTCTACATCTGCTTTCTTCGCTTTTTATCGAAGTCAAAAAGCTGCCGAAGCCGCTCGGGAAATATGCAACGTGTATGTAGAAGGAGTCTTATAAGCGTCTACTGCACAAAAATGGTTTGCGAAGTTTAAAAAAAAATGGTTGCGCGCGATTTTTGGCAGAACGGCATCAACAGATTGGTCGAGAGGTGGGCCGAGGTCGTGAACAGCAACGGAGAATACATCATTGATTAATTTTTTGTTATAATAAGTATGGTTTTTTGTTCAAATAAATCTTTTTCATAAAACTTTACGAACTTTCTTTACAACCCAATGCCGTTTCTGAGATTAGCGTCGACAAAAGTACAAACAAAGAGACAAGAATTCTAAAACCTATTTTTCGCCCTCGGTCCTTGGTAACATAAGTAGGTACAAAGTATACAAATTTTTTTTTTTGAAAAAAATATTTAATGTTCGTTACGATTCGATACGATACGACTCGTTTACGATTTTATTATACGTAGATTGATTTAGATAAATTAGGAATAATTCAACCAACGTTTTCGCTAATTGAGTCAATTTCGCAGTTGTGGTTGTATCATCGGCTTTAATTTCTTCTCATTATTCTATGACATGCAATATGTTTACTGAAGATACTTACTTTTATTGCTTAACTCATGCTAAAAGGGATGTGGGCTGTGTCTGTGGTGTTAGCCGTGTGTTTTACATGAATATTTTTTCTTATCCAACGAATTCGAATACACCATATTAGCTGTTGCACGCGACTTCGTCCGCGTTACTTTATAAAATATAGCCTATGTTACTCCTTAATAACGCAGCTATAGGTGAAAGAATTTTTCAAATCGGTCTAGTAGTTTCGGAACGTTTTTAATTTACAAACAAACAATCAAATCTTTTCTCTTTATAATATTAGTATAGATATATGTACCAAAAATTCTTTGAATCGAGAGTGGTAATTAAATTTTGTATGTAGACGATAAATCGTATATTATGTAGCTACAGCATCAAACTGATTTTATTTTATCATCATTCATCATGTTTCTAAATTTCCTTTTAATTTGGAAACATATTTAAAGACATATTCACGGATTACTGACGATTAAAAAAAAACTCAAAGACATACTTGTACATATCCAATTGCGTGTCGCAAACGGATCAAATAAATTTAATGATTGTAAAGAGTTAGGAAAGAGGTCGCTGGAGGTAAGCGCCATGACCAACATCCATATAATTTTTTCACATGCATTGAATGACATGCCATTTTCTGTTGTAAAATTATTAGTTCACTTTTTGTATAATAATTCTAGTTGCAAGTTATTCATATGTAGTCGTAGGTACATACATTCATTATTTATAAAACGGTGACAAAATGACGTCAAAAGCAATAACAAAATGACTTATCGCCTTCAACAGAAGTCTTAAAATGAAAACAAAATATTTGTTGAATATTTGATAAGAGTAGAATTAAAGAAAGTGGAATATCAATTTTAAAATATAATAAAATATCTTCTTATGGTTTTATTAATGAATATTCAATGTGGCCATTTCGAAGGTATAACAATTATACAAAAAAAAATACTCTAGTAAACCCTCTCCCGGCTTCGCCTGGGTTCAAAATAAAATTCTATCTTTTAAGATAGGTAATTTTATATATGTATATAGCGATTACTAGCGACCTCTCGCGGCTTCGCTAGGGCTTCAATGTAATTTATTTTATATTATTTTCTTCGTATTCCATTAGTGAAATCGTGACATAATCCGTTGAGTTGTTTAGCATGACAGATATAATATAATACCTATGTAGAGATTGCATTTTTAAAGAAAGAAATGTTTATACTGTGTGTCAACCGTAGCAGATTCCGAGAAGAATTACTTAGCTCACTTCAAATTATACTCAACAGTTAATTTTATAGTATAGCGTATGTTGTAATGTAATGTAGCTCGCTGATAATCGCTTCAGTAGTTTGTCAAACAAAAATACAAATCTTTTTTCTTTATGATATTAGTAAATTAGATAAATGTAAGTATGTACAATGAAATTACATCAAAAATCAAAATAAAAAAAATGGAAAAGTACTATTCTAACATAGTCGAACATAGTCGCTGTCCGCGTCTGTATAAACATTAAATACTCCTAATGCCACGCAATGGGTTTTGATGCATTTTCACCATTAGTAAGATAATTTTTATAAATTTTATAAAACCTCATTAAGTTACAAGTAGAAAAAAAGATTGCAACCAAGTCGCCGAAACCTACTCTATCCGCTTACTACTTCTAAACCACCCAACGGAAATTGCTACCGTTTTCACCAAGGGAAAAAGTGATAAACGAGGAAAATTTGTGTGTACAAAAATTGCATTCCAAAGGAAGCCGGGAGCGAGTCGCTAGTAATTTCGGTTCTATGGCATTGACCTTGACAAGATTCTTAGGAGTAAGGGTCTCTTTCACCATCTGTCAAGTAGGCTAACCGTCTTTTAAGTCACCGGTCACGGGACGCTGGAGCTTTGTTAGTACGGTAAAAGTCCCAAACATTAAAAAAAAATCACCTATCGAAGGATGCACTAAACCGAGTGCATAATTTATGAAAACATAAAATTATTTATAAAAGTAAGTAATCAACACTTTACTTGTAGTTGGTGAAAGAGGCCCTAATTGTAATATTTATCAGGGGTTAAGGGAATTTATTATTGCCATTAGTAGAAACATGTCGATGTTCATAAAACACGTGCTTTCAACGAATAGTAAATATTAAATATCTCTATGAAACGTTTTGTTTGGCGTTGCGTTGTTGAGTTAACTTCCCTGTTTGCACGAGGCCCCATATGTTGGTCGTCACGGTCGCGTGCTTTGCACTGAGATGGCATCACTGACCACATAAAACCTACCATCCACTTAATATTTATTTTACCGGTAACCATTTTTGATAAATTTATTTTTGGATCAAATTATTTTTGATCTACATCTATAGTACGTATCAGTTAAAACAAAATACTATGAGACTTCTATTTATCGTTAACTAGCTGGTGCCCGCCACTTCGTCCGCGTTCTGGATGAAAGGTACCCTATGTCCTTCCTGGTGTCCCAGACAACGTGTATGTATGCAAAATTTCATGGTGATCCGGCTCAGTAGTTTTTGCGTGAAAGAGTTACAAACATCCATACATCCATACAAACTTTCGCATTTATAATATTAGTACGTATAGAATTCGTAAAGCCTTCACTACCAACGATCTAACAAACGTGTATCTGCTTGTAATGATAGCGATGAGGAAGTATAATTTTTTACATTATTAAGGGTATTACGGTATTAAGGGTGTTTGTTATGACAACCGAAGCCGAAATCAATTCTAATATAGGATGGCAGAAACAGTCTTATTTCATCCTTTACGGAACGCGTTTAGAGCGCAAATTTGGTCGTAGGGAGACATCTACTAACAAGCTTGCTCTATTTAAAATCAACTAATACCATAAAAATACGAGTTATTTATTTAATATTTCATTTCAAACTTTATGTCCATAAGCTCAAAAAATATTTTTATTATTTACGAACGGACAATTTGCTTGTGTAACAATAATTGAAGGAGAATTAAACACACTGACTCATGGAGTCTTATCAATTGAACCGATGATTCAAAAACATTGCTACTAATAATAATATTATTAATGTTTCTTCATCTAGATTGAATTGGATGGAACTAGTGAGCGCCATGCTACTACCTACGATTTCAATTCCTGGATTCATTTTACATATAAACAATCACTCTTAAGGAAAATAAAATAAATATTAGATAAATTTATTGTACCTACGGAAATAATTATGAAGGGTTAGTAAGTAAACAAGGATTTAATAATGTAAAACCATTGACATTTATCTACATTGCTTCATTACCATTTTGGTGAAAATTTCTTCGGCGGACTACCTAAATCCGCAGGTTTCGCAAGTAGGTATGCAATTTTTCCTGGAAATTATACATATACAGAAATCTTGCTCGTTTAACGCTATTTGCATTAGTGAAAACTATATCAAAATCCGTTTGGTTTAGATTTAGAAGAAGATAGAAACAGGACAGATTTAATAATAAATTAAATATATATATAATAATATAATAATTAAATATAAGTATAGTGACTTAATTGCTGGTCGATATCTGTACAATAACGCCGTATTATTATAAATTCACATATTAGACATTCCATTATTATTCTGTCATTAACAACAATTTTTTCTACAAAGTTATACAAAGTACAAATTTTTTTTGTATTTTGTATACTTTCGTGAATCTAACTCAATTTTGTTCGGTTTCTAGTGAACGCGCGATTCTTACATTAGCTAGATATTCTTTCATCGCATTAGACATTTAACTTGATCTTTTTTGTTAGGTACTTGTATTTTTTTAGTTTTCATATCCAATAAAAATTTGTATTTTTCTTTCATAAATGAAACTATCCGCAATTAAAATATTTATTCAATATCTGTGACATAAAAAAAGCTCTCAATAGTTCCAGAAAAAGTTAATCTATTTCTGAACATAATACCTACGACAAGTGAGTGATATAAAAAAATCAACAAGTCATGGTCTCCGCTCTGCCATTGACAATGAAAACGTATTATAAAATATAATTTCGTTATTCGTTATAAGTGTTTGATTTAACAATCGCACTTTAAAACACTTTTCGATAAGAGTCATATTTTACTAACCAAATTTTAAATTGGCGATACTGCAGGCCATGTTAGTAAATAAGATAATGGTGTCACCCGTGAGAGCGATAAGCAAATGGAAAAAAAAATACCTAAAGAAAAAGTGGCGTTCTTTTAAAAAAAATAAAATATTGTAGTGGCATTGTTTTTCTCTCATATTCATCGACTATGGTAGATAACTTGAAAAAATATGAACACGTGGTTGCCCGCATGTGTTTTAGATCGGTGATTTAGTAACACGCATCTGTTTCTGGGCGGGCCTTTAGCGTGACATACAGTTTGTATGGAAGACACTTTAATATGTATCAACTATATCTCAAATGTGAGCTTTTTAAATCGGCTGCATAAACTACAGCAGTCGGTTCTGCTTGTGAGTGACATCGAAGAAGTTGCTTTTGTACAATCCTTCTATTGTAAGACGTGTGTGTAATATAAGGAGACTATGTTAAAACGAACTGCTCTTTAAATTGGTAAGACTTGCATGTTAGGGTCAGTTTCAATTGACCCGATGCAGCTGCTATCAAACGGAACGTTTTAGAACATCTTATATAAATTACTTGTATTCATTATTAAATATAAATAATGAATCGATTGTTGACTTCTAAATTTTAAAATAACGGAATTTCTAGGATTCTAGGAAAGCATTCATCTTCGTTTGTTTGTAACCATTAATATTCTCTGTTTGTAACGCATATTTTTGTTACTACTGCTGTTTAAAAACAGCATATTTAAAAAAAAAATCACTTCACCTATAGAAATGCACCTATAGGTACGAATTCGCTTGCAACAGCTAGTTAACAATATTGCAAGCATCGTAACACTATCTTTTTAATAATTGTAGGTACACTTTGTAATATTGTTTCCAATTATTATAGTACTAGCTGGTGCTCGCGACTTCGTCCACGTGGAATAGTTATTTTGGGAATCTTTTGGGTATCTCGAACGGTTTTCGCAGCGCACGCAACGGAAGCCCTCAAAGATGAATAATTTTCCCCGTTTTTTTCCACATTTTCGACTGTTTCTTCGCTCCTTTTAGTCGCAACGTGATGTTATATAGCCTAAAGCCTTCCTTGATAAATGATCTATCCAATACAAAAATAATTTTTCAATTCGAACCAGTAGTTCCTGAGATTAGCGCGTTCAAACAAACAAACAAACAAACAAACTCTTCAGCTTTATAATATTAGTATATAGATATCTTTGTGAAAGTATACATATACTTTTAGATTGGAATGAATTCAATAAAAATGGCAGACAGGACCGACCGTTCATTCCATCGCGGATAACCGTTACGTACATCCCGCCATAACCTGTTTACCACGCACTACATTTCTACAAGAGTTCGCATAAAACCCAACTACTTTTGAATCAAATAATGAATCGTGTTATAGACATATTATATTGGAAAAACATAAATTAAATTATCTGTTAAATATTAGTGCATGCATCCATAAGTTTATCTTTAGTAAATCAAATACCCTGTGGACTAATAATTATTTTACGGGAGATAATGTCAAAATAGTCATATTTAATTGCTTTGTTTTTAAAAATATTAAAAAACTAGCTGGTGACTGCGACTTCGTCCGCGTTGAAAGATGAAATATAAATTGTGAAAACCGCATTAAAATCGGTTGTTAAGTTTAAAAGATCTAAGCGTAGTCTTTTAAAGTATAAGTCGATTAGTATTTCATTATACGTATCAATCATTAATATTTCATTATTATAACTCAATATGAGGGGCTTGCTTACGAAAAACTTCGCGGAGGTCACGTGACTGGGAGGGTGCTTGGTTACTTTTATCTACTGATCCTTTTTATTTGTCGCAAATAGTAGATACCTATGACCCTACCATGTTGCACTCATTGGTTCACGTTTCAATTTAACTCCGCCTACTGACCTTATGTTTATCTTATTGTAATTTTTTGTTTACTTAGTTGACAATGATATTCATGACATGAAAAATTATAACTTAATCCCTCAATACTTACTTAATTGAAAATTGAAAATTAAGTATTGAGGGTTTCGAGAAAAAAGTACCGAGGCTTTTGTTGTGAATATCTGTTTGAGATAAGATAAACTTCATGATTTTTTTAGATAACATTATATCTTTTCAAGATAAGATAAAGATTATCTTGAGCTGTTTTGCTTTTGATTTTACATAAAAAAATATTCAAATTTAGTAATTCAGTGTATGAATATATTTAAGAAGAATAGCACTTGAGCTCGAGAGAGTGTTTCTCTTAAAAATGTAAGCTTTTGTTATTAGTGTTATGAACAAGAAATTGTGTAAAGAAAAAAAAAACAAGGTAGTTTTCTCGCGCGGCACGCACATGTGCTGGCGATATGCGTTCCCATTGCGCTTGCGTGGGAATCGTGCGCTCCATCTTGCGCCAAGCAGATATTTACAACCCGCGTTTTTATACAGCTCCTTCAAGCCGATACCTTGTTGATATATCATGGTCTGCTCCAATTGTATAATGTGTCATTTTATGAAAAAATTTTGGAAATTTTGAAATGAATTTTATTTTTATTTGTCAATTGATCAACCCACATTCAGTAGGTACCTTAAGACAATTTATTCCTAGGCCTGATTTTACTTGCAGACTTGTTTTCTTGTCGTACATTGCCTGCTATTAGTGGTTGTTAACCCGATCACAACCATACAACCAACAATTCTAAAAAACCAGTCAAATCCACACAAAATACATCATTATCGGTTCAGCCGTTTATTATAGTTGACCAACGGAGTTTCTTTTGATAATTTTAGTACTATGTTCATTGTTCATCTATACTAATATTATAAAGCTGAAGAGTTTGTTTGTTTGTTTGTTTGAACGCGCTAATCTCAGGAACTACTAATTCGAGTTGAAAAATTATTTTTGTGTTGGATAGATCATTTATCGAGGAAGGCTTTAGGCTATATACGTTGCGACTAATAGGAGCGAAGAAACAGTCGAAAATGTGGAAAATCTTCGAAATCGAAAATCTTTGAGGGCTTCCGTTGCGTGCGCTGCGAAAACCGTTCGAGATACCCAAATGATTCCCAAAATAACTATTCCACGCGGACGAAGTCGCGAGTACCAGCTAGTATTATAATATATTGCATTTATCACATAGATATTTTTAAAATCTATTTTAATAGGAAGTTATAGTAGCGAATTCTATTGAACTTGGCACTGGCTGCTAAGAAGACAAGCGTACGTCTTCACGTGTGAGAAGTGTCGGATATCCGCCTTGACTTACAATGCCCAACTTCCTATCGCACTATCGCTCTCATTCACTTAACGAATTCAATGCAACACTGCATTTTCATTCACCCATTCTCAGATCTTCATCAATAGCAGACGAGTCAATGGACTATAATCGTGTAAGTTGTCGACGCAGCACGCAATGTTCGATGTCTAAGCTGCCTATACTCGTATGTCAGAGTCAAGGGGAAATAAATGAATTTATCTTATCGGAAATTTAACTTTTACAAGGTACTTAGCTATCGCTAAAGATTATCTGATAAGGTTGCCAAAATCGCGTTGGTGTGTTTCGCAATCTTTGCAATTATTGTTAGCCAATAACTGTTTTTTTATAAGTAAATTAAAGTGGCAATTAAAAAAAACATTCGTAAAATAGTTTGTTCAACTTCGGATATTTCAGGATAAAATTCTTTAAATAATGAAAGTTAACAACGGAATCCTACATCTTGTAGCTTGTAGGGATGTAATCTGCTATTATCGAGGAAGTATGAACGAAATTACAAGTATGTTGCCAAGAAATAGTTAATAAAATTATCTACTTGTTGAACAGGCCGCGGATATCAGGATATCCAGTCAGCTTTCTCGCTTAGCCGGTTCCATACGTCCGCTGAATCTTTACCGGACGTAGACCGGCTTAGAAGATTTAGCAAGCATATTTTCTACATTTCTAAAATAGTAATATTTATACCTATCACAATGTTTGTTTAATTACTGCAAGCTATTATCCCATATTAATTTTTAGGAAGTATTTTTATGATATAACTTCTTGTTTTACTTAGAATTAGTTAATTTAATTTCTGCTTTTTAACCTCGGACGCTCGACGCAAAACGGGTATTATAAGTTTGACGTGTGTGTCTGCTGAATTGTAGCTCCCAAACAGAGAGACCAATGTTTTTATTGTTTGAAAAGGGTGATCGGGATTTTGTAATTTGGTCCAACTTAAAAGATAGGATATAAAAATTGTACCTCGGGCGATGCCGGGAGCGGGTCACTAGTATAATGTAAATAAATAATAATAAGAATAATATGATTCCCCATATTATTCTTTAACATAATATAAGAAAAATAATAACAAATATTTATTTATGACTATAGACTTTATTTTACGAGTATATCTAGGTACTATCTAAAGAAGACGTAAATCTTTATCGTCCATTTTTACAGCCAGTTTTAGGTAAAATCTTACTTCAACAATGACGCAATTGTTACAATATACATGATTGAGAATTGCAAGTGAATTAACATTTTTATACATATTGTAAATTTAAATTTCCATTGAAATAAAGCTGGTTCGCGCGGCGTGGTTAAGAATAACAATATGTAAAATCAACAAGATTGTTGTAGGTAATGTTTTGTGATTATTCACACACTTACAAATGCCAACGAGCTTTAAATGCAAATATCGGTATTCAGTGAGTGGAGCCTTGCTGTCTTCATATACTATTACATTGCGGACCTATAAGATATGCGCACGGTGTTACATTACCGATGTAGAGAATGTAACGCGAAGCGATATTTTTGATACTTCGTAATACATATTACTAAATGCGCCTGGTATTTTTACCCTTTGGACCCGCTGAATAAAAGTGCCCGTTCGACCCACTGTTGTTCAGAACAATATTTTATTAAGTTATTGATTTTTCTGTATCAGTATCCCGTTCTTCATTCCCCAGCTATGGTATTATTGTGGTTTAAATTTAAAGTCAATGTTATAAACTGGTGTCCGTATACTTAATTAAGTTGGCGGAATAAATAAATCCTTCTATGAAATTGGCATGGTATTCAAATCGCGTACTCGATCGCTTGTAGGTACGCTGCGTATACAGAATACATTGCTGGCTTTAAAGCACGATATGGTTAGCATTTAGATTTTTATTTGTTTTAGTCTCACGACTAAAATATATTGAAATTTGTGTTGCAGACTCACAACAAACATAAAATACTTAGTTGGTTAAATATTATCTATTGAATATTATTGGATGATATAACTGGAACTCGTAAGAGTTCCCAAAATGCAATGCAATCTAATTTCGACATGGTACTTATACTTAGCTTAGGTTTTTTTTTTTTTTTTTTTTTTTTTATTACTTCACACATCACAGCACCATCTAGTTCCACACTAAGCAACTTAATGCTTGTATTATGGATACCAGACAGCTGATACACTACATAGATTACTTTTTTTTTGTAAATACATACATATTATAAATACAAAACATCCATGACTCAGGTACAAAGGTAAATGTTAGGACATTAACATTTGCCCCTAGCGGGATTCGAACCCGCGACCGCTTGGTTAATAGCTAGGGTTACTAGCCACTAGACCAAACGTGTCGTCTTATAGGTAAGAAGATTATAGGTAAGAGATACGTAAGAAAAGCTTATGACATGCTTATGATTATTGTTTATATTTATGAAAATTACAACAGGTAAAAGAATAGTAAAAAAAGGAATAACATTAAATGTTTTTAACATTTTTAGGAGTCTATAAACATTAGGTGTATAATTCATATAATATTTTAAGAAAATTTACTGAATCTCAAAGAAAGGCACACTTCATTCAAATCTTAAATTAATGCACTTTTGACTAGTATTTTAGTAGCTACAATTAAAACGATATTACGAAAATTATTGTCATTTTAATATTGTGGCGTTTGGTCTCGATTTCTGATTATAGTATGATAAAAAATATGGTCTGTGTATTCTTTATATTATGTGCGAACACTCTTACATTGATACATAGCTACATTGATTATTCACGTACGAAATTGACGTTTACAATACGTAACGGTTAATGAAAACATGAAATCTGTTCGACGCTATCAAAACTAAACCATAATTAATTTCTATCTCGTGAGTAAACAAGTACCTACTTTCCCCTATCTTGCAACTTGCAACTTTGTGGTGTTGCTATTTTCAACCTTTTTTTAAATCTTCTTTTTATCAAAAAAAGCATTACTTGAAGTTTGGCACACAGATAATTTATGGCATGGATTAACATAATGGGATACTTTTTATCATGAAAAAACTGATAGAAATCGGCGCTACTATCGTCACAGCGATAAGGATGGCATGTTATTCTAAGGCCTCTCGTTAATTTTTCATTTTACAACGTCACGGGAACAAAGCTAGTTACATATATTATGTTTAAAATTAAATGAAAATCTAAATATTTACATACTAGCTGATGCATACGTGTAGGTATGCAAACTTTCATGGTGAACGGTTCAGTAGTTTTTGCGTGAACAAACAAACAAACTCACATTCACATTTATAATAGGTATTAGTACCTAAGGATTTTTTTAAATTCCACAAAATTATCTTGTTGATTAGGGACATTCAATGGAGCATACCTATTGCTTTTGTACAATATTCATAATTATAGTTTGTTAATAGTTTTAATAGTACATTATTTTCAACTATCTGGCGCCCGCGACTTCGTCCGCGTGAACAAAGTAGCCTATCATTTGTCCCGTACGTCTAAATGTTTATCTACCAAGTTTCATGAAAATCAGTTAATTCGTTTTAGAGTTATGGAGGAACATAAAATACTATACTTACAGATTTATTATTAGTATTTAAAAGTGTTTTGTAGGTATTGCTACCCGTAGTGCCGTTAGCACGCAGTTCGTTTTAGTTCACATGCTCTCGCCGAGTTTTTACATCGATTTTCAATTCGATTGTAATGTAATGTCTCACGCGTACGATCCCGTTGCTTATGGTCTTCTCGATTGAAAAAACCGAAGAATTGTAATGACGAGAACTGGACGAAGCGGCGACGATACAGCGGTGAGTTGATTAACTGGTTGCTATCTATTAGTGTTGTACATTCAATTTATCGATAAATCACTTTTGTAAACAGTAATTACAAGCACTATATACAAAAGTCACTTGCAAAATGATTTAAAAAAAGCATTCGACTCAGTGTCTAAAAATAAAAATACACATTAGAAAATCCACATCACAGCTTTATTGTTAAGCTATCTGTTGCACGCGACGTTAATGTTAACTTAACTTTTATTAACAAGCACTATTTTTAATAATATTTTTATAAATTAAACTTTTTAAGAAGCATTTTAATAAGAAACGTTTTATTATTATGATATAGGTAGAGGGCATTTGTCGGCTGACTATAACGATAACGACTATATGTCGCTATTTCCATATATATTTCCCTAGCTGGTGCTCGCGACTTCGTCCGCGTGGAATAGTTATTTTGGGAATCATTTGGGTATCTCAAACGGTTTTCGCAGCGCACGCAACGGAAGCCTCAAAGATGAATAATTTTCCCCGTTTTTTCCACATTTTCGACTGTTTCTTCGCTCCTATTAGTCGCAACGTGATGTTATATAGCCTAAAGCCTTCCTCGATAAATGATCTATCCAACACAACAATAATTTTTCAATTCGAACCAGTAGTTCCTGAGATTAGCGCGTTCAAACAACAAACAAACTCTTTAGCTTTATAATATTATTAAGTATAGATAATAAAGTACGCACTTTTATATAGCAGGTATTAGAAATCATAATTATACCTGTAGAAGCTCGTGGTTCATTTAAAATACACGTTTGTAACACATAGCAGTTCACTTGGACCAATATCGTTGTCAAATGCTACTAAACAAAGACATTATGAAGCGTTGCGTAAAGGTTGGCCTGTGTCAGTGAAAGTGTCGATGACGACCAACCATGAGACAGCTATCTTATACTTACACTGCGTTAAGTAAGACTGTAACAGTTAACATTGTTTGAAAAAAGTTTTGACAGTAATTTAAAAAAGTAATAAATATAAGTACTGAACTCAAATTTAAACGATCAATTTGAAAGGCTAATGGGAAATTGGAAATATTCTTTTTAATCAAAAAAATATTTTAGAATATGTTAGATTGAAACCCAAACTAGGGAAATAAACTAAGTAAAGATAATATTTTTACATATATATTTGTGTAGTTTTAAAAATATATTTTTTGTTTATAATTTTTTTTTTGTTGTAAAGTGCAATTTGCAAATTAAAAAAAACTTACATTGCGCTTCCCAGTTCCTAAAAATCTGTGTGTATTATAGACCCTATTGGCATTAAAACACACTAAAACATAAAATCAGGATACCTTGAATTAGAATACCTACTATATTTAATGTATTTCTTTATGTTAATAAATTTTTTTATCGATATAATACTTATAGGTAATATTTTTATTAAAATATACACGTACTTACATATTAAAAAGTCTGGAAAGTGTGTGTATGTTGTCGATATCGATCAAATTACATATTATAGCATCTCGTCCTAGACTGCACTTATAAGGCAGTAGGATTTTTATTCCAAAAATGGCTATCTCTCTACTCAGAAGCAGTTATTCTAACGGAGCTCAAATTGTACGTACATAAATACTTACCTGTGTACGGTTGTAAATCAATTTTACTGAACCTTTTCATTTCATATCTATTTTTATTATCTCAATAAAATCTCGATTAGCATTCTCGATATGCATTCTCTCAGTGGCATGGGGAGCAGCGATAACGGTGTCACGTGGTGTGATAGGTGGTCATTCTTAAAAATAGCACTTAATACTGCAACGACTTCCACACATTGATATTCGAGTGTTGTATGTGTATCGATAGTGATCAAACATGACGATTTTCAAAACACATGCTCATTGTAACAAAGAACATGTGTGTCAACACGCTATAACATTTACAAAGCACGTCGCTCTAATAATTTTGTACAGATTTTTTTGTTTAATTTGTCTTATAATTATTTTCGATGTCACCTTGAGAAATGCTCAATAAAGGTAACTGTAATTTTTTTTACAAATAATAATGCCCTTCGTGGGGTGAAATGTAGCTACACTCTTGGGTAATAATAACTCTTGGATGGAAATATATAATGTGGCAAATGAACAAATATGGCAAAACGACAATAAGCCGGTACACTCTTGGGTCTGTGCTTGGGTCACTCTTGGGTCATATCTCTTGGGCACCAACCAGGAGAATAGCCCTCTACGGCCGCCCTAGAGAGTCGTTGTTTTATCATCTCACAACCTCTGTTCTCGCCGTCTGAACCACTGATCTAACGGTAAAAAAAGTGTAAAGTTAAGTTAAGTTAAGTTAAGTGTAAGTGTATGCAGTGTAAGTTTTTAAGGATCGACGAGTCTTTCAAGATTAGAATGTGTATAAAAAATCAACGTATCTCTTCATTCCTGATTAAGTACAACTCTCTTAAGTAACTCCGATTAGCTGTTAGCTGTTTCCACAGCTCGTTGAGCGGAGAGACGTTGAGATTGCGGGTCCCACAGTTAGAAACTACGCATTCGCTCTATAAGTCAGAAATTGTTCAAATTTTGCCCCCGAGTTTACCGAATTTACCGAGTTTACTGAATGTGAATTCTATAAATGAGCTCTTTTTCAAAATTGTTCAATTAGCTATTCAAGGTCTAAGCATATTACCTTCCTTTATATGTTTCACAATATATGTCGCGGTGTCTTTAGTCGTGTAGATTATATATCGCCGTCGAAAGACAAAACCTATCTGGTTCTTGGAAGTTGCTTATAAAACGGAACATGAGACGTTTGTGGTAGATATAAGCATTAGCAACCCGAGGTGTTTTTCTTTACTCGAATTGCAATAGCTATTATAATTGAACTGTTGACCCGTCATTTTTAACGTAACACAAGACATACGAGACGCAAAATAATAAAAAATAACAAAAATAGGTATGCACAAAAGAAAATAAAAAACAAACCTTAAAAAATATAGAGTCAATGAGCTTTAATTACATCTCTCTGCTAATCCTAATATCATAATGCTTACTTAATATGTAGCACACCAGACAAACCAGAGCTGATGAAGGTGTAACTTGCTCTCTTAGGCTAAGTTCCCATAACGATGCCGCCTTATCGAAGTTTGGTTTCAGTATAAAACATGCTTTACTCCATGCTACTAATTTTAATGCAGGCGGGAATACCGGTGCGAGCTCGTTCATATTACTCCCGTCCGGGCGTTTTGCCGGAGCTTCGCAGTGACAAAACGCCAGGCATGAATGCCGATCACTGTGTTTTTATTTTACCACTAGCTGGTGCTCGCGACTTCGTCCGCGTGGAATAGTTATTTTGGGAATCATTTGGGTATCTCGAACGGTTTTCGCAGCGCACGCAACGGAAGCCCTCAATTTGAATATTTTCCCCGTTTTTTTCCACATTTTCGACTGTTTCTTCGCTCCTATTAGTCGCAACGTGATGTTATATAGCCTAAAAGCCTTCCTCGATAAATGATCTATCCAACACAAAAATAATTTTCCTGAGATTAGCGCGTTCAAACAAACAAACAAACTCTCCAGCTTTATAATATTAGTATAGATTTGCAGCATTATGTAAACATCTTCATATAAATTATTGTACAGCCACTGGACGTTCCGGCAGTTTTGCCAACCCGTGAAGTTTACCAGACCGGCGTAGTGGGAACTAAGGACAGGGCGTTTGTTGTCATACGGAGTATTTATCTTGAACTCGTATCTTATTTTAAATATTTTAAAAGTCATTGACTTACATATTCTACGAATAAATATATAGTTATCAACATAGGTTATCTAATATTCAATGCTAACAGGATATTTAACAATAGATTATTTTAGAATATTATGCAAGTCTTTCTATTTACACGATTTCTACAAGCGTGTGACACACAAATACAAAACGGAGTTTTCCTTTTTTTTAATTAGAGATACCTTATAAAATTAAGGTACACTTCGCACATCTGCACTGGCAACACTACAAAAAATTTACACTAATATTATAAAGAGGAACGATTTTATTTTTCTTATATATTTGCATGTTTTTTTGTAATGGATGTATGGATGTATGGTGATGGTTGTGTTTTTTATTTTATAAACCCAATATGGAAACACTTACTCAGTAGTATGGAATTGAAGCGCGAAATATAAATTTCCTGTGTAGGTACAACTTCATACACCCGATAAGCTTAATGATGATAATACAACTATGCGTTAGCGAAATCTCTGTTCGCGGGTGGTATCGAGTTAGCTTCTGATTATTTCGTCTCAGCATATTTCAATACCTACGGCTTTTACACTGAGTGGATTTTAAATTGGAATCTAGATATACGCTTTCTAGACGATTTCAGCTCTTAATAAAAAGGTTAGAATATAATAATGAAATAGTTTTTACAATCAAAATCCCTTCTATATTTAACCGCATCATTAACCAAAAATATTTCATTTAGCCTAACTTAGATTTAGACTTTAGGGGGCTTTCAAGTATTACTTACGTAACGAAATTTTTGACCAATGTAACGCGCCGTAACATTTTTCTGTTTAGGACATTTTTACCAACGAAAAGGGTTTCCAACTTGGAGAACAAAATTTTCAGGAGTAAAACGTAAAAAAATTACTATGTTATCTCAGGAAGCGTTCATAAAATCTCACGTAACGTCTATTTCATTTAAATATATTTGAATTCCATTCATGCCATTGATAAAATCGTTAGGAGAACCTGTATTAGCGCTTTTGAATAAATTGATTAAATGTTTAATATTCTTAAAATCTCGTTTAATAAATTAAAATGTAACGGCAAAACCTGCAACTTGTCTACGAAAAATATCAATTTTATCTGTGACCAAGTATTGAGTTTTGAACTTACAAAACCGCTATATTTTTCGTTAGCACGTTTGAATAAGGCAGAACATTATAATAGACAAGAACATTGAACAACAGTTCCTATCACATTCCAAGAACTGCCTATGCTATGCGCATACGGCCTGAACAACAAAGCCAAACGTTGTTATTCATTCTACCGAACTTCATTCATAAATATCTCACAATATCTACTATTCTCGAACTCAACTCAACTAGCGAATACAGACGCACTCTAATAAAGGCTGCGTCACATCACGGACGTAACGGAGCGATTCCGGTGAGTCGCTGGTGTAATAAAAAACATAAGAGTTAACATCTAATTTTTTTTAACCTTATTCTTTTATTTATACTGTACATAAAATAACTTTGTACATTCTTTATGTGTAAATAATGTAAAATTCTTCTTATCTATCTGTATTCAATACTAATAATAAATCTGTAAGTAGATAAGGGTTGGTCATGGAGTAAGTTACTTTCTTTTCAGAGATATCGTGTTTACTTATACCTACATGATAAGTACTAAAATTAAATTGACGATTTTTTGAAATTTTTTCTGTATGTATTTATGTATGTTCCTCCATAATTCTTAAACAGATTAACTGATTTTCATGAAACTTGGTAGATAAACATTTAGACGTACGGGACACAGGATTAACATTTAGCTTGTTATGATCCAATATGTTACTACAGATGTCAAGGAACCGCGCTGTAAGTGATCTTTTTTATCTTTTTTTGATCTCAGTTGAATCAAACTACCAATAGAGTCGGAAACGCATCGCAGTCCCGCTTGTCGGATATGTGCCGAAACCTTAATACATCGGAAACAACCTGCTGCGTTTTACGCACACATACAGTGTCGCTAACCTGTTCAAAAAACGAAATGGGGTGGGTGTGTGAACCAGGCCTCGGCTACAAGATTATACTACGAACTGTGATGTTTGATACTTGGTTTATTTATATAACTTTAATCTTGTAAGTATTATCAAATGTTGAAAAATTCAAGTTAAACTTAGTTATTCATTTAGAATAAACCAAATAATAAATCGGTAGTTAATTATTTTCTTTTTCTAAAATAAAGGGGTATTATTTATTCGTATGGTAACCTAAGTTACTCATTATAACGTCATCTATCTGCCAATGAAAGTCCTGTTAAAATCTATTCTTTTCGGAGATCGGAACATACAGACAGACAGACAAAAATTTTAGGAATTGGTTTTTGAGTTTTTAAGTAATTTTCAAATATCGTATATACTTCGATAATTTACCTTTAGAAAAAATATCTATTTAAACATTACAAACGAACATTTTTATTTCATTTATTAGTATAAATAAAATAGATATAGATTTATTCATTATTATTGGGTGTCCATAATTTTAATTGGTAAACAACAAAATAATATTTATAATGTATTAAAAATGTTAAGTCCAAACCGTCGATGATCATCTCACTTGAGATCTCTCAGGTCACCCAATACCTCGAACAGATGTGCTCAGTGGGCTGAAATTTTGAGAAAAAAAAAACTTAAAAAAAAACTCTTCCCGTTGAGCATATGCTGCAAAAAAGTCTTTCTTGTAATATTTTTGGGTATTATTAAACATTTAAATATTTTTTAAATTTTAAAGATTTACTATAGGAATAATCTAATGTGAAAATTAATATTGATAGCCGGTGCATATATTATTTTATTACTATTACCTACATTAGTTGGAGAGACCGGCTTATGTTTAGGTATTTGCAACCAGCAAGCGAAGCTTTCAGAAAAGTTTCATCAGTACTAAAAAGATTTTTTAGTATAAGACGTACATTTTTTTTTGCAACAAATCCATTAAAATCAAGTAATTTTGTTTCGCTGGTCAATGGAAATTGGGCTTTATTATAGGGTCTTATTGAGTGTAGTAATTTGAGAGTATGTACTCAAATAACTTGTTTTTCTTACTGAAACAAACAAATTTAAGCTGTCAATAACGTCTGAAAATATTGTTCATTATTTTAATTTTTGGGACGTTTCTTCTTTTTATACCATTATTTGAAATAAATGTATTAAAAATCTTACACAATATAAAATAATAGTCTGCTGTAAGTGGATGGTTACTGTAGCGACTGCCCAAATGACTGAGAAACGCAGTGTGGCCTGCCACTCCTATGGGGAATATGGGCATAGCATAATAGTAAAAGCGGTATAAAGTGGTATTAATCAATTTTTTACCGGTATTGTATTAAATATTTGGTCCAGACAGGTGTAATTCAATACCGATTACGTCTCGTCAGCGCGGCGTCGCAACCTACCTCTATTTAGCGAATCCTTTAAAATATGCTTTATTTATACCCACCATAACTCTTCACATTCCGTTGGATGAATGGTTAGGGTGCTTGCCTTTGCTCTGTCTCAGGAATCTCGGATTCGATTCCCGGTCGGGTCTTTGAAAATGAACTTTTTAAAGTTGACTACCTTGGTCTGGATCTGGAAACTATTTATTAGTTTTGTAAAACATTTTTATGCCTGACAGTACATTTGATTAAAAATTGCTTCGAATCAAAATCACCTTGACCACGGGTGCGTCGACCACTGGGGGCCTAAGCCACGAGCCCTAGTGGCAGGGCACATTGCGTTCCGCAGTCTTTTGGGCAGCTCGTCTGACGGCAGTAACCACCCCCTTACTTTTTCACCACCATGAAATATCAGCACGTGTGGTATTGTGTTTCTTTAAGTGAGTAAGGGATGCCAGAGCCCATTTTCCTTGATCATTGATCCTTAATCCTACTGTAGTCGGCGGCGCACTTACAGTACCTGTGGCGTTATAGACATGTTATAGACGACGATAGCAAATTACCAACAAGTGGAGGTTTGCCGTGCCGACATAAATTTTAAGCCCTAGGGCTTAAAATTATTATTATTTATTATTATTTTAGCGGTAGCTATAAAGCTACCTGGATTTCACTGTACTGAAGCGTTTAATCCTGTAAATATTGTTTGATATTTCTTATGTGATCGCATTCTCTAATCTAAGGGATTAACGAAGACAGTGTTGTAAATACAATTAAAGCTGAGATGATGCTCCCCAAACACTATCTGACCATCTGTTATAAGTGACATTGAGGGGCCATAATTAAGCGAACAGTGACGCTATACGGGCTCGCACGATCGCTGGTTAAACAGTTATTTTGTATTTGTATATTACATTAAGGGCCTCTTTCACCGACTACAAGTAAAGTGTTGATTAGTTACTTTTTGAAATAATTTTATGTTTCATTAAATTATGCACTCGGTTTAGTGCATCCTTCGATAGGCGAATTTTTTTTTTTTTAATTTTCTTTTTAATGTTTGGGACATTTATCTTACAAACAAAGGACGGAAGGTACAATTGAATTTCTAATAATCACATCTTAGAGCATTTTTACTTTTATTTGTAATGTTCTATGTTCTAAATGTCAGCTTAGTAGTTTTGGCTGTGAGTTGATAGTTAGTAAGTACAAACAATTTTATAACTTTTAGATTATATTATAAGAGAATATAAAACTGTTACATCGTCTTTTAAAACGTTCATATCGCTAAAAGATATTTAGAAGTTTTTAATTTAACATCAGTTTTAGAACACCTTTTTCCAAATTTAGCTTCACTAAAAACTTACGAATTTGTCCTGCGTTATATTTCATATCCCGTTTCCTAGTTTATTAGAAGATAGAAAACCCATAAGTATATACTAAAAATACTTTCGCAAATCACACTGTAACTTTTTTTCAGTGCTAACTACATGCCGTCTGTAATGATTGATGATGGCTATTTTATGTTTTTATCGAGTTTTTTATTTCTTTTATGATTTGGTCTAATACAATTTGATGGTCTTACAGCGATCTCAAATTACATATTCTAAAGTTCTAAAGAAATTCATATATAATTTTATATTATGTCTACGAAAATAAAATTTCAATTTATATTTTTATTAACTTTAATGTCTCCAATCAAATTTTCCATTATTAATAAAGGTAGACGAGACGTCCATCTTGCCGTGTCTCCTTGCGGGGCAACGCCCCTTAGGCACTACGCTGACGCCGGCGCACAATTTCAAGCATCACTTAACAGATATTTGATTACAAGACTACTCTTGCCCTCTAGTAATTTAATATACACTCCTGGTCTTACAATATCGAGTTTAAAGAAGAAATTCCGTTTGGCCGCAGTATTGATTGATTGGACACATCATTAGTGCCATAAACAAGCAAAATCAAAACCAAATTGGGAAATTATTTTCATTAGGTGCACCCCTTCCCCTAAGAATCCTATCATACGAAATGTGCCAAATATACCAAAAAATCATAAAGATTCACTATAAGATTAATTATAAAAATTGTAAATGAAGGACAGTGGCTATAAAGAAAACAAGCACAAAGCACGCTTTTATACCTAGATTACTTTATTTCAATGATGACTCAAGTGAGAGATAGCTTTATGTTTCCATGGTTAATAGAGAAATCTTGAAGTATAAGTTTTAATTACGTAAAATATTTATGTTATTTATATAGTAATTTTAATAATAATAAATTTCAGATGGACCTCAAACGCTAAACATTTTTATCACGTCATGTTAGGTAATATATACCAATGTATACTAAATATCTTTATAGCTTTGTTGTTTTAGTACATCTGAAGCATTGTGTCCCAACAATTCCTTCTTACCGAATGTGTGTCGATAAAATTAATTTTCTTAATAAACTAAGAGTAACATTTTTATATAATAACAGCCATCTAAAGTCTACTATTGTAAACCATTCTTAAAATGGATTTATTGTCAGATTATCTAGATTGTCTAAATAGCAATATATAGATAATTACATTACTTTTACTAAAAAATTAAATGTCCATTTTTTTTTTTCATGATTTCCCTTTATACACTATGGACAAGATTCTAAATCCTTACTGCTATAAAAATTATGTAAACTGTAAAATCTTGAAAGTACATTTCAAAAGCATATTATTTATTACAAATACAAAAAGTGAACGTTATATAAATTTAATTTACTGACCATACGTTCCGCGCCATCTATGGATATCTTATTATAACTTCATTAAAAACAGAGTTCAAGTTACGTTGAAACTTCACAAACCAGAGTAGAGATGTCGCCTCTTACTATTGTTCAGTTAATGTTTTCACATATGTACAGATGGCGGTAGTAGTCAGTGTTAATCGGGTGTTAATGTGCTTTGATAAAATTTATAAAATTACATTTTTTAGGATATATGCAAAAAAAAAAAACAAAATTAAGACATATTATTTTTGAATTAGGAAAACAACTCCCTACAATTTTTTAATGTTTAATTTAAAGATAAAGAAAGAAATCAAATTAACGATAACATTCGTCAATTTCCTAAAAGGCTAACTTTGTCTAGCTAGGTTTATACCTATACTGTTAGGGGTAGCTTCGGGGCTTTTTATTTGTCTTTTTTATATAATATCCAAGTCCGAATTATTATTTTATTATTAATTACATTATCAGCTTAGGAAGCTCGTTCATTGAACATATTATTCATTTAGGCTGAATATCTTCTTTTAATTTAAAATTAATAATTAGGTACCTAAGCAAGTGCACAAGAGTAACTTGTTCGTAACTACTTATAGGTACTTATCTTAAATGTATGCTCTATGCCAAGACAAATATTAAAAACTGCTTATTAACGCACATCTATGACATCATTTGCATTCGTAGACCTCAACCTCTGCCGCAGGATTTCTGTAAGTTCTCTATTAGCGCTTTATTTTCATAATTATACGTTCTAAAATCGAATGTCTGGCGTTAATATGAGAACCTTTTAGCTTGATTGGTATTATTGCAAACGTCGATTCTGAGATGTGTGACTAAATAAGGCACGAGCGAAAGGGACCACGTATACAACCTTATACACAGCCTCCATGTCTTTATTGATTCTATAAGTTTACGTATATATAACTTGATTTTATGATGTAACGTTTTGATACTATCATCGAAAACAATTTCTTGACATCATGTCCAGCCTTCTCTTATCATTGACACGCCATGCACTGTAAAAAAGAAATAGGTACTGATGTTATTCGTGTTTGTACAATTGTCATTTAGTTTACATAACATGAAAACAAAATCGATTATAGGAAAAAACGAAAATAGGAAAATACAGTCAACCATTACCTAAATCAATTTAACTTAAAAATAATTCCATACTACTAAAGCTGATAGGTATAGTTCCTTCTCCATGTTAGCAATTTTTAATGAAATTTTTCATAATGTGTAATATTAAATTAAAACGTATTAAAACGTGTAGTTTAAAACTATACGAAATTACAATTACCTAAGCCATTTTATTTTCTTTATTTAAAACCCTAAATAAATTTATTAAATAATCTCTAAATATAATATACCATAGGCGTTGTAATTATTTTGTTTTCAACATATCAATAAAAAATAATAACATATTTCGTTTTATAATTTATGGTTTTCCATATGGTGCTAATATGGTGTTAAATTTTCATTTTAATTACATTATGATGGATGGTAAAACCGCTTGTAGGATACTCGGTTACGTGCAGAGTCAGCTCACAGCCTCCAAGGTAGTGGTGGTGACTTCGGAATGCCATAACTCAGCCATACCACTTTAACGGTACGCACGAAAGAGACACAGCTATGCGAACGAAAGGGACGCAACGACGACATGGTTGAACGACCGATCAAATAAGTTTTGTACGCCGCTATCGTATGCCACGTAGCTTTAAATTTTCTTCTCAAATCAATACTAATAATAAAATAAATCTGTAAGTGTAAGTATTGCATGTAGTATGTATGTATGTGTGTCATGTAGGTATGTTCCTCCATAACTCTTAAACGAATTAGCCGATTTTCATGAAACATGGTAGAAAATCATTTAGACATACGGGACACAGGATAGGCTATTTTTTTTCACGCGGGCGGAGTCGCGGGCGCCAGCTAGTTATACATAATTAATTATGTATCCCTGTGTCTAGGACGCGTGCGCGGCTCAAAATCTTATTTCTTTAATCCTAATCAAATCTATGTGGGAAATTACTTAATATATGTACAAGCTTTGTTAGGCTTATTCTCAAGAAATAAGCGTTAATTTTTTATTTTTTTGTTAGTATATAGTTTGTTATCTAATTTAAATACTAAAAATGACTGACATTTAACTGAAAATAAGCACTGTAAAACCAATTAATTTACAAGACTAGATAAAATAAAAATTATAATTGCTAAGAAGCATTTAGCCGTTACGAAGATGACTTACTTAAACAAAATATTATTTTAATTAAATGTTAGTAAAAAGTAGTGTGCGCGAAACTACAACTGTTTCGATCACAGCTGTGTTAAGGAACGTCGTATAGATGGCGCTGGCTAATTATACCGGCTCATTTTTATATAAAGCGGACGATAGGTGGCTTTGGCTTACGTCGCGTAATACTTGCACAATTAGGTAAGAAGAAATAATAGATTTTACTGGCAAAATATCGTGTAATTTGTTAATGAGGTTGCTCACAGACATTAAAGTTTGAATGTATAAAAAACTATTTTTAAGATTCAAATGTTATCTGTAATATTCACAAGAAATTACTGAAATTAAGAAAGACTTTTATTAGCAAACTCTCCAAAGTGTAAGTTAAAAAATCAATGGTCTGGTTTTGAACGATGTCATTTAGTAGAAGCAGGACTAGAAGACAATCTGGGCAGGTCACAATCTGGAGGTTGTAGTTGTAACCATGAAATCACAACATTTATTTACTATTATTTTATCCTCATAATGGTCGATAGGTCACTTGCAAAACTTATTGATTTTAATGGAATGTGCGACGGCATCCACCTACCATCAAGGGGCCGTCCACCTGCCTGTCGAAATTTACATAAAAGTATGCTGTTTTTTGACGAAATAAACACAATAAAAAAACAGCGCTTAAGATATGCCTTATGTTTATTTAATTAGTTAATAAAGTTGATTATGTCAATCAGGGTTCACCTGTCTTGTGTCGCCTCGGCAGTAACTACCACCTTACAGAAAACCTTTTTTTTTCGCGAGTGAATAAGGATTTCAAAGCGTTTTTTCTAAACCCTCCTAATCCCAGAACCTTGATATTTGTGTGGGTGACCTTACATTTAAAAAAACCCTCGACCTTTGACTAGGCAAAGATTCCAATAAGTATAGGTACTTACTATCACTGAATCCGTACTATTTCTGTGGGTCCCTCTATAATTATTATCGTCACATTATTATAATGACATAATTTAGTGTGTCGACAAAGAAAAACTATACATTTGTATATTACCTATATTATTCATATCCACCAACTTTTTCCTTTATTACCCAAACCTATAATTTCGTTGTCTACATAGACCAGTGGAAGTGCTCTGCAGAATCTTAAGTGAATTGACTAGATCGCGGCTCCTTTTATAATGGTTTATATTTGACCACACAAGTTCAATTCCGTGACAAAAGTCAATCTGGCGCCTCGTAATAAAACACAGCAAATACTCGTTACATCCTCTGTATCACTTTTATATATACAACTGGCTTCGCTCGTGGCACTGTCCGCGTCGTTTTCGGAGTAACACTGAAAAACACTGAAATACAGAAAATCAATGCACTTTAAAACTAATTATATTTTCAAAAGCTTTAATTAAACTTCTGACTTTTATATGCATACTTTTGGCTCTGCACCTCTTCTGATGAATGTTTTTTCCTCCATTAGTATCACTTTGTCACAGAGACTTTATTACCGGGCTTGTGTCGACCATGACGATTCATTAAAAATTGTATCAAGGATTACGATTCTGGCTTTATAAGATACTAGCTGGTGCTCGCGACTTCGTCCGCATGGAATAGTTATTTTGGTAATCATTTGGGTATCTCGAACGGTTTTCGCAGCGCACGCAACGGAAGCCCTCAAAGATGAATAATTTTCCCCGTTTTTTTTCCACATTTTCGACTGTTTCTTCGCTCCTATTAGTCGCAACGTGATGTTATATAGCCTAAAGCCTTCCTCGATAAATGATCTATCCAACACAAAAAGAATTTTTAATTCGAACCAGTAGTTCCTGAGATTAGTGCGTTCAAACAAACAAACAAACAAACAAACAAACAAACAAACAAACAAACAAACTCTTCAGCTTTATAATATTAGTATAGATTTAAGAGAATAGAGAGAGTTTATAAGATAACTATCCAATACTAACTTAGGTGTTTTATTATTTTGATTTATCTGTATTTTTCTAATTAAAACTAATTTGCGTTAGATGTACCTACTTTTGGTGATATTCCACATCTTTTCGTTAAAACCTAATTATTCCCATTCAAAGTGTTTTAAAAATGTACAGACATACACAGCCACGTGTTTTGTTTTGTTTTCTATATAAAACAAATTCGCGGTCGGGTTTTTGCAATGTAAATCAGTCAGACGATCCTTACCGTCCTTCACTTGACATAAGATGCGCATGTTAAACGAAACTCTTTTAAATTCAGGTATAAATTTGACCATACTACGGAATTATTAACATTTTCCGCAGTTCTGAAGAAAACTTATTTGACTGTTAATCTTATAAAATATAGCTTGCTGGTAAGGAAGCTTGATATAGGCAAAGACTATATAAGTATAATTGGGAGTATAGACACGGCGTAGCCCACAAAAAACGGTAGTAGTAAAATTCGTCCTCTCGAGCCGAAGTGGACGAATTCGCACATAGTCGTTCGCTAGTCGTAAGCTAATCAATATCGTTGTGCAGTATACATTGATGCGTTAGTACAGAAGACTTTTGCGAATTGCGTGTCAATCTCTCAGTAAGTTCGTAAGTATGATTTTAATACTACCACAGATTTCAGGGCTTTTTGCTTGCTACGCCGTATCTATAGTTTAGATCAATGGATATAGGTGACAGAATTTTCAAATCGTTTCAGTAGTTATATATATATATATATATATATATATATATATATATATATATATATAACTACTGAAACGATTTGAAAATTCTGTCACCTGATTGAAAATCTGATTTGAAAATTTTTAATTTAGTATATAAAAATATAAATATGAGTATAAACCATATGTTACGATAGCGGCGTCGAGTTGCTTCAGAATTAGCAAACATGAGTAGGTATTATAACACCTACTCATGTTTGCATTTAGGTATAATATTAGTACGATTTTATATAATTATGTCATATTATATTAAAATTATATTTGACTTGGTATTTACAAACAAATACTACACACATGAAGACATAATGTTACTACTAAAGTAAAATGAAAAGGACCTGCGCGGGTTGTAATAGCGTCCTTCATACAGGTCGCTACAAAACGAGTCATAATATCAAAAAGAAAAAATAAATGAATCGTGCGTGAGTGGCTCCATGTTTAGGCCCTTACCAATTTGTAGCTGGACGCCTGGCGGTCGCTCGTGGAAATAAAAGATGAGAGAAATACTGTGGCCGTGGCCGGCCCGATCGTAGCTCGGGGCTAACCCGTATCTCGGCCGAATGTATTATTTTGTGTGACCATGTTTTCTTTGTATCTATTTTTGGCAGTTGCAATAGTATAGGTCAAGTTTGGTCTATTCTGATCATTTTTGAAAATCGAGTATATTCTTCGGATCTCGACTTTTTGAGATCATAGGAAGCTAAAGTCCAAAAAACTGCGCCATAAGCTCAAAAACTTATTTTTTATTTGTAAATGCAGACTTTGTGAAGTGTTTTTGATAGTGGAAAAAGAAAAATTATCAAGCCACGAATTTTGACTATTGAACTAATTGGGTATTCTATGACACGTCATAGACATTCAAGATAAATATTACTTACTATGAATAAGTACAGGCTCATTACTTCGTATAAACATTTGCATAACTTCAAATTAAACACTTTGTTAACTAAAAACTTACCGTGTCTTCACTTCACGTTCACGAGTGAAATTCCGTAGGCATTTAGCGTGTACATGTTGTGTTAGAGCGGAACCTATTTGAAATTGTATCTCAGAGAACAAACACGGCATTATTTTTATTTTTATTTTTTATTTTTTTATTAACGAGCGAAGAAACTTCAAGAAGTACCTTAAGACAGATGTCGCAAGCAATGCAACTGGCATAAGGTTATGTGGGATTCTTACCGCACTAAAACTCCAACTCGAGATGGGTATGGTTCAGTCCGTAAGGGACTTTGGAACCGTCACGATGTTTTTGTTTTGATGACAAACGCGCCATAACTTAGAGCATCACATAATTTTGATGTGATGATGATACTACTTGCCTGTAACTTTAGTAGATTTCGCAGCGGAAAGGCATGCTAGCCTTTGTTGGGATACAAGGTCGTATATCTAAAAATTAAAAAAGGAATAGTGGCAGGGCAAGACGTCAGATATTTGAGATAGAGCGGTCGTGTCGAGAGAAGCGATTCGTGCACACTATATCGCCCCTCATCTCGGCGTCGTCGGCCGCTCGCTCACGACTTCAATGTATAAAGCCTCCTTGGTTCTGAACTAGTTTACATATTTACTAGTATTAGGTACTACAAAAGGTCATTTTCACACTGGTTTTCGCGATATTAAATCAATTTATTAAATATCAATGATTTCGTGCTCCATTGTCCAAAAATATCCACGGATTCTTAAAGTTCACAAGTTCTTAATACAATAGAAATAAATGCGATACAGTACACTATTTACAAATGACGGTAACGAGTGAATGTCATGTAATAGAAAGCGAGAGAACATATCAAAACTAGTTTTCATAGTTATGAGTCCGACCAACAGCCGCAGCCCAACGGCCGACCGTGAACTTCCTGTTTTGTTGTGTTTTGTTATTTATTATACTGCGAGATGGATGCAGCGGAATACTAATATTATGCACTACTATTATTAGGTATATAGTAACTAAAACGAGCATCGGTTGGATAGTAGCTGTGCAACGTAAAATAAGGATTGTTCCGTTCTCATCCTACGACAACTCGTCCCCATCTTGTCCCACTATTATATTTTGGAGTTGAATTGATTTCATATATGAGTCCGGGGTATGAAAATTTAGGGGAGTAAAATCAATGTCACATTACATGTCACACGTTACGTGTTACAGGCTACAGTATGCTTCAATATACATATTAATAGACATTGGTTTTTATGTCTATTAATTAAATTAAATTAAATTAAATTAAATTAAATTAAATTAAATTACATTAAAATTTATTTTCAGATGACACAGATCCATATTGTATTAATATGTATGCAAATATGCAAATGCATATAACTCTCTAAATACGGCGTTAATGCATATTTCAGCCTTTTTTTCCAATTAGGTATTTTTTATTTCATAATGCTAGGTCAGGTACTTTTGAACATTTTCTAATCGACCCTTTTTCTTTGCGGTCCAGTGTAGTTGTACATGCAGCACAGGTTTTATCAATTTACACTAAACTTTTAGTGCAATCTAAGTACCTGCACATTTGCATGTATAAAATAAATAGTTTTATTATAGCAGTTAAATAAGATATTCACGATGCGTTTAACTTTGCTTTTCTTAGTTTAATGTCCTTAACAACATTTACGAATTCCGTAAAGAAAGCGCTAAGAAATGATTGTTTTCTTAATGATACTTTTATGGATAAATTATTTTTATAGAACGGCATACTACAAACAAATGCCTTCATTCGTTTATCTCCTTAATCGCAGCATTTAGTATGTTATATATAAATAATAATAAAAAAATAAAAAATGCTGGAAATATTTGTCTAGAATGAGGACTAGTTGAGTATATAGTTGTCCACTTTTTCTATTTGCCTTTAAAATACAATAATCTATAAGGGCTTGCAATAATATACGAGTATATATATATATACTCTCTTGGACACCTTTTGAAGTATAAGCACTAATCTTTTCCATTACCTGTATCAGCAAGGTATTCTATAGCTATGTATAAAATATTCTAGAAACAGTTATGACATAAGCATCTTATGTCATAACTGTTTCTAGAATATTTTACTTTACTCAATACTTACGTGTTCTTTTTAGCCAGCTAATTGTTCTTTTGCAATTCTTATAGCTAATTCTTATACAATTATAATTCCAAGTGTACCTGTGCTTAAGTGAAAAGCCATTAAGTTATCTAGATAATCCTATCCTTCCTATTAATATTATAAATGCGAAAGTTTGTTTGGATGTATGGATGTATGTATGCATCCATACATACATCCGGATCCGGACGAAGTAGTGGGCACCAGCTAGTAATTATATAAAACAATAAAATGTCTTCTTAACAACTTATTACTTCATATAGATCGAAATAAAACGACTATAAAATTGCTCTAACTGCTTAAATGATCATATATAATGGTGTTTTTGGTGTAGAAGATAATATTATTATCTTTAACACTAAATATTCTGGGGTCACTTGGCTTATGCAAATACGAGTCTGAAGGACATTAGAACCTGTAACCAATAAAAGCCATAATATATGCAGGACTTACATTTTGTATAAAAGTTACTTGAGTATATAATTATTTATTTATTTATTTAGTTATTTGAATTAAAATATTCAATTGTTTTACTTGAGGGTTATATTGTATGACAAGTGACCCGCTCCCGGCTTCGCCCGGGGTGCAATTTATATATCCTATCTTTTAAGTTGGGCCAAATTACACATAGTTACAAAATTATATCAAAATCGGTTCAGTAGTTTAAGAGTTCATCGCGAACAAACATACGACACGTAATTTTTATATATGTATATATAAATAAATATAGAGATAAAAAAATAGATATATATATATATATATTTATATATATATATATATATATATATATCTATTTTTTATATAAAGATAGACTTATGCGCTTTCTTCTTTTTATTAACGTAATTTGTGTTTATTATACTAATATTTTCTAAGTTTCTAATCAGTACCTATACTTTAGCGCAACTCTACAAAATGATAGCGATTTAGATTATTAACATAGATAGTTAAATAGAAAAATGTAGTTCATTCCTCTTGTTTATCAGTTGACTGAAAAAGTGAGCCAACATTGAGGCTATAACTGGATAATGGAAGCCTTAAGCCTTAACAATAAAAATGCCGATCGATCGTATATGTATGTCTGTTGTTAGATTGTAACCGTTTTTCGTCTATCTTTTATCAGAATACAAATAAGAGCTTCTTGTACTTTCTTGTAAAGAAAAAATTTACTCGATGCGAAAAAAATGCTGTCTTATTTGCATTTTACTCTGCTAAAATTGTACTAATGCAAACACAACGTTACTACTTCCCCGGCGGGTAAAAAGGCAGAGTGAATATTTTAATGTATTTTCAGCTGTTAAACCAAGATATTTTAATATATATATTTTTTTACATAGAATGTAAGAGCTGTTCACTTGTTTATAGCTGTTCTCTTGTGGTATAGCACGGATAAATTTAAACACTTCAGAAAGAAAAAAAGCGAGGAAATAGTAATAAGCTATGAAGCGATGATGAATAGTTTCATTCACCAACACTTTAGCGTGTGTTTATAAATTCTTAACTTAAGTATATGTAGTTTTTCTAATAAGTCTGTCTACATTGTTTTGCAATTATTCACGTAATTGTGAAAAATATGAACGAGCATGTATCAAGGGAATAAATATAATAGTAAATACCTAAGTTAAATACTTACTCAATGCGCGTAAACCAAGTTTGAATTGAATATTTATTAGATACGAGCTGCTGCACGCGACTTCGCCCGCTTAACTTTATAAAATATAGCCAACACAAAAAGAATTTTTCAATTCGAACCAGTAGTTCCGAGATTATCGCGTTCAACCAAACAAACAAACAAACTTTTCACCTTTACAATATTAGTAGGTATAGATATTTAATAAGTTTACTAGAATTGACTTTTCTACCTAATGTTTTTAGAATTCATTTCTTTCTTCTGGATCTTTTCAGTAGAAAAAAACAGGCTCGATACTATAAACTAAGATAACTATGATACTACTCAGAAACGGCTCAACTGGATGGTTAAAGTTACTGAGAAATTACCGCTTAAACGTTTATAAGGAAACCGTTTCGGAGTGAACTTTGATCTTAACTTTTTACAATGTAGGTAAGCGATTGTTCTTTTTGATGAACAAAACGAACAAACTAACCACTTACTTGTTTAATGTAAATTAGACACCGTCTTTCTTAACCTCTTTTACAATGTTTGTTTATAAAATATATATATAACCCTACTTACGAGTAAGTAGGTATTGCCACGGAAAACAACAATGCGTAGGTACACCTATACGCGCTTCATAAATTCATATTAATTATCTATTTACTAGCTGTTGCCCGCGACTTCGTCCGCGTTGAAAAAGCAATATATCGCCTGACATCGTTATTGCTATTATACTTAGCTAGGAGCTAAGTTTCCTTAATTTTATATAATCCCTCGGGAGCAGTACTTTTTTCTGGATGAAAGGTAAGCTATGTCCTTACTGGTGTCCCAGACAACGCAAAATTTCATGGTGATCGGTTCAGTAGTTTTTGCTTGAAAGAGTTACAAACATCCATCCATACATCCAAACAAACTTTCGCATTTATAATATTAGTACGGATGACAAATGTATCTGAGACCGCTCCACCACTAAGACTAGACATAAACCACTAACTTACTGTGACAGACATAAAGGTTTAATTCCAACAAGTAGGTAGTGACAGGTATGTCACATATACTAAATTTATATTAACCTATTATACTTTAATTTTATTGTCCTAAAAACACATCTTGTACTTCGGAGAGTGTGCTCAGGAGCTGCATAAGCTCATACCGCCTTCCCCTTTTTTCCACCGGACATACAGACGGGCTGGCTACCATCCTCATCTTGTCGAAATCCCTCCTTTTCGGACCAAGCGCTTTGAAACATCCTTTATCATGCGCACTGCCAGGGTTTGGAACTCCCTGCCGGCGTCTGTATTTCCGAGCTCATATAACCCTAATTATTTCAAGGTTCGAGTGAATAGGCATCTTCTGGGTGAGCTCGCTCCATCTTAGGCCTCATCCTTGCCACATGGCTGGTTGTGGGCCAAGAGCTAACCCATCTCTAAAAAAAAACATCTGAACTTATCTATAATGCAGTTCGAGCGCAGCCGCCGTCGTATACCTAGTAAATATAGGTAGGTATAATGTTATATGTTGAATACATAATGATATGGTATATTAAGTGATTATCAGTGTCAACGACTTCTAATCTTAGTCCAGTTAACATTATCTGGTTAAGTAACTCAAGGTACAAACAATGTTTGTACTACACTTTTTAGGTCGTTAGTCGTTACTACACATTGTTTGCATTTGTGGCCATTGTAAACAGAAACGCACTTTTAATCAACGTATCAGGTATAGTCGGCAAATAAAGTCTCTTTTATAGCAATTCATATGATAAAAGTTGATCAACTTTGAATATAAATTCATTTCTTATTTCAATATTTTCTCATAGTTTAAGATCGTAGAGTAATTTTAATATAATTCTGAAGATCACTCTTGTGGTTTTACATGACATTTTATTTAGGGACAAAACGGTCCTTAAAGAAATCCTAACGTATTTTTTTTTTTAAAACGAATTAAATTAACGTATTAGGTATAATAATTACTTTTGCTTTAGATTATGCTACTCGTAACTTTAGATAAAGACTCCGCAGCACAAGGTGTTCCTTGAACGTTGAGATGAGGCAGTGCCAACGTGTCAACCTATGAAATTCCTTACTATCGTCACGTATTTGCTATTTGGTTCAAGTAACTAGGAGATTATAGGTGGCAATTTAAAATACGGCTGGAAATATTAACTCAATACAGTCCCTAGTATTCTAGTATTAGTGTAACAGGAACTTGTATGAGGAATACATACCTCCATACTAAATCGAAGACTGATCGCAAGACGTAAGGACATACAGTTTCAATTATTTAATTTGAGTCCTATTTAAAGGTAAATCTAGCCTAATTTTGGATCCAATAACTATATTGGATACTGGATTTGGATTTGGATACTGAACAGTTTCTGTCAGGTTTCTGTACATTATATGCATTAAGCTATTAGTTTATCAAGTACATTGCATGTTGAAAGGCTTTGCGAGACCCGTTTACTTACTGGCGTCATCGCTTCCCACGTGGCAACGATGGTACGCTTCAGACGTGCACTTGCATACAATTCGCTACAAAACAAATAGTTCATATTCAATCCAATATGAACTCAAATATTAAAGAATTAAAGCTTAAATTTCATTAAAATTTCTAAGCCAGTTTCAATCCATGGCACGCGTCCATTGCGACACAGTAAAACAACAGATGTGATACTTATTAAATTTACAAATTTAATTCAAATAAAATAGGGTTTCTATTCGTTTAACCGTTGTCAACTAGTCGAACATTAGGATTGACTTCCACGACCTACACGGTGTTTGGCAATTGATATTAAATGACGAAGTAAGGTTGTATTCTTCGTTAGTATACATGTAAAGGTTTTATATAACATTCTCTTTTAGCCGCACAGTTTGACACTGTAACTGTTTGTGGGTGTATTTATTCAATATTTAAAACCTTTTTGGCTTTTAAGCGGGGGCGAGGAAGCTTGATAATGCAACTGTGTCAAAGGCTACTTCGTTAGATTGGGTTATGAAAAGGCGTTTTGGGACTTGATTAAATGAAATGCATTAAGGCGCATAGTCATGCTAAACTGCAAAAGAGACGTATCTTTGAAGGCACTATACCGAATATTTTTCAGGTCTCTATTCGTCTTAAATAATCTTTCATTAATTTTAAAGCAAAGATTTTTAATTTGTTAGTTACCTTACTTACAGTCTTCCGTAAATAAACATAAGAATACTTGTTTAAAATAACTTATGTATACGATTTCACAGCTACTATAAAGTGAACTGACATTTTTAATTTATGATGCTATGTGCATTCATATAAATACTGACGCATTACGGTAAGGTCATGTGTAATAATTGTTAGCCAGCCATAGAAAAACACTTATTATTTATGTTATGTAGGAAGCCATAACATTCCAATAAAGCCTTAGGTCTAGTCTAACAACATTAATTGTTAAAACGCTTAATGGAACAATATCCTATACAACCTCATCTTTTTTCATCCCTTCGAATCATGATTGCCAATTCAATAACCCATCAATATAATATGTTATTTATTCCACAAATAATATATCAAAAATACCCCTGAGAAACTCAAATTTTTGTTTGTTAGTCAATTTTTCTGGACTAAAATATTTTTTAATTATCAAGTAAGTAAAAGTTTATATTGAGCATGCAGACCTTAAATAAACAAATGTGATACTAAATCAAAGATGTTCAAGAACGTGTCGGAGACATCTTTTCCTGTACAATTTCGTAATCAGGCACGCGCCGTCTACCCACGTGATGCTTTCTTTGAAAATTAATACGGCCCCCCCTGACCCTCCTTCTGACCCCTCGATCGGGACTTAAGAAGGCAGTATGGGCCTATTCAAAGTTTTATGGCGATTTTACAATTATAGTCAGCACAGCAGCCCTTTTTATGCTAAAATACCTACGACCAGCCTACGACACATGAAACATTGAATCGATCCATTTTTCATTTGATGTAATTTATCGACAAAATGTATATAGCCCAAAAGCCCAAACTTAAGACGAGGACTAACCTCAGACCGAACATAATTTTTACCAAATAAGCGCAACCGTATATCATATGAATAAGGTGTAAATTTGCACAACAAATTTTGTAGCTTCTCAGAGACAACCGAACAAATTTAAAATTGGAAGGTTTTTCTTAAATATTGTGTAAAATATGAAAAAAGAAATAAAAGTAGCCGATTCAAACTTAAGTTAATTAATAAGCCTAAAAACAAAAGTAGTTGTCACGGAAAATTCTTATTTCTGTACAGTAAGTTTTTTTTAGCAGTATTTTACTAATTTTTTTTCTCAGAAAATTGACTTTTTTTTATAAATCTGTCCGATTCAAACTTTTTTCAATATAGTCTATTATGCACTGTATTTTTATCTGACTTGTAATTTTACTCTAAGAAGTCAAACTAGGCGACGAAAAAAACGCTTTTCAGCTAAGACAATATTATAAAGATATAAATAAATAAATATTTATATATAATTTTTAATACTACTTAAATGTAATTTTAATAAATGATAACAATTGATTTATTAGCTCGTTTTTCATATAATAATATAATGATTCTGGAATCCGCTGTATCTTGTGCCTTAAGCTGTTGTTAATCCACCTACGCAGGTCGAAAGCGTGCCTGTTGATGCTCAATACAGAGGTTATATGTATTTATTTGTACCTACCACGTTCGCACCATGTTTATTATACCACTCACCCGGTCATATATTTCAAAGTGATGATTTTAAATACTACCTGATTATATTATTATTGATATTACCAATACGAATGGAAACGTTCTGCAGTTACCATGAGGTAAGTCGTCAATGCACTCATGAACATTGCAATCAGCCTGACAAGATTCTGAAAGCTATTTCAGAATTTCAGATTCTGAAGCTATATATTTCGGAGCTGCTACGGACGATCTGAATCTAAAATATCTCCCAGACATACTTAGGAGTTTCATGAGTTCATGAGTTTCAATGAGTTTTAGTATCGAAATTTCCCTATGGTTTATGTTTTAGCCACCTGCTTTAAAATATACTACGAATCTCTTTTCCATTGACAGGAACCTGGTGAGTTTTAACGCCACTAAAACACAGGCGTGTTTGTTCTCAGCTAAAAGGAGCCCCTTCAACTTGACTCCAACCTTCCGAGGTGCATCTGTACCAGTCGCCAATGACCTCGAACTTCTTGGCATGAGGTTGTGCTCTAATCTCAACTTCGGCCCATCTATTGAGTCCAAAGCCCAAACAGCGGCCAAAAAGTTGGGCATCCTAAATAAGGTCAAGCGATACTTTACGCCTGGACAGCTCCTATCTTTGTATAAGGCGCAAGTCCGATCTTGCATGGAGTATTGCTCCCACCTTTGGGATGGCTCAGCCAAATACCAACTTGCCGCACTCGACTGGGTAGAACGCAAAGCTAGGAGACTCGTAGGCAACAGTACTCTTTTAAAATCTAAGACGCAGAGCCTGGCACATAGACGCAAAATTGCCAGTTTATGTGTCTTTTATAAGGTGTACTTCGGAGAGTGTCCTCAGGAACTGCATGAGCTGATACCGCCTTCCCCTTTCTTCCATCGGACATACAGACGTACGGCTGGCTACCATCCTCATCTTGTCGAAATACCTCCTTTTCGGACCAACATCCTTTATAATGCGCACTGCAAGGGTTTGGAACTCCCTGCCGGCGTCTGTGTTTCCGAGCACATATAACCCTAATCTTTTCAAGGTTCGAGTGAATAGGCATCTTCTGGGTGAGCTCGCTCCATCTTAGGCCTCAACCTTGCCACATGGCTGGTTGTTGGTCAAGAGCTAACCCATCTCTTATAAAAAAAAAAAAAAAAAAACATTTAATAAATAACTATGTTTTATATTACAAACTAGCTGGTGCCCACGACTTCGTCCGCGTTCTGGAAGAAAGGTACCCTATGTCCTTTCTGGTGTCCTAAACAACGTGTGTGCAAAATTTCATTGAAATCCATTCAGTAGTTTTTGCGTGAAAGGGTTACAAACATCCATACATACATCGTTACATCCAAACTAACTTTCGCATTTATAATATTAGTAGGATTAATATTAAATTTAAATATTAAAATTTATGTTTCGTATTATTACAGTATCGGTATAATTTAAAACGAACAGCGTAATTCACATCAATATTTGTATAAACCAATTATTATTCTTGGGAACGGATAAAGTTAATATTTTTTATACATACGAGTAATATTCAATGCTATGTTGTGAACTGTTTATTCTTCGTCGAATTCTTCGATCGGCGCCGTACAAACATTATGTTTACAAAGGTGCCCTTATGTGGCATCCTTGAAGTTATCACCGCATGACCTTGGCCACATATTACCATACAACCAGGACACGGGAAATGTAAAGGTCAAAATAAATATTGATACTATGGGTACGTGTGTTAGAACCTTGTTTGAAATATTGATAAAATATTTTTTTATAATATGTCTAGCGGTAGTCGAATTAACCGAGTTTCAAATTTGTTTATCCATTTAACTTACTACATTTAACCAGACAGGTTAACTTTGAATAACTATTATAATTTATAAATTTATTTGGAAAAGTAAATTTCCTATAGAGGGTAAGCTTTCTGGCCATTGACATAATCAAGTTGATTTCTGTATTTTTTTTTCTCAAGGGATACGTTTCCTTATATTTTTCAATTGGCTAATTTATAAAAAAACCTCGAAAAGTAATTTGTTCCTCATATTCAGTATTTGTTATAGGTACAAACGACTTAATTTTGAACAATCTATACTTATTATGTTTAATAAAATAGTAATCGAGCCGTTCCCATTATTATTATTTTAAATATTTTTTAAACATATATTTTGACATACGTTGAACCTACTTAAATGTTACCGATTTCAAGTAATAGTTTTTAGAATTTTGGTCTCTTTGTTTTTGCGTTAAGCGCAATTAACCGATTTAAATGCGGTTTTTACTGATGTATTGATGATTGCCTGGATTAAACTTTTGGATACTTTTTATTCTGGAAAAAAATTAGATTCCTGTGATATTTTCAATAACAGGACGTACGAAGTTGCGGGCACCAGTTAGTTATAACTAATTTTTAGTGTTTCTGGTTTACCTTTTTGAATTGACTATTGATCGAAAATTAACGGTCAAAGCAAAGTACATAAGTCGAATTTGCGTCTAGGCCAAGTGTGTCGACTTTTTAACGTTCCACGTAGGCTGCGCCCACGCCGGCCTGATGTATACTACGTCACATAGTGATGAAAAAAAAACGTGGGCTAGTTGTAAATAACGAATTACAAATTTAAATTTGGAATTAATGTGAGTATTATGCAGTCGCTGTTACCACTTGGATGTTACTTTTTCAAGCGCACACTTATGTTTGTTGACGTTTTTTGCGACCCACGCGAACCCTGCTAGAATTTTTTATTTCGTCATTAACACGAAGGATAGTTACTTTCGTTTCTTTCATCAGTACCGCAGTCTTAAAAATTGTGTATAGTATAGAATTTGTATTGGTCGCCCAGTAATTTTTAAGTACTATATTATAATATTAATCTCTTCTCAGTTTGACCACATACCTACTTTGAAAATATATAAAAGAGTACCTATACATATTTTCAAAACACGAAAACTACACGATGTCGTACTGTAGCTTTCAAATATTTAATATAATTATAATTATTATCATTGTTATAAATTATATACATATTTTTATTTACAATAAATTTAGATGCTCGTTAAAGTTACTTAAAATAACTTTAATCTAAACAAACTTTTACGAGCTTTTATAAAGTATAAGTAAATAATAATTTCATATTTAAATTAAGTTATCAGAAAGCCGTTGCGTAATTAGTGGTTTTCAGTTATGTAAATTTCGAATTGTTTGCATACTGTGTAGGTTACCAATACATAAGTGGGTTGTTGCCAAAATAACGCGTAAGTATGCGAGTGTGTGTGACAGATATAAATTTATTATCGTGTTGTGTACATGAAGTAAAAGTGTAAAACAGTGTGTAAAGCCCGCCTCCCCGGGACGAATTACGGAGAATTTTAACAACCAGTCAGACAAGTTTCGTAAGAGGCTCGTAGTGGCACGAAGCACGAACGCATTTACGAAGAGCACACTGGATTGGCAGACACTTTTTGCCGCCCTGTTAAATGTCCTCATTTCATATTAAATCAAAACCGTGATCCATTCATTCACTGAGGAGCATAAAGTGAAAAAAGCAAAAAGAGAAAAAATCAATCAAACGGTCATAAAATGCAAATGATCAATAAAATAAAATAGATGTCTATAAGTACGCGCAGAATTTTAGAATCAAGCGAATTTATCAAAATATTTAATCTATTCCTTACACCAAATTCGGAATGTCTAGGTATAGTTATATTAAAACTTCATGGACGAAAAGAAATTGAAACCTGTGCTTTAGTTAGATTCCAATAGTATCAACAGTGGATATAAAATCCACTCGCAAGTTAAATAAATTTCGGTTTTTGCACATTTTTTCAAAACTTCAAATATAATTAAAAAGATAAAGTTTTCGTGTAAGGAAAACAGGAAACAAACAAGTTGTTTATTTTGCGCAACTAATTTTAACATATCAATTCACTGCTGTAAACAAAAAGTGCATTATTTATTAGTGATGGTCCGTCCGTCTTTCTACTGTATGAAAATTTGGAGAAATTTCCAATACATTTGAAGGGTTTTAAAAACATGGCTCAGTTTTACATTTTTAGTCAAAAATGCGATGTTTAAATAAGACCAAAATGTTCAGTTTTCAAGTTTCAGCTTATTTGTGACAATCGTTTTCCTATTGTATTATACAAAGATTTTATAAATTTTGAACTATTTTAACGGATTTTATTTTTGTTTTTCAGGTAAGGCAGAGACATCTATTATAAGAGGTTATTAAATAGGTATTTATTTATATTAGATAGAAAAGAAAAAAAATCAGTTTTAAAAATTACTGAGTAAATTTAAATAAATTTCATGTAGGTATTCAGTTTCGTTTTTTTTTTTTTTGCAACTACTATGTATTATAGTTTATAGTAGACTGTACTTTAAAATTATAAAAATATAATATTATATTACCTATGTTTAGTACATAGGTAATATACTTATACTATTCGCCACCTATCTTACAATACCTATACTACTTAAAATTTCATTGATTATAAACAAATAAATTTGAGTCATAAATTTGAGCGTTTTTCGTCTTAGTCAGCCCGGATCCACCTCGTATAGGTATACATATTGATTGCATCTGATTCTATAGTAACAGATTTTTCCGGCGACTTCGTCCGCTTTTCAAAAGGGTTCAACCTTTGGCTCTGAAGGTCTATGTGTCATCTTTATTATTACATTTAAATTAGTCAGGCATTAAATTTTTATTTTTTATTTTTAGATAAACAGAAGGTACTTTTTTCTGGATGAAAGGTATTTTATGTCCTTTTCGATACATCTGACAACACGCGTTTAACAAAATGCATGCAAAAATTCATGATGATAGTTTTGTGTTTAAGGCGTGACAGCATTACAATTAAAAAAAAAAAACATTTATAAAATAAAGTTTTTCACTTGTAAAATATGTGACGAGCTACTTAACTTAAGGTTGTTTTGCAGTAATAACATAAGAAGCACATTGTTTTTAAATATTATTAAGTATTCGTATCACTTACTTCATTTTATCATATTTTAGAAAGGAAATACAGCTCCAACTGAACAGTTCATAAACTCTAATGCTATAAAAACCCTTAATATTGCAGTGAGTAGAGACCCTTATATTTCATATAAAATATCAAGTTTTTAGATTGTTATCTTCAAAACCTTGTGGGTGAATTTAACGAGGGTTACTTCTCTCCTTTTTTAAATGTCATTTTTGACAGTATCTTACTTAATTAAAAACTATAAAACCACATTAGTAGAATAGGGTGCCGCCGATATTATGAGAATTTTACAAATTTCGCAAATTTGCAACAATTTAATTTTTATTCGTCATCATGATTTTTGCCTTCCATTTAGACTACCTACTCTTATTTAGGTACTTTTTTGTCGAACAGCTTCTACAGCATGATCACGTAAGACATGTTTAGAAGTTAGGAAATAAAAATAGCTGTTTCCTTTTTTTAAAATAGTAATCCGTTATCGATATTTTACTCGTATATCTACATGTCTGACTACATATACAGTTTAAGTTTGCGTAAGCGCCTTAAGGATAAACTAAAAGGCTCTAATGTACTGATCCCGAGTTTTGGAGTGACGAGATTACAAACAAGCCTGGCTCGGCGCTCGGCGTGTCCGTGTCTTTAGATAAACGCTAACAGCTTTGAAATGTCACTGGAGTGACCACAAATGGACTCTCCATTTGAGAATCAAGCGAGAAATTTTCGAAAAAATACTGCATTATACAAAATATAGCAAACCTATACACCTATTGCAGTAAAATGAAATGACGTCTCTATTGTTCGTTAACCAGAGTCTTTACCATCATTCTTAACTTGTTTCTATTTTGATAGAATACATCAAAATTTTGATAGAATTTCATAATGGAAGGCAATACAGAAAAGTGATGATAACAAAATCGGGGGATACAGCTCTGATCCCCCGATATAGTAGCACCAATACTCAATAAAACCAAAATTTAATTGGTCCTTGCGAATTCATAAATTTTTCTATAGGTAAAGTACCTATTAATTTTTTTGTACATAATATGGTATATTCGAATTTGTTGGATATATACTAGTAATGTGCCGGATATCCGTATCCGTATCCGCGAATATCCGAGGGAGAAGAAAGATCCGTATCCGTTACTTTTTGGCGGATCTTTTTACGGATCTTTTACCTTGTTAATTTTTAATTCATAGCTGAAATTCTACATATAGGTGATTATGTAGCAATGAAAAACTATTAAATTCCGTTCAGATTATTTTTTATTTATTAAAATCAAACATTTTGGCACCTTTATAATGCGAGCGTCAAGTGACGGGCGTCAACTATCGTTTCAAGGTCACGCGCACCGACACCGATTTAGTATGAAAATTAACATCCGTATCCGTATCCGCGGACTTACATTTTTAACGATCCGGCACATCACTAATATATTTATATTCAGAGGGGTAACGTCGCCAGCATAATGGGGTCCATGCCGCAGGAGGACCTGTTAGACGGGGTATTCTTTTTGTTTGTTTGTTTTTAATGTTTTATTTGTATATAGATAGGTATAATGTTATGTTATTATATTTTCTTTAAATAAATCTAAGTTAATTATAACTTTAACAAAATTTATATTTAATATGTTCAAAGGAAATATTACTCGTAACTATAAAACACACGACTGTGTCCCGACACATCCACACCCAATTTTTTATTACTATTATTTTTATTATTATTATTTATTTTATGCAACTAGTTTATTTAAATTAATATATTATTTAATAAGAAAAGTTTTTACTACTTGTAGAGATAGACTCATGGGTAGGAATTCATGGTCGCCCTACTGGGAGGACAGTAAAAAATACCTGACTGGCCTGGCCTGACTGTTCGTTTGATTTACAACATTCTCTTGCTCTTCGATTTCACGGTTCACTTATACAATATACGTAAAATGTTGGTATCTACTTGTGAGGTGATGGGATGTGATGTTGCCACAACTAAAACGTATTTATTGTAAATACGGTCATCTAACCTTAATTTACAAATTATTTACTTTTTTTACAAAATAATACAAGCAGATATTTCAGTAGAAATGACTATGAAATATCATACTTTTAATTTACATTACAAGTTCCTTAATCCGAATATAACAAGTTTAACCAAATCAATATTATGATGAGTAAATCAAACTAATGGCGTCAAAATAAAAGTATAAAAAATCTGACCAGATATGTAATTGTATATTTATAAAAAGGATAGGCGTAAAATATTATAAAGCATCTAAAGTTTAAACAAAATGTAGAAAGAAACGACAAAACTAAGCCCCTTAATGGAGGAATCCTAACACATTTATCACATTTTGGTAAAACATAACATGTAAGATCGTTTACAACCTGTTTACAAAGTGAACTCAACTTTTTTTAATGTTAAAAGCTGTTGACTCGTTTTAGAAATGGCCGTCCCGACAGTTTTAAGGCGGAATATGAGATCGTTTATTTTGGGTCCACGAACCTAAGAGCAACTTAAGTAACAGAATATCACTTATGTGTTCCTCTTGAAGTATTGGGAAGTTCCGGATTTGACGAAATACTTGACGTTTACTCACTTTCCAATGAGAAAATAACCTCTCAAAGTAGGTTATTACCTTCTGCTTTATGTTAAACTAGCTGGTGCCCGCGACTTCGTCCGCGTTCTGGATGTAAGGTGGACCCTATGTCCTTTCTGGTGTCCCAGACAACGTGTATGTAAAATTTCACGGTGGTCGGTTTAGTAGTTTTTGCGTGAAAGAGTTACATACATCCATACATTCTTTCGCATTTATAATATTAGTACGGATAGGTGTAAAATAGGCTGGCTTTTGGCTATCAACTAAAATCCTGATATTTTTATATCCTTTAATTTTTGGGACTAGTGTAAAATATTAATGAAGAAAAATCATAAAAACTACGAAATAAATCATTATAGTTTATTTAAGTGTATGTATTTGTAATATATCTAATAATATTTTAGACTACGTTTTTAATGGTAACGTTCGGTTAACTTTTAACAAAATGTAAAATAGTTTTTGTAACAAACCTCCGATTACATATTCCGTGTTCGTAATCTAAATTTAAATTGTGAATATTTTTCATTGAATTTACTTATTTGTAAGGAACGCAATATAACATTCAAACACGCTTAAAAAGAGGAAAATTATTCTGAATATTAATAAGACGGCGGCGCCAAGCTACGTTTCCGCGAATCAATGTCTATTATTCTAATCTGTTTCTTTATTATATACTAGAAATAAGCTTTATTATATACTCGACATTATACATCCTTATATTTATTACCAACCACAATTAATATGTTGGGGGACGAATTTGAATATTTTACAAATACAAAGTATTGTCTTCAATGCCATTGATTGTTGTTTTTAAAATTGTTCAGTACATTTAAAAGTCTCACCAACAAGTAACGATATTCTGTTATAGAACTAGAAAAAATCATTAGAAATTTTTAAAGCTGCTTTAATTTTTTTTATATACCTAATACTTTTACCATAACTATTTTATTTATTACTAATAATTTTAAATCGAAATTGTTGATCTTAAATATTTTAAACCAATTTTTAAAGGTGGCTTTAAAATTGCATAATTTTCATAGTAATTACCGGACTATATTATGTTTGTATTTTTAGAAATTTCATGCTTTTCAACTTTCAAATGACGGGTGCCTATGAAACCGTCCGTCCCTTATTTTACACCTTTTGGGGAGTAATTTCCAGAAATCCTTTTTATTGGATTTACATCATAAAATGCATCAACTGCCAAATTTAAAATTTTTAACCTCGGTAATTTAGGTAATAAACTGCTTTGTATAAAAATGGCAATGGCAACGAAAGCGATAGTGATTAAAACAAATACCTAAATTATATTTTTTATCATTTTATCTAATAAAAAATTAAATCATTGTAATATTGTTATATTTTATTGATTGATATATTTAATTAATTAAAATGTATGTAAGTGTATATTGGAAATAAAATATTATTATGTATAGATAGATCTAGCTGTATTATATCGTAGACATAATACAGCTATGGATTTAGACATAAATTTAATAATAAGTAAGTAATTTAAGTCATACAGATACAAAGACAAATAAAAGGTGAATGCAATATTTTTTGGTTTGTCGAAGTCGCCGGTAGCTCAGCATTTGAACTGTATTGTATTCTGCCTATTTACATACGACGGATATTCGAGACGCGCATTTACGTTTTAAGATTATTTTTTGGATGAGGTATTATTACAGCTATTATAACGTTTGTACACCACAAATATTTACATAACCATCAATGATATTAAATACTGAAATAACAAAGGATTTAATTTCTCTATATTATTATGGAGGTTTCTACTCTACTGTGTGTGGACATTGCACTGTACCGGAAGATGTTGACAACGAAGTTCATTACATTGTAATTATTGAATGTGATCGGGTTATGTAAAATTCTTTTGTGTACATTAATTTGGTATACATTCTGTCTGTCTGTTACATTTTCACGCATAAACTACTCAACTGATTTATCGTGAAATTTTGTATACTTACATATTGTCAGGGATACAGAAAAGGATATAGGACCTTTCTTTTTAACGCCTGGCAACTCTGTAATAGCAATAAAATTGTTGCTTTTTTTTCGACACGGACGAAGTCACGGGCAGGTGTCCGTATCCCATACAATACATGCACGGGTAGGTCATTTCTGTTTCATTTTAGTTACCTATTTCCACAATCATACTTAACTTAGTACCTATTCGTGGAAATTCGTCTATGTAACTTATACAGGGTACAGTCATGATAGGCACAGTCTATGCATACCTATGCTAAATAAAAGCGTCAGTAACTATGACCGGTATTATATAAGCTGCAAAGACTAATAAATAGAAATTCTATTTCTCTAAGGTCATAGGTTCATCAAAGAATAGTCTTGCAGAGCACCCTTTGCGTTGCGATTGTCATACGGATAACCCTCGTGCGCTGTAGAGAATATGACAATACATTTGTAAATTCATTAGTGAATGCACATTGCTTTTGTATAAAAATCCACTTTTGGCCCTTAAAGAACCTTTTTATATTTCCGTTAGAAAAATACCTATAAACATTTTTTACGGACACATGCGAAGCCATGGTCAGGAGAACCGGCAAAATACTAACTAAACGGTTTCGTTAAACTTGCCTTAATTATAGACTAACTTCAGTCAAATTCTAAACACAAATTAAAAAGTGTTCCAATTTAAAAAATTGGGTGTGGATGCGCCGTGGACACGGTCGTGTGTTTTACGTGAATACATGTATTTTTATTTGATTTCATTTGATTTTGTTGAATATTTTATTTGAGCGCAGGTATTAATGTATTATATCCAACGAATACGAATATACCCATACCATATATTATATATCATTGATACTAATATATTTGATGCATTAGCTCTAGAGTATTGTAATTACATACCTTCTTAAATTGTGGATGTAGATGATATATTATATGGTAGCAAACCTGTCCTATATATCCCGATTTGTTATCATCAGTTTAAATCACTATGGTTCAGTTTATCCCACTGTGCGGGCCTGTAGCACCTGCTCATTTGATATGGCCTGGCTGTTATGGCTTACTGAGTGGGCAGAGCCTCCGGTTAAGGAGGGTGCGCTGGTCAGCCGTTCGACGGTTAGTCGAGGAGGAGAGGGTCGTATTTTCCAAAACAAGTTTTGTACTGGTACTAATGGTCTTTATCAAGCCGGAGCAAGAAGAAGACTGATTTTTTATTAAAAAAAGCCTATCTATATTACAAATGTAGCTTATACAACTAGTGACTATGCTACGATATGTTACACATTCCTATCTATTACATGCTATCTCTATCTTATATCTATCTCTGTCTAATATTATTCCTGTCTCTATCATGTGTTGTCTCTGTTTTTAATGTTGTCTATTTCATTCTAACTTATGTTGCCTTTATTTATTCAAAAATGATTCTATACAAAACAAATATACAAATAACTATTCTATGTGGCTGTCCCGAACATTCTCCTGCCGTGCGTCGTCCTCAGGGCGATGCATCTTCTATCTGCTGGAGGGCAGCCGGCTCCGTTGACAGGACCACCAACTTCTTGGTAGGCCTCCGTAGAGTGCCAGCCTTCGTTCTGACGTCGACCGTCCTCACAGCTCCGTCGGGTCCGGGGTAAGCCGCTATGACCCTTCCTCGCGGCCATGTGTTGCGAGGTAGGGTGTTGTCCGCGATGAGTACGACGTCTCCTATTACGATCTGCTGTCCCCGTCCTTGGGGCTCCCGCCGGTGCTGAAGCTCAGGGAGGTATTCCCGAAGCCAGCGCCGCCAGAACAAATCGGCGAGACGTTGTGATGCACGCCAGTGTGTGCGTCCGATGGTGTCCTCCTCTGCAAAGGCTCCTATGGGCGGATCTCGGCCCGACCCCATCATGATGAAGTGGTTCGGTGTGAGCGCCTCGGGATCGTCAGGATCGACCGAGACGTGTGTGAGCGGTCGGCTGTTGACTGTGTACTCAGCCTCCGCTATTAAGGTGGCGAGTACTTCTTCTGTAGGGCGCCGCTCATGTAGCACACTGTTGAGGGATGTCTTGACACTTCGCACGAGACGTTCCCAGGCCCCACCCATAAAGGGGGCACCAGGAGGGATGAAGCGCCAATTGATCCTCTTCCTATTTGCTTCCTCTTGAAGCAGTTGGTCTGAAGCTCGCCGTAGTTCACGTTCTGCGCCATGAAGGTTCGTGCCGTTGTCCGACCAAATTTCTGTCGGGCAGCCGCGACGCGCTATCATGCGTCGCAGTGCCATGACGGCAGAATCCGTTGTCAAGGATGCGGCGATCTCTAGGTGTACGGCGCGCGTCGTCAAGCAAGTAAACAGCGCGACGTACCTCTTCTGTGTGGTGCGTCCCACAGCGACTGCAAGTGGCCCGAAGTAGTCGAGGCCTGTGTAGGTAAACGCACGTCTATGATGTGCTAGCCGGCATGGTGGTAAGTCTCCTGTAGGTGGCACTGGTGGCTGCGATCTACGAATCCTACATGGGAGACATCTATTCACTATCATGCGTGTGACCGGGCGTAGCCGAAGAATCCAATAGTGTTGTCTACACTCATTTATCGTCAATTCGACGCCAGCGTGATGTAATTGCCTATGGACGTGTTCTATGTAGAGCTTGCAGACTTGGTCATTGCCATCGAGGACTGCAGGGCTCTTCAAACTATCAGGAACGTCTTGCGTGGCGCCAATACGAGTCTTCAGTGTGATGACGTCGTTTTCTATCTTCACCGCTAAATGGCGTAGACGGCTATTTGGAGTTATTCTTCTATCGTTTCTCAGGTTGTGTAAATCTTCGGAGAACGCCTTTTCCTGACTGCTTCTAACGAGGATTTTCTCCGCTTCGTGTAGAAGGTCCGTAGGTATTGGAGTGTATGACTTCTGTTGTTGAGGAGCTTTCGGAAGTTTCTTCTGTTGTTTCCGTGTCATTTTATGCTCCCGCCATACAGGATCGGTTTCAGGTCGTTTTGTCGTCCTCTTGTAATTCACACGTTCCTTTTTCTGTTTACAAAGTCGGATGAAGTGTAGCACACGTGCAGTGCTTCTAACTAGTTTCTCCCACTTGGAGAACCTGTTGCTATCGGGGATGCACTGCTCCAATTTTGACCTTCCTATTATGACGGTCACGTGCACCTTTTCTTCTCCGGTTTGTGTTGTGGTTGCAACTCTCTCTCGTGGCCATCTATCGGGTGCTTCCAGCAGGAAGCTCGGCCCGTTGAACCACCTATGTTGCGAGTTGAAGTCGATGGGTACATCCCGGGTTGCATCGTCCGCAACGTTCAATTTGGTAGGCACCCAGCGCCACTCGCCTATTTTGCTGTGTTCTTCTATTGCTGCAATGCGATGAGCGACGAAAGGTTTGTAGGACCTAGCGCCTGTTTGCAGCCATGTGAGCACAGTTTTGCTATCTGTCCAGAAGACCTTCTTGTCAGGTTTCCTGTCGTGCTCTTCTATTACTGTTGTCGCCATCCTGCTTCCCATTACTGCAGCCATCAGTTCGAGTCGCGGGATCGACATCAATTTGAGTGGTGAGACTCGCGCCTTCGCTGTTACAAATGCCAACGACACTTGTCCGTCTGGCCTAGTGATGCGCCAGTATAGGGCTGCGGCGTATGCATTCTCGCTCGCATCCACGAACACGTGTAGTTCTATTTTCGAAGCATCGCTATAGTTGTGGTAACAGCGAGGTATGTTTATGTCGCGTAATCTCTTCAAATGTTCTAGCCACACTGTCCATTGGCTAGTCAGATCGTTGTCTATCTTTTGATCCCAGTCTATACCTCTGCGCCATAACTCTTGAAATATTTGCTTGGCTCGTGTGGTCACAGGCGATGCGAGTCCAAGCGGATCGAACAGGGACATAATTATTTTCAAGGTTTCCCGCTTCGTCGGTTGAGTGTTGTCTATGGCGCCAGGTGGCAGTCGAGCCAAGTTGAGATCGAAGGTCAGCTCGTCAGTAGCAGGTCTCCATATGACTCCCAGGAGACGTTCTATTTTCATGCTATTGTCGAGATCTATGTTTCTTGTTTCTATTGTGGAGTCTTCGTTTAGCGCTTCGAGTATCTTCTTTGAATTCGATGTCCACTGGCGTAGTTCGTAGTGGGCTTCTCTATTAATTTGACGTACTCGAAGGGCTACATCTATGGCTTCTTCTTCGCTGTTGAAGCTTTGTAGATAATCATCTACGTAGTGGTTTCGAACAATCGCCGTGTACGCTTCGGGATACCTATTTCTGTATCTTTCGGCGTTTCTGTTCTTCACAAATATAGCCGATGCAGGCGACGACGTGGCTCCGAAGATGAGGGAGGTCATCCTATATTCTATCGGAGGCTCATTGCCTCGTTGTCTTCCTCTCCACAAGTATCGGAGCGCATCTCTATCTTGCTGTCGTACTTTCACCTGCATAAACATTTCTGCTATATCTGCAGACACGGCGAATCTATGTTGTCGCAACCTCATCAAAACCCCTGGTAGCGACTGTATGAGGTCGGGTCCGGTTAACAGGTAGTCGTTGAGCGAACGCCCCAACGTCTTGGCTGCTGCGTCATGCACTATGCGGACCTTTCCCGGTTTGGTGGGGTTGAGCACAGGAAAGTGTGGCAGGTACCAGGTCTTTCCTGGCGTTCTATGGGGAGGCGCCTTCTCTGCGTATCCCTTGTCTATGAGTGCGTTCATCTGCTCCTCATAGCGATCCCGAAGTTGTGGATCTCTATCAATCTTCTTCTCTGTCGTGTGGAGCCGTCTAAGCGCGTTGTCGTAATTGGCGGGCATTTGAAACTCGTCCGATTTCCATAATAACGATGTCTCGTAATGTCCGTCGCTATTCCGTTGAGTGGTTTCGGCAAGCGTCTTGATGGCTCTTTCTTCTATATCGTTTGATGGTCTCTTTGGGGTGATCATCAGCGACTCCAGAGAGAAGTATTGTTTCAACTGTTCGTCCATGCTATCTTCTGTTTTGTGGACGATGTTGTTGATGGAGTCCACACGGCGACCGAGCATGCGCGCGTGTGACCCGTGTAACACCCATCCGAGCGCAGTGAGAGACGCGACCGGCTGATGTCGGTGTCCCTTTCTGATGTGTTTGGCAAGCAGCAAGTCCCAATTGTCCTGCCCGATGAGAAGTTTCGGCTGGACGCGAGGATATTTGAGCTTTTCTCTTATGTTGTGGAGATGCTTGCAGTTCGACAGGTCTCGCTCCGATACGGATTGAGCGGAGAGCTGTAGATTATCAATCGTTCTCGCTCGAATGTTGCAGGTGTTTCTATCGCCGTGTAAAGTTACTTTTACACGGCGTGATCTATTTACTTCCACTTCGGTGTTTGATATTGCCTCTATATGTAGAGGATCGACGGGCCCTTTTGCGCCTATTTGTTGCGCCAAATCACTATCTATTAGGGTCACCGTCGATCCATCGTCGAGCAGGGCGTATGTCTGGACACTTCCTTGGGGGCCGGAGACGCGAACAGGAACAAACTTCAAAAATGATTGTGTTTCTGACGGTTGCCAAGTTGAAGTGACCACCTCTTTTCGATCACTATTCTCTGTTTTTTCGAAGTGGAGCAGTCTATGGTGAAAACGCGGGCATTTGTTCACTTTGCACTCCGATGTGTGACACTTGTGTATCCTTGTTCTATTCTTCAAGCATCGGAAGCACAATTGCTTGTCCTTGGCTATGTTCCACCGCGTTTTCGTGTCTGCTTCTATAAATGTTGGGCATTTTTCTATTTTGTGTTCGGTATTTTGGCATACCGGACAGGCAGACACATCTATCTCTGTTGCGGCGTAAGTCTTTTGAATCCGTCGGGGCGCGTGGGTTGCTTCTTTGGGTGCCACGAACTCCGGTAGTGTTATAGGATCGTAGAGCTCCGCCTGGGTTTCGAAGAATCTCGCTAATTTCAACAGGTCCGGTTGTTCCTTCGGTTGATCTCTGATGAAGGTGACCCAGTTGTTCTTGATTGTAGGGGAAAACTTCTGTATTGTTTCGCTCAAGATGGCTGGATTGAAGAGAAAGTGCGACTTCTCCAGCGTTTGTAGAGTCCTCACGATGCTGGTGACCCGCATGGCGAAGTTACAGATGTCACGAGGTGAGTCTGTCAGTCGGGGAAGCGTCCTCAGTCTTTCCAGTTCGGATAAGGCGATGTAATCCGGTCGGCCGAACCGGTTTTCCAGCGTCTTCATCACTTCCGGAATGTTTATGTTGTGGACGAGGAGGGTTTCGACTGTCTCCTTTGCTCTTCCATGTAGACTTTTCCTCAATCGCGCTATATTTTCACTATTGCTGTAGTTTTGGTGAGATTCTTCGTAGGCCGCCTTGAACGTTAGCCATTCTTGGTGTGACCCGCTATAAGGTGGTAGCTCCATGAAATGGCGCGGAGCTTGTTGGCCCGATCTTGCGGCCATGGTGATTGCTGCAGCCAAATCCGTTAGCCCTATATACTGGTTAGGGGGCGCTGCAGCAGGTACTACGTCTATCGCGGGCTTGCTTCCACTCGGGGGCCGATCTTCTATATGTACGGGGATTGGAGCCGGCGTGGTCGTGGTGGGTAGCACCTGGGCCTGCTCTATTATGCAGGTCTCTATTGGTGGCGCTCCCGGCGCTAAAAGCGCTTGACTATGGACCCAGGTGTCGACTCTCTCCTTCGTAGTTTCTTCATTTTCAACGGTGTCGTCGTTGATTGTGTCGGCGTCCGAATCGTATTCCAATTCTTTAAGTTTTGCGGCAGCAAGCTTCACTTGTAGTTCCAGTAGCTTTATTCTAGCTTTTTCTATTTGGGCCCTCTTCTTGGACCGATGTGACGAGGCTCTCATTCTAGAGCGTACGTCCGAAGGAGGTGCACCGAGCGTGGGGACCGATTGCTGTCCCTCTCCCGCCGGTGCCGAAGCGATCGTCGCAGCCGTCGACGTCGAAGTTGTCGTCGTGGCCGTCGCTTGTGACGTCGTTACTATTGACCCCGCGGACCACGTGTCGGGTGACGACGTGGTGGCGAGGGCGGACGCGGGAGCGATTGGTCTCCCGCCGTCCCGAACACTGGACGCGTGAGCGATTGATCTCTCGTCGTCCCGAACAGCGGACGCGGGGGCGATTAATTCCCCGTCGTCCCGAACACTGGGTGCGGGTGCGATTAATTGCCCGTCACCTCGAGCAGAGTTACTCCTTGTAACCGGCATGATGTCAACCTATACCCTCTCTCCTCGACAGACAGCAACTAACAAACGGCTATATCCGGCTCGTTTGGACCATAAAATGTGCGGGCCTGTAGCACCTGCTCATTTGATATGGCCTGGCTGTTATGGCTTACTGAGTGGGCAGAGCCTCCGGTTAAGGAGGGTGCGCTGGTCAGCCGTTCGACGGTTAGTCGAGGAGGAGAGGGTCGTATTTTCCAAAACAAGTTTTGTACTGGTACTAATGGTCTTTATCAAGCCGGAGCAAGAAGAAGACTGATTTTTTATTAAAAAAAGCCTATCTATATTACAAATGTAGCTTATACAACTAGTGACTATGCTACGATATGTTACACATTCCTATCTATTACATGCTATCTCTATCTTATATCTATCTCTGTCTAATATTATTCCTGTCTCTATCATGTGTTGTCTCTGTTTTTAATGTTGTCTATTTCATTCTAACTTATGTTGCCTTTATTTATTCAAAAATGATTCTATACAAAACAAATATACAAATAACTATTCTATGTGGCTGTCCCGAACACCCACTATGGAGACAAATTTAAAGAAATATTGAAGAGTAAAGTAAAGTAACTAAATGTGGGCTAGTGCTTTTAATATTGGCTAGTAACAGTTCTCTAAAACAAATAATTGAAAGACGCTACATCTTCTGTCATATTCATTCCCCCTAACCCCATTCAGTCTATTTCGTCAGTCCACTAGCGAGCTTTGGTCAAGATAGAACAATATTGCTTCGTCATACTTAGAATATTTCCTAAGGTTCCTAAAAGTATGTAATTTTATTGATGAAAATTATAGCTAGACACTAATTATATGTTTCATTTGTAGATTATATGTATAATTTTATAAATTTTCATCGTTTAATTGCTTCTGAAGTATGACTTGTAAAATACGAAGACCAGTTCATTTTGGTAAAGAATTTCTAACATGGGCTAGCCCATAATACATTATAAAGTAACCCTATAAAAACGACTTGGATATGCACAAAGCAAGTACGACAATTCACACATCGTTGGCCTCCAACGAAAAACAATTTAGTGAGACACACGTATGTATAACTAATCATTTGACAGACAGACACTGTTGACCTTTTGAACAACTTCGGACGAGGAAAACATTATGCTTGAAGACGTTTAGCAAACATAAATAAACAATTTGATGTTAATACCCTCGGTTGAAGAGTAATTGAAATTTATAACGGCCGGCTTCCGATGATGGATAAGGCATGTAGATCAATTCCTTTTGCGTATTTCGGAAATCATTTAGGTAAAGGCCCCCATTCATGGGCACTCCATTTGGCAGCGCTCCACTCGGTTACGATATCGGTGGTCGACATCCAAATTCTTACCACCTAGGCCGCCATTCACGGGCACTCCCTTTGGCAGCGCTCCACTCAGTTACGATATCGGTGGTCGACATCCAAATTCTTACCACCTAGGCCGCCATTCACGGGCACTCCCTTTGGCAGCGCTCCACTCCGTTACGATATCGGTGGTCGACATCCAAATTCTTACCACCTAGGCCGCCATTCACGGGCACTCCCTTTGGCAGCGCTCCACTCAGTTACGATATCGGTGGTCGACATCCAAATTCTTACCACCTAGGCCGCCATTCACGGGCACTCCATTTGGCAGCGCTCCACTCCGTTACGACATCGGTGGACGACATCCAAATGCTTACCACCTAGGCCGCCATTCACGGGCACTCCATTTGGCAGCGCTCCACTCCGTTACGACATCGGTGGACGACATGAAAATGCTTACCACCTAGGCCCCATTCACGGGCACTCCATTTGGCAGCGCTCCGCATCGGTGGACGACTACGAAATGAGCTCAAAATGGATTTCGGTTTAAAAACTCACGAGTGGCGCGTGAGTTCTGCATTCACGGTGAGTTGGACTGCAGCCATTGGAACCATTGTATTTTGGAATGTTGGAAATTCAACACGCCGAGCGATGCTACACAAATGGTTTTTCATATTTACTGGATTGGATGGAGTGGAGCGCTGCCAAATGGAGTGCCCGTGAATGGAAGGCCCTTAATATTTTTGCCGTAAAGACGGGTACTGTTAGCATTAGAATGCAGGGTATTCTGATTTCAGATTTACAAGTACCTACGTTTCCAGTTTTCTTGGCAGCTATGTCCTACGTGTGGAATTATATCTGAATGTATTATTTAGATTTAATTTAAAATTACATAAAAACACTTAACTATAGTGCGACTGCCATTCTAGGTAAAGTATAAGTATGACGTCAAAATGATAAAATGTTTAGATAAGTACTTCTTCAGCTCTGTGCATTTTTTAACAAAATTAAAACTTCATACATAAAATTAAAATAAAAAAAATAAAAAACAAATAATAAAATTTAAAAGCGCTGCTGACGCTTTTCGTATTGAACATTTATTCTCTAAACTTTTTCAAACAAATTTAACTGACAATAACGATCGTTGCTCAAAGTTCTATTTGTTAAAACACGATTCCTTCAGAGTGTTGTCCGTAATACCAATGTATTATAAGTTCCTCGACCAACATTCGGCCATCAACTCGACGATAATTAGTTTTCGTCTCAACAGCGGTCACGACACGAGTTGAAACATTCCGATGTAATGCCGACTCATCTAAAGGCTTATCTCTACAAAGATACAGGTGTTTTTGTGGGGAATGTCTTTACAAAAGTGTTCGCGAAGCCGCTTCTTAATGGTGATTTTGACTCTGGGTTCCGTTACGTGAATTTTAAGGTTATCACTAATGGTAATACTTTTAAATCTTAAGGCAAAGTTAAATTAATAATCTATATAAAGTCTAAATCCACTGCAATTCTAATCGCATTCACTAAATGCAGCTTTTGTTCTCTTGTCTTGAACGGAGACAGTGGCCATAGTATATCTAACGGTATTTTATAGAAATTCTTGTATTTTTCTTCAAAAGACTGTAATGTGTCCAATCTGTCACCTGCCAGCAAAGGTATGGATGTTAATGAAGCTAAAAGTCCAATTTTTCCATATTTTTTCAATTCACTGTTCAAGTCATCCCAAGAAAAAACTTCTGCGGCCCTAATGTCCATATCTTCTAAATAATATACTAAAGAATCGTAATAAAATTTAACAGCAACCACAAAGTCTTCTTTTTGATTAAATAAATGATTGCACATTAGTAAAAAGTACGACAAGTCGGCAGCTGGAGAAGTGCACCTCACAATCTGAAAGTCTATAGCGATACCTTTATCTCCAGAACGCATAAAATTCGAGCACCAAGCGTCGCCATGATTCAAAACTGGATGATCGCCTGATGTGGTGATGAGATTTTCTACTTGCTTATAAACATCATCATTAATTATTTTCATAAATTTATTGTAGTATTTACTTGAAGGTTTCTCAAATTCCATTAAAGCTTCAATATCTATATCAATTGCGTTTTGAAGATATCTCGCGTACCAGTTGCGATTTGTATCAGTAAAGTATATTTCAGGAAGACTTCTAGCAAGTTGATGAAATTCATTTGGCTTACGAATTCGTAATGCCATAGAAGTTGCATGAAAGTGAGCCAATGTTTTTAAAATAGCATCGCGATCCGATACAGTAGGTATAGAGGAAATTGGTTCGTAAAAATTTTCGCATAGATCTTCTATCACTATATAGTCATTATTACCATCGTTATAGCAAGTGTAACATTTTGGAACATTGTTTTGTATCCTCTCTTTAGCGCCGGATGATTCTTGTACTTGTTTAAGAGTTGGCAAAATGTTTACAAAGAAAACACATTCTCTCTCAAAGTAAGCTTCAGCACCTAGAGATCTCCTCAATAGAGTATCTCGTACTAATCCTTTAACAACAAAGGATGCTTTGTGATTATTACTGGATACTTTTAGGCGATACACTGCACTTAATAGACCTTCGCCCGCTGGCGCGGCTCTGGTTATCTCTAAACTTTGCACACTCTCCTTACTCCCAGTTTTTTTCTTAAATGCTTCTTCGATGACGTCTAACGTCAAGCATTTCGATATATCACTAAGAGTAAACTCAACCATTGTTAATTATCAAGTAACAGCAAATGAGCGTCGGACAATACTTATATAAGGTCTTTTCGTCATAAATCTGTCTAGATTAAAATGTTCCGTTTATCTCTATGTCTATTTGCATTGCTTTGTTTAACGTTTTACCATTTACATATAAAAATATAAAGACAATGACAATTGGAAGGGCGATAGAAGACTTTGTTACAATGCACAGCATAACTGTTTTGAACCAAATTTGGTGACAATTACGTACATTTTTTTTTGTTTTGCATCTCTGTTATGTACCATGAAACTTGATTTTATTATAGTTGTCCAAATGTCCATAGATATGTTTTCTATTATTTATGAGAACTTAGTTTGTATAAACTGTAGTATATCAAATAATAATGAATGCTGAGTGCCACGGATAGATGAGTTATTTTATTTGTATTTGTTTCATAAAAAAAGTTTAATCCTACTAATATTATAAATGCGAAAGTTTGTATGGGTGTATGTATGTATGTATGGATGTTTGTAACTCTTTCACGCAAAAACTACTGAACCGATCACCATGAAATTTTGCATACACGTTGTCTGGGGCTATAGAAAGGACATAGGGTACTTTATCCAGAAAAAAGTACTGCTCCCGAGGGATTATCTAAAATTAAGGAAACTAACTCCTGGCTAAGTATAATAGCAATAACGGCGATATATTGCTTTTTCAACGCAGACGACGTTGCGGGCACCAACTAGTGTAAGTATATTTAGAACTAGGAAATCATTTCATTGAATTTGTGGGCACCAGCGGTTGGAACGAGACGCTCGAGACTTTTCAATTGTAGGTTCGTCCATAGTAATTATGCTCAAAATTCGGTCTTGCGCCGTCTTCAGAAGTCGTACAATGACAAATTTTCCTCAGCAGACTTGTTCTGTTTGTCGTTGGTTTCATTCAGGAATAGCATTGTCAACATTCTTGCAGGCTAGCGATTATTAATTATTAATTATGTTTGTTTGTTACAATTTTTTAAGATAATGTGCACTGGCAGTTGGGATAAACTTGTGTATAGGTATATGTGTACGTATGTATGTATAATGTATATATGTATTTTTATTTTATTTTTTAATATGTGATCTGTATAATTTGTAGGCACATAATTGTATAGTTTTGTTATTTATATTTTCATATACAATTTTACTTGTTATTTTTATAAATGTAAAATCTGTAAATGGCTGTATGTTTTTTTTGTATTTTTTTGTGTGTAAATTCTTTTTTTGAGAGCTGTAGATTTTGTCATTAATAAATAAATAAATAAATAAATATGCATATTTTAAAAGGTACTTGTGTTAGCTTTTTATTAAAGCAATTTTCGAGTTACATTCGAGTTAATTTCGACTGTAGATTTAGAGTATTTGGATTTTAAAAATATACAACGTTTCGGGTAATGTGGAAAATAAATCGTTGCACTTGTTCATTTTAATTTAGTATGCAAAGCTTTTACTTACTTGACTTTCTTTGGTCAGTGGTTCTTTGAAAAAATAAATAAAATAAAAAAAATCGTGTGAAGAAATATGTTTCGTTTGTGATAGACTCATATCGCCTGCAGGAATACGTGATGAGGCGTACTCTCGAGTTTCACGTTGCGCCGCCGGTGCTTAGAATTTGCACTAACCTCATCATTTCATACCCTCCCGTGTTTGTACCGTAATAAATGATTTTTAGTTTTTCACTCAATAAAGGGTACGCCACATATCCGACGGTATAGAACGGCGCGCCGTTGATACTTCTTTGTGAGCGTTTCCTTTGGAGTTCATGTTACCATCAATTTTGTCTAAAATTTTATTTTGTTTGATGTAAATTTTGAAAAAGCCTTTCTGCATTTATTTCGTAAATATTTTGCTTCCAAATATTCAAGAAATTTAATTCGCGAAAATAATAAAAAAAAAATCTACTTTCTTCAATTACAACGTACAACAGAATGATATTTGTTTGGTTTAAATTAATAATAAGTAAATTTATTTAATACTAGCTGGTGCCCGCGACTTCGTCCGCGTTCTGGATGGAAGGCCCTTTCTGGTGACCCAGACAACGTGTATGCAAAATTTCATGGTGATCGGTTCAGTAGTTTTTGCGTGAAAGAGTTACAAACATCCATACAAACTTTCGCATTTATAATATTAGTAGGTACTGCTAATTTATAAATATTTGCTCTGCCTTGTGCAATATTTACAATGTTTCTGTTTAGATTTGCTGACGCAATTAAATTAACTTTGTTGTTCAAAATAATCTATGAGTATTAATAGGTACCTATACTTTTGCATACTTTATGATGGAAACTTCCATTCGACCGTCGTAGCCAGTTTGGCGGCTGTAGTCTTTTTCTTTCACGAGATTACAGTGATACAACTCCAAATGTGTGGCGCTAATGTTTCAGAGCGTGATTATTATGTCCCTGTCTTCATTTCCGTCATACTTTATCATAAAAAAACCATCGGAATAGTTAACAATATTATTAATATAGTTTATTAACTAATATTTTTAAAATATTCAGATACAGAATAGAGAGGCCACTACACTGATTACTAAAAGTAATCGATAGACAATATAGAAAGACATACCTATAGTCAATGTATTTGTATACAAGAAGAGATTTATTGATTTCACTGAATAATATTTTTTCCTTTATTTATTGAAGGGTACACTGCTGACGCCCCCAGCAACACGATATCTGCAAAAGTGCACCTAGATTATGGGAACAACAAAGGTTGGTGTAGTCTCGTTTTTTGCCTGTACTAGTGATGTTCTTAATGTTATCGATAATGAAGAATGGGTTGATATATCGTATAAATAATATGTAAATTGAGTTTAACAGTAATATTATTACTTTTTTTAAATACAAAGTTAACTGTTCCAGTCATGCCAGTTATGATATTTTATCGTAATAAAATTTGGAATATTGCTGACGACAGCAGCAATGCGATATATACAAAAGTGGAACTAGAAAAAACGAAGAAGAGAGGTTTGTGTAGTCTCCTTTTTAAGCCTGAACTGGTGATGATCTCAATGTTGTCGGTAATGCAGAATGAGTTCAAATTCAATTTTACTTTGCGTCTACAGTTTTTGATTTTTATTTCAAGAAAAATACTCGTATATAGTTATTTCAATACTGATATGGTATTTCAATTCTAATGGATTGCTTATTATTATTGCTATTTATGTGTTGTTTCTATGGAGTATAAATTATCTGTTGTTACAAGTAAATAGATGTTGTTAATTGTTGATTTTTTTAAATATGATTGTTTTGGGTGTTTTTTGATATGACCTAAGCCACCAGTCTTTTTCTATGAAAAATAATTTTACTATTTTATTGTACACATATATGTGTATAAAAGCAGAGCTTCACACTCATATTAACTCTGATGCTTATTAAAATTAATGCTTATAAATATTTTTTTACCGATATCGCAAAGTGGTTAAATAAAGCCCAACACAAGTTGAGGCTTTAGTAGCAGCACTTACAGTGATTACGTGCTGCGAAGGAGCGGGCAGTAAAAATAATTCGACATTAACCACTATGTGTGCTCCGGCTTAAATTACCATCAATCCTTACCTTACCTACCTTACCTCTATTAGTAGAGAGTGTAGGTATTGTCCCGCAATGAGGTGCCTCATTGAGGTACACCCTAAATTTTCCCTTTTTTTTGTACAAACATTTCATTTTGTCGTTCTACCAAAAGACGTAATTGGAAATGCAATTTTTATAAGACTAAAGTTATATAATATGTATTATCTCTTTTCTTTTGTTTCTTTTATTTAGAATATATAATTGTTTTAATAGTGTCGAAAACAAAAAGTTAAAGAGAATATACACATATCATCAAAAATCTTATCAGTGGTTTAATCGTAATACATAATTATAGAAAAGAGTTAAAGCCTTATTCGGCTTATGCTCCGCTCGCACGAAGAATCTGGCACGAATAATTTATTCCCCTTTGCCACTAAAAAGTATGCTCTACTGCCACGAATCAAAACTTTTTAAAATAATTTCCCCTTTCGCACGAATACATATGCTCCATTGCCACGAGACACGAGACTACTCTAAATTTGTACAGTTAGACACAAAAATAAATAAATTTTAACTCTCAACAATGTAAATACAGAAATTATATTTTCATGCACTTATAATAATATTAGTAGACCTGTACGTATACATTGAGAATATCAAATAAGCTACGGAGTACCTACCATATTATATCGCTGAGAAATCTCGGAGGTACAGATCCTCAAATTTGTATTATAAAATGTAGCTTAAGAATTTTATTATATCATAATTATCCCTTTCTTACTTACTTTACGTACAAAATTACAGAGATAAATTTCCTTAAACAGCGATCTTTCATTGAGTTACAATCAATAATGATACTTTAAATTTTTAATTGTACTGTTTAAAGATACTCAATTATTTATTTATTTATTTGCTCACCACAATTTAGTGAGTGCAAAAAACTCATGTCCCACTTAGGCATTCGAAGGCTGCATGCCACAACACTATTACGTTTGCGGTAATGGACCAGCCAGCCAAGAAATTCTCTACTAGAAATCTCGGTTCAATCTTAGGCTAATGAAAAAAGATTACGAGAAGGTCCAATTGAAAGATTCCACTTTAAAACATTGCGGGACGTCAAGGACAACAGTTTAAATTTAACATAATAAAAGTCAGAGACTTAACATAGTCAGACGAATTCTGACTGAAGAGTATAACTGACGAATTCCTACTAATATTAATAAAATTTTAAAGTTATGTAGAACTTTTAATTTGATAAAATTGAAATCAATAAAGCGTCTCTCTTATTCTTCTTACTTAGTGTCTGCGATATTGTTACAAACAAACATTATTGTAGCCAGCTCATTTGCAAATAGGACATTATACTATTAAATTACTAATAGGAAATTAATACTTATGTAAATTGGATAAATAACATTTTTTTCTTCATACTAACTTGTAACTGGATAGCAATTTGCACCGAAAATGGAATTCGCTTCCTGCCCCATTAAAATAAGCGAATGCGCTTAGATTTTATTGTGTTCATGCAACAACAAAAAAAATCAAGTTGAAAACAGCTCATAAATTGTTACGAGTGTTATTGAAAAGGCTTCTAATTATTAATTGTAATATACTTTTTGCCAACTACAACATACTTAAATGACAACCTTTTTTGTATGTTACAATTAGTCAAAGCAAAAACAAATTAGACCCAACGAAAAAAAACCTTTTTGAAAGCAATTAATATGCCATATTTCCGGCTACCGGTGTTTCCGAGCTTAATTAGTGATCTGGCATCATCACAAACTGCCTAACAAGCCATAAAACATGCGGATTATTGAAATACAATAACAATAAAATAAAATAAAACGAAAACAAAATGGCTGACATTACCTGCGCGGGCCACTTTACCTTTAGGGTTTTTTTAAAACGGTCCTTGGAGTCCACGAGATAAAAGCCTGTTGTAGACACGAGTAAGACAAAGGCTCTGTTGTAGTTTTATTTTTGATTTTAATCGTCCATTTTGGTCGTCCAGCGGTGTGGCCGATCACATTTTTTATTCTATTTGATTTATGGCGTTTTGTTTCAATCGTGTCAATTTATTGTATTTAGTGTCAGCATATTTTAGCAAATGTGATTTCTCATAAACAGACTATTTGATATATTATTATATATAAAAATATTTAATATAATAACAAATTTTTTTTTTTGTAAATTATTTACTTCGAGAGTAAATGAGTTGTAAGTTTTTTTTTTTAATATAATGTGAGTTGAATATGTGAGTTGAGTGTACGATATAATATTACACTTAAAACTTATGTTTTTATTATTATTAGATAGGTACTTATTAATTAAATGTGTATTTTTACAAACATACGCCAAATGGTTTTTTTTATATTACCTACTATTTCTTTAAGTATGTAGGTTATTAACTTTTAAAAATTATTGAAAATTTAGATGGACACGTAAAAATAGAATGAGAAGGAGGCTCGCTCAGTCCTACAATGCGATTCGCGTTTAGATTTCGTTTGGAATTTGTTCAGGCAAAAAAGATCTTTTGTCGAGAGCGTGTGAATACGACGGAGGCTTTTGTTCGTTTCGTATGTCAAAAGTGCATCTGTCGTGATCATTATAATTTCAAAAAGTGAATATACGAACACTTTTATCTCAGACACGCGATCAACGCTCTGCCTCGGGCTTGCACTGCACTGTTCCTTTAAAAACAAAAGTATAAAAAATATAAGTACGTACATTTTACCTATAAATTATTTATACAATGCTTTATATTTTTGCAAATATTTAGTTTTAGAAAATACATTAGACTAATAATGACACTATAGTAGGGACAAAATCTCGCTGCAGGTCGAGTCATAAATAATTTTTTGCATAGTAATGTGCACGTGCAGCCAAAAGTTATCGATGAATTGTTCGGGGTCCCCAACAGTAGGTAAAAAACGCTGTTAATCACTACCTACACGTTCCCATAAAGCCTATAAGTAAGACTCAGTAAGAGTAAAGGAGCGCGCCTGTTCTTCGCTCTACTCACACGTTTTATTGCCGCGCCTGCAGCGAGATTTTGTCCCTACTATAATAATTATAATAATAGAGTAGGTAAGTGTTGTTTTTCTTTTAGTTCTAATAAGAAAAATGTCGATGTACCTAATTATGTTTTAAAGAGATGATTTCAATTAATTTCAATAGCTAGTAAATAGTTTCTGTTAATTTTTAAATATTTTATTACTTACTCACTTTATTACTATATTATATTTTAAATAATGTAAATCAAATATATTAACCGATGTAAGCATTTTGCATTAATTCTATGAAAACATATATATTTTAAAACATTCTTTTACATCAGGCCTAACAATTTTGAGGCCCGCGGGCAATTGCACGAATTCCTACAACCCAATAATTGTAGTCTGCAACGAAGTTAGTATGCATCTTTCAATATTAAATTCTTCTAAATTCTATAGATATTATTATTATTTATTTATATTAAGACAGCAACAGCCTAGCACACTTAACACTCCAATCGCATCGCTCAACATTTTGGTGTAGTGTGCAAGCCAATTAGAGCTAAACATATATTTCACTTTAGGTTAGCTTATGGTACATAATTTCGACATATATATATATATATATATATAATATAATATTATATTATATATATTTAGATATAGAATAGGTATAGAATCTTATTAAGAATTAAAAAATATATTAAAATGGTATATAAATATATGGTATGTATATGTATATGGTATATATGTTTTATTATATATTAAATATATAAATAAAACATTAATTAAATAATAAATAAATAAATAAAATTATTTTTAAACTTTGCTTTCGGTTTCATCTTGTTCATCACATGGTATTTGTTAGTTTACTGATGTCAGTCAATACGAGTTGACACACAGCTCGAGGCGACGCAACGCTCGTCGTCCCACCCTGTCGGATATATAAAGACGCTGTTAACTATACGCCAAGGCAAACGACAAGAAAAGATACGCGCACACACAAGAGCAAAACTTTTGCGACCCACTTGCAACTATAGTTTGTTACTCCTGCTTTACTTGTTCTTAAAACTTATCTTTCTGAAGCTCAAAGGCGAGCGTTCCATAAATGTTTGACATAACCATGAGAATTGCTGTTCAGAGTCACACACACATATTCAACGGATTCATATCTTCAGAATACATTCCGGACGATCTTTGCATATTGCATTGTATTACAAATATTTTCTTTGCTAACACTGATTGTGTAAGTTATCTTTAACAATTTTGTTGCATTGACGCATATCCATACATTTAATTTTTCTATTCAACGCTGGTTGTGAAACATTGTAAGTAGGTATTGAATATGAATATCGAAGAGGTCTAACTCTAACAGTGGGTTGGACGTTTTCCGCTTGAGAATATGACGATAATGATCGTGTAAGTATCAACCGATCATCATGAAATTTTGCATCCCTGCATTATCAGGGATACAAAAATAAACAATAAACACAAAAAAACACGTTTTTCAAAGAAAATTTTTTGTTCACGAGGGATAAAAAAAAATAACAGCAAATGATAGAAATAACGGGTGATGGGATTAACGGGAAAGTGTGTTTACGAAAACTGTTTATGTAAACATAAAATTTATAAATATAGTTATAATATATATATATATATATAGTTTTCGGCAATAAAGATTATGAAAACAAAAGCCTTATAATCGCAATTGGAATCGTCTCAAAGGCGGTAGCTAATTATAAAGGTTCACCGCGATCAAATCTGAGAATTTGTAATTATAAAAATACAACAAAATATCGCTTTTGATTGAAACAAAAAGAGTAAAACGATACAATGGATACCTTATATTTTGAAGCTCTGATCGATTGATAGAGATAAATCGAATACCTCGTTTTGACTTATTGATATGATTACAACTAACAGTCGGGGGTAGCAGATGCTTCGACCTTCGATACCTTGGTTTCAAGAAAACACTAAGAAATATTATCAAAAAAGCCGCGATATTTAATATTAAGAAACATTAATCTTTTAATAAATTCAAATTGGACCTTAACGTGTAATTAACAGAGTTTAAATAGGTATCGAAGCTGAGAAACCTTTAGCCAATATATCATTAAGCCGAAATCTCCTCCCCGTCTCAGTGGGGGTATAATACGGATAGAACGGCTCGGTTAGGAATGCATTTTATTACAATTTTACAACATTTTATAACCGACAGAACTTACAAAGTCTCCACGTTCAGAAATTAATGATCACGGATACGTAATTATTTATTGTTTTATGTTCTTATAACTAATAACTGTTTTATTTTATAATGTAACAAATGTAGCGTTTTTTTATATTAACTTCTTTTACTCGTAATAAACACAAGTTAAACAAAAATAATTATTAATATATTTAAATAACATATACTTATAGGAGATACTTTAACGACCAAAATGGTCGAGTGGTTAAAGCACTTGTCTTGACGCTTTATATTAGTGCTCCGGGTTCGATTGCCGGCAGGGAAAACTTTGGAAATGATATTTTCAAATTAAAGGCGCTGCTTGAGTTAAGCGACGTGGGAGATGATCTCAGACTGTCTGACGACCTTTACATAAAAAAAATTAAGCCTATGTGATGTAAGGATTCAAGTATCACTAAAAGCCTATAGTTTACCTATGTGAGATAAACTTATTTAATAATATTTTGAAATTTTGAAAAATTATGTGTAGGTATTAATATATAGATTTAGGGATATTAATAATTATTATACTTAACTTAAGACACAATACACACATACACACACAGGTAGTGTTGGCCGAAGCTCAAGCAGGAAGCTTCTTTGCAGGAAGAAGGCATATGTTGAGCTTTACATCAAAGGTTGCATGATCAAATCGGCGTCTGTCAGTCCAAGTAACTCTTTCTAATCCACGATAAAATAACGTCTTACATTTCGAGACACTATTCAAATGAGGACACAAGTTTACAAGCTGCACGCATGCAAATTCAAATCCATACCTATAATTTGCTAGTTATTTTATTAGAGAATCAGATCAAACTATTATATATAAACCGGTTTTACCTACTGTAACGTATTTTGCATAACAACATAATTCATAAATGGATGAGACGCACGATTCTCTATCCCTGTTTTTCTGAGAACTGTTTATGTATTGTATTTATGAAAACATATCGCTTTATGTGTATATGTGTTAGTTAGATATATAATATCACAGACATTGTCTGTGTATAACAAAGACTATATAAGTATATTTGATGGTGTATAATACATACTTGCAAATTTAAGTAGATAGGTATTTTGTTCATTTCATTTGAACTTTACACACGAGAATTTTTTTTATTTTACAAATTCAAGTAGGTAGTTGGCTAACAAAAAATAAGTTAATCTATACTAATATTATAAAGCTGAAGAGTTTGTTTTTTGTTTGAACGCGCTAATCTCAGGAACTACTGGTTCAAATTGAAAAATTCTTTTTGTCTTGGATAGATCATTTATCGAGGAAGGCTTTAGGCTATATAACATCACGTTGCGACTAATAGGAGCGAAGAAACAGTCGAAAATGTGGAAAAAAACGGGGAAAATTATTCATCTTTGCGTGCGCTGCGAAAACCGTTCGAGATACCCAAATGATTCCCAAAATAATGGTTCCACGCGTACGAAGTCGCGAGCACCAGCTAGTTAATTAGAAAAATCATGTACATTCTCGTATAAAGGCATACCTATGTGTACAACTAGACGTAGATGTGCATAATCGAGTGTGTAATAAACCCCTATTTTTTTACAAACGCGTCCGTAGTAGAGATACGGAGATATGTACAGTGGCCGGTACCTGCACACACAACAGATGAAATCAAAGCTGCATTGTACCCACACAATAAAGTCAAGTGGTTCGAGAGGCTTTTGTTCCCTATTGTTGAACGCCCGCCTCGATCCCGTCGCGGCGACGCCGTGCTTTAAGGCTTTATGGACTCTATCTCCAACTCGCCTCAACATTTTCGACAAAACTATAATATAAAAGATTTATTGTTTAGCGTGTGCTTGTGCCAGTAAGAGTAACATTACGACACGCGTGTATATTTGAATCTATTTATTCATTATTCGGGTGAAAATAATAATTAGAAAATGATCTATAAAGCTATTATTTCCCCAGCAAAATCCTTATTTGTATAAAATTATTTTGACTGAAAAAAAAATTTTTTTTCACAACTTTTTGTAAATTATTCCAATGCGTTATTTACGCATTTCTAGACATTTCTATTGGTATCAAATATTTATTTATCGTAATCGTAATCTTTAAATTTAGTATATCTATGATTTAACAAGTAAATGCGATATGTTATTTGTCAATGACTCTACCTATCTAGCGGTTAATTTGAAATGTGCAAATTTTAAGTTACATTCGACTCGGCATTAAAAATTTTTGAACCAATTTTAATCGAGTGTATGGAATCGGTTAGTAGTTAGTACATTCGACAACAATGTCGGAATCGTAATACGCATTCTAGATTAGTTTTAAAGGCTCATTGATATTCCACTTTCGTACGAGTACTTTATGTTGGACAAAGAAGTAGGTATTTAGTATACTTCAATATTTCAATATTTGGGATCTATCCGTTCAATATTTGGTAGTATCCGTTCAATATTTGGGTGGTCATGTAAACTCTTCTTACATTGAATACTCGAAAAATATTTTCTTATTTTATAAAATTGGATGAAATCGGTCACGCTTCATTGCAACGTACGCGTGGGGCGCACGCGGTACCTACGGTACCTACGCGGTGCGCGCGCACTGCGTAGGTATATATAATTTAAAAAAAGTCTAAAATAAAAGCAGCCTCGGTTATTCTTTATAACAACAGCTATAAGCCAGTGAAAGTCCCGTCGAAATTGGTCCAACCATTTCGGAGATTAGCTGGAACAAACATTTTAAGAAGTAGGTATCGAATAGGGGAGATATTCTCAAATCAATGTTATACTCCAAAAAATCTTTCAATTACTTTGTAATGCTTGCACGAGTATTTTATATTGGTATATGTTCCTTTAACTTATAGTACTTTATTGACATGAACTGACGAGGTCAGTCGAGGTTGTAGGCGTGCTGTAAGGGCCAACGATCGGCACAATTTTATTAGAACTCTCGTTCAAGCGATTGTGTACCTTATAGCAACGGTGTAAGGGTTACGGGAAACGAAAATGATGTCATTGCGCCTAGAGAAGTTGCAGTGGGAAGGAGGAACTGAAAATACATATAAATACACACATCGTTAATTTGTAAATAAACGAAATAACGCTAGTTGATTGTTTTATTTAATTCACAAAAAATAATCACTCGTTCCCAATCAAAAATGTACCTAATGATTTGAGAAATAAATTTCAAATTTAATACTATTCAAGACATGTTAATAATGGTAATAAATAATATATATTATGGGCAGTGTATATAACCACTAACATGGCATATATTTATATATCTACTAATAATAAGAAAATGTTATCTTAAATAAATAAATAAAAAGTAAAAATGAGAAATAGTTCTTATTAGGTAGGTAATGGGCATATGTATACAAAATCAATTTATGATTTTGAGTTGTTATATACAGGCCAAAAAGCCTCGTTGATGAACTTATTCTAAATAGGTACCTTAACCTTAAAAAGCGCAGACGTAAAATATCCTGAGAAAATAGAAGAAATTAATTAATTATCATAATGTATCTACCTAAATACGTTTGCAAAATTAAATCATGTTTGTATTTTTATTTTTGGTTAACTTTTTTATTTACATATTTTATTACTTACTCCCAATTTTAATTTTTTTTTAAATAATTGTGTTCAAAAATTATTTATAGATTCTTGACAAACATTATTAAAAGTAAATAACCGTGAAGGATCATTTGTTAGCATAACTGCAGGTCATTGTTAGCATAAATTTTAATGTTAGTTGATCCAAACGACATAAACAATGTCACAGTAATACCTATTGACTATTGTGTATTTACCACGTCCATTGCCGCATTTAAACCCTATTTACGATTCTTATTTCAGTCGTAAACTAACAATGGTCATGGAATAATAAAGAGTAAGCGCATCAATCGTAAGCGTATGAGGTGGAAGGATTCTTTCATAAAGAGTTCAACGTGCGCTGGCAAACTTTATGTAAACTACCATTTGTTTTGTGAGATATTTACAAGTATTTTTAAAAACCAACTTATTATTTACGTATAACAATGTATTAAGCTTATTTAAAATTTATGTATTTATTAAGCTTAATTAAAATTTATAAATAAAGATTTTTTTAAAATAATTTAAGGTTTTAATTTTAGCCAATCTTTAAATATTCAATAATAACATAAAATATAACTTTTACATTAAATCAATTGTTGTATTATATATTTTAAACAAAATCTCATCATGTAGATTAAATGCCTCAACAACTATTGGATCAGATTGTATGAAAGTTTCGACAAAAAGCTAAGATCCAGTTTAAGAGAGTGTAATTATTATTTGTATCAGTACTAGCACGGGCTTACGATACGTAGATTAAAGTTTCGTTACGTAGCCTTTTTTTCGTTCACCGTGTATCGACTCCGACGCATACCTGCGTCCTTCTCCATTTACCTGACGTTTACCTGTGCTTGCGAGAGAGGGCAGCGTAGCGCGTACACTTTTGAATATTTAGACAGGGCCTATATAAAATTGAGACATTATTTCCAATTTTGAAAAGATGCTAAATTATAATGACAAAACAAAATGTGGCATATAAAAATAATTCAAAAACGTTTTATGGACATCGAAAAAATTACAACATGCGTAGCGGGAACTTCCGCTCTCCTTTCTCTTCTTCTTGTAAAATTTTCTCTTCCTGTATATTCCAGTATATCGCTCTTTTCTTTTACGAAATCCAAACCAAATTCCAATGTATAGAGTAGAAGAAGTTAGCGGAAAAACATACATAAGCGGTCAACGATTTTATATTGAAAAACGAGTAAGTAGATCGATGTTATATAACTATGATTTTGTATTATGTTTTTTAAGCGATCGTCATTAGATTCTTAAATTTATTTAGATTAGATACTATTAAAATGATTTATACAGTATTTTTCGGTTGACAAAAAGTTACACGTATTATTTCCCGCGTAAACACAAAACGAAGGTGTCATTTCTTGGCACCTGTAGATCTATGGAGGCGCCCGCGCACCGCGTCTCCGCGAGGCTCAACAAACCGGGCGGGCCACTCGCGAGCCAGTCAGTCAGTACATGATGGAAGGTTGTGCCGAACACTTGTGTGTAGTTTGAGTTCGCGAGTGATGTCGCAGCATGTTGGCTGCGCGTGCCTTGTTGTGTTGCCTGTGGGTGATCGCGCTCACCAACGCGGCGGCTGCGGCTCGCCCGCACAGACTCCACCACTTAGTTCCCGCACAACAGCCACATCACAAGCACTCGGAATTCGTCAAGGGAAAGAGTAAGTACCGCCTACGGTACTACATCCTACCTCCACTTACAAAGGGCCAAATTACGTCATACAACATTAAATAATCCAATGTCCGACTACCTTAAGAAAAATATATAAAAAAACTACCGCTTGTTTGCTATAAAAAAATCTCACACACTCAAAATTTTTTTTATAACAGATATTTATTTGAATTTTTTTCCTATCGAAGTTGCAGATATTTTGTAAAACCTTCAACTTTTCATTATTTATGAGAAAACCATCCTATGTTAAAAAAGCGCACTTTCAATCCAGCTTTTACAGCTATAAATCTATACCTATCTTTCGTGTCTGTACAAATTTTTAATAAGCTACATTTAAAGAAATAAATTATCTGATAACTACGTAATATGGAAGATGTAAAGACTTAAGAAACAAGCGAATCTTTGAAGAGCTTATCTGTTCAACAAACATCGCCATATATAGCTTGGCAAGCTTGTTCAGCTAGCGCTAAAACCGCTTTTCCACAGCGTTTAGTGGCGCTTTATTGCGAGAGGCTTTTGTGTGTATAATAGGATGTAACGTTACAATGTTTTGACGGAGAAGGATGCAAGATGTTCTTTTGAGAGATCTTACAAAAGGACGCCTCAAAAAGGTTTTGTAGTATCTAGGGTTGTTTATGTATTAAATATCTACGAAGTTTATACTTTGCCAGTGGTTTTATGTGAAATTTGACAGTTAGATTTATCATAAATATCTCTAACGTATGTCTAACACAGGTTTTACCTAGGATAAATCACAGGTAAAAAAACTCGTATACCTACCATAACATATACGTTATCGGCCAAACTAAGTACTGACTAGACAAGTCTTGTATGTTTTTGTTAATTTTTGTATTTAAAATATTAAAATATTGATAAATATAAAGTAGGTGCTACTGTCAAACCAAAACTCAAATCTCTAGAAAATCTATTAGGGTTTATCTTTTGTCCCGCTATCTCCTGAAAGCTAAAATAATGCCAGAAACCATTGCCGAAATTTTTCATCCCAGAAATTTTTATGTAGGTACAAGTAACAATTGGTTATATAAAATAAACATTAAGGTCTGGATTTAAGACCCATTGTTTCACAGTTAATATTTTCAAGGCTTTTACAAAAGCCGTATTGTGTTTAGTAAACTTCAAAATGCTTGCTTTTATAAGGACAAAAACATTTATATTTCGTCAGAATTTAGGTTAAGCTCCAGTGCCACAGACCTGTAAAATATATAATACATACTATAATTATGTATGTATCTATACATTTTTGATTTGACTTTGATTGAAATTTTACTAAACTATAATAAAACAGAAAATATAGCCCTATTTTAGATTTATTTTCTCATAATCAATTTCTAAATACACAAGATATTTATTTATTTAAGTTGTCCAGAGATTTTGAAAAATTACAGCTTTGGTAAAATCCCTACACAAGTCGAATATCCGTTTTGATAACAATGTCGTAGAGACTTCCTATATGTATAGGACGTAAATATTTATAATATATACTATGTATATTATAAAATAAATAAATAAATAAATAAATGTTTCAAAATTTGATTATTTCTCTCCTAGTCTGTTGAAATCGTCACATCAATTAAAAATTTAATAATAAGATTTTAATTTAAAAGATATTAATTACTTGTCAGTCTGTACTTACTGGTTTGTTTGGAATGTAGGAAATATCTGCAATCTGAAAACGAGTTTTGAGCGTACGAGTATATGATAGGTATTTAGGTACGAACGGGTTTCTATTATACAAAGTAAAACTAACTTGTGTCATTGATTTTATTATAGTTTGATTTAGGCACCACAAATTATTATTTATGAAAAAATATCTTTAGTATCCTTTCAATTTTACCTTTACAAATAAATTTCTGAAAGTAATAATATAACAAATATATATTTACAAAATTACACTTTACAAGTAATGTAAAAATATTGTGATTTTCCGCTCATGTAAGAAATTAATAAAAAAATAAAAAAAATTATAGAGTTGGCACAAGTATGCGACATTACGAGAATGCATTAAGAGTAGGTACTAATTACACATTACCATGTAAGTCGCATATCACAGTCTAATAAATGCTATGCTATGTTTATGCTTTGGTTACTGACACATTTTAAGCTATACGTTCAAGTATTAAGTTTAAGTATTCAAGCAATTTTCTTGTAAAACGTTACGACGCTTTATAGGGGTGGGAAAGGAACCCCTCGAGTGTATTGTATAGTACATCATTTTTATTTAGTTATCCCAAGTTGCCAACCCTTTTCGTTGATAAAAATGGTCACTTGGTAAACTTGGTCCTAAAAAACATTTTTTTTTATATTAAGGTCGACAGACAGACTGACGGTCCACTTGTTTGTAGGTGGCTACCGTCGCCTTAGCAACGCCATAGGTGCTGCAAGTACATTCAGATCTTCTATACCACATTTATATATTTATTACTAGGGGTCTCTCCCGGTTTCGCACAGATGCATTACATACAAAAAAAAACCTTTCTCCTTTATAGCTCTTTCGAGTAGTGAAAACCGTGTAAAAATCCGTTGGGTGATTTAGAAAAAGTTGGTTGAGAAACAGACGAAGAACAGAACAGACCGAAGACAGAGATTTTATTTTATAATATGTATAGATATATAGATATAGTTAATATAGAGAAAATACAATCTTACCTGATTTCCTTCATATATAGTGAGTGAATGATTGATTTTATGAAACCAAAGATGGAATCATAGATTCCATAGTTATAATATGTGTTTATTAAACGCAAAATTTGTGCCTAGAAAATGAAGGATAAATATGTTCGGAAATATTGGTGAGCTCAATAAAAACTGTTGGTTGTTGGTGTGGGTGGATTTAGGTATAACGTTTGAAAATTTTACACTTCTTAAAAAGGTTTCGGTGCCTTTTAAAGACTGTGGTGTGATCAGGAACATTATTTATAAATTTTGTTTATTTTAAATTTTATTCTTATAAAATTTAGACATCGACGCAAAATCGCATGTCTATCTGTCCTCTTTAAGATGTACTATGAGGGGTTAGCGTACCACTGGTCGGTTTCCTTACTCGTCAATTTCACTAATTCACCAGTTTACTCATTAGACAGTTTCGGTATGTTGTCAATTTTGCTAGTTAGGCATTTTCCTGATTAGTCAGTTTCCTCCTTCGCTAGTTTTACTAGAGCCTTACTTTCTTTTTCTCATCCACCAAGCTCTTTAAAACATGCTTTGTAATGCGCACTGCCAAAAATTGGAACTCCCTGCCGGCGTCTTTGTTTACCAGATGTATTAACTAATATCTGAGATATAAAGACATAAATCCCAGCAATTTTGCACATGATGAAAGACCAAAGCTAAAAATTTGTTTTATTCATACGTGTGTTTTCTGTGTAGTTAATCCTCGCAGTAGTCGTCATGTCCAGTAACATAGATTGCAATGGATTAGCAAGTTCTCGTTTGGCTCTATTTTCTCGTTTGGCCTGTAGGTAATGCTTTCAAATGTCAAGATATTTAATTCAATTTAAAGATGAGATCTTTAGCTCTTTAAATGTCGATATTTGACTTACTGCTGATAATATTTATTATTTTCAGAATACTTTGGCACTCAATTTATACTGTGTTAAGGAATATGATAATAAATCTGTACATTATTTTATGTTCGTTACCCGTTTCGGATAGGACAAAATTTTCTGTAATATTTTTAAATTGTTATTTTATTTTTATTTTTCAAATTTTATTTATTTACAATATTTTACAATACAAATTTACAAATCAAATACAGCTATAAACACCTGCCGCGTTTTTGTAGGTAAAATATACAAATTTCATTCTCAACATCATTTGGGAGTGTTTTTGTAGGTAAAATATACAAATTTCATTCTAAACATCATTTGGGAGTAGGTTTAATTAGCATCCACATAAAAATTTGGTTTAGATGTCTCATTAAAAGATGTTTATATGTCAGAACTGTACTAATTTAGTATTAAAATTATATTCAATATTAACGACTAAAAACTAATGAACGTATACAGAAACAAGATATGTGCTAAATTATTAAGTTTCTTGACCCCGCGTAAAAAAAAATTTTTTTGTCACTTTTTAATAACCGGATTTAATTTGCTTTGATTTTAGTATCATTATTAATAAAACATATAAACTTGATTACTATAAAGTGTTTAGTTTCGATATCACCTAAAAAATTTGCATTTATGACTCTTATTTCGACCGTTAGGATCATAAAATACACTAGTCAAGAATACTCGTATTATTATTTTTTTAATTTATTGGTTGTTATAAAGCAAATAGTAATTAGGATTTAGGTATTAGATCAAAAATGTCAAAGACATAATTCAGTCTCTACAATTACTGACATTTATATTTTATTTACACGAGGGTTACACCTACGGATTATACCTACATAGGGTAGGTAGGTATAATCCGGGCTTCGTCGTACAAACCTTGCTCATTTGTCTTTCTTTTTTCGCTAATGATAGTGTTGAGGAGTGGACTGTATGTAAATGAAATGAAATTATGAGTATTTAACAAAAATATATTAAAAATAAAACTGTTATTAAATTGACACGCAACTCTAACCAACTGACATAATAATTAATATCGTATCTATTATTTACAGTAATCTTTTTATTATTCTTTGTGGCCACTGTTGCCAAACCTGTTGTCAACAGATACTTGCGAAAATCGTATCAAAAGGTTTGTACAAGAAGTTAGCAGAGAAACAGGCGGAAGCGGAGAGTGACTTTATTCTATAATCTGTACAGATATAGATATTCAACCACCAATTACTGCATTTCACTTAAATAGTTTTTATAAATTTTATATTGTGATCCTATTTTATGCCATAGACCACCAAATTATTCCTGAATTATATTGAAAACTAAGTAGGTATGGTATAACCACAGCATACTTATGTATGCTGTGGTATAACTTTGTATAACTTAAATACGTAGGCACGTTTCTCAGCAGTAAAGTAAAATAATCATTTACAATTAACCTAATTGATAGGCATAGTTTCTTGACGTCGCATTGCCATAGCGATATGCATAAAATAGGTAGGTACTGTACAGATTATATAAATTTTTACGATCTCGCAAATATTAAAAACAAATTTACTACCGAACAGCAAAATTCTGTGATTCTTCAAACTTATATTTTGAGGTCAAAACTCTAATCTATACTAGTAGTAAATCTGTAAGTATTGTATGTATGTATGTGTATCTCTTAAACGAATTAACTTATTTTCATGAATCTTGATAGATAAAACATTTAGACGTAGGTACGGGAAACATAATAGACTACTTTTTTCACGCGGGCGAAGTCGTGGGCGCTAGCTAGTCATAAAATAAAATATAGAGATAAAAAGCACACAAAAATACTTACTAAAAATCTTATAAAAACTGTTTTTTTTTTATTTTAGTCTTATAATTATGTAAGCATATTATAAAAATGTATGCGTCAGTCCAAAACTAACAGCGTCAAAAGTGAAACTTTTTATGTAATTCAAAAACTGTCAATAAGTGTACAAAAAAATACATTGCAGCAAAGAAAAATTGACTGGAAATTATAATAAAAATGATTTATAATAAAAATCAAGAAAAATCTACAGACTATCCCGAATTAATTACTATGGAAGTTTCACTTGTACGTATATGTATATAGTTTTATGTATATGTAAATAATAGTACGTACGAGTGAAACTTCCGTAGTAATTAATTCGGGATAGTCTGTAGATTTTTCTTGATTTTTATTATAAATCATTTTTATTATAATTTCCAGTCAATTTTTCTTTGCTGCAATGTATTTTTTTGTACACTTATTGACAGTTTTTGAATTACATAAAAAGTTTCACTTTTGACGCTGTTAGTTTTGGACTGACGCATACATTTTTTGTATCTTCATTGACAATAACTGAGAATAAAAACAATATTAAAAATTTTTTAATATGAAATAATTTAATAGACATATACATATATATATATATATATATATATATATATTACATATACATAAACATTCTACATTAAGAAAAGAACTATATAAGTAATTAATATGACTTATGTTAACGAGTTAACTCTCATGACAAAACGCTAGTGTCCCATAAAAAGTTTCACTTCAATAAACTCACCAATGTCATGATATCATTTGCCAAATCTCTTGCTAGATCATGAGATATGAAACAACTCAGTCCACTGAGTGCTAATCCTGCTTCATATTGATTCTGAGCATTTAAATCTTTCCTTATCATATTTGTAGTGAGCATAAGTAACTCTGAGTCTGCATGGAATGATTGACTAGCTGCTAAGTACCCGATTCTTTTGTAAGTGAATTTGTTTGAACTCATCACCTCAATAATATTGAATATAGCCCATGATATGTCATATCCTAACATTTGAAGCTAAAATAAATGTCAATTTAATTAATAATTACAACAGTTACACTTACAAATTCGATCTACTTAAGACCTAAGCACTTACGTATGTCAGCTTAGCGACAGCGTTAGCTTTCTTATGTTATGTTATCTTGTCGTAGTTCCACTTTAATTTCTTCCATACATTGTGCTATGTACTTGGCCTAAAATCGAATATTATATAAAAAAATATAACATTCAAAACTTATTTACATGTTTATTAAGTAAATAGTAACAATTTCTGATGTGTACCTACCTCGTTATCTTTATTATTCCTTATACCACGCACTAAATCGGTGAGATTTTTATCGAACATTCTTTCGAAGTTCCCCTTTACTTTCTTTAGTGCCATTTTATTGAATTATTTTCCATAAACATATAATTAAAAAATAAGGACGTTGAACACTTGAAGCATGACTGTATTATCTTAAAGAAGATAAGTTTTACACAACACTAAATTAAAAATAAAATTCAGGATTCGCCAGGCAGTCATAAAACCAAACTTTGTCATTCATTTGTGATTTGTTAGTTAAACGTCAGACAGATGGATGACAGTAATGTCATCCATCTGTATATAGTATGATAAGATCATACTCTATAATCCGTAGCATATAGAGAATGAACTATGTCTGTGTAGTACTCATTTTTTCCATAATATTAATTAGTTGTTCTGTATTTATCCAATTTATCCGACACAGACTGTCAATGTCAACAGTGTCACTGTCAGTCAACATCAACAATTTTCTTTCCGCCTCTCTCACTCTGCTAGAGTGAGAGAGGCGGTAATAAGAAAGAGACAAGGAGTTTAACATCTGTGAGTTTAAGGGTGGGTTGCATCGTAGCACGGTTAAAGTAAAAGTTAACGTCAAATTGTCACTAACAATAACCCTGACTTTAACAGTTTCTGCGAAACGCGTTGCACCGCCATATTTGTAAGCTTAGTTAAAGTTACCAGGGTCGCCAGTCTAATGAGTTGTAATTTCCCTCAGAATCGTTGTGGGAAATTTTTTTGGATATTACAACACTAAAAATACACTCATTACATAGAGTAACTTATATATTTACTCATATTTTCGAGCTGTCATTAATGTCATTTCTATAATTTGAATTTTGATCTGACACGTAACGTAAACTAAACTACAAAATAAATTCAGATCCGTAACAATAATTTTATCAAAAGTTGTGATTATAGTTATTATTTATCATATTAACGTTTAAACATGGAAGAAAACGTATTTCACGTCCGAACAAAGTAAGTACCAACTTATTATATTAGCCGTAATGTGACAAAGGTTTTTTTTTGTAGGAAAATAATTTTGTAGTTTATATTATGCTAACTTATTTCGTGTTAATTAGAAGACGGGTGGATAGTTTTGATAGTATTTCACATGTAGAATTGTTTCTCAACCCGTACAATAACAAAAGGCAACAAGTCATGTTTATATTTCTGGAACTCAATTGTTATCTTACCTGACCTAACATGCTTGTGATTTGCCTGTTGCAGGGAACGAAGTGTAAATTTTACCAAAGGAGAAATGGGTCGACTACAAATGTTAATAACTAAGCACCAGAACATTCTATTTTGTAAAAAAACAGATAGTATTAGTACTAAGCAAAAAGAAAGTGTGTGGAATGTTATTCATTGCGAATTTAATGCATTGGGAGATACTCCGCGCACTGTAAAGCAGCTCAAATATAAATTTGAGAATTTGAAGAAGACTGCCAGGAAGGTATGCTTATTTATATTGACATAAATATTTTATTTAAGTACATAGTGCTTTCTAATATTTTATTCAAAATACATATATATACACCTTTACGTTTGCAGGAGGCTAGCAAGGAACGTCAGGAGATGCTCCGCACTGGTGGAGGGCCGCCGCCACGTCCACCTAACCCGGACGATGCTAGTGCTGGAGATTGGCTGAGAACTATGATGCCAATGTCAATAGATGGCAATAAGTCAATAAGTGACGATGACACCATCACAGTTGTAGTGGTTGATGACCATATGGCTGAGGAGTCTCATCTTACAAAGAAGGTATTTATATATTGCATTGAAATACAGAACATAATATATGCATAATATATAAAGGATAATGTAATTATGTATGTACTTAATTAGTACTGCAGTAACAATTCTACTCGCACACGGTGTCTTAGACCGATAGTTGATCTTGTCAGGTTTATTGTGGTTATATACTTATGCTTTAAGTAAATGGGTTTTAATTTAAAGAAGAGGTTATAATTGAAATAAGAAAAACAGAAAAAAAACATTCTTTATTTGATAGAAAGAGTCTTTTAAACCAACCTCACTGTCACTGCTGTCATTATAGTTTTGTTTGTCGGTTCGAGAGATCAATGCGTGAGTAAACAAAAATAAAAGAACCCCATAATCAATATTGTTACTTATTTTACAGATTTCTGATAACGAAACAATGCCGGCAAATGCAAATGAGGCCTCTGGTAATAAAGAGAAGAGGGAGTTCGACGCAAGTACACCGTACAGTTCACTTAAACAACACATATCATCACCACTAAAACGTAATGATTAACAATCATGAATACTAAATCATGTATGTACCTAAAGGTGTGTAAATAAATCTAATGGGCTTTACTTATTAACAGGTTCAGCAAAGAAACAAAAAACTGCAGAGCATTATAAGGCCAACATCGTCCGCCAGTTGCTGCAGGAAAAAAAGTTAGCCATTATGGATGGCCTGCAGGAGCTGGAGCTCAAAAAAATCAGCGAATCCATCAGGCACAGCCAGGAGCTGCATGAACAGACGATACGCCATCAAGAGGAGCGACATAGATTAGAAATTGAGAAATTGCATTTGGACATAAAAATATTGAAAAAAAATTTAGAATTCTAAATTTAATTTTTTTTTTCAATATTTTTATGTCCAAATGCAATAAAAAACTAGTTTTTTATATGTTCAGGTCGGCAAACAGGCCGACGGTCCATTTGATGGTAGTGGCTACCGTCGCCTATCTATAACACAAGCGTCACACAGGAGCTGAATGTGCTACCAACTACAGTAGGATTAAGGATAAGGGATTGGGAAGGGATAGGGAAATGTGCTCTGGCATCCCTTACTCACTCACTAAAACACTACAGCACACATGCTGTTATTTTATGCTGGTCTTCTGTAAACTAGTTTAATTAAATGAAAAACATATATTTAAAAAGTTATTGTTTATTATTTCCTCATATGCGTTAGGACATAGTATTATTAATGTAAGTTTGACATATATTTTCATAAAGGCCAACTCAACTGAATGTACTACTGTTCTTACGGGTTAGATCATTTAAGTGGTGGGGTTTTTTTTAAGAAAAAAGGCTTTATATTTATTATCACCGGGAAGACCTACAATTTGTGAAAATGTTAATAGTAAAGCGAAGTGTAAAAGTCTCAAGTGTATTGTTGAGTATAAGGAAAACCAGGTTGTATCTTTCTTTAATATAATATTACAACGTTTATTTATTTTAATCAATTAATCAGTAATTTACCTCTTGGCGTATTGGTGGTTATTTTCTCTGATGTAAAACGATAAAACGATACTGAGTAATAAATGTACTTTTGCCTTAATCTGTTGAAATTGTTTTATTGAAGACTGAACGCTCACCCGTTCCTAGAGCTAGAAGCTAGAGATAAAAAAAAATCAGGTTGAAGTTGAAATACTGGAAAAAAAAAATGAACTCCGTTATCATCAAACATAATTATTTTTTTATTTTTTTGTTACTTAACACAATCATATAAACAATAAAAAAAGTATTCAAAATATTTTGTATATGTGTATTATTTATGGACATTGTACAAATGTTGATAATAGAATGTGGTATATAAGGTATGTCCGCAACAATCAAATTATTGATAATAACAAAATAAAACAAGTGGTTGTGAATGGCCATTTATATATTATTACTTTTGCTAGTAAAATAACTTTACATGCCTAGGCCATAAACCTATATTATCACTTTACCTCTACCTTATTTCAGGGAGCTTGTTATCTAATTACCATAATTGGGCTTATGCATAAGATACCCTAGTCTAGCACTCATAAACTAAACATATACTACTTATAATACACATACTAATTTTAATTTACCAAAATATTTATTAATCTACGAAAATGTACCTAAATATTAATTACAGTATACACTTATTGTAATCCACCGAAATAATTATTAATTAATGTGTCCCTATTATGAGCATTGTTTGTGCTTTGTGTATAACAATCTTCTTCATCAGATGAATCTGAGGAAAGATCATCACTGTCATTCGGTGATGATGGCATTGGGTCTCTGAATTTTTTAGACATGTTGTGAAGCACAGCCATGGCAACGATAGCGCATTGAGCCCTTATTGGGTTTGTACGTAGTTTCCATGTTAAAGCAGGAAACCTTTTTTTCCAGCAGCCAAATGTTCGTTCTACAACATTTCTAGTCCGTATGTGGCTTTCATTGTAAAGCTGTTCGGCTCCTGTGATAGGATTACGCAGAGGTGTGAGCAGATACGGTTTCACAGCATAGCCTTTATCCCCCAGTAACCAAAAACCTGTAAACTCGCCATCTTCTAGTCGTCCTTTAATCACACTGCTATTAAATATATGACTGTCATGACTGCTTCCTGGCCATCGTACTACAATATTTGTTATATACATCTCTGCATTTGTGATTACTTGTACATTTAATGAGAAAACATGTTTCCTATTCCTATATGTTTCTGCATCTGTCCCACCTGGAGATTTTATTGGAATATGGGTGCAGTCTATAGTTCCTATTACTTTAGGAAAGGCAGAAATTTCATAAAATTTTTTGGCCTCCACTTCCATTTCTTGGATATTTTGAGGCATTGACACCCACTCTGGTCTAAGCCCGGCAATGGCTCTACTCACTCTATGTATTATTCTACACACACTGGATTTATGAACACCTGCAGCATCCCCTATGCAGCGTTGAAATGAGCCACTTGCATAGAATTCTAGAGCCATCACTACTTGTTGCTCTGGAGTTATTGCACAATTTCTGAAAAAAATATAGGAATCATAATCAGCATAACAGGTTAGGTACAGATTCGTATCATATTATTGAGAAAACTATAGATGTTAATGTTTATTTGTATTTAATGTATCGAGTAAATCCGATCAAAAATAAAGATTTCTATAAAAATTGGTATCCTGCTTTTTGTAGGTACCTAAATCTACAGTTTTATTTTTATACTAGCTGGTGCCCGCGACTTCGACCGCGTTCTGGATGATTATTTCTGGTGTCCCAGGCAACATGTGTGCAAAATTACATGGTGATCGGTTCAGTAGTTTTTGGGTGAAAGCGTAACAAACACATTCACATTTATAATATTAGTAAGGATAGATAGGCACTTACTTCATGGTTCGAGTTTTCAGCAAGGGTCCTAAATGAGCAGCCAGCGATCGAGCGAAGCCCTTGGAAATACGAAATCTGTCTAAAAATTCGCGATCATCTCGAAATCTATCAATTCGAGGTTGATAAATTTTTTTCTTTCGCATTTCGGCCACTATATTGTCACTGTCTTCATCAGAAGATTCAGAAGAACTAGATTCCCATAGAATATCACGGAGTAAAGACATGGTATTAAGTAATTATCAATACTTTCACACAAAACAAAATATTTCTTCACAAACTTTGTAGGTTATCCTGAAGATGACAGTTGATATAACCATAACAATAACTTTAGCCGGCCAATATGAAGCGGTTAAGGTTAGCGGTTAAGTTATGACGTCATTTGACTTTTTGTTAACTGGTGCAACTCATTTTCGGCCTAACCGTTACTTTAACTGAAGTTGCGACGTTTGTTATAGTTAAAGTAAGATGGTGCAACTCACCCTAACAGTTTAACACTTAACAGTTTGTTAGCTCGACGAGTTCACTCTCATGACAAAAAGTTTCACTTCAATAGTGTCCCATAAAAAGTTTCACTTCAAAAAAAGTCAACAAATAATTCCGTTAATTTTGAACTTTAACAAACTTAAACGAGTTTAATGATATGAAATCGTTGTACACGAGCTCCTAGGAAATGAATGTATAGGCCTCATTCGAAGAAATCTAATACCCAAAATTTTAACTTTTCATTTCAATGCTGCGTGTCCTACACAACCTTATTGGGAAACCGAACCAACGCAGCAAGCTACAAGGCACAAAAAGGAATTGTAGTGAAAGGTTGTGAGCTGCGTTGAATCAGAGTGGTACAAAACTGGTTTCATTGCTTCAGAATGCAAGTTACTGGATAAAAACATAGCTCAGAGACAAACCAGTCGTTAAGTTTTACCTAACCGAGGACAGTTAAAGACGAATATGAGCGTTTTCACAACGCGAGATGGCTTTTAAACTCAGTACGATTACCTACAATTCAAAGGAAAACCTGAGTGGTTTCATTTGTATCTTTAATATCGCTTGTGCTTGTATCATTTAATGTTTACATAGTTAAAGTTCAATGTATTATATGTGTTTTATATGTTTATGGTGTAGTAATATTCAATTATTTAACCCCAATAATATTGCAACAATTTATGGTGCAAACTTACTTTTAAGTCCTAATTAAGACCAGTTTGTCTCCATCAAGAGCTTGTCGTAGTATATCTAATCGTACGTTATTAGCTAATTCAAAATAGATACAGACAGTAAAAGTAATAAAACCTAAATGAATAGTTAGCGTCTTTTTTATAACTAAACATTCCGTTTGTCACTTTTTTTTAATTAGAGATTGGTTTGCTCTTGGCTAACAACCAGCTGTGTAACAAATGTCATAAATTTACAAATGTATAAAGTACATTGCAGTACAAACGGGTGTGCGTTAAGCGCAACGAAAACCACTCTCAATACTATCACTCGTGTCATCGACAATATAATTAGGTCGACCGGACACCAGATTTCTACTACCCACACATAATGCATCAAAATTCAACATCCATACACCACGGCTTTAACTTCAAACAAACGCGCGACATCTCAAATTTGCTGCGTATCCGCGTGGGAGGTACCACTATAAAAATAAGTACGTGGAAAACATTAGTATAGTTGCTGAGAGATGAATGCTTTTTAAATTTGGTCGGATGTTGTCACGTATGTACATCTACGTAACGTATTAGAAAGTTCAAAACTTCGATCGTCTAAATTATTCAATGACAGTAACATAGGACCTCGAGAGTGTATGCAAAAATTATTAGCGCCCAATTGCTAATAGTTTTATGGCCAACGTAGTTGTACAATAAGTATTGAGACATTTAAAACCATAATATTCTGTAGATAGGTACAATAAAATCCATAAGAAGAACTATAAAGTATTTTATAAACATACACATAATATACCGAAAACTTAAAATACTTACATAAATAATTATTTTATTATAAGCTACACTGTAAAAAGTGGAATATTAAAAGTTTAAACTTTTTTATTGCTTGGAACAGGTAAAATTAACGCGATGTTATCCCATTACAATATTCTTCTCGCTTACCCGTATATTATGTTTTATTGGCTCGAATTTGAACCTTGTCTGAAACACATAAAGGTTTAATTTTTCTACATTGGCCCCTCGTAGGGCAGGTAAAAGCTAGAAGGAACTCTAGATGCGGATTCATCTATTAAAAATATAGAAATACAAGCGTAGCGTAGTTTTTGTCACCGTGGAGTTCAGATCTAGTACAATTTTTTGGAGTGTTTGTTTGCTATGTAATTTGCTACATACTGTACAGAGATATCACCGATGTAACGGTAAATAAGTAACAAAACATTTTAGCCTGTTGTGCATTTACGTTTGTGTTCGAAAAGACAATAGAACTCTTCGACACGATGCGGCATTGGAATATAGCAGTATGTAACGAACGTATGTCGCGGTAGAGGAAACTGGATCCAATAACCGCCTACAGAGGTCCGCCTCTTCACTAGACGCGGACAGCTCCTAACTTGTCAATGCATAGACGTAACTAAAACAAAGACGGATTTCTTTCTAAAGATTTATCCATCCATAAACAACATAGACATAATTTTTTTAAACAGCATTATGTATAATTTGTTTTTTTCTCCTTCTTTCCAGTATGCATCGGAACGAACGGACGGATGTCAGTTCCCTCGAATCGGGACACTCACTACCGCAATCTTCGCGATCGATTCACAAATTGTACCTACGTCGATGGCAACTTGGAGCTCACATGGCTTCAAAACGACACCATGGATCTCTCCTTCCTAAAGTACATACGAGAGGTGACCGGATATGTGCTCATTTCTCATGTCAACGTGCAACGGATAATTTTGCCTCAGCTACAGATTATTCGCGGACGAACACTATTCAAACTCAAAGTCAGAGAAGAAGAGTTTGCACTCTTAGTGACTATGTCCTCGGCTTTCACACTAGAGCTTCCAGCATTACGTGATGTTTTACGTGGAAGTGTAGGAGTATATAACAATTATAATTTATGTCATGTTAAGACTATTAATTGGGATGAAATTATAACTGGTGTTAGCGCTACATACGTATTTGTGTATAACTTCTCTGCTCCACAACGAGATTGCCCACCCTGTGACCGTAGTTGCGAGGCAGGGTGCTGGGGCGATGGACCGGAAAATTGCCAGAAGTTTTCTAAGATCAACTGTAGTCCTCAATGTGCCCAAGGACGCTGTTTCGGACCTAATCCTCGAGAGTGCTGCAACTCGTTCTGTGCAGGGGGCTGTACAGGACCACTGCCCAGCCAATGTTTAGCTTGTCGAAATTTTTATGACGAAGGCAAATGTTCACAAAACTGTCCACCTATGCAAATTTACAACCCTACTTCTTATTCGTGGGAACCAAATCCGAATGGAAAGTATGCATATGGAGCTACTTGTGTTCGAAATTGCCCTGAGCATCTCCTAAAAGACAGTGGCGCATGTGTGAGAAGTTGCCCACCGAATAAGACAGCTGTTAACGGCGAATGTATTCCCTGTAATGTTACTTGTCCAAAAACATGTAGATCGGATAAACCAATACATTCCGGAAACATTGATAGTTTCAAAGATTGTACTATTATCGATGGCTCCATAGAAATATTGGAAATGACTTTTACTGGATTTCAACAAGTAAACACAGACTATTCTTTCGGTGATCGTTATCCGAAAATGGACCCGGACAAGTTGGAAGTATTCAGTACAGTACGCGAGGTTACTGGCTACTTAAATGTGCAAGCTCATCATCCGAATTTCACGAGCCTTAGTTATTTCCGCAACTTAGAAGTAATAGGAGGACGTCAAGTAGCCGAAAATCTATTTGCTGCATTGTACATCGTGAAGACGTCACTTCTGTCTTTGGGTTTGAAGTCTTTGAAACGTGTTAATTCTGGATCCATAGCCATAATGGAAAATAGAAACCTTTGTTTCGCCGACAAAATTGCTTGGAATAAACTTGTGAAGTCTAAGGATCACAAGCAGATTATACAAAAGAATGGAGATCAGAGGAATTGTGGTGAGTTAAGTTATGCTATGCGTTTAAGTAATAAATGGGGATCCTCATATTTTTATTTTAGTTTAGTCATAATTCTAGTTAGTGGCTATGCGCATTTCTTCCTAATAGTTATCATAAGCGAATGTTTTTATGTATGTACATGTTAAACACGACACTCACTAATTCTATTAACCAGCCCTAGCCATTGCATGGACCGCTGAGCAAAATCATTTTGTTTTTATTTTTGTTACTAACTAAAATATGTCCAACAGAAAAATTGAATTTGCTGTGTGATGACCAATGCTCTTCTGATGGATGTTGGGGTCCAGGACCAGACCAGTGTCTTTCTTGCCAGAACTACAAATTTGGAGAATCTTGTATACAAAATTGCAGCGTAATTCCGGGGTATGTATACATATTTTAAACTCGTATAATTGAATCTACATATTTTATGTTTGTGATGGCTTTGCGCAATATTTATGAATTTTGTATTAGTTATATGAAAATTTTTATTTTGAAATACTGAATTCAATTATTCTTCCGCATAAAACATTTCTTTCTTTTACAGATATTTGTTAATATTTCGTAATTATTCACATTCCAGGTTATTCAAAGCTGGACCAAAAGCATGTAAACAATGTCATTCAGAATGCTTGAATGGATGCACAGGAGCAAGTCGCGCCAACTGTACTGAGTGCAAAAATGTACGCGATGGTCCCTACTGTGTAGATAAATGTCCAGAATCAAGATACACCTCTGAGAATGGTACATGTCAACCGTGTCATGAAAATTGTCATGGAAGTTGCACCGGACCAGGAAACATTATAGGAACCGGAGGTTGTGATTCTTGTAAAAGAGCAATCATAAGCGAGGATGGTACAATGAGTTGCCTGAAAGAGAATGAATCGTGCCCTGATGGATACTATAATGAGTGGGTAGAAGACGTCAAAACACTAGGAGGAAAAGTTAAAGTTGTGTGCAGAATGTGTCACCCATTGTGCAAAAAATGTTCAGGATTTGGAATAGACAAACAAGTGTGTCAAGAATGTAACGGTTTTAAAAGAGGAGATCAGTGTGAAGAAGAATGCCCTGTAGATCATTACACGGACGAAATAAACAAGACATGCACACAATGTCATCAGGAATGTCTAAGTTGTACTGGACCTTCTTCGACAGATTGCATAAAATGCAGAAATTTAAAAATATTCCTAGGAGACCCGAATACAAATGAAAGTGATAAAAGTTTTAATTGCACTGACGAGTGCCCTCCACATTTACCCCATAAGATATACTTCGATGAACAATTGCAAAATCCAATTCTCGAACCGTACTGTTCAGAATTAGATAGCGGACTTCCAAATATGACTACAGCAAGAACACCAACAGTATTGTTCATCATTTTAGTACTAGCTTGTATACTATTGGTTATTCTTGGAATTATTGGTTATACTTGCAGACAAAAAGCGAAAGCTAAAAAAGAAGCTGTAAAAATGACTATGGTGCTTACTGGTTGTGAAGATAATGAACCACTTCGTCCGACAAATGCAAAACCGAATTTAGCCAAACTTCGAATAATAAAAGAGGGTGAACTTCGTAAAGGTGGTATGCTTGGATTTGGTGCATTTGGAGAAGTTTACCGAGGTGTATGGGTGCCGGAAGGTGAAAATGTGAAAATACCAGTGGCCATTAAAGTTCTCAAAGAAGGGACAGGGGCTAACAAAAGCAAAGAATTTTTAGAAGAAGCTTACATTATGGCCAGTGTTGAACATCCCAACCTACTTCAATTGTTAGCCGTCTGTATGACAAACCAAATGATGTTGATAACACAGCTAATGCCTCTAGGATGTTTATTAGATTATGTAAGAATTCATAAAGAAAAGATTGGATCCAAGGCATTTTTAAATTGGTGCACACAAATAGCACGTGGTATGGCATATTTGGAAGAGCAAAGATTGGTGCATAGAGACTTAGCAGCTCGAAACGTTTTAGTACAGACTCCTAACTGTGTTAAAATAACTGATTTCGGACTAGCAAAACTATTAGATATAAATGAAGACGAGTACAAAGCTGCTGGAGGCAAGATGCCGATCAAATGGTTGGCGTTAGAGTGCATACAACATAGAATATTTACACATAAAAGTGATGTATGGGCATTTGGTGTAACAATATGGGAAATTTTAAGTTACGGTGCACGTCCATATGAGAATATATCTGCCAAGAATGTACCAGAGCTAATTGAAAACGGTCTGAAATTGCCTCAGCCAAGCATTTGCACCTTGGATATTTATTGCATAATGGTGTCGTGCTGGATGTTAGATGCGGATAGTAGGCCCACGTTTAAACAACTCGCAGAAACATTTGCTGAAAAGGCGAGAGATCCTGGGCGTTATCTTGTTATTCCCGGAGATAAATTTATGCGACTACCATCCTACTCTAATCAGGTGAGTACATAATAATATTATCATCGCCAATATAATTATTATGGCCGGGCAGACGATGAAACCCTTAGTTAATCTTAACTCTGAATCATGGGGTTAGGAAGGGAAGGGAAAATGGGCACTGACATCCCTTACTCTCTTAACTAAACACAAAAGCTAACATGCTGTTTATTTGACGGTGGTCAACTGTAAGAGGGTGGTTACTGCCACCAGAAGCAGTGTGTGCCACTTCTAACTTTGAAAAAAAAGTTAACGAATCATATCTGAAATTGTATATTTTTTCTTACAGGATGAAAAAGAAATGATAAGAAATCTCTCATCAGCTATAGACGGGCCCGAACCACTGGTTGAAGCGGACGAGTATTTACAACCTAAATTTAAGACTTTTCCTGGAGCTACTGCGTCAAATTCTGCAGTAAGTGCAGGAATAGAAACACAAACGAGCTCTTTGAAACCATGTACTTCCTCCTCTTGGGCTAACAATGCCACTAGTCCTGACTCTATCGCTTTAGACAGTTCTAAATCTGAAGGCTGGAATCCAGAACTTATTCGATATAGTCACGGTAAACAAGAAGACGGAGATCTACATCATTATTATAACAATATTGTTTGTGCTTCCGACAGCTCTAATTCGAGGTATTGTAGTGATCCTCTGGCAGAAGGTCATTTCGCTGAAGGTCATTTCGATACATCTAAAATTAAAGAAGCACAAGTGGGCAATCTTAAATTGAATTTGCCCCTAGACGAAGACGACTACCTCATGCCGTCACCACAGCTCAATCAGAATTCTCAAGCGTATATGGATTTGATTGGAGAAGGTGCCGAGGGACAAAACGGGGATGAATTGCGGTACAATGGTTTTACAGGACTCTCTACTAAGAGATGTGTTGACAATCCAGAATATTTAATGTCCTCTGAAAATGTACCTACGCAAACGTTGGGTATACCCACAGAACCGATGCCATTGGAATCTTTATGTGCAAGTGAGGGCAGCGGGAGTGACGCGACTCCTCTACCAGGGACCAGCAAGTATTTGCCTCAGCGATCAGTGGAGGAAGAGTCCATGTCTGATCATGAATATTACAACGACCTACAGCGTGAGCTTCAGCCACTGCGCAGGAATGAAACTACAGTTTAAATCACTATATTTTGTGAATAATTTTTCCCAAACAAGACTTAAGCGATCTGGGAAGTATTTCTAAATAGGTAATTGAACCGGAGACTCGTTGAATAATGGTACTCTAATTAATTGCAAAACATTTAAAGAAATTTCTGTTTGGTCTCTTTTTCGCAAAGAAATCTATATTAAAGGATCTTTAAAATCTATTAATTTAAGTACCATTATTCGATTGAGATATGAGGATTTTTAAATTGTAAATCTTCGTTAATGTAATACTATGCACGTTCGACACGAGAAACGACAACGTTTTAATATAAGTGATTGAATATGTGACGTGTTTACGTATTAAGTATATATTCAGTGTTAAGTGTAATTTTATAAACTAAGCATTTTTTAAATAAATGTTACAGCGCAACATACAGACTGATCTCTACAATAAAGACAGTGTTTTTAAAAAGTGCGTTTACGCATTCCTTTTGTGCCATTTATGTGATGGCTAGTGTTAGCTTGTTCGTAAAGTTTCAATTATACTTAAAAATTTTATTTTAGTTATCCTAGTTAATTTGTTAATTTTTTCTACATATTTTTTTTGTAAATTGTATATTACTTTTTTTATAATAATGGTGTGCTCGTAAGTTAATTGGGCATTTAACAAAAAAATGTAAGTTATTTATTAATTTAGATAAGGAAGGCTATGTTTATTATTTTGTGCAACTAGTTGTGTTAAGAAAGGTTTTTATTATAATTTATAACTGTGATAGTAAAATTAATGTAAAATCCGCAACTAGCGGAAACATTGAATTGTGTGATGCCCCACTTTTAGAATACTACATTAGAGATATAATATACGATTTGCCATTGACTTAAATAAGCGTATGTACTATGTGTTATGTACTATGTGTATCCTATGTATCCTATCCGCTTTTGTTTTTCTAACCCAAATTGTGTTTCATAAATTGAAAATTATAATTATGTTATCCATTATTTATCAATATATTTCCTACAAAAACTTTGCCAGATACATAAATCCTGCCCTGGTTTTCTTGCCAATATGGGACCAATAGAAATGACATGTGCCTTTATATACGAAGGCCCAGTTATATACTGTGAAATTTATGGATTTACACCACAAAGCCTTTTTTTACAAAACAATGGTGTAAACTTTTAATGAAATAGGGTTAAACTTATACATTAGGTAGTATAATTGTTCGTCAAAAGTTAATCTACAGCTGAAAGCTAACAACTATCCCCTAATTCATATTTGTTCTCAATAGGAGACAATTTATGTTAGGGTGATAGATATTAGGAAACCAGTATCTTCTTTTTATTTTATCTTTTTTGTAAAAATAAAACTATTCAATTCTTTATTTCTTTGACGTGTAGCACAAGGAAGCTCAAAATTATTTTAATTATATTGCAAACATAAAACAAACCATTGTTTGCCATTTATTTTACTTTAAGCTATATTGAATAAGAATATTGTAAATAAAACTATTTTATAATAGAAAAACATTTTGTAATTCTAACTCCAAAACTGATGTACCTACAAATAATTATTTATTAACTTTACAACTGTAACTTTTAAATATCAAACCTAAACACCAAAATGGTGTTTGGTGCCAGAAGAAATCTAGCATTTCGATAATAATTCGTAACAGTTTTAAAAGCCTTGTAATTCAAAAACTTTATAAATATAATATTGGCCAGTTCTCTTAACAATACTTCATGTGCTAGTTTTATGATGGTTCTAGGATCTTTATAAACAAAACTATTATTTATTTTTGCTTCATTTTTGATTTCACCGACCACTTTTCATATTGTTTCTATGCTAAACTAGCAATTAAAAAAATAAAAAATAAAATATTTCATTTTGGATAGGCAACTTTTTTTCCACATTTATAAAATGTAGTGTCTTCTACGTCTTCTACTTTAAATGAAAATTTCTAGAATTTAAAAAATGATTTTTGATTTCGCTCATGGTCTTTTTAATGTATTTTTTCTTATAATCTGTCATCTTAAACGCAATATAAAACATAATATTGCATTTAATTACTGAAACGTACTTATTTCAACATATTATTTGTTAAAACATAGTTTTATTTAATTATTGTGTAGTAAAGCAACAATTCCCAATGCATTTAATTAAGTAAATATATATAGATTTAAAAGCTCTACAATGCAATAAATTTTTTTTTTAATTTACAATGCAAAAAAATAATTTCTTTTCGTAAAATATAATATGCTTGTAGATTATGTTTCCTAGAGCCATTTGAAAACTTTTAGGCCATACCTCATTTGTTAACAGATTAGCCACTATTTTAATTGAAATATCAATAGTAATTTTAACAGTGCTTCTAAAGCATAACTGTGCCATTTCAAATGATTTATATTGTATTATTACAGCGTGTTTTTTTAACTGGTGGACCTCGGACACCATTAGTATATATTTTGACTAACTATGACTGGATTTTTTAAAGATACAATGTACTTTATCATAGTAAAACCATAGCATACTTATTTCGTACAGTAGACCGACGGAGATGTCTAGACAGGGCAATCGTGCGGGGCGAGGTGCGGGGTGAGGCGCGAGTGGGACGTGCCCAAGTTGCATACTTCGTCGTTCTTAGTAGCTTGGGATAAATATTCTAGGGCTATCGCGTTTTTCAGATTTTAATTTATTATATAAATCAAAATGGTGCATAAGGCATGTGCTGTAAGTTCGTGCAAATCTTTATCTCACATAAATAAGGAACTAAGCTGTCATCAATTTCCTCACGATGAAGAAAGGTACTTAAGCACATTTTATATTACTTAATTTGTGTCAACCCTTCCGTAATTTTTAAATACCTACACAGGCGGCGGTATCGCCCAACATCAAAGGCGTGGGCCTACTGTAGGAAATAAGTATGCTGTGGTAAAACTATGTGGCCCTTAAAAAAATGACAAACTAGAACTGTACCTATAGTGAAAGAAATAAAAATGTTATATACAAAGTTTCATAAACCATTTTTGTTTCAATAAAAAAAAGAGTAGAATAAAACTATGTTTAGTTCCTAACACAGTTTATTTTCTCTATACTTGTAATTAGGTATATGGAAACTATAGTTTCGAGATTTAATACACTATGTCAGTTAAAAAAATACACTGTAAATTTTTGTTGAATGTGTATGAAAATATTTCAATTTAAATTAACAATTAATGAAATTAAATACATATTCCTTTCGCTGAATACTTTTACGCAGTACTAAAAGTTTATAACTCTATACATAATTAGCTGGATATTCCATAATATACATAATTCCAACTTACATTGGATATATTTTTTCCATCAGATTCGTTTTGTTAAAAACGTATGAACAGAAACTTATAAATAATAATTAACGAGTTAAATTGAAAAATGCATAAAATAATAAAAAATAAATATTTATTATATTTTATGGCCATAGGTTTTATAATGGAAAAAAAACTTATACTTAAACCAAGTAATTTTTCTATTAAAAACCGTTATGTTATGTGAATTAAACGATAAAAATATTCAGCGAAAACCTATTGTACATAAGAATATCTTTATGTCTATATATTCATTTATATGACGACATATTTAATTGTTAATTATTTAGTGATGAAACAGTTGCGGTTCTACGTACTTGTACAATGTACCTTTATAAATAAAATGACGAAATATAAACTCGATGTTTCATTCAAGAAGCCAATACCCAATGCCCGTTATAACCCCATTTTAGAGCAGTATTATTATTATTGTAAGTCTTGAGATAGTTATCTCGTATAGCATGTTAGTACCAATATTAAAAACTATGGGATTTCTTATCAGTCTTTCACATAGAATGTGCATTTTGGTTGCGACGAGATCGAATAGTTGGCTGTCAAGTCCTTTTTTCCTTCACGTATTTACCCACCTTCCTAATAATTATGGCCCTCACATTTTTCCTCTTTACCCTCTTATCAAAGTAATGCATTGCTACCGATGACCGCCGCGCGAGAGGTCGAAGAAAGAACTTATCAGTGACTTACTTTTATCAGTGGGACTGTCGCAGGGGTAAACGAGACGACTGTCTCTCTACTCTACCGTGGCTTTGAAGAAATGTACTAAGCCTTGTTTGTACTAATACTAAAGCAAGGGCATTGGTGTGAAGCTGTGATACCACGCCGTCTCCGGCAGACATCGTCGCAGGGGAAATTTAAGCAACGTGGCTAAGTATACTCGTAGATCGTCTCTAAGATCTAAATAAGCCCCAAAAAAGACTTCAGTACCGCCAGTACCTACCTAATTATGACAAAGCATGTTATCATTTTTTTATTGCAAGCTTACAAAGAGTCTTCAAATAAAGAAATATCCCTATCCCCATCCCTATCCCCATCCCTATCCTTATCCTTATCCTTATTCTTTCCCCTTATCCTTAATCCTTCTATGGTCAACAGGGATAATATATATATATAAACAAACGAACAAACTATCCCTATCCCTATCCCTATCCCCCATCCCTATCCCTATCCTTATCCTTATCCTTATTCTTTCCCCTTATCCTTAATCCTTCTATGGTCAACAGGGATAAAATATATATATAAACAAACGAACAAATTATAATTAATTCATTTACGTCATGGTAACGATTTTCGTGACACACATTCTTTCGAATTAATTCATTTACGTCATGGTAACGATTTTCGTGACACACATTCTTTCGAATAGACCCCAGAGAAAAGACATATTCATGTCAAAATACAAAGTTTTTCAAAATCGTACTAATGGCCTAGCTAAGTTTGGAAATACCTACATGGATTTTTTTTAAAAGAATAACATCTCGTTGTGATTTGATTATATACTCTGTGTTCATATGTCATCCTGTCATTCTGTTGACAGTTGACACTGTTGTTGTTTCGTGTTAATGACAAAGTTCCACAGAATACAACAGAAACATTACAGAACACTATATACTAAAAGCAACACTGTATACTAACCACAATAATAATTTACACATACCTAAATTGTTTTATTTCGAACTCAGTTTTAAGCGGTATAATTTATATTAATATAAAAATACCTTGAACATATATTTCAAATAATAGTTGTTGTTTGTTTAACATAACCTCAACAACTTAAAAACAAACGGATGGACTTGTTTTGATCAGATATACTTATTGATTGAAAACTGATGTGATCGGCATGTTTCTTAGTCCTATAACTTATAACTTAAGTGACGAAGAAATTGTGATGTCTATGTCTATAAGGCCTCTTACTCAACGGAACACACACATACGTTTATTTTAATGTGGGCTTTAAATTAAACAAAAATATGCAATGTAAATCATTTATTTTAAACACAATGTTGTGACAGAAAACATAGATTCGTTTACATTATAAAATAAAATATTAAAATACTAACTCATTTTACCAATTGTATACCCTCCTAAAAAAAATTACATTTTCAATTATTTTTAATTAAAAAATAAATAAAGCTATATAAGTAATAGCACAATTAAGTAAGTACATTCAAGTTTTATGGGACTGGACATTGTCCTTTAACTTTAACTAATTAAACTATTTTAAAAAGTTTACATAGACACATATAATAAAATCGTTGTATGTCTGTGAGTTTGTGCATGTACATATATCTTAAAAAAGGCTTAACCGATTTGAATACGGTTTTCACTTTTATGTATTGTGTAACAATTAGTGCTTGTTTTATTCCAATCGGCTTACAAACAAAAAAGTTATGCATACCGAGTCGCAGGCACAGCTATGTAGTTAAGAAAGTTAAGTACTTAATTATTGAAATAGAAAAACTACTGATAACAAAAATAAGTTAAACTTGGACGCAAAAATAATAAAAAAAAATAACAGTAAATAAATTAATTAATCAGTCATAAATAGACTAACGTTTGTATTGTCTATTTTTAGTAGCAGATAAAAAAAAATTCGCACAATGCAAGCAACTTTTACAAATGTATTAGATAATATAAGTAATTTTGATAATTTTTAAATATCAGATCATACAAAAAAAAAAGAGATTAATTAGTGGATGAACATTTTATCTTACTGACTATTACTGACATTATTAGCTAGCACGACCTAGCAAAAAATGTGGTAGGTAAATTTAATTAGTATTAATATACACACGTGACTACTTCCTGCATAAAAATACTAGACAAATAAAATTTAATATTGACATTTTGAGATGTCAACATTATACATACTTATTAAAAACTAACCATTTTATGAATTAAATTATTAATATTTTTTTTAATAATTCCTTATTAGGTAGCTTTTATTTTTTAAATAGTACTATGTAGTCATCTCAATAGATAAAACAAAATATATTTTTTATGAATGTCTGACACTAAACTTGTTCTTGCACTTAATAATAAATAATCTAAAGGACTAATATTTTGGTAGAGTAAATGCATATAATCTTAGGTCTATTTGGATTATTAATTAATGGATAATCTTACAAAATAGTTGATATTCGATTTTAAATTGTATCCTAATAAAAGTCGACTAATAAAATATAAAAAAAAAACCATATATTTATTATAAAACAAAAATAATTATATATATATTAAAAATATTCGAGAAGTTATAAATAATTAAATTACTTTGATAATTTATTAATCAGTCGCTCTTGATCATACCTACTACCACCTTAGTTTTCAAAATTACCTACAATTCCTTATCTGAATCTTACATTTAGATACAGTTAACATTTACAGTAACAGTACAGAATGGTTGTGCAAAAAGCATGTACAGTCGGGGTAAGAAAAGTTTCGTCACCTTTAAGTCTTGCTTGCAACGGGGCAATTGTTTTGCCAAAATTTCATTTCAAATGTCTGTCGATTGCCTTCTTAGTGCTATACTTTTAAAAAAGGCATTAAGAGTCTACGATTTTGATATGGGAATGAATTTGAAAACTAACGAAAGTTATCGTACCCCGACTTTACAAAACACTAATGACTAATGACTACTTTAGTATTTATCAAAGAAAGCTGCAGTTTTTGTGTATATAAGTCTGCTCATGGACTAGCGATATTCAGAAAAAAAATTCAAATTAGTAAAATAACATAAATCAATATAAACAATTGGTTGTACATTACTTTCTGAGACTATTGTTGTTATTTTGGTATATTAATAAAAATAAGTTAGAATACTGTTCTTTAAAGTATGTCTTAAAATTAGATAAGGTATTACAGAGTACCACAAATTCTTAGTGGGGGCGGTTCATATGTTGTGCATAAAGACAATAATTATAAAAAAATTAAAGAAATATAAAAAATACTACATTAATTACAGTTAATACAATAATAACATAGAAAAACACATTTAAACCGACATACGTAGGTGCCTCTCCCTATATTCTTATACTAGCTGGTGCCCGCGACTTCGTCCGCGTTCTGGATGAAAGGTGCCTATGTCCTTTCTGGTGTCGCAGACAACGTGTACTTATGCAAAATTTCGTGGTGATCGGTTCAGTAGCTTTTGCTTGAAAGAGTTACAAACATCCATACATCCATCTTACTAATATTATAAATGCGAAAGTTTGTATGGATGTATGTATGGATGTTAGTAAATCTTTCACGCAAAAACTACTGAACCGATCATCATGAAATTTTGCATACACGTTGTCAGGGATACAAGAAAGGGCATAGGGTACCTTTCATCCAGAAAAAAGTACTGCTCCCGAGTTTTCATCTAAAATTAAGGAAACTAACTCCTGGCTAAGTGTAATAGCAATAACGATGTCAGGTGATATATTGCTTTTTCAACGTGGACGAAGTCGCGAGCACCAGCTAGTACACAATATAAATAAAATATCTAAAAGTGTGAGTTTCGTCTTTTAGTTCTCTGAAAGGGAAATATTTAACGCGACCACTACGTATGTCAGTCAGCCTTGATGCCTGGAATGTTTGAATAAATATTTGACAGAATAAGAGAGATTACAAATCACTTTTTGGCTCAGAGTTGTCCTTCTTGTTACGTCTGTTCCGTCGATGTTTGCTGTTGGACAGTATTTCGTATGCCTGTTGTATTTCCATGAAACGCTCCTGGGCCGCCCTACGGACAGTCTCGTCCTTCACTTTGTCCGGATGATTCTCTCTAGAAAGGCGTCGCCACGTCGTAGTAATTTCTTGCTGACTCGCGTCTGGACCGAGTCCAAGTACCTGTAATACAAGGGGTTGTTTACTGGATTCTAAAGCCGCTCAACCGATTTTGATGAAATTTTCAATTAATGTTCAGATTAACCCAGCGGAAAATTATCTCAATCTTTGTTAATATCTCAAAAGTATATAATTTTTGCACTTGACATTTTTGCATATCGACAGACTTACTTTGAAAGCGTTTTGTTCTCCATGTGGGTCCGACAGCTCAATAATCTGCTTCCAAACCTCATACCAGCCATGGTGTTGCGCATAGTTATATGTGTCGTACAAACATTGCTTCACATCTAACCACCTGCACATATGAATGATATCGATTTGTTAGTATTTATTTGATTCAGTTTGAAATAAATTATAAATTAATATTGTATAAGTCATAACATAATGAGACGTAAGTACACTCGGCTTAAACTAGCTACAAATAATACAAGATTAGGATAGGATACTTTTTATCCTAGTATTGCATACCCAGAAAGTTCGTAGTTCATTACAGAATAAATAAAAATTAATTTTAACTACTGCCTTTAATCTTTGTTATGAATACACTCCCTGACTGCTGGGAACACATAGTAACTAGTGATATTAAAATAATCAACTACAATATTTTTAAAATAAAATAAAAATTACCAAAACTACCATCATACCCATTAAAAACCAAGTAAAACTCAATTTATTATTTCAAAATTAAATATTCTTCGTCGCTCTTAATCCAAGGACTTGTTTATCCAAAGATATTCATAGTATACTCACCATGGACTTGTGAAGAAATGATGAAGCGCTTCGTAAATCGGTACCTCATCCCCTTCACTATCGGTAATTGTGCCATGGAAGTACAGATAACTACACCAAAGGGACAAGTACAAGCAGGCACATACGCCGAGCACAGCTATGCGTCTGAGAAGAAAAAAAAACAAATTCATTAGCAATTCAATGAAAAATCAAAAAAACATAGTTGTAAAATCAAAAAAGGCCTTTATAAACATAAAGGCCTATATTCTTTTTGTGTTGGATAGATCATTTATCGAGGAAGGCTTTAGGCTATATAACATAACGTTGCGACTAATAGGAGCGAAGAAACAGTCGAAAATGTGGAAAAGACGGGGAAAATTATTCATCTTTGAGGGCTTCCGTTGCGTGCGCTGCGAAAACCGTTCGAGATACTCAAATGATTCCCAAAATAACTATTCTAACTAACTAGTCGCGAGCACCAGCTAGTTTCATTATAAAGAGAGCAATTGCTGAAGCGCAGAAAAACAGAAAAGCAAGAAAAACTATTTGATTTAATAAAACTTACTTAAAGATATGATGTCTCCTTGGAGTTCTTCGCCATTCCTTAGAGAAGGAATCAAAAGCAAGTGCAGCTACTAAAACCACGAACGTGAACCAAACTGTCTCATCGTATATGTAGTAACGGATAGGGTATGCAGCATAGGCGGCAAGAAGAGGCCACATCAGCTTCCCTTGTTGCCGACCTATGTTACCAACTGTCCATACACCTAAAAACAAAAAATAGAAAAACTGGATTAAGATATATTATAATACATGGTATTGATTCTAGTGAAAAGGTTACAACATGTTAATGTCCTAGTAGTATTTTCTTTTATATTTTTTATTTTAATAAGCTTTACCATCCAATTTTAGCATTTTTCATTTTCTTTATTGGAGTTAGTTTTGTAAATTATGTATTATTTTGATGTATTTCTTGTGTATCTGTAATATAAAATATGGTCTTGATACATTCCACAGCTGGAAAGACATTCAAGATTGTCACTGTTCCCCCCCTTAATAGAGTGGGTTTTTTTTTTTTTATAAGAGATGGGTTAGCTTTTGACCAACAACCAGCCATGTGGCAAGGATGAGGCCTAAGATGGAGCGAGCTCACCCAGAAGATGCCTATTCACTCGAACCTTGAAAAGATTAGGGTTATATGTGCTCGGTTCAAGGTGATGTTTTCTTTTATCCTTAGATAGAGCAAATGCGTGAATTCAACTAACAATTTAGAGGTGTATGACCTAGATTTGACTCTTCGTGTTATTACCAACCAGTAGGTAACAGATTATTTTAAAGTTAAGAAATATAATGTGTAGGTAGTGCATATTTTTTAAACTTACCAATTGCTACTACAAGCGGGATCATTAGGTTGAGGTATTTCAATTTGATACCCCAAATGTCATCCGGGGGTATCGCCGACATCATCATTTGACCCCAGGAGTAGCTCACCATAAGCATTCCCGTAAAACGATTGACGGAAAATGGTGGCTAAAAAGTAAAAGATAAAGAATGCCTAATATTAGAATCTTATTATATCTTACTCAATCTTTATATTATTTTAAATCAAAATACAGCTAAAGCTTGCACTACAAAATACTACAAATAGGTTATATATATAGCAAAAGCTAGCAAATGGAGCAATGAAAACAGTAATAATAACATCCAAATTAATCGCTGCAAAACTGACACACGACATGCAACGAGGTCTTATGAAAGTAATACTGACATGATTGTTTATACTTTAGTTTTCATATTCACTGGATTTCTTAATATTACTAATTGACTTCCTACGATACAAGCTGAGCTTAGTGTGGGGGTCAAAATCTAACCTATTTCCAGCGTTTTGAAATAAATATTCATTAAGTATTATTATTTGGAATATTACAAATAGTGAAGTAAATAAAGCTCAAACACAGAGCTCACTTCATTGTACCTTTACACTTAATACTAAGATAAGATAAACCATGCAAGCATGCAACAAATAAGCGCATGTCATCACTGTCAAGGTCACATGCTTTTGTTTGAAAGCTGAAACTTACTTAGAAATCCCCAACCAGTAAACACGATATAAGATGCTTGAAACAAAAGCACAAAATGTTATAAATTTATAAAGAACCTACTATTTAGATATCAATGGTGGAGTGCCAATACCTTTTGTCTTGCATCATTTGAGAAATGACTTTTTTAAATATTTATTGACTGTAAAATAGGAGGTCTTTCACATATTTTGGTGTAATCGCGAACCTAATACATATTTTTAACTCCAACTTCCATTACATTTTCTGTGTAAATGGATATATTAATTTTAAAGTTGTATGAGTAATGAAACTTTGCCGAAGACAAATGCACTTTGCCATCAATATATACTAATAATTTATAGTATCCAACCTTTCTTACAAATTTGTAATAGAAACTTATATAACCGAATTATATTAACTTAAAAGTACAGTTATTTAACCAAAAACCATTGTAAATTGTTTTGCTATATTTGCTAACTAATGAGACACTATAAAGTATATTGAGGTCGGAAATAAAAACACACCTTTTTGTTCTGAAGCATCCTGTTGATAAGCTGTTTGATATAATCGGGGTCGTCATTAGCATCCCTCACATATCTGGGAATTCTAAACACTTCTCCGATCCAGCCTATGCCAAAACCGCCCAAGGTGCTCCACCAAACAAATGCATGTTTATCACGACCCAAGTAAAGATGATGAGCTCCAAAAATGCCACCAAACATCCAAAGAAAGTACGCCCAGATTACAGACTTCTTATTTGGCATTGTGGCACGTTTTATGAAAAATTTCCTTACTGGAAAAAGAAAGAACAAAACATGACAAAATACAATCAATTACGTAAACTCGACAAATAAAGTGCTTTATCACCCTAAGATTGAATGTTCTGTATGTTGTAGAATGATAAGGTCTGTTTTCCTTTGAAAATTCAAAGGAATTCAATTTCTATTGCTATCATTATTAGCGATGACAAATTATGTCAATCAGTTATCAATACCTATTTCAAATCTAAGCCTAAGCGAATTTTGAAATGAATGGAATTTGTAATCAAAACTGATAAAGCACTTTTCTTGTTTGCTATACATGTAGTACACAAAAGTGTAAAACAGTAAAAAATCTAAGCTGTAATTCTTTGCACTACAGGTTATTTTAGTAGAAAACTACCTACAGGTCTCCTAGATGAGATCTGTACATTATACAGATGTCAAATAGGTATTTAACTAATATAATGTTTTTATTAATGAAAACCCCTAATAATATGTACTTACTGAATGATATTAGCTACTTAAAATTCCCAAAGTAGGTATTTAGAGAATTCCCAATCACTTATCAAAAATTGATATTTTATTTCGGTTAAACATTACACTTTGGTATAAATATGAAAGTTTGGCCACGTCTGCCAATATACATATAAGCCTGAAGTACCGCTGAAGTGTGTACAGTACAGGTAGGTAGGTAGGTTCATAGAGAAAAGAATATGTTATGCTGTGTTTTTTTTTATATATGTAGCAAGAATATTGATACCTGTCAGCGAGTGTAACTGTAAACCGTCGTTTTGCACATCCGATGGTGAAAGTAATGGTAGGTGTCTAATAATTAATTATCTGTTGAACGAAGCAAAGCACTAAGCCAACTAAACTAACACGGTGCGCACAGTTTACGAGTTAAATTAAACCACGGCTTAAACTAATTAATATAACAATTATGTATTACAGAATAGAACAGTATTAATATTCTGTTGATTAACTTAATACTAGTTTTTGTAATTTCTATCCATAGTTTGCTGAGTAAAATTTAGTACAATCACACACATCACAATGACATGATCACAGACTATACAGCGCTAGCATCACCATATCACTGTATAGTCTGTGGACATGATCAATGGATTAAACCATAGAGAATAGAGGTAGATCCAAGGACGTTTAATATAACAGGATTGCTAACTTCAAAAAATTTGCTTTTAAAAAATGATCTGTATCACCAATAATTAAAGTATATTTGACATGAATATGTCTTTTCTCTGGGGTCTATTCGAAAGAATGTGTGTCACGAAAATCGTTACCATGACGTAAATGAATTAATTCGAAAGAATGTGTGTCACGAAAATCGTTACCATGACGTAAATGAATTAATTATAATTTGTTCGTTTGTTTATATATATATTTTATCCCTGTTGACCATAGAAGGATTAAGGATAAGGGGAAAGAATAAGGATAAGGATAAGGATAAGGATAGGGATGGGGATAGGGATAGGGATAGGGATAGGGATGGGGATGGGGATGGGGATGGGGATGGGGATAGGGATAGGGATAGTTTGTTCGTTTGTTTATATATATATTATCCCTGTTGACCATAGAAGGATTAAGGATAAGGGGAAAGAATAAGGATAAGGATAAGGATAAGGATAGGGATGGGGATAGGGATAGGGATAGGGATAGGGATAGGGATAGGGATAGGGATAGGGATAGGGATAGGGATAGGGACTATTTAAATCTTTCTTTTCATTTATGATATGAGTCATATTCATGTCTACTGTGCCATCGAGAAGCCATGGCACTTTTTTTTTTTCATTGCGCCTTACATAGGGGCAAATCCGATGCTTCAAAAAATTTGCTTTTAAAAAATGATCTGTATCACCAATAATTAAAGTATATTTGACATGAATATGTCTTTTCTCTGGGGTCTATTCGAAAGAATGTGTGTCACGAAAATCGTTACCATGACGTAAATGAATTAATTCGAAAGAATGTGTGTCACGAAAATCGTTACCATGACGTAAATGAATTAATTATAATTTGTTCGTTTGTTTATATATATATTTTATCCCTGTTGACCATAGAAGGATTAAGGATAAGGGGAAAGAATAAGGATAAGGATAAGGATAAGGATAAGGATAAGGATAAGGATAAGGATAAGGATAAGGATAGGGATGGGGATAGGGATAGGGATAGGGATGGGGATAGGGATGGGGATAGGGATAGGGATAGGGATAGGGATAGGGATAGTTTGTTCGTTTGTTTATATATATATTATCCCTGTTGACCATAGAAGGATTAAGGATAAGGGGAAAGAATAAGGATAAGGATAAGGATAGGGATGGGGATAGGGATAGGGATAGGGATAGGGACTATTTAAATCTTTCTTTTCATTTATGATATGAGTCATATTCATGTCTACTGTGCCATCGAGAAGCCATGGCACTTTTTTTTTTTCATTGCGCCTTACATAGGGGCAAATCCGATAAGAGAGAGATAGCTAAACTAAGGCCTTGTGTCCCTTTCTTTCATCTTGCCAGACTACAAAAATGTATTTCAATAAAAACTTAGATTCGTAAATCTTAGATTAAACACTATATATAAATTAATTGTACTTCAATTATTTTAATAATTTTTAAATCAACTTATTATAATCACATAAATTTTGTATTAATTTCCTAAATTACAAAAAGAATAACCGAATGGCTAAATTGGAACTTTAAATATAAAAAAGACCAACTACATTTGTTTTCATAAAACACAAGCATCAAGTGCACCTTCATTTCACCAAATAAAATTACATACTCAATGTACGTCATTGAGTATGTAATTTTATTTGGTGCCTTAAGCAATGTGACCTACGTAAAGTTAAGGTTAAGATTAAAAAATGGTTGTTGTCTTAATTACGACTATGTTGAAAAACTGTTTAAATCGATTTAAAATCTACCTCATATATCAATAGCCTCATTTTATATTTTAATTTTATTGTGTTATTTACTTTTCTTATTATTATTAATTAGTATATTAGTACTTTATAATTTTTTATTATTTCAATTTTAATTATTATAACTAATATTATTATTTTTATTTTTTGATATTTATTTTACTTAAATATCAAAAAATTAAATTACAACTCATGAAACACACGATACAGACTTGCATGCCTAGTGTGTGTTTTCATAGTCAATAAAGTAAATATATATGTTCATATTGTTCATGTAATTAAATAAATAATTAAATTACACATCCATTGTTCTGCCACTATCACTTTCTGTTTTATAGTATAGCAAGCATATATCAGAAATTTATTGCAAAATTAAGTATAATATATCAACTTAGATTTACATAATAATCTACTTTATTTTCTGGGCTTAAGTAATCTAGAATCTAGATCTAGGTGTTAAGTAAGTATTAAGTAGTCTCGAGACGCTTCTGACCCACCGTACCACCGACAATACCCCTAGTGGTACGGTGGGTAATAATTTTAAAAACAATACCACCAATTAATACTGATGTTTATATGTATTTTATAGTAGTTATAGAATAGAGTATAGTTATCATTTGTAATAAAAAACTTAACAAAACATGAATTCTTCCTAATTCTGAGAACAAAACGTAACACATTATTACACATTACTTCTCCCTAAATGATTACACCAAAAATCTTTATGGTCTTAATTTGGGTTATGAGCATAATATTATATTCGCAAAATATTATATTCTCAAAATATTATATTCGCAAAACATTACATTCGCAAAATATTACATTTGGGACAACCGTGATTAAAAATGTTTAATTAATTGGCTTAATGTTTTCTCAAAATATTATATTAGCAAAATATTATACTCAAATTTTATAGGGTGTAATCGAATGAAAATTAAGTTAAACTTATTTGTACTTCATTTAGCAAATGTTTTAAGCTATTGTTATTTTGTTAAATTAGCTGTAACATTAAACTTCAAAGAAACGCATTCCATTGTCCTGGTAAAAAAAGATGGGCAAAATATATTGAAAAAGATAAAAAAATTACAAACGTGATAACAGACTGTATTACAAACAAAATCACATTAGAGCAATGTTTTGAAAAGTTAGCTTAATTAATACATAGATCGTGAAAATATGTTTCATACATCCAATACGATACATCGGACCAGGATTAGACAAAGTACGTTTTTTTCGGTGTAATGGACATCTATGGATGGAGTATTGAAGTCAATTGTGCAGTAATTACATTGGTTTACAAATTTTAATATTATTTATATACCTCGGATGAAACCCTTTTATTTTCTTATTCTGTTACTTTTTACTAATAAGAGGTACTTAGTATTTAATATTTTTTTATCGCATCTCTTTTTGTGTAAACCAGTGTTAACTGTACTATGGACGACATATCTGAAATAAAAACTTACTTTTAATATTATGTATTATTATTATTAATTATTATTATATCTATAACCCAAGACATTGCTACTTTATTACTTTTGTATTGAATTGTACTTCTAATATTTTGCGAATGTAATGTTTTGCGAATATAATATTTTGAGAATATAATATTTTGCGAATATAATATTATGCTCATAACCCCCTTTATCTAATGCATGACTTATTGAAATATCTTGTTAACAGTTTCCATTTGGACCAATGTTATGAAATCGTCATTTACGATTTGGTGACTTCTTCTCTTTTTAGGACCATATTTTGTTTCATGAGCATTTTTCATTACATTAAAAAAAGAGGTCTTCTTTGCTGATCATAATATTTTAGTGCACTTCATGGAGATAAAAGGGAATACCCTCCTTAATGAGTGCATTATGATAAAATAATTGATAATAAATTATAGATACATAAATTGTAATCGCAGTGTCTCAGCACTACGGTGGTATCGTAGGGAAAAATAATTACCCACCGTACCACTGGGGGGGAGGGGGCGTATGGTCGGTGGTACGGTGGATCAGAAGCGGTCTCGAGACACGCAGGCAGTAGGTAGGTATTGTATTATTATGACAATGCCACATAGCATATGACGTCATCGACAAGCAAAGCAAAGGAATAATTCGTAGGTACTTAATTATTAAGACTGGACTTAATTCGTTTAAAACTTTTTTTATTTAAATTTTTGTGATTATTTCAGGACCCTTTTCATCATTCCTTAACTCTGGATATCGTGCTTTTGAAAATCGATCTTTTGCATTCAATCGAACAGATCGAATACCAAGTGACATTCGCTCCGTCCGTAGCGATTCGATTCGAATGAATAAAATGTATGGGATGTGTCACGTAATTTAGCGACAGCATAAATGTATGTCAATCCCATACATTTTATTGTTTTCGAACTTCGTAATCGTTTCGTTTTAAATTGTTACTTTGACTAAGGCCCCAGATCAAAATGTCAGTATATTCATATAGTGTAGTGTAGTGACATGTCACTGTCACGTTATAGCATAAATGGACAGCATAGCATAGCATTGCAGTGTTAAGCATAGACATAGAGAAATATAAGTCAAAGCCATTTTCAAAACCTTGCTTTTGTCTATTCATTCATTTTAGTTTTACACCAATGGTTTTGTTCTATCAAATCAAATCAATGGATTGGTGTACGAGTTAAATAGCTTCTTTATTTACTTTTTTTTTATCTTTACTAATGGCAGGGTGTAATCGCGTGAAGTCCTTCACACGAGCTATATGTTTCACTGACTAATTTTGTTAACAACGTAAGCACTGAGTTGGGCATTCAAAATCGATCGCGTCATCCAGGACCTTAAATCTTGTAACACAAACTTAGTGAATACGTAAAGTGATGTGGGCGTATGTTATTGTTAATATGTTTATATATAAAATGAATTAAAAGTATAAAGTGGTGGTGGTTTCTGAGTGTAAAGGCCGAGAGCCTTCAAACTGTTTTCAAAGATGAGTTACGACGACAATTCTGGCAGCGGATATGGCCTCGTCGCGGAGACGGTTTATGGTACACATGAGGACTCCAGAGGGGTGATGTCGGAGAAGGTTCAGTCTTTGGCTGGCAGTATTTATCAAGAATTTGAGCGCATGATAGCACGGTACGACGAAGATGTGGTGAAAACACTCATGCCTTTGCTTGTGAATGTGCTGGAGTGCTTAGATACAGCGTATCAAACTAATCAGGAGCATGAGGTGGAGTTGGAACTTTTGCGGGAAGACAACGAACAGCTCATCACACAATATGAGCGTGAGAAGGCGGCCAGGAAGCATGCCGAACAAAAAGTGAGTACTAAAATTACACATGCAAAGTATGACCTCATTCAAGGCTTTCATTCGTAAACGAACCTATGTATCAGTTCTTTGTTTGTTTTCAATGAAATCGTAACGTTTTAACACAATACAAGAGAATTTTAACACACAGTAAGTACATATTAGATTATATTATTTTGCATTATTTGCGTAAGTGTTTCTGGACTTAGTTTATTTTTTAAATAAATTTGTTTTCACAATTATTTTATTATTGTTTTAAATTATTTGTATTTAGTGTAACTGTGTTATGGTAATAATTGTTAAAATACATTTAAATGTAAATATTAGTGCTTATAAAACTTATTTTTGATCACATAGTTATCACTATTCTCTACAGTAGTTATTTGGTGTTCTTTAAAATTTAACATTAAACAAAATAATGCATTTTTCTTTTTTAAGGCAAAAGAAATTCCCCTAGCTTTGAATATGTTTCCCATTTGCAAGATGATATCTCGGGAATAGTAGTTTTTTGTCTGAATAAAAGGTACCTTTTGTCCTTTTCTGTATATGTGACAATGTGTTGCAAAATTTCATGATAATCAGTTGAGTTGTGAAAAGGTAATAGACAGACCCACAGACAGTTACTTCCAGAAAATTATGGGGGAGACTTATGTCCAGCAGTGAATGTCCTTCGGCTGAGATGATGATGAATTAACATCATGTTTTTTTTTTTTTTTTTTTTTTTTATAAGAGATGGGTTAGCTCTTGACCAACAACCAGCCGTGTGGCAAGGTTGAGGCCTAAGATGGAGCGAGCTAACCCAGAAAATGCCTATTCACTCGAACCTTGAAAAGATTAGGGTTATATGTACTCGGAAACACAGACGCCGGCAGGGAGTTCCAAACCCTTGCAGTGCGCATTATAAAGGATGTTTCAAAGCGCTTGGTCCGAAAAGGAGGGATTTCGACAAGATGAGGATGGTAGCCAGCCGTACGTCTGTATGTCCGATGGAAGAAAGGGGAAGGCGGTATCAGCTCATGCAGTTCCTGAGCACACTCTCCGAAGTACACCTTATAAAAGACACATAAACTGGCAATTTTGCGTCTATGTGCCAGGCTCTGCATCTTAGATTTTAAAAGAGTACTGTCGCCTACGAGTTTCCTAGCTCTGCGTTCTACCGAGTCGAGTGCGGCAAGTTGGTATTTGGCTGAGCCATCCCAAAGGTGGGAGCAATACTCCATGCAAGATCGGACTTGCGCCTTATACAAAGATAGGAGCTGTCCAGGCGTAAAGTATCGCTTGACCTTATTTAGGATGCCCAACTTTTTGGCCGCTGTTTGGGCTTTGGACTCAATAGATGGGCCGAAGTTGAGATTAGAGCACAACCTCATGCCAAGAAGTTCGAGGTCATTGGCGACTGGTACAGATGCACCTCGGAAGGTTGGAGTCAAGTTGAAGGGGCTCCTTTTAGCTGAGAACAAACACGCCTGTGTTTTGGTGGCGTTAAAACTCACCAGGTTCCTGTCACCCCACTGGGATACAAGATTCAAGGTAGAGTTAATTCGCTCAACCATTGCCTCTCTCTCGGAATTAATTTCATCCCGACTGGCCCCTGCGGTGGACAGATATCTCTCCGTGACCGTGCTATCATCTGCATACGCAACTACTCCTGGAAGAAGCAGATCATTTATGTGTAGCAGGAAAAGAGTCGCAGAGAGAACAGATCCCTGAGGAACACCGGAATTAATAGCCATGAGATCCGAGGAGCAGCCATCAATGACTACTCGAATCGACCTTTCACTCAGGAAATCAGAAATCCAGCTACAGAGGCCAGAGGGGATGCCGTAAGTTGGAAGCTTGCTTAGCAAACCAGCATGCCAAACCCTGTCAAAAGCCTTCGATATGTCTAGAGACACAGCGAGAGCCTCGCCATGTTTCTCGATGGCTTCACCCCAGTAGTGCGTCACATACACAAGAAGATCCCCAGTTGATCGTCCATGACGAAAGCCATATTGTCGATCACTGAGTAGGTCATTAGCTTCAAGATATGTCAGCAGCTTACTATTTAGTACTCTCTCCATAACCTTGCAGAGTATGGAAGTGATGGCGATAGGTCGATAGTTGCAGGGGTCGGCACGACCACCCTTTTTGGGCACTGGTTGTACATTGGCAAGCTTCCAGGATGCCGGTACGGTATTTGTCTTGAGAGAGAGACGGTATAAGTGTGTAAGCACAGGAGACAATTCCGGAGCACAGTGCTTCAAGACCCTTGCAGGTATGCCATCAGGCCCACTGGCTTTGTTTACATCAAGGCTCTGTAGCGTTCTTCGAACCTCTTTGTTGTGAATTGAGACCTCCGGCATTGACAATTCACAACGAGGTAATGGAAGTGGTGGCTGAGAGCTCGTGACGAGGTGTGAGTTACAGGCAAATAGAGAAGCAAAAAGATTTGCTTTCTCCATCGCAGAGTGTGCCAGAGAGCCATCTGGCTTCAGCAAGGGAGGAAGTGTCGGACGGCAGAAATTAGATTCAATAGACTTTGATAATGTCCAGAATTGCTTACTACCGGGAGGGTAGGCTGCTAACCTGGCTCCCACCCGACCAATATGCTCGAACATGTAACACTGTTTATGTAGAGAAAATATTTTATTTAAGTAATATAATGTAACATGTTAGGATTATCTGTTTAGGATTATTGTAACTGTATTAGGATTCCTTCCTTTATCTTTATCTTTAACACTGTTTATTTTAAAAATATAAAATTGTATTCCCCAGTTGCTCGAAACCGACGATCAGTATGAGGGTGAAAGGAAAGAACTGACTGGGCGCTTGGAGGCCCTCGACAGCATAGTGCGTATGCTAGAATTAAAACATAAAAACTCCTTGGATCACACCAGCCGATTAGAAGAAAGAGAAAACGAATTAAAGAAAGTAAGTGTTTATCTATTATATTTTTTTTAATGAAAAAATATGTATTAATTTGATTTACTCAAACTTAAAATATTTATATGTTTTGTGTATTTATTTATTACTTTGGTAATCATAGACTGAGTATTCTTTCTTTTACATGAACAATTCAATCTATATGCTTTTACAAAATTAATATAACACATTATAGTCTGAAAATATTATATTTGGTTAAATAAATTGGGACCCTTAAGTTATAGAATAATTAATTAATTAAGTACTCGTTTTGTTTTAAATTACTTAAGTAGTTACATGTCTATAAGCTAATGATTGTGTCATTATTTTATTTTTGATCAATATTGATATGCAGATTCAGTCATTTTTTTACATAATTTTAGCTAATTGCTTTTCAAAACTGACATCTGTGTGATAGTTATTTGCCAGCATAATGTCATTATACTTAACTAATGTAAACTTATTAACAAAGTAACAACATTTATTAATGTAAATTTGTCTAACAGGAGTACTCGAAGCTTCATGATAGGTATGCGGAGCTGTTTAAAACTCACATGGACTATATGGAGAGGACAAAGCTCCTTCTGAGTACAACGAGCGAAAGGAACGAGGTCCGGGGCAGATTAGGTCTCAATCCTATTGGTCGATCAAGCGGTAAGGTTATCGAGATCATCTTAGCGATCTTAGTAAATAAGTGTTTAAAAAAAATTCAAAAAATATTTCTTTTAGAGAAATCAATAATTTTAACAATCCAAAGTTCACTTAGATAACTGATTGTGTTGTGCAAACAGTGCATGTTGAAGACGATTATGCTTAAAAATAATTGCATTAGGAAAACTACAATTTAACTCAATTATCAGTTTCTTAAGTGCATTGCCTTTATGTTAAAAAAAACATTGATAATAGAAATCTATATTCGTGCAAATACGTATTAAGTAGGTACAATAACGTATTCATTATCTTCAAATGAATAAATTCCAACTAACGTAGATATATTACTTACTTTAAATTTTATTGCGTAAAAACAACCAGTAAAGAATATTGTATTATGTCCATGAAAAGTTTTAGACATTTAATTTTTTTTTGTTGCTCTATAAGTTTTTTTTAAATTTTTTTTATAATATTTTTTTTCTTATTGTTTGCTACTTTTATTAAACGTTAAAACAAATTTAAATTTAATTACATTTATAATGGAACCTTAACTGATATTAATTTTTTATTAATTTATATCAATTAAATTTTATTTTTATTTCATACGAAGAAAGCATTTCTCCCAAAGGTAATTAAATTTATTTTTTTTTTTGCAATTTTCCCAATATATTAACATTTTCCTCTTTATAAAATCCATCCTCTACTTCAAAGATAATTAAAAAAAAATAGCTAAATTTGTCTAGCTTTTCTCCGGCTTAGCATTAAAAGATTAAAATTAATTTATATAGGTTCAAGGGGGAAATGATTTAATATTTCTTCACATGAAATCCTTACTAATATTATAAACTAGCTGCTGCCCGCGACTTCGCCCGCATAACTTCGTAAATTATATACTAAAACCTTTCTCGAGAACCACTCTGTCCATTAGTGAAAACCGCATTAAAATCCGTTGCGTAGTTTTAAAGATCTAAGCATACATAAGGACAGACAGACAGCGGGAAGTGACTTAGTTTTATACTATGTAGTGATGTGAATGTGAGTTTGTTTGTATGTTACGCATTCACTGGAAATTTTGCTTAAACGTTGTGTGGGACACCAGAAAGAACATAGGGTACCTTTCATCCAGAACGCGGACGAAGTCGCGGGCACCAGATAGTACGCATATAAATATAACTTACATATAAATGTTTTTTCCCAGGTCCCATATCGTTCGGATTTGCCTCGTTGGAGGGTTCGATGCATGTTGTGGACCAGTCTGAAAGTATCCCAGGAAGTCCTGTAAGTTCTTCTTCGAGCCCACCATCACCCACTATTGACTCTGAGCTCGCTGCTGTCAGAACAGTTGAACGCGCACATCAAACTGATGCTGTCATTCAACAGAGTCAGGTGAGAACTTACCTCTTATCTTCGATAAATGGTAGATAGAAGCCCATTTCATTCGGTAGTTTCAATTACTCACCTTTAATGTTGGGGTTAGTCTTCAATCAAATAAACCCTTTTAATCGCTATCCCCTATCTAATATTTGAGAAGAAAATTTAAATAATAGGTACATTTATTTAGAACACTTTTACAAAACAATCTAAAGCCAAAAAGCAAATAAGCTTCAAAGAAAATTTCCAATCCTCGTTTATATTTCTTGCATTGTTACAACCGTCCGTATTACACTCGCAGGCGACCGAATAATGAATACTACCGAACTTAGATGTCTCACAACTCATAGGTTCTGTGTAAATGTATGCGCATTCGCGTATCACGACTTCGTCTTGTTCGGGCGTGAAATAGTTGATCTGAGACAGTTTTCGGCACACCGGCGTTCCCTTTCTATGGTCGCATACTTTTAAATTTTCATTTAACAAATTGTGCGTGAAGCACCCTATGACGTCTTTAGAGGAGCACTGATAACAATTCAGACCGCATATTTCAATACACTGTATTACAATAAATATTAACAACATCTGAACACCGTTACAAGTTAAGAAGTAAGACATTGTATTTATTAATTCTAAATTATATCTTAAGATAATTAACTTATCGAATCGATGTGACATTCGTTCTATAGTGTCAATTTTGACTTGTCAATCGAGATGGAACCAGTTAGTTCTAAAATTGAATTATTCTTAATTGACATTATTTGCCACAGATATTTTTATGTCTAGTAATTTTATAAATTAATTACGCGAAAATAGTTGAACGAATTTCTACTCAGTCACATAGACTATGGTTACACATAAGACTAATTTCTGAACCAATAAAAATACAATATATTATGTATATAAGTCGAACTTACACTTAAACTCAAATATAAAATTATACTATAAATTTTCAATGTTATTTGGTGCTTTAATTATAAAAAATTGTATAAAATAACATAATTCTAACCGGTCCTGCTGTACCTGTGAACATCCTGTGGCTGCAAAGCTGATAGTGCTATTCTATCTCAGAATTTACAATTGCTTTATATAATTTTAAAATTAATATAGTGGTATTATACAATATTAGACTTATTATATAATAAGAAATTGGTTGTCTCGATAAACTTTTGTGTTATAAATATATACTGTTTTATATTTATATCAATAATTGTAACCATTGCTAGTTGAAAAACAATTTATTTTCTTCATATTTGACACTAATTAGTTTTATCGTGCAATTTTTTCGTTAGTTGTTATTTTTCTTCTTCCCATTTGCAAACATTATGAAAATTTAATAACATTTCCAGGCGACATCACCAGTGGCCCCACTCAATACGAATTCAGGAAGATCACAAACGAAAAGCGAGAAACGTAGCGGTAACACTCTTTACCAGGAGCTCGCGTTTCACGATACTGATACGAGTGTTGTAGAGGGCGATGAAGGAGCCGATATAACAGGTGAATAATATTTAATTTTTTAAAACAACGCTGTAAAATGATGGCTTGTTGCATTTTCTCACAAACACCTCTTAGGCTGGGTTGCACCATCTTACTTTAACAATAACCAACGTCGCAACTTCAGTTAATTCGCACTCATTTTCGGCCTAACTGTTATTTTAACTGAAGTTACGGCGTTTGTTATAGTTAAAGTAAGATGGTACAACCTCTAGCCTTAATGAAGCTCAATTTGTTATTTTCTCAGACTCTTAACTTAAGTCAAGGAAGAGAGGTACCAGACGATCACGGCCATGTTAATAATAGCAAAATATATTTACTTTCTGTAAATTTGTTTCACTACTTCTCATGATTCATTATTTTTTTGATGTGTAGGTAGAACCAATAGATAAATTCAGTTATATCCACGTGATACTTACAACTATATTATATATGTCTGCTAGGTAGAAAATAATAAATTGAAAATAATAATAAAAAAAAATAACTGAGTGTTTCACCTAAAAAATTTTTACAAGTCTTATCGTAAATCCTTAAGTTTTATTGATGTGTTAGTCTGAACAATCATTTGAAATAATTATTTTTAAGAAAATTATTTGTATTCAGTATTAATGCTTATTTTTTTAAAAATTTCAGGAAGTTATGTGCACCCTGGAGAGTATGCTTCCTCAGGTAAGAAATGTTTCCCTGTACACAAATATATGTTACCCTGTATTTTCAAAGGTATACCTTTGAAAAAATATATATTGATATTACTTAAAATATTAGAACATGTTGATGTTGTTATCCCAACGTTTATGTAAATTAATTTTAAATTAAATACATCACAAATTAATTTTTACAACTTTGACTAAAACTTGGAAAATTTATCCACGAAAGTTTATTATTTGCTGTCTGTAAGAGTGAAAACAAAATATATAGATATTATTATGAAAGAATATTTTATAATAAGTATAATAAAAATAAATTGGTGAAGCAACTAATGTGACATAGCTGCCTCACTTGCCTCATTGCAATTAGTCACCCTTACTCATCCCAGGGTTAGGGACTCCTCTATGAGTTTTATGGGTTTCCAAGTAGACAGTTTCAAACGGTCCTATCGGGGAAATGGGGGCTCTCCGATGTACACAGCCCAACCCAATCATGGTGATGAATCAGTATGAACGTACAAGACAAACCCTTGCACTGGACGTGGCAGAGGGCGAGCCAGTGTGACAAGAGGTGTGGGCGGTCCACCAACCCTTGGCCTTCGCCCACGAGATTATCGCCGAAGGCTGTGGCCTCTGCTGGAATCATCCCAGTTGTTCTCTCCGTCAATGGTTTGATCCCAGACAGCGTCAGTGACAACCTTATACGGTTGGGATACCGTGGCGGTTCCCTCCCGGCCCAAATGCAGAGAAGGGTGCTGCTGGATACAGCCGGATCATGCGTCGTTTTCTGTCCTTGTTGTCCTGAACCCCGACCGACTGTGCTTCTGTGTCAGCGGTAACACCATCTCCCCACTATTTTGGCTTTTGGAGGGGGAGGCGAGTTAAATACAAGAATACATTAATAATAATATTACATTTATTAACTCTACACAATTATAAAACCACACAATATATACAGTCAAAGTTCACCTAATTAACATACAAGCAATGGCTGTAACTGTGTGAGAGCCTGGTGCCCGTTCTTCTCATCGTGTCACTTCTCTACGAACGTTGGCGACCATCATAACTATTCTGTCATAAACTACTCTCATAAATTCTTCAGCCCGGATGTTTTTCTTCTACCTGTGCCCATATAGATGAATAATTAAATGAGTTTATGTAGAGAGATTACACTGAGATACAAATGATGAGTTTTCGTGGCACGCCCTGTATAATGTTTTGTAAATAATGTATTAAACTTTTATAAAAATGCTTGTGTTTAACAATTGTGTGTTCTTCTTTCATGCGCATTAACAAAATCTTACACCACCGTAATGCAGTTAACGATAACTACTTTGGTAAGTAACTTTTTTTTATCTATTTTACACATTTTAACAATCGTTTTTAAGAGGGTAGTTTTGACAGTAATTTCTTTAAATTATATGAATTTTACAGAAGAAATATACTTAATGGGAAAATCACGAGTAAGGCCCATAATTGTCAATTACAAGTGAGCAAATTTTCCAAAATATATATTAATAAATTTCATAAAATTAACTGTTTATAATTAAATTAAGGTTAAAACAACTCTCTTAAAAATTTAAATTAAATAATAACTCTTAATTTTAACTTTTAACCAATAACTGTTAACGCCATTTCATATGCCGTTACCCCTAAATAACCATTAAATATATTATTATTTTCTTAATAAATTGGTAATTATAATTTTCATTGTTAATATGTTTCTCATTTGTTTTCATATATTCAGTGTATATAAAATATTAGTGTTGTTACATCATCGAAATAAAATATCTTTGCAAGCAAGTTATATACGAAATGTTTCCTCAGATGTTATATGTAATTATTTCAGGTATGGGCAAGGAAGTTGAGAATCTCATCCTTGAAAACAATGAACTTTTGGCTACCAAGTAAGTAACTATTTTTTGAATTATTTTTGTATTTGTTTCCATTCTATACAAAAGACTTGTTAACGACGTATTGTGAGAAAAATGTACGCAATTACATATTGGATTCATATTGTACATGACACTTATTATTGTTTCAACATTAGTGCGGCCCAAAAATAATCAATACGAGTAAAATATGAAAGAAAGAAAGCGATCTAAAAAAAAACCACTTTTCCTTCTGTTCTTCAAAAAGGTGCTGTTAGTCACGAGAGTAAACATAATAAGCCTCATTTTAATATTTTTTATAAATCTTTTTTTTTAATGTCCACTGTCCAGCCCCCTTGAAAACTAGTTCTCTAGTATGTTTAAATTATTTAAAATTTATATTATTTTTTTATAAACAAAGTGAAATTATAATAAAAACTCACTTTTTAACAAACTATTTAACAGATTTTTTAGTGTCGAAAAGTTTCGGTATTCAATATTTGAAATTTTTATTTCACGATCATTTATTTTTGAGAGATTTTTGATGTCATTTGGACTCTTTGGTTTGGTGCCAACATAAAATGTAACATACATTCCAATTTATTGTATTCTATGTTTCACAATATTTTTTTAACAACTGGGAATCGTCGCCTCTAAGCCAAACTGTATTTTTAATTTTTATTTTGAAGTGTATTAGCAAAGTTCTGTGTAATTAGCATTCCTCCTTTTCATTTCAGGAACGCTCTCAACGTGGTAAAAGATGATCTGATTGTTAAAGTGGACGAATTGACTGGTGAACAAGAGATACTTAGAGAGGAAGTGACCTCGCTAAGCGGCGCCAAAGAAAAGCTTAAAGACAGAGTAGCTCAATTGGAAGAAGAATTGCGTCATTTGAAGGTACTTACTTGTTTTTTTAAAGTTCAAACCTGTTCAAACCAGATCGTGTACTGAAATACAATGAATAGTTATTTAATGTTAAACATTACTGCCAATCACTACTTTACAAGTTATTTCCAAGTATAATTATAAGATATCGAGTAGTAATATAAAAGTGCTTCCATTTTCTTCTTTTCGTAATTCGTAACTCCCGGCAACCAACCCCTTCCGACTGCGCACACTCCATGGCGCGACCGGTGTTGCCAATACAATCCACGTAAAAACTGTGCAAGATTGAAATTTTTATTGCTTTTTTAATGTGAATATATTGAAAGTAGAAAAAACAAAAAACGCAACTTTGTATAATATAAATAATTAGAGTTTTCCTAATTGCAGAAAGCTACTTTAACTAACGGTTGTTTTTATTTTTGAATACTCAGTTTTTAAAAAAGCGTTTATAGTTTCCTATAATGTGCAATAATAAACATATACATATTTTCAGGAGACTATGAGCCATACCGCAAGTGGGGGTGACAATGAAGACGAAGCGGACGTCCCTATGGCCCAACGCAGGCGTTTCACTCGTGTCGAAATGGCTAGAGTGTTGATGGAACGCAATCAATATAAGGAGCGTTTTATGGAGTTGCAAGACGCGGTCCGTTTCTCGGAAATGGTTCGCGCGAGCCGCGTCGATTCCTCTATGGACAAGAAAAAGAAACAAAGCATTTGGAAATTCTTCAGCAACCTGTTCAGGTACTACTATCTCATTTTACCAAGATCATATACATATCATATATTGTCGTTACCACCATTATATACAATTAGTATGATAAAATAAAAGACAGCATCATGTTACCTAATGCATCACTGGTATCTGTGTTTTGCAAGATTTGTTTTGTTTGTTATTTTTTAGTGTTGTTATCGTGCCAATGCCTCTTATTGACAGATTTAACACATGTTTATCCGCATAGTTATTGTTATTCATTAACTTTGTATACATGATGTCATAGTTTTCTAAAATCCGGTTCTAACTAATTTCCAACGAAAAATGTTATATTTGTTATTGAAATTACACGATAGCTTACTCTGTAAATATTGTTACTGTTAAACTGAAATAGTTCGAACGTTTGGCTGACTCAGGACCAGGTTTGGTTCAGTTTAGAAACAATTTGTTTAAAACAAACAAGCCATCGTGGTCAAATTTGTTTTGGTGCTATTGGTTTCGATGTGGCTTTATTTTTAGCGCAAGCGAAAGGCCGCAACGCCCTCTTTCAACTCCACACTTGAGAGCTGTGGCTACGCCACAATCTGCGATGCGACATTCACGGACCCAAGCCGATTTCCTTGAAACCCAGTTGACTGATCACCATCACAGGAAACAGGAAAGAAGCGAACAATCTCGCCAGGTGAATATAAACAATTTGTTACTGACGCCATTCAAAAGGGACAAAATCGCCTTGCCTAGTCATTTAGCAAAGGGATTTTGGCTAGTTTTCAACTCTTTCTAATGAAACCATTCATAAGACTAATGATTAATGTTATGGACGAAACACACGATCAGTCCATCGCGTCAAATGGACTGACGTGAAGCTAAAACTTGATCGTGAATGGTAAAATCCGTTGGCTTGATGCATGCTTGATGTCAAACACTGGATTTCAAATCGCCAGTTCATCGCGCCAACTGATCGTAAGTATAGAAACACTACGCAGTGGCATTATGGCGCTCTTCCGAATCAGAACTCACTCGACCCGGTCAAACACATAAAGGACAGAAAATTTAACTGTCCATGAGTTGAGTTGAGGATTTGATTTAAGTTGTTTGTAGTTCATTTGTCTCAAATGAGCTGTGACTCAGTTGACCACAAAGTCGACTGATCGTGTGTTTCGTCCTTTAGAGAAATTGATTTTGGCAATTTGTTATGATTTATGTAATTAAGCTGTGTGACTCGCGCCATATTTTATATTAAGTTTCTTTTTATGTGAAAGTCGTCAGGTAAGTAACTATCGTCGCCTATAACACAAGCAACGTGACGGATGTTGCTAGTGTGTTGCCAATCTTAGTAGGACTAATGGAATATCTATATATCTATACTAATATTATAAAGCTGAAGAGTTTGTTTGTTTATTTGTTTGTTTGTTTGTTTGAACGCGTTAATCTCAGGAACTACTGGTTCGAATTGCAAAATTATTTTTGTGTTGGAAGATCATTTATCGAGGAAGGCTTTAGGCTATATAACATCACGTTGCGACTAATAGGAGCGAAGAAACAGTCGAAAATGGAACGTTGCTGACTGAGCCACAGCGAAGCGTGGCCAGGTTCAACTATAATAGTTAGGAATGATGGAATGAATAGTAGGAAATGGACTTCGAGAATTTGTTATGATTCAAATTCAATTCAATGTATTTGTTGATAATGATTATGAAATCCAGCTGTGTGGCTCGCGTCATATATTAAGTTTTTACATATGCGATGGGTTAATTCTTGGCCAACAACCAGCCATGTGGCAAGGATGAGGCCTAAGATGGAGCGAGCTCACCCAGAAGATGCCTATTCACTCGAACCTTGAAAAGATTAGGGTTATATGTGCTCGGAAATACAAACGCCGGCAGGGAGTTCCAAACCCTTGCAGTGCGCATTATAAAGGATGTTTCAAAGCGCTTGGTCCGAAAAGGAGGGATTTCGACAAGATGAGGATGGTAGCCAGCCGTACGTCTGTATGTCCGATGGAAGAAAGGGGAAGGCGGTATCAGCTCATGCAGCTCCTGAGCACACTCTCCGAAGTACACCTTATAAAAGACACATAAACTGGCAATTTTGCGTCTATGTGCCAGACAGTGGAGGGAGGCAAATTGTCTATGTCTATGTGCGTCTATGTTTTAAGTTTCCATTTATGTGTAAGTGACGCTCAACCTGATGGTAGAAACACATCCTATTATTTCATGGTGGTCTTCTGTAAAGGGGTGGTTACTGTCGCCAGACAGGCCACCGAAATGAAGTGCATCTTGCGTCAAATCTAAAAATATCATTATTTTACTAGAAAGCATTTTGTGCGAAGTGTATCCTATTTGTAAATACAGAGTATATATGAATATCTGCAACGAACTATCTTATACGTATTTAGTATTTATTAGTAGATATTGCGTTTTGTAAAATTTAAGCTTAAAGGCATAGAGTAGAGAATCTGTCAGCGAAAGCACCGAGTTGTATATTGTCTTAAATTAAATTAAATGAGTAGGTATATAAATATTTTCTTTATACCGCGATTCGATATAGTGAGATGATAAAGCATATGATATAGTTGGCGAATTCGATCAGCGTTTCCTCATATATTTTTATGAATTACTAGCTTTTGTTCGCGACTTCGCCGGCGCCTCGTCATATATTTTAGCCTAACGTCATTATATTTCCTCATATATTTTTATGAGTTACTAGCTTTTGCTCGCGACTTCGCCTGCGCCTCGTCATTATATTTTACTAAAATTCGTTCAGCATTTTTTGTCAAAAAAAAATTACACGTTCATCATCACAAACTTTAGTATACATGATTTTTCGTAATATCGTTTAGGTACTAATGTATTTAATATTAGATATTAATATATATATGAATGTTGTAATATAAATATTTATGCTTATATTTGATTTATTGTTCATTCGTATCCAGCATTTATTGTAAGCTTTCTTAAATTTCCCCACATCCATTAGGATCCATAGACCCACAGCACCTGTGGCGTTGCTTGTGTTATAGGTCACCTACCATCAAGTGGACCGTCAGCCAGTCTGTCGATATTTACAAAAACAAAAAACATAGTTGTCTTTTTTCACCATGTTTCTTTGCTATCATTTCCACACCTGTGGTTATTAATACATGTACCTATTTGTTAAATGGTCTATGACATCCTTCCGTAATGGTGTAGTGCCCGGCCAAATATACTAGTATATACACATAGGACTGCAATACTCGCGTTTTTTTTAAGGTGCGTACTCACGTTCGAAAGGAGGATGGACGTACTCACGCGTACGGCTGGAGTCTCCCAGGAAAATCTGCGCAAAGCCACAAGGGACCCTCGCCGTGCACCTCACTCTCTTCCGGAGGCATACCTGTGCCGGTGCCGGTCTTTTGCAGGTACTTTACAAACACCAATGTATTATTATCTCATTTAATAGAACAAAACTCCGTAACGTGGGTAAAGCTGACTAAATAGCCTCGATATTGTCGCATCGACTCTGCAAGTAATCCTGACACACAGGCGTTTTCTACCATCTTTAGACACCTGTTTGTTTGTTTTTTTTTTTTTATAAACATGATGCAAATGTTTCTAAATCATGCAAGGCTTGAATTCGACTCTATCGATGTGACAATGTCGCGAGTTTATAAAGCCAGCCTAAGACTAATTGTTGGGCACATGACAGTGATGCAAGAACTTATTTAACTTATTATTACCCACTTTTTAATATTTCTGTAAATGTTTAGGCCAATTGCTGAAGATGAGCCGTGCAAGAAGTTGCTTTGCGCCGCTGGTGTTAATTTAAATGGAGGTAGAACACCGGACGGTGGCTGCATGATCGGTGAAAGTGTTTTCTATGCGAAAGAGGAGGAAAACAAAGAAAACGCCATCTGTTTGGGTATAGAATTTATGTTCAATTTTTGAAGTGAAACTTCTTTACGCACGCTTGACTTGGGGAGTAAGCTGGCGAACGCGTGACGTAAGTGTTACGAAAAGTGTGATCGGGCAAGGCGAACGGAAGTTATGTGGGGGATATAAGCAAGAGACAGCAGTGCGCGCGCACATTTTCTTTCTCTCTTCCTCTAATAATAATTAATTATTATATACACATATACATAAATTAATATATGTATATGTGTATACATGTATATATTGTACACACATATATATATATATACATACAGATGGAGCGAAAGAAGTTTCACTTCAGTCGTGTGGTCATAAGCACACTCGTTTTTTTTTTTATTAAGTATGCATTTCTAATAGTGATTTCATTGAGTTTACAACACATCTTTTATACAAATAAGAAATTAAATTTAAAGTTATGACAAGTGCACACAAGACTTTGAATTTTTTAATATTTAATTCGTTGAATTACTATTTACTGAATTTTTGAATTTACAATATTTTTTGAAAATTTTAATTGTTGCATTCACTGATTAGGGGCATAATCTCAGGTGGTATTTATATGCAAACATATTAAACAATTAGTGCTTATGCAAAACGAAGAAGTGACCTATGACTTGTGAGCATTTTCCGCCCTATCTGGAGAGGATCCACTGATAATATAGTATGTAAATTGTTTCAGCCGAAGAAATGAATAGAGCTCAATTACATTCGCCCGAAATTGAGCAAATAAATCGTCAGCTCCAATCTACATGCAGCGTGGAACATTCAGAGAAGAATCTCTCATCGCTTGTATGGATTTGTTCGAGCTCGCCCACTAAGGGGCTTGTTATGGTGAGGCTTTAGGCTGGTTTTCGTGTCGCACTGATCATCAGCGCGCAGCCGTCAGCATGTCAGCGTGAGACGCTGATTTTCGTGTCGCGCTGACCGTAAGCGCTGACAGGCCAATATATTGATTGTACTCGTCGGCGCGTGCGGTCGGCGCGACACGAAAACGCTCACTGAAGACAGAGGCACGTGGACTGGACTGGCGGTCGGCGCTGACCGTCAGCGGGGTACGGCTCAGCGCTGATGCTCGTTAGCGCTGAGCGGTCGGCGTTAAATATTGCAACAATTTTGTCGTTATGAGATTTTAATTTGTTCTTAGTTAGATTATTTTTTGTTTTTCAGATAGTGGACGCGAACAATCCAGCTGAGATAATTGAATCGTTCACGATGAATGAAAGATTTTTGCTTTGCATTGCGTCTGTACCGGGGGCTACTGCTGAAGATTACCGCGAATATGAGCAGAGAATGGCAACCGAAAGTGATCCTAATCGCAAAGTGGTACTTTTTAAGTTTTTTTTTCAAGTTATACACTTTAGTGTTAAGGCCGTCGGGGCTCATTTTTAATTTAACGGCTTTCATAATGTACAATATTTAATAGATATCTTGTTTTATTTTTTTAGGCCTCGTTCTGCGTTAATAAGAACGAATCTACGGACAGTCAATCCATTGAAGCTCAAGTTAAAAGTGGAGGAGAGAGCGGAGAGGAAAAGGAAGTTATTATTGGAAGCACACAACTTGTAAGTAACTTTTTTTTTGGATTTGAATGTGCAAGCCAGTGAAGAAGATGTGTGTGACAGAGAAAATTTAAAGTTTAATCTCTAGTAGGTACACAATAGTTTCAGTACACACGAAATAAAGATTTGTTAATGTCGCCGAAGTAACATGTTTGTGTGTACGAACACAACGGATAAGGGGAGAAACCCTGCACACTAAGGCACCAAGCAAACAGAGCAACTTTATAGTCGAAGTCGTCAAGTTTGCTAGTTGCGGCAGTTGCAGCAACACCAAATCCAAGTTTTCGGTTGTCGAGATTCTAAATAAACTTTTCGAATCCCTAAGACATGAGAAGTGTGAAGTAGACTATATCTTGAGCGAGACTGGGACTGAGGGGGACATGGAGGAAGTGAAATAGCTCGACGTGTTTCGATTGCCGATTGGGGGAACCAGCAACTTGACACAACTAGTACAAATTTAAAAGTTGCATCAATTGACATGAATATGTCTTTTCTCTGGGGTCTATTCGAAAGAATGTGTGTCACGAAAATCGTTACCATGACGTAAATGAATTAATTATAATTTGTTCGTTTGTTTATATATATATTTTATCCCTGTTGACCATAGAAGGATCAAGGATAAGGGGAAAGAATAAGGATAAGGATAAGGATGGGGATAGGGATAGGGATGGGGATGGGGATAGGGATAGGGATAGGGATAGGGATAGGGATAGTTTGTTCGTTTGTTTATATATATATTATCCCTGTTGACCATAGAAGGATTAAGGATAAGGGGAAAGAATAAGGATAAGGATAAGGATAGGGATAGGGATAGGGATAGGGATAGGGATAGGGATAGGGACCATTTAAATCTTTCTTTTCATTTATGATATGAGACATATTCATGTCTACTGTGCCATCGAGAAGCCATGGCACTTTTTTTTTAAATTGATTCTATCATGAATCATCAGTTTGAATGATCGGCAACAGGTGACTAGAGTGGCTACGTCTGCGCAGTTTCTTAGTTATATGTACGTTGCCTGTTGCCACAATACGGAGATCAAAGTTGCTCTGTCTGCTTAGCACCTAAATGCACACCAGATTAGAATGTCAATCGAATCTTAATCCGTGTTACTGAAATATCTGCCGTTCTATAATTTAAAAAATCGATCACATAAATGAAACTTGCTTTGTTTATCTAATTGTAGGTGCAAGCAACGCTTTTGACGCCTCCAAGTACTCCAGTGAAGGAACCGGTGCCCGAGACCGATAGTGAGGTTCCGAAGGAGGCGACCGTGAAGGTTGTCGAGGAAGCCGAAATATCAGGAAGCCCACCATTGAGTTCTACACCAATTAACGGTAATGTAAAAAAAATCTTAATTCAACTCCAACGTTTGAGTGCAATTTTTTTCAAAATTTATAACACATAATTGAGACAGGTATACACTATATACAGATATACACTATATACACTATGCTGAATAATAAGTGTGCAACTTATAACATTGTTTTGTTGGTATTCAAACTCATTTCAAGATTCCCTACATTGGGCCGCTTGTACTTCTTGTATCTAGTTCTTTATTATTCAATTCTTAATAATCAATAATTAATTGTCCTTCCTAAAAATAAATAGCTGAAAGTCTTTTATAATTTATTTCAGATCATTTAAATTCGCCCGAACCCGGTGTAGACGCATTCGCTCAGGAGGAGTCCAATGCGGAAAATCGTGCAGATATAGCACAAGATCGCAAAATGTCAACAGTAATGGCGACCATGTGGCTGGGGACAAAGAGTGGTGATCTGTACGTACACTCCGCCATGGGAAATTACAGCAAATGCCTAGTCAGGTAATTATAACCCTAAAAAGAGCCCCTAAAATGTTAAATTCTAACCTTCATTCACGAGGACCCGATTACTCATTCTCAGATTCTCAGATTATTATTAGTTATTCGTTACTACCCAGTTAAATACTGGACAATTCACTCCACTCCATGTTACTTACGTCACACAGACAGTCTAATTGATCATCATGAAGAGATGTCTGAGAGAATAGAACAACATTATGTACTTATTATTTTTCAGAGTGAAATTGAATGACGCCATCCTTGCGATTGTACATTGTGCCTCGCGTTGCGTAGTCGCCATCGCCGATGGTACAGTCGCCATATTTGCACGTCTCGCCGACGGCCAGTGGGACTTCAGTCAATATTGGGTTCTAACACTCGGAGACCCAAAACGATCGGGTAAGAACTGTAACATTTGAAACCTCTGAAAATCCCAACAGAAAGTCATAATGTCTTTGTGTTTTGTCACTGATTTCAGTGCGTTGTTTGAGTGCAGTGGGTTGCACCGTTTGGTGTGGATACAGGAATAAAGTTCACGTGATTGATCCACGCACTTTGCAACTGCTGCATACACTTGAAGCTCATCCGCGACAGGAAAGCCAAGTTCGACAGATGGCTTGCGACGGTGACGGCGTCTGGGTAATTATAATGATACGGTCAAAGATAAATTGATTGGTCTCGTTGCGCTCGACTAGATAGAGCGCTATAAAAAAGCAACAGCACCGAAAATGTGGCAACTTTTTATTGTAGTGTGTGTAAAAAATCGTCACTTTTATCACTTTTTACCCAGTTTTTTACACAGTATTAACCCGAATTTGTTCCTTTCGGGAGCGCTAAAGTTCCCTTAATCCCTATACCAATGTATTGGTTTAAACTAATTAACTAATTCACGTTTACCAGGTGTCAATCAAACTGGATTCCACTCTGCGTTTATATCACGCGCACACGTACAAACATTTGACGGACGTTGACATAGAGCCATATGTGAGCAAGATGTTGGGTACTGGTAAATTGGGCTTCACATTGGTCAGGATAACCGCCCTTCTGATTAGCTCTGGGAGACTGTGGATTGGTACGGGCAATGGTGTTGTCATATCTGTTCCATTGTCTGAGACGTCCAGTCGTGACTCTGCTAATGGTTCATTGCCTTCTATACACTCGAGAACGATTGTACCTGGTAAGTTTTGATATAACATTTTTATATCACGATAATAGGTATATGTAGATACGATATAAATAAATAATTTTCTCTGAGATGAATTAAAATTAAATATACTTTTCACTCGATATACTCGTAAAAAATCTCAACTAAGGTTTGAATTGATTTTTCTTTTTCTTTTTGGCTAACGAAAGATAAGACTGTAACGCCCTTTATAGAAATAAAAAAAAAATATGATACATGATTAATATTTTTATTGATTAAATATCTGATACTATGTTTAAATTTACACTGTGACAAGGTAATTCACAAATTATAAGATTATAAGTTATATGTAAATAATAATATGCAAAACAGAAAAAAATATTTGAATTTAAATAATTCAACCTCAAATGATATATTATTATCTACTAATTTATGCATTTCAGGTCACGCGTCACTAATAAGAGCGAGGTCGGCGAGTCCCACGGGAAATATACCATGGTGTTCCATGGCTCAAGCGCAGCTTAGTTTCCACGGTCACCGGGAAGCTGTCACTTTCTTTGTGGCCGTCCCGGGGGCGACCGGATCTCGTCCGCACACCCCTGAGTCTCCGCGAAGCACGCCCACTCCTCCACCCATGCTTGTCATATCCGGGGGTGAAGGATATATCGACTTTAGAATCGGTATGTCACAGAGGTTAATTGTATTCATTTGTAACAAAATCGCTTACGGAGTCATATATATTCTAGTTAGCATTTTGTTGAAACATTCCGCAGCTCAATACGCCGCGTACTCAGCATCGACTGCGGCCAACCCAATTCATAGAGCTATAGAGAATCTTTTACTTAGTAAGTGTTTTTGACGGAGTGATTCACCAAATTTCCATGTCTGATTACAAGGTTGGTTACACTGACGCTAGGTTATTATTACAAGGTGTTTCAAATATTTAGTTATTTCAAAATGAACTCGGATCAAATTTAATGAAAAATCTCTTTCTTATCTGCACAAAGTAGATAATAAAATAAATTTATTTATTTACACTTACTACTTTTGTATATTATGTAATATTTTCAATTCGGTATATTATGTATCCAATATATATAACAATGTCATATTTTTAAAAATAACGGTCAGCGATAACGATGTAATTTAGCCTCATCATAGTAATTTTGAATTAAACACTCCAATAATAATTCAACATCTCGTTAAGATATAAGGTATACTGTAATGACATGTAATTATTATACGAAATTGAATTAACAAATACTTAAACTAAAGTTAAGCTTTATTTTTTTTTTTAAATTTCTCATATATTTCAAAACAAGCAATATGCACGTTGGCATTTTTTTAATGGTGTCTTTTGAAAAGTGTTTGCATCGCAACAAAATATTAAATTAGCTTATTGCTTTATTAAGTTTAGTGATAAGTAGATTATTGTCGCTTATTGTGCTTACTATTAAAGGAGAAAGCTTACGATGCTCAGACGTTATCCTATATTATATAGTATCTTAAAGTTTTATTTTTCTTTCCGTTCTTTAGAGTTTTTTACTTTGATCCCTCTTGTTTAATTTCACAGCCATTATTTAGATACCATAATTACAATTTTTTTTTATAATATAATAGTGATATTGATCAGAAGGTTTACACTGCATAGCGCTGAGTGGCGCCTGATTCCCTAACTAGGTACTAATATAAAATGTTTCATTCATAATATTTCACCAATCATGAGTTCAGTGGGTTATATTAAGAAGCTTTTCAAACCATAAAATCACCGATTACGATCTTTTTCCTTACAATTTATCATCGTCTGTAGGTGCTAACAAAAAATTAATAACTTTTTTAAAAATATTACCTTACACTGGGCTTCCACTCCACACCTGTTTGGATAGTTATTACCTACACAAAAATTCTTATTGACTTAAATAAAATTTGTGTGCTACATGCACATGCACATAGGTAATATTATCTCAAGGCTTCATTAAGGCTGCGTTCGTCCTTAGCCTTATTCAAAATTTCACATGACAATAAAATGTCTAAAAGTTCAGCCGAACCGAAAGCTCGGTTGGCGACACGTTAGACACAGGTTTCAATCTCCGTTGGGCCAATAGTCATGAGACTTTTCTAGTGTGTTTGCTGTAATAATAAATAAAATATAACTAAAAGTGGAAAAAGAGTCCTTACCTCTTCACATAGGCGAGAGATTCGTATCTAGCAGTATAATATGTATAATACTAGCGACGAATGAATGAATGAAATGGTCCGAACATGTGTGGAGTCGCCCTTGTATCCCCACATTAAGCCATTTTTATTGAAAATGTAACTGTTAGGTATAATATATCGTTAGCATTCCCATTATTTTAATTTTTTTCTGTATCAATAGAAGAGCATGCCGATGACGTTGAAGATACGGCCTCCCACCTCCTTGTGTGGCAGATTCATTGCTGAACGTACCTGATAGAATATGCCTAAGTGAAAAAATAATTATAATACCTTTACTTAGAAGCGGTATGTTAAATTTTCATGTCACCAATGAGCATGTACAAATGCTTGGGGATTCACTTAGCATACCTACACATCACAAATCTAACCAAGACTTAGGTCACAAACTAATCGTGTGCATGTATATGTAAAACGCCAAGCTTATTGAGTGTGTATAACTTAATACATATGTTGGTAGGTAAAGTTTTTTTTTTTAAATCAATACTTCGATAATCTAAATATTATGGTTCTAAATATTAGTTTTACATACAAGAATTTTCATAGCGATCTTTATGGTCTGCTATAATTAAAAAAAAATGTTTATTAACAGTTTTGTGTTTATTAACACAAAAAGTTTTCAGATTGTTTATAAAATTGCAAATGTGCCTTTTGACTAATTAGCTCTTATGATTAATAGTAAGGCAACGAAATACTACGAACAAAGTTTAATGTATGTACCTAACGCTAATTTTAGGATGTAGTTAATGGTAGATATTTAAACCGGATTGTTTGGCTTGGGTTTACAATATAACATATTATAGTTTGATAATAGTCAATGTATATATAATTTATCTTCGTTGGTACTAATATTTATTGCCCCGATTTCATAAAAGGTAAGCGGCTATCACGGCATGGTTTCAATATTCATTAGTATTAGTTTAGTAACTTCTTAATATGCTAACGTGTATATTGCTAATCCAGTGACATTTTTGTATAATAAATTAACTGCTCTTTTAATTGTAAATATTTTTTAATATTTTTAATATTTTCTTACATATTTTTAAAAATTTTATCAAACAATAATGGTTTAAGATATTTTTTGTCTTTTAACACATCAATTCACATCTGAACCTAACATTTATTTACGTTTCGTTCGTAATTCGTATGCAAAATGCATAGCATAATATGTTATACTATCACATGCAACTTATATCCCAAGCAGACGACGTTTTTTCAGGCGTCATCGACGCGCGTTTCAAATCGGGCGTAAGCTGCGCTGTTTGATTGATTAATTGCGGTTGTATCGCTGTAAACACACGAGAAACACGCTACAAACGCGCGTGTATTTTACCACTTGTATTTAAAAACGCACCGGAAGCTTGCGAGCTCGCTCGTTCCCTGCATTGATGTAAATAAGGCGTTAGAAACACGTTTTGTTGCGTTAAATGAGCATCGACGGCGCGTGAAAAAGTCGCCGTCTCCATACTACATTTTTATGAACGTGTGCAGTGCAGTACATTGGTAGCGACATCACGTTCCCATCGCGTTTAGATTGCGTGAAACGCGACACGCGTTTCCGCGGTGCGTGAACGGCGCCTGAAAAAACGACGCGTGGAACGATAAGAGAACGAAAGTGACAAAAAAATACCCCAAAATATATTTTCAGGCTATTGCATCTTGTCTTGTCAAATATATAATTAAATGCAGTGGCAGGGCACACTGCGTTTTGCAATCATAAATTCCGCCATCTGTGGCGGCAGTAACCACCCATATTACACAAGACCACGATTTTTTTTTGTTTCTCTGTAGGAGGAGGAAATCCATCATAGATACTGATGTTCTGAGCTTTGCATCACTGTGCCCGACTCCACGGGCTCCAGTGACCTACGGACTAAAACCTCCCCCTATTCCGCTGGCAACCCTTTCGGTAGACTTAAAGGCATTCCTTCGAAATATACAAGACACCAAGCATTGTATGTTATTGTATTTCGCCGTGTGAAGGAATGCCAGAGACCATTTCTCAGTTCCCTTCTAACTTCTTATATTATCATCATCTTCTTAGCCGCAGGTCGTCCACTGCTGGACATAGGCCTCCGCCAGAATTTTCCGATAGGACAGGTCGACCCTTGACCCTTATCAGGTCGTCTGTCCATGTTGTTGAATGCCGTCTGCCGGTCCGTTCTGTGTCCTGCTCACTGCCACTTCATCTTACTGATCCGCCGGCTTATGTCGGTAACTTTCGTACGTCTATGGATCTTCTCATTTCTGACACGATCTCGCAGTGTAACCCCGAGCATAACTCTCTCCAATAGCTCACTGAGCGATTAAGCTTTCTTACTATTAAGGTTATGTCGTAATAATTTAGGTCTAACGGACCTAGAAAGCATCAAAGCAAGTAGTCGTCTGTAGATGCAATGTGCCCTGTAAACTACAAAAATTATTACTAGTTATGTCGAAGTTTGTCAAGTTGCAATTGCCGATGGCTATGGTTGAATGTTTTTAATTAAACAAACGGTGTAAGAAGCTCGATGGATGAGTGTATGTCAATGCGTCTTCACTAATATTATTCTCTTCCACAGCCGACTCTGAAATGGAGGACAGCGTGGTGGTCGCCGAAGACGGCACGTCCAGTGAACAGAGTACGCAAGCCGAACGAACTGGCCACTTGATCGTGTGGCAAGTGACGACAGCCTAACGTAAGGCGAGCCGCGCGCGACTCGATTCCGAATCAGACTACGTTTATGTGTGCACCACGATTAAACCAGATCCGCTCGTTCACATGTAAACCTGTTGAACAAGCTGGCGATTCGTAAACACATGCAATGAACCGATACCTTTACTATTCAACAGCTTCGAAGCATAAAATTAAAGAATGCATAAAAAATCAACGAAATCACAATAATTAGTCGAATTAATTAAGTTAAATATTAAAAACCTATCTTAAACTCGTGATAACTAGAACTGAAAAGCACATTAAAGATTTATGAAAAGGAATCGCAAACACATGGATAAATTAGCGTAACCTTATATCGAGGACACAAAACTGCTGTACACGATTATCTGGATTACAACCGAAGACGTATTATATAAGATATAAATGAGTAAAAAGAAAATTAACGTTTAACAGCAAAAATGCAATTGTATTACTTAGGCTGGGTTGCACCATCTTACTTTAACAATAACAAACGTCGCAACTTCAGTTAATTCGCACTCATTTTCGGCCGAAAATGAGTTTTAGGCTGAAAATGAGTTGCACCAGTTAACCAGTTATGATTATTTGTTAACTGGTGCAACTCATTTTCGGCCTCACCGTTATTTTAACTGAAGTTACGGCGTTTGTTATTGTTAAAGTAAGATGGTGCAACCCAGCCTAAGTAATTTTGTTTACATTCTGTTCTGGATTAGATCCTCATCGATAATGACTATTTCAATAAAAGTTTATCTGTCACCCTGATTGGCATACGTTGATTTCTGTGGACTGTATGCATGCTTTTATGCTAAGGAGCTCGTTTGACAAGTTTAAAGCTACGGGCACACTGTATTTGTAAAGCTGGGTACCAACTGTGTTCGCGCACCAATAGTGCACCACGAATCTGCAACTGTTCCAGTAGTGGATACGTACACCAATGCGAGTGCTCCACGCTGGGGCGGTTTTTTTGCAAACACAAAGTGGTGCGCAGCAAAGCAACTCGATAGTGTGGACGTGTCATGCATTACGATCGACGCTTAGTGAACGCGCAGCAATGTTCGCTCTATGTTCGTCCGAAAACTGAGGAGCACTCTATTCCCCAGTAGTGATGCGCTTACCGTCTCCACTTGAGCAGTTGCAGATGCGTGGAGCGTGGTGCGCGAACATAGTGGGTACCCAGCTTAAAAGTGTATACGAATTGTTCAATTTTACCATCGACATTGGGGTGTTAAAAGTTATTTAAATATTGTGAATAGGGTGTCTCGAGTTTCGGCGATATATCGTTTATTTAATCGTCGTCAATAACAACCTGGACTAGTTCCGATATTGATTTAATATTGATATATCGTCGAAACTAAAGGATGAAACGATGAAGGAAAGTTTTGCGATTAGTATTAAAACGATATTACGGTGTAGCGTTTTGCTACGAGTACGTGTAGGTACAGAATTAAGCGTTGGCCGTTTAGAGATCCCCATTTTTCAATTCCTTGACTTGTATTTTAGATTGGTTTGCACACAATTCAATTTTCTCCTGATATAGTATTTGTGTTAAATGTTAAAGAATCACCGACAACAGTGTCATCTCAGTATATATCTCAATTTTTCTTAATTCTCCGCGATATTCCGCGATATTCTGCGATATTCTGCGATATACCGCTCACCTATATAAAATGCATATCTAATCTAGAACAAGTCACAGATACACACAATACACATGTTGCATATAGTTTTCATCACTGTCTCTCGTTTGAAAATCAAAATGGCGCACATAATAATTATCTTAATAAACGTGTTCTGAGTACAAAGGTACAGAGCAACGCATGGCTCGTCTAATGGACATTGTTATATAAACATTTACTTTTAAGTCTGTGTATTTTTTTATTAATGCAATATGATTTTTAGCTACAACTGTTTGTTGGCGCTTTCCTACATTGATTTTTTTCACATAAAACGGGGGTCGTTTTATATAAGGGTCGGTGTACAAATTGATGAATAACTTAGACCGAATTCCCCCCCCCCCCCCCATAAGTTTGATTAATCTCGTGTAATGTTTGTACAAGTTGTAACCACCAAATAACTCATTGAGTAGGATTATTGATTTAGGCTTAAATAATAAATATATGTACACATAGGTAAATAATAAAATTTGAAAATTTGATATATGTCAGTGCTACGGCATAATTGCCGACAGCACAACAGTTTTGAACTTTATTTGTATAAGTTGAAAGTTGAAATTTGTTGAACAATATTCGCGTTTTATAGACGCGAATAGACTTTGTCATAATAGCGTAGGTTAATCGTATGGGCTGTGTTGTCATCTGTATCACATTTTTTTTTGTTTTATTATTATAATTAGTATTAATAGTAATCATCTATTTATTTAGCAATTGATTTTCAGTGTTCGCGTCTAAATATAAGGGAGGCTGCAATCGGTTGGATATTTGATATTATAATTTTTATTGCAATATTTTTTTTTGTCTGTCAAATATTTATTCGTGAATACTGCAAACAGCAGTGAATTATTGTTTTATTTGTATTACTTAGGGTACAAATGACAGCAATTTTTTTAAACACGGTGCAACATTTTTATTAACTTATTTTGTAGTGTAAGTTACACGAAACCTAAGCGCACTGAGTTGCTTAAGAGATTTATTTTTTATTATTATAAATAGAATTATTTATTAGGCAAAGTTCGTTCGTTTAAAATGTGCTAGTCGACTTTGATTTGAAGTTAAGTGTAGATTGAATTTAAAATATTTCGTTTTTTGTAACTTCCCTATGTTACAAAAATAATTTTGAAATTTACTATAGTAATTACTGGTGACTAGTATGTTTTATATAAGCGAAACTTTGTTTTCAATCAAAGTCAAAAATTATCCATGTTTTTTTAAAAAAAAATATATTCATTTTTTAAATTACTTTGTTATTTTTTTACAAGAGGTTCTGATATTTTACTTAATTTCCAATTTATGATTTTTTTTAAGCTTAGGAACGTTTAAACCCTAACAATTCTGTGAAATGTATTTATCAGAATCTATTGTGAATCCTAGTCAAAATGTAGCATTGTAAAATAAGCTAAAGATCTTATTTTGCCGGTGTTTATATGGAATAATTTAAAATTTAATATTTCGGGCATTAATGTATAGTCATTTGTGTATACGCCTTTGTAACGCTTTTTCAGAATCGCTACGTGTCGCCCTTAAAGAGATTCGGCTCAACCGAGTCCGAATGCCAACTGAGTTGGGCGTGAGTTTTCTATATATTTCTAGGAGAATGGTGTCATGCTTAGGCTTCGGCATTATGTTCTGTAGAAGTGAATAGATAGCTTCGTAAACTCTTTAAAAAGTGGCAGTGTTGCAATATTATATGATTTGTTAATTGATTTGTATAAATTCTGAAAATAATTTATTATATTTTGTTTTTGTTTCTTAATTATTTGAAGTTTTATGTTTTGTAGAAAAAATAAAGGATCTTACACAATTAGTGGTTAAGTTATGTCTTGATTATATATGCAATCAAATAAAGAAATTAATGCTGAATATTTTTGTATTTCATTGAATGTTATTCTTTTCTTCAGAATGAGTAAGGTATGCTGGAGCCTTACTTAAACCATCCGTATCGCTTATTATATCGGTTTATTCCATACGTGGGAGCCAAGTGGAGGGAGGCGGGTAGTGCCCGTGGTCCAACTAGTTTGTACATAATCCACGAAAGCGGAATCTGACGAATGTGTACTAAATCATTTGTAAACCTCTTTGCAATTCTACACGTGGGAGCCAAGTGGAGGGAGGCCTTATTACAACCGTATGGGTATTGGCTAGTTTTGGGTAGGCGGCCAATACTCCGGTATCAGGTGGCAAAGGTACAAATATCTACTTACCCTAAATTGGAATGGCCAATTTTTATATATGTTATACAAAATTATGTTATCAGTTACAGTAGTACTACCAAGAAGAGTGTTAGAAAACAATATTCTTTGGTGCCAGACTCTTTCCGTGGGCCCGGACCTTGGCCACTCTTCATTGGTAAAAAAAATGCCTCCCTGCACTTGGCTCCCACGTCTAGGATCCCATGGGATCCATAAGCATATAAAACAGCATTCATACCTGAAATACCAGCCATTAGACGTGGGAGCCAAGTGGAGAGAGGCTTCCGAAGTTGGGTAAGTCTGGCACCACGTAGCTCTTAAACCATAATGATAATACCCTATATTAGTCGCTGATAATGTAATTTTTTTATAGGTGAAAGAATTTTTTAAATCACTTCAGTAGTTTTTGAGTAAATAAAAATACAAACGTCGCCTCTTTATCCGTACTAATATTATAAATGCAAAAGTGTATGGAATAAAGTACGCTCTGTTACAGTAGTACTACCAAGAAGAGTGTTAGAAAACAATATTCTTTGGTGCCAGACTCTTTCCGTGGGCCCGGGCCTTGGCCACTCTTCATTGGTAAAAAAAATGCCTCCCTCCACTTGGCTCCCACGTCTAGGATCCCATGGGATCCATAAGCATATAAAACAGCATTCATACCTGAAATACCAGCCATTAGACGTGGGAGCCAAGTGGAGAGAGGCTTCCGAAGTTGGGTAAGTCTGGCACCACGTAGCTCTTAAACCATAATGATAATACCCTATATTAGTCGCTGATAATGTAATTTTTTTATAGGTGAAAGAATTTTTTAAATCACTTCAGTAGTTTTTGAGTAAATAAAAATACAAACGTCGCCTCTTTATCCGTACTAATATTATAAATGCAAAAGTGTATGGAATAAAGTACGCTCTGTTACAGTAGTACTACCAAGAAGAGTGTTAGAAAACAATATTCTTTGGTGCCAGACTCTTTCCGTGGGCCCGGGCCTTGGCCACTCTTCATTGGTAAAAAAAATGCCTCCCTCCACTTGGCTCCCACGTCTAGGATCCCATGGGATCCATAAGCATATAAAACAGCATTCATACCTGAAATACCAGCCATTAGACGTGGGAGCCAAGTGGAGGGAGGCTTCCGAAGTTGGGTAAGTCTGGCACCACGTAGCTCTTAAACCATAATGATAATACCCTATATTAGTCGCTGATAATGTAATTTTTTTATAGGTGAAAGAATTTTTTAAATCACTTCAGTAGTTTTTGAGTAAATAAAAATACAAACGTCGCCTCTTTATCCGTACTAATATTATAAATGCGAAAGTGTATGGAACAAAGTACGCTCTGTTACAGTAGTACTACTAAGAAGTACTACTGGTAGTACAAATGCCACAACGTTGGTATCACTAGATCTACTGATAGTACAAGTGACACTCTTTAGAGATGGTAGTGCTTCTGCTTAGCAGAATAATTTTCTCAGCAGTCTAGCCGCAGTATTGTCCTGGTTCTTTTAGTGAAAGTAGGTGGACCACGGGCACTACGCGGATGTATATGTATGGATGTTTGCAACTCTTTCGCGCAAAAACTATTGAACCGATCACCATGAAATTTTGCATACACGTTGTTTGGAACACCAGAAAGGACATAGGGTACCTTTCATCCAGAAAAAAGTACAGCTCCTGAGGGATTATCTAAAATTAAGGAAACTAACTCCTGGCTAAGTATAATAGCAATAACGATGTCAGGCGATATATTGCTTTTTCAACGCGGACGAAGTCGCGGGCACCAGCTAGTAGGTAATATTACTAGTGACCGACCGAATCTTCGTTTTCGTTTTCAGCCGAAAATAAGACTAATCTTCTTTTTCGTTTTCTGACCGGACACTAGGTAAATATTAGTAGGTACTATAGATAAACGGGATAACAAAAGAAAAACAACAATATATACAATAGGTACAATTTATTATAATGATCAATTAAATTATAAACAAACAACACAAGATAAGTACATATATAAGTAAGTAATACTTAATGAAATGATGAAAAGTAAATATTTTATTTGATTGTTTTTTGTGCAATGGTAGATAATGTTACAAACCGCTATTCATTATTTGGATACATTAATAAGTTCAATCAATCTCAAACTCCAATAAATATAATAGAGCAAGTTCTCTTAAACAAAAATTTAGTTTTTTCTCAAACAGTAAAACTAACGATATTACGATATATATTATATTAAATATATTTAAAAAAAATGCAATCCACAATCTCGTGGCCTATGTTTTTGTTATGTTTGTTATCTTTACTTTTAATTAAAATTATATTTTCAAAATTCATTTTTTTTTTAAACTGACAACCTATGATATAGTGATATAAAAAAACACATGTCGCTTTTTAATACGATTTCGTCTTCAAATAAACAACTGTATGTTTAACCACCAGAATACAAAACATCAGAAGGCGCGATCGTGACATGATTGTGTTAAAATCAAAATAAATTCTCATTTACAATATGTTTACAATATAAAATAATTGTTTTGTAAAAAAATAACAATTATTTCATTAATAAAATGCATGCAAAACATAAATCTTTAAAAATAAATAGTTATTATATTGTTATTTCTTAAAAGTCATTACTTTCAGATAATTTATAAAGAAATAGCTACATTTCGATTTGTTTTGCGATCTAGGTGAATTTTTAAATAAATGCCTTTTCTAATGCAGACAAATTGACTAGCAAGAAAGACGAATTCTAAAAAGAACTTATGTTTTTCCTAGTTTTTAAGAACGCCGGAGATTTCTGATTGGTTTTGTATTCTGAGGCTTAGCCACATATTAATTTATCAAATAAATGCTTATTTATAAATGTAGCTATGTATATTAGATTGACACTAACAGTCGTCTTGAGGAAATGTTTGTTAAACTCATAATTATATTCGTGGCAAAAAAAAATGTATTTATTAGATTAACAAATTTATAAATAAAAATAACAAGTACCATTTAATTTAAAAATTATTATTACTCAAGAACGGTTAAGTAATAAAAAGAACAATTGTAATAAAAAAAAAATTATTAAAATGAACAAAAAACAACAAAAAAATATTAAATATTATTATTATATTAAGTTCGACTAGAAATTCTGATTTGGCTTTTTCCTATTTTCTTGACATGTATAGTATAATCATATTCCCAAATTAACTAAACCGACCCGAAAAGAACAGATAATAATTGATTAGTGCATTGTACAAGAAAATTCCATATTTAGTAATGTTTCAATGGGAAAAAAATGTATGGAACAGGAGGAAAATATAAATTTCACTATTCAAAATACAAGTTATAGAAATCGTTAATTTTTTTTTGTCACACTTAATACAACGTATTACAATTTGCTAAATACTATTTTATATTATTATTATTTTATTCATGCAATTTTATTTTCTATGTCTGTAGGTATATTTTGTATAATATATGTAATAATTGCTTAATAGGAAGGAATAAGTGAATCAAAAAATTGACCTTCTACTTGTAAGGGATGATTTATAACTAAATATATATAGGTATATGTTTAGATGACAATGAAATTGAAAGTAATATAAAGGGACTCTATCGATACATACAAAAAGACATGACCTTTGAATGAGGTTCTAATTTTTTATTATTATTAAAAGATTTACGCATTACAGTCAAGCCCTAATGTGTGTTTAGTTTGGTCTCGTTGTTACCACGATTGCTACTTTTTAATAAAAGTCACTTTCACATCTTAATATTGGTCGTTCTACAAATATTTCAATTTTTTTTCCAAACTAAAACAATTCGCTGCAACATTACATTTTTCAATATGATCAAAAAGTGCCTTATGACATGTAAAATACATTTATTTTCTCGTAAAACTGAGTACAGTGCAATACGTATTCTATATGGATACAAGGACTATGAATTATCTTCTATACATACCAATAAATAGAATTGAAGTGTCTGTTTGTAAAATCAGTATAAGTAATTGCTTTTTAATACTTATAAATAACAAATACCAATTTTAAATTTTGTTATTTGTTCCAAATAGTTATTTGTCCAGCTTTTTCGGATATCCGAATTTGTTGGACCGATTTTGACGGGACTTTCACTGGTAGATAAAAAGTACTTCTAAAAAATTACTTAAAAAAATTATATATGGTAATCAGCGCCCACGCACACGCAACTGCCAATGTCATACATAATGTCACTATACTCAGTTCACAAAAAAGTACAATGATCTGTAGTCTATTCTTTCTGCCTTTGTGCTTATTCTATAATATCTTCCGTCTAATGATATTGCCTACTCACTCTCACGTCTACCCAATGCATCACATATGTTAATCACCTTCTACTGCTAATAGTCGAGACACACAGCATGCGTATTGTATAGCTTTTGTGACGCTTCTTCACAAGTAACAGGAAAAATAAACTATTTATATTAGTGTGCATAAATATTGCTGCAAAAAAACTAAAAAATTAGATAAAATAAAAACTTTGTTTTTCTTTGCTTTTTTTGGGAGCGAATCTCAGAAACGGATTAACAAATTTCAATGCAGTTTTCATTGATATATTGTACCAAACTTCCAGTAACATTTATGTTATTTTTTTCATTCCATACGGTTCACAAATAAAAAATATATTCCGATCACCACGCGTACGAAGTCGCGGGCACAGCTAGTATGTCAATATTTTCTGTGTAACTACAATTATTACCGATTCGTCAGTTATGTAGCGTTCCCTCTTCACACTGCCCATGCTTCAATGTGCTACTCGGTTTGAGTTAGAGAAAAAGTCCACATATTCATTGGTTATGGTTATTGGAAGTTGATCGCCACGATAACATTATGCTTGCTGTCTGACCGACCTTTGATAGAGTAAATACTTTTGTAATTCGACTTCTAACCAACTAGATCTTTTCTACACACTACACTATACTATTTCTCTAACGTTAGTTAGAAGCAGACTCTTAAAAGATAACCCTTCGTTTAATTTTAACATAAAAATAACAAAATTTAATTAAAAGTATACAAATAATTGAACTTATCTTTAACCATCTTAACAAGCCTAGTAATATTTTTAGTAACAGAACAATTTTACAACGTAAACTATATTATCAAACAATAAATTCTTAAAACCGAATGAAAAAATAATATAAAAAGAAATATCGATTTTTTTTCTTCTTTAAAATTTAATATTAAGTACACGATTGACAATTGTTAACTTTCTTCACTCATATCCATACTGAAGATGGGTCTATCGTACGTTTTCATAAACTTTTCTTAAATTCCTAAAACTAATTTAATACCATCCAATAAATATAACTTCGTAGAAGTCTTCAACACATTGAATAATATAATTTTTAATATATAAATGTTAATTGCACACAAAAGTATTCGTAACAATTAAAAAAATTATTCGTTGTCCAAACTTCGATTATTTTTATTGCTATCGTTGTAAATTATTGCTTACGTAACACTCCTCCCCCTACGCGAATGTAACACGACGGACCATACTAACCTTTCGTTAGGTGTCCGTAAAAAATTATGGAATCTTGTAAAGATTTTCATTAGTTGTACAAACTATTTCGTATCCGAAACACTTTTTCTAGCTAGCGTAGCGTATTTTTATTTATCACACAATCAAATTTGGAGACCAAAAACAGTTTTGGTTCATCTAGGCCTTGCGTATTATATGTAAACTCGACAAATAAAGTGCTTTATCACCCTAAGATTGAACATTCTTCGTATGGTTGTAGAAAGATAAGGTCAGTTTTCCTTTGAAAATTCAAAGTGAAAATTTCTATTGCTATCGTTATTAGCGATGACAAATTATGTCAATCAGTAATACCAATTAATACCAATTTCAAATCTAAGCCTTAGCGAATTTTGAAATGAATGGAATTTGTAATTGAAACTGATAAAGCACATTTCTTGTCTGCTACGTAATAGCGAGCATCGCAGCTACGTTAACGACGACGTAGCTACAGCGTAGCTACAGCGTAGCTACAACACGCAAGTTGTAAGCTACGCCGTAGAACTCTGTAGTGACATCTATAAAGTATATAGGAAAAATAGTACCGTGGTGATTTTGTATTCAATTATTATTTATATTATTGTTTTCATCCATCGTTAAATATTAGACTTAACTGTTTTTTATTTGAATAATACTTTTTATATCCTATAAAATTCATGAAGGCTAATTTTAGTAATTTTATAAGATAAAATAGAACGAAATATAACTTTTTAAATATTTATCACTTTATTACAGTCTACTTATTAGCCGAAATTGGTAAAGATATTACAATATATATATATATTATTAAGTAATCGGACACACTCACACTCCGCTAAGGGACAAAACGGTATTGCTTTTAATATTGCTTCTCTTAACAAATTAGTCTTATTATAAATCCTAGGCTATTATTTATCAATATTCTATTCTAAAGTATTATTTGTTGCTTAAATATTGCTAATTTGGACATTTTAATTGTATTTATCACTGAGTTTTGCGTAACTTAACTATTATGTCTATATGACGACGTCAAAACTCAAAATACACTCACTTTTAAGATTGACTAGTCATTCCTGAGGCCAACCGAATGGCCATTAATTTGTTCTTATTAAAATTGAGTAGGTACTTTAAAAATTTTCAGGCTTTTTTTATAATAATTTTATATGTAATTATATTTTAGATTTCTCTTTCCGTCTGTTAAATATTTACATAAGGCATGTTTCAAGTCAATCTACAAAGTGACTGTTTTTTTTTTCAAATATTAACCCCAACAAATATAGTCACTATTTAGTCGAGCCTTTCAAAATATTATCCTGTTATCTATTTTGTCAGTTGCTGAAGAACCGCAAAGTTTAGTACTAACAGTATTAAACTCATGTGGCCATAGAGACTATTCGTGTTTAAAAATTTTATATAGTAATGCTCGGAATGATTTATTATGGTGGTCAGTCATTTTTCCTTCTAGAAGAAAAAAATACTAGCCACACGGTCGAGATTGATATTTCTAACAATGATTGCATTGTTAGAATGCAATACCTGCATATTATATGCTGAAATATTAATCTATATATTATGTTCATTACATTTGACATTTTATTTTCTTTTTTTATTTACTTCCCTTTTTTTCCTAATGTTATGTCACTTACATTTAGTGTATGTATATATTATGTATTTATATTTTTATATTAGTAAATATTTTAAAATCCTATGTGGTGTTATAATAATTTGTAATTAAATGTTTCATTCATTTGTTTAAATTATCTCGTTTTCCTAATTACTTTCGTCTGAACAAGCAAATGATGTATTCCATTTATTTAGAACGACGATCCGGATCCATGCAATCTCAACTTAAGTTTTAATTTGTAACTTGATTGCTGCTTCCTATTCAAAGAGTTTCTTCCAATTTCGAATATTGTTAACATTTAGAAAATATATTTATTTCCTTTCGTAGGTACATGAATTAGTTCGGATTTTATTTTTCCTTGGCCACATGAATGTAACTTTGTCGAAGTACGTTTGCCGTTATTCAACTTTCTTCAATAGCACATATTGTCGTTATCAAACGGTGAATAATTTTGTAAGTGTTCATTTAATGTTCCTATAAACTTTTTATATCCCGTACATTGAAGAATAATTTTGGTTGGTTGGTTATTATTTTGCACACTTTTTAGGTAAACTGATTTCTAACTAACCATATGAGTAAAGAATAAGTAAATATTTAAGTATAATCTATACTACTATTATAAAAAGGAAATATTTGATTGTTTGTTTGTTTGCATTGAATAGGCTCCGAAACTACTGGATCAATTTGGAAATTTCTTTCATTGTTGGGAAGATATATTTATCAGCGAGTAATATAGGCTATATTTTATAAAGTTACGCGGACGAAGTCGCGTGTAACAGCTTGTTATTAAAAAACCGAACATGAATATATTACTCAAAATTCGGTTAATTTAAAAATACAAATAACAGTATTACCACCTACTTTAAAAATTTTCTTTTTATATTAAGGTCGACAGGCAGGCTGACGGTCAACTTGATGGTAGGTGGCTACCGTCGCCTATAACACAAGCAATCAGCCGACCATAATTAAGGTTTTATTTTAATGTTTCATTATTAATTTTCCGTTTGACAACGACAAATGATTCGTGGTTGAATATGAGAACGATGTAAATTAGCTTTAGCAGTATTAATATATAAAGTCTAAGTAATTAATTATTAAATCATTTATGAAGACATATAATTTATCAGTTGTTTTTCATGACTCTTTATACACAATAATTTTCTTGTGTGCAATTTAAGGTAGATTTGTTTTGTTCTTAGAGCCTGTTACGAAGACTGTTTCATTTCTGTGGCGAAGATTGAATCGCAATTTTGTGTAAACTAAGTGCCTAAATGGGTACTATCCAATACTTTGCCTACATAAATTGTTTCTTACTACTTAATTCGATAATTACAAAGTTATCCATACCTCTACCACTACTAAAATTGTAAAGAAGGTTATTTTGGTACATAGGGAAATATTTACATTCAAATGTATATAATTTTTGTATATAAGTTGGTTTCGTTAATGTTAATTGTTATGTGTTACTTATCATTATCACTATAATAACTATAATTATAATAACGTTTTTTTATATATATTTGAATAAAATATCTCCACTTAGATTATTTAAGCCAAAAATGTATGCGTTCTCTACAGAAGACAAACCATGAGAGCTAGGTTAGTATACAAGGAACAGAAGGGAAACACGCGAAGGAGTACATAGAGAAGGATTATCAGAAGAAGATTGATAATAGAGAAGTAGAGGAATACAAAAGGGGAAACTTAGAAGCCATCACTTTTTTATATTTAAAACCTTTGTAAAACAACTTCATCACAATTCAATCGGAATTTACTCAATATTCGATGTTAGATTCGTTTTTAATATATTATTAAATATAGTACTCCAAAGCACCAAAAATATCTAAAAATCTACTAAATCTTAATAAATAATAAATATCGTTATGACCTACATAATATACCTAGTGTAGTATTGCTTATAAATTTACATTATATTGCTTTTTACGCGCAACCTTTGTCTGGTAAAGCCTATTTCTAAAAATAAATTGTTAAAAGTGTTAATATTAATAATTAATAAGGGAGCTATTCACTAAACTAGGTAGTTTAAAAATGTGGCACTACGATATCTACAAGTAGGAATATTTGGACAGGGAATATAATCATTAAAAAAGTGCCTCTCCGGGCCATTATTTATTTATTCTAATATTGGTTTTATGTAAAGGACAAAATTCAAATAGCCAGGAGCATTATTCGACTCATAGCTGACTTTCAAGGATAACTCTATAAATGCATAGGTATCTTTCTTTCATAATGAGTGAGTACATAAAGTGTGATGTCTTTTTAAACGGAATGCCTTATATTGGCGAATAATGCTTCATAAAACTTAATAGTTGCTAATTGAACTATAAATGTTAGAAAAAAGTACACTTTTTTTTTGTAATATTCAAACCAGAAATTTATATTTAAAACAAAAATAAATTTTTCAACCTTTGAACAAAAGAAATGTATAAATATATAGAGGACCTTACACATATCTTTCAAAAAGATCAATAATAATTGACAGGATTAAATGAATTTTACCAATGAATTGACTCTCGAGGCACTAGCTAATCGACTATGGGGAGTGGCGTCGACCGCACGGACCATGGACGGATCAGCCAAGATCCGTGGGGTCATGCGACCATTGGGTGAACCACTAGCACTACGGAACCCTACTAGGATAGTAAATATATTAAAGTCTGCTGCGTCTACTCGACAGCGGTGCGCGACTTTTAGTGCCTACATTATTATTGCTTTTCGAATACCCATGTCTTCGCGAGCACCTCGTGCTCGCCTCAATAGTCTACAGTAATTCTACCTTAGGCTAATTAGTTTATTGCCAGTTGGGTTCGAGTTGAGTATGCGCCGCCTGCCCAATACATAGTGGGGTGCTAAAGGCACTGTCGCGGGCCGACGACGGGCGGTTGCGGCGCGTGGCGGGCTCGACGCGTTTTCTCTGCGTGCGGAGCTTCGGACGGAAAGTTTTGGCAAGCTCCACAGCGAGACAGCCTACGCGGCGCGCCGGCCACCCAACGCCCCGCCTTCATCCCTGGCTCTCACTTACACCCTACAACCTCTCTAACCTACTTAGCGTTTGTAAAAATCACCTACAAAAGATATTACTTTCCTTCACATATGAATACTTCTAATATATAAGGGTATATTTATCGACGATTAAGTATATACATATTTAAAAGTTTAACATTAGCAGGACGTCTGTCGCTACAGCTACGGCCTATTGCCGCGAGTTAGACCGGCGGCGCTAAGGGGTCGTACGTGATTCGTTGTTTGCGAAACGTTGCTCGATTTAGTGCGGGGCACCTCCAGCGGCCGCGCCCTTCCGCTCTCGCTGGACGCGCATACACGCGACTAATTTCCATTTTGTATATTTAATATATTACGCTAATAAACTAAATTCATATTAATACTTTTACGTTAAATTGTTAACCATTAGTGGTGGTTTACGGTCCCTAGTTGCATCGATAAGTCTGACGGGGCAGGCGCCTACGAAGCGGAAGCGGGAGGTTCGGCCGTTGGCGAATCCTCGTCGCGCACACACGCGGACTCCTGGTGTTTGTTGAGGTAGCTCTTGAGCGCGAACGTCTTGTGACATCGCGTGCACTCGTAGTTCTTATCGGACGAATGGGTCTGCATGTGCGCACGCAAGTTGGAACGGTCCGCAAACGCTTTGCCGCAGTGGGCGCAGCCGTAGGGCTTCTCGCCCGTGTGGGACCGCAAGTGGCCCTGAAGCAGCCACGGCCGCGAGAACAACTTCCCGCAGACGCCGCATACGTGCGAAAGTTGGTGCGTGAGTACGTGCATCGCGAGGGCCGGCATGGACACGTACGCCTTGCCACACTCTCCGCAACGCTTCGCCGCCACCGAGTCGAGGCTGCGGTGCGTTTGTTTGTGACGGGACAGGTTGGAAGAGGTCGCGTATCGCTTCCCGCACTCTGTGCACGTGTACTTTGACTTGGTCTCCGGTTGCTGCGCGCTTTCCACCGGCGAGTTTGCATAGTTTCGCCTCTTGGACCGACCGTCGCTGACGAAGAATGCGTCGTATGTGTACGCGACAGTTTCTCGTGGCTTTTCCGCTGACGCGTCGGAGACGGGAGAGTCTTGAGGGGGCGGGGGAGGTGGTATCTGTGGTGGCTCTGAGACTGCGTCAGTCTCCACGCGAGGCGCCGGTGTGGTCAAGTATACGGCATGTTGGCTCAGGTCTAAGATGGCGTGAGCAGCGTTAAGGTCTTCCTCGGCGCGATGGAGGTGCGCCGCGCGATCGCCCAAGCAGTACGGGCGATAAATGTCCTTTTTCTTGGGTGGCAGAGAGAGCAGAGCGCCGGTGCTGGTGTAACACATGGAGGAGGATTTGCCGCTCGCCGGTGGCGGAGGGGAGGAGACAGGCGAAGATTGAAGCTGCACATGGTGGAAGGGAGTTTCTGTTGAGTCGGGCGAGGCAGAGAGGTGCAGAAGGGCATAGGAGAGAGGCTGTGGCGCCGGCTGAGGAGCGGGGGCGGGGCCGGCGGGGGCCGGGCTCACCTCGCTCGGTAACTGAGCGGTAAACTGCGTGGAAGGCTGCTCCTCGGTGTAACCTGTCCAAAATAAAAAAAATATATATATTATCATACTAGCTGAATCCGGTCATTGCTGAAATGCAAAAATTATTAACAAGAAACCTGTGACTTATACGTTTGGTCTGTGACCGAGTCGCGCTGACCAACCAACCAACACCAAATATTGTATCTTATATATATTAAAAATACTTAGTTACATAATCTAATCTATTTAAGAAATGCCCTAGTGAGACTCCGATATATCTTCTGTGTCCGTTTTACATGATTCTCAGAAATTTTTTGCTCGTTATCGTTATCTACTCTGTAAAACACAAAATAACGCAAATGGCTAACAAAGATACTTCGCATTGAAGTGGCGCATAGCTTAATTATTCAAATGGTTCAAATGGGAAAAATGTTTGAATCAAATGGCTCCGTAACAGAAACAAATGAGTAGCACGCGAGGCTCGCGTTTACTCGAATTGCGGCTGCATGGCAGGTATTGGCGGGTGGTGGTGGCAAAGGGCGGAGGGGGGATGGGACGAGAGGGGGGACGTCTGTAAGAGTTATTCCGGGACGGTTAATAACTTGCAGGAGCAACCTGTGGCTCTGCGGCCAACCTGTAGCGCCCGCCTCAATTGTTTCAAGAACTTCGGGAAGCACAAGTTTCACCGCTAATCCCGAATTTCGTCGCCCCGTTATTGTTACAAATCTAATTACAGGACGCCTTCCCGAACTTGAAGCCATTTTCAACTTGAAGACATTTCTGAATATTGATGATAAGGTGAGTAAAATGACCTTTTTAACCATAGGAATTTAAAACTACTTACACTAATTGATGTCAACGTGACACGCGAAGACGTGAATGGATGGATGTTTTCGAAACCTTCGTCAGTTTTTGAAGTTTAAATTGTACATCCATGTAGTTGCTACACATTTTTGTATTATTCAAAAATAATAATTAATCTTATTTTAAATCGTACAACAGTGTACCTACCGTTATTTTAATTCCTATAACGAGGTTTTACCGACGTAATGCGCGTCATAGATGCGGAGTTAATCCGCATTACTTAGACAAGATGCCAAAACGCAATGTCCGGATGACTTCCGTGAATGCGCGAACTTGGGAACATATATCTCCATTCTGTGGTATTTGAACCTAGCTACAATATGGATTTCTACGAGCTGTAAACAAAATCCTACAAGGTAGGCAGCACACCAGCAGCACCTGATTTTGTGTCCCTAGGTGGTAAACACTTACCATCACGTGGACTTTATAATATTTAAAAAATTTAACTGTGTAAGTTAAAAATAATACGAAATAACGTGTGTGTGTCAGTTTGTGTGTGTTTCGGTTGGTGAGTAAAGGATGCCAGAGCACCTATCCTATCCTATTATCCTTAATCCTACTGTGGTCGACAACGCAGGTCCGTCAGCCTGTCTGACGACCTTTACATTTTATTAAATTAAATTTTACGTCACCAAAATATTTTTATATTTTTAAATGAGTGGATTAATTATATTAATAAAAAAATTGCGAGTAATTCCTCTTATATTCCATGTAAATTTAAACGCTAGGTAGACAATTTTATGCTTGTTAGTGACAGGGAAAATATCAAGCAGCACTTTACAACGTTCGGGCTCGACGGGCGTGTCGAGGGAGGAATTCAAAAGGCAGTATTTATTGACACGGCACGAATTGCAGAGAGTTTTCTCTCTGTGAAACTCTGACTCGTTTTGCCTGTCTGCTGCACTCTTCATTTTTGGATTCACCTAATACCTACTATTTTTATTTTCTAAGAGCACAGTAGTTGCGCGTCCCTTTTTCCTATAAGCGATGAAACATTTATTCAAACTTTATTGCTCATTTTTTTGTCTAAAGCGTTGTATTTTATTTTTCCGGTGTTAACAAAGTTAAAGTTTAACGAGTAGGTACTTTTTTTCTGGATCCTAAACCATTGAACTCGCGACACTGTCATGTAATGTACTGTAACGTAACGTAACCGAAACCTCTGTAGGTATATTTTCAGATATTAATTTAAAATAATTGAAAAAAAAGAACAATTTTTGAAATAGGAAAAAACCATTGAACTCGCGAAACTGTCATGTAATGTAATTTTGTGAAACTTAGTTTTCACTTCTGACGTGGAGTCCAAAGACTGAAAAGTTTGTTTTAAATATAGTAATTATGTAAGTTACCGAATTGTTTAAATAAAACTGGGAGATATTTAAATAATGACGCCATAACCACACAAGTACTTAGTTACCGTTATAAGAGCTGGGAACAATAGCTAGTTGTCGAAAATCATTTGAAATTAGTATTTATACATGTAAAATATTATGCCCTATTCCGACAAAGCAAATTCAAGTTGCCGCATTATTCCCGCATCGGCTCAGCACGAAATCAATTACAACTTGTTGGTTCCCAGCGATCCGATTAAATTGAGCCAGTCGCCACAATTCGATTCTCTAGTACTATTCGATTAATTAAACTTGAAGGACCAACCTATTGGGTCTGCTGTAGACGTGTTTATCCACCGTGGGATTTAAATTTGTGTCAATATAAACACATTTCACATTGTAATTGGAAAGCGGATCGTGTTTCTTTTGTAATATTTGACGAATGATTTTTATCCTTTGATAAAAATAATAATACTCTGTAATTGGAAAACGGATCATATTTCTTTTGTGTAACGTTTCACGAACATAGTGATGGGATGGAACATACCTACTTAAGAGGGTGGATGCGGAGTCGACGAATATGAACGAAATCAAAAGTATAAAGGGAATAGAAACTGGGGGAAAGGAAATAAGAGAAAGGAAATAAGGAAAGGGAAGGGAATATTTAACTAAGGGAAAATATAAACTGAAAATATAAAAGGTCTTATTAAAAGACAATAAGATTCGTCGGAACAAGGATTTTTTTAACTAAAGAACGTGGTGTAGATGTCGTCGGCACATCGTAGAATTGAGCATATCATGATATTCCTGAACAGATCATATTTCTGTTAAAACTGAGCGGGTCGCCTCACTCCGCTCCGCTTCGCTCGGCTCCCCAAATTTATTTCCATGTAACCCTAACACGCTCCTCCTCGCTTTTCTTCGCTCCGCTCCTCGTCGCGCCTATTTTTGACTTTTGGTGAAAGATTTTTGATTTCATACTTTACGATCTGCCCAATTCTACGAGCTGCCCACGACATAGATAGATAGGTGTAGTCAATTACTATGTACAATAACTGCTTGTCTTACTATTTTCATTAAGGGTAATAAATGACAGAAAACATTCCACAAGTTTAAACGTAATCAGCTGATTGCCGGAAGATATGTAAGTAACATATATTTGGAAGTAATATATACCATTAATGACACCCACTGATGCTTTTACGTGAATTTCTTACCATAATGCATTGTAAAAATAAAGTAAAAGTGAGCGAGCTCATAACTACGTAATGCAGTTTAATCGCGTGTCGGCCTTGCTTTAATAAAAGAGCTTTAGCTTAAAACCGCTTAGTAATTGCATTCCTGCAAAATAAAAGGCGTCTCAATTTCATTTTTAGAATTACTTAGTTTTCTGAAAAGGTAATTTCATCGAGGTTTGTACCTACTTAAAATGTTATGGAAAAATGTTGACGACACGACGATAGCTGTAAAATTAAAAATACTTTGTAAGAAAATTCTTAATTTAAATTTGAATAAAAAATAATGTTAATTAATGTTAATAATAAATAAACTTTCGCAATTAATCTAAACTAATATTATAAAGAGAAAAGATTTGTATTTTTGTACACAATAAACTCAAAAATATGGATCGATTTTAAAAAATCTTTCACCTATAGATAAAGTTACATTATCAGCGAGTAGGTAACATAGGCCACATTTTACGTTGTGCGGTCGAAACGAAGTCGCGTTAAATAGCTAGTATAATAAATATAACTTCTCAGAAATCCTTAAAAATAACTTTATGTTTGTGGTACTGTATACATCGCTGAAGTACAAAAAAACGTGTACTGGTTCGAATTGAAAAATTCTTTTTGTGTCGGATAGTTTATTTATGGAGGAAGGCTTTAGGCTATATAACATTTTGAACGCGGACGAAGTCGCGGGCACCAGCTAGTAAAGAAATAAATTTGAAATAAAACCCTTACCAAATAAAAGTTATATCGTGCGGGTTTCGTGTTACGTTAAAACCTAACAAAACTTTATTGGAAATTTGAGTTCAAAGTTTACATCGGGCCAATATCGAAATTGCCGGAATTGAGTCTACACCACACCACAAAGATGTAATATCTCGTCCTAGTTCGTTCGAAAACTCGTTTAGCGTTCAAACGTGGATTTGAAAAGAGCTTTTTTTTAAAAGGAATCAAATGGATTTTAAAGGAAAACGCTTTTATAGACATACTTCACGTATGAAAGATTGAAAGTATGTATTTTATTATTAATCTGTCTGTATGCCTTGTAGCCGTTTTTACAGTTTAACCTTTTGCAGTCAACTTCAGCTTTAGGCTGTAGAATTTATCTATCTATACTAATATTATAAAGCTGAAGAGTTTGTTTGTTTGTTTGAACGCGCTAATCTCAGGAACTACTAGTTCGAGAATTATTTTTGTATTGGATAGATCATTTATCGAGAAAGGCTTTAGGCTATATAACATCACGTTGCGACTAATAGGAGCGACGAAACAGTCGAAAATGTGGAAAAAACGGGGAAAATTATTCATCTTTGAGGGCTTCCGTTGCGTGCGCTGCGAAAACCGTTCGAAATACCCAAATGATTCCCAAAATAACTATTCCACGCGGACGAAGTCGCGAGCACCAGCTAGTTTCTTATAAATTTTACACACCGGAATAAATTTGTATTTTTGTAATATTGATTTTTTTCCTTCAAACTTGTAATATTAGAAGGAAAATTTACGTTTAACTGTAAATTAACTGTAATTAGGTATAAACACGTTCGCATTAAAATTCACGTTATATGTACCTACTTATACTGTACTTACTGTAGTTGTATTGTGCCCGTAGTCAACTTAATGAATTCACTCATATTCCACGAGTCTCTGTTACATAAGTGAGCTTATGAAGTGATATCAAACATTGGCTTCCTGTTAGCGGTTTACTAGGTTTGCGCCATGCAAGCTAAAACTTCATTAATGTACCACTATTCAAATATACTTCATACAGTCTATTAAATATTTGAGGTATACATTTTTTTTTTCAATGTGGCGATAGATTAGAACAAATTATAAATCTAATGATATGATATTAATAGAGTGAATGTGTGGTTAGTTTGAAACATAATTAGTTATGAAAGATTTAAAAAAATATATCCTAAAGATTGTCAACCGTACAGTAACTGAATCTTTACCATTGTTTGGGAAAGCTCTTTCTATGGGGTAGGTACCTACCTACTGCTACTGGTAAAGAAGCTTAAATTAAATAAATTTTTCATTGGCAAAAATTACTAAATAATAAACATACAATGACAAAATATTGCGAATAAAAAAAAATCAAATTTAATTTAATTTATTCAGCAAGAAATAAAGTACAAAATTTTTCAAAATAAGTTAAATGTGTTTAGGTATTAGATAAAAAAGTAGTTTTTTTTTTAAATTAAAGTTCAATCAAGTTACAAAGGGGTATGAAATTATGTTTAACTTTTTTGCTTTTACGATATCGACTCTCTAATATCGGTGGCACTTAGCGGTTAAGTGTCTACCGGCGACAATAACTACGTTGCTTACGAGCGCAACGTTTCAACGGTCGCTTTAATGCGGAACTAAATGGAATTAGGACGGTCATAACATAATAAGTCACAGGGATAACAGATGGTTTAGACAAAACTGACTCAAACTGACTTGGGAATCAAGCCAAGAAGGCAAACCGCGACTTGTGGCGCTCGGATTAGAAACAATACCAGGATTCAGGAAGTTGTTTCCTTTGACAAACAAGTGACAACAAACAGCAACTGGCGCTCTTTAGTAGTTAAGTCTCGAATAAATCGTATAAATGGCCTATATCTCACCCAATCTGAGATATGGGAGATAGGATAGGACTAATGTTCTGCCACTCGAAGGTCAGTGGGTAACTAGTAAACTACACGTTATAAGATGTTATTTTATTATGTTTCTTTTGTACAATTTAAATACATAAATTGGTTTATGAATTAAAACTATAAATGAAAAATTCCAATATATTGGAACTACAACGAAAAAAGGAAATATTTCAGTCGAAGTTACTGAATGATTTTATTGTAGAGCCTTGCTCTATTTAGCTATAGGCTATAGGACTAGCAAGTCATGCGATTTTAATTTCCTGTTTAATAAATTCTTATTTATCAGCACTCCGTACCCTATCCAATCAGAATTTGTATTTATTTTTATAAAATAGTAGGTTCACGTTCTGGACACGTGAAAAGAGAAAAGTAAATCTATGTTCGTTGCTGGTTATGAAAATGGATAAAGAAAACAACAATTTAATTCTGCTTTGACTCGAAAACTCGTTTGAGATTCTGAAGGTAATGTCGGACTCCCTCATTTCAACTGGGGAATGCAATATCACGATACCGGTATTTGATCATTTAATTCGGTATTTGCAGTTATCCCGCAGGCGGTATACGAGATAAATTTCGCTAGTAAATTGAGATTATGTGGTTTTCAATTGCGAGAAAATAATGTTCTTACGCCTTAACAAAAATGCATTTAATTTGAGAATTGAATATTTAAGGATACTTTTCGGAAAAAGCGGAATCTTACTGTGTTAAGATTCCTACAATGTTTTGTGGGTCATCTTTTGTATATGTCGTAGGCAGATCGCAGAATCGGGCAGATCGTAAAGTATGAAATCAAAAAACTTTCATCAAAAGTCAAAAATAGGTGCGACGAGTAGCGGAGCGAAGCAAAGCGAGGAGGAGCGTGTTAGGTTTACCTACATGGAAATAAATTTGGAGAGCCGAGCGAAACGGAGCGGAGTGAGGCAACCCTCTCAGTTTTAACATGATATTCATGAATATGCCAGGAATATTATGATATGCCCAATTCTACGATGTGCCGACGGCATTAATACACTCTAATTAACTTAACCAGGCCGCGCATCGGTGCGGCGTGCGCATGGGGTGCCCGCCTTCTTTGACAAAAACCGTGATAAGTCGGCAAATATAAATAAGATATTCATAAATTATACACATAAATCACATAATACACATAAACAGAAATTACTCTTTCCATCGAATTAACTAGGAACTAAATCCGTTAACAACTTTCCGTGATTAGCGCACACACAGACAGGCCGAGGAAAGGGAGTACTTTATATTATGTACTGATTTACAAGCGAGCGACCGGTTGACATTTTGCATCGCCGCTGTTCGACTCATCGGATGTATGCCGAATAAATTTCAAATATGATAATAATAATAATAATAATAAGCCATTTATTCTACATAAAAACATTTTAACAAAATTAACTGACACAGATTTACATGTAACATTTCTTCTTTTCATATAAAAATAGATGCGTCCAATTTATAGTAGGTATATGTCATTGTTATTTAATTTAATTTTAATTTTATCGGCGTAGGCCTCCCCCCATTTCCTCCATAATTTTCTGTCTCTTGCCTTCCTCATCCATCTCTGTTCATATTTTGCTACGAAAACATCTGCCCACCTTCTTTTTGGTCTTCCTCTCTTCCTTCTTTCTTCTCGAGGCAACCATTCCGTTATAATTTTTGTCCATTTTTCGTCATCCAATCGACATATGTGTCCAGCAAAATTTGAAAATATGAGGTGTTCCATTAATTGAGTATACATTTCCTTAAATAACCGGATTACATTCTCTATGCGCAACAAAACGTACGTAAAAAACGAACGCTTGGCGTGCCAACTGTGCACCGCAGATACAATAGCAAAAACAAAGTCCGACAGGAGGATGAGTGAGGGTACGCCGCATTGCACCAGTTGAATCTCGACCCCTATACTCCCCGGGGGAGCGACACCTCCCCGCCCCTCCAACCCGACCCCTATCCAGACCCGGACTCGGGGAGACGAGTACTTGTTGAGGCTCGCTCATAAATGATCAGGATGCGTACTCATTTTTCAAACAACTTTGCCGACAAATCTGCTGTACGCTGTACGGTTTCTGATTATATTTAGTAACTAGCTGTTGCACGTGACTTCGTCTACGAAACTATGTTACTCGCTGATAATGTGACTTTCTAAAAGTGAAAAAAAAAATAATTAAAATCGGTTGTATCGTTTTAGAGATTAATTATTACAAATAAAAATATACCTACAAATCTTTTTTCTTCATAATGTTAGATAATTCTGTCTCCTGAACCTTCTAACACAAATACTAAGTTACCTACTATACAAATTTATAATTACATACCCATTCTATTAAAAAAACTACCAAAAAAAGTAAATTTGAGAAGGTGAGAATGAAAAGCATTGAGTTAATTTATACTTTGATTGCAGTGGTGGATATGACAGATGCCGAACAATAAATTGGATACATATTATACAGATCTGACATGTAAAGATATAATATGTAATATGTATAAGTATTTTTTTAAACATAAAATTGCAATTGTTATGTTAACATAACATAACAATTGCACATAACATCTACCACTATTTATGTTCCTAGGTACATATTTTACTACAATCGATCACTGCTAATGGAAGCTGATACGAGGGGGCGAAACGTATCTCCCCATGCCAACCCCTTCCTCATATATTTTCATTATAATTTCAATTAAATTAAATTTTTTGTATTAAATGTAACTTTAAAATATCAGTACTAATATTATAAATGCGAAAGTTTGTATGGATGTATGTATGGATGTTTGTAACTCTTTTCATGGAACCGATCACCATGAAATTTTGCATACACGTTGTCTGGGACACCAGAAACGACATAAGGGTACCTTTCATCCAGAACGCGGACGAAGGCGCGGGCACCAGCTAGTAATTCTATACATACAATATATTTAGAAAAGGAAAATTTCCGTTTCGTAGCTTGTTTGTAAATATGGTTCTAATTATTAAAGTTATTTACGAAAAATTTATAAGACTCAAAAATATAATCCAAAAAAGCATTTCGAACTTATTGCCTATTTAATCTTCCATAAAGAATTGAAACGGTTTTCTCTGACGATTGCAAACGCATTCCATTCAAATGCATTTCATTCAGTAATTTTCCAACTCACCCTTTCAATTTGTGTACCTACGCGAAGTTTTGCATTTTAGTGCATTGTAAGATTATCGGATATCTCTAGACTCTAGTAGGTACTACATTCTTATGATCAGTCTCGAGCTTGCGGTGCCCACTTTTACATTCTCATGGCTTCTTTTATCTCAAATACGAACGCTTTAGTAAGCCACGCTTATACTTGGGAAAAGGAGGAGCTTATTTAGTTTTTACTTCTAGAAGACATTATTATGTAATCAAAAATAAAATTAAAAGTTTGAGAAAAATTGTATATTATTTTATTATTATACCTACCTATTAAAAATTTCTAGTTATTATAAGTAGGTATAAAACACGAATTTTGTATCAATTATCAGTTCGTGAATTTGACATGAAAAGTAATAATAATAAAAATACACAACTTACATATATCCTGTACTAATATTATAAATGCGAAAGTTGTATGGATTTATGTGTGGATGTTTGTAACTCTTTCACGCAAAAACTACTCAATGGATTTCAATGACGTTGTCTGGGACACCAGAAAGGACATAACCTTTCATCCAGAAAAAAAGTACTGCTTCCGAGGGATCATCTAAAATTAAGGAAACTAACTCCTGACTTAAGTGTAATAGCAATAACGATGTCAGGCGATATATTGCTTTTTCAACGCGGACCAAGTCGCGGGCACCAGCTAGTCTAATAATAAGTTAAATAATGTCATTATAGTTAAGTTACAGTGTAAATAAACAATTATTTTTTAACCGTCTCTTTATTTGTCCTCTTTATTTTATTGGATTACAATTAAAATATATATAAATGTTCATCAAAACGGAATTTCGTACCAGTTTTTGTGTAGCATTTCCCCTAACATTGAAAGATGGATTAACCTTGGCAACCTTTTAAAAGAGCGAAACCGCTTCAATATGTTCGCATCACTTAACCCAAAATCTATAATATACTCGGGCAAACAAAGTAATGCAATTCGTATGAGTAAAGGCCTGTGTAGGGCAAGAAGAGGGGAGAAACGTGAACAACATCTGTTCGCCGCAATAAATTTCCAAACTCAAGAAAAGCTGTCTTTATGAAAATGGGTCCTGTGACACACTTTGCGTTTTCTCGCTTTTCTTACATGTTATCGTATTAAGTTCAATATGTAGCGCCCACGTATTTTTTTATACTTTTCTTAATACAATTGTTACAGATATACTTAAGTAATTTCAGATATTGTTTCTCAATTATTTGGTATCTCATGTTTGATTTTACAAATCACAAAACAAGAACATTGATTCTTAGTTATAATTTTTCAAAAACTTTCAAATAAATATGCATATTAAATATAGGTACTTAACATTCTAGTATTTCCTTGGTTTCCAGTATTAGTAATTCATAGGTTCACTAAAGTTCAATGCTGACTAAGTTCAATGCTAACTTGAAGTTAGCATGCTAAGTTCAACCCTCATCAGAAGTGAAAACTTAGCTTTACAAAGTTTTTTACTTTTCACTTCAAAAATTCGTAAGATTAGTATTTGTTGTACTATTTTGAAATCTTGATTAAATGGGCAATTTATTTTTGAATTGGTGAAGTAAAAAGTTTTGAGCGTTTTTTGTTAGATTGCTTTTATGAGTGAGCCGTATCTGACGATGTACGTACGATCTCCCAATACGATACGATACGTTAAATCTTATCATTGTATACCTATAAAGGTTTACAAAACGTTTTGTGACAGTTTTGTATTTAATAAATCCAATTATGTGTTAGTGTTCTAAAAGTGAGTTAAAAAATAGTAAATTCGATACATTCTTCAGAACCAAGCGAAAAATGAGAGAAAAAAAGCAGAACAGGCGGCCAAAAAAGTTTTGCTTGATATGGACCCAATACAAAATCGAATACATAAGGAAAGCGGTGGTTCCGAAGCTTCCGTTCTGGTAATATGGACGTCAAAGATGAGATGAGACGCGTTCTGGTAGGCCAATCGTCGAGTCAGACCGGCATGAGAGAACTTATTCCATAGTCCATGATGATTAGCTAGAAAATCGTTTTTAACTTTGATAAAGGATACCTACACTAGATTCTAGATCTTGTTTGGTTTCCAAATTATCAAAATAATATTCAGCGCATTGAGCGAGTGCAAAAGAAGTTTCTGAAGAGACTCTGTTTTCTTTCGGGGATTCATCGTTCAGTCCACAACTACGGTGATAGACTAAATTACTTTAGCATGAAGTCACTCCACTGGCGGAAAAAGTTTCTGAGTCTGGTTTTTCTTTTTAAAATAGTTAACCAGAGCATTGATTGTCCGTCCCTCACATCAATGATTAGATTGAATACTCCAAAAACGTATGCTCGAGCACATAACATTAGACCGTTTCATATAAGATTCAGCAAAAATAAATATGGTAGCAATACACCGGTTTCTTGTGCTTTGAGTAATTATAACGACATTTTTCACAAGTGTCGTTGACATTTTTCACATTGACATTTTTTCGAATAGAATTGGACAGTTTAAAGGAACTAGGTATATGCAGTGTGCCATGAATGATTTTTTTTAATTATGTTTTTTCTTATTTTCTTGTTTGACATTGTTTGACTATTTGATTTGATTTATTTGATTTAATTTTTTTTCTCTTGCTGTTTTTGATTTTTAATTATGTGTAATTTGATTCATTTATAATATAATATAATGTACATAATATAATTTTATTATTCTCTGATAATGTTGCGCTTTCCTGTAATTTAAATTCATACTTGTAATGGTCCTTTCTGTGTGTTGTATTTTGTGTTTGAGTATGTCTTTAGTTGGCAGCCTTTTGAAATAAATAAATAAATAAATTCAGGGTCTCAAACAAATTCCTGCGAAAAAGTGTCCACTACGTTTTTTTATACATAATGCTATCAGTTACTTACTCTCGTTAATTTCTGATAAAAAGATGAATAATTTTGTGGCGACCCTTCATCAAACTCTTTTGTTGTTTGCAATGTTTACTTAAAAAATAAGAAACGCAAAAACAGAGACAGAGAATACACATCTGTCATTCTGCTGCATAAATCTCGTATGTACATACTGCACGTGTAATTATTATATATTTTAGCAATTGTTTTCTTTGTAAATATAATCGTTCCTTGTAAATATAATAGAAATATGTGGTGTTCTTTCATATTCGCCCCACATAAATAATGTTGCATGACTGATTTGAACCTTAAAATTTAGTAATAATGGTTCAAGTCGTAACACGTGTTTACCTTAAGGAGAACTTACTAATTTGAAATATCACCCCAAGCTGTGAGTGCGGTGATATTCTACTATGGCAATTTTTAGTGAAGCAACCCAGAATCTAGTGCATATATCCTTTATCAAAAGCAGAAGACTGTAAATTTTGTCGTCAAAATAAAGAGAGAGAAACGATCAGAACATTTTATTTAATTTACCTTATTCTGTCCACCTCGTTGTACCTAAATACTAGTAGTGTAACATGTGAACTATGTTCGGCAATCTTATAAATGGATATAGCTAACATTGAGAGAAAATATAAAATTGTAAATCTCCTTAAAGTTAGGTTTAAGCACTTGTAAGACTTCTTTGTCGTCTTTACACGATACTGGGCACTGTGGCGGAACCAATGCGCTCTATCGCTCTTCGAAATCTCTTTTCTGAAGAATTGGTTCTTTTATTAATCTCATTTCTTTACTTTGGAGAAAAGTAATAATTCTTATAAAGAAAATAATCTGGTTTTATAAGAACCATTATTATTTATACCCTCCATATACTTTATATGGAGAGGTTGATGGTCAATTTTACAATATTATGTATTTGTATATAGATGTAATCCTACTAATATTATAAATGCGAAAGTTTGTATTGATGTATGTATGGATGTTTAATGTAATCTTTTTATATGTGAAAGAATTTTTTAAATCACCAGTAGTTTTTGAGTAAATAAAATTACAAACGTCGCCTCTTTATCCGTACTAATATTTTATATGCGAAAGTTTGTATAGATGTTATGTATGGATGTTTGTAACTCTTTCACGCAAAAACTACTGAACCGATCACCATGAAATTTTGCATTCACGTTGTCTGGAACACCAGAAAGGACAGGATATCTTTCATCCAGAAAAAAGTACTGCTCCCGAGGGATCATCTAAAATTAAGGAAACTAACTCCTGGCTAAGTGTAATAGCAATAACGATGTCAGGCGATATATTGCTTTTTCAACGCGGACGTAGTTGCGGGCACCAGCTAGTTTGTATATATATGTACCTAATTATGGTCTATTCTTATATATTAGAATTCTGTTCAAGGAATGTTATTTAGTAAAACATTCACAAATCCACAACGAGAATAATTTGAATTAAGAGCCGTTACAAAAGCTCAGCGTTGTGGCTTGGGACCGTTCAGACGAAGAAGTCTCATCGCACTTAGGATGTTACGATATTAAATGTTAAGGTTGAGTTCACTTATCTATACTAATATTTTATAATATAATATTTATATATATATAATATTTTATAATATAATATTTAAGCTTTATAGCTGAAGAGTTAGTTTGCTTATTTGTTTGTTTGTTTAACGCGCTAATCTCAGGAACTACTGGTCGAATTGAAAAATTCTTTTTGTGTTGAATAGATCAGTTATTGAGGAAGGCTTTAGGCTATGTAACATCACGTTGCGACTAATAGGAGCGAAGAAACAGTCGAAAATGTGGAAAAAAGACGGGGAAAATTATTCATCTTTAAGGGCTTCCGTTGCGTGAGCTGCGAAAACCGTTCGAGATACCCAAATGATTCCCAATATTCCACGCGGACGAAGTCGCGAGCACCAGTTAGTAAATAATAAACGTCAATAAACGAGTTACAAAAATAATAATTTTGATAAAGTTGATAAAGATAACGAGTTACAAAAATAATAATTTTTATTTTGAGTTATATATGAACCAAGAGGTTGCTAACCAAGAATTACTTATACGAAGAAATTTACGAATAATATATACGTATACCAATTCTCCACTAGAACAATATTTGAAAAGATAACTTTCTACTAAAACAGCTGAGGTTCAAGAAGGTATCTTCAACTTTAAAATGTAAACATCTGACTGTGTACCTAAGCTGCACTTTGCTTAAAGCCTTTCAAAATTACAAGCTTTTAAAAGATAATTTAAATATTTTCAAACATTCGCGTTGAAAAATTCATGAACAGACACAATCCGCTCAACCCCTTTTTTTTATAAAATATGATATATGAATATTAGTATAATTATCTCTGTATATATGAATAAAAATTACATGTCACATGTTTGTTCTCGATGAACTCCGAAACTACTGAACCGATTTTGATAAAACTTCGTAACTATGTGTAATTTGGTCCAATGAACTTAAAATATGGATAGTTTATATCTATTTTTTTTTGCAAATTATTATATTTGACATCAATGCTGCAATTATTTGTTATAATTATCTGTGAGTTGCATATAAATCTAACAGGTGGTTGTGTTGGGTAATTTATCGGCTGGATTTAATAAAAAAAAATTGCACCCGTGCGAAGCCGAAGCGGGGTCAGCTAGTTTAGTATAATTCAAATAACCACTACTTAGAAGTTACTAATTCAAATAGAGTCTTAGATTTAAATAAAACATTACTTGGTCACAACGGATCTTTCTTAATATTCTTATTACGTTTTTTTTATAAGAAAGTTAATGTGCGTTACTCGTGTACACTTTACGACTGTCTTTACTTTGAAGACGGCAAGCTTCCCCTTAAGTTTATTCAGTAGAGGAGCGGAGATAACGAAATGGGAACAATAAAATCACAGATCCCGCAGCTTAATTCGCCCCACTCTTGTTTATTTTGTTACGAGACAAGATTATACTGATACGCAATTGGTGTTTATGTATAAAGAGAAACAGAATTTTTTTTTTTGTTAAGATACGCAAATTATACGCGATTGTCTATCGAATTGAATAAGATTTTTCATTATATATATTTTTTATTTCCATATCTACTTTCTAGGCCAATACTTACCAAACTAATAATATATTTTATATTTTTGGAGATGAAATTTTCAAAAATCCTTTCTTAGTAAATAAAGAGATTACAAAGTGTGTATTGTCTTTATTTTATTTATCGAACAAGTATTATTACTCTGGGTTAAATCATTACAGGTGAGACTATAACTCATATAGGTACCTACTTATGAACTCCGAATGAAATATGAAATGACGATATGGCAGATGTAACAACCTAGCAGACCAGCGTGAAATGACAGTAGGTTATATGCTTTTAATTGATATGTTAGTAATTGTATACAGAGCCCATTCTCCTATGTTTGCTTACATCCTATATTAAATACACTTCTAATACCCTAGATTTAGAAGTAGGGCGCCGTCAAGTAACAACATACTAACGGTAAGTAAATAAGTGATGCCAGAGCCCATTTCTCTATACCTTTCTAATTCCCTTATTCTTAACTAGCACCCCCTGCAGTGTTCCTCGTATTAATATCGGCTTAATGCTCCACTCGCACGTGGCAAACCAATATTTTTTTAAATACCTACAAAGAATTCCTCTTTCGCACGAGTATGAATATGAATTCCCCGTTGCCACTAATACAAAAGTACAGTCGACCTAATCTATGTGTGCCAGGACGCCACCGTCTTTAGTCCATTTAGTTGACCATATAATCAGCCTGTAAGACAACCTTTACTTTATAAAAAAAACTCACTTAGCCAACAACGTGATGTGTAAAGAAATAAACTGAAAAAATATTCTGGTTTACATTTATTGTCATCGGTTAATATATTTCTTACTTATTTCGTTTTGAAATGCTAAAATATTTTGTTTATTATGTCCATTGATTTTACTTAAGGCTTGTGAAAGTTACAATGAATATATAGATGTAGGCTTTTCATCCATTAACGAAACGAAGAGAAAAGGGAGCATAAGAAAATAAGAGATATTTAATGAGGTAGGAAAAAGTAGAATACGCTTGGATACGTAGAAAGAAGGAGAATCACTAAGGCTTTTATTACGTTTAGAGATCAACATTTTTAAGGTATTATTTTTGTTTTGCATTAATGTCTATGTAGTATCTAATATTTTATTCAATTCAAATTCTAATAGGGCCTGTAAAAATAATAACAAAACTAAGTAATACGAAATAAAGTTAACTGATAAAAAACCACATCATGCCACGTGTTGCAACACCAATAAATAATTGGCACTCTAGTGACGTAGGCAAATGTATATAAATATATATTAATAATTATGCGTTCTGATTGGATGTTGCTGGCTATGACGTCTACTTAATCACCTAATATCAGAAACATAAATTGCATAGTTGAAAAGCAAACACCTGCTCAAATTCAATAAAACCTTTCAAGGTTTCCTGAACAGAAACCTCTTAAAATATTAGTGGCCATTGTTCTTCGTTGAATTAATTCTTACTTTGTAGGGCTCTTCGTAATTTAATATGACACTCGCAAGTCACGACAAGTCACGACACTCTTTAGCGAGTTTGGGAAATACAATTTGAGTTTTCACTGAAACGTCTTAAACAAAGCAAATACTTCAAAAAAGTACCTAAGTACCTATCTTTGTATAGCATTGTGATAAGACAACGATTAATAAATAACACATGTAAATGGATGACTAATTTTGGTTTCCTATTTTTTAGTAATAGTAAAAATATTTTATAAAATTGAATAAGTGTTTAAACCCTAACAAAAGCTAATTTGAAATAATTGCGTAAGTAATAATTATAATTATTAAAATATAATTATATAATTAAACGTTATAAGTAACGTAATATAATATAATATCAAACTATGGCGTGTTAAAACTGTACAAAATGACCTTGCAATGATTTATTTCTGCTTATGGTATTATGATTTCAAATATAGCGTTGCTATACGACCATTATTCATTCACCGAAGCGAAATGTTAGGGGTGCTTTGAGAACAGACGAAACCCTATCAGGTTCAGAGTAATTATTGAACCGGCAACGCAGCCCGTTTGCAATTAACAAACGTTTAATATTGTGGTGCAGTCAGTACGAAACAATTATCCTGTCTGGTATTTATGTCTGGACTCAGATCAGGTAACGCGTAGGTATTAGGGTAACTGCATTTACCGGATCTATTTTATACAATTGGCATTTGTACTGCGCAAGAAAATTGCTGATGGTCTCCGTTGCTGTCGCTGAAATTGAACAAGTCTCAAGGGAGATAGTGGAAGGGAGCGTGCGGGGGTGTGTAAAGGAAAGAGAGGTGGATATATTGTTCGTGAGATACTATTGTAGTCGCACGGGACTATGTCGATAAATGTATCTGCGAGGTTTCGATGTTTGCGGAATTGAGGGAAAATTGAAAAAGAAATCTCACTTTTCAATTCTTTTTCTACACTACCTACATTAAGTTAAATCAATATTAAAAATACTGGTGGGCACAGACGCTGCCTCCGTGTTAGGAGGTATGGACCTAGATATACTTAAAGATTGACTTGACTTTATATATCTTCTAAAAGACGAGTTTTTCATTGTCAGTATTTGATTATTTTTTAAGGGATTGGGAAAATAGGTTCTGGCATAGCATAGGCATAGGCATAAAATAGGTCTCTCGTAAGGGACTGGATGGTAACTACCGCCAGACTGGCTGTAAAATTAATGACATCTCAGACCAGAGGTAACTTTGAGAAGTACATTTCCAAAGATAGCCCAGTCGGTAATCGAACCCGGGGCACCTTAACCACTCAACCAATAGGTAGTCACCAATGGCTAGGAATGGTTTGTCAACAAACTGGCTATAATTTGTTTACACAATTCTCCTCATGCAGCATTACTGCATGTCATGAAAATTCTTTACCAAGGCAGCTTGTAGTATGGAAACCTTACAACTGAGTGCGGTTAAAATCCAGTACACCTACACCAAGAATAATTTCGAAAAGTTCTTATATATATTTCTTCTTAAAAATTTATCGCAATTTGGAATAAATTTAAACTTGCATGGTGACAGAGTAAAACTTTTTTTAGACCAAAATTGTAAATAAAAACATAACATCACGTTTCAATGTTCGACTGTAAATATTTTTTAAAATACTTTTAACGTGGACATGGAAGAGTGGACCTAGAAAGACGAACTACTAAGGTAAATCCGTACTAATATTATAAATGCGAAAGTTTGTATGGATCATACATCCATTTGTAACTCTTTCACGCAAAAACTACTAACAGCGGGTTCCTATAATCTACCATTCGTCACTGTTTACAAGTAACTACTCGTTTTCATTTTCCGACAACGGATTGTAACAAAGCGTTCCATAAGTTTTCTACAAGTAGATGAATATAGGAACGCGTCACCCTTACGACTCGTGGCTATAAGTACCGTTTGTAGGCAAAAACGATTCGTTGTTGGGATATAGGAACCGGCCCTAAACCGATCACCATAAAATTTTGCATACACGTTGTCTGGGATACCAGAAAGGACATACTGAAAAAAAGGGATTATCTAAAATTAAGGAAACTAACTCCTGGTTAAGTATAATAGCAATAACGATGTCAGGCGATATATTGCTTTTTCAACGCGGACGAAGTCGCGGGCACCAGCTAGTAACTATATAAATTGAAGATGATTTTGAAAACTGATCCGTATTATACTACCAAGGAATTAGAGGCATGGTTTGATGTTCAGGTCCCCATTGATGTTCCCATGATGTCCTATGATCCCCATGATCTCCATGTTCCCCATGTTAAGGTTCGATGTCTATTGCAAAGGTTTAAAGTGGATTAATAGTCATTGGGTTTAAATAACTATTCGATTTGATGGCAAAAATTTACAGACAACTAGGGTAAATAATTTGATAAAATAAATTCCTACAAAAGAAAACTGTTTTAATATTTCAGTACGAAACATAAATTTAATACTATAATACCTAATTAATTAATTAAATAATACGTAACTTTGAGTGCTCCGAGCCTTTCACTTTTCAGGAAGAGCTTTGAGCTTTCAGCCGTAACTGTGATTAAAAAAGCAATTACTGGCAAGGAAATGAATACGTACAGAGCAGAATTTAATATTGCAATGCGCATAAAATTAATGTCTATAAGTAGTGTAAGAACGGACAGGTTGACAGACTACCCGAAGCTCGGGCTTTGTGAAAATGTGTATGATGAAATGCTTCAGACGTATTTCTGTTTCAGAAAGTTGAGAATTGTAGAAACAATTCTCAACTTTTTGAAAGAAGAAAGAATAATGAAACAGTTCGGACGTACAGTGAAATTAGGAATTGTTTCCTTATTAAATTGCTTTTATAATTTTCATATCACTGTATGAAATAATATCTGTAAATTATCGGTATTAATACTAACCCGTGGAACTAATGGTGTCACTACTAGTAGTGCCACTGGTTTTATTTTTTCATATAGATATACAGACTAAGTATCTTAATTATCTTAATCTAAAGTATCTAATGCAGGAATAATCTTACTGTTTCGTGAAAATAGTATCCAAATTAATTGAATGGTTTAGAAAAAGTTAGACGAGAAACATACAGATATATACCTAATAAATAAAAATTTTGTGTTTGGCGCCAATGAACTCCTAAACAATACCGATTTTGATAAAACTTCGTAACTGTGTGTAATTTAAGTTGGTTAAAAGATGGGATAATTTTTATTTGGGCGAAGTTATATGAAATTAACTTACATGAATTATATGAAGTTATAAAACGATGTTTTATGAAATTATATGAAAATTATTATATAGAAAATGAAATAAAACTACAAAAAAGACCTAAAACTTTCACGTTATTTTCTATATTTGTATGGGCTTGAAGCGGTTACTTAAAAAGCCCATTATTTGGAAGAGAACAGAAGCTAAACTCATTAAATTTTTTTAACGAACAAAGCGAAATAAAAAGCATTGTTTTACGTCGACGCTCCACAAAATCTTTCAGTAAAAACTTTCTGAAAAGAAGACCTACTTTCTTAGCGGGATTATGAATATACCCAATACACCCGGCCGATGCTGGACTGCACCTTAACATATTAACCTATTTTATAAACAAAAACAAATGACATAAAAAAATCAAATCAAATGAAATAACAAATATAAATAAATAAAAAATATTTTTTTTTATAAGAGATGGGTTAGCTCTTGACCAACAACCAGCCATGTGGCAAGGATGAGGCCTAAGATGGAGCGAGCTCACCCAGAAGATGCCTATTCACTCGAACCTTGAAAAGATTAGGGTTATATGTGCTCGGAAATACAGACGCCGGCTGGGAGTTCCAAACCTTTGCAGTGCGCATTATAAAGGATGTTTCAAAGCGCTTGGTCCGAAAAGGAGGGATTTCGACAAGATGAGGATGGTAGCCAGCCGTACGTCTGTATGTCCGATGGAAGAAAGGGGAAGGCGGTATCAGCTCATGCAGCTCCTGAGCACACTCTCCGAAGTACACCTTATAAAAGACACATAAACTGGCAATTTAAAAGATGTAATGTAATGTAATAAAATGTAACTATAGAATTAGCATAGGGCTCACGCCGTGGCATTTTTCTTTTAAATTTTAGCGTCTTCTTTTTAATTGTCGTAAGTTTAATAAGATGATCAATTGTCATCATCTTTCTATTCTACTCCTGTTTTGGTGGACTACCTAAAATTAGTTATTGTGATTGTGACTTAACTATAATAGTAGACAACTTTTTGTGGTTAAAATTTTAGTCCTTCGCAGCGTAAGTCCGAATAATTTTATTTTTAAAAGCAAATTTTCAATAGTACTTTGACATTACTGTAATTTTCGTAAGGATCTCTTATTGATCGTAGGGATTTAAAAAAAAAAGGAAAATACAGCTTAGGCAAGTGAAAAAAAAACTTAAAATCGGTTAAGTATTTTTTGAGTTTATATCACAAACAAACATACAAAAATGTAATCTCTCTTCTTTTATTATTAGTGTAGATAATGTAGTTACATTAAAATGCAAGAAATTTTTAAGTAATGTATCCTTATCCTAACATTAAATTAATATAAGTCTAGACTAGTTTAACATAACTGTGTGATATACGTATTACATCATTTGTATATGAATACTTTATACACACAGATAGCAGGCAACAGGCATCGCGGATACCTTAGTCATGTGACTCCGACATGCATATTTAGTCAGTGTCGAATATCAAACATTTACTCTCAAACTGTGGACACCCTACGGCTAAAGCTTTGAGCTTTGGGGAGCAATGTAGATAGATGTAGAATTTATATACCAGTATGTATATATATAGTACTTTATCGACATAACGCCGTGTTGGCGTGTAAGCGCTGTGAAGTAAATTCCTGATGCTTATTTCACAAGTGAATTCCATTATCACAATTCGTTTTGACTTCAGACTTAAAACAATTCTGTTGTCTGTTTGTTGTGGTCAATTTTCCTTTTGTTTACACTGGAAATTTTAATATGGCGCTAATATGTAGCGTTGAAATGGAAACGTAGGTATGTATGTAACCGTCATTGTATTTTCTTCTTGTAGTTGCCATATCCTATAGGAGAGTGGCTATCATTATGGCTCGAAACAGCGATCTGTCATCTGGTACTACGGCCATATAATTCGCGGAGATTCTTGAGCCAAGAAGTAGGTCGTATGTCTGGCTTGCGTCTACCTTGTATTTTCCCCTGCATGATCAGCTGCAGGAGATTATACTTCTCCTCAGTTTCCTGACTTTTATGGTTTTCAAAACCTCAATCTTCTTGTTTATTCTCTGCAAAACCGTCTCTTCCCTTGTCCGATCCGTCCAGGACACCCGTAGCATGCGCCTGTATTCACATCTCAAAAGCTGCTAAGTGTCTGGTCACTTAGAATTGGTGATTATCCAGGTCTCGACCCGGACACAGATACTCTGGACACGTATACTCTGTGTTTCGTATACACAGAGTATACGAAACACCGGACCAAGGGCATACGGATCACAATATCGAGGGAACGGTTGCAGAGAAGGTGGGTCAACATCACAAAGGAGCTGCGTGCCAGCTCTATACGACACCTTATCTCAATGCTTTGATCTTCTTGATCGTTCATTATGCAACCAAGGTATTTGAAGGAATTAACCCTCTCCAATGGTTAAGCACTCACATAGAGTGGAGCTGTGTACTGGTAATTACATCTTCCTAGCCTACCGTCATATATTTGGTCTTCTTGGCGTTAATATTCAGACCATACCATATGCTGATTTATGCTGGTTTGGTAAATATCCCATTAGATAGTACCTACCATAATGGAACTACAGATTGGAACTACTGGGGTTCGAAGTAATGTACAAAGCAGTTCGATTGTAAAATATTTGAAAGTACCTACCTACTTATAAAACTAAAAGCACTCGAAAAGCTTATAAGAGAAAAAGATAAAATAGAAATCATAAGTACCTACCCAGACATGTTTCTACGGTTCAACAAGTACTTTTAGATTGCGTAAACTGCGAACTAAGAGCTAGGTACCTATAAGTATATACAATCCAATTGTTTTCGTAAGTATATAGAAACAAAATAAAATATATATAGAAACAAAATAATCCATCACTATTATTTAATATACATATTGTTTCATTCTCAGTTAGACTTAAAATAAACTAGGTAGACTATTTTAACAAAAGCTTCAAAGTGTATCTATGCATATTTATCTAATTAATTGCGTACAATTTAACATATCCATACTAATATTATAAATGCGAAAGTTTGTTTGGATGTATGGATGTATGTATGGATGTATGTATGGATGTATGTATGGATGTTTGTAACTCTTTCACGCAAAAACTACTGAACCGATAACCATGAAATTTTGCATACACGTTGTCTGGGACGCCAGAAAGGACATAGGGTACCTCTCATCCAAAAAAAAAATTACTGCTCCCGAGGGATTATCTAAAATTAAGGAAACTAACTCCTGGCTAAGGGTAATAGCAATAACGATGTCAGGCGATATATTGCTTTTTCAACGCGGACGAAGTCGCGGGCACCAGCTAGTTGTTATAATATATTAATTTTTCTCGGTAAAATGAACAAATAATTTACCTTATTTAACATTACAATTTGGTTTAGGGTAAGGAGGACTTTATGTAGGCGTTAGTAAATTTAAGCAGAATTTAAGCAAATATATTATTATTTCACCTCTGGCAGACGCTGTCTCGTCGCCCGCTACAACATCCGCAAAATAGACTTAAGACTATTACTTGCATAATCTGAGCTTAAAGCTTTAAAGCCATTCGCCTCTTTATATTTTATGCTTAGAGCAGAATGCTATTATGAACAGTATGAACAAAGAACAATGTGAAGCTATGTAAATTTATAAAGAATAAATTTTCAAATTATATTTTAATAAGATTTTGGTTCATTTATTCAATCTTGGTAGCTAATTTTTTTTCGTCAGGCGTTGATTTTTTATTTTTAGATGATATTTCGGTATTTTCAGTATTTTTTTCTATAGACAGGAGTAGGTACCTATACTACAATATGAAATAAAGACTAAATCAAAAAATATTTTAATGTGCTTAAATGAAAAAAAAAAATAGTTTAGCTTTAATTTAGTCTAGCAATGAGTAAGGTAAGTAGGTACTACACATTATCAATAAGAAGAATCGGCGATTATGTCAGATATCTTCATAAAGCTCACTTATAAGAAAAAAAATGGACTCGTACGTAAAGCATATTTTCGGTGAAGCACATTTGAAACTATTATATTTAAATTGGAATCTCTCAAAATCGATTTATCTGCACCGTTCATGTTCTTTCTTTAGAAACATAAAAATAGATTCGTTGACATTGACTTGGAAAACTTTATCAACTTGAACTTGAAATAGCTGTCAGACAGCCTTTGCACAAATTCAGCGACCTAAGAATATAATACGAAAAATTTCAATAATACTGAAAAATTTTCAGTCAAGTCACCTTAGGTAAAGTTTCTTGAGGAAAATACATAATTATTGATTATTCTACGGTGCGGTTCTATTGTGCGTAAAAGTAGGTGTATTATACTTATATGTTTATTAAATTGTATTATTAATCAAATATAAAAGATTACAATTAAATGTCTAGCGTCTAAATGTATAAATACAAAAGTTTTTTTGGAATAAGTTTTTTATTGACATGAACATGAATATTAAGGGATGTTGACTATATTTAGGAAAGTGTTTAATCACGTTATAAGTACATTATTTACTTAGCCCAAAATATTTAATATTATTTTTTAAATATAAATATAAAAATTGTGTATTTTGATTTTTTGTTATTTGATTAAAAATTTAAAAACCATTTTGATTTTCCCTCCAAAACCCACAACATTTATAAAGTGACGTGATCGTTGTGACGTCACTTGTTCCCAACAAGTTAAGTCAAGTTTAAGTTAAGTCTGGGTTAAGCGGTGATGTTTGTGAACAAGTGACGTCATGCATTTTGATAGGTGTCACTTGAGAGTGATTTAATTACATTTTGATCCTTAAAAATAAAGAAAAAATATTGTCTTTTTAGATATTCTATTTTAGAACTACCGTTTTTATATGAACATAATCAACATCCCTATTAAAACTATAATAATGGAGGTACCTATACAAAATTTTATGAAGAATTTGAAATATTGAAGAAATTTAATAGCTACAAAAATACAAAAATAAAGCTATTACTAAAATATAATACCTACCTAATATAAAAAATGCTCTTATATAAAAGTTAAAGAAAAGATTTGGAATTTGGAATCTGTTTATTGATGACAATTTGGAAACGACTTGAATGATTTTTTTTCTAAATTAATTTTGAACAAATAGTTTAAAAAAATTACTTAAAGCCAGTGTTGTGATGAATATTACCCGAGATCAAATGTTTATTAACTAAAATAAACTTGAGTTAACTAAGCGTTAAATTCTCTTAAAGTTTTCTTAACTGTGTTTACCATATTTTTTTTAGTATGTAGGTAAATATCTGATGATGTCTACGTTTGACTAATGTCACTAGAACATGAAATCTCGCATGCGCATAGCACAACACTAATTGGTAATGCGTATTGAATTCGCAAAGTATAATCGCACTTTTAGCCAAGCTCACATGGTATAGGTATAATTGGTGGTTAGGTGAGAAATGTTACCGTTGTATAGGAGTGTCGGCTCGGGATCGCGGGGCGAAGGCCCCGGCGCGGTGGCAGCGGGTGCTGGGCTGCGGCCGCGCCCCTCACCAACAACGTCGATCTCCTCGTCCGACTCGTCGGCCAACTCCGCTGCCGGGGCCACCTTCCACTTCTTGGCCATGAGGCAGCGCGGCATGGCGGCGCCCGCATCGGCCTCAGCGCGGCCGCATCAGCGAGAGACAGACGAATAGAGAAAAAGAGAGAAGAGAGAGAGAGGCGCCCCGGGCGAGCGGCGTAGCGGGTGATCGCGCGCGTCCTCTTGCGGTAGTGAGGTACGGGTGTGAGGGGTGCACTTTATATAGAGTATGTGGTGGTGCGCGCGCCGCCGCACCGGTCGATACGGGCGGTGGGTGGCCCGGCCGAACCCATCCCTCGCCGCAAAACTTTGCCCGCCGCGGCAACTTGCAGCGACACTTGCCGCGAAACCGGCCAGCCTCGACCCCACGTTCAACCAGTGGAAACAGCTATCTCTATACGCGTACACCTGTATAGCGGACACGGTCTGCCGGCACATTACACTACACGCTAATGGACGCGTGCACAGAACACCAACTTAATGCATGAGAAGAGAGAGCGATTTCAATTTGTCGCTTCGGCGTTTGACATTACTCTCTACTCTTTTATCCCATTGTTTTACTCGCTAAGTACCTACCGCTTACAAACGGACAACTGAAAAACTGAAAGCATTTCATTTTACAAAGTGGAATTGCTTTATTAGCTTACGATTTTATTTTACATAGACTGATAATACCTATTTACACTTTAACGCAAAGAGAGCTTAACGTATTTGGATGAAATTTGGTAAACAGATAGTTAACCTGAATTAATATAATACATAGAATACTTTTTACCCTGGTAAAACTTTAGGTTCACGAGGGATCGTCTAAAAATGTAAAAAATTATGCACCACCGTCGTCACAGCAATAAATATATTTTACAATTTTTCAACGCTGACGAAGCACTATTTTAACTATCAATAATAAGCGATAACAAATATTTTGAAATTAAACCGACTAATATAATAAGTAAACTTAAATCAAGTTAAGCCGGTCTTAACTTAGAGTAAGTAGAAGCGAAGTCAAAACAACTACAAAATGTTTTCAAAGTCTACAAGCGGGTGTCGAGCGGCGACTCCTTCCCTATAGACATTGAAATTCATTTTTAGCTGATACAGTTTTCTCCAAGCATACTTACAGGATGAATTTTAAAACAGCAACAATAACTTTGTATATTATTCTACTTAACTTATCTAGTTGACATTCTATGATAATTAAAGGTGTTATAGAAACCTAAAAAATTTATGGAAACGATTAAAATTACCTACACTAAAATCAAGTCGAATATTTAACATTTTCAGTAAAGACAAGGTCTTGTTAAAATATACAACTTTTCGAATTTCAAATTTTGAATTTTCATTTGTTCTACTTCCAAACTTTTAATTAATACTAGTATAGTCCAGTTATACAGACATTGCGTTAAATCCGGTAGTTTTGATTTTATTGCTCATTTTTTTTATGATATTGGTAAATAATCAAAGTCTGAAACCTGGAGGGCCGTACGCAATCTTTTTATAAACCGAAAAAAAAACCGCGAAATTTTTGACTATTTATACCATAAACACATGAAAAAGTGTACACATGCTCAAACTTTTTTGCAATAAATGATTGCAATGAGTGCAAGATTGCAGACTAGCTAAGTTTGAAACATATCTCTCGGTAGATCAAAGCAGTGGATGCATTACTTTTGTACAAAAATACTCGTATTTATTATTAACCCCTGCTTTTACCCGTCATTACCCTTGCTTTCCCGGTCTAATAGACGAATAATTAGCGCTTAAGTGCTTAATAGTCCTTATAAAAAGTCAAAGTGAATCACTTTAATAACGTAGCGTTGTTTGGGCCGAGCTTGGCGCATTCATGTAACTTAATCTCAACGAGCATAATTAAGTACTCAATCATAATGTGGCCCTTTTAAAAAAATTATTTATTTCACTTATACTTTAAAAAATTAGGCTTGCGTTATTTCTACGTTAGTCCGTCCAAGACATAGTCAAACCCAATATTTTAACTCAAAAAGATGTCAAAACCCTAATGTCTAGCAGATTTTGGTTTTAAAACGACGACGGTTTAGGACTTGACTTGACTGCTTTGGAAAACTAATAAAAATTATGACTAGACTGGACTTGACTTGACTGACTAGTATCGGGATTTGCTATTTTTGATTTTAATTTCAATTTTACCCTTTTTTTAAAAAAAAAAATGATTACGAATTTATTATTTTTACTAATGACACTGGCAAAATCTTCGGAGAAGATCTGATGGCGCCAAGACCGCATTAAAAAAGAAGAAGAAGACGACAGTTTAAAATTTGTAAGCAGCAAAATTATTGTACAATACTCTACATTTAATTTTGTTACATTTAAATTCTAGCAAAATAATTTGTGGTGTAAGAGAAGACGAAGCGGTTTATCGAGTTCAAAGGCGTTTTCAAGTTTAAATACACCTATTTAATTAATAAGTTTTAAGAGGTAACAAGACTCTAGTAAACGAAGTTATATGCAATTAAAATAATCTCGGCGTTAAATCGCGGTTATGAAAGCAATAACCTTGAGGTTTTAGTTGACTTCTGGTTATTATTCAATCTTGTGAATAAGAACTTTTACGTGTAGAAATAAGAACTTTTTGTGTTACTTTTTCAAATTTCATTTTTTTTATCAAAAAGATACATAGTTTAGGAGATGACAATTTTAGGCAAACATTGGAATTGTTTGGATCTTTAATACTCAGAAGACACCAAATGCTTCAGGTGGGTGCTCAGCTCACTGCTCTGTCAGACTGGTGTGAAAATGAGGATATATAGTTTCACTGACCTCCATACAAAAATATATAACAAAAAGTTAAAAACAGGACTTTAATCACAACGGTGTTCGGTGTTAAGAAAGTGACTTACCATTCTAGTCAGGTATGAAAGTTACGAGATCAGTTTATTCAGTTGAGTAACCTTCACACTGTCAATAGTATGAGTTATTTGCAAAGATTTTAAATATTTGGTTATTTGAAATTTGAATAGTCCGTCAAATTATATTGTCACTTGTATTCGGAGCAATGTGAAGGAAAGTCAAGCGAGGACTACATTTTCTTATTAGTGACTAGCTGGTGCCCACGACTTCGTCCGCGTTGAAAAAAAAAATAAGCCCCATAAGTCTTTGACGACACATTTGGTCTAGTGGCTAGTAACTCTAGCTGTTACCCAAACTGTTAGCTGTTATGTGTTAACATTTACCTTTGTACCTGAGTCACTTATGTTTGTTATGTATTTACAAAAAAAAGGAATCTATGTATTATATCAAACTGTCTGTGGAACTAGACGGTGCTGTGTGGAATGTGTGAAGATATTATTTATTTATTTATCTATCTATTTGGATTTGATTATAACGCCTGGCATCTTTATTGGTATTATACTTTTGCCAGGCGTTAGTTTTCTAAATGTTAGATGATCCCTCGGGAATAATACCTACTTTTCTTCTGATCGAAGGTACATCTACATTAGTGTCGTAATATACTTAAGTAATGTAACCTACTTCTGTACTATCTAAGTATACTTCGTCGTAAAAAACATATAACTTTATAATCTGTGGTCGTAAAGGTTTGAAACTTTTTCAAGTTCACTTCAAGTAGTAAGATCGTTTAAATAAACCTAATAATATTTTACAAACTTCTCATGTTTCAACTATTTTTTCACTTCTCTCGCTATATTTCATTTAACTTTTGCGATACACTCAATCACGCTCTGTTACAGTAGTAGATACAACCAAGAAGTACTGCTGGTAGTACGAATGCCACAATGTTGTATCACTAGTACTTTTTTTTTATATAAGTCAAGGCAGCGCTTGACCGCGATCTCACTTGATGTTAGGTGCAGATGCGGCCGTAGGTGGACCACGCTTACCTAGTAGATGCCCATTTACCCTACGTTTGAAGACCCCGAGGTTGTAATTTTGGGGAAACACAGAAGCAGGCAGTGAGTTTCACTCCTTAGCAGTTCGGACAAGGAAGGTGGAACTGTAACGCGTGCGTGACCGAGGAACTTCAACCACGAAGGGATGAAACCTCCGCCCGCGCCTCGTGTTTCACAAGTGGAACGGTTCCGGTTGGATCAAATCGAAGAGAATGGACGCACACTCTCCATAGTGCAGACGATAGAAAATTGATAGGCATGCTACTTTTCGGCGATGCTGCAGGCTTTGAAGTTGAGACTCCACAAGGGAGTCGTCGCCAATGAGTTTCTTAGCTCGCCTTTCAATCGAGTCCAGTGCAGCCAACTGATATCGGGCAGACCCATCCCAGAGGTGGCAGCAGTACTCCATGCAGGATCGAACTTGTGCTTTATATAAGTTTAGGAGCTGTCTCGCAGTGAAGTACCGCCTAACCTTGGAAACGATGCCCAATTTTCGGGCAGCCGTTTTGGCAATGGACTCGATATGCCTGCCAAAGTTCAGATCGGCATTAAGGTCTACACCAAGGAGTTGCATGTGGTCTGTGATTGGAACAGACAAGCAATTAGTTTTAAGAATACCTAGTATAAAGTATGGTATATAGATAGGGTATAGATGCTAAAAATAAAACTCTGTATATTCAATTACACATCTTATTTATTAAGTCAAATACATTTTGTTCCAAAACCGTATAGATAAAAAATACGGTATACCTACTAACTACGACTACAAAACGCTTTGCGTTCTTAACCACTACACAAATGTTTTTACCCTACAGTTCACATTAATATAGATTGAATCATAAATAATTAGAAAATTGTCTGATAAAAAAAATCAAGTTTTGAATTACATATCAATACACATACAATTGAAGAATAAATATTATTAGGAAATTTTATGTTATTCTTTACTTTTTATTTTATTATCCTTTGAGACATTAAAGTGGGTACTAATTATCACACACATATTATATATATAGGTATATTATACTTTCTTTTCATGTAACAGATACTAATTAAGGGATCGTTTCTTAAAGAATACATGTTATACGAAATGACGGATTGCCACAATACATCAAATTAGTTACGAGTATTACAATAGAGAGACGGTTTCATGTTACTGATGTTTAACCTTTAACCTGAACGAAGAACAAATGTAGGTATAAAAGTTTCCTTTATAGATTCACCTTACTTGTCTTATTTGACCTTATTTGTCTTATTTGACCGTATTTGTCTTGTTGTTTCTTTTTATTTCTTTATTTAAAAGGAATATATCTAAGAATAGCAATATGAGTCCTTATGTAAACCGCTTATTCTGGATACCACAGTCGTAGAAGTTCACATAATATATGTAGGCAATCGAACCTACTTGCAATCATGCATAGAATGCTGCAAATATTGCAAAAAATTCTGCAAATATTGCAAAATTTCTAAAACTTTGTTGAAAATCATAAAAAAATGTGGGATACAGATATCTATCCCATTGCTAGTATAGGTACGTACCGTAAAAATTTGGACGATGTAATAAAAAATATTTAATTAGTAAAGTAAATGACCAGATTTTTTTAAAAAAAATCCAAAAAATTCTTTGACTTCATCTTTCTTCAAATTTCTATAATTCAATAATGTTTTAGCACTTTATCAAATAAAACCATATTTACTCGTGAAGCGAACTCAAATGGAATATTAAATGTACTGGACCAGTTTTGTATTATTTGGTTTGTAGAACAATCAATTTGAAATTGTTTTTTGTCTGAGTTTTTAAATATCTGAGTTGTTGGATGTATGTATGTAACGACCGTAGCCAGGTTAAGGGTTAAACGCTTCAGAAAAACATAATGATTATCTTAACATAGACAATATTAAAAAGTGCCACCGATATACATTTATCTTAATCCCTTAATTATAAGAATACAAGCACTGACTTCAGTGACGACGCTTAACTTATAAACTAGACAATTGAAAATCATAATAATTTTAGTTAGTACCCACCGTTGTGATTGTATAATATAACACCTCATTATTTTTGTAGCACAGAAAGATTTCTAGTACCTTGCGTACTTATTCGTTGTAATTTAAATTCTATTTCGTGGGTATATTGTTTTTCTTGTTCATTTTCCTTAAATTTAATATTTTGGCTTTATTTGAGTTCTTAACTTGTTTTTTTTTTAAATGCCACTAATGCTAAGTGGTAAAAAATAATTCAATAACTATGGTATAATTATAATAAAATACGGTATAATAAATAAAATTCTACAACCGATTTTTCTTTTTTTATAAAACTTTAATTAATTGACTTTTGTAAAGATACAACTATATCAACTTAATACCCTGCATCGAGACATAGCAATGAGCTAGAGAAAAATTATAATTTCACTTTTGAAATGACTTTTGAAAATACAAAATACTTGAAATAAATTGAACATATCGGAATGCTTTCGGTTCACTGGATCGTCACGGTTTTGTACGGAAGCCAAAAAAGTCTAATAAAACGGCGAAAATGCTCGGCTTGCCTTTCAAATGCAATTGCACACAGAAATTGAATGAAAATCACATCATGTTTGAGGGATTCTAACACCATTTAAATACTTGAAAACCAGTATTAGTTCTTTGTGCATTTCATTGAACAAAAGTGAAGATAACACCTTTGTGCGATTTCATTTGTCAGGCAATGAAGCTACTTTTTAAAGTAATAAAAACATAATTTAACCGAAGTTAATTAAGACTTCCAAATGTACTTACCGCGGTTATGTTGCAGTGAGCGAGTAAAGGAGTAATTAATTCCTTATCCCCCCCACTGTGGTCGGTAGCTCACTTTGAGTACCCATGACATTGCTTGTGTTCGATAGCCGCCTGCAATCGAGTGAACCGTCAGTCCGTCTTAACATAAATATGGTAACAATATGAACTTTGATGCTACGAAGGTTACGAGCACGGCTTCGTAGCATGAATATAATAAATTATACATAAATAATTGCGACATTGTACAATGAAAAACAATAACTTCTTGTATCTTCTTTTTGGTCGAATTATTCTTGGCTCTTGCCTTAATGTGGTCGGTCCACCTAATATGTGACCTTCCACGCAGTCTTGTACCCTCGTTTCTGCCCTGCATGACCAGACGGTTCATCGCGACTAGATGTGTGGCCGAAAAATGTGAAGATGCGAGTCTGAACGACGGATAACTGTTGCGTGATGCCAAATTCCTGTAGTACGGAACTCCACCCACGACACCCCCAGCTACCTCCTTCATACGCCAATCCTCCTCCTTTCAAGTATCCGCAGCACCTCGCAAATTGAGGAAAAGTGGTGTCTTCACGAGACGTATATTTGTGGTGTTAGTTACGTGTCTTTTAATCCATATTTTTCTGAGCTTAAGAATGCTCAGTTATGGGCCATGCGTCTCTTAATTTCTTCAGCGCAAACGCCGTTATTAGAAAACATCGCTCCAAGGTAGATGTGTAATTGGACTATTTCACAATTGGCCATTATATGTGATTTCTGGCAAACAATCACAATTTACATTATGGTGCGGTTAACTCTTGATCGAATTTCCAATCTTAACGCTTTCCATCTTATTCAAGATCTTCCATTTGGCACTCACTAGTTAAGAACAAGTGTCGTCCTCATATTGATGACTCGAGATCCTGGCTCCACCAGTCGCGACACCGTCCAGTCCAGTCTTCCATGGTGACTCTTATGTTCAGTTCTGTATAAATATTAAACAAGAAAGGTGATATGAAGCCATCCATGTCGAACTCCCGATTTCGTACATATAGAACTTCTTATATAATTTTACTAAAATATTACCAAAATTAATACATAATTGCTCGCTCTTTAAATGTGAAGTAAAATGAATTAAATTTAATATTATTTTATATTACTTACTCATATAAAATAAGAAACAAAGTTAGAGCAATGCGGACGGCAGTGTGAAGCCGGTAAAACTAAGCCTTCGCCGTGTACATATGCCGCCGCTACACGAACACAAATGCAATCAAAATGCATTCCTGGCCTTATTACAAAATTTACTAGTAAAATGCCAAATTGCGTAGTGAAAGCAGGTTTCAAAAAATAAAAAGCAGTATGGAATCACATTTCACACATAAACTCAGATTTGAAATAAACAAAAATAGAGGTTACGACACATGTTTATAAAACCGGCTTCACTATGTTGTCCGCAAAATTCTGTCTATAGTTCTTATTTGGTCTGAGATTACTTATAGAAAACTAATAGGTATTTTATTTCTTGCTTATTAAAAAATAATCAAAATGTAATTTTATTTACACGTTTCTATTGAAAGTTAAAAAACGCCTTTTAATTTGAACTAAAATAGGTATAATAAATATTAATAATTTTTAAGAGAAACATAATATTTAGAATATTATGTTGAAAAAATAATATTTTAGTATTTTTGACATTGAAGTACTACAAGTATGGAATTTGCGTCACAAATGCCAAAGCGGCACATAAAAAGTACGCCTAAACAGAATTATGGCGGAGCTAATTCCGTTTAGGCGTACCTTCGCGCGTCAATGGTAAAAGGTACTATTGATTTTAAAGTCCAATATATTGACGTAAAGTTACTTTTTCTTTAATGGTTTTAAATTTCACTTTTAAATTTTCCATAGTTGTAGTATATTGATGATTTTGACACAAAAAAAATGTATGACGGTAGAGACAAACTGGTGCCACGCATGCTAAAGTATTCCACGCATTATGACATCTGTACTTCTGAATTTGTATGAATTGACATCTGTCGCACCAGATCGTCGTGGGAAGGTGGAGGGGATATCCAGACAGGAATTAAAAATTGCGATTGTTTTACATTGCTGCAAATTTTCTCTTTGTTTATTTAAATCGTGATCCGAATGTCTTTTCATCTCATTTTTTTTTTGTTTTTGCGACGGGGAATATAAGCAATAATTTACTGACGTCGCTCCGCATACATTGCATACTTAGTACCATTTTGTCTCTACCTTAAATGTTCTGTGTAATTGTATGCTAATAATAAACCGTTGAATGCAAAGATAATTGATTGGTCTCGCTGCGCTCGACTAGATAGAGCGCTATAAAAAAGCAATAGCTCCGAAAAGGTGGCAACTTTTTATTGTAGTGTGTGTAAAAAATCGTCACTTTTTACCCAGTTTTATTATATTTTTACACAGTTTCACTACGCAAACTGGTATTTTATTATGCCTAAAATTTAATAAAACATTCGGCACGTACACATCACAAACAGTTTGCAGTGTGACTTCCTCGGGTACGCCGAATTCGGTGTACTATTTTATGCCGCATTTTACAAGTACGACGGCGGTATCTAGTCGAGCGCAGCGAGACCAATCATTTATCTATGCGTTGAATGTAATAAAAGTAATAGTAATAATATAAAAAACGAAGTATTTTTACCACGTAACATTTTTTGATTCTCTGATATGCTTACTGATATTTACTTATTAAACTGATATTAAATATTAAAAGAGATTGTAGTATTACATATTTGAAATATGCAACTTTCCCGTTCTTTTTGATCAAGCTTTAATTTATTTATAATTAGATAAGTAATGATCTAAACAATATTTTCCAGAGCGAGGAAAAGTTAGTTAAATTTTGTAAGCATTATATTGTGCACAATATTTGAATAAAAAGGTTAATCAATGTTTTGCTTGATGTTGCTCGCGTTCATTTTGCTGCCGTTGACAGTGTTTTGTTAAAATATTCTTGTTCATTTCCATGAGGGTTTTAGTAACATTTTGAGCTTTGGATGGTTTGGTTTCACGTCTATTTTGACACTATTTTTAATGGTAATTTTTTTTTTTTTGCCTCTGTCGCAATTATCGTTATTTCAATTGTTTATTTTGACCGGATTATATTGTTTGTTTCGCTTCTCCATTGTGTTTAATAGACTTACCTTATTCGTATACTTTACTATAGATAATATATTCATATTTGACTTCCATACAGGACATATGGTTATTTAATAAATAAGATTAACTTTTTTAAATTGATAATTGAAAAAATTTCACAATTAAAAACAATGACAAATTATAAAATTATTTTTGAACTGTTATATATTGCTGCGTAGGTAATATTTCTTTCCAGTTATTATTTGATATTTATTGCCCAAAAATCGACTAGGTACATCGTGACTAGGTTATATACTACTCTGTTTTGTGTATTCCAATTTTATGCAAGTACCTTCAAAATAATTTCTAATAGTTTTTGTTGTTATAACTTCTTTTTTGTATGATTATTCATAGATTAGATTTTCTTTTATTAAAGATGTGTTTGCTCTTGGCCAGAATCTAGTCGTGTATCGAAGACGAGGCCGATGATGGAGCGAATTGCTTTCTTTTAATTTGTTTGCAAATATTTCGTTGAAATCGCTGTTATTATTATATGTGGTTGATTGTGGCCTAATTTTTGACACCTTATTAGCAGTTGGTATTTTAAATGGATGTTTAGCTGAGTCTATGGAACATTAACTTTTTTTTATTAGACGTCTTAACACATCCGTGTTTTTAGCCTTTTTCAACTATCTAATCAATTCATAAAATTTTACGCCCGTGTCTTCGTCCACACTTATTTTTCTTGGGCTGTTATAATTTTTTTCAATAGTTTTGCTCATATATTTTTTTATTTATAAATTTTTGTACAGCGTTGAATTATATTTTTATTCTTGGGATTCCTTGGGAACCGTACATTTTTCTGCATGAAATTAAACCTCTGGTTTTTATCTCTCTCCCATGACAAAAATTATGTACAAAATTTCATGATGGTTGGATAAAGTAAAATGGATAAGATTGGCGGTTTTGAGTAAAAGAAAATAGGTAATTTTTTGCACTTACCAGATACTTTTTTATTTCAAATTTTTTATTGAATCTTTGATATGAAAACATGGATTGACATATCATCAAAAGTTGACTTTTAAACATTATTATCAGTTTTATCTGGCTATATCATGAAATACATGATGTGATCAATTCTAAGATCTGCTCACAACATAATATAGGGATAATACCTATAGAGAAAACACTATTTATTTATTGTAATTTGAAGCCTTTAAAAAGCTTTTCCTTTGAAAATGTTATTACTTCGCAATCTCTCGCGTATTAAATTCTCCTTATTAAATTCTCGACATTATTATGTGTCTATTTTCTAGGGATCAGATTTCCCTGTAATAATAGTAGCATAGTAGCTGCAAATAACCAACATCGTGTTATCTGCGAGAAAATGTACCATCATAGACTAGATTAACATCATTCTCCAGCCTTTGACTTCCTTCCTTGAGTTATAAATTGAATACCACGGTTTTAACATTTATTAAAATTATTAAAATTAGTATTTTTATATTTCTAATTTATTTTTATAATTCTTGTATAATAATCGTTGTTAGTATTTTATATAGTTTGTATACATATTATATATATTACATTGATTTTTAATTTGAAGAAATTGTGTTTGCGTATATACTTTCGTAAAATACCGATCTAATATTAAGTTACATAAAATATATGCGATTTGATATTACATACTCTGATCTTAATATACTCATGAAATATGTTAGTATTGATTTGAAAAATTAATAATTGCTCATATTATCTATTCTATTAAATCGCGTACTTAAAATACCCTGTCTTAAAAAAAATCGCGAATGTTACTTATAAAAATAATCACTGCATACAAATATTTGATTTAAATTACTAAGTCAGTAATTTGGGAATTTTGGGTGTTTGCGAGAATTTGTTGTCTCAAGTTACCTACTATTTAAAACATTCGCGGCACTTATTGAACTCTCGAAAATAATAAAACATAACCTGCGATGTTGGCTGTAGTGAATATAATACTAGAATACCGATATATGGATAACGAATGTAGTATGAAAGATCAAACTGCCTCAACGTAGTAAGGTTAATGTTTGTAATAATTGCGGATAAAGAAAAGAATCGTTACACAACACATTTGACAGGGCGATACTATTACGTTAAACTACTAAATCTATACACGAACCAGTGTATGAATAACGGTTCATCGAGTCGCGAGATGTGTATGTGATATATCCCCTGTGCTATTCTGTTTACTGTATAATATACTACCGCGACCCCTCTGCGTAGTAACCGATGCACCCCATCGTTGCGTAGATACCGGTTTTCACAAAAAGTTCAATTCAAGCTTACACTCTTCAAATAAATATGTAAGTTGTTAACTTATAAAACTTATAAAACATTGTAAAACTCTTAAAGATCCCGTTTATACCTATACTAGATTCAGTGTGGATGGGAATGAACGGGATCCCATTATTTATCTGGTTGCGTTATAGTTATTGCTGCAGTTTTAAATTAAAACAGAAAAATAAACAGAATTAAAGAGGGGTAAGGCTCGAGCAACAGTTTGGTCCTCCCGAGCTGACCGACACGCTACTAGTGTTCTCGACACAAACATCCTCGTCCTTGCCTAATCTTGCTAAATTTATTGCTCATGAACTAATGTACCACAGCTCAATAGTTACCTTTAGTCTCTACGTATCACCGAATCTATATACCTAAATATTGCCACGATTAAATCTATTTTAAGAACAAACCTAAATAACGCCATCGCGAAGCCTATGAAGAGGCTTTTCTCCTAAATTGACGCCAGTTTCCTTTACCTTACCTAACTTATGAATTCTAATGAAGAAAAATCTATAACATTTTTAGGTACGTGATTATTGCTTATCATTCTTTCGACCGCGTCGAAATGCCTTATTCTTAGTTTATTATGTATTTTTTAAAGGTGTATAGAAGTTTAAAGGGAAGCGCTTCGTTGTGAGATTGTTAGGCGTACACGCGACTTTGTCCATGTGCCTCTTTGCATGCATTTTTAGTTTGAATTGTTTGCCACATTTCTTACAATTGTATAACTTCTGTGTGGAGTGTGTCTGCTGATGTACCCGGTAGTTGGAGCGGTCCGCGAAACTTTTGCCGCAGACACAGATGTGGGGCTTCAGACCGTTATGCGTCCGCTGGTGGCTGGTCAGCAACCATTGTCTAGAGAAACTCTTGTCACACATCGGACAGTTGTACGTCTTTGAATGAGTCTTCATGTGCATCGCAAAAGCAGACGTAGACACATAAGCTTTTCCGCACTTATAGCAATGTTTAGCAAGACTAGAGTCAATGCTGCGGTGGGTTTGTTTGTGGCGCGCCAGGCTCGCTGGTGTCGTGTAAAGTTTACCGCATTGATTGCACGGTAGCTTCTTACGGTTCGCCTCCGCCTTATTAAAATTTAGCTTTCCATAATATTTCAACACACGCTTTTCTGTTCCAACACACGCATCCTTAGTTTCTCTTATTTCCGAAAATTCTTCCGTTTCGTCCAGTGTTATATTCGGTATTATATTCAGTGCTATATTCGATGTTATATTCGGTGTTATATCTTCTATATGTATTTGCGGTGGTTCAGAAAGATAATTACTGTTGAAATTCGGTGAAATATTCGATGTTATATTCGGTGTTATATCTTCTATATGTATTTGCGGTGGTTCAGAAGGATAATTACTGTTGAAATTCGGTGAAATATTCGATGTTATATTCGGTGTTATATCTTCTATAAGTAATTGCGGTGGTTCAGAAGGATAATTACTGTTGAAAGCGTATGACGTATTGTCAACAAATGGTGTCGGCTGTATATAAGCACCGAAAACAGGATATACAGATAATGGGGGATACATTTCTGGTATGGGAATTGATGGGAATTGAACAGTGTAAAAGGGGGGTGTGTAAATAATTTGTGGTTGTACAACAACGGGTGGTAGGTTGTTAACGGATGGTAGAATATTAACGGGTGGTAGAATATTAGCGGGTGGTACATTGTCAACAGGTGCTATATTTTCACCGATTGCTACGTTTTCAGCTGGTGCTACATTGTCACCGATTGCTACGTTTTCAGCTGGTGCTACATTGTCACCGATTGCTACGTTTTCAGCTGGTGCTACATTGTCACCGATTGCTACGTTTTCAGCTGGTGCTACGTTTTCACCGATTGCTACGTTGTCAGTAAGTGTTATATTATCAGTGGTAGCTACATTATCAGTGGTAGCTACGTTATTAGTGGTTGCTATGTTATCAGTGGTTACTACATTATCAGTGGTAGCTACATTATCAGTGGTAGCTACGTTAACAGTGGTGGCTACATTAACTGTGGTAGCTACGTTATCAGTGGTAGCTACGTTATTAGTGGTAGCTACGTTAACAGTTGTAGCTACGTTATCAGTGGTAACTACATTATCAGTGGTGGCTACATTATTAGTGGTAGCTATATTATTAGTGGTAGCTACATTAACAGTGGCGGCTACATTATTAGTGGTAGCTACACTAACAGTGGTTGCTACGTAATCAGTGCTTGCTACATTATCAGCGGGTGCTACATTATCAGCAGGTGCTACATTATCAGCAGGTGCTACATTATTAGCAGGTGCTACATTATCAGCAGGTACTACATTATTAGCAGGTGCTACACTCGGCTTGCTTCTAGATAGTTCGAGAAGAAATAATGCGGCTTGTGTATCGGCGTCTGTTCTTTCAATTTCAATTGTATTGCCTTTAGTGGCAGCGGGATCTGGAACAAAAAGGGATTAGAAATATACGTTCTCCAAATAAAGATTACACATGTCTGTGTTCTGAAATTAGTGAAAACCCCTACGTTTATGAAAGAAATTAAAGATAGTCCTATTACATTATAAATGCGAAAGTTTGTATCGATGTATGGATGTATGTATATGGATGTTTGTAACTCTTTCACGCAACTACTGAACCGATCACCATGAAATTTTGCATACACGTTGTATGGTACACCAGAAAGGACATAGGGTACCTTTCATCCAGAACGCGGACGAAGTCGCGGGCAACAGCTAAAATTAAATAAGTTTAAAGTTAAAACAAAGCAGCATTAATCTTTGGTCCTAATCATTGTTTCTAATACATATTTGTTTTATAATTACTTTATTTATTTATTTTTATTTAACCACATTGAATTAATTCGAATTTATGTTAGTCGTATGTACAGTAAACAGTGGATTTACCTGGAACATAGGGAAATTGTCTTAGATCATTTGAATCTACAATCTACGAGCTTAACATATTATTGATGTTATAGTGAATGCCTTTTGTTCCTATTCAACTAGTCTCTCGGCTGTTAAAACAATAGAATACAGAACTGATAGCAATTACACAATAAACAAACAGGCGAATTTTGCCAACAGTAAACTCATTTGTATTTAGTATATAAAAGATATAAAAACGTAAAACGGTATACCGATTTTAGAGAAAATTTAATTGTACTGAGCTTCGTAGATAGTCCATTTTTAATTTTGTTTGTTCCTGTACATCCCAAAGCTAACACCAGTGTAAATTCAGTTACTATCTAACTAGTACTAAGCTAACAGCGTATAATAATAGGTGGAATAAGATTTTGTTTTTATTACAATCTGCATTAAACTTACACTAACAATCAGTAATAGCGGAAAGTTATATGTAATGGTTCGACATCCGTACTTCCGTACTAATATTATAAATGCGAAATTTTGTAGGTATGTAGGTATGTAGGTATGGATGTTTGTAACTCTTTCACGCAAAAACTACTGAATGAATTTCAATGAAATTTTGCATACACGTTCTCAGGGACACCAGAAAGGACATAGGGTACCTTTTATCCAGAAAAAAACTAATCCCGAGGGATCATCTAAAATTAAGGAAACTAACTCCTCGCTAAGTGTAATAGCAATAACGATGTCAGATGATATATATCTTTTTCAACGCGGACGAAGTCGCGGGCACCAGCTAGTATTATATAAAATTCTTATGGTGACGAACTTTGTACGCCCATGGTGTGAGTTGTTTACGCGATAAATTACACGTGCCGTTACTTAACGGGGTTGTTTTGTGTAAGCCGATGGTTACAAGGCCAGACGACTGCGCATTAACTTAAGAAATTGATTCCCCTTATTCCATTCGATTGCCAATTAGATAGACGTGTATTTTGTTTGACATTTACACGGGTATCACTGGAGAATGGGTGTGGACATTATGTGTATGCAGCTATACGGCATTGCTTTGCGGTATATCTACGTGTTGAAGTGCTTATACAATACAGCCAGAATACAGAATGCTTATACAATAGAGCACAGAATCAACCCCATTGCGAAGAGGAGTGAGATAGGTAGAGGTAATCTATTCGATACTGTTCATCGAAGCTTTAAGCTCCTGCATTTAGCTTTAACGGCACAAGAAGCTCTTGAAACGACAGACTTGGCATCACCATTAATAGCGATTACACCATTTACCTACGATTTGCTGAATATATTATGATTTCAGGAAAGTCGATTAGAGACCTCAACACGATTCTCGATCATCTCAACTGTGTTTCCCAAAGGCCCAAAGGGTACATGGACATGACGAAACAAGGGAGCACTTTGAATCCAGACTGCTTCTGACCGGTCCTACTGGTAAATAATACTGCCTATGTAAACGTCCTATGACTGAGATGATGATGATTTTTTTCCTACAATAAGCATTCTAGAAAAACATTTTAACTTTATTTAATTTCCTATCGATATACGTTGTTTTTAGATGGAAGTTGTAATTTACCTAACTGCCAATAACACAAAGTGCCTTGTGAATTAACATTGTATTGTATTTAACATTGTATTGGTAACATATTATATCCGTGTATTGCGACAGGAGATCAAAGAGAACTGACGATTGGCGTAGTGATTCAATTAAGTTACTTTATTCCACAGAATACCGAATGTATTTTTTTTAAATAAATAAATCACCGATAAAATGATACAAAAGAAAACTAAATCAACTTGTTCGTAATCCAGATAGCCAGCAAAGCAGCAAACCTTCCACAACTTATTCCACAAGCCTGTACGAATAAGTATAGAGAATCAATGTGGAAGAACAAAATTTAAAAAGTATTGAAAATGGGAAGAGGATTTTTCCAAAATGAAAGTACCTAAGCTTTTAAGAAGTATTATTCACGCTTCCAGATTTAACCGGTTCTATGAAACCGTATTGGAGATTTCCGAGCGCACGAAACCTGATCCCTTGCAATATTTAAGAATATTCTCATGTGATTACGTCATACGTTATGCACGTTGCAACTTACAATGAAAGTGGAAAATTTGAAAAAAATCTTTATTAAGTAAAGCTCTACGAACAACATTCGAGACACTGAGCCTAAGCAAATTAAGGTACAGATTAAAAACCATAGCAAATTGAAATATTTTAATTAAAAATCAAAACTAATTTTGATAGACTGGAGAAGAGTCGAGGCGCGTCGCATCGGAGGCGAACAGTAGGATCACTCATTGTAAATTTTCTGTTTTTGTTTATGTTAAGATCGGTAGGCAGGCTGCCGGTCCATTTTATAGTACATAGTTGGCTACCGTCGCCTATATAACAAGCAACACCACAAATTCTGCAAATGCGTTGCTGACTATATTAATAATAAAAGATAAGGGCAAAAAGGGGATAAGGAAAAGGGCTATGGCATCCATTTTACAGCACACGTTCTATTTCATTTCAATGTGATCTTCTGTAATGGGTGGTTACCGCCGCCAGACGGGCTGCCCAAATGACTGGGATTCGCAGTGTGCCCTGTCACTAATCTATACTAATATTATAAAGCTGAAGAGTTTGTTTGTTTGTTTGTTTGAACGCGCTAATCTCAGGAACTACTGGTTCGAATTGAAAAATTCTTTTTGTGTTGAATAGATCATTTATCGAGGAAGGCTTTAGGCTATATAACATCACGTTGCGACTAATAGGAGCGAAGAAACAGTCGAAAATATGGAAAAAACGGGGAAAATTATTCAACTTTGAGGGCTTCCGTTGCGTGAGCTGCGAAAACCGTTCGAGATACCTAAATGATTCCCAAAATAACGCGACGAAGTCGCGAGCACCAGCTAGTAAAATCATAATAGACGTCCGCTCACTGCAAGAGTTGAGCGCGGGGGCATGCGGCGCGCTTCCTACTTGTCGCCAGGGCTACTAGTCCCTATTTTTTCTTTCGTCACTCACTCAGTGCTTCGTTTGTAGGTATATTGCGATTAATACGAGAAGATTTCGTAAATTATTATTGAGAGACTGACAGAGTCGGCGCCGCAGAGTCGACGCGGAGGCGAAATGTCTCGACCTATCCAGTGGGCGTTTCTAAGAGCACAAAGGTGGTGGTGGGAGCATTACTCGTAATAACCAAGGTAAGGCGGGGCCGATATAATTATAAGAAGTTAGACTTCCGGCGTCCTACTATTTAAGGCCCTTAGTGCCTTCAAATGGGTAGATACTGTTTTAAAAGCCTACACCTAATTTATGACTAGAATAAAAAGCAAAAAAAAATATATACATATATGAATGATCAAAGTTTGGGCAACATTTGAGACATTATGTTTTTCGTATCACCAAAACTTCTCTTTAAAAAACGTTTGCTATTTTTTTTGCTAAAACTTTTAAGTGAGTATGGCGATTGGAAATATTTACAAGCAAAAAAATTTAGAATCTGTTGTAGGTACTTTACAACATAGCATATGTAAATCAATCAATTATTTTCATTCAAATCTGTATACTGCGCAGGTGGAGTTTGATACACCCCGCTCAGACAGCAAACGCCATTGACGACTTCAAGCGCCTTAAAGAATTATTTTTTCAGTAGGTAGTGCCGTCTTATAAATAAGTTCGCTTATAAAAAGTGTTCGGCCCACAGTTCGCACGGTACAACAACGGTATAGATTATAGAGAATTAAGTCTGTAAATGTTAAGACTTTTTATACATTGACACTAGTTACTCCGTTAGAAATCTCTCTAAAAATATTATAAATAAATAATAAAATCTCTAATAAAAAATAAAAAATATATATATTCACTGAAGCCAAGGAAGGCCTATATGAAGAGAAACTTCCGCTTCCACTTCTCACGGATACAATTTTCCTAGCAATTATCCTTGCTAGTATAAATCGCTAGTATTATCCTTATATAGTAGGTATAAATTGAAGTTCCACATACGGAATTTTCATGCGGTTTTCATGCATTTGAAAGAGCTGTCAACGGGGAAGGTTTTTGTATATAATTTCCAGAAAAAGTCCTCGCGAGGCCGGGGCTAGCCGCTAGTATAAATATAAATTGGAGTATACACAATATTCGTAACACATATAAATATAAATATTTGTATTTTTTCATAGTGTATTTACCTACAAATAAAGAAAAAAATGCTTTTGTATTTTTGTGTATTTTTATATATAAATATGTATAAAGTTTTGTCTGTTGTACCAATTCGTGAAAAATGTCGTTTATTGCACATTCACCTTTTTTATATGTGTTCATCTTTTTTCAAATTTATATGGTGTAAGTATATGTTTGGTTTCCCAAATAAAATAAAATTAAAATTAGTTTTATAGAATATATAATATTAGTTGGAAATAAAATTGAACTTACCTAAGAAAGATGGATATGCTGCCGGGCTTGTGTAAGGTGGAGTAATACATGCCTCAGTCGGACTACATGGTGACGGATTTCTACGCCGGCGTTGCGTCTGTCTCACCATGTAACAGCGCGGCATCGCCAACGCTGAAAAGTATCTTTTTAAATGAACATATCCACAGGATACACATGTCGACATAAAGCATTCGCATTTTCAATGAAGTAAGTCACGTTTCGTACGAAGTAAGTAATAAAATTAATAATAATTCGTGTATTTATTTCCAAGAAAAGGTACACAAATGGGATATTCTGCTTCAAATGGCGTCTTATGGGTACCATAGAAAATTTAAAAATAGTAATTTTTTCATTATGACCGATGAATACCTACTTATAAAACTTCAAAATGTAATTATTATACGGTAGGTCGCTTACTACTTATATTTCTCCGCTAACTTAACGGATATACGGTTTTTACTAACGGTAAGGAATGTTTGTGTTCACATATAACTTGGAGAAAAAGATCGCCTCTGTGCAGCCATCGCCAATGATTTAAATAAAAATTAAATAATTTGAAATTCACAATTTGTCACCGCTCTTAATACACTTTCAATGTGAGCTACAGAAAAATGTAACAGTAAAAAAATTAAGTAAAAAAAATTGTCAAAGCTCAAAAACCAGATGAGTCTGCCATAAAAAAGTGATGATATACCTACCTAATTAAAAAGCGCATCTGAAAGAAATAAAAGCTCCAAAAAGCTAATAAAAGGTGTGTATAAAGGGAAATGGAAAAAATTCAGTGATTAGTTCCACGAAGTTATTCATCAGAGAAGATGCTGAAATGTTTGATGTAGGACTTTTTTTCAGTTTTTTTCCGTTAACTACATTTTCCAATGCGCTAACGAAGCTAAGACGAAATAGGATTTCTATTTATGACTGAGACTGAGATGGGTTCCGACTGAGTCTATATCGATATAGATATAATGGATACCTATGCATAGAGCAGCATTAATCTGCTTTGAAGCAGATCTTGATTAAGTCTCGCCAGATTTAAGAATAAATCTGGACATAGTACCTATTATAAAACTGGATTTTGGTGGAGGTCTCAAGTAATTACAATTAATAAGCTGAATATGCTAACAAGTTTCATTGTGATAAAATCAGAATGAAACTTTATCCAGATTCCAGCTTAACATTATACAATTTAACATTTCGTAGCAAAATTCGTAGAACACTCATTCAATTTGTAGAGACTGTGTAGAGAATAGTTTGTTACTCTCGAACTTGTAGACAATAGATAATTAATTTCATTTATTACTAGCGTTTGCACGCGACTTCGTCCTCGTAATTTTATAAAATATAGCCTATGTTACTCTCTGATAATATAGCTTCCCAACAGTGAAATAATTTTTCAAAGCGGTCAAGTAGATTCGGAGCCTATTCAATTCAAACAAACAAACAAATAAGTTTTTCCTCTTTATAATATTAGTAGGTATAGATAACGAAACTACAACTACAAGCTTCTCTCAATTTCTTTAATTGATACCTTAATTTGTTATTTATTTATTTATAATTAATAACAATCCAGCTTATTAATTGTATTGAAGACCTCCACCAAAATCCAGCTTTATATGAATTTTAACTACTTAATATATGTTATCATTATCCGTATCACCCAAAAATAATGAAGATAGTACTAGGAATACAAATCTTCTAAGAAAAGATTTGTGTTTTTGTATTATTGTTTGTAATGAATAAATTCAAAAACTTCCCGACAGAATTTAAAAATTATATCAACTAGCGCAAACCTCGAAAGAAACTAAAACTACAACTAAAACAAAATAAAACTCCGTTTTTATTTCTATTTACTTTTTATACAAAAATAAAAATAAAAATATCTATACTTATCTTTTGAAATACAATATCCACAACACAAAGGCTTTTATCAACAGGAATTAAATATATATTATTATTTTTTAAATACTCAACACTAATATTCATTTATTTTTGATATTTTAAAGTGCACATAGTAATACAGGGTGGAATTTTGTAATGCCACCTGAAGGGAAAGTACTCTTAATACTGTAGATAGAAAATTTTACTCAAAGAAAACATTCCTTTATTTTTGAATAGAAAGAAAACTGCATTCAAAGATTTTCTAAAATTTGCTTCCCACACCCGGGAATCGAACCGACTAAAATCTGTAAAAATTACACCTTGTACTTTTATTACATCGATCGTTAGGGTCATTTATAGGGATGAAATCTCTATAACAAACTTGATAAATTAAATGAAAGGAAAACCATGAAATCTTAAATTATTTTAATTATTTACAAAAAATGGTAAATTAACTAATTAGTTGCTCGAAATGGGCTCCATTTTCTTCGATACACAAATTTATTCTTCTAACGAATTCAGTTCTAGTAACCTTTAATAACGTGTTGTGATGAATATTATAAATCGTATTCTGAACTTCAATTCTCAACTCGTTTACATTCTGTGTAAATAGAATTCATGATTCAGATTCAAATTTCATGGTTTTCCTTTCATTTAATTTATTAAGTTTATTAGAGAGATTTCATCCTTATAATTAACCCTAACGATCGATGTAATAAAAGTACAAGGTGTAATTTTTACAGATTTTAGTCGGTTCGATTCCCGGGTGTGGGAAGCAAATTTTCGAAAATCTTTGAATGCAGTTTTCTTTCTATTCAAAAATAAAGGAATGTTTTCTTTGAGTAAAATTTTCTATCTACAGTATAAAGAGTACTTTCCCTTCAGGTTGCATTACAAAATTCCACCCTGTATATAAAAATAATTATCAAGAATCATTGTTACTAATTACATAATGAAAAATTTTACTAATTGTCAGTCAGTAATAAATCAAGCAATAACCAATAATAAACATTACAAATTATAAATTATTGTAAATGAATAAAAAAAACACTGGATAAATATATAGCTGCCATAGCGTATTTATTGGTTTATTCTCATCTCGGCACCCACGAATTTATATTCACCGTTTAATAAGTCGCAACGCTGCATTATACACATAGCAGTCAAATACACGAGTGGAATTCCTTTATTAACAATACAAACTCACACAAAAATCACTTAAAGCTCAAATATAATAAATTCAATTTTTTAACAAATGTTTACATGTGAAGCGACGCACCGACGCCGGCAGAAAAGGCGCCTACGCCACGACTCAGGAAAAAAATACTCCGGAACTTTAGTACGTATTGTTATTAGAAAAAAATGCGCTACCAGCGAGTGAGTAATGTTGTAAATAAAATAAACTTACCTAGAATTTACGGTACGTCCATTAGCTAACAGGTGGCTCTCGCAACAAGTCGAGTGACGCTCCACAGGTAGGAAGCGTGCAACTTCCGCGACGGTCTTAAGTCGACACGCGGGACACATGTACGGGACGCAAGCGCGTATCTCGTAGCAACCCCCAACCCCCGCACCCCATCGATTTTCAATGTTTGGCTTTGTTCGAGCCATGATATTTACTAATATAATGTTAACATCTCTGTAATTGATACTTATCAACCATTTTACTCGATATTTCTTACAAATATTTTCTGTCCGCCGTCTAAAAGACATGGTAATTAGGTACTTACTCGTAACTTGTATTCTTAAACCAATACAGTCATGATTAAAAAGGTAGGTTACTTATGAATTTGTTGAATATTTAGATTTGTTGATAAAATTAATTAGTTTTGGGGTCTAATTTTAACCACCACCAAATAAATAGATACATACATGATTTTTTTCTTTTTAATGTTTGGGACTTTTACCGTACAAACAAAGGTAGGTATATGAGCTAAATTATTCCCGGTTACAGGTGACTCTAAATGACGGTTAGCCTACTTGACAGATGGTGAAAGAGGCCCTTAGCATTATATTACGATCACATAAAAATATTAGATTAGAATACAACTTGATTAGGTTTACTGGACTGACTGCACCAAATTCAAGTTGTTGGTATTCGTTCGCACATTAAACTTAATTATTTTAAAGAATGGTATCCGTTTAGAATAGAAAATAACAAATACCAAAAACTAATACCATTGGTTTTAGTTTTTGGTATTAGAACGGAATAACTTCCGATATGATTATTCGGGGTTTATTGGGATATAAATTGTTTATTTAATGCATTTTTTGCAACATTTTGAGCAATTTTCAAGCTTGAATTGAAAATTTTGAAAATGTTTTCAAATTTATTTTAGATAGAAAATTGAATTTATTTGGTGATTTATGTTTTAGACGTTTCTGATTACTTTTATAACAAAAATATTATCTTTGGAACAGAACAGATACCCAAATACTAGGAGTTGTTCCAAACAGTTCTACTATTAGTTCTGCGATAGAACTGTTTGGACAAAAAAAATCCAAGTGCAGAGGTATTCATTTTAGTGACAAAAATATATATTAAATTAATTATATCTAAGTTTTAAAAATTGAGGCAGAAAATGTTAAATTTAAAAACAATACTTGGGTAGTCCTAATTTTTTATTACTTTCAAAGATAATTCACAAGTAAAATTAATATTAAACAATCGTATAAACATAAAACTATAAACTTAATAAACACCATTAGTTATAAATAATAATACTAAATATATGCTCTTAAAAACGAACAATAGCCAGTCAATGATGGATGCATATTTTGTGGTCTTAAAATTTCCATTAAAATATTAAGATTAAGTCTACAATAAGCGTTAAAAAGAGTTCATGGGTTGTGGTAGAACTGCACCGATTGTTCTGCCTTGTTTACTAAGAAAAACATGCTTGTGACCGTGTCCACAAATCCTGTCTGAATCCGTCGCGGTATTATATCGGCCCACACCCGGCCACACAATCACCCGCTGATAGCCCGGCGGTTTATCGTATGAACTGTTGAAACCGCGCTTGTTTTGCTTAAAAACTTTTGGTTTATCAACTATTGTATCGGCGGGACCGGGTTCATCTGGTGATTTAAAACACATACTTATGTCGACTAAAGCATTTCGACCTCTATACGGAATTTCTCTAGTGGTTTTGTTAAATCTTCCCAAATGAGTCTTATTGAATTTTTCAAAGCTTCCCGGCACGTAGGAAGGCCACGTGGCAGCTGAGCATTTGGAAAATTTGTTAAAATGATTTTTTATTGTACTTCCATCTCGGATCCCCGTGAATATGTCATAGGGGCCTCGCAGTGACACTATTTTCTTAGATTTTTCTTCCATACTTTCTTTATCGATTATTGTGTAGCGATTCGGCGCTAGTGACCATGGTTTGTCTGTGTCCTTCATTCTGCAAGGCCCCTCCCTCTCAAATGTAGGTCTTTTTGAATGTGATCCATGCGGTATTTTAAATGGAGAAGCCTTATAATAAGTACCAGGTGCCGGCACAGATGTGCTGGTTGTAGATCTCTTAAAACGAGGCACTCTGCCGAAACTCAAATTATTGCAAGCCGGTTCATAAGCTCTAGGAGGCTTAACTTCATACCACGCTGGTCCTAAAATAGACTTAAACCAGTTTCTGTCATCAAGAATCGTTTGATTTCTATATCCCAAATTTTTGGACCAGTCTTCTAATTCCTGTTTACTCTTCCAAGTCTCCTTTTTGAAATACTTGTTAACTTCGAATGCTTTGTCAATAGACTGTGGGTGATAATAACAAGGATCACATGCATTCGGTCTAACGGTGTATAGACCAGAAGGATCCAAGTTAGGGTGACAAGTTATCTTGCCAAACCTTTTCATGTTTGAACTTACTTCGTTTTTATCTCATTGAACACTTAATCCACACTTAATCGTAATATTTCCTCTACATTTAATTTCTTAGCAAAATACTGCAACCATTAGTTAACATAGTTGGCTCATTTCGTTGACATCTTGACAAGGAAATAATAAAATCTATACCTACATAAAATTTCTCTATGAAAGGGCAAAGCAACAACAATAAATATGTATTCTGTGGATTAAAATAATTCTACTAAACTTTCCTGAAAAAATTATGCATAAGCGACAGGACATCTCTACAGGACTACAAAACCTGGAGGATTTTAATAAAATAAAGAAAAAAAATAAGCCTTTATTCTCTGACAAGTTACAGAATTAATACATAATTATGATTCTATATAAATGAAAATAAGTTTATAAATCCAAATTTGTTATTATTTATATTGACATAATATTTTGTAATTCTAGGTAGTTTAGATTGGACGTCTGCAATATATATTTTTCAGTTCAGTAATATATTTTTATATATTACTGAACTGAAATATATATATATATGTTTGTTCGAACCTGATAACCCGGGTTCAACCGCCAGATGTCTGCCCTTAGGAAGATTTACTGTTCAATAAATATTAGTTTCATACTTTTGACACAGTGAACTGACATTCCATGACACATATATACATCCTGGTATAATTCAACTCAAAGATGACACTTGACATAGGTAGGTATATCAAATGCGTTGAACGTAGTGATAATTTTTTTATAAAAATAGTTCGTTTCCGATTTCGCAAAATAAAATTAATTATTTTGAACTACTACTATTTTGGCTACTAAGAAATTTAAAAAAATAAGTGAATATTTACCACCTTTAAACGCAACCCAAATTTTTATATGTCATTAAAAATGCCCTCAATCACAGTCAAAGTTGCACCTTTTGGCTCAAACGTTCGAAGATTTGGTATAATTACAGCACACCCTAACTTAGACCCGTCCGGATTACACACGGTAAAACCAGACGGTTGTAATCCTTGCCTATACTCGCCACATTCCGTAGATAGCATATTTATAGTAAATAAGGGCGCAAAATCAGATACATGGGAGCATAAAGCGGTAGTGGAAGAGTGGTCAAAAAATTTAGGCTTTAGAAATGCTGCGATTCTAAAATACAAAAATTATGTTCTTACTGCACTTGGGCCAGCGTGGCATAACGTGACAGAACCCTCTAAGTATCAGCCAGCATGCAAGAACGTGGGATTCGGTCGAACTAGTCGGTATACACCTTCGAAAAATCGAATTCCCGGACCAGGTAGCTACTATAAAAGAACTAAATACAAAACAATATATGGACCTCACTCGAAGAGACCGTCTTTCGAAAGGGAAGAGGCTTGTAGATTTAAAGATACTTCTCCGAACTGGTGCTTAGCACCAAATCGATATACGATTGTAGACAAAGGAACCATAGAGATGAAACCTAAGAAAGTTATATCGAAAAGAGGACCCTATGACCTATTTTCTGGCAAACGTACTGATGATACCAAGAATCATTTTAGCACATCACTAAAGTGTTCCGCCGCAACTTGGCCGCTCAGTCTTCCTGGAAGTTTTGAAAAATACAAAACTACTCATTTGGGCGTTTTCAATAAGACAAACAGTGATAGCCCTTGCAGAGGCCGCAATGCATTGGTTGATAATGCCATGTGTTTACGCAGAAAAGAAGATCCAGGCCCAGCTGACACTAACAGTAATAAACAAAAGAGTTTTAAACAGAATAGGTTCGGTTTCAATTCATCCTTCGCCAAGCCTAGAGGATATCAGAGAGCCATAGTGTGGCCAGGTGTAGGACGATATAGTGACAAAAAAGTCAGTTGCGGAATAAGAGGCCAAGGGCATGTGCACGTATTTAAAAGTAAGCAGGGTAGAACCATTGGAGCAATATTACCTGAACCAATGAATTCGTTCTAAAGATCAAAATTAATTTTGCATGCACATCTATTTGTGTTATATGATCTAAATATTATAGATAATACTATATTACATTTTATAAAACAATATTTTTAATACTTTATATCTGTACGATGTTTAATACGTGTTTTTATATGTTTACATAATTTTATACTAATATACTGACATTTAAAATTTTATTTTATTTTAGAATAAATTCTAGTACTATTCATCATCATCATCATCTCAGCCGTAGGACGTCCACTGCTGGACATAGGCCTCCCACATAATTTTCCAATAGGACCGGTCAGAAGGAGCCTGGATCCACCGCTGACCCGCGGCCTTTATTAGGTCGTCTGTCCACCTTGTGGGTGGACGTCCTACGCTGCGCTTGCTGGTCCGTGGCCTCCACTCGAGAACCTTCCGGCCCCAGCGGCCGTCGGCTCTCCGTACTATATGCCCTGCCCACTGCCACTTCAATTTACTAATCCGCCAGCTTATGTCGGTAACTTTCGTACTTACGTCTGCGGATCTCCTCATTTCTGATTCGATCGCGCAGCGCACAGCATAGTTCTGTTAGGCTTATTTAATTTTCTAGGATCATAATTTATAAATAAAAATAATGTGTTTTTAATAAGGGCGACAGGCGAAAACATTATTGACACAGCCAAGTCAAATTAATAAAATCAGGGGGAAAAAATCGTGTAGTTTTGAAAATTGATACAGTTATACGTTGCTCCTAATTATCGCGAATATCTTTATAGGAATATATATATACATTATATTCCTCATATTCATTGTAAATAAACTAAACTAAAATATAAAAATAAATACGCCTAAAAAATATCTATAAATTATAGGAATAGCATTGATTACTTCTGACAAAAGTTTCTACAAATTTGGATATATTCATTTTTACTTCATTGATTTCGCGTGACATTGACAACAAGTAATTTACAACACGTTTATTTTCTACTTTGTTTATCAATAATAATTATTAAAATATTTTTTACCCAGCTCATACTCCATCTATGCTTTCTTGCTTACACTTTGCAGTTCATCAAATTGTTACCATTTCAAACTCTCAGTAATATGATGTGTTCGTGGTAGATGGCGCTTTTTCGTTATTTTAATTAATATATTTACGATATTTACGATATTTATTACACAAATTTACATCTATCTTCTTTCTTCTTATATATAAAAGGCGATGTGTGCAGGTATGTGAATCGATTTTGATGAAACTTTCAGACAATCTTCAGATTAGTCCAGACCAGAGGATGTTCCTGTGAGGTTTGGTAGCGATCGGACGCGGGCGAAGCCGGTAGCGGGTCGCTAGTCTTAATATATAAGAGGCGTGTGTGTATGTCCCCTATAGACTCCAAAATCGCTGAACCGATTTTGATGAAACTTTCAGACAATCTTCAGATTAGTCCAGCTGGTAATTCTGTGAAGTTTGGTACCGATCGGACGCGGGCGCAGCCGGGAGAGGGTTCAACAAGACAAAGTAACCTACCTAGCTACTGCCTAGCTACAAAAATAAATTTCTAAAAGTCTAGCCTAAAACTTTTGTTGGCTTCTTAAAAAGACATTCAAGTGAGACATCCTATGAACATAATGTTCCAAAAGTAAGTACTTCTTGGTTGTACTACTGTAAAAGAGCGTAAAAAGCAGTGTCGCGTATTGCCTACGCGATAAGATTCAAATTCGAAAGTGTGTGTGGGTTGAAGACGGGTAGGTTTGCAAAGTATTGAAAATTATTAAAATCCTCCGCAACTCATTCAAACGTAAAGGTAGATAAGGTCATAATTTATTATTAAAAATCGAGAAGAGCCGCCGCAATTCACTTCACTTCGCGAGCGCGGCCGAACCAGACAGATATTTATTTTATAGTGAGTGTTTAACTAAACTTGGTAAGTGATTTTAGTATTCAACTTTATTTCTTGTGCCTATTTATTTGTGTATTGGTTACCAGTGTTTTAATAATATAAAACAATGTGCAAAATGATCACTGAAATACAGAACTTTAGAGTAGAACCGATAGAAATAGTGGACATCCGTTATCGTTGCTTATCAGTATCAGAAATCAGAAGATGTTGAGAGGACAGGGAGGGCGGTAAGGGGAGGTTGGAGGCCCTTTTTTAACAGGGTCAGTGGACCCGCTAATTCAGATATCAGTTGTGCTTGTCTGCGGACTCGCATATTCGGTCACCAGTTGAGCTTGTCTGCGGACTAGCATATTCAGACACCAGTTGATCAGTAGATTAACAGAAATCAGATACCAGTTAATGTTTTGTTAGGTAAAAGCGATACTACCAGTAAATCAGTGATACGTGTGTACAATATGTAGGTAAATACTTATTAGCAATTCGCCACTGCTTGATTAACACGTCGATTGCCGTGCCAATATGTTGCAGTGCCTCCCTCCACTTGGCTCCCACGTCTAGAATCCCATGGGATCCTAGGATATTTTTTTTGTTCCATGAAATAAGCAGTTCGCGACAAGCAGTCTTTGATTATTAGTTAGTTATCAACTAGTTGTGTGATCGAGTTGGTCCACGGATACCTAGCGTTATTTATATCTAAACTTTTGATTTTAGATCTTGGAATCTTAAATCTTGAGAAATTTTATGTTTCAATCTGCGTACAAATGTTTTATATGTGTCTGTATCTGATATTTGGCTGAAGTGAAATGAAAATTGCTATTCTTAATTGTAACCTCTCGCCCTCCCGAGCGGTGGATGCGGAGGTTGTCTGTCAACCCTATGCTATGCCGTTGTATATCTTCTATACAAACGGCTATATCCGGCTATACCTACGATCACAGTAGTGTAGACATACCTATCTATACGCCTCTAAGGGAAATGAAAATTTTAAATAAAAGAATTTGTTTTTTATTCATCTCTTTATTGAGAAAAAAATCTAGACAAAAAAAATTGAGAAATTTTATTTTATTTATATTAGGGAAAACATACAATATCTCAAAACATATTATAAGTTACAAGTCACTACAGAATATTGGAGCTGGGCGAAAACATACAAAAAGGTTAGCAAACAAAAAAAAAGAAAGAGAAAAACAAATAAACCAATTAACATTTTCTCAAATATAGTGGCTTCGGCGCGTAATATGTTTTTGTATCGTTCGGGGTGGAGACACTCGGTCCGTGGGGCCCTGCAGCAATGGGCCTCTTCAAAGACATTTCGAGGGGAACCTGAGAGCTGGCGCTTTTCTCGGCCAACGTATTAGTTTGGCCATTCAACGAGGAAATGCTGCCAGCATCCTTGGTACAATGCCGCGGGGTCGGGTATTAAATTTTGTTTTTAGGTATAATTTATTTAGTTGTAAATATTGTAAAATTTTCTGATTTCTGATTAACATGATAAAAAAGAAGTAGAAAAATAATATGACATAATTATGTTACTTGTGATGATGACATAACAATAAATTAAATTGACATAATTATGTTACTTGTGATGATGACATAACAATAAATTAAATTGACATAATTATGTTACTTGTGATGATGACATAACTATAAATTAAATTGACATAACTTTGTTACTGTGATGATGACAACTATAAATTGCTACAATGCCGCGGGGTCGGGTATTGAATTTTGTTTTAGGTATAATTTATTTAGTTGTAAACATTCGAAATTTAAATTAATTAAATTGTAAAAAACTAATAAAGTTTGTAAATATTGTAAAATTTTCTGATTTCTGATTAACTGACAAAAAAAGTAGAAAAATAATATGACACAATTATGTTACCAGTGATGATGACATAACTATAAATGAAATTGACATAATTATGTTACTTGTGATGATGACATAACTATAAATTAAATTAACATATAACATACAAAATAAATAAATAAACTGGCTGTTACAAAAAGAAGATTACACAACTATATTCGAGGGCTTGTAAGGTTTTGTTTATGGAGAAACTTTTTCTTTATGTTATACTGTGAAACTAAATTTTAAAACTATTCAACACTGAAATATCATATTAATCAGGTGTTTCACAATTATAAATTATGATTTGCCAAAGAGAGCAAACTTTTAAAATTAAAAATTAAAAGCTCAACAAGCTGAGCGTTTAAAAAAAATATTAACCGATTTCTCCAAGAAATACACATCAAAACTCTCCTCACCTTTAAAATAATGCATGTTTCATAATGATGCGTACAATGGTACGTCGCAACTGAGATAATTAACGGAGGATTCTACGCTTGCAAATCCATTTGCATCTACCTTAGATGTAAAGAGGATTGCAAAGAGGATACCTCGCATGTAAAAAATGAGTTACATAGTGGATTGCAAGCTCTACTTGAGAATACAAAGTATTATTGTAGTGAAAACATCTTTAGGCGCGTTTTGTAAACCATCCCAATGCATACTTCTAATATTTTATTATCTAACCTTTACTTTGACCAAATATCGAATTTGATTCTAAAAAAATTAATAATTATAATGTAAATATATTGAATTATCTAGAATTTTGAATGAAGAAAGTGATGGTCCACAGTGAAGTGACAATGAATCAAATCAAATCAAATAGTTTATTTGCCTAAAACATGGTAGTCAAGGTGTTATAAAAAGTTAAGGAACATCATGTTTCGCCCTTCGATCACAGGCAACAACACGATTACAATATTAAGAATTTCAATAACTATTTGTCATAATTAATCCAATTACATTACATTACACGCATACGTTACATCACATTACAATACACTACTTGTCAACCCATTACATAGTTATACTGTCACACTAAGATACAAATAAACCAGAAAACAAAAATTAAAATTAAAATTGTAGAAATTCGTCAACACTATAAAATATTTTTTCCTATTAAGCCACAATGTAAGATTTCTTTTAAATTTATTTAAAGGCAACAGTTTAATGACATCAGGTATTTTATTATATACTTTAACACTCATATGAGTGCAGCTTTTACTGCATTTTGTCAATCGAGATGACATGATCTTCTAAATAGGTCAACATAATTTTCTAAATAAATACATATATCGTTTGACAAACAGAGACATTTCTGAAATGTATAAAGACGGCAGAGTTAATAGTCCTAACTCTTGGAAAATCGGTTTACAGGACTTGCGTGAAAAAGCATTCACCGCTGCTGGGTCCTCCGCAGAGCTCTCTTGAATCGCCTCGGTGGTGGGTTGTTGGCTGTGCCGGTTCCCATATTGAATTGAAGTGAATTCGCAGGCACCACCTGGCCTTGATTGAGATTGCCCCACATTCCATTATCTTGTGCAGGTTGCCGAATGTTCGAGTCATTCTGAAAATTACGGCAAAGTTAGTCATAACCTAGTTTCAGTATATCCCCACACTATTCTGACCGCTATAGTCCTTTGTGCGCGGCGCAAAAGTGGCCATTATGGGTAGTCAGACGGAGGCGGTCAGCTACTGACAGACATTCATTACTTCGATCATATGTCACGAAGCCTCAGATAGCATACTCGAAAATCAAACGATGGTTGATTTTTGACACACATGCTACTGAGTAGCATTTGCTCGTTATTAGCACGAAAGCATGCTAGTAATTAGTAATGAGCATGTCTGTCAGTAGTTTTAGAGAAGACTATTAGCTAAGTTGACGAATAGCTAATGTGGTAAAAAGCAAAGTAGATGAATGGCGTCAAACACAAGATTCACAGTGGGTATGGTGTAAACGCCTATTAATCCCGAGAAGGAAGCCATGGCAGAAAAATGCAAACTATATAAACTTGCTATATTCGAATTCATAATGTTAATATCATAAAAATAATAGTTACTAATATGTGTTACATATGAATTCATAACTAATTCATAATCCCCAAATTCAAGTAGATTTATTGAAGGTAAGCAAAGAAAATAATGAAGACAGATAAAGATCCTGGTAGTAATGAATAATAGAAAGCTATTCACAACTTACCTCTCCAAATCCAAACACGTTTTCATTGCTTCGTCGAGCGCCAAAATTAAATTTGGGGCGTACTTGTTGACATTGCATTCCAAAGGGTTGCTGTTGCTGCTGTGGAACAAAATTATTAGTATTAAATATATTGCCCATGGGGGCGGCGCTCTCAGTTTTGTTCAATTGCCCATAATCATTTAGTTGTGGCGACATTGGCGCATGGAATCTTGTTGGCTCATTGAATTCTGTAATTTTGAATTGTTGAATATTGCTGTCAAATGGATGTGCTGGAGGCCATGCGTTTTCTCTCTGCGCCGGTATATCAAACATGACAGGATTGTTGTTGGTTTGAACGTTGGCAGAAATGTTTGTTACCGGCAAACCAAAATTAAAACTCGGATTCGCCGCTTGTCCTACATTGTTGGTGTTTGCAGAGAAATTGAACATATTCGGGGTCTTCTTAATTCCAGAGTTTTGATCGACGTTAGGTTGTTGCAAAATGGATTTACTGGGCGAAGTTTTCGGCTTATAGTTCCGGAAAATGTTTGAAGTACTTAAAGCGGTTTCGTTAACAGAACTAGATGCAATTGTTGTAGGTACAAACGTATGTGTTGAAATTTTTTGTATTGACTCTGTAGTGGTAACTGCAACTGGTTCTTGCGTGACAACTTTCTGCATAGAAGAAGCAAATGCAGGATTTTGAATTTGCGCCTGTGCAGCAACTGGGACAGCATTCGAAACATTAAGAGTCAAGTCAACTTTAGGCACTTCCTGGGGGTTTTCATTGTCTTTGTTCTCCTTATTATTAGCCAAAATAGTTAATGCCGAATTGGTTTCTTTTTGATTGAATACGCCAAAAGTAAAATTGATCTTCGGTGTTTCAATATTCTTAGCTTGAGTTTCATCAATTTTTGGAGGGATGCCAAATTTAAATGATGGTACTTTAGGTAAAACATTGTTACTTGTTTCACCAGACATTTCAGTGTTAATCAATGACTTAGTTTGCGGTAATGAATCCTGTTTGTCATTTTGTTCCTTAGGATCGATACCGAATTTAAATGTCGGATTTGGAACATTTCTAAAATTTAATTGTTTCGAATTTATCTTATTCTTTTCATTCGATTTCTCGGCTTCACAACAAACACATTTGTTTTTACTGCTATCATTTCTAGTTAAGCAACCAGTGCATTCCCACTTCTCATTCTGAGTTTCCATAATCTTTTTATAAGCATCTGGTACAGTTCTTGTAATCTTCTCAGCTTCACAACAAGCACACTTGTTTTGACTGTTATCATTTCTAGTTAAGCAACCAGTGCATTCCCACTTCTCATTCTGAGTTTCCATAATCTTTTTATAAGCATCTGGTACAGTTTTTGTAATCTTCTCAGCTTCACAACAAGCACACTTGTTTTTACTGTTATCATTTCTAGTTAAGCAACCAGTGCATTCCCACTTCTCATTCTGAGTTTCCATAATCTTTTTGTAAGCATCTGGTACAGTTTTTGTAATCTTCTCAGCTTCACAACAAGCACACTTGTTTTTACTGCTATCATTTCTAGTTAAGCAACTAGTGCATTCCCACTTCTCACTCTGTGTTTCCATAATCTTTTTGTAAGCATCTGGTACAGTTTTTGTAATCTTCTCAGCTTCACAACAAGCACACTTGTTTTTACTGTTATCATTTCTAGTTAAGCAACTAGTGCATTCCCACTTCTCACTCTGTGTTTCCATAATCTTTTTGTAAGCATCTGACGCCGGACTTGATTTCTCTTTTACTTTATTCACTTTTACTTCAGTCTCCTTAGCAGGTGGTATATTTGCTTGTGCTGCAATTGTCGAAGAAATTTTATTGCGACTACAGATACACTGTTCAACCTGTGATTCATTTGAAGCCCAGCATTCAGAATTTTCCAAATTTTTCTTAATTTCCAGTATGCTTGATGGCACATCTGATTTTTCAATTGATGGGTTCAAACTCAATGTATTTCCATATGTGGGGAAAACAGCAGTGGCTGGCTTTGAAAACGCAAACAAAACTTCTTCATCTAGAGGAGCAATACCTTTAGCTTGTAATTCATCTATTTGCAGAATTACTGAATCTTTGTTCGCTTCCAGATTATTCATTTGCTGTTTGGATCTAGTTAAATCCATGGATTGATTTATTCCTTCCACTGTGGTATCTCCCCTGAAATAATAATTAACAATTAATGTATTTTACAACTACATATGTATAGTTATAATAAAATAACAAAACTAAAGTATTTAATGGCTCTCCATCATGGGTCCGCATAGTATCCTGTTACAATTGATGCCCAGCGTGAGGGCATCGAAATCTCCTCTTCCAGTATATAATTTATAAATAAAGTTACGCGGGCGAAGTCATAAGTATTAAACAACCATTTAGGTGCAGAAAAGAGGCTTACGTACGTGCTATTAATTTAAATTAACAGATGTTTCTGACGCGAGGGCGACATCTGGTAAGACCTTACGTAATGTTATTAATTTAAATTAACAGATGTCTCTGACGCGAGATATTTTTATATTTATCCTTACTAATACAACGTTACAAAGTTACGCGGAAGAAGCAGCGGGCAGCAGCCAGGCAGCAGCTAGTTTACTAATAAATCAAAATTTGAGTCCCCTAGCAAGGGAAATTTTTGTTATATGTAATATCGATGGATGAAAGAAAGTTTTAGACAAATATTGTATACAATTTAGTTTAACATAACAGTGCTTAGGTTTAAGAAATGTATAAATAAAATATCTAACATTAAATTGTGCAGGCGGTCTTGTTTGGGTCTATTTATAGGAATGTCTGTTCCCTCTTGAGATGATTTGCACTTCAAATTAATCCTTGCATTATCAGCAATATAAAGTTGTTTGGTTTTGTTTGGGTTACCTGGTGAAAGAAATGTTAAACATTAATTAATTAAAGGTAAATCGAGAAAGAAGGAAATATAAATAAATAAATATCTTCACATATTCCACACAGCACCATCTAGTTCCACACTAAACAACTAATGTTTGTATTATGGATGGATTGTTATAACATTTTATAAAGTATCGCAACTAAACTGAATTGCCTTGAGAAAAACCTATAAATACCACACATTACCAACTTAATATTATATTTAAAAAATATTAAAATAGGGCTTTAATCTATACTAATATTATAAAGAGGTAAAGTGTGTCTGTTTGTATGTAGAAACTAATCATCAACTCACCTAAAGATTTCTGAACCTCTTTACTCGTTGCTTCTGCTACCCGGGGTGAGATATTTTCCAACAAATCCTTGATAACATCAGACGAATAAGTAGCTGCGTTATTGTATTTATAAACGGTGAGAGGTGCTTCAATTTTTCTTTTCTCCGCCTCTATCATATTTCGGGTGTTCCGTGTGACACCACGAATTCCTATCTTACAGTTGCCATACGAGGGTGCATATCTTAAGTGTGGATTGTACTTTAGATTGTATTCTAAAAAAAAAAAAAAAAGAAGCATATTACAATCACATATAGGTAGGTACATTATACATCACATCTTTTCAATATTTAACAAATATTAATTATGTACTTACCATTTGCTTGAATTTTTGAATCATCTTTTTGTACGCTTACAGGTTTCATCCAAACATTTTCTTCCTTCGAGGACACTTTGAGACATTTTGATTTTGATGCATTGGAGGTACTCGCAAATTCACCCTTAGAGGTTTGATCTTTATTGATTACATTAACTCCTTGGAGATTGTTTGTCTGTAAATGAATATATATGTATTATGTATTAATATTAATAATCAAAACAAATCATTGTGTATATTTTAACTAAAGAAAACAGAACAACTCACCTCTGTCTGAATAGCGGAAGGTTCAGAGCATGGATTTAAACGTTGCCTCTTATTTGCAGGTTCAAAATAGATACTGTCAATGACCTCGTCATCGCTTGACGAATCTGATGTATCAGCCATTGGAACAGTACCATTGGTATTTGAAGATGTCATCCCTTTAAACCATTTCGATATTGTTGGTGGTATGATGATATTATATATAGCCGATTTGAATCTTGATGTAATTGACTGGAAAAAGGGAAATATATAGGATCTTGAGTCCACGATTTTAGAGTATTTGAAAGTTAAATTAGTTAGAAATAGATGTTAATTTTATAAAAATATAGTTTTTATTGAACAATTTAGGTTATGTTCTAAAATCGTATTAAATTAGTTGTAGACTGATTTTATGTCAATAAAACCTATATTTTTATAAAGTTAACATCCATTTCTAACTAATTTAACCTTCAATACTCTAAAATCGTGCACTCACGATTCTAAGGCCAACCCACAAATTCCTATAGGAATTCCAGTAAATGTGCACCAATTTTTATTTACATCATGGCATAATGTAATCATCAAATCATCATGTATGGAAACAATGAACACACGAAATAATTTTGGACTTGTAATTAAACATTCAGAAACTAATGAAACTAACAAATTAAACGGAAAATCTGTGTACCTGTACAGGGTTAGTATCATCTCGTCTAAAAAAGCAACTGGTCTAAGTAGCAACTGGTCTAAAAAGCAAATGGTCTAAGTAGCAACTGGTCTAAAAAGCAGCTGGTCTAATTAGCAAGTAGTCTAAAAGTCAAATGGTCTAATTAGCAAGCGGTCTAATCCACTGTATCTTGAACTCTTCTAAAGTCAAATTTCCGCTATTTCGAAACAAAGCAAGGTCTATTATATACTATATATATACCGATATATATCTCTATACATATTCTCATGAAATTTTGTGAGTAGGTTCGGTAAGTATATAGAATTTTTTTTGTCCAGTTTTTCGAAATAAAAAAATGGCGTAGTTGGGTTCAAAACGTAAAAAATTACAAATTTCGGAAAGTAAGGGTTCAGTGTTGACTGGGCGGTCGCGACGTTTTGGTACAAATTTGTTTTCCGTCCAAAACCAAAACTATTTTAAAAATAATTGTACATAAGAAAAGATTTTTCTCAATACAAACAACGCAATAGCGGAAATTTGACTTTACAAGAGTTCAAGATACAGTGGATTAGACCATCTGACTTTTAGACCACTTGCTAATTAGACCAGCTGCTTTTTAGAAAAGTTGCTACTTAGACTATTTGTTTTTTAGACCAGTTGCTACTTAGACCATTTGCTTTTTAGACCAGTTGCTACTTAGACCAGATGCTTTTTAGACGAGATGATAAGAACCCTTGTACACATCTCAAAAAGAAACACAAATAATTCACTTACCTCATCAAGTGGTAGGGTACGCTTGCGAGTATTCCTTTCCAAAGCCATTGTGACATTTGTGGCTGCGTGTGGTGTTTGTTGTACGTAATTGTATAAATATAAATCACAAACTAAATAGTAGAGTCTTTCATGCTTATGTATAAAGGAACCGACCGACCGATTGCGACGGATGACAGACAATATACTTTTGTTTCTTTTTATTTTTTTTATTTTATACCACACTAAAACACCAACTCGAGATGGGTATGGTTCAGTCAGTCCGTAAGGGACTTTGGAACCGTCACCGGGTTTCCAAGGAAAATTTTGTGATACAATGACAATTGACAAGTTGGTGACAATGACAACCAAATATGTGACAAATTGGTGACAATGACAATTGACAAGTTGGTGACAATGAAAACAAAATATGTGACAAGTTGGTGACAATGTCAATTGACAAGTTGGTGACAATGAAAACAAAATTTGTGACAAGTTTGTGTCAATGACAACCAAATATGTGACAAGTTGGTGACAATGTCTTCTTCTTCTTCTTATATTTAAATGGCAATGCGGCTCATTATAAAATGGCCATTTTCTGCCAGTGTCAAGTTAATTGGATTTTTTACAATTGGAGCGCTCCGCTACGGACTCCCTCTAGGGAGCCCGCTCGGAACACTCCAGTGACAATGTCAATTGACAAGTTGGTGACAATGAAAACAAAATTTGTGACAAGTTGGTGACAATGACAACCAAATATGTGACAAGTTGGTGACAATGACAATTGACAAATTGGTGACAATGACAAGTGACAACATGCATATGACCATAGATTAATAATTGGTCTGTCTGCGCTCGACAAGATACAACAGTCGTACTTTTCAAACGCGAAAAAAACACTACGCCGAGTGGAGGGAGGCCCGGATTCGGCGTACAGGAGCCAATCACCACCCAATGGGTCTGACCGATGAGTTTGAAAATGACTATAAAAAGCGCCGGCGCACTTGAAAATTTTTAAATAGCGACCGTAACTTTTGCTATATAATAAATACTGTCCGACTTCGTCCGCGTAACTATAAAGTATAGCCTATATATTAATCGCTGATAATATAATAATTCTATAGATGAAAGAATTTTTAAAATCGGTCTAGTAGTTTTCAAGTTTATTCATTACAAAAAAAAACAGAAATCTACTCTCTTTATAATAATACCAGCTGTTGTACGCGACTTCGCCCGCGTAACTCTATAAAATGTTACTTACAGTTACAGTTCTTGAAAATTTACGCTATGTTACTTGATGATAATGTAGCTTTCTATAGGTGAAAGAATTTTTAAAATCAGTCCAATAGTTTTTGAGTTAATTAATTACAAAAATACAAACCGTGTGTTTGTATGTTTGTAAGCAGCAGCACGCGTGACGTCATACACGTTCGCGAGTTATTTTAAAAAATTTGGGTGGTGCACGTACTTTGAACGCTTATAACTCGGTCATTTTTTAAGATATCAAAAAAATAAAAACACTGCCGTATTTGTCTAGTGACCTATATTTTGGAAATATCATTAACCAAAATCGATGGTCAGACTCATTACACTGCAAGCTGTCTGTGACGTGTACGTGCCGAAGTAGTTTTTGTGTATTTTTATAAAAAGAAAGATATATTAAAGTTTAATTTTCAGACAAAACAAAAAGGCTTTAAATCGATGTAAACATTATAATTACATATAGATGTAAGTATGTACTTAAATTTTGCCGTTTGTAATATCAGGCGCCAGTTATTCACTTTGAAAATTTACGCAATATACATTTGTATAATATTGAGGGGTAATTTTCGTTATACCAAGAACAAGCTTCGTTTTGAAAAGGCCTCCCAACTCTATAATTAGAAAAACAATTTTATAATTGTAAGTTTATATGCCTGTTACTTACTTACATGTGGTGCTTTATATGGGGTATCACAATGTTCAGTACTGTAAGTAAGTAAATGTACTTAGGTACAGTAGATACCACCTTTGGGATGGCTCAGCCAAATACCAACTTACCGCACTCGACTTGGTAGAACGCAGAGCTAGGAGACTCGTAGGCGACAGTAGTTGAGAGTACTCTTTTAAAATCTAAGATGCAGAGCCTGGCACATAGACGCAAAATTGCCAGTTTATGTGTCTTTTATAAGGTGTACTTTGGAGAGTGTGCTCAGGAGCTGCATGAGCTGATACCGCCTTCCCCTTTCTTCCATCGGACATACAGACGTACGGCTGGCTACCATCCTCATCTTGTCGAAATCCCTCCTTTTCGGACCAAGCGCTTTGAAACATCCTATATAATGCGCACTGTCAGGGTTTAGAACTCCCTGCCGGCGTCTGTATTTCCGAGCACATATAACCCTAATCTTTTCAAGGTTCGAGTGAATAGGCATCTTCTGGGTGAGCTTGCTCCATCTTAGGCCTCATCCTTGCCACATGGCTGGTTGTGGGCCAAGAGCTAACCCATCTCTTATAAAAAAATAAAAAATAAAATACTGACTACAGACATATTAGGTACAACTAATATGAGATTTTATCTCTATACTAGTGACCCGGTCCCGGCTTCGCCCGAGTTCAAAAGAAACCCGAGAAAAAGAATAATTTATATATTTAGATTTAACATCTTTCTCTAGAATATGGGTTGGTTCCTCCATGTGATATGAATGACTTGAAGATCGGATAGTAACGTCAAATAACCATATAGATACAAATATGCATAGATATATCACGTACTCATCCATCATAATTTTTTGGAGTTCTTGAGCACTTAGATTGACAGTTAGGTCTGGATAGTATCTCCATCTTTTTAATCCGGCGTCTTGAGTCCATGCCTTTTGAAATGGGGTCAGACCGGGTTTATTTAAGTTAGAACAGTCACGACACACGGCTGAAGGTGATTTCTGTAAGAATTGTTACAAATATAAAATTTGTGTATTTATAAGTTACTTAGATAAATTGTAACTTGTAGGATTTACTAGTTCAGTGATACATTTTACATACATTTTTCACGAGAACCAAGTTGCGAGTGATTTTAATATTTTATTAACAGTGAACCACATAAATACTCGTATGAAAAATACCTTTCCGCTTTCACCTTTTAACGAGTCGCATGCATGAAGTCGTCGATATCGAACACAATCCAAATCATATTGATAAGAACGAGGGAATACATCCTGATGAGCTGCAAAAATGGTTAAAAATTCGTTTTTAATGGGTCGACAGACAACCTGACGGTCCATTGTATATGTAACACAAGTAGTGTTCGACCGAAGCTTCGGCTTCGGCCAAAAAACGCCTCTCTTCACTTGGCTCCCACGTCTAGGATCTCATGGGATCCTAGGATATTTTTTTTGCATTTCCACCTTCGGCGATATCTTCCGACGACCTTCCAACTAAAACCTCAGGAAAAGCTGCTTCTCTGATTTGAGATTCCTATTTCTTAGAAACATAATAGAAAAGTACCTACTCACTCGGTAAAACTTTTTCTGTGGTCATTCCATAACTGTTGTAAGCTTCATGGAGTGTATATGCATTACTTCCGGGTTTGTCCACCCAAAATGCTTTGTCTCTTTGTACCATTTTGTCGATTACAGTGTCCGGTAATTCTTTTATCGTTGGTCTGAACATTAACACAAATAAAATTTGTTTAATGATAATTCTGTACAAAACTTACAAAGTTCACTAGAGAGTTATATTTATAAAGAATATTAAAATCGTTTTTACATTATCCGATAGCATGTGGTATCTTCACATATTTCCGATTAAATCGTTCCGATTCGGTCACGGGGAAGGGCGTTATGGCAGACCATAATAGAAAACTTTTATTTCTATATCAAATTGACGTTAATCAAACCAACGGGAGCTCAAAGAAATGCGAGAAATGGTTGAAAGTGAGTGGACAGTCAGGAGACGACTCAAAGCAGCCAACCATACTTCAAAAAGGACAGCTAGCGGACTGAAATTGACACCAGCGCATCGAGTAGCCTGCCTACGTTTTGCAAGATAACACGTCGATTTGACTTACGAGCAATGGCGCTCTGTTCTGTTCTCGGCCTTTACCTTTTAGCTACCTTAATTGAATTAATGCCATTGTCGTATTTAACAAGCCAAAATAACAATCTCTAAATGATATGTAAGTAGGTATGTATGATATGTATGATATGTAAGTAGGTAGGTAGGTACCTAATTGTAACAGACTTTCAACGACAATACCTACTTATAGGTAGGTAGGTAGGTAATATTAAATTGGATTAGGTACCTACCTCGGCGGTACTTCAACAAGTTCTCTTGTTAATGGTTGAAGAAATAATCCAACAGACTGCTGTGTTAAGCAAGGTGGACGTCCAGGGAGTAGACTTTCATCGGTCTTAACTGTTAAAGATACCTTGTCTAACGTATATCTGAAAATTTATCAATTTTGTATTAACCTCTCCCAATCGATTATCAAAATTGGTCCAGACGTTCAGGAGGAGTTCAGTCACATACACACGTACAGAAGAAATGAATATATATTATACAAAGAGGTAAAGTTTTTATGCTTGTTTGGTAATCTAAACTACTGATCCATTTAAAAAAAGTCACTAATAAAATAGAATTCTAGAATGGACACGGGCTAAATATTCCATGCGGGCGAAGTCGCGAGCACCAGCTACGTAAAAAAAGATCCCCAATGCTTGACAAAAGTATAATGTCAGGCGACAATGTATGTTATATGATACCTTATATCTTTTACTTTTCAATGTGGAAGAAGTCGCTGGCACTAGCTAGTATGTTATAAGAAAATATCTAATAGTTAGGTGTACACTGTACATAGTCTAAAAAGAACTTTGTTTATATTATAAAACCGTCTTAAATGGTTCCTATTCTCTATGTTAAATCTATGTTAATGTTAATGTTATTCTCAAAGTTTATTTGAATTTACTTATCCGGATCGTAGACTCCAAATTTTTGAACATTACTGTGTGGGTCACACGGATGTCCTTTAAGCGACATTGTATTACTTTAATTTACCATGGATGGTCTAAAAACTAAATATAATGTGAAGAGATAGTCACATCTTTCACAAGTATTTTTATTAGGTAGGTATTACGACATTAAACGGTGTTTCTGTCTTTTTTTGCTTTTATTTTATTATGATTGACAAGTCAGTTTCTTTTTAAAATATTTAATTTTGTAGGTTGGATTGACATTGTGATGTGCGGAACTTTAAAACTCAAAAAAAAAAAATTTTTTTGTATAGGTACTATTTATTTTATTTAAATATTCTTTCAAGCTAGACATAGACAGGTAAACACATAGATAAATGATTGCTTTCGCTGCGCTCGACTAGATACCGCCGTCGTACTTGCAAAATGCGGCATAAAATAGTACGCCGAATTCGGCTTACCCGAGCCAGTCACACTGCAAACTGTCTGTGATGTGTACGTGCCGAATGTTTTATTAAATTTTAGGCATAATAAAATACCAGTTTGCGTAGTGATACTGTGTAAAAATGTAATAAAACTGGGTAAAAAGTGATAAAAAGTGACGATTTTTGACATGAATATGTCTTTTCTCTGGGGTCTATTCGAAAGAATGTGTGTCACGAAAATCGTTACCATGACGTAAATGAATTAATTATAATTTGTTCGTTTGTTTATATATATATTTTATCCCTGTTGACCATAGAAGGATTAAGGATAAGGGGAAAGAATAAGGATAAGGATAAGGATAGGGATGGGGATAGGGATAGGGATAGGGATGGGGATGGGGATGGGGATAGGGATAGGGATAGGGATAGGGATAGTTTGTTCGTTTGTTTATATATATATTATCCCTGTTGACCATAGAAGGATTAAGGATAAGGGGAAAGAATAAGGATAAGGATAAGGATAGGGATGGGGATAGGGATAGGGATAGGGATAGGGATAGGGATAGGGATAGGGATAGGGACCATTTAAATCTTTCTTTTCATTTATGATATGAGACATATTCATGTCTACTGTGCCATCGAGAAGCCATGGCACTTTTTTTTTCTTTTTACACACACTACAATAAAAAGTTGCCACATTTTCGGAGCAATTGCTTTTGTATAGCGCTCTATCTAGTCGAGCGCAGCGAGACCAATCAATTATCTTTGGGCAAACAGTTATTTAATCGCCTCTGCATTTGCAACATTAAACACAAAGGATTGTCTAAATAAGAAAAAAATGGATAAAACCTATGATAATACAGGTAATAATCTATTCTGTGTGCCAAATTTCATGCAAATCCGTTTTTGTCTATTTATTCGTAGGTTTTTGCATGAAAGAGTTACAAACTTTCTTATTTAAGAGTACCTAGGATTAATTAATGGATATAAGTATAAAGATTTACAGACTGGTAACCACTTATGCTGTAAATATTGTAATAATCTGTTTTTTCGTGTAATTAGATTTATCCTGTAGAGAGTACTATATCTTAGTATCTACTATTTAGTTTGTGACTATATCCTCGTTCGTATGATGTTTTGTTCTGTTGTTTATGGTTGGCAACATAAACATAGTATACTTCGTATATATATGTCTATGGTTGGCAACATAGTATAATAGTGTCTATGGTTGGCAAAGCTGCGCTGACAATAATTAAGTTGATTGTTCTATAATGTCAACATTGTCAACCACAGATTATAAAGACTATTGTTGTCAACGCAATAATTCTGAATCTGAATTAGCTGTAAACTTGCAGTTTTTGAGTAAGTACATACATAATTTCAAGATTTATACATAATATTTAGATTGTAAAGTAAATTTTTGCTCCGACGCAATATCACACTGGACTATACATTCGATAAATTAGTAAAGCTACGTTACTTTATTTTATTTACCACACCCCAGAAGCCGAAGGCCAATTAGGGCCAGTTAGGGCGTTTTCTTGCAATTTTTGTTCGTCTCACCTAACTATTCATTTTAATTTTAATAACCTGCTTTTCACATTCATTTCTATTTTAAACTAACTTTCTGCTTCAATTCAATGTGTTGGCAGTTAGTTACTACTACCAAATAGAGCAGTAAAAATAGCGATGCTACATCATAGGTAAAGCGTTAAAATGGAAGTTTGTTTTTTACTCTGATTTTCTTTGGCAGGTGAATTAAGAAAATGTCGGAATTTCTACAAAAGAACACAACCCTTACGGGAAGTGGCACGTATAAGGAACTTAATCCGTTATTCTCCCATGTGGGCGATTTCACACCCTTTTACATTGCCGTAGCAATTTGTTCAGTTCTACTGTGTTTATTATTAATTCTCAATATTGTATGTTGCTGCTCAACATACTCTGAATATTGGTTAGACCGCCATACAGGTTAGTGGATCTGTCTACTAGGTTTTGGCATTTGTTTTAACCATTAGTTTACAGCATGTTTAACTACTCTATATCTCTTTTTAGCTGAGATGAAATATCTAACTACAAATTCCAATCCCTGATTTTACTGTCACGTAAACGTTTACAGAAACAGACTAGTTAAAAGTCACTTAGATATACTTAATAATATAGCCCGAGGGAGTAGCGACTAGTGATCTAGTCACTACTCCCAAGGCATTTTTGATTAGTAAGTTTTTTGTAATTTTTTTAAGGAAATCGATGGCTGGTATCTATTTGGTCTGCGACACCACATAAGCAACCCCCTCTGGACTTAACCGAGTTGGAAGACGGGCGTGATCACGGTGACTACAAAGTGATCTACACTAGAGAAGCGGAGATCGTACCTTCAGTCTCCCGCCAACCCCTTACTTCGTCTCAAGAATATCTGGAATTGCACAAAAGGGAAAGTGACATATAAGCTATGGCGTTCCTGTTGATGTATCCGGCCATTGTAGTGCTCTCCCTTTTTGTCCTAATGGTTGTCATTGTAATGTTAAAGTTTGGTTCACGCTGGTGTAAATTACGTCATGGCACAACAACCTATATCGAGTCCAAAAGTTACTGGAACGAGGACGACGAGGTTTAAATTTAAATACTTTTAAGATTGGCATAGTTTTATATTATTTCTTTACAATTTATTATTTCCATATTCTGACAAAAATGCATTTAGACCATTTATTAGATGTTAAGGTATAAGGATCTACCTATAATTAATATAATTGCTACCAACTGAAACGAGACTGTAATTAGCCTTGCTAATCAGCTTAGTTTAGTTTTCCATTAGAATGGAAGTAGGAGTAAGTTTTTTATTGAATATGTAAAGCACTGAGTGGTTAATAAAATAAGTACCAAATTCCATTTGTCATTACATCTGTTAAAGGCGTCATTGCAAAATTATTTTAATATTGTATTTGCTGTACCTAGACACTAAAAAATTAATTATTATACACATAAAAACAATGTGTACTGCTAAATTAATTATATCTAATAATTAACCCTATAATTTGATCAATGGTTTTTCTGAACAATGTTCACAACAGTTTCTTGGAGTGATGTGAAATGTATCTACCTATATTAGTACTGATAAGTGATAAGTATGATAAAAACAATTTATGACGGTCTGATATTTCTTGTTTCCGTCCATGAACAGATCTGATTAAGTAAGATTGTTATGACTTTTTTATAATGCCTTTTTAATAAATTCTTAGTAAATACATTAGCAATTGTTTTATTTTAATATTACTGCCTGTGATTCTAGATGATATAGGATACATATACAAAGTGTGTACCTACTGTGTAAGTATAATTACACTTATATATTTATAAGTTGTTTAGCATCCAGAGCACAATCTCTGCTTAGGGGCTAGATGGCTCTATGTGTGACATAAAAAACTGTCTATCTGAGAAGTGAAAACTACGCCATCTATTGGCTTAACAAAACATTGAAGTTAAGCTTATGATAAACGAAATACATATTCGGTCGGAGTATGACGCTAATTTCACACAAGTAAACCTCAGAGCGAGAAGGCGCGCGCTAGTTCACTGTTTTTTCTCGTACTAAAAAGTACTCGAATGAAGTTTTTCCATAAAAAATAAGGATTTGCCGACATGATTTAAATAAAACACAAGTTCACGTAAAAAACACTTACATATATTTATATTAAATTAATCAATCATCTCCATAACCAATAATGAAACATGCAATGGATAATAAAGTAATGCTTATTTACATTAATAACTATATACCTTATATGCAATATAAACCATCAAATTTATGATTGTGTGATATGAACGCTGAATTTGTCTCAATAATTAGTTATTGCAGTGCAATAAAAAGTTAATTGTACTCTTGGTATTGCTCATCAAATCTTTCAAACTTATTGTTTGATGCTTGTACCACTTTTGTTTGACATAAATTTGAACTTGTTGGCCTACAAACTAAGGGTCTTAATTGAATTTATGCTTTAAGCAACTTATGCAAACGTACGAGTCTGCACAAACAATTGAAATGGACATTATGGCTTTATTTCAATTGACATATTTTACTCAAGAAATCTGAATTGGAATTTTATAAAATTTACGACAAAAGATAATATTGATAAATAGATTTCGGAGTCTCTTTCTTCATTAGTGGCCAGGTTGCCGCGGAAAAGCCTCATTGACTCATTTTGCTCGTCGCGACCTGGCCGCTAAGAACACTTGTACGCCAAAACTTGACTTTTGAGAATCACTACATATTATAAAACAAAGCCCTCCGCCGCGTCTGTCTGTCTGTCTATCCCTATGTATGCTTAGATCTTTAAAACTACGCAACGGTTTTTAATGCGATTTTCACTAATGGATAGAGTGGTTCTCGAGGAAGGTTTTATTATATAATTTACAAAGTTACGCGGGCGAAGTCGCGGGCAGCAGCTAGTGAGTTAACAAATTCAAAAGAAAAAAACAGAAACCACATAATATTATATACAGTTCCTCTTTCACCAACTACCTACAAGTAAAGTGTTGATTAGTTACTTTTAGAAATAATTTTATGTTTTATTAAATTGTGCACTCGCAGCACTTGGTTTAGTGCATTCTTAGATAGGCGATATTTTTTCATTATTTTCTTTTTATTTTTAATGTTTGGGACTTTTACCATACAAACAAAGGTATATCAGGTAAACAAAGGTATATAAATTATTCCCGGTGACAGGTGACTTTAAATTACGGGTAGCCTACTTGACAGATGGTGAAAGAGGCCCTCAATAAAACTAAATTGGTGTTACAATCATCGAAATACTACAATATGGAATTTGCGTCACAAATGCCAAAGCGGCACATGAAAAGAACGCTTTTGACAGAATCATGGCGGACTCTTGCGTTCGCGAGTCAATAGTAAAAGGTAGTAACGAGCATGTTCTACTATTCATTTTAAACTCCAATGTTTTGACGTAAAGTCACATTTTCTTTAATTGACATATTGTTTGGTTGGTTTTAAAAGACAGTTTATGCTCTACGCATGTAACTTTTAAATGTTCCATAAAGTTCGTAGTGTTTTGTATGGCACGCGGATTCCATGTTGTAGAATTTTGATGGTTACTATTGAAGACGTGAGTGGATGAAGGTGGCATGTCGCATAATTACAATTTTGAGTAAATCGAGGTTAAAGTTTTACTTTTAATTTTTGAGATAAGTCGTCACGGAACTGATTTTTGTACTAAATTATGATGCAGTTGTGTACCTAAACAAACTAAAATATTAATGGTATGATAGCAATTAAACACTTGTATTATTTAATTAAAAAAAAGTGAACATGGCTTCCTCTTCGATTAACAAAAGCACTTTTTGCTTTTTATTTTTATTTTATTTTATTTTACCTTTTTTTTTTCAAAACACATTACCTTCATCAACACAAAAAAAAAAAACGAAAAACCCCAAAAATGCGACATATCACCTTCATGCCACTCACCGTCTTCAATTCACACCTTGATATAGATTCTAATTTAATATGAGCAGCGATAAATGATCACAATGTGTTGATTCGTGTACTATTGAAGAATTTTGCAATCAAAGTCAGCAAGACAGCTTCAAAGTAGATCTGTGATCGATCACTTCGCGGTATGCAGTTCATGTCTTTAAAAACAACTGACCAACGAACATTGAAACCGGCTTGCTTGCGACTGACAGATCAGACCTTTGATTTTTTTTACATTTTACCTACAATTACAATTTAGAACTTATGAACTAACAGCCTGGGCACGACGACAACTATCTGTTGCATAAAAATGCACTACCTTTAATGGTTTGTATTGAAATAATAATCCAAATAAAGAAAATGTAATATTCGTACATTTGAGGTAACACCGAATATTTTAGATTGCTTATAAGAATTTTTTTTTTGTGTTTAGCTTGCACAGTGCAACTTTTTATATATATATACCTATACTGTCGATTGAATCAATCGATCATATCAACATACCTACATTTATAGTTTTGTACAATATAAATTGTCTTCATCATTAATATACAAAAGGCATTCCATAAATTTGTAATAATGATATCAAGATCCGAATCACACAAGGGAAATGAAATAATGATCAAATGAAATATTACATTTTCCTTTAGAAGTTTAGATAGTTCTCTTACATTAGCTTGTTTAGATTTTGAGTCTTATCTAACATTAACAGTGTCCTAATTTGTTCAGCACATATCCGGCACGAACTAGTCGGGGTCGCTACACCACCGATCTGTGCTTCGTCCATTATGTACTACAAATAGTACAATACACTACATTGTAATGCAGTCGGATATGTGCCTAGCCTTTATGCAAAATATTGTGAGACTTCCCTTCCCTTTCACCAATGCATTATACATATTTTGCAATCGTGTTATGTTACGTTTCAACGTTTGAAAATACTTAAAATCTCACACTACTTTGTTAGTCTCACAACAAGCCAAAATACATTGCCGTGGTCAATTAACTAGCTGCAAAATCCATTTACATCTGATGTATGTAAAATGTATTATTTTAAAATATTTAAGCACAGCAAACATTAAAATACTGATGCTTGCAGCCACATTATTTATGATCATAGCCATATTATTAAAATTGATTTAGAACTATAAATAGTTAAGTTAGGCTAATTAGTTGACCTCGACTTTATCCCTCGAAATAAATGTTGACACGCAACAAATGTAAAATATAGAAATGTTATGCAAAAGTAATACATTTCAAGCTAAACTAACGGCTAAAAATATTTTACGTGTCTAAGTCAAACCATATTTTAAACTAGCCACTGATTATATTAGTCATTGCGTATTAATCTAGTACTGTTAAATTGAAAATTAAATTATAAATATAATATTATATTATTTTAACTACATATATATATATATATCTCTACAAAAAGTTGTAGCATATTATATTTTAAAACCTCGTTGAACAAATGACATAACTTTAACTTATATATTATATACATAATATGTCTTCGTTTTTTTTTTAGGAAATTTTTAAAGCAAAAATTAAAACAACTTAATTCTATAAACATCATTAGCAACACTTTTAATAAAACATCAGTAGCGACGTTGGAGTTGGACCGTTGGACCTACCTCCCACCAGTCGAGTCTATACAACAAGCATAAGTATTTCTGTATGATAATTTAGAAAGCGCTCTTACATCAAACTAGTATTAAGTCTTCCATAGGTCTAAAGTGAAAAATTTGTATTAGGTACATAGACTACACGCATATAAAATTTAACGATTCGGTGACATTTGTGAAAACTAAAAAGATTTGTAGGTGTGAGCAAATAGATGCAGGTAATCCATAATTATTACAAGCGGATTTTAGTGTTGGTATTTTTAATAATGCACAATGGACGCATCGGTACCGTTGTGTGAGGCAAGTAAGGCAGTGTTTTTTTTTTATGACTGAGCTTTGTGATCTACGGAAGCACTCTATTAAAGCATTTTAAATGTCAACTTCATTGACGTATACTGTTTCATTTATTTATACGAAATTAAGCGGGTCAAATACAAAATTTGTAAAAAGTATAAGCCAAAATGTCTTTGTTTCCTTATACACACCAATGCTATAAAAATCTATGCTCTGAAAATAAATTTACACGTCACTAAATAGACCTTAGAACACCCAATGTGAATGAGGTATTAATTTATTTTATAAGGCAACTATTCAATCTATTCTTATTAACTTCACTACTGGATAACTTTTAGACGCCATCAACATCCTCCATTACAAAATGTCACTTTTGGATCAACATAATTATAAAGTAATGGAGCGGACGGAGCCTTGTTAGATTTCGAAAAAATAATCACTCCCAAAGTTTAACAAAGTTCCATCCAAAATAGGTAAATCAAAAAGATACATATTATATTTTGCTTGTTTTCGGTGTAGAATTAGCCCGAAAGAAAATTTTAAAATTATATAAATACTATCATATCATATACATAATCATTTATATTATCTTATTTATTTAATTTCTTAATTTAAAATTTTTTACAATATAAATTTATAAAAAAAAATCAATATATATCATAAAAAACTTAAAACTAGATATCCGCTAGTAGCGGGGCAAGGCCCAAGCAAGCTACCGGTGATTAGGGCTGCAGAGTGAGGAATCTCCTGACAATTGGTGCCGTGTCAAGAAGTGCCTCCGCCTTGGCGGACCATGATCCATTGTTCCTTAAATCGTATCTATTTTATACAACTTTAATATCCTTCTTGGCATCGAATCGTAGGCCTTCTGGTAATCAAACCAGGCTAACGAGAGGGCCACTGTTCCGCCGGACGCGCTTGGCAAATGGTCAATCTCTGTAGAGGAGCTTAGTACTACTACGGGACCCAATCTGAATCTTACATCCATTCTGAGCGGTGTCAAAAATATTGTTTTCAAAGATGTGTGAATATTTTTTTGTTCTCAGCATGGATCTAAGTAGCTTGTGATGAGCAGCACTTGTTGGTTCTGTAATTTTTAGCGTCCGTGGTACTACCAGATTTACGGAGCAGAATTTGTCATAAATGTTGGGAGAGTACCTCTGTATGGCTTTTTTGAATTGCATTGCCAAGCACTCGTGCGAATATTGAAACATATTAATCAATCCGTTCTAGCACGGATTGCACAATTCACGTCCGAATGGCTGATGGTAACTGCCTTCATACATATATGTATATGCTCAGGCTTACCGCCCACTAGGCAGCCGAAATATTTGCGCAGCCAGTTATAGCAGCCAAATCGACGGCTAATTGTCACCCAAAAGTCAAGCGATATGAAAAAGTTTTGACAATACGTCTGGTCAGGTGCGTTCTATTGGCTGCCGCAGCCGGGGGTTTGTGGCTGCTAGGTGCGCGGGTTCCCATACACCGTCATAATATGTTCATTTGGCAGCCGCAGCCTGGCTGCCTAGTGGGCGATAGGCCTAATATGTTCGCGCACGCTTGGTCGACAATGGATATCCAATCACCCTCAGTATGCTCATAGGAAACGTACCAGATATTACGACAAAAGCTCAGCATAACTTCTCGATCTGGTGTATGTCCGACGTTCATACTTTGGTCGGTCTTCTCCCAATCACGGTACATCAATCTTTGGTAACTTTGGAAGAGACGTGTTTGTCGGTATACACCCGTTCTTTATAACCTCTCACACGGTTTGCCAATGCATAAACTTTTTAAATAAATAAATACATTTTTAATAATAGTTATTAAATAATAATAATATAATTATTATTATTTAAATAATTATATTATTAACATGTTAAAATTATAATAAATTATTTTGTAAAATTATTTGTTATTGTAACGTTATACAAAAAGAATTAAACTAATGGATAAAAAAATATTATTATTGTTATTATTATAATTAAAAAAATGAATATATAAGACAATAAAACCGAATAATATTTTATACATAGTGTTGGATTTTTGAGTCAGTCTCTAAGAAAGCCGTTGATTGCAAATATTGGACTATTTTCGACTTTGCTTATAATACTTACACAATTACTTAAATTCTAACACATTAGTGTATACACTATATATAAATTAAATCTTCAAATTGCAGAGGTGAACATTAATTGTAACAATCACATTTAATTTTGAACATCATCCAGGAATAAATCAATATTACAAGAGTGTAAAAGAGTGTGACGAAATACGCGTCTAAACAAAAATAACTATGTACCTACAGCGAAAAATACAAAAAGCATTGTATAATATTTATAGTACGTATTTATATGTGAATAAATTATTATGAATATCTAACATAAAACACTATATACTTGTGTACCAAATCTACGAACTAAACTAAACTCGTGGTCACCCTATATAAAATTTATACTTCAATATTATCATAAACGTTTAACGGAGCCGGCTTCAGGGACGTCACCGTTATTATTTTTAACGGTTTAAGACAATCTAATGTAATGTAGTTTAACGAGTTGGGACTAAACTTTCGCGGGTGATAAATTGTAAGACTGTGCGCAGTGATTGGTTCATTTGTTTGTAATCTGACAGGTTAAAGATAGTAAGATTATAATCTGACAGCTAGACATGGTCGGTTTATAAACTTGCGAAAATATAAGCGTTAAATTGTAAATTTTTATGTCCGTTCACAATCTATCGACAGTTTATAACGTGTCGGCGATTAGTTCCTAATTCTTAACTTTCCACCTGCGAAATTTTGTAAATTATTATCGGGATGAATTTTTCTTTATGAAAACTCTTAATTATACTAATTCTTAATTTTCCGAATGCTTCATTTTTCTTGTTATAGTTAGAATGAATTCTAGTTTTTCATAGAAGAAAGTACAGTTAGATATATTTTTGAAATTCATAATAATACGCGATTGAATAAATTCATTTAGTATGAAGAACGTAAGTTTACTATATCGCCTATTTGCTTAGAAAATCATTGCGTTATAAATAATAATTAATTAAATTAAAATAAAAAAAATTAAAAAAATCAAAAATAAGCATATAAAAGACACTATATCATTGTTAACAACATTAAATGTGACTTACCCTGTTATAGATTTTGATAAAAAAAGGTGTAAAAATATAAAAATATCTTTATGAATTAAATATATTATGACTGTACTCGTGTTAAAAAAACTGAATTCGTACTTTATATAATTGGGAAAATGAGGCATTCGGAAAATTAAGAATCAGTAAAATTAAGAGTTTTCACAAAGAAGAATTCGTACTAATAATAATTTGCAAAATTACTCATTTTGAAAAATAAGAATTAGGAATTGATCGCCGACACCTTTTATAATCTCACTAGATTAATTACAAACTAACGGTTCGTACAATTATACGGTGACATATACAAGTTAACAGCAAATCATTTGTCGACACACCGATGGGACCACGAGTATGGAGCGCTTTTCGTGAAGATTATTGCAAATATTTTTTAAAAATTATTACTTTTATTCATTCCACAATAATAACAAACTGAATTACAAAGGAATAAAAACTTCAATTCGGTGGTGATATAATTGATAGAAATCTTCAAAAATTAGATAATCGAGGTTAGTGTCTATTTAAAAAGACATTTTTCTTACTGTGCGTGCTATCGAATGTAAAATAAGAAGTTATATAAACCTATATAAATTTTATAAAGAGTAAAATTATACGATTTTGTTTCAATGTTACAACCAAATGTTCAAATGGGAAACATTGTTCTCTTTCTATTTTAAACACTATATTATAAATTGCTATATTATGGTCATTTTGCTTTTCAAAATTATTATAAACTAATATTATGGTAATTTTGATTTTCAAAATTATTATAAACTACATTATGGTAATTTTGCTTTTCAGAATTATTATAAACTAATATTATTTATGGTCATTTTGATTTCCAGAATTACATTATACTTAAACTAATATTATGCTCATTTTGATTTTCAGAATTATTATTTATAAATTATATTATGGTAATTTAGCTTTTCAGAATTATTATAAACCGATATTAGGGTCATTTTGCTTTTCAGAAATATTATACCTAAACTAATATTATGCTTATTTTGATTTTCACTATTATTATAATTTAAACTAATATTGAGTTCATTTTAACTTTCAGAATTATTGTAAGCTGATATTAGGTCATTTTGCTTTTCAGTATTATTTAAATTAGATTAGAAAGAACCAAGCACACACCTCGATTATCTCTTAAGTAATTTGAGAAATTAGGTACAAAATAAATGTATATATATATTTTTACTGAATTTGCAAATATCACAGAGAAAATAGTTAAAAAAAAATCATGTGAGTAACATTAAAATTGGGGATTAAACCTTAACAAAAAGTTAAAACTTACGTAGGGTATGTGGTAACATATAAATATCACTACGATTTTATATTATGACAATTAAAAATTATTAATTAGTATAATAAATGCTCCGTTCTGATTATTTTTCCAGTGTATAACTAAGAGGTAGTGGGGGGCGAGATGTAGCTGCGATCACGCTGGAACCACATTGAACACGACTATTCACCGACGTATCTGGAAACGTGCGAGTAATAAACATTAATACAATTCGTTCCTTCAATAGGCTAAGAGAAATGGCACAAAAACTAAACTAAGCAATCAGTGAACCCGACTAAAGCTCGGTTTTCACCGCGAGAGGGTAATCAGCGGGAAATGGCCGAGATAGGTTTACGTTTGCGCCAACAATGGTACATTGTTCAACTAGAGAGCAAAATCGTTTTTTGCTACGAGTGCAGACTTTAGATTACGAACTAGCGAAGTAGTTAATATAGACTACTGAGCGAAGTGAGTGATTTAAAGGCACGCCACGAGACATAAAAAAATTTGCTCTCGTGTTAAACATACAAATTTTCACCTCAACAGCGAGTATGGCGGGCCGAATCTAGTCGGCTATGGGTGGACACACTAAGGCTGGGTTGCACCATCTAACTTTAACTATAACCAACGCCGCAACTTGAGTTAAAATAACGGTTAGGCCGAAAATGAGTTGCACCAGTTAATAAATAATCATAGCTGGTTAACTGGTGCAACTCATTTTCGGCCTAAAACTCATTTTCGGCCGAAAATGAGTGCGAATTAACTGAAGTTGCGACGTTGGTTATAGTTAAAGTAAGATGGTGCAACCCAGCCTAAGAGTATAAAATCAAAAGTTTATTCCTGTGAGTTAAATAGCGTGTTCGAATTTCGAATCACGCTCGCATCAGAAATCGATTTTTCTGCGAGTTTTTAGGCACCAAACGCACCCTTTTCGTGCTGGAGACGTGAAAAGAGTTTTGTTTGTTGATTCCCACTGCAAAAGGGAAATGAGAAAGAGGAATGAGGTGAGCGAACTGAAGGGAAAATGAGAAATAGTTTATGAACCGTTCACAACTTTTCATTCACAGTTCATTCCTGCTGAATATGGTAGGTATATATTAATTTATTTTGTAATAAATTTTAATCCACTAGCGACTCGGCGTCGGCCTCGGCCTCGGCTTCGGCTAGAGTGCAATTTTTATTGCAACCGGTAAAAATCGAATTATTAGGTCAACCCATTCTCGAGTTTTTGAAGCGTAATAATTATATTTACCTAATTACATTTTTATGTATCCACTTATCCCGATGTTGGCAAGAGTCTTCTTTATACGAAGTGCTGTTAGCCTTGCTGCAGGATTTTGGTACCAGCATTCCTTCATGACCTTCGAAATAGCCGACAGCACCTGTTTATCATCACAGTTAATTTATTTAAATCAGACCAAACTAATCTAGTCAAGTTGTAAAAATTACCTAGCTAATCGTATTTTTATCTTTTGCACTACGCCTTTAGTAATGGCAAAATGGGTTTTGCAGTAACAAATGGAACAGGAACCACTCCTTCACAGAATACCAACTTCGGTGAGTGAGTACGAACCCCTTAATCGCCTAAGTATTGAAATAACTATTATATTTATTGCCGACGCGTTCCCGCCCCCTCGCTACTCCGCTTGTAAAACAGACCTAAAAATTTAATACTGCACATACCCCCTCTACTTTTGCCGAGAGGTCTTAAGGTGACGCTCTCAAAACGCTCTCTGTGGGCGCACAGCGCGGTATTGAGGAACAATCGCATGCATTCCCTTTCAAACACAAATACGGTTCGAATAAGGTTGAATATCGAATAATCCATTTCTCTGTTTTTCTTGCATAGAACTAAAGGACGTAAGTCTCAAATCAAATTTAATTTATTATGAGAATAATAATCGTTCTAGGTAAATTTTGTCTTGACAATAACTAATAAACCTCATTTTCTTTCTATGAGTATTTATTTTGCATATGTAACTAAAGTTACATATGCAAAATGGAGGCATTTGGAGGAGGCCTATACCGAAAGGGGCCATGAATCTTAACTTTATTTAATTTGTTTTTAATGATATAGTAAAATTATTTATTTTTTTAAAATGTTAAAACTAATTCAAATTTCTAATTATTGTTATTGTTAATGCATTCATGGTATAAATAAAAGGCTTATTATTATTATTATTTATGTAACTAAAGTTGCTTCTGAGATAAAAGAAAAAATATCGATAAAATGACTCAATTTTAAAAAATAAAAGTATCGAGTCAATTTCCACTAATTGTGTTTCTGTCTTGACATTGACTAGAAAAAGATTTAAAATATAATATTATTTAAGTTTTACATTGATGTGATATTAGGTTTACTTACAGTTTTACGGCAAACAATCATAATGTTTAGGGAGCGGGGCCTTAATCCGCCGCGCGAACTATAGTAGTTGCATATTGCTTAAATAAAAAATTCAATTAATTTTGATTTTTACTAGAGACCCGTTCAGACAGACAGACGCGGAAAGCGATTTCATATTATATAATATGTAAGGATTCCTATCAAATCTAAAAAGGTCAGTTTACACTTGATGGTTGTACATGAAAAGTAATGTTATGAACTCACTGGGTCCGAATGCCACCTATTTGGCACGCTCGGCCGTTTCTTCTCTATGCAGACGAACCGTCTCATGTCCTCGAGCGAAGGGTCCGGCGGTACGTAGTCGTAGTACGGCGGCTGGTATTCGTCAGGCATTACACCGCAGCGACGAGCCATCTCCCACAGGACCAACCCAAACGAATACACGTCGGATCTTTTGTATGGATCGAACTGCCTTGTGTCCATAGTTTCGTCGAGGACCTTAAACGTTTTGTTTCATTGAAGAATCATAGTAAATTTGTAACATCGAAAACATAGATAAATGATTGGTCTCGCTGCGCTCGACTAGATAACGCCGTCGGACTTGTAAAATGCGGCATAAAATAGTACGCCGAATTCGGCGTACCCGAGCCAGTCACACTGCAAACTGTCTGTGATGTGTACGTGTCGAATGTTTTGTTAAATTTTAGGCATAATAAAATACCAGTTAGCGTAGTGAAACTATGTAAAAATATAATAAAACTGGGTAAAAAGTGACGAAAAGTGACGATTTTTTACACACACTACAATAAAAAGTTGCCACATTTCGGAGCTATTGCTTTTCTATAGTGCTCTATCTAGTCGAGCGCAACGAGACCAATCAATTATCTTTGAACGAAAACATCGAAATCAAACACTAAAAAAGCTGACTGGATATAATTCTTTTAACCGCCTGAACCGATTCAGTTTATAATTAGTTACTCCTTTATGCAAAAGATTTTGGTCTTGCATTTTTGCAACGATTCCCACTTACTTCAGGAGCCATGTAGCGTTTAGTTCCAACACGATTTGTGGAGGGCACGTCAACAGAATCGCAAGCAACATTATGTCTCACGGCCAATCCGAGGTCGCCAATAACACAAGTCAAATTGCTCTTCACCAAAATATTTTTCGACTTCAGATCCCTGTGAGCTATCGCAGGCTTGCCTGCAAATATTAACGGGTTCAGTCAGTATAATGGCACTAACCAAACATTTCAACCCTTACCTTTAAGAACTAAGCATAAATCATTATTTTGTCGAAAAAACATAAAATTTAATAATTCTCGACAGTGTTATATTTTTCAACTCCGTTGAAGTCGCGGGCACTATCTAAGCTGGCTAGTTAATTATAGTAATTAAGTTATGTGACTTCGTGAAAAAGGAAGATTGTTTAATGATAAAATTACCTTTAGTCCCCACAATATCCATGTGCAGATGCTCAAGACCGGTGGCGATTGAGAGAGCCATTTTCACCAAAGTGTTTGAATCGATTGTGTGCGCTGTGAGGAAATCAAACAAGGAACCGTTCTCGTGATAGTCTGTGATCAACCACAGTTGAGTCCACGTGCCGTTATCTGAAAAACAAATTACCAGTAATATTGCTTAATTAAGATAAGGTACGTCATCGCCTCGAGGAAAGTTGAAAAAAAAACGTGATAGTGGGAAGTTAATCTGATATATTAGAAAATATCGTCATCTTTTGAAAAATACTAAATACTAAATTAAAAATTCCATGACAAAGTAAAAGCCAGCTTTAAAACTGCAATTAATATAATCAATTTAATTAGTAGTCACTGCCAGTCATTTTGTCAGTGGCCGTCTGGCGGTAGTAATCATCTCTTTAAAGAAGACCATCATTAAATAATAGCACGTGTGCTGTTGTGTTTCAGTGAGTGAGTAAGGGATGCAAGAGCCAATACCATCAAGGTGATTGTCAGCCTGTTTGCCTGAACTGACTGACGAATTTTATTCATGTAAACAGAGGGCAATGTATGGAGAAGTGGTCAACAGAAGAATCACGTCAACTGTGAAATCATGCAGTTTACGCTTCACAGCTGATAAAGATCACACATCCAAGTAAACTCTCACCCTTGTTATCAGCCGCGATGAAGCCAAGTATGTTCTCGTGACGGAGCATGACAGTCTGGTATATTTCGGCTTCGCGGAACCAGGACGATTCCTCCCTCGAGGAAAATATTTTGACAGCTACGTGTTCGCCGCGCCATCGGCCCCTCCAAACTTCACCGAAGCGTCCTTTTCCTATTATATCTACCAGTTGAATTTGACGCGCAATGGAACGTTGCACTAACAAGGGCAAGCCTGAAATCATTGTAACAATTAAATTAAGATCTTTCTCTGTGTACACTTGCTCTCACTGAGTAAAAAAACTACGGAATCTCTAAGTAATGTATATATTGACTGTACGCAAACTGTGGTCTACGGTCTCTGGTTATTTCGAACCATTGCAAAGTGAACTTCGAATCGTGTCTAGCGTCACGTTTGTCTAGAGTCTTCGTTTGCTACCGAAATATGTTATTAACGGCGAAGAAACTACGTCAACAGTATAAATTTACATTTACTTCAAGCTCTGGACTCGGACTCTACAGTCTCAAAGCTGGTGCGAAACTGTGTAGACTACTTTAAGGCAAGAATAAAGTGGTCCTAAGATGGACCTGGCCATATGGGGATCGAAGGCAATGAACATGCCGACGAACTGGCTCGAGCAGGCGCAAAAGGTAGGCAAATATGTCCTGAACCTATGTGCGGACTACCAAACAGCCTAGCTCGCTGGAGCATATGGAATTATTAAATCTTACAAACGCTTGTCTAACTTGACAGGGCTGAACCATTCCAAAGCGCTCGTATGGCTTAAAAGTAGTCGACGATAACTTTTAAGCTTACTCATTAAATAATGCTAAAATTTTATTACAAATAATTTTAAGAGCACAGAATCAACTCACCAGAGCCAGATCCTGATGTAGTCAATTCGATCATGTCTCTTATGGTGGTTGTGCCGATTATGGGATGCCTCGTCTCGCACATAGACTCTTCGGCCGTGAACAAAGGTCTAGAACCGCGTTTCGGCATCTTCGGCGAACGCTTGGCCCACCAAAAGCTTATTGCGACGCAAATGGCCAGTGCGCTAAGACCCATTAAACATATCACAACTTTCCAAGTCGTGGCTGATGGGCTTGTTTCTTCATTAAAAAAAAAACATTAAAATCAATATCATCATATAATATATACATTTCAACAAAAAAAATATCACCGTTTAATTATAATGAATTAACATTCATACTTTACCTTTTTTGCATGTTAACATTCAATAAATACAACAGAAAATTTATTGCGACAATACATTGACAAGCACTAAAAACATATCGGCACCCAGTATAAAGCGTTCTATCGTTTTTTTAACATAACAGCCAAAAACGCTTAGAAACAAACTGTATCAAGCAAAAAATTATTTGTAGTAAAATGATCTTGAAATACAATACATTCAATGATTATATATGAGATTCAAACATTGATGGACACCATTGGATCCCAGCAGCGTTTTATGTGGAAAAATCGTAATTTTTTTTGTGTTATTTATTAAAATCAATGACCCAAGAAAGCATGCACAGTCATGTTAGCATTAAAAATTTGTTTAAAAAAAAAACCATTCAACAAGTACCCTAAGTATATCGTCGTTGTCAAAGCAAAATAAAATATGTTATGTGCAAAAAGTAAACTTTTGAGATATTGATTAAAAAAGATTTCCTGAAAAATATTTCATGAACGTTTAAAAAAAAAATAAGTAGGTATTTAATTTCATGTTATACGTAAAGTTATATAAATTTAATAGATTTTATTTATTATTTTGATAAGTGAATTTCGTCAATTAACTTATTCTAGCTGCTGCACATATATTTTTTTAGGATAGATATAACATGTTGGTAAAAAAAAAAACCTCAAAAAAGTGTACACCGCTAATTTTGGCTTGACAACTACGATATACATACATTATAAATGTTAAATTAAAAATATAAAGCAAACCCTTTTAAAAATTTATTTGAATATTTGACAACATAATTAATGTTTGAAACCATAACAAAATTCAATAAAAACCTTATAAAAATATATTTAATATGTATATGTTTAACATACAAAAATGAATGATAATCTAAGCCAAATGAACTTAGCAACATATTTATACCATTCATCAAGTTTTTTATTTAAAATCCAAGTTTATACAACATTGCTCAGTTTTCTGAACTTCAGTTAAGTTTATTTAAGTTAATTTGCTTTACGTAAATAAAATGAGAATTTTTATACTATTTTATTTTTAAAAGATAAAAGTATTCTGCAAATACTTTTATCTTTTAAAAAGCCATTTAGATCTCGTAAAAATATGCAGCTGTGTGAACCTGGAACCCGACATGAAGTAATCGATTTTTTTTTAAATGCATACGTTTGTAATCTGTATGACCTACTGACGATTGCCTCAAAAAATGACATGATTTACCATTTTTGCACTTTTTGTAATGCCGCTACTTTCGAACCCCTTGAGGTACAAACGAAAAAAAATTGGTACAAATACAAACCAGTACATACAGAATACAAACCTATGCTTTTAAAAAAACATCGATTACTTCATGTCGGGTTCCAGGTTTACACAGCTAAAATATGCAATATTATTTAACCAGATGGCAAATGTGAAAAATATCGGTTGTCCTTCTAAACTTAAGTTCTAACTAAGTTATGGAAATGTCGAATGTTGTTTCTATAAATTCTATTCACACAGCATGCTATTAGTATAAAATAAAAATGATAATTATTCGTGCAGAAATAAAACAACCCGGCGAATGATCACTTTTCTTATAAATTTTGTTTTTCAGTACCCGTGACGAACATCAACCCCATGTTATATTAACCTCGATGTTACACTCGACAATGATATAAACAAACATAGTTTACTATACTATATTACTATAGTAAACGTCGATACGTTTGTTTGACCCCTGCAATCCCTGCATGCCCTGAAACAAAGCCTATCGCGCGTAGGTATTCATGGAGGTTTAGTACCTAATGCTCTAAAATAATAAATAATGCTCTAAAAATTTTGTACTCTATTTATTTAAAAGAAACGATTAAATTTAATTGTAAAGAAAATGTAAAGTCTTAGGTGAATATTATATTTTTTATGTTAATATAATTAATTAAAGGAATATTTTTCTTATTCGATGCAAAGTTTTTGTAACTCGTCCTATCAAAAAAGATGGCTCTTGTTGTGCCGTCACTGAAATATGACGATGTAGTATTAAATAAAAAAAAACATACATAAAGTATTAAAAAGGTATACGTAAAAATCTCAAAATTTAATTTTTACTTAGGCTTAGGTATTTTTTCTTTTCTATACATCGATGTTTCTAGCCTAATGGATAATCTTGCACTTACTACATGCATTTCAGTATTATTTTAATCAAATATACACTTATCAAAATAACACTGACAAAGTATCGTAACTTATTCAACAACGTTACTTATAAATTAATAGAGTCGCGTAAAACTGAAATTTTTGTTTACCTTATCAAAATCGTATATGAACATGACGTTGAATTGACCCAACGATATTATATTTATCAAACACTTAATATATTATAAATTAAGTCACATGCCCAAGGCGCCTTTAATTTAAGTATGAATGTAACAGTACAATACAGTACAGATACAATCCACATGGATAGTATCCACATAGCGTTTCACATGGACATCACATTATAAATATAAGTAAGCGTCCCCCATACATAATAATGCCCCCGTGACTGCGTCGCAATCATAATCGTGGACCTCCGTACCTGCCATTACGTAGTTATTACAGTAATCCGTGTTGCAGCAGAATATATCGGGTCTTTCGTTTTCGCGACACCACACAGGTATATCCCCCGGTGGGAATACCGCAGATTGGTGCCAACATCTACACATTCATACAACAAACCAACATATTAATAAACTAATCTGAACCCGGCCATAGGCCTCGTATAGGCGTATGGTATATATTTATTATAGTATTATTTTTATTTTTCTAAAATAATATAATACCTAAATTACTCCTTATATGTATATAACATCAGCTCCAACAGCTCCAAAATCCAAAATCGTTCCAATAGTTTCGGAGATTAGCCGGAACAAATAAACACAGACAAAAAATTTAAAAATTGTTTTTTATATAGTAGGTACCTATCTTAAATACTTGAATACATTTAGTAAAAACCAGTTATTTTGACATTACAAACACTTCTATTTTATTTGTTTGTATGCGTATACACATAAATTTAATAATCAGTGATCAGTGCCGGCTTGTGTTTTAAAACTCGATTTGACACACTTAGAAAATTGAAATGTCTAGAGAAAGTAGCCATGCAAAAAAAGAGGGATTAGCGAAATAATAAAAAAAAAATGCACTATATTGCGTACGGCATTTTAAAGGTCACCTATGGGTGGATCAATCCACACTATAAGCGTAATATTTATGCAAATAAGTTAGTGACACACATGAGGGTCTAGGCGTGAAGACGCTGTCTCCTTTCCTACCTGGCGGCTTGATGGGAAGCTCCAGGCGCAGCTCACGATTGCACATGTCATGCGATTGACAACACTCTATAACCACCGACTCATTCTTAGCCCTCGTTGTGGAGCAACTGAATGGATGCTCGATGGGTATCAGTGATTTACGCTCGATACAACTGCGCCGCAAGTTGGAACCACCATACATTATGTTTAGTTCAAGCGAAAACCCGCACACTCGACAAATTTATAATACAGTGGATTTCATTTATAACGGCATTTGTGTAAGTATCATTAATCCATACAAATAATATAAATGAGAAAGAAACTCTGTCTGTCTCTCCTTTTCAAGCCTTACTTAAATACTCAACCGATCATCATGAATTTTTCATACACATTGTCTGGGGTACAAGAACATTTCATCCCGAAAAAAAGCACTGTTCGCAAGGGAGGGATCATCTATCATAAAATATGCTCGGGATTACACTGTGAGATCGAATCAGATAATGAGGATTGAGGAGATCCGTAGACGAAGTAGTAAGTTGAAATGGCATTGGGCACAATCAGGGAGTTAATGCAGCATTGGAGGCTACTGCAGAACAGAAAAGTGAACAGGATAAAAAAAACAATGGTGAGTAAAAGAATCAATGAAAGTATCAGAAAAAAAAGAGAAGCTCAAAATTATTACAAAATCATAGAAAATATAGGTGGCGTCAAAAAAGCTTTTAAAGAGTTATTAGTTCGGAAGGAATCGATGACAAGTATAAAGACAACAAAAACATAGCGACATCATATTACAGAGAATTATACGGAAAAATAGAGGGAATGGATGAAAAAACGGGAAATAGGAAGATATACACAAGAGTAAAAGAAGATTGCTAAAAGCAACAACAGAAGAAACTGCACCCAAATTAACGGAGATATTCAAGGACATTCTAAATTCAGAGATTATACCAACGGATTGGACGAAATCAACAATAATATTATTGCACAAAAAAGGAGACAAAACAGATATCGGAAATTATAGACCAATAAATAAGCCTAATGAAAAACTTATATAAGATATTTGCAAAAATACTGCTATTAAGAATAACAAATACTTTAGACGAGAACCAATCTAACGAACAAGAAGAATTTAGAAGCAAATACTCAACCTTGGATCACATTCATGTTGATTCAATAATACAATGAGTATAAAATGAAATATTACATTGGCTTTGTGGATAAGTTATAACAAAGCTTTTGACTCTTTAGATCATAGAGCTATATGGAAGGCATTGGAACAACAAGGAGTAAAAGGAAAAGTCAACCGTATTCTGCAAAAAATATACAAATAGCACTGCAGTTATAAAATTAGATAAAGTTCCTATTCTAAGGGGTGTCAGACAAGGCGATCCGATCTCTGGATTGGGAGAAACATGGTCTGAAAATTAATGAAGAAGCACTAAACCATCTTTGATTTGTAACAAATGATCCATTTTCAATAAACCATTTGTAATAAGTTCCTAGAAATGCCATGCAGATATTGCAACCCAGTATACACACAAAGACCGAGTTAACAAACAAACACACAAAGGTAAATTAAATTTACCCTCAAAGATGAATGATTGGTCTCGCTGCGCTCGACTAGATACCCCCGTCGTACTTGTAAAATGTGGCATAAAATAGTACGCCGAATTCAGCGTACCCGAGCCAGTCACACTGCAAACTGTCTGTGATGTGTACGTGCCGAATGTTTTATTAAGTTTTAGGCATAATAAAATACCAGTTTGCGTAGTGAAACTGTGTAAAAATATAATAAAACTGGGTAAAAAGTGATGGTTTTTTACACACACTACAATAAAAAGTTGCCATGTTTTCAGAGCTATTGCTTTTGTATAGCGTAGCGAGACCGATCGATTATCTTTGTTTACCCTCTTTATATAGTAGAAATTAGGAGATAAGATGTTTTCTCTACCTATAGAGTTCCTGAAATAGTGGCCTTTGATAATCGAAATCCACTGTATTATGTTGAGTAAATTGGCACATCATTCAATGCAAATAATCTGTTTTGGACCGTTTTTAAACAGCCACTGAGGCTTCTCTCTTAGTCGATATAATATCATATTCATATGAACTAATGAGAAGCTACATTGTTAGAGTATTGGCAATTATTAAACACAAAACTTACAGGTAAGATGGCAATGCAATTATTTATTAATCATGTTCTAAAAGTATAATACATCAAAACAAAAACTCTCAAACCCGCATTTTCAAAATAATATATGTAGTAAGTAGCACACGCCACAAGGGCTATTCATATCTTACCCACAGATGACGTATGAAGGACATTGAATATTTTTTCACGGGAAATCTCATCAGAGTTGCACCGATCATAACTACAGCAATAATTTGTGGCACTTCTGCATACATATGGATAGTCTGGTGGGAAGTTGCGTTTGCTCAAACAACTCAACACCACCTCTCTATACAGGTCAACCGTACGGTAAAAAAATTAATAAATAATAAGAAAGACAGACATGCATAAAATAATGAACAGTGTGATCAAAATGTTCAAGGAAGAAATCTCACTACTTATTGCCTCGAAAAAAATTATTATTGCCAATTGAAATACTCTTTTCTTTAAGAATTTTTACAAAATAATTTCAGTCATTTCGGTTCCAACAGTTATATTATTGTGCCAATAAAAAAAAATATTATTTCATATTGGTTTTCAAATGCTCTCTCCTATACCCACATGAAGTAAAACATTATTAATGTGAAATATACTCACTGGTACGTATATTCCTGTCCACCTGCTTTGACCGATGTGGACGCAAAACAAAAGCCATCCGTTTCACATGTTGCATTTGGACAGCTAGCCGAGTTGCAGTAACATTTCAAACCTGTTATAAAAACAGAAAATCTCACTTCAATCTTACTTGGATACATTATTTATTGTTACATCTTACATATGACAATAATAAGTGAATATAAAATTGGGCTTAATTTCTTAAAATTGTTTTCTTTTTATGTTAATCAATGATATTCTATTATTTATTTTTTATATGTAAGTACTTAATTTTTGTTCCAATATTTTTTTTTATAAAATATCGACTTATATTAGAATAAAAACTACTAGTGCAAGGTTAAATAAAATCAATTTTTCTATATTTATTTATTTTGTAAATGTTGGATTAATATAGAATTAAGCATTTATATGTAAATTGAGTGACGGATATTGGATAAATATACTTTAATTGGTAATTGAATATGTTGTTGAGTTTTGCACTTGCTTAGCAACACAGTGTTATTAAATATTTAAAAATGATACATAATTTTTACTTACCAAAATATTTATAAAATCTAATTTTGCAAGTAAATATTTATAAACTATGGAATAGAATATTAGTCAAAAATTCAGTCTAATCTAAATATAAGCTAATCTTGTGGACCACAGAGACCTCATTGAGAGGTACCTACTAGCCTTACCTCAATGGGGAGGGGAAGCAAAAACTTCACAATTAAAGTCAGTAACATAACTATTTATACTAAATATATTTCCAAATATCAAAGTGGAAGAGGAAATTCTATAAATGTATTCAAATTTAACAATCTCCATAGGAGTTAAAACTAAAGTTAAAATTCCCATTATGAAGGTAGAATACAAATATACCTTAAAATAAACCCTATTCATTATATGCAGAATTATGTGAGTATGTGCATTTTTGTTTGTACATATGTTGCGAAGGTCGATCGCATCAGAATATACAAATCAGTTACAAACGTACCTTCAACGGGATCCAATTTTCTGTACACCACAAACAGTAATAATATAAACCATTTGCCACGTATAAAACTGTCCGTAATATTTCTAAAAAATAACATTTCTAAAATCTTATCGCAGATTGAAAAACAGAATGACATTGAAGCAATGCGGCCATTTGGATAATGAATTTCAGAATGATTACATCTTTGGTTTTGTATATTATTGTTGTTTTTTGTACAATAGTACTCTCCAAATATCAACAATGTAGTTTATTATGTCAAATTATTATAAAAACTTATCGATAATAAAATGCTCCAATATTATATTATCGGCCATAAGCTATCAGTTTAGTGTTGCTGTCACACACAGACTAATAAAAATTAAAATAACACCTGCACACAGAATTTCATATAGGGCATATTATTACTACGCTCAATTCGGCAGATCACCAAACTTGGCCTCCGCGAAAAATATTTATTTTTATTATTGAATTTTTATTATTGCATATATAAAAAACAGTAAACTTCGCTAAGATGCAGTGCACCACACAAGTTTTGTTAGAATTTGTATGAAACAGTATGCGAATTAGGCATAAACTGGTTAGATGAACCAAGGATTTTGAATAATATAACAGGATTGACTACTTACAAAATTCCTTTTAAAAAATGATCTGTATTACTAAAAAAAACGAGTGTGCTTATGACCACACGACTGAAGTGAAACTTCTTTCGCTCCATCTGTATGTATATATATATATGTGTGTACAATATATACATGTATACACATATATTAATTTTCTACAAATATTTAAATTTATAAAATAAATATTTATCGCGCGCACATTATCGAAAATGTGCGCGCGCACTGCTGTCTCTTGCTTATATCCCCCACATAACTTCCGTTCGCCTTGCCCGATCACACTTTTCGTAACGCTTACGTCACGCGTTCGCCAGCTTACTCTCCAAGTCAAGCGTGCGTAAAGAAGTTTCACTTCAAAAAAACGAAATGTCACGTGACCTTATTTCGTTTTTTTTTTTTAAACTGGTCCATACGATATTTTCAATCATGCTTAAGAAAAAAAAAAATTTTTTTTTCCTAAAAATCTCCCTCTGCCCTATTTTAGTAGAACCAAACATTGATAAAAGTAGTATATTATAAAAATTTAATAGAAATAAATTTACTATTATTGTCAAAATAAGAATTCTTTAAAAAAAGATAAAATGGAATATTAATTAGTTGAGTATATAAGAAGTATAAGCATCAACATTTGACAAAAAAAATAATTAAATTTTGAATACATATCTCAAAAAGCGCCATCTGCCGCATTAGTGTCGAACTACAACGAATCGTGTCAAAGGTTATCGATTATTTATTTATTTATTTTTAAAGCGCCCTCTGCCGTATTGGAATTGAACTAGAACAAATCCTGTCAAAGATCAAGTTAAGTAAAGGTCGGATGCAATGTGTACTGTGAGACAAGATAATAATAAGAAAGAGACAAGGAGTTTAACAGTTTTGTTAGCTCGACGAGTTAACTCTCATGACAAAACGCTAGTGTCCCATAAAAAGTTTCACTTCAAAAAAAAAATTTTTTTTTTCCTAAAAATCTCCCTCTGCCCTATTTTAGTAGAACCAAACATTGATAAAAGTAGTATATTATAAAAATTTAATAGAAATAAATTTACTATTATTGTCAAAATAAGAATTCTTTAAAAAAAGATAAAATGGAATATTAATTAGTTGAGTATATAAGAAGTATAAGCATCAACATTTGACAAAAAAAATAATTAAATTTTGAATACATATCTCAAAAAGCGCCATCTGCCGCATTAGTGTCGAACTACAACGAATCGTGTCAAAGGTTATCGATTATTTATTTATTTATTTTTAAAGCGCCCTCTGCCGTATTGGAATTGAACTAGAACAAATCCTGTCAAAGATCAAGTTAAGTAAAGGTCGGATGCAATGTGTACTGTGAGACAAGATAATAATAAGAAAGAGACAAGGAGTTTAACAGTTTTGTTAGCTCGACGAGTTAACTCTCATGACAAAACGCTAGTGTCCCATAAAAAGTTTCACTTCAATAGTTAAAGTATATTTTTCATTGCGCCTTACAAGGGGAATAATCCGATAAAAGAGAGATAGCCAAACTAAGACCTTGTGTCCCTTTCTTTCATCTTGCTAGACTACAAAAATGTATTTCATTAAAAACTTAGATTCAAAAATCTTATGGATGAACCGTACGCATTAAGCGATGAAACAGCTAGCATTTACAGCAATCCCCACAAGTTTTCGGCAAACTGTATGAAAATCATATGAAAATGTACTTCGGTACGTTTGAACTTATGAGGTGCACTGTACACACCACACCGATTGTTGAGAACAACGACCACAGAAAAATAGACTTTAAATTACGATATGATAAATAATTGATATTTTTGATTAAAACATTGAATCACTGCGGGCCGACTACATTAGGAAATTTTATAATCGATGACGATGGTTTACAATTCGAAATAGGCAATAACAATACAATGTACGTTACGTACGTTGGACTGCTACTTGCACTCGATGATCTCCACCAGATACAGGAATTTCTTGGTGTTAAAAGCACTTCGCGCGCGCGGCAATCTTTCAAACGCTGCGATGGACGATATAGTTCTTGCATTTCACGAAGGCGAGCGGGATTTACTTGTAGTAAACACTTGTCTGTATATGTGTCACAGTGTGCGTGAGATCGAAAGAGGGTATGGTTAGTATAAAAAAAAACGCAACTTACCGCTCCGTCAGACACACACACTATCGCAATGTGGGTTATGTGGGTACACATTCAACCACAAGCAAAACTCACTCGCCTTTGTGAAATGCAAAGACTATACTCAAGAGTGTGTTTTCGCTCCAATATTGTAACGGGAACGACGTGCAAGACAACTGATTAGAGCTGTCATTGTTCTTGTAGATATTTTTACTTCTATAAATTACTTCTTACATAGTGGGAAGAATCTTTTCTTTATCCAATCATTTATAAATCAAACAGATAAATTTCATGTACACATTATTACGTTTATTTTCTTTCTTTCTTATTTTAATTTTAACAAAGAATCATTATTAATAATACATTAATAAAAAATCAAATATACCTCAACCCTCTAAAAAAAACTGACTTCAATAAATTTTCTCTCTATCATATAAAATTCTCTATGACTTTCTTCTAAATTTAAACTCTATTTTAAATACAATTTATTTTTAAAATCAGCCAGTGATATTTAACATTCCATTTCTCAACAATTGTCACTGCTAATACGAAAGTCAAACATCGTTCATCGGTAGCGCGAAATTTGAATTTGAACGTTACGGTAATAATAATAATAATTTATTTGCTGAATATAGGTAATTACAATGGTTTCATAATGAATTAGGCGCGCTACATTCTACCCTTTGGGGTGTGCAAAAATTTTTTTTTAACACTACATACATAACAAAATAAGCAATTAATCACGGTGACGGAACACTACGTATATTTTGTTAATTAACTTAATATGTTTTATGGACATTAAAAGAAAAGTAATACATTTTATCAGTTATCTCCTTATATGTAGCGATATGTATATACATATATAACCTTAAAAAAGTACATAATATGTAGTACCTATGTTAAAATAAAACAATTGCTAATGTATTTACTAAGAATTTATTAAAAAGGCATTATAAAAAAGTCATAACAATCTTACTTAATAATCTGTTCATGGACGGAAACAAGAAATATCAGACTGTCATAAATTGTTTTTATCATACTTATCACTTATCAGTACTAATATAGGTAGATACATTTCACATCACTCCAAGAAACTGTTGTGAACATTGTTCAGAAAAACCATTGATCAAATTATAGGGTTAATTATTAGATATAATTAATTTAGCAGTACACATTGTTTTTATGTGTATAATAATTAATTTTTTAGTGTCTAGGTACAGCAAATACAATATTAAAATAATTTTGCAATGACGCCTTTAACAGATGTAATGACAAATGGAATTTGGTACTTATTTTATTAACCACTCAGTGCTTTACATATTCAATAAAAAACTTACTCCTACTTCCATTCTAATGGAAAACTAAACTAAGCTGATTAGCAAGGCTAATTACAGTCTCGTTTCAGTTGGTAGCAATTATATTAATTATAGGTAGATCCTTATACCTTAACATCTAATAAATGGTCTAAATGCATTTTTGTCAGAATATGGAAATAATAAATTGTAAAGAAATAATATAAAACTATGCCAATCTTAAAAGTATTTAAATTTAAACCTCGTCGTCCTCGTTCCAGTAACTTTTGGACTCGATATAGGTTGTTGTGCCATGACGTAATTTACACCAGCGTGAACCAAACTTTAACATTACAATGACAACCATTAGGACAAAAAGGGAGAGCACTACAATGGCCGGATACATCAACAGGAACGCCATAGCTTATATGTCACTTTCCCTTTTGTGCAATTCCAGATATTCTTGAGACGAAGTAAGGGGTTGGCGGGAGACTGAAGGTACGATCTCCGCTTCTCTAGTGTAGATCACTTTGTAGTCACCGTGATCACGCCCGTCTTCCAACTCGGTTAAGTCCAGAGGGGGTTGCTTATGTGGTGTCGCAGACCAAATAGATACCAGCCATCGATTTCCTTAAAAAAATTACAAAAAACTTACTAATCAAAAATGCCTTGGGAGTAGTGACTAGATCACTAGTCGCTACTCCCTCGGGCTATATTATTAAGTATATCTAAGTGACTTTTAACTAGTCTGTTTCTGTAAACGTTTACGTGACAGTAAAATCAGGGATTGGAATTTGTAGTTAGATATTTCATCTCAGCTAAAAAGAGATATAGAGTAGTTAAACATGCTGTAAACTAATGGTTAAAACAAATGCCAAAACCTAGTAGACAGATCCACTAACCTGTATGGCGGTCTAACCAATATTCAGAGTATGTTGAGCAGCAACATACAATATTGAGAATTAATAAAAAACACAGTAGAACTGAACAAATTGCTACGGCAATGTAAAAGGGTGTGAAATCGCCCACATGGGAGAATAACGGATTAAGTTCCTTATACGTGCCACTTCCCGTAAGGGTTGTGTTCTTTTGTAGAAATTCCGACATTTTCTTAATTCACCTGCCAAAGAAAATCAGAGTATAAAACAAACTTCCATTTTAACGCTTTACCTATGATGTAGCATCGCTATTTTTACTGCTCTATTTGGTAGTAGTAACTAACTGCCAACACATTGAATTGAAGCCGAAAGTTAGTTTAAAGTAGAAATGAATGTGAAAAGCAGGTTATTAAAATTAAAATGAATAGTTAGGTGAGACGAACAAAAATTGCAAGAAAACGCCCTAACTATTGGCCTTCGGCTTCTGGGGTGTGGTAAATAAAATAAAGTAACGTAGCTTTACTTATTTATCGAATGTATAGTCCAGTGTGATATTGCGTCGGAGTAAAAATTTACTTTACAATCTAAATATTATGTATAAATCTTGAGAATTACTTACATACTCAAAAATTGCAAGTTTACAGCTAATTCAGATTCAGAATTATTGCGTTGACAACAATAGTCTTTATAATCTGTGGTTGACAATGTTGACATTATAGAACAATCAACTTAATTATTGTCAGCGCAGCTTTGCCAACCATAGACACTATTATACTATGTTGCCAACCATAGACATATATATACGAAGTATACTATGTTTATGTTGCCAACCATAAACATAGTATACTATGTCTATGTTGCCAACAAAACAACAGAACAAAACATCATACGAACGAGGATATAGTCACAAACTAAATAGTAGATACTAAGATATAGTACTCTCTACAGGATAAATCTAATTACACGAAAAAACAGATTATTACAATATTTACAGCATAAGTGGTTACCAGTCTGTAAATCTTTATACTTATATCCATTAATTAATCCTAGGTACTCTTAAATAAGAAAGTTTGTAACTCTTTCATGCAAAAACCTACGAATAAATAGACAAAAACGGATTTGCATGAAATTTGGCACACAGAATAGATTATTACCTGTATTATCATAGGTTTTATCCATTTTTTTCTTATTTAGACAATCCTTTGTGTTTAATGTTGCAAATGCAGAGGCGATTAAATAACTGTTTGCCCAAAGATAATTGATTGGTCTCGCTGCGCTCGACTAGATAGAGCGCTATACAAAAGCAATTGCTCCGAAAATGTGGCAACTTTTTATTGTAGTGTGTGTAAAAAGAAAAAAAAAGTGCCATGGCTTCTCGATGGCACAGTAGACATGAATATGTCTCATATCATAAATGAAAAGAAAGATTTAAATGGTCCCTATCCCTATCCCTATCCCTATCCCTAACCCTATCCCTATCCCTATCCCTATCCCCATCCCTATCCTTATCCTTATCCTTATTCTTTCCCCTTATCCTTAATCCTTCTATGGTCAACAGGGATAATATATATATAAACAAACGAACAAACTATCCCTATCCCTATCACAGGCAGTAATATTAAAATAAAACAATTGCTAATGTATTTACTAAGAATTTATTAAAAAGGCATTATAAAAAAGTCATAACAATCTTACTTAATCAGATCTGTTCATGGACGGAAACAAGAAATATCAGACCGTCATAAATTGTTTTTATCATACTTATCACTTATCAGTACTAATATAGGTAGATACATTTCACATCACTCCAAGAAACTGTTGTGAACATTGTTCAGAAAAACCATTGATCAAATTATAGGGTTAATTATTAGATATAATTAATTTAGCAGTACACATTGTTTTTATGTGTATAATAATTAATTTTTTAGTGTCTAGGTACAGCAAATACAATATTAAAATAATTTTGCAATGACGCCTTTAACAGATGTAATGACAAATGGAATTTGGTACTTATTTTATTAACCACTCAGTGCTTTACATATTCAATAAAAAACTTACTCCTACTTCCATTCTAATGGAAAACTAAACTAAGCTGATTAGCAAGGCTAATTACAGTCTCGTTTCAGTTGGTAGCAATTATATTAATTATAGGTAGATCCTTATACCTTAACATCTAATAAATGGTCTAAATGCATTTTTGTCAGAATATGGAAATAATAAATTGTAAAGAAATAATATAAAACTATGCCAATCTTAAAAGTATTTAAATTTAAACCTCGTCGTCCTCGTTCCAGTAACTTTTGGACTCGATATAGGTTGTTGTGCCATGACGTAATTTACACCAGCGTGAACCAAACTTTAACATTACAATGACAACCATTAGGACAAAAAGGGAGAGCACTACAATGGCCGGATACATCAACAGGAACGCCATAGCTTATATGTCACTTTCCCTTTTGTGCAATTCCAGATATTCTTGAGACGAAGTAAGGGGTTGGCGGGAGACTGAAGGTACGATCTCCGCTTCTCTAGTGTAGATCACTTTGTAGTCACCGTGATCACGCCCGTCTTCCAACTCGGTTAAGTCCAGAGGGGGTTGCTTATGTGGTGGGTTGCTTATGTGGCTAAATTTATTAATTATTTACGTTACGAGTAATTAAAGTCACAGATTATAAAGTTATTATATGTCTAAAGACAGATACGACAGCTTAGCGGTTATCGTGTATCGTAACCATGGATCTATATATATATACTATTATAATTATAAGGATTTATGAAAAATTTAGTGAATAGTCCTGAAACTATAAATATTATCTTTTGTAATTTAGGAATATATCACAAAATTAATGTTATTATAATAATTTCATTTAAAAACTATTAAAATAATTGAAGTACAATTAATATACATAGTGTTTGATTTAAGATTTTTGAATCTAAGTTTTTAATGAAATACATTTTTGTAGTCTGGCAAGATTTTTTTCTCGATTTAGCCCATGTGTAAGGCGCAATGAAAAATATACTCGTAACTATTGGTAAAACAGTAAATTTTTTAAAAGCAATTTTTTGAAGTTATCAATCCTGTTATATTATTGAAAAATCCTTCCGCACAGCCGGTATAGTGTTCTGTCGTCTCACATATACTGCTCTGTGGCGTAGCTTTGATAAGCGGCAGTAGCACTCGCGTTTCTTTTGGTTGTCTATGGCGTGTTTATTGCACTATGGTCTTCGTTTTTTTTCTTATTACAAATAAAAATAAAAAATACAATACAAATGTGGATATTGTTATTTGTACGAGCCATTTTAATATTGCCTAACTAACATGCATAGACGGTTAGGTTAAGGCTAGTTGTACTTAATCTGTGGTTGAGGTAGATACCTATTTATACTAATATCTTTCACCATACCTACTTAAATAAAAAAAAGAAAAGAAAAACAAAAAGTTGATGATTGTCTATGGCCCATGAGGGCATCGAATCCGCGACCTTCGCGTTATTAGCACGACGCTCTAACCAACTGAGCTAATGGGCCAGTGAGTGTACTTACAAATTACAGGAACATAACATAAAATTTTGCCAGGCGAACCATATAGGCAAATGGTTTTTATGCGATCTGTATTGTAATGTGCGATGGAAAACCAATTACATAATACGCAATACTATCATATTTATTTGGTGTTCAGTTACTTAATATGAATGTTTTCAGTTCAGTTAATATATAAAAGGCGATGTGTGTGTGTGTATGTTCCCTAAGGACTCCAAAACCGCTGAACCGATTTCGATGAAACTTTCAGACAATCTTCAGATTCGTCTTTCAGTCAATTCGTTTCGTACAGAATGTACAGAATGTATTGATTTCTTTTTGATGCAAGCTTCACGATATGTATTATACAAATATGGATAGGTAAAAAACGAACAAAAGACCAGTATCCTAATCCTAAGTAGTAGGTATGTAATTATAAATAAAATTATTCTTTATTTCAGAACAACAAATTTATTTCAGAATAACATAATAACAACTTTAGTTTAAGCATATTTCTGTCCACACTAGGCTCTCTCTGCCTGTCCTATGGGGGAAGTAAACAATTGTGTAAAGTAAATCAATATTAAATAGGTACATATAATAATAATAATAATAATAATAATAATAATAGCCTTTAATCAGATCAACTTAACCTAATAACAATATTTTATTATAACTAAAAAATATAAAATAAAAACTTATGCTAGTATTTGTTTCTTGCTTGTTTTCTGAAGATCTGTTTGCCAATCGGCAAAGGCCTCCTCCAACCTTTTCCATTTTCTGATGACACCAAACCGTGTCATCAGAAACACAACAAAAGCCATAGATGTAACACTAAAAAAAAAAAAAAAAAAAAAAAAAAAAAAAAAAAAAAAAAAAAAATAAATTAAAAGAACAGAGTGAAATAGGTACATACAAAATTAAATTAAATTCAAATTTTAAATATTTTACCTTAATTACAAGCAAGAATTAAAACAAAAATTATATGTACAAAATAAACAAACAAACAAACAAAAAGTAGTAGGTATTATTTGAAAAGAAATAAATTTGAATTTATGAGTTGTGATTGTATGTAATTTTCTTTGTATTTAATGTATGTATGTGTGTGTAGTGAATATGTGTGAATGAATGACATCTAAAATTAAAATATTGCAATCAACCTTATAATTAATAATTTTTATATATTTTTTCTATTTTATCAAAATGACCATTGACCATTTCATCAATGTAGTTTACTTCTCGAACCGAACAATTTTTAAAATTACAAATGTTGACTAAGTAATTTATTATAAATGAAGGGGAAAAGGAAATTCCCGAATTCATTTGCAAATGCAGTGGACACAGTTACGTTAGCCACTTTAAAAATTCGTTTACGTAACATTAAGTTTTTGTGAACAAAAAGTCTCCGTACACTTAAGACCTGCGCCTCCTCATAGAATATCGTCTTGGTTTACCCAGGGAAACTTTTAGAATTCTTTTTTATTTTGAATTTATTTATTATTATTTATTTAGAATTGTATATTGGATCTTTGAAGTGAAAACCTTTCAACACGCAACACACCCAAGAAATACAACTCTGGGACGGTAGATGGCGCCATGGTTAATGTTTTAGGACAAAACCTTTAGATGGCGATGCAACAGCATAACAAAATTACCTTCAAATATTTATATTGTTGAAATGCTATTTATTCGACGTTAGATGGCGCTGTGATTAAGGTAAAAGTTCGGTTAACTTCGGCATGTTAACCAGATAATCTTTGCTATCATTAAATAACATCTGAGGGTACCTCTATCTCAGACTATTAAGTCAACGTGTTGTAATCACATCAATTTGGTTGTATTATTTGTAAATTATATTTAGACAATTTATTGAGGGATTTATAATAAATATTAGAAATGAAATCCAAAAATCACACGCATTTATGTGACATAAAGAATCACTTGTGTATTATTTTCTAAGATATACCAATTACTACATTAAAAATTCTTTAAAAAAAATTGTAAAGCACTGTGTATCCGAAACCTTCAGTAAAAAAATGTTTTTAATACAATAAACGAAATTCAAAATTAAAATTAAATCCCTGAAAATCTCTACTGTAGAATATTTTCCATAAAAGATATCCTATAGGTATATAGCAATTAAATACTTTATTTCTCTTTATTTTATTAAAATTAAAAGATAGTAGGAATTAATTAATTTTACAATAAAATGAAATAATATGGTAAGGGTGATTTATGAAATAAAACAATAATTAAATAAAGCTTTTATTCATTTTAATTATAAAATTGAGTAGGCTTAAGCCATATATGTGTTACGGCTAAATGTAGGTGTGAACATAAACTTAAGATTAGCCGGCTAAACTTAAGTTTATTTTCGAGGAGCGGCTAATGTTAGTTTCTTCTAACATTAGCCGGCTAAACTTAAGTGTAACCGCAGGCCCGTGGTTAAAAATGTAGAAGCAAATGAAAAAGGAAACGGTATAATAATGTTTACTGTTTCGGCACGAAAACTTTTATTAAAAAATAATCTCTCTCATTACGCATAGGTACTTATGTAGGTATTCAAAAACACAAAATAAAACTTCTGCAGTGTTAATAACTTAAAACAATATCTAGACATTAAAATAAAATAATAAGGAACCATTTGTTCATTACAGATACTTCTGTATTCAAAAACACTAAATAAAACTTCTGCAGTGTTAATAACTTAAAACAATATCAAGTCATTAAAATAAAATAATAAGGAACCATTTGTTCATTACAGATACTTCTGTATTTAAAATTACAAAATAAAACTTCTGCAGTGTTAATAACTTAAAACAATATCTAGACATTAAAATAAAATAATAAGGAACCATTTGTTCATTACAGATACTTCTGTATTCAAAAACACTAAATAAAACTTCTGCAGTGTTAATAACTTAAAACAATATCTAGTCATTAAAATAAAATAATAAGGAACCATTTGTTCATTACAGATACTTCTGTATTTAAAATTACAAAATAAAACTTTGGCAGTGTTAATAACTTAAAACAATATCTAGTCATTAAAATAAAATAATAAGGAACCATTTGTTCATTACAGATACTTCTGTATTTAAAATTACAAAATAAAACTTTGGCAGTGTTAATAACTTAAAACAATATCAAGTCATTAAAATAAAATAATAAGGAACCATTGCCATTTGAGAGCATTGTCTCCCCTCCGCCCTCTCAAGCGACATGACAAGTCATGTCGCTTGAGAGGGCGGAGGCGCTCATCGAATACATTTTTAGCCGTTGCGTTTCGGTTAATGTACACATTCCGGCTAAAGATGGAAATTCACGACGCAAACTAACATGATATCGAACATTAGCTGCTCCTCGAAAATAAACTTAAGTTTAGCCGGCTAATCTTAAGTTTATGTTCACACCTATCTTTAGCCGTAACACATGCATTGTAAACAGGAATGAATGACATCAATTGATTGCTTGACGTTGACATTGTTTAAATATTTGCAAAAATCATAGGTATTAATCAAATTCAGATACATTAGGTATATACAGATCTTAAAACATTAAATAATATATTGAAATTTAGGCTTAAGCCAACTGAAATTGTGCCAAAACTTTAGGAGCGGTCACAGTGAACACGCCGTCCGAAGAAATATTAGACTGGACCGTGTCCGGTAGACATCCCTCAGGAAGAGTGTATTTCCTCACGAACTGCCTGGATACGTAACCGTGTGGATCCCGTTTCTCTTCGTGTTTGCCTTCGATCATCACTTCCCGATTGACGATCTGACTCACGCTTATTTCTTCTGGCGAGAAATGCTGAACGTCCACATTGACTTGGAACTTTTCATTGTCGGAAATAATGTTTGTGGAGACGTCTCTTAAAGCCATCTGGTTCATAGCGCTCGTCAAACGGTCCATCGTCTTCATGAAATCCTCGAAAGGTAGAAACATATTATCCCAGGGTCTGTTGAAAAATCCCGGTGGATTATAGAAATCATGTTCCATCATCCGAAAAGGACGATCGAAGTCTTAGAAGACCGGCAACAGTGACATTTTGCTTTATTATTATAGATAATTAAATCTATATCTCTATCTTTAAAGATATTAAAGATAGAGAAATTAAAGATAATAAATGAAAAAGATTATAAGAAATATCATGATCCCAATCGCTCCCACAATTGCAACTAGGACACGATCTGAAAAAAAAAACGAAAAAACACCGATTAAGACTCTTTAAAACATCTTCTTTGAAACTTTATATTTAACTTAGTGTTAGAGTCTTAGTCTGTCTTAGTAACTTAGTTGCTATTTACGTCAACTGAAATTGATTCATTAAGGCGGAACTGGACATAAAGTGGTTTAATTAATGTATACCCGAAGTAGAGGGTGCATAAGTAGGTACTATAAATTACACATATGAAAATATTTCGATGTTATTATTACGCTGACGCTGAAATTGTTCAACAGAAAGCCTACTGCGTCCTTCAGCCACAACTCTTAAAAACCCTTACAGAAAAACAAAAACTCAAAATGTCCTCTTAGTTTCGGTGAGGACAAACTTCTCCTATACAAAGTAATTAGGCAGATGAGTGAGGCGGCAATGAAGGGCATAAAAAGGCAGTTTAAATATTATAGTACACATTAATTAAACCAGTGAACAGTGATCAGCGATACAGCAATAGATATAGCGCCTTTGAGGCGCTTCTGTATTATATTTAAGTCTGTCCTCAGTGGTTGGAAAAGGTTGCCGAAGCCTCTCTCTCTTACGTCTCCCAATATGTTGACCCCTAACTAACTAACATGCATCTATTCCGAAACATGGTAGACATTTCCGGGTAGGTATTTGAGGCAAGCTGAAAACTTGTCGTATATTTTCTTTCGCCTGCCAGGTATAAAGTCCCACCAAAATGATCTGTCTCTTGGTATATTTATTTTTAAATTATAAATAATATCCTGTAAAAATTTCAACTTGCCTCAAATACCTACATTTTTTCGATTTATTGAAACAATTCTACGAGTGCCTGGCAAAGTTAAAGACCTGACTGAATAGTCTGGTTTATTTTTTTTTTACTCTTTAAATATTCAATATCAAAGTATAAAAATTTCAGATTGCCTCAAGGACATTTTTTGCAAAAAAATCGCAACTGAATATATGTACATATAAGGGTTGTTCCGATTTAGACCCATTACTCCTCAGCCAGGTCTGCTAGGGCGCTAGGGTGTTATAGAAGAGTTATAGAGGTTGAAAAGCCTCAAATAAGTATAGGAAATATATACCATCTCTCGGGACAATTGTTTTAGCTCTAATGTGAACAAAAAAGTATTAAATTAAATACATACTGCGCCTAGGCAAATTCTCCTCGGTGCTTTCTTGATTTACTGAAACTTGAGTTTCGCAGGGGTCGTGCAAGGGCGCAACCCACCCTTGCACTACTTGATCAATCATACTGAAATTAAAATTTATGATCGTATTTAATACATAATCACATAACCACAACATAAATGATTTTACTGTTATGTAATGTAAGCGGGTATGAGGTAGCTTGACAAGCCATATAAAAGCTGTATTTAGATAAGTTCATTTTATACTAGCTGTGCTCGCGACTTCGTCCGCGTGGAATAGTTATTTTGGGAATCATTTGGGTATTTCGAACGGTTCTTACAGCGCACGCAACGGAAGCAATTTCCCCCGTTTTTTTCACATTTCGACTGTTTCTTCGCTCCTATTAGTCGCAACGTGATGTTATATAACCTAAAGCCTTCCCCGATAAATGATCTATCCAACACAAAAAGAATTTTTCAATTCGAACCAGTAGTTCCCGAGATTACAACAAACAAACAAACAAACAAACTCTTCAGCTTTATAATATTAAGTATAGATAAGTATATTACTTAAAACTGCATTTTGAGGCTGTATAAATAAATGCTGTATAGTAACTGTAGAAATACAGAAGCTGTATAAGAGCTGTTATTCTGTGTAAGAGAGAAACCATCACTCGCCAAATAGTAAATTATAATCCGTACCTACTAATATTACAAATGCGAAAGTTTGTATGGATGTTTGTAACTATTTCACGCAAAAACTACTGAACCGATCACCATGAAATTTTGCATACACCTTCATCCAGAACGCGGACGAAGTCGCGGGCACCAGCTAGTATCTTATAAAGATACAGTTTTAAAGAGGAGTTGAAGAGAATCAGGATAAAAATATATAAAAATATACGAGAACATTTTTCGTATAGAAGTCATAAAAAATAGTAAATGAAAGTTGGTAACTGCATTTATTATATTCCGGTACTAGTTATTAAAAACTCTTGTATCAAGAGCAACTTGAAATTACACAATATTGAAAATATACAATATACGTACGCGGAGTCAAATGAGTCGTAAAAGCCGATTCGGCTCAACTCCAACGTTTGATCCGAATCGTCCACCAAATTAGAGTTGATGGGGGTAGACGTGGTAAATAATCTTCGCCAACGTCGTCGGCGGTCGCCTTCCATTTTTAGGCTGTAACGGAAACAAATGATTGTTGCTTAATCTTACTATCTTATTAATAAAACACACCGATAACCATCGACCACTGGCGAAATCTAGCGTCCCCTTTTGGAAACTGTTATTTTCATACATTTTCATGATAAAACGTCTGAACAAAGTGGGTATGTTTAAATTTTATATTAATATTTTGATCAGGAAAACGTTAAAATAAATAAAACTACAAACTATTGTAAATGAGGGTAAGTATTTTCCTAATGCCTATAACCTACCGACAATATGAAATTAAGCAAAATCATTATGCGTTGCCTTCTATTTAAAAAATATCGGTTTACGAGTCAACCTCCTACGAAACCAAGCGGTTAAAGGGTTAACTAATGTAGATGTTTTTATTAGGGTTACTCTAAAAAAGTTACAATATGTCACCGTATTAGGACTCTTTCAGGGCTGATGATCAAAATTATTTATTGTTGGTCTAATTTTCTTTGGACAACAAACAAACATACATACAGACTCGAGACAAACTGCACCATAACATTTATAATTTTTAGAATTACCAGCTAATACGCCATGCAAAAATTAATTGTTATTTAGTGACTCAAATAAATCGTGAAATGTAGGCCATTCCATGTATTTTCCAAAAAAAGTGCGGTAATTTGACTGATGAATTTTATTGTCTGTTGTATGTCCAATATATAAGTAGCTAGTAAAATAGGGATCCGTCGGCATTCTCCTTGTATTAGAATAGACTGATGATTCGCTTTAAACTTTGTCCAGTAACCTTTCAATATATCAAGCCTCGTTTGGACATTTATAATAGTGTAAGTCTGGCTTTGGGAGTCTTTTTGAAATTAGCAAAGCCGTTGACAAACTTTGTAGGTATGTAGATCTCTTTAAACAAAAGAAAGTCCCTCCACGATTTTAATGTAACGTCTTTCACGCTTAGTGAGTGAGCAATATTTATTTAATTTAATTTAAACACGGATAAAATTCAGTTTTATTTAGTCTATTTGGTATAAACGTTTTTTCACTAATTATTCCAAGTCCAAATTAGAATTAGGTATTATCTTCACCGGAGAGAGGGCGCGCCTGTGCTCGTGTTAACATCGGCTCTACTGTATACCTAATAGTGTTTTGAAAATATTAAAGCTTGTGAATCGAAGTGAAATAACGATAAATATATAAAATAAGCTGTAAATTTACCAGATAACCAGAGAGGAAACAATAGGAGAGGCCTACGCCACAGAGGCGACTACTACGGATATGAGTTAACTAAGTATAATATTATATAATACAAAGAGATATTATTAATTGCACATCAAATAAAATAATCGCCTATCAATTTATTTTCATCATTTATATACTTTTTACATCAAATAACTTATTTCATCACAAATAAACTAAATGTTTAACAAAACTAGTACTGCAGATAATTCGTAAATATACATCAACACTACATTGCTTTTTTCCTCTAATGCGAGACAAATAAATTCCTTTAGGTACAAAAATACTACAATCTTAACATAAATACTGATTGCACAGCAAATTAACCCGAGCGTCCATAGATAATACTCATTCTCATAGCAAAATAACTATCCGAGTAGCATAATATATCCTAATAAGCACCTCAAAACTTGCTCATCATATTTGTCTTAACACATGCTGAGCAAATTTAATAATTATTATAGCTACAATTTCTTTTTTCATTGCATAATTTCTAAAAGCAGAACAAATTAAGTGAAAACTGTACCTACATAGCTATTATTTTGTGATAATTTTATGTCACCTATGAAAATATTCTCATCATAAAAATTTAGATTATGGACCCGTCGAGTTGGCTGACCGCGATTTTTTGGGAGAAAGGTGTATATTATTATTTGGACATGGTTTTTTAAATAGGTGTACATACCTCTGAGTCGGAGTGGGGACTGCAGAAAATATAATTAAAACAATTAAGTAATAATTAATATTAATTCTAAGCTACTTAATCACTACATATTATAAAATAAAGTCCTCCGTCGCGTCTGTTTGTCTGTCTGTCTGTTCGCGATATACTCAAAAACTACTGCACCGATTTTCATGCTGTTTCCACCCCAATGGATAGAATGGTTCTAGAGGAAGGTTTAGCTAGTGTTCTATAAAACATTGATTACGGTTTTATAAAACGGTAAAACGTTTGTGTTTGTCTTTATATTTTATGTTACCTATGTTCTTAAATGTCCATTGACAAAATTGCTACAAATAAAATATTATTCTATTCTATTCTAAATAGTTCGATTAGGTGACATCTCTATTTTTGTATGGTTAAAAACATGTAGCCCAGGAAGTGTCATGTTATGACTCGAATAAAAAAAATGCATACCCACCTTAATAATTCAATAAAAATTTTGAAGTAGGTAACTTTGGTATCTGATTTTATATTTTATTGCTGATCTCATTATGTTGTAGCTGTGGTTGTACTTAATAAATAATAAGATGATATTGATATGTCAAATAAAATGCTGTTTTATTTAGGTAAACTGCTGTATGTTATATAAAAATAGAAGCTGCATTTAAAAAAAAAGAGTTAATAGGTATAATGTGCGTTAGTCATTATTAGCTGTGCATTAATAAAAAAGCTTTACTTTAAGATAAAAAGCGGTATGCTACGAATATAAATTGTAGTGCATTTAGTAATATTTTGAGTTGAGTATTTTGCTGTGCAATCAGTATTTTTGATATGAATTCGGATTATTTTTGCATACAAAAAGTACTTTTTTTGATATGCGTTTAAATACTAGGTACCCTAATATAAATAGGTACATAATCATAAAAATACATAACACCAATACTGTTTCTACCTAGATAGCTGAATTGTAAAAGTTAAAGTTAAATTGCAATAAGTTAAAATTTAATGCTCAATTTTAACAAGTTAAGTAAAAATTTAGTTATATTGTAATGAGTTATTTAAAGCTTAATTGTGTATTATTTATTCTAATATGTTAAGCTAAATTTGAAAGCTAAATTGTAATTAGTTAAGATAAAATTTAAAGTTGAATTGTAATAAAGATAAGTTAATATTTAAAGCTAAATTGTTATAAGTTAAGATAAAATTCAAAGTTGAATTGTAATAAACTTAAAAGTAATAAGTAAAGTTAAAATTCAAAGCTAAATTGTAATAAATTGCTAAAATTTAAAGTTAAATTGTAATAAACCAAAAAAGGAATAAGAAAAGTTGGAATTCAAAGATAAATTGTAACAAATTAAGTTAAAATTTTAAGTTCAATTGTAGTAAGTTAAGTTAAAGTTCCTATTGCCTTAGAATAGAATAGAAAGGCAATAGAAAGAGAGGAAGACCCTATGCTAGATGGGAAGATGAAATAAGAAGTACAGCTGGCACCAACTGGACAGAGAAGACTGGCAAACTTTGGAGGAGGCCTTCACCTGTAGAGAGGTTCTTGCAGAAACTTAATTAAGTACACTAAATATTTGTTTTATAAATTGACATTTTTTAATATCTTTAAAAATTTGTAATTACTGCATAGAAATAAAAGGCTTTTTTATTTTAATTTATTAAGTTAAAGTTCCAGCATGTTAAAACTGTAGTAGAAAATAAAGGCTATTTTTATTTTTATTATCTTTACCATTTTTTCGTGTGAAAGCCAGTTCAAAACGATAAATAAAAGGACACACATTCACACAACGTTAAATTCCTTCACCCGATACACAAATTGACGATAAAAACATACTTTAGACAATTATTATAAATTAAATGAAAACAAGTCGTCTGACTTGCAGCAACACACCGATAACCATCGACCACTGGCGACATCTAGCGTCCCCTTTTGGAAACTGTTATTTTCATACATTTTTCATGATAAAACGTCTGAACAAAGTGGGTATATTTAAATTTTATATTAATATTTTGATCAGGAAAACGTTAAAAAATAGAAGATGAATGGAAAACATAAAACTATAAACTATTGTAAATGAACTATTGTATTGTAATAAACTATTGTATTGGAAAGGATGCCCGAAAATTGGGCATCCTTTCCAAGGTTAGGCGGTACTTCACTGCGAGACAGCTCCTAAACTTATATAGAGCACAAGTCCGATCCTGCATGGAGTACTGCTGCCACCTCTGGGATGGGTCTGCCCGATATCAGTTGGCTGCACTGGACTCGATTGAAAGGCGAGCTAAGAAACTCATTGGCGACGACTCCCTTGTGGAGTCTCAACTTCAAAGCCTACAGCATCGCCGAAAAGTAGCATGTCTATCAATTTTCTATCGTCTGCACCATGGAGAGTGTGCGTCCATTCTTTTCGATTTGATCCAACCGGAACCGTTCCACTTGCGAAACACGCGGCGAACAGGCGCGGGCGGGGGTTTCATCCCTTCGTGGTTGAAGTTCCTCGATCACGCACGAAGCGTTACAGTTCCACCTTCCTTGTCCGAACTGCTAAGGAGTGGAACTCACTGCCTGCGTCTGTGTTTCCCCAAAATTACAATCTCGGGGTCTTCAAACGTAGGGTAAATGGGCATCTACTAGGTAAGCGTGGTCCACCTTCGGCCGCATCTGCACCTAACATCAAGTGAGATTGCGGCCAAGCGCTGCCTTGACTTATATAAAAAAAAAAAAAAAAAATGAACCTACCGACAATATGCAAACTTCACAAGTCCCTAAATTTCTACAGCGATAAGATTATAACACTATCTAGAAAATGGTACATATCGCTGCTTAAAAACTAAAGGGCCATAAACCAAAATAATCCAAAAATGTTTTCATTGCGAAAATACAATTACAATCCTTCATATTGTATGTTGCAAAAAGACTTATGGTTGTTTTATTCCATATTTAGTATATTTTGATCAAAAGTATTTATTGTATTCAAAAGTAACTTATATCTCTTCTAGTATTCGGTTTATTATAAAAGTACTCACAACATTTAATGCTACTCTTAAAAATACGCTTCTAACGATGTATAATATGCATATATTTGATATAAAAATTAGACAAAAATAATTTTGTTCGATTAAATTACAGGAGAGCTACTCCTGTAAGAAGTGTAATTTTGGTTTGTGGAACTTTTGTTTTTAAGCAGCGATATGTAAAATCAAATATAAATAAACTGTGAAAAATTAATATATTCTCAAGAAACTCACCTTAAGAATTCCCGTAAATTTCGTAGGGAGACAGACCACGCCACCTTCCAAGGCGACTCGAATGCGAAAATGAGCAAAGTGCCTACCCCACAAAGCACGACTGGATTGAGTGAGTCGTCGATGACCGGTCGGTCGGTTGGTCGGTCGGTCGGTCGGTTGGTTACGACGGAATGAATGAAGGAATAAGTGAGTGTGGCCGTGTGTCGTCTTTTTCTTTCAACTTGCCAGAATAAAAAAATAGTTGATAAAAATTTATTGTTTATTTTTTTAATTTAATTTTAAGTCCAACCAAGTTATGTATGTATGTAATTTTGAATAATTATATTGTTACATAATTTTTTTTAACCTGTGCGACTGTGAATGAAAAACTCGCACAGCCATGGATCTATTATAATAATAAGGATTCATTACTTGCGGCTAAAAAGCGGGCCAAGTAGGATATATAGAAGAGGAGCCGTGTGTCCCTTTCTAATAGGGTGACCATAAGATTTTTGTTGTATAAGACAAATTTAAATGTTCTATTTATTTATTTTCAAGGAAAACTTACAGTGATATTTATACAAAAAATTACTAATTTATAGGGGTCTTGGAGATATCCCGCTTTGAAAACTCCAAAAAAGTTGTATGGACTGTAAAAAATGTATGAACGGGATGGGATACTCTCTATGACATTGTGCAAACCCTAAATTTATGGTTAACATAGTTGGTAGATTTATAATAATGTTATTTTTAGCTTACCTGTGAAAAGATATATTGCAACCACCATAGGATTCGCTCGGACAAGCATACACGCAACACTTTTTTCACCATTTTAACTTTAAATTTAATTTCTATGACCGATTTTAAATAACAATATGTAAACTGCCATTTAAAAACACCGCCAAGACATTTCATAGGGATGCCAGTAGAAAATAAAATAAAAAATAGTCCTGAAACTATAAATATTATCTTTTGTAATTTAGGAATATATCACAAAATTAGTGTTATTATAATAATTTCATTTAAATATATTAAAATAATTGAAGTACAATTAATATACATAGTTTTTGATCTAAGATTTTTGAATCTAAGTTTTTAATGAAATACATTTTTGTAGTCTGGCAAGATGAAAGAAAGGGACATAAGGCCTTAGTTTGGCTATCTCTTTTTTCTCGATTTAGCCCACGTGTAAGGCGCAATAAAAAATAAAACTATTGGTAATACAGTTAATTTTTTAAAAGCAATTTTTTGAAGTTATCAATCCTGTTAAATATTATTGAAAAATACTTAGTATTGCCTTTAAATTATCAGCTGGTAACATTATTTTAAACTTCTTTGACCACAGACTTTGACACAACTTTGACATTAGCTGTCAATGTCAAATTATTGCTTTGAATTAAAATCGCTGAAAGAAAACGCAGGTCGCCACGCCAGTCAGCTGAGTTTACTTGCTTCGGTTCGCGACTTCGCGTCTCTCTGAATTCGGTTATTTTATTTATTATTGAATTCATTTTTATATCGTTTAATTAATCAATGTCAGGTCAGTTTAATCATTGCGATTTATTTTTTTCATTTTATTGTTGTGTTATGGTTTTACTAGTTCGTGTATCTCCCTTCCAAGAAGAGTAGCCGTAATTTATTATCACTTTTTTTTAAATTTACAAGTATTTTAACTATTATTCTCATTTACTAGCAGTATTTTGGGTTTAATATGGCATCGGAAAGGAATACTCGCAAGCGTGCCCTACCTGTGGATGAGGTGAGTGAATTATTTCCGTTTCTTTTTAAAATGTGTACAGGTACAGCCAGTTTCTGAATGTTTTATTTTGTGTGTTCATTGTTGACATAAAAGTATATGAGAAGAATGATGATGATGATTACATTATTCCATGATGTAAATCAAAGTTGATGCACATTTACAGGAATTTGTTTAACTTTGTTTAGTAGCTCATTGGTCTCAGACTGACAAAATTATTAACCAATTCATTGTTTTCTCAAAGTAATATGAACACTGTAAAAGAGTTCGGAAAGGTAGTTGCTTTGCAGACGACTTCGCCTGCTTAACCTGTCCTGTCTTTAGGTTTATTGTTTTTTAGAAAATTTTTGGGGAACAGTTTTACAATTATTAGTCTGGTGGAAAAATCTCAAAAAGCCTCTGCTTTCAACGGTTAACGGCATTTTGAGAAACTTTTTGTCACCGGGTCTTTTTTTTTAATATGACCGTGCTGAATACGGTTCTGCCCGGTGTCAACCCCTCCCGCGCGGGTTTTTCTCTATTTTTTTCGGAATCTATTAGAGATAAAAGAAACCTGTCCATTGTAAATTAATCTGCATTAAATTCTCTACAATATTCGTATACAAATCATTTGACAGGCATAATATAATAACTTAAGAAATAATGGATGTCCAAACTATACAAATATTGATTTTTTTTCAACATTTTTTTACTTGCAGTTAATTTATAGAAAAACAATCGACGCTATGATAAAATGGCTAAGAAGTGAATTATTCTTCATACATTTATCTACAAAACGATACCTATTTTACCCTCTTACGAGTATTCGTTCATGCCGCCAACAAATCTCAAGTACCTAAACTATGCTCGATACATCGCCATATCTACTTAAAATTATTATTTTTATAAACATTTCGTCATCATCATCATCTCAGCTAAATGACTTTCACTGCTGGACTTTGAGTGTTACTGTTGGTTGCCTGATCATATGTCCTGTCCAGCGCCATTTCAGTTGTTTTGTTTGTATGCATACATCCACAAATTTTGTTAATTTCCTCATATCAGCAGCTCGTTTTTTATCTATTAAGATATCGTATGATCTTAAGATCTTCTCCTTTCCATGCTTCTCTGACAGGTTCTTAATCTGTGTTGTAGTTTTTGTGTTATAGCCCATGTTTGACAGCCATAAGTTAGTATAGGCAAAATGCATGTATTGAAGAGTTTTCTTTTTATTTCCAAACTGTACTGCTAATTCTTCATTATGTCTTTAAGGGACCAGTATCTTTTCCATGCATTTATTATCCTTCTGTCGACTTCCTGTGTCATTTGGTCTTGGAAAGCTATTAGTTGTCCCAAGTAAAGGTAGCTTTGACATATTCTATTGGATCCCCATCTAAGTATACTATGCTAGTTTCTGTTCTGTTAGTCATTGCCTTGGTTTTACCTTTGTTGATGGTTAGTCTGACCTCTTTACTTTTAATAGCAAGATCATGAATCATAATTTGTAGTGCTTCTGAATTGTTACTTATCAGTACAAGATGATCAGCAAACCTGAGATGGTTGAGTTTTTGACCATCGATAGTGACTCCAAAGTGATCCCAATCTACATTTCTTATAACTTCTTCCAACACTGCAGAAAACAACTTTGGCGAAAGAGGGTCACCCTGCCTAACCCCCTTCTGAATCTGGAAGCTTTCCCCATGTGTTTCGAGTCTGACCTGCGAAGAACTGTTTGCATAGATGTTTTTAATTAACCGTATATATTTGAGATCTACACCTTGGTTTTTTAGGGCTTTCCAAATATGGTGGTGCTCTAAACAATCAAAGGCTTTGTTATAGTCCACGAAAATCAGATATAAAGGGTAACCATACTCTTGGCATTTCTCTACGTTTTGTTTCAGAGTATGTATATGATCCACCGTTGAAAATCCTGCTTGCTCTATAAATAAAATAAAAAATAAAAATAACCTTTATTGCTGAAGTTAGTTTACAAGAAAAAAAAAGAAAAATTATTTGTCACCAACAACTCCAACTTGTCTTGCGACATAGGCCTCTTCCAAAGTTTTCCACTCGGTGCGGTCCCTTGCCGTTTTTTGCTTGCTCTATAGGCTGGTTAAAATCCAATGTTTTAGAAATGCAGTTTAAAATTATTTTTGAAAACACTTTGTATATATTTGAGAGTAGACTTATAGGACGATAGTTTCCTATATATCTTCTTTATCACCCTTTTTATGTATCAAAATAATAGTACTGTTAGTCCATTGGGTTGGAATGTATTCAGACTCTAGAATTAGATTGTATATTTTAGTTAGTCTTTGTAGGTTATCTGGTAGTGTAATTTTCATAGTCTCGTTTGTTATACAGTCTTGTCCGGGTGCTTTATCGTTCTTTTGTGTTCTAACAGTGTGAGCAACCTCCTTTTCCAGAATTGGGAAAATGGCATCCTCCTTTTCTGTTTCTAGGTTTACAGTGTCTCTTTCTGCAGTCTCCGTTGAGCAGAGTCGCCTATAGAAGTCAGTAGCGATGTTTAGTATATTTTTTCTATTTGTTTCTCGGTTTTGTTTTTCTTTCTTTAGTTTTGGTATCCATACACTCGATTCGCGTAATTATTTGAGAGCTTTCTTTATTCCTCCTGGTTTTGTTATATGGTGGTTAATACATTCCATTGTTCTTCTAGCTCTGTCCTTCTTAATATTCTTGCTTATTTGTTTGCTTATTTTAGTAATCTCCCCTAGTGTTGTTTTGTCTTTTTTAGACTTGAGCAGAGACTTTTTTCTTGTATTAATTTTTCATATATTTTCTTTGCTTCGTTGCTCTAACCATGCAGTGGTTGGTATTAAAGTTTAGTTGATTTAACACATTTATGTTTTGGAATGCACTAGGTTGGTTACTCAAGATATGATCAATTTCATTACGGTAAAGACCATCTGGTGAGAGCCATGTCCATCTTTTTGATGCTTTTTTCTTGAAGCGACTGCTCATGAACATTAATTTATGTTCCAGAGCCATATTTGCCATCATTTCTCCATTGGGGCTTCTTTTCCCTGTTGCAAATTTTCCTAATATAAGCTCTTCTCCTGGATTTTGTTTTCCAATTTTACCATTGAAATTGCCCATGACGATGATGTTTTTACTGCAGGTCTCCAGTGTTTCATTTAATTTTGTGTAGAAGTCTTCCTTCAGTTCAACATCTGAATTCTCTGTTGGTGCATAGATCTGGATTATTGACCAATCATTTTTGAAACCAAGCAGACTTATATTAAGTATAATGATTCTGTTGCAGATACCTCTGAATTCAATTATGTTCTTCTTTAGTTCCTTTTTTATCATTAAACCTACACCGTACAGTCCTTTTGTCTCGCACTTTGTACTCTACACTTTGTATGTAGTAGAATATATACTTACTATGCTCCTCGATTTCCTCACCTAATTTTCTTACTTCACTGAGCCCCAATATGTCACACTTGACATCCTGAAGTGCATGTTCCAGCTCTTGTAGTCTTTCATCGGTTCTTAACGTTAATGTGTTCAAGGTTGCTATGTATAAGTTTTTGTGTGTGTTTTGGATATATTTTTTATTTGCTAGAGAGCTATTTTTCTATTTTTCTCGTGTTTCCCCTGCTGTGAAGGTGACTCGCTTGGTAACCTTTTCCTCTTTTCGCTCTCTTTAGTTGTTATGTTTTTCTCTTTAACTATTAACTTATCGTAATGTATGTATGCAATTTTTCCCTTCTTTATTTCTTCTTGTTGTTTGATTCTTAATTCCTTTCTAATGCTTAGAATCCCTTTAGGATAGTCTTCTGTGATGTAAGTATTTTCAGGTAAGGTCTTCTTGCTACGAAGTAATTCTCGCTTACGCCAAGCCAAGCCAAGAATAGGTCGTATTTTGTGTCCATCTTTATTTCCCAGTCGCTGAACTTTGCTTATTACCCATTTGTCCCAAGGATCTAGACCAGTGTCTTTGCAGATAGCATTCAGAAAATTGATAACAATTTCTAATAATTTGTTACTATTTTCTTCTTCTTCTCGTAATCCATGCACGACTAAGTTGTTTTTTCTAGTCTCGCGTTCCAGGTGGTAAACCTTCTGATTCAAGGTCATTACGTCACTCTTCAGTTTGGTGTTTTCTTCAATAAAGGGTTTTAACTTTTCGTCTATAGATAAAGTTAAATTAGCAAACCCTTCTGTTAGGTTTTTAGTTTGTTTTTGGAACTCTCTTTGCATTTCATTCATTTTTTCTAATAATGTTTGCATATGGGCTTCCATTATCGTAATTTCACTAATTGGTAGGGTATTTTTATGGTTTATTCCCATCTCGGCACCCACAAATTATTTGTTAGGTACAGTTATTTAAATGATAGAAACACAAATTTAGCTGATTATTTATCAAGTTTAAAATCAACATTCTTAAAAAGTTATTAGTACTTAATCTAAATAAAATTTGTTAGATAAATTGGGCTTATTATAACTGTAAAAATAAAAGCAATAATATTAAAAAAATACTAGTTATGCTAAGAATAAAAATGAATATAAATAATTATCCAAATTGATCATAGTTGAAACATTATTTTGTAGGTTTTCATTTTCTTGTTAATTAATAGGCAATACATATAAAAGGCACTATATTATATTGTTATAATGCTCAGACGTCTCCGGTGATCTGGAAATCGATATAACATAATAATTGCTTAAACGGACTTGGACAACATTTAAAAGTGCCATTGAGAAAGAAGTCTTAGTTCATTAATGCAATAAGCAAATGCAATAATGCTTATTGCAATAAGCATGAACCACTATATTATTGTATAACTTAAACAAACAACATATATTTACGATTAGTTTTGGCTTGCACGCTTCATGCAAGCAGCGACTAGCTGTTGCACGCGACTTCTTCCGCATAATTTTATAAAATATAGCCTATGTTACTCGCTGATTTCGCTGTTTCCCAACAGTGAAAGAATTTTTTAAATCGGTCAAGTATTTTCGGAGCCTATTCAATGCAAACAAATAAACAATCAAATCTCTCTTCTTTATAATATTAGTAAGTATAGACTAGCTGAACCGGCAAATGTTCTTTTGCCAAAAAAAAATTTTGGGGTGGGCTTAGTCTTATTACTTAGGGCTTTAAAAACAATTTTTAGCCTATTCTCAGACCTAGGTACTGAATATACACAAAAAAAATCATAAAAATAGGTCAAGCCGTTTCGGAGGAGTTTGGTTACAAATACTGTGACACGAGAATTATATATATACACTCGCGAGCAGAATAATTGCATCAATTTTCATTTTTTCGTGCCCACCTAATAACTTTGTTAATCTTTGACAAAATCTGAAAATTGTGGTACCAAATGAAAGCTGATAACGTAACGCATTAGAAAAATGTGTAATTCGGATTCATTTTCAAGTCCAAAGACTGAAAAAACTCGGAATCCTGAAACAATCGCAAAATGCATAAAAATGAATGAGCATTCATAGGAAAACTGAGAATGAAAGGACAATTTTTCGGAACCAAAAAATGTATTGTGAAATTAATACATGGTGTTACCATCCCTAGCCTTTTTCACACAATTCAGGCGTCTTTTCATTGACGACTGACGTAGTCCTGAGGTATCGCATCCCACTCCTCCAGCAAGGCTTCTGAAGGCTCCGAAACATCGGATGGGGTTCCGCTTCCAAACCGTCCTCTTTAGGCAGTCCTACACGTGTTCGATAGGATTTAGGTCCGGGCTCATCGCTGGCCAGTCCATGGTGTCAATGCCCACCTCGCGAAGGTAGAACGAGGAGAACGGCCCTTGCGGTATGACAAGGGGCATTATTCTGCATTAGCAGGAACCCCTCATCAAACATGCTCGCGTAAGGGACAATAAGCTCCTCCAGGATGTTGGTGATGTACCTGGCAGCGGTCAAACCACCGCCACGATCTCCAGAAGGCACGAAAACCAGCGTAGTTCACTCAGTTTACCCGTCGTAGGAAATGCCGCCCCAAAACACAAAAGAACCTCCTCCGTAGGCGACTCTTTCGGAGAAGCAGCACTGACCAAATCGCTCCTCTGGTCTCCTGTAGACCCTTCCTCTTCTGTCACAGCCATTCAGACACATTCTGCACTCGTCCGAAAAGAGAATGGGGGTCCACTGCTCGATTGTTCAATTGACATGATCTGCAATATCTGCATAATCTGCAAATTAACGTCGTGCTGCTCGGTGTCGCGGCAGCAACCTGGGCCCCGTCGCAGGTCTTTTTGCTTTAAGGTTGGCTGTCTTGAGTCTCCTTCTAACTGTCCACTCACTGACAGCCACTCCTCGGACCTCACGGGACACCGGGCAGAATCGTGTTCAGCAGGGTCGAAATAGTCTAAAAAGACCCGGTGACAAAAAGTTTCACTAAATGCCGTTAACAGTCGTTTTTTTTTCGTTAATGTCGATTGTTGAACTTGATTGTTAATTTTACATGCTCTTTATAGACACACTTAACATAACATTGAGTCCCATCTGAGACCTGAGCTATGTAATTTACTATTATAAATAGGAGGAATATTTTTTATATATAAAACACAAAACAAAAGCAAATCGTTTATTTCAGTAATAGTTCTAATATTAAGTATGTTTTTTTTCAGTCAATTACATCAAGATTCAAATCGGCTATATATAATATCATCATACCACCAACAATATCGAAATGGTTTAAAGGGATGACATCTTCAAATACCAATGGTACTGTTCCAATGGCTGATACATCAGATTCGTCAAGCGATGACGAGGTCATTGACAGTATCTATTTTGAACCTGCAAATAAGAGGCAACGTTTAAATCCATGCTCTGAACCTTCCGCTATTCAGACAGAGGTGAGTTGTTCTGTTTTCTTACACAATGATTTGTTTTTATTATTATTTACATACATTTATTTTATTTCTTAATTTTAAATTTTTGACATGAATATGTCTTTTCTCTGGGGTCTATTCGAAAGAATGTGTGTCACGAAAATCGTTACCATGACGTAAATGAATTAATTATAATTTGTTCGTTTGTTTATATATATATTTTATCCCTGTTGACCATAGAAGGATTAAGGATAAGGGGAAAGAATAAGGATAAGGATAGGGATAGGGATAGGGATAGGGATAGGGATAGGGATGGGATAGGGATAGGGATGGGGATAGGGATAGGGATGGGGATAGGGATAGGGATAGGGATGGGGATAGGGATAGGGATAGTTTGTTCGTTTGTTTATATATATATTATCCCTGTTGACCATAGAAGGATTAAGGATAAGGGGAAAGAATAAGGATAAGGATAAGGATAGGGATGGGGATAGGGATAGGGATAGGGACCATTTAAATCTTTCTTTTCATTTATGATATGAGACATATTCATGTCTACTGTGCCATCGAGAAGCCATGGCACTTTTTTTTTTACAATAATTATATAAAAAACAATAAATATTATAAAAAAACTTAAAACTAGATTGCCGCAGGTAGCGGGGCAAGGCCCAAGCTAGGGTTAGGGCTGCAGAGTGAGGAACCTCCTGACAATTCGTGCCGTGTCAAGAAGTACCGCCTTCTGTATCTGACCCTTGACCCAGCCATCTAGTGAGAGCCTCTTGAGATGATGGTCGAGGCTCTTCGGTATAAGACCATTGGACGATACGACTATCGGGACGATGATTGTCGAATCAACATCCCACATGGCGGTCACCTCGTGAGCCAAGTCTAAATATTTACTTAGCTTGTCTTTTTCGGCTTTCACGAGGTTTTCGTCATGTGGAACAGTTTTTTTTTTTTTTTTTTATAAGAGATGGGTTTGCTCTTGGCCAACAACCAGCCACGTGGCAAGGATGAGGCCTAAGATGGAGCGAGCTCACCCAGAAGATGCCTATTCACTCGAACTTTGAAAAGATTAGGGTTATACAGTGATGTCAACAAGCATCGTCTGGCGCTGAGATCGATCGATAACCACGATGTCAGGTTTATTGGCTACAATAGTCCTGTCCGTGATTATAGATCGGTCCCAGTAGAGCGTGGCACGACTATTTTCGAGAACGGGCGTAGGCATATACTTGTAGTACGGCATCTCAGATTCGATAAGACCGTATCGAAGAGCAAGTTGCTGATGTATGATCCTGGCTACTTGGTTATGTCTGTGCAAATACTCGCCGTTAGAAAGATGAGCACAACCGGAAATAATATGCCTGAGTGTCTCTCCAGGACGGTGGCATGCTCGACATATGTCGACCGTACCGTCCTTCAGGATATTATTATTATTATTATTATTAATACATATATTCATTTACAGACAAACAATCTCCAAGGAGTTAATGTAATCAATAAAGATCAAACCTCTAAGGGTGAATTTGCGAGTACCTCCAATGCATCAAAATCAAAATGTCTCAAAGTGTCCTCGAAGGAAGAAAATGTTTGGATGAAACCTGTAAGCGTACAAAAAGATGATTCAAAAATTCAAGCAAATGGTAAGTAATTAATATTTGTTAAATATTGAAAAGATGTGATGTATAATGTACCTACCTATATGTGATTGTAATATGCTTTTTTATTTGTTTTTTTTTAGAATACAATCTAAAGTACAATCCATACTTAAGATATGCACTGTCGTATGGCAACTGTAAGATAGGAATTCGTGGTGTCACACGGAACACCCGAAATATGATAGAGGCGGAGAAAAGAAAAATTGAAGCACCTCTCACCGTTTATAAGTACAATAACGCTGCTACTTATTCGTCTGATGTTATCAAGGATTTCTTGGAAAATATCTCACCCCGGGTAGCAGAAGCAACGAGTAAAGAGGTTCAGAAATCTTTAGGTGAGTTTTTTTATATGTTCATCCTAAAATATTATTCTAACTATTAATGATGATTAGTTTCTACATACAAACAAACACACTTTACCTCTTTATAATATTAGTATAGATAAAAGCCCTATTTAAATATTTTTTAAATATAATATTAAATTGGTAATACCACATATTTATATACTTTATAATAAAAAACGTTAACAAACATGTCAGTCCATTGGACTCACGTCAAAAGTGAAAAAGTAAATAATTGGATGATATTTAAATTCCTTGGCATTATCGAATTAGGTAAATACGATTATAGTACTTAGGGTAGCCCAAGAGTGTATTTTGGGATTTACTCGAGCGCGTCAGATATTGTCAATGTATATTACGGTTACGGTAACAGGTAGCGAGTTCAAAATTTTTTCCCCTAAAGAAAGTTTTCATTTCAAAAATGTAACCTATGTAGTATATCAACTGTCTGGTATTGGTATCCATAATACAATCATTAGTTGTTTAGTGTGGAACTAGATGGTGCTGTTTGGAATATGTGAAGATATTAATTTATTTATATTTACGTCTTTTTTAATTTACCTTTAATTAATTAATGTTTAACATTTCTTTCACCAGGTAACCCAAACAAAATCAAAACACTTTATGTTGCTGATAACTCTGCAATGATTAATTTGAGGCGCAAATTATCTATAAAGGAGCAAACAGACATTCCAGCTATGAGGTGAAAACTGTATTTTATTTCTTTTATTTTATTTTATTCTATACCATATTTAACTAAAACTTTCTTTCAACCGTTGATATTACATATTTATATTCAAAAAACTTATACCAAAATTCCCCTAGGGGACTCAAATTTTGATTTGTTAGTAAATTTTCCTGGAGTACAATGTGAATGAGGCCTACTTACATCTTACTTGTTATAATACTAAGTTTCTTTATACATAGTTAAGTTTTATATTCACTAAAGTGACTCAGCTCTTACGAGTCAAATGAGAAAATTGAAGCAATATGTTGATTTACACTGGAGCTTTACACAAAGGACGTTCTGCTTATAGGTTGTTTTACTTAAATGTTTTTCCAATACAAAGGCGTTAAAGCTAGGTCATTTTTAATAAATACTTTAGTTTTGTTATTTTATTATAACTATAAATAGTTGTATAATACATATAATTGTTAATTATTATTTCAGGATGGATATAACTGACATCAGTGATGAAGTTTTGTTTGCGTTTTCAAAGCCAGCCACTGCTATTTCCCTCACATCTGGAAATACATTGAGTTTGAACCTATTAAATGAAAAATCCAGTGTGCCATCAAGCATACTGGAAATTAAGAAAAATTTGAAAAATTCTGAATGCTGGGCTTCAAATGAATCACAGGTTGAACAGTGTATCTGTAGTCGCAAAAAAATTTCTTCGACCATTGCAACACAAGCAAATATACCAGCTGCTAAGGAGACTGAAGTAAAAGTGAATAAAGTAAAAGAGAAATCAAGTCCGGCGTTAAATTCTATCAAAAAGATTCTTCAAACTCAAAATGAGAAGTGGGAATGCACTAGTTGCTTAACTAGAAATGATAACAGCAAAAACAAGTGTGCTTGTTGTGAAGCTGAGAAGATTACAAAAACTGTACCAGATGCTTACAAAAAGATTATGGAAACACAGAATGAGAAGTGGGAATGCACTGGTTGCTTAACTAGAAATGATAACAGTAAAAACAAGTGTGCTTGTTGTGAAGCTGAGAAGATTACAAAAACTGTACCAGATGCTTACAAAAAGATTATGGAAACACAGAATGAGAAGTGGGAATGCACTGGTTGCTTAACTAGAAATGATAACAGTAAAAACAAGTGTGCTTGTTGTGAAGCTGAGAAGATTACAAAAACTGTACCAGATGCTTACAAAAAGATTATGGAAACACAGAATGAGAAGTGGGAATGCACTGGTTGCTTAACTAGAAATGATAACAGTAAAAACAAGTGTGCTTGTTGTGAAGCTGAGAAGATTACAAAAAATGTACCAGATGCTTACAAAAAGATTATGGAAACACAGAATGAGAAGTGGGAATGCACTGGTTGCTTAACTAGAAATGATAGCACTAAAAACAAGTGTGCTTGTTGTGAAGCCGAGAAATCGAATGAAACGAATAAGATAAATTCGAAACAATTAAATATTGGAAATGTTCCAAATCCGACATTTAAGTTCGGTATAGATCCTAAGCAACGAAATGAGAAACAGGATTCATTACCGCAAACTAAGTTATTGATTAACACTGAAATGTCTGGTGAAACAAGTAACAATGTTTTACCTAAAGTACCATCATTTAAATTTGGCATCCCTCCAAAAATTGATGAAACTCAAGCTAAGAATATTGAAACACCGAAGATCAATTTTACTTTTGGCGTGAAAAGTAAAATCAATCAAAAAGAAACCAATTCGGCATTAACTATTTTGGCTAATAATAAGGAGAACAAAGATAATGAAAACCCCCAGGAAGTGCCTAAAGTTGACTTGACTCTTAATGTTTCGAATGCTGTCCCTGTTGCTGCACAGGCGCAAATTCAAAATCCTGCATTTGCTACTTCTATGCAGAACGTTGTCATACCGGAACCAACTACAGATTCTATACAAAAAACTTCATCACATACTTTTGTACCTTCAACAATTGCATCTGGCTCTGTCAACGTAAACGCTTCAAGCAGGAAATTTAAGCCGAAAATTATCCGCCGAAAAATTTCGTCCATTAAATCTATTTCGCAACAAGCTTACTATCAAAAGTCTGGAATTAAGAAGACACCGAATATGTTCAATTACACTGCAAACACCAACAATGTTGAACAAGCGGCGATTCCGAGTTTCAATTTTGGTATGCCGGTAACAAACATTTCTGCCAACGTTCAAACCAACAACAATCCTGTCATGTTTGATATACCGATGCAAACAGAGAACAGAGAGGTAAGTTGTAAATATCTTTCTATTATTCATTTCTACCGGGATCTTTATCTTTCTTCATTATTTTCTTCGCTTACCCTCAATGAGTCTACTTGAATTTGGGGATTATGAATTAGTTATGAATTCATATGTAACACATAGTTAAGATAATTTTTATATTAGGATTACGAATTCGAATATAGTAAGTTTATATAGTTTGTGTACCGGGAGTTAATAAATAAATAAATAAAAGTCTGTTATTTACTGCAAGAAATTGTAGATTTATTAAATAATCGTAAAATGATATATGTGTAACAAATGTATAAACCTGATATCATGAACGCCAGCGGTAAAGTGACATCTAGATACAATTAAAATAAGTAAACTGAAAATGAATTAAACAAACAGAACATTCTCCCGCCAAAAAGACTGAAGTGTACTAAAAGACCAAGAATTAATTAAATTAATCACAAACGGACACAATTTTGAAATTGATCTCTTCGTGTTTTTCCCCTTACATTTAATTGTGTAAACTCTGGTAACTCCGTCTTGTCCTGGATATTTCTCAAGTATTCTCGCTAAGGACCATTTGCTAGGAGGTAAGTTATCATCCTTGACCAACACCACGTCTCCTATCTCGAACTCTTTTGATTGTAACCGCCATTTTGAGCTAGACTGCAAGCGAGTTAAATGTTCGTTGTGCCACCGTTTCCAAAATTGTTGTACCATTTGTTGCGTTAACTGCCATCTTGTTAAACGTTTCAAATTGTCTTCAGAGTAGCTTCGATCTGGTATAGTAATAAGCGGCTCTCCGATAAGAAAGTGGCCAGGTGTCAATGGTTCCAATACATCTGGATCAGAGTTATGTAGTGGCTCGAGAGGTCGAGAGTTAAGGCAAGCCTCGATCCGGGTAAGTACTGTTGAAAGCTACTGATGCAAACGACGCAGGTTCGTACAAATCTCTTCACAGTGTTCATGGATCTATTAACCAGTATTACTTGGATCGTAGGTAAGTAAGCATCATCTGTGGTCCACCGTGCAATGTACTTGCGTGGGCTTCTGAAAGTACAAGTGGTAACAATTTATTGTCTTTTGAGATTATTATGGGGTGTTCCTGTGTATGGGGTATATCCGCATGTTTCAGCCGACCACCAACTCATCACTCCCAGCTCTACAAGGAAAGGACACAGAGGAAGTAAACGGCTTTTCTTCTTCAAAGGGACTTGTTTCTTAAAACATGTTATTTCGTCATAAAACAACCTCTTGTGAGGTCTTTTTATGCAGGTTGTCAACCCAAATAATTGGTCTTCACAAGTAAGGTAAGTAGGTAAGTATTCATTATTCCTTTTCTTTTTCAGAATTAGAAGCAACCGTCTACAATAAACCACTATTGTAGTAAGCTTGGAAAGAAAAGAATAGCGGCGCATCAAGGTCTTTCTTCATTAAGTTGTTCCTTTTTAAGTTCCCATGTTGTTACTGTACACTGTATTTTCTTTTCCTTCCTTTTTTCCAAACATGTATCCAGACTGTTTCCTTTAGTATAATCTATATTTTTTGATTTCAGAAATTGCGGATCATTCCACTATATCTCAACTGATTCAAGCTTTGCTGGGGTAACTCCTCAGAAGCTGGATCAGCAGGCTTTTGTTTGGTATTAACATAAAACCATTGTTGTGAACTTATGTTGTCTGTGATTTAAGTAACTCGGTTTCTTTTAAATGGAGTCCATTTCGTGTATCCAGGCTAAAGTTACTTGTGAATCGGACCAAGCATATACATCGTCTGTTTTTACTGAGTCCATCATGGATACCCATCGGCCTGGGGACAGACCGGTGGGTTATGTCGGACTCCTGTCCCGAGGTGGTATTGGGGAAGACCTACCGACTAAACCTCTTGGCGCCCTCCGCGTCCGCTATGAGGCGAAGTTGCGAGGTCGGACGAACACTCTTCCGCAACTCCGCCGCGGGGGTCCGTAACCGGGCACTGCTCATTGGGACGGCGCACCCGAACTGCCAAAGTGCGCCGTGCCTCTCAGGATGAAGCGGGCGGTAGAGTCCCCATCTACCGCCCTAGTCCTATCAGGGATCCAGATGGCGAGTGTACGCCAGCCGCCTGCGTCCAGTTCGTCGGCGACGGAGAGGATGGGATAGGACGTCGTCCTCCCGTTCTCTCTCCGCCGCCTCCTTCTGCGAGATGACATCCTCGCAGAAGTATTTCGTCGCTCGCCAAGCGGCTCTGCTGCCGACCATAGCTTTTACTACGGCCGGCAGAGAGTCTGTTTTTACTCCTAGAGCAGAAGAGACTTGCTTTAACAAAAGGGCCAGAAGAGCGGCTGCACACAACTCCAATCGAGGTAAGGTGGTCTGTGGTTTAATAGGCGACACTCTTGTTTTAGAAGTGTAATAGTAGTGTGTAGTCTGTAACTGTTCGAACACCATTTTTACAGTTTGAAACCCCCAGCCTCTAAAATCTGTTTGATTTCTTTCTGTGCCTTCAAAGCTTCTTCTTCGTCGTGTCTTCCAGAAAGTAAATCGTCCATGTAAAAGTCATTCAGGATAGTCTCTTTTGAATTTGGACAGTTTGATCCCTCTTCAATTGCTGTTCGTTGTAAGGTTTTAACCGCTAAATATAAGGCGCTACATGACATTCCAAAAGTTACTGTTAATAGTCTATAATCTTGAATGGAACTACTTGAATCCGCTTTCCAAACTATTCTTTGAAAATCAGCGTGCTGTTTACAAATTCTGATTTGTCTGTACATCTTTTCAATGTCAGCTACGAACGCAATTTTATGTTTTCTCCAGCGAAGCAAGATGTCTTTTAGTTCTGATTGCAATCTTGGACCTACAAGAAGAGAATCATTTAACGTAACTCCGTTGGAACCTGGACATGATGCATTAAATACTATGCGTACTTTTGTTTTTTCTCTTTCTCTTTTAACAACAGCTTGATGAGGTAAGTATACACTATCTTTTTTATTTGTTTTCTCTGGTTCTATTTTTTCTATGTGGTTTAATGTAAGATATTCTTCTAAAACTTTATTGTAATCCTCTTTTAGGTTTGTGTTTTTATTAAGTCTTCTTTCTGTTGATTTGTAATGTTCTATCGCTATTTCTCTACTGTGTGTCGGCAGGACCGGTGAATAATTTGTGGAAGTGAAGTGAATAAGTGAAGTAAGTGCACAACAAAACGTCCATGCTCGTCTCTTGTTGTAGTGTTCTCGTATATTTCTTCCGCTTGAATTTCTTCAGAAGTTAGTGTGCTGCATGTTTCTTCTATGGTTTCTAACTCCCAAAATCGTTTGAGCATGTTGTGTAAGTCGAGGTACAAATGCATGCTAACAATGTCTAATCTTTTTGTATCTTCTTCTCCGACTGTAACTTTCCCTGATAGGATCCATCCCAAGTGTGTTTGTATAGCTAATGGTGATCCTGGAATGCCCCTTATCAACCCTAGTTGTAAAATCTCATTGTAAACATCAACATCTAGTAAGAGATCAATGTGACCTGGTTGATAGTATGACGGATCGGCAAGTGTTAAATTTCTCAAGTGTTCCCAAAACAGAGTTTTATTTACTGCAAGAAATTGTAGATTTATTAAATAATCGTAAAATCATATATGTGTAACAAATGTATAAAACTGATATCATGAACGCCAGAGGTAAAGCGACATCTAGATACAATTATTGTATTCTGTCTGTGTGCTTTGTTTTATAAATAAATAAATAAATTAAAATAAGTAAACTGAAAATGAATTAAACAAACAGTTTGCATTTCTGCCATGGCTTCTTTCTCGGGATTAATAGGCGTTTACAACATACCCATTGTGAATTTTGTGTTGGACGCCATTCATCTACTTTGCTTTTTACCACATTAGCTATTCGTCAACTTAGCTAATAGTCTTCTCTAAAACTACTGACAGTATGAAATTATGATCGAAGTAATGAATGTCTGTCAGTAGCTGTCCGCCTCCGTCTGACTACCCATAATGGCCACTTTTGCGCCGCGCACAAAGGACTAGCGGTCAGAATAGTGAGGGGATATACTGAAACTAGGTTATGACTAACTTTGCCGTATATTTATTTTCAGAATGGCTTGAACATTCGGCAACCTGTACAAGATAATGGAATGTGGGGCAATCAAGGCCAGGTGTTGCCTGCGAATTCACTTCAATTCAATATGGGAACCGACACCGCCAACAACCCACCACAGAGGGAATTCAAGAAAGGCCTGCGGAAGACCCAGAAGCGGTGAATGCTTTTTCATTTCGCTGAACTTTTAGCCCAGTCGGGTTGCATTAATTTGTGACCGCAACCTATAGAGAAGGGGACCAGTGGGAGTGTAAAACTAAAATCTCGACCATTCTCAAGCTCCGCTACGCACGTTATAGTGATATTAAGGGGTAACATATTTTTGCTTATAACTTCGTTATTTTTGACTAGGACTAATATTGTTCTTAATGCAATTCTCTACAAAACATTTGTTGCACATTTTTACGCATCAATATTTTTCAAGATAAATGAAAAAAAAGGGGTAAAATATATGATGGCGACGATATTCGATTCGTCGCCATGGGCGAGAGATCCTTAAATAATTGGTTCTACGAAAAAGTCGTAAAGATAAAAGTTATTGAAAATTTAATTTCGAACAACTTTGTTTCCTGTACAACTAGTAATAAAATCTAATAAAACTAGTAATAATCCTTTAATAATAAAAGAGATATGTTTAAAAATATATTTTACCCCTTTTTTTCATCACTACATAGTATAAAACAAATCGCTTTTTCTGTCCCTATGTCCCTTTGTATGCTTAGATCTTTAAAACTACGCAACGGATTTTAATGCGGTTTTCACTAATGGGTAGAGTGGTTCTCGAGGAAGGTTTAAGTACATAATTTACTAAGTTACGCGGGCGAAGTCGCGGGCAGCAGCTTTAATTTTATTAACACGTAACGTAATTTTATAAACTATAACTAACATGTAGTGCCATCTGTTAACAGACTTTTTCCATTATTCGAAGTGAGATTAGATGAATTAGAGTACTACATTGCTTCAAACAGAATTCCCTAGATGGCGTTGTAAATTTTGCATATAACACGTTGTCTGGGACTCCAAAAAGGACATAGGGTACCTTTCATCCAGAACGCGGACGAAGTCGCGGGCACCAGCTAGTTTATTTCAAAAAATATTGATTGTACGTAATAATGTGCAAAAATGTTTTGTAGAGAATTGCATAAAGATCAATATTATCAGATTCAGTTTTACACTCCCACTGGACCTACATGTTATGCTATGTAAAGGGTTACATAGCATAATGTGCAAGTCGCAAAATGTGCAGATCGCAAAACGTGCAAGTCGCAAAATGTTATGTGCAGGTAGGATCTTTTTCTATATTATGCACCATATAGGGTGGGGGCTATTCTGGCATTGGTTCTAGAAATCTGTCTTTTTCAATGCAATTTTCAATATGATGGATATTTGTCGAACACCGAAAAAGGGGTTCAAATAAGAAGTTTTACAGTATTGCATACAATCCTCCATGCTACCTACATCTTTTCTGTCATGCGTGACATTACCAAATAAGAAATCTTAATTTTTTAACAAATTATTTTATTGTTTAGGTTTTATCTTTTATCTGAGGTTTTGTCATTGTTTAAAAAAAACAATGGATATTAAAAAAGTAAGTGTAAATCAAAAAGGAAATAAGACTTTGTTACACGAATGTTACCGTTACAATTTAAAGAATAAAAATCCAAGTGGTAGCTATTTGTGGACATGCGTTAAGAGAAGTGTAATGCCAGAATAGCCCCACCCTGGATGGTCCTACCTGCACATAACATTTTGCGACCTGCACATTTTGCGATCTGCATATTTTGCTATCTGCACATTTTGCGTAGCCTGCACATTTTGCGACTTGCACATTATGCTATGTAACCCCCTAAAGGTGGGTGAAAAGAATTTGCTGTCACAAATTAATGCAAGCTTAGGCCCGTTTTTCATCTAACCTGACCATCACTTTTCTGATTCAAGCCCTTGGAAGAAAAAAGTTGCACAATGAATTATTTTACGTATAGTGATATAGTGAAAATGTACAGAAATTAAGTAATCTATAATATGAAATAGTGAGAGATTTTTAACTGGGCCCATAACCTTTTGATGAGAGAAGTGAAATTATACGATATAATTACTGTTTAAATAATATATATTTGTAGCACACAACTTTACACAAGACGACATATTTTTCTACTTTTTCTTTTTCTCATTACAAATGTTACAATCGACACAAGACCAGTGTCGGTGAATAATATAACCATAGAGGTTAATTATCAATATTATACAACCTCAACATTTATGTATACCTAGGTTTAAATTTTTAACATTGTTCCTGGTGAGAGTGATATGTGTTGTGTATTTCATTTCTGTGAAAAATCTGTTAATGCATTTTTTACTTTCTTTTTAAAAACAAAATTGTTAAAGATGTTCATTATGTCTGCTTATTGTTTTTTTTTTAATTATATTAAATTTATATCAGGTAAACTCGACCAATAAAGTGCTTTATCATATCACCCTAAGATTGAACATTCTTTGTGTGTTGTAGAATGATAAGGTCTGTTTTCCTTTGAAAATTCAAAGTGACAATTTCTATTGCTATCTTTATTAGCTATGACAAATTATGTCAATCAGTAATCAATACCTATTTCAAATCTAAGCCTAAGCGAATTTTGAAATGAATGGAATTTGTAATCGAAACTGATAAAGCACTTTTCTTGTCTGCTGCTATACATCAAATTATCATAGTAATATTAAATTTCGTCTAGTATCAGTAGTTCAGTTGTTTGTCCGGTCTCAATCGGGTGAGAACGTGCTACTTGGTTTACTTAAAAATAAAAAGTCACCTGTATAGGTATATACTAAAAAGGTGATAATTAATATTTAAACAAAACTTGTCTTGTATTTAGTTGTTAGTTAAATATAAAAAGGTAATTTCAATTAAATTTTTATGCGAACTACTGCAACTTTAAAAGTGTCTTTTGTTCGGTGATTTGTATCAACTGAACTACTGATACTAGACGTTAAATTTAAATACCTGGGGCACTGGGTCACGGAGTCTCTAAACGATAATGAGGACATTGAAAGGGAATGTAAGGCATTGACTGTCACACGCAACATTCGCACGTGATGCAGAACAGGTGAAAATTACATTATTTAGAGTGTACTGTCAATCTCTGTACACGTGCGGTCTGTGGGTCGACTACTCGCGGAAGGCATACAGTTAGGGAATGCAATCTCGATATCTCGACCTTTTTCAGTGAGATTGATCTCGGCCGTAAAATGGGCGAGATCTCGCGAGTTTAACGAGATTGCACTCGAGCACAAAAACGTCTTATCCGAAGGATATTTTGTGCTTCTTGGCGTGTGATATGAACTAAACAAGCCTTTCATTGCTATATTTTGTTAATTAATCTCCAATTTCTAATAGATCTCAGAGTAGGTATAATTTTCTTTAATTGATAATAATATCTCAGTTTAATAGTCAATTCAACTTAGTTCATTTTAGTTTTTGACTTCTTGTTTTGTTATAAAAGAACTGTTTTATTATTAAAAGATTTTTGTTTGATATTAGAAGAGAAGACTGGTTGTTTATTTCATTTCTTATTTGATTAGATACATCAAAGTTTACTACTTAAAAGTTTATTAAAAATAATGATGGATAGATTACGTCAAAAAATGTTAAAATACACAAAATTTTATTGAAAAATTTCGTACAAATAAATATTCATTTTATAATACCTATAATTCTTATAATTTTTTCCCTAATTTATTCAAATATTGTGATTATTTGCAAAAATAAACACACAAAACTGCCAATCTCGCGAGATTTCGCGGTATTGTTATTCATAAACTCGCGAGATCTCGCCTGAGCCTGAATCTCGAGTGCCCCTTAGGATGCAGTATAACAATGGATTCAGGGCGCTGTTGGGGCTGTCGCGACACTGTAGCGCATCGGAGTTGTTTACAAAAGTTAGAACTAACTGTTACCACGCTATAGTGAGAAAGAGGATTGCTTCGTTGATGGAGCGGATGTGGGGCAGCTCTAACAGCCTCCTGAATATCTATGTGTGTAAATTGTCACTTAAGAAAGATGTGGACATAAACCACACTTTCGTGTTGTATCATCGTGTTAATATCATTACTAACAGAGTTTTTAAGTTTTTATTGTATTACTAAGACTTTATGGACACCAGATGTCTGAAATAAACTTATTTTATTATTTTCCATACTTTTATTTAACTCGTCTCCCCCTCCAAAACGGTATTACCCATCCCCAAATTATCTAATATTACCGTCATTACGGTGGTATTAGACACAGTCTGTCGGGGTTCAGGGCGACAACGACAGAAACCTACGCACGATCCTAGCTGTATCGAGCAGCACCGCTCTCTGCATGGGCCGGGAGGGAACCACCACGGAATCCCAACCGCTTCAGGTTGTCACTGAGGCTGGCTGGGATCAAACCATTGACGGACAGAACAACTGGGATGATTAGTTGGTGAAAGAGGCCCTAATAGTAATATAAAAAAAAAACCGATTATAAACATTAAAAAATATATTTTTTAGAATATTTTTTAATCATTATTTTTTTTTAAATCATTATGTTTAAAAAACATTAAACTAGTTTATTTGTTTATAATTATATTGTTATAGTTCAGGGTCGGGTGGGTTTATAGGAGCTTTATCACTATTGAAGTGAAACTTTTTATGGGACACTATTGAAGTGAAACTTTTTGTCATGAGAGTGAACTCGTCGAGCTAACAAACTGTTAAGTGTTAAACTGTTAAACTCACAGATGTTAAACTCCTTGTCTCTTTCTTATTACCGCCTCTCTCACTCTAGCAGAGTGAGAGAGGCGGAAAGAAAATTGTTGATGTTGACTGACAGTGACACTGTTGACATTGACAGTCTGTGTCGGATAAATTGGATAAATACAGAACAACTAATTAATATTATGGAAAAAATGAGTACTACACAGACATAGTTCATTCTCTATATGCTACGGATTATAGAGTATAATCTTATCATACTATATACAGATGGATGACATTACTGTCATCCATCTGTCTGACGTTTAACTAACAAATCACAAATGACAAAGTTTGGTTTTATGACTGCCTGGCGAATCCTGAATTTTATTTTTAATTTAGTGTTGTGTAAAACTTATCTTCTTTAAGATAATACAGTCATGCTTCAAGTGTTCAACGTCCTTATTTTTTAATTATATGTTTATGGAAAATAATTCAATAAAATGGCACTAAAGAAAGTAAAGGGGAACTTCGAAAGAATGTTCGATAAAAATCTCACCGATTTAGTGCGTGGTATAAGGAATAATAAAGATAACGAGGTAGGTACACATCAGAAATTGTTACTATTTACTTAATAAACATGTAAATAAGTTTTGAATGTTATATTTTTTTATATAATATTCGATTTTAGGCCAAGTACATAGCACAATGTATGGAAGAAATTAAAGTGGAACTACGACAAGATAACATAACATAAGAAAGCTAACGCTGTCGCTAAGCTGACATACGTAAGTACTTAGGTCTTAAGTAGATCGAATTTGTAAGTGTAACTGTTGTAATTATTAATTAAATTGACATTTATTTTAGCTTCAAATGTTAGGATATGACATATCATGGGCTATATTCAATATTATTGAGGTGATGAGTTCAAACAAATTCACTTACAAAAGAATCGGGTACTTAGCAGCTAGTCAATCATTCCATGCAGACTCAGAGTTACTTATGCTCACTACAAATATGATAAGGAAAGATTTAAATGCTCAGAATCAATATGAAGCAGGATTAGCACTCAGTGGACTGAGTTGTTTCATATCTCATGATCTAGCAAGAGATTTGGCAAATGATATCATGACATTGGTGAGTTTATTGAAGTGAAACTTTTTATGGGACACTAGCGTTTTGTCATGAGAGTTAACTCGTTAACATAAGTCATATTAATTACTTATATAGTTCTTTTCTTAATGTAGAATGTTTATGTATATGTAATATATATATATATATATATATATATATATATATATATATATATATATGTATATGTCTATTAAATTATTTCATATTAAAAAATTTTTAATATTGTTTTTATTCTCAGTTATTGTCAATGAAGATACAAAAAATGTATGCGTCAGTCCAAAACTAACAGCGTCAAAAGTGAAACTTTTTATGTAATTCAAAAACTGTCAATAAGTGTACAAAAAAATACATTGCAGCAAAGAAAAATTGACTGGAAATTATAATAAAAATGATTTATAATAAAAATCAAGAAAAATCTACAGACTATCCCGAATTAATTACTATGGAAGTTTCACTTGTACGTATATGTATATAGTTTTATGTATATGTAAATAATAGTACGTACGAGTGAAACTTCCGTAGTAATTAATTCGGGATAGTCTGTAGATTTTTCTTGATTTTTATTATAAATCATTTTTATTATAATTTCCAGTCAATTTTTCTTTGCTGCAATGTATTTTTTTGTACACTTATTGACAGTTTTTGAATTACATAAAAAGTTTCACTTTTGACGCTGTTAGTTTTGGACTGACGCATACATTTTTTAACACGAATATGAGTTTTTTGACTAGACTATTTAGGTTTATTTATGCCAATCTTAAAAGTATTTAAATTTAAACCTCGTCGTCCTCGTTCCAGTAACTTTTGGACTCGATATAGGTTGTTGTGCCGTGACGTAATTTACACCAGCGTGAACCAAACTTTAACATTACAATGACAACCATTAGGACAAAAAGGGAGAGCACTACAATGGCCGGATACATCAACAGGAACGTCGCTACGTGCGCGACAGTAGCGCCACCTAGCATGCGCAACTATTCGGGACAATGTGAAATAATGAACATATAAATGCTTTATTGTTTCTGATAAATAGAGTAATTATTGATGCATAGAAAGACGACAAATAGTATTTTAGAGGAATTTGTTAAAAACAGTAAATAGAAAAATAGATATTATTATAAAAACCGGTTTTGAAAGTATACAACACAATATAAGTTTCATACCTCAAACTGTGATGAAAGGAAGAAAATTAGTTTTAGCACAACATGTAAGCATAGCATGTTGAAGAGCTACGAAATAATGGCAATAGTTATAAATACGAGCCCACATCATTCGTCAAACATCGGTGACATTAACACCCTATAAAACAAGTTTAAACGTAAGTACCTACTCTCATAACTTTAAACGTAATGAAGCACACTTTTTAGTATTTTATCGTAGATAAAGTACTTTAATTAATATTATAATTTATTTATTATAGATCAATAATTCTCGTGTTGTCACTGAAGTAAAATTCACCAGTAACCAGAGCGGCAAGTGCCAACATGTTGCTGCTTTAATAATGTTATATTAAGAATAAAGTAAGTCTTTTGAAGCAAGCAATGAACAACAATGGGGAAAACCCAGCGTTCGTCAATTTTTTAATGTACATTCTTTGTTTAATGTACATTTAAAAAAGTGCCTATACCTATTTTATAAAATAAAAACATCTGATTTGAAAGTTTTTATTTTTAATTACCTTTTAACAACAGTACTACTCTTAGAGAAGATTAGAGGCTGTAAATTAACTAAAACACAACACAGACGTACAATATCATCAATACTTAAGAATAAATTATGAGGAATTCGACATGAATTCTACTCGAGCAATATCATAAGTCCTTTGGGTTTCTTCATGAGATTTCTTTTTTTTTTTTTTTGCAAAAATGGTGGCATAACAATTTTAACTTATTTGTCACTTTCGTCTATAAACAAACAAATTGGAAATCCCAATCAAACTACGAATAAATAATACTCAAAGTAATTTTGTTTGACAGACTGTCCCGCATAGTTGCAGATTTCTGCCACGGCATGCGCTGCAATCGCTTTACTATACCCCCACCATGTACTTCGCACGTAGCGAATACGAGGGCTGTTCCAAAAATTGTTAGCCGCAGAGTAAATATTACTTCTTTTTTCCTGAAACTATTTTAAATGTAAACCTTTCAATACAAACCTCCTTGGTGAAAATCATTGGCTGGCTATAAATGGTTATTTTTTTAAATATTTTTAAAAATTATCTGTCGTTCTTCTTTGTTTGCAACAATGGACGTCTCGCGGGAAGCTTTTCGTGCTATGATTTTCAATGATTATAAACGCGGGTTATCCTTTAAGAAATCCCACGAAAATTTACAAGCTGCCTTTGGGGAGTCTGCTCCTGGGTTAGCAACATTCACTTATTGGTTTCGTGAATTTAAACGTGGTCGAGAGTACCTAAAGGATGACCCCCGACCCGGCCGACCAACAACTGCAGTAACTCTTGAAAACGTCATCAGGGTGGAGTGGCTATTGCGGGAAAATAGAAATATTACACATAGGGAGATTCAAGATGAATTGAAGATTGGATCACGGGCAGTTTCCACTACCCTACATGAACACCTTAAAGTCAGGAAGGTTGCTTCGCGGTGGATACCTCATTCTCTCACAGAAAAGCAAAAATACCGTCGTGTTGACTGGTGCAAATTTATGCTGAAAAAGTTCGAAGGAGGAACTTCACAAAACGTATCCTACATCGAGACAACTGATGAATCTTGGATCTATAGCTATGATCCTCTTACAAAGTAGCAATCTAAGCAATGGGTGTTTGAAGAAGACCAGTTGCCCACAAAACTTGTTCGCGGTCGTAGCGTTAATAAAAAAATTATTGCCGTTTTTTTTCGACGTAGCAGCAGCTGTGGACCAGTAGCAGTAATCCCGCTAGAAAACCGAAGAACAGTTACTAGTGAATGGTATTCCGAAGTTTGTCTACCTCAGGCTTTTGGGGAGTTGAGTAGTGAGCGCCCAAGGAGCTGTTAAAGGTTTGAACTTCAATGGTACTGGCTGAAATGTAGGTAATGATTTTAAAAAGAAATAGTATTTAAACTAGAGTTTAAATTTAGAAGAGAGTCGAAGAGAATTTGAGTTGACAAGGAAAATTTATTGAAGTTAGTTTTTTGTTAGAGGGTTGAGGCATATTTGATTTTCTAGTAATGTATTTTTTATAATGATTGTTATTAAAATTATAGTAATGAAGAAAAGAAAATATACGTAATATGCACATGATTTTTATGAATTTAATTTACACTCTACATACTAGTTTGATAAAGAAACGGATTTTCACCGAATGTGCAAGAAGTGCCTTGACTTGAAGTTAAAAATCCTACAAGAGGAGCGGCGTCCGTGGCATTCTTTTTCACCAAGATAACGCGCCCGCTCACACAGCTGCTAGAACCATCGACTATTTGTCAACTTCGGGGGTACAAATGTTACCCCATCCTCCGTACAGCCCAGATTTAGCTCCGACCGATTTTTTTTTATTTCCCACAGTAAAAGAATTTCGTCGGTTATTTTTCGACCTCCAGCAAGATGCGTTTTTTAAATGTTTTGAGGACTGGTTTATTTGAATGCATAAGTGCATAGGGGTTGGAGGGGAATATTTTGAAAAACTGTATATAAACTTTTTTGATATTCTAACTATTATCCATTTCACTACAAACTTTTGGAACAGCCCTCGTATGTCACTTTCCCTTTTGTGCAATTCCAGATATTCTTGAGACGAAGTAAGGGGTTGGCGGGAGACTGAAGGTATGATCTCCGCTTCTCTCGTGTAGATCACTTTGTAGTCACCGTGATCACGCCCGTCTTCCAACTCGGTTAAGTCCAGAGGGGGTTGCTTATGTGGTGTCGCAGACCAAATAGATACCAGCCATCGGTTTCCTTAAAAAAAATTACAAAACTTACTAATCAATAATGCCTTTATTTTCTTCAGACTAGATCACTAGTCCAAAAGAAAACGCAGATCCCCAACATAATAGTAAAAATAAGGCAACTAAAATGGCGCTGGACAGGTCACATAATGAGAGAAAGAGTGGATAAGTGGACCAAGAGGGTGTTGGAATGGTATCCAAGAGAAGGAAAAAGAAAAAATGGAAGGCAGCTAAGAAGATGGGATGATGATCTGCCGAAAAGATGGAGACAGTTGGCACTTGGCCGCAGCAGGTGGCATTGTCTGGAGGAGGCCTATGTCTTCGGACAACCTGATAAGGTTGCAGATGTCTAACCCAAATCAAGAAAATATACAAGATAGCTAAATGTATAAAGTAAATATAATAAAATATATAAGTAAATAAAACAACCGAAATTTTATTTTTCTTTTTATTATATAGAAGCGCATTATGGTATATTTTTGAATTTGTTTTTGTAACCTATTAGTGAATAAAGGCTTATTTTATTTTATAACTTTGGAAGTACCGTAATTCTGCAGTGATTGTTCATTTATTTATTGAAGTGAAACTTTTTATGGGACACTATTGAAGTGAAACTTTTTGTCATGAGAGTGAACTCGTCGAGCTAACAAACTGTTAAGTGTTAAACTGTTAAACTCACAGATGTTAAACTCCTTGTCTCTTTCTTATTACCGCCTCTCTCACTCTAGCAGAGTGAGAGAGGCGGAAAGAAAATTGTTGATGTTGACTGACAGTGACACTGTTGACATTGACAGTCTGTGTCGGATAAATTGGATAAATACAGAACAACTAATTAATATTATGGAAAAAATGAGTACTACACAGACATAGTTCATTCTCTATATGCTACGGATTATAGAGTATGATCTTATCATACTATATACAGATGGATGACATTACTGTCATCCATCTGTCTGACGTTTAACTAACAAATCACAAATGACAAAGTTTGGTTTTATGACTGCCTGGCGAATCCTGAATTTTATTTTTAATTTAGTGTTGTGTAAAACTTATCTTCTTTAAGATAATACAGTCATGCTTCAAGTGTTCAACGTCCTTATTTTTTAATTATATGTTTATGGAAAATAATTCAATAAAATGGCACTAAAGAAAGTAAAGGGGAACTTCGAAAGAATGTTCGATAAAAATCTCACCGATTTAGTGCGTGGTATAAGGAATAATAAAGATAACGAGGTAGGTACACATCAGAAATTGTTACTATTTACTTAATAAACATGTAAATAAGTTTTGAATGTTATATTTTTTTATATAATATTCGATTTTAGGCCAAGTACATAGCACAATGTATGGAAGAAATTAAAGTGGAACTACGACAAGATAACATAACATAAGAAAGCTAACGCTGTCGCTAAGCTGACATACGTAAGTACTTAGGTCTTAAGTAGATCGAATTTGTAAGTGTAACTGTTGTAATTATTAATTAAATTGACATTTATTTTAGCTTCAAATGTTAGGATATGACATATCATGGGCTATATTCAATATTATTGAGGTGATGAGTTCAAACAAATTCACTTACAAAAGAATCGGGTACTTAGCAGCTAGTCAATCATTCCATGCAGACTCAGAGTTACTTATGCTCACTACAAATATGATAAGGAAAGATTTAAATGCTCAGAATCAATATGAAGCAGGATTAGCACTCAGTGGACTGAGTTGTTTCATATCTCATGATCTAGCAAGAGATTTGGCAAATGATATCATGACATTGGTGAGTTTATTGAAGTGAAACTTTTTATGGGACACTAGCGTTTTGTCATGAGAGTTAACTCGTTAACATAAGTCATATTAATTACTTACATAGTTCTTTTCTTAATGTAGAATGTTTATGTATATGTAATATATATATATCTATATATATATATATGTATATGTCTATTAAATTATTTCATATTAAAAAATTTTTAATATTGTTTTTATTCTCAGTTATTGTCAATGAAGATACAAAAAATGTATGCGTCAGTCCAAAACTAACAGCGTCAAAAGTGAAACTTTTTATGTAATTCAAAAACTGTCAATAAGTGTACAAAAAAATACATTGCAGCAAAGAAAAATTGACTGGAAATTATAATAAAAATGATTTATAATAAAAATCAAGAAAAATCTACAGACTATCCCGAATTAATTACTATGGAAGTTTCACTTGTACGTATATGTATATAGTTTTATGTATATGTAAATAATAGTACGTACGAGTGAAACTTCCGTAGTAATTAATTCGGGATAGTCTGTAGATTTTTCTTGATTTTTATTATAAATCATTTTTATTATAATTTCCAGTCAATTTTTCTTTGCTGCAATGTATTTTTTTGTACACTTATTGACAGTTTTTGAATTACATAAAAAGTTTCACTTTTGACGCTGTTAGTTTTGGACTGACGCATACATTTTTTTACGAAATGGAGACTTAATTAGGTATATCTTTATGTTATCATTAAAATGAAATGGGATTCAAGGGCTGTAAATTATTATACTACGATCCTTTGGGAGCCAAGAGAAAAAATAAAAAAATACTTTATGATCTCATGGGATCCTAAACGTGGGAGCCAAGTGGAGGGAGGCGCGTTGCCAACAAAACATCACACTGAACAAAGATATAGTACTATCTACCTACTGAATAAATCTGTGGCGACCTCCTTCAAATGAGACCTATTTGGAATTTCCATCTGTTTCCGTGTCATTCTTTATTTAAAAGAAGAAGGCACGGAAATCAGTCTGTCGTAATCAGTTGGCGTTAAACTCGGCTTAAGAAAGCACGCGCTTTCTCGCTTCTCGCCACTCACGATTTGTTAATATGTACATATGTGTAATTGTAAATATATAAATATTATAAATAAATATGTGGTGTTCTTCATCCTCTTCGCCCCACATATAATTGGTGACCCCGACGTGATCGAACATTGAATATTAAGTTTCCATAGTTACCGACCGTGTTGTTGACAAAGTGACATTCGAAACAAAAGTTTTTTCATCGTAATTGCAAAACGAACTACGACGTCACTGAAGATTTCGTGCCTGAAAAAGTCGACGCGACCGCGCGCTCCTAGCAGCGTTATACAGGCTGGCGCACACTGCACACGGATACATGTCAGCAGCCGGTACATCGACTCAGATAATGGACACTGCTGGTGCCATTATGCAGCAACGTGCCACCGAGTGCTATCCACTTCTTCGAGTCTACTTTTCATTACGACCTACGGTCTCCGGGGGGGCTGATGTGGCGACCTCCTTCAAATGAGACCTATTTGGAATTTCCATCTGTTTCCGTGTCATTCTTTATTTAAAAGAAGAAGACACGGAAATCAGTCTGTCGTAATCAGTTGGCGTTCAACTCGGCTTAAGAAAGCACGCGCTTTCTCGCTTCTCGCCACTCACCGTTTGTCAATATGTTAATAGTGTAATATGTATAATTGTTATAAATATAAATATGTAAATATAAATATGTGGAGTTATTCCTCTTCACCCCACAAATCTAAATACACGAAGAAACAGATTATTACAGTATTTACAGAAGTGGTTAACAGTCTGATATCTTTATACCTATATCCATTAATTAATCCTACTCTTAAATAATAGTTTGTTACTCTTTCATGCAAAATTTTGGATGAAACTTATGGGATACTTTTATCCTGTAGGATATCATTTTATCCAAAGTTTGGTGCCAAGTTTGGGTTAAAGGTATCCTATCTATTGTTGCCTATCCTGACAACATTTATGCAATTTTCATTATGATCGGTTGAGTAGTTAAAAACATGGACTAGCATTCGAGTTTTTTAACGATTCTTATATTTCCACTGACTAGTTGGTTTAGAAAATTTGGATCAGAAATGAGAATTGACAAACACCAAAACTCTCTTGGTTTATAAAAAAGTTTACCTACAGATATCCCCAGTTCTTCATCCGTACTAATATTATAAATGCGAAAGTTTGTATGGATGTTTGTAGCTCTTTCACGCAAAAACTACTAAACCGATCACCATGAAATTTTGCATACACGTTGTCTGGGACACCAGAAAGGACATAGGGTACCTTTCATCCAGAAAAAAAGTACTACTCCCGAGGGATCATCTAAAATTAAGGAAACTAACTCCTGGCTAAGTATAATAGCAATAACGATGTCAGGCGATATATTGCTTCTTCAACGCGGACGAAGTCGCGGACACCAGCTAGTTACATAATATACTCTAGAAACTTATATAAAAAGTTCTAAGTAAGGGACTCAAGTATTGATTTTTTATCTACTAAGATAGACTAGATGGAAACATTCGCAATACATCGTGCAGAGCCCTGTGGTGTAATCCGGATAACACGCCCGAGAGTATTGACTCGGGAGATTCCAGGTTCAAATCCTGGCAGGGAGACCCCCTTTTGTAGTTTATTTTATTTTTGTCTGCGTAATTCTTTTTGTTTTATCTTTTTCTACTCGTTTATAATTCAGATTTGAAATTGAATGCGATTATTAAATTGCAATTTAATCCTTAATCTATTTAATTATTTAAATTTATTTATTTAAGGGATAGGGAAAATGGGCTCTGGCATCCTTATTCATTCTCCGAAACACAAACGCATCCCTGAAATAAAACAGTAAAAAAAGTACTGCTCCCGATGGATTATCTAAAATTAAGGAAACTAACTCCTGCCTAAGTATAATAGCAATAAAGATGTCAGGCGATATATTGCTTTGGTAACGCGGACGAAGTCGCGGGTACCAGCACCAGTTAGCATTTCACAAGTCTATGTTCATATAGGATAACATTGGCTGAATATAATAATGATAAAAAAAACAATAATTTATAATTCCTTTATTTCATTAATGAATTACAGACATATCTAATGTGCGTTCCATAATTCGAAGGAGTAATATGACTGGTTAATGTTAATTTTTTAAATAAATATAAGCGTTTTCTCCGTAGTTTTGTACTAATATAGGTTTTAATTGAATGGTTGTAATATTTTTATCAGTCGTAATGATGTTATTTTAAGTTGTAAAACAATTTATATGTGAAGGCGAGTAGATAAAAAATAGTATAACGCAATATTATATATTTTGTGTCAGCTGTGTTATTATTATCAAAAATTATCGAAAAGAACGGTTTTCTAATACCGAAAGTTTTTAATAAGTCGATTAGCTGACATCACTATTTTGAAAGGAAAACTTCTTTAGGCGCGTTGGGCATTTTTGAGATGGAAAAAAAACCATTGAACTCGCGACACTGTCGTGTAAATGTAACCATTCATGTAGCTGATATTAATTTAAAATAATTTAAAAAAAGAACAGTTTTTGAGATAGGAAAAAACCATTGAACTCGCGACACTGTCATGTGATGTAATGTAATTTTGTGAAGCTTAGTTTTCACTTCTGACGTGCAGTCCAACGACTGACATGTTTTTTTTATGGTCTTAAACTCGCAACCCAAGAAATGTCAAATTACTCCTTCGGTATTAGGATACACACTATACAATGATTTCTTAGAATATAAAAAAATGAAAATACACACACCGGCACTATTTCTACACACCGTTTGTGTAGAAAGTGTATTTTTTTAAATTTTGTTTATTTTTAATAAAATTGAATTAAGACTTTGTAAAGTTGATGTCAATTGGCTTGTTACTTCATGTCCGATTATTATTATTTTTTTCAATATACAATTAATTTTTTTATACTCAGCCTTCTTTTCTGTTCCGCTAATTAAGCCGGTGTGTATATTTAAGTTATATTTAACAAAACTGGTCAATAATTTTTATTTTTACTCCCAACGTCTCCACCAGTGAGGACTCTGAGATTTATTTCCCTGTGTCCCCACTTCTCACCAGTGAGAAGGCGGAGATTTTTTTTTTCAGCGTCCGAACACTTTTTTTTATTCGCTTGCATAACAGTATTATAAAAGTAAATTTATGAAGTATAAAAACTGACACACACAATTTCTTCAATATATCGATATTGACTTTACATTGAAAGGCATCCAAAAAGTTTTAACACCGACTTACTACATCTTAAGCAGAATTTTGTTCTGCTTAAGATTCACACACACACACAAATACATAAACGGACGCACACAAAACACAATATAATATGAACGGCATCATAATTTGGGCTTAGGGGGAACACACACTGATACACGCACGCACACATACGCACTACAACACATATAATTATGTGATGACACGTTTGGTTTAGTGGTTAGTAACACTAGCTGTTAACCAAACGTTTGCAGGTTCGAATCCCGCCAGGGGCAAATGTTTATGTGTTAAGATTGTACACACATACAATTTTGACGGCATTAACACTAACTAACCCTAACAGTTCCCAACATTAATTTACTATCCTACGCAGAATTTTGTTGGCGCGAATTCACACTGATATACACACATACAAATCTATTTTTATTATAACTTTACTATTTAAATTTTGGCTTCTGCGATTTAAGCTATGCTTAGTGTAAAGTTGCTGAACAACTCTATCATCGCACTTTAATGAATAAATAATAATAATCTTTTTATTATTATTTTAATTAATATATTTTATTGGAATCTTCAAGTATACTTTATACTTCAAGTATACGCAAGGACGTTAAGAAAAAAAATCAGCGCCACTGGTAACGTCTCCCGTTGGAAGTAAACCATAAATTATACTTAGAATACTTATTATCATAGATGAATGATTGGTCTCGCTGCGCTCGTCTAGATACCCCGTCGTACTTGTAAAATGCGGCATAAAATATTAGCTAGTCGCACTGCAAACTGTCTGTGATGTGTACGTGCCGAATGTTTTATTAAATTTTAGGCATAATGAAATACCAGTTTTCGTAGTGAAACTGTGCAAAAATATAATAAAACTGGGTAAAAAGTGACGGGTTTTTACACACACTACAATAAAAAGTTGCCACGTTTTCGGAGCTATTGCTTTTGTAGCGCTCTATCTAGTCGAGCGCAGCGAGACCAACCAATTATCTTTGACTTATTATTTTTGTCTGAAATAGCGCTGCACTTTACATTGTTAGTACTTTTTTGTAGCATGAATGGCACCATTGACTACTAATTAGTACTTAAAGTTCGATCATGTCACCCCTGCCAGTGTTAATTCTTTTGACAAGTCTTAGCTGGGTCTAAACGGTCTAACGGCATTACGGGTTTACCTCATGGAGACTAAAGCTAAGGAGGACCAACTTAAAAGTGTTTTAAACTGAAATGGTGGCAAGCTAAAAGCATTAAATAGTGGTTCATAAATTGACCAGCGCTAGTGTAGCATTGGTGTTTGATATGATTGGTTGGTTTCGTAGTTCATGAAACCATCGTAAATAAAATGCTACTAAGAGCCACGCCCAAATTCTTATTACAGCGCCTCCAAATTGAGCGTATTCGACGGAAACTTTCTCACGTTACCTTACATGGTAACATGTATGGGCATCCTTACCTCTAATCGCCATGGTTTACCTACTATTATTTATAACTCATTGATTTGTGTATAACACTTGTAAATAGAATAATGAATAATTTTATTTTACTTTAAAGAAGGCAAAAAAGAATGGCATAATATCATTTGTGCTATTTTTTTCCTCGAAATCGGTTTTTACAATAGCAAAATTTTCCCAAGAATTTCCATGAAATTTTTTATATCTCTTGACAATCGCCCAGAAATTACAAGACCTGAAAATGTAGGCTCGTGGAAATCTACTGCATTGCGAAAAACAAATTTCATATAGCTGCCATAGTTATGGATAATATTGCACTACTACATATAAAATTATATTATTAAGCTATTTATTTTGTGGCTTTCCACAAAAACCTATATTGTTACGTTGCTGTGACATGGCAAGTATAACAAACTTTCACTTAAGTAGGTAGTAAATATTGTAAATCGTTGTCAAACCAAAATCTGCTATGTGCACTTTTTTTGAAATTTACTCCTTACGAATGATAAATAAATAAATAATTTAATAAATATAATTAAAATATGTATTGAAGCATATTGTAGCTTGCAAACGTCACGCGTAACGTGTGACATTTGATTTTAATCCCATATAAGCCCCGGGCTTATATGAAATCGATTCCAGGAGAACTTTTTGAAGTATACTTTTTGTACATTGCTGATTTTGGTTTCAAAACGACGTAATGTTCCGTTGACATGTGTAAAGTGCAGCCACAGCTCCAGCTTAAACTTTAACTTACAAAAACTTTATTCTGGGGCAAAGGTTCAAAGATCCGATTGGAACAGAGATTTTAATTACCATATATAGGCTGATCAAATCAATCTAAATGGGTTAGTGAGGGCATATCGTCTTCTTTACGATACTCAGAGACGACTAGTATCCTACGCGAGTCTCGAGGTTGAATTTCCACGGAGTACATTTTTATGGTCACATTTGTATGGTATTTTGTATAGTGAACCGGTATCCTACGCGTTTTGTGATACCCGCCGTGTTTTGTTAAAGTCTCGTCACGCAGACTCAGGTAAGTTGGATCTTAGTTGTACCGAAGTACCCAAAAGATTTTCGAGACAATATAAATATAAGCAATTCTAGCCATTCATTTGATTTAGGCTTCTTAACCTTAACTACTTGAAATATTAAATATCACTTTAGTTATCCGGGCGAAGCCAGGAGTACAAAAATAATCTATACCAATATTATAAAGCTGAAGAGTTTGTTTGTTTGTTTGAACGCGCTAATCTCAGGAACTACAGGTTCGAATTGAAAAATTCTTTTTGTGTTGGATAGATCATTTATCGAGGACGGCTTTAGGCTATATAACATCACGTTGCGACTAATAGGAGCGAAGAAACAGTCGAAAATGTGGAAAAAACGGGGAAAATTGTTTCCATTGCGTGCGCTGTGAAAACCGTTCGAGATACCCAAATGATTCCCAAAATAACTATTCCACGCGGACGAAGTCGCGAGCACCAGCTAGTTTATAATAAAATGAAATGCCAAATTGATTTCTTTACGTTCTTTTCTTTCTTTAGTTAGTTCGAATTTGTTGCTGTAAGAATATTCTTCTTTGCTTTGCCCCACATTAAAGTTAATGACTATATATTAGTATAACACACACAATTATAATAATTATTATAATATAAAATATGTAAATACACATGCGTTACACTATTTAGGTACTATAAACTGTGAGTACTAAACATTTAATACATACTTTACAAAGTGACTTATCGAACTGACCAACTGCCCAATATAATATTACTATTTTTGTTCTGTGACACAACCAATAAACTTATTATTATCTATTACGAAATCTTTCAATGTTTTTTTTATCTTAATTCAAATTCTTGAGTAAAACGTTGTATAAAAAAATAAAACCGTATTATAAAAAAATAAAACCGACAATAGTTAAAAATAAACTATTGTCACCACTCATCAAAAATAATTTAATGTAAGAAATTAATTATTATGTAACCATTAATAAATATATCCGTATTTTTATCGTAATTCATAGCAAAATATACAAAAAGCAAAAGCAAAAGCACCCATGGATCTAATATAATTAAATAGGATTGTGATGTGTACTTGCTGCTGAAAAACGAGCCGAGCAGGATATGTAGTATAGAGGCTGTGTGTCCCTTTCTAATAGGGTTACAATGAGATTCTTGTTATGTGAGACAAATTTAAATGTCGTAATATTATACCTACATATAGGTAAAAATACATCAATAATAAGTTAATGTGTGAATTTAATTATTATGTAATTATTATTGTTAATAAATATATCTGTATTTTTATTGTAATTCAGAGCAAAATATATAAATACAATTGAGATTGTTGTAAAAAAATTTTAATCTACATCAGATTCCTTCAGAGCAATATAATATACAAAAAACCAAAAGGAGCACCACAGTCAAAAATCACTTTTTTGAGTTTGCCATAGTCATAACTCATCAATAATAAAATAATGTGTAAGTTAGTTATTGTGAGACTTGTGATAAATAAATCTGTTATCTTAGTTCAGATTCTTATAAACAAAATCAACATCCAATCCCTTCAGAGCAAAATGTACAAAAAAACAAAATGAGCTACACTTACACTTCTGAATTTGCCATTGTCACATTGGCACATCATCAATAATAAGTTAATGTGTGAATTTAACTATTATGTAATTATTATTATTGTGATTATAAGACGTTGTGATTATAATGTGATTATAAGCATCCTACGTCCATGGGAGCACCACACTTAAAAAACACTTTTTTGAGTTTACCATTGTCATAACTCATCAATAATAAAATAATGTGTAAGTTAGTTATTGTGATACTTGTGATAAATAAATCTGTATTATCTTAGTTCAGATTCTTATAAACAAAATCAACATGCAATCCCTTCAGAGCAAAATGTACAAAAAACAAAATGAGCTACACTTAACACTTCTGAATTTGCCATTGTCACATTGGCACATCATCAATAATAAGTTAATGTGTGAATTTAATTATTATTAATAATAAATATATCTGTATTTTTATCGTAATTCAGAGCAAAATATATAAATACAATTCAGATTGTTGTAAAAAAGTTTAAATCTACATCAGATTCCTTCAGAGCAATACAATAATAAAATAATGTGTAAGTTAGTTATTGTGATACTTGTGATAAATAAATCTGTATTATCTTAGTTCAGATTCTTATAAACAAAATCAACATGCAATCCCTTCAGAGCAAAATGTACAAAAAACAAAATGAGCTACAATTAACACTTCTGAATTTGCCATTGTCACATTGGCACATCATCAATAATAAGTTAATGTGTGAATTTAATTATTATTAATAATAAATATATCTGTATTTTTATCGTAATTCAGAGCAAAATATATAAATACAATTCAGATTGTTGTAAAAAAGTTTAAATCTACATCAGATTCCTTCAGAGCAATAATGTGTAAGTTAGTTATTGTGATACTTGTGATAAATAAATCTGTATTATCTTAGTTCAGATTCTTATAAACAAAATCAACATCCAATCCCTTCAGAGCAAAATGTACAAAAAACAAAATGAGCTACACTTAACACTTCTGAATTTGCCATTGTCACATTGGCACATCATCAATAATAAGTTAATGTGTGAATTTAATTATTATTAATAATAAATATATCTGTATTTTTATCGTAATTCAGAGCAAAATATATAAATACAATTCAGATTGCTGTAAAAAAGTTTAAATCTACATCAGATTCCTTCAGAGCAATACAATAATAAAATAATGTGTAAGTTAGTTATTGTGATACTTGTGATAAATAAATCTGTATTATCTTAGTTCAGATTCTTATAAACAAAATCAACATCCAATCCCTTCAGAGCAAAATGTACAAAAAACAAAATGAGCTACACTTAACACTTCTGAATTTGCCATTGTCACATTGGCACATCATCAATAATAAGTTAATGTGTGAATTTAATTATTATTAATAATAAATATATCTGTATTTTTATCGTAATTCAGAGCAAAATATATAAATACAATTCAGATTGCTGTAAAAAAGTTTAAATCTACATCAGATTCCTTCAGAGCAATACAATAATAAAATAATATGTAAGTTAGTTATTGTGATACTTGTGATAAATAAATCTGTATTATCTTAGTTCAGATTCTTATAAACAAAATCAACATCCAATCCCTTCAGAGCAAAATGTACAAAAAACAAAATGAGCTACACTTAACACTTCTGAATTTGCCATTGTCACATTGGCACATCATCAATAATAAGTTAATGTGTGAATTTAATTATTATTAATAATAAATATATCTGTATTTTTATCGTAATTCAGAGCAAAATATATAAATACAATTCAGATTGTTGTAAAAAAGTTTAAATCTACATCAGATTCCTTCAGAGCAATACAATAATAAAATAATATGTAAGTTAGTTATTGTGATACTTGTGATAAATAAATCTGTATTATCTTAGTTCAGATTCTTATAAACAAAATCAACATCCAATCCCTTCAGAGCAAAATGTACAAAAAACAAAATGAGCTACACTTAACACTTCTGAATTTGCCATTGTCACATTGGCACATCATCAATAATAAGTTAATGTGTGAATTTAATTATTATTAATAATAAATATATCTGTATTTTTATCGTAATTCAGAGCAAAATATATAAATACAATTCAGATTGTTGTAAAAAAGTTTAAATCTACATCAGATTCCTTCAGAGCAATACAATAATAAAATAATGTGTAAGTTAGTTATTGTGATACTTGTGATAAATAAATCTGTATTATCTTAGTTCAGATTCTTATAAACAAAATCAACATCCAATCCCTTCAGAGCAAAATGTACAAAAAACAAAATGAGCTACACTTAACACTTCTGAATTTGCCATTGTCACATTGGCACATCATCAATAATAAGTTAATGTGTGAATTTAATTATTATTAATAATAAATATATCTGTATTTTTATCGTAATTCAGAGCAAAATATATAAATACAATTCAGATTGTTGTAAAAAAGTTTAAATCTACATCAGATTCCTTCAGAGCAATACAATAATAAAATAATGTGTAAGTTAGTTATTGTGATACTTGTGATAAATAAATCTGTATTATCTTAGTTCAGATTCTTATAAACAAAATCAACATCCAATCCCTTCAGAGCAAAATGTACAAAAAACAAAATGAGCTACACTTAACACTTCTGAATTTGCCATTGTCACATTGTCAAAATACATCAATAATAAGATAATAAATGTGAATTTAATTATTATTAATAATAAATATATCTGTATTTTTATCGTAATTCAGAGCAAAATATATAAATACAATTCAGATTGTTGTAAAAAAGTTTAAATCTACATCAGATTCCTTCAGAGCAATACAATAATAAAATAATGTGTAAGTTAGTTATTGTGATACTTGTGATAAATAAATCTGTATTATCTTAGTTCAGATTCTTATAAACAAAATCAACATCCAATCCCTTCAGAGCAAAATGTACAAAAAACAAAATGAGCTACACTTAACACTTCTGAATTTGCCATTGTCACATTGTCAAAATACATCAATAATAAGATAATAAATGTGAATTTAATTATTATTTTAGTATTAATAAATAATTATAGTATAATTAACCGTACCTAATAAAAAATTTGTTGTTTTTCTAATCCCTTCTCTCTCTAGTACTCACAGCTTATAATCGTTGCTACATACTAACGTAATTCTATTAGTTATTCACTATATTCTAAATAAAAATTGTGATCTGTGTGTGTTGTGATCCTTTCATAGTAACATTTGTGAAATTGTGATACTTAACTACTATTAAACTAAATGCAGTACTTTATGTCTCTTTGTAAATATACATCCCAAGACTCGAGATTAAGCGTGTGGCTGGTGAAGGTATAAATAAAATTATAAACTTTTTTTTTTAAATTGCTGAGGAGTTAGATTTTAAGATTCCTACCATGTCGTGGAAATACTACTGGAAATAACTGTATAAATTTCAAATCAATTGAACACGTGGAGGTTAAGAACAAAAAACTTAAGGCAAATTTCATACAACACAAAATAAAGTGATCAAAAATTCCAATTCATTCGTCCAATTCCAATTCCAAAAAAATTCCATTCGTTTGGAAGCTAAGATTTTATATGCAGACATACAGCCATGCATCCAACACAAAACGCACCCTTCAATCTTATAACACTCGTTTTTACGTCGGTCGTCGGGAATTAATAATTATAGTATTTTTTTACCAAATTTTTAGATTTGGTATTTTTGAAGTTTTATTTTTTTGTATATAAATTTATACGGAATTTTTATTTTAACCAGCAACACGGTTAGAGTCGAGTCTCAGGATGCCCGATTAAATAAAAATTAAAAATTATTTCTGCTTAATTGGAAATCATTTTAGGCATATTTTTTTGTAAATAATCGTTTGTAAAAAAGTGATTCCAACTATAAATATTTAAAAAAAATCAATCCATTCAATTAATGTGGAATTATTTAATAAATATATTTTTACTTATATTATCAATATGTATTATGCAATGAAGACAGATATACACATACACGACATGAATACGTATATTAAATATATACTTACTCAGTTAATAGAGTTAAATTAAAAAATTGTAAATTCATAAAAAAAATTAATAACTAGTAAAAAGAATCGGAATATTTTGTGTATACATAGATATATAATATACACATATATAATATATATGCAAAATTTCTTAGACAATAGTAAATATTTGGCCACAAATGTTTCGACTTCTAAGGGCCGGCACTGACTGACTTTATGGAACGGCAAGGCACACTTGCGACATGCTTCTATTGCGTAATTTTTAATAACTCTCGAAATAAAGGAATGCAAGTGCTAAAACCATTTTAAAATAATATATTCAAGAAAAAAACCTTCAGTCAGCGCCAGACTTAAGTCTGCATCGTCAGATCGTTGATATAAGATTCAATCCGTAGTGTTTACACTTATTCAGCTCCATTCGCGTTTCACTGGAAGCAGTTCTAAAAGCCGCGTAAAGCGTAAGGGTCCAAAGTAACAATTTAAAACTATAACGAAGTTCGAAAACAATAAAATGTATCGGATTGACATAATTATGCCGTCGCGAAACCACGTGATACATCTTACATACATTTAATTCTTTCGGACTTCGTTATATTTTTGAAATGTTACTTTGTCTAAGGCCCCTGAATGACTTGGTCGGAATTTGTCGATGAGGAGTTGAGAACGTGGCGAATATGGTCAGCATGTGAATTTCGCTTGTTTGGCGTAAAAGCTGAATTGAGTTGAATAAGTGTGGTGGGCTAATTCTGTTCTGTTACTTTTTTGTAAAATATACATATCCAATTACTCTATCTATCTGAGAATATTGTCAGACCGTGTCACTATTTCATCCAAGGTACTGACATTTCTTAGGAAAAAATATTTTCTGTTCTGTTCTCTGATTAACGAAATCTGACTCAATTTTACAGTAAAATAGAGTAATAATATATATAAAAAAATGTTAAGCTGTTAATCACAAAGTGACAAAACAGAATCGGCCGGACCATTAAGTATGTTTAAAATTATTTTGAGTACGAAATGTGAACTAAAAGAGAGGACAATTCCAACTCTTCTGAGAAAGCGTTTGTTAGAATAACGCTCCTGTACCCTGTTCGCAAACATTTGAGCGGATACGTCGCTTGACCAATAAAATTGGGATCACCGAACATATCCTCATCCTGAACGGAGAACCGAATCAGAGCCAAATCTGGATTTGCCACTTCAAACTCACAGAAGTCGTTCCATATTGGATTAATGCCATTGTCGCCTGAAAATTAAACACATAAAATAATTAAAAGTCAAACTTAGGGAGAGACTGATCCCGTAAATGTTTAAAAAAAAGCATTGGTTAGTGTTACCGTAATTGGGAATAAGGAGGCGATAGGGAACTGGCTCGGTGACCGAAACACAAAAACATATAAGGCGGTACTTACATGTAGGTAAGGGAAGATTTTTGCTGCCAACCTGTCTTGGAAGATTTATACTGGAAATAGCTTTACCATATAATAAAGCGATTTGAACAGGTTTAAGGTGCAAAATACAAGAAGTTTACGTACCAACAGTTTTCGTGACCAGTTTGATCCCGCTGTCATAATCGGCCCCAATAATTTCTACTTCAACAAAGGGGCTGGCGGTACCACGACCACATTTGCACAAGTGCCTTGCACCGATGACCCTCAACATGACCGTCATTGGGGTCACTTTCTTCTCAATACTGCGTTTATCGTAAGGATTGTATTCTTCATCGAACATGAACTCTGGACGCAAGATGAAACCACACATGCCGTTCTCCTTGAACTTTCCCATGTTAATTTGCATTGGCTTGTCTGGTGTTTGGTAGTTGAGTGCGACCATCTGCGATCCTGTATTCCAAAACGGAACAGGATTATAGTTGGACGAGTCGATCCTCTGTCCCTTTGGATAGATCCTGCTCAGTTGGATTGTATGATATTTGAGGAAGAACGCATTCTCTTGTTGACACATAAGTCGCTCCGCTTTGGTTTCGGGGAACGAAGACATTTCAGTGTGATTGAAACCCTTATTACGAGTTCTCTCTTGATTGAAAGTCACCGAACGACAATACACAATGAGATCGGACATTTCTTTGGCTATACGCCAGGTTCTCTCCATTTTCCTGTTCTGCAAAGACCTCGCCGTGGCGCTGTGAGCTGCCTCTTTTATAGCCGAAAGCCATTCCAGTGCAATTTCCCTGGTCGGTGCGGCCATGTCGAATGGTGCACACATCGAAGGACTCTGGATGCGAACGAGCCATCTGGCTAAACCACTCTCTTCGCCGACTACTAGTTCAGCAACCGCTCCCAGTACATCGACAACGCCTTTTTGTAACGACCCCAGAGCGGCACTCTCATTTTCCAAGCCCTGCAAACATTCAACAAAATTAACATTAATATTATTATCAACATTCATCATTGACAACAAACATAAGCTCGCTGTCGGAATAGGCTCCTGCCCTTTGGATTTGGGGACTCTCCTTATCTATTTCATCGGAATTTGAGAGATGCGGATAGGCTTATTTATAAATAAATAAACATCATATAAAGATAATAATATAAGATACTCGTAAGGTATTTATTTATCAATTAGGTTTCTACAAAAAACTCAAATATCGTTGTTTAAATTCCTCAATAAATTAATATTAAGTTAGTTCCAAAAGCGATAACAGATGGCGCCACTTCATGTAATTAACAAGCGCTAACGTTGCGTCTCCGCTGTTTTGTATGTACCGTGTGTAGAAAATAAATGATTTTGATTTTAAATCCAACTCCAGCCCAACCCAACAGGAGCCGACCGAAGATAGATAGGTGCTTCGACGGTGGCTTCAGACCGCGTCTTGGAGGAAGACGGTGGAGCCGATCGAAGATAGGTGCTTCGACGGTCGGCTTCAGAGCAATACGTTGGTCAGGTCCGAGATTTTTAACATACAAAAATAATATCCCAACATACTTACTAAGTTTGTTTGATTGACTGACCCGTTCTCCCTTGGACAATACTGAGCTATCGGTTTACTTATACCGAGTACATTTATACAATCGTCACTATAAATTTAAATTTACCAGGGTTTCGAAAAAAAAAGCCAAGATTTAATTCTATAAATTCTGGATACTGTTTCTGACCATACATCTCATAAAGCTTATTTCTACTTGTCATAAAATTGCAACTCATTAAATGTCATAAAATTGCAAACTAAGTGAGATGTTGTGGCAAAAATTACTAAATTCATCACTTTAGGACTATCATGATATGGCAACCCATGTAATTTATTAGTTATATTAGCCCTAAATAATATATTGATGGTTAAGGAGTAAACTCCAAGAGACGTGACAATTAAAATTATAGTACCGGTTTGAGAAGACATTTAGGTACATAGTAAACTTTGTTATGTTGTCTTAACGGGAAGATGTCGTTGTGGCTCTTATAATAGTTACTTACGGCTATGTCAGGCATTTGAGGCACTTCGATTTCCTCAACGTAATTGGCCGGGAACCACTGGTGCCTTTTGCCCCCATAGTCGCCTCGCCACCATCCCTCGTCGGGCTTGTCTACGTTCGTTATGATGGCGTGTTTACAAAACGACAACTCGTCATCGTGTCTTGCCCGATAGTCGTACAACGCCTTCACTGTCACCTAGTTAAAAAAGAACTGCATCTTAAGACAACCATTTACCGAAAACTATTTTTACCATCTTGGTTGCAACAAAGATGCATTAATGCATAACACATTTTTGAAGCTTCTTGGAGTTAACCGAATAGATTTAAATTTGAAATATTGTGTGAAATGATAAGAAAAATTATAATAAATAAAAGTAATCGATTAAATAAGATAATTAATGAAGTTGTCGCCGAAAATGGACACGAAAGGTCATAGTTTAAGCAGTAATTTACTAATCTGCCCGATTCAAACTTTATAGTGTCTCTATTACGAGTATGCACTGTATTTTTATCTAAGTTTTAATTTCACCCCGACATGTCAAATAACGTTTTCTGCTAAGTCATCACCTTAAAGGAAAAACAGACTTAAAAAAAGTATTTCTCGAATAAGAAGACATTTAAATTGTAATCTGTTTTGTATTCTGTAGATAGACCGATACACTTCATTGAAATATGAATAACGTTTAACCGTAGACCGCAACCCGCAACAAGGACATATTTACATTTATGTATCAACGACGTAAGTGACATAAGGTCACGACTGAATTGATTTTTATGTAAACGCGTCTTTGCTTCTCTCCCTTGAATAAATTTGGCCACACTCTGAATGCACCTTATGAATTATTAACATTGTATATGAATAACTCATGTATCCGGTCTGAAGTGCAACAATCAAAACACAGGCAAAAGATTTTCAATAATAAACTATCTTGGTTTCACTAACATCCACTCAATTCGAAGTACCTATGTAGGTAGTTTTTCTTAAATTTTCCGAGTGCTCGTTTTTGAAAATTCTACAATAAGCTGTATTTTTTCTTTTTTCTTCTCATTCTTAATAACGTTTCTAAATATGTTCATGCAATCTTTTTGTTCTGTAAAAATAAAATAATATGTTAATATACGAAATAATTAATTGTGTTAGGTATATGTTTTTATCTAGTTACTACTATAATATAACAAAATTACTATGGAAATATTTAATTATTGTACTCATGCTTATATAAAATTGAAGGGCTAAATAAACTAATTACTTCTATACTTAATAAAAATAAACAATACAAAAACCAAATTCTCTCTTGTAAAACACTCTACGACTAAATAACTAAACATATTTTTGAAAGTTGCCGTTTTAAGCAAGTACTTACTTAGGTTATTATGGAAACGAACTATATTTCGAGACAATTTTAAAAACTAGAGCATATCTACTCATACAAATAGATGAGCGAAGATTTAATCTCGATACAGGCCTTTTAGCATTTATCTACTGACACCATTTACGTATTCTGTTTATGTTAAATTTGACCTGAATACAACTAGAAAACTCTCTATTGTAAGAAATTAAAGACATTTAATTTTGTATTAGTATGCCAGTTCATGTTCCTTATATTCCTAGTTCCTCATATCTTCTATGTGGTAGTATAATTTATAATATAGACAATAATATGAATCAAAAGTTTTATGTACTTTTAAACAAAGTGTACTATCGTGTAGGTAGACTATAAGCTGAACAATTATTTAGGCTGGGTTGCACAATCTTACTTTAACAATAACAAACGTTGCAATCGCAACTTCAGTTAATTCGCACTCATTTTCGGCCGAAAATTAGTTTTAGGCCGAAAGTGCGTTGCACCAGTTAACCAGTTATTTGTTAACTGGTGCAACTCATTTTCGGCCTAACCGTTATTTTAACTGAAGTTGCGGCGTTTGTTATTGTTAAAGTAAGATGGTGCAACCCAGCCTTAGTGTTGAAGTAAATGTGTTGTATTAACTCAAAATTAAAACAAGTTAATAACACGATTAAGTACACTTGACTTGACTTGATTATTCTGTTGTATTGACTCGCCATATTAAATAATCCAGTATTAGATATAGATTATCTAGATAAGTATTTATTATTAGTATTATTATTACTATTAAAATAGTTTCCAAGTAAGTATCCACTTAGTACGTTATAACGTTATAACAATAGCCAACTTAAGGCAACCTTTCGAAAGTATGTTAATACGTTACGTAAATAATATGTACTTTTACCGAAAAGTGCAAGTGACTTTTGAGGGATACTTAGTTGAGTTTTGTTTAAATCTAAACATAAAATGTTCTAAAATGTGCTCAACAAACCAAAGTTTGTGCGAGACAGTTTCAAGTGATTATTTTTAAAGAATGAACAAACACTGGTGGGTGAAGTGAAGGGGATAAATGGAGCGCACACCTCATTTGCATGCAATGTACCGAGGCGGTCAAACAGATCAACTCTTAGAGGTTAAATCTAAAAAAAGAATTAAACAATTCATGAAAATAAAAAATTCATAAATTCTCCTGTGAATCAAACAATAATCCATAAGAATAATTCCTTATCCCTTATCCTTAATCCTTGGTTGTGTCCTTAAGCATCTATGGCGTTGCTTGTGTTATAGGCGACGGTAGCCACTTAGGTACCATCAAGTGGAACGTCAGCCTGTCTGTCGACCTTAACATTAAAAAAAAAACTGTACTAAAGCTAACTACTGGTAATAGGAATAACATAAGTGGGACAGATTTTACGAATATTCTATTTTAATACTGTTAAGCAATCGAAATAATCCGCGTTTTTAATCCTGTGATGTTTTTAATGATTGTTAAAAATTATGAATACTACTTAAATATGTAAATATGTATGTTATAAGTATGCTCTGTTTCACAGTGCGTGATTTCTTAGTTTTTTAATTTAAGTAATTGTAAATAAATAAATATTTACAGACTAATACAGACGTAGTGTTACACTTTATGCGATTCTTTGAATGAAAGAATAAAATTAATAAGAAGAGGAGAATAAAAACAGTAAGTTGATACGAATTTATTTTTAGTTTATAGAGTTTAAACTCTAGAACTGTAAATCTGATTAAAAAAAGTCTTTATGGATTTGATAGCCTAAATTCTTGGGGGAAGGTATCTATAAGCTATAAGCCGAACAAAAAGAAATAAAAATAGTATGTATCCTACGAGAAATTGAACATTACCGAAAGAGTCTAAACGTGCCATGCCCTTGTCAACTAAAATTAAAAGGCTCGTAGAAGCCATGTAACAAAGCTAGTACTAATACGAATGTAAGGTACACTCAAAGATAATTGATTGGTTTCGCTGCGCTGGACTAGATAGAGCGCTTAGACAAAAGCAATGTGGCAACTTTTTATTGTAGTGTGTGTAAAAAATCGTCACTTTTTATCACTTTTTACTCAGTTTTATTATATTTTTATACAGTTTCACTACTCAAACTGGTATTTTATTATGCCTAAAATTTAATAAAACATTCGGCACGTACACATCACACACAGTTTGCAGTGTGACTAGCTCGGGTACGCCGAATTCGGCGTACTATTTTATGCCGCATTTTACAAGTACGACGGCGGTATCTAGTCGAGCGCAGCGAGACCTATCATTTATCTATGGGTACACTCTTATATATAAAAAAAAACAAAGCAATGCAATTCATGAATTTTAAAAAAGATAATATGTCTGAACTTCCATCAGTGTATTTGTTAACGTGTTGCACTCATTTAAAATTCAAAATATAAACATTTCGAATCTCTTGTTTATGGAGACAATAATACAGACCGTTTTAACATTTTTCCTCTGAAATTTTACTTTGTAATCAATTCTAATTTGCCTTTGGTCTGAACTTGAGATGTTTAGCGGACACAATGTCGACTCAACGCTCACTTTTCTTTCTAGAAACATTAAGTATATAGAGTACCTATTAATAATTTATCCTTCTTTCAATATAAAAGAAAAAAATTAACATATAACCTATATTTACTATGATGATGTTCCTTGTTATCCTACTTAATATGTTTTGTTGTTCTTTAATAAGTGGAAATTTTTTTGTTATTTCGTTTCCTTTTATGTATAATTTTAATGCAGCTGTAAATTTCCCTAAAATAAATAAATAATAATTATTATTTTTTATATATTTTTTTAATACTAAAATTCGCGAAATTGATTTATCCTGTGAATGATTGAATTCATAAAGATAACATTACCTTTTATATGTTAAAATAAAAAGTTGTATTAATAAATTACAAATTGGGGGATACCTACATAAAAATTATATATACCTACCTACATACTTCTCTCATATTTCTCTTTTATTTCTCTTTAACTATAATAACATATTACTATATAACATATACTATATTACTATTACTATATAACATATACTAACTACATATTTCTCTTGAACTAAACAACTACACAACTACTTCAAAACGATGGCTACTCTATCTACAAAGTATTTAAAAGTGAAAATACCTACTACAAAATTAAAAAAAAAAATCTACGAGTCTCTTTTTGTCTACCGTTTAAACACTTACTGGTCAAATGGTCAAACAACCAAACACCATACTCATCGAAGGTTTTAAATATTTATGTGCCGATTCCAAAATATTCAGACCTTATTGAAAACGAGAATGAAAACATTAGTCGATAGAATCGAACGTTTGAGGATTATTACAAAATCAATCTGTTAACATATTGTATGAATATTTAAAGAATAAAATTGTATACTTCAGACCTTTAAAAATATTTATTGCTCATATTTGCGATTTTGAACAAACGAAGAGAAATTTTTTATTTTATATACCTACCTACACTTAGATTTTATAATAATAACTCAAACCAAAAATTGTAGTTTAAGCGATTTCTTATTTTAAAAATAAAATAAAACGGAACTATAATGAAAAAATTTCATTACACAATTTTAAGTACTTTTAGTAGAATAATATAAGAAAAATTTACCTTGGATGTGAAAGAGGTTGGATCCATGTACCCCGGCGTTCCATACACTGAGCTATCGTCGGGTTCCTGTAATCAAGGAAAGGCAAACAGGGTTTATTTTTGAACTTTTTCACACACATAAAAAACACTTGCCAGAAAACATTAATTTCAAGAAAATTTATGCACAATAAAAACCACAACGTCAAAATGAATACACCAAATGATATTTTTGCCATTAGCACAATAAAAACAATTCGGAAACTATAAAAAAGTTCCTACTTTTATAACATTACATTTATACGTTATGTAAAAACTTTGTATTTATAAATTACATAAAAAAAATTATAGCAGATTATCATGTTACACATTTTTTTTTAAATAAAAAAATAAAAAGATCTCAGGACACGCTCGCAGAAAGTGCAATAAGTTATGCCATAAAAGAAAAAAAAAATAATTAAAAAAAACTCACAGTGATCAATCTTCTAACAATATCTTCACTAATTGGGAACCAGAGTTTCACCTTTTTGTAGAGGGGATGTTTCTCGTAATAGGAGACCAACTCAACTAGACTTTCAAACTTCACCGTACCAATAGTATACAGTCTTCCTTCCAGTTTTATTCTGCAATGTTTAATCTCCTTTTCACTCCTGAGAAAATAACCAATTGAGAATTATACCTAAGTATATGAAAGGCAACATTTAAAAACGAATTGTGGCTACCGTCGCCTGTAACACAAGCAAAGCAACAGAAGCTGATAGTGATGGCAATGGGCTATGGCTCTGTCGGGAATCTAACCCGGGACCCTAACAACTCGTCCACTGTTATCAATACAGTTATGTGGTGCTTTGCTTATAATACAAATGTCTCATTAATTATTTATTTACGCAAAACATTCATATAAAATATTTTGGATTATCAATTACGCAATAATAATTAATTAAGCGCTTTCAATATATCTATTTTAAAAGATAACTCAGTTGACCTTATCGGGTGGGCTATCGAATGCGACGTTAAGACTAAACCAAAAAAATGAACTGAGAGCACAAGCGATAAACTCGCATATTTAACGTTGCAATAAACAAATAATAATTTAAATTATTTCAAGTGACCCTTTATCCGACGTTGTAGTGTGTGGCATCGCGCATACCTATGTAGGCAAGGCAACAACTATTTCAAGTTTATTTTTATATTATAGATTGCAGTATCACGAGCGATTACTAAAGTATGTATGTGAGTGATATTATTTAATTTTATGAAATACTAGCTCGCGTCCGCGTCTTCGTCTGCAATGTGACAAAAAAATGTAAATAAAAAGGTGAAAGGTGAAAGAGTTTTTTAAATACGATCGTTCGGAATAGTTACAAAGATTACCTTCTTTCTATATACAAATAAACAAACATACAAACTGTACCTTTTTATAATGTTAGTATAAAGTCAAAATCAAAGTCTGCACAACTTCACAATGAATTATTTCAATAATCATTACATATTATAAAACAAAGTCCTCCGCCGCGTCTGTCTGTCTGTCTTTCTGTGTGTCCCTATTTATGTTTAGATCTTTAAAACTACGCAACAGATTTTAATGCGGTTTTCACTAATGAATAGAGTGGTTTTCGAGGAAGGTTACGCAGGCGAAGTCGTAAGTATCAAACAACCATTATTTCATTAAACATGAAGGCGACATCTGGTAAGAACTTATGTAATGTTATTAACTTAAATTAACATATGTCTCTGACGCGAAGGCGACATCTGGAGTTACGCGGGCGAAGTCGCGGGCAGCAGCTAGTTAAATATAAAAAAAATCTCGGCGAAAAATATATAAATAATGCATTTTTTTTATTTAAATTAAATTTTTTTTAAATTTATTTAAAATTTATTTACGATTACTTGAAATTTCAGGTTTTAACTCGTATTAAGTTAGGTACCAGTCACACAATGTAAACCTTGTCATGCAATACGCAACCGTATAACAATCTAGCTTTAGCTCGGAACTTGGTCCGCATCTCTCGACAACGTGTATGCAAAATTTCGCGATGATCGTTTGGTTGACTAGTTATTAATGAGAGAAAACGTAACAAACAAACGTACTTTCGCATCTAAAATGTTAGGATAAATGTGTCAATGTTAGAATAAAATAATAATTTGGCACGTCAATGAACAAATCGATTCCTTCCCTTATGAGTAACCCTCATAACTCATAAAGTTTATACTTTAAATATCCATCAGACATTTGGGATGTTCGTTCAGCTCTTCACTGTAGGAAATGTCCAAGCCAACTTTAGTCCAACTAAAATCACAAGCTGGCGCTTCAAAAGTGAAAATAATTGTTACAGCTGTTGTTATAACTGGCTAATCAAAATATTTATATTTCTTTTTTCATATGGAATTTAGATTGACATGTAAACAACTTCAATAAAAATATTAAAATATAGAACAACCACAATAGTTAAAAAAGTAGCATTTAACTTCACCTAAAAAATAAAGACAAAATTCAGTAAAAAATACCAGTAGTCGCCCAGTAGTCGAAAATCGACCATAAATTAATTTATTTTTAAGTTCATTTGATATTAATCTTTTCTCAGTTTGGCCGCAGACTTTAACTATAAAAAAAACACTAACTATTTAATCGTACAAAATTTTACACTCCTCCGTCTTCGCAAATTTCCTCAAAATTAAACCAAAGTATTCGCTTCATATATTAATATATAGATTACCTGAAACTGATAGCAAATGATCCTTGTTCCTTTTCGCTTGGTCTCACTAAATAGGCACCGTCGGTATTCGCCTTTCTTAACAATTGTTCGGCTTGTGCACGAGAACAGTGCGGGTGGAACCATTCTTTACCTTCATGCTTGTTTGGCTGCGGCACGGGCTCCTTCAGAGTTATTAGGAACTCCTAAAAATATTGAATGGCATTAAGTAAATATCTTTTTTTGTAAATCATTGATTTTGCCAAAACCAATTTCGCCACGCTTGGAGATGATGGGATACTATTCTGAGCTGGTATCCCACGGCTAATTCGCTATTATGGAGAAGATGCGAATATTCTATGAAGAAGATTTGCGCATTTTGGATTAAACAATATCATAAAAAGCGAAGAGAAATGTTTAAATGATATCAAAGCGAATAATATTAATGAGAACTTATGTGAAAAAAAAAAATACCTGACTTCTCAGCGGATGTTGCCTATAATGCGTGATCAAGCTGTACAGGCTGTCAAAACAAACAGAGTCAATCAAATAGTACTTGGTCAAGCCTCTATCTTGCCTCAACTTAATACGGCAATGGCTGACTTTGCCTTGTCTCCAGAATGAAAGACAATAATCGCCAACGAACGTGACACTCTCACGCACTAGGAATGTTCCGTCGCCCAGGTGAGCATGAGCCCTTAACAACTCTTCAGCCTCTTGTCTGTTCCCAGCCAATTTACCATGAAACCAACACTCGCCAAAGTGCAATTCGTCTTGCGGTATACTCGAAGTGCTGCTACCCACTTCAACTTCGCTATCACTATCAATGTCGTTCTCCACCTGTGTGCTATAATTCTCAGTATAATACAGCTTGTTCTCGGTTAAAACAAAAGCATGCGGATTCCACTCCTTGTCGACAGGATCTTCTAAAAGCAGTATACCATTTTTTATAGAATTCCTCAAATCCAAGTCTTTACCCTCTTCAAGTCGCACAGCGAACGAATTCTCTTCTGCACCCTCAGGCAATTTCTTATGTTTCAATATAACTTTTCGACGCAAGTCATGCGGCGATGGAAGAATCGTCTCGTTTTTATCGAGCGGGTGTACAAGTAAATGATCGCCAAATATGTCCTGAAAAGCGGTCGCCATACGCCTCTGTTGCGGCAGAGAGCAATTGTCTTCTATGGACAATATCAACGGATATTCTGATGCAGCGAAGGCGTGCTCTTTTATCGTACGCAGCACATCCATGAACCTGATCTTCGTGGTCAGTGTGTGACCATGGTATATGAATGGAGAGCCATCGGGCCCATCCCAACAGTCGAGTTCAATGCATCGGCAACCTGCCCTCAAACATCGTACATACGCTTCGAGAGAGGATTCACTTGAAAACTGATCACCGGTTAGATACCTATAGTGTGGGTTGAAATAAAATATTATAAATTGGATTATAAGGTAATTCATTTAGTACATTAAAAAAAACATTCTTACGTATTATGCGAAGATGAGATCCAGTAGTGAGAAAGCGGTTTTGTCATATCTTGTGTGATGTGGTCATGACGACTATCCCAGATAGTGTTTTGCTTCGAATATAACATTTCAATAAACTATAAAAAAAAGTATATTATATTAAATTGCATTAAAGTTAGTTTTTTTTTAATAATTGGCTAGACATAAATAAAAATATTATTTAGAAATAATTTTTTTTTTACAACATTCTGTGTCCCTATTCTATGCTAGGCAGCAAATATATAAACAAATAACAATTTTTACTAAAATTACTATACCTCGTTCAGTGTGAAATATGGTTCATATATATCTCTCTGAGGATCCTTCAAGTAGTCTCTGATGAATTGAGAGGTGCGAACTTCATCTTCGCCAAGACGATCACGTTGTTCCACGATAAGAAACATTTTGAATTCACGCAAAGTAATTGTACTGCCGTTCATGCAGTAACGTGAATACTTGTCAAAAATATCGTGAACATTCTAAAAGAAAATCTTACATTAATACTACATTTAAAAAATAAGTTTTTTTTTTTTTTACTTAAGTAAGTGAACAACTTTGGAAATGGACAAATTAGGATATGGACAAAGTCGTGAGGCCAAGTGAAATCCAACATGATCTACTCAAATTTAGAATTGTCATTTTACTTACATTTTCGTCGAATATAAGTTTGTGATAGAGGATGGAGAAATCATCAAAACCTATTTCCCCCTTTTTATGTGTGTCAACATCTTGAAAAATGTCTCTGAGTTTACTGGTTGGTATTTTGCAGTTGATTTTTGGTAAGAACGCCTTCACCTCTTTCAAAGTTATTCTGAAAGAAAATATAAAATTTAGAAAAAGCACTAGCATCACTTGAATTTTGAATAATGTGTGTTAGTGTGTTAATTGAAATATCTTAAATATTACCACCCCTGACCTCAAAATAAAATACAAATCAGAAGGAATTGCTGTGAACTGTGTCCAAAAACAAAGTGAATGTCAGTCAAATTGTTACAATTTATATTCACACAAATGTAAAAAAGCAAACTGCAAATAAAAAAAGAGATTTATAAATAAAATAAAATATTTTTCATTAATATTTTTATGTAAAAAAATATATTATCCCTGCCCACAATAAACTACTCCGCTATTAAAAAAATAGTTTTCATTAATATTTTTATGTAAAAAAATAATAATCCCTGCCCTAGCCCTACCCACAGTAAACAACTACACTATTAAAAAATTACTCTAAAAAGAAAAATAGGTGTAGGTACTTACTTTTCATTAGAATTTTCAATAGCATAGAACTCCTTTCTCAACCATCTTTCTATTTGCAATGGATATGATGCGTCTGTTGCCTCTTCGATTAGAAACTTGAGACCTTTTACCCAAGCCTCACATTCTTTGTCAGTTTGAGCTGAAATATTATATTATTTTGTAAAAGATTGACACTTTAATTTCTCTATAAACCTATGTATCAATTTGTGGAAAATGTTGTTGATTGCACGATTACTTCTACTTATATATGTCTGTCTTTCTTTATATTTACTATATACATATTGTGTAATTGTTTATTTTCCTAAATAAAATAAAATAAAATAAATTAATAGGTAGAATTAGTTTCAAAATGCAATAGTATTCAAAAGAATGAGAGAATTTTAGTATTGCAATTGTAATTGTAATAGCCTTTGATAGTAATAAAAAATAATAATAATAATAAATCTATCTATAAAAATAAAAATCCAAATGTGTTGCTAAACGGGAAAATCAATAACGGCTGGAACTATTTAAAAAAAAAATTAAAAATGGCATCTGTGCAAAGCTTAGGGTGTGTCCCTAGTATAATACAAACTATATTTAAAATAACGTAGTAACTGCACGCTTCTAAATTTAATTTTCCCAACAGCTGAATGGCAAAACAATCATATTTTTGCTGTAATATGTTTTGTTTTGGCAAGAAACTCCAAACAATACAACCCCTTTTATACAAAGCCCGATTTAAACGTACATAATAATATCTAAATTAGGAAACATATGGAAGGCATACAATGTAATAAATTTTTATTTCACCTGCGTGCGATGCCAGACGCAGCTTGAATTCGGTGCCATAGTAAATAGTGAAGCATTTGGTTTGCTCCAGCCTCTTGGACTCATCAGGCCATCGCTCAAAGTCTTTAGAGGCCTTTCCGACTCTCACTTCTTTTATATCTCTTATATCCAGGGCTCCCTCGTAAGCCTGGCGCTGAGGGACTCCAGTTCGAAACCATATCACCTGATGAGTTTCTCGCCTCACAGTCAAAGTGCGACGTTCAGGTCTTTTCCGCGGATAGAATTTGTGTACTGTTGTGCCTCTTTCGATGTACGAAATTAGTTGATCAGCTTCGTGGATAAGCCTATCGTTGCTGCCATTGTAGCAAACCGCACTCATTGCACAGTATTATTTTGTTGAGCGACCGTCTCGGAACGTGACGGTAGCGCAAGTAATGAAATTGTCCGTCCGTGCGCCCTTTTCAAGCTTTCTCGCGACAATACATTCAAACAAAACAAGTATATATATGACATGCCTTTACCTTTTCAATACATGTTTCACTTATTCATAAACTTAAGTTACCTGAAAGTATGCATTAATGAAAACGAAATAAGAATAAATTAATAAGTCAAAATGTGAATGCAATAAATGTTACTTTACTTAAAACTAGATAATAACTAACTACAACAAAAATCTATAATCCATTCCATATGCCATCCATGCCATGCCAAATGCCATTCATCTCATGCGAGCGATCACAGATCACACAACAGACAGTGAGACCATCTCGAAATTGAAAATCCTGCCCATTTTGGGCTAGAAAACTGCCAAATTGCCAATCGTGGCGGAGCTAGTGCTAATTTATTTTCCCACTAGTTCCGCCGGACAACTATTAATAATTAAATAGTAATATTTTTTATTCCCATTAGTCATCATATATTATAAAATTTAAAATTTTAATGTGAATTAATTACAATAAATAAATTTTAAAAGTTTCCGAAGTAGTATTAGATTATTACTAATGCTTATACTTAAGTAAGTATGTTTTCTTAATGATCCATTTTTAAAAAATTTAAAATTAAAATTTTTTCTTCAAAGGAACTAATGGGAATCAAATTACAACGGGCCTTGTTGATGGAACTACTGGGAAAAAAAATCAGCCACGGAACTACTTCAACGGAACTAGCGGGAACGAAACGCCAAATGCTGCCAAAACCAAAACCAAAAAATAAATTAAGAAAATGTATTATTTCTACTAATAAAATTAAAATTTATTACAAAATAAGAACAATTTTATTTATTACACGCTTTGATGATTTTTACTAAAATAAATGTGGATAACAAAAAAAAAAATACAACATTAATATTAGGATTTTTTATTTTTACTCTTTATATAGATTTAGTCATGTATGTATGTATGTACGTCGTCGTTCGGTACATACAACCATTTGATAAAGGCAAACATAGCAGACTTTTTGTGACATTCGTTATGTATAAAATATATTTTCTCACTCCATCCATTTTTCTTATTTTACTAATAGCACCCCAAAACTTTTCACATAAAAAAAAGCGGGTATTCCCCCATTCATTTGATATGTTTTATAACGTTGACAAAATGGTTTTTTGCCTCTGGTGACATTCATGAAATTTCAAAAAATCTTTTGCTAATAGGGAAAACTATTACCATTAGTGAAATCCTGCCAAATACTGCCAAACTTTACTAAATGTCAACAGTTTCCAAAACTAAAATGGTAGGATCCTGCCACATATGGTCACACTGAATCCAATATTGACATTGACATTAACAATGACAATGACAATCGTAATGTCAATGTCTGGTTAGTCAACTAACAGTACATGTAACAGTAAATCATCAATAGTGACATCTGTCGTGTAGTAGCTCAAATATCTTGTAATATTATCTTACGTGGTTTAGCTATATTGGTATACCGTGGCTATATCAGCCAAATACCAGCTATACCGCGATGAAGATCAATAATATTTTTGTATGAAAATTTTCTCTAAGGATCGGACGAGATGAAATAATCCGTAATACAATATTTATGACCTCGTGCTAAGTCGCTCAGTATATTGCCAATTACCATATAAAAGTTACTCTATCTATGGCGTACTCGTATAAGTCAGTCAGTTTTTTTAATGATTATTGGCAACACCGGTCGCGCCATGGAGTGTGCGCAGGCGGAAGGAGTTGGTTGCCGGGAGTTACGAATAACAAAAAGAAAAGAGAAGCGTTTTTGCAAATTCATTGGAAGACCACGTTTTAATATTTGGCGATAGTAAATTCTAAAATGATAACGTCGACAGTTGTATCCAAATTATAACACAAAATATATTGTTACAGATCGACTCTTGGTTTGATTGTTTATATCAGAAGTGGCCGTTACACGCTAAAATGGGCAAGAGGAAAAGGAGACGTCGAGTTTCCACTAGTTCCTCTGGTAGCTCTGCCAACGTTGTGACCGGCGAGAGGACGCCATCTCCTCCACCTCGTAAGGGTAAAAATAAAAAAAAACGAAGGTCCGAGACTGTGAGTACAACTTCGACTATACTTCATCCTATGATTCCCGAGTTCGACCCACTAAGCGATAATGTTAAATCGTGGTTAAATGTCATTGAGTCGTATGCATCGATATTTTCCTGGTCCGACGACACAATGCGTTATCAGACGTTAAATAAATTGAAAGGGTCAGCCAAAGTATGGTACGAGTCGATACTACGGAATAATGGTTCTTGGACAAAGTGGTTGTGGAAGGATTGGAAAAAAAAAATCTCTTCCACATTCCAAATTAAAAGGAAAAAGAAGGGGAAAGAAAATAATAATAGTAATATATTATTATTATTTACATATATTTATTTCATTTCTTAATTTTAATTTTTTTTACAATAATTATATAAAAAACAATAAATATTATAAAAAAACTTAAAACTAGATTGCCGCAGGTAGCGAGGCAAGGCCCAAGCTACCGGTGGTTAGGGCTGCAGAGTGAGGAACCTCCTGACAATTCGTGCCGTGTCAAGAAGTACCGCCTTCTGTATCTGACCCTTGACCCAGCCATCTAGTGAGAGCCTCTTGAGGTGTTGGTCGAGGCTCTTCGCTATAAGACCGTTCGCCGATACGACTATCGGGACGATGATTGTCGAATCAACATCCCACATGGCGGTCACCTCGTGAGCCAAGTCTAAATATTTACTTAGCTTGTCTTTTTCGGCTTTCACGAGGTTTTCGTCATGTGGAACAGTGATGTCAACAAGCATCGTCTGGCGCTGAGATCGATCGATAACCACGATGTCAGGTTTATTGGCTACATTTTTTTTTTGTTTTATCTTTAGACGGCAAATCTTATTAAAATCATTTTTGTGTCTAATATATATATATATATGACATGTTTATTAATTGAAAGGTAGAGAATGTTCGTATTGGCAATGTTAAATTGTGAGTAAAGATGTGTACCGATATAAGTAAAAGCCATATGTTCATGTCAATGTATATACATGTTGGTTTACATGTTGGTTCAGATTATTTCTTCTGTTGAGTTTGTTTGAGTGTCGTTTTTTCTGAAGCGAAGAAGACCGAAGTGGGCATAAAAACTATATGTCAAAATAGTTGGACATGGACAGTCTTGGGCCTTTAAAAACGAATTTGGAAGTGCCAGAGGTTAGTGTAAGTCGTTAGCCTAAGCGTCCGGGCCCGGATCTGGAGGTGGACTGGCCACTAAAGAAAGACCGTGAGCCCTATTAAGTAGGGACGGATCTGGAGGAGGTCAGGACACCAAAGAAGGACCGTTGGGGTTTGCCTGAACGTTAATGGGACGCATCTACATGGTAACTTGAGAATTGAGAAGTTCATTACAAAATGAGAATTTGAGAAAGAAGAAATGGTTTGAATCACTGTTTGTCAATTAAAAGTTAAAGTCATGATTGGCCGAGTTGTTTGGATATTATGCTTAACACAAATTAACTTGTTGTTGTTGTTAATAGGGTAACAACGTGCACTGGCAGTATCCTGTGGATGAGATCGGAGCACCTGGGGCATGTGCTCTGCAGAATGGCCGTATTGGCAACACCGGTCGCGCCATGGAGTGTGCGCAGGCGGAAGGAGTTGGTTGCCGGGAGTTACGAATAACAAAAAGAAAAGAGAAGCGTTTTTGCAAATTCATTGGAAGACCACGTTTTAATATTTGGCGATAGTAAATTCTAAAATGATAACGTCGACAGTTGTATCCAAATTATAACACAAAATATATTGTTACAGATCGACTCTTGGTTTGATTGTTTATATGATAATATTAAAAAGTAAAATCAATAACAAAGAAAATAATAATAACAAAGAAATAATAAGTTAATATTCTAATATTTCTAATAAATTGTTCTAGAACATTTTGCTTACCGTAATATGCGCCCTCTGTTGTCCAGTAGATACTTTTACAGCTGTCCTACACTGTTGTAGTGATTGACGATTATCGACTTCTTTTTATCGATATTTTTTTTAAATAATGTTTACGGGAGAAACTCAATGGGTCTCACCGATGGGTTTGAAAATGACTATAAAACACACATAATATAAGAGCTATCGTTATGTACATGTGAATAGTTTTTGTTTTATCAAAATCGATGCAGTATTTCCGAAATTATTGACACCGAAACTTCGGTCGCTATATAAATTTTCAAGTACGCCCGCGCTGCGTGTATGACGTCACGCATGCCGCTGCTAGACCCAAGTAAAAAGATGTTGTATGTTTGTAATTAATTAACTCAAAAACTATTGGACCGATTTTAAAAATTCTTTCATCTATAGAAAGCTACATTATCAGCAAGTAACATAAGCTATATTTTATAAAGTTACGCGGGCGAAGTCGCGTACAACAGCTGGTATTATTATAAAGGGAGTAGATTTCTGTTTTTGTTTATAATGAATAAACTTGAAAACTATTAGACCGATTTTAAAAATTCTTTCACCTATAGATAGCTATATTATCAGCTATTAACATATAGGCTATACTTTATAGTTACGCGGACGAAGTCGGACAGTATTTATTAGCAGCGGCATGCGTGACGTCATCAACGTTCGCGAGTAATTTTAAAAAAACTGGGTGGTGCGCGTACTTTGAATGCTTTTTTTTGTATAACAATTGTGTATTTACTAACATAGTTTTAAGTTAATTCTTACTAACCAATATGGATCTGTGTCATCTGAAAATAAATTTATTATTATTATTTACACATATTTATTTCTTTTCTTAATCTTAAATTTTTTTACAATATATATTATATATAAAAACAATAAATATCATAAAAAAACCTTAAAACTAGTAGTCCGCAGGTAGCGGGGCAAGGCCCAAGCTACCGGTAGTTAGGGCTCCAGAGTGAGGAACCTCCTGACAATTCGTGCCGTGTCAAGAACTACCGCCTTATTATTATTATTATTATTATAACTCGGTCAAAAAATAAAAACACTGCCGTATTTGTCTAGTGACCTATATTTTGGAAATATCATTAACCAAAATCGATGGTCAGACTCATTGAGTTTATAGTGCACCTAAACTGTGTGTACCGCCGATTGTATTTTTTGTGTAAATATAAAAATATATTCACGATTTTCAGCCAGCTCATTAATAATCGTAATACCTTTTGTCGATAACTTTAATAACGTCCTTATATGAAAATATCAATAGTGACATCTATCGTGCAGTAGTGGTCATAGAGTAACTTATAATATATACGGAAAGTAGTGGTTTAGCCATATCATGTTAGGTGGCGCTATGTAGATCAAGATAAAAATATTGATTTGAAAAAACTAATTCTCTTGCAACTGGTTTTGTAATTTTATCCTTTTATCCTTTCACTATTAGATATATATTCTAGAATCATATATTAGAAACCAAATTTTAATTTGTTAGTAAATTTTCTTGGACAATGTAAGCAAATTTTTATATATAAAAAATTACGTGTCATGTGTTCTCTTCGAGATGAACTCCTAAACGAGTTAACGTAACACTGGTCAGTTTCCTTACTCGTCAATTTCACTAATTCACCAGTTTACTCATTTGACAGTTTCTGAATTCGCCAGTTTCACTAAGTTGTCAATTTCCCTATTAAGTTTGTTTCATGTCATAGCATAGCTTTATTTGATTACTAGCTGGTGCCCGCGACTTCGTCCGCGTTCTGGGTGAAAGGTACCCTATGTCCTTTTTGGAGTCCCAGACAACGTGTATGCAAAATTTACAACGCCATCTAGGGAATTCTGTTTGAAGCAATGTAGTACTCTAATTCATCTAATCTCACTTCGAATAATGGAAAAAGTCTGTTAACAGATGGCACTACATGTTAGTTATAGTTTATAAAATTACGTTACGTGTTAATAAAATTAAAGCTGCTGCCCGCGACTTCGCCCGCGTAACTTAGTAAATTATGTACTTAAACCTTCCTCGAGAACCACTCTACCCATTAGTGAAAACCGCATTAAAATCCGTTGCGTAGTTTTAAAGATCTAAGCATACAAAGGGACATAGGGACAGAAAAAGCGACTTTGTTTTATACTATGTAGTGATTGTTACTTCCCTTAGCATATCATACGATAAATGATAATGAAAAAAAAAACACAATACATACTCTTATCCATTTATTTATTAGAAAATAATATACACTTATTATCTCTACGTAGATCGAAAGGTTACAATTGTCGCGACAGCTTTCCTACATAATAAAATTCATTAAAATTGTAAACACCGATAAAATTGTAGATTAGGTTGGAAATACCAAGAATGAAATTGCATTTTATATTATGCTGCCCTCCATTTGTGCGACATACAATCAGATCTACGCGTTGATATACACATGTTTCTTACAGCTACAATTTATTCCTTTTACTTACTTACTGTCCATTTGAACAGATACAGATCGCAAGAGGAATAAACCGAGCCAACAATGATCGTTACAACTGCAGTGATGGTGCAACCGCGAAACGCACCTATGCTGCTGCCCCCCCCCCCCCCCTCCCATCTTTTACAGTGAAATTGGAATGTTTGTCGGCGCTTGTTCAGGCGGTTATTTCCATTTCTCAAGACGATCACAGTACCATTAGAAAAAGTCATGCTCTCAGTCATAAATAATGCTTAAAATGAATCATTTCGAATAATTTATATTGAATAATTTTGAAGATAATAATTCTAAGTCATACACCTTAAAATGAATTATTTCATTTCAAATGAATGAATTTATATTGAAATTAAATTCGCAACAAAATGGCGCGAATAAAAAGTCACTTCCGTCAAAGAGTCGATATTAAATCGACTTTACCACCCATAAAAATATATCGAATGTTGACCCCAATTTAGATACATGTACGAGATCATTGCTCTCCGTTCAAACATTAACATGGAAGCGCCCTTTTAGTGCGATAAGGAAATACAAAATCATAAAAGCTTACTACGGTAGGTACAGACACTTTTACGTTACGAAGTATTTATTTGATTTGTTATTTTTATCAGAGACAAATATTGAAATACAGACAGGACACCGAGAGCCAAGAGGCTTGTATATTACTTAACACTTAAAGAACATTTAATGGCCAAAAATCCTGTTATCATGGCAATATTGTAACTTTTATAAAAAAAAAATTGAATTGAAATTGAAAAAAAAAACGAACAAATATCAGCGCCATCTGTTAGAATTATGATACATGATAAAATAAAATAAAATGATTACGTTTTCCAAGGATGTATATTCTAGTTTCAGAGATATTGGTAGATGGCGCAATATCTCTGAAAATTCAGCAGATATTCTAAAATATTCGAAAATAGAACGTAACGCTTTTTGTGTGACAATTTTGATTTTACTACCGCGGGCTTATGCATATGCAAATCGATTCTTAAGGAGTAAACTCCAAAAAAAAAAAACAATGAAAACAGGATTTTAGCGTTATTACACATATTATGGTAAGTTGAATGTTACAGACACGCAAACAGATGTCGACACTTGTCGATGTAATACTTAATCTATATATATTGGAACTTGGAACTATTTTGTTACGATATATTGTTTTTCCATTAATAAATATGTATTAGGAGAATTGGAACATTTAGACATTTAAACATTTATTTTTAACGGAAAAATATTTAGAATTAAAATTATAATGTTTTTAATTCTAAATATTTAGTGTACGTCTTGCTCTTAGTAGCTTCAACGTATGTACAATTCGAAGTCCGTGGTCAGCTCTTTTTCTAGGAGCTCTCTTTTTATGGTGTATTGTAATGTTGATGTCTTTCCCTGCTCTTTATTATACTGTTTAGGGTCGGGTTGTTTGTTTTCCCGTTTTAAATATTAATTCTTTGTAAAACTTGTATTTTTTACATCCTTTATAGTGTTTTTCCTGGTAATTTGCATCAGTGTCTGATGGTTTGGTACTCGTACTTTCGTTTATCGGATGAAGGATGTGCTTCATCACACTTTACACAACGATAATGTCTATATCGTTGGTTTTTAGTGTCCGATAATTGCAATATTTCCTTTTTTCAGTGTGTGACCTCAAAAATTAGGGTTTGTAGAAAATAAAATATGTTAGAATGAATTATAATAACAATATGTAACAGTCTGTCTGCAGCAGTTCTTGATACATTTATTAAAATACGTAATTTTTGTTCATATTTTTTTCAAGTTGGTTTTTCAGAAAAACTGCACTCGTTTTATTTCTTATTGCATTTACACGTTGATAAATAATTAATTAACATATAATATATTTAAAAAAAAATCTACCAATTTTAGAATTGCACAATATGTCTTTTTGTATTCCTTTAAATGACTCTTGGTCTTTACAATTAAATACCAATATAATCTGTGGATTGCAATCTATATTAGTTTCTCGTGTCTCTCAAAAAATGTCTATACGTCAATAAACTATTTAAAAAAATAATAGAACAAATTCTTTTTCATGTTGAAAAAAAAAAGAAAAAGAAACACAATACAATTAGAGATAAATAAAATAAAAATATATTATAATAAATATGTGTTCAGTTAAACCGATTAGGCGTCTTTTAATCAGTCGCGGTCGATAAATGCGAACAACGCTTCGTTCAGCAAACGACCAAACACCGTAAAACCCTTAATTTAAATAACATTTCAGACATTGGGTGGTGGCTTTAGCAGTGTAAAACACAAGAAGTCATTTTAATCGAATACGTTTAAATTCACGGTAACATGAAAAAAAAAAAACATTTAAAAAATTAACAACAGAAAATTTATAAATATAATCATATTTTATTTTGATGCGGTCATAAATAAAATTTAAAATTTTGAAATTTTCATTAACTTAAAATTTTATAAAGCTTAAGTATTAATTTGTTCCATAAGAAACTGTATAAATATAATCTGTGGAAAGAAAAGTAAGAAAGTGTGTAAATCTCGTATCCACCGGTCAGTAACTGGTATCGAATCGAGCGAACTGATTGAGGTATTTGTTTACAATGTAAGTAAACTAAACAAGACAAGGCGTAAAAGAAACGGTATGTCACAAAAATAAGACGCGTCTTTCTAAAAATCTCGTTTCGAACCTAAAAAACAAATTTATAAGAAACAAAACGAAAAATAACTAAAAAAATATTTTAGCTTCTAAAGCCACCACATAATTAATTTAACTCTAAGTAATTAATTATTATACCAATGACATACAACTAAATGCGACCTACAAAGGTCTCCTATGCGACACAGGTGATCGCAATACAAAAAGAAAGATCAAATCGCAACGATTCGGAATAATATATATATAAAAAAAAAAACTACCAGTGATTTCACTCGGTAGTTTTCTGAAGATCTTTTTCTGTGTAAGCAGAAAAAAATCGCTGATCAGACACGACTTTTGCAGTAGATCCATGTAACCAAAAAAAAAAAAAAAAAAATTTGATCACAAATGTTTTAGTGAACACTTAGGCCGATTCCACGGCGGCAACTTGCATCACCTCCTCATAGGACTGTTCGAGGCAATGCTTCAATTCCGCGTATGATACCACCAAAATGCTTTGTTCGTCGCGAGACATAAGCTCTACCTGAAATTCATCATTATTTCATTAGATAGAAGACAATACAGCAAAAAAAGTATGAACTCTGATGCAATACTTGTACAGAGTTATTAGCAAACATAACATAAACTTACCATTTAACAAAAATAACATTTTACCAATAATAATACCCACCAAACTTTATCATCAACCTTACCGTATTACAAAAAAAAAAAAAATTAAACACACACACATCATTATTAATTTTCCTTACAGGACACTCTAAGAGGCAAGAATGGGCGATGGCCATTCTTTCCATACTAACTTTAAGAATGAGGAATGTTTCCTGCCAAGAAATTAATTTTTACACATATTTTTGCTACTTGAAGGTTGAAATCAAAGAAATACCTTAGTATCAGTGCCGCCGTCGAGTTGGTTCAAGCAGTGCACGATGTGCGCCTGGTCTATCCAGGGACGGCCGTCAGCCGAAACCGAGTGAAACAAGTAGTCTCGGAATAGCTTAAGCATATATCGATGGCCGGTTTCCGACCACGAAGAGTCCAAGTTCAGTCTAAAAACCAACATAAATTGAATTTTCAATATACCACATACATATTCTCTTGAAAGTGAAACAAGACAGAATATTATATTTAATATAATAAAAGCATATTTGAGGAGTGTCATTTCAAAAGGACTTATTTCCACTTATGAATAAAAATGAAGTAATGATTAGAATCCATTTTTCGTATTCGTTTATACCTCTATACCAAATTATTTGTAACAATAATGTTTAATTCCTCTACATTTGACTTTCATTTCACGTGTCCATTACAAATACGCTTATTTCCACGTAATTTGCTCACACCATCTAAGGCACAAAAGATTCTTTTACAGACCGACTTAATTCCAATACATAATTCGATTTATTGAAAAATCGGAGAAGGTGGAAATAAGTCCTTTTGAAATGACACTCCTCATTTATAATCAGCATGAACCTTGTCGTATTAACATCCACATGAGCTCACCCTCAACTAAAAATTCGCCGACCAGTGTTGCTAACTCTGCCGAGTGTGTCACGTGATGACGTCACCGAAATGGCGGCCAATCCCCGTAGTAATTTGCGGGGGGGATTCGAGAGAAGGTAAAAATATAGGAGAGCAGAAAAACAGAATTATTATACTCACAGGAACAGTACTATAAGTTCTGGTTTAGGTAAAGCTGGGTACCCACTATGGTGGCGCACAAATCGTGCACCACGCACCTGCAACTGCTCCAGTAGTGGATATGGTCACGCACTTGGAGCGTGCAACGTTGCGAGTGCTCCACGCTGTGGCGGTTTTTTTGCAAACACAAAGTGGTGCGCAGCAAAGCAACTCGATAGTGTGCTCGTGTCGTGCATAACGATCGACGTTTAGTGAACGTGTAGCATTGTTCGCTCAATGTTCGTCCGAAAACTGAGGAGCACTCTATTCCCCAGTAGTGATGCGCTTACCGTCTCCACTTGAGCAGTTGCAGATGCGTGGAGCACGATTGGTGCGCGAACATAGTGGGTACCCAGCTTAAGCTTCCAAACAACAAAAAAAAACGAATCTTAATTACGGTCCGTCCGTTTGGGAACTTCGGTTCCACAGACGAGACACTCAGCCACACACACGTCAAATTTATAACATCCCGTTTTCACGTCAGGCGTTAAAACACGATAAAGTTCTAAGAGAATGACACTTACTCGGGTCGTTCGTTAATGATGCCCAGTTTCATTATAATGCGCAGCAAGCGCGCATTGTCCATCTCTCTGGCGATTTGATTTTCGAAAACGTCTGCTCGACGCTCGAGAGCCTCCACCTAAGTCAATTGACAATTTATGGACCATTGTTTGTTGCAGTTGAAGTGCCAGTGCCAGGGCCACCCACAGGGTGGACAGACGGCCTGATAAGGGCCATGGGTCGACTTGGCCTATTGGAAAGTGATAGGCGTTCTATGGCTGAGATGATATTAATAATATAATAACATTTGACGAGTCATTTCGATGAGTGATTATGGTGCAGTTTTGTATGGAGAATTGGAGATGCATACGCGTCCATTCAGCTTTCCAAGTCTTTTCATTTTTCTCGTCAAACAGCCAAAAATGAGGACAAGTGTGTTTCAGTAGTGAAATGTCAGGGCACACTGCGTTTGGATTAATGAAGGAAATATTTTTAAAATCCAAAAACCCTTGACTGATTTTGTTTTATTCACAAAATTTTCTACAAATTTACATACCTGCGTGTAAAACCTTCCGCCAATCATTGGCATCAAATCTATCAAGCATCGTCTGTTAGTTGGCGTTGTCAATAGGTAACTGTAAAAAAAATATTTTATTTATTTATTTATTTATTTATTAAACAAACCACACAGACAGAATACAATCAAATTCGTGAAAACAAAGATTTTTCACGAATTTGATACAGACAGAAATGTGTGTAATAATTAGCTAAAATGTATTACTAAATTGAGTGCATATCATGATAAACTTAATTCTAACTAAACACTAATGATAACAATTAAATACTTAACTAAAAACTAACTAACAGCTAATTAACAAAAGTAAATAAAACATTAGCCTACTTAAGTACCAGCCCCAATCTAGACTTAAAACAAAGGGAACCTACTGTCGAATATGTCAATATCCACCTCAGATCCAATCACCATGCCATTGTTAGCTCGACACATCCTAACCATGGGATTTTAATACGATGTGTTGTTCCTATATGCCTGGTTAATTGGTATAATTACTTAATTACAAAAATACAGTAGGATTCAACATACAGTATGACATTCTTCAAGTCGAGCGAGTAGGAGCGTGAGACGATATCGATGGACGCCTGGATATTGTCACAGCAGTGGGCCGATCTGCAAGCCAACGCAAGAACGAGGCGACCCAGAGCCAACAGGTCGTCTTGCTGTGCCTGAATATCAATCAAATCGAACTAACTAGGTCATGTTTTTACAAGTAATCTTCTAGTGACTAGTGTAACGATTCACGATTTTCTTTTCGTGACGGCATGATTCTAATTTTATTCACAGTAGGTAAGCCGGAAGGGCTTAGGTCACATGTACCGAGTAGAGTTGAGTAGACAGACACCAAATTGGTACTCGGCTGAGAGAGTAGCGAGGGCGAGTATGCGTTAACACTTGCGCGAGAGAAAAGCGAGTGGCGAGTCGAGTGGCTTTTCGCTCGCGCGAGTGTAAACACACATTGGTTCAAAAGGTTTTGTTTTGAGACACTGAGGAGTTTTGGACGTGAAGATTTTTCCCGAACGAGCTGGATTTCGAACAAAAAAATTACCTGAGCTAAATCACAGGAATTTGGAGTAAGTGCGTCCATAGCTCCACACCAAGACACACGAAGTCGGCAACTGTGCATCACGACCTTTGTCGGGTCAAGACTCCTGGATGGGGACAGAGTAATGGTAATGAAAAGAATTTACTGAACATTTATGAACATTTTCTTGAAATAAACGATTTAAATTTACCTGCAAGCGAGTCCTGCTGCGTGAATAGTTCTCAATGCAGCGGTCAGCTGAATCAGAAGACTCCACAGGACTGCCTCTGGCAGAAGCGCGCCTGATGCAACGGCGCGGAGCATAGCATTTTTCTGTTAAATTTATATTTACATCATTACTATTAATAACAATAAACACACAAAATCTATTTATTCCCTTATATATTTTTTCCTAATCCTGTGAAGATCGACACCGAAGGTCACCTATATCATCGAATTGTAATAATTTTTCAATTTCACTCGCAAATTAGCTACAGTTGTATAAGTGTAAAGTTACCTGGTGAGTGTATGGCCTTGGAGCGTCCGGGTCCGAGGAGAATGGGTCGTGATAAGCTCCGTTCGCATCGGCTGCGACGTTGCCACTGGCGAGGTATTGAGTCATCACCGTCACGTACGACGGGTGGTAGTCGTACACAAGCACCATCGCTGCCATTCAAATCATAACCGTATTTTCTATACCATTCGAGACCTTGTTACGGGTCATTTATTGTAGCGCTCCTAGCAGGCCCGGATTATCCATTAGACAGTGTAGGGGGCACAACAATGTCTATGGCATACCTACTTTCGAAATGTGACTTTATAAAAACAGCGTAAGTAATTATAATATACATTTTAAGAAGCGAGCCCCGGGACCTTCATTGTCCGAGGGGTCTCAACATGCTTAATCCGGCTCTGAGTTAAACAAAGCTGAAATGTTAATTGCTATTAACAATATTAATCTTTTGATTTTGTGTCTTGGATTTTTTTTTAAAAATTTCTAAATTGCTAATTGACTATTCAATGAAATGAATCGATCAATGAAAGGCTTTAAGTGAATCAAAAGTGATACTTGATCAAATACATTTTGACTTACAGTGATCACCGAAAGCATTGGTCGTGAAGTAATCGTTGAGACGGACAATGTTTGGATGATCAATCTGCTTCCATGCGTCCAGCCATTGAGTGGGAGCACCGTTGTAATTGTGGAGACGTCTCAGGGCATAGTGTTCGCCCGTCTGCCTGTGGGTCGCTCTGAACGACGTCGCCATGGAATGAGGGATGGCATGCTCCAGAGGCGTCAATTCTGAAAACATCTCCACGTGCTCTGGCAGATCTGTTAAACAAACACACACAAATACACTCTGGTGCAATGAAATCGCACATGTAAACATTTTTTTGAAAAATATGGTGTTATTTTTTTTTTATTTAAAAAGTCACATATTTTTTACAATAGGATGAAAGGTTATTTCAATACCTATTCAATGATACCATATAAGCGGTGATAAGTTTACCTTACTGCCGAAAAGGAAAGCAAAAACAACAAACCCCAAAATTGCTTACTTAGCGCACTGCAGTTTGCGATAGCAATTGCAGGTATAAAAAGGCCTGTTTTGAGTAAAACGTCATCATTTGCATTTCAACGCTCTACGTGAAAGGACGCCTAGTGACTACAGTTGCAACATTCTGAAGAAAATGGATACTACTCCGGAAAAAGCCGCTCAAGTCGTTGCTCTAATTGAAGCAGGCCAGAACCAGAGTGCAGTAGCTAGACAGCTGAATATCAGCCGATATTCAGTTCGTCGTGTATACCAGCGCTATCGGGAGACTGGTGGCTATGAACGGCGACGAGGATCTGGTCGCGCCAGAGCTACAACTCAACGGGACAACCGATTTCTCGTAACGACGTCATTGCGAAATCGACGACTGACTGCCGTTGATCTTGCACAACACCTTCAAGAGGTACGTGAAGTGGAAGTCAGCCGGTGGACAGTTAGAAGAAGACTTGCCGAAGGTGGCCTGACTGCGCGTAGGTCAGTAAATGCTCCTAATCTAACACCAGCTCACCGCCGCGACCGTCTTCAATTTGCACAACAACATGTGCACTGGACACTCGACCAATGGAGAGCAGTCCTGTTCTCAGATGAGTCCAGGATGTGTCTTCACGGCAATGATGGTCGAGGAAGGGTCTATAGAAGGCCTACAGAGAGATTCTCCCAGTGTTGCATCACAGAACATGTGGCATACGGCGGTGGTTCGTGTATGTTCTGGGGAGGCATTTCACTCGAAGCGAAAACTGAGCTTGTCTTCATCACGGGGGCCAATATCAGGCGACAAACAAGAGGATTGACATCTCAGCGGTACATTGAGGAAGTTCTCCAGGAACATGTCGTACCATTTAGCGGTTTTGTTGGAGAGAACTTTCTCTTTATGCATGACAATGCAAGACCCCATACAGCTGCTATAGTACAACAATACTTGCAAGAGGTAAATATCCCCGTGATGGAGTGGCCAGCTCGAAGCCCGGACCTTAATCCGATCGAGCACTTATGGGACGAGTTAAAAAGAAAAATAAGAGGCAGAAATATTGCTCCAGCCAATCTTCTGGAGCTACAAAATGCGCTAAAGGAGGAATGGGAAGCCATACCACAAGACTTTGTCAAACACTTAATAGAGTCTATGGAAAACCGGTGTCAAGCGGTTATTCGGGCAAGAGGGGGTAACACTTCTTATTAATAAATGTTTTTTCACTACATTTTGTGATTTTTTTTTTAATAATCCCCAATTTCCGAACTTTTTAGTTAAGCAAAAATCCGCTGATAAAAATGTATTTGTTGTTTTTGCTTCTCTTTTCGGCAGTAAGGTAAACTTGTTACCGCTTATATGGTATCATTGAATAGGTATTGAAATAGCCTTTCATCCCACTTAAAAAAAATATATATGTCTTTTCAAATAAAAAAAATAAACAATATTTTTCAAAAAATCTTTACATGTGCGATTTCATTGCACCAGAGTGTAGTTACAAAATTTCGTGACATTTCAATTTCTGCTTATATATTATTAGCATATTAGACTAGCTGAAGAAACTAATGAGTTATCATAATCCTATCTAATTTCTTTACTTGGATACTGATGCAGGTCTGGCTGAAGGAATACATCCTCGTTGCGCTGATACATTTCAGACCTGATAGTCTCCGGCGTGTAGAATGACGCAGCTAGTCCTGAAACGACAACAAGACCAATTTGTCAACATTATTAATATTTTTAATAAAAAAACATGAAATGAAAAACAAAAATTCTGTTTGTGAGTGTATTTGAAACGATTTGCTTCTAACTGAATCATTTTCAGCCAACTTTGAAAAGTTCATTTACGAAGTTGACCCTGTCAGGAATAGAACCCGGGAGTCTTGTGACGGAGCTTTAAGGCATCCAACGAGTTCGTCAAAAGAATATAATATATAGATGATGTCCAGGTTTTTGGCCGCTGAAGTTGAGATTCGAGCATAACCTTTAAGCCACAAAAGCTTAAGATCACTGGCTCGGATGCACCTCGGAAAGTTGGAGCCTTGAGCCGAAAATTTCTTCTAAACTAGCTTATACTAAAAAGTATCAGTAGTAAACTAGCGTATACTACTGATACGGAAAGTAACAGTAACTTCATCTAAACTAGCTTCAAACAAAGAATAGAGGCCTAATAATCTCGTTCTAAAAGAATTATCTTAAAATTTTCTTACGCCGGGGGAGCAGCAGTTCAGATAATTAATCATAACCAAAAATAATTAGATCATAAATCAGATGTGTGAAGTTTAAAAACAGTATAATTAAAAGTGAAGTTAATCAAACGGTCGCGGGTTCGAATCCCGCTAGGGGCAAATATTTATGTGTTAACATTTTACCTTTGTACCTGAGTCATGAATGTTTTGTATTTATAATATGTATGTATTTACCAAAAAAAAAGAAATCTATTTAGTATATCAACTGTCTGGTATCCATAATACAAGCATTATTTGCTTACTGTGGAACTAGATGGTGTTGTGTGGAATGTGTAAAGATATTTATTATTATTTATTACAATATTTAAATAAAACGGTTTATTTTAAATAAAGAGCACAAAATGTCACCGGAAACTATTAGTATTTGGTTTCAATAATATTGCGAAAGATTCTATACCTATTCTATAGGTAACATCAAAATCAAAGTGAAATTAGCTTTTAGTTTTTGGAATAATGTGTTTGCCCGTCTCCCATCAGTTTTCTAAGTATCAACTTAGAAATAAACTCAGTTTATGAGTAAATATTATTCCTGGCAATGGTAATACATAATACAGTACGAAGAAATATATGTACCAAGGTCTAACAAAATAGCAATCTACTTTATTGCTAACACAATGCGTGGAATACTTCTTTTTAGAAATTCACTTATTTTCTTCTTTTTTTTGACATGGAATGTAGGTCATTATTATTTAATAATAATAATTTATTTCTCTTGAAAGATTCTTCCCTGAACAGCTTTTCGAAATTAATTCCTCTGGTAGATGTATTTACTTTTGTTGCTTTTTTGGACACCAATAAATTCATGTAAGTATTACTTTATTTAGATAAATAAATTAATATCAACTTCAAATAAGTAAAATTTTCTACAACTATCAACTACAACTGTAGAAAGGACTACACGTCATGTGGTGATCTTACAATTTCAAAAGATTCGATTGTAATAATAATAATAATATAATAATAATAATTTTATTTCAGACATTTGTGTCCGTAGTTTTCTTTTTTAATTATAAATTAAATTATGTTACATAAATAAAATTACATTAAAAATACATAAAAATTAAAAATTAACACAAACTGACGCTAATTATCATTTTCTATTAAGGGTGATATGCGATTTCACCCAATGTTTTAATATTGGGCAGTCCACCTTCCCAGCAATCACCTTCAACAGCGTGTCTGTGCTGCCTCGCACCCTAGTCATCAGGGATGCTATTCTCATTCTTCTATTCTTAAAAAAGTTGAGCACATTTAGAAGAATGTTCCACACTTTTGTAAAATTTAATGAATTTATATTTTTATGAGCAGTGCTCGAAATTGATTCGAGATATACATAGTATAAATAATAATCTAAGTTGAAACTATCCCTATGCTTCATGTGAAATCAATTAATATTACATAAAAGAAATGGCCTGATTGCAACCATATATGTGTCCAGCCGAAACATTATGTTGCAATTAGCAAACCAATATGGTCAGCTTACCTATGTTAATGAAGGAAATAAAAAAATATTTTTTTTTTCAAATTCTACGACAAAAGCCTCGTGCACTGGAAAAATAGGAAAGACTGTATAGAAATAGAGAATGTGAAAAATAAATTGAAATTTAGAAAAAAAATAAAGTATATTTCTAATTTCCGGCGATTTTCGTGCATCAAGCTAAAGGATTGGAGGGTTTTTGGTGAATCTATATGCTAACACGTTTAAGTGCATCATGGGACTAGTAAGTACAGATATTCAGCTCGATTCGCGTTACGCTAATATTTTGGTTAGGCTAGGTACCACGAATTATATGCCGACTGACGACGACGACGAATTTGCCGGAAACAGAAAATTTATATGCCCGGTAAATGTGCTGTGTATATGGTATGACCATTAGATATTAAATAAAAAATAAAAACAATGTCACAGAGTTAAAAAAAATAGTTTTTAGAATTTTCGTCTGTTTGTGCGTTTGTGAACTCAGAATCTCTAAAACGGCTTGAAAGCGGTTGTCACTGATGTATTGATGGTCAACCATCGATGTTGATCAACTGATTTATTTTTTTATAGTTTTTTACAGTTTTTATTCTAGAAAATTAGGTTCCTATGGGACTTTAAAAAAAAAACTAACAACAGCGCGCACAAAGCCAGTGTTATCTATGGACAAAAGCTGAATTGAGCTGAATAGATGTATTTACACACTACGTTAACGAAACGACAATGAAATTTAAATTTAAATATGTAAAAATATTTTGTAACAAATAGACATAAAATAGACATAAATAGACACATTAAATGCACTTGGAATTCATACATTTTGCGCTCAAACACGTTACTGAAACGGAACTGTTTACTTATACAGAGGTCGAACATGAAGACAAATCTGATAGTCAAATTTAACCTTTATGCATTCAACACTGAGTGACTGACGCAAATGTAAACATCCCTAGTAGATGTATGTAATATTATAAGTAATATGAGAATAGCAACAAAGTAAACAAGCATTCCACACAACTACAGTATGGAATTATATGAATTATTATGGTCTAAACAAACTAGCGTTTTGCCGCCATGTTTCAATGTTTATTAATTATTCTTATCAATATTTACTGTGACCTTACAAAGGGGACAATGCTAATGCGTTTAGACTCTTAATCTTCGAAATGAGAAAATACTATTAAATAAGCTTAAATTCGTTTGTCATAGACAAAACCCAGAGTGGGCTTGCATCAGAGGCTGTGTGATGTGTATAGGCGAAGCACACCGGTGGAAAAACATCAAATAAAAACAAATGAATTTCTTATAGTGAACTCATAGCAATATATTAACATCGATTTGAAAGCGAACTACTGTAGACACAGCTTCCACGATAGATAGGCTATTTATTTACTACTCAACATATTCTGTACCTTGAAAAGGCAAACCGGTCTCGACTGGAGCCGGTACCCACATCAGATATGGAGAAGTACCGATTGCAAGACAGCAATCTTTTATAGGTACAGGCATGTAATGAAGAAAATACCTCTATAATTTTAGCTGCACATCGTCATAAGATTAACAAACAGATAAAACTTCACAATGTCATGAGCCCAAACTATAAATATTTTGTTTGGGGTAGTTCAAGTAATGAGAGAATTACCTGCTTCAAGTATTATATATTAAGAGGATTGCAATAAAACCAAACCAAAACCATGATTTTTAAATCAAATTCTTTAATAATTATCAATACGAGTATTTTTTAGTATTTGTTCGTCGAAATAATAAGAATGTATACATTTTTTTTATATAAATTAATCAAAATCGTTTATAAGGACATCTGTCTCATCCGCTATCTCGTATACTATAAATTGCTGAAAGATAATTAAAAAATTAAATTATTAAGTAAAAATTCATTAACATAATAATCAAAGAGTGTGTGTAATAAATTTATTATTGTGTGATATACATTGATAAGACTCAATTATGCACTCAATTTCAATCTGTACACTCTACGTAACCTACCAGTCAATCTTATTTTATTTATTACACTCTTAGTTCTTTATACAATATATATACACTGTTAAAATAACATATCACTTATCTTTGTTTATTTTCACAATCTAGGGGTGTAGGGGTCTAGTGACTCTCAGGTCAAGTCAATCTCTCATGTTTAAGGTAATTTTTATGCGGATTAGGATAACAACTCTACAATGTAATGATGTCGCTATAAACGATTTTTTTTGAACACTAAGATTTTTTTTTTAATCAGACACAAGACTTACCTGGCTTCGCGATTATGGCGCCCATATGCTGGGGTATGCCCGCATACATTTGTGGTCCATAGGGCGATGTGGTGCACGATGGTCCAGCAGCTCCCACTACGCCGGCTAAACATGGATCTTGTGGGCCTAAAAATAGTACATAATCAACTATTTGACAGCACATAATCAACATGTTTAAATTTCCTTCCATATTCAGAAAAGTGATACAACAAAATCAAATCGAGGGATACACTTTGATGCGGTAACAACTAATCTATCATGTACATTCAAAATTTTATATCACCTCTCGATAGCTCAAATAATTTATATGATATATTCAATTGGATATATACATTATAAGCTCACAGTAATGTAGACATATTCACGTAAAATACACATACATATCCATGATGCAGCTTCACCATAGTTCACCAAAGGTTTTTTAATGTTAAGCTCAACAGACAGGCCGACGGAGCTAATGGTACGTAGCCTATAACACAAGCAACGCCAGTCGCTACAAATGCGCAAATTGAAACTGTATCATTTTGTACTGCTAAGAATAGCTTAACATATACTCAGGGAGAATGAAAACCAAATATAATTAATTCAATGCTCGCAAAAACCAACAGTTGTCAAGCCCATTTCGCATGCTTATCTTAATGCAGAGCCCCATTTAACTCATGTTTTCACTTACAATTTTAAAAAGGAACAAAAATCAAAATTAGGTACAATATTGATGTTACATTTACAGAAACTTACCGATAAGAGCAGACGAGTTGAGTGGCAACGACGCATTTATTGCCTCAGGATTGCGATAGAAATATGTAGTGCCGCCTACATTTTCCTAAAAACAGACATAAGTTTTAATACAAAAAATAATTTTAAAATGACTTTCTCTTGTTTAACTCAATAACTTACAAGTTTTTCTGTAATCAGCAAATAATACTTTGATAATTTATTTTATAATAAAATAAAATATAAATTACTTAGGTACTCAACAATGCATAAACAATGCATATAACAATTGCCTACAAACTTCGAATGTCTTCGTAAAAACGTGATGCAACAATCATGTTTGTTTTATGCAAATCATTGTTAGGAATACACAATTTGAATGACTTAAGTTTTTTTTTTACCTGATGTATCTGAGTGTTCGATGGAACCGGTGCCATATTGTTTGGCGGAGAATTTTGAGGTGACTCCGGCAATATGTTTGCAGCCGGATAATAACCGATGGGCACAAACTCTCGACTTGTCTGTAATAAAAAGTAAGAATGTAAAAATGTAGAATTGTCAAAACAAAATCTAAGAATGAATTTTTTTCCATACCGATGGTTGTGGTTCGAAAGTCATTTCTGCCATGGCTTGTGTCAAAGACCTCGTTGGGGTGACTAATGAATGATTCTGAAATTAAAGAACACAAGTTAATTTATAATTGAAAATGAAATTAATGACAAGTTGGTTTGTGGTGTCTAACAAAATAGTTACCATATATTTAGCCAGTTTGGATTCCTGAGGCAATCCATTAGGGGTGGTGTATCGGGAATACATTGAAGGGTCCATCTCGTATTACGTTCCTGAGGCAGCTGTACCTCCTCTGAAAGACGAATAACGAATGGCAGTTATAAACTGCAGCGTTTATAAAAAAATTACACGCGTTGAATTAAGTGCGAAAATAATCGATGAATATTAGTAGTAGTAGGTTGATAGCTACATTGTAACTCGAATACATTGTAATGTAATTCGAGTTATCTCTTTAAGACTTGAATGAATTTGTTGTTTTAAAATAAGACCAAAGTAGTACCTGGTTATATTTCCCTAGTACATATCGTAATATTCTGTTGTTTAACTGGTATTCATGACAAATTAATAGGATTAACACGTAGATTAGAGGTTTAGCATTTCAAACATATGTCGAAATATATTATGCTATTATGACAATCAATCAAGCCATAAACAAGTATTTCTGATATAATAAAAGCATTGTCACTGGAAGAATCAAATATGTTAGCTATTTTGACTTGGTTTATTTGTTTTATACTAAATAGAATAGGTAGGGACGAGAGACACGCAGACAGTTCTCAATCGCAAAAAACTAGGTACCACAACCACAACTGAAAATTGATATATATTTATAATATACATAAGTAAATGAAATTTATACGAGTATGTATATATATACACTATACTATACTCTATATTGTCTGTTAAACGAAAATCATATCATGAGAACATACGTGTTTGTATATACATGTTACGGTTAAAGTTCGCAAACACAAAACACTATCTTGACTAGTTCACAGTAAAGTTAACTATGAACTCGTAGAAAGAGCTCGCTTTTATAACTGCGGCACCAGATAAATTAAAATATTTGAACAAAGACATTAACTTTTGACTACCTGAAATATAAATACAGATATTAAAAAGCAACGTGTAATATACATAGACATAAGTCTTGTAAACTTGGAGATATTGGAAGTGTAATTTAATTTTTACTTTTACTATATATACTACTGAAATATGAAATAGCTAACGAGATATATTTCATATTTATGAAATTTTAGTTCTTACCGTAACATATTGTAGTATACATTGATTGTTGCCATAGATCAGCTAAAAGCTAGATTCTTTGTCGCTTTATACCATAGACGACGCCATATTTTAACAGAGTCTGTGGGATGGTGTAGTTGTAGAAAGTTGTCAAGGATTTTTTAATAATATAACAGGATTGATAACTTCAAAAAATTGCTTTAAAAAAATTAACTGTATTACCAATAGTTAGAGTATATTTTTCATTGCGCCTTACACATGGGCTAAACCGAGAAAAAAGAGATAGCCAAACTAAGGCCTTGTGTCCCTTTCTTTCATCTTGCCAGACTACAAAAATGTATTTCATTAAAAACTTATATTCAAAAATCTTAGATCAAACACAATGTATATTAATTGTACTTCAATTATTTTAATAGTTTTTAAATGAAATTATTATAATAACATTATTTTGTGATATATATATTCCTAAATTACAAAAGATAATATTTATAGTTTCAGGACTATTTTTTATTTTATTTTCTACTTGTTAAAGGTTTGAACTTCAATGGTACTGGCTGAAATGTAGGTAATGATATTAAAAAGGAATTGCATTTAAAACTAGAGTTTAAATTTAGAATAGTCGAAGAGAATTTGAGTTGACAAGAAAAAATTTAGTGAAGTTAGTTTGGTTAGAGGGTTTTGGTATATTTTATATTTAGTAATGTATTGTTTATAATGAATGTTTATTGAAATTAAAATATGAAGAAAAGATAATAAACGGAAATATGTGCACATGATATTTATGAATTTAAATTTACACTCTACATACCAATTTGAATAAAGAAACGGATTTTCAACAAAGTGCAAGAAGTCCCGCACACGTTGAGAAGGTCCAACAAATCTACACAAGGAATTTACAAAATGACAATAAATGTACATCAAGAGGGGAAAGATGAGGAAAGTGATGTACATATAAATTATAAATTGGCGATATGGAATATATGGAACGATGACACATATGAAAATTTTTCGGAGGAATGTACGAATTCTGGAGGAATGTTGAAAATAAATTTAGAAAAGGAAAATAAGTTTGAGAGGGGAGGATCTCAAAGAGTGATGAGATTGCATGATGATTTTAGCAATGATGAGGTAGATGAAAATGTAAGAGATACAAGAAGGAGTTTGGCAAGGATATGAAAAAGCAAGAAAAAGAAAAGACTGTACCTTTGCCCACGTGTTTTGGAGTGGTGTTTAAAATTAGTTTAAAGTGGGTTTTAATGTTTATAATAAGAGATGTGATAGGGAGATTAGTATAATGTAGTAGAAGTGAGTATGTATGTAGGAGTTTTATAGTAATGATGAAGTATAGAGAGGAAGTAGAGGTTTTATAATGTTGAAGTATAGAGAGGAAGTAGATATTTGTACGTTGAAGGCTCATGGATTTGAGTAGTGTTGTTGTTGACTCAATGAGGTTGAGTAGTATTTTGTATTGTGGAAATAGATATTTTGTAATGATGAATTAATAATATAGTAAAGAGATAGTAGTGGAGGATTGTAGAGTAAAGGTTGAATAATAATGTGTAGTTGGTTTTTAGTGGATGAGGTATAAAGGTGGTAGTGAATGAGTATTGTTTGATAATGAATAGATTAATAGTAGTTAGGTACAGTCAGCTTATTTGATATTAAAATTCAGAGGGGGATGTTAGGTTATTAAGGGGCCGTTACGGAGACGCGCCGCGCGATGTTTAGGTTTTTAGCGCTACTCTCACAACGATCGAGGCTCGCGCATTGCACACGCACACATGTACGTAAGCATAGAGCAAGAGCCCACGACGGCCAGACCTTCGTTATTTTATAAACGCTGAAAGTTTCTCTGTGCATAGTAAATGTGTATAGTATTGAAGCTCAATTTTTTTATATTTTCTTCGGGATAACTTTAGAAATCACGTCATCCATTGCCGGAGACTTATTACAGTTGCTATTTTGTTACCAAATATAAAAATTGTTGTCAAATGTATTATTAGCGTATAAATAATTGTACTTATAATAATTTTATTATTTTAGTTGCACAATACAAAACGAAATTGTTATTCCCAATTACAAAAATAATATATTGTACTGAAAAAAAAAAATCTGCCTGCTAGAAAACCTGGGATTCCTTACATTAGAACTTATTCCTTGCCTGTTCCTTACGAACCTTTTATTCATCAGTTGCATTCAGTACACCCCCTCTCCCTAAACCCCCTGTCCGTAACTGATGCTCCGCTCGGACCCCTCCGACCGTAACTTGGAAACGGTGCGACGCAGCCGGGTGATGTTTGGGCTCATCGGAGACGTCTCTCCGAGATAGATAATTTGACGACCCCCTCGGACCCCTCCGACCGTAACTAGGAAACGGTGCGACGCAGCCGGGTGATGTTTGGGCTCATCGGAGACGTCTCTCCGAGATAGATAATTTGACGACCCCCTCGGACCCCTCCGACCGTAACTTGGAATCGGTGCGACGCAGCCGGGTGATGTTTGGGCTCATCGGAGACGTCTCTCCGAGATAGATAATTTGACGACCCCCTCGGACCCCTCCGACCGTAACTAGGAAACGGTGCGACGCAGCCGGGTGATGTTTGGGCTCATCGGAGACGTCTCTCCGAGATAGATAATTTGACGACCCCCTCGGACCCCTCCGACCGTAACTTGGAATCGGTGCGACGCAGCCGGGTGATGTTTGGGCTCATCGGAGACGTCTCTCCGAGATAGATAATTTGACGACCCCCTCGGACCACTCCGACCGTAACTTGGAAACGGTGCGACGCAGCCGGGTGATGTTTGGGCTCATCGGAGACGTCTCTCCGATATAGATAATTTGACGACCCCCTCGGACCACTCCGACCGTAACTTGGAAACGGTGCGACGCAGCCGGGTGATGTTTGGGCTCATCGGAGACGTCTCTCCGATATAGATAATTTGACGACCCCCTCGGACCCCCCCCCCCCCCCCGAATTGTCAATTGTCAAATGTAGACCGGAATTGTCAAATTTTGAAATATGGTCTACTAAAAAATTCATCTCCCCGAGACGTCTCTGATGAGCCCAAACACGACCCGACTGCGTCGCACCGTTTTCAAGTTACGGTCGGAGGGGTCCGAGAGGGTCGTCAAATTATCTATCTCGGAGAGACGTCTCCGATGAGCCCAAACATCACCCGGCTGCGTCGCACCGTTTCCAAGTTACGGTCGGAGGGGTCCGAGGGGGTCGTCAAATTATCTATCTCGGAGAGACGTCTCCGATGAGCCCAAACATCACCCGGCTGAGTCGCACCGTTTCCAAGTTACGGTCGGAGGGGTCCGAGGGGGTCGTCAAATTATCTATCTCGGAGAGACGTCTCCGATGAGCCCAAACATCACCCGGCTGCGTCGCACCGTTTCCAAGTTACGGTCGGAGGGGTCCGAGGGGGTCATCAAATTATCTATCTCGGAGAGACGTCTCCGATGAGCCCAAACATTACCCGGCTGCGTCGCACCGTTTCCAAGTTACGGTCGGAGGGGTCCGAGGGGGTCGTCAAATTATCTATCTCGGAGAGACGTCTCCGATGAGCCCAAACATCACCCGGCTGCGTCGCACCGTTTCCAAGTTACGGTCGGAGGGGTCCGAGGGGGTCATCAAATTATCTATCTCGGAGAGACGTCTCCGATGAGCCCAAACATCACCCGGCTGCGTCGCACCGTTTCCAAGTTACGGTCGGAGGGGTCCGAGGGGGTCGTCAAATTATCTATCTCGGAGAGACGTCTCCGATGAGCCCAAACATCACCCGGCTGAGTCGCACCGTTTCCAAGTTACGGTCGGAGGGGTCCGAGGGGGTCGTCAAATTATCTATCTCGGAGAGACGTCTCCGATGAGCCCAAACATCACCCGGCTGAGTCACACCGTTTCCAAGTTACGGTCGGAGGGGTCCGAGGGGGTCGTCAAATTATCTATCTCGGAGAGACGTCTCCGATGAGCCCAAACATCACCCGGCTGCGTCGCACCGTTTCCAAGTTACGGTCGGAGGGGTCCGAGGGGGTCATCAAATTATCTATCTCGGAGAGACGTCTCCGATGAGCCCAAACATCACCCGGCTGCGTCGCACCGTTTCCAAGTTACGGTCGGAGGGGTCCGAGGGGGTCGTCAAATTATCTATCTCGGAGAGACGTCTCCGATGAGCCCAAACATCACCCGGCTGCGTCGCACCGTTTCCAAGTTACGGTCGGAGGGGTCCGAGGGGGTCGTCAAATTATCTATCTCGGAGAGACGTCTCCGATGAGCCCAAACATCACCCGGCTGAGTCGCACCGTTTCCAAGTTACGGTCGGAGGGGTCCGAGGGGGTCGTCAAATTATCTATCTCGGAGAGACGTCTCCGATGAGCCCAAACATCACCCGGCTGCGTCGCACCGTTTCCAAGTTACGGTCGGAGGGGTCCGAGGGGGTCATCAAATTATCTATCTCGGAGAGACGTCTCCGATGAGCCCAAACATCACCCGGCTGCGTCGCACCGTTTCCAAGTTACGGTCGGAGGGGTCCGAGGGGGTCGTCAAATTATCTATCTCGGAGAGACGTCTCCGATGAGCCCAAACATCACCCGGCTGCGTCGCACCATTTCCAAGTTACGGTCGGAGGGGTCCGAGGGGGTCATCAAATTATCTATCTCGGAGAGACGTCTCCGATGAGCCCAAACATCACCCGGCTGCGTCGCACCGTTTCCAAGTTACGGTCGGAGGGGTCCGAGGGGGTCGTCAAATTATCTATCTCGGAGAGACGTCTCCGATGAGCCCAAACATCACCCGGCTGCGTCGCACCGTTTCCAAGTTACGGTCGGAGGGGTCCGAGGGGGTCGTCAAATTATCTATCTCGGAGAGACGTCTCCGATGAGCCCAAACATCACCCGGCTGCGTCGCACCGTTTCCAAGTTACGGTCGGAGGGGTCCGAGGGGGTCATCAAATTATCTATCTCGGAGAGACGTCTCCGATGAGCCCAAACATCACCCGGCTGCGTCGCACCGTTTCCAAGTTACGGTCGGAGGGGTCCGAGGGGGTCGTCAAATTATCTATCTCGGAGAGACGTCTCCGATGAGCCCAAACATCACCCGGCTGAGTCGCACCGTTTCCAAGTTACGGTCGGAGGGGTCCGAGGGGGTCGTCAAATTATCTATCTCGGAGAGACGTCTCCGATGAGCCCAAACATCACCCGGCTGAGTCACACCGTTTCCAAGTTACGGTCGGAGGGGTCCGAGGGGGTCGTCAAATTATCTATCTCGGAGAGACGTCTCCGATGAGCCCAAACATCACCCGGCTGCGTCGCACCGTTTCCAAGTTACGGTCGGAGGGGTCCGAGGGGGTCATCAAATTATCTATCTCGGAGAGACGTCTCCGATGAGCCCAAACATCACCCGGCTGCGTCGCACCGTTTCCAAGTTACGGTCGGAGGGGTCCGAGGGGGTCGTCAAATTATCTATCTCGGAGAGACGTCTCCGATGAGCCCAAACATCACCCGGCTGCGTCGCACCGTTTCCAAGTTACGGTCGGAGGGGTCCGAGGGGGTCGTCAAATTATCTATCTCGGAGAGACGTCTCCGATGAGCCCAAACATCACCCGGCTGCGTCGCACCGTTTCCAAGTTACGGTCGGAGGGGTCCGAGGGGGTCATCAAATTATCTATCTCGGAGAGACGTCTCCGATGAGCCCAAACATCACCCGGCTGCGTCGCACCGTTTCCAAGTTACGGCGTGTCAAATTATCTATCTCAAAATTTTCGCTTTTTCGGTGCCCCGCGTAGACTTGCCGCCGCTCCGCTCCGCTACTCATACTCACCAGTAGACATCATTGCATGTTTTTTTTTGTTCTATTATAAAAATAGAATAGTTTGGACGTGTTCCAGAGTCCAATCTGTCATACTGTGCTGGGGAACTAGTTGGATTTTTTTTGTCCAAACAATTCTATCATAGAACTATAGTAGAACTGTTTGGAACAACCCACTTATTATTTTTTATATATTATCTCAAAAGATTGTAATAAATAACGAAGGTCGTGGGCTCTTGGGCTATAATTTCAACATCAAAAACGACATATTTGTCATTTTTTGTGTAAGTACACGGTTCGATCGCGAACTGTCAATGCGGCGCAAAGCGACGTGCTCTCACTTCGGAGGCGCGTGGCCGACTGAACCGACTACGAGCGTAATTTCAATATAATAGCCTTCATAGTAATTTGTATGAAGATTTTGAGCGAAAAAATTGGGCAACTTTGTGATTTTTTTACATAGAATAAGGATATATTAATTAAGAAATAAATATTCCAGCAACTTTTTTATAGTTTTAACTTTATTATTTGATAAAATTCATTTAATAAATTTTGATACTTACGGCTCAATTGTAACAACACGGGAGTGCGATTTACACGATTTTAGTGATTTTCTGATTTTTTTTTACACTTATCTATAAGCATTATCTAAAATTCAAATGTTTCAGCATCAAGTAACATTCATTGGCTAGCTGTGTGATTTTTTTCAAGGTTGTGGAGCATCGTTTTATATATAATTCTCTTACATTCCCGACCCTCGATTGGCGAAAGGGACCCTTAAATAGATTTAAAGATTGTGTAGTATAGTCAGCCAGATATTGAAGATTCAGAGGGGATGTTAAAGGTTTGAACTTCAATGGTACTGGCTGAAATGTAGGTAATGATATTAAAAAGGAATTGCATTTAAAACTAGAGTTTAAATTTAGAATAGAGTCGAAGAGAATTTGAGTTGACAAGAAAAAATTTAGTGAAGTTAGTTTGGTTAGAGGGTTTTGGTATATTTTATATTTAGTAATGTATTGTTTATAATGAATGTTTATTGAAATTAAAATATGAAGAAAAGATAATAAACGGAAATATGTGCACATGGAATTTTATGTGTTTAATTTATCTGCTACCAGCTGAATAAAGAAAAGATTCTTCCACCACTATGTAAGAAGGGACTAGAAGTTATAAAAAAACATACAACACTACTGGCATCCCTATGAAATGTCTTGGCGGTGTTTTTAAATAGCAGTTTACATATTGTTGTTTAAAATCGTTAATAGAAATTAAATTTAAAATTAAAATGGTGAAAAAGGGATGAGTGTATGCTTGTCCGAGCGAATCCTATGGTGGTTGCAATATATCTTTTCACAGGTGAGCTAAAAATAACATTATTATAAATCTACCAACTATGTTAACCATAAATTTGTAACGTTGGTGGATATGGTTATGTACAGTTATGTTAATCTAGTAAATCTAGTTGGTCCGGCAAACTTCGTGCCGCCTCAGAAACAAAACTCGTTCCATTTGTATAGAAAAAAATTTCGAAAGTCATTTTCCATTTTGTAAAGACAAATGATTGTTTTCGCAATTTAGTTTACTTTCCTATATTTACTACATATTTATTGTAATTTACTTTAATATATTTAAAGCTGAAATATCAAATACCACTCATCGTTAATATACCTAACTAGGACGCTCAGTACACCGACCTAGTAAAATGTTGGTGAAAGGTCCTCGGAACGTATCAGGGATAGAAAAGTAGGGTTTGCACAATGTCATAGAGAGTATCCCATCCCGTTCATACATTTTTTACAGTCCATACAACTTTTTTGGAGTTTTCAAAGCGGGATAATTATCTCCAAGACCGTCGGGGATAGATGGGCAGTGTCTTTAGCGAATAACCATCGATACATTTCTCAGTAATCGTCCATTGCTTATATTGTGTTTATTTATTTATGTTTATATTAAAAGAAACTACTACTACCTTATATTAGTAATTTTTTGTATAAATATCACTGTAAGTTTTCCTTGAAAATAAATAAATAGAACATTTAAATTTGTCTTATACAACAAAATTCTTATGGTCACCCTATTAGAAAGGGACACACGGCTCCTCTTCTATGTATCCTACTTGGCCCGCTTTTTAGCCGCATGTAATAAATCCTTATTATTATATTAAATCCATGAAAGTTGTTTTCATGATTATAGAAGAAGCATGTAATGTAAATATTACATTATTATTTAAATATAATCTTCTGCGATATTACCAAGTAGATTATTATGTAAGTATATTAATAAACTGATTGCAAATTAATATTTTAAAATTTAGAACATATAAAGGCAATCGCTATTTCTGTTAATTAGGGGAAAATAAAAACATATTTCAGATTATCGACGGTTTATTCTAATTTTTTATCTAATTACATTTTTGTATTAAGGTAATCTGTGTTTTAGGATGGTTTTAGACGAACGTCTCGCGACAGTAACGTTTTGGCACCCGCCCGCCGCCATTCCGAATTTCCGAATTCCGATTTCCCAATCCAAGCAACGCAAGTGAATATTTCGTAGATGTTTTTATACTTTTCTTTTGTTTAAATGTCTTTTCCAGGAGAATGTCATCCACTAATCAATATATTGATATAACACTATATTAATTTTATTTATAGAATAAAACATTGATTGATAGCTGTACATAATATGACAACAGACAATATATAAAAATAAATTTAATATTCTTTTGACTGTAGGTACTTGCGCGAACTGACGTTCGCAGAGCTTATTATAGTTGTTTGGTATTATCTTACTTTGTGTGGTCTAACTATGGGCCTCGTAAGGAAGCCCAATGTCGCTCAACGAGCTATGGAAAGGGCTATGCTCGGGGTTACACTGCGAGATCGAATCAGAAATGAGGAGATCCGCAGACGTACGAAAGTTACCGACATAAGCCGGCGGATTAGTAAGTTGAAGTGGCAGTGGGCAGGGCATATAGTACGGAGAGCCGACGGCCGCTGGGGCCGGAAGGTTCTCGAATGGAGGCCACGGACCAGCAAGCGCAGCGTAGGACGTCCACCCACAAGGTGGACAGACGACCTAATAAAGGCCGCGGGTCAGCGGTGGATCCAGGCTGCTTCTGACCGGTCCTATTGGAAAATTATGGGGGAGGCCTATGTCCAGCAGTGGACGTCCTACGGCTGAGATGATGATGATCTTACTTTTGGTAATACATATTTTATTTTATTGAATAAATACATAACAATAACGAAAAAACGTTATGTAAAAGTATAAACAACTATCCTCCCACAGCGCCGACAAATTCAAAATTTCGCGCCTTATGTCGGGTGCCAAAACGTTACTGTCGGGAGACGCTCGTGGTTTTAGGGCTTGCTTTTGGTTATTTAACAATTTGTCAACTTACTTGACATTGACATTGACAGAGGCTACAATTTTATTCTGTGGAGTGTAGTCAACAAACAATTCTATTTTTTCATTCGTTACTGACATTTTCTTCAGTCTTCATCTCATATCTCAAATACAGAGTTTGTTGATTTTTACAGGATTCCTTTCCTACTATTTTTGCGACTTGGATAGGTATTTATTGATTTTATCTTACGTCGTACGCCACGGTTTGATCAGGTGATTGTTAATAATGTGATTAGTGGAATGTGCAATTGGCTTCTGGTTAAAATCCCGTTGTTTGTTAATTACGTTTAATTGTTCATGTTTAGTCACACAATGGAGTCGTCATATCAAGGAGGAGTAGCTTTTGAAGAATCCGGTAACAAATTCGACAGACTGTCGCAGAACATTGGCAGCAATATAAACAAACTTTCCCAAAATGGTAATGTACTTTTTTTATGTATTTTTTTATACTTTTCCTTAAAACTTTCTTTTTTACCATTTTTTTGTCTTGAGTCATTATTGTTATATTCAATTGAAAATTATTTTTTGTACACAAAAAAATGTTACTGATTTTGGGAGCTATATAAGCTCATTAATGGCATTTTTTTCATAAAATACAAAGCAAGTACAAGATATTGTCATATTGATAAGATATTAACTCAAAATGTCTTTATTTTATTAGTAATATAATTTCATTGTTTTCTGTTAAACATTATTTTGTAATATATAGCCACAGATAAGCCAAATGTAATTGCTATGCTTATTATTGTAATTCCCCAGATTTAATGTGTCATCCCACATGGATGTACCATTTGTCATCCACAGGAGGATGGCACTTTTTATGTAGGGGAATCTCGAATGAAATAAACAATAAATCAAAATTCAAAATAAATTGTAAATTTTAAAAGAAATCTTAGTTCCAACAGAGTGGAAGGGCGTTTCCCATTGGATTTTATTAAAAATGATATTTTATATGATTTTTTTTTATTTTAAATTGCAAAATATTCTTTTAGGAGTGTGGGGAAAACTCAATATATATTTTTTTAATTGAAACAAGTTAGCTCATAATGTATGGTTTTCTGTACAGTGTCATCAATGTCGAAAATTGTTAACCAACTTCAAACTCCACAAGACTCCCAAGATCTGCGTAGTCAATTGTGAGTACAATATTAATTTTAAAAGATTATCTTATAATACTAAACGAGGAATTCTTGTATGTCACGACGATCTCAGATCGTACCTTTAATACCTTTAAATAAACAAGTCTTTATAAATATCAAATGTTGTCATGATTTCTTTTGGTTTTTTGGTGTGGTATAAATATCACTTCTCCATATTTTATTAGTTAGTGGCAGGGCACATTGTGTTAGTCATTTCGGCACAGGCACAGTCATTTCGGCAGTCCACCTGCCAACAGTAACAGTTATATTCAGTTAGTAAGGGATGTCAATCAAACTTACTATGATTGGCAGAGCATTTGCAGTACCTGTGGCGTTGCTTGTGTTACAGGCACCTACCAGCAAGTGGCCCGTCAGCTTGTCTCTCAACCTTCACATTTGTTTTTGTTTTTCTATATATATCAGTAATCGGCCTCCAGAGCCATAATTTGATTTGGTATTATGTTTGTTTAGATTATGGTTGATGTTCCTGCGAACATCACCCCAAAATTAATTTCAATGGTCAAGGATTTGCCATCTCTTCAGTCGATTTACATCTCCATCTCTGTCCAGGAGGTTTTTGGCCAATTGATACTGATGACAATAAGATACTGGTCTACCTTCACATAAATAATAAAAATATAAAGTATTTTGAATGAATGTTGCACCAACATTCAAGTATGCTTTTATTTATGTGAAGCCGTTACACCTTTAGAGCTGCATTGTTATCTCACTCAGGACTCTAATAATAAACATTGATAAGAAACATTCATTTGTTTATTCTTTTGTTTAATATATTACCTATACATTTATAATACAGTATATACCTATAACCTAATCTTATTGTTCACTAAAATGACAGCTGAGAACAATGTCAATATCCCTCTATTTATATAATACACATAAATAGCATTTAATGTTAAAACTTTAAAAATGCAATGTTTAGCCATGATAACATCTGAGAATGTTAATATAATAATAATATTTCATTTATAATATAATAATAATATTCACCTGGCTGGGCAACCGGTTGGAAGAGGCTAAAACAGTTTAAATTACCCCTAAAAGGCTTAAATGCAGAAGGCAAGCGGAAACCACTGCTTTCTTCTCATGAAAGTCATCATGAAGGTTCAATCAAGTAAACAGAGGAGGCCATGCGATTAGCTTAGCTTAGCTTAACAACCGGCTATTATGAGGCTTGCCACTAACACCTGAAATAATGATCACAACCACTCTGTCAAGAGTGAAACCGACGAAGAAGAAGAATATTTCATTTTTTGTGACCAGTGACATTAGATTTACATTTAAATTGTAAAAAGCTATAATAAAAATTATAAACTGACCCCCGAGTTTCTATAGAGCCCAAACGACACGCTTATATATCTGCTGTAAGCTGTTGAGGAGTTGAGTATCCCGCAGACTACTTAATGCTGCAGCATAAGTATTGAACATGTCTTCTGTTTTATTCAGACGTCAAATACAGAATTACACACAGAAATTGGCGAAAGATACTTCCAGCATGATAATGGAACTGATGAAGCTACCGTGCGACCAGCCAGCCAACAAGCTCACCCGGGATCGTCTCAGCGATGAATATATCGCTACATTGAATGCATTCCAGGTAAATTGAAGTTCATTTATACAAAGTGAATCCATAATATAATCAAATAAATAAAAAAAGTATAGACTGTTTTAGCTGAAATTTGTATTTTATTTTCTAACGTAAGCTCCTCTCCATTCGAAGTCTGGGACGGGTAACTAGTATTTCCATAAAAAAGTGTGTTTTTAATTACTTTTGGTACCGAAATATGGATTTACCAGGACCGGGATGAGTGAGATGCATTGAGATGTGAATAAAATAATAGATATGATGAAATCAGAATAGATTTTTTTTATGTTAAAGTCAACATACAGGCTGATGATAGTCCCCTTGATGGTATATGGTTGTCTTATAACACAACCAACGCTATAGATAGGTGAAGCATAGCGCTGCTGACCATCCATAGTACGATAAGGATAAGTGAAGGTATTGGAAAATGACTGGCATGCCTTACTTACAAACCGATCATTTCACAGTGGCCTTTTGTAAGAGAGTGGTTACTGCCGCCAGACGAACTGCCCAAACGACTGAAAAACTGAATATCCATCCTATTAAGTTGAGTCTTACAACAATATAATTATTACAGACAACCCAAAGGTCCGCTGCTCAGAAAACCAAAGAAGATGTAAGAAAGGTGAAGTCTCAACATGTGACCATTCCGGAACCATTTTCTTCGGGTAAATTGTTTTTATTTATTTTTTATTTATTGTAATATAGTTTTATATTGTTTTATTATGAATTACACAAAAAATGTACTTTTTTAGGGACTAATAAAGATTTGTTGGAGCTTGAGGATAAAAATGTTCGCAAGCAGGAGCAACTCACGATGCAGACTGAAAGAGAGTTGAGGGAAATTGAGGAGAGAGAAAAGGACATTAGGCAGTTGGAGGTAATTGCCCTCATTAAAATATTAAGAATTTATTTGAGTTTAAAAGGGTTAAGGTAAAAGGCTCTTTAACCAACTACAAGTAAAATGTTGATTAGTTACTTTTAGAAATAATTTTATGTTTTATTTAAATTATGCACTCGGTTTAGTGCATCCTTTGATAGGCGATTTTTGTTTATTATTTTCTTTTTAATGTTTGGGACTTTTACCGCACAAACAAAGGTATATTCCCGGTGACAGATGACTTTAAATGACGGTTAGCCTACTTGACAGTTGGTGGAAGAGGCCCTCAGTCACAATCTTATCTAAACTTAATATTGTGATAAAAATGGAAAATTAATATACTTTTGACGACTATTAGTTGAGTTAACCTTTACTATTTAAAAATGGTATTAATTACCAATAAACAAGTGCAAGGTTTCAGTTGAAAATGTACTATAATCTCTATTCACACGCGTCATAAGGTTTACTTTTCAATTAAATAACTAACAAGTTGTCGATTATTTATCTAAAAAGTGGCTAATTGTATTTGTCGATAGTGTTGATTTTTATCCTATTAATTAGTTCAGACTATTATAATATGTATAAAATCGGCGTCAACATTTAATTAACAAGGTATTTTGATAACTGATAAAAATCCCTGATAAAATTAGTGGTTGTTGTTAAAATAGATTTATTTTATTAGTTAAACACGACTAAACTAAAATTCAATTTGGAAATTCTATTTGGAACAACCAATTTGGAAACCTTTTTAGAGGTGAAAGAATTTTTAATATCGAAATTATTAAAATTAAAAATTAAAAAAATACAAATCTTTCTGTTCATATTGACTATTATGAATTTCTCAAAAATTAAAAAAAAAGAACTGAGACCTATACGTGATCTATAATATAAAAAAATCTTGCAGTGTCATTAACTAATCCACAAACTAATGAATCATTAATAATAAAATTGTTTATATGTATTTCGCATATGAGATAATTTAAATGTACGATAACATGTAATCAGATATGCTGTTTACATATTTTACCAATTTTAAAATTGCGTGGACTATAATAATATCCATTATTATATTAGAGTACAAAAATGACACAATATATATAAAATACTAGCTGTTGCACGCGACTTCGTCGGCGTAACTTTACGAAATATAGCCTATGTTACTCGCTGATAATATAGCTTTCCAAAAGCGAAAGAATTTTTTAAATCGGTCCAGTAGTTTCGGAGCCTATTCAATGCAAACAAACAAATCTTTCCTCTTTATAATATTAAGTATTATTATTATTATTATAGTATAGATAGACAATATAATAATATAAATTATATGAATGTAATAATAATATTACGATGTAAATATTTTTTTTTACATAATCGTTATATTATTTCACTAATAATATAATAATAATTACGAGTAGGTATGTATTTTTTGAAATTGAAATTTCAGAACGACATTGTGGATGTAAACCAAATATTCAAGGAATTGAGTACCATAATTCACGATCAAGGGCAGATAGTTGATTCGATTGAGTCCAATGTTGAGTACACGGTTCAGAACGTTGAAGGTGCAACTCAGCAACTCAACCAAGCTGCCAATTACAAGGTGAGCCCAAAAAATTTACTTTTATTCACTCAAAATTCACATCATACTATTATTGTAAACATATACAAGGAAAAAATATGTAATTTTTTAAATTTTTTGTTGTAATTTTGCATTTAAATGTATGTAAAATTAAATGTATGTAAATAATATAAATGTATACATATTTAAATGTATGTAAATGTAACGCGGAACAAAGAATAATTTAAATTCTTAATATTTATAAAATGTAAAAAATAGAATCACTTTATTATTTATATAATTTTTTTTTTTATTATTTTTCAGAACAAACTCCGAAAGAAGAAAGTTTACATTGCTTTGGTCCTGAGCATCATAGTGATAATTATCCTGATCCTGATATTTAACCGTTAATATGGGATATTCATGGAAAAAGATAAACCATTAAAAATCATCACAATTAGTTTTGTATGTGCATTCGTATACATTGTATTATTGTATATTTATTCCTTTTAACTTATAATTATTAAATATGTAAAATAATTTTATAGTGGACTCGTGTAATAAAATATTTTACACAATTTCTAAACAATAAATAAATCAATGAATTATACAGTAAAGCTTAAGTGAAGAGATTAAAAATTTATTTTATATGTACACTAAATATTTTTTTTTAAATATAATTGGTTAGTAATAATTTGGATTCTTTAGTTTCTTTATAAACTAATATAAATCATTAATCATGGAAACAGGTTACTCTTTATTATCACAAGTCTTTATTAACACAATTCATTATCACAACTAGTTTTATTTTATTTGTGTGTCTGTGTATGTATGTATATAATTGTATTAATTATTAGGCCAACATGTATAATTTTATTTCATGTTAAATGAAATATTTTACGCAATTTCGAAACAATAAGTCAAGACTATAGACTTGTATGTATGTCTATGTAAGTAAAAGTATGTAAGGCTAAGGTCACAAAGAGATTAAGGTATTTTTTGAAATACAATTAGTTCTTACTAAATTGAGTATCATTCGTTTTTATTATTCAAGTGAAATCTAATGACGAAACTTTTACTAATCTTAAGTTAAATTTACATATTAAAAAAAAAATATTGATACTTTTCTTTATGATTATTACTTATTGAAAAATCAATAAACTGAAAAAATTAACAATTTGCCTTATTTACTACACACTTTTTGTCTTTGGTCTTACATACATATTTCTAGTTTTTATAATTTTAACCAGTGAAAGGTTATAATTAGATACCGTACACTTTTTTCATGAATTTTGTTTAAGTATTAAGTATATTTTTTAATTTTAATTTAACATGACCGCTGTAATTGAATAGTCGGCCGCTTGACTTTATTTCTATGTACATTTTATTTTCAGTACAATACCGTCCAATAAAAATCGAGCAAAAAGTAATAAAATTGTAATAGATTGAACAGTTGGTTGTTTCTGTATTCGACAGATTCATATTTAGACAGATTTGTAATTAGTCAGATTCTTAATTTGCCGGAAAAGTATTACAGTAAACATTAGTTTGTATTCTCTATGCCGAACCAACATGATTTTTTTACATAATTCTGTAAATTTATATTGATTGATTTTATAAAATGAATATACAGTCATATTGATTGAATCCGAGGTAGGATTCAAAATAATATGAACCAAATATTGTTTTTAATAAATGTGTAAAATATTTTTTATCATATTACTAAGACATTTCGTACGTTGTTTAGTTTAGATTTTAATAGATTTATTATTTTTTTAAATGTATAAAATCTTTAGTTATATTATTATGTTTATTTTATGTACATACTCAAACGATATTAAGTATGCCCTCAAATTCAGTTTAGTAAATTCGAAATCTACGGAAAAAGCTTTTTAGTTTTTAGATTCCGTTGGAGAAAACTTAGATTCTGTTGGAGACTATTGTCCGTCTGTTTGAGTGAAAGGGCGTTATTCCTTAGAGGTAAATAAAATGAACATAATAACATTTTTAAATATAAAACATGTACTGAAAATGTAATTCAAATGAAAGTATGTGCAATGAAATGCTTAGTGAAGTATGAGTAATTATGTCATATGTATTTGTGTATATAAGGATTGGTAGGTATGTTTTATTTTATTATTAAAGTTATTTTTAAACTATTAATTTAATCATCACAATGTTTAATTAATCACTTTTAATGGCAAAGAAAAACAAGTGGCTCGTTTTGAATTTAAATATTATATGACTTTGCAGGTGGTCTGATTTTTTTTTAGTAACTATACCTATAAACATAGAAACACCTTCCAAAGGATCATTTATGAATTTATGGTCCACATTACAGATAATCCACTAGTCCACATCTGGAAGTAAAAAATTGTAGGTAGGTATAACATGAGCGAGCCACTTAATGTTTAAGGTAAATGTAATGTAAAATATTGTTTTTTTGAATTATAAATTAATATTGTAATGTATTCCTAATGAAATGAATAAAATGTTAAAATGAAATCTGTTTTTTATTTATTTAGGTATTTTCTTTACAGTAAATTCGTCAATATAATTAAAAACACTCCATGCACACACAACTGAAGGGATTTTTCTTATTAACATACTTTAAATAGTATTATAATTAAATAATGAATTTCTTAGTTAGGCAGTTAGCAGTAATGTAAAAATTGTTATTTGGACAACTAGTGACTATATAACTTTGCCTAAATTTGTAAAGCCATCCCCCAAATGTTGACAATACAATACATGTATTTATTCTCCCAGCGAACAGTGCACGTGGCGTCTGTGGCGGTGTCCCAGTAATATGCTGCAGCAGTATGAAGCCCTGTGCCATTCTTCTGAGTGATAATCGTACGCATAATGTACTTAAAGGGTTTGTTGAGTTTATTCAGTCTCGCTAAAGTCTTCTCCGTTATAATAGTGATCCATTGGGGTGTACGGGAGTGACTGTAAATATTGCCGCCTAGACAGAACTCGATGTTGTCTCTTATTATTTTCTGAACGTCTTCAACGTTGAAAACTAAATCCTCGTCATCGTCACCTGGTGGTGCATCGCCCATCGCCAAAACTATTGTGTGTCTATTGATTTACTTATAAAAGTTGTGTTTCCAACTATTCTTAAACAAACAGAAATATCCACTTCTAAAATAACGTCAATTTTAATAATTGTTTTTTATCTGTCAAAATTAGGTCACATCAAAGAGAATGTAATATTTTTCATTGTGAGCAATGAGGTCTTATTTGAAATAATGTAACCTTAACTTTTTATATAGGGATGTAATAGGGGCTTAATGCTATGATATTGTCATCTCGTTTATAAATCACTAGCCTATGGTAAGATTTATCTAGTGTACCCTAGATGAAGTTGCACATGTAAAATATACTTGCGCCCGCTTGTGTAATATGCAACATTTCATGATCTCCTGATAGTTAGGCATGAAAGCGTAATAATAGCTGGTGCTTGCGACTTCGTCCGCGTGGAATAGCGCGTGGGAATCATTTGGGTATCTCGAACGGTTTTCGCAGCGCACGTAACGGAAGCCCTCAAAGATGAATAATTTTCCCCGTTTTTTTTCCACATTTTCGACTGTTTCTTCGCTCCTATTAGTCGCAACGTGATGTTATATAGCCTAAAGCCTTCCTCGATAAATGATCTATCCAACACAAAAATAATTTTTCAATTCGAACCAGTAGTTCCTGAGATTAGCGCGTTCAAACAAACAAACTCTTCAGCTTTATAATATTAGTATAGATTAGGATATTTTTTAAACCCTACAGGAATTTGTTGGTTCATTGGTCTCAGACCGACAAAATTATTAACCAATTCATTGTTTTCTCAAAGTAATATCAACAGTGTAAAAGAGTTCGGAAAGGTAGTTGCTTTGCAGGCGACTTCCCCTGCATAACTTTATAAAATTTGCCACTCGGCGAGCGCTTCATAGTCGGTGGTGAGTGGAAAGCAAAGCATGTGCACTGGGGATCAACGTGATCAGCTCCTTGAAAAACAACAACCCCCCAAGCTTCGACCTGATAGACAAAAAGTCTTAATGGAACGCCATGGCTGCACATTAATTAACGCCTTGGCTGTATATTAATTAACGTCTTTTGTGTGTGTCGCAGTTTCTTCTCGATTCTCCAGCTCAGGATAATCGAGGGTAGGAGAGCGAATAGGCAAACGTCGTTAATTAAGTAAAAATATAAATAGTATGGAAGCGTCCGAATGCCTAGCCCGCCGGCTTGCGCTCGCGCTTTTATTATCTCGGTACTCCCTCCACTTTCACGTTTCCTACCCCCGCCGACAGATGGCAGATGCATGTGACACACAGTCCATTATATATTACACAGACCAACGTAACATGTTACAGGCTGTATATTAATGACGCTACACATTAATAAACTACATTAATGATGCCTTGGCTACACATGTATGTAATGTAGCCTATGGTCACTATGGTCAATATACCACTAAGACCATCGTATATGACAACTACAAAAGAAGGTTACTTGTATACGATACGAGTAATAAATAAAACAAATTGTTGTTGGGGACATAAAATATTGTTGGGAAATAAAAGAAATTTTATTGTTTACTAAAAGTACATACACATTAAAATTTTTCTTCATATTTTTTGTTACCTACAGGATATTTTTTTTGTTACATATGTAGCAGGTAACGCCAAGATACTTAACAAAACTTAAGAAAAACAAATAATTGACAGTATTTAACACAAATGATTATGTATACTTACTCCGTGAATTTTATATAGAATTAAGCTACTTTAGATATAGTAAATGGGTTCACTTGGGTTCTTAAGCTCCTATTTAACATCGTTTGTAATATTTTAAAAGTAATGAAAACACTTCAATTGGGTGCAACAACAACAAGTTCCTACTTGAATTCTTTTCAATTGTAATTGTTGTTGTTTTGTTTTGTTGTTATTGTTGTGGTTTTGATACTTCTTACTTATCATTTATTATACTTAACAGAATAGTTAGATAAAAAATTAAATTAAAATCACATCATAACAATCGCGACGTGACGTCATCTCAGTAAAGCGCGAATGAACGCAAATTTAAAAAACGGTGAAACTTTACAATGCTTGCTGTGTAGGTAATATTTTAATGCGTTGATGTGTCTCGTGTTCCCAGAATTTGTTTCAACATTTTTCTGTATTGCCTCTGAGTCTGGAAGCTAATATAAATTATAATTTTCATTGACTTGCATTGTTATATTTGAATTTTCCTTACTTTTAAAATGTTACAAACTGCACTGACATTGATTGTTACCTATAGCACAATACTATGGGCTGCCAAAATATATAATATCTATTATAATAAAATTCCTACTTTAACCTTTAAGATTATGTTTCAAGTGCCTTAACTACTTTCGTCACAACGAATTGTTTAAACATTTCTAAATATGTGTTTTGTTCTACAAGTGAAATTTATTATTATGTAATAAAATATTATGTCAGTAAAATAATAACATTATTTCATAAGTATATTATGCAATAAAATATATATATCAATAAAATTTTGTAACGAACAAAATTTAAATTACAATAAAAATCTTAGAGCATGTTTTAAAATAAAATATAAATGAACGCACGTAAAAAGAGCATCAAGCACCAGTGGTGGGGATTTGTTTTCAACTTAATGATCCAATAGCGCGAGCGCAAATTCGCAAACGTCAACTGAATGATCCAATAGCGTGAGCGCAAAATCGCAAACGTCTACTGAATGACCCAATAGCGCTAGCGCAAAATCGCAAACGTCTACTGAACGACCCAATAGCGCTAGCGCAAAATTGCAAATGTCAACTGAATGATCAATTGATCACTTCAAAATCACTTCCCCCGTTGCGCCTCACCTCCTACCTACTGCCAATTTGGTCTGTGTTTCGTTCTCTGCACAACGTCGTCGCAAAGAGCTCTTTTTATGTGCGTTCATCTATATCACACTGATCACACAATTAAACAATACACGTATAGAACCTCAATCTAACCACAGAACATTTTTTTTAACGTACACCAATCAATCATATGAGTAATATCACTTGTTTGTTTAAGAGTCAAGCACGAGGCACTTCATCGACTGTCTGTTGTTAGGTAATCACAAAAGTGGTGATTTATGACTTAGATCATTCTAAAAATTTAAGAGTTCACTAAGTATGTTAATCTCACTTATTCCGTTGGCACATATTATTTCAGGCAACGAATGTTTGTAGATCGATAGTTCTAGATCAGAAAATTCGACCTCCTAATTTTGTTTAGACAATAGCATATGGGAATATAATTTCTATATGATTAGCATTTTCTTTTTCTTGTCATTTTTCGATACATAAAAACGACCATCGACTGAAATGCGAAAAACCATCGACAAGTGCCATACTTGACCCTGTAACTTAATCATTAATACATACTTAATCACAAATTTATCAGATTCATTTGCCTTTTTTTACTTAAATATTTCTATAATAATATAAATAAATAGATATTCAATTATCACACGCACATCACCCGGTAGACACACATTGAAATAGAAAAGAATATATTACTGACAACGAATAATAAACTTTCAAGTGCTTATCCTACTTTAATATTTTATCCTATAATGACACCTATTTAGTATTAGGTATAGTGTTATAATTTGTGCATGTGAGAACATGGAAAGAATACAGGGACATTTAATTAACCCGTACGGCTCGCGTTCATTCCTATGTACTTCCTATTCAGTCAAGCTATTATACCTACGTTAAATACCACATACCGTTACAAGAGTCTTTCACTTGATATTCTTTTTTAAAGAGATTTAACTATCACGCATTCACTAATCAGTATCCACGTTGGTCATTTACCTATATGATAAAATTTTCACGCGACGCAAAGAGATGGCGAATTTTTTTGGTTTTATACTTAATTTTTCTTTTAAAGAACCAAATGAACATTTTTGTTTTGATGTAAAACATCTTTTGAGGCGGATGAGACCGAAATAATATGTTTTTATAAATAAAGAATTTCTATAAACACCTGGTAGTGTATTGGAGGAATTATTTTGTAAATTAAATTAAAAAAAATTATAAACGAAATATTTTCGTTGTTTCACATCTGACGGGCGTACCGTGACGGCATTTTTTTTTTAAATTAATGGCTTTAAGCTAGAAGCTCGAACCACTTTTCAGGACAGCATTATTAAAGCTTAATGATGTCCTGTTATATTAATAGGTACATATTATTAAAGAAAACTTAGAAAATTGCATAAACTAACGAGTTGTCTATGCTTTCCTAAATATATAAGACATTCTTTTATTACGTTTATACGGCAAGTTTATGAAATACGGTATAAAATAACTTTATAATTTATATTAACATTAGGTATAATTTACAAAATACTTGCAAATTATTATTATTATGAAATTCGAAATATTTTCAAATGCGTCCTCGCATGCCAAATTTCATCAAAACTTTAACAATACATAACTCTCAGATTGCACACATTCATTGACACCTTAAATTAGTACACTGTCCCGCATACACATACCCATACACGGCCATACAAACAAATATACTGTACAGGTGTAGATCCAATACAAGTGAAAAGGGGTACTTCGATATTTCGATCATTACGTAAGCCATTATTAATATCTTAAGTATCCCTCATATGGTCTATAATAACTAGTCTAATAATATTATGTTAAAATTAAAGAATACTTTTAGACATTTAATTAGGATTTAACAATTGTTGTATGTGAGTTAAAAGCTCTGCAGTACCTACATTTTAATACAATAATAAAGAACAGAATAATAAGAAAATTTCGACTTGTGCATCATAAACGCACACGAGCGCTTTCTCGTGGTCTACGGAATATTAAATACTGCTCTAATAGGCTTGAAATTTTGACAAAAGTTCACGAAAAAGCGCCACGAAAAGCTCTGGTGGTGTGCGTTCACAAGTCTAACTAATATTAAAATACACTTTAGTTAATATTGTAACTGTAGGTACTTAAAAAATAAAGTGAATATGGCCAGTGATCCAACACGCGAGCCCGGGCAAACACATTGTATATATAACACGTTTAACATATGATTATCTCTGATATGGGATTCTCAGTGATGTGAATGACGGCCGTCTGACAGCACAGACGACGGCGCTCTAGTTCCGAGAGCCTCTTGTATGTCACCAACTTCATCGGCGACAGCGGTGCGACTGAAAGGGAATTAAATAGTTTTGGTTTATATACAGGGTGGACCAACTAAAATTAAAAAAACAAACACTCGAGTTCGGGGCGAGTCAAGCGAGTTTTAAAAAATATTTGAATGCAGTTTTGTTTCTTTTTAAAAATAAAGAAATGTCTCCTTTATGTAAAATGAGCCATCTTAAGGATTTAAGGTAGTTTCCCTTCACGGCCCGACTTATTTTTCCACTCTGTATAGCTGCTTAAAAGGCAAAAATAGCTTAAAAAGCCTACTCTTAATGAAAAGAAAAAAAAAAAACTAGCTGGTGCCCGCGACTTCATCCGCGTTGAAAAAGAAAAATATCGTTATCATTGTGACGACGGTGGCGCCCAATCCTTACTTTACTAATATTATAAAATGTGAATGTGAGTTTGTTTGTTTGTTACGCTTTTACGCAAAAACTACTGAACCGATCACCATGAAATTTTGCATACACGTTGTCTGGGACACCAGAAAGAACATAACATAACATTTCTTCCAGAAAGGATACTTTTCTTGTATCGCTGACAACGTGTATGCAAAATTTAATGATGATCAATTGAGTAGTTAAGGCGTGAAAAGGTAACCGACAGACAGACAGAGTTACTTTCACATTTATAATATTAGTATCAATGAAATTCAGGCTGTGCACTTTTGCCATGTCATTGCACTTTCAACCCTGATAGGATAAGGGATCAAAAACAAGGTTGGGCATGCCTTACTCAGTTGCTTTTAAAATAAACAAGCGATAAGCAAAGAAAGTATAAAAAATATATACTCACTGTAACCTTCGCCTTGAATGAACAAACGGAACGCTTGTGAAGTATTGTTCGGCTTTTCCTCCAGAACGTTCGCACAATCCGGAATCTGTAAGAGATCAAGTGGCACATTATTACTCCAATTTTAGTTGAACGCACACCTGCAACAACCTGGAAAATGCTGACTTTTCTAGAATATATAGAATTAGCTGGTGCTCGCGACTTCGTCCGCGTGGAATAGTTATTTTGGGAATCATTTGGGTATCTCGAACGGTTTTCGCAGCGCACGCAAAGATGAATAATTTTCCCCGTTTTTTTTTCCACACTTTCGACTGTTTCTTCGCTCCTATTAGTCGCAACGTGATGTTATATAGCCTAAAGCCTTCCTCGATAAATGATCTATCCAACACAAACATAATATTTCAATTCGAACCAGTAGTTCCTGAGATTAGTGCGTTCAAACAAACAAAAAAACAAACAAACTCTTCAGCTTTATAATATTAGTATAGATGATATAGTAATAGTCATCATAGAATCCTTGAACACTTTAGAAATTCATTTCACGGTCTAACTCCTGCATTCCTTTTCTTTCCTTTCTTGGTTCTCCATTCCTATTCCAAGAAAAGATTTTTAATTCCAGTGCATATTTACTTTAATTAAGTTTGCAGCGGTACACTGCGTTCCGAAGTCATTTGGGCAGCCCGTCTGGCGGCAGTAACCATCAAATAACAGCTATTGTGTTTCGGTGAGTGAAAGTGAAACTTCTTTCGCTCCATCTGTATGTATATATATATATATATATATATATATATATATATATATATATGTGTACAATATATACATGTATACACATATACATATATTAATTTATGTATATGTGTATATAATAATTAATTATTATTAGAGGAAGAGAGAAAGAAAATGTGCGCGCGCACTGCTGTCTCTTGCTTATATCCCCCACATAACTTCCGTTCGCCTTGCCCGATCACACTTTTCGTAACGCTTACGTCACGCGTTCGCCAGCTTACTCCCCAAGTCAAGCGTGCGTAAAGAAGTTTCACTTCAAAAAATAAGTCACATACTTAGATGTTACAGAGAAACTTACATTGAGCCAAGTGGATTTTCCCGGGTTGAGGCGACAATTGAAGTTGACAGTGTCGACGACGTGGGTCGACAGAGCTCCGGTGATATTGAGCACGGGCACATCCAAGGTGGGACCACTCCTCCAAATCCCGAGATCCAGTCGCTTCATGTACGAATTGGAGAACATGCTGAAGTTGATCGGGTTCAGGAGGTTCATGAACTGATTTTGAAACTTATTGTACAATGCCCGGTTTCGATTCTTCACCTGGAAATATTTACAACATTTCCTATTAACACAACATAATGTTCTCTAAAAATAATATAATTGCCTTAAAAATAAATATTTTAAGGCAATTATATTATGTGTTTGCAGCGCCATCTAAATATTTAGGCCAAGAACATTAACCATAGCGCCATCTAACGTCGAAAAATTGTATTTCTTAAACTGTTAAGTAATTTTTTTTTAAATAACAGCACTTGTGCTGTTGACTCACTCACCGGTACACAACAGAGTTCATGACAGAGTCAAGGATGTCATGTCAGAGTTCAACGCCGAAAAAATTGCATTTCAACAAAATAAATATTTCGAGACAATTTTATTATATTTTTGCAGCGCCATCTAAATATTTAGGCCAAGAACATTAACCACAGCGCCATCTAACGTCTAACAATTGTATTTCTTAAATTGTTAAGTTAGTGTTTTATCTTCAAACAAAGTTGTGCGCAACGCGCCTAAAGAAATTTTCATTGGAAAAAAATAACTTTGAACTATAAAAAAATAAAATACATACTTTGAAAAATTATACTTACATCAGCCCCGAAATGATATAAAATGAGATTGTTAATAACGCCCTCAGAGAGTCCGTGGTTGCGGAGGACGTGGCCAGCGAACATGTGGCAGGTCCGTTCATAGATAGAAGACTTCGACGGCGAACAGTTGATGACACATAGGGCAGTCACCTGAAAATAACGCATCAATTTTCGTTATCACCTTAACTAATGATAAAATTATACTACTTATTTAGTTAAGAAGCAATACAGCTTTAACTGACTAGCCAAAAACACAAGACGCAATAAGGGACACATTGTACCGTATAATTTCTTTGTACGTAACTGGTTTCGTAGAAAGAAAAACAATTCTTGTCACGTAACTGGTTACGTAGCGTGAGTTTCGTAGGCAGCCGAAGCGGCGGTTTTTGCTTAGTACTAAGTTAATAACCATAGAAACTTAATTAGGTATGTGTAAATTAGGTATGTGCTTACTTTGGTTGGATTGGCTAAAGCAAAACGGGTGAGGATATTAGCGCCAGCGCCAACACCAAATCCAATAAAGGTATTTATGCCGAAGAACCGCAAAACACAGTCAATCTGCGAACTCAGCTCATTCATCGTCGGGTACACAAAACTGAAAAAAGGAAACATAAATGAGATTAATTAATTTATAATATTCATAAAACACGTGTGGCTTCATATATATCCTCACATAATTATTTTTAAACAACTTTCCCTGTTCGCGATGATCTCAAAAACCATGAACGGATTTTAATAGTAATTTATTTTAAATAAGCTATTTCTACGTTTTCACCCCAATATTATTAGCTGTGTTGAATATCGTAAGTGGTTTAATATACTTAAAATTAAATTGAAAAACATAAAATATATAATTACTAAGTCTCCGAAACGAAGCTATTATAAGGTAACTAGCTGGTGCCCGCGACTTCGTCCGCGTTCTGGATGAAAGGTACCCTATGTCCTTTTTGGAGTCCCAGACAACGTGTATGCAAAATTTACAACGCCATCTAGGGAATTCTGTTTGAAGCAATGTAGTACTCTAATTCATCTAATCTCACTTCGAATAATGGAAAAAGTCTGTTAACAGATGGCACTACATGTTAGTTATAGTTTATAAAATTACGTTACGTGTTAATAAAATTAAAGCTGCTGCCCGCGACTTCGCCCGCGTAACTTAGTAAATTATGTACTTAAACCTTCCTCGAGAACCACTCTACCCATTAGTGAAAACCGCATTAAAATCCGTTGCGTAGTTTTAAAGATCTAAGCATACAAAGGGACATAGGGACAGAAAAAGCGACTTTGTTTTATACTATGTAGTGATTACGAGTAAGTACACAAAAAACGCCACCTAACTTTATACTATAGTTTTAAATACAATTCTATGGAAATTTACTGCGGAAATTAATTTGGCTTATGATCGAGGAAACAACATGCAAATATAACCCCCCCCCCCATACTAGACAAACTTTCGCGCTTATTGCCAGTTAGTTTAAGTAAGACAAACATCTTAATTAATAATTAAGTATTACATTCGGAAAATAAATTATTTTTCATAAGGTTCCAAAGCATACCAACAATTAATGTGCAACGAAGGAGAATCTGATGTGTCACTCTCAAGTGTCAAAGAAGACTGAATTGTAATCTGAGAACGCTTATCATTGAATCGTCTTTGAATGAAAAATAAGAAAATTAATCGAACTGTCAAACTGTCCGAGACGGATTAATTTATGAGAGAGCCGCGAATCAAATAAGGGTCAAACTAGTTTATATTTTTAAGTAGCAAGCCAGCTAGGATTATTCTATCGCTAACTCTGATGCACATCTAAATTGTTGAGTCTTTTGTCGTTTCAGGTGGGTTTCTGTCATTTTCATTTATTTCCTGGAAACAAAAAATAAAAAAAATAGAGAATGTATTTACATGATATATTATTAAAAAAAAGAAAATATTTAATCTTTACTTTCGATTTTGTTGTTCCTTTTTTCGATTTATTTCGGGAGAATATAAGGGTTGTCCCGATTTAGCCCCACTGCTCCCCAGACAGGTCTCTAGTTCTGCATTAGGGTATCATAGAAGAGTTATAGGACAAGTTTTCAGCTTGCCTTAATTACCTACCCGGAAATGTCTACCATCTCTCTGGTCATTTTGGTTATTCTTGTTTTCGTTCACCTTAATAAAAAAAGTGTAGCCGATCAGTATATATTCTGTACCATATAATAGTATATATAGACGTATTTTCATATATCAGATTATATAGAACATTGTGTTGTTTACTCTGCCAGCTATATACCTAAGAATGTCACAGAGACCTCAGCCGGTATGACAAAAAAGTGACATGGCTTCAGTCATTGGTACATCCAATGAGTCTGACCATCGATTTTGGTTAATGATATTTCCAAAATATAGGTCACTAGACAAATACGGCAGTGTTTTTATTTTTTTGATATCTCAAAAAATTACCGAGCTATAAGCGTTCAGAGTACGCGCATCACCCAAATTTTTAAAATTACTCGTATTACTCGAACCTGTATGACACCACGCGTGCCGCTGCTAGACGCAAGTTCATAGTAAAAAGAGGGTTTTAACTTGCGTCTAGCAGCGGCACGCGTGACGTCTTATTACACGTAGCGCGGGCGAACTTGAAAATTTAAATAGCGACCGAAGTTTCGGTGTCAATAATTTCGGAAATACTGCATCGATTTTGATGAAAGAAAAACTATTCACATGTACATAACCATAGCTCTTATATTATGTATGTTTTATTTTCAAACCCATCGGTCAGACCCATTAAACAACAATCAAACTCGAAATTGCACGTGTGTGCGTTTCTAAGCAAAGTATCTATTGTTCGTTTGGATGTTCACTTTACGGTCTGCCCTCCTAACCTATTTGTAGCTCATGAGTCATTTTTTTATGTAAAGGTCAGCGAGGTAGCTATCCACTTAAGGTTTCTATGGTCTCCTATAAACACTAGGTCCGTATGCCGTAAAGGCGCTGACGACATTATAAGAGGATAAAGAATAAGGATTTGGCATAGCTTTAACTCACTCACCGCATTATCATAGCAATATTATAGAAAACGATAGATTGGATAACTCTCCAATTTGTCATGTTTTATATCCAAAGGTGATTGGATTCATTAAAAAGTTTTGCTTCCTCTAACAAAGCAAAAACTTTTATGCCATATGTGGTTCGCTTTGCTTTGCTTTGCTTTGCCAAGACCACATAGCTTGCTCGTTTGGTTGTGCATTTGTAAATATTTAAATGAACAAAAAATCTCATTACGTACCTGACATGTTTTTTTTTTAAACATTTTATGCGTCCTACATTTCAAGTGAAATGAGGCAAACAACGGCCAATCTAATTTAATTACTTCCAAGAAAACATGTCGGTGTAATTTCGATGTTTTAACACCGAAAGCGGTGATTGGCTTTCGCGAGCGCAAAGCCCTGAAACGTGAATGGAATACTTGTGAAAACGTAATTCGAGTTCAAGAAAGCGATGTCGCCGCTCGTTTTATCGACAGCGAATATTTCGGGGTAATTCTTATAATTCAAATACTGACGTCTAGAAAATGTTTATGAGGATAATTTCCCGGTTGAACGGTATGCTGTCCCTGGGGTCGTTGTCAAACAGTATCGCTGCCATCCATAGTCTAGTCTCCAAGTGAACATATCGACCGCTCAGTTACATAATACTGCGGTACACAAAGCGCTTTCCGTACGCTATTCCGCTTTTCACTCCGTTTACATTAAAACCTAGGTACACTGATTGTTGACAAACGGCAATTCTTATAATGAAATGTCGCACATCAACCATAATTAATAAGCGTTTCATATAATTAGTTAATCATGCAATTATAATACTGCAACGTGTCAATTCCCATATATTTTATTGACACAAAATGTATCTACACTATACGTAATCTAAGAAATCTATTGAAACTACTGAGTTTCACAAATATTATGTCAAATATGGTAAAAATCTCTATTCACTACTTTTTGATCATTCAGCGTAGAGCTCACAATCATTTCTTTATTAGGTACCTAAATATAGCAATAGTGGGCACTGAAAAAATATTTATTTTTATAAAAAACTAGTGTGTTGCCCGCGACTTCGTCCGCGTCCGTTCGCCACCAAATATATATATATATATAGTTGTATCAGTTCAGCGGTTTTAGAGTCCATAGGAGACATACCTACATACAGACACACACACACACACACATATATATATATACCTGACGATCTTCGACAAATATTGCGTCAATTAACTTGAACTTGAACATATTAAAATAAAAATATCAAAATGGATTTACTAACGGAATAGCAATATTTCATTTCAATATCAGATTGAATAGTACTGAACAGAAATATAATAATAATAATAATAATTATTATTATTATTATTATTGATTGGACACTTCAGAGGTCACAATTTTCTGGTCCTATTTCTAGGACAATTTGCTAACTTATTTCTATAATAACGAAGATCACGAACTTTTCTCGTTTATCGCTTTTCCGTGAAATGGTTAGGTTGTTTTAAAAGTTAGGAGTGAAAAAACGTACAGCGACTTATAATCTCTATATAGATATATCTCTCTCTATATAAATATAAAACTTTCGTGTCACATGTTTGAGGACAATGAACTCCTAAACTTCTAAACCGATTTTGAGAAAACTTCGTAACTATGTGTAATTTAGTCCAACTTAAAAGGTAGGATAGTTTCTATTTTGAACACGGGCGACGCCGGAAGCGTGTAGCTGGTATAATAGATATACAATGTAAAAAAAATGTAGTTAATAAGACATAAAATACATATATATCTACATACACAACATTGCAGCTTTACATAATATACCAGGTCTTTCTGTCTGTCTGCAACCTTTTCACGCTTTAATTGTATCTTGTTTAGCTGCCGCTTTATTGAATAATTTTGAACAATGTGGCTGATTTGTGTAGTTAATTAACGAACGGTTTATTAGTGAGCACACTGCGAACCGCAGTCATAAACTTTACAATCCGTCCGGCGACAGTAACAACCCATAACAACCTCTTTACAGAATACTACCGTAAACCGTAAACCGTATTTTTATTATCATTTGTATTGTCTCTTGTGATTCTTTTATATATCGGTACTAATATTATAAATGCGAAAGTTTGTATGGATGTTTGTAACTCTTTCACGCAAAAACTACTCAATGGATTTCAATGAAATTTTGCATACACGTTGTCTGGTCTGGACACCAGAATGGACATAGAGTACCTTTCATCCAGAAAAAAAGTAATGCTTCCGAGGGATCATCTAAAATTAAGGAAACTAACTCCTGGCTTAAGTATAATAGCAATAACGATGTCAGGGGATATATTGCTTTTTCAACGTGGTCGAAGTCGCGGGCACCAGCTAGTATCTATATATATTCGTTGGAACCGTGAACCGTCAGCTTCCCTGCCCACTTTAATAAAAATCAATGCATATATCATGAAAATAGGCGCAACGAAATTTATGTGAGAGCATTGATCGTATACGGCATTTACTTTTCTCGTCTTTTGGATAAAATCTAGAAACCCAGGCGATAGTATCTACTGAATCCTGAACCCCACAAACAAACTTTAGAAATTAATAAAGGACGTAAAGAGAAAACCTTTTCATGTAAAAATTAAAAAAAAAAATCTAAATAACCTGAATAGATTATACGAAAAAAAATATTTATATGGAAATTTTGCTGACAAGGTGTATGTATGTTACGGCTAAAGGTAGTTGTGAACATAAACTTAAGATTAGCCGGCTAAACTTAGGTTTATCTTCGAGGAGATGTTAATGTTAGTTTCTTCTATCATTAGCCGGCTAAACTTAAGTGTAACTGCAGGCCTTTGGCTAAAAATGTAAAAGTAAATGAAATGAAATTCTGCAGTGTTAATAACTTAAAACAATATCTAGTCATTAAAATAAAATAATAAGGAGCTATATTTATTGGAACATGATAAACTAGAATGGCATTTCGAATTACAAAGAACTTAAATTTAGCCGGCTAATCTTAAGTTTATGTTCACACCTACCTTTAGCCGTAACATGTATATTATGCAATATTCTCCACGTCGGAGGTACTCGCAAATGCAGCGAATGCATGTGACCTGAATAGCTCTCAAGGAAGTTTTGTGATGCAATTTTAAGTATGGCTCGTATTTCTATGAATAGTTTATTAATAAAATTTGTGTGAAGCGAAAGCGAACTAAAATCGCAGGGGCGGGCGGAGAGTAGTGTCGTCGAGATGTCGCGCCGATGCCAGTCAAATACGGTTTGTGTCACCTGCTCTTAAAGAGATGTGACACCTCCATTACCATATTAGAAGCCATCTTCAATATTAGAAGCTAACAATTATAATAAGTTGATATTATAAATAAAATGTTGAATTTTTCAAAAATAAAATATTTTAAAGCTGCTTTCGCTTTTTTGTTAATTCTGTTTTGTATTTTGCTTTTAAAACTCACTATTTACACATGTCATTTTACTGAATTTAACTAATTCTTTTTGGCCATTTTCTAAAGTCACGAAGGGACATTAAGAATAGTCATAATTAAATACAATGCTAAAAACACTGCTATTGCAACACAAAAAAATTCTAATGAAACATAATAATATGCAGTGTTATTGATCCTAGCAAATTCCTTAGCAACGGAAAGGTAAACAATTATGATGGGGCGAAAAAATATAATGTCTACAATAAATCCAGGCTAACATTATACTAACCCACCTTAATTAGCTAAGCTTAAAGGCACCGAGTACGGCAAAGGCCCATTTTTCCCCTTTTGCAAAAATCTAAGCCCATGACTTAGTCTACGGTGAAGAAAAACGAAAAGGCTCAAACTGCCTTAGTTTGTATTAGTATTGTATTGTATAGAAACGAATACAAACTAACAGAGGAACCAGTCTAATTCTGTCGATCTCTTACACAAGGAATATTTAATAGTAGGTACTTTGATTAACGATACCCCAAAAATCAACGCATTTGCTTTAAAAAGATCGGAATGATACACATACACATTTTTTATAACACTGGAAAATAAATTTTAACCGTGGCCTTATTAACAAAAAAAAAATACTATTCAGCCTGAATTGATTATGATGTCGTCACATGGTGGTCACAGGGGTGGCACCGTTTCTTTTAGGGATGCCCGCACCGCACATTATAACAGTAACGAAATACGAGCAGTTTTTCTGTTCTCATTCTGCGAAACAGGGGCATGCTTGCCATTCGTGTAATGAGTAATGACTGTATTGACTTAGGAATCTACTTAAAAGCAATCTACTTAAAAGAGAGAGCTCATCATGGTCACATCAAAGTAAATTGAAAAGATACTTTCGTTGCGAAGAAGGAATTTGTGTGATTTAAGTATTTAAAACGTTTGTCCTGACTGGGGCCCTAGGCAAGAGCAAACGTACAGTCATAAACGCTACGCTCAGGCTACGCTACGCTTGGGAGAAAGCTTTGTGATTGGTCAAAATTTTATGTGGGCGTTACATCAACCAATCACCGGGCTTTATTTTGTAAAGTTTCGTAAGTACGCAAAAGGAGCGTTTGCATTGGTATGCTCTTGGCTAGGGCCCCTGGACTATCAACGCACTGCCGAAACTACTTAGAAAGCTGGAATTTAAATCATAAATTTATTTGTAGCGTAATTGTATGCTAAGAAAGAATTATTCAAAAATTCAACTCTGTGCGAATACGAGGACGTATGAATAGTAGGTATATCATTATATCACGATCCCATTCTCAAGGAATCTTCGACGCAGAGTTGGGCCGCAATGCTTTATTATTATATCACAGTATGGCCCTAGTAAAATTTGAGAATTCAAGTTGGGAAGTTGTGGACGAGTACATATTACTTGAGACAAACAGTCCAATTAAGTAGAAGCCAACTTCGAGAAGGAGGTCAATCGTCGAATCCAGCTCACAGATAACGTAAGCATCAGCTGAGAAAAGTTAAGTTAGACTTTTTAAGCTAGTCTTAATTCTCACTTTTCTACGAAGGTTGGCGATCACCTAAGAAGCTGTTGCATTAAAAAGGGGAGCAAGTGCTCCTAACAAACCATTATCTTATTAAATTCTTTAACCAGGATGTCTTTCTCCTGCCTCTGCTACGTTTGCCTTGTATTTTGCGTTAATTAAAGAAAAATCGTTAAGATCGAATGAATAATTGAAGAATTTCCGCACCTCATTACGAGCTTAAAATCTTTGCTGCTACTTATCGCTCTTAGCATTCATTCATTCCCTTTTACATTCGACGCTAAGATTACGTTGAGCTAAGTTCTCTTACGATAGCGATAGGTACCCACCTAATAGCGATTGTTTGTTAAATATCTGAATTTGATTTAATAACGAAGATCCAATTTGAATTTGGATAATTAATTTTATTTGACAATTGAAATTGAAATTGACTTTATACAGAAATTTTATATCCGGGAGAGATAAATTCGGGCGATTTGTCAATTTAACTCGTCTAAAATATTTAGTAGAAAAAAATTGCGATTTTAAAATCCCTTTCAGGCGACTGTCATAGGATGACATAACAGTGGCCAGTGTGAGTTTGCTTTTACTATTTGTTTTTGCAAAATAGCCAAAACTTGATTTGAGAGTCGCACCGAATGTTCCTAAAACAGTTATTCATCAATTAGTGTCTGCAAATACATCCATAGGTACTTCATACACACTGTCGCAGTCACGTGATAGATTGCACTATAGTTTTAATTGACAACTCAGAGTAAACGAAAAAAAAAAATTTTTTTCCTCTAACTAAAATTTACACATATTCTAAAAAACGAGGAAATAAAACCCCCTTCGGAGAAGTCTAAAAATTAACCCGAATATTATACATATATATATAATATATGTGAACTATATTTGTAATTCTGTAACAAAATTACAAAAAAGGAGCCGGTATCGCTTCAGTGTGTGTTGCGCTTAAGAGGGTACGCTACCAGCGTTTTTCCATACAAATGTATTCCCCTGTTTTCTCCTGGATAATCCTTCCTAGAGAAATAGCGAACACCACAACCATCGAATACGTACAATTGAAAAGGAATTAGGAATTGGATTGCTTTGGACATCAGTAGTCTGAAACATTGAAACGGCATTGTGATACTTTTTATTTGCTACTATAAAAGTCGTAATTGGAGCACGAACCGATAAGGGCATTGTATAGGAGAAGTGATGTTATTACTTTTGTATTCGAGAAAAAGAAACCATACCAAAGTTAAGGAAGGATGCACAATCATTTTAAAAGAAATTTACTTAGTCGTCTTTTATTACAAAACTAATTAAAAAGATAAAGATGCAGACAACTAAACTAATAATGTTGAAGAGTTTGTTTATTTCGCTCCGCGGGGCTAAGCTAGTTAGTAGATACAATATCTGTAATACGATCAAAACTTCAACAATTAGTAAGTACTCTTGAGTTATTTTAGTAAGTAAACGTCAGCATAATCGTAACGAGTAGTAACGTGTAATAGTTTATATAAGTAAAAATTTGGTAGGTTACTTTGGTGGTATTTTCATGACACGGTAACCTTGACCTGATGCTGCAGCATCACGTAGTCTGCGAGAGACCCAACTACTCAACAACTTACAGCACACTTTAGACATTAGTTTGTAAATATTGTAAAATTCTTTTTGTTATCTTTATAATAAATTTGTTTAGAACTTACAGCACATATAGTACAATAATTGGGCTCGTTTAGAAAGTACGAGGTACAAGTATTTATAATTTTAATTAGGTATAGCTTGTTAATTATTAATTGAGTAATCGTAAAAATTGTACTTGAAAATGCTCATGCATTTTAAATAAATTTTTGGGGTGGACCACCCTTAACATTTAGGGGTATAAAAAATAGATGTTGGCCGATTCTCAGACCTACCCGATAAGCACACAAAATTTCATCAAAATCGGTCCAGCCGTTTCGGAGGAGTTTGGCAACAAACACCGCGACACGAGAACTTTATATATTAGATAGATACTTGCATTTCTCAATATAGCGCCATAATTACATGGAATATTATTATAGATAGGTATACAAATACAATTTACCTAGTTGATTGTATCCGATTGGATTAGCGTGTGAGAAAGTCAATATTTGTTATTATTAGGTTAACAGGGCACCACATACATTATTTATCATCGCATCTGAATTAACAAAGAGGACATCTATAAATAAAATGCTTCATGCATATAAAATACAGAAAATGTTCAGTAGCTGTACTTTTCAAGCGCAAAGTAAAACGAGGTCCGTGGGAGAAAGTTACTCTATTCGCTCCAAAAGTTTGATTTTCAAACTCATTCCATCTCGAACTAGATATTTAATACAGAAAATTTAAATGTCTCAAATTTTATGCAATAAATAGGGTTGTATAAGAACAATAAATATATACCTACTGGTCTTCGTATATTTCTTTAGAATATCAACAGCTAAGAGATTTAATAATATTTAAAAATAAAAATCTTTTACTACCGTATGTCCTTTTGACAAATACTAAAAATCATATATTTTCAATTACGTGTACTTAATATATTGTAAATATAACAATGACGATTCTCTGTCTACGTCATTATTTTAAACCAACACTAAGGTACTGCTCCCGAGGGATTATAAAAATAATATATAAATTTAACGCCTGTCAAATATATACTAGCAATAAAGATTGAATAAATGTTTCAGCGCCTAAGAAAACAGTACGCGGACGAGGTCTCGGCAAAAAGTTTGCACGTTGTAATAATTTATTAATCTCAAACCGTTCCTTCAGTATCTATTTGTAAAATGGCAACAATATGTCTTATAAATGTCTTGTTAAATTTTTATACAACGTTCATTCTTTATTGTTAGCTATAAATAGACAAGTGAATGAATTAAAAAATCACAGAGATTGACGCGATTGCTCAGCAAGCAAATACAATGTAGCCTGAATGTACCGAATCTGTAACGAACGCTTTTAACAAGCACTTGACTGCGGGCTGTCGTGCTTGTGCCACCTTAATTAAAATGTCAAGCCTTTTTTAAAGTAGCATTCCATGATACAATAAATTGTATTCAGCGTACGATCACGCAAACACATAGGGCGCCAAGCAGTTTGAAAATCTTAACCTCGATATACAAATTTACTAAAAAAAAAAAGGTAAAATTGATTCACAATAAAAATACAGTCATTCTATCAAGTACTCATTAATGTAATATTAAAAAAGGGTAAAGTTGTTTCAAAATAAAAATACAGTCATTCTAACAAGCACTCATTAATGTAATATTAAAAAAGGGTAAAGTTGTTTCACAATAAAAATACAGTCATTCTATCAAGCAATCATTAATGTAATATTAAAAAAAGGTAAAGTTATTTCACAATAACAATACAGTCAGTCCATCAAGCATTTTAGCAAAGCTTTGTGAGTAAAAGGGTTTCAAAACAAGACATGTCTTCAGTCGGTTAAAAATAGACCTCGTCATTGTATCTCTTCCTCCTTCTCTTTCCAGACGCATAACTTGCAACAACTAACGAGGGGCTATTACGAAGCTACTTGAACCTTTGTACGAGTGAAACCTTGCGCGAAATACACCATTAGATGTTTTTCTCCATTGCACACAATGTTTTAATTAAACAATTATTTATTTAATTATTAAAAATAAGACTTTTTCACGTCACAAGCACTAAAAGGGTGCCTAAACTCGCAGGAAAATCGATTTTTGATGCGAGCGTGATTCGAAATTCGAACACGCGATTTAACTTACAGATTTGGCCAACCAAAGCCGAATAGAGTTGGCCAAGCTGTGAAGATAGATTCACAGCCGTTCAGAAACTGGTTCAGCATTAGGTCTTGGCTGGGTCTTGGTGTTTTTGCACTGTTCTGGTAAATATAAAAAAATGAATATGTGCAGTGGTGACTGTCTAACTCCAGAAGAATTAAGAGAACAAGTGTCAAATGCCGAACTTAGCTTTCTTCATGAAAAGTCCCGTGAAAAATATCTTCATTCATACAAACACAGAGACAGGACCTTTACCTAATACGCAAATAAATAATACGAGCATCACAGTTTCGAACAAAACTGTTATCTTTAATCTTACAAATTGCAGTAATTTTACTTTTAACTTTTAATATTTTTGTTAATTTAGTTATAATTTATGTGACTGTGGGCTATAAATATTTAAAATTGTCTTAATTGATTTTCTTACATAAAGATGATCTAGTAACGCTTTTCTCGGTGTTGAGATGAAAAGTTGTATGTTTATTAACACGAGAGCAAATTTTTTTATGTCTCGTGCCTTTAAATCACTCACTTCGCTTAGTAGTCTGTCTATATTAGAATCACGAGACTATACTTCGCTAGTACGTGATTTAAGGTCGGCACTTGCAGGAAAAAAAAATTTTTGCTTTCTAGTTAAACAAATAACTATTTCCCTCTTCCACTAATTTTTAATCATAACAATATTTCTATACAGTTATTTGTTAAGAAACTGTAAAATTTTAATATGCACTTTCCCAAAAAAAAAAAAAAAAAGCAAAGCAAAACGAATTCTTCACCGGACTTTATAGCTCGCCTTTGCAACGCTTTTATTTATGAAAGGAGGCAGGAAATTTCTAAAGAAACTAGGTCACATTTAATATAAGATCTCTAACAGAGTTACGGCAGCGGAAAGATTCCTAATGGTCACGACGCTCTCAATTTTTATTTTATCACTTCGGTACCATTTAATACTATCGGTAACATCGTCACCCGCATTTTCTTAGGACTAAATGTATGTATAGCAGACAAGAAAAGTCCTTTATCAGTTTCGATTACAAATTCCATTCATTTCAAAATTCGCTAAGGCTTAGATTTGATTATTGATAATTTGTCATCGCTAATAAAGATAGCAATAGAAATTGTCACTGAATTTTCAAAGGAAATCAGACCTTATCATTCTACAACTTACAAAGAATGTTCATCTTAGGGTGATAAAGTACTTTATTTGGCGAGTTTACAATGATTCAATTAAAAATATTATAACCCCCAATAAAAATAAAAAGAGTGAGGATTTAGAAATCAATTACTCCTTACAAAATTAAAATCATCCTAATTAATGGATAAACTAACTAATATAATTCATTATTATAAAAAATAATAATATATACCTATAACGCTTGTATACATAATTATTATATGTAGACGAAAAGTATTAAATTTAAAAAATGTATGCGTCAGTCCAAAACTAACAGCGTCAAAAGTGAAACTTTTTATGTAATTCAAAAACTGTCAATTAGTGTACAAAAAAATACATTGCAGCAAAGAAAAATTGACTGGAAATTATAATAAAAATGATTTATAATAAAAATCAAGAAAAATCTACAGACTATCCCGAATTAATTACTACGGAAGTTTCACTTGTACGTATATGTATATAGTTTTATGTATATGTAAATAATAGTACGTACGAGTGAAACTTCCGTAGTAATTAATTCGGGATAGTCTGTAGATTTTTCTTGATTTTTATTATAAATCATTTTTATTATAATTTCCAGTCAATTTTTCTTTGCTGCAATGTATTTTTTTGTACACTAATTGACAGTTTTTGAATTACATAAAAAGTTTCACTTTTGACGCTGTTAGTTTTGGACTGACGCATACATTTTTTGTATCTTCATTGACAATAACTGAGAATAAAAACAATATTAAAAAAATTTTAATATGAAATAATTTAATAGACATATACATATATATATTACATATACATAAACATTCTACATTAAGAAAAGAACTATATAAGTAATTAATATGACTTATGTTAATGAATCACAGATTCAAATATCTTTATCTGCATTGTCATTTTTATTTGGCAAAATAGAAATAATTGGCTTATGATAGCTAAAGTAGGATGCAAATACTTCAGATCTCAATGAATTCAAGTGTCTTGAAAAAACAGCATCCAAGCAAGTTCCATATCTTGTTGTTGAAATATGAATGTCATTGTTTATTTTTAATTGTAATTTATCATATAAAAATGAAATAAGTGGTTCTGAACTTTTGTCACTAAAATTTACATTAAAATCTCCAGCTAAGATCATTGGAATCTTATCTTTTTCTGATTTAGCTTCGGATGCATGTGGTATAGTATATATTAATAATTTGTTGAAGATAAACTCGATAATGTCTGTGTAGTACTCATTTTATTCCATAATATTAATTAGTTGTTCTGTATTTATCCAATTTATCCGACACAGACTGTCAATGTCAACAGTGTCACTGTCAGTCAACATCAATAATTTTCTTTGTTTGGAACTTCAAACTTGGAACATGGACTGGAACACATTTTTTCCGCCTCTCTCACTCTGCTAGAGTAAATGGTAATAAGAAAGAGACAAGGAGTTTAACAGTTTTGTTAGCTCGACGAGTTAACTCTCATGACAAAACGCTAGTGTCCCATAAAAAGTTTCACTTCAATAATTAAATTTTGAATACATATCTCAAAAAGCGCCATCTGCCGCATTAGTGTCGAACTACAACGAACGAATCACGAATCGAGTGAGAGAGAGAGAGTTGCTAGAGTAAATGGTAATAAGAAAGAGACAAGGAGTTTAACAGTTTTGTTAGCTAGGAGTTTAACAGTTTTGTTAGCTCGACGAGTTAACTCTCATGACAATAGTGTCCCATAAAAAGTTTCACTTCAAAAATTGACATTTTAATGTCCAGGTAAGACGGCAAATTGTTTTATCGTACATTGTCGCTGCTGGTGCGTGCCGTTCAAAAAATCAATACAGTCCGCAGCCCCCGACTCGCGCGTTTGCAAGGACACCTACTTAACATTAAATAGCTAAACATTAAAAAGGCACGTCATCGTGTTGCCTCCAATGCTGTCTTGTAATGGGCTTGTCCGTTCCAACTATTTCTATATATAGGTACCTACCTCGTGAACGGTTTATCTGAAAACTAAATGTTGCACGCGACTGCGTCCGCGTAACATTATAACGAGGATAATGTAGCTTTCTATAGGTGAAAGAATTTTTAAAATCGATCCAATAGTTTTTGAGTTTATTCATTAAAAACAAAAATTGTATAGATAATTTTCTAAAGAGCGCCGCCGGCCTCTTCAACAGAAGATACTTGGTCTCACCGAAATCTTTGTTTCAGATACTTTACAATCAAAATAATTCAATTCATTTAACCTTAGAATACAAGATTAATACATACAAGATGCAAGGTCTCAAACAAAAATCACTACGAAAAAGTGTCCACTGGATTTTTTTATACTTACATGCTATCACTTTTTGTGGTTAAATTCTGCTAAAAAGATGAATAATGTAGGTAAATGTTTCATGACCGATTTGAACCTTAACATTTAGTAATAATGGTTCAAGTCGTAACACGTGTTCACCTCACCTTAAGATCTCAAGAACAACTTTGTGCACTTTTAGTGAAGCAACCCAGAATCTAGTGAATTAATGATTAACTAAGCATTTAACAAACTAATCTAATGAATCTTGTGCTGAGATCAAATTTGAATAGATCAAAGGACATAACGGCATCAAAGGCTTGAATAGGCGAACTCCGTTGCAAAAGGTGCTTGCCATAACTTAATAACTTTAATACGAGTATTATTAACTTAATAAAGTATCTTTTAATCAAAATATTTCAAAATTAATAAATATATGTAGGAATATGGCATTTAGTTTACACTAGTTGGCTCGCGACTTAGTTCGCGCTCCTTTAAAAAAAATTACTCCTGACAAAATATAATGGAGAGAAATTTGTTCAATCTTTATTGCTGTAATAGTTTTGACAGGCGACGGAATTTTCCCCGGGTACATTACTTTCTTTCTGGATGAAAGTGTAATGTACACTCTATGTTCTTTTCTGTATCTCTGACAGTACCTACCTATGCAATTCGTGGGTGCCGAGATTGGAATAAACCAAAATTTCATGACGATCGATTGAGTAGTGAAGGCGTGAAAAGGTGACAGATAGACAGAATTACTGTCACATTATGGATATATAATTTATGTATATATATATGGATTAGTTACCTAGTACATTGTTCACTAAGTACTAACGAGGCTAGTGGTGGAAAAGACGCCCGTCTAATAATACAAACGTATTGGTTCCAACAAACAAAAAATACCATATTTTTCTATTTTTTTTTCTATTCCGTCGACGTTATCAAATGATGATTTAATGACTTACTAACACTATACTTACTAGACAATATAAAAAATGTATTATTCGCGCTAGTGTGTTTTTCAGTTATCTTTTTATTCCAAGTTTATCAATTTCTAAAAAAGCTCCATCAGACTTTTAGACTGTTTAAATATTAGGTAAAGCTAAAAATACTATACTTGTCGGGGGTGAGGACCCTTGATGTTATTTTACGATTTGAGACATTTGACGAAGAAAAGAGGCAATTTGTTGTAGTAAATAAATACTCGTGACCGTTCTCGACGCCTTCAATGACGAGGAGAAAATATGAGTGGCACTCGGAAAACTCGGAACAAGAGGGCTTCTAAGAAACGTTACAAAATCTTTCATTTGAAACTCAATCATTTCTTGTAGGTATTAACTGTATGAAAGCATTCATTGGTTATTATTTTATTTAATTGTGGTATTTTCCGCGTCCATAATAGACAAAATAACTTTTAAAAATCTTGTAAGTAAGTAATACAAAAATTAAAACCACCTGGAAGAAAATAATTCAGTTTACACGGAAAAGAGCATTCGCAAGTTTTATATAGAGACCAATATTAGTATTAGTCCATAATTATAATATTGGCTAAAAGTCATACAAGTAATTTTGTGTTTAGCTTTCTAATAAAACGTACCTACAACACACAACATAGCCGTCATGCCACGTATGATGGTGAAATCTGAAAAGCTGTAAAAAAATTAAGTTTAAATTAAGTAAGCTCAACTTACTTGTGAGGCAGAGTTGGTGCCCCCCTTTCTTGTCCCGGAGCGTTAATGTGGAAAACGCAGAAGTTATCAAGCAACGGTCTCATGTCCGAGGTCTTGAAGAATTTCTCTATGCTCTCATCTGTGAACAATGTGAAGCATATATAGCGAACGATTATATCAGTGGCAGAGATATTGTGGTAATATAAAGTATCAATGATATTATACTAAATATCGCAGCTCGAAAAATATCATTTTAGTACACAAAGTTAATACAGTACTTCATTTAGTCTCCTTTGTCCGGGGTACATTATCTATACTAATATTATAAAGCTGAAGAGTTTGTTTGTTTGTTTGTTTGAACGCGCTAATCTCAGGAACTACTGGTTCGAATTGAAAAATTCTTTTTGTGTTGGATAGATCATTTATCGAGGAAGGCTTTAGGCTATATAACATCACGTTGCGACTAAAAGGAGCGAAGAAACAGTCGAAAATGTGGAAAAAACTAGGGAATATTATTCATCTTTGAGGGCTTCCGTTGCGTGCGCTGCGAAAAGCGTTCGAGATACCCAAATGATTCCCAAAATAACTATTCCACGCGGACGAAGTCGCGAGCACCAGCTAGTATTTTATAATGATTTATTATATCTTTATTGATTACTCAAGTTTGCACATTTTATCTTACTAATATAGTTTGTGAGAATGGATGTATGGATGTTTGTTACTCTTTCATGCAAAAACGGCGCAACGGATTTGGATTAAATTTGGCACACAGATAGTTTTATTAACTGGATTTAACATATACGATACTTTTCTTGAGAGATCGTGTAAAAGATCTTTAACGTTGTGACGCCACTATCTTTATATTTAATACTAATTATATTTTCTCAGGTTTCGCATTTTTCATTTTCCAATGCGGACGCCAGAGCAAGTCATAAATATTTATTATGATCATAACGATTTTAATACCTTATAAGGCATGGCTTATTGTATTTCATATGGGATCCACCAGGAAAAAGCACATATTATAAAAGTAATAATTGTAAGTCATATTATTATTTATGTTATACGCATTATGACTGTTTATTAATGTTTAAAACTGTTTCTTTAATTTGTTAGTTTCTTTAGTTTCTTTAATTTTGCCTATTTTGACATAGAATTACAACGTATTGTAAGTCAAAGTAATCGCTTAGCTTAAATTGATAAGCTTTCTACAAAAATAAGAAGCAATATTCATCATTTTAAGTGAAAACTTTATGAAAATTTAATAAAAAAGCCAAAATAATCAACATTTTCTTTATTGGGAACCATATTTTTTTGGTAACTTAAGAATAGGTATTCTTACAGTAATAACGAAATAATACCATGGTATGGTATTATATTATTTCGTATTTTTCTTATTATCTGTTTATTGTTTAGTTAGTAAGTATAATTATTTATAAGTTTACTTAGTCTTGTACTAAGTACATAGTTGTAACACCACACACAAGATTATTAGACGTAGCAAACTAAATGTTTTGACTATAGCTTCCAATCTACAAAGTTTAGTTGTAATCAAACTTTGGTTAATGTAAACTTACGTATTTTAAGATCCGCAACACCGATTAGCTTCTTATATTACCTATAAATAACGCAGCCTTAGCAAAATCACAGTTTAGTACATCATGTACTTTCACAAAAAAAAATTACAAATAAAAAATTATAAGAATCTGCTGACAAACTTCAATGGAAAAGCTACGATTGTGAAGAAAAACAGAAGGATATGAATATGAAGAAAAAATGACTTGCTTATAACGTGAATAAAAACGTAGGTTCATAAAGAAAATATGGTTGATGGTAACGTGAACGAGAAAACAACGACGTTAAAGAAAAAATGATTGCTTTTAACGCGAATAAAAAAAAAAAAAGAAAAAAATGCCTGTAACGTAAATAAAAAAAAAACGAATATGAAAAAGGAAAATTGTAACATAATGAATTATTACGCTTAGCGCAGTTATTATGTATTTCTATTTGCACACGAGCAATACGCCAGCAAATATAAGACAAATATTAAACATTGACTCAATCTAATTATGTTATAATTAATAGCGGCGTGATTAAATTGAGTCAATATTCAAAACATTAAATATTCACAACAATATTGACTCAGTTATAAATGAATTAATAATAAGAATTTTGCTACTTTCACATGAGGTGCTTGCACTAGAATGTTATTACTCAGACATGTGACTTTTATTATAATTACTTATTAGACTTTTATTAGACTATGTATGTATGTATGTATGTATGTATGTATGTATGTATGTATGTATGTATGTATGTATGTATGTATGTATGTATGTATGTATGTATGTATGTATGTATGTATGTATGTCTGTATGTATGTATGTATGTATGTATGTGTGTATGTATGTATGTATTTATGTATGTATGTTCCTCCATAACATTAACTGATTTTCATGAAACTTGTTAGATAAACATTTAGACGTATGGGACACGGGATAGGCTACTTTTTTCACGCGAGCGAAGTCGCGGGCACTAGCTAGTATGTACCTACATTATAAAAGAGCACTATGTTTCTACACTGTTTTCGTGGTTAATAAATAAACTATTAAACGTAAATATTAGAATTTAGAGATAATTACGAATACCCTTTTCCAAATCCTTTTACGCTTGAGCCGCTCAACCCAACGCACCCATCCATCAATATTTCGAATAGAGAGTTTTACATTTCGACAGAACATTTGTGAAGGGCTTTTGGGAGATGTTAGGATATCGATTGATCAGCGAACACTGCTTCTGAATATGTCTAGTCAATGTCATTCATTACATAAATGTACCTACTTTTATTTTTTACGTTTTATTATTGCTTTGTTTAATATTAGACGCAGTAATTTCTTTTATAAATTTCCCTAGAGGGTTAAAAAAACGAGTACTAGATAGCGTTATTTACAAGAATCTTGTATTATGGATTGGCATTCGGTATAGATTGGTATTTTGTATTGAATTTTTTTGTTGTTTTTTTTAGTAGGAATTCAAATATTATTAATGATTAATTATAAACATTAGAAGTACATTAATAAATTCAAAAATGGAAAAACGAATTGTGTGTTTTTTATGTAAGTACTCTGTCTTTTTGAGAATCTGTCCTTATGAGAATAATCCGTGTATTGTGTTTTATTCGGCAGTGGATTCGTTTAGAACTAGTTAATAATATTGCAAGATACTCGTATGAGTAACTTAGAGTGAGAAGCACAATTTGAAATTAGTAAGAACAGTCACTAATATGTAGTTCAATTTAAAATGAATGAGTGTTTATATTGTACTATTGCCGATAGATAATGTTTTTCGTACCTAGGTAATTTTTTTTTAATATTATGGACGATCTTATAAACACTTCTTCTGTTCTTCTCATCTTATACTTATAAATGTTTATGTTTTAATAATAATTATTGATGTTGTGTAAACGAAAATTAAAAAAAAAATACAAATAAATTTTGGCTAAAATAATTAAGTACGAAATAAATTTTCAAATATATCATCTAGTACCGATTCACAAAGCGAGGCGCTATCTCGTAATTGTGTTTAGAGCAGTGTTGTGTTCTAATATTAGAAACACATTTTGGATTTAGGAATTAACAAACTTAATCCCTAGATACGCGTAGGGGATTCGCAACAGTGCAGATGGACTGATGGACATGATGTATTGTCTGATTCATTGTTTATCATGTGCGTGCTTCAAATCTAGTGTAAAACCTCAAATTCAAATATTGGAATCAAATGTATGGAACTTAAAAAAAATGCGCATACGTGTTGTCTTAACGACACTTAATTGACATGAATATGTCTTCTCTGGGGTCTATTCGAAAGAATGTGTGTCACGAAAATCGTTACCATGACGTAAATGAATTAATTCGAAAGAATGTGTGTCACGAAAATCGTTACCATGACGTAAATGAATTAATTATAATTTGTTCGTTTGTTTATATATATATTTTATCCCTGTTGACCATAGAAGGATTAAGGATAAGGGGAAAGAATAAGGATAAGGATAAGGATAGGGATGGGGATAGGGATAGGGATGGGGATGGGGATGGGGATGGGGATGGGGATGGGGATAGGGATGGGGATAGGGATAGTTTGTTCGTTTGTTTATATATATATTATCCCTGTTGACCATAGAAGGATTAAGGATAAGGGGAAAGAATAAGGATAAGGATAGGGATGGGGATAGGGATAGGGATAGGGATAGGGACCATTTAAATCTTTCTTTTCATTTATGATATGAGACATATTCATGTCTACTGTGCCATCGAGAAGCCATGGCACTTTTTTATCTTGTTAATTAAGTTTAATTTAAGGATCATTTCAATTTTAAATCTATATAAATAAAAATGATTGTAATGTTAATGAAGGAGCATCACTTGAAAACGGCACGAACGGTTTTGCTGTTTTTTTTTTTTTTCATTTATTTGTGTGTTCGTAAAAAATTGTCAGAACAAGGTTTGTAGAAGGATTTTTTTGGAAAATTTGAATAATATTTTATATGTTGCAAACTAGCTGTTGCACGCGATTTCGTCCACGTAACTTTATAAAATAGCCTATATTTCTATAGGTGAAAGAATTTTAAAATCGGACCAGTAGTTTTAGAGTTTATTTATTACAAAAAATATATATACAAAAAAATATACAAATCTTATAATATGCGTAAAGATAATGGGACCACTTTGCAAGTATAGAAGCCATTTTATTTATGCCTTTGAAATGTAATTTTAATATTACCTACAAGTCAGGCAACAAGTAATGAAGCTGTTGTTAGTTAGAAATGTGCAGAGTTAACTATATTTTGTTCAGGCTTAACAAGCAAGTGATTGTTTTCAAAGTTCTCCCAATTAACCGACGACCTGAAAATTTGTTACACAGCGCAGCAACGACGAGAACATTCAAAATTCACAACTGTGTTAACAAAAAGCCAACAGAGACTCTTGACCCGGGTGGTTCGAACAATCACGGAGCTCGAACTAAATAGACCAACTGAGAATGTTTCATTTCTGAGAATACTTTGTTATTTGGTCATTCTAATAGTGAAGTGTTGGTAATTTTTGAAGTGAAACTTTTTTATTGAAAATAACAAGCTTTTGGTTCATAATTACTCATTTACAATTTACTATCAGAACAAAAATATACACGCTGTCAGGGGACGGACAGAAAAGGGTACCTTTCATTCAGCGAAAAAAACTGTGATTATAGATACACTAGATTCTGGGTTGCTTTACTAAAAGTGACATAGTAGAATATCACCACACTCATAGATTGGGGTGATATTTCAAATTAGTTGCACAAAGTTGTCCCTTAACGTGGACACGTGTTGCGACTTGAAATTATTACTAAATGTTAAGGTCATGCAACATTTACATTATTTATCTTTTTATCAGAAATAAACGAGAGAAATTGATAGCATGTATTGTATACATATAAAAAAGTGGACATTTTTTCGCAGTGAGACCTCTAGTGTATCCTTTATCAAAGGAAAAAAATAATGTACTGTTTTCGAGGTCATTTAAATATGAAAAGGTATTTTTTACGCCTATCTTAAATATATACTAAATTTTTTCAAGAGGCAAAGTTTGCATGTATGTTTGTATGTAGAAGGTTATCTTCAAAAATACTTATTCGATTAAAAAAAATGTTTGTTCGATTTCGTTCGATGTGGCACAAGTGGTCGACACAAGGCACAGAAGGCGATTGTGTAGTATCTTCTACAAAATCGCTTTGTCGCACTATGATTACCATAATGTATGCAATAATGCCATAAAATATATCATAATTATGCATAGATTGCAACCTTTCGTGAGCAAATGTAGGTTAAAGGCACTTATAAAATTAAAAGTACACTCAAAGCATATTGCCCTACTACACACACATGATATTGGTTGCTTGCTATTCGTAGCCATTCGTAGCCATTCGTAGCCATTCGTAGCCACCGTCAAACTACTACAACATGGAAACCGCGTGCCATACAAAACACTTTCATATTAATGAGTGGTGTGGTAAGTATTACGATGAAAAATATATCATTTGCGCATGACATATAATAATATGTGAACGCTTTGATCTCAGCAATTGAAATCATACGAAACATAAAGTATATATGTAGATTCTATTAAAACGAAATGAGATATGTATTGCTAAAAGGGGAATACAAAAGGATAGGATGGTGTCGTAATACTTGTTTGTGTTTGTATGTGTTTGTATGTGTTTGTATTGTGTTTGTACCTAATATGAGGTCCTTACAATATGAAATTGGCGCATTTGTCGAAATGGCAATTTTGGTCTCAAATCATCAAACTACTTTAATTCAAATTAATTTAATTTTTTTGCTCGAGTATTTGAATTACGACTTTACTGATTCATTTGTTTTCGCGTCATTTAATTTATCATTGAGATTGTTCTGTCCACAATATGAACACAAGCTCTGCAGAAACTGTACTTAAACCTTAAACTTACTTGACGATATCCCAAGCAAAAAAAAAAACAATATCGAAAATTCTATAATATTTAGGATTGTAAGTTTAAAGAGATTTAATCTAGAGGCAGACTAGATTTGCCGATAGCCGCTTCACATTTAGTTGAGTAAATGTTTAATCCATAATAGACTTATCGCAAACGCGGACTTTAGAGAACGGATTTAACTATGGTGAAAGATTTATTAGCAAAATGTGATTGTATTTTAGTAAAAATAAACTTTGCACTAAATATGTAAGAGATCTCACAAGTAAATTAGTAAGCGCAAATAAGATAAATGCTTGTCAGGGTCGGCGTTGGATCCAGGCTGCTTCTGAACGGCCCTATATATTGGAGAATTGTGAGGGAGGCCTATGTCCAGCAGTGAGTGGACGTATGGCTGAGACGATGATGATAATTATAAACGTAAAAAATAATTTAATAGTTTAAATTACACAATACATAATTATGAAATCAGTCATGGGCAACCATTGCAGGCCGAAAGAGACTTAAAAGACAAGATAGCTACTGCGATGACTTCGTGAACTTTTGGGGCAGAAAACATGGATTTGTTAAGTTTTATTAGTCATAGTTTACCTAAATCTATTCTAAAACACACATGATAAAATAAAGCATATGCTTGTCTGTCTATTTCTCCGCTATCTTCTTCTAAACTATTTCTAACTTCTTCCAACTAAACTTAACTTCTAACTCATAAACAATTCCCTTCATATAGCTTTTCAAAGCATGTTGTAGAAGCAGACAGCGATCAGACAGCGATCTGTCTGCAAATACAACATGTATTGAACAGCTGACTACAATGCTATTGTGAGGCTTGCTTCAATCTATTCACAGCTTTATTGTTTATCGGTATTGTGTCTTTTACATATAATGCTTAAAAATGACGTGTATTGTATCTATTAGTTAATGGTGCTCTAATGGAGCACTCTTTCTGCTTTTGACATTCTTTGTCCTTATTAACTGACAGCACTAATACAAAGTTTTTTTTAAAATTCTTACACCTAGAAAGTTGCAATATTATCAGCTAGTCACGTAGGCTATATTTTATAATGTTACGAGGATGAAGTCGCATGCAACAGCTAGTCTAATATATTATAGCTATCCTTTGTTGAACACGCTGAGATCGATCATCTAGAGAACTGATAACTAACACGTGAAAAATGTTTTCAAGAGGAAAACAGTTAATGATAAAATTACCCAGTGTGTTTAAATGACATAGAAAAATAAATTTTTATAAATATTAACAAAAAATGAAGGTTGGCAGGTCCACATGATGATAAGTGGCTACATTTGCATAATATTGACCTAAGCAACGCCACAGGTTGTGCCAGTTGACTGCCGACTTTAGTAGGATATAAGAAAAGCGACTAGGAGGGAATAGATAACGCACTCTGGCAAGTGGCATCCTTTACTCACTCACTGAAACATCATAGCACACGTGCTTGTTATTTCACGGTTGTCTCCTACTAATGTCTGTTAATACCAACAGTCGGGGCTGCCTAATTTATGAATTGGGCAGCCTAACGAGTTACAAAATAATGACTTCTTTAGTACGAAGAGGCACTACAAAAACTACTAGCACTGCCACACATAAATATTCATATCGTAGCATATATTTTGAGAAAATCCAACAATTTATCAGACAAAATTTACGCATAGCCAATACGTATGATTGTAGGTTAAATACACGGGAATCTAAAGAAAAAAAACCATCCTAAATTTGGCCGAGAAATGCGGATGAAGTCGCGGGCAAGAGTCAGTTGATGAAAGTTAAAAATGTTAAGAGGGTACTTACGATTCATGCCGAGGTCGTGGTAAGTGACAATGGCCGGACGGTTGCGAACTCCTTGCACATTTACGACGATGCTCCCATAGATGGTGTTTATACGAATGAAATTCGTAAAAACACTGTGTGGCTCCATTCTGCAACAAAGAGTTATCTAGAGTTAACAACAACAACAACAACAACAAGAGTTAACAAATACTATCAGGAAAGATTCACTTAGGTGTCATGGTTATGAATTATTGATTTTATTTCGTTTATTTTTTTTGAACTAGATTTTTAATTATGAGCCTTTTTGACTGTATTTATAATTGTAACTGTAATTTGTACTCGTGCTTATGTTACCGAGATGAAAATAATAGTTTTAGCATTTTTGTCTGTACGTTTGTATGTACACGCCAATTTCAGAAATAGCTAAACCGATTTGAATGCGATTTTCGCTGATGTTTTGTAGCAAAAACTTAGCGCAACATTTTTAATTTCAATCGGTTCAAACAAAAAAGTTAAGTTAATTGAAACAATACTGAATACCACGCGTACGAAATCGCGGGAACTATTTTTTTTTTTTTTTTTCTTAAAACCCTCCAGCATCATGCGCTGAAGCCTATGTTTACAATTACTCATTCATATTCATTCAACTAGTTATAAAAAGTAACATTCATTAAATAGTTAATTTACAGTCAGTAGGCATATTTAGAACTAAGTTATTCCCCGTCTTGCCAGGTGTATTTATAAAAATGTAACTATATTTACATAATAATATGTAGACTACGTAGTTACGTTTGTATAACAACTGAAATAAACCATTAATTGTTTAATACTTTCACCTACAACCGGCGTTTCGTGTGTTTTAATTAAAAACTCCCAAGGCCTTTGTTCGTAAAAATTCAAATTAGAGATCTACTACGCTTTTTGAGCACCTCTAATTTGCAGCTTATTTGGATTACGTTCAAATTGCCAATGGCTTTGTTGAACGAGTGGCAAAGATTAATTTTGCACTCAATATTGTATGATACTGAATACCAATTAATACCTTTTTTTTGACGAGGAGAAATCCGCTTACAGATTCCCTATCGCTGGCTAGGTCGCCCAGCACCTGATGTTAGCGGCACTGGGAATACCCACTAAAACTCCCCGATGCCTCCTTGCCCTGTGAGCGGGGTGAACCGGGTTCTGCCGAGGCAACTAAATCCGATCTACCCCCAGGGCAGCCTAGCCATTACTGGCTAGGCTATCGCCAAAGAAAGGGATTGCCCGGAGACACCCATACTTCCCGCGAGCGCTCCGCTACGGACTCCCGCTTGGGAGCCCGCTCGGAACGCTCGGTTGTACGCCTCCTTAGCATCCGAGGACCAGGCCAAGGGTGAGCCCCCCACCGCGACAAGGTCCCGGCGTACCCAATTAATACCTACTGACTTACAAGATCAGTGCACACAAGTTAAGTTCTTTTACACAACATGCCCACATATTGAAGTGAAACTTTTTATGGGACACTATTGTCATGAGAGTTAACTCGTCGAGCTAACAAAACTGTTAAACTCCTTGTCTCTTTCTTATTACCATTTACTCTAGCAACTCTCTCTCTCTCACTCGATTCGTGATTCGTTCGTTGTAGTTCGACACTAATGCGGCAGATGGCGCTTTTTGAGATATGTATTCAAAATTTAATTATTGATAATTTTCGATAATGTGCGCGCGATAAATATTTATTTTATAAATTTAAATATTTGTAGAAAATTAATATATGTATATGTGTATACATGTATATATTGTACACACACACATATATATATATATATATATATATACAGATGGAGCGAAAGAAGTTTCACTTCAGTCGTGTGGTCATAAGCACACTCGTTTCTTTTTTTTATTGCTTTTTGATTTACTGCAAATTCCACTTATCCCTGCCAGGGGGACGGACACTTAGTATCTATTTTGAACTTTGTAATCTATTTTGAATCTCCTTTGAACTTCTATGACTTTTTTTAAGCGTTAAGCGAAGAAGATTTTTATATCTAATATATAAAATTCCCGTGTTGTAACGAAACTTCTCCGAAACGGCTTCTTCCGATTTTTATTTAATTTTTATTAGACCGTAAAATATTTTTTATCCCTCTAAGGGACAATTTTTTTATTTTTATGATTTGGCATTAAAATACATATAACCCTTAATTTTTATCCTCCTACCACCAACCCCAATTTTTTAATAGTTTTATTTTATAATTTGCAGAAAAACATGCACTCGAGCGAAGCCGCGAGCGGATCGCTAGTTATACGATAATTAGTTAACAAATAACAAAAAATTCTCTTTCATAGATTGTTGAAAAATGGCACTAAAATGGACGAACAGAGGTTCATTCGATTTATATATTTACTTCTCAATATCGGATAATGAATAAATAAGCATGCAATTATATATTGATCGAGTGCTTATCAAGTTTTAGTGACACAATGAATGACGTAGTGCCTGACCGCCTCCCATACTCTGGAAATTAGTGATGACAGCAAATGAGTAATCTCCCATAATTGGTTTAAATGACCCCTTTGTGTTCAATGCAACGACGAGCTTTGTCGACGATTGATTATCTATATCTATGCAAATTACAATATACGAGTAATTTCGCTGTACGCTTCTCTGTGTTTCTCCATTAACTTCTTCAAAGTCAACCATCGGATTTTGATACGGTTTTTACTAGAGGAAAGAGCCTCAAACGAGTGAGGTTTGTTAATGTAAAACTGCAAAAAGCAGTCACTTTACTTTGGACAGCTAAAAATTGAAAATTGAAATTTTAAAATGAATAATTCCTATTGCGGTAAAGCAAACATATATTAAACTAGCTGGTGCCCGCGACTTCGTCCGCGTTCTGGATAAAAGGTACCCTATGTCCTTTCTGGTGTCCCAGACAACGTGTATGCAAAATTTCATGGTGATCGGTTCAGTAATTTTTGTGTGAAAGAGTTACAAACATACAAACTTTCGCATTTATAATATTAGTATGGATAACACTTAGCTACGAGATAAAGTATTGCATTATTCGTGTTTGATTTGGATGTTTCCTAATGAATAGGCGAAAAGTTCCGGGCGCTAAAAGAGATTTTTGTAAAACACATTTACAAAGTAGTACCTAGTAGGTGAGAGACCTAAATACCAACTTTCTGAACGTGTTCGGAATTTAAACACGATAAGGTTGAAATAAAACTATGTAGAAGGAACATAGTCTCAATCTCAATACACTTAAATTAATCATCAGTTTCCCCAAAGTCTTTACTGACAATTTTTCGAAATTTGTCATTAACGTATACCTACATTTAAAATTAAATCAAAATATATATTAATAGGGTATGAACTAAAATATCAGAAGCTAGCTGGTGCAGGCGACTTCATCTGCGTTGTAAAATAACGGATTGGAAAGGGATAGGGAAATTGAGATTGCTGTAGTATTCCTTCCTGACACTTTTTATTCCCACAGCAACGTTAGGTTAACTTTTTAATTTAAAAGTTAACTCTTACTCTAACTGTATTAAAAGGGTCAATCAACTTTTAAATGTCCCGATGATGAATATTTTTTTGTCTCAATGTCTACTTTTAATTATTGAATTTCAAAGATAATTATCTATTATTTATGATTCCACAAAGAGCAGAGCCGTAATTTTTTTAATTTACAAAATTTTACTAAGATTCTGACAACTCAAGTTAAATCTGTCCCCTGGACAACTAACTCAATAGATTTTATAAATATTGTGGACAGAATTATGATAAAAACAAACACTTTTTTAAATTAAGTAAAGCATATATTTGAATTCCCCGTTTTTGTATATATAAAATATCTTATAATTTCATAAATATCTACGCTAATGCTGTCCCCTGGACAACGTGTAACTTCACACAACCAAAACTTTTCATTAAAACGCTAAATATTAGGATTATTAAGAGCAAATTCCTCGCGATAATTTTCTTTTATATTGTATTACTCATCTTATAAAATTTAGTAAATTGTTTTATCATTTAAAAAGAAAAATACGGTTGTCCGGGTGACCTACGCTGAGTAAAATATTATGGGGACAAAAGTAGAATGTAAAAAAATTTAAATTGTTTAAAGTAAATAAGTAATCGTTATGTTTCTGCACTATACACATCCATTTAAAAGAATTTGTGTAATTGGTACTAATTCCATAATAGTAATATTTTTCGTGTGGCTAAGTTTTGTGATGATCCGTTGCTTGGGGACAATATGTGATACTATTGAAAACTAACTTTTGGTCCTTTGGACAACCATAAAAAACAGATAAATTGCATACAAATTAAAAATGTTTTGTATTTAATATATTAGTAAATAGTAATAGGAATACAACACATACAAATAACAGTCATTAATTCATTATTATTAATTATAAATTATGTTTTTGGCTAGGGACAGGGTGCGACTGTCGTCGGACAAATAAGAGTTGATTGACCCAAAAACTAATTTAACTCTGATTATAGTGTCACTATTTCGTTGAAACTAAGTAACTTCAGGGACGCTCGGCTATCATTAGCGATTACAGACAGATAGACGCGGTACGGGACGTAATTAAATATTTTAGTGATTTTGTTATTTTTGTATTCCAAGAATAACAAAATCTATCACGTTCATAATAATTATATTCTATTAAAATACTAAAACGCGCTTAGTGCAGTTGCTAAGTGAGTTAATATTATATAGCAAAGCGGCTAAAAGGTTTGTTCGGTCAAAACGTAAGATTTCATTTAAAAGATAAGAGCAAAAACTCTTACGAAAATGAGCTCAAACTATGAACCTATGAATGAAGGTGTAATTTTGCACAACAAATATTTGTAGATTCTCGGAACAAATATTTAACCAACCGAACACATTAAAAATTGGAAGGTTCTTCTTAAATATTGTGTAAAATATGAAAAAAAAGATAAAAGTAGCCGATATTAATTTGCAAGAGGATTTTGTCATCGATCCGTATTCTTAGTCCGCGAGTTTATTTTATGTGTTTGTTAAATGTTACATGCTGTTATGTTAGCTATTAAATAAATAAATAAATAAATGATGTATTTTTAACTTTAATTAAGTATAATTTCAAGCTTTAATTGTCTTAGATTCCTATCAATAAGTTAGTTACATCAACAATTTTCTACCAGAGCTTACTTTAATCCCTTTTAGAAGTGAGATTTAAACTTTAAAATTGCATCCAGAGATCAGACTGTTGAGAGAACTATCGATTTTTTACTAGAAGGTATTATGTTACTAAGACCTTAATGCAATGCAAGGCCGCACTTAACGTTGCAGATCTTAAGGACGAAACACACGATCAGTCATTTGACGTGACTTCAAATGACTGTAAAATTGGACTGATAAATGGGTACACCATTTACGGTCAGTCCAATTTTCTTTTATTTGTGCGTTTGACCCGGTCGAGAGACGTTGACATGAGCTCGAAGCACGGCATGAATATACTCGTACTGGAACTTAGCATGATGGCCACATTGTTTTTTCGAAATAATAATTAAAATATGTTTTTCGACTTTTTAGTAAGTTTGTATATGTACAATTGTATCTTAGTCGGTTTTTTTAAAATTAATATTTATTCATAATAATTGGCAATTGTGAATCTGAAGTGAAGTCTGAATATCTGAAGTTTCAGAGATATACAATATTATTTAAAAAAACAACAATATTGTTCTTTCGGCGTGTTTGAATTGTGAAAATTTAAATTTTATAATCGTTCGTAAGGAGTAAACTCCAGCCGTGTGCGTGTGTCGGAGCTGACACACACAATTTCTTTTGAACCCTTACATAATTTACACTGAGTGTAGTGACGTAGACGCTGTTTTATTCCGGAGACAATGAATTATATAGTGTTAAAAAAGTCTGTTCAGAAAACGGTTTAAAATAGAGTAGACTTGAAATGATAGAGAGTTTTGGCCTGACAATGCCCCTCGTACGTCGCAGGGTGGATGGGGGATGGGGGTGGAAGGGTAAAATCGATTTGTGTGTTGGCTAGAGGCCAGGACATGAGAGACCGTGAGGTTCAATCTGTGACTGTTACAAGCAGTTATACCTTTTGCTAATTGGTTTAATTAATTTTTCACCATTTCCTCGGTGATGTTTGTTTACATCACTAACTAGAGGCTGGCTAAACTGGAGGTGGATTTAAAAGGCTTTATATAAGTTAAAATTGCCATTTCTTTCGCAATCAAAGATCATATGTATGTATGCAAAGATAATGGATTGGTCACGCTGCGGTCGACTAGATAGAGCGCTATACAAAAGCAATAGCTCCGAAAATGTGGTAACTTTTTATTGTAATGTGTGTAAAAAATCGTCACTTTTTGTCACTTATTTTTATTATATTTTTACACAGTTTCACTACGCAAACTGGTATTTTATTATGTCTAAAATTTAATAAAACATTCGACACATACACATCACAGACAATTTGCAGTGTGACTGGTTCGGGTACGCCGAATTCAGCGTACAATTTAATGCCGCATTTTACAAATACGACGGCGGTATCTAGTCGAGCGCAGCGAGACCAATCATTTATCTATGTATGTATGCATGTTCCTCCATAACTCTTAAACGAATTAACTGATTTTCATGAAACTTGGTAGATAAACATTTAGGCGTATGGGACACAGGATAGGCTGTTTGATTTGTTATAATACAATTTGTAATGAATTTTGACACCAGGAGTGTCTTATCCATCATGAGAAGTAACCGAGAAGTTGCAGAAAATGTTACCAGACACCCTTCATACATAAGTTGTCCTTTCCCTTAGCAATAGTTTTATATGTGTTTCAGAGAGTTAATTAATTAATCATAGATTATGTATTGTCTTTCTATTTTGCACTTTCTACATCCATCACTTGCTGTCTTTAATTTATTGTTTTAGATAATCCAGAATAAAAAAAAGATACAAAATAAAAAATGTGAAAATATTTTATTTTAACTAAAGATCTCTTTAAAAGTAATATGTATTGTATCTATCTACATAAATTAAAAAAAAAATCGCTAAATGTGTTTGTTAAGTACAAAGCTCGAGAATTTATTTTTTTCTGTTCAAAAGTTTTTATACTAAAAACAAAATAAATATTGATATAGTTTTTAAAAATAAACTCTACAAAAATATAGTTTAAAAGTAACTTTTAAACTATAGCTCAGACTGGAGGTAAGAAATTTTATTTTATTTACAACTACGCATTGTAACTAAGATATGTAATGATTGGCATTATTTTATTTGGGTGCAAATTAATTAAAAAAAATAATATTTGTAATACACCATGGTATGAACGAAAATTAATTGATAAGCCCTAAAATAAATAATAAAATAAAATGAATTTGTTTCATTCATCTAAAAACATTATTATAAAACAAAGTCCTCCGCCATGTCTGTCTGTCTTTATGTATGCATCTTTAAAACTACGCAATGATTTTCACTAATGGATAGAGTGGTTCTCGAGGAAGGTTTTAGTATATAATTTACAAAGTTATGTGGGCGAAGTTGCAGGCAGCAGCTAGTTTAATAATAATTTAGTATCAATAAAAAAATTTGAAAATTTTTTTTTTTTGCTAATTTTCCACAGGTTATGGTTATTTTTTTATTTCGATCTGTGACTAGTAAAATAAAATAAATAAATAAAATACAGTGTCACTCAGAAAACAACAAGTGATATCCTCAAGAAACAGACCTGTAGTCCTATCAAATAACATTTTTTTAGTTAAGTACCAATCATCATGAAGTTGTTAGTTACCTAAATGTATTTACAAAACTTTTTATTAATTTTAGTACACACTATTAAAATAATATAATATTTACTAAGGTGAAAAAGATTTTTGCAAAAATCCATTAAAGTTTACCTACTTAAGCTTTTCTTCAAAAACTTCAATTTTTAATTATGCAAAATTGGGAATGAAAATTAAATTTTCAAGGTATTTTTTCAAAAAAAAATTAAAAAAAATTTTGAATAATGAAATTGTGTAATAAAACTAAATTATTGTAAGGTGAGTTTAATTATTTCTCAGTGTTAAAATTAGTTTAAAGTTATTTCATTTATTCATTTCATTATTGTAAACAGTTTGATTAGTGAATTTGAGAAGGACAGTCTACTTAGAGAATCTTTGCTGTTTATATAAAACATACAATAGATATTTATTCTCCTAATAGATTTAAAAAAAAACAGGCATTTACACTGTAAATTGCAATGAACAGTTTTATGTGATTAAAAATATCTAGTTGAATGTACGTACTGAATGCTGCGAGTGAAGTCTTGAATGAAGAAAGATATGTCGAATAAAAATATAAGTTTAGATTGAAACGTCAGATATTTAAAATATTACTAGCTACGGAAACACCTAAATGTTAAACAATCACTGAAAATACTGAAATTCATACTGCCTTCAGCAGGAAAAGCCGACCTAGTAGAATACGACTGACAAGTGACATTTGGCAGCTAACAGTGACAAATGTGACAATCAATGACACAATGACAGTAATAAACAGATGTACATTGACATTGGACAACAAGTAATTTGCCAAAAAAGCTAACAAAACATTAATTTTCTTTTTCATTTGCATTTGGATATATTAATTCATATTTACTTTAAACTGTTATCAAATTTTTCCCTCCACACAGATTTACATACTCCATCTATGCGTTCTTGTTTACACTATTTGCAGTTTATCAAATTCGAACTATTAGTAATATGACGTCTTTATGGTAGATGGCGCTTTTGCAGGTTGCTCTTTTTTTAAATCATATATATATACATTATATAATTCTCGGTGTGTATAAGTTTATAACTAAACTCCTCCGAAACGGCTTGACCGATTTTTATGAATATTTTTGTGTATATCCTTCGATAGGCGAATCCCAATATTTCCGTAAATGCAAATACGTATAGAAAATGATCAGATAGGTAGATAATCTACCTTAATTAAAGGTATATTAAGGTATTTTATCTACCAGGTAGGTAGATCAAAGCGAAAATGAGTTTTTCGCTTTTATCGACGATAACTCAGTGACTAATCATCGTACAGTGCTCATGATGAGTGTAGTTGTACGGAATTAAATTCTCTAAAAGAGTTTTATAGTGCCTTTTGATAAATCAAAAGAGGTACTTACTTGGTTCTGATTTCTTTTATCATGACATGACAATAATACTAGAATTATAAAAAGTTACTTACTGGCCGTAAACCGGTACAATAGTACCCACGTGACACAGGCTGGAATCACACAAGGAGTTAATGGAGCCTGACTTTTCATACATAGTACAATTGATATCGTGTCCAATGCTGATCGTTTTCCAAACTGCTAAATTTTCGTCGTCAACGAAGCCCAAGTTATCCATAACTTATAGTTTAATGTAACTTTATGGTAACGAATACTAAAACACGTGTAGCGATAAAAGCAAATGTAAGCGAAATGAACTATGGACTAAATAAATCACTGTAATGCTATGTAGTGTGACCACATAAAAATATCTAATTAAATTTTTTGTAAAAACTGTTAGAAAACTACTTCATATGATACTATGTATTATATAAATTGAAGTCGGCCCGCGTCTGTATGTACTTATGTATGTATGTTCGCGACTATGACGGGTAAGAGACTTACAACCCCTTACACAGGCGTTAGTTTTTTATTTATTTTTTATATGATACCTCGGGATTAGTAAATTTTTCTGGATGAAAGATACATACCTCATTATGTTCTTTCTTGTATCCCTGTCAACGTGTATGCGAAATTTCATGATGTTCCGTTGAGTAGAGGCGTAAAATGGTAACAGACAGAGTTACTTTCACATTTATAATATTAGTATGGATAAGTAAGGATTTAATTATGGACGTTGAAAATTGCACGTCTGAACTAAAAACTATGGAACATTACCGTTATGACTTTTGAACTTGAATATTTTATCGCCATCTGTTAACATATTAACATACTATTGATGAAATTATGAAACCAGAAATACGTACTAATTCGGGTAGATGGCGCTTATATCATAATGCAATTGCTCTACGCGCCTAAAGAAGTTTTGTTTCAAAATATTAAGTATTGTTCTCACTTATATGGACTTTATTAGCTAGCTAGTACCCGCGACTTCGTACGCGTTGGAAAATGAAAAAAAATCTTGATCTTGATGGCTGTTCTGTTACATAGCGAACTTGAATGCAAAGATATATCATATCGATGCTGTGACGATGGTGGCGCGGCCACGGCGACAGTAGCGCGCTCTATTGGATAATAATAAGTATAATAGTCGTGCATTAGGACTGCTCCCCATATCAATTTAAAGTCCTACCTATAAGTACTTATATGTGACTGGAATTTTAAAAGGAAAATTAATTCCTTTGTGTTGTACCATTTTAAAATCTTGAATAAATGTGCCAACTTTTTCAAATAACTTGCCAAGGGATATATTACTTTTTTTAAAAGACGAAGTGTCAAAGTGGACTGCAAAAAGATTTTTAACTATGATTCGGTTAAACTTTATTTTTTTAAACAAAAATTAAAGAATGAAGTATTAAATTTATGAATTAGATAGCACAGTTATTTGGGATTACACAAATAAAGCATAATTGGAAAATTAGTGATCACACTACACAAAATCGTCCAGGGTGACGATTTTTCACACATTCAAAATGTATCTATTACGTGACCTAATTTTTTTCGTTATTTTTCCCAGAGCTGTCATAATCTAGCCTATCGCCCCGTGTCCACATGGCACTGATTTCTGGGACAGAATGTATATCTAACATATAAAATTCTCGTGTCGCGGTGTTTGTTGCCAAACTCCTCCGAAACGGCTGGACCGATTTTGATGAAATTTTGTGTGCTTATCGAGTACGTCTGAGAATCGGCCAACATATATTGTTATACCCCTAAATGATAAGGATGTTCCACCCCAAAAATTTATTATTTATATTTTCGCAAAACAACGTTTGCCGTGTCAGCTAGTAATATATATAGACACTTACCTAAGTTGTTTTATGGCATAAAACTAGTTCATAGTCATAGACTTTTCGCGGATAAAGTCCGAAGAAAAAAGAAAGAAGGAGGCAGAAACTCTATAACGATTTACTGATTTTCCGTGTGTATAAATTGCTCCTGTTTTTTTAAATTGTTAAGCAACTTATAGGCATCGGCTCAAGTCTGACTCAATACCGCCAAAGTGCGACAGATATCGGAATAGTTTCGCATCGGAAACGTTCGACAGCTACCGAAAATCGCTCGGAGGTATGTTAGCTTGTTAACATATTTCGATTAAATTTATAACTGACACACATTATTTTAATGAACTCCTAGAAATCAACAGAATTCCTGCTTTTATAAACGCATTTCATTTATTTTAATTTAAATGTAATTTTATACTTAGTCGAATAAGCTTTAACTAAAAGACTATCTGTTTTGATTCCATTTTATTAAACTGGATAGTAATTTTTTATGGCCATATTTTACAATTACCATTTTCTCTAATTCTAATTACACAATTGTCTATAACCATAACTTGGAGGTTGGAAGACATTTTTTTGCGTTTTGCGAATAAAATATTTTGAGTGGAAAAATATTTGAGTGGATAAAATATTTTCGAAATGAACAAGGAAATGTAGTCATCAAATGAGTAGGTACAAGATGTTTACAAACACTTGTTGATTTATTTTTGTTTATTGAAATTATTTTCAATATTGTGCTTTTGCCCGTGACTTCGTCCGCGCTCTTTACCTGTGTCATTGTGATGTTAATAATCATGGCTGTTTTATGGGGTTATTAAGGTTTTGAATAGCAGTAAGTGTAAACTAATATTTCTCGAGTAAGTACACCCCAGCCCCAGAAATGAGAACAGTAGCTAGCTACCAGCGTGTCCCCTTAACACACTATCTCGGGATAAGTAACTCCAGATTATTGAGGGATAAGGTTAACGAATCTCTCAAATCCAAAAATAAGACAATCGGTTTCATTGCGATATCAATATATTAAATTCTCAAGTATAAATATGTCACTATGACTATATAATAATAATAATAATAATAATAATAGAATCACTATACTTATTCACAATTTAATAAATAAAAAAAGAAACAAAACATCAATAAAAGCATTTGAAAAAATAATTTTGAATCACTAAAGTTGCAAATGCCTAGTTTTCAAATCGACACGCAAGAATCTAGTTGGTTTGTGTAAACATTTTCTAAAAGTTAATACCTATTCAAATTAATTTTATTAAAACAATCGCATAATTATATGAATAACTATATCTATATCATAAATATTCTTACAATGATATTTTTTTTCGCAGTTAAGATACCTACATGTTTTTTTTAATATTTCATAGAAAATCCATTTGCGATTTGTATAATTTGATGAGAAAGTAGCTAATTAATATATCTAGTTGCTATTTACACAATATGATATTAATTAATAATACATAACACCTAAATAGACACAGTTACTACAGACATTTGTGAAAAGAAACACTATATAAATATAGTTATCAAAATTAATTGTATGAAGCTCATTACTTTAATTGTTGTACCGCTCATTTTATCTTAAAGCTACGATGTGATACTTTTTTAACATTTTGAACGCACTATAAATCTACTCATTTTTTTTTTCAAAACTTCAGACATAAAGGACATCATTCAAAACCAGGCCATTTTTGGAGGTGATTTTTTTTTTCTTAATTTTATTTTCCTGTGAATATTTCAGATTTATAAAATTTACACATAGTATGAATATGATATGATATAAATATGAAAATTTGGGAAATGAAATCCGATTACAAAAATTACACATAATTTTCTCAATAAAATTTCTCTTAAAATGTTTCAGTAATTTTCTTCTTACCCAATGTTACAATTTGCAATCATTCAAACGAAAATAGGTAAGCTGCTGGCCTGATCTCCATACAAAACTGATTGATTTCCTTTACAATAGAATTATTAGAATTTCGTCTTGGCACAACAATGACCTCGGCTGAGAGAACAGCTGTTTCGCAAGAGATTAATCAATATTTTACTACTTTTTTCAAAGTTCTACGGTTATTTCTATCTATCTTATCACTGTGTTTCGACTAGTATCACTTTATATATACCTACATGCAAATTACTGTAGGTACAACACAATGCCACACAAAATTTACAAATAAATACCTACATACAATAATAACTTCAATTTTTATTACATTACGAGGCACCTCGTCACATAGAGGGAGATCTGGGTATGTATTATGAGCTTAAACAAGAACTAACCTCAGACCGAACAAAATTTTAACAAAAATGAGCGCATCCTTCTTTTATATATTATATAAAATGTAGTTAGTTGTGTGAAATAGGATTATATAAATTGCACCCCGGGCGGAGCCGGGAGCGGGTCGCTAAGACGAACCAATAATTAAGGTATGTACCTACTTAATATTGCACTTCAAATTTTTGTAGCTCTCAGATTTAAAATTGGATTTTTTTTCTTAAATATTGTGAAAAATACGAAAAAGAAATAAAAAAATAAAATCTGTAGTACACAACTTAAGTTAATTAATAATTCACTGAAATTTTTTATTACCTACTGTGACACGAAGCATTTCTGCACAGTTCGACGAATGTTATAATATTTTTTTTATAAAATTCCAATTTTTCTCCTACATTAACTTAAATGCAATTTGAAAAAATGTAGTTAATATAAATATTAACTATTAACATTTCTATTTTAATGGATACCATTCAATAAGAGTTGTAAGCGCAACAAACCAAATAGAAAGATTCGAGGCGAAACCAAGCAGACCCAGTTCTCATTTACCGTCCGGTTGTCAGTAAAGTTCGTTAAACGACATCTGATGAGCTGGATGAGGAGTGTGGACCCTGAGGTCTTCAATTGGTTGTATGGAGTCGGCCAGCATCATAGACGGAGGCCCAATATTTGGCACTTGTCCCGGCCCGATCGACCCGTTGCTAGAGAGGCCCGGATTCCCATTCGGTGTCATCGGTTGATGTTGATTCGATTCCTGCCTCATCATGTTTCTTCGCCATTTTGCGCGGGCATTTTGAAACCAAACCTGACATCAAACAACACATGTAAAGGATTTTTTTAAACATTTATAAATAAAGTACAAATTTAAAAAATTTATGAATGCTAGATTTAAAAAAATAAAAGCAACGGTATTGGAGTTCTTTTGAATTGAATTAAAAAAATGATTAAAATTAAAAATAAAAATTAAATTAATTAATTAGTTAAAATGAAATTAAAAATAATTTTAATTTCAATTAACATAAATTAGATTTTGGATGACTTGTGGATATAGATTAAAATTAAATTCCTTAAAATAAAATTGTATCCTATTTTTGGATAATTTTCTTATAATGCTTAGGGCCTCTTTCACCATCTGTCGAATAGGCTAACCGTCATTTAAAGTCACCTGTCACCGGGAATAATTTAGCTAATATACCTTTGTTTGTACGGTAAAAGTCCCAATAATAAAAAAAAAATCGCCTATCGAAGGATGCTAGTAAACCGATTGCATAATTTAATAAAACATAAAATTATTTCTAAAAGTAACTAATCAACACTTTACTTGTAGTTGGTGAAAGAGGCCCTTTATGCTATAATGGCTTTTAATTTATAATCTGTATTCTGAGTATAAGGTGTTTATCTGGAATGATTAGTTTATTCATCTATACTAATATTATAACGCTGAAGAGTTTGTTTGTTGATTTGTTTGAACGCGACAATCTCAGGAACTACTGGTTCGAATTGAAATATTATGTTTGTGTTGGATAGATCATTTATCGAGGAAGGCTTTCGGCTATATAAAATCACTTTGCGACTAATAGGAGCGAAGAAACAGTCGAAAATGTGGAAAAAACGGGGAAAATTATTCATCTTTGAGGGCTTCCGTTGCGTGCGCTGCGAAAACCGTTCGAGATACCCAAATGATTCCCAAAATAACTAATAAATCTTTTATAACTAGTTTGTTTATAAAAAAATAATATGTTTTATGTTATATTATTAAATTGGCACACGCACGAAATTCCATACATTAGTGTTCAATATTCAATAACATTGAATTCGTCGCATTATCTGTCAGAGTAATGGCAAGAAAAAGTTAATTAATTATATCGACTTATCCGACTGCAAATAGCTAGTTAAATGCAACGGCAGCCAAGTTTATACTGCGATAACGATCAGTAGTAATTGATACGATTACTAATAATGTAGTAGACATTATTAAAAGACATAAGTAAGTAGAAGCACGTTCAATTTTCATAACTAGGTATTAAAGTTTTATTAATAAATTGTTTGTTAGTAAGAAAAAACAATTTTTTGTTTACTTGTTACTGGTTTTAAATTAAAAAATAACAGTTTGAGTTTTAAACTCCATAGCGATCACAGTCTTTAAAAGAGTTCAAAAGTTTGTGTTTTAAAATTTGATTTCTTACTACGTAGGTACTTCTTCTAGCTATGTTGGAAATATTTGATTTTAGGTAGTAGTATAGTAGATTTTAGTATTTTTCTGGTACTTAAGTGACAACTTCTTGGGGCACTAACTTTGTACGGGGTACGGGGATGAACTCGCGAGATCGCGCCTCAGCGTTACTCAAGAAACACAATCCAATCGACGTTAGATGAATTGCACTACGGATAATGTTTTAGGACTAAAGCGCTGTGGTTAATTGATAAATATAATATCTATCAAAAAATACTCCCTAAAAATACTTATAAAAATATTATAATACTAGCTGGTGCCCGCGACTTCGTCCGCGTTCTGGATGAAAGGTACCGTATGTCCTTTCTGGTGTACCAGAGAACGTGTATGCAAAATTTCATGCTGATCGGTTCAGTAGTTTTTTGCGTGAAAGAGTTACAAATATCCATACCTACATACATCCATACATCCATACAAACTTTCGCATTTATAATATTAATAGGAAATACTAATAAAAAAGATAAAATAATAACAAAAATACTCCCATTAGTATCCTTCCTTATGCATCAAAGGATGCGATGTTATGTCATGTTAATGTCCTTCGTGCAGTGGAATAAATGTCTTTCTTCTTTCTTATTTCTAAAAACATATTTATAAAGGAACGAAAAATAATTGTTTACAAATAATGTTTGTAGTTTTCACCTCTGACGTGTGCACTGTGCAGTACTTTGAATGACATGTTTCATTTTCAAACTACAGCCTAGAGTCCTTGCTCAATTCATCACTATTAACATAAACATAGCAAAGATCTCGAGCGTTGGTAATAAATATCTTTAATCTCTAAAAAGTAGGTGCAAAACGTAATCTTCTGCTGATTTTTCTGTTAAAAGATTTATGTTAAATTCAATAGTTCCGTAAGGCTTTTTTTTAGGTTCACTTACTTGTAAAACCCTCTTTGACAGACCAGTCTTCTGAGCCAGTTGCTTCAAATCCTTTGCGTCCGGATTCTGATTGATTGCAAAGTAGGACTTCATTGTTCTGAGCTGATGGTGTTTGAAACTCGTTCGCATCCGTTTGGTGCGTTGGGTGTGACTGGACACGCTTCCAGGCGACGCAACCGATGAATCGTACGCGAGCGATTCCATTGACGATGACAAATCACCTCGATGAAGGATTTCTATAACAAAAAAAATTACATTGGATATCCAAGCGAGAAATTTTTAACGCCGTATTTATTCAAGACTGTGATTGTCAATAGTAAAAAACATTTACACACTGTAGCGGATGTCGCATCACGACGTTCCCGCTACCCGGCCTATGGTGGGTACTGGGTAGGTACTAATGGGTCACTATAATTTTATAAATATAGTGATCTTAACACATCAAAGTTATCCCTATCAAATTTTCTTTCAAATATAACAGATACTCAACTACAAGTGAAAAAAGCAGACAAAAAATGAATGATTTGAAGTTTCGCAACGAATTGGTGATAGCGATATAGTTATTTGCTCCAGTGACTGCGTTTGTATACTAAAGGGATCCCACAGCATCCGCGGTTGCAATCACTCGTACCGTAAGCCCGGGCACTTCCCGGGGAAACGGGACATTTTTTACAGAAGGATGTTGGTTCGATACTCGTCACGCTACAATCTACGCTGCAAGGAAATCATTATTTGCTTTTTAACTTTTATAATATATTTTTTTTTTATTAACAGCCCAAGCAACGCTACAGGTGCTGTATCAAATTTACTAATTCAAAAAAAAAGTCAACTTCAAAATTTATTTGACGGACGTTAATGAAAACACACCTACTTACTGCAAACATAATAAAAAAATAAGTGACCCTTAGAACGAATTCCGCGCTCTAACCAAACTGTTTAAAAATATTTAATTGTTTTCATAATTAGTTCTCTAGCGCAGGCAACACCACCCAAGTAGATTTTGGGCAAAATATTAATAAATTAAAATCACTCAAGTGCGGCGCTTTACAAGACCCCTTAATTATACGGCTATCTTTTAGATCAAAAAATGTCCAATTATGGCTACATTTATCATTGCGCGTTATTTGTTTTGACAGGCATACTGTATTTGGTGTTTTGTATAATAATAATTGTTGTAGAAGAAACTGAGATAGATATTTATCGGTAAATTGAAAATTTTCGACCGTTACACTTATCTAAAATTCTTATCAAATTGTTTCGAATAACCTAAACCTATTATCACATATCCACTTATTCTATTCTGTCTGTTGCCAAACACACAACTTTTGACAATCGTACCTATGTCCCCAATCTTTCATATCTAGTAATAAGTGAATGCGTGCGATTGGTTTGCCATGCAGGCACTAGAAGATTAAAAGGTATAGCTACACAACTGCTAATATTTACGCCCTAGCTGCTGAACCGATCGTAGAATTTTGCATACACGTTATCATAGGGCTACAGAAGGTTTTCTTCTTGGGAACTACTTTTTTCGACTTTTTAGTTTTAAGTTTGTACATGTAGGTATAGCCTTGAAGTCTGTTTATTTTTTTATAAAAATAATTTTCTTAATAGATGGTGTTTTTGGATCGCTCCGTTTTCTAATCCTGGTATAGAATAATTTAAGTTTTTATTATTATATATCTTTTTTTATACAAAAGATTACAAAAACTCTGTAGATTCTGTAATACTGTTGCCCGAAGGAAAAAAATATTTAAATCCACAATTGCTACATCGACAATCGCGCACACCATTTATTTGAGTCTAAAAACACTTACTTAGGTACTTTGAAAATTATGAAAAAAGGTGCAAGTTAAGGAAACACGTCGCAAGGGGAGATCTGTCGCAATATTAAGCCGCTTAGGCTCTGTAAGGGACTATTTACATGACGTGAGCAATAATGATGAATTGGAAAACAACGATAATATGTATGGAGAAGGCAAAGGAGTGTACAGGAGAATAGAGAACAAAGATAATGTGAGTAATAACCCTTTACTTTGGAAGCGTCAAAGTAATTACATAGAGACAGACGGTTGGGACTGGAACGCGTCGAATCGATAAGGCACGGAGTTAACTCACTATCGAGTGATTCTTGTTGGCATTGTTGTGATCACTCGTATATCGTGATCAAGTGGCTGATGTCGAAGTCATAACAAAAACACGACCTCATCGTGTGAAAAGATTTTAGATTATCTATATATCGCGTTGAAAAAAAAGTCTTTTTCTATATCCCTGACAATGTGTATGCAAAATTTCATGATGATCGTTTGAGTGCGTAACTAACAAATTCACTTTGTCTTTTATCATATTAATAATTAATTAAGGCGTGAAAATATACAGAACTACTTTCACATTAATTATACCTAATACATGTAGGTAATATGTATGTATATTTGCATCTATGTATGAATAAATTCAAATTTTAAAACTGTCATTTATTGAAAAAACATTAAGCACTAAACATGTGAACACGTAATACGTAGATATTAAAAAAAAAAAAACTATTTTAACAATTTTGCCCGTAGTCCACCCAGGTGTACAAAGTAGGTGGACCACGGGCAATACCCGTAAAATATGACTTAGGTAAAAAATTTAGTCTTAATCAACTAGATATACCTACCTACGCAGTTAGGAAAAACGTGTGACGAACAGTAGCTAAATGAAACAAAATTAAGTAGGAGAGTCTGAAATTATAGTAAAAAAATGAACAACACTGTCTTGCATCAAACACGTCTGTCTAATGGGTGTTGTATCGTGGTTTAGTAATAATATCCAGATCGCTCGTGTTAACACATTTTCAAGCAAATAGAACTAAGCACCGTATACCTGTCCATTCAGTTCAGCATAGCGCCATGATTAATCGGGTCGAGGAGTTAAGTCACACAAGTTGAATCCCACCTCAATGAGTGGCTCGCATTTCGACTGTGTAAAGAATAATCCAGACGATAGACCCCGAGAGACGACCCAACCCGCGGCCACATGGGCCTCTCTGTCTGACTAGGGAGAAGATGCCGCGAGTGAGCGGGACGGATATATGTCTGAAGGCGCGCCGTCTATTCATTAGTCGTGATTACTGGCCGGGATGAATTGACATCTGGGACGACGAGGGAAGGCACCCGCTCTTGCTTTCCCTTACGAGGTTTCTGCTCAATTTTAAGAGAAACCAACTTATCTGCTATGAAATATGTATAAAGCCAAAGCGAATCTTTAAATAGGTGGACTAACGTTGAATTTTTCCACTTGTTTCGTTTGCGTAGCGTTTTTATCATCAAAGTGAAAATTGTTTAAGATTTTGCCGCTGAAAATGGTGGGCGAGGTTTCAAAGGCCTTTTTCGTGAAAAATAATTAAAGACAGGGTATTTTTTCAAATTACATCAAAAGATTTCTTGGTGAGCACAAATTCGCTTAAAAATAAATACATTTCGCTCGGCTTGCTTTACTGTTGAAAGAGAGAAAAATAGACAAAGTGCCTTTCTTTTCTTTACTTACCTAAAGCTGTACTGGCCATTCTCATGGTTTGCACTTGCATGTCCTCTGGCGATCCTTGGGCCATTTTCCTTTTTCTTGGTCTTCCTTTTGGACTTGGGCCACCACTGTAATACTGCGACGGTGAATCACCCTCGCTGTGCATGTCTTGACACCTAAACAGAACCTCATATGACTCATCAATCATTCCGAAAAAATTTGAGGATTTTTTTTCAAAACCTTAAAAGGGGTTTTTGAAGCATGGTATAACCATGACTATCTATAGCCTCGATTGGATTAATTACAAACAAGTCTATCAATTATTTCTTACTAGCTGATGCCCGCGACTTCGTCTGCGTTAAAAATAATGAAAAATATTAACACCTGAAAAAAATATCCAGGTAATGAACTTTTTGTGTGCCAAATTTCATTCAAAACCGTTCAGTAGATTTCACGTGAAAGAGTAACAAACATACATGCGATACATCCATCCATCCTCGCAAACTTTCGCATTTATAAAATTAGTATAGTAAGTAAGCTTAGGATGTTATCAGGCGCTCGATTAACATTGGTACTTATAAACTTTCTAAAAATATGATTCTTTGCTTTTGAACCTTTGTAACTTCAATGGACTATGTGAACTTAGTATTGGCAGGGCACACTGTAATTCGCAGTCATATGGCGTCAGTCTGGCGGCAGTAACCACGCCCTTTGAACTGGGATGCCAGAGCACATTTCCCTATCCCTTCCTAAATCTTACTATGGGAGGCAGCGTACTTGCACTTGAAGGCAGGTGGCGACGGTAGCCACCTACCATCAAGTTTAGTACCCACTAAAACCCGTAACTTACTCGTAACTCTTGAAGAATTTGTATGTGAAAAACACTGCTCTAATTAAATATTTGCTACTAATTTGGCAACATTATAAACATTAGATCAAATAGTTATACGCCATTCAGCAAGCCCGTTACAACTTTACCGGTGGCTTCGCAGTATGAGTAGCAGGCTGTGGGCTGTGAGACTTGCTCACTGAATTTCAAAACGCTAATTGCATATCCAACTCGGTAACGGCCGAAATCGTACAAATTACAACTTTTACGTTTGCTAAACGAACATGTGCAACTTACTTGAGCTTTATTAATTGAGTAAAACGCGGGTTACACGATTACACGTACCTTTTTCCACCGTCAACGATATGGAGTCAAATATATAGGTACACTAACTGGTGCCCGCGACTTCGTCCGCGTTCTAGCTGAAGGGTACCCTATGTCTTTTCTGGTGTCCCAGACAACGTGTATGCAAAATTTCATGGTGATCGGTTCAGTAGTTTTTGCGTGAAAGAGTTACAAACATCCATACATCCATACAAACTTTCGCATTCATAATGTTAGTACAGATTAGATAAATATTTTAACTTTTTTAAGTGAATCTTCTTTGCGCGCGATGATACTAAAATTTCAGGGTCGAATATTGTGCGACACTTGTAAACTTTTCTACATGACATATGCATAGGTACAGGTTCCTACGAATAAATCTAGGTACATATTGATCACAAAAGAATTTTCAGTTCTTACACAGTTCTACTCGCGTATGGGAAGTAGGTACTTTTTTTTGTTTTATGAGTTTAATTAATTTTTTTAATATTACCTAAATCGTTCCAAAACTACTATAAAATCAAAATCCTAAATTTTACAAAAAAATTAAAAGCTTTTGGAAACAAAATACAGTGAATCTCGCATCTCTTTACGGTGTCTCTTTACACTGTAAAGATACACCGTAAATATCTTTACGGTGTAAAGTCAATGTCTAATCTAAATATAATACAGGTAGTACGTGCCTATATACGCTACTGGTGATGTCTTCGTCACAATATTCATCCATACAGGCGCTATCGTAGTGCGGTCTGCAGTACACCAAGCCGTCCCTCATGCCGAAAACATCACCTTTGGAGAGAAGAGTTCCGCAGGCGACGCAAGAGAAGCAAGTCAAGTGGTAGACCATGTCGCGGGCTCTCATCACCAGCTCGTTTGCTGTTATCCCATTGCCACATCGAGCGCATCGTTTCACACAAAACAACCTGAAACAAATAACGTTTGCGGATGGCCACTTCAAGGGACATCACTTATTACCCTGCTGGCGAGATATCTCGTTCACAAATACATATACAACATAATATATGTTAGGGTTGACGTATGGTATATTTAAAAAAAAAAAGTTTCAATAATATTTGTCTATTCAAAATGCCTTTAATAATATTAACTTGTGTTAAGTATTTGTATACCTACTACTACTTTTGTCCTCAAGTGCTAAGTTTCCGAGATATGGGGCAAAAAAGTTTTTTCAGGATTGCGCCTGAAGCTCCACCTGAATCTGTCAGCATTTTGTGATTTTATACTCAGGAAGTGATCCTAAACCTTATCGAAAAAAAAATTGGATCGGTAAGATAGTGCAAAGTTAAATTCTATATTTACTGGCGGCCTATACTTAGAGGTGCTTTAGGGGCGATGCGCACGTCATAATACCTACGTCGATGCTTTAAGTACGCCATTATTAAAGAGCAGCATAAAATAATAGTGGCTCTTATAAACATGGTTTCTTGTACTTTATCCTAACAATAATGTCGGTAACGTATTTTTTATAATTTTCCTTATTTATAAAACATACAATTTTTGTTTATAGTCGACGGAGGCCTGAAAGCTATATTTATTCTTTGATTTAATTAGATTCAACATAATTCGACTACGGTATTCGCGATGTCGAATTTATTTTAGCACGAGATATCTCGCCATCCGTCATAGGTTTTTGATTTATGCGCCGGTGTGAAAGGATTAGGACGTTCTGGTATTGGCTTTGCTGGTACGTTTAAAAAAAAAGCTTTATTATTATTTAGTTAAAGTTTAAAACATTATATCTTTTATTATATTATGAATATTAGCTTTTAAATCATACTGGATTGAGACATTTGCGTTTAAATAAATATTTGTGTTCAAGGATTCAAATAGGAACAATATAAAAAACATCTTGTATCTAAAACAAAAATAAAATTTTTGTTGTTTCAAAATAAAATTATGTATAAATTTACATCTGAATTATTTGTAAAATATTTAAAATAAATTTGTCAAATTCAAATATTTTGATTGTTACCTTTGGAAACAAAAGGTTAAACCTTTCAAGGTTCAGGTTCAGAGAAAACCACATTATTTTATATGTGTTTACCAAAAATTGTTTTATTTTTATAGAATATATATATATTATGTATCAAACACATTCTTTTTCCATTGTATAATTTGTTAGAGACCTATCGAAAAATCTTGACATTTCAACCCAACAATAATAGAGGTGAAAGTGAACAATTATGCCATATGTGATATACGTATCTACAAGAGGGAGCACCAAATGTTTACATCACCTGTCAAACGTCACCTGACTATAAACAACACCAGAGGTGCGCGCCACCCTTCCTCCGAAACTAGACGATGAAAGTTGTGATAATAATGGCTACCATTTATATTAAATCTTCCTACATGTACCTATATTATTATCATTTATTACATTTATATGACCTTAGTGACATCAGTCACCAGGCTACTTCGCACGAGGTTGAAATTTTCAAAAATCCGTATGTATACCTACTTAGGTTATAAAATAAAACTAAGTTCTAAATTTCAGTTACTTTATCATACAACAGGCGACATTAATTTATATGATTTTTTTTTGTAATATTAATTTCAAGTTGGTGCATGAGATTTAGTTTGTGAAAGTTGCGGAACACTTAAGTGTGAATTATTGAAATTATAAAATTAATTTATGAGATATTTTATAATTACTGTTTATTCGAATAACCGTAAATCTTTTAATACAAAGCGCTATATCTAAGTAAAATAACTCACACACAAAATTTAAAATATACAGAAGTAAGTATATTAGTAACGGAAAGTACGGTGTCATGCAAGTTGTATGAACTTTCATACAAATCGTAAGTGTGATAGACAAATTTTGGCATTTATAATGTTTGCAAAAAGTTCATTAAGTACTGTCCTCTCATCACCGTATAAAATCACACTGTTTATTTACGTAGGTATATCAATTAATGAGCTTGGAAAATATGAAAGTATTTTACGAATAAGCACTGCAACATATAGACGCGTTTATAAGTCATTTTTGACGCGTCGATATGTTCAAGCCATGTTGACACATCGCTTCGAAGCGCGCAATTAACGGACCTTATGGCAATGTCAATCGTCGATTGCTGACCACTCATTCGTTCCCACAAAATGTCGATCAAAAAAATTGTACGCACCTGCAAGCCCTATAATATGTTTACATAAAATATAAAATAATCACTAGCTTAGCTATTGCCCTACACTTCGTTTTTATATTTTATAAATTATATATTTTATAATTATGTGTTATTCAGATGTACATAGTATAATATAATGATTTAGATTTAGACTACATGTATAAAATCCGTTCAAATTATTGAATAATTTCCGCATGAATAATTTTTAAAGATTGTAAATATATAGTATTTAAGAAAGTCATGTACCTACTGCTTGTAGAAGCACTAATGCTGCCTTCTGTCGTAAGCATCGAAATATTAATATTTGCAAGAAGATGGTCGTAAATATATATGTATATATATGTTTCAAATTTGGAGACATGGGATATCTCAAATTAACATATTCGGAGAAAGTCAACAAACCATAAAAAAATAGTTATCCGTTGTCTGAATGACGATCAAATAAATTTGGGAGCTCTATAACGGGGAGTCGGAACTTCTTCGGAACTTTGGGAGACTTCTAAATAATCATGTCGATAAAGAAAAGTAACAAAACAAAACTCAACATATATATACGACAAAACCGGTACAGTAAAGAAAAATCTTTTGAAAAATATACTACAAAATCATATCCCCTTTTTTAAAAAAGTGATCCCATTCCCATGTGAGCCTGTAAATGTACGTCCTGTTAAGCCAGCAACCTTCGAAGACATGTTAAGTCTTGACAATACGCGTACGCAATTAAATGTGTTTAACGCGATGCTATATTATATTACCTGTAAGCCACCCTACTAAGCTAATAAGGCTAAATAACGAATAAATATAAACTAAGCGAGTTAAAATAATGCACAGGGTCTGACAACTAATTGCGGAAAATGCCGTTGGAAAAGACGAAGAAAGAGAAGATCCCATTTCGTGATTTACGAGGGTAAAAGTAACAAAGAAATAAAAAATATATAGCACAATTTAATTACAGTTATGTTGAAATTCGCAAAATGTAATAAAATCGCCAGCAAAATTCAACGCTAGCAGTTCGAATAACGCATGCGATTCTCGTGTTAATTTCTAAGATAATTCTAATGGTATATTTTTGGAATCAGCTTATGGAGCCATTTCATTTGATACACTAAAGGAATTTTTTTTTTCATAGAAAAAATTGATTACGTTATAACTAGAAAACGTACCAAGTGGCGGATACCCCACACAAGTCTCACTAAGACTCATACTAAACTTTCCTAAAAAAATCTCATCTCCATACTCGAACTTCCCCAGAGGACTACCTAGTCCCAACCTGGTCCTGGATTACTATATTCGTGTTAACATTTACTTTAGCAGACAATAAATATTTTATTATTATTTCCAAATTAAATTTTGTTTCTCTTATGGTCATACTTTAATACTTAAAAGATGATACTCGTATATACCTAATATAAATATTTCATACTTAAACATTTCTGTGTAATCTTTCGTAGCTTTCAGTTCGAAAAATAGAATAGCACGTCAATAAATTCTCACCTATAATAATCCTCTTTACAGTAAATATTTCCTTCCCTTGAGAAGCATGTCAGTTCAGAGTCAAGAGGCAGTCGACATTCGCAGCAACGGAGACAGTGGCCATGCCATTGACGGTCTACAGCCAGGAGATAGTATCTATTCGATAAGATAGAAACGATAAGGTAGATAAGATAAGAACAAAAATTGTGTTGTCACAGCTCACAGGGTACAACTCTTTTCGCAATCCAACTGACGGCAATAACTGATGTCTTACAGAAGATCACCGTGATAGAACAGCACTTATATTTTTTAGCCATCAAGTTTGGCAGCAAGTTTAGACAACATTTGGTAGATAGGGACAATTTTTTTTAATATTACTAAAACTTCTATATTTCAAAAAATGTTTTTTGGCTTGAGTTCCTAAGCAATTGGAAATATTTAAAAAACAAAAATTAAGAATAAATAAACATTTTCAATCAAAACATCTAGATACACAAATTCCGGTATGACAAAATTTGCCATTGACGACTGCAAGCGCCTTAAGAGTTACGTGTGTTTTTATAGGCTATGATAAATACCTGACATCAAATGGAATGTCAGCTAGCCTGAAAAATATAATCACAAAGTACGCTACCTGTCCTGAATCCTGCCTCCACAACCAGCACATTCGTCAGGAGCAGTAGGCGAGTCCTCAGAGCTCTCCCGCTCCTTCAACATCGTCTCTTCCGTCCTGGATCCGTTTGAGGACCCTGGCCCGGAATTGGTGTCTCTATCTCAAATAACAAGATTCAATTCACCGCTCGTCGAAGTTTCTTCGGATCCATTGACAACTTCCATGTTTGATGATGGAATCTTAGATTCCTTTTTTAATATCACCTGGGAACAAGTGGTTCAAGTTTAGGAAAATTTCAATTCTGTTTCAGACTATATAAGTTGGCAGGCAATATTTTTATGATATGATATGATATTTATTTCTAATATACTTATTTCTAATATTTCTAATATATTTATTCCTAATCAAGACCTAATCTCATCGACCTGCATACGGTATTTAGTACTGAGTATTCTGTCGCATTGGTTATAGCTGCAATTCTAGACAAGACAGACGGAATTACTAAGACACATGTCCGGTAAAAAGTCAAAAAGATATACAATCCGTATATATTATGCGCCCTTATTTAGCATATCATTTAATATTCCCAGTGCCACATTGCCAGTGAGCACTGCCACAAATCAGAATCGTATACAATGGCTCGGCCAAAGAATAAAAGCCAAAGAATAAAACCAGTTGGGAAGCTTTTCTAGATCTTTTTTAAAAGACAATGGATACTCTTTTTTATTTGTATTTGTGACTCAAGTCGAATTTAGTTTGTCTTTTGAGAAGTAAAACGTCCTAAGCGGACCCTGAGATATTTTTATATCTATACCATAATATCACGGGACAAATTTATTTGTCTGTTGATATTTCGAATGGATACATTAAACATAAGCTACGCTTATATGCATGTTTACTTACCCGTAGGTTAAGTAATCAAAAAGTAAACAAAGTCTTACAGTAGTATAGATATTATGTGTATGATTTAGACAGTTTAAAAATCGGTATATTTAAAATAGCGTGCGTTCTATAAATCCCGGCTTCCTGTAAAAAGTTTCCGTTGCATTTGCGAGATTTTGCTCCCACTTTCGCTTTATGCTAACTATACAATACCTAACTATATATAGTGATAAGTGTTTGGAAAAAATAGCAAATTTTTGGAATTGTTTTTTGTTTCAACCATAATATTGTGTAAGTATAAAACCAAAAGAAAAAGGCTTAGTATATCTTAGTCGATGTGGGTTATCAAATCATTGGATAATACGTAGAATGTAGTATTTAGTTATACCCATAGATACTAAAGAAATCGTAGTAAATGAAGGGCAAGCCCAAGCCTTCACACCAAGGGGCCTAGCCCAACGAAATGGTATATCTCTGTAGCCACATTCAAACAATTAAAATAGGATTTTAGAGGCGACGTTTGACTGAATGACGTTTTGTAAGGGACATATATAGGTATTAATGAATTATGAAATGATTTATGAATTAATGAATTATGAGTGACAGCGGTAAATGACTTAACAGCGATGTCAAATACTAACACGGTATGGTGAAATCGTGATTTAGTCTTAGTCTTGCTTATCCAGGCGTGCCTTAGTCTTGCTTATCCAGCTGGAAGATTAAAGAATGGACTAATTGGATGAATTTTGAACTGTATCTAATTATTAGATTGTTTCAAATATTTTTTTATATTATAATTTTATTTTATTTAGGTTAAAAAACGAGTAACACTGGATACTCGTTTTTTAAAGCTACACGGACGAAGTTGCATGCAACAGCTAGTATTATATAAAATCGATTTCAAAACATGCATATAGGCTTGTGTTTGTTGCTTTTGACGCTATTCACTCATAGTTCACCTATTTTATAATCAATCGCTTTTTGACATTGAAATAAAATACCGACGTACTCGTAGCTAGGTAATATATAACAACGCAGTGCGATAATTGCTGTAAACACTAATTGTTGTAAATTGGACTATTTCTGTCGATAATAACCGTTTAATAGTGCGCCGATAAAACGTGCTAACAATGCAATAAAACGAAAACAATAGTTGCGTTGAAGTTACGAGTTCATTTAAGATAAACGTTCGTGCGGATATTAACTATTTTAATTTAACTGATAAGTAGCTAAATCTATAAATCCAAATTAAAAATGCCACATAGCTATGTGAGTAATCTTATGTTAATTGATGACGGCGACGACACGTTTCGTCTAGTGGCTAGTAACCCCAGCTGTTAACCAAGCGGTCGCGGGTTCGAATCCCGCTAGGGGCAAATGTTTATGTGTTAACATTTTCCTTTGTACCTGAGTCATGGATGTTTTATATTTATAATATGTAATAAAAAAAAAGTATTGTATGTAATATATCAACTGTTTGGTATCCATAATACAAGCATTAAGTTGCTTACTTTGGAACTAGATGGTGCTGTGTGGAATGTGTGAATATAATCTTATGTTAAAGATCGGTGCACAGACTGACAGTCGATTTTTAGATCAACGGATTTGGATGAAAATTACCTGTTTATTATCTGGATTTAACATTTAGGTGACTTTTTAGTTAGATTTCTGTGGGAATTTAAAAAAAATTAAATACTGCGCGTACGAAGTCGCGGCCAGAGCTAGTTTACAATAAACACAATACGTAAGATATTTGGGTAAATATTACTATCTAGATACACACCAGGTAACGTCTCTCGTCCACTTGTCTCATCCCTTTTTCCCGATCTCATCATGTTACCTGTCCTGATCCACTTTAGTATTTTTTTTAATTAAAAGAACACTGGATATAGATACCTATTAAGTATTAATATGTACGAGTAAGTAGAGAAGCTCGTGGCCGCCGAACGAAATGCTAAGAGAGAAAAAAGGGTGAATCCACATCCCGATATTGAGTTTACGAAGTGTTTTTTTAATTTCATATTTTGCTTATTGGTTTCATAATTGTTGAAGAAAAACGACCGGCTGTCGTCTGCTGATAGGTGCTCTTATTCGCGTATTAATGACCACTCCTTAAAAGGACCAGTACCGAATTAATTGCACTGTTCATAAGTACATTATTAACGCTCAAACTTAATGATGACTACACTCCATTAACATTGTTAAACAAAAAGAGTCATCTTTTAATGTATTAAGATGTTTTATTTAATATAAGACAGATGATTGATGTGGCAACTTTTTCAGAAATGCTGTGAAAATTAAGATACTTATAAAGTTACATTGTGTTTAATTAAATACATATTTAATTAAACATAGTCCGCTTCGCGTCGACTTCGCACGGTTGCAATTTTCCCGGTTATCTCGACATAGGAACCTTTTTCAGACTTGAATGAAAATAAAAAAAAAATTGTGTGTGTCAACTCCGACACACGACTGGAGTTTACTCCTTACGAACGATTATATTCACAATTCGAACACGCCGAAAAAACATTGTTCTTTTTTTAAATAATATTGTGGCGCTGAAACTTCAGATATTCTAAAATGTTCAAAAAAATAGAACGTAACTGTAACGCATAACAAAACGCATTCGTGTGACAATTCTGATTTTACTTCCATAAATTTTCAAACCACGGGCTTATTTACATATGCAAATAAACTCCAAAATAACCGCATTGGTGCAGCTGTAGGTATTCAAGTTTTGCTTGAAAGAAAAATGCAAATTTTTCAGCAATATCAGAGTAATAATTGTAATATTACTTCAACAAGCTTTAATTATTGTAAGAACTGAGACGATGTACTCGATTGTAAGCAGCTTCCATCTTGTAGCTCGACCACGCTCGAAGAAGCTCAAACACTCGAGGGACTCAGAGAAGAGAGTTTCATATAAGCTTTGCAAACTTTCAAGCGATTGAAGTCGCTAACAAATGCTATTATTATTTGTTATAAATTATTTATTATTGTATTATAATAAAATGTTTATTATTTGAATTTTATCCTAATAAACTGTTTCGAAGTGAATTTGGTATAGTCAACGTTTTATGAAAACTTCACTCAAAGTCCTTTTTAATTGGGGGCTGATTTTTCCTCTTCTATAGACAATATAGGACAATTAAAACTGATTTGAACGTTAAACTTGAATTTGCCTGTTAAAACTTATTGTTGTAATAATACAAACTCTCTGAGAAGTCTGTCTCTGTCTTACAACTAATACAAAATCAATATTATTAAGAAGTTTATTAATAAATTATAATGTACTAGCTGGTGCCCGCGACTTCGTCCGCGTTCTGGATGAAAGGTACCCTATGTCCTTTCTGGTGTCCCAGACAACGTGTATGCAAAATTTAATGGTGATCAGTTCAGTAGTTTTTGCGTGAAAGAGTTACAAACATCCATACATCCAAACAAACTTTCGCATTTATAATATTAATAGGACTAGCGACACAGTCCTGGATTCGCATGGATTTATTAATTAGAAGGTATGATTTTCTGTAAATCATACCTTCTAATTAATAAATTTTTAATTGATAAATCGCTTATCACACTTTTCTCAGAAATGTATTAAAATTCGTTGATTTGCTTAAAAGTATAAAAATTTGTACCTATACCTAAAGTTTAGAATATTGGAAGAATATGTAAAGATATCATTTCAGTCTGAACTTAAGCTTCCGCTACTAATTCATAATAATGGTTTACGGTACCTGCTTCTAAAGTTTTACATCTAACTGGCTTTAAGTAAATAAAACTTTGATAGAGTCGATAATTAAATTAAGCCTTTATCTAATCGTAAACGAAATAACATAGTTATAATAACGTATACATTGTAAAAAAAAAAACAAATCATTAAATAGTTTTATGATAACCACGTTGCTATCGATAAGAGTCTGAAGCCGACTCTTTTATAGCAATAAACGAGTAGTTGTTAAAACGAGTTATATTAGAGAAACGTATCAAAACAGTGTATTGATTACGCACAAACCTACTGTGTAACTGTTTATTATTATTAATCTCTGATAAATTTCATATTCTTAACACTTATGTTAATCTTTAATGTTTTCAAACTATGAACATTAACTTTGAAAATATAAACTATGGATAAAAATAAAATATATATTTTTTTAACAATGCAGCAATACTTGTAAATGTAAATACTTAATTTTGTAATATAAACTGGGTGCAATAGTAATATTAAATTCTAACTGTAAGCCCTAATTCTTATAAACATATTAACCTAATAACAGATTAACCATGATAAACAGATGCCTATTTAGGAGACTGGTAATAATAAAATAAGTATGTAATTGTAGGTATTAAACGCTAAGAAATTGGGGGAAAATACTAGGAAAAATATTGTAAATTTTATTAGTGTCAATTATTGGTGTCAAGGCTTAGATAAATAGATGGCATTCTTACCTATCTACCCTAATATGTCCAAATAATATAGAGCGAATCATTGTGTGAAATATATTATATAACTAGATACACGCTCCCGGCTTCGTCCGAGTTCAAAATAAAAAAAATTAAGTTGGTCCAAATTACACATACGAAGTTTTATCAAAATCGGTTTAGTAGTTTAGAAGTTCATTGGCGTCAAACAACGTAACACGATTTTTTTTGAAGTGAAACTTCTTTACGCACGCTTGACTTGGGGAGTAAGCTGGCGAACGCGTGACGTAAGCGTTACGAAAAGTGTGATCGGGCAAGGCGAACGGAAGTTATGTGGGGGATATAAGCAAGAGACAGCAGTGCGCGCGCACATTTTCTTTCTCTCTTCCTCTCATAGCCAAATACGTTCTTATTTAATTGTGATATTAAATTTAAATATTTGTAGAAAATTAATATATGTATATGTGTATACATGTATATATTGTACACACATATATATATATATATACATACAGATGGAGCGAAAGAAGTTTCACTTCAGTCGTGTGGTCATAAGCACACTCGTTTTTGAAGTGAAACTTCTTTACGCACGCTTGACTTGGGGAGTAAGCTGGCGAACGCGTGACGTAAGCGTTACGAAAAGTGTGATCGGGCAAGGCGAACGGAAGTTATGTGGGGGATATAAGCAAGAGACAGCAGTGCGCGCGCACATTTTCTTTCTCTCTTCCTCTCATAGCCAAATACGTTCTTATTTAATTGTGATATTAAATTTAAATATTTGTAGAAAATTAATATATGTATATGTGTATACATGTATATATTGTACACACATATATATATATATATACATACAGATGGAGCGAAAGAAGTTTCACTTCAGTCGTGTGGTCATAAGCACACTCGTTTTTTTATATATTGTATAGGTACTTATAGATTAATGCAACTTCTACCTCTCAAATCAATTTAAAACAAAACAATTAACTTCGATTACCTAATATTGTTTACGATACAATTATTTGATGAGTAATAAAGTTAATTACATTAATCCATTTATAATTAATATTTTTTAATAATCATGTCTTTTTGTTCCATTCATATTTAAAAAAAAAAAGGAAAAGATGGCGATAGACTGTCTTAAAATTGAATCAACACTGAATACAGTCAATACTCAAACAGGTTGCCTTAATTGTAAAGACACATGTAGAATAGCGAATAATCGCCGATAACCTATCTATATGTATCTGTATTGTATTGTATAGGCTTTTAAATAAGTATCTAAGCTATTAATTGAGGTCCAATCAATTTAAAGTAAATTTAAGTAAAATATTAAAATACCTTTGCTAAATCTATTTAAATAAAACTTAATCGCTAAAAATGTGTTGCCAAGTGCAAAACTTGAGAACTGCTTGACCAAATTTTCAAAGGTTTTTCAAAGGTTTTCCTTTTCAAAGGTTTTTTCTTTGTACTCCGATGTTCTGTTTACACAAAGATCTATTAAAATAGGATCGAGGAATTGGGTATAATTACATCTAGAAATTAGAGATAATCAGATATCTTATTGAAATCGTATATATCAAAGGTGTAAGCTGTTATCTGTGTTTTGTAGGTTCCTTTTTTTTCCTTATTCATATATCAATGTGGGTTCTTTCAACATTTTTTTAATGTATAAGACAGGCTGATATAAGTATTCTTTATGAGGTATGAGTTGGTAAAAGAGTACCTACTTACCTACTCGCAGTAAGAAAGGAGAATAACCTACAATAAGTAAACATCAAGCGAAAATGAATGAAGTACGCCTTCACACAGTTAATGTAATAAGCTTTTTTATTGAATAAAATATTAAAACATTTAATAGATAAAAGTTAGTAAATTTATACAATGCTTTATTTAATGTTTTAAAGAAACTTTTGGGATTAATGCTAATTATTGATAACCATTGATAGAGTGTTGAGTTATTGCTTTAGCACTATGTTTGTGTCTGGTAAGTAGTGGCATGGCAACCCTGTGTTTAGCAGTCTTTTGGGTATATTAAATATTTTCCAACATTTTTCTTGACGATTTTTCTAAGAAAAACTCACACTCAAATAGCATTTCATAGGTCTAATTCTGTATCCAGCTATGCCAACTTGGGTGTTTAAATGATAAGATAAACCTAAACTGTAAATAGATGACGTAATAGACCACTTGACCGTAGGTTGCTACAGTCATCTAGGTATACCTACCACAAGCAATACCAACAGGAAAGTGGTCTTTGATATCTTTTACTCTATTACAAAAGCACAAAAGCACACATGCTGTTATTACCAACACAGTGGTCTTCTGTAAGGGCTTGGTTACAATCGCCAGACAGGCTGCCTATTTTATAACTGAAAAACACAATAAGTATGCCCTATGCCACTACTTTGAAAGTAACATTTTCAAAGTTTGCTTTGCCGAAAATCGAACCAGCAACCCCTCTACCAATGAGCTTAACACTTAACGCACATTCATAAGTTCCATAAGTTTACTTTCAAGTTAATCTATACTAATATTATAAAGCTGAAGAGTTTGTTTGTTTAAACGCGCTAAGCTCAGGAACTACTGGTTCGAATTGAAAAATTATTTTTGTGTTGGAGATCATTTATCGAGGAAAGCTTTAGGCTATATAACATCACGTTGCGACTAATAGGAGCGAAGAAACAGTCGAAAATGTGGAAAAAAAGGGGAAAATTATTCATCTTTGAGGGCTTCCGTTGCGTGCGCTGAGAAAACCGTTCTAGATATCCAAATGATTCCCAAAATAACTATTCCACGCGGACGAAGTCGCGAGCACCAGCTAGTCAAATAGGTATATGTCTGTCTACGTATTAAGTCATAGTTATATCACAGGTTATATCAAGACATCTTTTATAATAATATCGTTCGCCCACGGTAATCATGTTCACGACTAATATAAACGATGAACCGTCACACCGTTTTCGCTTATGTAATAAGAAATACCCAATCAGTTATGTACGATTACTGAAAACGTTCTGATGATATTGACAGACCAAAATGAAATACAAAAAGTTTTATGTAATCCAAAATTTTATCTAATAATGGTGAATATAATATAATATATAATGGTTTATATATATTATATAATCTATAAAGAACCTATAAGATAATATAGTCTAAACTCTATAGCAGTGATGCTCAGGTTTGAACTACTTAGGTACTCGTACCTAGAAATTGTAAGACTAGAAGCGATCGACTCGTTAGATCCCAAATATGTGTGATGCACATACCTACATAAACACTGAAGGTAGCTAGGGTGTATTACGGGAGTAGGTGACATAGGTCGGTCATAGGTGACATAGATGTAGGTCAACGGCATTTTAAATGACTTTTGATATTATTTTCATAATCAATAGTTATCGTGTAACCTACAGGTTTATGAAAGCAGTTTGACGGGGGTTAAGAAGGGTTATCTATATGTAGGTAGGTACCTATGTATAATTATACCGTTGGACCTACAGATAGAATATAGAATGCACCTAGTGTCAGCCAGCCTAATCTTTTCAAGGTTCGAGTGAATAGGCATCTTCTGGGTGAGCTCGCTCCATCTTAGGCCTCATCCTTGCCACATGGCTGGTTGTTGGCCAAGAGCAAACCCATCTCTTATAAAAAAAAGCCTCCACGCAAGCAGTCTGTGAATCCATACTTAGCCCTTACTTATTAGCCATAGGTTAAGCCAAGCCCGACAAAACTGACAAAGACAAATATTGACGAACACTTGGCTGCCCCTTACAACAACTTGGAAGAGAAGGTTGCAGTACCTATTCGAAAGTCCATGGCAGAGGTATTGAAAGAGGGTAGGTAATTGGAAGCAGAATAAGACGTCTAATGCTGAATGGATTACAGTTCAAAGACGGAAATTGAAGAATCGCTTTATTGAAATCAAAGAAAGTGGAGAGTGGAAATGCAATGAACCTTCAGAAGTATGCAAAATAGTACAAAGAAAACGAACCAGAAATTATTTCGTTAGTAAACAATTTTAACAGAAATTTTAAAGCAGCAATTATTGACAAATCGGATAATTGGATCACATTTTTAGGAAAACGCATCTGTCACTTCAAGTTAATGGTGCCAAAACACAAACTTAATGTTTTCTTAGATAAAAACTTTTGCCCTGATGGAATAATGTTTCGAAGATAATATATGTAGAGTTTAAAAAGAAAGGTGAAAGCAAAAATTTTAAGTCAGGTAACAATAATAATTAATTAATTATTGTTGATAACTTCTTATCTTGTAAACTTATTTGTAAACTGAATTTATCTGTAATTTTAATTGTTTTATTAGTAAATTGTAAATTTATAGTTAGATCTGCAGAATTATGTTATTAATGCATCAATTTATGTTAATATATATTTTACTATTTTTTTCTTTTTTATATAATGTTTGTGTATTTTTAAGCTGTGGACATTCATGTCTGAAATAAAGTTATTTTTATTATATTATTATAAGTATAAGCTACAATATGAGCTATTAGCTACCATCATGAACACCATCTATAAACACCGGAGTCTTAAGTATGTTTCGACAAGTAACTGATATTGGGTCTACGTCGAAAGTTCTGTGAGAAATAATTTTAAAAGGAACCCTTCGAAACTGGTTTAAGAACGAGTCATCATCTGCAACAACGGTACAAACTGACAAAAACTAACCCTCTGATGTACCGATCGTTTTAATTTATAACCTTCGATCAACTTCCACTGAAAGTATTTGCGAATATATTCTTTAAACATTTTTGATTTTTGAACATTCTTTCTGAATTTATTTTTGATATTGTAAATTGGTTTTATATGCGGAAATTTTATAGCGTCAGTAGCTAGCGTGACTTCAAAAAAACACCCTCCTCGTTTTGGGGCGTCATCCCTCTGTAACCCTCTCCTCCCTACCCCCCTTCAGCCGTTCTACCCGACTTTCCCTACTTCTCTCCCTACGTAACGCGAAACCTCCCGAATCTGTTGCTAAGAACTTCACAATTTATTTTACAAAGCATTACACTCGTCTAGGTACGGTACATTTTAAAGCTTGTCGTCTGGTTTCAAAATTACTTCATAGTAACGTAGGTATAATATTTCATAAAAGATTTTTCATGATTTTCGTACTAATCAATAGTAAATCTGTATTGTATTGTATGTATGTTCTTCCATAAATATAAAAACTAATCTGATTTTCATGAAACTTGGTAGATAAACATTTAGATGTACGGGACACAGGATAGGCTACTTTTTTCACGCGGCCGAAGTCGCGGGCGTAAATAATAAATGTTATAAATAGAGACTGTGACATTGAAAAGGTGTTTTTTTTATAATTTAACTTTTTTTAATAAAAACACAATTCGTAATCTTAACTTTGAATGTAGTTGTACCTAGGTACTATATGTATAGTCGAAATGATATTATCGCAATTTAATTTTTGGCACTTTGATTTTGGTATTTATTATTATTAGTACCTAATACATGTCAAAAAAAGTTTACATGTCAAAGTTGTAAAAAATTCATTTGTTGTCAAAATGTAAAATTTGTACAAATATTGTTCTTTTGTGAAGATTTGTATCTACATAAATGTTTTTAATTGTTAACTAAACTAAACTACAACTGAACTAAACCGATCGATAAAATTTAAATTATATTTTTTATTAACTTCAAGATTATCTGGAACATCATTGTAGGTCAACGAATTTATTTGATAAAATTAATACATAGAAGCCTTTTAATCCAAAGATCTTATTTCAACTAGGTACACATTCACTTACCTAGTTACCTAAGTGAATAAATATCCTAGTGTGTGGAGAACACTAATTACTTAACTTGTTCAAGTGTTTTGGAAATCGTCAGTGTTAGAAAATACTAGAAAATTTACTAAGTTTTATTTAATATAGGTACATAGGTATACTTATAGTTACCTTAGATAGTATAAATATACTGACCGCCATTTCTATGCTAGTGTACCTAGGTACTACCTATAACCTAGGTACATGCTAGGTTATAACACTAATAATAACATCGAACGCTTGAAATGCAACAGTACCTACCTACTTCAGTGTTGATCTATGTAAACTTGATAAATAAAGTGCTTTATCAGTTTCGATTACAAATTCCATTCATTTCAAAATTCGCTAAGGCTTAGATTTGATGATTGATAATTTGTCATCGCTAATAAAGATAGCAATAGAAATTGTCACTGAATTTTCAAAGGAAAACAGACCTTATCATTCTACAACATACAAACAATGTTCAATCTTAGGGTGATAAAGCACTTTATTTGTCGAGTAGGTATACATACATACTTATAAATATAAAAACACACACAAAATATTACCTAATAGTAACTAGATGTCTACATTAGGTAGGTACCTCTAGTCATAGTCTACGAGAGCTTAAAATAAAATTTATAATTAATGTAAAAAAAAATTTCTTGAACTAATTTAAGTAAATTTTTAAAAATGTTTAACTAAACTCACAAATGAAGTAGTTAAAAAATTAAAACAAAAAAAAAATAGAACAGAAAATAGAAATAGTACCTATTTACTTAGTTAATAATACATAATAATAATTCATAATAATAAAATCTTCATTTTAGATATTTTTGTTCCTAGTTATTAAAAGTCCAAACAAGAAAGATTTTATTTAGAATTTTAAACTAAATAGGTACATACACTTGATATATTATTATTTAAAAAAATCGAATGAAAATAAAGTGTCCACCGGCAGTTAGCCAAGTCGTACGTACCATAATCGGTCACGTAAATAAAATATATCGTTACAATTAGTTTTACCTCGTCAGTCGTGGCGATAACTGGCAACGTCGCTTTGCGCGGTAAAAATGCAGAAGTCAAACGTTCACAATAACACAATCAACTGTTCTTAGCCGGCACTGCCGATGCAGACTTACTGAAGGGCGACCTGCTTCGGCGACGTTGCCACGCCTACGCCACTGACTGACCAATAAAAAATGTATACACAGACCATACTCATTGCAACACTCTTAAGCACTATACCTCTCCCCTTCTAATCTTCCGTTAAACAACTATAACGAGCGAGACAGAGAATCTATCTCGGCACGATTCTTAACGGATAACTAGTGGTTTAACTTTAAGCTTTAACTGTTCATTAAATAAGAGTTGTTTTAGCGCAGCCGCCATTCAAAGATAACCTAACGTGATTTAATAACGTTTCAGTAACAGAATAAATACTTTACCCACTATTTGCGGTCGCTCATCGATTCATCAAAACCGAGCTTACGCATGTGGCACCTAACTGCTTACACAGCTTTTACTAGCTTAGTTACTAGATGCATTTATGCATTATTATTACTGAAATACAAGGGTGAGATATTAAATTTTTCAGATACGAACATTACTGTTACAATTAATAAATAATAAATAAATATTATTAGGTAGGTACCTATATACATTTCGAAACTTATACCTATGTAGGTAAAAGTATAAGGTGATTAAGTACCTAGGTAAACAGAAAAGTACCTACTTACATAAAAAAAATATTTATTTCTGGATTGTGGATCCAAGCAGCGTCTGAAATCTAATATCCCAATGTTTACGTTCAGCAGTGGGCGCTCTGCGGTTGAGATAATAAAATAAATAAGTATTTGTAACTTATATAAAAACGTATGAATAATTTTTTAAGAATTCCTAAAAGCCTTCTGTAAAAGGGTACTTAGTACTGCCTACTTACTTGTACTGTGTGGTGACTGCTACCAGAGGGCATGCCAAATTAATGACTATGAAATACAGTGTGCATTGGCCACTGATTGCCAGATCGAAACTAGAGGCTTATTAGCAAATTTCATTTGCAAAGTTTGCTCAACCGGGTAGCGAACCCGAAACGTAGGTATCTAATTACTATTTAAGTTATGTAAATTCTATTTTAAATTACTACAGTTTAAATTCATATTCGGTCTAATGGTCTACTAGTTTGATTTTTGTGTTATTTTACTATTTCTTTCTTCCAATTCAATTCGTATTTCTACAATTCTAAATGTCCTCTAGAGAAAGTATATTTCGCAGAAAATAATGAGTTTATTTTAAAAAGTCCTTAACCAAAGGATTCCGTCTTTAATTATTACGTATAATATTATTATCGAAAATTTAACATAAACTAGGTAAATGTTGTCCCCATTGGCGTTAGTCTAGCCAGCAATGGCTAGGCTGCCCAGGGGTGGATCGGAGTTGTTGAGGCACCGGGGGGTTTTAGTGGGTATTCCCAGTGCCGCTATGATAAGGTGCTGGGCGACCCCCACATATCCCCTACCGTCTAGCCAGCGGTAGGGAATCTCTAAGCGGATTACTCCTCGTCAAAAAAAAAGGTAAATGTTGTCCAGTGAGCTAGACTATAAGGGAAGCTATGTTCGGAGTTTCTGTAAAGCAAAATAAAGTAATTCGATAAAGAACTAAAAGGTCACCATAGTTCTCTTAAGTTAAAGTTAATCAAACTGAAATTTTTACTAACAACTTATGGTTATGTGAGCAGTTAAGAAAAGAAATGACGTAGACCTTCGCGCAATAGGCCTCAAAAAGATTTCAAGTGGATAATTTTTACATTACGTAATTACAAAAAATTACCTACATGAATACCTATGAAAAGTTTTAAACCTTAATTTTCTGTCTATATGTTTCCAGAGATACAGACCGTTGGTCCAACCAAGGAGTGGTATTGCCCGAAGGCAACGATAATTAAAATAAACGATTGTTCTCTGCCCATTCAAAATATTTAAGTTATCATTTCATTCGAGTCCCACAAAAGGTGACTCCAAGACATATTTTTAGGGTAAAGTTTTGATGTTTATAGCGATAACACTAATTAGCGTATTGTAAATATGAAAACAACATTTTGTTTTAGTTTAAATTAATATAAAATGTATGTTTATAGAGCAGCTGCTACCACCCGGTGAGTCGGCGATCCGATGCCCTCACACGCTTTATACGATAGCTAAGTGATATAAAACTTTAAGTATACACAGATTGCTTAAGTTAATTTTTGTTACTGGCATTTAATTTATTTATAATAGTGTAGTACCTCATTTCCAAATTGTCCTCATTATGTTTAAAACTAAACATTTGCGACTTTAATCCGAGAAGAATTTGTGCTTACCTACTTCATTTGAAAGAGGAATACCATCTTTTCAAATGTGTTAGTTCTTAAGTAATAATTAATACTTACTTAAAAACTGATGTCAATAACACCAGTCAATAATTTCAGTACATTAATCGTATAATCGTACTAATACGAGTCGTATCTTCTATGTAGGTACATATTAGTCAGTAAAATGTACGGAAGTGCCGACAGAATACCTACGTGTGTATTTTTGAATCGTCAGGAAAGTACATACTTATATACAGAGGTGTCGGTTACGGTAGGTAACATTAATGTCGCGAGTTCAATGGTTATTTCCCGTCTCAAAAATTGTTCTTTTTTTAAATTAATGGGTTACACGATTACGGTAACCGGTCGCGAGTTTAATAGTTTTTTCCCATCTCAAAAATGCCCAACGCGCCTAATGAAGTTTTTACTTCAAAAATAAATAAACTTTTGTTTAATTCAACTGTTGGTAGATACGGTAGCAACAACTCTATGTGATATAAGCGAACAGCGCGGGAGCACTTCCACGATACCGTCAGTTAAAAAAGCAATAAATATTTTTAACAGTAGATCCGCCACTAATGTGGAATTAAATATATATTTTTTTCAAACAAAAAGCCGCGATCGGGGTACGCGATAAGTTAGCAGTTATCGCTTACTTCCGTTGATACAGAAATGTTATAAAAATAAACTATAAACCATTGAAATATTGCTTCACTATTGTAAATTACGTATTATTTGTTATTGGGAACTAAATTTCCATAGTGTCACCAAAGTGACACTAAGAATGTTTCTTGGAATGACTAATACTTATACAGATCACATTAGATTTTCATAATGGCAAGGTTGAGTTTAAGGGCCTCTTTCACCAACTGTCATTTAAAGTCACCTGTCATTGGGAATAATTTAGCTGATATACCCTTTGTTTGTACGGTAAAAGTCCCAAACATTAAAAAGAAAATAATAAATTAAATCTCCTATCGCAGGATGCACTAAACCGAGTGCATAATTTAATAAAACATAAAATTATTTCTAAAAGTAACTAATCAACACTTTACTTGTAGCCTGTGATAGAGGCCCTTACAGTTATAAACTACTAATAGAAAGTACGTAGTAAACATTGGTGCTGTATTTCGGTTTGTGTGTGTATTGTGTTACTTCAAATATTTATTGTCAGGCCTGCTTATCGCCACCTTTTTTACAAATGAAGATTTCAATCGTAATTACCGAATCCTTTTAGAAATATTCTTATTTAGGGTAGGTATGTTATTAAATTCACTGTCGCCATTATTATACTTAGGTTACAATCTGTCAACGAAATTTGAACTGTGTGCCTTTGAGTTATAAGATAAAAGTGATGTCGTCAATCAGTAAAGATATAATTGTCGCGTATAACGAGATGAAAGCGGTTCTATTCTCGGCTACCGACATCCGAGACACTCCGGTCGGAAGATAGATAAATATTTACATGTAGACTTACCTATCTTCAACTTTAACAGATATCCGAGCACATTTAAGTACCTACATATGAGGCCTTTTAAAGGATTCACAAAGGCGAATGACATTGACGATTTGACCTTCACCGATATGACCTTTAGAATGTTTATATATATCATACTAATTCCACACGAAAAACACAAACGTAATCCACACCTCAACGCAGTCACTAAGACACTGTAGCTCCATATAAGTATTTAGAGTTCCGAGGCGGCGGAAACAATTCAACAGGCCTGATAAATGTGGTTTTTTGTGCTTTTCATTAAAACTACATTTAAAAAAAAAACAATACATTTTTTTTAAATGATATTGACTTATTATTCGGTGTAGGAATCATTTGCGCGCAATAAACCGTTTTCGCAACAAATTTCAATATAAGTCAAATTCTTCTTATGTTCTAACTTTTATTGTGGGGTTTCTACTACTTCGATGGAAATTCTAAACAATACAATTTGTTTTTCACATGTTTAAGTATAACATATATTTTTTTCAAACCAATTGCATTGATAGTTTCTTCTAACATATTTTTTTAAAAATGCAAATTTTTAGGATTGGTGTGTGTTTACACCTTAAGGACAATTTCGTATTTTACTGTTCTTCTATAATATATGCTCGATTTTTCCTCAGTTTTTGACCTACCAAGTCTTGAGTCTTAAATCAGCGTGGTCATGTTTAATTTAGGTATTAGTTGACTGACTAGCTTTTACTTTTTTTTTAAATCGGACCTCTTTAATCTTAATTTTTATCTTTAATTTTTTAATATTTTTTTTTACTCTTTGATTTTATTCAAACATATATTACAAGTCTTTTCTCATTATAGTATTAGTATTGATAAATATATATAGATATTCTAAAAAATAACCAAACAAAGACAGACAAATATTTTTAGACAAATCACTTTCCAATGTACCTTTAAAAAGCCACATTTCAAGTTCGCCAAACGAAGCGTCCGTATGTATCGCGACTAATTATTATAAATCTGTCGTCGGCAACGCGACGCGTGGATTAAATTCACACGCACCAGTGTTGGGATGTTTAATCAGTTGTTACAATGAAATGGCCTCTTTTACACGACTATTCTGCATGATAATGTCCTGTTCGACCATTAATTGTTTTGAAAAAGTGATACGGACGATTTAACTATTTACAAAGGATTAAATTCCACATTGCATTTACTGAATTCATATTTATTAATTTTTAAAAAAACTACCTATAATTAATTATATCATTAGATAATTCCATTTACCTATCCTTTTCCAATCCCCTATCATTAATCTATACTAATATTATAAAGCTGAAGAGTTTGTTTGTTTGTTTGTTTGAACGCGCTAATCTCAGGAACTACTAGTTCGAATTGAAAAATTCTTTTTGTGTTGGATAGATCATTTATCGAGGAAGGCTTTAGGCTATATAACATCACGTTGCGACTAATAGGAGCGAAGAAACAGTCGAAAATGTGGAAAAAACGGGGAAAATTATTCATCTTTGAGGGCTTCCGTTGCGTGCGCTGCGAAAACCGTTCGAGATACCCAAATGATTCCCAAAATAACTATTCCACGCGGACGAAGTCGCGAGCACCAGCTAGTCCTACTATAATGTCAATCACCATTTAATATGGTTCGACTGCGTAGTTCGATCGATGTGGATCAAAGAGATCATATACTGACAAGGGTAATACGGGCAAGAAAAACTGGCCGTAGTCCACCTAGGTGGACATATGTGGACTAAGGGCAAGAAGAACTGCCTGTGGTTCAACCAGGTGGACCAAGTAGGTGGACTTCGACCCTGGTCGGCACTCACTTGCATCACGTGTGGCGTTGCTTGTGTTATAGACGACTGTAGCTAAATACCATCAAGTGAAGTAAGCCGACAGCCTGTCTTTCGACTGTGTGCAACTAGAATTTTCCAGAGTTTCCGTTTGTTTACTTATACATTCTATAATCTTGTGCTGATACTTTTCTTGCAAGTGTTTACGGAGCCTTTTCTTTATTTTCTTATTCGTTATTCGTTTATTTTCTTCTAACTTTCCATCATCCTTCGTTGATTAGCGAACTCTATTAGCTTTAAATGAGAAATTTATGGATGATAAGAATAATGTTAGGAAATTGATGGTACAATTAAAAATCTACTAAGCGAAATAGCGCTGTTTAAGAGCTACAGTCCTCTTTTAATAAGGGGATATTTACGAGTATAAATACGGTAAAGCTTTGAGTTTCTCAATAATTGGTGAATATATTATGTACTTAATACTAATTACTGAGAGAGTTTTTCGCGAGTATTTATGTATTTGAACATAATATTTTGTCACTAACCATATCACTAACCTAACTCTACATTTTTATTACAGCAGCTAGATATTAATGTTTAAGGTACTTTTACAGATGGTAGCCATAACCACCATTGGGGGTGAATTTTATGGCTATGTTGAGGAGGTTTTCCTCGACACCTCTTATGGCAGTCAAAGAATACGCTGGTGTTGCTTTTACCATCAGAAATTACAATTATTCCAATTCGAAAGGATCCTTAGAATAATGCGAGGTTAAAGTAACATTTTGAACGCACGCACTAGTTTCCAGCTGCGAGAAATCCCCGATTGAATCCCGATTAAAAATTAACTAAATTAATTAATTAAAAATCATTTGATTTACGCCATTACCTGATTATAGGAACTACGTTCATTTTGGTTGTATAGATAGTGGAAATTCGTATTTGAGCAGTCACATGTTATCTAATACTGTATATTACCAAGTATATAATTACCGACTAATTATAGAGAATTTTGAATATTATTTTATTTAATTAAATTTTACTTATAATTATCACCGTCTTATCGGCACGAACATCGACATTATCAATGGATATCAGATTAGTGAGACACTAGTAAATTAGTTATTTACGGAACACGGTTGCCTACTCATTGCCCTTTGTGCATATGGGCCCGTTTCCTCAATTAGCGGAGCCCACAGACCCTCTCTGAGGGGGACTACGATAACTCTTCTGTAGGGTTGCAATACGTTTCCAGTCTGATGCAAATATATTTTTCTTTTAATCATTAAAGGTCCCTTATTTAATAATTAATGAGGATAGGTTTCAATTTGCTACAAATAGCAAAAGATTATTTATTAGTTAACTTTATATTTGATATGTGATAATCTTCCTAATATAATGTGATGTCATTACACATAGTACATTCCATGATGTGATGACTATTTAAGGAATTCTGCTTTTTAGTCTTTAAATGTATATGAGACATAGTATATTTTAGGAGGATCTTTTTTAATTAGTTATTGAGCTTTTTGTGTTGCCCAAAAGTCTTGCAAGTCTTGCAGTCTTGGTCTTGTTCTTGCATTTTTGCAAGACCAAGACCAAGACCAATACCAAGTGTTTTGACGCAAGACCAAGACGAGACTTAGCCAGTCTTGCTCTTGGTCCTGCATTTGGGCAACACTACTTTTTGGCATTCCGCTTCTTAGTTATAGTCTCAATACATTTTAGCCGTTTTAGGCAGCGAACAAATTTACCAAATGTCTTCTTAATTTTAGTAAATTCGTTCTTTTCTTTTCAAAGTGGATTAAGTACAGTAAAATGCGTCTCGTTGAATTACTAGATTATGACAAGCATTGCCATATCATTTACTTAGTACGATGTCAGTACGATGTCTCCCTGATAGATTACATCGTACTGACATTCCACCTGTTTTTTTTTTATTTAAAGTCAAGGGAATAAAATAAATAAATTCCAGCAAATATTCTCAGTGTTACGTTCAAATTATACCCTTACAACAGTTCACGTACTGGGCCCATATACGAGTGGCTATGACTGTGAATAATCGCCTGTGTATCTGTATTACAGTAAAAACAACGCTGGCTATCTTACCATCGGCCATTCATGACCTTACATGGAGCACCACAGTTGCAGCTCTCTAATGCAATTGCTTCGATTTTACAGATTCAATACTTTTTAATAGGACGCTTCTAGCTGATCTTTCACGAGCCAACAGAGAATAATATTTTATTAATGCTTATATGCCCATGAGTCCCATGACTTCATCCATGTAGAGTTCAGGATTAATTCAGTTTATTAACTTAATTAAAAGAATGGTCTTTGTGATTGATGAAGTCTTAAAGCTGAGATTACGGTCAAATCGCCTTAAACTGGCTTCCTGAGAGCCTAGTGAAAGTTTTACTCAGCCTAGTGAAGCAGACCGTCCTAGGCACTAGGCCCTCTGCGATAAACTAAAAAGAGCTAATGGTAAATGGGAGGGCGGAGAAAAGAGTCTTTTAATAGGTTCAACACAAGACACTTATGAGCTGATGATGATTTACAAAGTGAATCTAAACCTAAATAATCTGGACAAAGATTAACGCAATCTTCATGTCAGTGCCAAACTTTGTGGCGAAGAAAACTTGAGTTTTAATCAACGCCATACATAACATTAGCATTCAATGACAAATTATAAATAATACTTAATCAGTGTGGCAAGGGAATGAATTAAAAAAATAGTTTTCCTTCTCTGTGGTCGAACAGAAAAAATAAATACAAACTTTTTAAAATAAGCTTTTCCTTGTTTATAGTACTAGAATTATAAACTTTGACGTAGGTTTGTAATATTGTTGTGTGTAAATTTATCTAAATTAATAATGAAATTGGAATTTGCGGTGGGGAAATAATTTATATTAAAATTGACTTACGTCTTTGCTTAGACCGTTTTCCGCTTAGTTACAATACTTTTTCTTAAACAAAATTGTAGTAACAAATATTTAAAAAAGTTTATTATTAAAGTAACGATAGCCTATACAAGCAACCAATAAGTGGTTTAATTAAAAATCTAACTTTAAAAATATTTTGGTTATATGAATGCGGAAACACAGGAAAGGAGTTCCAATTCCTGGCAGTGCGTATTATGTAAGAGGTTTTTAAAAGTTTTGAGGAATTTTGATATGTTTTATATTAAGAAACATCTTTTTGTCTGCCTATGTAAAGATAAGTACCAACCACAAATAAATATGTTTAGGAATCTCCATTAAAATTTTTAATTCAATAAATGGTTGTTCTCAATTATTCGTAATATATAAATAAACAATGTTATCGTGTTCAGAACTTATGTTTACAACTGTCGCATACAAAAACGAATAATCGAATCATGAGTCTGCGACATGTATGGTCGTGTTTTTATCGATTTGCAATGGAGGCAGTGGCGAGCCAATGCAGGTCTGATTCAATTCAATATTACCTGACGAAAACATGGTGGACTAACGTAAACTTGATTTTCACTTCATCGTGGTTAGTAAAAGCTAAAGCCACAAGTACCTAGGTATCTAGTTAACGATCGTAACAGTTAACAGTATTATGGAAAATAATTGCATTTATTATAAGTATCTCTTACATGGTATAAATAAATAGAATTCGATACCCATCTATATGTCTATACGCAACTTCGAACCAAGCAACGGATTATCGGGTTTTCATCAATGACACTAAGTTTTTTTTGTAAAATTATTGTACCTCGTAAAATAGATAATTCGTAGTTTTATTAATAATATTTTTTATGTAAAGGTCATCATACAGGCTGATGGTCTACTTGACTACAGTCGTCGCAGCGTAAGCAACGAGATAAAAGCAATTGCACTGCGACCTTAGTATGATTAAGGTTAAAAGATAGGAAGGGATATGGATGGGATAGGGATGGGATATGGATAGGGATAGGAATGAGATAGGGATGGGATAGGGATACTACCTCATCGAAGCACAATAGCACACTAATTATTAAGTATTTTACGGTGGTTTTCTGTAATGGGATGGAGACGAGCTGCCTGCGAAACACATTGTTAATATGTATGCGAGTGAAATATTATCAAAAATACAACACGTACCTATTACATATATAAAGTGTTTTTAGTGGAATTTTATATTTTCCTTGCATATTTCTTAAAATTTCAAATAAACATTTTTTCGCAACCAATTCTATTACTCGGGAACCAAACCTATCTCCAGAATAAATAGTATTCTAAATCTTAATACAGGTAGAAAGTAGAAGCTTTATTGAAATGTAGGCAAGTATAATAAATTTGTCACTAAATGTGATAGGATTGTGAACGATCACAAGTCGGCATCAAGTTACAAAGGGCGGTGGATCAAAGGTGATACACGACTTCTTTGGTTACAAGTTCGAACACGACACATTTGGCCTCTATTTTGGTTAACGAAGGTTGGTCGTGGCAAAAATTTCGTGGCAACGGAGCACAAGCCAAAATATCAATCCAGCTACATATACCACACCACCTGAGAAACTATTACCAGTATTGATAAAGACAATAATTCTTTGAATCAAATGTTATTATTAGTAGTAATAAATAGTTCCTACATGATTGAGCTTTTATTAATTTAGAAATATACCCACATACCAAGATTTTTTGTGCAATCTTAACCAAATTGTTTAGGTTGTAAAAATAGTCTAGGTACTAACAATACCGACAGGCGATAGTGAGCAAATTATAAAGTAATAAATCCATTGAAAAAAAAAAAGGAAACAATATGGTTGTTAACTAGGCAGTAGAAAGACAAAGGTTGATGATGATGATCATAAAACAAAAGCGTATGTGTTAGAAGCAGAAACAAACGTTTTGGAAAAAACAAAATATAAGTAGTACTCATAAACTAATATAAGTAAGTAACCTTGGCGTGCTACCTGCGGCATACTAATTGTCGTGATTTCTCACAAAAAAATAACACAGTTTGGATTTTACTAAACTACTACTACTTACTACTATTAATGCAAACAAATGTAATAACTAATCTAACAATCTAATTTTGGTAACGTTGCCAGCATAATAGGTCCCATGCGTTTGATGCTTTAGGAGGACCTGTTAGACGGTGTATTCTTTTTATAATTGTTTGGTATTTTAGGTTTAATGTTAAGTTTGTTTATATAATGTTTTATTTGTATACTGTAAAAATTTCATTTATTTGAAATAAACGTGTATTAAACCCTCAACAAATCTTTATTTTCCACAATCCAATGTAGGTAATGTAGGTACAAATGAAGACCTGTTAAAAGTGTTAATTTAATTTTCGCTCTGAACCACCTGTGACCGCGGACAAAGGACTTTTTGTTCCATAATTGTGATGGACACTCGAGGTGTGAACGAGGTGCTGTTTTTACTATGAATGATAAATAAGAGGCGTGAAGTAAATTATATTTTAGAATGGAAATGTAACTGTAATAAATGTACCTAATACGTATGTTTTTCAAAGTTCTTATTTTTTTTAATTGCCTGTGATTTCTGCGAGATTTTTATTCAATTTCTTATCAAGACTCAACAACGAGCTTGTTCGAGAACACATTATATAGGGTTCGACTTCTGGTCTTTGGTCATCAGCTTGTCTGCCGTCTTTTACATAAAAAAGACTATGATAAAAAAGTCCTAAAACTTTTTTATCCTAAATCCTAAAACAGCAGCTTCCAATCCAAGGTCATCATAGCCATGATGGTTGCCAATCTTCGTAGAGAAGTGGTACGTTAAGAAGAAGATGACTCTTGTCTGCCAACCTTCGTCTTATAGTACAATAAAAGTATTACAAGTCAACAAATAAAACCTTAACTTAAAACTTAATCGCAAAATCCTCAAATGAAAAATAAAATTTAGTGAGCGACGAAAGCATTCAAAAATGGTTGGAATTGTGCGTGTTTTATATATTGCGCCATAAAGCATACCTATTCTATATATAGTTTTATGGTGGACGGCATTGGCCCTGTAATCGAGCATTTACAACACCAAACTATATCAAATCTGTATACGTGTTATTTTACTGCGTCGTGAGAATCTGACCAGTCCATTCCCAGAATTGGATGGTGCCTTTTAATTTTGAAATAAAGACTTTTATTGTTGTATTATTATTGGTTTTTTTTGTACTCGAGATACATAATAGAATACTACTTGGAGTGTTCTATAAACTTTTTGTGTCAGCTTCGGATCGTTTGACGGTAGTCGAAGGAAAAAAGCTTCGAGGTTGTTTTGATAGGACCCTTTGGCAAAGGTTAATGTCCCTTCAAATTTGTTTACTCAAGTTTCGCGACACGACTCCTTCTCACCAACTTCTTCATTTCGCCACGATCTAACTTATGGGAGAATAATTTATTTAATACTTTTTCTGTGTAAGTTGTAACCTCTAAACGAAAATATATAAAGTTAGAAGGCAATACTTACTTTTCTACCTTTTACGACATATTTACGAATTTTAACCTGAGAATTCTAACCTATTTACGACGACGAAGATAATACTTAGTGTTGTACCTACAAGTTTTTCTTTAAATAGTCATAGAATATGATAACTAATTTTTTTATGGGACAATTTATACGGTTTTTTAAAATTAGAGCCTTACCTATAAATAAACATAAAAGTGTTATCAAATTCAAACTCTTTTCAAAGAGTTGTTATAAAATCGCTGATTATTTAAAAGATCAATATTCAAAACTTACAATATTGCGTTATTTTTGTAAGTTTTCAATATTGTGAACAGTTTTCTATAACTATTCAACCGACCATCGTATAATTTTGCTTACATCATAGATGAATGATTGGTCTCGCTGCGCTCGACTAGATGCGGCAAAAAATACTACGCCGAATTCGGCGTACCCGAGCCAGTCACACTGCAAAATGTCTGTGATGTGTACGTGCCGAATGTTTTATTAAATTTTGAGAATAATAAAATGCCAGTTTGCGTAGTGAAACTGTGTAAAAATATAATAAAACTGTGTTAAAAGTGATAAAACGTGACGATGTTTTACACACACTACAATAAAAAACTGCCTCATTTACGGAGCTATCGTTTTTGTACCTATAGTACCTACTATATCTAGTCGAGGGTAGCGAGACCAAAGCAATAATCATTGGCTTACATGTTGTCAAAGGTAACAGAAAAGGACGTAGGATAATTTCTTGAAGAAAAAAGGGACGCGCATGAAGTCACAAAGTAAAAGCTAGTTTTTTTTTAATATAAGTGGAGTCTGCATATAGATGACAGGCTGTGTAAACAATTGTTCTTGTTATTTTCATTGCCTCGGTTCATTACGAAATAGTATTTACACCTCATGAAGTACGCAAAACAAAAGGTATCGAGCGAATTCATTTAGCGCGATACATCACACTCTAAACACACACGGCCGGTCTACAGTTCGATTCCAATAGTTATGCAAATAGCGGTGGAGAATGTAATGAGTGGCCGGCAGTTATTTAGAACCGCCTCGTAAGTCAAACGCTGCTTCGGAATTGAACGTGGCACAGAACAAACTGTGGAGTAGCCTGTACGTACTAAAAAAAAAATCGTCTTTTTATTTTAGTTTAGTAATAGTTATGTGATGTGCAGTCAACCACAACTCAAGGCCTTGTTAGAAATAAGTTAAATTTACTTTCAGATACTCGGAAGGTTACGTTTAGCATTGTCAACCCTTTGATCAAAAAGAAAATTAAATTGAAGTGTAAAAAATTTCATTTAAAAGTTTTGTAAGTTTTGATTTAAATATATTTATCAGTTTTTTTGTTGACTTTTTTAACCGAAATCTTTAAGAAAACAAAATCTTTAAGACTAAAATAGAGCTTCGCACAAAATGAGAATTTAACTACTTTTCCTACTTTTTTTTTTATTAGGGATGGGTTTGCTCTTGGCCAACAACCAGCCATGTGGCAAGGATGAGGCCTAAGATGGAGCGAGCTCACCCAGAAGATGCCTATTCACTCGAACCTTGAAAAGATTAGGGTTTTGTAACATAACATTGCCTACAATGTTACATGAAAAATGTATTCGATGATAATTTTAACGAGAAGCACAGTAAGTTTATTTACATGTTATTTTATTAAACAAAAAAAAATATTGCAATTCGTCTCGACGCATTCCTTTGTAATTTCATCTCACACCTCGTCCGGACACGAAATTAATAACGAGTTGGTTTTTAATTTTTGTTCTGCTCTCGCACTTATTATTACTTAAACTGAATTTCGAGACATTATTTATGACTATTTATATAACATATGTTGATCATTTTTCAATGTTTCCACACAATTAACACTTCATTCCACCGTTAATCTCTTTTTGGTCGATACGTTTTGTTTTTTAGTATTTATGCCGTTGCCGGCCGAACTCACATATAAGAGATGTCGATAAATTATTGTTTTGCATTGTAACAAAATGCCAAATGAGTTTCGTATTGTAAGGAAGACAAATAATGTTGTGATACCACATTTATATTTCAAATGAAAGCATGCGATTTGTTAAATGATTTCGATTCACAATTGCACGCATGACCGTCCTGCACTGGTAAAAATATACCTTAATCACTCTCCTCGAACATTAATGGTACACGGCAATATGTCGTAAATCAATATTACGGAGAAACGCTATAACACTAAACCTTTGCGTTGCGCATATATATATATAAAGCTCTGATCGTAAAACATTACGAATATTGGAAAGATACGTTTCCTTGTTTGCATTCGAAATTGATCTGAGTCCGTTGTTCATAACTTGAGTTGGCGATAATCAAAACATAAACAATAAAATTATTAAATGGTCGTTGTTGTCTAACAAAATCTGCTATGATAACTTTTTTGAGACTATCCTTATCTAGCCTTCTATCATATAAAAATAAAACTTGGGCTAAGTGCGCATGGCACTATTTGTCACTTAACAAAATATGGTACGTGCAGCATTTGCATTGTGCAAGATATACCTACTTTATTATCAAAATAAATTAAATTTTCAGTTTACGTATAAAATCACCCTAAGTTTCAAATAACATAGGTACTCAAAAAGTAGCCCTCGTCTCTCATAAATTATGCAAAGTATCTTCATACAAAGTCGATCAAAACTGTTTTATTTTTTACATTGAAAACACAACATATTCCTAGGAGAGAGATTAGAGATACAAATTTTTAATTTTATAACAACACAAGGAAAAGAATAAGTTCATAAGAATTATACAGTGATGACATATTATGGCGCTGAAACGTGGTCTCTAACTATGGGCTTCGTAAGCAAGCTCAACGTCGCTCAATAAGCTATGGAGAGGGCTATGCTCGGGGTTACATTACGATATCGAATCAGAAATGAGGAGATCCGTAGACGTACGAAAGTTACCGATATAAGCCGGCGGAATAGTACCTAAGTTTGTAACTTAACTGCCAAGGTTTGGAACTCCCTGCCGGCGCGTCTGTTTTTCCGAGCTTATATAACCCTAATCTTATCAAAGTTCGAGTAAATAGGCATCTTCTGGGTGAGCTCGCTCCATCATAGGTCTCTTCCTTGCTACATAGCTGGTTTTTGGCCAAGAGCAAACTCATCTATTAAAAAAAAATGGTATTAGGCAGGACACATAGTACGGAGATCCTATGGCCGCTGAGGCCGGAAGCTTCTCGAGTGACGAGTGGAGGCCACGGCATGACGTGGACAAGGTGGACAGACGACTTGGTAAGGGCAGCGGGTCAACGGTGGATCCAGGCTGCTTCTGACCGATTTTATTGGATAAATAAGGGAAAGGCCTATATGCAGCAATGTTCCTACGTCCTGCGGTTGAGATGATGAGTTTTGAAACCATCAGCGGTTTTTACCGTTTATGACTTAAAACCCTTGAAATGGCGTAATAAAAAAAGGCATTTAAATAGTCTCTAAATCAAAACACGGCACAATAAAGCAATTTATAGGAACAATCAAAGTTTACAGCATAACCAAATCCGTTCGGATCGCACTCGCTTGCCGAGTGCCGAGTGCCGCCATAAACAGAACAACGACCCAACAAAAAAAATATACATGTTATAATTGTTACAACGCTGTCAGTAGTTTAGAAATTCATTTCACCCTCTTTTTATAAAAGACTAGTTTCACAACCCGTGGTTCGAGTTCTTAAAAAATTTAAAAGAACGTAATTAATACCGAACTACATCAAAAGTTTAAATAAATGTACATACATCCCTCGGCAAGTTATTTAAAGAAATTGGCCATTTAATCAAGATTTCAAAATACAACACATTCTACTAATCTTTCGAATTTTTGAAACTTCTTTAGGTAGTTACTTTGGGCACTTTTGGTATGGAGAAAAAGCTCCGAAAATTTTTTTTTTAATAAAATAATGTTGTATTTCAAGTGGAGTTTAAGAGAAATTATGAAAAATTTTTTTTAAAAAGTTGTTTTGAGATAATTTCCTATTTGTATATGATTTGGATATTATGTGCCCTACTTATATAAAAAAAAGATACTGTATATTTTAGCTCACCTATTGGCCCTATTAAGTCACGTTGATCCTTTGGACAGAACAGACGGATTGTTATTGCCCGAGGACATATTAGTATGCAGAATAGTATCCATCAAGTACCTACTTGATAAAGAACAGTTATTTGTCGAATACACCTCCGGGGTGTTATTATGAGTAGGATTTGAGTGATGAATAACCTAATGTAAATACTGTCGGTACACGCGTCTGGAACTGGGTGGTCCTGTTTTTTTTTTATATTGATACGCGACCTAACAGACTGACGACCTACTTTAAGAAAAGTGGTAACTGAATAGTTACCACTTTTCGAAGTTTATTCGAAGTTTCGAATTTTATTTTAGCAATAGACTTAATGAGTGAAAAACACAAAATTAAAATGTTAATTTAAAAATGCAACAATATAATTATTTACAGTTGCAAAAATTGTTACATTAACTATCTATTTTAAAGTTTTTTTTTACTTCAGAGTTTAGCTGAAAACTTTCCTTGCATATGAACTTTCTACAGACTTGAATATTTATAGTAAATGTTTATATTATAAAGTCAAATTTGACTTTAAAAAATGTTCTACTTTTAATACACTGGTCCGCAAAAAAATCGGTAGGTTAGAAAATCTTCAATATTTTCAAAAGTAGGTACCGACCTAGTTTTATAAAATAAAGACTAAAATAAAGATTATTTTAATGTGCTTAAATAAAAATATAATTTATTTAGTTTAGCTTTAATTTAGTCTTTATTTCACAAAAGCTAGGTCAGGTATACTTTACTTTTGAAGATATTGAAGATTTTCTAACCGACACTTTTTCTTGCGGTCTAGTGTATTATGTAGTAATTATTTTTGAAATCAATAAAAAAAAATTTCTCTCTGTGAATAGAAAGAAGAGGACTTAGAGTTACAGAATTCAAAAGGTAAGCAAATACTAGTACCAGAGCATTTAGGGCCCTATAAAACTCTCGATTCTGTCAAGCTAGGCCTGTAAATCGTCTTTTGTTAATGTTTTATTACTGTGCGTTTCGCATTGGGTAAATATGCTTAAAATACAACTTGAATATTGTGAATGGACATATACACGAGTAATAAATTTACTAATCAAAGTCCCAACACGTTTGTATCAGTCTTGATATTTAAGACAAGGACTAATCTCAGACCGAACTTTGAATTAAGATGCAATATTGAACAATAATTTTTGTAGCTTCTCAGAGACAATCAAACAGATATAAAATTGGAACAGTTTTTTAAATACTAGCTGGTGCTCGCGACTTCGTCCGCGTGGAATAGTTATTTTGGGAATCATTTGGGTATCTCGAACGGTTTTCGCAGCGCACGCAACGGAAGCCCTCAAAGATGAATAATATTCCCTAGTTTTTTCCACATTTTCGACTGTTTCTTCGCTCCTATTAGTCGCAACGTGATGTTATATAGCCTAAAACCTTCCTCGATAAATGATCTATCCAACACAAAAAGAATTTTTCAGTAATTCCTGAGATTAGCGCGTTCAAACAAACAAACGAACAAACTCTTCAGCTTTATAATATTATAGTATAGATTGTGTAAAATAAAAAAAATACAAGATTAGAAACCAGGACTCTTGAATCAGAGCGCTAAGGTATAAAATATCAGGTCGAAAGATATAAATCACTCAACCAAAGCGCTCGTCAAATAATTATAGTGATAATTTAAATAAAAAAAAAAAATATTATGAAAAACTCAAAATACTAATACGGCGACTGCCGTTAATGAATATAACGTCAAATTTTATATATTTAAGACGACTGTAAAAATTGCAGTTCGTTTTATAATGTGGTAAATTTTAAAATTAATTCCTAATTAAGATATTATGACAGATAGTAAAAAATATTGCTAGTCTAGAATAAAACTATTACATATTTATTAGGTAATATACACACAAATACATTCTCAAGTACCTAGGTACAATATGTAGGTTGCACCTATGTTACGTTACGGTCTTGTTGAAATGCGAACGTCTTCCCTCAAAAGCTTCTTATACCGCTTCTTGCTTCGTCTGTAGTTTCGGAAAACATTACTATGCAACAGAAGTTGTTAAAACGCGTTTCCACTACACCTTTTCAATGACGTCGCGTTTCCATTAAACGTTTTCACGGATACCGCTACACGCTTTTCTTTACTGTTCTGAAATCACAGCAAGATACAGAAAATCCCAGCTGCTAGGGTCGCTAGCGCTAGGTTACCTATAGCGGACGTGGAGGTCGCCAAGAGGTTTAGTCGGTAGGTCTTCCCCAATACCATCTCGGGGCAGGAGTCCGACATAAGGTCTGTCCCCAGGCCGGTGGGTATCCATGATGGATTCCTCTTGTAAAAAAAAAGGTTAGCTAGTATAGGCTACGAACCGGTAAGCGTAGCGTTCGACGTTCACCCACTAGTTGAACAGATGACCCGATAGGACCTTTTCATGTTCCAATAGGACCTGAACCGGTCCTATTGTAACCTGAAAAAAGCCTATGTCCAATGGAGTCCAGCAGTTGATGAGATGATGATTATTGTGATGATAATATACTTAGAATAAAAGGATACATACATAGAAGTATTTCACATTAATTTCTTCGCTAGTACCAATATTTAAATTAAAGCAATAAAACGAAAAATTTGTCGTGTCAACCTTTGGAAGAGCGCGAACAGAGAAGAGCATTTATTAAATGTTTGACGCATTTGACCTTAATATAGAGGTATATTTGCGTTAATTAACATAACCAGTTTGCGTGCTATTTATAACATGGCTTGTAAATTAAATATCTAATGTAGAAGATGTTATATACTCGGCAGTTAAATTTTCGATGTAAAAGGCTGAATAGTGCTTAGAAACATCAATAATAATTAGTGACCTCCTTCACATAGGTAGAGTTTATGGATAATATTAAATATATTATTAATTTGCTTGTTTCCGTAATTTTTTATGTTATGGCCACTTGATGGTAGGTGGCTACTGGCTACTGTCGCTTATAACACAAGCAAAACTATAGGTGCTGCATGTACGCTGCCGTCTACAGTAGGATTAAATGTAAGAGATTGATAAGGGATAAGGGAAATGGACTCTGGCTTTTCCTATTCACTCACCGAAACAACAGCATAAGTGCTGTTATTTCATGTTGGTCTTCTGCAAGGGGGTGTTTAGGGGCCGTTCAAGTATTACGTAAGCACTATAGAGGGACGGGGTCTTTACTTTGCTTATTTTTGATGACATGGGGTTGGGGGGGGGGGCACAACCCATATGTGTAAAATCCTATAATTCTATTTTATAAATACAAATACAATAACGTTTAGTATTTGTACTAAATTAAATTTCATAATGCTATCTAATAAAATTTATTTTAACGATAACACCCATAACGATTGCTTTTTAACAATAAGTGCTCTTCAATCGTAAGAAGTTTGTTTGTATCATCCTTCATAAGGACGTACGTGGAAAAATTGAGAATAAGGAAAATCAAAGGAAATATATTTTTCCTTTCCTTATATAAAGGAAATATAATAAGGAAATATATGACGAATTCATATACATATATTACAATTTTTAACGATTTAATCAATTCCGCTATTGTACACGTAGCGTTATATCGTAATTTTTTTTGGATTACAATACTTCACGTCTCGTTAACTTTATAAAATTTAGAAAAAGAAACATAATCTGTTGCAATGCATTCGTAAAAAAAGTCTATTCTCAGCTCGTCTGTGTTATAACGCGATATAAATTGCAGGCGTAGCACAGGCGACCTAACTCTTCTTACTTATACCTAACTTTAATTTTATACCTAGTTTTGTTTTCTAATTTAATTAAAGGAATTCGAGTAAGACATTTAACTCTAAAATTTACTTTAAAGGAAACAAATATTTAAACTATTTTTCAAGCATATTATAGTTAGAAAAAATTAATAGTTATTATTAATTTACCTTTAAAATAATCTTTTACACAAGTTGAAGTATCTGACCACGTTTCTTTTTGGAGTGCATAACATATACTAAAAGCTCAAAGTAATTATTATGAAAATGAGTTTTAATGAGAATAAAATGCACATAGCTCTTTCAAATTAAATAATATTCGTCTAATCGGACATTATTAGCTCGTACAAATATTAGGAAGAATGTAGGTAATAATCCAGCCGGACATTCGAATCAAGGAATTAATCAAATCAACTGAACATAATATATTGGTTATGTCTTTGAGAGAGTAAATGAATTATTTTGTTATGACATAAAATGCCCAAGAAAAATACAAACCCGCAGCCTGCTTACAGTAGTCACTGTGTGTACAGTCAGGGTACTAAAACCTTCATAAATTTTCAATTTCATTCCTTTATCAAATCGTAGTCTCTTAGTATATTTTGAAACTAAAACATTAAGAAGCCTTGACAGATGTTTGAAATGAAATTTTGGCAAGCCTGATAAAATATTTCCCTGATGCAATAGGTGCAACACATCAATAGGCAAAACTCTAGGTAAGCTCTACCTAGAGCTTTTGTTGAACAGAAAAATGAGAGCCATGACTTTTAAAACATCACAGGAATCATCTAAACATTTTTTCAATGAGTTTAAATCATTATGTTCTATATGTTTCTCCATTGACTTTTTCTAAACCACCGAGCAGAGCGCCCATACTAATATTATAAAGAGAGCACCTTTTTTTTTTGAGGAGGGGAAATGACATAGGGGGAGTGTTGGACTCGCCCGGTGAAGCGACTTATCACCGGGAATACCCACTAAAACCCCCCCGGGTTGATCCCACCATCAGCGGTGACGTGTGGGTCCGAGACGACAGCCGAGGCCCTATTCTCGGATCCCCACACACCGCTATGTTCTACTTGAACCCAATAAAGAGAGCATCTGCCAAAAAATATATCTGCTATAAAGATTGAACTCTATTTACATATTCCTACAACTGTATTGAATGAATGATGAACATATTTGATAACCGTCTCTTTCCTAAGTCAAATACAGAAGCGAATCTAATGTGCGTGTCTCATGTTGCGAACTACTTAGTAGAGGACATCAGATAGTATGCTGACGCGGGGCGCCATAACTTGAGATATCGGATTACAAAGAGCCGCTAATCCTACCACGTGTTTGAAACTCATTCGATGCTGGTCATCTACACTAGCGCTCCTAAAGGGTCAAGTCTCGTAATATTAATACATTTTCTGAACAGTAAAGCGGGAGCTATTGCAACTTTTTATAATTAATTAAAATTTTAAATTTTAAACATTTATTACTACAATTTAATTACAAATACCTACATTAGAATTTAACATTTACATTACTAATTCATATTAGAATTTACTTACATTCATGCATACCTACATAAGAAATATTGTGAATACTTACTTGAAAGAAAACATGACATTGAAGCATGCTATAATTATTGTAAGAAGAATTCTCTGCTATTCCGCAGAGATAGGTACTCAATCAAATCAAAAGAAAATCAATACTAAGTACAAAATATTATTTCATAAAGATTTTAAATATTTTCATAAAATAATACGTAAAATAAAATTATACAGGAGATTCCTTAGTAACGGTTATTCGGGCGCTAAATCCATAAGAAGTGTGTGTTGCGTGTCAAAATATACGATACATTCGATTTTAAGAAAAAACAACCATTAAGCAGACTAAACGGCAAACTAAGGATTTCGTATCCTAAACAAGATCATTGCATTCTATAATGAACCGTAAGGTTTACGAATAAGTATGCATTTCGCTTGTACTAAGTGACATTCATTATTCATTTCGGGTTTGTTGTTGTTTTTTGTTAGCCATTTATGATAAATCGTAAAAGGAAGTCTCTTCTGATGGTAGTTATTGCGGTTACAATAATTTAAGTAAAGATAACGAAATTTATCACAGAAAATGCTGAGAAAACAACATATAGTGTTATGGTAGCTTCTCTGGACAGATAATAATTAATGATGATAAGGATTGCCACCAATAGATTTAGTCGTCATCACCTCACCTGTCTGAGATTTGTAAGCCGATGAATCGCTCAATCAATGTGGTTACACCTTAATCGTCGTTTATGAGAATTGGACGGTCCTTTGGTGAGGAATGCCTCTGCTTTGAATGGCTGCCGAACGAAACCACAATGAGTTGGCACTTCTTAAATTGGAGAGTGGTATAAGTTATTAAATTGAGGCTGAGAAGGGTTTGCAGTGATAAGGGAATTATAAAAACAACCAAGGTCCGTCTTATGAATTATGAGGGATATGGGAAATGAAAATGGGGAAAATGGGAAAAATACGAGGAAAAGGGAAAATGAGTCTTGTATTTCCCATTTTTGTTTACTGGACTGAAACGCGGTCCCCAAGACTTCAAGACCGTCGAAAAATTGACGCACTGGAGATGTGGTGCTGGAGACGCTTCCTAAATATCCCGTGGACAACGTTTCGTACCAATAATTCAATACTAGTAGAACTTAAAGTAAAGTTAAGGGCTTTCGTCGATTGAAGTTCTTTGGCCACATCTCTAGGAAGAAAAATTCAATGGGACGGCTTGTAGTTCTGGGTCGCGTGAAGTGCAAACGCCCGAGAGATAGATCGCCTACCCGCTGGACAGACAATCTACTGTGGTGTGCTCGTGACGCCACAAATTGAAGAAAGTGGAGAAGCATTGCAGGAGCGTTGATTACGACGACACGTTTAGTCTAGTGGCTAGTAACCCTATAAGCTGTTAACAGAACGGTCGTGGGTTCGAATCCCGCTAGGGGCAAATGTTTATGTGTTAACATTTTACCTTTGTACCTGAGTAATTGGATTTTGTATTTATAATATGTTAATTTAAAAAAGTAATCTATGTAGCATATCAACTGTCTGGTATCCATAATACAAGCATTATTACAGTGGAACTAGATGGTTCTGTGTGGAATGTGTAAAAAAAAATTATTAATCATCTCTCGCGACGACGCTACTCGCTCAACCACAAACCAAAAGTCAAGTTTGTGAAATGAAATAACTGCATTCACTTATGACTTGCGGCTAAGGAATCGGGTCTGACAAAAATATTATCTGACTGCAATCATCAATAACGATTATATCATTAAATATGTAGGAGGATGACCCGCGCAAACACGGGAAGTGAGTAGTATTCATATTGCTTTGTACGTTTTTGTTCTGACAATAGCTTCGTTTTCGGGGTCATCTCGATGTTCAGCGTGTTCAGTGTTTAAAAGGCGACAGCGGAACGCTGCGAACGCTTGGTCCCTGAGAATATGCGAGAATATCCCTGAGAAACTAAAAATATGACATCAAGTTTACATAAAAGAAAAACACGAATGAAACGCCCTCTTTTTGAAACTAGATCAGAAGAGAATATCTCCAATCTCACTATATGGTAGACAGCGCACTTTCTAGGCGACGGTATGTAGCCACTAGCCAGCCACCTACCACCAAGTGGACCTTCAGCCTGTTTGTTGATATAAAAAATTGTAATAAAACAAATTTTTGGTATATTTTGCAGAACTATATTTTTAAGAAGTCTGCGAGTAAATCTAAACGTTTTTTACATACTTAATGCTAACATTTCCGTCTACGCTATCCGTGTCTCTAAAGTGTCTAGTCATTGCGGGAATCCGTGTTAAACTACTGGATCAGTAAAATATTTAATAACTTTATTTGAAGTCCCGTGAAATATGTATGTAATACCTATTTAGTTTGTATAATTTAAACTTGGGGTATTTTTATTAAAAAAGTAACTTATGAAATTCAATTTAATGATTTATTAAATAAATCTGATTGTTATTTGATTATTAATAAAAATATAAATCTAATGAGATTTTGATAATTTTTTGAATTCAATATGTACAAAAAATTAATAAACATAATTTACCATAATAATAACATAATACATAGAGTAAAGAATTTATCTATTAAAAACATTTTGACATTTTCTAAAACATATATTATGTTAATATCAGACTGCAAAGATTTTACTGCACCGATTTTCATGGTGTTTTCCCCAATAGATAGAGTGGTTCTCGAGGAAGGTTTTAGTATATAATTTACAAAGTTACGCGGGCAAAGTGGCGGGAAGCAGCTAGTAGGTATTAAATATAATAACTTTATTAATTATTTATTGTTCAAGTACAAAGCTAAACGAACATTAAATTATCTAAAGTTTCTTAAATTGTATTAATTTATTTAATTTTTAGCTGAGATGTGACTAATCCAATAGTCGGTGTCTCCGGCAAGGGCAAAGTCAGTACGCTGTCATATTCCGCCATCGTATGATAAATGAGCTCGCATCGACATCGGCTACTTGTAAGACGAGCGACGTGTCTTCATTTATGATATTCAATCGAATTTAGATCTCACTTTAAGTAGGAACAAAACACAAAAAATTAGCGGATTCATGAGCGAAGCGATTACTTTAATATAACCATTTCTATGACGATATTCAGGAAGACCTCGGAAAATTTGCTATATCATTTTTAATCGGTACCTAAACATGATAGAGATCCAGCACTTTACGCTGCTGATGATATTATTATATTCTTTTTAAAAATATCGATTACACCGCTTGTCATAGATTAATCCATAGTCCATAGTCAATAATCCATAATAATATATTAGGATATTAGATTATATAAATGATATATATATATAGGATATTAGATTATATAAATGATGAATGTCCTTAGAGTTGAATAGTTGTATATTTGTGTTATATCGATGTTATGTATTATAAACTGATTGACGGATTTATGAAAAGAGCAACTAGGGGGTTTCTTGCCGAGTTCTTCCCCCTAGAAGCAGCTTTCCGAACCGGTGGTAGTTTGTAATTGTAAATTAAGTAATGTTGACGAGGATAAAAGTTTTGTTAAAACTTACATCTAATAAATGATTTATTATTTATTAGATGTAATTATTATTTATTATTATTATTATTATTATTATATCCATAATCAATATATCCATAACAATCCATAATAATCCATATAATCCATAGTAGTATACAATAGGTCATTTTGTTTTTTATTTTTTGTATGAAAAATTGTATTGACTATTTTTACCTAAGTAAATAAATTAAATTAAATACGGGAGGCCTATTAGCATTGGCTATTATTAGCTCATTCTCGATTGCTGAAGCGGCCGCCTGTCCACACGTACTTTTTTACTTAAAGGTCCGAATTCTACCTTAAAACTAGTAGTTCTCTTTTAACTTAAGACATACAAATTCCGCTATTGTTACTCAGCCAGCGAACAAGCACCAATCAAGAAGCACTGACTTGCTTTACACATTTGTGGCTGTAAGACTGGTAGTAAGGTATCTATTATTTGATCACATAGTCAAAAGCCGTAGTATTTTCAACACACTTCATTGTTGTTAACTTTTGATTGACGCCTAAATCACTCTTTTAATTGTTCTCTTTCATTGTGACTGCTGCGTCGAGTGTTTGTTTGTTCGACTTTATTTTATGTTGGCAACACTGAAATACTTAACAGTTATCTAACAATGTTTTTGTTTAATTGTTACTTATCTGTTACTGAACCTATCACCATCATTTTCCATCAGCATCCATCATCAGATAGAGGTTTCTATTGATGACACAATACATAGTTGTACCAATATTTTTTTTAATTCATGTTTAAAAAGCATCTCAAACTAAGTGTAACTACTCTGTACGTGAGAGTAAAAATATTCGTAGGCGCCCAGCCGCTAGCCGCCCACTAAAGGCCCTATTGAACTAGTAATTTCACACTCATAGAAAACATTGATAATTACATTATGATTCGACAGAGTTCGCTTTTTGTTAGCAACAAATTATGTGCCGATTGAAATTATTTCAAGGAGGCCATGATTGTAGGGTAGTACAAATCAGTGACGAGGCACTTTTGTGCGTGGGCCTCTATTCTGTCGTATACGCGAATACATTGCTTACTAAGTAATACTAAAAACGTACAATAAATTTCCAAAAATGTACAATAAAAATGTCTTTTTCGTGATAACTTATGATAGACAAGCACACGGTATATCAAATGAAAATGTGAATGAATAAACTCCAAAACTACTGGACCGATCTTAAACATTTTTCACCTATAGAAAGCTACATTATCAGCGAGTAACATAGGCTACATTTTATAAAGTGCGCAGACGAAGTCACGTGATATAACTAGTGAGCAATAAATAATGAATTAAAATATAACGTTTTATTTAACACCTTAGAAAAGGGGCTCGAATGAAATCGTGGACAAAAGCTAGTCCTAATATATAGAGTGGCGTTACATACTTTACGCAAATAAAATTATCAGATAATATCGAACGATAATTCAGCTATCGCAGACCATTAGAATAGTCCGCTCGAGCGTTTTTCGTCGGTGGCTCAAAAGTTCTTTGTTCGTAGCAGGTGGAAGACTGGCAGGCACTTGTTATTTGACGGGCACCGACAACCGACAACTTACGCGGGGATTTTACGACCGTTTTGGGCGCCAACGGGACTGTTTATTTAGTTGTTATTTAAAGCCGAGCACGGGCGTCACAAGAGTTACGTTTATAATTTGACTATTTGACCGCACATAAATCATTTTACAGGTTCACTATTTATAGTAGTTCATGTTTTGATTCTATTTTTCATGTGTCATTCCAATATTGCATCAACAAGCAACTAATGCATCCTTCCTTAGACTTAGACTTGCAACTCGGTCTGCCTTGCCATACTTACAAATATTTAAAAATAATCTTACCAATCAAACCCGTCGATAGAAACCAATCGAACTCATCTCTGCGACGAAATTCTAACCATTGATTGAATTCAGTGCATATATTTTATTCGTTAATATTATTTTTGGATAGTCTCATTTCTGTTTTTCTTTTCATATCCACTGCTGTGTCGAGAAAATATTATGTAGTACGGAATGTAGACGGAATATGCAGTAACACTATAGGTAAGGAAAACAAAATTTATAGTCAGTTATATTTTCTTACACGGTTTTGTTAAAATACTATTGTTAAATATATATCAAGACAAGCCGATATTGCGGTAACATATATAGGTATCCTTACCGCAATATCGGCTGTGTTATTAAGTACGAAAATTTGCATTCGTGTCACACGCAAAGCTATCCTAATAGTTGTCTCCTTCATCTCCTTTGGCACCATACTTAATATCCCAAATGTGATTCTTTGTGGGTGATCCTCATCTTTATTTTGTCATTAGTCTGTGTAGATTTCAAGTAGGTAAGACAAGATAGGCAGGAAAGAGCCATTTTATTACTTTGAAGTCGTCAGACAGCCTGACGTTCCACATGATGTGAAGGCAACTGTCGTTGCCTATAACCAAGCAATGCCACAGGGCCACAGGTTAAAGTCGTCAAGCAGTCTGTCGAATTGTCGATAAAGGCCCCAGCGGCAGTCGACTCTTCGTACTGTGTGTCCTGCCCACTGCCACTTCAAATTAGAAATCCGCCATTATACGTCAGTAACTCGGTAACTTTCGTACATCTACGGGTCTCCTCATTCCTGATTCGTTCTCAAGCATAGCCTCTTTGAGCCGTATAGTTTGAGTTTTTAGAATCTTTGATGTTCGTTTGTTTGAGAATAACCTGCAATACTGATGACACTGATGACATCGCGTGCCAAAAACAATTACCCGAGTGAATGTAAGCAAAAAATCTTTATTATTATCCCACACAAGGACTAATTTAACACAAGAGTACCTAACGAAAATTAGAATATTATTATTTTCCTCTATAAGCTAGAACACGTAAGGACGACATTCGTGTGTACATGATTATTTGTGGACTAATTGCGGCTTTCAAACATTCATGCGGTATGTTAATTAGGAACCTCAATCCGAAGTCCCTTTTTGTCGCGATTTAGTTTTGTGAATATATACTAGATATATATTTATTAATCATACACGCTTATTCATGCTTGATGCTTTGCATGCTGATCAAGGATTCCCTGACATGTGCTGCCGATAGATTTGTCTTTTTCTAATAGTATATTATATTTTACGGGGTCAAATACTAAATTTATTCGTTCTGGTAGAATTAATGATTTTTTCATAGCTAAATGCATCATCGCCTTTATCACTATAATTAAGTAATGAAATGAAGTATTAGGTAAGTATCACCATAATCCTTACTAGTATTATAAATGTGAAAGAAATTAACAAAAAATCATGTGCAAAGAATATAACTGCAATATAACTGCAAATATAGCTTTATTTACACATTTGTTTCTTCAACTTTATAACTCTTAGCTTTATAATATTAAGTAGGTACCTACAGATAATGTAGGCGAGGCTTAATCGAAGCAAGCTTGTTTATTGCTAGTAAATAGGACATTCGTCGATACATAAATAAAACTGAGTTTTGATGTATTTAGACTCTTGGCATTTGATCTTTACGATAGTATAATGTATTAAAAGTATTGTCATTGTTGCATATCTTTGCTTCGGTGCAATCACCTCGTTATTTATATTTAATTATTTTGTTTGTCTCTTAATATTACGTTTTCATTCTAATTAAACCTTAAATTCATTGATTTATCACAAAATGGAAAGTTATAAAGAGGGCGTTGTTAGGTAGGTATCTTTTTTATACATATTAATAATCACTATCAGGTGGTTCAAAGTTAATCCCATTGTCATATGTTTCGAGTGAACACAACGTGGATACGGGATGAGGGGATACGACTGGGGAGTTGGTTATGTAAGGCTCTCCCTACCTAAAATAGAACGGATTTGAATCGCTAATTGCAACAGCTCGCAGATATGTAGGTATTGTAATCGGATTGTAGTCTGTTATTTATTGAAAAACTTTATCACAATTGAGCACAATGAAAATTGAAACGTCGAGGATGAATTCACAACTAATTTCAATATAATGAATAAAATATTTTATTAGTATCAGTTAAAATTAGAGGTTTAAAGTTGCGGTTATAAAGACATAGTATTTTTGGCTTTTTGATCATTGCTATCAATATAACATGCAAAAATGTATGACATAGACCTCCCCTATAATTTTCAAAATGATGATTGATCAGAAGCAGCCTAGATCCAGTATCGATCCACTACCCTTTTTAGATCCAAAAATTTACTCATCCAACGGGCTCGTCAAATCAACTTTTTGTTATTCTGTTTTTAAAATGTCATTTATTTACCAAAACGAAACAGCAGCTACAAAACTCTTCCGTTATAAGTTATAGAACTAAGTTATAGAAAAATTAGCTAAGTGCCTTCCTTGTATAACCCTCACTTTAGTACCGAAGACTATAATAACAGCCGTTATAAAGCGTAACCTAAATTATAGAGGAAAATTGAGTTGCCTAAGGCGAGAGGATACTCTGAAACGTTTTTCTTAGAACAACATATTATTAAGGAAATGTAAAGTCTAGAAATCGTGACATTCAGCTTAAAATGTTTCTACCTACTCTCAAGCTCAAGTCACATTTTCGACTGTTTCTTCGCTCCTATTAGTCGCAACGTGATGTTATATAGCCTAAAGCCTTCCTCGATAAATGATCTATCCAACACAAAAAGAATTTTTCAATTCGAACCAGTAGTTCCTGAGAGAAACAAACAAACTCTTCAGCTTTATAATATTAGTATAGATATAATATGTTTATTATTAACAGTAGTATTTCTAATTCTTTTTTCTAACTTATTTTTAGAAAACCTAACTATTTTCTAGTTCTAATAGGTAGATATCGTTAACCGTATCACCGAATGAAGTCAGTTTGCAGTAACTAGACGTGTGTGAGCGGCCTACAGTTAAATTAGGGTAGTACCCACTGAACGGAAAAATTACCTACCGGTGAAAGCTACATCCAACAATCACTTCATTAGGGACAAATTAGTGGACGGAGGGTGTCACTTGTCACACAGTGTGATTACGACATATCATTCACAAGTAATGATTGCTTATTTTTTTACAACGAAAAATGAAAAGCAATTTAAAATTTGTTCATTGTAAATTACATTAGGCCAGTTGAATAAAATGTATATACATAAAAAAAGTAATGCATTTTCTACTTGTTAGCCCTTTAGTAAGATAAAAAGTGCATTAAAAGTCGGTGCACTTAAAAGGACGATCAAGTAGATATGCAAATGTTTGTTAAATATTTGTCGGTGCATCGATCCCTTATCTTCAGTTGATACAAATGCACCTGCTACTCACGTACCCACTTCAATAAGTCACAGGGGTCGCTCTTTATATTCAGGGGCGACTTTTGAGAGGATTGAAGCGATAATCATAGTAGGTAGGTACTTATTTTATTACGTACTAATATGTACCCGAACTTGACATAGGTTAAAGACAGTGGAGATTTTTTAAGTGAAAATTTTTTAGGCTTGTTTGGCACTTTTAGGTTGCTGACCGACATGATTTTATATTTATGTACCTATAGATGTGTATATGGTATATGTAGGCTAGGTTAAAAAAAATCCAGGTCACTTGCTTAAGAGATAATATAGATGATATACATAATGTATTTGAAAGTAGGAAAATCATAACTCTGGACAACATTATTGGGTATCGTGATCTCGAATTTTCAATTTTTTTTTGTTGTGTAAGTAATTCTAAATAACTAATGCTTTTGAGTGCAGTCATAAATTTAATAATTGATTTTGTAAGTTTCGTATAAAAAAATAAAGATTAATTGAGCCAACTGTGCAACTTCGCCTTTAAAAAAAGTACTACACCGTATTGACAAATAAATTATTGAAACACATGCTTGAAGTGAAATCTTTTGAATTTTTGAAATGAGACTGACAGATTTTTTTATTTTATAAAGAGTGGCAGGCAGGCTAACAGTGCACTTGATTGTAGGTGGTTACCGTCGGTCGTCTAAGAACACAAGAATGAAATCTATACTAATATTAAAAAGCTGAAGAGTTTGTTTGTTTGAACGCGCTAATCTCAGGAACTACTGGTTCGAATTGAAAAATTCTTTTTGTGTTGGATAGATCATTTATCGAGGAAGGCTTTAAGCTATATAGCATCACGTGCGACTAAAAGGAGCGAAGAAAAAGTCGAAAATGTGGAAAAAAACGGGTAAAATTGCTTCCGTTGCGTGCGCTGCGAAAACCGTTCGAGATACTCAAATGATTCTTAAAATAACTATTCCACGCGCACGAAGTCGCGAGCACCAGCTAGTTACCTATATAAAATGTCACAAAACAATGATAAACTGTGAAATCAAGTTCATTATCCGAACTTGACAGACAACCCTCTGTGGGGGTGCATACTGTAACTCAATAATTGGCCAGGGGATGGAGGGATCTGTGACATATGTTCAATACACATCGTTATCTCTAATCATTTGTAAAATGTAGAGGATGAATTTGTGCAGTGCATGCAGTCTTTCGAGGGCCAGCAGTAGTTGAGGTCATGTATCAATTAAGTCATCATTTTGAAATTAGATATTTCACGATTTAATTCTCAATATTGAGACATTTAAACTTGAAGGTTTGTGATGATATTGCATCTTAATATGTATTTTTTAACGAATTCGTATTAAACTTTGCAAACAAATATATCACACTAGCTATTGCACGCGATTACGTCCGCATACCTTTATAAAATATAGCCTATGTTACTCTCTGATAATGTAGCTTTGACGAAAGAATCTTTGAAATCGCTCCAGTAGTTTTTGAGCGTATTAATTACAAACATACAAATCTACTCTCTTTATAATATTAGTAAAGTAATACATATACATAAATTAAAGTATAAACATAATTTAATTGTAATTTTATTAAAAGATAAAATGAAGCTGTTGCAAATAGCTATTAAATATCTGAATATTATTAAGTTAAAATCGAGAATTAATAATAATTTGCTTTAAGTCTACTGAATACTGAATTAATGAGTACTAAACAATCCAATTAGATAACATCTTTGAAGGCAAAAATCATCTGAAAGCACCCTCGACGCCGCGACCCTAATTATGGGACTCATAAATTTAACACAACATATTAAATCTCTGATTACTCGACACCAGTGGCACCGTGAAATTGATAATATTTTATAATATTTGCCAACTTACAACCCCATTCAACTTATTGTTACCACCCCACTTATTTGCTTTTTTTCAAATCCTCTACTATTGGCTTTTTATTTTGGTCCAAGGGTAAAACTTTAAGCGTTATCACAAAGAAAATACTCACTAGAATGAAAATAAAAATCTATTATATAAAATTCTCGTGTCGCGGTGTTTGTTGCCAAACTCTTCCGAAACGGCTGGACCGATTTTGATGAAATCTTGTGTGCCTATCGGGTAGGTCTGAGAATCGGCCAACATCTATTTTTTATACCCCTAAATATTAAGGGTGGTCCAGCCCAAAAATTTATTTTTAATTTTTTCGCAAACCAACGTTTCCCGCATCAGCTAGTAAAATTATATAAATAAAAAAAAATGTTTGTTTCATTTAGAACACCGAATAATAGGTATATATGTGTGAAATTTTCATCACGTTACATTCACATTACGAGTTGTTTTTTTACAACGAGTCACATGTTTCAGCTGCACATCATGTAACACCTACAATATAGCATTACTTCAAAGTTAAATTGAGCATTTCAGCACGCTATGAAAATTACTGAAATAAACCTATTCTCGCGGTATTTACACCAGTAAGCTCTCGGATCTGACACCGTAGATTACCGGATTAAGTTGTAAAGAAAGTTCATTAATCTGTACTAATATTATATATGCGAAAGTTTGTATGGATGTATAGATGTTTGTAACTCTTTCACGCAAAAACTACTGAACCGATCACCATGAAATTTTGCATACACGTTGTCTGGGACACCAGAAAGGACATAGGGTGTACCTTTCACCCAGAACGCAGACGAAGTCGCGGGCACCAGCTAGTCTTTTAATAAAGCTTTAAACTGTTTAATTTTCTTAGATACCTACTGTTTTAGTTTTGGATATAGCCGTGGTACTCGCTATGAGTTTGCATCACGCACCACAACTTGCCCAAGTGACCGGTAAGGGTTGAATTGTTAGCTATTTGTTATAACTTGAGAACAATGTTTATTTTTATTCTTCTTTTTATCGTTGTTTAGAAACAATAAACACTAATTCTGTGAAATGACGCCTATTGTTATAATGCCATCCCAACATAAGGGACATGATTAATCTTTATGACTGAAGTTGCATGCAATTTGTAATCATTTGTGTAATTGATTCCCATTATGTTGTAAAAGTATGCACGTTTCCTATTTCTTTTAGTGTTTTCTTTTAATGTTTATTGCTGTAGATTATAGGTACTGATCTTATTGTCTAATCTAAAAATAGAAAATATTCTAATAAAGGAAATGTCACATTTTTCGTTACGATTTTAATCAAATTAAATATTATTTTTATTTAAATCGTTTGTCTTTAATATTATTTTATTCAATAAAAACAAAAGTTTATAAGTTTTGTTTTAAACATAAAAAAAGTATCAGAACAAATTTAATGAGATTTATCCGTTATAAATAATAAGAATTTTACTCATTACTCATTAGTAATAATAAGTTAGGGATCGATATTACTATAACCCAGGATGGATTGAATAGAAATCGATAAATAAATATTTTCTTACCTAATATAGTAATTCTGACCATCTCGGGGGTCTGTAACATATGTATTGGGCTATATGTGTTGCACGCATCGAAATTATATATCTTTGTAGTTCGCTGGTTGCATGACAGCAGTGAGACGAAATACGAGAGTATTTCGTTATTGCCTATTGAAATCCTGAAGTAGACGTGATCATGCAAGAAATATGAAAAATAATAATAATAATAATAATTTTATAACATTGCCTCAAGTTAGATTAGATTAAGTATATGAAAACGGAAATGAGTTATCGTAATAAGTACTCCACCACAGCTTACAGGCCAGACCCTACACTCTGCTATCTCGAAACGTCTCTCTACGTGTGAATGAATTTCGAGGGGAGCTGTCATCATCACTTATAATCCTTTTTTTTAAGATGCACCGATAAATAAAAATAACAAATAAATCGGGCCTCGCTCTAACAAAATGTCCGTTTGTATCTAATAGAAAAAAGTAAAAAAAAAGATAGTCATCTTCAGGTAGGGGCCACGAAACGAGTGGGTTTGAATATGAAAACATTCAAAGAAAGTTAACGTAACGTATGTACGTCCTTCATTAAACGTAAGAAGTTAAGCAATATTGCTTTTTAATTATTTCACGTTAGTCTCATGACAAAAAATCTAAAATCAAATAATTTTATCCATAAATATCATCATGTCATTTAACGTTCAAAAGTTTTGACATTTATTATTTCTTTACATGTAAACTTAAAAAAATATTTTAATATTTATTCATAATAAAAAAATTAAAGCAGGTAAAAAAATTAGATTTCATTCTTTTACTTTATCGCATGTTGTGCGGCCCCAACATTACTCCGTTTCCACGATAATTAAGGGCGCCAGTCGACAATAGATTTTAATGCCTTACTTATAAGGTAGGTACTATTGTTTATCAAATAACCATTCAAAGTTGACGTGTTTGATAGCTTCACTTCTATCACTTCACTTCTGCATAGGGCATGCATATTTCTATAATATATATATAAATTACGTGTCAGTGTCACGTTTGACGCCAATAAACTACACTATATTTACTACTGAAGGGATTTTGATAAAACTTCCAACTAAGTATGTTCTATCCGATCATCTATTAGTTAGAACACAAGTGTTGGAACTTCAATTTAATTTATTACCATAATATCTGGACATACCATTTTAATATTAAAGTCAATGAATAAACTATTATTTAACCAAATGTGAGTAACCGAAACATAGAAAAAAAAAATTCGTATAAAACGCGTTGTTGATGTGTCTAGAACCAAATATTCAAATAATCGTTAAACTACACACTTTCATTAGGCCACGATCTGTTAAAAGTTACTTAAAAAATATTTTAAATAATTATTGAAAAATTAGTCTGTATAGAGAGAGATATTTTATCGTTTCACGAAGTAAAGCAACACATTCAATTACTTAATGGGATAAATTTTGAAAATAGAAATGAAAAGATTTAGTTGGATGGTTGTGTCGTATATTTGTCGAGTGGAGCCGTTGTTCGCAATAAATAGTTGGTACAAATAGGGAGCAGTCGGTATATTGTGGTAATTCCGCACGCACTCATTAGGCCGCGGCGAGCCAGGCGGGCGTCGTTGTTGGGCCGGCGCGGGCGCACGCGTCTGTCACGTGACTTACTTCATTACCAAACCTCTTTACAGACTTTATTATTTCTCGCCACGTGCCCATTATGGTGGTTTCTTTTATATCCTATTTTTTAGCCGTGTAATCAGATATTTAGGGGCGGGGATTAGCGATTTAGAGTAGGCGCGCGATCAAGTACGATATGTGATTCGATAAACATAAACACGCCATTTAACTAGGCTTCGGAGGTTAATGACAGTATCGATGAGTGGTTTCATTGCATTATTGAAATGAACATCATTTTTTTTTAATGTCAAAACCAATAGATGTCATAAGGTTGTTGTAATTATATAACAAACCATTTCTATGGATACATTTACTGTTCCTAGTAATCGTTTTATGTGTAGATATGACCTATATTTATAGTAGGTACGAGTATATTGTAAAGATAGAATATTCTATGAGAGAAATTTGTTACGTGTTATTATTAGTTAAAACCCGTAACCAGAGAAGATTTGAAATCTTTTACATTAAGAGAAGAAAGGGTTGAAAACCTCGAAATTATATCTTTGATGGAAATATTTCCGACACAACGAATTTACTGCGTATATTTCAAAATTTTAACCATAGGAAGCAAGCTTGAACGAATGTTTTTTTTTAATTTCAATTCCAATATTTTGTCTACGGTACAAATATCGCTGTATTCCTATTAGTTTGTCCATATATGAAAACGAGGGATGCTCGTTAGGAAATTAAAACTAGGAGATGTTTATTGTTTTATAATTTTATACGTCTTGAATTTTGTAATTTTTATCCAATTCTTATATTTATGCTTGGTTTTTAAACGTTTATCTTTGTCTGTCGTGCAGTTTTGCAGGCTGTAAGGTTACATACTCCTGAAAGAGAATGTTATTTAATCTATATAGGTAAGTAGTTAACACTTGAACGCTCTGAAGAGAGTCGACACCCAGCGGGGGTCTTGGTCTCATACTCATAGGTTCAGGGCCCACGCGTGACGCGCCCTCGTTAGTGCAGCCTGTCGACTTTGTTCTCAGACGAGCGTGCACATTGAATTTGTATGATACTGGACACGGCCACGCGTGCCAGTCGCGTGGCCACGCATACACCATCCACCATTATTTGTTTTTACGCCATTTAACGTGTTTATTTTTGCAATTTCTCTACATCGAATCTCACGTGTTTTTCTTAAAACACCTGGCCCCAACGAAATAGTATATCTCTGCGAGCAAAGGTCGCTGCATGGCCCTGATTCTGTATGGCAACTACTCTTGACAAGACAAGGCAAGATACGTTAATGTCATTCCTTGTCTTGCCATGAAATTCTTATGTCTTATACCCCAAGACAATTATCTATGGCACGATATGATTTCACAGAAACCACAGTATACTATTGTATTTATTTGACAATTCCACTGACAACACAGATAATATTATGTTATCTCAGCTGTGGGCATAAGACATATTTAATGAGACATAAGAATTTCATGACAAGACAAGGAATGACATGAAAGTTAAAAATGACATGGTATTTTTACACCGATATTCATATATATTAAACTGATTTTCACAATTAGTATAATATTACTTAAAATAAATGATTGAGCGCAGTTATCCATTACTCTCGCACCGAAAGGTTCTTTTAAGGTATTTAAGGTATTTGTCTGGTATCCATAATACTAGCATAAGTTGCTTACTTTGGAACTAGATGGTGCTGTGTGGAATGTGTGAATATATTTATTATTATTATTATTTAACTACATCTAAAATATATTTTGTTCAATATACTGTTTGTAGGTAGATATGTTTGCAGAATATTTTTGGATTAGTATTCCGAAAAAATTACAAGTAGTTTTGGGCCTAGTGCGAGTTTTACTCAATCAAACGAGTCAACGTCTATTTGTATGGGGAAGCAACAATTGTGACGTTTACGCGTTCAACATAAGACCTCAAGATATCTTAACATAGATATCCTTTACTTTCAAAAGGTATTTTCAAAAGGTCAGACTTTCAGATGGTCAGTTTTTAAAATCGTCAAAATTCATTTGCAAATGGTCAAAGTATAATCTAAGTATGTATTCTGAACAAACTAACACATGCAGAAAACTGAGAGTTTCAGTCGCGTCTAGCTAAAATGTCCTTAAGATTTTCCTGAAAAATGGTTTCATCCCGCTGGTAAAAGTTTATAATGAACGATGTTATCCAATTCCGACACACACCTCACCTTTTGCACGATGTCTCAGTTTAGCCTCAGCCTGCGAAACTTGTCCACACTTTTACAATGATTTTTCTACGAATTATTTTTTTCTCATCACCTACTTATAAATAAATTTTATAAAATAAATTTTTTCAACAACAGTTCTGGTTCGATAAAAAGATCTATATTGTAAGTATACCTACTTTTTTTCAGTTTTCCACGTGGACCTTTCAGCATGATGAGACTACTAAAAAAACTGATCTCCGCATCAATAAGATATTTTAGGGGGAATCAATAGCAGTCATCTGTAGTATTGGTTTTCGGCTGCAGCTGAGCCTTACCTTGCCTTGCAGCTCAGTATTTACTGAGCTATAAGCTGAGTATTTACTAAGTATTGCGTGATTTTTTAAACAGTAAAAGTAACTGAAGTAAAGGGACCTTGTTCGTCTAATGAAATAATTATTCTTATTATTTATAATTCATAATCATTTTTATCATTGGTATTATTCATCCATCATTTTTTATTTAGCCTGATAGACACAGTTGCCACTTTGTGACAGAAATCCAGAAATTTTTTAGACATATATTTGTTACCTACTAAAATATTTAATGTAACAGACCCGTCGTGTTTACGATTTATAGATTACCATCGGTTCCAAACCAAATACAAACTTATTGAGGAAGGGTCTGGCAAGAAAACTCACCGATGCTCGTAAATGCATATAGAATAATAATCTCAATATAATTTAACTTCACCTGTGATCGTGCCTAATGGGATTAACTTAAGGATGATTCGCTCTATATTATCGTGTACGAATATTGTAGGGATTTCACTCGGTTGTGCATCGCAGCGCTTTTCCCTTCCTCTTACAATTGATTATTGAACTGCACACCTTGCACCTTGCCCTAACTGTCCGCTGAACACGCCACTATAATCAAATGCTTATTAGTCAACAACGGACGAGTGTTCCTAATTATAGTTGTGAATTTGTCATTCCATAAGAACATAAAAGCGACATGACTTAACAACCAAACTCAGTGGTCGAGAAAAAAATAGGTAATTTATTTAGAAATAGGTTGTCTCCTTTATTCTAGATTAATAATAGGTAAAACTGAAAGGGTTTAAAATCGTGACGTAGGTATTGACAAATATTTCTTACAATTTAATAAATACTCAATAAATTTAAAAAAAATTGAGTAGCAGGATGCTGGGCAGAAGGTATCGCTAAGTTTCTACCAATACATGATTTGTAAGTGACCATAGTGGCTAGTTCCCGGTTTCGCACGGATTCAAAATAAAAAATATATCTTTTAAGTTGGACCCAATCACACAAATTTTATCAAAATCGGTTCAGTAGTTTAGGAGTTTATCCCGGAGACACAACGTGATACGTAATTTTTATAATAAATATATACCTAAAAATTTGGGCCTGATGTCAAATAGCCCAATATTTTATTAAAATTTTAACTTTTTTAATCGCATAACTTTTTAACAAATAAATGAATAGTTCCCACAATTTAATAAAAAAAAAACTTTTCCCAGCAGAAGTACAATGGTGCTCTCCCAAGATACTACGTGCTTTTGTTCTTTTATATGAAAAGAGGGATACGTGAGTTTTGGCTTGTTTTTTGACCCTAACAATGGGGCGGTAGAGGGTAATAGAAGCGCCACGTGCCTTAAATAATGTTAGCTTTGTCTAATAATTTGATTACAAAATACACCTTATCGTTTTGGAATAAGGGATACATCTGTGAATCAAATCACACTTATTTTCAATGTCCACGGCTGGCGTATCAATCGTGAACATACACGAAATAATAAAACGTATTCATAGCATCTTTGAATATCATAAAAAAATTGTTATTACATTTACATTCAATATTGAATATGAAAACCCATTTTATAAACTCAGTATTTATGGTTATTATATAAACTTTATTTTAATTTTTATACTTATAGCAATGTTATTTTTGTGTGGAAATATTTTTAAGAAATAGTTTTTTAGCAACAATATTAACATACATAAGTAATAATATTAACATTAATATCAGACTTATGGCAAAGTAAAAGACATACAAAATATAAAAGATTTTTTTATCTTTGCCGTGCACGCTCGCAAAACGTTCCCTTGTATTTTTCAATGTTCAAATTTGCAACAGATAGCTTTGTTGTTCGTCTTAGCAACATTGTACTGACCCGATAGGTGAACTGAGGGTGTACCACCCCTTATGATAGGGATTACACGCACCTACAAATCTATACACAAAATGCTTATAATTGATTGACTGATTTTTAAATTGAATTATTAACTATTTTATCATCTACTGTTGTTATCATTACACAATGATCTATTGAAATAAAGTATGTCGAGAGTAATAATTTTAAATAAAGTAATTTTAAATATCTAATATTTACTGAAGTACCTACAAGATACAGATATTGTATCTATTTAGTACTATTATAGATACTAGATACTGCTTTTCGTAGTCTAAAATTGGGCAGGTCGTTGTAACCTTTATGAAATAATGAGCATATTGTGTTTCAATAAGCGAGTAAGGCATGCCAGACCCTATCCATCTTTCATAATCCCTTATCCTAAATCCTAAAAAGGCACTTGCAACCCCTGTGCCGTTGTTTGTAATAGGCGACAGTAACCACTTGCCAACAAGTGGATCAAATATAAATATTTCAATTTGTTTTCAAAGTTGACGTTTATACAGTGTGGCTTTTGCAAATATATATTTATTTCGATGCTGTGGCTATAAATACTTTAAACAATATATATAGTAACTTTCATTTAAATAAATTAAAATATTATGTTAATATTAAAATGTTGTTAAAAACGGTTTTTATGGTGTACAAGTTAAAATAACCGCAGTATTAAAGATACGAAGAGTTGTTGGTAGAATAGTGTCTACCAACAACAAATATAGTGCACGCAGACGGCTTAATTTAATCCGCTCCAAGCTTCTCTACAAATTGTAGCTTCATTATTATTTACTCTTCAATCAGACTGTGATATGTGCACTAGTATCTATGTTACCTATGTAGAGTAGAAGTATACCTATGTTAAATGAAGAGCTCTATGGGTTGGTCTTGGACTGTCCGGAACAGGAACACAATCTGACTAAGTACATTTGATTTTTGCCTACAGCTTAAATTAACTACTACATAATGCAAATGCGTCGAGCACTCAAATTTACTATGTATGACACAAATTGACTAGTGCATATTTTTCCTACATAGCATAATTAATGACATGAACCCAAATTGTCTGGAAATTTAATATGTAACATGTGACTTGTATAGTTTGTTTAGTTTGTGGATAATTGTATATTTATTTATTTTTTTTATTTTATTTTATTTTTCTTTACATTATTCATTTATACATTTATGTAAAATACGTAATTGGCTGTACGGTATGTCTTTGTTTTTTGTCTGTAAATTTAATGTTGAGAGCTGTGGATTTTGTAATAAATAATAAATAAATAAATCCCTGTTCAACTAGGTACCCGTAAGGTTCTGTAAATTCCAAATTTTCCAGATCTGTGCTCCCAGTTCCATGTCCGAAACAAGTACATCATACCTTTAGAGTTTCGAGCTTATCTTTCTCTCTGTAGGCAAGGCTCTCAGGAGTGTTTTAAAGTTCAAAAATATCAACGGGAAACGAATTGTTCAATGTATAGTCATATAAAAAAGTAGGTATATTTAAAGAAAAGAAAAGAAAAGAAGAAGTAAAGAATCTTCATTTCGGTTTATTCCCATCTCGGCACCCTCAATGTGCTGAGTAAAATTTAGCTTAAAAGTACAGTTTTCCACAGAGAACATTTTTAAGTAATGAATAATAACTGTGTTATACAACAACAACACAGTTATAGAAAATAAAACTGCAATAGCTAGTTTAAAATAAAACCACCCCAGGCTGAGTAAGTAGGCTTGTAAACTTGAAAAAATCTACTTGATAATGATACATTTCGTTTTAACAGAACAGATATCTCTGGCGCTTATAAATCTACGGAGATATATCATGATTGATGTTATAAATTGTATATGTAGTGTAGGTACATAAAAAAAAAATACCTTCCGCGATTCATGTTAAAACGTTTTCGAAAGGCACCGTGGTCATACAAAAATAAACTTAACAAAGAATCGTGTATAAAATGACAGAGTTGATCCGTCGCATGGATCACAAGAGGGCCTCCGCATCGTTAGTGATGTACTTTTAAAAATTAATGCATCTACACTCTTTTTATACTTATTTATATATGTGTGAAACGAGAATGAAATTAATCGCTAGAATGCTTTGATTATGAATTTTCCATTTAATTTTAAATGTTCCTATTTGTATAGTTTGTTTTTGTAATTGTTTATTATAATTCTTTTTTTATATGTACTTTTGTTTTTAATCGCTACAACAAATGCATTAATTAACAATTGCCTTAAACAGTATTTATTGTATTGTAGAGGCGTCTCTAGCCAATGAAGCGCCCGTGTGCAATCATTACAAATAGTTTTCTTGTTATCAAGTATATTACAATAGTAAGGAAATCGGATTTTTCAAAAAATGTAGCCTCACGAATTGTAGGACTTTTATAAGGATAAGAAGGATTAGACTTTGTAAAGGATAAGAAAGACACGAATCAGTGAAAAATAGGAATAAAATCAATAATTAAAATAATTGTTATAATATTAATAATTATTGATTTTATTATAATAATTATTAATATTATAACAACAATATTAACAATTATTATAATTATTGATTTTATTCCTATTTTTCACTGATTCGTGTCTTTCTTATCCCTTACAAAAGTGCTACAATTCGTCAGGCTACATTTTATGAATTATATTTACCCGCCGCCTGCACACTAGGTCTGACTCTGACTGGCATTACGCTACCTCACACTCGCCCACATACCTATTGTCCAAGTATCCGTCGCCAAATATAACATTTTTCTGAAGGTTACTTACTATAAATAAGCAATTGGTGAAGTAAGTTTTGTTGAATGATTCTATTATGATAATGCTTTTTAAATTTCTGTTATAAAAACATAGTTATATCCATACAGAATAAATATTAAAATAATAATACTGGCATACCATTGCCCTCTCCACTTCATCTTTATAACTTATCGAGCGACGTTGAGCTTTAAGAGCTTCGGTCTTAGGAGCGCATAGTTAATTGGTTGAGTTCTATTTATTTTTTAAAGGGAATATTAAAGGATCAATTTTAAAAACGCCTACATTTTTAAATCTGTGTCAGGCAAAAATCGATTCGCGCAGGTAGACAGTAGCAAGAAAGAGGAAGGTACTGTAACGTTTCTTACATTGCAAATGAAAACTGGAAGACTAGAAAAATAGCTACAACTCGCAGACTTATAATCAACATTCGATAAATTTGGTTGGCGAAAAGTGCCAAAATTCATCTAAATGTCATAATTTGCGTGATTTTTTTGATTGAGTAACAAACATACAAAGTTTCGCATTTATAATATTACTAGATGGTGGCCGCGACTCGTACGCGTTGAAAAATAAAATACATGTAGGTAATGCTTGACTTCTTGTTGCTATAACAATTTGGCCAGGCGTTAGTTTTTCATTTTATTTTAGACTAGCTGGTGCCCGCGCGAAAAAAGTAGCCTATCCTGTGTCCCGTACGTCTAAATGTTTATCTACTAAGTTTCATGAAAATCAGTTAATTCGTTTAAGAGTTATGGAGTTTCAAAGTTATATATACATACCTACATACAGAAAAAAATTCTAAAAATCGTCAATTTAGTTTACTTAAAATTTACACAACACTATATTTCTGAAAACAAAGTAACTTACTCCGTGACCAACCCTTACTATTAGTACTGATGATCTCTCGGAAACAGAGTACTTTATTTTCTTTTTAAAAGGTACCCATGTCTGATATCACTGGCAAGTATGAAAAATTTAGTGATAATCGGTTGAGTAGTTAAGGCGTGAAAAGTATGGATAAGTAAGGAGTATAGATTAGTATAATACTCATAGTTTTTATCCTTATTAAATATTATTGTATATTTTATGTAAAATACTTTTTATACAAGCAAATGCTTCAACTGAGTATGATACTTATACTCATATATGACATTTTATACAAAATAATGAATAATGAAACTTCAAAATATAATAATATTATCTAAGCTTCGTGACAACACTACTTGAATCAATCCATTATATATGATACATCGCACATGACAAGATCATTCTCTCGCCACCTCCAAAATATTATGATTTAGATTTTATCAGTACACTTTAAATTTATACAAAATGGACCAAACATATTTGTGAGGAAATTTAATAAAACGAGAACAAGTGATAACATTTAGTTACTTACTTTTAATATTTAATCTTGTTTTAGCAGAAGTTTTGAGTTTAAAGTAATTTTTTTTTGTCTCAATGTCACATTGAATCACGCGTTGTTTTTGATGATAAGTTTTAACACGTATAAAACATGCAACATTTATTTTTAGCCAATTTTGAACTTGAGATTTGCACGTACCTAATTAAATTAAAACATCTGAACTCTCTTTCTATTTTAAACAAAATTAATAAATTTATGTGAGATCTGATACCGCCTTGATACTAGAATACAAATACTGAATTATATTTTCCCTTGAGATGTGTAATTTATTTAAGATTTAAATATGATATTTATGATAAAAAACTCTAATTTATTAATTAATTTATTTTTTTATTTATGATAAAAAACTCTAATTACATTACTTACCTTACCTACCCCTAAATTTGTTTTTTATTTACAAAAAATCAGTTGTTATAAAGTGATTGAAGAGCGAAAAGTGAAGAAGAGCGAAGAGTGAGTAAAGAGGCGGTTTAGTAGTGGTTTCGCACAATTTTGTTTCGTACGAATTGTGCGAAGAAGTGACTTTAAGGCACATATATCTTGAGACTTGGCCCGACAAAGTGTGTGTGAGAAAATCGCTTATGTTACCCCCAAGTGCCGCATCCAGTTGACGGTACGTTTCATAATATTATTAGTGTCAAATGTCCTCTGTCCGATCGATTAGGCCGATTAATCGTGAACCCGATGAAATGCGCGCAAGTGAGAACTGGTCACAAGCCCCTCTGACAATGTCAAATTTATATTTTTTTCAAACTTTTTTTTGTCCGGATAAAATTGATTGATCAGTCATCGCCCGCCAACTTCATCTACCTGCGAGTCATCAATGAAACTCACGACAATCGTTTATGCACACATAAACGGTACAACGAAAAAATTATCATAAGACCTTAAATCAAAGGTCCATAGAGTTTAAAATTTAACGCGCATTTCTTTAAAGATTTCTCGAATTGATACTCTATTGATGTCAAGTGCTAAGTAATTAAAAGTGATATCTCATTTTGTGATATGTGTTTCCTCACCGGCTTAAACCAAACCTACCTTGATATGTTTTAATTTTTAAAATATTTTGTTGTCTCTCAAATATAGATAGGTACGTATTGATTTAGTGTTCCATTTTTCTGTTAATATGTTTGCCATAGATAAATTATTGGTCTCACTGCGCTCGACTAGATACCGCCGTCGTACTTGTAAAATGCGGCATAAAATAGTACCCGAGCCAGTCACACTGCAAACTGTCTGTGATGTGTACGTGCCGAATGTTTTCTTAAATTTTAGGCATAATAAAATACCAGTTTGCGTAGTGAAACTGTGTAAAAATATAATAAACTGGGTAAAAAGTGATAAAAAGTAACACTACAATAAAAAGTTGCCACATTTTCGGAGCTATTGCTTTTGTATAGTGCTCTATCTAGTCGAGCGCAGCGAGACCAATCAATTATCTTGTTTGCATTTGACGCTAAAAGGGGTAGTGAAGCAATAGGATATAAGCAATGGTATTCAAGCCATTTGCTTTGCCGTGACATATTTCACAATACCAGACGATCATTTATCTGCTAGATCCATTTGACACCTTGTAGCGTCGAATTGTTGTCGATCCAATGCTCTCACAGCAATTAACCACTTAGTTTAGGAATAGATGTAGCCTCTTTCTATGTGTGTTCTACCGGCTGTACAATCATATACTTCAAGCTTTACTACCGTATAGTTGCGAATAATAATGCGCTGTGCACATGGAACTTTATCGGCTGAGTGGTAGCTACAAAATGGGCTCCTTGAAAAACGCCATAATTAAATTCCTGCAGCGTCGTCAGCGCGTTTGTATCCCCACTTAGTGTCCTTTGGCGACGGAAGCCTTCTACCATCAAGTGGACCGTCAATATGCCAGCCACCCTTAATAAATTTAATAAATTATAAACAAACACTTACACATATACATACACAAATTAAAATCACAAAGAGACTAGACCGGGGAATGCTAATAAAAAATTATATAGGCCGCGAAAAATCTCAGATAAAAAATATCTAAATTACGTAGAAACTAAGAAAGCAAAGTCTATAACAATGTTCCTTAATGTCGCTTAAAAGTCAAAAGTTCAAAAGTTTCAAACCAAAAGTCGTTGAAATGTTTGCTTTTATTTGTAATTTAATTAAGTAAACAAATAACTTGTAAACAAGTTTGTTATACAAGTTGGTCATGTTAGTAAATTATTGATATCTATGAGAGGTAAGCAAAAATAAGCCACGAAACTCACACATACACTGTTACTGTTAATGATGATGTCTTCATTCGTCTCATTTGAAATAAAAATCGTTGATTTCAAATCTTGCGTATATTAATATAATAAAAAACGTTACATATTCAAATATTCGTTTTGTATGTATGAGATCGTATGTAAATCGTATGCGATATCGTATGTGATAATGACAAATATGACGGTGGAAGATAATCTTCATTTTTGAATGCTTTTTGGCGGGTAAGCCATGCGACGTTTGGTTATCGCTTGAACAGTTACAAACAAATAACTCTTTCGAAAATTAATATGTAACGTTAAAGTTATTTAACTCTAATAATAACTTTTTTTAGGCGGTTTTCTTAACACAAATATGAAAGAGTTGCCAATTCGCGGAGACACATGTTAAGATTTTTTTATATTTCGCGGATTAATCGTCTCATAGATAACTTCTCAATGTCAACCCACAAGTAGTGTCAGAGGGCGCCGCTCACAAAAAATGTGTCCCAAATATAGGCTTCGTTTCGAATTACATCCGGAAGTAAATGGCCCGTGACTGAAGGCAAAAAATAAGGGTCTTAACATGTTAGTTATGTGGCTTATAGAAGATTATAACACAGTCATAACAAGTCTGAGAGATGAAATGATAATGTTGCTACATAAGGTACCTATTGCTTCACGACTTTGATTGTTGAAATTTGAATTATAAAATAATATATTAATGTAGTATAGTTTATAACCTACCTAAAACTAAAAACCTTAAAAAAATATAATATAATACTTAACTAAAATATATTACCACAAGTACTTCCTTTAGGCAAGGTTCCGAAGATACTGGCAGCATTTTCCCTTTGATAATTTTTTTTATATTACCTGTATTATAAAATTTTAAATTTTACTTAATCATTTTTTAATCCCATGGTCTATACGCTTCTATGAGAAAGCCATTCCTCTGTCTGAAGGTCTCACTAAAATACAAAATCACACAGATACTGTGACAATAGTCTTCTGTAAGGAATGGTTACTGCTGCCAAACGGGGTGCCTAAATGACTATGAAAAGGAGTTTGCTCTACTACATTCGGCGTACTGTCCAGTGTTGTAAACACGTTTAGATACGAGTCTACTGTACCTTTACCATGAGTTTACATTACATTGACCACATTCGCTAGCAAGAGCGTAGAACATTTATATTAAAAACTGACAACTTTCCATATAAATATTTTACGCTCTCGCTAGCGAGTGAGGTCATTTTATCTCATGGTAAAGGTACTGGTGCAGGTCGACTTGTGAACCTTGGTAGGCCTACTCACATTAAAATATGTAGGCCCGATCGGGATTAGAATCTACGGTCTTTCGCCGCTTCAAATTTTACGTTTCAACTGTCTAACAAAAGCTGAATACAAAATACAAGGAATATTAAACAAAAATGTAACTGAATTTGTGGCCGCATAGTTTGCTTTACACCAAATGTGATCTGAAACGCCCCTCAACTTTAAACTGCATGCAACATTTCGTCCCGACGTGATTTATGTACCACGTTCAAAAACAAACTAACATGAACGAGTGTGGTTTTGAAGTTGTAATATTTTATAACACAACATACAGTGACAAAGTATTTATTTTTAGTTCAGATAGAAACAAGCGTTTGAATGAATAACTCCATTTCATATAAGTAACTAGCTGATGCTCGCGACTTCGTCCGCGTGGAATAGTTATTTTGGGAATCATTTGGGTATCTCGAACGGTTTTCGCAGCGCATGCAACGGAAGCCCTCAAAGATGAATAATTTTCCCCGTTTTTTCCACATTTTCGACTGTTTCTTCGCTCCTATTAGTCGCAACGTGATGTTATATAGCCTAAAGCCTTCCTCGATAAATGATCTATCCAACACAAAAAGAATTTTACAATTCGAATCAGTAGTTCCTGAGATTAGCGCGTTCAAACAAACAAACAAACAAATAAACAAACAAACAAACTCTTCAGCTTTATAATATTAGTATAGATAGAAACAAACGTTTGAATGAATAATTCCATTTCATATAACTAACTTATTAAATTAATTAGATAACAAACTCTTAAGACAAAGGCAACATGACAAAGGAAGAGCTTATGCCAGCCCGTCTGGCGGCAATAACAATTAGTCTCGAAGAAGAACATAATGCGAAATGACGGTACCTACGTGTTAAGGGATGCCATCCTGTCCCCTCATTATCCTTTAAATTTTGTCCTAAAAGGGACGACAGCGCACTTGTAACCTCGATGGCGTTCATTACACAACCCCTTACATCGAGTGGAAGGTCAGCCTGACTTCAGAAACATACCTTACATTCAGAGCCTCGCCTTTGCATGAAAAAGAGCTATGTGATTGAGTACAGTAGTGGTTAGTTCTAAAAATATTAGGTTGAACCATTTTATTCTTATTTGTGTATAATATTTTTGAGTATGTACAATGACATGGTGATTGGATCTGAGGTGGATATTGACATATTCGACATTAGGTTCCCTTTGTTCAAGTCTAGATTGGGGCTAGTATTTAAGTAGGCTAATGTTTATTTGTTAATTAGGTGTTACTTAGTTTTTAGTTAAGTACTTAGTTGTTATTATTAGTGTTTAGTTAAAATTAAGTTTATCATGTTATGCACTCAATTTAGGAATACAATTTAGCTTATTATTACATAGTTTTATGACAAAGGGGCAGCTAACACCTTTTATATTTTTATATCTTTTGACTATTGACTTGTTGAATTCTTTGATAAGGGGCGCTGGTCGACGGTGGATTCTGACCGGTGCTATTGGAAAACTATGGGGAAGCCTATGTGTAGCAGTGGACGTCTTGCGACTGAGATGATGATGACTGATTGACTTGTTTGCGTCAGAAGCTGCTTTTTGTGGTAAGTAACAAAATAAAAGTTGTCGAAATTCTCTCGAAATTGTGAAAACTTGCACATCAGAACACAGTCGAGTTTACAACACCTAAACCTGTTACAGTTCGCTATCAAAAATATCAAGTTCGCTGTTCGAGAGCGGAGCAAGGATACCTACTTGGTTTTCGAACGAAATAATTTTCATTCGGTTCCCAGAAAATTATTTGTATCAAACAAAACAGAAGTCGTGCCGAACTCATCCGAAAAGTCGCCTTCCCGTTATACTTAAGTATATTATCCCCTCGCTCGCTCGCGTTAGGACAATATAAATTTGTCTTCGTCTCTCCTGAATGGGGACTGTTGTATCGCAGATTCCTCATGCCCTCAACCACTTTTTATGCACCAACCACAAACAGATACCTACATGAGCGAGATTGCTGAGAGGTTTGCAAAAAAATTTATAAATAATGTATAGGAACAGCTCTGACGCGCTGCTACCTTACTTTGGTCACATTTATGTCTCTATGATTCTTCGATAACGACTTTTCCATTAGGTTCATAGAATATCTTAGGATTTAGTTACGATTCCCATTGTAGAAATAAGCAGAAGAGTCTTTTTAAAATATCTTTTTACTTTTGGGAATATAGTGATTCTATAAGTAAATTTTATTATCTTCTTTTAATGCCGTACTTACATAAATTTTCTGAAAAATGTTTATAGAAAACTTTGACTGACTGACAAAATTTGCATTTATCAAATCCTGTCAAATCAAAATATGTATTATAGTTTTAATTGTATACTTAACTGTATATTCCCATATCCTTTCTACCTTTCAGCGCCCTTGGAGCATCTATGATGGCGTTGCTTGTGTTATAGGCGACTGTGGCCAAGTGCATGGACCGTCAGCCTGTTTGTCGACAGAATCTTTTTATTTTTATAGTTAAAAAAAAAGGTAAGAAAAATATAGCTAGAGTAGAGCTAGAGATGACTAAAAAATTAAGTCTTGAATGACTATGTAGTTATAGGAATCAGTTCAGTATAGATCGAATAAAATTTAATTAGTTGATAATGCGTATTTAATGTATTAACATCTCAATGTCATAATAATATGAATCTATATAAGAAATTATACCTAGTTTAGCAAGTATAAGTTATGATATTTTTTGTCTTTCTGACAAAAAAAAAATTGACAAATTTTTTGACATGTTTGTATTTAAAAAAATAACCGCGAAAATAGAAAAAGGTCTTATAAATAAAACAAAACGGATCTCCCACCAAAAGTGTTCGTTTAGAAGAACACGTACAGTCTCGCCTCAGATATTCCTCGTATTGATAACGTTTGGAATTTTTTTTAAAAAGAATGCGAGCGAGACCACCCAACAGACCAGCTGCCGTTTAGACCTTATTTATTGTTTTAATTAAAACAACATATCTGAGAGGTTTTCGAACGCGCCTATGTGACAGACCGTAATTTTTAAGTTTAGCTTCCGAAAGCATAGCACAGCCACAACCGCATTATCGCACAGACGCAATCCGACCACAGCCGGTCGGGCGGGGCCTGCTCATATTCAATAACCACTAGTCTAGTCACTAGACCGTGCTAAAATAATCCATAGAAAATTTAAATAACTTGAATTATTATATTAACTGATTCTATCTACGTTTGTGCTTTAAAATTAGTACTAATTGTAATAATTTCATTATACGACTCGACTAATTTATACCAAATTACATAGCTCGCTTTATTATTATGTAAATTTTATATTTTAATGATCGTATATATATGGAAATCTGTTATATTAAGAAACAGTGGGGAGGTAGGCATGTCAGTTGTGAGAATTATGTCCTATTGAATTTGTAGGTATATATTTGAGGGATAAAATAAAAAAAAATATTTAATTGGAATATTTTTATTAACAGAATGTTATAATTTCATTTTTACATTTGCAATGTTCACCATCAAAACAAAATTGGGTTCAATTAAGAATTGACGAATACAATAATATAAAAAACACATTTCAGTTGACACTTAGGTACATCATATATGATATTACCTACTATTTTGTATTTTAAAATCGAAGCTACCGCTCCAAAATTGTACCAATTTTGTGAGACCTGTTCTCAAGAAATACGCATTATCACACAAATCACACAATACACTAGGATATTAGAAAAAAATAATTACAGAAGGATGATAATAAAATCATTCTTCTGTAGGTGATTCACGATTACTTGCAACTTCGATATAAAAAAATATTTAAAAGAAAAAAATATATAAATATAAAATGATTAATTGTAATTGCAGAGATTACAGATTTCGTTTTATAATAATTAAAAATAAAACGAAAATATGACAAGAAAATAAAGACATGATCTAATTTTACATATATTTTTTCTTGATAAAATTTTATCTTAATTCTTAATAAAAAAAACCTCGAGAACCACTCTATCCATTGGTGAAAACTACATTAAAATCCGTTGGAGTTGTTTTAAAGATCTAAGCATACATAGGGACAGACAGACAGACGCGGCGGAGGACTTTACTTTATAATATGTAGTGATGACTTGTATTAATAATTTCAAATAACAGTAATTACAAAACGCGTATTTCTTAAGAATTGTGGTTCAGACGTTAATTCAGTTTCCATACTTTATTGCACCTTATGATGACCATCTTTACAAGGACTTGCTTAACAAATAAAAAGCAGTTATCTACTTGCTGTTTAGATACGTTTTGAAAGTAATTTTCACAACCTCGTAATAACACCTGAATTTAACTTAATAATTATAAAAAAAAATTATAATTAAATAAAACATAATAAATAAGAGCTTGGGCTGAACGAGCTTCACATATCTTTTTCCTGCTAGATAAGTGTATAACCACAGGGTCACATATGATTGCCATTAGGTAAGTTACATTAATAAAGTTCATTACATCTATACAAAAAGGAACTAATAGTGCATTTACCTATATGGTATAGTTAATTCATACTTACTAACTAACTAAAATATTCATCTCAAAATAAACTTATCACGTGCCGATCGCTGGCAACGTTGCTACAGCTCTTAAATTACTATTTATTCTATAGAAATAGGTAATTCACATTTAATTTATACTTAAACGATCTTAGTTCTACATTAAATATAGTAATAAATAAATAATATATATTAAAAAAAATTTATTCGTTCACTGACGTCGGGAATAGTTTCGTCTGACTTGTTATAGAACTTGCATTTTATGATTGCGTGTCTATCTTATTTGTGTTTAGTTGGAAAACATTGTATGTTTCAAACATCTAGGCAAGTATTGTCACCGTATCAAATCAACCGCTAAAACTTGGTTAAAAAAAATAGCCAACAATAATTAGAACTATATTAGAATCTTCATCGTCTTACAGTAGTGCCTAGGTACTTTTAAATGGCATTAAATAACCTAAAAGAAAAATTAATTTTTCGGTTGGTTCGCGTCTGTATATTTTTAAATCGTTTTTTAAAGTGGCTCTTGGTTTTAGCTAACAATGTAATACTAGCATACTGCAGAAAAGTTCGATTCAACAAAATTTCCTTAAGAGAAATATATCGCAAGTGCCTCCCATGCCAAACAAGACGATCATATAAAGTATTATAGAAAAATAAAATAAAAAAGAAATTATAAATAATAAAATATATTAAATATTTTTTTTATTTATATATTGATTGATAAAGAAAGTATTATAAAATATGTAGGATATAATTATACATTACAAATAATTAATATTCTAATAAAAATAAATCAAGTTTGGTTAAATTTACAAGAAAAATATAAGATAAATATACTATTATATAATAAAAGAAACACGAGCCTTAGAAAGCAGTTGTTAAATTTTTAATTACTTTTTTTATGTGGTCGACAGACAGGCTGACGGCCCACTTGATGGTATGTGGCTACCGTCGCCTACAACACAAGCAACGCCACAGGTGCTGCAAGTACGAAGGATTAAGGATAAGGATAAGGATGGGCTCAGGCATTCCTTACTCACTCACCGAAACACAGCACAGAATAGTTACAAAATACAAAACAGCATAAAATACTCCAAAATAGTTGCACAAAATACATATATATATAAATATAAATTACACATATTTAAGTACAATATATGCATCAGGAACGAAAATTATCTCAAACCACATAAAGGTTCTTTCAGACACAGTGCGTTTTAAACCGACTATGTTATATAAAATATAAGATAAAACTTTTTTCTTGCATGATCTAGCGATAAACTTCTCTTAAATCTCATTTAAACTGTATTTTGTCGTTCCTTACGATTATAATAAATGTGAAGTTTGTTAAGGGATTTAGATTGTTACTAGAGCTATTGACAGCAATGATACTGTATCCAATTTTACCATGTATAATAAATGTTATATCAATCAATAGAGCGATCAGAGCCACGGAGATCAGCTAGTGTGAAATAGGTGTAGTATACGCAGACAAGAGGCGCCCATGAGTCGCGGTCTGCGGTTGACGAATGACGTCACGAACTCACTAGACTAGAGCGAGAGCGGTCCGCGCGCGTCAACGGCTCAAGTGTCTGAGTACGCTCGTATTTATACACATCTCCTCGAAACACTTCTAAGCTTCTCTCGACCAAAATGTTCCTTGAAAATATAATAGGATTTTTTAAATTATTAAGACGCCCATGCAAAACAAGCCAGTAATTTTTAACAAATTTTTATAATGATTAAAGATATGGACAATATTTAAATGTCATTATTAATAAAACAAAAAATTACTGACATTACTGGCATAAAAAGAGCCTTAATAATCTATAGCTCGACAGTACATGTTTGCACCTACTTTCGTGCACCTATGAATGTGTCATTTCACTAAGCATTGTTGCTCATTGTCCTAGTAGGTATTAAATTTTACACAATTAGTATGCTCCTATGTCGGAATAACATCACTTTTGAAACTTTCACTTGTCTTTCACTATGTTTTTGATCACACCACAAACGGAATTGTTCAGTTACAGCGCTCATAAAGCGCAGAACTGAGGCTATGGACAGTCCATGGAGTTGGGACTGGGCGGTCCGCCCATGACGCTGTACGGTGGGCTGTGAGGCGGCAGCGACTGTATGGACCCCATGGGGCCATGGTACATGTCTATCTCTAAGGACGCATCCGGCGAACACTTCTCCGCCATCTTGTTTTCTTGCTTGGTCACCATTCGCCGCCACTTGGCCCTCGCATTCTGGAACCATACCTGCGAACAAAAAACACACGGTTGGTGTCGGCAGAGAAAATAATAGGAGCGCATTGAAACGTCGCGTCGTGAGCAAAACGAAAAGTCGATTTGCCTTAAAAAGAATACGAGACCGGCGCGCAGCAAACAAAAGCGGTTGAAAAAAGTGTAGCGCTCGGTTTGCGATCTCGCTCGCATCGTGGCCACCGTAATCCGCCCGGCTTCGGTGGATGCGGAAGCTCGATTCTTTTCTTTTAACATTTCCGAGGGTTTTTGTGGGACACGTGAGAGCGTTCCGCGGATTTGCCGTTGCGGATTGCGTTCCGAAGTGCAGATTTTATCTGTAATTAGCGCGATTGCCGTGGTGCGCCGGGCGCCGAGCTCGCCGGCCGCGGAGCGTGTCGGAGCGGGCGAACCAACGATCGCCTGACAACAACACTCCAACATTCCACCGCGTTGTACTCCATCCGCCGCAACAATTACATGCACGCGCTAAAATTTGTGCATTCTCTGGAATCGCAAGCGTCTACACTTTTAATAATACGGTTACACGGTGTATACACATTGCAATTAGAGTGGGCACACAAATTTTAAAAACAAGCTTATTTCGGACGCAAATTGTGAGTAAAATCAAAATTCCAACGTATTGTTATCGGATGCTTGATAATAGCTGGCCGGGCCGAGCAATATTCAAGATTCGAACGCGAACGTTCCCACAGCGCGCAAATCTTATGGCCAATCGCACGCGGTCTCTGCGGTTGTCGTACCGTAAGCCCCGCCCCCCGCGTCATGGCCGCTACCGGGGACGTATTTTGTCTAATGCCGGATTTAGGCGAGAGTTTCTTTAAACATTCAAAGTGTGTAGTAAAGTATTTTTCACGAAACTACAGCGTAGCTAATTACAGTGCGCCACCCTCGGTTGTCAAAGTGGTCATAAATTGTGTGGGGAGGTGATCGGATGAGATGAGAAATGAGTGAAAAACGGGAGAGACGACAAACGTTCAAGCAGGATTGATGGTGTGTCGCCGGCGCATGCGTGCCGCCGTCAAGACAAGACGATAACCCTGAGCACGGGGTGGTCCGAATAGATACCTTACATGAATGACATTATTTTCATTCACCTTGAGAGTAGCAAAGCCTACAATCTATTAAAGAGATTTTAAGGATTAAAAGGGAATTTTGAAATTCAGTCATTTTGGATAAATATTTTGAAATTTGAAATCGTCAATTCACTTCTTCCGAGTCCTTGTTTTTCTGCGATTTGAGACAGTTGAGAGGATTTTTAAAAATAAATAAAGAGTAAGGAAATTAAATTAATTAGGTGCATTTGGTATTGAAATAAACTATTAAACTTGTAAAGAGTAATTAAAATATCTAACTAACTTTAAAAAAATCTGGCGTATTTTAATAATGAGAAAACTAAAGTTAAGACAAATAATATTTAATTATGATGCGCAAGAGAAATGTTTCAAGTAGCTTCTTGAAACCGACAATAGATTATAATGTGATTTGGTCTAAGTTACAAGCGACTTCATTTAAAATAATTAATTTTTAGAAAAATAAAAAAATTTGGAATCTTTTACACGTGATAGAAAAGTTTAATATTATATTTCTTCACTTAATGCAAATATCTGATCATAACCACATAACCATAATACATATTAATTGCAATTCATTCAGAAAGAATCAAATTGATGTACGGGACTCTGTCTATTTATAGGGTAAAGTTAAACTAAAAAGACAATAAACATAAATTAATTATAGCGTTTAAAACTTAGATCCCTAGATCCAATTATTCGTTATAAAAAAAATCCTTAGTATTTTTGTAAAATTATTCAATAAACCTATAAATAACCACAGACCATCCCCATTTAACCTGTAAACCTCTATTACAACAGTAAAATAAAGTTATTGTTTTAGGGTATTTAATATTAGATCAATATAATTTTGAGAGTGAAACGAAATCTTATAACTTGCACCTCATTAAATACCTACAATCCTATTCTCGGTTTCCGTTACTCAAATAAAATCGCCATTGAGCCACCATTTGTTATTCCGTTACCGCTGCAAACGAACCATTTCAAAATGGACTCTCTATATTTTGTTTTAAAATCGAATTTCCCTCGCCTCGTTAAATTACGAGCAAAAAGAACGATTGTTACAGTGACACGTAATTTTTCAGCGTTGCCGACGTTTTTACTTTATTGGTGCTACGTTAGATGTAAAACAAACAATTTTAACATTCACCTTGTGATATTTGTGTTGGATCCGATTCAGCTAATTGATGTTCCAGGTTACAGATTTATTTGTCGTGTTGTATTATTGTTTTTTGTCTGCAAACTCTACCATTGCTTCATTTAATTTACGAGTGATCGAATGCCATTAGAAGCTTTTTTTATTGTCATGTTTTTAGTACTCTATCATTTTAACTGTTTCTATACTTTCTTCATTTTATTCGTATTTGTTTTAACGAGTATACAACACCATTAGTTGTTGACAATTTCGATCAGAATCTCTTACACCAGGAGAAGAATCAAAAAGAATCAAATAGGTAAGTATTAGAGTAAATGAAGTAGGTAAGCTAATATTTTGACTGTTTCTCTGATTACTTACTTTTATTCTATATATACTAGCTGGCGTCCCTTACATCTAAATGTTTATCTACCAAGTTTCATGAAAATTTAGTTAATTCGTTTAAGAGTTATGGAGGAACATACATACATACCTACTTACAAACCTACACTTAGAGATTTTATCAAAGAGTGTAATAAAATATACATTGGATAGGAAATCCAATGTATGCCTCTCCATATAATCCTTCATTCATAATATGCAATGGAGAGGCATTTATTGGATGATAGAATGTCATCTGTAAACCTGAAAAACACCAGGAGAGGAATCAAAAAGAAAATAGAAGAAAATGATTGTAAAGTAAAACTAAGTTCTTTCTATTGCTGTAATTTTATAACAATCTTCTGTAAAAGGATCTTTCGAATCTACTGCAGGTAAGTAACAATCTTTTGAAAGCAGAACTTAGGTAAGTATCAAGGTAGTAGGTCATTAGGTATGAGTAAAAATATTAATGGCACTGTAATATCTATAGGTAAGTGAAAATTATTGAAGACAATCCTGTTGGTGAAGGTGGATAGTGAGACATAATGTTTACCAAGTGGCATCATTCGTCATCAAGATACGAATCTTCCCGGCGCTATCGGTAGCCGAACAGAGACATTGACTGAACGTACACTGCTTGTTATTTATGTCTTAACTTCTACTACTGTGTAACATCATTGTTTACCACACACTATCACTATCATAGCGTATGAATAGCAATCATCCTTGTTGAAAGTATAGAGGAAAACATCTGAAATTCAATCCTCACTGGATTGTATTATTTTATGAGCGAGAAGAGAAGATTTGTATGTTTGTAATGAATAAACTCAAAAACTACTGGACCGATTTTAAAAACTTGTAATATTTTTTTTTGTATTTATTGAAATCTGTATATATATATATATATAGGTAAAAACATTTTTGCTTATTTGTTTATGAGGGAATTAAATTGTTTTTCCCTCACCTTCGAAATGATTAATTAATTATGCAACTATGCATATGTATTTTCGGGTTGGTTTCAAATTTTTGAAGTGAAACTTCTTTACGCACGCTTGACTTGGGGAGTAAGCTGGCGAACGCGTGACGTAAGCGTTACGAAAAGTGTGATCGGGCAAGGCGAACGGAAGTTATGTGGGGGATATAAGCAAGAGACAGCAGTGCGCGCGCACATTTTCTTTCTCTCTTCCTCTAATAATAATTAATTATTATATACACATATACATAAATTAATATATGTATATGTGTATACATGTATATATTGTACACACATATACATACATACATACATACAGATGGAGCGAAAGAAGTTTCACTTCAGTCGTGTGGTCATAAGCACACTCGTTTTTTTTCTAGCAACGAAGACATCGCGGAAATAAGAAAACTGTAAAAATTTTTTTGAAAAAATAAAAGTACGAACTAGCGTCGTACTAACAAGTACGAATTACGAGGAGATAACTAGCCCTCGTTACAACCGTGCCTACTAGGTAGGTACCTATTATAAATGCTTTTTGTTGTTTCATCAGAAAATAAATAAAAAATAAAAAATAAATGTTTATTAACAGTTAGAAAAATCGTTTTCTTTTAAAGAAAAAGTTAACCCTTTCAATTTCTTTCTCAATTCAAACAAACGTAAACTAAGTAATTAGGTAACTTAAAAAAAAAGTAGTCTTATTAGCATTGCTTACACACTTGCTGCTTCCATATTATCACTTGAGTGCAAAATTACAGAAAAACAAAGAAAACTTTTTTCTGTGGCTCGCGTAATGCGATATTTGCGTGCCTATTCCACTGTATACTTATTATTGACAGTACGATGGTAGTTGTAACGACTCAATTCCCTTTATGCATCATTACACTAATGACATTCACATTTCACACTCATACTGTAAAACAAATGGGGACGCGACGAGGTAGAACAAAGTATCTACAAATCATTCATACAATTTGAGTGATCGCAGTCATTTCGTACCGCTGCGGTTACGGCACAGTGAACAGAGCGAGCGGCGGCGGAAGTACTCACAATCTAAACAATCAATGGTAATTGATAGTCCAATATATCAATTATCGACCTTGCAATTACACAGCAATTAGTCGAGTGTGACAGCCGTTCAATATTACGCCACATCGAGACTTCAGTGTCAAGAAACAGACAGTGCAATTGATGTGTGTATTAAGAAAATAATAATTGGCCATCTTATTAACGGGCAACATTCTTAATTTCGACGTGAAGCCTGCAGTTAATTAAAAGAACAAATTGTATGCGCAAATAAATGGATTTAAAAAATCTACGTCATCGCCAACGATGCATGAAACGCACCGCCGCAAGACCGATCTCTCCCCTCTAATAAATGTCCAAACAAACCGCGATCAAAGGCCCTCAAACATTCCACGTACGTGTAAATAAAATCTGAGGAGGTGTGATTAATAGTCGCGTTTTCCTTAAATAAATAATACTTGAATAAATTAGGGCGCGCGACGCGGCACGTCCGCTCGACGCGAGTTCGCGCGACCAAATGACAAATGGACGCCTTTTGAACGCTCGGCGGAAATTATCTACCCAACCGAGCGTCTCACAACGATGCGCCTACTAATTACTAGGGCGTCTGATTGTGATCTTTCACTTAAAGCGTTCAAATTAGAGCTTTAAACGCGACCACTGAAACCACAATTCCTGTTATAGCCATCTGTTTATTATTGTCACTAAAATGTACTTAGAAAGTAAAATTATATCAAGCCGAATATCGAAGTGTGACCAAGCGCTACTAATTGCTAGGGTTGAGTTTGTGAGCTCCTTCCTCGGCTATTTGCGTGCCAACATACGGCTCTTTATAGTGAACAAAATCAAGGCATGAAAATGCTTTAAAAATAGCACCACATTAAACTGTTCCTGCAATGCGATTTCATTTCGTGAATAATTTAATTTTATGAGATTTCAATTTAGTAATATTCTACTGATAGACGTGGCCTTCCTTATAATTTTCTTCGCACGTCTACGGATCTCCTCATTTCTTTTTGATGGGTCTTTAATATCAGTTGAAACAAATGATTTTGCTTGTTTTTAATAAAGACGCTTTAAACCATACAAGGTACTCGTTCTCTTTTACATGGCGAGAGCCGGCACAGTTAATAACATAGGCACGCCTTATTAATTCGCCTCGGCTCCTCCGTATATAAAAGTCGTGGAAATAAAATTAATAGATCCATTTAAAAACACCGGTAGCATTCGCCGGCACATTGTGAATTGATCACATAATAAACGCAAACAAGGAAAGGCACTTTTTCAATCAACTAATTATGAGACCGCTACTCGAGACGGTGCGGTGGTACGGCTCGAGTGACAAATCACGTAATTGCGGACGCACGGAGAGAAATATAGCGCCGTTTGTTCTAAATGTGCCCGCGCACGGTTTTGGTGACACTGCAGCTATATTTTATGGAGCGGCGCCCGCCCAATTATACCGGGCACAGCCACAAAATGCACCTGTCACCTTATGGCTCGCTACTTGCAAGCCGACCACCGCTGATCTCATTATTCCCTGCCAATAAGGCTTCACTGTTATTTTTCCTAATATATTTCCTAAATGTACAGCTATGATGCGCCTAAAACGCGACAGACGACGTATATATAATATAGTCGCCGTGTTGCCATGGGGCGGATTACGGTAGGATCCAACCGCTCTTGGGGAACGCCCTCCTTGCTCAATTGATTTTATATCCCGTCCCTTTAATGAATCTACTTTATAACTACAGACATGTATAGTCAATGCTTATCCTATTATTATTAAATAAATAATTATCCTAAATTGGGCCAAACGAGAAAATAGTAGGTATACGCCGAATGAATAAATCTCCACATAACTACTGGATAGTAATTCTCAGACGAATATAAAAAATTCTAATCAAAATTGACCACATTAAAGATTTCATTAAAATCAGTTTCAAACAAACGATAGAAGTTCGAAAGAAAATAGCAGTATTTTACTCCCCTTTTCCGTAACAAAGGTTTCTACTAAAATACAAGTCATCTATCTTCTAAATATATTCTGTAACTAAATATGTTCTTCTACACATATTATCGTTTTTATAAAGTCGACAAAGAATCCACATCATTCTTTTAATTATAGATGATAGTAAAGATATAAATTTTCAATAAACGTTTACCAAGTGCAATAATCGAATGTTATATAATTATAATAAAATCAGTGAATATTGGATTGACATAATATATTATATCAGAGATAAGTCAACGACCTGTAAATGACCTGTAGCTAAGATAGAATTGTGATAGGGCTCATATGTAGAGCATAGGTAATTTACTTTATCAACACTCTGTCGACGTTAAGAATAATTATTGTAGAATTAAATATATTGTCTTGATCGACAACAAACATTATAGTAACATACAGACAGCATCTTGTCAATTTGAAAGAAGGTGCCGCCAGAAGCCAGTTAAATACCTAAAAAACGAAAAAGGGTTTATCTCCGCAAAATGGCGACGCGGACGGCTGCATTTTATAAAAAAAAAACCGATCAATAATTCGGAGGCACAGTCGCAGGGGTGCGAGGGAGGGGGTCCTCACGGCTTTCGTATAATTGGTTGGAGGGGGAGGGGGGATTTATGCGACCAAACGGCTCGCTCGCCTTACTCAGATAAAATTTTAAAACGAAGCCTACCGTATGGACCTTTATGGCAACCCTACATCCATTGTTGATGTTAAGAACATCAGCTCACTTGGTCTGTGTTATTTCAGTTTTGTTACAATTATGTACTCACGTGATGTGAAAAAATTTGAAAAAATAAAATAAAAAAGTTTTCCAAAATAATATTTTTTTTAGTGATAATGTTTAAAGCGGTGAAGATGAAGAAGGTTACTGTAATTGTAAAGATTTTATTCGTTTACACATTCCATAAGGTCTGTTTGCCTATCAAACACTGGAACAAAGAGCCGAAATACGCGTAACGCAACCGAATTGTTTAAAAAGTTAAAACAATGGGGTTCCGTTTGGCGGTGCGCCCAAAGATCCACATTAAAGTGCCGCTAGTTTGAACAAATTAGATTCAATATACGCGGTGTAAATTGTTCAGAGATACGGAGCGGGTGTGTCGAATTTGTTAGCAGATGCGGTAGATATAAACACAGTCAGTGTAGTGTGAAGTAAGTATACTTATAATAGTTAATTACTTTTACAAATAAACAATATTAACTAATTATTAAGCCAATGTCTTGTCAGTTTCCGCAATAAATATAAGCTCTAAGGTGCGTTGCCGACTCAACAAGAATTTACTTACAAATTAATGGACCATGCTCGCCATTCCTGTTAACTATATCTTAAATTTGTTTAATTAATTTATCAAACTAGATTCTTAAATTTATTTAAGGGCTGTAAATCGAACTTATCTGCAATGAAGATTTCACCACTTTTACCCCAAACAAAAAGTGCCCAAAGCGCCTAAAGAAGTTTCCCCCTTCCCTTCCTTCCCCCTTCTCTCACCTGATTGGTAATTAATTTAAAAAGTATCCTCTACAATTATCAATTACATTGTTTTTAGCGTGAGTAATAAACAAATACGAGAACGCCTTAGCGAGACACTAGAAGACAATGCAGGTTTCTACAACCTGCATTATGGTGAGTTGGAGCCGGTTTGTGGCAGGGGGACATATGTGTGTATCTTATTAAATTTTTATATGTATCTGTCTTATTTTTTTCAAATAAAAAAAATATTCTATTCCATTCTATTTTCCCGAGACATTGTACACTGTACTTTGCAGACTGTGTTTTTAATATACTGTGAACATTTAATGGCGGCGCATGTGGTAAGTGAAATCGCCCGTTTAAAGTCAGCTACTTTACTTCTATTGCAAGATGCACGACAAATAGATTAAACTAAGATATCATGTTAGGGAAGCTCTGTATCCCTGTATCCATCTAACAGGCTTTGGCTAATAATGTTGAATTTATCTTCTAAAAACTCCCGCTTTCTGTTATCTCTATTATCAAATTACTGTCAAGTTGTTATCAAGTTATTATACATTTTTGATGAGCAAGTGACATTTGATGATTATAAAAAGTTAATAAAAGAGGAATGTTATAAGTTTGACCTGAAGGTATCTCCGTGTTATGTCTGTCTGTAGAATCGTAGCTCCCAAATGGATGTGAGGATTTTGATACAAAAACAAATTTGAAAATGTTTAAAAGCTTACTTCAGCTAATTTCCTAGTTTCAATAACATCTACATGAATACGTGAAATTTGCTGTTACTTCGGTGGTATTTCCATGACATTGTAAACTCGACTGATTAAAAAAGGTAAACTTCAAGTAGTTTGCGGGATGTCCAACTCCTCGGCAACTTATAGCAGATATAGCAATTATTATAGTTTTTTTTCACAGCTAGTTATTTATATTTATTCTAATACATTTAAGTCATGTTAATTTATTTTTGGATAATAAAATTTTATATATATATAGATAAGAATATATTATATTATAGATATATTTACGCTTGAAATAATCTTACTGATTTTCGTTGAATTTGTTGTACTAAATTACTTTTAATAAAACTCAATTCTTGTTTCCATAGGCAATGAACGAAAATAAAATAGGTCGAGCACTTCCAACTTGTTACCTTCCTGTAAGTCGTAATCGTAAGCTTTTTGTAATTGGCTTGTAAACAAATTACAATTCCTCGAACTTAGAGTTCATAGAAAACAGATACCTACTTTAAATTTAAGTCAAAAGCTATGTAAATGATATCTTTTGTGTTAATTAATGAGAGTTACTTGAGTAATGTACCTTGAGCTCCTTGGACGACGGTGATGATAACATACCATTCGTTCCTCCTGGATTTGTCGAAGTGTTGACGAGATGGGAGTCGAAATTATGATTCAAGTTAAGACAATTCAGGTATTTATTTATTTTATTTTATTTTATTTAAACATAGTCACACAGCACTCAAACAATAAAGATATATAGTAATAATAAATACATATGTATACTTAATACCTAATGCCAATAACGGACTACATTATTTTACCATAAAAAAAAAGAGCAAACAATACAATAAATAGTTTTCTTACTAATTAACACAATCGTGAAACAAGATAAAAGAAACAAACAAAAAAACAGATCGAAAGTAAACAAAAAGGAAGTGGTGTGTGTGTGTGTGTGTGTGTGTGTGTGTGTGTGGTTATTATACATTATTATGAGAATCCTTATTATCAATGTGCTTTATTAGTTGACTCCTAAATACTGCCTTTTTAAAGTTAAATAAGTCTAATGATGCAAATAATTTATTATAATTTCTGTGCATCCTACAAACAATAGAATTTTGTGCATAGTTAGAATGTGACATAGGGACATGAAATAGAGGAGTGTGTCTAGTTCTGACAAGAGGTGCACGTAGTTGGAGGAAAAGAGACGTGAGTTCAGGACTGTCAATAACTCCGTTGCAGACATTGTACAAAAAGAGCATATCCAGTAGGGAGCGTCTACCTTCAAGTGTCATTAGGCCATGAAACAAGTTAGATTCAGCGTTGCTTACGTATCTATGACATTTTTTGTAGTTGAGATGCTTTAAAAATTTAGACTGAACTTGCTCAATGCTATGAATATGTTTTTTATATTGGGGATTCCATATGCTACTGCAGTATTCCAGATTACTTCTCACATAAGCATAGTACAAGACCTTTAAACATTCTGCATCCGAAAAAACCTGACACATGCGCAGAATGAATCCTAAATTTTTATTTGCTTTATTAACAATTAATGCAATGTGCTCAGAAAATGTTAATTTAGTGTCAAGTAAAATACCTAAATCCTTAACTAAATTGGATTCTTTAATTTTCAAATCATTAAATTTATAACTAAACGACAATTTATTAATTTTACGTGTGAAGGTAAGTTGAACACATTTATTTACATTAATGCCTATTAAATTTTGTCTGTAATAGCTCTCAAGTCGGTGCAGATCTTCCTGTAGGTTTTCACAGTCGGACTTACTCTTGACTACATTATAAATCTTAGCATCATCCGCATACATTACATATTTAGAATGAATCAAGCTTCTTCCTATATCATACACATAAACTACATATAACAATGGGCCAAGTACTGATCCCTGTGGCACACCAGATGGGATTTCAATGAAATCCGAACAATAACCTCCCACAACAACAGCCTGACTACGATTACGAAGGTAAGATTCAAACCACCGAAGCAGATCACCATGAATTCCAAGTTCCTGGAGTTTTCGCAGTAAAATCGTATGGTCAACGCGATCAAACGCTTTCTCGAAATCCGTATAGATCACGTCAACTTGATGACCGCCATCCATTCCGCGAAGAACATCATTAGTAAAGACAGCTAAATTGGTGTTTGTAGATCGTCCCTTAACAAAACCATGCTGTTGCTCAGGAATTGAGTTACAAAGAATAGGATAAACGTGATGGTGTACCGCTTTCTCAAAAACTTTACTCAGAACATTAAGAATTGAGATTGGCCGATAGTTTTCTATTTCTGTTTTCAAGCCCTTTTTGTGAATAGGAACGATTTGCGCAGTTTTCCATATGGGTGGGAAACAGCCTTCATGAAGTAGTCTGTTGAAAATATTTGTAATGGGTATAACTAGGGAATCCGCACATCTAACGAAAAATATTGGAGGGATCATATCACTACCAGCCCCCTTAGATATATCCAGTGATTTTAGGAGTTTCAAAATTAAATCAGTTTTAAATCTTAAACTGTGTATTGTATTCAGCGAAGTATTTTCTGAAGGGATCTGTTGGACACATGGATGTGATGGAGTATTAAAATTTTTAAGAAAGAAATTATTGAAACCGGCGCAGATTTCCATCTGACTAGAAAATGTTCTAGTGCCATAAGTCATCATGCTAGGATAGTTCGAATTGTTATATTTTTTGTTACTGAAATTGTGAGTGTAATAAAGCAAATTTTGTACTGTTTGTAAAGAGTTCGCATTGCGTTGCGGCACAGTTGATGCCAGATAACACAGGCAGCAATATCATGGCTACATTCAATTCGCATTAGCAACATTTACCGGTTTGTTAAAGACGTGTTTACTCCTTTCGCTCACACACGCACTCATGCACACATACACACACACACGCACACACACTAAAACACTCTCAAGATGTTACGTGCAAAAGTACACATTGAAAAAGTGTGTAGCAATAAGCACGCAGGTACTTTAGAAATTAATTCAATTAGCGTAAATGTCCCTACGGCAGCGTTGGACTCATTTTCTTCAAAATATAATACTACTTAGTCTATCTAAATACAACTTGATATTAAGTAAATAAAATTAAAAGTATTAACAGAAACAATGGAATATAATTGCTTGCAAATAATAAATTTTAATATTATAAATACGAAAGTTTGTGAGGACTACGGATTGGATGTTTGTTACTCTTTTACGCAAAAAAATCTGAACGGATTTGTATAAAATTTGGCAAACAGATATGCAGCTGGATCAACTGGATCAGCTGGACGTTAGTATACTTTTTATCTTTGAAAAATTTAAGTATATTGATCGTTTAAAAATATAAAAAATGGCGCTCCTGTCGCCGTGATAGCGCCTACGTCTTTACAGCATTCTCAGGTGAAGTCGCGGGCACCAGCTAGTTACTAAATATTACTCTCTAGCTAATTAGTACCTAAATGGAAATAAAATTTAATAAATTTGGCCATGTTTTGAGTACAGAGTAAACGTTCAAAGATTTTTTATGGCATTTCAAAGTTCAGGGGCAACAAAGCTTGAAGGCGCGTAGCAACCGTCGTCTCAACGCAAGCCTTGAAATTGATGATAGCCCTTATCTAAAATTCGTCTGAAGTATGTGTTTCAATGTTTTGTTTTCTTGAGTGAAATTATTCAAGTATCTGCACACTTGCTTTGATTTTATGGTGATCTCATCTAGGGGGATGATTATTAGCATTAATGCCAGACTCAGTTTATGACTACGAATCGAATGCACTATGTTGTTATAAAATATGACTACATGGTTGTCTATAATAATGTGTGATGTGAATTATTGGCATTTTGTTATTATTACTTTCTCATTTTATATACTTAGTGCTTCGCCCATGGAAAAAACTTTATTAGGTTTTTTAGCGACCTGCTCAAAATCCGTTCAAAATCCGTTGCGCGGTTTAGGAGGAGTTAGAGGCCATTCAGACAGACGAGGAAAGCTATTTCAAATTAAACTACGTAAAGAAGATATATAATTTGGGGCCCCAATTCCCATGCAGGATAGTTTGCCATCCATGCTGATTGTACTTTATTATGATAAGTAATAGGAAAAAATGTGGGTCTTAGGTGTTTTAAATCAAGCTTTTTTCCAAAGCTATGAGAACTAATTACTCTACATATAGCAAAGATATAATGAGTCAAAGTAAGTCCAAGCTCTCGTAGGACATTTGCGCTAATAACTGTTTGAAGCATTGAATATTACCTGCAAAACTCTTTTTGGTAATCCAGTTTTCTGGCTGAGCTGTTTAAGGTCCTTCGCGTCGGGATTGTGGTTGATCGCGAAGTATGACTTCATGGTGCGCAGCTGATGGTGCTTGAAGCTTGTCCGCATGCGCTTTGTCCGCGAGGTGCTTCCCATTCCGCTGCCGCCCCGGAATCCCATCTCCAGATATTCGGCGTTCAGATCTGATACGAGAACAAAATAGTCACTCTGCTAAATGATACAAAACGATAAATAAGTGATTATTCAAAACCAATGTCAATTTAATGACGCCGATCGGTATTGTATTAAATAATATTGCAAATGTCATTATTAAATTCACGCCAATTACAAAGCATTTTACAACAATGAGTGTAAATTTTAATAACACTTTCGCAGAGCCAATTCGCAGTTGTTAGATTGCAATGTAAAATAAAATGTAGTAAAAATAGAGTCCGATTTGATGTGCGAAATGCATTGAACGGCAAAGTGCATTGTGCAGTGCGAAATGGATGCGCACTGCGCAATGAACACTATCGTGTTGCACTTCGGTCTCTAGCGTTCGATACTCCACTCCTAGTGACCACAGCACAATTTTATACAGTAGGTAAATTAATAGTTTTCAAAAAGAAGAATACGTACCAATAATAATTTGCAAAATTTCACGCTTTGAAAAATAAGAATTAGGAAATGATCGCCGACACGGGTGAGTCCAATGCGAAATTTGATTTCCTATTCGAAATTCGTAATTTTCATATTAGATAGATACCACTTAAAAATAATGTAGGTATAACAGCGCCAAAACTTGGTGGCAGTTGTCAAAAAATTATATATTTTTTTTCTGTGTGAATTTTCAAAGGACAGTTTTGTAATTTAGATTCCATTCATTCAGATTTCAATCAATAAACTGAAATTTTGTAACGAAATAACACATAATTTTAAGAATTAAGACATGTGTTACGAGTTTTGCCACAATAAACAATACTTGTTCAAAAGTGTTACGTTCAAGCAATTTTATCAAAGTACACGAATTTAATTTGTGTTATATCGAAAACTGGCTTGATACCATCATTATTTACATAATGTTATACGCAATTATTTTAATTGTTATTTGTCTTTTACGAGTAACGAAGACGATAAAGAAATCTACTTGCATGCACCTTCACATATCTCTGTAATGGTGTTTTAAAACATTTTATTATAGATTCATCTCTCGGTTTCCTACATTAAATGTTAATTATTATTTTTTATATTATACAATTTCAATACTAAACTTTTAAATTTACTGATTTCGTTGTCATATTTACTTACATTTATTACGTGTTTAATTAATGTTTACTTAAATGTTTTAATGTTGATTATTTACGATGAAATTACATTAAGTTTCATTGGAAAGAAGTATTTCATACCTAAGTTGGACTTTATCAATAAAAAAATAAAAAAAAATTAAAAAAAAAACTTTTTTTAGATCTAAACATGAAAAATGTTCTTTGACAGTAATTTGGAAATAATATTAATATTCTTCATTATCACATTAATTAATAAATTATGCATATTATTAATGTTGATGTTTATTATAATGCATAAATAAATAATAGTTATAAGTATATTGCCCAGACTTCAGGGTTTTATATTTGTCATAAAGAATTAAATATAATTATGACATACGATTTACTATTGAGTTCTTATAAAGTGACGCGTGTTTCTAGAGAGGTAGTGCGACCAAATTAATAAAATCCAAAAAAATACTCATATTGTCTTTTAAGCTTATAATAAAAACTAGCTGGTGCTCGCAACTTCGTCCGCGTGGAATAGTTATTTTGGGAATCATTTGGGTATCTCGAAAGATGAATAATTTTCCCCGTTTTTTCCACATTTTCGACTGTTTCTTCGCTCCTATTAGTCGCAACGTGATGTTATATAGCCTAAAGCCTTCCTCGATAAATGATCTATCCAACACAAAAAGAATTTTTCAATTCGAACCAATAGTTCTTGAGATTAGCGCGTTCAAACAAACAAACAAACAAACAATCAAACTCTTCAGCTTTATAATATTATATATAAGTATAGATGGAATAAAAGTTCAATTACTGTGGTTCGGTTAGTGAATGGTTTATTTACATATAGGTCATAGGACGATTGTTACACGCGTGACGAGGTCCCTCATTGTTTTCTGTTAAGTTACTGTGCACTGAGAGCCGTGACGGACACGTGACGGATTCCTGACGTAAAAGCTGCCGGCGCGATTTTTAACGACCAATAAAATGACCGCCAATAAAGTATTCTGAAGCGAACCGAATGGCACACTCTGCAACCTAATGGTACTTTATTTTTTTTAAACAACGACCGAACGTGGTATTTTCGCAAATTTGAAACAGTGCTAACAAGATTAATTCTTGATTTTTATATGGTTCATATTGCTTTTTATACAAATTTGTATTGATGACAATAATTATGAGTTATAACTCATAATACTCGTAGGTATATACATTATAGGTACCTAATAATAGGTACCTATAATGTGAATATTATCTGAAACTTCAGAGAAAAAAATATTTAGATTTTTATAACGCTACAATCCACTACTCATCTCATACGGCTCATCATCATTAAGGAATGCACGAGGAAGGCGGCCATCAGAGAGGAATGGCGGCGTGTTGTTAAGCTTGCCACCAACACCTGAAATGATGACTACGACCACTCTTTCAAGAGTGAGACCGAAGAAGAAGAAGAAGAACAATCCACTACAAACAGAAATATTGGTAAAAAAACTGTGCTACTGGGGAAAAATAGAAAAATAATACAAGAAATTTACTGGCGCCAATTAAAAAGCTTCGTCGTGACACGTTTCGCGTAAACTACTTATATATACGCTAGGTAAAATATATAAGGAAATTAACGAACGAAAATTTTCAAAAGAAACTGTACAAGAAGAGTACGCCTCGCTTATTCTCGTTTCGTTATTTCACTTCACAAAGGAAAACTACTCAGTGGGAATAGAAATAGTGAAAGAAGCCTTCTGTGTAGGAAAGAAAATGTTACAAAATAAATAAAAAGAATTACTCGGGACGAGGCAGAGAACTCGACAGATTTACCGACAAAGAACAATGGAGTAGGTACGCATTTATATGCAACTTGTAACCAACCTAGGTACTTATAGTAGGCTGATATTTTTATACTTTAGAAGCTATGTGATCATCCGTACTAATATTATAAATGCGAAAGTTTGTATGAATGTATGGATGTATGGATGTTTGTAACTCTTTCACGCAAAAACTACTGAAGCGATCACCATGAAATTTTGCATACACTTTGTCTGGGACAACAGAAAGGACATAGGGTACCTTTCATCCAGAAAAAAAGTACTGCTCCCGAGGGATTATCTAAAATTAAGGAAACTAACTCCTGGCTAAGTATAATAGCAATAACGATGTCAGGCGATATATTGCTTTTTCAACGCGGACGAAGTCGCGGGCACCAGCTAGTAGTATATAAAAATGAAAAGTACAAACACAAAACCTTCCATTACAATATGTTATCTACAGATAAGTGCTGCCAAGAGTTAGGCTGCTGCATTAAATTAGTGTTCATATTGGGAGAAATAATAATTATAACACATGTTCTTTAGTTATTATGATATTAATTTTTGTTTCTATATATTGGTTTTAAATAGTATAAATTGCAGTCGTTGCCCACGTCTGTCTGTCTGTTTATCCGCTAACTCCTCCTAAACCACGTAGGGTGGTCGTGAAAGATGTAAATCATGAATAATAACCTATATGGACAATCTGATCTAAAATCTAGTGTAGCACCAAATGTTCCAAATATTAAGCGTGAATAATTAGAGCTACACATTATGCTGGTTCCATTATGCTGATTCCATTATGCTGATTCCTATATAATCAAATTTTCCCATAGTTTATTTACCTACATAGTGGAGTTAATAATATCTTCATTAGTAATTTATTTGTATGAATACTTAATGTGAAAGGTTACAAAAACCCTCTTAACTTTTTTTACATTCAGATAAAAAAATGTGATTTTTTGTAAACGTAAAATAGCAATTCTTGTATAATAAAAGGAACTGTGATCAAAATTTTTCTACAATACTTTAAGATTACACAATGATGTGAATATTTCAGTGGGCGGTAATACGAAAGCTTTGAGCTTGCTGTAATTGTAAACGAAAAGCTTTACGCTCGCATCAAAGTGTGAGATCTATTTTTCACATTTACAAATAAGATTTATATTTATGATTTTTTTTTGTATTCATAGTGTAAATGGGACAAAGTGATCTATCATAACGTCAGGTGGTATTATAAAATGTTTAAGTTTTAAAATTTAAATAGGCAAAAATAAAAACAACATTAAAGTGATCAAACTTCAATATAAATAAAATATACGTTACGTTCAAATAAAAATGGATTTAAAAATCTTTTAAATCTAGATTTCACCATACTTAGAGCAGTTAACAAATCGATAACATTCTGAACATAAAAATTTACGCGATATTTAATGAGTGCTCAACGATCCGCTTAAAAGTACATGAGGATAAAAGCAACGGCCTTAATGTCGCTATCCTAACATCTTGAACCCATAACACTTCCTTGTGAACCCCACTTTTACCAACATAATAAATAGTGTTGCCACCACGCGTACCAACTTATCTTATACGGGACATTCATATAGTTTTAAGAATAGGTAACCGAAATTCATAATTTTTTTTTATTGAAATATAATTTATTTTTTCTAAAATCAGGCATGTTGTTTGTTATAAATAATTTAATTAAGAAACAATAATTTTGAATTAGATTTTATTGTAAATAAGCTTATTTTTAGATTGTATTATAGATTTAACCTTAAAAAAAAAAATTAAGTTAAGAAAAAGAAAAAAAAATAAACAAAAATAAATAATAATTTATAATGTTTATTTATATAATAGATATTATTTAAATATTTATACACTTTTGTAAACAAGAAGACAAAAGTTCTTAAAAAAAAATTACTATCTAAATATGCCAAATAACAATCTATAGATGCCACCCAATATAGAAATCCTACTTTCTACTAACATTATAAATTGTTTGTTATTCTGTCGTTATTCTGGCACACAGATAATTCATTACCTGGATTATAATATATAGGTTATGTAGGTTCCTGAGGGATCGTCTTTTTATTAGTGTGTTACTTTTTAATTTTTCAACGCGGAAGAAGAAGTCACGTATTTAAAAAAATCAATCCCATTTTTCTACTTTAGAGACAACACTATAATAAAGGTGGACTCACACGGATCGTTACTAAGATCCGGCGCGTTGACGGGACGTCTTGTGTTTGCTTGCCATGATTTACACGCCTGCCGCCAACGATAAACCTCCGCCAGTGTACGTAGAACCGCCCCAAACTATTACACTCCCCCGTCGGGTTTTGAAAAGCGGAGACACAGCAGTGTGCGGAAGGTCAAACTTAATTGGACTTCGCGAACCTGCTTCGGGCGTTCGTGCTCCGCCAACTTGATACGGTCTCCGCAAACGGAAAGGAATTTGAATACAAGAGAATTTTCATATTGTACTACTTGATGTAGCCATTAATTGGAATATATTCATTATAAAATACCTCCTTTTATAATTATGTATTTTAATGACTACGACTAATGATCATAGACTACAGACCCTACAGACGAAGGTGTTTTTCAGGAATTTTACTGCTTTAACTTTAATTATACTATTATTATTTTTTAATTTTATTTATGATTAAGTAAGTGTATCAATTATGGCTTTGTATTCAATAGTTAAGTTTAGTTTATGTAAATTTTTTATCTATGTTTTTAATTTTTATTTATGTTAATTTTAATCTATGGACTAATTTGTCTGAAAATAAATAAATTATTATTATTATTATTTGTAATTAAATACTTAAATAATCAAATACTTTGTTGAATGAAATAATATAAAGCGCTTAACAAAGGGTCACACAGGTAATATCATAGTGGTGTCCCGCATCCCGTAACATCCTAATGTTATCGATAAATGCGATCGGCAACACAAAAACGTCGCGTCCGCTAAAATAAGACATTATTAATAGATTGAGACACAAAATGTAGGTACCGAGATAAGGCGAGCACTAAAAAAAGTGTCCAAAAAATGAGTGGGGTTATAAAAAGATCACCGTGATCTCATATATCGTACGCACCATTCATGTTTGAAGTCACAAAAAATTAGATTTCCTCCACGATAGCGTCTTGCCTTGTCCGGTGGCTACAAAAAAAATTATGGGCAGTATTTCTATTGTAACTGATGGCGCAAAATAGATTTTACCTTATCTTAATAAAAACAGTTGAGAAATAATAGTTATAATTTATATTTTCGCATGTTACTTAATGAAATCATAACACGGTTCTTCCATTTATTAAATGTATTGTGTGTGTCTAGGACATTAAAAAAACAGGGTTCTTTATTTTATGTAAAATGTAACATATTCTTTCATATTTCTCTTCACAAATTGACATTATAATGTACACTATAAAAAATAATAATATCAAATGTTAAACAAATTGTCATTTTACTGTGAGTATCGTAAAAACTAATATTATTTTATTGTAGCTATTTTTTTTATCTTATTTATATTACAGTTTAGGTTAAAATAAAAAAAAATTAACAAATATTCCAGTAGAACTGAGAATCAAAAAGAGCGAGATGAGGGCATTATATAAAACCTAAAAACGAAACAAATGAAATGAAACTAAATAAATTACATGTAAGTATATATTATGTATAATTAAATTAAATGTAGGTTGGTGTGCTTGTCTATTTAAACTTTAAAAAAATATTCCTTGTCCTTTTTCATAAAAGGAACTATAGTTGAAAAATGCTATTGTTTAAATCCTTGTAAAAAGATTTTGCATGTGGCTTCGTCTTCATGTATTTTTTTTTTAATTAATATAAATAATTATGTTAAGAAAAGATGGATGAAAGAAAGATCAAGTATGAAGCATGAAAGTACGAGAGGCAAGCGAGCGAGAACTGGTATGGACTAGATATTGCAAACATAGGCTTCAGCGCATGATGCCATGATGCTGGAGGGGTTTTTGTAAAAATAATAATAAGTAATAATAATAATAATAAAAAAATTATGTCAAAGATTAATTACTCCAATCTTACTCCAAACTATATTTTATCAAAACCGGTTCAATAAACATATCAGTCAGACAGATTTACGTAAAATTTGGATATAGATTTATTTTAAGAAATTGAATTGAATTGAATACATAACTATTATCCAACGAAGGTTTGATAACTGAGGAAATAAATAACTCACAATTTAAGATTGGAAGATGTTTTATAATCGTTTATGAGAAAAAAAATATTTTTAGTCGGCTTTGTGTGTCGTTGTATCACGTAACATCCCAGCAGGGGGCGCTACCGGCGGTCCTAATTCATTATTACACGACACTGTAATGTAAACACACCTCACACCCAACGTATTCCATACATGAATACTCATACGAATAAGTCGCGTTATACGGCGTCGATAGATATCAAATGAACGACGAAAATATAAAATATTTTATTGTATAGGGAGGGACGTAAGCATTTTTTAACTTATCGATACTTTTTTATAGTTACTTTGGTCTTACTAAAAGAATAACACACATTGTGAACCTAGAAAGTGAAGCTCTATATGAGAGGTCCCTCGTTCTTTTCCCAGCAAGGCCAACATTGGAAATTAACTTTTCAATACTTGCATTACTCTTCAGTCTCCTATGATTGTGACAGAAATTTTCAAGGATTTAGCATTCTCTATTTTTATGTGTAACATCTTACCGATCGGTTTCTTGGGAGTAAAATCATGCAAGTTACAGAAAACGCTATTTAATTTGACCAGAGATCGTACACATACACCTAGACCGCTTATACACCGCACTGTATAAGTAAAATATTAAAAATCTGTAATGTTTATACCATAAAAACTCGACAAATTTTATTCGAAATATTTGTAAAGAATTCGAACAGGAATTTTATATTGTCAAAATCATATAAACATTGGTACATACAGAGGTCATAAATATAGACTTATTACCAAGGTGAAATGTCTACAGTATGATTGTTTTAAGAGTAAGATATGCCAGAGCCTATACTTCGCAATCCCTATCTTAATGCTAATGTGATCGGCAGAGCACTAAGCATCACCTGAGCGTTGCTTGTGTTATAGGCGATAAAAGGTAAAATAAGTTAAATATTCACTCTATATTTATAATCTATAATGTGATCTTGCAATAGTAAAAGTGGTTCAGATAAGTATCTCTATGATCTGCAATCTAAGCATATTTTAATAATAGTACCTATTTAGGTATCGAATATCGCCGCATCACTGTTTATAGGGTGCCCTGCAACTGAGAGACCTAAGCACAAACTTTATCGGCTTATTTAATGAGCTCACTCGTATTAATGTGTATTTTTATTTCCTGTCGTAAATAAATCGGCCAGAAAATATTTTAACTTGGTAGTCGTTAAACGTTCAAATCCATACTAATGTTTATGAATGTGAAATTACACAAACCTATCAGTCTGTTAACTTTTCACGCCTTAACGAAATGACCTTTCATTCACAAAAAAAAAAAAACCATTTCCGAGGGATTCAACGCCTGCCAAACGTACCTATTTATTGCTTTGATATATTATTTACTAAATATTTTTATTTTTCTATTTACCAAGTTTGATTTTTTTTATAATGTAATTTGGTGTAAAAATAGCTCAAGAGAAGAGCACAAACTATTATAATTATAGACTTTTATTAGGGAAATATTTTTTTATAGTCAAAACTGACAGGCCGACAGGCAGACAGGCAAGAAGACAGGCTGACGATCTATGTTGATGGCTACCTCTCAGAGATATATGTCAACGCTACAGATGCTCCAAATGCAGTACTTACCACAGTAGGATTAGAAAGGAATAGGGCAAGAGACCAAGAGTCTCTGGCATCCTTTACTCACTGAAACACAAGAGCACATGTGCTGTTTGTCACAGTAGGACGTATACCAGACAAATTATTACTAAAAGCAGTGTACCTACTTGCCAGATCTTGACCAGATTCAACTTGATTTTTTTTCTTTAGTTGTGATTAGTTGTGGATTTCCAATTTTCCAATAGGACCGGTCAGAAGCAGCCTGGATATGGAATCGATATCTGGTATGAAAGAAGCCTGATATAGCCTGATAAAGAAGCCTGATTGGAAAATTATGGGGGAGGCCTATGTCTAGCGGATGGAGGTCCTGCGGTCCTCCATCATCATCATCATCATCATCATCATGATGATGATGATGATGAGTTGTGGATTAGAATTAAGAATAGTTGTGGCGAGTGATTGGTTAACTCACGTGTAATTAACTATGACTACGACCTATAAGACCGTGGCTGCTGTCGCCAAACGTGCCTTCCAATTTATGGCTATAAATCACTAAAAAATATAGTGGCTTGTAACAATAATTGTGTTGTGCCACTACAAGTAACACAGGGAAAACTCTAACAAACAAGTACTTCTACTAAACCAGCTCCCGCTCAAGAAGGTATCTATCGATTCTAATTAATAAAAAAAAGTATTTCGAGAAAGGTCCGAGCAATAAATAAGGTGGCGATATAAAGCTATTTGAGGGAGCCCCTGATACAGATGTCTCGTGGAAGATAGCGGCTGTTACAAAACGAACTAACACGGTTATCACATTAGCCGTCGACGGGCAGTGGGACATACACCATTATTTCAAATGAATTCACGTGACGATTACTTAATTATTACGCGTGTACTTGGTGTACTTATATTTGTATTTACAATTCATTTAAAATAATTCGTGTTGACTATTAAGGCACAAAATGGACTTTGTAATTCAAAGTTCAATAGCTGATAAGTATAAGTTAATTTAATTATTACGTGCTAGCTGTGTCCCGTGGTTTCACCCGGCCGTTTAATTTAAATGGAAGAGGGATGAATATTGCGGTGTTCTCGGTTCTAAGTAATAGGTAACTACTTTGTTTTCGCTTAGCATTATTTATTAAGTTGTTGGCATATAAGCCTTTATTCTTCCATAATAGAAGACAATTGAAAAAACTGATGGTGATAACAAAATCGGGAGATACAGTTTGATGATGTTGCCACACCGCTCGATAGCTAAATGATCGTGAATCAAGGAATTTATTGTTATAGAATATGTTTGAATTCATTGGATTTATATTATATACATAGGTATAATATGCTCAAAGAAAATATTACTCATTTTTCGTATTATAAAACATAAGGCCGTGTCCACGATACAGCCAAACTACATTTTTTTATTCACAATATTACTCAAAAATTTGCAATAGGTAACGTGTGACAAATCAACATACAAATACATTTAATGTCTTTTAGTAATATTAGTATAGTAGGTATATAATATAGACACAAAACTAGATTTATAATCGTGATTGACCACAATAACGAGTGAACTTGAAACTATTTGTTCTCAAACTTTCGTGACACTTATCTTTTATCCGATTCGAAGGGACAAAGGTGCGTCTTTTTGTTTTAGTTGGTGGACAAAAAAATATTTTTAATCCAACTACCGTCGAAAGGACACGGCCGCCCTACCCTATCTGTATGATCGTCGGACGCTACTCGAACTGGCCGGTGCCGGTGTAGAGAAAAAAAGGAACAACGCGGCACATATTTTGGCGGGAAATAAATCAATGGCTGCCCGTTAACGCGGCCATACAAAATTTATTACTGCACCGCAAACCGAGTGCCGTCGAGAAGCACTTAAAAACAGAACGGGTCCTTATAAAAAATACCACGTGACTCGCAACAGATGCCACGTCTTCATTACTGCCCATAATTTACTTCGCTCCCGTTATTGTATTAGGAAATGTTATATTTTTTTCTACTTAGGTACTCTTAAAGATTTATTAACGCGCCAGTTGAGGAAGTCAAATGTGCACTAATAAGAGAGCGACAAAAAAAGCGGACACTACTAACTGAGGTAGGTAGTTATTGACGTTAAACAGAAGACCACCGACAGATTTAGCACTTATGCTAAATTGTTAAATTCATTTTGAAAGGTTTTAAACAAAATCAATTTTATTTTATATACTCTTTGTAGATGTAATAACTAATAGGGTGTGTATGTGCCATTTAAATAATTTATTTTAAAACAACACAGGTACATTATAGATAAATATTTTGTCCTATTCCAACCTGATTCTAACATAATCTAATTAAAAAAAATGTACTCCTGACAAAAATATCTAAGCAATGTTGAATAAATGTTTCAAAAGCCACAAAAAAAAGGCACGGACGAAGTCGCGGGAAAATTTAATAAACCTTCAACTCGATGAGTCTAGTTGTGAGTTACAGGTACCTACTCATTCGCCAATAAAGTGGACCGAAGTGGCGTACAAGGTATTTAAATTTAATGTATTCATAGTTACATTTTAAATATGTAAACTATTTAATTAAACTCAATTTATTTAATTTTCATTTTATAATTAGAGAAATAACACTAATATATAGATCAGCAGGGTAAAATGTTGAAGTGGCGGTGGACTGGTCACATGATGAGATTTTTACTAATTAGAGAAATAACCAAACTAATATAGATCAGCAGGGTAAAATGCTGAAGTGCTAATTAGGGTAAATGCTAATACTCTTTTATTCCTCATTATTTTTATTACATAAATTTGTTTGTAGCCTTCGGTAGTAACCTATAACAACAAAATTGTTCGTTGCCTGCCTCAACTCATTTCCTAAAAAAACACCTTATTACAATAATATTTTTTTTAAAAAGGCAATTTTAAAAATGCACCGACGTCACACAATCTGTTAATGCATTACCCGGAACAACTTTGAACATTAACGCTAACAACCTGAATTATCTTCGCGTTCTCAATATTAATTATTACAGTGGAAAAAGAATAAATGTCTTTCCGAGAAGTATGAGATATGAAATTACAAATTCACTCACGTGAACCGACTTGCGCTGTACTAGTTTTTGTTAAGATTCTTTATAATGATTTGTTGTTATAACATTTTAAAAATTATTTAGCAATGTTTTAGTCATCGCATAGAAACTTTTTAAAAAACAAAATTAATATAGCGATATAGTTAGTGTTTACTTCTTGTTAAGTTCATTTGTTAGACCGAATTGAGTCTGTAATATTAATGGATAATAAACAGACCGACATATCGATATATTTATACTAATATTATAAAGCTGAAGAGTTTGTTTGTTAGTTTATTTGTTTGTTTGATTGAACGCGCTAATCTCTGGAACTACTGGTTCTAATTGAAAAATTCTTTTTGTGTTGGAAAGATCATTTATCGAGGAAGGCTTTAGGCTATATAACATCACGTTGTATAACATCAGGCTATATAAGGCTATATAACATATATAACATCAGGAGCGAAGAAACAGTCGAAAACGTGGAAAAAACGGGGAAAATTATTCATCTTTGAGGGCTTCCGTTGCGTGCGCTGCGAAAACCGTTCGAGATACCCAAATGATTCCCAAAATAACTATTCCACGCGGACGAAGTCGCGAGCACAGCTAGTGCATTATAAACAAAAACATTTATTAGTAGATAGTCTCTGTTATGAATCTAAAAGCTGTCGCCTGCAGCTTCGCTCGGCACTTAATTAACAAGTTCAAAACTAAACGTCTCTACCAATTTGAAGTATTATCTTACGGAATAGTAGGTATTTCTTGGCATAAAAACACAGATCCATTCAATGTTTTAATAAACTTAGGTATTAAATGTACAAATAACTTGAATTGTGATTTAATATCTAGAAATTATGAGCCAGGATCTTTCTTGCAGTTTAAAAAGCTTCAATAATTAGTTTTACTTGCAATTCCTAAGATTTAATACGAAGAGAAGAGAACTATTGAAAAATAAGTAATGAAAGCAACAATAATTACTTATGGAATTTACTTATTGGAAAAGTATCAGTTGTACAGTTTGTATTGCCTAAATTAGAGTGTAAAATACAACGTACAGTGTACAGTGTACCTACAGTGTACAAACAGTCAAATTGAACATATTTGTTTAAACTACGCACTATTAATGAAAAGAGCGTTAAACGAAGAAGGTTTCCATGTAGGTATGCAGATAAAAATTGCACCCGAGCGAAGCCGGGAACGGATCGCTAGTACCTAATTGCGAAAGTTTGTGTTTTTGTTATTCATTCACCAATGGCTAGACGAATTTGAATGAAATTTGGCACACGTATTGTTTATAGGTAGATACCTACATCTGAAAAATGTGAGGTCCTGTTTTCAATAGCGAATTACAGCGCATACGAAGTCGCGGATGGTACAGCTAATGACACCTAGGTAAAAATCTATATGATAAAGAAAGTAGGTAATATACCAACGTTATGATACACTGAACCGCAAAGAAAAAGGGTCAGTTAGAAAATCTTCAAATCTTCAAAAGGTAGGTACCTGACTTAGCTATAAATGAAATAAAGACTAAATTAAAGAATATTTTATGTGCTTAAGTAAAAATAAAATTTATTAAGCACATAAAATATTCTTTAAGTAAAAATAAAATTTATTTAGTTTAGCTTTGATTTTAGTCTTTATTTCATAAAAGCTAGCTCTGGTGCCTACTTTTGAAGATATTGAAGATTTTGTAACCGGTCCAGTCCAGAATATTTTTGTTTTTTATTTTTTTTTCTGCTTTTTAAGGAAATCTTTTAATTTTGCTTTGAACTCGTGCAAACTGTTCTGAATGCTAAGAGGTGGTGGTATACCTAAGTAGGTATTGCTTCAGACCTTACTATAGCCACGTATCGGAAGGTACCTATCTCTCAATTTTTCTTTATTAATATTGAAATAAATATAATACCTATAGATATTTCCGGGCACTATAAGAGTGAATATGTTGTCCGATGCGCAGGCGCCGCCGATGGGTGCGGTTACCCCGCCCCGCCCCGTCACGCCCCCGCGTCACGCATATCATGTGTGCGATACATAACACATCGACATCTCCCATACGTACGCAACACACACACATACACGCATGTATCGCCGTATACTTTTCCTACGGCAAGTGTACACTGACTCAAAATAAATCGGAAATATCGAGAGGCTTCACTTAGCTACTTTCTATAATGGCAAATTTCGGTAGGTGAATAAAAACAGTTTATATTCAAAAAATAGAAAAGTAAGCACAATAAGACATTTTTTTGAAATTCATCATAAGTGTTTCACCAAAAATAATTTTTTTTTCAACTTTAGAAATATCGACGGCAGCGCCGCCACGGCCACAGAGGCATCCAATTTTTCATATTTTTAGACTACCAGGATAAAAAGTATCCTGTATGTCAATTTAGATAATGAACTATCTGAGTGCTAGATTTCATCCAAATCCGTTAAGCCGTTTTTGCTTGATAGAGTAACAAACATCCATCCATACAATCCATACTTACATCCAGTCTTGAATTAACACAATTGATTCTCACATGCGAATTGGTATTTAGATTAAAAACCAGTAACTTTTAATTGGTGTAGGTAATTTATTTGATTTGTTTCAGTTCTGTTAGAGAAAAAATACACAACACACGATAACCCCCGACCGAGGTCACAAAGTCACAAGTGAAGACACATGTCTGTCACCAAATCACCCATGACACATCACGTCACACTCACATACGTGACATCACATCCCAACTTTGGTTATCACTATCATATCATAGCGTGTTCTTGTTCACGTGCCGCGAGTATAATCTTGAGTCAACTACGGCTGACATTTTATCAACAATTAATCTATTGTTTCTCCCACGTTCAACTTGGCATACAAATGAAAAAAAAAATCACCCCTGAATTCTATTTGAAGCCATAGATCTGAAATTGCTTATAATATTGCTCCTCAATTACTTATACCTACTTTATCATCACTACATTATTATAAAACAAAGTCCTCCGCCGCGTCTGTCTGTCTGTCTGTCTGTCCATATGTATGCTTAGATTTTTAAAACTACGCAACGGATTTTAATGCGGTTTTTACTAATGGATAGAGTGGTTCTCGAGGAAGGTTTTAGTATATAATTTACAAAGTTACGCGGGCGAAGTCGAGGGCAGCAAGCAGCTAGTAATGAATAAACTCAAAACTACTGCACCGATATTGAAAATTCTTTCAACTAACCTATAGAAAACTAAATTATCATCGAGTAACATAGTTTAGGCGATATTTTATGAAGCTACGCGGACGATATCGCGTGCTACAGCTAGTATATTATAAATGCAAAAAAATATGGGATTGTTATTCTTTCACGCATATTTTTGGAGTTTACTTCTAAGAATCGATTTACATATATAAGCCCAGGATGAAAATTTATGGGAGTAAAATCAAAATTGTCACACGATATGCGTTACGTTCTATTTTTGAATATTTTCAAAAATATTTTTGAGGTTTCAGTTTATTTATTCGTTCGTTCGTATTTACTCGTATTAATGTAAATTATTAGATACCTATTTATCATTCGTAAGGAGTAAACTCCAGTCGTGCGTCGGAGCTGAAACACAAACACTTTTTTTAGTATCTAGCCTTTAAGAAATAATTAAAAAAAAATTAAATATTAATTAGATTCTCAATAATAAAAAATGAAAATAAGTAGATTCATCTTCAAAGATGTATAACGCCCAGACAACAGGTCCTTTTATTCTGTTGAGCTTAAACTTGTACCTACCAACTTACTTATATTACACTATAATGACCTTATATTAGTGCCTACGACCGGAGATAGCCTATCGTTTTGTCTACGAGTTTGAATAGTCAGTGACAAAAAAGTGTCGAAATGAATGATCTTTTCCAGTTTAAGATCAGGTTCATTAAAAAATAATAAATTGTTTTTCGTCACAACGATACGTGCCGGTGCTCTGTCACAGTCACAGATTGTCAAAACGTATTACGTCAGTAGGTACCCGTCAATTGCTTTTATCATATTTTTAAACCTCGCGTCGCTCGCAGGGAAACCGATATGACCGACATCTTTACTATTTTATTTCACGAAAAAAAAAAGCGGACAGTTCTATACAAATAAAATTGAAGAGTCTATTTATTACAAATAGACATTAAAACACTAAAAACCATAATAAAGAAGTTGGCATATTGTTACTATATTTATAATGTTGTGGCGTTTAGGTATATATTTCGGTCTGGTAAAGATTACTGATACGGTTCTAAGCATGGCAGTTTAATATGAAATTTAGTCATACCGCGATTTAGTCCCTCCACGTATTAGGTTCACCTATCTAAACATAAATAACATAACGAGGCGTAAATGACGCAATAAAGAACCGAATATCTTTTAGTTTTAAAGGCTGCCCACTTGTAAAATAGCTACACGCTACACGTAAATTGTAGTAAGTCCCACATGTGGGCAGATAAAGTGAGTACCACGGTCGCCGCTTTGCAGAGCCGTGGGATACGGTTTTATTCGCCTTTCACTACATTACGTAAACTCACGTTCCACAATAATTGATATGGCCGCTGGACGGGTCCAAAATGGGCCGGAAAAAACTGTTCGCGATCGACGAAAATGGCGGTCGATGCAAAAAGTGAACCGAGCCAAAGGCGGGAGTGGTCGGACAGTGAGCAATGCTGAACATCCGCAGCGTACGCCTTAAAGTGTCGCCAGATAATTGGTAGGAGGTGGTGATGGCGGCGGCTTACACAACACTGCTAATCGCTTAATCTCTCAATGACAGGTGCTGTCTAGTCGCTCAATGACGAGAAAATATTATACACGTTCAAAAACAAACAAAACACAATTAAGAAAATTTCGAACACAAATGTAGGTAATAAAATTGTAAACGAGTAGTGTCTGTAAATGAAATATTTTTCGAAAAAACAATTTTAGAATTTTCGTCTGTTTGTCTGTACGTTTGTGCACACATAATTCGAAAACTACTTTCACTACTGATAGATAATTAAAGTCCTATAATTTAATTAAAGGACGTTTTTCCTGTGTTATTATATATTGAACCACTTGACATCTCCTTGTTTTGGTAATTTCGTAGCTAAACTAAATTTCATAATATTTATTCTTGAACAAGATAGAAGTAGGTAAAAGCTGTTTTATAAAAAGTACTGTTGCCTGAATTGAATTTATTTTTGAATTCAACACCTGGCAAATAAATATATGACCAAAGCTTGAACAAGTATTTTGACATCTACGTTGCGCCGACATAGTCGCTGGAAAAATCTAGTTTATTATAAATTAAAAACTAGAAGTAAGAAAATTTATTAGAAAATTATGTTTTTTCTGCTACTTCGTCCGAATGTATCATTTTCACTTTGAAAAATAAAATGATCTGACGAAAGCGGAATCTGACGAATGTACTAAAATCGTCTGTTCAGTTTCTAAATATTGAATTTTAATTTCATTTCTTCGTTCAAAAAAAATTCGTCAATTGAATAGTTAAGAAAGTCATAGATTGCATTACTATAGGTATAGTGGCTTTATAGTGACGTAATGTCGTTCTAAAAAAAATACTTATTTATGAAAGTTTAAACCGCCCCCATCCGCATAAAGATTTATGAGAACAAGACGAGAACGTAACTTTAAATCTGAGTGTAGTATTTCGTGGGGTTGCACCCCACTATTGAATTACACTTTGAAAAAATCCGAAACTAAATTGGGCCACTTTTGTGTTTTATAAGTTTCAAAATAATACTACCTTATTTAGAAAGACGATATTGAGACGATTAATAGTATTTGTAACTTATTTAGGGGAGAAATTAAGTCTGCAGTAATCAGACTTCGTAGAACTACTTAATATGCGTTGCTTGAAAATGTTACAGAAGCCACTAATAACTAATTGTCTAAGGGCCTCTTTCACCATCTGTCAAGTAGGCTAACCGTCATTTAAAGTCACTTGTCACCGGGAATAATTTAACTGATATACCTTTGTTTGCACGGTAAAAGTCTAAACTTAACTAAGTCTAAACTTTGCACTAAACTGTGTGTACAATTTAATAAAACATAAAATTATTTCTAAAAGTAACTAATCAACACTTTACTTGTAGTTGGTGAAAGAGACCTTAATAAACATAGACCCTTACTTTCCTACAATCTCATTAAGATTAAGATTTCAATTGTCTGACTTTATTGCAGACCCATTTCTCTTATTCTCTACTTCTCTATATCCGATATCTACTTCGTCTTGGGAACCGAACATTTTTCCATGATAAAATTATCCGTACTTCCGTACTAATATTATAAATGCGAAAAATTGTATGGATGTTTGTAACTCTTTCACGCAAAAACTACTGAACCGATCACCACGAAATTTTGCAAACATATTGTCTGGGACACCAGAAAGGACATAGTCATAGGACATAGGACGAAGTCGCCAGCACCAGCTAGTTAATTATCCTATATGTTAATCCAAATAATAAACAATCGGTGTGCCAAATTTCATCCAAATCCAATAGAGTAACAAACATCTATCCTCACAAATTTAAAAAATTCGAATATGACTGGCTAATTAGCTGAATTAATTAATTATTATTTAAAAAAACCATATTTTGCTTTTGTTCAAATAGTATTATTATTAGATTTATTTGTAAGAAGCGCGAACCTTTTCTTCAAGTTTCGCCTTATTAAAATTTTCTTTCAACATGGATTGTTTTTCTTCTTCTATTATCACTAGAGCATGGTCATCGCGTGTTAGTTATAAATTAGCAAACATTAGGGTTGCCAATAAACTTATAGTTACAGTGGAATCCTGGCAAAATAAATTCTTATAATTGAGTAGGTACTATCAATAATGTCACATGATGTATCACGTCCATATATTATAATTGCATTCGCTGATAAACGCTGATAGAGTCGTGTTTTTTTTTTTTCGAATTTCATATCTTCATTAAATATAATAAATTTTACACAAGTAAAAAAAATTTAAATTTTTTATAAACAATTTGTGCTATTTTTATGCAAGCCTTCCCCCGTTTTCTTTCCATATTTAAAAAACAAATCAAAACTTAACATTTTTATATATAAAAAGATTAACTTTTAGTAAACAAAATAAGAAAGTAGAAATTTTAAGTAATAAATTTTGATTACAACAACCGAAATATACCTAACAATTAATTTTAAACCGAAGTGCTTATTAGTAAAATAAATATTCATTCTAAGTCTATATTTGATAAATTAAAATTGTCAACCCTATTTAAATCGTGACCTTTTTTATATCAGACACAGACAGTTCGTCTCATGCATAGGTACCTACTATATAGATAGGCGTCCCACTGCAACAATATAAAGAGGTAAACGTACATATTTATGCCTATCTAAAGTAGGCACAGTACAGCATATACATACATAGCAACTCTAATCTATAATAACATAAAGTCAATATTTATAAAATTAGACGATTATAAATAAGTCCAACTTCGACTGTTTTACCGCTAGCGGTAACTAACTTATTTTGATTTTGATTCGATTTTCACAAATAAAAATGTGTCATTATTGGACTAAAAGGCTCAGTAGTTTGATGTTCTATTTCATCGGACTATTAAGTTGAAAAAGTCTCATCCGATCCATCAAGACCGATAAGGTATCAGCTTTAAAAAATCTTTAAAAATAATAATATGTAATAGATAAGTTAAACAGGGTGTTTTACTTAAATATCTTTCCGATACGAAGGCAGAATTATTAGGTACTAGTGATGTTTCGGATCGTTAAAAATGTAGATCCGCGGATACGGATACGGATGTTAACTTTCTTACTAAATCGGTGTCGGTGCGCGTGACCTTGAAACGATAGTATTGACGCTTGCATTATATAAAGGTGCCAAATGCTTGATTTTATGAAATAAAAAATAATCTGAACGGAAAATAAACTATCATCAAAAATTAATAAGGTAAAAGATCTTTAAAATAAACCGCCAAAAAGTAACGGATATGGATACGGATACGGATCTTTTTTCTCCCTAGGATATCTGCGGATACGGATACGGATATCTGGCACATGACTATTAGGTACACGTATATTGTAGGGCTTATCCTTTTGTTGAGAGGTGGTGTACCTAATGCGTGGAGGGGTTTCCACCGTTCGTTCATTAACCCATAATTTTTTATGCAAAGCATTTCATTTAATTAGCATTTTCTTTAAAAATACTATTACATAAATTAATCATAGAAGTATAGATGTACTGAAAGTTAAGTTTGCTGTTGATTGTGGGTCATCTGTTTTACCGGGCCCTACTCAGAGGAGGGTAAGAGAGGTTTGTTTGGTGGGAGAAACGATAGTATGTGATAGTGAGGCACGGTGCGGTGTGACGGTTCAATGAAATGTGGCGGGTATGATGAACTTTGGATTACGTTCGACACGCGAGCGCTTCAAGGAACACGTGAGAAACCGGTTTTTGCGCTATTTTAGACGAGCCGAGGGTTGTTTTTAGAGCACGTTCCGCGCGGAAAATTAGCACAATCATACACAAAACATAGACACATGAACTTGCCTACACATAGGCTCGATACTGCACACTCGGCACTAAACGCTAACACACAACTTCATTGGAAAACAATAAAAATAAACGTCTGGCGTTACAAAATGTATCGATTGCTAATGATGTTGTCTGCAACTCGGTCACGAATAGAATATATAAATAAAAATAGCACATTAGATATCAACAAGCGAACCTCAAAGTATCCAACGTGTCGATAATTGCAATATAAATTCTCCAATAACTCTGTTTAACATCTGTTCAGCCGTGCACTGAACAATTTTTATGTGTTTCAATTAATACTTGGGACCCATTAACATTGTAATGAGCGGCGGAAAAATGTTTATCGTTATCTTGGATTTTAATTTAGCATAATTCCGTTCGTTCAATAGTCGTCGGTTATTTTTACAATCAGATTGTCGCACGTTATTTTTGGAAAAATCAACTCGCAACTTTTGTTTGTTTTTCTCGAATGTATTTTTTCAACGTACGGCTCTGCGGTTCTAATTTGAAAATTGAGAAAAAATTCGTGGCTCGAGTCGCCGCATCGTCATGCGTCGTGCAGCGAAGTCGAACGAGCTGCCGACCAGATAAACGGACTGGTTTCGATATCTTGAAAAAAAAGTATTTAAAAAAACTCACACACGGGAAGTCGCCGCAGATAATCTGGTGAGGTAAGTGCAGTTTTGACTTTAATGTGTTAATAAAATTGTAAGCGTTTTGTCGGCATAACGGAGTCTCGGTGTAAGTATATCAATATTAATTTGGAATGGCAAAACGGCGGAATATTACGGTGACGACGCGTCGCTTTAACAAGTCGCGATTAGAGAATACGATCGTTTCTTCAACTCAATAAATACATTTTAAGATTTCAGAACATATGCGAGGAATGGGATGGCCAAACTCAATGGTAGATTTTTAGCATATACAAAAGATGGCATAGATCTTGTGTGTACCGTCGGCAACGTGCTGAATCTCTACGTATTAGTGGTTCATATCAACACCTAAGAACTTCCTTCTCAATTCTGCATAAAGCAACGGAATACCGCTGAAAGTACTTGCAGGTTTACTCCCGTATATTTAAAGCAGAATTTCGATATTTCAATACCCCGGTATACCCTCATTGCATTCTCTAGCCGCAATTTACAAGACAAGGCGTCCGCCACGCACCAGAGCTACTGCGAGCAGCGTTGAATTTTAAAATACTTTGTAAGATATTGTGCTGTTTCATCGGTTGGAGGAAAGTATCAAACGCTGAGTACCAATATTAGTATTTCGCGTCGGCACGGCAGTAATAATTTCACTTACCGAGATTAGCAGTCATGAGATCTTGATCTTTGGGCTTCTTTTTCCTTGGCCGGCCTTTTTGCCGGGGAGGTGGGGCTGGTGCGCCATTGAAGAAGGGTCCTTTGGGGACGTCGGGGTCCACACGAGCGAATTCTGGCGAAGGGTACGGAGGGAAGTGTGGCCCGGGTGGCGGGCCCGGGTACGGCCCGGGGCACATTTGGGGTGGCCCCGGCACAGACATGTGCGCACCGTATTCCGGCATCGTTTCATAGTGCAACCTACGCGACGGCAGTAACAACAAACGTCATTTCTAGAATTTCTTAAAAGTATGATATATGTATAACTTAGTGTAGGTAGTGATATAATATTTCCAATACATACAATATGAAATAAGTGTTTTTTTCCAATAGTAAAAAGTTTTAAAGCTCAAGCTTATTGATTCTGAAGCATGATTACAATAACAAATTTAGAATTATTTTTTCTGTTACGTGCACAATTAACTAACTTGAAAATTTTCTGCAGTGACAGTTTCTGATTAAAATTTTCTGAGTTAAAGTGCACCATTGACCAATCAAGAGTATTTGACTGTAAATATTAATATTGATACAATTGATATATAACTCACCGACAATAAACGGCTGAGTCTCGAATGCCGAAGGTGTCACCTTTCGTTAAGGGCGAGCTGCACAAGGCGCACGAGAAGCAATGGACGTGGAACACCAGATCCCTCGCTCTCATCACCAACTCTGATGCTGATATCGGTGTGTGGCAGCGAGCACAACGCTTTGAACCGTATAACCTAGGGCAAAAGAAACATTTTAGCAGATGACCTGGTGAGGCGGGGTGCCATTGTAAGTCTTTATTACAATATACGTACATATGAGTACTGAAACAACAACATTTGTGCTTTTGAGTTTCAGTGAGTGAGTAAGGTTGCCAGGGTTAAGTAACCTTTTGCAAATAATCCCTCTAAGATATTTATTGCAACACCTGTTAGACAATGGTTGACCACCTTTAAGGAGTCTGTGACCACTGTCTTCTTATTATGTAGTCTTCTGTATATTATGACAATTTCTAGATTTAACAACTTCATGTCAAATCAAAACCTAGTTCAGGCAAAATCCATTTCGTTCCTAACTTTACTTAATAAATAAATAAATAAATAAATATAAATATATTCACACATTCCACACAGCACCATCTAGTTCCAAAGTAAGCAACTTAATGCTTGTATTATGGATACCAGACAGCTGTTGATATACTACATACATTTCTTTTTTTTGTAAATACATACATATTATAAATTTTAATACAAAACATCCATGACTCAGGTACAAAGGTAAATGTTAACACATTTTAAACATTTGCCCCTAACGGGATCCGAACCCGCGACCGCTTGGTTAACAGCTACGGTTACTAGCCACTAGACCAAACGTGTCGTCAAAACAAAAAAAGTCAATTAAAAACAATATTTTTTCCAATTGGTAATAATTTTTAAAATTTACAATTGACGTCTCAGCCATGTTTTGATTATGTAGGTGTAGCTATACATGTATAAGTTTGTATAAAGGCGTTAAAAACTTCGGTCACCTAAAACGGACCTCATTCGATTTTAGAGTGGTAATTAAAAACGTCCGGTTCGTCTCGGAGATGCGAGATAGTGGATTCGATGCCCGAGTGAGTCGTCCCAGTGTGGTCCTAATTCCACGACTCTACGCTATCTCGATCTGGAAATTACTTATTTCCAATCTCAACACTAGCACATTCCACCTTAATTGTTTAGTATGCTTTACATTCAGATTGACGCTATTAAAAATATATATATTTAATATCACTTCTTTTAAATAAAAAATAAAAAAATGCATTTAAAAATATTTAAAAACCAGACGACCAGGTATCGGAAAAGTTTGTACTTAATTGAATAATAATACAAATGAAAAGTAAGCAATGAATAAATTCCATAAAATTTTCGAGAAAAGCGAAAAAATTCTCAGATATATCAGTTATACCTAACAATAATGATATATGTATATGATTTTCGACCGTAGATAGAATATATACAAGATGCACAATCAAATCAGCTACAAAATTTTGTACAAAAAGCATTTGTATTAGTATCATTCGATCAGTTATACCGCCATTAGTTTCATTTTGTAAAAACTGTATGTACATTTTAAGACTTATTTTTTTATATAGTTTGTGAATGTGAATACATCTATAGATAGGTTAAATGTTACGCCACTTATTGGATTTTGTTTTGTATGAGACTGTGCATCCATATAATTTCGACACACATCTAAACGCTCATTATTTTAACATGTTCACAAAAGATATTCCCAGAGCGCAACAACAGAATGTATACAATATAGGTTTTACTGAAATGTATGAAGTAAGATATTTTTGCAGGTTCACAACGAAGACCCCGTTAACAATGGACAGTTTAGCTGTCCCTACAATAGAGACGCGGATAGCAAGGTTAGGTCAATAAACACTAAAATAATGAAGGTCAGGTCAATCAGTGTTCAAAGCAGCAGATAGCATCGCTCGTGACTTGCGCCCGAGCGCTCGGCGGCCACAGATAGCTTCATTTTAACAAACAACGTGGAGGCGGCTAGGCGGCTTAGAATTAAGGGGATACGTGTATACTCACTAAGTATTGGGATACCAAGTATAAGTGAAATGAGTTTTTGAGGTGAAAACTTCTTTAGGTGGGCTTGGGCAGTTATGTTTACAATTTTGATGCGACATGCGACATGCGACATACGACATTCTCGGTGTGCGTCTCACTAAGTTTAAGTATTTGCAAATGAACTTAAATATCATTTTACAACATATTTTCAATCGACAAATTATTTAAATTATTTAATTCATAAATCTAAATTTTGACTGACTGGCGCGAGATAGCTCTGGACCAGGATCGCTGGAGACTTGTGGTGTCGGAGGCCAATGTCCACTACGTGTCGCTGAGCCAGAACAGTAAGTAAGTAAGTATGTATGAATGTTTCTTTTTTTATACAAAAATATATTACAAAAATACTTAGTTGACGTGTCAAACAATAAAGGAGAAAAGAAAAATGTATCGGCAATGTGAACTTAAGTTTATTGAAACCTAAGTTGGGTCGGCAACAGTGGTGGATATTAACACTGCATTACATGGATATTGGTCAACTTAACAATTTTCACGCAAGAAATGTCCCATTCGCTTCGCACCAAGCAACAATGGGGCGGTGGTACTCTGTTTGTTAATGGCGTGTTGCAGTAAAAGGAACGCGATTTTATATTTATTACTGTTTGAAATTTGATACTTTTTTAAAAAAGAAAACTCGAGTGGCCAGCATTACTAAAATTCTCGTTAAGGCTTTTGAAGAAAATTTATTTTAACTCAATATCGAGTGAGATACTGACATTTTCTACTTAACTCATCTTGAACCAACATTATTTGCAGTCTTTATCGAATAAAATAACATAAATTTCTTTATTGGATCGTGAAAATTGTTGGACTCTTTTAAATGTCATCGCACACTGACGGTCTAATATGATGATCAAAACCGAATCGAAAATCGTTTTAAAATTGTACTTACACCTATTACACGAAAATTTTATCCACGCATATTACACACATATTAAAGTTTGGCAACAAACACCGGGACTCGAGAATTTTATATATTAGAGATAGACACTATTCAGCATTTTTGTGTTTGATTGGTAACTCTTAAACATAAATTAATCTGACAATTGTTATTCAAGAAATTTGTTTAAAGCTACGTTTGAAAATAATAAAAATATTACATTGTTCAATTTTCTTTCAATACCAAATTTACGTCTAAAACAAGTCAAGTGTTCTCAGTTGCTTACTTTTCTACATTTCTGTATTATTTGCTCCCATTGTCTTGCATTCAATGTGGAGATATTTTCCAATAAAATTAAGCCCTCAATAGACTTTTAACTCAATTAACAAATAGATTGCTTAAATTCAGAGTATTGAAGACTCGGTAATATAAAATGTAACAGTTCCTAGAAAGTGGGCTGAATTGTTTCAGTGAAAGAGTATCATTTTACCAATTATCATCAATTAAGAGCGCTTTTGTATTTGAAATTTCCATGCCATTCAAACCAAGTAACCTACCTATCTATTGATCTTTACATAAAAATAATTTAATTTATTCCATGTCATAAATCGAAACTTTGCGCCTTCTTGAACTCCTCGAATTGTGCACGGTTCAAATTAGTTTGGCATGATCAATGCTCAAACCATATGTTTAGTTCGAGCTCCGTTCCAAATACTTGGAGAGTCGGGCGACAAACGACAGCCGCTGCAAGATTGATAGACCGTCACCGTTAGATGGCGCTCTCGTCATTAATTAACACCGAACGCTTGAAGTTGAACCAAGGCGTTACGGGCGCGCGGCCCAAATGGCCCGAAACGCGCTCCTCACTATACTCTTACTGTCGCAACTCGAAACTAACTACACTTTTTTAAATATTCATGACGAATTTTACAAAGAATAATACCAAAGTAATTACTGAACCAAAATCTGATTCAGGCCTATAGATCAGATAGATATTATTTATCAAGTTTACCTATAAACTTTGGGTAAAACTTAGTCATACATAAGAAGAAAATATGTTATCGTGAATTATTGAACTAATTAAGTAAATATTGAAAGATAAATATTATACAAAATTCAGTTATTTCACTCTCAATTTTGACATTTTTAATTATAAAACCAATTTAAATATTTAAATTTTCAAAAACAATGAAATAATTTTACCACGAAGATCTTTATAAAAAATGAAGAGCCAAGTTATTTTTTAAATTTTCTCAACCGACACACATACTTTCGCATTTAAGTACCTATAGATAAATTACAATGGAAGTGTAAAGTTAAAAAAAATTAACGACTCACTGTATGTAGAATATCCAGTGAGCTTTCATTATTTATTAACAATTGTATTAAATTATTAAGTGAATTAACACAGTGTATCGGCCACTTAATTACTGAATATCCAAATGTAATGCCGTCCAAATTACGACTTTATTGATACAGCAATTAAATGTGTAATCGCATTACTATATGAAACAATAATTTTTGCGCTTCAACAGAACACTTGTCTTGTACACCGTGTAATAGTTGGATTACATGAAGGTTTACCACCAGTTCGACCGAACACGCGAACTTAAATTAATTCCGATCGTAAAATTTGCGGGTGTGTAAAAATAATTTCATTTGTAGCGAATTACATGGAAAGCCTCTCAACTACAACATGTATTATACAGTTCATGTATTTTTTGTGTGCAGTAAGAAATTTTTAAACGGGATAGTGGTAGAGGTTCAACAATATATTATTCTTAGAAATGTACCTATTTATAGAAAGACGCATTAAGTAAGAATAAACTGATGATATCGTAATTTTAACAATTTTAAGGCTAATAATATAAATATAATACATGTTAAATGATAATACTAAAAACCACTAACTAAGGTTTAATCATTTGTAATTATTACTAAAATCTAACTATAGGTATGAATACTATTAATTACGATTTAAAAAATATTGCTTTAATTTAAATTTAAAATTTTTAAGGCCCTCTTTCACCAACTACAAGTAAAGCGTTGATTAGTTACTTTTAGAAATAATTTTATGTTTTATTAAATTATGCACTCGGTTTAGTGCATCCTTCAATAGGCGAATTTTTATTATTATTTACTTTTTAATGTTTGGGACTTTTACCGTACAATCAAAGGTTACCTATCAGCTAAATTATTCCCGGTGACAGGTGACTTCAAATTAGCCTACTTGACAGATGGTGAAAGAGGCCCTAATAGTTATATTGTTACACAGTTGATGTAAGTTAAGAAAAGTATTAGACTCGCAAAAAAAATCGTCATGTCCAATGAAATAACAGAACGTATATTTTCTAATGTATGGTTGTTATTAACATATTTTATCATAATATTTCCTAACACAGATTATTCATCCCACGGCACGGGCTTGTAGGCGACAGATTACGATCTTAATACGTGTTTTTTAACCAAATGTTTTGTAAGCAGTAACTACTTAAGGTTTATTTTCTTAATTCATTTTTGTCTTTTGAGTTACCAAAGACTGCACGTCACAAGTGAAAACTAAGATTCATAAAATTACATTACATTACATGACAGAGTCGCGAGATCAATGGTTTTATCCCAACTCAAAAATGCTCAACGCGCCTAAAGAAGTTTTCACTTCAATAAATCCGAATGTAGATTATTATGTTGTATCTAGATTAGACTAATTATTACACATTAATATAGATGCAGATTGGCAGGACTTTACAGGTCTTCGAACATTAAATTTCAGATCATGCAGACATACAACACACAGTATGTTAAAGCAGTTATCATTTCATTCCACACCTTCAAAGTTCAAACATGATTTGAATTTGCGTCATTTGACAGTCGATCAATGTTTTTACGTTTTTACAAACAAACAATCACATCTTTCTTTTTAATAATATTAGTAGGAGATATTAGATATCATGATGATTTTCTGGACCGTTAAAATAAGTATCTTATTCTAATGTAAGTCAGAATCTGCTTTTAATTTATTTGTAAGCTGAAACTAAGTAAAGTTACAATTTCAAATTTATCGGCGTCCAAAATAAATGATCATGTATTGTTACAGCATTTGCTGATTCGAGGAATGAGTTGATTTATTAAGAAAACAATAGAAGGATGTCCAATTGAATTACACCCGACTATCCAATTATTAATGGCGATGAAATAACTTTTCCACGCCATTTGCGAGCAGTGGAAAAAAAGCACACGTGTGAGAACAAAAACGAACTCAACACATTAAGACTTATTAAATGAACTATCCGAGTGTGTAAGAGGAAAGCGCTTTATAGCAATTTTACTCTCCCTTATTTGTAATGTCGCAATTATTTTCCTTACATATATAGGATACCGAGAAATGGAAATACTGATCCCGCTTTGATATATTATTTATTATTAGGGCAGCAGAAACGATTTTATTGACATTTTCGGTTTAATTTGATGTATTTGATGTTCACATTATAAGAATTGATTATTTAACTCTTCAACACATATTTCCACAGTCTTGACTTTGGAACAAACTTTGGTACACAAACTAAATTAATATTTTTATATGTATATAAAATACTAGCTGGTGCTCGCGACTTCCTCCGCGTGGAATAGTTATTTTGGGAATCATTTGGGTATCTCGAACGGTTTTCGCAGCGCACGCAACGGAAGCCTTCAAAGATGAATAATTTTCCCTGTTTTTTTCCACATTTTCGACTGTTTCTTCGCTCCTATTAGTCGCAACGTGATGTTATATAGCCTAAAGCCTTCCTTGATAAATGATCTATCCAATACAAAAATAATTTTTCAATTCGAACCAGTAGTTCCTGAGATTAGCGCGTTCAAACAAACAAACAAACTCTTCAGCTTTATAATATTAGTATAGATTTGATGTAAATTCCCTCCAAACTTTATAATTCGTAGAAATAAATTTATTCGGAAAAAACTTTGCAAGTATCCGAATACTCTTAAGTTTCACTTACCTACATATTATAAGTTTGCCATTAAAAAGTATTATTGCCCTGTATTTACTACTGGTAGTATAAGGAGTAGAAAAACCTCTCCGTCTCTACTACAATAATACCCGTCTGTAGTATTACGTGCAAACTCGTGTTACTACTACTACTGGTAGTAAGAGCTAGTAGTAACACGTGCAAAAGAGGCTATAAGAAATAATTGTATTTTAGTTTCTCTTATGAATAAAAATATTTTAGCTATTATGTTTTCTGTTATTTCAGGATAATCTTCTATAAGTGAGTGGTTACTGCCGCCAAACGAGCTGCCCAGTCTGTGACTAATAACAGCCGGTGCCATAAGTCTCGTTATATATAATCATTAGCTGTTGCACGCGACTTCGTTTACGTAACTTTATAAAATATAGCCTATGTTACTCGCTGATAACGTAGCTTGCTATAGGTGAAAGAATTTTTCAAATCGGTCCAGTAGTTTCGAAGCCTATTCAATTCAAACAAACAAACAAATCTCATTCATGCCATGTTATTAATTTAGCTGGTACATGTTTTAATTTTTATATAAAATACTATATACCCATGCCCAATCTATCGAAAAAATCCAAAAAACCGCTGAACCGATTTTGATGAAATTTTCAGACAACCTTCAGATAAGTCTAGCGGGTATTCCTGTGAAGTTTGGTAGCGATCGGACGCAGACGAAGTCGCGGCCAAAACTTAGTTTAAGATAAAATACAATTAAATTCTTCTCAATATCGAACAAACTGTTATAGAGTTTAAAAACCAAAGTTTTTATTATTAGGTTTTATATTATTAGGATACTATTAGGTTTTATAAATGTGTTGAATCCCAATTTTTACGTAGATTAAAACCGTAACGGATGATTCAGGTTCGAACCCCGGTTGAACAATCGAATGAGTGCTTCATAAAATCTTACTCTTTTTATAAATTGTCGTAATTTAAATTTGTCATAATTTCCTCCCAGACATGAGACTTATATTGGGGAGCAACCAGCAACATATAGTAGGTATAGCAGTGCTTTATCAGTTTCGATTAGAAATTCCATTCATTTCAAAATTCGCTAAGGCTTAGATTTGAAATAGGTATTGATTACTTAGATTGACATAATTTGTCATCGCTAATAAAGGTAGCAATAGAAAATGTCACTTTGAATTTTCAAAGGAAAGCAGACCTTATCATTCTACAACATACACAGAATTTTCAATCTTAGGGTGATAAAGCACTTTATTTGTCGATATTACATATAAAATACGCTCTATGTTATTACACAGCTCATATTCTGCTAGAAGTGTCAAATTAATATTTTAATTTGACACTTCTAGCAGAATATGAGCTGTGTGATCAAATATTTAAATGAAAAAAAAAATCATAAAAAAGCTCCGGTGATTTCGTCGTTTGTACGCTATCTGTCGACACTTCGCTTCTGACATAGGACGATAAGTGAGAAGACAGCGGACAGCCGATAGTGTTGTCTTTAGATTAAGACCAATCGCTCGATCATACCGTGTGAATCGGTATTGTATCGTTATGTTATATCTCGCTTCTGAATTCAAAATGAATTTATGTTATCTTGTAACATGTATTTGAAATATACATTCATACATAAACTATATGTACTAACTCTCGAAACTGCATCCAGACGAAGCCGGGTCGTTATTGTTTTAATATAGATGTAACAAAAGAGTAAATGGAAAGTTAAAATAATAATAATAAAAAATAAATAATAAAAAAAATTAAGGGCAATACATATTTCCCGCACAATAATACTTATTTGTATTCGATGCTTTTATTGGCCCATATTCGAGAGGCCCAAAGTAAACATATTAAAACCGAATGTCATTTATGAGTGTTAATTGATCCGAGATTTCCCCAAAAGGAATTTAGTATTATGAATTCTTCGGACGTTTCTTGTTTTTTTAAAACTTCATTAAGATGTACTCAGATGAGGTATATTTAAAGGTAAAAAATACTTGTTTTTTTTTTAATAGGCTCTATATGCTGACAGTGTTGACTTATATAGTTATAAATCACAATAAACCAATGCCCTAAATCTAATGGAAATAGAAGAATGAAAAAAATTCAGTAGTCTACAATTTGAATATAATTTTAGCCAACTTAGCCAACCACAAGTGTAGCATGAGCGCTGCCAGCTAAGGATAAGGGACATAGGGAAGGGATAGGGAAAAGCACACATGCAACAGATATTTAACGATGGTCTTTTGTAAGGGTGTGGTTACTGCCGCCAGACGGGCCGTCGACATGACTACGAAACGCAGTGCGCCCTTCCACTACTTTCCAAATCCAGACCCCCCAACTTTGAAAGGTTGATTGACGCGGGTCAATTTTGGAATGTTGTATAACTATCCTAGAGGCTCGTCAAATGAAAGTACGAAAATTGACAAACTAGATTTTTTTTATTATCTCTTAGAAACCAGAAAGGTATTTAAAGAAATCTATACTAGAAAATAAACTATTTATGAGCCCATAAATGCACTTATTTTACTTTTAATTAGGCTTGAATTTTGATTATCAAAGTAAATTCAGAGCAACATATGTTTTAATGATTTATTAGAACACTAATTCTATGCCAATGGCGAGTATTAAGAAATACCTCATTGGTCATAAAATAAAAACTAGATAAGTACACAAAATTTGTGGTTGTCTAGATAATGCTTATCGCATACACGAATAAAGCAAAAAATTTTTCAGCAAAAAAAAAAAATTTTTTTTATAGATTTCGTACGACACACAAAATGATCGTATAAAACCTGTGTTTTAATTGACAAGATTGTTTAGTTGAAATAAAGAAATACATTTTGAAAGAAATACGAGCCTGCACACACCTTTACTTGGTCCACGGCCATAAACTAAGCCAGTCGTGTTAAACTGTCCGGATTTGTCATCGAATTTTACAATGTCTATTAAAGTTTTTATCTAAATGTATATTTTTATATGTCCGCTCTTACCTACCGTTTCACGTTCTTTTTATTGCATTGTCGCTTTACCCACGCCGATAATGTTCCACACGTATCGTTTGAATGTTGGTAATTATAACATCTCAGATTCGGACTGAGACTAAATTTAGATATTCTAACCAAATTGATACAATGTTTAACAAAAAGTTTTTATTTTTCATAAACTTTGAGAACCTCAAGCGTATACATTAAACGGTTTACTGTCGTCATGTCATGCCATTGCTGTATTGTAATTTTTGATTTTCATCGGACAAACTGTTTCAGTTTATTTAAATTTTGACACAAATACATAATACAAAAGCATGCAACAACAAATTTCATATGTGAATAGGAAATGCAACCCATCCCATTCTGAATTTTAACTTTCATCATGTTTATCTCGAATCTTCTTTTAAGCCTGTCTTTATCCAAAATTAAATTAAATATTAATTTAAATGATTTTATTTTCCCTTTATTAAACTCAAGGGAAAATAAAATCAGTTGATGTGGATAACTATTTTTTTTTATTAATCTCGTATCAAATTTCAATTAAAATAAAATCATGTCTAAATACACTGGCTAAAATATTACGTAATCATTAGTTATTTTATTTACGGATAGAGGAAAAGTAGCATTTAATAATATAGGTACCGTTTCCTTTCTAGGTTATGAAATAATACTATCAGTGTTTGTATGTCACAAGGACATAGGATTTTTCCCATAGGGCTGGTACCTATTTCACATGAGAAATAAATAACACAAGAACACAAAACGCCGCCACCGTTCGGCCACCCGCTGTCACCACCGCGGACAACTATTGTACAACCCTGACGATTGTTAACCCCGGGATACCGCCGGGTGTTTATTTGCAAACAGTACTCGCGCATCCCGCTGCGCCCGTAGGGCTGTCGCGGATCGCGATCATTTCAAACATCGATACATTCACGATTTTAATATTAAAAATACACTGGACCCATCGATGTATATGGATGGGCTTTTTCCATAGTAGGATTGGTTTCATTTTGTTCGAAAGTAGAAACCAAAAGCATTAAATTACTATAGTAAACAACCGACTCTACTAATTTCGTTAATCCAGCCGAGCAACACGATCAACCATCAACGATCAACCGATTTTGACCTACAAAAAGTACCTGACCTAGTTTTTATGAAATAAAGACTAAATTAAAGCTAAACTAAATAAATATTACTTTTATTTAAGCACATTAAAATATTCTTTAATTTAGTCTTGATAAGTTCCATCGAAATTTATTCGGTGAGTTAAAGCTAAATGGTAAAACGTAACAGACACACAGAATTATTAGATATATTTACACAGAACCTTAGATATATTTATTTAATATTTGCCATAATTAATCTTTTTTTAACTTATTAGAGTTTCCATAATATTAGTTTCTTATGTCTTAAGAAAGGACAGACTCGTACTTTTATTAATTTAATAACTAAATCAAAGATGTCAAGTGCTAATTTTAGTGACATTTACTTTAAATTACAAAATATTTTCTAATAAATATTTTACAGTAGAAAAATTATTAGATACAAAGTTATATTTATCGATATAATTTGTCGATATCGGTACTTCCCTGCCGGACTCACCCGCCCTGCACTGGATTTTAGATATCACAATTTGTTACCAATTCTTGTAACTCGATAAACGGTGGTTATTACGTTTCACTATTCGTACTTACTTCCGTGTGTAATTCCATTTTAAAGATTAAATAATAACATTTTTTTTCATAAATATTATACAAAATTTAAGTAAATCATACAAGAAGTCTTAGCGCCTGCGCCTATTAATTTATATGATAAGAGTTTTTGAGAAAAAAAGCTTAGTTTTATTGAGTTAGATAAAAAAAAGTATGTAGGATTTTGACAAGACTTTTATATCGATCTAGATCGTAGATGGTAGATTTTTGTCACTAATGTGCAAAGTCTCTATTACAAAAATCAGTAGGTACATTTTTTTAAGAATACAAGAGTAACCGTTTATAATTTCTTAAATGATTTTGTGATTGATGTCAAAAATGGAAATAAGGTATTTTTATATTTTTAGTGACAAGTAGATACGAATTTAAAAAATAATCTATTAAAAACTAATTATATACATAGAATTTTAATAACCCTTATTGACTTTTCTTTTGTAAAAACATAAGAAAATCCTCATCTTTATGCATAGTATAAAAATAAAATTTCTTTCCGCCATCTGTCCATTTGTATGTATATTTAGATTTTTAACGAATTTTAATGCGGCTTTCACTAATTGAACAAAATAAATTGCAGAAAAAAATTCATCCGTGTGTAGCAGGGAGCGAGTCGCTAGTAAAGCGCGACTGAAGGTCCCAAAAACAACATTTTTTAATGCATTTTAATTTATTGTTAAATATATTAACATTTTTATTTAAATTCTGTTTCTATTATTTTATATTTTTAAAGATAATATACGATTTGGCGTCTTCGTGTCGTTTTTATTAATTACAATATTCTTTCGACAACGCCACTAGCCGCCAAACAATGTTATACTTATTAACACAAACAAATGTAAGCATTGTGATGTTTAACAATAAATAAAACAACATTCAACAGCAGTCGTCAATACTCGTAACGAAAGTATACTCATTGACTCAAAGCACTCGAGACTCGTAAAAAACATAACACTCCTGTGTTCATTCGGAGTCGAGTGCTTTTCGCCCTTTAGATACACGTCACGAATCGATGAGGAGCCCTCAGCCCTGCCACCACCCGCCAAATTAAAAAAAAAAACTTGGCTACAGTGTGTACACCACTCGACGAACGAGTTTAAACTGACACATATAAAAAAAATATACATTTTGTTAAAGGTAAAAAAAATATCAATGAATGGAGATTCTATTCAGTTGATACGTGCATGAAAATATACATGAAAATTTCTGTAAAGTACTTAGTTTGTTTTAATAATATATATGAAATACTATTCAGTTGAAACTAAATAACTAAATGTAGTTGAACTGATACTCGTACATGTAAAGCAGACAAGAAAAGTGCTTTATCAGTTTCGATTACAAATTCCATTCATTTAAAAATTCGTTAAGGCTTAGATTTGAAATAGGTATTGATTACTGATTGACATAACTTGTCATAGCTAATAAAGATAGTAATAGAAATTGTCACTTTGAATTTTCAAAGGAAAACAGACCTTATCATTCTACAACATACAAACAATGTTCAATCTTAGGGTGATAAAGCACTTTATTTGTCGAGTTTACATGAAAATTTCTTGTAGAGATTTTAATATGAAATAATATTACATTATTGCCTGGGCCGGGAATAAATGAATTGTCGACTGAGTAGTACCTATTACAAATACTAGGTGAAGCCGTGTACCTACATTTAATTAATTTTAATATGAATTTTTTTTCATAAGACTCATTAATTATACAGTGTTGCAATTGAAAAAAAAACATTAAATTAGCACGCAAGAGACAACAGATACTTTTACAGAAATAAATAAATTTTAGTTTAATATGATTTCTTTTTCATAAGATTTATTAATTTGTACGATGCAATTGAAAAAAAAAAAAAAAAAAAAACATTAAATTAAGACAAGATATGCTTTTACAGAAATAAATAAATGTTTTGCTGTTCCACTTATTTAAAAGTTGAACAATAGAATTTTCTCCTCTAGTAGTTCTCAATGGTTGACAGGAATACGTGCTAGCGCCGTGTGCATTGTGGCGAAGAGTAAGAGCATAGAGCACCGGCGAACTGGTCCGCAGTGATGGCAGTGCGTCACGTGTAGCCCCACAAAACACATTGATATTCACGAAGGCGTTAAATCGCATTAACTCCAAAACTTTGCTCACAGAAATATATTTGTTTTTTTTTTATGTACATACATACATAAATAGTGAAATTCACTCGCTCATAGATAAAGTTTAAAAATGGTTTATAATTTTCTCAAGTGTATTCTATAAAGTTTGAAATAAAGTTAAGCACGAATTTACAAATAGCTATAATAAAAATTTAAATGAAGCATTTATTTCGAAATCATGCTACAAATTGTCCGCAAACCAGGGATCCGCTCCCGTATTTGCACAGATGCATTTTTTGCATTTTTTGCATAAGCATGTGTATTAAACACATACCTAGTCTATTGGTGTTTTCATTAGTGAAAATCGTCTCAAAACTCAAAATCCCTTCTGTGGTTCAAAAGAACTGAGCGGAGAAACAGAAGCGGACATCGACTTAATGTAGTTATATTATCTTAGATTGATCTTAGATCATAAAAGTCAGTGAAAGCAATTTTAGGTACTGCTTTAAAAACTAAGCTTTACCCCAAAAAGTTTTATTTGTTAACTACTGAGTTGTCACTAGGAGGTAAAAAGTACTCTAACAATACATGTACCTATTGTATGTATTGTAGAAATAGTATACCTAGTAAATGTATAGAAAATAACTGGCATATAATATATATAATAATTATTATATGAATGTAGAAAAAACTTAACAAAAGCGGTGTATGGATAGAAAACGTACCAAAAGGTATTTTCTATCAGAAGCGTACCTAACTTAAACTAGATGAAATCTAAAGAATGTTAACTACCGTTTAACGTTACTTATTTTGAATTGAAATGTTCATGTAAATGTACATAAAAATTCAAAATATACTAATACAATTGTACAATTGCGGGCGCTTAAAATGTAGACGTCAACCAACAATACAAGCAGGAACCGCCACCGGGGTAACCACACACAATGATATTGTCATCAGTCATTTGTCAGCGAACAAATAAACCACTGAACACAATATTATACGTATTATGACCCATATTTCAACGTAATACGGCCCCCTGTTTTATTACACAATTTTTTTTTTCTTTCCGCTAGACCATCTGCCCCAAAGCGTTTATATAGGTCAATGTTCCTGTAAACATTTGTATTGTTGTGGATTTGAACCTTTTTTTTTAATTTTCTTTTCTTGCGTTTAAACTATTGACAACTTTATGGATTTTTGCTGTTCTTTGTTTGTGTAACTGATTACAGTTCAGTGATTTAGCTATTATGGTCGTTCACTTTACGTTTTATCTCTTCCCTGGTTCTTCACCTTAGCTTTAGTAGCTAGATTTATTAGGTAGCCGTCTGAAGTAAGCTTGAGGTTATATTGTATATAATAGCATATCGTTCGATAAGCCTAGCCGACACGATAAGTGACCGCTTGACCCGGACGCCGCGCCGCTTGATAACGACGTCTGGGACGCTGCGCGATGCGTGACACGGCTCCTATGTTTATATTTAAGACTCGTGCAGCCCATACAAAATATCACGCACAAATTTTTCATAAACAATTGAAAAATCATATGCATATAAAAAAATCGCTTGTAGTTTAAAAATGTAAACGAGCCTTACAGTATTTGCATGATTTGTAACTTGTTACATCTGAGATCTCACCTTGGTAATAAGTAGTTATTATGGGTTGGTCTCAGACGGTCTAGAACGCAAATGGCCCTCTTTACGTTTCGATGTTTCTAGAATTTTAACAATTTAAAAATTTTCTCTTCAAATTTCCTCACAAATTGTTGCTGTTTAAACATAAATATGATTATTCTATATTAATAAAATTATCCTGATTTTTTGCCGGAAACTATAAGTATTTCACTTTTGCAACACTGCGGTGATGTCATAAAAAATTGAGCAACCTAAAACCGAGAGAATTTCTATATCCCAATCAATGTATAGCAATTGAGATTGCAAGAACGCGGAACTTCTCAGATAGAACTCTAAAGCAAGCACCTTTAATACTCGAGAGAAATTCGATCTCTCAGTCTTCAGCGCCATGTTATGTCATTACTGGTAACCGTAAAAATATGATATAAAATATATGCGGTACCTATGCACTGCATAGGTACCGCGTAGATACAGAAAATAATTGTTACTAGGTTGGTGTTTCGACAGAGTAACATCTAACTCCGTTGAAATCCACTGCACTGTGGTATGCACTGGTAGTCGGACGTCTTCTAATTGGTCAGCATATAGGTACAAAACTTAACAAGCTATCAAAGACAATTTGGTGTGTGGTGCAGGACTCTGTGGTCATCGCCCTGAGGCCGGCGAGTTGTGAGAACAGGCAGTTTATTGTCTCACAATCTCACACTATACAATATAACTGTCTATATATTATAATTAAATTCTGCTATGCAATATTGAGGGATATATAACTGCTCAAAATAAAATTACGGCTATCAATGCTAATTTCGAATTTTATTTATTATACTAATTAGCTACCAGTAACGTATACAAAATAAAAATCTTCTTCAATTTCGTGGCCCCTTAAAAAAATCGCGTGTTTTGAAATGGGCTTTTCTTCTATGTTCGTCAACAAACACAGCCTTAAAATTTTTAATAACGTAATTTTGCGACTTGAAGTATAACACTTAGTTGTAATTTTTTTCAAAATATTATACACTTAATTTAGTTTCTTTAATTTTTAAAATGAAAGGGGTAGCAAACAAAGGGCATTCATACAGAAAACAAGTTCTGTTTTAGAGGGATAAACTAAAACAAAATTCAATGCCAGACAGCTATAAAGATTTTTTTAAATATGTTTTAAATTATTCCAGGATATCAATACTAATAATAAATCTGTAAGTGTAGGTATTGTATGTATATACGTTCCTCTATAAGACGTACAGGATAGGCTACTTTTTTCACGCGGACGAAGTCGCGGGCTCCACCTAGCACAGATAGTACCATCTTATATGTTTACTATCTGTGCACCAAAAAACATCCAAACATTCAAGCTTCGCATTTATAATATTATCTAATATTATAATTAGGATTTAGATCGCTACTATTAATTTTTTCCTGTTGTAATACGGATATTTTTGATACTTATTACGTTTCCATTCTTCCATTCAAAGGTCGTTTACTTGTCAATGCATCATACAAGTTAAATATGTACTCTGTATCTACCGGCCTGTATAAACACGATACGGATAAGAAGCACTTGGTGCAAAGTACGAATAATAACATATAAATTATTATAGATAATAAATGATTGGACACGCCACAGGTTAGTGCTAAACCTATCACCCAATGATAAGCAAATGAAAGTTGCTCCGAAATTATTGGTTCATCCTTACTAATATTATAAATGTGAATGTGAGTTTGTTTGTTTGTTTCTTTGTTTGTTACGCATTCACGCAAAAACTACTGAACCGGTCACTATGAAATTTTGTATACACATTGTCTGCGAGACCAGAAAGAACATAGGGTTACCTTTCATCCAGAACGCGGACGAAGTCGCGGGCACCAGCTAGTATAATAGACATTATTGTAGGTAAGTCAGATTTTTTTTCATCCGAACGCGGACGAAGTCGCGGGCATCAGTATTCAGCTAGTTATTAAATCATTTTTGAAAATTATGTTCTTAATATTTTTTTCATAATTTTCTGTAGTTGTTCAAGCGTTCTTATAAGATATCAGATGTGTTAAATTTTGTCATCAAATATAATCAGACCCAGGATTAATCTATACTAAATCTGTACCTACATCAATATGCAATTTTCAAAAATAAAGTAATAATTAAGATACCCGGGTAACTAAATTTCTATTAAGTAGTATGTACTTTGTTTCTATTAAGTATGTATATTCTCACACCGGACATTATGAAAGCGGGCGGAAATCAATAAATTAAGGACCTTCAGTGAATCTTCAATTGCGTCCTACTCGACGGTGTAACGCCTGAAACATAGAACACGTAATGGTGCTGTTCTTCAAAACCTTATTAAAGTATTACAGACCCATCACGCTACACGCTTACATGTTGTTTATAAGGTTATTGTAAATCAATTAGAGCGCAGATTTGATGATTTCTAGCCTCCCAAACAAGCCGGTTTTCGAAAAGATTTTATTAGTTCATTTTGTATGGCGTTTTCCGACTATGAGAGGGCCTTTATTCGATCGAAACATGGGCAATATTCCAGGCTATACATCAATATCGCATTGACCATCAGTATATCGAAGTGTTTGTACAATAAAGCCATCATGTCGGTTCAAGTACACAGTCAATTGCACACAGTTAAATCCATTGGGAATGAACTGTGAGACAAGAGGAGAGGATGTAATTTTCTGGAAACTGTTCACTGCTGCTTTGGAAGATGCATTTAAACTCCTGGAAAGGCGAGGACTTGGCATCAATATTAACTGCGAGTATTCAAAATCATAATGATAATGATGTATCATTCTGATAGCTCAAATCACAATGATTTTATGTGCTGATGATGGATAGGATACTGATTAAATAGAGTGCTGGTTTATACACTCATAGAGATCCTCACCTCGAGAAGCTTCGCACTCCAAGAGAGCGTAGATTCGAATTATACCTGAACCAATGACGCTGATCAAACTAATGAGAGTTTTATAAAGAAAATTTATGGATTTATGAAAATTTATCTTGAAGTAAGGTGTTATTTATACTAATATTATAAAGCTGAAGAGTTTGTTTGTTTGTTTGGTTGAACGCGTTAATCTCAGGAACTACTAGTTCGAATTGAAGAATTCTTTTTGTGTTGGATAGTCCATTTATCGAGGATTTAGGCTATATATAACATTTTGAACGCGGACGAAGTCGACGGCAACAGCTAGTAAAACTATAATCATAACATATAAATGAACTATACAAAATCTATCTATAAATAGAACAAAATTCATCATTTAAAGTTACAGCATCTGAAACTAATGTTCAAATTTAAGTATGCCGAACTTCTGCATAGCATTGCATACAGATGAGGCTACACTTTCAACTAAGCCAGCAAAACTAACTTATTTGAAGTAGTATTCGTGGCAGTAGCTGGTAAAATATTTGGAATCACTCGGCAACTAAGTTGAGTCGAATCAAACATTAAACATGAGTATCTCATTATATTTAATATTAATAAACACTCATAAATATCTAACTCCGCGTGTCCTAACGTAAATTACTTCTGAACCAACCTAAACTATTCAACATCCAGATTTAAAGTTATATTCCGTTTTGTTCATTTTGCTATTTGTTCTGTATTTGCTATTTTGCTATTCATTTTGTATATTATCTAAATAGGTAATATGGATGTTATATCTGAAATAAATGATTATTATTATTGTTCATTCTGCTTTTGCACATTTTGCATTTTGTACATTTTGAGTGTGATTTTGCTACTGAGCGCTAATAAGCATTCTAAAAAGTTAAACAGGTGTATTACTTAGTGCTTGTTTTAGTAGATATTTTGAAATTCCAAGCTCTAGGAATTCTCGTTGAGATGATTATGCAGATAAGATCAATATTTAAGGATCATACGTAAACAAGCTACAATTAAAATTTAAACTAACAGTTTTTGGGCTTCTATTAAGCCACGCTATACTTGATGTAAGTTGCTCAGCTCAAGGTTACCATGTCACGGAAACACCATCGATGTAACAGTATACCAAATTTTACATGAATCGAACATAATTATGTAAGTTAATGTTAAGTTAAGTTAAATCCCTCCGTTAACTAAGAAATGGGCTGATTGTCTTCAAACGCTCGAAAACAAAACGTCTTCGAATGTCAGCTTTCAAACAAAAAAAATCGGATCCAAACCGGTAGTAGGTACCTTTTGGAAGCTACGATTCTACACACGCGCGTCAAACTTATAACACCCGGTTTTTGCTTCGAGCATCGGGGATTAAAAAATATCAATGTACATAGAAAGTGCATGCAATTTTTGTCATTTTTGCCTAATGAAGTGCAGATAGTTCATTTGTTAATTGAAGTGCAAACGAAGCAAGGCAGAGAGAGTCGATGTGAACTTAGACCGTATAGTGAAATATTTCGCGTGTTGGATGAGTATTAGCGCGAGCTAATCCATCATGCGCCTGTGCACCAGCCCGTAACAGCACGCTAGGCGACTGCGAGTAGCTTCCGACGAACGAGACCGCAACTAAAATACACTCGTGTGATTAAAAATTATTATATTTGTTAACTTCGTTACACCATTCACAACTTTATTGTATCCGTAGGCATTCGTGTGCATTTAAAATCTTATTCAACTTTTCAAAATTTAATTTGAGTACAGTTTCTGTTCTGTCCATTGTTTATGCTTTAAGTTCCCATAATATTCTTACGAATGCGAAATTTAGTCGAGAATTTTTTTGTGATTATTACTCATTATTATTATTACTCAAAATCATTCATAATCTAGAACTTGATAGTTTGTAACTTGTATACTCTTTATCCCGGTTTTGACCGGATAAAGAGTTATAGGTTAAGTTAAGAGTTAAGAGGTTACAGTATATTTTTTTTATAAAACATCGTAAAAGTAAAAATTTTGGCAGATTACCGTGTGAACGTAAGAGTATTATGTTTTATAGATTAGTAAGTAAACCAGTATCGATTATAACGTCTGATTTTATCGTGCCGTTGTTAGATGAAACTTAATTACTATTCTCTTCTTTATTGCTCACTCCCGCGGCGTCTTATCTTTCAATCTGTTTGTTTATAACAGAATTTAGATATAATATATTTAACGTTTTAAATCTACTACCTGCGGGAATGCAGAGGCGATGGTCGGTGGCATTATACGAGTGGAGATGCCACTGCTCAAATTCTATGCGTATACTTTTCGTTTATGCCATTTTATCAATTATTTATTGATTTAACAATAGCTAGTGCATCGACAAATGTGAGCGATGAACTCTGCATACTTGTAGTGGTAGGGCACATTTGGTCCGCCGCAGTCTAGTACGGCTACAGTAACTGACCTTTTGCAAAAGATCAGTGTTGGTGCTGTCTTTGAGGGAAAGTTTTCAGGTAAGCAAAAGAGAATATAAGCTCTTACGTCCATTAGTTAAACAGCGAAAAGAAATCGAAAACAAAATAGCACCACCGAACCGATGAAGAATAGCATAGGTACCCTTTCCTGATGGTCGTTAGTTATGGCCGGATTGTGCTACTTTTTTCACTACCGAGGGCTTTTCCTAGTAAAAAAAAATAGAAAAAAAAAACAATCTTATTACTTTTAATTTTGTAAAAATGAATTTGACGTGGGTACGCATGGCGTAATAAAATTACAAAGCTGTGCAAATTGATACGTTCCATCAAAGTCCAGTGGCATATTAACTTCTTATAGGTATATAGAACGACCTTAAAACCTATAAGAGCTTCTAGGGTGGACATCTACACAAATCCAATTATGTAAATAGGGAAAAATAATATTCCCCCATTCTCGCCTATCCCTTCCTACTATGGTCTTGTTATGGTCGACAGCGCACTTATAGCATCTGTATAGCATTGCTTGTGTTATAGGCGACTTTATAGTAACCTACCATCGTGTGGATGACGACCATTTGATGGTACCTCTCTTGACGATCAGATGACGATTTTCTTATAGGTGCCTCCATACTACAATTTAACACAATTATAACAAAACTAGCTGGCGCCCGCGACTTCGTCCGCGTTCTGGATGAAAGGTATGTCCTTTCTGGTGTCCCAGACATAGGGGACATAGGGGTACCTTTCATCCAGAACGCGGACGAAGTCGCGGGCACCAGCTAGTTTATAATATTATTACGGATATGTATAGTTATTGTTACGGTTGTCTTTTGTTACTGTGGAATATTATAATACTTTTTACAAACAAGACAATTTTTATTTTACCAATTAATTATAGTTATATTTTAAAAAGGACACTTTATCAATTATATTTTAAGCCTATTCGTATTAATGACAATACTATTATTTATCACATAATTTTATTACATTGAATAAAAATATATCAAACATTTTGTTTGACTGGACTGATTTTAGTCAACTTTTTCCTGATTTTTACTATCGTTAATGGTTCTATTTATCCTTTAGGAAATACCACCAGCGTTATATTTTCAGAGACATACATTATATTTTGAACAGATAAATAATAAGTAGTATACCTATAATAATTTTATTATACAACTATTTTGAATAACATAGGTACATATATCAACAATTAGTAAAAAAAAAAAGTTTGGGTGATAAATAATAAGTAGTAGGTATACGTGTAGTTATAATTTTATCATACAACTATTTTATATAACATACATATTATGTCTATATTTACTAAAAAAAAAAAAAAAAATTTTCGATGTATTTCAAAGTGTTGTAAGGAAACCTTCATACAAGACGTGAACAATGGCATCAGAGTTCCTTTCTCACATCCATCCTGAGTGTATTTTACATAACACAACAATTCATAACATTTGTTATTATAACATTGTGATATTATGATGTGAACTACTTTTATCAATGAATAAGGTCGTCGGGTAAACGCCCTCTACTCATAGTTACATCGGCAAACGGCAAAAGTACAAAACACCAATTTTTAAACCTTTTGTTTATCTCGACATTGATTTATTTATAGACTAGCTGGTGCCCGCGACTTCGAGCGCGTTGAAAAAGCGAATATATCGCCTGACATCGTTATTCCTATTATACTTGTTTTACTTAATTTTAGATAATTCCTAGGGAGCAGTACTTTTTTCTGGATGAAAGGTATATGCCCTTTCTGGTGTCCCAGACAAAGTGTATGCAAAATTTCATGGTGATCGGTTCAGTAGTTTTTGCGTAAAAGAGTTACAATCATCCATACAAACTTTCGCATTTATAATATTAGTAGGTACGGATTATAAGTAACTACGGATTTACGTAATTCCACTAGAAACTATGTAGATATTTGAATTATTATTTTAAGATTTAACGCGACATACAAGTTGGTGGTCAATTTAGTAGTGGAACTTGGATAATGTAAGATCCTTAATTGACTAATGAGGAGATAATTTGAAGGAATGTGCTGCAAAATTAATTTTTCAGGTACCGAAATAATAGTTATTTGCTATTATTTCACTGTTTTCTGTAATATTGGTTATTGTCGCCAAATGGTTTGAACAGTTTGAGACTTCGGTTTGGCAATCTATGGTATTGCTTCTTCATTTGTTCTATTATGCTTTACGTTATTTTTATTGCTTTATTTCAGTTATTTAATTAGCTTAATTTATTTTTTCTAGGTAATGCCCGTGACTTTATCTGCGTTGAAAATAAAAAAAAAATCTGTATTACGTTTTTCAAGTCACGTAAAATGAGTGAATACAGATTCAAAATGTGAATAATTTATTTATAGTCCATTCAGTGTGATAATGTTAATCAATAGTCATAACTTAGTTCTGATTGCCTGATAGCCTAGTGGCATCTATTTTGATCTATTGAGGTCTCAACTAACTTATGCATTGAACATTATCAGTCCAAAATAACTGACCTATACTCACACTTATCTATTTCTTAGATATAATTTATTAATTGACTTGTTGTAATATCAATAATAATATTATCTGCTTAGTGTCTGTGAAAATAGTGGCACATAATTTTATCAAGAACTAGCTTATCCGGCAAACGTTGTTTTGCGAAAAAATAAAAAAAATATTTTTTTGGTAAAAAAATATTTACCCTTAACATTTAGGGGTATAAAAATAGGATGTTGGCCGATTCTCAGACCTACCCGATAAGCACACATAATTTCATCAAAATCGGTCCAGCCGGTTCCGAGGAGTTTGGCAACAAACACCGCGACACGAGAATTTTATATATTAGATAATAACATTTACTTAAAGAGGTAAACGAAAACTTATTACGCGCCCTCAACCGGCATAGCAATAGGACGTTAGCGAACGACCTTGCGTTCAGATTTGAGGGATTGAAATTCTCACATGAAATTGAATCGCTTCGAACATACGGAGAAAGTCGAAAGTCGCCGTACACGTCGGAACTAAGAAAAGCACCGATGACGTGGCCTCGGCCCACCATCCATAAAGAAGTTCTAATATATGCGTATACGTTGCGTTGAAGACTTTTATGAGCAATTTAAACAAGTGTCTCGTAGCAGGGCCGCATTTGATTTACGCCAGCGGAGCATGATTTTACGAGGTAAGTTTATTGTATCTTGTATTTCAACCAGTCTGGGAGCTGATCATATTATTTGAGTAAAGGACGTCTTTGATAATGCCGTACATTGACCCACAGCGCTAATGTTTAACTAAATACATATTCATAATAACGAAACGTTGATAATAACGCAATCTGTTGTTGTGTTTACTAATGTGTTAATTTGTTATAAAAAACACATTTCCAGAACATCAAATCTAACGGGAAGTTCCCATTCCCAGCGTTGTTATATGTAACAAAATTACCTCAGTAGGTAATACAAGTAATCAATTTGTTTTTAATATTCAATCTTTTTTTTTTTATTCAGATCATTTCAATCCAATGTCTTTCAGTCTTCACAAGTAGCTTATCCTGACGATAATAATAAGTGATGCCATAGCACTTTTCCATTGGACAAGGTCCACTATCCCATATCCTATCAACAACAGCAAAACACTTGTATCTTACAAGTCTGGCAAAATTTCATAATTGTAGCAGTTTCTTTTTTTCACCATTAATCAAAGAGTGAATCAGTGAATCAGTATTATTATATTTATATTACTAGCTGACCCGACAGACGTAATAATCTGTGAAAAAGACTGTGGCAGCTGATATGAAATAAAAAAACATGGATTATTTGCTTACATCTTCATCTTTAGCCCCGAGAATTTTGGTTATCCTTTTTTATAAAAACTGAATAGAAAACTTCGTGTCGCTAAAAGTAGCGCCCTTGGAAGAGTTCGAGATTTAACCTTGTTAAAGTTACAACGGAGGTGTGGAGGCAGCTGAAAGTAGTCCAAAATATATAAATAATATTTCACATCCGTGTTTACAAATATTGAAAATCCGCACTAATACTAGTATTATAAATGCGAAAGTTTGTATGGATGTATGGATGTTTGTAACTCTTTCACGCAAAAACTAGTGAACCGATCACCATGAAATTTTGCATACACGTTGTCTGGGATACCAGAAAGGACATAGGGTACCTTTCATCCAGAAAAAAGTACTGCTCCCGAGGGATTATCTAAAATTAAGGAAACTAACTCCTGGCTAAGTATAATAGCAATGTCAAGCGATATATTGCTTTGCAAGCCGCAGTGTGCCTAAATTTGGAAAAGTTAATTTACAAATTTTGGTCCTTACGGGAATCGAACCCGGGGTTCGAATGAGACTGAACGTTAAAACAACCACTTGATCAACTGTTGGTCTGGAGGCAGTTTTCAATACAATTAACAAGAGAACTACATAGACTCTAAGTGGACGTATAGTTTTGTGTTTCGGCAACTCAGCCAGAGTATCAAATGTCCAGAGTATTGTATTATTAATCCATTTGGCAACACTGCAATATCAATTTACAGATCTATAACACATCTGCTCTATAGGCAATGTTTCAACCAATAGGTACCTATATGACTTCTTTAAAAAAAAGTTAGTCCAACAAGCTTTTCACTTTAGTTATTTGACTTTATAGAAGGCGACCCTCTTTCCTAATGTCGTATTAGAGTAAAAACATTTTTGTGTTTGTTCATTGAATGTGCAATGGTCACGTCAAAATGTGTTTATGTTTACAATGTGTATGCGCGGGCGAACTGGTGACAGGTGCAGGCGACTGAGCATGATTTTACCTGTCACCGCTGTGTTATAGGTTTTTTAAGGTAAAGGCACCGATAGATTTGTTAGAAAAAAATGTAGGTAAGTAGGTATTTTTTTTTTATAAGAGATGGGTTTACTCTTGGCCAACAACCAGCCATGTGGCAAGGATGAGGCCTAAGATGGAGCGAGCTCGCCCAGAAGATGCCTATTCACTCGAACCTTGAAAAGATTAGGGTTATATGTGCTCGGAAATACAGACGCCGGCAGGGAGTTCCAAACCCTGGCAGTACGCATTATAAAGGATGTTTCAAAGCGCTTGATCCGAAAAGGAGGGATTTCGACAAGATGAGGATGGTAGCCAGCCGTACGTCTGTATGTAATATTTCATTATTTAAATTTTAATTGTGAACGAATCAGTGGCGGATTTACCAGAAGGCTGGAGTACGCTGGAGCCTAGCCTAGGGCTTTTAGGGGGCGGCAAATTTAAATTAATTGTATCTAACAGAAATAAACAAAAATTAATATACAAGTGACCCACCAATTGCTCGCATTCCTGACTCTCGGGAGCCGATACTGTGACTAAATTGTAGTACCTTAGTACATAGTTTTTTTTTTTCATTGGTATTATTAGTATTACGATTGTGAACTAGGGTATCGAATTGCAAGGGTCAGTAAGGGCGACAAAATTTTAATGTGTAATTCCGCCACTGATACGAACCAGTGAATAAAAGAAAAATATTCATGATGTGCAGTACTTAAGTACTTATAGAGTAGGTACTTATAATTATTTTCTAATGATATATTATGTCGTAATTAGAAGCCGCATGCCTGAAACCAGGAGATGGTTTCGTCACGTATAAACATGAACATTCACTTTAGTGACAAATGAAATTCGATTCCATGACGACACGTTTGGTCTGATGGCTAGTAAACCTAGCTGTTAACCAAACGGTTCGAATCCCGCTAGGGGCAACTGTTTATATATTAACATTTTACCTTTGTACCTGATTCATGGATGTTTTCTATTTATAATATGTATGTATTTACAAAAAAAAGTAATCTATGTAGTAAATCAACTGTCTGGTATCCATAATACAAGCATTAGTTGCTTACTGTGGAACTAGATGTGGAATTACTCTAATGAGTTTATGTTTACACCCGTGTCAATTTTAATGTAACATTATAATTTACAATATTAATAATAAATAAATAAAAAAAAATGTGTGAACATATTTATTTATTTATTTGTTTATTTATATATTATTTTATTGTACTTATATGCTTATATTTACCATAAAAATGATCCTTTTCATTATTATTAGGATTGGCCAGAGAACAGGCAAAGGGGAGGGGTACTCTTAATTCTTTAAATATTTAAAGATTTAACAAATTTTGTGAGTTTTGTTATTATTTATGGATACAAGAATATTAACTACCTGAATTGGTATTTAACAACCATAGGACAGATAAATTTTATTATGTCCTTGTATAAGGCAATCCAAATAGTATTCGTTTTAGTGAATACAAAAATAATTGGGTCCTGATTTGTGATAACCTAAAACAACTCTTCCGAATAGTTTCGATTAGTTCTCTCGTTTCTAAATTGTTTATTAGTTTAAAGTCGATTTAATATTCATCAATAAACATTTGACGAATTCACAAAACCTTTCATCAGAACATAATTATCATAGAATCATCAAGTTTTCCCATGTATGTCCTTGACCGGTGACATTCTGACATCAATATGAGTTATCGACGACAACTCTTATGAGTAAAAACTGAATATAATGACGAATATAAAAAGTATCTTAGCTAATATTAATTTGTGGTACAAAATTAAGGCTAAAGCGATTTTATATTTGAATTTACATTTAGATAAAGCTCAAGGCTACATTGTTAAAAGTACTGGCTGACAATACATTATTTCTATGGAACACAAATAAAAAACTATTTTTTTAAAATTATTTATCGTTTGTAGTTAAGTTAACTAAGTTTTTGAGTAACACGGTTGATTAATTTGATAACTAAACTATTTCATTTTCTACAAATAATTTTAGTCATTGACTATGACTATATTATTTATTGACTATGATCCCTGGTCTCCCAATCCTGATTTGTTTTTAAGAATTTTTTTAATTATTATAATTCTTATATGTTTTGGAATATTATCGAAAGTGAAAAACATACATTGGGATTTCCAGTTTGACTATACATTTTTTTTAAATCCGTACCTATATTATAAAAGTGTATTTTGCATCCTGTTACTGCCTTTCTGTTGCTAGTAAACCACTGAACCTATCTTGAGGAATTTTTAAAGGTGACAAACCGAAGCTTGGGGAAGGACAGAGCTAGTTGTTAATTGCTCATAAAAAGTTGATAACATTACATTAAAAACGCTGTTTAATAAAGTGACGCGTCTCCCTACGTCTCCTTTGGATTGGACCATGCTAAAACATCTGGCGTCCCGTAGAGATGGGCCATCGAGATGTAAACGTGTCTCAGGTGAGTATGTTGATAACGCTGAGTGAATTGTGAGCGTTGGCGGCTGTAAAACGTACATCAGATACGGCAGATGGGTGACGGCTCACGTGACGACCGACTACGGCGCACCTCTACATCACTTCTCTCTAGGGAGACCTAGAACAGAGCTCGATAAACTGCATCAGGCCTACACCTACGTGATCCATCCGTAGAAACATATTTTAGTCATATTATAATTATAAAATATATATGGAGGCGAAATAGTCAAAATTTTATAGCTATGTCGGAGTTTATCAATAATCCGTATCCGTAGGTACTAATATTATAAATGCGAAAGATTGTATGGATGTATGTATGTATGGATGTTTGTAACTCTTTCACGCAAAAAATACTGAACCGATCAGCATGAAATTTTGCTTACACGTTGTCTGGGACACCAGAAAGGACATAGGGTACCTTTCATCCAGAAAAAAGTACTGCTCCCGCAGTAGGTACTTGCATAGACAAAGAATTGATAAGTCTAGACGCCAATCCAAGCAGAGCGTATTTCACATGTGAAATGTGTATTATAAACATTATTATTATTATTATTATAAACATTATAAACACCTATGAAATGTCTGGTCAAATGCAAGTGGCATATATGTATATTGGAGACATATTGGAATATGATCCAAAGTATGGAAATCCACTTTAGTGAGATCTCCAAGTAATACTCAAAGAATAGCCAAGGAAATATGAATGGGCGTAACGCGACATATATTTCATGCAGAGGTTGAGAATATATATAGGCGATTATGCGAGAAACGTCTTATAGACCGATGAGTCTATAAGACTTAAGTCATGTCTTAACGTAGACCTTGTTGGCTGATGAGAAATATGCCTCCAAAGACCTTGTCATGCGTAAGTGACAAACAGTCTACGTGTCTATTATTTGAAAATCAAAGTCTAAATTTTGTCTAAGCCTTGTATATATAGGATAAAAAGTATATAAGATAAGATGAAAGAAGGAATGGCTTTGGCATCTTATACACATGCGCTGAAACATAAGGGCACTTATGTTTCTTATTAGGCGCGGTCTTCAGAAAGAGGCGCATGGTTTCCGCCCTCACAATTAAGGGACCTATTAAAATAAGAATTTTCTAAATCTATTGTTTAGTAGGTAATCCTATATAAATATTATAAATGCGAAAGTTTATATGGATGTTTGTAACTCTTTCACGCAAAAACTACTGAACCGATCACCATGAAATTTTGCATACACGTTGTCTGGGACACCAGAAAGGACATAGGTTACCTTTTACCCAGAACGCGGACGAAGTTGCGGGCACCAGCTAGTATTTATATAAATCAGTTGTGTTAATGAATTTAATTGTATTTATTTCTTACTACCACATAAAATATCAATAAAGAGATTGTGTTAATAGAAATTCAAAAACCATTAAAAATAAATAACGGCCGATATATTGGGCTAAAATTTATTGGAATATTCGGGTCGGTTTTTATTATTTGTTACGTAGGTTTATTGGGTTTCACATATTATGGAAACTGAATTGCGGAAGGATTTTACATAAGTAGGACTATTAAAAAATAATTAAGTACAATATCAGTCGACTCTTTATTGAATGAACTCTTCAATTTAAGATTTTAATATTCAAAACGTGTTGTGTTGTGATTCGCTTTTCGAAAATGTTATACCTACTGTAGAACCTTATCGTAAATTTCTGCTATAAAGAATTTATACGTTCTTTTATATACATCAAACAAACAATCCACTTATCTATATAATATTTACTTACTCGTTACTCGTGCCGGAAACATTTCTTTATTTGTAATTGTTCGGCGCTATATACTTTAAATATTTGCGTATTGCTTGTTGCGAGATATTTATGTTATTGCTGCAACATGAGCTTTTGAATATAGGTAGGTAAGTAGGTAAATACTTACTTATCTTCTATGTGTACTTAAGTGATTACCTATTTGCAATGTAAAAAAATATTTACCTTAATAATATCAAGTGTACCTAATTTAAATATCTATATAAAGAAGTAAATTTATAGAAAAATATAACAATTTCTCGAATCAAAAATCATCCCTCATCTTAAGTAACCTATAGAATGCTTCTTGAAAAAATACCTAGAGGTTTTCAAAACATTTTATATTAAGCTTCTTGAAGCTTTTAAACGTTACTTAAAGTATGGGAGTTCGTCATAAACATCTTGCCACTGTGCCAGACATTTACGAGTATTAAATGAAAATGTAGTGGCAAAATGTCGTCAATTTTAACATAAATTATGCAGTATTGATCCGCACTTATTATTGTTTTAAAACAACAAAATATAATATATTTTAACTACTTTCGAGGTATCTTTTAAACTTAATTGTTATTAGTTTTTAATTTTATTTTAAACTTCGTTTTTACGAAATATCTTGTTTTTTTTTAGTCATGTATTACTGAAAGCGACATGTCGTCACGTGACTACAAGTATAAAACCGTTGTAGCTTCTATGACATAAATAGCTCCTAATTTATATGCATTGAATGAATGAAGTAGGTATGTATGTAAATCATCTAACCTGAAATAGTCGTTTTTGCAGAAGATGTTACTGTCTCGCGCGTAGCATCTCTGCTCCGAGTCCAGAGGCATTTTGCATTCGCAGCATCTGAGGCAGGGAGTGTGCCAGCGCCTCTCCAAGGCCAGTAGATAGTATCGGTCTGTGATTCGAGACCCGCAGCCGGCGCATGAGTCGTCCGGAGCTGAAGGCTGTGCGGGCGGGTCGTCATCTGGAGGCTCGCGCTTCCGACACGACCTGCAGTCGCGGGGGGAAGTCGGTGAAGTGGCCGGCGGAGCTGCAGGGGACAAATCGCCGCTTCCCTCATATGTTGACAGGTACCGATCATTCTGTTGCTGAAAACATTACTTTTGTTAGCACATTGTACTTCTAGACGAGCTCTAGTATACTACTCTAGGTATAGTAGATCAGCATTTCCCAAAGAATGGTAGTTAGTCGCTGAATAATAGGACTAATACGGATCTCAGGGCTGACAGAGGGACCACTGACTACTGATCGACGGCAAGGGACTATGGTTAGTATATACTGAAATAAATTGGACGTATTCAACTAAAAGTAACTAAAATTGAAGTTGATGCTAAAGTTAAAACGTATAAAAATAAAACTTTTTTTAATTGAAAAAGTAATAAAATAATCGATTTTCAATGAATGTTTTTTATTCTTGTTTGAACAGAAACATGAAAAAAGATATCGTTCGCGATTAGAGGAATCAACCCTTGTCTATGCTAAAATGATGAGAAAGGTTGTTCTCTTAACTAAATTTCTTAAAAAGTAAAATCTAAATCGCCGATGTTCTCAAATTGAAAAAATTAAACTTTATTGTGTTATCTAATATTCTTGAAATTTTATCACAAAATCATAAAGCAAGACATTACAAAGTCTTGCCTACTTATGTTATTTTCATCATACTTATACCTCTAATCTCATACTTATATTATTATGTCTTATGACGCAAATCTCAGAAATGGCTTAACCGATTTAAATACTGTTCTTACTGAACTATTTTAGAAAGCTTCCAGTAACATTTGGAGTTTGTTTCATTCCAATCGATTTACAATACAAAAAAGTTACGCGCTACTCCGAATTTCATGCTTACGAAGACGGGGGCACACTTAGTAAAAGAATATCACAATAACATAAGTAAGACTTATCTGCCTGACCAAAGACACCAAGCATTTTTTGAAAACCTCCCAAAAAAAATCGCCTCGCCCTAATAATTTTGGTCTTGGTATTAAAATATACATTATCAAAGATATACATTAGGTAAATATATAATATAATTTCTTAATGTATCTAACATAATAAGTATGTCTGATATAAAATGATTTCCAGCAAAAACTCATAGTATTAATCGTGACAGCGCGGCGCCGGCGGGCGGCGCGTTTTAAAATAACAAAATGTAACTTTTTACAAGAGATTCCTAGAGATAAAGTACCAAGAACCCTACATATATCTCATACATACTTAATACATATATTTTTATAATTATTTTATTATGTATCTTACTTATTTTTATTTTCTTAAATATTTTTGTTGGCAGACGTATTAGGCATAAGAATGAAACAACTGAGTAGGTTAAGGTACAGTTAAAATTTGATTTGTCTCACTATAAAAAGCTGGTTTTTTAAAAAAAGCGTATGTGTCAGCTCTAACGCACGACTGGAGTTTACATTCAAAATACAAAACTTCAGATATATTCTAAAATATTCGGAAATAGAACGTAACGGGTACCGTGTGACAATTTTGATATTACTCCTATAAATTTTCATACCTCGAGCTATATATATGAAAATCCAATCTTAAGGAGAAATCTCCAATAATATAAAGGATGTCTTATCATTATCATCATCCATTATTACGTGGTGTTACTAAATAAATAAATTTCAGTGAAAAATCTAGAAAACTTTATCGACTTAGGTCGGAATTTTGGATTTTTTTTAGTGATATTCGCGGATAGACGAAAGTCATTGAACTGTATCTATACCTACTATGGTAAAAAGTCCGTTATTGGGAGTAGGTTTTAAGTAATAGGTACATATTTTATGTATTTATTCTTCTATTATTGTCGTATTGAGTGCTGTGTGACTATGTTTCAATAAAATAAAGATAAAAAAATAAATAAATAACAAATAAATTTTAGCGACAAAAAAAAATCAATATTATTGTATAAGTGTACGGCTACTTTTAAGTTAAATGTAGGTACATACCACTAAATTATTGGCAAGTTTTATTGGATCGTCTATTATGGAATTTAAATACATTAAATCAAAAGATTTGCATCCGTATAAAACAAGAAAAGAAACAGTAGTGAAGTAACATATTGATAGATGTCGTTTGTTCATTAAAAAATCTCTAAAGTTTAATGTTTTTTTTTTTTAATTTATGGAAATAAAATGCATGCTTCATCATAAATAATTTCAGTGCGTAATCTTTTTTATATTTAAAAATTAATAGCTGTGCGTTAGTCTCGCAAAAACTCAAAAATAGCTAGACCGATTTTAATTTGATTTTTACTAAGTGCAAATGGAATTCAAAGAGAGAAAGAAAGAAAGAGTTTTATTCACCATTACAAAGACACAAACATAATAATAAAAATAACAACAAAACAGTAATTTATAGGTAAAAGAGTGTGTGTCCTCGCATCCTCGTGTGTGGCTCAGCATTGTGCTGAGATGCAAGCACCTGCAGCGCTGATTTTCAACCAGCACCGTTTCGAACTTATGTATGTATAAAAATACGAATGAAAAACATGTATTATAAAGACGTTTATTTTTTTGTCTCAGCCTCGAGAAGTTTCCTCGAGCATTAGTAAAGTTTTTCAACGGGTAAATGGATTAGTAGAGGGATAGGGCAATGGGCTTTAACATCCTTTACTAACTCATCGAAACACAACATTCTTAATTAGCTAAACAAAGTTGTACTTACGCAATATTTTTTTTACAGTTCATGAAACAGTGAAACAGTATTTTGATTCATTAATTAGGTTTTCAAAGAAATACCTTTCATCGACAGGCTATTTTTATTACGGTTTGGAAAAACAACTGACTTAGGTAAACAAAAACATAGGAAAGTATAATTTCCTTTTACTGATATAGATTAATCTTATTTAAAAAAAAATTCTTCTCGCTTCATGAAGTAAGTCAAAAGTTCCAGTAAGACATTCACTTTGCAAGATAGGAACATCCTGCTAATATTAAACCTAAATGCGAAAGTTTGTTTGGATGTATGGATGTTTGTAACCCTTTCAAGGTAAAACTACTGAATGGATTTCAATGAAATTTTGCATACACGTTGTCTGGGACACCAGAAAGGGCATAGGGTACCTTTCATCCAGAACGCGGACGAAGTCGTGGGCACCGGCTAGTTGCAAAATATGTTTATCAGTGACGGTCTTTACGTATAGATCAAAGAATTTCTTTTACAGATCCAGATTGTTTCAGATACTTTAAAATCACAGAAAAAATATTTGAAGTGTCTACGTATAATATTATTAGATGTTCTTTTCAAAAATGTAAATAAGCAAAAATTTATATATAACTTTTTCTGATGGATTTTACTACAAATTTTTAATTTTTAATAAATTTTAAATACCTATATTTTTTGCTTAAATCTTTCACCATCTGTCAAGTAGGCTGTCATTTAAAGTCATCGGTAATCGGGGAAGTGTATATAATATAATTATTTAATTGTAAGTAAGTAACGTGGATTAGCAAAAATATGAAAGTACTTATAATTAATTATTTATCATTTTCTTTTATCACGAAAACCCGTGGGTTTTAAGCGTTTATGGTACGAAGGAAAATTACAAAAATATGATTTAAGATTGTACCATTCGATATAACAATATTTTCTTTACTTATTTTTCTTTCTGAAAAATGTTCGGAGCTTTTATTTTTCAGGTCAAACTATTTACAGTTAACGCTGTAAGGATTTCAAAAATTAAATAATAATACCTAAATATTTCATAGAAATATTTTTAATCACTAACCGAGTATAAAATAACTGAAAGTAAAAAAAATAGTACTTTTTGTTAATAATATAAATTTATTACATACTGTTATCCATATTTTTCTTTTTTAGTAATACATTATTACCTAAGTATTATAGGTAGGTACCTACCTATTAAGATTCTATAGGTATTCCTATTCTATGGATAGGACAGGCCTTTTAGATTTAAGATATAAGAACTGGTTTATTAAATAACAGTAAAATTGGAACAATTTAATTAACACATATTAAATAATTAATTAAATAATTATAAATTAAATCTATCTTTAAGCAAAGTAAATATTTTCTACAGAAGACGAAAAATTGGTGTAGCGACCATTGTTTCTTTTAATATATAATATATAAATTATTATTTATTATATTATACTTTTATTGAAGTAAGTATATAGGTAATTTTTACGGACGCAAAAGACACCGACGCGCGACGGGCGGTAGACCGAAAATACGCCAGGAGTTAATTTCACAAATGCATTTTTATATGAAACACAATTTTTTAAGAAACCACATTTTGTTTGAGAAACTTTTGTAAAATTGAGTGATGATAAATTTTAAGGAAGATATATTATTTTAGTTTTGAAATTAATTAAGTTTATTTATACATAATTATTAGAATAACATTACAGAAAATTCTCTAACTAAGCAAAGGTTTTAAATAATATTATTATGAGATTTAATAAAGTAGGTGGTATAACTATATATTACATGAAAGTATAAGAGAAACATATGTATGATTATTTTAAAACATAATAATTATTATTATTCCTTATAATAATAATTATAATGTACCATAACACCTAATAAGTATTTGTAATAAGAATACATCTACTTCATAGCTATGATAAAGTTTACGCAAAAAATACTGATTATAAAATAACTTGAAAACTGTAGGTACATATATGTACCTATGTATAGCAATGATAACATCAATAAATATATATACCAATTATACTAGGTATCCTAAGTAGCCTAGTAGAATATTTTGTAAGATAGAGTAAAGATTTTGTAAGACTAAGATTTTTGAACTTTTATTTATACATAAATAATATAATTATAACAGAACTGTTCTACTTGGGTCCTTTATGTTAAGAATATTCGCACTATTTAATTTTTATTAGTAAGTGTGGCACTAATTGTATTGCATTATATTATTTTTTTTAATTTATTTAACGTCTGAATTAATTGTTAATTTTTTTTGCATACCATACTTGGCTGTAATTTTTTTTACGAATAAAAGAAATATATATATACTATTCGACGCGCGATTATTTGTTGACTAAAATCTCCCAGTAAATTTAGCCGTAAAATATTTTTATACAAACACAAAGGTACTGTACTTACATACATATTTTGACAGAGTTACAGTGTATATGTGATATACTTAAAAATGTTTACCCAGTGCATCGCCCCCCTCTCTTCGTACACTCCCATCTGCGGATCAATTGTTCCGTCTGCTATTTTCGAAGTATAGCTGGGCGTGCGCCCCACAACACTGCGACAACTCACTCCCGTGGCATAGTAAATGCATGCGCGGGCTCCCGCGGCCGGCGACCGACTGTCGACTGGCTAGCGACGTTTACATTAGCGACTGAACTACAGATACCGGCGGGTGCCGACTGCCGTAGTGCCGTCACGCCCCCTGAAACGCCCAGCCCCGGCCACCACACACCACAATATGGTGGGCATATCTAACGGCGTCTCATCTCATAGCGCATTTTTTCATTTATACTCGTATGTATACCTACGTGCGGTGTGTCGATTGCCAATTGCATCTTTCACTCTTCTTTGAAGACAGACACGACATCGTCCACTTTAGTCTCGCGAACCTAAGTACATTCCCGCCTCAACAAATACTTCTTAGGTATATAGCTAGTCTGAAAAACTAATTTTAAAACTACCTATTCATTAATTTATTTAAAATTGTAACTGTAATTTGTTTAGCGCCACCTGTTTTTATATACCTATATTCTATAATTACCTACACTCAGAACACGTGTAGTCACAGCTTTAATCCACTTTTTCGGATTACTTGACTCAAGAGAGTGGTTATTGCTGTATTGTGTTTAATAACCACCAGATTAACTAAGTCAATTGATTCCCACTTCAGCGTTTCCTGGTCTGTGCTAATGTTGACTTTACAGTCTAATATTTTGAATTAAGTATTACCTATATGAATGTTATATAACATTTAAAATAATAAAAAAATATGATTACAATGTAAATTACGCATAAATTTAATAAAGCAACAATTGTCTTGCTACAAACACATTGCTATGCTAATTTCAACAGGAGTATAAGCTTTACGTATGTAAGCTGTTGTAAGTGTTTACACAAATATTTTATTAACTGGATTAACTTTTAATTCTGGAAAAATGTTGGTTCTCGAGGGATCGTTTAAAATATAAAATTGGGCGCCACTGTCGCCGTGACGACACCACCGTCGTCTATAAAGATGTCAGAGATATTTACTTAGCTGTTCAACGCAGATGAAGTCGCGAGCACGTGCTAATTATTTATAACAGACTGGGCCTTATCGCACTTGCGGGTGGCGGAGCGGGAATCCGTTGCGTGAGTAACCGCTAGTTCACCGGATTCCCGCCGCGGAATCCTGCGACTTGTATCCGTCTGTCACCCGCAGAACCAGCGGAAATCCGCTGGCGGGGAGCCAGTACGAAAATTGATGTCGTTAAAATGGCCGCCGTACTGGCGGGTGCGAACCGCAAGTGCTAACGGATAGCGCGATACAAAACGTTGTTTTACAATACAATGATCACTGCGGAATTTCTAGCGCGATTCCGCTTCGCCGCCCGCAAGTGCGAAAAGGGGCTAACTCTGCCATCTTCTAAATCTGAAGGTCCCACTAGAACGCTAAGCTCGAATGGTTCATTCGAGACAGTTAAAAAATTAGCTGATTTTGATTGGAAAACAACGATAATTCGCCTATCGCAGGATGGACTAAACCGAGTGCATAATTTAATAAAACATAAAATTATTTCTAAAAGTAACTAATCAACACTTTACTTGTAGTTGGTGAAAGAGACCCTAAGATCACATATTTGTTATAGCGTGCCCCACGGGCGGGGCACAGCTTAACAGCAGAAGTGTAACAAAATAAAAGATAAAGAATAGTAAACCTTAATCCTCAATCTATGTTTGTAATAGACAAAAAAGATTTAAGCTGGCTGTTCATGAGAATCATATTTCAAAATTTATATCCCATTTATATAAATTCTATCCCAAAATAAGTATAAATTGTCTTCCGCGATACACTACCACTTCACACTGTAATCTATTAACAAAATGGAATATTGTTACTTTTAAACATCTACATTTAAAGTTTTTAGCATCATTTGCAGATACAGTTTAATACATTTTTTTTAAAGAGAGATAGCTCTAAAGTTATGTGTTAGTTAAAATTAAAAATTAAATATCCGTTATTAAGCTGGATTATCTATTGTGTTGTAAAAAATTCTAGTTTTATTAACAAAACAGTTACACCTAAGCATTGTGTTGTGAACAAAAGAAAATACAACCCGAAAACTATGGAAAAGTGACTATTTTCTGAAAAAACTTAAAATGTTAAATATCTCGAAAACGATTAATTTTTGGACATAATATTACATAATGAAAATTGTTAGTTTTGATCAATACTAACAGTAACACCTCTCAATGTATGTACGTCTACTTACAAGTAACCCTGTATACACAAACCACAAACCTTACCCTTCTTATCGCTCTTTCCATTAGTAAAAGCCGTATCAAAATCAGTTGCATGATGTAGAAGTAGTTAGCAAAGAAATACTTAGTTGGTAATAGAAGAAAAGTTGTAGCCTCGGAGGTTGGTTTATAATTTTTAAAATTTACCTTGTATTTGGTATGTTTTTCTTGCATCGTGAAAAGCACACATTCATTGTACATTTTTACAATTATATACTTAATTGAATTATTTTTTTCTGTTAGATTGTGTGCTGTTTTGAACGAACAAACCGAATAAAGAAACGAAAAAACATGTCAGTCGAAGGACTACACCTCAGAATTGAAATTAGCTTCAACAATTTGTAAACATTATTTTTGGGTTGTTAAGTTTTATCAATTAATCAAGGCGCCATCTAACGTCGAATAAATTGCATTTCAAAAATATAAATATTTTAAATTTTGTATGGCTATTGCATCGCCATCTAAAGATTTTGTCCTAAAACATTAACCATGCCGCCATCTACCGTCCCAGAGTTGTATTTCTTGGGTGTGTTGCGTGTTGAAAGGTTTTCACTTCAAAAATCCAATATAGAATAATTATTTAATTTTAGAATTACTACGTAGGATTAGGATAGTGGTCTTTTGTTCGTTTTTTATTTCGTTTTTTACCTATCCATATTTGTATAATACCTACATATCGTGAAGCTTGCATCAAAAAGAAATCAATACATTCGCGCATGCTTTTCATACAATGCCTCTGCTCTGTACGAATTGATATGTTCCTGTAATTTGTAAGTACACTCACTTGGCCCATTAGTTCAGTTGGTTAGAGCGTCGTGCTAATAACGCGAAGGTCGCGGGTTCGATCCCCTCATGGGCCATTATTGCCTCATTCTTATTCTTTTCTTTTTTTTTTTATTAAGGTATATTTACTTTACCAACGCACATAATAAATTAATATAACATCAGCTTCTCACTTCTGCCTGTCTGTGATTTCATCCGTGTATATTTTTTATAAATTATATATTAGTTGTTTTACGCGACTTCATCCGCGTAACTCCTATGGGTATAGTAAATTAGTAACCTATGGTGCAGTGGCGGATTTACACATTTGCTCCCGCCCCTACTGACCCCTGCAATTCGATACCCTAGTTCACAATCATAATATATAAAAAACAGATGTAATAGGGTACTCCAATTTAGCCACAGTATCAGCACCCGAGAGGAATGCGAGCAATTTCTGTGTCACTTGTATAATAATATTTTTTTTTATATTATATCTGTAAGACAAAAAGAATTTTTTGGCCAAATTTGCCGCCCTAGGCTCTAGCCTACTAAGCCTTTTGGTAAATCCGGCACTGCTATGGTGAAAGTGTTGAGAAATTGAATGTTAAATATTACTGGCTGATATTAAAAAGAAATATATTTAAAACTAGAGTTTGAATTTAGAAGAGAGTCGAAGAGAATTATAGTTGACAAGGAAAATTTATTTGAAGTTAGTTTGGTTAGAGGGTTTTGGTATATTTTATATTTAGTAATGTATTGTTTATAATGAATGTTTATTGAAATTAAAATATGAAGGAAAGAAATTAAACGGAACTATGTGCACATGGAATTTATGTGTTTGATTTATCTGCTACCAGTTCAATAAAGAAAAGATTCTTCCACCACTGTGTAAGAAGGGACTAGAAGTTATAAAAAACATACAAGAGAAAGAATTTTTTAAATCGGTCCAGTCATTTTTGAGATTATTTATTACAAACAAAATTACGATTTCTCTTTATGATATTAATATAAATAGGTATCTACCTCAACCACAGATTAAGTACAACTAGCCTTAACTTAACCGTCTATGCATGTTAGTTAGGCAATATTAAAATGGCTCGTACAAATAACAATATCCACATTTGTATTGTATTTTTTATTTTTATTTGTAATAAGAAAAAAAAACGAAGACCATAGTGCAATAAACACGCCATAGACAACCAAAAGAAACGCGAGTGCTACTGCCGCTTATCAAAGCTACGCCACAGAGCAGTATATGTGAGACGACAGAACACTATACCGGCTGTGCGGAAGGATTTTTCAATAATATAACAGGATTGATAACTTCAAAAAATTGCTTTTAAAAAATTAACTGTTTTACCAATAGTTACGAGTATATTTTTCATTGCGCCTTACACATGGGCTAAACCGAGAAAAAAATCTTGCCAGACTACAAAAATGTATTTCATTAAAAACTTAGAGTCAAAAATCTTAGATCAAACACTATGTATATTAATTGTACTTCAATTATTTTAATAGTTTTTAAATGAAATTATTATAATAACACTAATTTTGTGATATAGGTATTCCTAAATTTCAAAAGATAATATTTATAATTTAAGGACTATTTTTTATTTTATTTTCTACTGGCATCCCTATGAAATGTCTTGGCGGTGTTTTTAAATAGCAGTTTACATATTGTTGTTTAAAATCGTTCATAGAAATTAAATTTAAAGTTAAAATGGTGAAAAAAGTGTTGCGTGTATGCTTGTCCGAGCGAATCCTATGGTGGTTGCAATATATCTTTTCACAGGTAAGCTAAAAATAACATTATTATAAATCTACCAACTATGTTAACCATAAATTTGTAACGTTGGTGGATATGGTTATGTACAAGTTATGTTAATCTAGTAAATCTAGTTGGTCCGGCAAACTTCGTGCCGCCTCAGAAACAAAACTCGTTCCATTTGTATAGAATTTTTTTTCGAAAAAGTCGAAAAAATTTCGAAATTTTCCATTTTGTAAAGACAAATAAATGATTGTTTTCGCAATTTACTTTACTTTTCTATATTTACTACATATTTATTGTAATTTACTTTACTATATTTAAAGCTGAAATATCAAATACCACTCGTCGTTACCTAACCAGGACGCAAAGTACACCGACCCAGTAAAATTTTGGTGAAAGGTCCTCGGAACGTATCAAGGATAGAAAAGTAGGGTTTGCACAATGTCATAGAGAGTATCCCATCCCGTTCATACATTTTTTACAGTCCATACAATTTTTTTGGAGTTTTCAAGGCGGGATATCTCCAAGACCCCTACAAATTAGTAATCTTTTGTCTTTTGTCACTGTAAGTTTTCCTTGAAAATAAATAAATAGAACATTTAAATTTGTCTTATACAACAAAAATCTTATGGTCACCCTATTAGAAAGGGACACACGGCTCCTCTTCTATATATCCTACTTGGCCCGCTTTTTAGCCGCAAGTAATGAATCCTTATTATTATAATAGATCCATGGCTGTGCGAGTTTTTCATTCACAGTCACACAGGTTAAAAAAAATTATGTAACAATATAATTATTTTAAATTACATACATAACTTGGTTGGACTTAAAATTAAATTAAAAAAATTAACAATAAATTTTTATCAACTATTTTTTTTTTATTCTGGCAAGTTGAAAGAAAAAGACGACACACGGCCACACTCACTTATTCCTTCATTCATTCCGTCGTAACCAACCGACCGACCGACCGACCGACCGACCGACCGACCGGTCATCGACGACTCACTCAATCCAGTTGTGCTTTGTGGGGTAGGTACTTTGCTCATTTTCGCATTCGAGTCGCCGTGAAAGGTGACGCGGTCTGTCTTCCTACGAAATTTACGGGAATTCTTAAGGTGAGTTTCTTGAGAATATATTACTATTTTTCACAGTTTATTTATATTTGATTTTACATATCGCTGCTTAAAAACAAAAGTTCCACAAACCAAAATTACACTTCATACAGGAGTACCTCTCCTGTAATATAATCGAACAAAATTATTTTTGTCTATTTTTTTTAATTCGATATATATCAAATATATGCATATTATACATCGTTAGAAGCGTATTTTTAAGAGTAGCATTAAATGTTTTGAGTACTTTTATAATAAACCGAATACTAGAAGAGATATAAGTTACTTTTGAATACAATAAATACTTTTGATCAAAATATACTAAATATGGAATAAAACAACCATAAGTCTTTTTGCAACATACAATATGAAGGATTGTAATTGTATTTTTGCAATGAAAACATTTTTGGATTATTTTGGTTTTTAAACCAGATGGCCCTTTAGTTTTTAAACAGCGATATGTACCATTTTCTAGATAGTGTTATAATCTCATCGCTGTAGAAATTTAGGGACTTGTGCAGGTTGCATATTGTGCATGTCGGTAGGTTCATTTACAATAGTTTATAGTTTTATGTTTTCCATTCATCTTCTATTTTTTAACGTTTTCCTGATCAAAATATTAATATAAAATTTAAATATACCCACTTTGTTCAGACGTTTTATCATGAAAATGTATGAAAATAATAGTTTCCAAAAGGGGACGCTAGATGTCGCCAGTGGTCGATGGTTATCGGTGTGTTTTGCTGCAAGTCAGACGACTTGTTTTCATTTAATTTATAATAATTGTCTAAAGTATGTTTTTATCATCAATTTGTGTATCGGGTGAAGGAATTTAACGTTGTGTGAATGTGTGTCCTTTTATTTATCGTTTTGAACTGGCTTTCACACGAAAAAATGGTAAAGATAATAAAAATAAAAATAGCCTTTATTTTCTACTACAGTTTTAACATGCTGGAACTTTAACTTAATAAATTAAAATAAACAAGCCTTTTATTTCTATGCAGTAATTACAAATTTTTAAAGATATTAAAAAATGTCAATTTATAAAACAAATATTTAGTGTAATTAAGTTTCTGCAAGAACCTCTCTACAGGTGAAGGCCTCCTCCAAAGTTTGCCAGTCTTCTCTCGATTGGGCTTTTTGAATCCAGTTGGTGCCAGCTGTACTTCTTATTTCATCTTCCCATCTAGCATAGGGTCTTCCTCTCTCTCTATTGCCTTTCTATTCTATTCTAAGGCAATAGGAACTTTAACTTAACTTACTACAATTGAACTTAAAATTTTAACTTAACTTGTTACAATTTATCTTTGAATTCCAACTTTTCTTATTCCTTTTTTGGTTTATTACAATTTAACTTTAAATTTTAGCAATTTATTACAATTTAGCTTTGAATTTTAACTTTACTTATTACTTTTAAGTTTATTACAATTCAACTTTAAATTTTATCTTAACTAATTACAATTTAGCTTTCAAATTTAGCTTAACAATAGCTTAACTTTAAATAACTCATTACAATATAACTAAATTTTTACTTAACTTATTAAAATTGAGCATTAAATTTTAACTTATTGCAATTTAACTTTAACTTTTACAATTCAGCTATCTAGGTAGAAACAGTATTGGTGTTATGTATTTTTATGATTATGTACCTATTTATATTAGGGTACCTAGTATTTAAACGCATATCAAAAAAAGTACTTTTTGTATGCAAAAATAATCCGAATTCATATCAAAAATACTGATTGCACAGCAAAATACTCAACTCAAAATATTACTAAATGCACTACAATTTATATTCGTAGCATACCGCTTTTTATCTTAAAGTAAAGCTTTTTTATTAATGCACAGCTAATAATGACTAACGCACATTATACCTATTAACTCTTTTTTTTTAAATGTAGCTTCTATTTTTATATAACATACAGCAGTTTACCTAAATAAAACAGCATTTTATTTGACATATCAATATCATCTTATTATTTATTAAGTACAACCACAGCTACAACATAATGAGATCAGCAATAAAATATAAAATCAGATACAAAAGTTACCTACTTCAAAATTTTTATTGAATTATTAAGGTGGGTCTGCATTTTTTTTATTCGAGTCATAACATGACACTTCCTGGGCTACATGTTTTTGACCATACAAAAATAGAGATGTCACCTAATCGAACTATTTAGAATAGAATAGAATAATATTTTATTTGTAGTAATTTTGTCAAAGGACATTTAAGAACATAGGTAACATAAAATATAAAGACAAACACAAACGTTTTACCGTTTTATAAAACCGTAATCAATGTTTTATAGAACACTAGCTAAACCTTCCTCTAGAACCATTCTATCCATTGGGGTGGAAACAGCATGAAAATCGGTGCAGTAGTTTTTGAGTATATCGCGAACAGACAGACAGACAAACAGACGCGACGGAGGACTTTATTTTATAATATGTAGTGATTAAGTAGCTTAGAATTAATATTAATTATTACTTAATTGTTTTAATTATATTTTCTGCAGTCCCCACTCCGACTCAGAGGTATGTACACCTATTTAAAAAACCATGTCCAAATAATAATATACACCTTTCTCCCAAAAAATCGCGGTCAGCCAACTCGACGGGTCCATAATCTAAATTTTTAGCCTTTTTTTCGATTATTATAATTTTTATGATGAGAATATTTTCATAGGTGACATAAAATTATCACAAAATAATAGCTATGTAGGTACAGTTTTCACTTAATTTGTTCTGCTTTTAGAAATTATGCAATGAAAAAAGAAATTGTAGCTATAATAATTATTAAATTTGCTCAGCATGTGTTAAGACAAATATGATGAGCAAGTTTTGAGGTGCTTATTAGGATATATTATGCTACTCGGATAGTTATTTTGCTATGAGAATGAGTATTATCTATGGACGCTCGGGTTAATTTGCTGTGCAATCAGTATTTATGTTAAGATTGTAGTATTTTTGTACCTAAAGGAATTTATTTGTCTCGCATTAGAGGAAAAAAGAAATGTAGTGTTGATGTATATTTACGAATTATCTGCAGTACTAGTTTTGTTAAACATTTAGTTTATTTGTGATGAAATAAGTTATTTGATGTAATAATATCTCTTTATATAATATAATATTATACTTAGTTAACTCATATCCGTAGTAGTCGCCTCTGTGGCGTAGGCCTCTCCTATTGTTTCCTCTCTGGTTATCTGGTAAATTTACAGCTTATTTTATATATTTATCGTTATTTCACTTCGATTCACAAGCTTTAATATTTTCAAAACACTATTAGGTATACAGTAGAGCCGATGTTAACACGAGCACAGGCGCGCCCTCTCTCCGGTGAAGATAATACCTAATTCTAATTTGGACTTGGAATAATTAGTGAAAAAACGTTTATACCAAATAGACTAAATAAAACTGAATTTTATCCGTGTTTAAATTAAATTAAATAAATATTGCTCACTCACTAAGCGTGAAAGACGTTACATTAAAATCGTGGAGGGACTTTCTTTTGTTTAAAGAGATCTACATACCTACAAAGTTTGTCAACGGCTTTGCTAATTTCAAAAAGACTCCCAAAGCCAGACTTACACTATTATAAATGTCCAAACGAGGCTTGATATATTGAAAGGTTACTGGACAAAGTTTAAAGCGAATCATCAGTCTATTCTAATACAAGGAGAATGCCGACGGATCCCTATTTTACTAGCTACTTATATATTGGACATACAACAGACAATAAAATTCATCAGTCAAATTACCGCACTTTTTTTGGAAAATACATGGAATGGCCTACATTTCACGATTTATTTGAGTCACTAAATAACAATTAATTTTTGCATGGCGTATTAGCTGGTAATTCTAAAAATTATAAATGTTATGGTGCAGTTTGTCTCGAGTCTGTATGTATGTTTGTTTGTTGTCCAAAGAAAATTAGACCAACAATAAATAATTTTGATCATCAGCCCTGAAAGAGTCCTAATACGGTGACATATTGTAACTTTTTTAGAGTAACCCTAATAAAAACATCTACATTAGTTAACCCTTTAACCGCTTGGTTTCGTAGGAGGTTGACTCGTAAACCGATATTTTTTAAATAGAAGGCAACGCATAATGATTTTGCTTAATTTCATATTGTCGGTAGGTTATAGGCATTAGGAAAATACTTACCCTCATTTACAATAGTTTGTAGTTTTATTTATTTTAACGTTTTCCTGATCAAAATATTAATATAAAATTTAAACATACCCACTTTGTTCAGACGTTTTATCATGAAAATGTATGAAAATAACAGTTTCCAAAAGGGGACGCTAGATTTCGCCAGTGGTCGATGGTTATCGGTGTGTTTTATTAATAAGATAGTAAGATTAAGCAACAATCATTTGTTTCCGTTACAGCCTAAAAATGGAAGGCGACCGCCGACGACGTTGGCGAAGATTATTTACCACGTCTACCCCCATCAACTCTAATTTGGTGGACGATTCGGATCAAACGTTGGAGTTGAGCCGAATCGGCTTTTACGACTCATTTGACTCCGCGTACGTATATTGTATATTTTCAATATTGTGTAATTTCAAGTTGCTCTTGATACAAGAGTTTTTAATAACTAGTACCGGAATATAATAAATGCAGTTACCAACTTTCATTTACTATTTTTTATGACTTCTATACGAAAAATGTTCTCGTATATTTTTATATATTTTTATCCTGATTCTCTTCAACTCCTCTTTAAAACTGTATCTTTATAAGATACTAGCTGGTGCCCGCGACTTCGTCCGCGTTCTGGATGAAGGTGTATGCAAAATTTCATGGTGATCGGTTCAGTAGTTTTTGCGTGAAATAGTTACAAACATCCATACAAACTTTCGCATTTGTAATATTAGTAGGTACGGATTATAATTTACTATTTGGCGAGTGATGGTTTCTCTCTTACACAGAATAACAGCTCTTATACAGCTTCTGTATTTCTACAGTTACTATACAGCATTTATTTATACAGCCTCAAAATGCAGTTTTAAGTAATATACTTATCTATACTTAATATTATAAAGCTGAAGAGTTTGTTTGTTTGTTGTAATCTCGGGAACTACTGGTTCGAATTGAAAAATTCTTTTTGTGTTGGATAGATCATTTATCGGGGAAGGCTTTAGGTTATATAACATCACGTTGCGACTAATAGGAGCGAAGAAACAGTCGAAATGTGAAAAAAACGGGGGAAATTGCTTCCGTTGCGTGCGCTGTAAGAACCGTTCGAAATACCCAAATGATTCCCAAAATAACTATTCCACGCGGACGAAGTCGCGAGCACAGCTAGTATAAAATGAACTTATCTAAATACAGCTTTTATATGGCTTGTCAAGCTACCTCATACCCGCTTACATTACATAACAGTAAAATCATTTATGTTGTGGTTATGTGATTATGTATTAAATACGATCATAAATTTTAATTTCAGTATGATTGATCAAGTAGTGCAAGGGTGGGTTGCGCCCTTGCACGACCCCTGCGAAACTCAAGTTTCAGTAAATCAAGAAAGCACCGAGGAGAATTTGCCTAGGCGCAGTATGTATTTAATTTAATACTTTTTTGTTCACATTAGAGCTAAAACAATTGTCCCGAGAGATGGTATATATTTCCTATACTTATTTGAGGCTTTTCAACCTCTATAACTCTTCTATAACACCCTAGCGCCCTAGCAGACCTGGCTGAGGAGTAATGGGTCTAAATCGGAACAACCCTTATATGTACATATATTCAGTTGCGATTTTTTTGCAAAAAATGTCCTTGAGGCAATCTGAAATTTTTATACTTTGATATTGAATATTTAAAGAGTAAAAAAAAAATAAACCAGACTATTCAGTCAGGTCTTTAACTTTGCCAGGCACTCGTAGAATTGTTTCAAAAAATCGAAAAAATGTAGGTATTTGAGGCAAGTTGAAATTTTTACAGGATATTATTTATAATTTAAAAATAAATATACCAAGAGACAGATCATTTTGGTGGGACTTTATACCTGCCAGGCGAAAGAAAATATACGACAAGTTTTCAGCTTGCCTCAAATACCTACCCGGAAATGTCTACCATGTTTCGGAATAGATGCATGTTAGTTAGTTAGGGGTCAACATATTGGGAGACGTAAGAGAGAGAGGCTTCGGCAACCTTTTCCAACCACTGAGGACAGACTTAAATATAATACAGAAGCGCCTCAAAGGCGCTATATCCTTGCTAAGGCGCTATATCTATTGCTGTATCGCTGATCACTGTTCACTGGTTTAATTAATGTGTACTATAATATTTAAACTGCCTTTTTATGCCCTTCATTGCCGCCTCACTCATCTGCCTAATTACTTTGTATAGGAGAAGTTTGTCCTCACCGAAACTAAGAGGACATTTTGAGTTTTTGTTTTTCTGTAAGGGTTTTTAAGAGTTGTGGCTGAAGGACGCAGTAGGCTTTCTGTTGAACAGTTTCAGCGTCAGCGTAATAATAACATCGAAATATTTTCATATGTGTAATTTATAGTACCTACTTATGCACCCTCTACTTCGGGTATACATTAATTAAACCACTTTATGTCCAGTTCCGCCTTAATGAATCAATTTCAGTTGACGTAAATAGCAACTAAGTTACTAAGACAGACTAAGACTCTAACACTAAGTTAAATATAAAGTTTCAAAGAAGATGTTTTAAAGAGTCTTAATCGGTGTTTTTTCGTTTTTTTTTTCAGATCGTGTCCTAGTTGCAATTGTGGGAGCGATTGGGATCATGATATTTCTTATAATCTTTTTCATTTATTATCTTTAATTTCTCTATCTTTAATATCTTTAAAGATAGAGATATAGATTTAATTATCTATAATAATAAAGCAAAATGTCACTGTTGCCGGTCTTCTCAGACTTCGATCGTCCTTTTCGGATGATGGAACATGATTTCTATAATCCACCGGGATTTTTCAACAGACCCTGGGATAATATGTTTCTACCTTTCGAGGATTTCATGAAGACGATGGACCGTTTGACGAGCGCTATGAACCAGATGGCTTTAAGAGACGTCTCCACAAACATTATTTCCGACAATGAAAAGTTCCAAGTCAATGTGGACGTTCAGCATTTCTCGCCAGAAGAAATAAGCGTGAGTCAGATCGTCAATCGGGAAGTGATGATCGAAGGCAAACACGAAGAGAAACGGGATCCACACGGTTACGTATCCAGGCAGTTCGTGAGGAAATACATTCTTCCTGAGGGATGTCTACCGGACACGGTCCAGTCTAATATTTCTTCGGACGGCGTGCTCACTGTGACCGCTCCTAAAGTTTTGGCACTACCCTCGCGCGGTGAAAAAATCATTCCAATAACTCAAACCGGCCCCGTCAAGAAGGTTGGATACGATTCCTAAAAATATGTGGAGTGATTCCTTTTAAGAGCCATTTTGTTTTTAAAGACTGAATTTTTTATGTGCATGCGGTAATAAAAATATATATATATTATTAATTCATTTTTTTCATATAAATCATGTAATCAACGTCAAGCAATGAATTGATGCATGCATATAATGCTTAACAGCAATACAGTATTTACTGCCACCGAAATTGGAGCAGGCGATTGCTAAATTCAAACGGGCCGTCTTAATGGAATATTGCAATTCCCACAACAACAAACCCGTAGTTCTAGAAAATCTGTAAAAAATCACTGAAAAAATTCCGCCATGAATGACTTTGATTGAAGACGGCTCTGCCGCCGGGCGAGCGAGTGTTGTCTTGTTAATCAATGTATTTGTTTACAAATGGTTCCTTATTATTTTATTTTAATGACTTGATATTGTTTTAAGTTATTAACACTGCCAAAGTTTTATTTTGTAATTTTAAATACAGAAGTATCTGTAATGAACAAATGGTTCCTTATTATTTTATTTTAATGTCTAGATATTGTTTTAAGTTATTAACACTGCAGAAGTTTTATTTTGTGTTTTTAAATTTAGCCGGCTAATCTTAAGTTTATTTTCACACCTATCTTTAGCCGTAACACATGCATATATGGCTTAAGCCTACTAAATTTTATAATAAAAATGAATAAAAGCTTTATTTAAATATTGTTTTATTTCATAAATCACCCTTACCATATTATTTCATTTTATTGTAAAATTAATTAATTCCTACTATCTTTTAATTTTAATAAAATAAAGAGAAATAAAGTATTTAATTGCTATATACCTATAGGATATCTTTTATGGAAAATATTCTACAGTAGAGATTTTCAGGGATTTAATTTTAATTTTGAATTTCGTTTATTGTATTAAAAAACATTTTTTTATTGAAGGTTTCGGATACACAGTGATTTACATTTTTTTTTAAAGTTTTTAAAATAATACACAAGTGATTCTTTTTGTCACATAAATGCGTGTGATTTTTGGATTTCATTTCTAATATTTATATCCCTCCCTTTTAATCCCTCAATAAATTGTCTAAATATAATTTACAAATAATATAACCAAATTGATGTGATTACAACACGTTGACTTAATAGTCTGAGATAGAGATACCCTCAGATGTTATTTAATGATGGCAAAGATTATCTGGTTAACATGCCGAAGTACGGGGCTTTTACCTTAATCACAGCGCCATCTAACGTCGAATTAATAGCATTTCAACAATATAAATATTTGAAGGTAATTTTGTTATGCTGTTGCATCGCCATCTAAAGGTTTTGTCCTAAAACATTAACCATGGCGCCATCTACCGTCCCAGAGTTGTATTTCTTGGGTGTGTTGCGTGTTGAAAGGTTTTCACTTCAAAGATCCAATATACAATTCTAAATAAATAATAATAAATAAATTCAAAATAAAAAAGAATTCTAAAAGTTTCCCTGGGTAAACCAAGACGATATTCTACGAGGAGGCGCAGGTCTTAAGTGTACGGAGACTTTTTTTTCACAATAACTTAATGTTACGTAAACGAATTTTTAAAGTGGCTAACGTAAAGCACGAGACAGCACAGCGGTTAAATGGCACAGGTTTTACAATAACAGACGAATGGGTTGGTTCATTATTATTAGCATGTTTGTCCGATCGTTTTACCCCCATGATAATGGCAATTGAACATTCGGGTATTTCGATAACTGCAGATGTCAAAAAGTCGAAATTACTTGACATGGAAGTGACGAGTGACAGTGACAGCGCGGGAATAGGAGGTGCATTTGCCGCGTGAAATAAATTTTACTCTGGCAACACTAAGCCAAAGAAGTATGGCGGTCCGTCAACGTCAAACAAGAAAACAGCAATAACATACTATAAAAGTATAAATGTAAAGAAGATGGTCATTATCGAAATCAGTGCCCGCTAATGAAGAAAAATAATAGCAAATACGTATTTAATGTCGTTTTCCTGAATCCGGAGACGTCGACATTGTTTCTGACTTAAAATACGACATTACTGTGAAAGATGTGCTATGCGTGCCCAGTTTAACAACAAACTTATTATCTGTACTGTAAGTGAGCTCATTAAAAATGGAAATAATGTCAGTTTTGATGAAAAACACTGCTATATACGAAACAAAAGCAATGTTTTGGTAGCCACAGCTGATTTATTGGATGGTGTATACAAGCTGAGGTTGCACACACAGAGTTGTGTGTTGGCTGCAACGGCAGTAAGTGGCAAATTATGGCACAGAAGGCTGGCGCACATCAATAGTCAGGACATGAATAAAATGAGAAATATGGTGAATGGTTTGTCATATGAAAACAATTTCGACATAACCAAGTCTCAGTGTAAAACTTGTTGCGAAGGAAAGCAGGAAAGATTACCTTTTTCGCATGTGGGTGAAAGAAGCATAGAGACGCTACACAGAATCCATCCAGACCTTTGTGAACCAATGGAAACTATATAGTTCATTGAATGGTGCACGATATTTTATACTGTCCGTCGATGATTTTAGTAGAATGACATTTATATATTTTCTTCAAAAGACAAATGAAGCATTTGCTAAGTTCAAGATCTTTAAAACGATGGTGGAAAATCAATTAAATAAAAAAATAAAAATACTAAGGTCAGACAATGGACTAGAGTACACCAACAAAGAGTTTGAGAATTATTTAAAGCAAGAGGGTATAATTCATCAAAGATCAAATAATTATACACCTGAACAGAATGGTACATGTGAGCGAGCCAATGGTACTGTGGTTGAGAAGGCTAGATGTCTACTGTATGATGCAAAGCTTTATAAAAGATTTTGGGCAGAAGCAGCGAACACTGCTGTCTATTTGAAAAATAGATCCATTGCATCGGGACTTCAGAAAAGTCCATACGAATTGTGGTATGGGAGAAAACCAGACCTAAGCCACATACCTCTCAAAGTCTTTCGCTAGCCTCGAAGAGGAATCTCCATCAGTTTCAAAGCACGGCGTCATTGGAACAAGTCACATATAAATCACTTATGAACAATTCCAATAGTGAACAGAGAAAGGTACCATTGCTGGACCAAAGCAAGGAGTGAGCCCATTTCTAATAAGATTATCTAATGTTATGTTTGTTTATTCGTTTCAGAATGAAGACGTAAGGGAATCAATACCAGGCATCGAACCCGTGGACCCAACGTTAAGGGAGAGTCATTTGGCTTATTTGAGAGGTTTAGCGACCAACATTGATACAACGCTCAATTCGATCGCAGACAATGTTCAACTAAAAGGTATGTTCATGATCATAGATGAATGATTGGTCTCGCTGCGCTCGACTAGATACCGCCGTTGTACTTTTAAAATGCGGCAAAAAATACTACGCCGAATTCGGCGTAGTATTGTATAGTACAAAAACGATGCAAAAATCATTTTGTTCATGATGTTCGTGTTAGCGGTTTTGTTTATTGATTTTCCAGATGGTAACAAGGAGGAGCTAATCTCGAGCGCGGAGTGTCTGAAGGCGTGCATAGAAGAAGTGGCGCGTTGGTTGCGCGCATCGCACGCGGCCTTACGTCTCCGATGCGAATCGCCATTATGGACGCGAGAGAGTACACTTATTTTATTATGTATTAAGCTCGACAGACAGACCATACTTAATGGTAGCAACCCTACAGGCTCTGGCTTTCCTTACTCACTTATCGAAACACAAGAGCACACGTGCTAATGTGAGCTATGTATGAGATTTAGCAAAAATTAATATGTTAGCTATACACCGGTTTCTTGTGCATTACATTATTATAATGAACGTATTATTGAAATTTTTTCAAATAGAATCGGACCATTTAAAAGTAATGATAAAGTTAATAATATGTAAGTGGTTCTAGGTATTTTTGATCTCATTGACATTTGTTGATTCATTCATTTATAATTTAATTAATCTCAAATAATGTTGTGCTTTCCTATAATTTAAATTCATACTTGTGATGTTCCTTCCTGTGAATGTTGTATACTGTGATTAAGTATGTCATTAGTTGGTGAGCCTTTTTCAAATAAATTAAAATGAAAATAAACTTTCCTCGTTTATCCGTTGGTTGCTATAGAAGAAGTTAACTGACAAACAGACAGAGAAATAGAGACATCTCTTGTGTTGATGATGTGTCTTGTGTTTCAGTTGACGACGGTAACGTCAGGCCTCCTGTGTTGGCTGTGCTCGGCGCCACGTGAGACGCTGGTGAAGTTGCTGAACTCCGGCCTCTCCCCTCTTTGTGGCTTCGAAGGTCTGCTCAGTCTGTACTCCACCGAGAAGGCGATGTGGGGTGACATGGTCGTGGCCGTAGAGGACCTTCACACGGTTCTCTTCAAGCTCGTCAAAGTCGGACACAGGTGAAGCACTTTTTACGTCCCATTCATTGGTCTGAAATGAACTGTCATCTGTTATTTAAAACCAATCAAACATTGTCATTTAAAGAAAATGTGACTACATTGCAGTTTAAAATGAATAGTAGAAGTTGGTCGTTACTACCTTTTATCACTGACGCGCGAAGGCAAGATGATGACGCTTTGGCATTTGTGACGAAAATACCATACTTCGATGAGGCTACTATAAAATAGTTATGAAATAGTTTACATCGAAGAGTGTAGGTGTTCGATGCTGTAGTAATTTCGTCTCTCTCTCTCTCTCTCTGTCTATGTGCTTGACACAGTGCTTTTAAATGTTTCAGCAACACTGCGACACCGACTGTCAGTGGGACGAGAATATCGACTGTTGTCCATTTGCCAGTGTCTGATTCGTTGCACTCGAAATTGTCCCCAAAGGCCTTAACGTTCACGATAACAGCGGTGCCATTCAACGTGGGCATAAATGAGAAGGCCACTTTGGCTTTCTCATTGGAGACAACGCCGCAGTACCATTCCAACTGCGACAAGTTGGACCGACTGAACAAGTACTATCACAAGTACTGCAAAGTGTTCACTGCTGCTGATCAAACGTCCGCCGGCAGAGGTGAGATGGCAGAGTTATTTACTTTTTTTTCTGTTAAGGTTGATACGGCTGACGCTCCACTTGGTGGTTGGGTGGCAACTGTGGAAGTTAGTGAATCGTCTACTAGGAAGTGGGCTGATGGTGTTCCAACGATAGTTATAATATAACTAGAAACCATCCCGATCGCGTCACCTTTCAAACAAAAAAAAAATACGATCATAATCGGTCCATCCGTTTGGAAGCTTCAATTCCACAGACAAGTACGCAAATAGACAGATACACAGACACACACGCCAAACCTATATTTTCGTAATTTTTATCTTAATATGCCCAGCCACATAATTATACTACCAAGTCATTGACTTAATTTAATTTTACAAAATCTTATCTTATTTTTAGCTTCGTCAAGAACAAAACCCCCAGAAGAAGTGATGGAAAACTTAAAAATCGCCGTTCACAAGAAAGTGCCAAAGAACATAGACGTTTTACATTTAGCTACCCTCGCTACCAGACTTATGAATGGTAAGTTATTTTTTTTCTATTTTTACGACACGTCACACACGGGCAGATATCCTATCATTGTGCGATGTGCAGTATATTATGACTGCAGAATTAAAACCTTATTTGTTACAGGCATATTTTATTATTACATTTTATAATCTCCTCTTAGCTCAAACGGTCACACTCGAGAAATATTGGCCGATTGTTGTTTGATGACGACATGATTCACAAGTGAACCAAGAATAGCTCGTCATTACTTTTTCATATCAGATTAACAAGCGGCGCGAAAGGTGGCTTTAGCAAACGCACGCGTGATTTTTTCGATTTACACAGATTCTTCGGGAAACTTTTAGTACAACACAGCAGCGCCTACACCTATGACCTACACGCTTCAGTACTTAAGTTACTGCACTTGCACTTTAGCCCTATACCGAGTCGATCGCTTTTAGTGTTAAGGTTGATGACATGATGTAGTCTTATCGTGAGGCAGTTTTGAGGTAGTTCAGGACCGACCACCCCTGTCTCAACCTCTTGCTAAGTTACTCCACTAAATTAAAGTCTGCACTCGCAGCAAAAAACAATTTTGCTCTATAGTTGAACAAATAACTATTCTTTTTGTATTCAAATGACTATTAGTTTTGTTGCAATTGAATAAATAATAAATATCTTCACAAATTCCACACAGCGCCATCTAGTTCCACACTAATGCTTGTATTATGGATACCTCAGACAGTTGATATATCAATCATACATATTATAAATTCAAACATACATAAATGTTAAATTAAGACGTGTAATTTGTCTTTTCCAGTGAAGGGTGCCGTCGAGACTCCGAAGAACATTGGCGTAAGGAAATACGCCTTCACCAAGAAACAGGTGTCGGCGCTGCCCCAAGATTACAGACCTCCCGCTGGCACGTATGGTCCTTCGCTAACCTAAACTCAGACTAGAGACTAAGAAAAATGGATACAGGCCACCGTTGCACGGGAATCATCATGGGAAATGCTTTAATATATATACCGTGGGAAATAGTTTAGTCACTTTAATGCCGCTCTATATTTTTCGTATTTAAAATATTTATTATATCAATCGACTCCTTGTGTATGTTTTTTAAAAATTACCTACTACAGATAAGATACGAATCCGGTCACATGAGAAATTATTCAAAATTTTGTGTTGAAAAAAGTTACAATGATTTAATTTCTTCGTTCATATTTATTGTTTAAGAAATGAACGGTTTTTTTAAAAAAACAAAAAATGTGTGTGTGTGTCAGTCAACTCCGACGCACGACTGGAGGCTTACTACTTACAAAAGATTATAAAAAAATAAATTAAATAAATATAATTTAAATAATTAATAAATAAAATTTTCCAAGGATGCATTATTATGTAACATATTCTAGTTTCAGATAGAATAATGTGACGCATTTTTCGTGTCAATTTTGATTTTATTCCCATAAATTTTCATACCACTGGGCTTTGTATATGTTACGGCTAAAGATAGGTGTGAACATAAACTTAAGATTAGCCGCCTAAACTAGGTTTATTTTCGAGGAGCGGCTAACGTTGAATATCATGTTAGGTTGCGTCGTGAATTCCATCTTTAGCCGGTTAATGTGCACATTAACCGAAACGCAACGGCTAAAAATGAATTCGATGGACGCGCCGGGGCGAACATGTCGCTTGAGGGGGCAGAGGGGAGACAATGCGCTCAAATGGCAATGTTTACAAATGGTTCCTTATTATTTTATTTTAATGACTAGATATTGTTTTAAGTTATTAACACTGCAGAAGTTTTATTTTGTAATTTTAAATACAGAAGTATCTGTATTGAACAAATGGTTCCTTATTATTTTATTTTAATGACTTGATATTGTTTTAAGTTATTAACACTGCAGAAGTTTTATTTTGTGTTTTTGAATACCTACATAACTACCTATGCGTAATGAGAGGATTATTTTTTAATAAAAGTTTTCATGCCGAAATAGTAAACATTATTATACCGTTTCCTTTTTCATTTGCTTCTACATTTTTAACCAAGCCTGCAGCTACACTTAAGTTTAGCCGGCTAATGTTAGAAGAAAGTAGCATTAACATGCTTCTACATTTTTACCCAAGGGCCTGCGGTTACACTTAAGTTTAGCCGGCTAATGTTAGAAGAAAGTAGCATTAACATGCTTCTACATTTTTAACCAAGGGCCTGCGGTTACACTTAAGTTTAGCCGGCTAATGTTAGAAGAAAGTAGCATTAACATGCTTCTACATTTTTAACCAAGGGCCTGCGGTTACACTTAAGTTTAGCCGGCTAATGTTAGAAGAAAGTAGCGTTAACATGCTTCTACATTTTTAACCAAGGGCCTGCGGTTACACTTAAGTTTAGCCGGCTAATGTTAGAAGAAAGTAGCATTAACATGCTTCTACATTTTTAACCAAGGGCCTGCGGTTACACTTAAGTTTAGCCGGCTAATGTTAGAAGAAAGTAGCATTAACATGCTTCTACATTTTTAACCAAGGGCCTGCGGTTACACTTAAGTTTAGCCGGCTAATGTTAGAAGAAAGTAGCATTAACATGCTTCTACATTTTTAACCAAGGGCCTGCGGTTACACTTAAGTTTAGCCGGCTAATGTTAGAAGAAAGTAGCGTTAACATGCTTCTACATTTTTAACCAAGGCCCTGCGGTTACACTTAAGTTTAGCCGGCTAATGTTAGAAGAAAGTAGCATTAACATGCTTCTACATTTTTAACCAAGGGCCTGCGGCTACACTTAAGTTTAGCCGACTAATGTTAGAAGAAACTAACATTAGCCGCTCCTGGAAAATAAACCTAAGTTTAGCCGGCTAATCTTAAGTTTATGTTCACACCTATCTTTAGCCGTAACATATATATGTAATATGCAAATCCTTAGATTAATGATTGGTCTCGCTGCGCTCGACTAGATACCGCGCTATCAAAAAACAATAGCTTCGTGAAAGCGGCAACATTTTATTGTAAAGAATAATACAAAGGTATAAATTTTGTCGGTTAATTTTGTTTATGACGTAATTATTTGTCTAGTACTTATTTTTTTTTTGTGTCATTTGAGTGTTAATTATTTAATTGTTTAATTAATGTATGTTTGTACGGCGCATCTATTTGTTTAATAATTTAATTAGTAATATATTAGGCGACTGTAACTATCTATGCAAGTAGCGCCATCTATACGTTTGATAATTTAATAACGATTCTCACCTTAGATGCGCTTCACCTGAAGTAGGGGAGTACTTTTCTATATGTATCGTATGTTGCACATAATATATGTAGTTTCTCTAGGGTATCTTGCCCTTATACATGCGAAGTTTAAAAGTTAAAATCACTTACAGTTAAATTATTACTTTTATTGGTTTACTTACTTAAATGTTTAATAATTGTAAATTAATATGTAGGTATTCATATTAAAGAACTCTTAAAACTGAATGTTATTTGTTTTATTTATATATTGTTCATAACTTAAGAATGATGTTTGCTTGTATATTGGTGCTTGTAGAAACATATAATGGTGTAAAAATAGAAATTTACGAGCTAAAAGTGATGACTAAAATGTTCCCACAGAAAGGATAAAATTAAATTCAAATAGCACTAAGTAAGTAAGTAGTTCTCTTAAGTAATGTAGAGAAACATAGAATTTTGGACAGGAGTTTGACAGGGGCTAAGTATATATAAATTACCATTACAGTACCTACTGCATTTTAACTCATTAACTATATCTCATTAACTCATTAACCAAGGCTTTTCCGGCCACAAGCCCTCCTACGAAAATTCTCCTGTCTCGTATGCCATTAAGTGAAGAAATCGATTTTAGGCTTGGAACATATTTAAATGACTTAAATTAATGAAACCTAATATTTGTTTAAAAATTATTAAATTCAATGTTACAAATAAACAAGTATCCATAACAATGATAATATTATGCTCGTAATGTATACTTACTGGAAAATTTTAACTCTCAAAATAAACAATAAATTTATGTAGATTATTATTCTCTTCACTCGATGACAAAGAGAGAGATTTTTGAATCTAAATTAATATTTTTTATTCTGGCAAGCTGAGAGAAAGAGACGACACACGGCCTCCGTCCTACTCACTCATTCCTTCATTCCGTCAATCCAATTGTGCTTTGCTCATTCGCTCATTCGTGCTCATTCGCATTCGAGTCGAAGTGAAAAGTGGACGCGGTCTATCTGGTCTCCGAATTCACGCAAATCATTACGGAAAGTCGGGTGAGTTTTTTGATTTATATTTGATTTTACATGAGTACCATTTTCTAGATAGTGTTATAATCGCATCGCTGTAGAAATTTAGGGACTTATGATCAAAAATTATAAATGGTAATTATATATTGTTAATTTTATACTTAGCAACTCTTGTTAAATTAAGTTTTGCGTGCCTTACTACCATGTTTTAAGGGAATAAATAAATCGTATCAAACAAGAGGTGTTGCTTTAGGAACATGATGGTAGTGATTAAATAGTATCTAATGACAAATCCAAGTTTTCCACCTCGAAAGCCTTTCGGATCATTGTAAAATTCATTAAATTTTAGGACTTTTTCAATTGTTGTCCATTTTTATTTTTTACTACCAACGACAAAAGACATTATGCAAATTTAATTAAACCAAATAGTTTTAAATGTAGGGGTTCTCTAATTTATTATTAAAGTGCACCAAATTTCCAATAAAATGAGATACATAGACCTGATAATCGGCTATGTCGTAATTACTAAATTATTATGCCGATCTTGCTCCACTTTTTCAATAATTTCAAATTTGACATCAAAACTTCAGTTTTGTATCTACCTCATATAATTTTACTTAATTTTATATTGGTAGGTTATAGGAATTAGGAAAATGCCTACCCTCATTTACAAAAAAAAATAGTTTGTAGTTTTATGTTTTCCATTCGTCTTCTATTTTTGGAAGTTTTCTGATATTTTTTTTTCTTTATTAAGTAATTCGTTTATTATTATATAATCTTTTATTTAAAAAATAATAATTAAGTATTATAACTAACTAACTAACAAATAAACAAATAAAAACACTGAAATGGAACGCGGAACGCATTGTGTCGTGCCACTAAAACTTTTTTATTGATAATAGTGACTTCATTTGCGCTGAAAAATGAAAAATGAAAAATGAATACTTGCATTTTTATCGCTGTGACGACGGTGGCGACAGAGGCGCTCAAGTTTTCATATTTTTAGACGATCTCTTAAGAACTATTTTTAGGATAAAAAATCCTATTAAGTATGTTAATGCAGGTCAAAAACTAGCTGTGGGTCAAATTTACTCTCACAAACTTTCGCATTTACAATATTACTTAGCAGGATAGTAAGATTAAGCAACAATCATTTGTTTCCGTTACAGCCTAAAAATGGAAGGTGACCGTCGACGACGTTGGCGAAGATTATTTACCACGTCTACCCCCATCAACTCTAATTTGGTAGACGATTCGGATCAAACGCTGGAGTTGAGCCGAATCGGCTTTTACGACTCATTTGACTCCCTGTACGTATATTGTATATTTTCAATATTGTGTAGTTTCCAGTTGCTCTTGATACAACAGTTTTTAATAACTAGTACCGAAATATAATAAATGCAGTTACCAACTTTCATTTACTATATTTTACGACTTCTATACGAAAAATGTTCTCGTATATTTTTATCCCGATTCTCTTCAACTCCTCTTTAAAACTGCAATCTTTATAAGATACTAGCTGGTGCCCGCGACTTCGTCCGCGTTCTGGATGAAGGTGTATGCAAAATTTCATGGTGATCGGTTCAGTCGTTTTTGGGCGAAAGAGTTACAAACATCCATACAATCCATACATTTATTTATACAGCCTCAAAATGCAGTTTTAAGTAATATATATAAAATGCTTAATAATATATAATAAATATAATTTTATAAGTAATATATATACAAATATAGCTTTTATATGGCTTGTTAAGCTACCTGCTTACATAACAGAAAATCATTGTCGTTGTGGTTATGTGATTATGTATTAAATACGATCATAAATTTTAATTTCAGTATGATGGAAAAAGTCTTAAAGGAATTAGGTGGGGAGGATGGGGAGGACGGGGAGGACGGGGAGGACGGGGAGGATGGGGAGGATTCAAGGTCTGAAATGACACAGGAGGATTCTACGCCGGATATAATGATGCAATCGTTGACCGAGAAATTGGCAACAATTATCATAATGTATCCTGGTATGTATTTAATTTATTACTTTTTTGTTTACATTAGAGCTAAAACAATTGTGCCGAGAGATGGTATATATTTCCGGATAGGTATATTTGAGGCTTTTCAGCCTATAACTCTTCTATAATACCCTAGCGCCTTAGCAGACCTGGCTGAGGAGTAATGGGTCTAAATCGGAACAACCCTTATATGTACATATATTGAGTTGCGATTTTTTTGCAAAAAATGTCCTTGAGGCAATCTGAAATTTTTATACTTTGATATTGAATATTTAAAGAGTAAAAAAAAATAAACCAAACTATTCAGTCAGGTCTTTAACTTTGCCAGGCACTCGTAGAATTGTTTCAATAAATCGAAAAAATGTAGGTATTTGAGGCAAGTTGAAATTTTTACAGGATATTAATTGTAATTTAAAAATAAATATACCAAGAGACAGATCATTTTGGTGGGACTTTATACCTGCCAGGCGAAAGAAAATATACGACAAGTTTTCAGCTTGCCTCAAATACCTACCCGGAAATGTCTACCATGTTTCGGAATAGATGCATGTTAGTTAGTTAGGGGTCAACATATTGGGAGACGTAAGAGAGAGAGGCTTCGGCAACCTTTTCCAACCACTGAGGACAGACTTAAATATAATACAGAAGCGCCTCAAAGGCGCTATATCCTTGCTAAGGCGCTATATCTATTGCTGTATCGCTGATCACTGTTGACTGGTTTAATTAATGTGTACCATAATATTTAAACTGCCTTTTTATGCCCTTCATTGCCGCCTCACTCATCTGCCTAATTACTTTGTATAGGAGAAGTTTGTCCTCACCGAAACTAAGAGGACATTTTGAGTTTTTGTTTTTCTGTAAGGGTTTTTAAGAGTTGTGGCTGAAGGACGCAGTAGGCTTTCTGTTGAACAGTTTCAGCGTCAGCGTAATAATAACATCGAAATATTTAAATCAATCAATTTCATTTGACATAAATAGCAACTAAGTTACTAAGACTAACACTAATAGTCCCAGAGATGAGGGACCAAAACTGCAACAGATTTATAAAGGCTGATATTTTAATATTAGGTCATAAATAGGTTGAGTATGAATAGCCTGCCGTCAGTCAGCCAGTTTTTGGGACAACTGGCGCACCTAACCTCTGGGATTAGTTAAATATAAAGTTTCAAAGAAGATGTTTTAAAGAGTCTTAATCGGTTTTTTTCGTTTTTTTTTCAGATCGTGTCCTTGTTGGAATCAGTGGAATATTTTTCATTTCACTTTTAATTTTTTCCATATATTATTTAATGTTTTAAGATCTGGATATATACCTAATGTATCTGAATTTGATTAATACCTTTGCATTATTGCAAATATTTAAACAATGTCAACGTCAAGCAATCATTTGATGTCATTCATTCCGGTTTACAATGCATGCATATATATGGCTTAAGCCTACTAAATTTATAATAAAAAAATGAATAAAAGCTTTGTTTAATTATTGTTTTATTATTTCATAAATCACCCTTATCATATTATTTTATTTTATTGTAAAATTAATTAATTCCTACAATCTTTTAATTTTAATTAAGTATTTAATTGCTATATACCTATAGGATATCTTTTATGGAAAATATTCTACAGTAGAGAATTACAGGGATTTAAATTTAATTTTGAATTTCGTTTATTGTATTAAAAAACATTTTTTTATTGAAGGTTTCGGATACACAGTGCTTTACAATTTTTTTTAAAGAATTTTTAATATAGTAATTGGTATATCTTAGAAGAAAATCATACACAAGTGATTTTTTTGGATTTCATTTTTAATATTTATTATAAATCCCTCGATAAAAAGTCAGCCGTGTAGTATTCAATCTCAGTTCGAAATTAAAAATTTAGACGGCATTTAAAAAAAGTTGATACTTTCTAAAAAGTAATTTTGGTGAAAATACGAAAATCCATTTACAAGCTAATATTTAATAACACTACAAAATAAAATTTAGGAATATATAAATAATATAACCAAATTGATGTGACTACAACACGTTGACTTAATAGTCTGAGATACGGCATTAGAAATGCACACACACACACACACACACGCACGCACTAGCTATGTGAAACTAATTAATCGATAATTACGGTCAGAACAATCCGTGTCATAAAGTGAGACAACTCTATTTACGCATTTTTTTCTAAATTGACTTAAATTTTGTGAATTAACTCAATATGTTTTATAGACATTAAAAGAAAAGTAATAGATTTTATCAATTATCTCCTTCGTGCCGTGTTAGATATTGTTATGTTGACCTGGTAAGTGCAAAAAAACGCATTTTGCCATTTTTAGGACTTACCCCCTTTTTCCTTGCCACCACAGATTTATTTATTAGTAAGGCCTAAGTACCAAAGACAGCCTTTGTCTAATGGAAGTCAGATGCTTATAGGAAGGAACGGGAGTGTTGTGATGTGGTAGGTGTATAAGAAAAAAAAAACTACGTGCTTTTTTTTAGAATAGAAGGTCCTTTATTTCCATGTACTTAACACAACTTAATCTGAAGTATCACATGAATTTTTGTAATTAAATCGAAACGAACTAAGTTTAAGGGGAAGATAAATATTTAAGCTAGGTACCTAATAGTAATAGTGTTGAAACACTGCTAACTTGTACATTTACGTTTTTTTGAGATTATTTAATAAATGCCATTATATATCTATACTAAGTTAAATTTACAACACTTTCCCCGCAATTACATTGATATTATAGTTAATACAATACTTTCTCATAATAATACAACTGTCCTACCTATACCTAACATTTTCCTCACCGAGTCCATTGTGACACTTGACAGTATTATCGAGAGCGGCCATACACGGCGCCATCTCAGACCAACCAACTATATACAAATTTAAGTGACTGATATGCAACATGAGTTTCCATCATACAACGGGTACGACATTTTTTATTTCAATATTTATTAATAATGAGATCTTACGTACCAATTGTTGAAGAAACACGTTGATGTATAATTTATCAACCAGTACATATAAGCATTTATTCCCAGTAGTACCATGGAAGAGTCGCAAGTGCAACAATAGCAAATATTAACCGTCTCTTGTTATTCTCATAAACTACAATACTAAATTCTATTGAATATTGGTTATATGAATTACTCTGAAGTTAAAAAAAACATTGACACCCGTATCTGCTCACGCAAATTTCAAGTAAATTAATTATTGATATTAAATGAAAAACAATTAAAATTAATCAAATATTCACAATGTGTCAATTTCAGACCGACTTCAGCCTGGGTTGTTATACAAAATGATTTCAAATAAGGAAGGGTTCCCCAGTGGCGTTGATGGAACAGAGGGCCTACTATCACCTCTTAAAACGATGCAAAAACGAGTGAGTAAACGAGATGGCGCAATACATGATGTAAGGCGACATCTCCCTCACTCAATCGTCTTTGCATCGCTTTAAGAGGTGATAGTACGGCCCCTGGAGAAAAAAAAAACCCCACGGAACTTCTTTAGTGGTATACTACTGGGATTAAAATTATGCAGGACCAATATGTAGCTAAAAAAACGGAACATTTGTACATCAGGACAATCGGCATTTCAATGCAGGGCATCTAGTCACAATCACAACCCCGACAGCGGAACGAGAAATATGTATTAATAAGGGGCCGTCCATTAAATCACGTGATCTTTTTTAAGCATTTTTTAACCCCCCCTCCCCCTTGGTGATACATGGTGAGGTTTAAGACTACCCCCCCAACATCACGTGTATTTTTAGTATCTACAAAAATCTTAATTTTTTTACAATATTATCTTAAATACAGGTATAATCTTATTTTATTTTGAAATTAAGGACCATGATAAAAAATGTCTAGACAGAAAGGTTGCAGGTTGTTTTCGATTGGCATAAAAATAATAATAGACGCGTTAAAAAAATAATGTAAAAATAAATACACGTGATATCTTACTACACCCCCCTCCCCCCTTGTGACATTTCGTGATTTTTGTCAAACCCCTCCCTCCCTTTCAAGCCTCACGTGATTAATGGACGGCCCCTAACCACGTACGAGTGGATACAATTAAACGCACTGTTTCAGTAACGTAAGTAATCTTTGACTAAGTCAAGGGTACACTTAATTATAAGACTGCTTGTGCTTTCGCCTATGTACAACGCATAATTAATAACTGCATAATGACATTATAGATACTTATTAACAATACACTTAATAACTTTATATACAATAACATATTCACTGGGAAAAAGTATGTTTACTTTTTTTTTGGCAGAAACTTAATTTTTTTTTATGTGGGATATACACCCCGAGTAAAAAGTTGGACGACAACTTCGACATTAGTATTTTTATATTAATTTAGAAACAACACATCGTACAACGTCCTTCATCTTTTTTTATAATATTCTATCTATACACGGATGAATACACAGGACGAGGACGAATGGATAGGAACAAAAAATATATATATTTACCATCCGTTACCCACCACATATATTTTTTTTATGAATTTTGTTATATATTGGTCTAATATACAGACACTACATATTTTTCATAAGAAAATAATAATAATAAAATACCTAAAACATAGTGAATTAGTAGTTTATCGTCATAGTATATATACAAATACGAATCACTGTTGATTCAGCCCACGACGGAAGAAAGCTGTACTTAATTATAAGAATTTTATCTAATGAATATGATTACGTAATATTTTCTTTGTCATCAATGTGCCACCATAAAACATCTGATCCTATTTCAATACAATGGTATTTATTACTGAATAATTTATGATTAATATTATTACTTATTTTAACATTCATTCATTAAATAGTGATATGAAAAAAATAATACAAAAGTAGCCTTTATAAATAATCTAGCATTTTATTTTAAATTTTTCACGAGACTTGGCGAACACTTAAAAGAAATTTAAAAAGGCTAAGTGAAAAGAACAAACGAAAAGGCCAGTCAGAGAAAATGGTTAGACGTCAATTTTTTTACATTTATTTAAAGTATATTTAGATAAGTGTATTTAATTATTATTTAACTTTACTATAATTCTATAATATGGTCACAAGTCATATACAAGCCTTACTACTCCATTACACTGATATAAAAAAGATTAGTAAAATGAGAACTTAAGTACAAAAAGTATATTAATTTTATCATGATTATTTGATTGATAGATGAATGAATCTTGCCAATTCTGTCTCATGAAAATTGCAAACTTTAAAAAAAAAAATCTTATTTAAATATTCTATTTCATTTTATTTCGTGATAAATGTAAAGAGAATTTCACTATAATGAAAGACTGAAATGTGGTTTTATGCAATAAGGAAGAATATTGACATATTTTTTATCTTACATTAAAAAAGTACCTACATACATTTTACAGAAGACATTACTGATGTCAATTTTAACAAGTATTAACAAATTCATTTTAGGACTATATTATATATAATGTAATAATAATAATTATTTATTTATTTTCTGAACATAGTTTTTTTACAATATTCAATAATGCTCGCTATTTTCCACTCTATAACTGTATTGAAATATTTTACAAATTTATTATACATAAAAGAAATTCGTGTTAGTTAACCGGAAACGGAGGTACGCCGGCCAGTTAAGGGGAAAGATAGGTCAGCGGCCTGCGCCCGAGTCTCTTCCGAGGATCGGCTGAGAAAGAGGATTCCTTGCGCAACGTAACACGTTCACAAAACGCGAGCATCGCCTGCCACTGGTCACTGGTCAAGGTCACTGGCGACAACGAGAGTCAGGTAGGCGCCGACCGCCGTCCACGCGCCTCTGTCTTGCAGTGAACGTTTTCGTGTCGCACTGACCGCACGTGCCGACGAGTACTGCCAGCGCTGACGGTCAGCGTGACAGCTACGCGCCGAGCCTCGGCGCTGATGATCAGCGTGACACGAAAACCAGCGTTCGCGCTGACACGCTGACAGCTACGCGCCGAGGCCTCGGCGCTGATGATCAGCGTGACACGAAAACCAGCGTTCGCGCTGACACGCTGACAGCTACGCGCCGAGGCCTCGGCGCTGATGATCAGCGTGACACGAAAACCAGCGTTCGCGCTGCCACGCTGACAGCGACGCGCCGAGGCCTCGGCGCTGATGATCAGCGTTGGCCATCTTAAAACAGCTATACAATGAAAGTGGGATAACATCGCACAAGACAAGATTGTGATTCTCTTATCATCCGTTCGTTTTTTTTACATTTTTTGTTTTACGGCTTTGTGTCTTACTAGTTCCTCTTAAAGGGTAAAAACATTCCTGTTGAACATTGATAAAAACACGAAACTTTACACACAAAGATAGCAGTTTTTCATGACTGTATTACGGCTTAACGACTGTGATTAACTTTAATGACATTACCTAATACCATCTATCTAATGCCGTCTCATTTTTACATCATTTAAATGATAATCCCCAATAGAGAGTGAACGAAAAGCTATCAAGATAGCGAACACAGTTTATAATATTGCTCATTATGGACAAGCCACTCGATTTCTTTTTCCAATGATTTTTTAGTAGATAGTTTTATTTGCTAAAATTATCTCACTAATGTTTTAATTTTTTTTAACAAACTAACAGCGTATGCCTAACGCATTGGCTTTTATTATCTTTATTGCTACTAAAGGCTAAAGGCGTTATATAAAAGTTTTAAAAAGGCTAAAAGGATCAAAAAGGCCAAATTTTTTATTGTATCGCTTGAAAATTTTTAAAAAAGCAGATACCCTCCATTAAATAGGGAACACAACAGCGTGCCATTATTTGATATGTTTGTTTAATTTCAGAACAATTACTTCTTCAGTACAACAAGCTATACAGAAGCGCCATTTTGACAACAAAGCTTAGTTCAAACAATTATTATAAACAATTATTAAAAAAAAAAACAAATAAAAAATGATATGTGGGGTGCATAGAAATTGCATTATTTCATAGTGTTTTTTTTTTCTTATTTCTTTTATTTCATGCAGTATTTTTTTTTAATTCATAGGCTTATTTTGGTAATATAATATATGTGTGTTATATTAATTATATACCTATATGTTATATACTCGTATATAACATTGAACAAGCTAATGAACAGTGAAGCCGTAGTTTAGTAGGTACATGTTACAGTATTCACGGGATGAACTTGTATTAATAAAATTCAAATGTAACCAATTGTATTAGCCACTGCATTAAATGGTTTTAAAACTAAAAAAAAAAAAAACAAGGAAAAATATCACAGCTGTAGTTAGACTTTTATAAAAGTGTATATTATATATAATATGTAGGTAATTTTGTTTAAAAATTGTGTGGAGTACACATATTTTGTTTACCGTTCGGGAAATATTGTTTCTAATTAAATTAAAAAAAAAATTGTATAAATATTTTATGTGTACAAAAAAAATTCAATTGAAAAATAAAAAAAATCTTTGGCACAAAAAAAATTATATAAAAACGCGATTTGTTTAAAAATCACGTTCATGCCCGATCCGAACATGTATCTACAGAGTAATTCATTACATCGTTAAACAGTGCTGCTTATACTACTAGTTAGATAAAAAACTTTAAGGGCCTCTTTCACCATCTGTCAAGTAGGATATCCGTCTTTTATGTCACCTGTCACTGGGAAAAATTTAGCTGATATACTTTGTTTGTATGGTAAAAGTCCCAAACAATAAAAAGAGAATAATAAAAAAAAATCGCCTATCGAAGGATGCACTGAACCGATTGCCTAACTAATTTAACAAAACATAGAATTATTTCTAAAATTAACTAATCAACACTTTATACTTGTAGTTGGTGAAAGAGGCCCTTAAACTAATTAAACGTAATGTTAAAAGAAAAAAAAACGAAAATAACAACTAACCTTTAAAATCCATGCGATATTTGATATTATTTATAACGGTTACTTTATTCATAAAGTCAATGATGCCGATTACGATGTATAAACATTGACCAAATTCATTGGAGCCAAAAAAAATAACAAACTTAAATAACTTAAAAGAAGATAATATTTACAGATATTTTTATTGGCTTAATATCTAAAAACGATTTCATTGATTGTGTGTAATAAATAGTTGAATATGAAAAAAAAATTAACAAATAATTTCATAATGTAAATAATACTAACATAAGAGTCAAAGTGACAATTATGCTAAGACCAGATGACAATATAATGCTCAGTTTTATTATAAGTGAGTATGTATATATAACTAGATAAAATAACAACTTTTCCCTAATAAAACATGCATACGTAATTCTCCAAGCTTAATGTACATAATGTATCCTATGAAAAATATAAACAAGCAACTAGAAAGTTTTTATATACCTAACTGCTTCATTTTCTTACATTATTCAAGATAACACCATACTATATATTTTTTTAAATTCACTTTGTCAAAACATTTCTTACAAGAGAGTGTAAAACAATCCAAAACTTTCCTAATAAATGTTTTTGACATTTTGTTTCAAGTGCATTTTAGACATTAAAACTAGAAAAACAAATACAGTACGATATCCTATATACATAGGTACAAATGCGTATAACGCGAAAATCTTGGACACAAAGGTCTTCTTATCCTCGACACGTGACGTGAAAGCGGAGGTTTCATCATTTTATGCCTTCTATAAATTAATAAAATTAATTTAGTGTTTTCGATCGCTTCGATCGCTTCAAAACTTTAGTGCTCCTCACCCAAGGCGGCGCGAAATCACTGGAAATTTAAAAAAAAATAGTCAGATTTCCTTTGGTCATGTAGAGAGTAGATGTATAAAGGAGGACAGACTATGTACATATTAAAAAGTGGTCAAGGGATACCAGTAAGACATACTACACTAGTTACACAGTTAGATATAAGACATGCTACACTAGCGCCAATGTGGCCACTTTTGGAATCTAGTCATGGAGAATAGAGGTAAGGAGTTCCTGGGTGCTACATAGCTACATAGCTTACATGGGTGTAAGTTAAACTGAATAAGTAGCAAGCTAAAGTAATTAAATAGTGGTTCATAAATTGACCAGAATGGCGCTAGTGTGGCACTGGTGGATTGATATGATTGGTTGGTTTCGTAGTTCATGAAACCACCGTAAACAAAATGCCGCCCAATCCGCTACTTGACTAATTTTAGAAAATCGTTTTAAATTATTCTATATTACATAATAAGCACACTGGGCGATCTACTGTATTATTAATAAAAATCAATGTTAAAGTTAAAATTTCCAAAACCGCGCCAAAAAACGCTGTCTGTAATGGCGCTGGTCTTTGATACGTGTGACGTCACACGCTAGTAACCTGACAGATCCGAATGATGACACAGATAACTAATATTAAGTGAATAAATGCTATTTATTACTCTATGTCTGACATGTTTACTAGTGTAGGACGTCTCGGCGCCAAGAATTTTTTTTTTAAATTATGATATTTTTTTTCATATATTAATTTGCAAAAAATATACATAATTTAGCTTAAAATGAAGTGACATGTTTTTACGCTATTTTCTGATAGGATAATAACAATTTGTAGTACCTATATTTTTTCATGTATAGACTTGGGTGGCCTCCTTACCTCTCTATTCTCCATGGTTTTAGTAGCTCCCTAGAGAGTTGTTATACTTACGTTGCGGGTAGATTGGGTATGGTGTCGCCGAGCGCCGTGACGGGGAGTGTGTCGGTGATTTCGATGAAGCGCAGGTCTCGCTGAGGGTCCGGCCACACCGTGTAGTCGCTCGGCTGTTGCGAAGTGTTCGCATAGTTCGGGTCCTTCTGGCGTTGTCGCAAGCGCTCCACCTGCTTCTGCTCGCGTACGCGCCGGTTGTGCCATCTGAAAATCGACGATATACACATTTTTATTTCTTTGCTTCCAACTAATCCTTATTATAAATGTGAATGTGAACTTCGTTATAGGATGACAGAAAACTAGTAACCTATTGTCTATTCCTAAAAGTCTATTGGTCGGTTTGATGTGTGTGTGTGTGCGTGTGTGTCTTTATTTAGACAATGAGCTAGGTTATTACAGCTCTATAAAAATCCAGGTCACTTGGTTAAGAGCCAATAGATACATATTTGAAAATGGGACATTTTCAACCAATAAATCGCTTTCAACTTATTCTATGGAGCAGGAAGACAATAGAAGAATATTATAGCCCTATTGTGTCTAGGAGTAAACACCGCCTTAACCGCATAAACAAGGACTTGGTGCAATTCTTTAAGCTGAAGAAGGGTGTCTAACAGACAAGTTGCAGAAACGTTCTTTAAATTATAAAGTCGCCTCGAAGGAATCATTAAAGTGTTGCACAAAGCTACATTAACGTCAACTTTAATGCTCCATTAAAATTTAACTAAAGAAGTGTCAAACAAGACCTTATCTTTAATCTTTAAGAGAAAAAGCGTTGCACAAAGCGACATTAGCGCCTTTAAAGGAATAAGGACTTTTAGGGATAAGGACTCGTTAAGTTAATGCCAATTTTAAAGAAGCTTTGTGCAACTGACTTTTAATAAAGCAATTTAAATAGCTACCTCAACTGTCGTTTTTCTTCGGCCTCATATTTCTGATGCCTCTTCTCAAACACTTTGTCGTCCAAGTCTTCGGTGCCCTCTAGAGTGTAAGAACATGTATACACCTTCTCACGCCATCTCGGAACCTAAATGAAAATGCAAAAATATTATTTTAATTTAACACTAATTTTTAGAACTTTGTTGACAAATGTAAAGTCTTAATTTCTCCATCCACTAGACTTCTTACTATCTTTAGTAAGAAAAAGTATCAACTTTCTCACTATATTTAACTCATTTAAAAAAAAAATATATTCATTAAAACTAATTACTTTCACTAGAAACTAAAATTCTATTTATGGTTGAGGTTACAATGACATCTTTTTGCCTCGCTTGAGTATTTCTAAATGGCAATCGCCAAAAATCTTCGTCCGAATCGTCTGCATTTGAAATGGGAGCTTAGCTAATCCAACCTCCACCAACCTCACTGCAAGAACGGAACAAATGGCAAACACGATCCATCCAACCACACGTGGGAGATGTGGTCATAGTTAAGGACGAGGATACACCACCCGCAAAATGGTTGATGGCCAGAGTCACTCAAGTACATCCTGGACCAGACAATGCGATTCGAGTTATAACCGTGCATTGCAAGACGTCCTACCTGAAGCGACCTTTGTCAAAGTTAATCAGGCTGCCAACAAACAGCATCTAGTGACGAGGACTAGGAGTGAAGAACGAAGTTCTTGAGGGGCGGCATGTTCAGGAGATTCACGCTATTATCGACAGATGGCGCCACTAGCATGCGTTAACATGCGCTATCGTTTCGTTTTCGTCCAACCTACTTGTTACCTACGAAATGTTTTGTTCGCTTCTTGGTTCTGTAGACGATTATTAATATAACAGATACCTACGTACTCATTCAAGTCTTTCATTGTGAACTTTGCACCTTATAACAAATCAAGCATAAGCAAATTATAACAGTTAAATATAAATTATAAAAATTCATCTACAAACAAAATACACCCCACAATAATTAAAGGAGCAAAAAAAATATCGAAATTTTTAGGTTATTTTCAACAGGCTGTAACTTGAAGACGAATTGTCGTACAGTAAATTTTAAAAAAGCCAACTGTAGCACCAAGTGTCTATAGTTTTTGGATCTGCACTACAAAATTATTATTTTTTAATTTTTCTTCGAGTAATCTTGAGAAAACGACCGACAAAAAAAATTTGGAAATTTTGTTGGATTTATTTTTTTATCTACGGGCCTGAATTTTTTTTTGTCTAAACCATTATATGGACTGGATAACTTGTTCATTCAGCTTCAACTTCCTTTTTTTAAAATCTTGATACGACCATTTTTCGATGAGATATCGGTCTTTGAATGGAAAAGGATCATTTCGACTTTGACCATTAATATTTCAGCAACCAAAGATTGCGTAGAAAATTAAAGGTGGGTTTTGAAAACTTCAATAAATTTTATACAAGAATTATTCATTGTTTTTTTCTAAAAAAAAATTTTTTTCCATACTTTTCAAGAATTTGAAAAATCATAAAAAAGGGGCTTTTGATAGCTTTTTGAAAAATCAAGCGCTGAATCAAAAATATTGAGAAAATCATAAATGTTAAGTGTGCCTTTTACAGTTCAATATACCCAAAAAAACTCTACAGAGTTTCAATTTAATCCACTCTACCGTTTTTTTGTCCCACTCGATTGAATTTTCTTAAAAATTGAAGGAGCACGATTTTCGCTCTAACAAGTTCGTAATTTTTATCAAAATGAAAAAAAAAAAAAAAAAGTGCCATGGCTTCTCGATGGCACAGTAGACATGAATATGTCTCATATCATAAATGAAAAGAAAGATTTAAATGGTCCCTATCCCTATCCCTATCCTTATCCTTATTCTTTCCCCTTATCCTTAATCCTTCTATGGTCAACAGGGATAATATATATATAAACAAACGAACAAACTATCCCTATCCCCATCCCTATCCCTATCCCTATCCCCATCCCTATCCTTATCCTTATCCTTATTCTTTCCCCTTATACTTAATCCTTCTATGGTCAACAGGGATAAAATATATATATAAACAAACGAACAAATTATAATTAATTCATTTACGTCATGGTAACGATTTTCGTGACACACATTCTTTCGAATAGACCCCAGAGAAAAGACATATTCATGTCAAAAGAAATAATATTTAATAACACTAATCTCAATTACGCATTACTAACTTAATGGATTTAAAAAAAAATGATTAAAAGAAATTATTTTTTAAAATTTACTGTACGACAATTCGTCTTCAAGTTACAGCCTGTTGAAAATAACCTAAAAATTTCTATATCTTTTTGCTCCTTTAATTTTTGTGGGGAGTATATTTAGGAAACATTGCATTGCATATTATTATAACCTATCGATTTTTTATATAACAATTATTATTTCATTCTACTTGCGTAAGGCGCTGTCATAATTGACGGTGATCGTACAAGTAAACGAACGATGCGTTTTCGTCGCACAACGAAATGAAGCTCGCAAGTCATCGTACGACAGAAAATGTTTGAAACGATCGCACGATGAAAAATCGTCGTCGTAAAGTCAAATGTCAATGTTAAATACCGAAAGTGGTCTCAGAATACGAGTAAATTAAAATGGCGCTAGTAGTATACAGAAGACGTGCTACACTAGCGCCATTCTGGTCACTGTAAACAGCTATTGTTAAAATGACGCCGCGCCGTTGTGATGAATCATCGTACAATAGGCTCATACGATCTCGGCCAATTAGGATAGCGTGTTGGAGCATCGTACGATCATTTACATCGCACGACGAAAACGCATCGATGCTCGTACGATCGCCGCTAATTAGGACGCCCCTTAAAGGTAATAAAACAACTATTTTTCAATTAAGAATAATTTATTTTCATTCAAATTTCATTCTTGTTTAAAAAAGGCAAAAAGACATCCGTCCGCTGCTGGACATCAGCCTTCCCCATCCCACAACTTACCAACAACTTTCCAATAAGAAGCAGCCTGGATCCAGCGACCAGCCGCAGTCCCAAACAGAGCCCGTACGTACCATGAACTTTTAATAAATCATCATTAGTCCATTCAAAAGTTACATTTGGGGTTGCGTTTGTCAGAGGACGCAATTTTATTTTTTAGATATGATGGGGGGTTAGTGTAAAGTTAAATCTATGTTTGTGGGGTTGCAACCCTTGTCCCACGGCCGCCATCTTGGAAAAAGGGGTTAAATTGTTTTTACGGTTTATCTCTCAAACTATAGGTTTCATTTCACAAAACTATTTAACATTTTTTGTTGCAAATAAAATTATCTACAACTTTTGTCCAGTAACTTTTAGTCGTAATAAATAAAAAAGTTAAAAGGGAAAAACCATAAAAATTTGAGTTTCTATTTGTCGATATAACTTTTTTTCTAATCATTTTACAAAAAAAAAATATCAAACCATTATTATAGATGGTGTTTTAAGGAACAATTTTCATTATAAACATTTTAAATTTATTCATTAGTTAAGATTTTACAGCGCTGCGAAACGAATACTATTCTTCAGTACTACTGCATTCTTCACCCCACGATATTTCGCATCAGGGGACAGCTGTTATCAAATTCTAGCCTCCCTCCACTTGGCTCCCACGTCTAGAACTATACTACTTAGGTACTCTACTACTCGACTTAAAGTTTCGACACCAGCTATCTCATTAATTGTACTTGAAATATGCAAATTTATCATCATTTTTCTTAAGGATCGAATTAAGGTAAAAAATTTTTTTATCCAAATTAAAAATATTTATTAAAATAAATTTATAACAACTTAGAATTTTTAAATTTATAAAATTATGTTCAATAGCAAAATTTAATATGGTTTACCATATAATCAATTTATCGTTGTAATTAATTTATTTGTTTATAATCTATTTATTTTCTCTCATAATGTAGAACTTTGGTTGGCACAGGCAAGTGTTACTTGACTGTTACTTGACATTGGAGGCCTTGCGATAATAAACAAATAAATAAAATTATCAAACTTTGCTAAATAAATTTCTTTTTACAAGCGTCTGTTGACATAACTAATCTACATATTCTACTCACTTCTCAGTTACAATTATTATCACAATGTTGTATGTCGGATGACAATACAATACAATAAAATTAAATAAAAAAGTTTAAAAAGAAGCTTGTTTTTTTAAAAAAAAATATTAAAATTAAAATTAAAAATCATTAAATTAAAAAATCATTAGGATTTTTTTCTTAATTTATTAGGATTTTGGGAATTTATAGAAATTTAATTAAAGGAGGATTTATAGGAATTTTAATTTTTACCATGTTTCCATTATATTCTGGTATATATTGGTATACAGGAACAGGTATAAGTACTTGACTGTTACTTGACATTGGAGGCCTTGCGATAATAAACAAATAAGCCTCTTTTACAAGCCTCTGTTGACATAACTGAGCTACATGTTCTACAAGTTTTTAACTCACTTCTCAGTTACAATTATTATCACAATGTTGTATGTCGGATGACAATACAATACAATAAAATTAAATAAAAAAGTTTAAAAGAAGCTTGTTTTTTTTTAAAAAAAAATTATTAAAATTAAAATTAAAAATCATTAAATTAAAAAATCATTAGGATTTTTTTCTTAATTTATTAGGATTTTGGGAATTTATAGAAATTTAATTAAAGGAGGATTTATAGGAATTTTAATTTTTACCATGTTTCCATTATATTCTGGTATATATTGGTATACAGGAACAGGTATAAGTACTTGACTGTTACTTGACATTGGAGGCCTTGCGATAATAAACAAATAAGTCTCTTTTACAAGCCTCTGTTGACATAACTAAGCTACATATTCTACTCACTTCTCAGTTACAATTATTATCACAATGTTGTATGTCGGATGACAATACAATACAATAAAATTAAATAAAAAAGTTTAAAAAGAAGCTTGTTTTGTTCAAAAAATTATTAAAATTAAAATTAAAAATCATTAAATTAAAAAATCATTATGATTTTTTTCTTAATTTATTAGGATTTTGGGAATTTATAGAAATTTAATTAAAGGAGGATTTATAGGAATTTTAATTTTTACCATGTTTCCATTATATTCTGGTATATATTGGTATACAGGAACAGGTATAAGTACTTGACTGTTACTTGACATTGGAGGCTTTGCGATAATAAACAAATAAGTCTCTTTTACAAGCCTCTGTTGACATAACTAAGCTACATATTCTACTCACTTCTCAGTTACAATTATTATCACAATGTTGTATGTCGGATGACAATACAATACAATAAAATTAAATAAAAAAGTTTAAAAAGAAGCTTGTTTAAAATTTGTTTTTCATTAAAATTAAAATTCAATAAATTAAAAAATCATTAGGACTTTTTCTTAATTTATTAGGATTTTAGGAATTTATAGAAATTAAATTAAAGGAGGATTTATAGGAATTTTAATTTTTACCATGTTTCATTATATTCTGGTATATATTGGTATACAGGAAAATGTGGAATTATACTGACAGTATTGATTCTGACGAATTGGAACTTGGTGGTCGGTACAAGTAAATTTTCTCAAATAACGGACTAGACGGACGGACTGTATTCTCAGCTCTCTTAGCATCAGTTCTCTGTGAATGTTTCTTCGGTTGTGACGCACTGAAGCATTCTTGAAACAATGGTTGACTCTGAAAAAATAATTATTCAGCTATAAAATATTAAGCTTATAAATTTTTTTCATTGTTACAGTTACCACAAACACCAGATTAATGGTTAGCAATCGATGTGGGATTTAGACGAAAGTTTCCACGATGCATTGGAGTCATAGTGGCTCTGGTTGATAGTGATTATCGTTTTAATTTTAGCGATATAAGTGGACAGGTGGCATTATTGTTGGAGGAATTTTCCAACACAGCTTACTTGTATTAATTTGCCAACAAATACCCCGTTAGCCGGAAGAGTAAATAGTGTACTCTATGATTTCTTTGTGATAGAGTTTTTGCACATATTCCAGGTAATCATGATATTGATACGATATTTCATATGCGGAGTGGAACATTCAATTCAATAGTGGAACAAAATTTCAATTACAAACTTTCCAGTAGGTACTCGAGAAATCAATGAAAATGTTTTTGGTTATAGAATTTATAGAAATTTAATAGAAATGGACCTAGAAAATAGTACCAATTGTTACTATGACCTGTTATGTAACAAAATATTGTTACACATTTTTTTTGTGAAAAAGTTCATAAAAGTCTTCTCGGAAGAGTTTAAGAGTCCTTCGGGAAATTTTGATTCTGCAATTGACGAAAAATATTCAGCCAAGTTTTTGGGTTCATCAGCTGTGACGTGTAAGTAAACGCACTTCAAGCTATATTTCAGAAACTCGATATGAATTTGCTAATTATTTAGATAATTTCAATTAAGTAGATGTAAGTATATGCAGTAAGTACGTAACGTAAACAAGAAGACGTTCAAGTAGTAGGAAACGCAATTTTCTTGTAAAACGTTACTATGCTTAATAGGGTACAGAAAAGTGTTACGGTGCGTTACTTGGGAGGTTCAAAAGTCTACAAAAATTGCGTTACGTAATACTTGAACGCCCCCTATTAAGTTGTGGACTAGGTGCTAATGTACAAAATAAAAAAAAAACTTAATGAACAATATTGTTTTATTTGGTTAAAATTCAAATGACACCAACTTAAATAAAAAATGGAGATACCGACCAAACTACATAACACCAATATATGTATATATTTAAATAAAACAGTACTTACCTCGTCTTCTGCATTAAAAGAGGATACGCCCAGTGTATCATGGAATCCGTGTTGAAAATATTCTTCTTCCAAGGTCACCCACGATTTGTCATTTTCGAATATCGCGAGAGCGAGAACATTGAACCAATATCTCCAATGTTCCAACCATGAATGTACTACAACCATGGATTTCGCACGCCATACAAAACACTATGAACTTTATTGCGTAGAGCATAAAATGTGACTTTACGTCAACACATTGGACATTTAAAAACAAAACTAGAAAGCGCGAAGGCAAAACTCCGCCATTATTCCGTTTTAGGCGTACCTACTTGTGACATTGTGACGCAAATTCCATTGTTGTAGTAACTTCGATGCTTCCAACGTTACTAGTAGACACTAGTAGACTAGCACTAGTAGACTTGTACTAGTAGACTTCAACAGCACAATAAATGGCCTTGATGTCGTATTAACCATTCAAATTTAAACAGAGTAGAAAACTGTAAACAACGTTGACAATGTTCTGGCATCTTATACTTACATCTACTCTACACGACTCTTGCTCTTAAGATAATTTTAAATTATCTTAAATTTGAGTTCATCATAATTAGTACGCGTGTCATTATATAAGTAACACTTGTACTGTTAAATTAATATGCGGGCGCAGGAGGAATTTTTGAAGCAAGCGTCAATAGTGTCGCTGACGCCCACGCGTATTGAGTGGTTTACTGAAGAATATTATGATGATTTAAGAAACTTTATAATTTAAGTCTAAAAATTGTAATTATTTTTAAGTATTATTAAGAAATTTCTTATTTAACAAAAGCTATATAGAAATGTTGTGGGCCCGGCAAACACGATGCGACTGATTAGCGTCGCAAGGTCACAAAAGTCACAACACGTCACAAAAGTCACAAGACGTCACAAAAGTCACAAGACGTCACTGACGTCACGTCAGCCGCGACGGTGACGCTACTAACGCCGCGTCATTGACGCTTGCTAGAAATCATACCTTCAGTTACGTCAATCACTTTCTGAATTGCTTGATTTGCTTTGATATACGTCCATGATAATAAAAATAAAAATATGTAAAGCAGACAAGAAAAGTGCTTTATCAGTTCGATTACAAATTCCATTCATTTCAAAATTCGCCAATTGAAATAGGTATTGATTACTGATTGACATATAATTTGTCATCGCTAATAGAGATAGCAATGGAAATTGTCACTTTGAATTTTCAAAGGAAAACAGACCTTATCATTCTACAACATACAAACAATGTTCAATCTTATGGTGATAATGCACTTTATTTGTCGAGTTTACAATTAAATTGTAACAAAAAAAAATGGAAAAATATTTATTTATCGCACATTTCGACTTATAAAATAATAGGTAAGGATGGCCTTCACATCCCCTCCTCACTAAATAATGACACATAGACATTTTTATGATCCCCCTCCCCCTTATCCACACATAACGTATGAATGGCTTCTCGAGTTTTGCTTGCTTATCCTTAATCCTACCACGGTCGGCGGCGCATTTGTAGCATCGGCGATGTTGGGGTTATAGGCGACGGTAGCCACTTACCATCAAGTGGACCGTCATAATATTATGCTAAATTTGAGGTTAGGTGCCGGCATGGCACGGATTTTGCATGTATCAAGGAACACTACGACCTCTTCATATTGAAATATACAAATTCTAGTGTAATATCATTGCAATAAGGTTAAAAATGAAATGTTTTAAACCTGTGCCATGCGGTGCCATACTGTCAGAAATCATCTATAATAATATTATAGTTAAATATTAGTGTGTTCCGTAATCCGAAGGAGTAATTTGACATTTTCTGGGTTGGAGATTTTTGGCCATTCCTGAGTAGGACTCATTTTATAAAACCCCAATTAATGCTCTATAGAACATTAATTAATTAGTTTAGAATTAATTGTTTAATTAATATTAAAGTATTTAATTGTATAAATTATATTTTTTGCAAAATCTGTTCTATAAGTTAGTACCTATAAAAAAAGGTTAGGTATAAAAAATATATCTATATATAAATTTTGAATCTCTTTATTCATTTCAAACCGACCTAGTCATATTGGCATAAATGCTTTAAAGAAAATTCAAACGTTAAAATAACAATAATGCGAATGTTAAATCAATAGAACAAAACAATTCACTCCTTCCAACTACGGAACACACTTTAGAAAAATTAAATGTATTATAAGTACATACCTCAACCTCAGTTGTGGAGTATTTATCTTTATACGTATCCTCCTGGATCGCACTGAGAGGATCGAAATGCCACCAGTCGTTGTTGCCCGCCATGGTGTAGTACGATTTTTTAGTCTCCAGTCCAGGCACCGGCGACAGTCTCTTTCCACGGTTGGCAGCTGAAAACATATTATGTGTTTAACTTTTTAATTTTAATAACTAATATTTACAATAAAATCTATACTTCTATACTAATATTATAAAGAGGAAAGATTTGATTGATTGTTTGTTTGTTTGAATTGAATAGTCTCCGAAATTACTGGACCGATATGAAAAATTGAAAAATTCTTTCACTGTTTGAGAAGCTATATTTATTATCAGCGTGTATGTAAGTAACATGGGCTATATTTTATAAAGTTACGCGGACGAAGTCGCGTGCAACAGAATGCCAATAAAGAAATTTTATTATGTGCATATGAATTTAAGCCACACACAAAGTAACATGTTTTTGCTAATCAAAACAACAGATAACGTCATCATGCGCACTCACATCACATAAATATTAACTCTTCCTACCGTAACATCATATTTTTTTCATTGCTTCATGGAAACGCAACAAAGTTTCTCGTGAACAGTTAAAACCATTGAAGCTAATCTTTTTAACGGTTAAAGCTAAAATTGGTACTACTAGTTTAAATAATGTCAAATTTACTTTCAAGGGTTTCATTAAAAATTAAGTGGTGCTCGCATGAAGGATAACTTTCTATAAATCAGGTACTTAAAAATCTTTAAAATTCAGACTATAAACAAGTGAGATATATATGACACTTTATATAGCTGTAATATATCATTGATACTCATATATTTTGTTATTTTGTAATGCTATTTTTCACTATTGACAGATTTTTGTTAGGGGACCAATTAAAGGCAGCTTAAAATGTCTTTACGTCTCTCTATAGTTAATATATAAAAATTTCGAGTCACATGCTTGACGCCAATGAACTCCTAAACTACTGATCCGGCTTTGATAGAACTTCGTAATTATGTGTAATTTGGTCCAACTTAAAAGATTTTATTTATAAATTTATGATAAAAGAAGCCGGGAGCTAGTTTAGTAAATTGTCTGTATGGCCGCTAACTCCTCCTAAACCACGCAAGGGATTTTGACGCGGTTTTAACCATCAGTTAGATAATTTATGTTTCAGTCAGCTGCATTATTAGTTTATTGATGGAATGAACATTAACTTTGAAAGTACATACTTATTTTAAGAATAAGACAATAAATCTTATTTTAAAAAAGTAACATAAAATTGGTATCTCCACCATGGGCCATGGCAGTCAGTTTTGAGGCGACGTGTGTACTGGCTGGCACCCCTCTGTGGCCGAAGTGTTGGTGGCGGTGTACCATCAAGGCGGCTCGGTTTTGACACCGGAGGAGGTCGTCAGGTTGAGGAGACACTCCCAGACGATCCTCCTCCAAGGGTGGAAGGAAAGGCTGGCGGAGCCCAGTGCGGGCCGCCTGACGATTGAGGCCATTCGCCCCTCCCTAGACGGACGGTTGGCGAAGTGCTATCCCGCGTGGGATAGCCGTGGCGAGGCGGTTCGCTAGTATTAAATAAATCAATTTGAATAAACGAAAAAAACATACCTCTTCCTCTGGGTGCCCTTGGCTTCGGTGTGGGTTTGGCATTTTTCGATTTGCCGATTCCAGTCGACGAAGACGCGCGTTTCCTGCCACGCTTACCTTTGTTTTTGCCACCTGGACCTTCTTCCTTGACCTGAAAGAATATTATCAAATGTTTCAATGTCAATATTTATTTAGCTCCTCCGATATGACCTTTTTATTCGCTTCGCTTTCATAGGGCACAAAAAAATGTATTAGAAATACACATCGCTGCGCTCAACATAAAAAAAAACTCTCACCTCTGTGTTTTGAAACAACTCTGTCACACTTGCGGTGGGAGCCGAACGTTTGGTTATATTCTCTGGCTCTGGGAAAGTCAACGATTTGTCCGGCATCAGGTGGTAATCGAGCGGTTCAAAGTTCAAGAGCGTCGCGTCACCACCGAACAGGTCTTGAAAGCCGACCGGATCCAGGGGCGGTAATATGTTTGATCCGAGATTGGACGACGTTTCGGTGAAGGTGAAATCGCAAAGGCTCGCATCCGCCGGGTCCTCGGGCATCCTCCAGTCTATTTCCGTTTCCGTCTTGATCATGTCTAAATCCGGGTCTTCCACCATTATTGTGTGCTTCATTTCCTGCTTCACTTCAACGGGCGGCTCGTATGAGTTTGTCGCCTTCGTTGCACTGTTCTTATTGGACTTCTTGCTCACTTTTTGCGATTTAGGCTCGGACAAATCGTAAATGTTGAACGATGCCAGCGGTTCTTCCACTCTACAAAACTTCATGCCGCCGTGGTTGGTCTTTTGCAACATGAGCTTGGGTATCGGAGACTGTTCCCTCATCTCCGCTTCACCAATCTGATAAGGATCCTCGCCGGTAGGCGTCGTATCAATCAGCTGTAGTCTGTCCGACAGTGAACCAAACTGATTTGTTTTCTTAGAGTTCGTCTTCGTTTTGCCATATGTATTTATCATTTTAGACTTCTTGTTCGCGTTGAATGAATCCTCGAGTGGTTTGGCTAAAACATTTATTAAAACAATATTATAGCATCGTCAATTGAAAATTAACTTATTTATTATTACTAAATAAAATATACCAACCATCCGTGACTTCTTTGTTAGCAGTCGAAGATTTATTCATTCTATTTAATGCGCCTATGCCTGTAGAAGTTCTCCGTTTATTTCTCTGTATTTTTTGAATCACCGGATTGCCACTGCAATTTGGAAACAAAACAATTTAACATACGTTCTTAAATGAAAAAGGAAATCATATCCTTTACATTTGGAGGCCAGCTGATATCAAACCTTAAATTTGCGGATGATACACTATTCTTGCAATGTCACAAGCGGACATAGAACGGTTTCTTTCGCTACTGTAAATAAACAGTTCCGATTTTGGCTTCGCTAGTTGGTTCAATGGCTGTGGATCGAAAGACTAAAAATCGACCAGATTTAAGTGAAGTAGCTAATTGTGAGGTTGTCCGAGAGCTCTACGGAACGACTAGTCATCCACGAGACGCACGGACATGGTCAAATCAGTCATAAAGCGCCTCCTAGTGGCATTAATAGATTGAGAAGACCTATCAGATTCAGACATTTCATAACCGCGACTCAAGAAGAAGAAAATTAATAAAATTCATACCTTGTTGAGGTTATAGTGTAAAGTGGCTCGGTGCGCTTTTCGGGCTTAGTTTCTTTCTTGGCCGCTGTACGCTTATTCTCAATCATTTTGAAATTAGTATTTATATTACTTGTGTCCAAAATGTTGTGATCGTTTTTTGGCAAATTTGGAACTCCTGTAATTTACATTAAAATTTGTGTAATAATTATTTTTTCAACTCAAATACATATTAATTCTCTAGTTTAATAAGAGACAATAGAGGTTTTGTTTCTATCTTTATAAGAGTACTAGCTGTGCTCGCGACTTCGTCCGCGTGGAATAGTTATTTTGGGAATCATTTGGGTATCTCGAACGGTTTTCGCAGCGCACGCAACGGAAGCCCTCAAAGATGAATAATTTTCCCCGTTTTTTCCACATTTTAGACTGTATCTTCGCTCCTATTAGTCGCAACGTGATGTTATATAGCCTAAAGCTTTCCTCGATAAATGATCTATCCAACACAAAAATAATTTTCCAATTCGAACCAGTAGTTCCTGAGATTAGCGCGTTCAAACAAACAAACTCTTCAGCTTTATAATGTTAGTAAGTAAGTATAGACATACAAATTTACAGTGTTTCTTAAACTTACTAGTGTCTGTGCTCCTTGACGGTGGATATGGCTCTTGCTTGTTCTTCTTTTTATTTTTGATATCACCATCAAATGAAATAAATGGACTAGACTTTTTTGGCGGCAATACAAGTTCCTTATAACTATTCAACATTACCTGGAATTAAAAATATTACTCATGTTACTTCTAGATTTACTGAACCTTGACTTTATGTGTGTTGATTTTTTTTTTTTTTAGTCGGTTAACGCGGCTTCACCTGCTTGCAATATTTAGGCTATGTCTATCCTGAAATTCTATTCTAACTATTGGTAAAAAAAAATACTTTTTGGTTTATTTTATAATATTAATAATTGTATATATATATATTTTCTAAATGGTAGTGAGAGACAATTGAAAATGGTTCCAATGTTACCTGTTGATTGGGTTCGCTTTTGACTACTGTCGATGTGACAGGTGCAGATACTGGTTTAGGCGTTCGCAGATGCAACAATGGTGACGGTTGAATTGTTGGTCTTTGATTTGCCCCTGATAATTTTTTGTCCACGCGAATTAGCTTCGACTTAAGCTGTAATTAAACATTATTGACAAAAATAAATTTACGTATTAATTACGTGTAGAGTAATATGTACTGATGTACGTTGAAACTTGATTTGAGTTGAAAAACTGTGGGCACTTTGAAAATTTGCCAAATGTCTTGTGAAAACTATCTTTGTGCTCGTTGTTATCTATAATCCTAGCATAAAAATAATTCTATAAAAATAATCCTAGCATCAAAAAGCACTTCGAGTCAACAAATATTCATTAATTAAATATAATATACAAATTGTAATATCAATATTGGTTTTTTTTTTATAATAAAAATCGGTATCCATTGGAATTTTGGGAAAAATAGTACATAAGATCATTCCTGTGTTTCAATACAATTCTGTGTAAAAATTTCAAGTCAATCCGTCGGCTAGTTTTAGAGTTTTTGAGTAATACACAAACCAACACAACATTTTTATATATATATCTATATATATAATATGTTATTTATTTAATTGTAATAAATCAAGCAAGCAGTGTTCTATTCGCCTTCTAGTCTTACGGTGTAATACAAAGCTAACACTGACACATGTACTGAGCATAGTTATCTACCGCAGTTTATATAACATCTACAAAATCAATATAATATGAATATGTACTACATGGAAAAGGCAGTAATTTAATAACCAAGCAGCATACAAAGCCTTTGGAAAAATTTCGATTATCTAAATTGATTGCTCACTTACATACTTAAGTACAACATCTTTACAATTTCTCTGTATATATAGGTAATATTATATACCTATAATTAATTTAAGAGATTAAAAAATTCATTACTTATAAGATTTAATTTAATAATCTATTTCATTATATATTTCAGAAATTGAGAATTGGAGTGAAATCGACACTGTGGCAATCATTCTAGAAAAATATATAACAAAAAAAAAGGTCGCTACAAGGTTATATTGCACTACAACAAAGGTTAGTTTTGAGATAGAGGATAACCAGGAAAATGGAAAGTTAGGATCTTTTCACATAGAAAGGCATAGGGTAGCAAATTGTTTTATGACACAGTCTGGAGTCAAGTGTATGTCTGTATATACACTTGGAGCCGGACGGAGCCAAGCGTATACTCTCGGTGTCAGAGAGTAATATACACTTGGCTCCGTAAACTCTAGACCACGCAAATTGTGTGACAGTCAGAGCTGGTTTTTGCCGATTAGCATATTATCTTAAAAAATATACAAAAAAAATATTGTGTGTCTCAGCTCCGACACACGGCTGGAGTTTATCCCAAAAATATCTTATTTTATTTTACTTAAAATTTCCAATCAAATACTATTGAAATCTACCCTACTCTTTTTTTTATTATTATTTTAGATAAGTAAAATTTATTACGAATCTACCCTACTCTGTGCGCCGGTCTATGTGAAAAGTCATTACGTGATAATTATATTTATAAGTAAGACCATTAAAAATGTTACAATCTAAATCTAAAAACACCTATACCTATTAATCTGTCATTTAATGACCAGATAAAACTAACAAGAAAATATGACATTCTTATCTCCTATCAAGCACAATTTTGTTTCACAGACTATTGACAAATATCCAAAGTGTCAACAAAAAAAAAACTAATCATTTTTAAATATTTTAATGTATCAAGTAAATTTTTACTATTTAAAATTCATACTGCTTTTAAACCTGACAAAGAATATAACTTTTTTAATGAATGATCTCATTAAAAATAGCGCTCAAAAAAGATAGTAGCAATTAATAAAAAATCATTTATTTCTGAATTAATTAATCATTTTGACATGACTTTTTATAACAAAAAAAAATTTATAACAAAATACACTTAACAATATCTAGTAAAAAAACTTTCTTATTTCACTTCTACAAATAAATATTAAATATAAACATTCATATCAAAGTATTTAACCTAACAGACATGCCAAGTTTAGCACATAGATTCACTAATGGTGTCACCCCGCACCAATTGATCAATCTTTGATCAATACCATCGATCAATCGTAGAATGGATCAGTCTATGTCAAATAAAAACTGTTATTCTACCATTGATCGATGGCATCCATCGACAATCGATCAATTTATTTGGTAACTTCTGTCAATGAGGAAACGTTTTGATGATGATGTGATGTAACCGATAAATAATCGTATAATACACTTTTATAGCACTTTATTAATATTGTAAATTGTAAATGCGAAATTAGCTCTTATTCTCTGTTACATAAAACCAATTTTAAATTTTTAACAAAATCAAAACTGGTAAACGTAAAAACATTCATGTAATTTTTTTTAAATTAAAATTTAAAAATACATCTTAAATTAAATTCACAATAAATCCATAAAGAGATATTCATCCAAAATTAGAATTTGTTTGAAATGCTATATTTATTTCAAGAAAAATATTTTAAAAAAATATAAGAACCAATTTTTACTCAAAATTTAATGAACCTATAAAAAAGTAGATTCATGGTTATAAATAGTTTCATCATTGGCGTTAGTTATACTTAGTTAATACAACGAGAAATCAGACATGCCTTAAAACATCAACGAATACATAAATCATAAAAAAAAATCTAAAGCCTTATTCATATTCAATTCAAGTTGAGTTACACTTGAGTGAGGGTACTTCTTAATTTGTGTACAATGACTAGATATTTTCATTGCAAGTGAAACTTTAGATTTAACAGTTGCAGTTGACAACTTTACAGTAAGTTTAAAAAGAGTTTAATTTATGCAAATATTTATTTGTCTTTTATTTATATATAATATATATAATATAAATAAGTCTTAATATTTATATTAAATTTTAAACGATAAAATTATTTATAATAACTACCTACCTAATTTATTAATAGATTTATGAAATAAAAAAAAATATTAATTTATTGTGTATTTTTGTTTAACTACCTGCTGGACTAATCTGAAGGTTGTCTGAAAATTTCATTAAAATCACTTCAGAGGTTTCGGAGAACAAACATAATACATCCATACATACATACACACATCGCCTTTTATATTGTATAGACTAATGAAAATTATGTTTTTTTATAAAAAATCTTATTCCATTGGAATTTTGGGAAAAAATTATATGAGATTATTGCTCTGTTTAAATGCAAAATGTGTAAAAATTTCAAATCAAAGGCTAGTTTTTGAGTTTTGTAGCATACAAAAAAAACCAACACATTTTTATATATATTATGTAAGTACATTTTATAATATAATTTTATTTTTATACATGTAGGTAGATTTTATAATACAAAATGAACAAGGTTAGACTTCAAAAAGGACTTGACTTGACTACTTTAGACTGGACGGACCTGTTTTGGAAAACTAATGACTATGACTGGACTGAACTTGACTTGACTTGTTTTGCTATTTTTGACTTTAATTTCAATTTTACCCTTTTTTATTTTAAAAAAGAGTATTACGAATTGCTATATTTACTTGACACTGGCAGATAATGGCCATTTTAAAATGAGCTGCATTGCCATTTAAACCTAAGAAGAAGAAGAAGAAGAAGACTTCTTAATGAATCATCGGGAGAGCTTCAAGCCCTAAACCAACTCTACTAGTTAATAGGATACTAATAGGATATTATCTTAATCGACAAAGTTTAAGAATGACTTTCCTAACTCAACACAAAAGCACACGCTGTTACCTTATTTAACAAGTCAATTAACTCCATTTCAATAAAAACTACTTATTTACTACTTTATTTATTTACTAGCAGTTGCACGCGACATCATCCGCATAACTTTATAAAATATAGCCTATGTTACTCGCTGATAACATAGCTTCCCAACAGTGAAAGAATTTTTCAAATCGGTCCTGTAGTTTCGGAGCCTATTCAATTCAAACAAACAAACAGTCAAATTTTTCCTCTTTATAATATTAGTTATAGATAAATATTTGCCACTCAATGTTGTAGGTAGGTACATTAGAAAAAAAATTACACCAAACTATAGTCGGTCTACCAATAAGACTTTTTAGGTTTCTTCATATATTATCTATAAAAAGATTATTATAGAATTTTAAGTTATCTTAACTGAAATGAAGTTAACCGATTTTTCAATAAAGGTAACAAACAAATGTGATTTTATTTAACTCAGATCTTTTAAGGATGGTTACCGTTTTATAATTTATTAGAACGCCCAGCAAACTACATAGACACAATGACATGTATAATTATTTGCATTTACTATTAAATTTAAATAATTAAAATGTCAATTAGATATTATATAGTTTTACATTGTAAAATTATGCACAGCCTTACAAATATAAATACAAAAAAATATATTGGAATTCAACTGTATTTGGAAATTCATCACGTACAGTTGGCAGTAGGTTAGACTGTCTTTGTTCTTCTTCTTTAGAAAAAAAATAAAAAAACACTTACTGTTTCATTCTCCTCTCTTAAAGACTGATTCGACTTTTCCGTTTTAGTGACATTCTCATTCTGTTGCTGTATCAAATCTAAATGAAGAAAAACCAAATCTTTCAATCTTTTGTTTTGACGCTCCAAGTACTTCAAGCGCTCTTTGAGTTGATTGATTTCTATTTCGGCATTGTTGTCGACCACAATCTCCTTCTCAGTGGGAACGATACACTGCGTGCTGATCTCGACTTCTTTGTCGAGTTCTATCGTCTGTCTTACAGGACCGTCGGCGTGACATGCATACAAGTGATCAAATGGAAAACTAATCAACGTCTCCTTAGCATCCAATTGGTTCAAAGTGGATTTAACCCTTGTGAAATTCAACAAATTTGATTCCTTTACACTACTACGACTGTTCATTTTTATTGCAACTACCCCGCCGGTCGACCGAATCTATCTGTTCAACATCACCACACAGGTTCGTCTCATAAAAGCTGATTTATAGAATTTTATTTTTTTAAATTATTAACCTTTTCTCTTTAAAAACTAAACAACAAAATTAGGTTTTCCTATAATAAAACATTCGGCAATATTTTGTCAAAACAATGACAGCTCTATCCCCGTATTCCGTCTGATATTTCTCCCTTCACATCTTTCACGCGCACGTAAAACGATAAAACATACATACTACGTTTTTACTTTGCCGAAAACATTTATTAATGTAATATAAAATAAATTAATTTCAACTGTTGACTTAAAACAAATCAATATCAGATATTATAATGTGTCGTATGACAATTACAATTTTGTATAGTAAATCTCAAAACGAATGAAATTGAAAATCAGACAAGCTAGCGTCAATTCGATATAGTCTATAGCCAAGCGTCAACCATAAATAAACAACTCTAGGCCGTGTTGTCATCATCAAAAATGTTTTTCTTACCAATTTTTTTTATTTATTTATTATTAATGATGCAATAAAATGCATATAAGCAAATTTAAATTGAATTAAAAGTTCCCGAATAAATTTCCCCGAATTTAAATCAATTTTTTTTAATGAAAAAAATTTGATAGATGACAATTTTTTTAATGAAAAAAAAAATACATTTTGAAACATTGATTTTAGACTGACTGAATGTTAGAGTAGTCTGTGAAATTACCTACTCACAATGCATATCCAAATGTCAAATGTCAAATGTCATATCTGTGTCAAATGTCAAACTGTTTTATTTCCGCTGGCGCCGCTACGTTCCCCCTTATGTCTATGTGCTCGATACCTAGATAAAGCCACTGGGGCCTATTCCTGCACTCCTTCAGCCGAGGCTAATTTTGCTTCAACCGCATAATTTGTTCCTGACAAGATTTGATCATACCCGTACGAAGCGAAGCGACCTTTACTTGGCCATAATTTTTTCTCTTTTGAATTGGCCAAGTCTTGGCCAAGTGACAAATGTGGCAGATTTTATGTCTAATTATGAGTCTGTCAACTCGGCTGTCAAACTCAAATTCTGACAGTAGCTGTTAAGATGTCGTTCCAGCACCATCGAACAAATCTAGCTCGTGCAATATTTTGTCCAAAGACAAATATTACCTATTCAAGTCCTAACAATCGAAATGTTGAAAGAAAAAATGGAAAGTGCAGGCTTTAGGCGGGATATTGCTATAAATCTGCAAGCAGTTAATATTTCATTTATATAATATAGTTTTACTTGTAACTTATTAATTCTTACCAAAATACATTAAGCTGCCAACAAAGGTTGCCCACTTTATTAATTTTTATACCTATTGCGCAACTGTGTTAAAGAAGGAAAGCCTGACAGCCAAAGAAGGTCGAAATAGTCTGATATTAATGTTTTTCTTGTCAATGGTAGATATAATGTATTCTATGTTCCGGACGCACTTAGTAGAGATTGGTTACGTTCCGTTTCACGATTGTAAATATTAGAATTATAAACATTTTTTTTAAATTCTTTAATTAACTAACAGATATTCCCGTCCTACATAATTTGTGATAATCCTCTAATCACTATTAATTTTAGTGTAAGAGTTAATATGTTGCGAAATTATATTTTAGTTACAGTTTTATCTTTATTACAGATAATTAAATAATTATTGAGCTGAAAAAAATAAAAATGTCACTACACGCGTAATATGTATGTAATAATGTAATGCGTAATAAATAATGTACACATTAGGTCTAAAACGATTACCAAAATTATTATATTTATAGCATATAGTCATAGTTTTAAAAATTTGATTTACTCGCTGCGCTCGAGTAGATATCGCGCTATCTAAAAAAAATAGCTCTGTGAATGTGGCAACTTTTTATTGTAGTGTGTGTAAGACATCGTCACTTTTTATCACTTTTTACACAGTTTCAATACAAAAACTAGTATTTTATAATGCCCAATATTTAATAAAACTTTCGCTACGTACACAAATCACAGACAGCTTGCAATATGACTGGTTTGGGTACGCCGAATTCAGCATAGTATTTATAACTTTATTTATTTCAGAATAACATAATAACAACTTTAGTTTAAGCATATATCTGTCCCCCCTCTGCTTGTCTAGGCTCTGCCTGTCCTATAAGGGAATTTGTTACCGCATTGGACAAGTACGACGGCGGTATCTAGTCGAGCGCAGCGAGACCAATTTTATTAATCTAAGGTCCGCCCTTTTGTATACTTTGACCAACACTATGTATAATAGGAATGTCACAAATAAGTTATAAAATATTTTTTAAAAACATATCAACGACAAATATTTTGTTGTTTGGTTTATTATGTACCTAAGTTCATTTAAAACATGATGACCTCTTAGGTATTGATAATATTTATAAGTACTAATTTACTGTCGAATATACCTACGCATTTTGGATAAATCTAGATTCTAGTCTTAAGGCTGTAAAATTAAGGCAACAGAAACTACTCTTTAGGAGTGGATAATTTACCTACTATCTAGCGAGTAAATTTTATGAATAAAATAATTAGTTATTTTGTGAACAACGCATGCTGTAAATGAAATTATAACATTTCTATGCATATTGCAGAAATATAGTTTACAGCGGATCCTATTTGTTTATATTGTTTAGTTGCTATACGGAGGCAGAGATTTATTTATACATAAATCAACCCAACCCATCGTTGCTGCAATAGAGAATTTTATTCAAACATAGTTGGAAAAATGAAATTTTAATTCAAATTATGTACCTATATAGAAAAATTACACATGCATATATAATGATTTATTTAATGGGACGCGCATTATCGTCGGAATGATTTTTATAAATAGTACTGACATCGGTAATTCCTGACTATACAGATTTATACAAAGCCTTAAGCACAAGCCTTATTTATAACTTTAACGAACAAAAAAAAATCAGAGAAAAGCTAGATTAATTTTCAAGTTGAGGAGAACATAAAAACGTGCTTTGCTATGAAAGTTTTTGTAGGAAAAGTGACTAGTAATAAAATTGAATTATTATTTAATATTTTTCATTTGTAACAAAACAGTTATCAAGATTATTTGCAAAAAACATGGGTTGTCCGTTTTTAAAGGTTTTCCTTCAATCAATTATTACCTATTACCTTCATACGTACAAATCGTGTGAAATTTGGGAAATCACAAATTTTTGGAGTAATGCCAAGTTTGTTTCATACACATCTTCTCGCTATAGCCATGAAAATAAACTTCTATGAATAAATTCTAACAGTTTACACGGGATCGGGCATACGTTCAGATGTCAGTTTGTCTTTATATGTTTTTTTATTATAAGCTGTAACATAATAATCGCCAAGCTGGCTCATCAGTTTTGGATATCATATCACCCGCCTACTGGTAAATATTTCGTATTAATTATTAATAAAAATTACGGCCTAGAATCGCTTGTGATTATGTCATTATTAGATTGTATATTAAAAAATAAATAATTTTATTCGTTAAGGGGCTAAGCATACCTCGAGTGGGGATGAGACGCCACCTATACCTGAAGAAGAATTGGAGCAACAGAAAATTGAACATGAACGTCAGATGCAAAAGGTAGTATATATACTTATAACATCTAGCAGCAATAGATAAATTAACATTGAATATCTATACTGACGTCATTCACAATTTGTAGCCATTAAGGAAACGAACATTGCTCTCTCCTACATTTATTATATAGGTAAATTTGTACACAATTAAGCATGTACATACAAAAGATGATAAAAAAAGACATTACAATGACGCAGTTCAAAACACATTCTAAACATGCATAAATTTTACTAGGAATACTGAAAATTTATTTTATACACGTATTAATAATAGTCTGCCTGGAAAATGTCTTTATTTTTTTTTTGTTTTATCAAACACGTTGAGAATAATTATATAGAGTAACTCAGCCATACTTTTGTGTTCAACTTTTTAACGAATTCATTGAAAATAGGTAAGTACGTCGTTAGAAACTTTCGAAGTAGTTCCTTCGCTCTTTTCTTATGAGATAATGACAATGTCAATTAAATATCTACACTTTAATATAATAAAGTCTTAAACGAGCTATGTCTGTATATTAAATATAAAAAAAATTACACGTTGTAGGTTTATGTTACGAGGGTAAAAAAAAACGTTTTTAGAAATCTTGTCTGTTTGTCTGTAGGTACACGCTGATCTCAGAAACGGCTTACATAATCGATTTTCCCTTTATATTTTTTGAATTTTGAAGATTTGTATTTTTGTTTGTACTTATGACTAAAACTCAAAAACTAATGTACCGATTTGAAAAATTCTTTCACCTGTTGAAATTAATATTACATACATTATCAGCGAGTAACATATAAGCCATCTAGATACTTACAAATATTGAAAAGAGTAAAGATTTGATTGTTTGTTTGTTTGAATTGAATAGGATCCGAAACTACTTGACCGATTTGAAAAATTCTTTCACTCTTTGGAAGCTAAATTATAAGCGAGTAACATATGCTATATTTTATTATAAAGTTACGTGGGCGAAGTCGCGTGCAACAGCTTGTACTCAATATAATTGTACTCAATGTAATTAATTTAAAGGAAAAAGTGTCTCAAGCAAGAGAAGCCGAAGAAGTTAGGAAGTTGGACATTGAGTTGCTCCATCAGCGAGCCATCGAAGCCGAAGATGAACAGAAACGAGAGGTAATCAATCATAACAACTGCTTAATGTTAACAACATAAATTTGTTTATGAGCATTTTGATTTACGAAGCACACTCATAATACAAACATTGATTGTTAACCAAGAAATACATTCATAACTTTTTAATTAACTATACATACCTCATTAGTTACCTTTCCTTCCTTAATCCGGCCCTTACGGACCTTCTGAAAATGTCAAAGTTTACATGTAGGTGCATCTAGTTATTAAAATGTAATAGGGTCTCCTGGGGACTCTACAATAATGATTCCTGGGGAACATCCTTAGATTGAAATATATATCTACGTTACATATACAGGTTTCTATAGGCATTCACATGTCACTGATAGAATAAAAAATATATTATCAAATATCTTATCTATCATGCACAAGAAAATTTTCTTGTGCATTTTACGGGGTGTTTTCTGGTTGTCTAAGTTTGTTTAGAATTTAGGCTCCCAAACAGTTACGACTTAGCGATCGATATTATCACTCTGCCAATTGCCTGGTCTCTTGCAATTTTGCGATATCAAACACTTTACGATATTATTGCGATATTATATTGACTTATTGACAAACTTTTTTAAATATTTTTGTCTGAGGATAAATTTAAAATGTGACTACCAATAGTATCGAACGGTAAGTGGCAGCTGATCGGTAGTAGAGAATTATTTGATAGGACTTAATATAAGTTGGGGTTTCATTTCATACAACCGCACAGATATTCTGGCGATTTTACTATGGTACTAGCACACGCAGACATACACGCACACAATACTTAATTACTTATACCATTACAGATATACAAATAAATAAATTAATTTGAGTACTCTGAAGTCTTCATCAGACTTAGGAACAATCGGTTCTATCATCGCAGGTAATTGGAAAGTGAGCCGAGTTACGTTATTGTACTCTATCTATTATCAATTAATGTAACGTAACCGTAATTCAAGTAGCAGATGCTACTATTGTCAGCGAATATAATCGAAGCATATTCCGTGAAATCTAGTCACTCACTTGTATTTGACATGAATGGGGCATTTAACTGCATAATGCTCAGAGATTATATAGGTAATTTAGAAATGAGTTTACCACACTAAAAATGTATGAACATATCTAAGAACAAATATCTAAGAAGGTTTTTTTCTTAATAAAATGACACTACGATAATCAGATCTTTTTTTATATAAGCAAACTTTTGAAGATATTATTTTAATTTTTTTTTAACTTTTATAAGATAATTTAATAATGTTAATGTTAATAAATATAATTAATAATCAATAATCAACATTATAATATATTTTTAATAAGAAAGAATTTTATGTTTCAATTTGATATTTTTTAAACGAAATATATACTTATATGTGATTGAATTTAGTAATTATTCAAATTACTCAATAAGTTATTTTAAAATCTAAACTGAGTAGCTAATTACAATTAATTGGGCAGGTAAATTTAAAAAAGCTTTTATTTAACAAAACTTTAAAATCGAATTTTAATTTGAATTAATTTAGTTGGTGTCTAGATTATATTTCGTCACAACACAATAAAACCAGTCAGATTTGCAAATTTCACGTGTTCTATCAAACTTTCTAATAAGTAAATCTGTCATAGTGTTTCAAAAATTGCCCATAAAATATTTAAAATTACAGATAGCAGAGGCCGTTGAAGAGATGCGCGTCCTAAATACGTCATGGTCACACCATCGCTTATGTGATTTACAACGACAAGCCGCAAGGTGGAGGAACAGCCGTCCCTCAATACAGGACTCGTCTAAACATTACAGGGTCTGGTATTCCCTTGAAAAAGTTACCTAACATTTTTAACACCACTAGGTACAATGTTGGTTAGAGAATGGAAAATTAAAGAAATTGGATAAAAACATTACTTAATTTAACAAAAAAAAAATTACAAAATCATAAAGATATATTAAATTATAATATAAATTATAAAGGAGTCATCTAAACATTACTGTGACTGTTATTAATATATTAACAACTCTGTAACGATAAATCTGTTATAAATTGGAAAATAAAAGAAGTAGAATAAAAATAAAAAAATAAAATAAAAAGACAAAATATATATCGTAATTTTATCGTAATTTTTTTACCCTTCATTTTTTTTTACCTTATCAACATTTGTATTGGGCAGATAAATTTGCGTAAATATTTGTTCAAAAATATCTGTTTATCGTTAAAAAAAACAAATTTAGTGTTTAATTAAGTTATAACCTGGATGAGTAATGAGTAATGAGATTATATGTTTACATGAAGTAGGTAAACAAGTGTGAATCAATCATATTTCTCTATCATATATAATACTTAAGCTACCTTGAAATTTCTATATTTGAAATGTATAATAATTATTCGTCCAAATTAAAATATAATAAAAAAAAATTAAAAAAGTTAACATATATTTAAATTATTTATAAGTACATACTTTTTGGAAATATTTAGTTAATTTTTAAAGTTTTTTTTAATTATTATAATGATTAAATTTATTGTATGCAGTTATTTCTTAGATAATTATGTAGTTGTATATAATATATATATATATCTCTTTTAATTTTAAATGTACATATAGGATGTTTACTATTATAATATTTTCTCTGTAATTATTAATATTATAAATTTTAAATATAATCACATACAAATTCATTCATAGATTAAGTTTCATGAATTGAGTGTAAACCGTTTTCGTGCTAGCAGTTTATCGTATTTGTGGGTTTAGCCCAACGACCCAGTAAGCCTCTCAACGGTATTGGGGGAGGTCAGGGAAACGTAACCTTGACTTTAGCTGCGTGCCAAATACTCTTAAAGAGTAGGTATAGGTATGATTTTGGGTCTAGATTTCTTACCGACATACTTAGTTAAGAATTTTTTTAAATGTAAAAATAGTTTGCTAGGTAGAATATACTCAATGCAGATCTTCCAAGAATCCTATTCCCCTTTGTTAGTCAAAGGATTCTGTTTTTGACGTATATTACTATGTCTTTAAATTTGCTTCCCTAGGGGGAGACAATTCAGGGGAGAAAACTGACGATAACAATATCGGGGAATAAAGTTTTGTGATAAAAAATTTAGTTACACTACTCGATAGCAAAAGGATCAAAGATTTTCTTGGTATAATACGCTCAAAGTAAATCACTTGTAACGTACTCGTATCGTATTCAAATAAAACGCATTTATTTGTATCTTAATGAGCTTTGAAAAAATATTGAAATCACTTCTCTACCCACCGGTGGGAAGACTAATTATTATTTTATTATTTTTATTGTAAAAAAAATCATTTAATACATTTCAAAACGTACAAGTGGAAATACGCATTTTTTTATAATATATGTTTTTCTGCAGTTTAGATTAAATAAACACACGAGCGTGCTTGCCTAAGCAAAAATAAATATCTTTACTTGAAATGAAAAATCTAATTGATATCAATCGATTTCCTATACAAAATTTTTTGTTAACTACAATTTTGCAAAAAAAAAAAAAAAACAAAGAAAAACACACGATGTTCTAGTAATATTATCATTCCAGAGCATGTTGAAAAAAGCTTGCAGCGCTCAGCTCAGCAAGCCCCAATCTAGTCAAAGCATCGACGAAAGTGAAGGCATATTTATCAACATGTCGCGCATGAAAGGTTTGAACGAACATAAAAGCGTATTTTTTTATTTTTTTTATTTAACGTTAATAATATAATAATTGTGAATATGTGTTAGAAAATAAACGGCCCACGAGGGTGGTGTAACCCCCGGAAAAAAAAACATATAAGCGACTAATTGAAGCCTATTCCTAATGATATGCACACTAATTTAATAATGAAAATGATGGTTTTTTTAATGCATAAGGAAATCATTTTCTGTTAATAAAAATCGTTTTTGTTTAAAAATCAATTTTTCACTATACATTATACAGTGCAAAACTACGCAACAGATTTTACACCGCCATTTTCATCCATATTTCATCTCGTTAAAAGCCTTCCATTTGTTTTTAATGAAATAAAAGCCGTTTTCTCTTAATGAAAATCCGTATTCCTACTTTTTCTAATTAAAAAATCAATTTTTCACTATACAACACAAAACTACGCAATGGATTCTACACCGCTTCTGTCTTTATTTCATCTCGTTAAAAGCCTTCCCATCTTATTCACATTTAATTGCTTTGTTTGTTTCGTAATGCGACACAAAAATATTAGTTACTCATAAACAAACAGATCCAACATATTGCGATGTATTTTCACAGGGGATTCAGTTTGCGAGGAATGCGGCGAGACTGATACAGCACACGAATTCGGTCAAAGAAATGGATGGCGCGCTTCATCTAACGACGTCAGCCATAGTCGCGCTGAGCTAATCAGAGCCCCATCTTGCCCAGGGTAAGTTGTTTTTGGTGTTGTTATTTTGACATATGGACTTCCAGCAACAGTTGGCATAACCGGATATAAAACAAACACAAGAGGTAAGACGACTTTGAATTTTGTGCACTGATTTTGTGAGGATAATGTTTAATGCTAATAGCTTTCGAGTATTAACCATATGGCGTGTAGTGAGAAAAGTAGATTTGAAGCAATGTGTTAAATGCATATGAAAATTTTAAACAAAGGAACTTTTTTAAAGAGGGAAAATTGCGACTTTATAATCGATATATAAATATAGTTAAATATATTCAAGAAGGCACCGTGAATTCGTCACACATTCACGCAACAAGTGGTTTCCTTTTTCTCCACCGACGGCAAAGACATGTTCGAACATTATACAAAACGAACCTTCTTTAAGAAGAATTCCTCTCCACCCCACATTATAACTTCACTATTAAATTATTTTCAACGTGAATTGTCTTAAAAACAACAATTTTTTTCACAATTGGGTGTATAATTAACGTTTTTTTTATTGAAAAACACAATGTTTAGACACCGTTACGTAAAGATTTCTGCGTCGTATATTTTTCCGAATGAGTTCGTCTCCGGTGCTCGCCGGACCGCAGCTGCATGTAGACTGCACTTTGCCTATATAGGTAACTATTCCCAATTCTCGTTTATATAAAGCCATATGAAATATATTTGCGATGTCCCCTTTTTATTTTTAAACTAGACGCCTGCGTACCTAAAAACAAATCCATCAATAAATCCACAGTTTTCTCCCTCATAAAACTACATAATAATCGCGCATTCTATATCGAGTGCAAGCTGCAAAAATTAAATCGAATTTAATACATCTCGTTTCTACTCTGTGGCGTGTGAACGCAGCCTCCCAGGACACATTTACCTTCATCGATTTACATGCAAAAGTATTGCGTAATACGTGAATGATTGGCGTTCGAATCAAGCGACCTCTTTGTTTATGTACACAAATTTTATAGGCTTTGCGTCTATTTTTTATAACATAGGCATCATGTAAGGAAGCTATGTTGGATGGTATTTAGATAAATTGATTGTGATAATGTAACAGATGTAAAGATTAAAGAAGCCCGGGCCGTTCAAAGAATTAGGTCAAATCGGTACAGGGGTTTGTTATACGCTTGCGTCGTCGCTGGGTTACGGCGCAGCGCAATCACCCTGCGCTACCCACACTCTTAAAAGAGCCCGATCCGCCCGACGGCCCACAGCCGCAATACAGTACACAAAGCTCCGCGCCGCGACGTTTTATTCCGACCGCCATCATCATCAACTCGACCAATGATGAACAAATAAAAAGCAAAAGCCTCGGTGAGTGCTTCAAAACGCGCTGCGATCTAGCTAAACCTTCCGTGTCTTACGACTGTTGTGCGTATATATGTTTCTTCATTTCTATCGTGTTTCTTAGACTTTTAGAATATGAATATCAATAAATCAATTTAGGTACATATTTAGTGTTAACATAATAACAGTGCACGCTTTTCTAAATGTCTAATTTTTAAAGTGTGTTTTTGTTTTAGTTACTTTTTCATTGGTGCTGCAACCCGTTATGGTTCTCAGGTAGGGTCGGGTGGTGGTGCGTGGCTGTGATCGTTTTACAAATAAGACGTTTGTAGGATGTTGAGATGCCGATAAGCATAGGAGCGGAATGAGGCGGCACGAGCATAGCAGGCCGGAGGGTGGCGGTGGTCACGAGGATTCCCAGATGTCCCGCAGCGAATCAACGATCAGCCGCTGCACGCCCCATACTCCCATGGGCCCTCCGGACAGCGCCAGCGTAGACTCCAATCCAATGCCCACAATATATCGGTAACTGAACAACTCCGTCCCAAATTCGCTAGGGAGAAGACGTACCTATATGCATATGATACTCCCAACAGGCGTGGGCGGTGTGGGCCTCCATGCGAACCTTTCGATTGGCTTGTAGGTTTAGTGCACTACAAGTACCGACGACCGGCGGCGCCTGCGCAACTTAAAATGTCGGATGTGATGTGTGCATGCGCTGCACTTTTGTTATATTATATATATTGTTATATATTGTTGCGTTTTTGCGCTATAACAATCAATTTTTGCTGCAATGAACGCAGCATTTAATATTAAACTGAACGCAAACATGATATTAACTCTTATTTTAATTTAAAAAAATATAACTTTAAATACTTTAATTTTTGACTTTAAATACTTTTGATAATTTTTTGAATTCTTAATGTTTGGTCGTCTAGCTCATAAAGTTCCCTAATAGACCTGTTGCGTACACAAAAATTAGCAAGTTTCCACATGTGACAACTTTGAAAGAGTCTACCTGAGCCTTCTTCGTCCACGCCTAAACCGTTACCATCAATTGCCTGTCATTACACCATTGCAAGTTACCAGTACCTACCTAATAATTATATCACATGAAGGACAATTTATTGCAAGTACGGTTGGTGCGAAAGCTCTTAATTTTAGACAGCGTTATGTCTTCTCCCACTGGCGAAGTAAAGCAGAGAGAGCACACCACTGCATCGTGCACCGCGCTCGTCGCATGCAACTAGGTAATGCCGTACTACTGACAACTGACAATAAGCGGTTGACGAGTTCACATTGCGTTATAATGGCGTGTAATGGCGTCTTGAACAACCGCTTAGGGTATAAGTAGCATAAAGCCAGCTTCGCTTTTCTCATGCCGAACCATCAGGATCCGTGGACACCTGAATCCGACTGGAGGACGACCAAAGGTACGAATGTCGTGTCACGCCTGCACTCTCTACCGCTTAACTGTCATTTTTTTTCCTTTCTGTATTCACCTATACTGTATCACTATACCTACTTGTGTTTGTTCATCAGTCTATTAATTTAGTTTTACTATATTAAAAGATTTTTAAAACATTCGTTTAGAAAATAGTATAATGTCTCGTTGCTCACACAAATACATAGAAGTAAACTCGAATTAGAAATTAGAAATTCAGTTGAACAACTAGTTTATAGTTAGTGTTAAGTGCATAGAAAATTTAAATTTAGGTATACAATATAGAGCACACACACACATAGATAATATTTACTTTATTTGAAGTTAAAAAAAGCTCTAGTTATCTTTATTAGAAGTTAATTGTAGTGTTACAAGTAAGTTATATAAAAACCAGTAACTGTCTATAGTTTAGTTTGAACAATTAGAAAATTTAAGTTAGTTAAGTATCTAGGTAATCGTTATTAATTGTAAATCAAATAAAAGAAAATTGTTTGATTGCTTAACGCAATTTGTGTACTATTTATTTCAATATAATATCATATAATATTTTGAATATATATTAAATCCTATAAAAAATTTTTTTTTTATAAAAACAAAGAAAGTGAGAGTTTATTTTTTTCTTTGGACAGATGTCGAGCTCCGATTGCATCGTTGGACTGTATGGACGATTTTAGTGCGGCTTCTCAACAAATGCTAGATCAAGGTGAGAGCTGGGCCCTCACTTATCTTAATCCCTATGCGACGAGGCAAACGTGTCATCTTAATGATAATGGCTTTGCGTTCTGTTCAGTTTCAATTTGAACTTTTTAATAGCTGGCGCCATCTATTGAAATTATTCAAAGTTAATATTGTATATTAATTAATCCTATTGGAACACATTATCTTGTTAGAAATATTGTACCGAGAGAGAACAACCACAAAATCGTCGTGAAAATATTTTTTACTTGACACCGCTGTTTTTTTTTTGTGCTATTAGCCGAAATAAATTCAACAGTTGTATAAATGCGAAATAAACCTTTTTTGTGTATGCGTATAACCTTTATTGCCATTATATTAGGTAACCTAGTTGAAAAAAAAAGTATTGTTCCTGTTTAAAAGAAAAACTTAACTTTGACCTTTCAAAAACGCTTTGCCACATTAAGTACCTACTTAATGTTCCACTATAATACTCTTTTAGCATAAAAGAGTAGGCTATATTTTTTCGAAATATAAGTACCCTTTAAATATAATAGGTAATAGGACCCTGCGTCTTTCCACATTTCATGGTTCTAGGGTACAGATTTTGATATTAATTTCAATGTATGGGTCAAAATTTCAACATCTATTTTGCCTTAGACGTTTGAAATTTCCAAAAAAATAAGAATCATATTCCATTCCGTATAGGGATTATGCTTCTGGTTTCGTTTGTTTTATAAATAAGCGTAGCGTTCCAACTATTCAAGCTTGCCTGTCGCTTTATTTTTTTGTAAAAATTAATTATTATTATTTTTTTCATTTTTCTAACAGCTGGCGAAATCACGATGTCGCGGCACATGTCTACGTACATGGGCAACCATACGACCATGCCATCCACGGTCACACCCGGTCTCCGGTACAAGAACCTTGGCAAGTCTGGCTTAAGAGTACCCAACATAGGTCTCGGTGTTTGGAGCCTCCTCAATGAGGAATGCGCTGAAGATATAGTCATGACAGCTTTGGAGAATGGAATCAATCTGTTTGATCTGTCTGAAGCCCATTGCGGTAAGCAAAAGAAATGGAATAATATTTTTGGTATCAATTTGTGCTTTTAATTTATTTAATAAATAATGAAGTTATTATTTATATTTTTTTAGTAAATAAATCTTCATAATTGTCCTGAAAACAGACATTTGAAGACTTTTAAAAGAGACCAAATATTTTTTTATTTTGTATTTAGTTAGCATATCATTTGAAGTAAATATTAAACTATATTCTAATTATAACGTAATAAAAAAAATTTGTACCAGGTAAAGGCGAAGCTGAACTTGGTAGGATTCTTAAGAAGAGAAATGTGAGGCGCACAAGTATTATTATTACGACCAAGATTTACTGGAGCACCAAGTAAGTGGTACAATATAATATTAGCCTTTGTAAATTGAGCTTTTATATAACGATTTGAGCTATAAATTTGACACTTGTAATGCATAGGCATTGTAATATTTATTATGTGAAATAAATTCGTAAGATGTACTAAATTTTATAATTCGACTTATGAATGTATGAATGTGTTTTTTTGGAGTTTATTCCTTAAGAATCGATTAAGGCCGTGGTATGAAAATTTATGTATAAAATTATAAGTAAAATTAAAGATAAGCTTTCTTATTGCTGGTTTATGGTTTATGGTTGAAAATCTGTTCGGTTATATTGCTTTAGGCAAACTAATGAAATAACACGATAACCTCATTATTAGGTTTGCTCATACTAATCACAGGTCGGACGAAAGAGGTCTCTCCCGAAAGCACATTGTGGAGAGTATAAAGGCGTCTTTGGCGAGGCTTCAAGTCGACTACATAGACGTTGTCATGTTGCACAAGGTGGACCCAGTGTGTCCCATGGAAGGTCAGTTCTAAACGAGTATTCGCGGATTTTTTTAATAAAAATTAATGTGTTTAAGTATATAAAAATTGTACAAATCATTTTTAACAATAAAAATATCACTACAGATGATTAAATTATCGATATGACTAAATATTTAAATTCAAATAACAATATTGTTACAATTAAATTAATTATTAAAAAAAGTAGTAAACTATAAAAGATAAAAGAATGTCGACAATAAATACATATTTTTAATACATATTGTTTTTCTTGATTTTTTAACTTTTTTGTAATAATACATACTTAATACGCTTAAAAATTTGATTGAAATTTATGTTTAATGAACTTCTTTAGGCCCGTTAGTTCTTTTAGGAAAGAACAATGAACTTGCGCGAGACACCCTCAGTGAGTTTTAATTGCATGAAAAGAGCGCCATCTACCCGGATTAATACGTACTTCTGTATCCATATTAAGCTTAACTTCGTCAATAGTTTTTAAAGATGTTAACAGATGGCATAGTTTTCACATCTGACGTGTAGTCCTATGACTGAAAGTATTTTTTTTAACTTTCTTATTTTCCGACATTAAATATAGTGTATTGAATACATATTAGACTTGGACACTAGACAGCGTGCGATTTTATTTTTTGACACCACTTAATTTTTTTTTTCTACAGAATTAGTCAGAGCCATGACATTTGTTATAAACCAAGGTTGGGTTATGTATTGGGGTACGGCGCGCTGGTCACCAGTTGAGGTATTTTGTATACTATTTTAAGATAGAATAGAATCACATGTCCTTAATTATATTTAAGGGCAGATCTTACTTCTATATTACTTTAACATAATGATATTGAGTAATTTCTTGCATTATAAGCAATCTATGATGACAAAGTTATTTGTTTTAGATAATGGACGCCTACACAAACTGTAGACAATTCAATTGTATTACGCCAATTGTAGAACAGACGGAGTATCATATGTTTTGTAGGGAGAAAGCGGAACTGTATATGCCTGAGCTATACCATAAAATAGGCGTTGGTGAGTTGCTATTCTCTCATTTTTCCCAATATAATTCCTAACATAAATTCTTATAAATACTTCAACTGATATTAGGGCAATAATTGAAGTGAAAACTTCTTCAGGAGCGTTGGGCATTTTTGAGATGGGATAAAACCATTGAACTCTAGAAATCGTCATGTAATGTAATGTAACGTAACTGATACCTCAGATATTAATTTAAAATAATTAAAAAAAAAGAATTCGTGAGATGGGAAAAAACATTGGACTCGCGACACTGTAATGTAAGCTTAGTTTTCACTTTTCACGTGCAGTCAAATGACTTTTTTATAGTGTTCACAAATTTATTATGAATTTTATAATGAAAAAATTCTAGACTTTTTACTTGATAAATGATAATTTCAAGAGCTATTGCGCATGTAACTTATTGATCACACCGCTTATAATATAATAATATAATATTATAATATATAATATTATAATTACATGTGCATAGTATCTAATAGTTAGGTATTCTAAACATATCTCAATTACTTAAGTATTGAAATTTGTTTTTTTTTTATTGGTGAATCAATACCATAACTTTTTGAAGGCATGATCGTGTGGTCCGCTATAACAACCGGCAAGGGACTAGGCCGCGAAGAGATTACAGGATTATTTGCTAAGTCAAGATTCAACAGGAAATACAGCACATTCAGTTGGTGCGAGGAGGACATCGGAGGACCAGAAGTAATTTTCTTTGTTTTTTAAACAATAAAGTTACTAGCCCGGCCCCTTTTCGTTTACTAAATTTATATGGGGACTCAATAATATAAATTTTTCAACACCTTTTTTTTTTTTTTTTTTTTTTTTTTCGACGAGGGTTAAAAACCTTCTATAGGTACCAGGGTATGAAACACCGGGTTGTTTCCACCGCCTCCTCGGTGACTTCTGCGCCTTGCAGGGTCAGCCTTCTCGCGAATCCGCTCAGCAGCTTCCTTCCGAAGAAGTACCACCTCACAGTATGTCGCCACTGCTCTCCATGACGATTCATTTCTTATCATGGCCGCTACAACTGCTGGAAGTGATAGTGACACCTATTTCACCCTTTTGTGAAAGAGATTTTTAAATATGCTGGAATACGTATTTATTTATTTCTAACCAGAAGCTTGTATATAAAATTTAAAGTTTTAAAAAGACAGGATTCCATACAACCTTATATTAATTCCATGCCTTATTTTATCCCTTTAGGGATTGAATTTCCAAAAATTATAAAATGTATCAACTGCCAAAATTTTTCAACGCGAATGGTTTAGCGGCCCTGCGTTGAAATCACTCAGGAGAACGATGTTATATATTTACTAGCTCTTGCACGAGACTTCGCCCGCGTAACTTTATAAAATTATAGCCTATGTTACTCGCTGATAACGTAGCTTTCAATAAGTGAAAGGGTTTTTAAAATCGGTCCAGAAGTTTTTGAGTTTATTCATTACAAACATACAATCTTCTCTCTTTAAGTATAATCTCAATATATTGTATATAAATAATAATATAATTTATATACTACGATACAATACAATACAATACGAAATCGGTTCAGTAGTATATATACAATATACTACTGAACCGATTTCGATAATACTTGTCCTTCCTTGTCCGAACTGCTAAGGAGTGGAACTCATTGCCTGCGTCTGTGTTTCCCCAAAATTATAACCTCGGAGTCTTCAAATGTTGGGTAAATGGGCACTTGCACCTTACATCAAGTGAGATTGCGGCCAAGCGCTGCCTTGATTTTTATAAAAAATAAATAAAAATACTTCGTAACTATATGTATTTGGTCCAACTTAAACGATACGATAGTCGCTCCCGCGAAATTCGTTTTTAGTTTCCTATTATCCGGTTCTTTGCAATCTTACTAGGATTTTCGCGAAAATCCGTTCTTTTCAATTATACTGCGACATATATAAACTGCAGTCATTGTATATGTGATGGGGCGAGACAGGTATTGTGCACTTGTTCAGGCTTCGTCGCCAGGACGTCGCGTCGTCGTAATGGATCTTATTATTGTCTTAATGGACCTTATAAATGGATAAAAGGGTTCTATCGACGTGTCTATGTCATCTCTCATCTATGACATACGACAAGATAACCCTTTTATCCCGTTAACAAAGTTTGTACTTATATTACATCCATTAACACTGGCGCCAAGTCAATCCATTGTTAGAAAAATAGCATTTCAGAGGTTTCAGCGGGTCATATAATGGCACTTAATGTAATGTAAAAAGGTACTATGTGTGCTTACTGTTATTTTTATATACATACATACACCCTCAAGAGGGGATTTCGGGATATACTCGAGCTCGTCAGATATTGCCAATATACATTCCCCACTTGTCTCCGATATTATATGATAACTTATATGTATTAATCTGCCGGTTTGATTGGTGGGGTTGGTGGGGGTTGGGGTAAAAACTTAAATACAACTCGAGCGCGTCAGATTTTCACAGGGGATGTTAAAGTGAACCCAAACTAAGATCCCATTAAAAATACAGACGATTCGGATGTAAAGGAAGCTTGTGGCAGCTTTTTAAAAATGCAAAAAAGATTTTTGGAGATTGCCATTTTGTAATACCTACTCGAGCGCGTCAGGTTTTCACACAGACGGTTCAGCCTGAATTCCCGATTGTGCTGATTCTCGATATTCTCCGCTGTTTTAAGTTTAATTTGGGTGAATAGGTCACTCTAGTGTACAAAAACTCCAAAACACCTTCAAAGTTGCATTAAAACTTGTGTTGTGATAAATATTTATATTAATTTTAAGGATCATATCTTTTAAATTAATCCTTTTTTTACTAGTTTGTATAGCAACGATCCTAATCAACGACAAGATAAATCGATAAAATGCTTACTTTTGTAAATTAAACTTAAAAGAGCGGAGTAATAATCTTAAAACATTTGTATGGACGAAAGCTGACTTGTATCACCTTAAGCAATTGTACTAGGAGTGATCAAAAAGTAGTGAGAATGACCCTTGCCTATCTCGTATTTTATTCATTTATACCAATAATAAAATATCATTTAATTTTGAGGGTACGTACGAAAAATTAAGTCATTTCTTTAAGAAGCTTAGAAGCAGTGTCCAGTTGTTTGACGCATTCCGACTCAAAACATCATTATGGAGAGAAACGAAGTGCGAGCCGTTATTAAATACCTCTGTTTAAAAAAGTTAACGACGCAGGAGATTCATCGCGATTTGGTGGAGACTTTAGGCGAGTCTGCTCCACCATATTCTACTGTGGCAAGGTGGACGGCTCAATTCAAGACTGGGAGAACTTCGACAGAAGACGAGCACCGCTCAGGTCGGCCATCGACGTCAGTTACGCCAGAAAACATCGAAAAAGTCCAAAAAATTATTCTAGATGATCGTCGAGCTACAGTGCGTTATTTAGTGCAGGAGACCGGCATTTCATATGGTAGTGTTCAGTCAATATTAAAAGATAATTTAAATATGAGAAAAATCTCCGCGCGTTGGGTACCCAGAATGTTAACGGAAAATCAAAAGAAACTCAGGTTCGATCTTTCAAGGCGCTTGTTGGACAGATTTCTTGTTGGTTAGAAATGTTGGAGAAACGCTGGACTCGGTGTGTAGATAGAGAAGGAGACTATGTTGAAAAATAATTTTTTGTTATTTATAAAATATATATTTTTCTGCTTCATTCTCACTACTTTTTGATCACTCCTCGTAACACATTCTTATCATGTTCTGGTCTTGTAGTTTTTACTTTTTAGTAAATATATTCCCAATGCAACAGGTTGCCAGCGCCGACAGTAAGGATCAAGTGACTAGCGAAGAACCACGAACATATGGCGAAAAACTACGCGATCTCTCTAACCTTGCCAACTCTTTAAGTGCGTATACATATTTCTTATGTTTTTTTTAGTTGTTTTTAAATATTCTTACTGTACTTTCATGGTAACTAAAAATTTTCGTCTTTAATATACCTACATTTGAATAGTTTAAATAGGAATTTCCGATTTTTAATATTTTAATAGTTTCCTTTTATTATCTGAAAGGCTATTGCTAGTCGTCCGCTAAACGAATGAATAAAATGAAACTTTCCTAGTATAAAAGTAACATTTCTCTCTCTAAATTATAATTTGTAACATTTTCTTTCTAGAACCTAATAACCTACCCTTAATTGATATAATAAAAATGAAACTTTCCTTATTATTAATTTTTTATTTTTATTTATTTTATTTACAATATAACACACATGGTTATCATTACAGGATTATTCCTAATTGGATGTATCTGTTCATTTTGAATAATCATATACCTATACATAAGTTAAAATAAACAACAAAATAATTACCTACATAAATTATAAAAATTTCAAAAATATGCCCAAGAATACTTAATAATAATTGGTTATTTTATCCGATAAATTATACGATTAAAAGATTATTTATTCATCCGTTTAGTTAATGATCTACTGTACTTAAAACACTCAACGTTAAAAACAGCAAAATTTCTTTATTCCTGTCAGACTGCTCAATGAGTCAACTGGCAGTTGCATGGTGCCTCAAAAATGAGTCGGTGAATTGCCTTCTATTGGGCACTACAAGTGTGGAACAGTTTAAGGAGAACATACACGCATTGCAGGTAAAATACTGTGAAAACTGGGGAAAGATACCTAAAAGAAATTTAGAGATATCAAGTACTGTATGAATTTTTTTGTGAAAATTGTTTATTGTAACAAACTACTCTCTAATTTTTTTATTATATACAATTAATTGAATATTAAATGTTTGTACTGTTTTAACGTTTTTAGATAGTGCCTCAATTATCACCTTCAGTGATGATTGAGATAGAAAGGATCCTGGCAAACAAACCACAGCGGCCACCCATGGTTTCAACTTTAGCCATGCGCAATCAACAAAACACTGTGCGAGTTGATATGACGTATGTATATTATTTTGTAATTTTTGTATATTTTTATTTGTTTATTAAAACAAAAATTATAAATAAAATTATAAATAAATTTGTAAATGCGAAATTTTGTGGAGGTGTATGGAAGTTTGTTCCTCAAAAACGCAAAAACGGCTGGAATAAATTTGGCACACAGATAGTTTTAGCGGATAGGATAGAATCACAGATAGGATGTCTATTTTTTTTCTGAAAAATGTTAGTTTCTTGAGGGATCGTATAAAATAGAAAAAAATAATGGTCTAGCCGGAGCATGAGGGAGTAATAAACGTTACTACTCTTTACAAAGTTAATGAAAAATAATATTTACGTACGAAGTTCGCCGGGTCGGATAGTTTTTTTTTTATACATAAAGATGGCCATTTATCTCCCCGAGACCGAGTGGTCCGACTGCTTCGTCCGACTAATCGGACGACGCGTACTTTTTTCCCATTGCTCTTCTTGAGTTCTAACTAAATACTAAATAAATAAATGTTTTTTAACGAAAAGTGGTGCTGAAAATGGATCACCGAAGCCTGAGGGTGATGTGGAAGCTGAGGTGTCCACACCCGGGAAGGAGACTGGTCGCTTTTGCGAGATTCAGTGACCGTGGTGGCGCGGAAGCACTGACTCTGCTTCCAAAACTAGTAAGTCTAAGGTAAGTAATTGGTGCCTATATTTATCATTCTATGGCCCCCTTATGAAAAAGATGACAGACAGGCTGACTATTGGATGTAAACTGATAGCACCATCTATCATAACTTTGAGGTAGCCGTAGATTTATCAATTATCATCCATCGGCATCAAGACAATAATTACCACTTTACTTTAATAGATGGCGCTTTAATAAATAGTTTTAAAAACATGTTTATTTGTGGAAAATTTAGTTTTTACAAAAAATACATCTCTATATAATATAGCTAGACTTAAAAGCAAAACATATAAAAATTACAAAATTTCATCCAAATCGTTAGAATCTTTTTTGAAATTAAAGAATTGCTCGTAAGTTATTAGACAAGTCAACCGCCAATTTTGAAAGTATGAGGTCCCGGGTAAAAGGCAAGGGTAGGTTAGGTTAGTTAACTATTTTTACCCGTTTACTCAACTGACTTTGGTTGATCGACACATTCCTAATTCAACTATATATTTAATTTTTGATTTTTAGGAATCCCCTAAAGATGAAAAGGACAAAGAAAAGGACAAAGATAAAGAATCCAAGCCGAAATTCTTTTTAAACAACGCTGGTGAAGTCATCAAACGCATTGGTAACTTTGATATTCATTTTTAATTAAATAGATAGACAGATTGCACTTTGTTTGCTACTTTTTATATAACTACTAGCTGTTGCACGCGACTTCGTTCACGTAACTTTCCAACAGTGAAAGAAATTTTCAAATCGGTCCAGACTCCAGTAGTTTCGGAGCTTATTCAATTTAAACAAACAAACACATATTTCCTCTTTATAATATTAGTATAGATAACTTGAATTTGTAAGAATTTGATTTCTTTATAATATTTAATCAAGTAGCAAAGTAATGACTCAATATTTTGTTTCAGAACAAGACGGCATCTGTACAGACGTGGTAATATCCGTATCGACATTAAAAGGTAAACAGCCAGCCAGTGGAGGCAGCAAAGTGAAGAAAACCAAATCGGACAATTCGCGGCCCAGATCATCCTCCCTGCAAAGGTCCTCGTCCGGACAGCTGGCGGGAACTAGAGACCGTAGACGATCAAGACTTGAACTCGGCTCTCCGGCTGACCTGTAAACTGAGAACTGATGACAGTGACGTACACTCGATTGAAGATTAAGATGCACTTTACTTGCCTACTTATTACAATATAATATGATAATATGTGTTGTAGTAGATGCCGATGCTCGCTGCAAATGATGTGTGTATCTTGATTGCGCGTGAGTCGAATTTTGAAAAAATGGAAAATAAATTTCTCTGTTAACTACAGAAGCGACATGGCAAGTGGAACATTAGCGTCAGCTCACACTGAAACGCGAAGCTTCAACACAATTTAGAACTTACTTACTATGTGAACTTACCAGTACTTACCAGTAGTTAGGGGATCTCCACAAAGTTAGGGGATCTTCACAGCTCACAACAGTGAATGCATTTAATGTGTTTTGATAATAAAAGATATGGAATTTGGAAATATGATGAGCATTTTGTTGCGAGCGTTGGCATTAGTGGTAGATGGTAATAATTGGTGTCCAACATATTTAATATATATTAGCTAATTAATAGCTCGCGTAATATTGTAAATTCTTTCTTATTGCCTGTAATTACTTACTTACTGTGTGTATTTTTTGCCTGTACCTTTATATAGTATATCTCATTTATTTTGCTTAGCAAATGCCATGTTATTTTGAAATTCGGATTGAGGTGTGGTAAATAAATTCCGGAAAACACGTCTTGTGAATTATTTAATTTGTAAATTTACACTTACTTAGATATGTCATTTTTTTTAAAAATATTTCATTTTTTTAATTGTAAAAGTCATTAAAATAAAATATGTCAACTTTGTTCATACATATTATTATGTTAGATGAATAGAAAACGCTAACAATATTTAAAATCCAATATTCTATATATGTTATGTCCGATGTTATGTCAGTCTGAATTTCAAATTAGTCAAATACACTTTTATAAATTATTAATTCCGTCTAATTATTTATAAATAATGTATGTATAGATAGAGAGGTATTATTTTGATGTGATAGATAAGGTTATATAAATGAAAAGTTTGCCTTGCTGTGATGACTTAGTTATTGCATTGATGACTGTGAATAGAAAAGGTAAGGTAAGGTAATGTTTCGGACGAACGAGGTGATTTACTTTACAATTATTACTCGTAGGAATGAATTATTAAAGTGGACTTATTGTAATAAAGGTCTGTGATGGGTCAAGTGACGGTTCGTTGAAATGAAGTTAAATACCTCTCTCTTAGTTTTTTTTAATATTATACTTAGTATTTTTAAAATATGTTTAGATAAAAAATTAGTTGACGCCACGACTGTATTTAAGAAGTTAGGCGAAAAATCTAGGATGAGAGTAATTATTAGATAGGTGTACTTAGTACTCGAAGACCTACTTACTGTCTTAGTGTGTTGAACTAAGTTTGATATATCTAAATGGATGTCTCTCTTGGTGGACGTGGAGTTCTTAACCTGCCTTAAGGTAGGCATTAGGATAGAAAGAACCCGTCGTAGACTTTGTTCAATGTTGAAATCGATATTAGTTTTAGATGGTAAATAAACTAAGAGATTCCTTCGTATATTACTAAACTGTGAAGCGGAGTCCTAATTATATTTAAAAAAATCGCCAATCGCTTCAATTGTCACGCATTTCTCTAAAATAGATCGGTTGCGAATTGTAAGATTAAATTTTCTTTGATGGTTTCTCGAGAAAATGCTCTAGCATTTTGTCTCTCGTATCCTGCACAACTTAGATAGTTATAAGCTGCTGTATACATATATATGTATTCATGTTCTTTGTGGTTTTAATGTGCTCGCCAAATAATAATAGCACAAAACCAGTCACCATAGTATTTTGCGAATTATAAAGAAATCAACCAAGAAAATGTCTTATATGTAGATACACTCGGTCTATATCAAAACGGCTTAAACATATTAATATTGTACTAACACTTTTTAATACGTAGATAAATCATTCTTCTTCTTACTTTTATACATTATCTATCAATTAACAAAAGTAGGTATGTATAATAAACGTATTATTTTTTAATATTGTGAATTTACATAGATGCATTTACGAGATTTCGAATATCTTATTTCTCTTTTCCATATTGTTTTCAGTTTCTACCTGACCTGTAGTGTAGGTCACAACCAATGGCTATTTCAATGAAGCATTATGCTTATGTGGCTATGGTGGACTTTTTGTAACTTGGAGCACAAAGAAAACAATCCAAAGAAAGTGTAGAGTATGGCGTCATAGGGGGTCATAGTGTAGGTACTTAAGGCCGGCGCAGACTGATATCGGAGTAACGCAATGCTAACGTAAATATTGACACGGCCTTACCGTCAGTGAGCGCCGGCCTTTATACAGTTCCGCTTCTATCAGCTGCGTACAGAACTGAACTGAAGTTATATCAGGATATATCAGTTATAGTAAGTTATTTAGGCAAGTTATATCGCGTATAACAGCGTTGAACGCGGCAGTTAGGTAAACGGACGCTTACGCATTCCCAACCTGTTGTAAGAGTATCTTGCTGATGCAGTAGGTATACTCAAACTCAGAAATTGCAACTTCTGTATGTCTGTTTCGTTGATAATAAGAACTGAACTGATCAGATAGCGAGCAAACACCAACAAAAAAAAAAACAAAAAAAAAACAACATATTTTTAGCAGTATATACAATACAAGTTTTATTATAGCGAAATATAACTATACACAATAATGTATTAATAAGTATTCGTATTTTGCTACGTGGGCCCTGCGGGAAGTTGAGAAGAAGAAGATAGACGCCTTAGAGATGTGGTGCTAGAGGAGAATACTCGGAGTATCGTGGACTGAACTGCGTACCAACGAGTCTATACTTCGAGAACTCGCCATTAAGCAGCGTTTGTCATCTTTGATACAGTCCCGTATTCTCACCTTCTTTGGCCACGTCTTCCGATGGGGAGGTGGCTATTGAGCGACTTGTGGTCGAGAGAAAGGTTGAGAATACCAGGCCACGAGGAAGATCACCTATCAGAAGGACGTATCATCACTACAAGAATGCACGAGGAAGGCGGACATCTTAGAGGAATAGCGGCGTGTTGTAAAGCTCGCCACCAACACCTGAAATGATGACCACGACCGAAATGACGATGAAAACGAAGAAAAAGAATTTTGTTACACTTATTTACAAAATACGAGTGTGTGGAGTGATGCTCAATAGATTACATGGAGTGATGGAGGACAGAAGAAACGACGGACACTGGCAGACAGAAAAGACAGCAGCTCCACGAACATTTTTGGTCCGCCACTAAAATTGTCTATTTGGCGGACAAATAGTCTGTTGTCTGCCTGGGTAATTAGTGTTAATGTTTTAGGATATTTTTTCGAAAAAATAAGAGTAATGGATGAAGAGGTCACAGTATTAAAACATTACTGTCCGTCTCGAGATGAGTGATAATGTTTATGGGAATGAAAGATTTTAGGTTTTTTAGGTGTCTGAAAAATTGTAAATAAAAGGTTGAAGAAATAAAAAAAAAATCATACACTTTTTAATTGGCAATTAATAAGAAAAAATCAACTATTTTAAATGTGAAAAATTGTTAACTAAAGGTTGAGTCTATTTAACAAGATTTTCAGACTGGGAATCAAGCCAAATAAATGTTATTTTATAATATCGTGTGTATTGTATTATATTTTGGTGTTGATCAGAGTCAATCGTACCTGCTAGGTGTTGAAATGAATTGTGTGTAATGGAACAAGTGTAGGTACATAATGTAATAAAGGCATATATTACTATGTAGTAAACATGAAAGGTTTGTCCTCCGTAGCACAAAAGCAAGTCTATAATAGATTGAACTCAACTCAACCAATGCGTCGATATTGAAACTCTCGTCTATAAGGGCCTCTTCACATTAGGTAGCAAGCACTGCTTGCTTGCAATACTAGCTACAAAGCCGATCGATTCCACGCAACTGCCGCGCTGCTCTTTTTAGTATTGAATCCGCGCTGCTGCTGCGGTGCTTGCAACCTTGTGAAGGCGCACTAAGGGCCTCTTCACATTAGAGCGGAAGCACTGCGGCAGCAGCGCGGCTTTGAGATGTTTGCAATACTAGCTCAAATCCGATCAATCGCACGCAACTGCCTCGCTGCTCTTTTTAGTATGGAATCCGCGCTGCTTGCAATACTAGCTCGAAGCCGACCGATCGCACGCAACTGCCGCGCTGCTCTTTTTGAATCCGCGCTGCTGCCGCGGTGCTTGCAACCTTGTGAAGGCGCCCTAAGGTCCTCTTCACATTAGAGCGCAAGCAGCACGACTGTCGCGCTGCTCAGGAACTGCAGACTTCTATACTATAAAGAGCAGCGCGACAGCCACGTAAGATTAGTCGCCACGAGCCAGTGTTGCAACCGTCATTCTGGTATAGTTGTAATAAATAAGAAGGCATCCGCTGCTGCCGTGCTGCTTGCGACCTAATGTGAAGGCGTAAATTCTCTCAAAGGCCACAAGGATAAATACCTAGGTTCTATTAACTCTTACAAAAGAGTATACTTATACGCTATTTTCAATGTAATATAATAATATTATATATAATTCATTAGATGTTTACAATATCATATAATACCTAGTGTATCATCAAATCCAATAATGTTTTAGATTAGATAATTAGAAACATACAATTAATAGCCGCATGTCTGTATGTCCATTCATTCTATTAATATTTAAGTCAGAAATAAATAAACTATAAAAAGTAATTTGTTTTTTAATTTTTATAAAAGCTAATTTTTCCACAATAATAATTATTAATATTCCACCTTTAAAACAGAATATACCACTACTGAATTTTTCTAATAATAATTGCCTGACAGTCAATGCCTAAAGTACCTACCTAATACCTAGATATTACTTCGTCTACAAATAGTTATACTTAAGCAGCATTAATGGTTATGATTAGTAGTTTAGATTTCATTACAATTTTTAATCAAATTTTAATTTAAGAAATTATAAAATGACTGACGTAACGAAGCTTCCGTAGGTACTATTTCGTTAAATAACTTATCATAAGAAAAGTTGTACTCTGTTTATCTAAGGATGTAGGATGTACCTTGTCTCAGTTTAATTATAATTTCAACACTTGTGATATACCTAACTCTATAACCACATATAAATGTTGTAAAAGTTAATAAACTTATGTAAATCTTCATGACTACTTCAAAATTTTCCATATTTTAACCTGTAAACAAATATCAACATAACTCATCGTTTACAACATTAATATCTGCATCCTACGCTCTAGATTAGACAAACACGCATACTTAAACATAAACACTAACGTTCATAAATGCAACAGTTAATTTTATTATCTACTAGCTGGCGCCCGCGACTTCGTCCGCTTGAAAAAGTAGCCTATTCTAATGATTCCAAAGTAAGGAACACAAACTTACTTCTTATAGACTGACAGTAGCGTACCTACTGTAAAACATTATTTTTTTAGCTGAAACTAACCAGTCAAGAAACTCATGGTCAATCCTGCCGCACAATTGCATCTAAAATTAGATAAATCGGTGTTGTGAAGTCGCTAATCATGACGGTCGGCGTGATGTTACGAGGCGCGTCGGGACTCGAGACCGGTAACTAGTAAATTAGTCAACCTCATCCCTCCAATGGGCCTGTCCGAGATCCTTCCAAGGATAAATATAGCATCGTCCAGATACGAGTTCCGCTCGGTAAATGTCTATTGTAACTGCGAGATGGAGTGTAAGTGTTACTGTGGACGGACGCGCTTTAAAGTATTTGATACGTCAATATAGGGCAACATGACGGTAGTATATTTCGACTGGTTGGATTATTTCGTTTTTGGAGGCATGCTTCTACTGTCTGCTCTGATAGGAGTGTATTTTGCATTTTTCGCTTCCAAGAAGCAAAACACAGCAGATGAATATCTCATGGGCGGAAAAACAATGGGAATGTTCCCAATATCGATGTCACTCATTGCCAGGTACATAATATTTTATTCACATATGAGTTAGTTAATTTTTTAACTAAACTTGTAGAATTGTAGACAAGCGATTTTTTTTTAGTTATATATCAGGTATATCGCTGCTCGGGCTGCCGGCAGAAATGTACACATACGGTACACAACTATGGGCAGTAGTTCTGTCCGAATGGGCAGTATCGCTCACTATTGCCATCGTCTATCTGCCAGTCTTCTATAATTTACAAATCACATCAACATACGAGGTACGAGTTTTGATGTAAAGCAGACAAGAAAAGGGCTTTATCAGTGTCGATTACAAATTCCATTCATTTCGAAATTCGCTAATATACTAAGAGCTACGTGGTGGCAGACTTACCAGAAGTGTCTGGCTAAGGCCCGGGCCCACGAAAAGAGTCTGGCACCAATGAATATTGTTTTCTAACACTATTTTGTATAACATATATAAAAATTAGCCATTCCAATTTACTACTTAGATACGATTTTTTTGTACCTACCTTTGCCACCTGATACCGGAGTCTGGGCCGCCTACCTAAACTAGCCAATAATACGGTAATAAGCATATAAAACAGCATTCATACCTGAACTGAAATACCAGCCATTCCGAAGTTGGGTAAGTCTGGCACCATGTAGTTCTTAAACCATAAGGCTTAGATTTGAAATAGGTATTGATTAGTGATTGACATAATTTGTCATCGTTAATAAAGATAGCAATAGAAATTGTCCCTTTGAATTTTCAAAGGAAAACAGACATCATTCTACAACACACAAAGAATGTTCAATCTTAGGGTGATATGATAAAGCACTTTATTTGTCGAGTTTACACCAAAAAAAAGACAATAAGGAAACAATAATAAATTCATAGTGTTAAACGCTCTTAATTGGATTGGTTTAGTTATAATTTCGCACGTTATCGATTTACATATTTATCGCGCCGCAGTTGCTTTTAATTTTCATGACCATCTTCGAATTAATGTTTAATTCATAACTCACTATAAATTCTCAATAGAATGCACAATATTGTACCTATAAGAAAACATTTCATTATTATAAAGTCTCTCAAAATCAAAAATCAAAATCAAAATATTTATTTATCAATTGGGTTTCTACAAGAAACTCTTATGATCGTCATTATAAATTTAAATTTACCAGGAATCTCTCTAAAGGGAATATTTCTTTTCATCATCATCATCATCACCATCTCAGCCGTAGGACGTCCACTGCTGGACATAGGCCTCCCCATAATTTTCCAATAGGACCGGTCTGAAGCAGCCTGGATCCACCGCTGTTCTTTTACATATTTCTTTCTTTTACATATAATATAATATTTCTTTTACATTTAAAATTTAAAAAAAGCCTTCAGTAGTTTTGTATGTTTAAAACTAGAAAAATTAAAACACGTATTTTAATTTTCATTTATAAAGTTTTTGAAGAAACTTAGTTCTAGCAAAACGTGGGTATACTGAGCATAGGATAGGTAGGTACTACTACTTATTAATTTTTTACCTTTATGCTTGGAGTGTATTATGATTTATTTGAGCAATATGAGCAATATGTTTGTTATTATTCCAGTATTTGCGGTTACGTTTCAGTCAAAATGTAAGGTTACTCGGATCAATAATATTTATTATCAAAATGTTATTATACATACCAATTGTCATCTACGTTCCGGCTCTAGCGTTTAGCCAAGGTATTATAGTTTTTTTTTAGTATGTGATTCCTTCCCTAATGCCAATAATTATCCACAAACTTCAATTTCAGTGACCGGAATAAATCTACACCTCATAACACCAATTGTGTGCATTGTCTGTATATTCTACACAACATTGGTGAGTATATCTATACTATTATTAATATTATAAAGTTGAAGAGTTTGTTTGTTTGTTTGAACGCGCTAATTTCAGGAATTACTGGTTCGAATTGAAAAATTCTTTTTGTGTTGGATAGATCATTTATCGAGGAAGGCTTTAGGCTATATAACATCACGTTGCGACTAATAGGAGCGAAGAAACAGTCGGAAATGTAGAAAAAACGGGGAAAATTATTCATCTTTCGAGATACCCAAATGATTCCCAAAATAACTATTCCACGCGGACGAAGTCGCGAGCACCAGCTAGTATATGTATATAAATACGTCGAGTAATAATAATTTGTATATTTTTCAAAAACCAATAATTTAAAATTCCGTATATTTGGGATTCAGGCATATTCACATTTCAGGCAGTTTGGTATTTGGTTGTAATAGACCATAGTATTTGCATCTTTATTAGGTAATCTAACCCTCCGCTGTAGCGAATCACATTGCTCATTAATTTTGCATTCTAGTTACGGAGGTCATATAAAATGTACATCAACCCTTTTAAGATTAATTTAAGATATATTTAACAGTACCTACTATTTTGAGCTACCTACTTTATATTTTTGCACTATAAGCTTGTATATTACTTATAAGTGACGCGAATAACATAATTATTACATGCATGAATGCAATTAAGCGGGATGGGACCACAGTTTCGCTCGGATGCATTTATCGAGTTATCCTGTTTACGCTCTTTCCATTAGCGAAAATGATATTAAAATCTGTTACTTAGGTGGTGGTTTAAAAGCGTGGAAGAGACATAGGCGGACAGCGTGATTATTTTATACTAGCTGGTGCCTTAGACTTCATCCTCGTTTAAAATGTTATAAAGCCTTTCTCCATAAACACAAAAAGAATTTTTCAATTCGAACCAGTAGTTCCTGAGATTAACGCGATCAATCAAACAAACAAACTCTTCAGCTTTATAATATTAGTAAAGTATAGTATCTATAGATTTTGTATAGATAGATAGTAATACAGTTATATTCCTGAACGATTTAAATATTTGTAGGGTGGAATAAAGGCTGTTGTTTGGACAGATACACTTCAAACAATGCTCATGTACTTCGGCGTCGTATTTGTTTTGGGCTATGGCACTTTAAGGCTCGGTGGAATTGACGAAGTGCTAAGAATAAACAAGGAAGGAGATCGGCTAGAGTTTTTCAAGTAAAGTGGAGTTTATCAGAATCTCATGGCTAATAGGAAAAATAAATGAAAAAATGTTGATAGCAATACGGCATATTAAGTAATATTTATATGAGGTTTATACTTTTTATTTATTTTTTAATGCCAATAGATTCTGGTAAATATATAAGGTAAATTAGCTTATGGATAGAAGAAAATTGAAACAGTTGTACAATAATATTTCTTTAATTCGTATTCTAGTATGGATCCGGATCCGACAATTCGTCATACATTCTGGACTACGGTGTATGGTAATTATTTCAGCTGGTTGGCATCGTGTTCAGTGAATCAGGCAATGGTTCAGAGATGCCTTGCTTTATCCTCACTGAAAAGAGCTCGCATGTGAGTATTTTTTTTATTAGTCATGCTTTGTTTTTGTAAAATTGTTTTCGGAAAATTAGTACTTACTTTAAATACAAAATAAATTTTAATTTTAAGCTACGAAATATTTGGTTTAGCTCTAGTTTAGCGGTGGTTACAGCGTAATACTTATATCTAATATATGTATTTAATTTATAAGTCAATAATCTAAGGTATTTTTATATACCTATGTGTAAATATCTGAAAATAAACTCATCAGTTTCTTTTAGAACAATTTTCATCATGGCCGCTGGTATATTTATCATGGTGTCACTGTGTTGCTACACCGGCTTAGTTATTTATGCGACATTTGCAAATTGCGACCCACTGACGACCGGATCCATAAGAAAAAGCGATCAATTGTTGCCATATTTTGTGATGACAATCACCGGTGCCATTCCAGCACTTCCTGGGATATTCATGAGCGGAGTGTTTAGTGCAGCTTTAAGGTAATATTAATATTAATAAAAATGTCATAGATCTAGGACACATCTAGGGCTATAGCAGACTGAGTCTTCGGCGTGACTGATACTTTAATTTGATTCATAAAGCAAGAAATTTTATGAGAATTCGTAGTTGATATCCAAATATGTATAAAGCGTAGCGTCATTCGCTCTTGGATTGGATCATACTAAAAAGCAATGAAAACACGTACGACGTAGCTGCAATAGGGCGTGCAATTATCGTGCAATATACAATTTTTTTTTTTCGATAAAAACCGATGAATTATCGGTTTTAATATTATTTTACTGAAACCTTGTTTTTTCACATATAAAATATGGGTAAACGGATAAATTTACCTAAAATAAGCCACAATAAGTTAAATTTTAAAAATTAAAAACTTTTTAATCAACGATTGTATTTCTCAATGCTTCAATTTTTTCAGACCGCGATAGAAGTCCTTCGGCTAAAAAAATCTTTTTTACAGGTTTTTTATCAATTAAAAACATTGCTTTTTTTAACATTTTTTTTAAGTAAGTTAAATATTTCAGTACCATGTCAACTGGCCTTAATTCATTGTGCGGAGTTATTTTTGAGGATCTCATCAAACCGGCATACAAAAAACCTATTTCAGAGAAGAACGCAAGTTTCATTATGAAAATCATAGTGGCAGTTATGGGTCTGTAGAATTTGTATTGATACCTATGTATATTTTACTATGTTAAAAATAAATTTAAAGTTACTAATCGAATTTATTTAATTTTTTAGGAGCAATATGTGTAGCTCTTGTATTCTTAGTAGAACACATGGGAGCATTAATACAAGCTGGTAAAAGTTTAGCAGGCATAACAGCTGGAAGCTTGCTTGGTCTGTTTACTATGGGTCTGTTCTTACCGTGGACGAATTCTACAGTAAGTGATCGTTATGCAGAGCCACATACTTTCTGTTGATAAATTCTGGCCGCTTTCTCTCTATTTATTGCTTGAGTTTTTCTCTAATTAATAAAATCATTAATAAATTAATTAAATTAATTATATAAGCTGCATTATAATTTAGATTTTGTAAACTGATTGTAAATGATTCGTTATATTTTCAGGGCGCATTAGTTGGGGGAATAACGTCTACTTTTTTTGTCGGATGGATATCCATAGGCACTCAGGCCGCCATGATGCGTAAAGAGATTATTATCACACCGAAGCCGGTGTCTGTTGCGGGCTGTTCAGACAATTTTACACTGCCTACAACACAATCGCCTTTCCAGAACAACATCGAGTTTGATCGGTAAATTAGTAACTTCAATTACGACTATATTTGTTTATCTTCTCCTATCACCAAAAAGCAACACAGTTGTCACGTGACGACGCGTTGCCACGTGACGACTGCGTTGGTTTTAGGCCCTATCACAGAATAAATCATTTTATATAGTTTCTTAACCTTATTGTATATTATCGGCCCACCTAGAAAGCTAGATGTAAAATGCAACTGTCGTAGAATTGTACGTCAGATCATTGACGAAGATAAGCTCATGATCCAAGAAGTACTAATTCAGGTAGATGGCGCTTATTCAAACGTCAAAACTTTTGTATTTTGTGGGTAAAATTAATTAAGATTTTAGATTTTTTGTGTTTTCAGGTCTGGCACATTCTTTTTGTATCGGCTAAGTTATCTGTACTACACGCTCGTGGGAATGATTGTATGCATCTTTGTAGGACTGATTGTGTCTTACTTCACACAGCTTAACGACCCCGCTATGGTAAGAACCAACTTTCAATTATGGTGTTTATTACTAAGCCAATAACCCTTGCAGACTTGCACTTACCTCCTTCTAATGTTCCTTGTCTATACTTACTATAGTTACTAGTTAACAAAAATAAAGCCGAAACCCCACTCACCGAACTACTCATATAACCATCCGGGAAGGGGGGTGGGGGGGTCGAATTTTTTTACCCGGTCGTATAGCGGGTCGAAAATGAGGAATGGGAAAAATACGGAGAAGTCGATCCACCGAGGTGGTAAAAAAATGGCGAGGGGATCTCGGGAACTAAGAGGGATAGCGGGATGGGGTTTGCGGAAAGTCATAGAGGGTCATCGGCAATTGCCACCGGACCGCTCATCCCCATCCCGTTCATACATTTTTTTTAAACTCCATACAAACCATACAATGGGGGATATCTCCAAAACAGTCGGGGATAGAGGGGCGGTTTCTTCGGGAGCGGTCAACTATGGCAGTGGTCCAACTTCCGGGATAAACTTCATCCCGCCATCCCGCCCCGTCTGTCCCGGCTCCATACAAGGATCTGCTTTTCGGCGAAACAGAGGGGGATATCGGCTAAGGGGTAGGAGCCACTTCAGTGGTGGCTATGGCACGTTTCCATCCCTCGGTGTGATGCTTCCAGGGAGCCATCCCGTTTTTCGGGATTTCCATCCCTTCATCCCGCCTCCATACAAAATCGGGGGTTTTCGGAACAGCTCCCGTTTCACCTGGAAGATGGCAATGCGAGGCGGTCCATCCTGTCCCGTCGGATAGACAGTGCCGCCCCGAGCCCAAGGCACGTTTGGTACCCTCGGTCCACAGACCCGGTACGAAGATGGCGAAGGGATCTCGGAAACTAAGAGGGATAGAGGGATGGCGTTTGCGGAATGTCATAGAGGGTCATCGGCAATTACCAAATCGAGACCCATCCCCATCCCGATCATACATTTTTTTTAAACTCCATACAACTTTTTTGGACTCTTCGAAGCGGGATACCTCCGAAACCATCGGGGATAGGGGGGAAGTGTCTTTGGGGCATGATCATCTGTGGTGGTGATCCGAGTGCCGGGATAGGTGTCATCCTCCCACCCCGCCCCCTTCGTCCCGCCTCCATACAAAAGTGGCATTTTTGGCGAAACGGATGGGGATATCTCCAAAACCACGCGGGTTAGGTGGTAGGTCGCCATGGCACGTTTCCATCCCTCGGTGGGTTCTTTCTTGAGGGCCATCCCGATTTTCGGGATTTCCATCCCTTCATCCCGCCTCCATAAAAATTTTAGTTTTTCAGAAAATATTTTTTTTCACCTGGAAGATGGCAATGTGGGGCGGTCTATCCCACTCCGTCGGATAGAGACTGACCTCGCGAGCCCCATACGATTTTTACACCCTCAGTCCACCGACCTGATACAAAGGCGGTGAGAGGTATGCGGAAACTACGAGGGATAGAGGGATGGCGTTTGCGGAATGTCATAGAGGGTCGTCTGCGATTACCAAATCGAGACCCATCCCAATCCCGTTCATACATTTTTTTTAAACTCCATACAACTTTTTTGGACTTTTCGAAGCGGGATATCTCCGAAACCACCGGGGATAGAGGGGTGGTGTCTTTGGGGCATGATCATCTATGGTGGTGGTCCGAGTGCCGGGATATGTATCATCCCCCCATCCCGCCTCCTTCGTCTCGCCTCCATACAAAAGTGGCATTTTCGGCGAGGTCCTCGGAAACTATTAGGGATAGAAGGGTGGCGTTTGCGGAATATCATAGAGGGTCATCGATAGTTACCACCGGACCACTCATCCCCACCCCCCGGGACCGTCGCCCTCCCTCCACCTCCCCCATCGCCCCCCCTCCATACAAAATCACACCTCGATGGCGATTTTGCACCCCTATGGGTATACCTCCTCTATAGGAGGGCCGCAGCGGCGGCAACGGTCTGCCAGGGCACCGAAAAAGAGAAAATTTTCCTCGGTCCACCGACCTGGTACAGAGATGGTGAGAGGTCCTCGGAAACCATGAGGGATAGAAGGGTGGCGTTTGCGGAATGTCATAGAGGGTCATCGGCAGTTATCAAATCGAGACCCATCCCCATCCCGTTCATACATTTTTTTTTAGACACCATACAACTTTTTTGGACTCATCCAAGTGGGATATCTCCGAAACCACCCGGGACAGAGGGGCGGTCTCTTCGGGTGGTGGCAATTTCTCCCAGAGGTCCACCCCCGGGACTATCGCCCTCCCCCACCTCCCCTCCATCGCCCCCCCCCCCCTCCCTCCATACAAATCACACCTCGGTGGCGATTTTGCACCAATAGAGGAGGGCGGTCGACCCCCCGGACTCGAGGGGCGCAGCGGCGGCAAAGGTCTTCCGGAGCACCGAAAAAGAGAAAATTTTCCTCGGTCCACTGACCTGGTAAAAAGTCGATGAGAGGTCCTCGGAAACTATGAGGGATAGAAGGATGGCGTTTGCGTAATATCATAGAGGGTCATCGGCAGTTACCAAATCGAAATCCATCCCCGTCCCGTCCATACATTTTTTTACACTCCATACAATTTTTTTGGACTCATCAAAGTGGGATATCTCCGAAACCACGGGATCGTCGCCCTCACCCCACCTTCCACATCGCCCCCCCTCCATACAAAACCACACCTCGAAGGCGATTTTGCACCCACAGAGGAGGGCGGTCGACCCGCCGCGGAGTCTCGAGGCCGGGGGGGCGAATGACGAGGAGGGGGGCTAGGGGGGATACGGGAGCGCGCAGCGCGACCCGCCCCCCCGGCCCCCCTCCGAGGAATTCGCGACCCCCCCCGGACTCGAGGGTCGCAGCGGCGGCAACGGTCACCGGAGAGCCGCGAAAGTCCATCCCAGTAAGACTCAGTCACCCCAAGCCGCCCCATCTCACCCGTCCATTCCAGTACGAATTTGGAAACGGTTCGATATAAAGCCGAAATACCGCTGACCGAACTACTCACATAACCAACCGGAAAGGAGAGTGGGGAGGTCTAATTTTTTTAGCCGGTCGTAAAGAGGGTCAAAAATGAGGAATGTGAAAAATTTGGAAAATTCGATCCACCGAGGTGGTAAAAAGTTGGCGAGGGGATCTCGAAAACTATGAGGGATAGAAAGGTGGCGTTTGCGGATAGTCATAGAGGGTGATCGGTAGTTACCACAGAAGGAGTCATCCCCGCCCCTTTCATATAGTTTTTTTAAACTCCATACAAAACAGGATATCTCCGAAACCATCGGGGATAGAGGGGCGAATTTCTCCCAGAGGTCCACCCCCCGGGACCGTCGCCCTCCCCCACCTCCCCTCCATCGCCCCCCCCCCCCTCCATACAAAATCAAACTTCGATGGCGATTTTGCACCCATAGAGGAGGGCGGCAGCAACGGTCACCGGAGAGCCGCGAAAGTCCATCCCACCAAGACTTAGTCACCCCAAACCGCCCCATCCCATCCGTCCACCCCTGTACGAATTCGGAAACGGTTCGATATAAAGCCGAAATACCGCTGACTGAACTACTCACATAACCAACCGGAAAGGAAAGTGTGGGGGTCTAATTTTTTTACCCGGTCGCAGAGGGTCAAAAATGAGGAATGGGAAAAATATGGAAAATTCGATCCACCGAGGTGGTAAAAAGTTGCCAAGGGGATCTCGGAAACTATGAGGGATAAAAAGGTGGCGTTTGCGGATAGTCATAGAGAGTGATCGGTAGTTACCACAGAACGAGTCATCCCCGCCCCTTTCATACATTTTTTTTTAAATCCATACAAATCATACAAAACAGGATATTTCCAAAACCACCAGGGATAGAAGGATGGTTTCTTCTGGGGATGGCAGTTTCTCCTCAAGGTCCGTCCCCCGGGATTGAGCCCCCCCCCCCTACTGTAAACCCCCCGGCCGTAACTCGGAAACGGCGCGACGCAGCCGGGTCGTGTTTGGGCTCATCGGAGACGTCTCTTCGAGGTAAAAAATTTGAACCCCCCTCCAACCCCCTCGGCCGTAATTCGGAAACGACTTGACGCAGCCGGGTCGTGTTTGGGCTCATTTAAGACTACGTTTTTTAAGTAGACCAAATTTAAAAATTCGACAATTCCGGTCTACTCAGTGGATCATGGTCAATCGTTACAGGTAGACCCCCCGTGTTGGGTATCATTTGGAAGGTCTCATCGAGGGTGACCTATTTAGACCAACGCCCCCCTCCCCTCCTTATTTACTCCCAATTATAATTACACAATTTATAATTAATCAATCATCACGATTTACAAAACAAAGACCCAAAACCAAACCAAAACAATTAACCATGGCAAAACATAACACAAAACAAAATACAACCGCGCCCCCGCGGGCTGCTTGCAGTCCGCGGCAGCACGCAAAAATTTCCTAATAATACCGAATCACCTAATCAGTTGGTAGGTAGTCTCAATGATTTTTAAGTAGGTAGTCTTCATAAGAACGATGCCTACTTAGGTAGGTATTTCTTGGTCTGAACAAAGAAATTACCTAAGATCTAATGTAAAGTATTAAATCTTTACATTAAATAATCTAATCTAAACCTTTGAAAGGTTAGTACGAAACAAAATTTAGATAATCGCTGTAATAAAAAAAACTACTTGCAGGTGTGTCTGTTTCAAAACACATTTTATAATTTTATCTAAGTCAGTACTTAAGTAATAAGTAAGTATAATTAGATAGTTATTTTATATTATTATTTGATCATTTTAAACTATTATCACAATCGATGGCTGTGCTATTATTATTAATGCTTGCCATTAGTTTATGGGCAAAACCGCTCTCCCACAACTCCGCTCTCCCCACGCTCGTTAACAAAAATAAAGCCGAAACCCCACTCACCGAACTACTCATATAACCATCCGGGAAGGGGGGTGGGGGGGTCGAATTTTTTTACCCGGTCGTATAGCGGGTCGAAAATGAGGAACGGGAAAAATACGGAGAAGTCGATCCACCGACCTGGTAAAAAGTTGGCGAAGGGATCTCGGAAACTGTGAGGGATAGCGGGATGGAGTTTGCGGAAAGTCATAGAGGGTCATCGGCAATTGCCACCGGACCGCTCATCCCCATCCCGTTCATACATTTTTTTTAACTCCATACAAACCATACAAAGCGGGATATCTCCAAAACGGTCGGGGATAGAGGGGCGGTTTCTTCTGGAGCGGTCAATTATGGTAGCGGTCCAACTTCCGGGATAAACTTCATCCCGCCATCCCGCCCCGTCTGTCCCGGCTCCATACAAGGATCTGCTTTTCGGCGAAACAAATGGGGATATCGGCTAAGGGGTAGAAGCCACTTCAGTGGTGGCTATGGGGCGTTTCCATCACTCGGTGGGATGCTTCCAAGTAGCTATCCCGTTTTTCGGGATTTCCATCCCTTCATCCCGCCTCCATACAAAATCGGGGGTTTTCGAAACAGCTCCCATTTCACCTGGAAGATGGCAATATCGGGCGGTCTATCTTATCCCGTCGTATAGAGAGTGCCGCCCCGAACCCCAGACGAATTTGCCACCCTCGGTCCACCGACCCGGTACAAAAATGGCGAGAGGTCCTCGGAAACTAAGAGGGATAGAGGGATGGCGTTTGCGGAATGTCATAGAGGGTCATCGGCAATTACCAAATCAAGACCCATCCCCATCCCGTTCATACATTTTTTTTAAACTCCATACAACTTTTTTGGACTCTTCGAAGCGGGATATCTCCGAAACCACCGGAGATAGAGGGGCGGTGTCTTTGGGAGATGATCATCTGTGGTGGTGGTCCGAGTGCCGGGATAGGTTTCATCCTTCCATCCCGCCCCCTTCGTCCCGTCTCCATACAAAAGTGGCATTTTCGGCGAAACGGATGGGGATATCTCCAAAACCACGCGGGTTAGGTGGTAGGTCGCCATGGCACGTTTCCATCCCTCGGTGGGTTCTTTCTTGAGGGCCATCCCGATTTTCGGGATTTCCATCCCTTCATCCCGCCTCCATACAAATATTTAGTTTTTCGGAAAATATTTTTTTTCACCTGGAAGATGGCAATTTGGAGCCGTCTATCCCACCCCGTCGGGTAGAGAGTGACGTCGCGAGCCCCATGCGATTTTTCCACCTTCGGTCCACCGACCCGGTACAAAGGCGGTGAGAGGTCCCCGGAAACTAAGAGGGATAGAGGGATGGCGTTTGCGGAATGTCATAGAGGGTCGTCAGCAATTACCAAATCGAGACCCATCCCCATCCCGTTCATACATTTTTTTTAAACTCCATACAACTTTTTTGGACTCTTCGAAGCGGGATATCTCCGAAACCACCGGAGATAGAGGGGCGGTGTCTTTGGGAGATGATCATCTGTGGTGGTGGTCCGAGTGCCGGGATAGGTTTCATCCTTCCATCCCGCCCCCTTCATCCCGCCTCCATACAAATGTGGCATTTTCGGCGAAACGGATGGGGATATTTCCAAAACCACGCGGGTTAGGTGGTAGGTCGCCATGGCACGTTTCCATCTCTCGGTGGGTTCTTTCTTGAGGGCCATCCCGATTTTCGGGATTTCCATCCCTTCATCCCGCCTCCATACAAATTTTTAGTTTTTCGGAAAATATTTTTTTTCACTTGGAAGATGGCAATTTGGGGCCGTCTATCCCATCCCGTCAGATAGAGAGTGACGTCACGAGCCCCATGCGATTTTTCCACCCTCAGTCCACCGACCTGGTACAAAGGCGGTGAGAGGTCCCCGGAAACTACGAGGGATAGAGAGATGGCGTTTGCGAAATGTCATAGAGGGTCGTCAGCAATTACCAAATCGAGACCCATCCCGTTCATACATTTTTTTTAAACTCCATACAACTTTTTTGGACTTTTCGAAGTGGGATATCTCCAAAACCACCGGACATAGAGGGGTGGTGTCTTCGATGGATAACCATTTATAGCGATGGTCAAAGTGCCGGGATAGGTTTCATCCCCGTATCCCGCCCATTCATCCCGCCTCCATACAAAAGTGGCATTTTCAGCGAAAGGGATGGGAATATCTACAAAACCATAGGGGATAGGTGGGTGGTGGCGATGGCGCGTTTCCATCCCTCGGTGGGATGCTTTCAAGGGGCCATCCTGGTTTCGGTCCACCGACTTGGTAAAAAGTCGATGAGAGGTCCTCGGAAACTATGAGGGATAGAAGTGTGGCGTTTGCGGAATATCATAGAGGGCCATCGATAGTTACCACCGGACCACTCATCCCCACCCCCCGGGACCGTCGCCCTCCCCCCACCTCCCCCTACCTCCCCCTATCGCCCCCCCTCCGTACAAAATCACACCTCGATGGCGATTTTGCACCCATAGAGGAGAGCCGCAGCGGCGGCAACGGTCTACCAGGGTACCGAAAAAGAGACAATTTTCCTCGGTCTACCGACCTGGTACAAAGATGGTGAGAGATCCTCGGAAACTGAGAGGGATAGAAGAGTGGCGTTTACGGAATATCATAGAGGGTCATCGGTAGTTACCACCGGACCACTCATCCCCACCCCGTTCATAATTTTTTTTAAATTCCATACTACTTTTTTGGACTCATCAAAGTGGGATATATCCAAAACAACCGGGGATAGAGAGGAGGTCTCTTCGGGGGGTGGCAATTTCTCCCAGAGGTCCACCCTGCGGGATCGTCGCCGTCCCCCCACCTCCCCCCCACCGCCCCCCCTCCATACAAAATCACACCTCGATGGCGATTTTGCATCTAAAGAGGAGGGCGGTCGACCCGCCGCGGAGGGTCTCGAGGCCGGGGGGGCGAATGACGAGGAGGGGAGCTAGGGGGGGATAGGGGAGCGCGCAGCGCGACCCGCCACCCCGGCCCCCCTCCGAGGAATTCGCGACCCCCCGGACTCGAGGGCCGCAGCGGCGGCAACGGTCACCGGAGAGCCGCGAAAGTCCATCCCACCAAGACTCAGTCACCCCAAACCGCCCCATCCCATCCGTCCATCCCTGTACGAATTCGGAAACGTTCGGAAACGGTTCGATATAAAGCCGAAATACCGCTGACCGAACTACTCCGAGAGTGGGGGGGGGGGGTTTAATTTTTTTTACCCGGTCGTAAGAGTCGTAAGGGTTCGATATAAAGCCGAAAAACTACTCATAACGAATCTGGAAGGAGGTTGGGGGATTCGAATTTTTTTACCCGGTCGTAGAGGGTCAAAAATGGGAAAAATATGTAAAATTCGATCCACCGAGGTGGTAAAAAGTTGGCGAGGGGATCTCGGAAACTATGAGGGATAGAAAGGTGGCGTTTGCGGATAGTCATAGATGGTGATGGGTAGTTACCACAGAAGGAGTCATCCCCGCCCCTTTCATACATTTTTTTACAAATCATACAAAATAGGATATCTCCAAAACCACCGGGGATAGAGGCATGAATTCTTCTGGGGATGGCAGTTTCTCCACAAGGTCCGTTCCCCGGGATTGAGCCACCCCCCTCCCCCCTACTGTAAACCCCCCGGCCGTAACTCGGAAATGGCGCGACGCAGCTGGGTCGTGTTTGGGCTCATCGGAGACGTCTCTCCGAGGTAAAAAATTTGAACCCCCCTCGAACCCCCTCGGCCGTAATTTGGAAACGACTTGACGCAGCCTGGTCGTGTTTGGGCTCATTTAAGACGTCTCGGAAAGACAAATTTTTTAAGTAGACCAAAATAAAAAAAATGATAATTCCGATTTACTAAGTGGATCATGGTCAACCGTTACAGGTAGACCCCCGTGTTGGGTATCATTTGAAAGGTCTCATCGAGGGTGACCTATTCAGACCAACACCCCCCCCCCCTCCCCCTCCCCTCCTTATTTACTCCCAATTATAATTACACAATTTATAATTAATCAATCCCATCCCGTTCATACATTTTTTTTAAACTCCATACAACTTTTTTGAAATTTTCCAAGTGGGATATCCCCAAAACCGCCTGGGATAGAGGGGCGGTGTCTTTGGGGGAAGATCATCTGTGGTGATGGTCCGAGTGCCGGGATAGGTTTCATCCTCCCATCGCGCCCCCTTCATCCCGCCTCCATACAAAAGTGGCATTTTCAGCGAAAGGGATGGGAATATCGCCAAAACCATAGGGGACAAAGACGGGGTCGCTATGGCGAATTATCAATTCTCGGTGGGATGCTTTCAAGGGGCCATCTTGGTTTCGATCCACCGACCTGGTAAAAAGTCGGCGAGAAGTCCTCGGAAACTAAGAGGGATAGAAGTGTGGCGTTTGCGGAATATCATAGAGGGTCATCGATAGTTACCACCGGACCACTCATCCCCACCCCCCGGGACCGTCGCCCTCCCCCCACCTCCCCCTATCGCCCCCCCTCCGTACAAAATCACACCTCGATGGCGATTTTGCACCTATAGAGGAGGGCCGCAGCGGCGGCAACGGTCTACCAGGGCACCGAAAAAGAGAAAAATTTTCTCGGTCCACCGATCTGGTACAAAGATGGTGAGAGGTCCTCGGAACCTGAAAGGGATAGGCGGGTGTAGTTTGCGGAATATCATAGAGGGTCATCGGCGGTTACCAAATCGAGACCCATCCCCGTCCCGTTCATACATTTTTTTTAAACTCCATACCACTTATTTGGACTCATCAAAGTGGGATATCTCCGAAACCACCGGGGATAGAGGGGCGGTCTCTTCGAGGGGTGGCAATTTCTCCCAGGGGTCCACACCCCGGGATCGTCGCCCTCAACCCACCTTCCACATCGCCCCCCCTCCATACAAAACCACACCTCGATGGCGATTTTGCACCCATAGAGGAGGGCGGTCGACCCGCCGCGGAGGGTCTCGAGTCCGGGGGGGCGAATGACGAGGAGGGGGCTAGGGGGGATAGGGGAGCGCGCAGCGCGACCCGCCCCCCCGGATCCCCTCCGAGGAATTCGCGACCCCCCGGACTCGAGGGCCGCAGCGGCGGCAACGGTCACCGGAGAGCCGCGAAAGTCCATCCCACCAAGACTCAGTCACCCCAAGCCGCCCCATCTCACCCGTCCATCCCAGTACGAATTCGGAAACGGTTCGATATAAAGCCGAAATACCGCTGATCGAACTACTCACATAACCAACCGGAAAGGAGAGTAGGGAGGTCTAATTTTTTTAGCCGGTCGTAAAGAGGGTCAAAAATGAGGAATGGGAAAAATTTGGAAAATTCGATCCACCGAGGTGGTAAAAAGTTGGCGAGGTGATCTCGAAAACTATGAGGGATAGAAAGGTGGCGTTTGCGGATAGTCATAGAGGGTGATCGGTAGTTACCACAGAAGGAGTCATCCCCGCCCCTTTCATACATTTTTTTTAAACTCCATACAAAACAGGATATCTCCGAAACCATCGGGGATAGAAGGGCGGTCTCTTCGGGGGGTGGTAATTTCTCACAGAGGTCCACCCCCCCGGGACCGTCGCCCTCCCCCACCTCCCCTCCATCGCCCCCAATCCATACAAAATCAAACTTCGATGGCGATTTTGCATCCATAGAGGAGGGCAGCGGCGACGGTCACCGAAGAGCCGCGAAAGTCCATCCCACCAAGACTCAGTCACCCCAAACCGCCCCATCCCATCCGTCCACCCCTGTACGAATTCGGAAACGTTCGGAAACGGTTCGATATAAAGCCGAAATACCGCTGACTGAACTACTCACATAACCAACCGGAAAGGAAAGTGTGGGGGTCTAATTTTTTTACCCGGTCGCTCCATGGAAAATATGGAAAATTCGATCCACCGAGGTGGTAAAAAGTTGGCAAGGGGATCTCGGAAACTATGAGGGATAATAAGGTGGCGTTTGCGGATAGTCATAGAGAGTGATCGGTAGTTACCACAGAAGGAGTCATCCCCGCCCCTTTCATACATTTTTTTTAAACTCCACACAAATCATACAAAACAGGATATCTCCAAAACCACCGGGGATAGAGGTATGATTTCTTTTAGGGATGGCAGTTTGTCCTCAAGCAGCAGGTCCGTCCCCGGGATTGAGTCTTCCCCCCCCCCCCCATACTGTAAACCCCCCCGACCGTAACTCGGAAACGGCGTGACGCAGTCGGGTCGTGTTTGGACTCATCGGAGACGTCTCTTCGAGATAAAAAATTTAAACCTTCCTCGAACCCCCTCGGCCGTAATTCGGAAACGACTTAACGCATCCGGGTCGTGTTTGGGCTCATTTAAGACATCTCGGAAAGACAATTTTTTTTAAGTAGACCAAAATTAAAAATTTGACAATTCCGGTCTACTCAGTGGATCATGGTCAACCGTTACAGGTAGACCCCCCGTCTTGGGTATCATTTGAAAGGTCTCATCGAGGGTGACCTATTTAGACCAACGCCTCCCCTCCCCCTCCCCTCCTTATTTAGTCCCAATTATAATTACACAATTTATAATTAATCAATCAATCATCACGATTTACAAAACAAAGACCCAAAACCAAACCAAAACAATTAGACATGGCAAAACATAACACAAAACAAAATACAACCGCGCCCCCGCGGGCTGCTTGCAGACCGCGGCAGCACGCAAAATTACTAGTATTATAAAGAGGAAAGATTTCACTGCTTGTTTGTTTAAATTGAATAGGCTCCCAAACTACGGGACCGATTTGAAAAATTCTTTCACTTTTGGGAAGCTATGTTATCAGCGAGTTATATTTTATAAAAAAAAGTTACGCGGACGAAGTCGCGTGTAACAGCTAGTAATTAGCTGTAGGCGTACTATTTTGTATTTTGTACTATTTTGTAATACTATGCAGGGCGGTAATTATCGACTATCGGACTATCGACATAAAGGTGATTTCTCATAAATCTAAAATACTTTCGTAATAGTACTTACCTAAAAGAAAATAAACATATAAAATAAACATACAAATAAACATATATAAATAAACATATAATATAAAACAAACAAAATTGAACTAAGTATGAAGTAGTTTAAGACTTAAGTGGTCGATTTATATACGATTGCTTGTGCAGGTACATCGTGACCTCTTAACCCCTGTGATCCATCGCTGGTTGCCGACGCAACATCCGCATTGTCGCCGACGACTCACTCAACACGACATAGAGTTGCATGCTAGAGAATCGGAGCAAATATTTAGCACGGTGAGTTCATATTTAAAAGCAGTAAGTGCCTAAAACATTCCATATTTGGTAAAGTATCTTTAACTGATGTAATCTATACTTACTAATATTATAAAGCTGAAGAGTTTGTTTGTTTGTTTGTTTGTTTGAACGCGCTAATCTCAGGAACTACTGGTTCGAATTGAAAAAATCTTTTTGTGTTGGATAGATCATTTATCGAGAAGGGCTTTAGGCTATATAACATGACGTTGCGACTAATAGGAGCGAAGAAACAGTCGAAAATGTGGAAAAAAACGGGGAAAATTATTCATCTTTGAGGGCTTCCGTTGCGTGCGCTGCGAAAACCGTTCGAGATACCCAAATGATTCCCAAAATAACTAATTCACGCGGACGAAGTCGCGAGCACCAGCTAGTCTTAAATATGTGAAAGTTTGTGAGGAAACATTTTTTCAGGATAAATAAAGAACAAATTGTTCTATATTAAGTTTTTTTAAATAAAATTTCTTTATTGAACAGTAACAAATATTGATCTGTTTTATAAGTGACCAAAATTTTGTATTACAGACTTTATCTACCAAAGTTTTTTCAAGACAAGAACTGTAGGAATTAGGTAGGGATGAGACGTATTTTACCATACGAAGTTTGTAAATAGATTATTATAATAAATAATAATTATAAGTCCTTCAAAGTAAGATGCTCTTAAAAACTTGCGAATGTGAAAGTATTTGCCATGCTATCGGGCGCAGGCAGAGTTGGAAAATACATGCATAGAAAATCGACCCATGTCGTTATCTAAATAAGGAGCACAATCGTATTTGCAAATAAAAATACTTTGCACTTCAAGAACTTTGAACCACCGCCACTACCAAACTAAAAAAATCATAATGTACAGAATAGTCGCGTAACAAACATACAAAAAACATAGAGTCGAACTCTTTTTACTTCCTCTTTTTAAGTCGTTTTAACATATACAAATATATATATATATATATATATATATATATATATAATGTAGGTACTAGTAATATTATAAATGTTAATGTGAGTTTGTTTGTTTGTTTGTTACGCATTTACGCAAAAATTTTGCATATACGTTGTCTGGGACACCAGAAAGGACATAGGGTACCTTTCATTCAGAACGCGGACTAAATCGCGGGTACCAGCTAGTATTATAATATTATTCTGTTACGTATGGTCCAATAAACTTGTGATGGCAAGGATCTTAAGTATATAATGTACAAAAAATTAACTCGTTGATTATATTTTATTATTATCCAAGGATCTTAAGTATATAATGTACAAAAAAATAACTCGTTGATTATATTTTATTATTTTCCAAGGATCTTAAGTATATAATGTACAAAAAATTAACTCGTTGATTATATTTTATTATTTTCCAAGGATCTTAAGTATATAATGTACAAAAAAATAACTCGTTGATTATATTTTATTATTTTCCAAGGATCTTAAGTATATAATGTACAAAAAAGTAACTTGTTAATTTTATATTTTGTTATTTTCAGAAACCCCACAGAGATGACGGCAGAAATTGTGGACTTAGTTCACAATCAAAATGACACAAATTCAAGCGAAAAACGAGGATAATATTCACTACTCTTTTGTAATAGTGCAATAGTATACCTATGAGTGTTTCTGAAGGGTTACAAATATATTATTTAGTAGCTTTTGCACGCGACTTCGTCCACATAAGTTTAGATAAAATAAAGGATGTGTTACCCGCTGATAATATAGCTTTCTATAAGTGTAGGAATTTTTGAATCGGTCCAGTAGTTTTGATATAATTCAATGTCAAACCAAAATATAAATATTTTCTCTTTGTAATATTAATATTATAAAGAGAAAATATTTATATTTATTTTTATATAGATAACTTTATTAAATTTAGGACTTACTTAGTTAAAATAGCACTAGATATTATTTGAAATTTAAAACTTAAAATTAACGCGAATAATCTATGAGAGAGAAGAGGTATGTTTATTTATGTATGTGTATTTTTATTTAATCAAAATTATATTATATCTTTATATTTCTCTTTTGTAAATACAAAGTTAAAAAAGAATAGATATTCTGTAGGTATGTAACTTGTAGTTTATTTATTGTATAGGTATAATATATGAAATTTAAAGTAAATTTTTGGTTTTATTAAATGCTTACCTTTGTGCATTGTTTACAAAATAATACAAAAATATTTGTCTACAGTTTAATTGTTTTTGCAATATAGTTTAATAGCTAATTTGGTATTTTTTTTAACAGTTTTCATGCATGTTTTCATAGAGAAAATGATATCCCAAAAGAATTCTTTCAGATTTATTACAAGCAAAATGAAACAGAAGATGTCGATGGTGCTGATTTTTCGAATTATCCCCACCACCTATCAATTTATATTATCAATAAAACAAACTTGTTAAATAAGAATCTATATATTTAATTACAAATAAAATGTCATACAATTATTTACAACGTCACTGAGATTCTGAAGAGAGTAACTTTAATTTTTTATGGTGCTGCACCACATTTCTTCCATTTTATACCTTTACATGAATCGAATTGTAATTTGCAGATTTAACAATAGGTTCAATGTCTGTACTGTAATGCCAAACAAATAATAAGAAAACGTGTGAACCAGTGCTTGTTAAAAATAAACTTATATAACATTATCTAATCACGATTGTCTAAGAATATAAAACTAAAACATTGGAGATATAAGATCGTCAGGCACATTTGTAGGGCACATGCACACGTTGGATCAGAGAAACAAATTACTGAGGCACTATGTCCGCTGTTATACACTTTTTTGCATAGTTAGGTCCAGTCCAGACACTGGCCTAGGATTTAAGTTCACTTCTCTTGCACGTGCGTACGTTGACAGGGAAGAAAACGTTAAGCTCAATGAGTGTCGCTAGCACCAGGAAACCCGCGTACATGGCGAGACAGGCTCGGCCGACAGCCGCATCCAATTTGAACTTATTGAACCAAAACGTCAAATACAGCAACAGCAACGTGGATAGCAACGATATAGCCGAATATTCTAATCCCATTGAATTTATCTTCACCTGTTAAAACAATCTCTATATAAATACAAATATAATAGTTATAAAAAAAGTTTATAAAATGCACGCACTGTCGCTCGGCAAATTAATAACGCTAGCATATTGATAAAGTAACATTCGCAAAGTTCGTAAGCTTGAGTGTTAAAAATAAATTGCGCTAACAGTATGTAGTTTAATTGAAATATTTTTTAAATTCTAACCCAATAGTGGCCTGGTTCAGCGGGTGTAAGTGAAGCCTTAATCAACCAAGGTAGTCCAAGACATAATAGGATGTCAAAAGTATTGGAACCAATTGAGTTGCTGATTCCCATCGATCCGTGTCCTGTAATCATATAAATGTTTTGAAGACACGCACTTGTTACTTTATTTTGTTTTACATTATATAATACTAGCTGGTGCACGCGACTTCGTCCACGTTCTGGATGAAAGGTACCCTATGTCCTTTCTGGTGTCCCAGACAACGTGTATGAAAAATTTCATGGCGATCGGTTCAGTAGTTTTTGCGTGAAAGACTTACAAACATCCATACAAACTTTCGCATTTATAATATTAGTACGGATCATTGATAAATTACAGCACATATTGACCAATAAGTCCTGGACCTGACTGCAGTCCTGACGGACATTTTTTTTCAGGACACATTAATAGAAGTCTTAGTAAGTATTTTAGGTTCGTTGAGATATCCGCCATCTCGTACATTTTCCAGAAATTTTTTTCAAAAAAATATTTTTTTCTTCATAAACCCATCGAGGGGAGTATGTAGCAAATGAAAGATTTAATTAAATTAAAAATTTCAATTAATTTTGACATCCACTTGAACGAAAAATAAATTTCTCTTAAAACCTTTTAGGGTAGGTATCAAGTCTACTTCGTACTATTGGAAACTTTTACAAATCTTAGTAATAAGTAATTCATTTTTTACCTTGCTTAGCAACTATAACGCTCGATACAGCTTCAGGCACAGATGTCCCTGCTGCCAGGAATGTTATGCCCATTACAGAATCCGGTATCATTAGAGTGTCTCCTACAAACCACAACAATACAAATCAATTGATGTTCTTACGTACAGGATGACAATAATGTATGCATTGTAGCACAGAGGGACCATACCCTTATCTATTGTTCAATTTGTGCAACACTTCGGTAGGGCCAAGTTTAGGGCTTCTTTAACATTCTTGTCCATTTTATACATTTATGTATTGATTGTAACTATAAATATAAGGAATCATCACTCACCAATTATTGTTATCATCCAGGCGACCACATAGGACAAGGATCCTATCCAGACAATGCACATGAAAAATGTCAATGGAAACCAATTTCTAAACCTAGGTTTCTCACAGTCTGGAATAGTAAACAGATAAACCAGATGGATTGGCCAGGTGACGATCCAGGTTGTCTGAAATGGTAATGTTCAAATGAGAACTTGAAAATTACTTAATATCAAAATAACTGTTTTTTTAATAAATCTAATATATTGAAATATATTTTTATTGTACCTTAACAAAACAGCTGCGACCGGTAGGCCACTTCCATAGAGAAAATTCGTAATCATCTCCAGTCTTAGTAGGTTCTTCCGGATTCGCTTCGTTCACCTTAATTTCCTCCGTGGTGCCTTCTGCAATATCAACCTCACTGGTTTTATTTTCAATATCAACATTCACAATATGTTTGCTCTCGTCCTCAGCTGACACTTTCTCGGTTTGTAAAGAAATTTTAATATTTCCATTGTGCTGATGGTGGTCCATTTGAGTATCTTTTTCGTTTGAAATTGCTTTTGAATCTTTTATTTCTGAAATAATTCGTTAATGACTCTTAAAGCTTGAACAAACACAAATGAAATTAATGTAAATAAATCAGTAGAAATTACCTAGAACATCTTGTTTCACGTCTTTTTTCTTGAATGTATTAGAGATGCACGCCCAACTGGCTGGAAAGCAAATTGACTGGATTCAAAACAAACTCGAACTAAGTTTTGAATTAGATCTTGGATTACACTCTCAGATTAACATATTAAAATATAATGAACCTCAGTTACAAATAAAACAATAAATTATCAACCGACTGATAATTTATTGTTAAAATACATATGATTTAATTAATATCTCTCGAATTTCGTCGTTTCACTGACTGGTCAAATTCAGCGTGTTTGTTACCTGTTTGAAAAGGAAATCTCCCAAATGATTTTTTACTTACTTCTTGCAAAGTTTTGGATTGATTTATCATAATACATTATACAAATGTATACACCATAAAGCAGGACGAGCAGAAACGCCTCATACCATTGTACATATTCATCGTGCATTATACAAATTAGAATCGATACTGTGATTCCATAGGCAAGACAATCTCGTGTCAACGGCCACCAATCTAAAGGTACTACCTGTAATACAAAATTATTTAAATATTCAAAATCAAATCAAAATATTTATTTATCAATTGGGTTTTTACAAGAAAGTCTTATGATCGTCATTATAAATTTAAATTTACCAGGGTGTCGCAAAAAAAGCCAAGATGACGATCCTGAGAAGAAACCCCGAAAGAAACTCAGGATATTAATCTTTTTGTCATCTTTAAAATATAAAATAACAACAATTACACTTAATTAAAAATATATATTAAAGGTATCATTAGATACAATTAATATTAATAATAAAATTAATATTAAAACTATACATAGAATATTCTAACTGAATTCAGTAAAAGCTTCATATCTATAAAACTGTTCTCTTATGTTTGGAGTTTTTGTACACGCATTAACATTTGTGTTAAAATATGGATTTTTCAAGGACTATATATCTTTTAAATTAATACTTTTTTTTACTAGTTTGTACAGCAACGAACCTAGTTAAAGACAAGATAAGTAAATCGATATCTATTCATACTTTAAGAAAATAAAACAAAAATGTTTTGAGTAACCCTTTCTCACCATTCCTGCCCCTATTCCACAGCAAGCGGCGACGGCGAGTATATTAAAAACAGCCGACCCAACAATTGTTCCAACGCCAATGTCACCTTCCGTAATGAATGTTCCAATTACGTTCACAAACAACTCTGGCGCTGATGTCGCTGCTGCCATGAATGTAGCTCCTGCTACGTCGTTTGTCATGTTCAGTGCTACAAAAGAGACGTTTCAGTTTAACTACGTTTTATTATTTAGAAAAAAACTGTCACAAGTGAAAACTTCTAACTTTTCAATTATATCTCTACTCTATGTATTATTTCTTAACCAAGTGTGGATTTTTTTCTAATTTTTTTCAGAGCTAGCGATAGGGCTATGCTATAGCAGCTCTCTCTCTCTCACACACACACACACACACACACACACTATTACGACAGTTTTCCCCATAAAAAGTTCCCAACGCTCCTAAATAAGATTTTACTTAAAAAGAATTGGCTATAGTTATTAACCCCGGCCGCCCTACGCAAAAATTGTTCAGACGTTTGAAAGCCATCAGCCCATTTCCTAGTTAACGAAAGGATTTCACTAACTTATCATGATGTGGACCGTTAGCCACGGTATTTCCTCCAAGAGAGGTAATTTTTACATAAAAAGGAGGATATACCTCCCTTGTGTGCGTAAACTTTTAGATAAACATTGGTAATTTGGTACTTGGTAAATTGGTAAAATATAAAGAAATAAATTCACCATGGCATATCCTATCTACAGCTGGTACGAAGAATTTGTCACAAACGACTGCAAGGGCGATGAAGAGGTAAATGGAGATGAGGGCGTGTATGACTATCGCCCCGTGTTGACGCTGCAGCTCAGTAAACACGCCTGCCGGGAAGTCATCTATGGCAGGCGGAGTACAGTTACGCTGGAAACCTTCTGAAATTTGCAGAGAAACACACATTACAATTTTATATTATACTAGCGACTGGCTCTATAATATAAATAAAAATATTAACTAAAATCCACGTGTGGATCCATGGATACCTACTTCTTTTTCCTCTTCTATCCGCCATTGTGGATTCAAGTGGCTTAAAAAAATTATTATTATTTTTGGATCCCCTCGTTTGTGGATCGAAGTGGTATAAAATCAAAAAATCAAAATCAAAATCAAAATATTTATTTATCAATTGGGTTTCTACAAGACACTCTTATTTTCGTCATTATAAATTTTAATTTACCAGGGTTTCGGAAAAAAGCCAAGATGACGATCCTGAGAAGAAACCCCGAAAGAAACTCAGGATACTAATCTTTTTGTCATCTTTAAAATATAAAATAACAACTATGTATACTACAATAAATTTAAAAAATAATAATATGTTATGTTATGTTATGTTATATAAAATTATGTTTACATATTAATTAATTTAATTTATTAAGAGGAGATAAAGATATCCGCGGTTCCACATGTGGAGCCAAGCTGTGGATCTAAGTGGAAGGAGGCGAATTTTTTTGTTGTGTTCGTCATTTTTATGGCAAGGTTTGTATGCAAGATTTTTTTAAAAAAATACTTACTAGGCAAAAATCAAAAATTTTGGTGGTATTTTTATATGAAATCGACAGGGCAACCTGTCACCTAATACTAAAATAAATTTAATATTTCAAATTTGTTACATATTCTGTTTCCCAGTAGTGTGAACACATGCGCCACTGTTAAATATTATATCATGAAAACAATGCTCGTTTACGGTCATTATGTTATAATGTTACATATCTGAATTAATAGAATTGTATTGTAGCGGTTATTTAAGTGTCGACGACAAATTCATTTATCTTTGATCTTGAAAAACGAATCATTTTATACATGAAAAAGATACTTAATTCATAATATTTAACGAAAGCGCAGACTACGAATTTACTGGTTAGTGGGAATTACAAGGACTTTCTTTTCTCTCGTTGCGTATAGCAACGAAAAAACGAAAAGAAGACAAGTAAGTAAAACAGTATTTACTTACTTATTAAAACTAAAAGGACATAATTATGTTAACAGATATGCCGATAGACCCTAGCTATCACGAGAAAGGAATCTAGGGTGTTTTTTTATTTTCTTTTTAATCAATTACCAGAATTAACATATAGTACTTTTTGCCACAGAGCCAGAACCCATTTTCCCTATCCCTTATCAGGCGACGGTTGCCATCTACTATACCATTTTAGCCGATCACTGGAGGACAGAGAACATTACTATTTAATATTTTACACTGAACTGACAGCTGAATTTTGAACTCAAAAATGTACATAATATCGATGAATTTAAAAATTTTGACTGAGCAGGCAAATGATTATGGATTTTTGTACAAAAGTTACAAATTATCAATAGTTTTGTAGGGACTTGTTGTTGTTGTTGTTTTGGGGGTTTTGTAACAACCATTGTTGTAAATACTTATTGCATTATACTTTTTAATATATTTTGTATTTCACATATTGCTTGTCACAACTTGTCATTGAATCATGTCGAAAATCAATTAATTAAAAATAAATATAGGCGATTTTGATAGCAATGAATAAAATTTTAAAAACGAATAACCTACCATTTACTGATTTATCATATTTATTCAATCATTCGTTGCATTTGTTTATAAAAAAATTAAATAGTTGATCTGATTGCTCGTAAGGGGGACATTGAGGACTTTTGACCTCCTATTTAACCCATAAAATAGGTTCAATTGATTTACTATCGACATTCGACACCATCACCACTTGATACTAACCTGATAACAGTACTTAATAAATAAAATCTAACTCAGAGGTGGTAATAAAATTTACAACCTGACTTTATATTTGTTAAAGCTGTTTAACAATGTTACAAAGTTGCATAATCTGTTATATCTCTAAATACTTATGTTTAGCGAAGTGTTTGATTTCTTACGTTATTTATTCACTTTTACGAGGGGACGATAAAATGTTATCGCTAATTTTCCAAGATAAGATGCGAAAACATTTAAATCATTCATAAATATAATAATTGCATACAAACAAGTAAAGGATATAAAAATTCTTTGTAAACCAGATTTTTTTTACTAACAAAAAAATTACGTCTATTACTTCAGCACACATTATATGTAATCAGAAGCAAGAATTATTTTTAATCTAAAATATGCAACTATAATTGTATTAAATAATAATAATAATAAATCTACAGCTCCCTGTACTGACGATCGAATTGATGGTAGGTAGCCTATTAATACAAATCACTCAATGCAAATGCGCTGCAGCACCTATCCTAATACCTTATTCTTTATCCCGAAAAAAAAAAATGATTTGTAGCATTTTGAAGACGATAAGTGGATTATCGAGTAAAGAGACGGAGAGAGGGCGAAATACCTATGCGACCTCTACATTTTTATTTCTTATAACTTATTATATATAAAAATACGTGTCACGTTGTTTGTCGCCGATAAACTCCTAAACTACTGAACCGATTTTGTAATACGGCTGGCTACCATCCTCATCTTGTCGAAATCCCTCCTTTTCGGACCAAGCGCTTTGAAACATCCTTTATAATGCGCACTGCCAGGATTTGGAACTCCCTGCCGGCGTCTGTATTTCCGAGCACATCTTCTGGGTGAGCTCGCTTCATCTTAGGCCTCATCTTTGCCACGTGGCTGGTTGTTGACCAAGAGCAAACCCATCTCTTATAAAAAAAAAAAGATAGGACAGTTTTTATTTTGATACCCGGGCAAAGCCGGGAGCGTGTAGCTAGTTACATATATTTTGACTAGTTGTGGCCGTGACTTCGTACGCGCTGTAGTTGGTTCCTTGAACTGGAGCCAAGTATGTAATTTTGTGGTATGAGCGGTAACTGGGGAAGACTTAATTAAGGGTGGTGTAAGGTGTACCTTACCTAATGTTACTTTTAGAATGTAGTAAATTCAACGACGCGTATTCCGCCAGCATGTAACTGTCAAGTAAACTGTGGAGTAAAGTCAGCGCTGTGCTTTGTATCAGCTTATGTTGAATCAGATACCTTTTTGCGCACACTCAATGAAATTTTTAAAAATGTATCTTGTTATCTTTAGATATATACGTGTGTGTCTTGTGTATGCAAATAAATGTTTTTATATTCTATTCTATTCTAAAATCCCAAAGTAACCTAACATTTTTCTAGGATAAACAGTATTCTTTTCTTTACCTATGTTAATCCACGTAATGAACTATCTGTGTGTCAAATTTCGTCCAAATCTCTTCAGTCGTTTTTATTTGATTGAGTAAGAAATATCCAACTAAGTAGTTCTGTGTAAAGAACTACAGCACAGACCTAGTGGGAATAAGCGGAATTTTCGTATTTATAAATTTTATTAGGCTTAGGATAATTTGATCCATGTCAAATATTATCTACTAATCTAATTTATTTAGACGACTTATTATTATAATTCGTAGCCTTTAAAGCCAATGTAAAACTTCTAAATTCAACAAGTAGAAGACAAAATACATCAACAGTAGGTACTGTCGACAAATTGTCTCAAATGACCAGAGCAATAACGTGTTTAAACCACATTAAGTGTTTTTAGGAATAGCAAGTGTCGGAGTCCAGCTTTTATGCTAAATTGTGCGTGTCACTTCTGTTTAAAACGCTCACACATCACCGAGTGCACTATCAAGGAAATTGACAGATCAAAGAGGACAGGAAGTCCGCATTAACGCCGCATAAGTCCTCTTTCGATCTGCTCTTTCTATTACTTAACAGGCAGTGTGACAATGGATTAGCTACTAGGGAAACGTTCATTCCATATAGACGTTTTATGAACGTTTTAAAATATTTCAAAGTTTACTATTCAAATGGGCATTAGGTGTTATGAAAGTATTCTTTTCTTAGGATGTCGTCATGAGCAGATCACGTGCACATCTCGGCAACCTTGTTAGTTGACAGCCCTAAGCGGTGAGCCTCCTCCCCCCACTGCGTCGCAATGCTGCCAATTGTCAATTTGCGCGAGGACTGACCGGATGAGGCGCCGAGTCGAGCTCATGACGCCCCCTTCACCATCTTTGACATCGTCAGCCTAACTGCGATCTAAAACGTTTACCTCAAAGCATTGTTTGTGCATTAATTTTCAGAAACGGCTTATGCGATTTGCAAGGATGTATTGAAGGAATCGGCCTGTATTTTTTTTTTAAAACCCTTGTAAAAATTGATAAAACCCTGGCAAAAATTGATAGTCATGGTAAAACCTATAAAATTAATATCACTGTATCACTATTTAGCATTTATCTTTTCCTTATTCCAATAAGTTTACAAACAAAAAAGTTACGCGCTATTCCGGAAACCACACGTACAAAGTCACGAGCGAAGCTAGGATCAACTGTATGTATAACTCAATAATCTCATGTAGGTACAAGTACGTATGGAGCAGTTGTTTTTCTCTTGAGAAGTTCTAAATTATCTAAATGCTTATTCGTATATTGTCAAAGAGTCACTATAAATAGTCGGACATCTATTCGAGTTTCCTTCAATTAGCCGTACTGGGGACAAGATTGATATGATCCTCTGACGTATTGAACGTTACATTTAACATACAGCAATTGGAAATTGATTGGGCTTCGTTTACAGTATTTGTGTTAATATTTGTACATGTTACGAATACAACATTTCCTTCTAAACATATTTTTCTATGTTCAAAACACAGTGTTGACTTCCAATAGTGGATTAGACCTTGCATGGCCCAACCCGTTTTTCATCAATTGTTAGATTTTCAACAAAAAGATCACATTTGTGGCCAGTTGTTTTTTTTTTTAAATTTGCTGCAACCTCTGCGTGACTCTTTCAAATTGGATGAATATTGAATCCATCATTTATTTTACCTTACCTTACGAACGGCAGATATGTCGACGACCGGATCAGCCCGATACTAGGTATGTAGTACTTACTCACAAGCCGATTGCCTACCGATGTGTAGGTTGTTTTTATAAAGATTGAGCACGCATTGCTGATTCGAGAATCACTACAATCACTGAACATCAATGGAGCACTTGGCACGATCTTCCTTTGCTCCTTCATTCAAATCACTTCGCAACAAGTGACTCGGGTGTTCACTTAGAATTGAACGCACTTTTAACCTGCTCCGAAGCAAGCAACCTAGAATTTCTTTCGGCTGGATAATAATGATATTGCTTGAAAATTGATGATTAAAATGTATATGTGTTTCGTACCTCGATCGGAGGTATTCATATTGATGTTGGTTTTGGAGAGCGCGGCACGACCGGGAATGTCGCCACTGGCGTCCGAATGCCGCCGCTCGCGTTCAAACGGTCATAATAGGCCGGAGAGCTCGTCAAAAGAAGAATACGGGTCCAATTATGTATTACCATACAATACACGTACGTCGGGTGACGCTCGGACTCAGTGCGGGAGTGAGTTGGAGCTGAAATCGCGATCCTGTTACGCTCCACGTACCCACTAGTAGAGTACCGAGCCCATACTATGTCCCGCTAATTACGCAAGCAATTGTGCGCCTATAATGGATATAGGCTGGTAGAACAAGTAGTGAAACAGAACTACTTGTTAGAAATGATTTGCCAATGATACTGTAAAATCAAGATGCTTTAAAATATTCATAAAATTTGAACAGCTAACTGAAAATGATCAAAAATTCTTGACTAAGGATAAACGAAGGTAATTTTAAGGTTAAACTAGATAATTAGTCATGTTTTAGCTCTCCTTTAAAGATTTTTTTTTCTATAACATTGATTTTTCAGAAGAAATTTTCCAAATGCCAGTGAAAAATACATACAGAATAGCGTGTATGGCGAGTATTATGGGAATTTCAATGTAAACTTATTTGTGATTCAAAAACAGTTTATTTTTATATATAAAAGATGACAGGCAGGTAGACGGCCTACTTGATGGTAAGTCGCCTATCAACCCTATTAAGAGATTAGACCTATTAAGATCCTATTAAGAGATTAGGCCTGGATACTAAAAATGGGCTCTGACATCTTTTACTCATTACTCAATGGGATGCCCGTGTGTTTGTATACGTACGTGAATACGAGTACCTAATATTTTCTTCGAGCGTATTACATACACGTATGTACGAGTATATCCAATGAATTCGAATATACCAAAAAAAAAATCCTTGGTCGTTTAGCTTTCGAGTGGTTAAATTAAATTTTGGATGTAAATGATAGATATGTTAGCAGATGCAGACGAAGTCGCCTGCAACTGCTGTTCGCACTTACATACATTCCTTATCTTATTCAAAAATTTTACATTTTTTATGTATGTTTTTTATTTACTGACGGGTGAAAATGAAAATTGTGCGAAACTTCGTTTACGGTTTACTCGCCTTATTCGCCTTCGAAAATTTAACAAAAATATAGTTTAAATGGCTAGTTTTAAAGCCAGGAGTTAATATTTCTAATAATCGAAAAAGCATTGAACCTAAAATTGGAAACTAATTCCATTTGTATGGGTTTTTTAATAGGCCAATTACTTACTGTCTTGTCGATCTTGTATTGTCACAATAATTGTCACGGTCGTTAGAAAAGTATTTGTTTTTGTAAATACTTTTACAAGCCACATGACGTGCCCATCGTTTGGATTGTTATGGCACCTTAGCGTTCATTGAGAAGTTCAATTAAATATGAAATTTTAAAATTTCTTCTAGTCTGGTGTTTTAATAGCAGCAAGGCTGCCCATCAGACCATCTTGCTACAGAAGATTAATTAAATAAATTAAATTTTGTACTTATCATTAAAACAATATTGAAAAAAAAATACATTTTTTTTAAATGACATTGACTTATTATTCGGTGCAGGTATCATTTGCGCGCAATAATCCGTTTTCGAAACAAATTTCAATATCGTCTATTCCTAACCGACTAACCACGCTGTCCACCTGGTACCGGTTAGGAATTTATTTTCTTTATAAGTCAAATTCTTCTTAAGTTCTAACTTTTATTCTACTAATTCTACTAATTCGATGGAAATTCTAAACAATACAATTTGTTCTTCACCTGTTTAAGTATAACATTTTTTTTTTCAAATCAATGGCGTTGACAGTTTCTTGTAATTTTTTTTTTTAAATGCAAATTTTTAGGATTGGCGCGTGTTTACACCTTAACTCGCACGACTAAACTGCACACTTCTGTTTCCACCAACAAAAAGGCGAGCGAAAGGACTCAGCGAGCAAAATGAGTCGTGCGAGTTAAACTGAGTCCGCACCGCTCGCGGTGGAAACCGGGCTTTAGTCTTTTATTTTTAATCCTTTTTCTTTATCGTTGTTTATATTAAAAGCGACGGTTATTAGCCACCTACTCAAGTGGACTGTGAGTCTCTCTGATAACCATTACATTAAAATAAGCATATCACAATGTAGGGGTACACCTATATATGTCGCGCATATTGTAGCAATAATACGATTGAGGCGCATCGTGATGTAATTTCAGCCGGGCTCCGTCCAGTAGTGATTTTAATAATCCTTTAGGTCAAACGTCAATTCATGGTGCGTTCTGTGGCCGGGCTCGTCCTCTCCTCGGTCGGCACATGTTTTTAAACAATTACGGTTCATTAAGAGATTTGAACACGAACACGTTTAATTTAATAACTTCTGAACCGTGACTCATTCGGGTCCGTTTCATGTGGTAATTACACCTGGGATAGGATTTGTATAGTTTTTTTTATATCCAGTTCGGGCGGTGGGGATATCAGATAGTTATTGTCAATGGGAAATCAAATTGTTGCTTCCCACTGCCCACCTCAACTGCGGAACAGGGATTTCTATCTACTATTTTAAGGGCCGGTATTTCAGTCTTTCAGGCGAATTATCTATGAAACTTCAGATATTCTAAAATATTCAAAAAATAGAACGTAACTACAATGTAACGATTTTGAATTTACTCCCATAAAATTTTCTGTTGAACGTAAATTTGAAACATTTCTCTCGAATAAGTAACATTTTTATTGCGAATTTCCATGATGAATAATTCTAAAAATGGTTGATTGTCTACTACATACAATAACAACTACTATCGCTTAGCAACTGTTCAACATTTTCAAACCACTGGTGTAAATGCAAATATGTATGCAAATCGATTTCTCAAGCAGTAAACTCCAAAATTGTGGTGAGGTCTAGCTTATGACTATGAAACGCAGTGGCCTGCCTCTAAATATGTATTTTATTCAAGAAATTCGTTCATCAAAACTTATAATACTATCATGTATTTTGTTACCTGAGCATCAATTACATACTTAAGTTATCTGACATTGTTTACTTACCTGTTTACAAAGCTATACTGCACTCGATGGCTCATGTGTATAAGTATATTTAACAAACAACGGAAAGTTACTTGTCCACTCGGTATCTCTTGTAATCTATAGATAATTTTTTTTTAATGGAATTATTTGCCTGACCGACAAGCGGGTCCAATTTTTTCATAACTTCTCCTTGACACCTGCCTTGAAAGCGTATTAAATAGTATTTCTTATCTTTGCAATCTAGGGCGAGTTAATTATATTATTTTATATTATATACACATATCTATGTCGTTGATAAAAGAGTTAATTCAATTAGATAGGTATTGATAGGTTCAATCGTTTATATATTCTAAAGTTTGATAGGCTATCATCAATTCTGTGTCGTTTTAACTTGTGCGTAAAAATTATTTCTTTCAATATAAAAAAATTAGGCTTTTTTTGTTTTGTCAAAATTTTTATTATAATGTAATTAACACGTCTCAGTTAGTAGACGTTTAGTAGGTAGGTATATTTTATACTTTTACTATTGACTTACCTATACTTTTATTAATTTCTTCAAAGCATACAGCATACCTACCTACTTACAATTTATAATCCGTTCTAGCAAAGGACATTTTAAATTGTCTGTAATTTTCCTAAAGCTTTTAAAAATCAGACCTACTTATATATATCAAAACTACAATTTTGTCTATAAGATGCGTGGACTAACTCATTCTATAACTATCTTAGTTGACTTATTATAAATAGCAAACGATAACGCGGAATTCACTATATTATGTAATTTTGTGATTTAATTGCATTAAGCTACTCACAACGCCATCTAGAAATTTGGTGAGTAAACAAACAGGGTAGAGTTTAAAAAAGTAGGTATTAATTTAATAAAAAAAGGTATTATACTGGGTATTAGTAAAAAACCCCGCAGCGCTATTCCACTTTGGAAACTATGTAGCTATGATGTTTACTGTATAAAAGCTAACATACGATAAGGACGATACGAACTCATCTATCCCACTGTAATGTAATATTTATCGATAAATAATTTATTTTCTTTGCATTGAGGATCGACAAAAAGATCTCACGTTTAGTTAGTATTCAGAAGCCACAAGACAAGACGTTATTGTTATAAATATATTGTTTTACACACAGTTGTAACAAAATGTTTTATTGAAAGAAATTTTAAATTATTAAGAAAGAAATAAAATTTTGAAGTTTCTATTTATATTTATGTTATAATTTAAAAAAATGGAAAAAAATCATAAAAACAGTCTCCGACTGCAAAAACTTGTTCGGACTTATTTTCTATGTGGTTTTTTTACAATAGTATTAATGTACACTTGTTTCTTGTGTGTTTATGATTTTTTAAATGATAATGTGTACCGAGATTCGGATCCAGAAATCACAGGTAATTTAAACTTTAATCTGTTGATGAATACGTTACTTACGTCTAAGTCATTTTAGTTTAGTTTAGTTTTTTTAGTTTGTTTATTTTTTTTTGTTTATTTTTTTTAGTTTTTATAATTCATCATAAAGTTAATACAAATTTTAAAAGTAAAAATTTAACTAGTAAATTTCGAAAAACCCTTGTTTTTCGAATCCTTGTCCAGACTTCTTCAGACCTAATACTACTGGAGAATCATGGGATTAATTAAGCCCATGATTCCTAATAAACGTTATTTTTTTGTTCTCATTGCGCTAACGATTTTTATTTATTAGGTTACCATAATATTGAAAAATTTTCGGCTCGCCAACTACTCCAAACAGAAAATGAACGTCTCAAGAATAATTGTACGCCAGCAGCGATCCTTGAATTTCCGTCTGATGGTTTCACACGCTCCCAGAGGCAAAAAGTAAGTATATAATATAAAGATCGCTAGCTGATGCTCCACTCGATGGTAAATGGTTATCGCGCTTAACAAGCAACGCAACAGGTGCTGCAATTGAAAGAAAGAAAAATTAAACGACCTTAATGAAAGATTTAAAGATAAGGGAGGTAAAGGTAAACCCTCCAAAGGAAAGTCATTTTGCTTTCATCACACTGAATTTGCAAATTCAGTATATGCAATAATATCTAATAATCATTAAGAATGAAAATAAATATACGTGAATAATAATAATATCTTCACACATTCCACACAGCACCATCTAGTTCTACAGTAAGCAACTAATGCTTGTATTATGGATGCCAGACAGTTGATATAACATACATAGATTGCTTTATACTTACATATTATAATTTTTATTTTGTAATCCTTAATTAAACTATAAGCGGAATTTTTTTATTAGGTGTAATTTTTTATTAGTTTCCCTAAAATAAAATAAATAAATAAATAAATACAAAACATCCATGACTGAGGTATAAAGTTAAAATGTTAACACATAAAAATTTTCCCCTAGCGGGATTCGAACCCGCGACCGTTTGGTTAACAGCTAGGGTTAGGTACTAGCCACTAGACTAAACGTGTCGTCAAAATCTATCAGCATTGCTGAATCTGTCGTTTCCACTTACAGGGATACATTCTTATTCACTGCGCATTGGCGCTGATATGCTTTTCGATGCTCGCCATAGTGTGTGAAGATTACTTCGTGCCTTCTGTTGAAATAATGTCTGAGCGTAAGTGAACCTGTAATTAAACATTTAATCCTTCAAATAAATTGTAAGCATCGCTTTGACAAACATCATAATTATCATCGCTATAAAAACAATAGAACAAGTTAAGCCAGTAAGTAACGTGGCTAAGTTATTGTTAGCCCTATCACACAAGTGTTCTGGGTTCGAATCTGTGCAAGGTGACTTTTGTACGTATTTTCCTTAAATATGTTTTCTAATGCAGTATTTATTATTTCAATGAATGGAATATATAAGTATATTTAATCTATAAAAAAATCAAAGTTGATTTTATTATAAAATAAAATAGCAATAATTCTCCGGGACTAAATATGCATACCAAAGCAAATAAACTTAAAGCATCACTTTTCTGAATTATCTCCCACTACGAAAACACGTAATCTTTGCCCCATTCGTGCGCAACCTAACTCGCAACTTTAATGTAGGAAACATCGCTTCAGAAACTAACCTTTTTTTTATGTGTAGAAGAAACCATAACGAATCTATAACAAAATCTACTGGTTAATATCTTGGGCGTCAAAGTCCATTCAGATGTAAAACATCTTGTCTTAAAAAACTTCGCGAGAGGTTCTTCGTTCAGAGCGCTGCTATCCCCGTACAATGTAATAAGATGACTCGTCTATATTACGTGTAAATTATTTGTTCAGGTCTAAATTTGCCAGAAGATATAGCGGGAGCGACATTTATGGCAGCTGCCAGCTCAAGTCCGGAGCTATTCATTAACTGCATTGGAACTTTTGTAACGCAAAGTGACCTTGGCGTGGGTGCTGTGGTCGGATCAGCTGTGTTCAATGTTCTTGCTGTTCCTGGACTCTGTGGTCTGATGGCCAGTAGGGTTAGTAAAATACACATATTTTTAATAATAATTAGTTATAAAATAAACTTTTCATGCAACTTGGATAAATAACTTTTTTGATAAGAAATATTAATTTTGCAGAAAATAGAGTTGGACTGTTGGCCCGTAACCCGAGACTGCTTAATGTATGCTGTGTCTGTAGTCGCTCTTATATTTACAATGTTAGACAACAGAATATATTGGCATGAAGCACTTATATTAGTGGCCATGTATTCGCTTTACATAATATGTAAGTATTATTCACATATATCTATTTTACTTTGACTTCGAATTGCGTTGGGATTGTTCATTTATTTTTCTTTATGCGTGCGTATGCGTATGCGATTTTATTTCATTTAACATGTTTTTTTTTTCAGTAATGCTAAGCAGTGGGAAGTTAAAAATTTTCTTTAGAAACAAATGTTGTATCCCAAACAATTATTTGGTGGGAGGAAAAAACAGTACCAAGCCAGAATCCATTACAAAGGGTACACCAACGAATCAAATATTTTTTTAATAACTAATATTATTTAATATTCATTTTCATTATAATCATACCTACATCTATCGAGGTACTCTAAAATTTGTTTTTGTTTTTAACACTAAAATTTGACTTTTTAATATATACCTACTTATCTCTACCAAGGGGATATAATTAGTAGGGAACGGGCGGACAAATCGAATTGTTCTTGATAAGTTAAGGTATTGAGTTGGAATAGCTATTTTGGCATTGAGAATTAAAACGTTTTTATTTATAGAAAAAAATTCCTTTTGTTTATATGTTTTCAACTTAAATTTTGATCCTATGGCTACTCCGTCAAGTATATTCACTTTTCTCGTGTATTTTTTTTGTAATGTATTTAAAAATTCGTCATAAACATTTATTGCATAGTTGCATGATTCGGTAGAATAAATCGTCTTGATCCTTGTATTTATTTTTATTTATTTATTTATTATTACAAAATCCACAGCTCTCAACACAAAATTTAGAGATAAAATTAAAAAATTGAAGAGCTTATATTTTAATTATTTTTTTTAGGAAAGAATAATATTTTGAGGAATGATTATATGCCAATCGCCGGTGACGTTGAACAAGCAAAAGAAGCACACGGAAACACCAACAATACTACAACGTTAGGTAAGTTAAAATTTTCCATTTTCCAAGCTGAAATTGTAAATAAATAAATAAAAGTTAAGAAAAATATTACATAAACATTTACATACAGGAAACTTGAACTTTTAATAATTTATTTCTTGTCAGATTCGCAAGACTCAGCTCTAAGCAAATGGGTGACCAAGGGGACATTTATGAACAATTTAAAATGGATTGTATCAGGACCTATTAAGGTCGTTTTCTGGTTGACTGTGCCAGACACCCGCAAATATCCTGGCCTATATCCGCTTACGTTTATCATATGCATTTTATGGATCGGCAGCATATCCTATCTTGTGGCGTGGATTATAACAGCGATTGGTAAGGAATCTTAGTAAAAATTAGCTATTTCTCTGTAAAGCCTGGTATTCCAGATATATAATTTTTTGGTCAAATTCAACATTTTCCTAAGCAATTTCAAGATTTGCCAAAGTTGTTGAAATTGACTGAAAAATTGTATATTTTCCTTTTAATTTTCCATCGTGCTCTGAAGGGTTTTGAGTGTGGTGCTCATTTTGCCTTTTATACATTTTGCTCTGAAGGTGTTGAAATATCCTGGGAAAATGTTGAAAATGGCCGAAAAATGGTATAATTTCCTTTTAATTTTCCATCGTGCTTTTATTATAGTTTCAAACCAGGAACAAAAATTGGCGTTGCTTATGTTACAGGCGACGGTAGCTATCTACCATCAATTATGCCTGCAATTATGCCACAATTTATTCCTGCAAAAAAGAAACTAATTCTTAAATTCATTTCCCTATAACTTAACCCTACTGTAGTCGGCAGCGCACACTTGCGGCACCTGCTTGTGTAAGTACTAGGTGACCGGTAGCCCACTCTTAATTATGATTTAAATATGACGAGAATGGAACAATAATTTTTTTATATTCACAGGTGACACACTCGACATCCCTGATAGCATCACTGGCCTGACGATCCTGGCAGCTGGCACAAGTTTACCTGAAGCAGTTACTAGTGTTATAGTCTCAAACCAAGGTAATCAAACGTAGTTGTAGAAATAGCATAATATATTTTTAAAATATTAATAACAGATAATTAATTAATAATAATTAATTATAATTAATTATAATTATAATTGATTAATAATTAATGGTCCAAATGGTCCACTGACACAAAACGTTCATCTAGCAAAAAGTCCACATAGAATAAAGTTCATATATATAGCATATATATATACGTCTTGCCTGAAGTAGCCTTTCATGTGCTATGTTGCATAAGGAGACAAAATATCAGGACTCGAAAATTAAAAGTACTAAGCAACAATTAGTCACTTCCCGCCGTCTGTCCCTTTATAATTATGTATGTACGATATAAATCTTTTAAACCGATTAAAATTAAAGATTTTTATATGTATATAATTTGTTAGAAATAAATCCGTGTGATGTTTTTTCTCTGTTTATAAGAGTTTTATTAAATTATGAAAACTTACGACAGGTCATGGCACTATGGGCATCAGCAACTCCATAGGCTCCAATACGTTTGATATTCTTCTATGTTTGGGACTTCCATGGTTAATAAAGTCACTGCTCTGTCCCACTTCGCCAGGAAATTACTGGGTAAGCACATGCAGTTAATAACTCCAACCTACATATGTTTCTAGCTATATTGCTTACTTTGATTCGCTTTTTCGTACACTTCACTCTTTTTTCCAAAATCATTTTTATTAAACAAATACTTATATTCCTAGCTGTGAGGCTTCCATCTATACCTACTAATATTATAAAGAGGTGAAGTTTGTATGATTGTATGTAGGAGGTAATTCTTCGAAACTACTTTCACCAATATTTAGAACAGCATTTCAGGATGGACATAGGTTTTAAGTTTTGCAAAAATATAGAGTATTATCTGTATATCATACTTATATATATGATGATAGTTATGATACTGTAGCATTTGTCATCTACAGCCAAAATCGATAGCTATTGATTATATTATATCACAATCATAATCACAAGACTCGCTGTCCCAACTTTTACCACAGCAAACTAGTTTCTTTAAATACCAAATATTTACCGTAGTAACTTTTCGTATTTTAACCGTAACATAAATTGAGTAGGTATTATATAGACTTCTCTTTTTCGTTACAGGTGGCCATAAACTCAGCCGGTTTATCCTACAACACAATTTCTCTCCTCTCCACACTCTGTATGCTCTACGTGTGCTTCGTGGTCAACAAATTTCAATTGTACCGTAAGGTTGGCATTGTTTGTTTGCTAATGTATATGGCATTCATTTTTTTGGCAGTTCTGATAGAGACTAATGTTTTCTCCGTTGTCAATTTGCCAATATGCTCTCATGACTAAGTGTAAAGTGACTATAAAAAGTGTAAGTGTGTTCCGTGTAGTAATTGTGAAAAAAATATTTGATGTTCTAAACGTTTTTTTTTATTTAGTTATTTATTATTTATTTATACAACAATTACCTATCCTATCCTACTAATATTATAAATGCGAAAGTTTGTATGTATGTATGGATGTTTGTAACTCTTTCACGCGCAAAAACTACCGAACCGATCACCATGAAATTTTGCACACACGTTGTCTGGGACACCAGAAAGGACATAGGGTACCTTTCATCCAGAAAAATAATACTGCTCTCGAGGGATTATCTAAAATTAAGGAAACTAACTCCTGCCTAAGTATAATAGCAATAACGATGTCAGGCGATATATTACTTTTTCAACGCGGACGAAGTCGCGGGCACCAGGTAGTTACATAATATACTCTAGAAACTTATACAAAATGTATAAAAAGTTCTCCTAAGTAAGGGACTCAAGTATTGATTTTTTATCTACTAAGATAGACTAGATGGAAACATTCGCAATACATCGTACAGAGCCCTGTGGCGCAATCCGGATAACGCGCCCGAGAGTATTGACTCGGGAGACTCCAGGTTCAAATCCTGGCAGGGCAGACCCCCTTTTGTAGTTTATTATTAAGTTTATTTTATTCTATTTTTGTCTGCGTTATTCTTTTTTTTATCTTTTTCTACTCGTTTACAATTCATATTTGAAATTGAATGCGATTATTATTGCAATTTAATCCTTAATCTATTTAATTATTTAAATTAATTTATTTAAGGGATAGGGAAAATGGGCTCTGGCATCCTTATTCATTCCCCGAAACACAAACGCACTCGAGCTTTTTTATTTCAGGGCGTATCCTTGAAGTAAAACAGTAAAAAAAGCGTAAAAAAAGTACTGCTCCCGAGGGATTATCTAAAATTAAGGAAACTAACTCCTGGCTAAGTATAATAGCAAGAACGATGTCAGGCGATATATTGCTTTTTCAACGCGGACGAAGTCCCGGGCACCAGCGGCGGTAAAGAAGAATTGGCAAGAGTTATGTTCACAGATGAGTCTCGATTTTCATTATTCACTCCCGATGGAAGGCAAAGAGTCTACAGGCGACCTGGTAAACCATATACTCAAGCCTGCTTCGCAGAAAGGTCCAATGCGGTGGAGACTTTGTATAAGTAAGGGCTGGCATGTCTTCAGAAGGTCGCACAGAGCAAACGGCCAAAGAAAATGGGAATTTGACCGGGGAAAGATATGCCCAGATCCTTATTGGGTATCAGTATTTAGTAGATTATGTGTGATGGATCGATGCTGTCGTACAAAAGTATATTCAGGAGGTTGGTATCAGCTTGATGGCTTAGCCATCAAGAAGACCTGATCCCGAGATGATGTTTTCACAATGATGAAATTTGTATTAGGCAAGGCAGTCAGCACTTTTTAATATTCAATCCTCAAGTTTTTTTTTATCTTTAGGTATTAATATTTTATTTGAGACATTGAATAGTATTATTCTTTTGCATTTTTTGAGATATTATTCATAAAATGTGTAGGTATATGTATTTAAAATAATCATAAACTAAATAATACTCTCTCATACCATAAATTAAATAATACTGTAATAATTGGGAATAATTGATTCGTGTTAGAGCGGCAAATATAAATGGAAAATTAATGAGAAATGCCACGAGTTTACACATTCATGACATAACACTTAATGTAATTATTTCGTCATAATCATAACACAAATGAGACGTTCAACTTTTCTATTCCGACGCGTAAAAGTGTAAAAAAAAACCTAGACAATACAGAGACCGTATCGATAATTATTGGTTAGGCACGCAAGAGACACTCGTGCACGCCAACAACATATACCTATGTAGGTACTTACATACATTTATATGGTGCGCGTGCGCACTCTAGCTTACGTAAATGTCATAATCATAGATTCCACCGAACACAGTGCGAGCTAACAATGGGAAGATAATACTTCCCATATCAGCTTAAAGAAACATAAGGAAATTTACATAACATATTACGGTACTGTTTATTAGAAGAAAAAAAGTCTATCAGATTCTTGTACCTACAATCACGTAGAATAACATTTTTTTAGAGGTCGTCATTACCAATGTATAATTTTCAGTTTTCATAAAACAAAAACGGCATTTGGTTGTCCAAAACATTTAATTACAAAATTGTCATTGTCAAATTTATATTTCTAAAAAACAAAATTGCACATGTGATAAGATGACTGATATGTATTTGAAAATTCACAATGTGAAACTCTTTCTATGAAACGAAAAAAAAAAAACAGTAAGCAACATTGACTATTTTACAAATATTATATTTTAAGTATCTATTATATTCCTTACTGAAATTTGTACATGAACGGAGTATTATAAACACGATAGAGATACTAACAGATATAACAAAATTATTATACTTATAAATATATTACTGTAACACTTTACAAGATTAAAGACAATGTAAAAAGTCAAGAATTTACATTTTTACAAATCTTAATACATACTGAAATTAATTATATCATAATATATTAATTAATTAGTACTGACTGCCCTGATTGGACTGTACTTATCTCTGAACTATTCTAAAGCCACGATCTCTCTATTAATATATAAAAAATAATAATTTATAAATATACAAAAATCATGTTCACTATTGTGAATCACTAAAATATAGTGTGTTGCATTAGAAAATTCAGTGCTTGTTCACTTCAAAGTCATCGGATATGTGCAGAATTTTTAAAAAATAAAAAAAAAAATAAAAAAAAAATAAAAATTAAATTGAAATAAAAAAAAATTTTAAATAAAAAAATGTGCAAAAAAAAAAAAAGAAATCATTAAGTATCTTCTTGTAGAATTTGAATGCATGCGATTGAAATTTACTAAACTTCAAGAATACCTAAACGTTATAAAATATTTTATGTTCTTTTGAAAAATAATTATCATAAATTACGTCACTCTTGTTGTTATTTTATGGATAACACATTAAAAAAAAAAATTTTTTTAATAATTAAAATTTTGTTAATTATAACAAATTTAAATTACTTATTTGAATTTAATTTACACGAGGTTATAGACACCATAATTAGTGTTGAAAATTGTAAGATTTTATTGTAACTTTGGAGAAGAGATCACTCTTCTGTAATGTTACACTAAAATCAATTACAACTCTAAGCCAGAATTATACAATTACAAAAAAAAAAATAGAACGATATACTTAGAACATTTTAGGCCTTCATTCTAATAAAACATCTCTTGGAACTAAATCACTTCAGATGAATGAAAATGGTGTCAGCTCATATTTTTGTCGTAGATTGTGAGCCAAGACGCTGATCTTTTACAGATCCGTCCGTATTTATAATACAATTATTTACAAATTTAATACATAATACACAAAACACCTGTAAAAATAATGCTATCTTTTCTCGTGTTTCAGAGAAATAGTTATTGAATTTAGAAGATATGCCATCGATAAGTGTGAGCGAATCATAATTATAATAAAAAATCAGTGGTATTGAATTTGGAGATTATGAATTTTCTATTAAATTATCACTGAGATCGTGTCGCAGGTTTATATTATTTAACTTTTTTTTATCGACAAAATTTAACAGTTTTGCTTAAATTTTCGTCTTAATAAAAATTTGTCTAAAATACTAATTCAAACTCTTAACAATTGTATCTTAACAATAAAGTTTCTCTTAAAAATAAAATTACATTAAAATTATATTTTTATAATGAAATATGTATGAGATATATATTGAAAATCATACATTTGTTGTATGAAATGCTACAAAAGAAAGAGTAGCAGCTTCAGCCACCTTAACACAATGAGATGCATTTTTAAGCGTTTTATAAGCTGTTATATCCAGGCATAAGAGAGTTGAGTAGTCTCTGAAGTAAATTCTGCTTTCGAGTCGTCGAATACATTGTGGGCATTGAAGTCATGCAGAACTTTATCGGTTTCCTTGTTTTCGTTTGCAACAGGTAACTGTAAGGATGCTTCAGTAACGGAGACACTGATGTTCCAACCAAACTGATCGTAGGCTTTGGGAAAATGAGTGGCTTACTTTTGACAATCTGCCGTTGACTTGCACCCCCGAGAAGTACTATCGGAATCGACTTAGTTGTCTTTGCTGGTGATATAGTCGATATGGGCCTTGGTGTTGTGCTGGTTGTAGATGACGTCTCTATTATCTCGTTAAAAATAGAGTCCTCATAATCTCTGTGGTCATCGAAAAAAGGTGCGATAAATACGAGTTGCCTTAATCCGTTAATGTCCTGCACAAGCTTGGCGTGTTCTTTCACAATATCTGTCTGCCCGAGAAGCATTCTATCCATCCTGGGTGATATTTCGTTAGTGTTCAGCATGGCTCCGGAAGGATAAGAAGGCGTTGTTATTGAAGGCGTTGGTGACACTAACTTTTTTGGTTGACGCCATCCTGTATTTAAAATAATTTGTTATTTTAATCCATACTAAACTAACCAGTAAAACAACATTATACCTATATGAATATATATATAATATATATATAAATGTATGTATGTATGTATGTATGTATGTATGTATGTATGTATGTATGAAATTTTAATATCTGTAAATCATATGTAAATAAATCATTTGTAATTTATATCCTGCTAATTCCAATTTAATATTGAATGATCGATTTAATACATAATGAAATCGCAATAAATTAAATGAATAGAATATAAATTATTCTCTCTGCAAAATATGTATTCATCGGACTAAAAGGCTCAGTAGTCTTATATATCGACCAGTGACCTTTTAGCATTAATCATACATAACTTTGGAATTCACAAAAGTCCTTACCTTCCATAAATGATTTTCCAATTCCTGCAGTTCCAAATTTAGGTGGTTCGTAACAGTTGACCTAAAAGCAAACGATAATCATTTTCAGTTAAATTCTGTCTGAAACACAAATAAACCTACAAAGAAATTTACGTAATATCTATACATTAGTAACATATAGATATTTAATTACAATCTCCAAATAAAATATGTATGTATTACTATATAGCTGGTGCCCGCGACTTTGTCCGCGTTTGGATTAAAGGTACCCTATGTTATTTTTGGTGTATGCAAAATTTCATGGTGATCGGTTCAGTAGTTTTTGCGTGAAAGTTTAACTGACAGTCACATTTATAATATTAGTAAGTAAGGCTTCGCAATTTCGCAATTTTACCACCCTTTATAGAAGATGCTTATATGCTATTATATCATCCTGATATAATAGCATATGTACTGATGGGTTTCGGTGAGTGAGTAAAGAAACATAGAGTGAGTAATATAGGTACTGTATCGAGAGGATTATTAGATTAATTTTTAGAAGAATTACAAATTCATGAATCTATACTAATATTATAAAGCTGAAGAGTTTGTTGGTTCGAATTGAAAAATTCTTTTTGTGTTGGATAGTTCATTTATCGAGGAAGGCTTTAGACTATATAACATCACGTTGAGACTAATAGGAGCGAAGAAACAGTCGAAAATGTGGAAAAAACGGGGAAAATTGCTTCCGTTGCGTGCGCTGCACCCAAATGATTCCCAAAATAACTATTCCACGCGGACGAAGTCGCGAGCACCAGCTAGTTTTCAATAAAATTACGGCTCAGCGGAGGCCATAACATATAGGTTTTCTGCGGGACCGTAATATCTGAAGAGCAATCACACATGAGTCCCATGTGTGCATTGCTCTTCAATCCACAAGAAACAATGAATAAATATTTCTTTAATAAGTAACTTCAAATACCAAATGTCGCCGCAGTAGGTACTACTGCGGCTCGTGAAAATATAATAGTTTTCACATACTTAGCCATAGTATAAGAAAAAGTGATCACAAAATACCAAAGATCACCTCCTTTTATATATATTTTCTATTCACTATGCCTTTCTAATCCCTCATCCTGTCTGACGACCTATAATAGGATTCACTACTACCAGTCTTACTACCAGTTTTTTTGCCCGTGTTACCACTAACTGAGTCATTTTTTGTTTCCCATATTAGTAGGTACTGCTTATCATTATCAAGGTTCAAACTTTTTACTTTTTTCGTAGTAGGTAACGAATTCCAGTGGCACATGTGTTTTAGGCGTATCATTGCAATAATGTGTACGTACGTAGGTATAATGTAGGTATATACGTGAAGCCATTAAACAGCACTAATTAAAATAATTAAGGAATTGCATTTGTTGAGTTGCAGGAAAAGAATTTTCGCTGCAATGATATGAACACGCAATTATGTAGGTAGATAATAAATTTGTATAATAGACATTGTATTTCACACGCACGTATAAAAATATGAAAAGACGTTTTCTAAACAAATTTAATTATACTTACTTAATTGAATTTAAATGTTACGTGACACGGAAGTACGATCGTTTTTGTTTTTCATTTAAACAAAACATTACTATAAATTTTTAATGTCCAGCTTTTTACATTTTCACGTGCATAGCATAGATGAATGATTGGTCTTGTTGCGCTCGACTAGATACCGCCGTCGTACTTGTAAAATGCGCCATAAAATAGTACGCCGAATTCGGCGTACCCGAGCCAGTCACACTGCAAACTGTCTGTGATGTGTACGTGCCGAATGTTTTATTAAATTTTAGGCATAATAAAATACCAATACTGTACAATAAAATACAGTTTGCGTAGTGAAACTGTTTAAAAATATAAACTGGGTAAAAAGTGATAAAAAGTGACGATTTTTTACACACACTACAATAAAAAGATGCCACATTTTCGGAGCTATTGCTTTTGTATAGCGCTCTATCTAGTCGAACGCAGCGAGACTAATCAATTTTCTTTGGTGCATATGTATATTATGGCGTCTTTAAAATTTCATTTATTTGTATTTACGCTAAGTATAACTATCTGAATTCGTTTATTACATAGATAGCCGATTTAAGTATATTGTTAAGTTTAATTACCTAAGTTAAATTAAGATGCGGTTGCTAAGTTAATTTTTTAAACACATTTAACAATAACAATGATAACACAAGCGTACTTACTCGCCAATAATAAGTAATAATGGTATGGTACGGTAATACAAAATATATGGCGACGGTAGCCACCTACCATCAAGTGGACCGTCAGCCCGTCTGTCTACCTTTATAACCTAGTAGGACGCAACACATACTCGTACCTATATCGGTCAGTATACTTATAGGGTGGTTTTGAATTGATGTTCAAATTTAAATATAATTCAAAACTAATTTAATTTAAATTTTTAATTTGAAGTGCAAATATTTAAAATTAATCTTTCGTCGTACTTTTTGTGTAGGTTCTGCGACGAATAGTTGTAGGTACTTTTTTAATTATTTTACTGTAGATATTACATACTAAAAATAAAATTATTAATAAAATTCATACATATCTATTTATTCGCTACTATTATCTATTTATTAATTATAGTATTTATACTTTACCAATCAAATGTTTGAAAGTCAGTGCAAAAATTTTTACATTTACACTCTGAAGTAGGTAATATTTTTTCGCACAGCTTACAAATTTGAAATTTTTTTATTATTGTCCAGTACCTACTATTTTCCTTTTTTATTTAATTTTTTATATTCAATAATATCAGTGAAAATCAAACTGAAATGAAAACTAAAACTGTCGCCAAGCCACCTTTTATTTTATAGATTTATTATTTAACTAAGCTAAGTAATTGGAGAGTAAGTAATCGGTAGGTATGACATAGTATTATTAAAAAAAAATGTAATAAATGGTCACCTACCTGTGTTGTGGGCACATTATTAAACCTTGGGTTGAAGAATCTGAAGTCGATTGTACAGCCGACATTAAGTATCGAAGACACTTGCCACAATAGAACCAACCGCCACATTTTCTCATCACTGAATGCTCTCTCCGATATGCTTTTCTTTACCACTACTTAAAACTACAGACGCCACTGCAACGGGGGGAAAATGTACTGTCAATTAAACAATAGATATGAATTAACATAATATAAAGCTGAGTTTGTTTGTTTATTTGTTTGTTTGTTTGAACGCGCTAATCTCAGGAACTACTAGTTCGAATTGAAAAATTCTTTTTGTGTTGGATAGATCATTTATCGAGGAAGGCTTTAGGCTATATAACATCACGTTGCGACTAATAGGAGCGAAGAAACAGTCGAAAATGTGGAAAAAACGGGGAAAATTATTCATCTTGAGGGCTTCCGTTGCGTGCGCTGCGAAAACCGTTCGAGATCAATTCGAGATACTCAAATGATTCGCAAAATAACTATTCCACGCGGACGAAGTCGCGAGCACAGCTAGTCGCAAATAAACGTTGAAAAACATTTAATACAATTTTTCTGATATAAATTAATCATTTTATTGTATCAAAAATTATTCTTTTTTTTAACGACTAGCTGGTACGAACATTTAACGACATCGTCCGCGTTCTAGATGAAAGATACCCTATGCCCTTACTGGTGTCCGAGACAACGTGTATGCAAAATTTCATGGCGATCGGTTCAGTAGTTTTTTGAATGAAAGAGTTACAAACATCCATACATACATCCATACAAAACAAACTTTCGCATTTATAATACTAGTACGGACTAGCTACTGCACGCTACTTCGGCCTATGTTATTAGCTGATAACGTAACTTTCTATAGGTGAAAGAATTTTTAAAATCGATCCAGTAGTTTTTGAATTTATTCATTACAAACATACAAATCTTCTCACTTTATAATATTAGTATGGATATGGTTTAGCTGGTGCCCGCGACTTTGTTCGCGTTGAAAAATGGCAAATAAACGCATGACAAAATCCATACTTCCTAACTAATATTATAAATATGATGAAAGTTTGTCTGTTTGTCTGTTCGCGCCTTAACTACTCAACCGATCGTCATGAAATTTTGCTTACACGTTGTCAGGGATACAAGAAAGGTCAAAGTGTACCTTTCATCCAGAAAAAAGTACTGTTTCCGAGAATCAACTAAAATAAAATTAATAAAACTAACGCCTGGCCAAAATGTTACAGCAACAAGGCATCAAGAGTGAAGTATATTGCTTTATGCAAAGATAATTGATTGGTCTAGCTGCGCTCGACTAGATAGAGCGCTATACAAAAGCAATAGCTCCGAAAACGTGGCAACTTTTTATTGTAGTGTGTTTAAAAAATCGTCACATTTTATCACTTTTTACCCAGTTTTATTATATTTTTACACAGTTTCACTACGCAAACTAGTATTTTATTATGCCTAAAATTTAATAAAACATTCGGCACGTACACATCACAGACAGTTTGCAGTGTGACTGGCTCGGGTACGCCAAATTCGGCGTACTATTTTATGCCGCATTTTACAAGTACGACGGCGGTATCTAGTCGAAGTACGCCCGCGTGAAAAATGTAGTCTATCTGTCGTACGTCTAAATGTTTACACACTGTTTCATAAAAATCAGTTAATTCGTTTAAGAGTTATGGAGGAACATACATACATACATACATACATTCATACATACATACATACATACACATATGCAATACCTACACTTACAGATTTATTATTAGTATTTATGATTATGAACAATCAAAATGGAACAGATACATCGAATTAGGAATAATCCTCTGATGTTGTACCATATTGTGTTCTATTGTAAATAAATAAATATTTCCTCAATCATATGATACGTAGTCAAGTCATACATTTCCTCAGGTGTTTTCAACGCGGGAGATACTCCTCTTCACTTTAAGTCGCGGGTACCAGCTAGTAAGTAGGTATATGAGTAAAAGGGATGATGAAAAAGCCTCGGCCTAAAAATTAAAGACTGCGATTTTCAGTTAAAAATGTTTTTTTATTTTTCTACATAGTCTCCCTTTGACTTTAACACACTCGATCCAGAGATTCTCCAACATTAGTATTTCTTCCCGCAAAAGTCTGGAAGGCTGTGAAAATATTCATCTACAGTCCTCTCGAATTCTTTATTATTGGACATGCCAAATCAGGAGATAAGGAGCAAATCGTATTCGAAATTCTGCAGTTTTCCCATCGCTAATGCACACTTGTGTACTTCAGGTGCGTTGTCCTGGTGAGATGATTTTTTTCTTCCTCTGCTCGTAAAAAAAAAATCATGAGTAAGTGTCCGTCAGCAATAGGAGGCGCTGTAGTCGCATTGGGATGTAACTATTTCGTTGGTTTCGTGAACTATGCAACAATCAATTACTTTAATTACAAATTTAATTACTAATGGTAATTATATTTTGTATGTGATTTCTGATTTACTAGTAAGTTTCCATAGGGTTTCCATAGATACCAAATTTTGTGGTCTGTATTAACATTTTTTTTCTATATATATATAATCTTTTCAAGGTTCGAGTGAATAGGCATCTTCTGGGTGAGCTCGCTCCATCTTAGGCCTCATCCTTGCCACATGGCTAGTTGTTGGCCAAGAGCAAACCCATCTCTTATAAAAAAAAAAAAAATTATCTATGGTCCAAAATTTGACTTTGAAGTTTGACATATCTTTGACATTGACAACTTTATCTGATTTGGTTTGCTTGCTGAGGTGTAGGATGTAGGTTGGTGGGTTTGTGGCAGAGAAATTGTATTTATTTTCAATTTTTTCCCAATGAGAAATCCTTTTTATGAATTGTCTTCACAGTAAGCAATTGATGGTGTCTAAAATTTTATAAAATTATTAATATTAATTAAACAATTCCTAGTTTGTAGTTTATCTGTGTATTGTGTTACCTAAATTATTTTTGTTTGTGCTGTTAAACTCGAACTAATTTATTTTGTCCAAAATTTTCTTGGTGTAGTACTTTTTAGTAAATAAAAATAAAGTGTACCTATACAACACCTTTAGTGTTTTATAGTTATATTATCGATATTTATTTTTGATAGAATGGCATATCGGGTTTTACTAGTTTTAATTTTGGCAATAATATCTGTGAGTACTGAAGATGAATCGGGCACTTCGCATATGTCCGCTGAAGAAAGATTAAGTCTGAGGTATGTATTTGTGTTGATGATACTCAGCTAAAACATTTTTACGATTAATCTAATTTATATAAAAAAATCGTTATCAGGGAGGAGGCCAGACAAATGTTCTACCACGCGTACAATGCGTACATGGATAATGCATATCCTGCAGATGAGCTGATGCCCTTAAGTTGTAAGGGAAGGTGGAAAGGTGTTACACCCACTAGAGGTGATATGGACGACGCACTTGGAAAGTATGTAAAAATGAAATAACCCCATTAGACATTGCACTTTTTTCTCATAACACACATAATTATCTTATCTTATGTTTTATAAATTGTAGCTTATGTGTTATTCTAATCTGTACTTCTCTAATGTTTTATGTATATTTGTAATGAATAAACACAAAAACTTCTGGACCGATACATTATCAGTGAGTAACATAGGCAATATTTATAAAGTTAGCAGGTGAAGTCGCATGCAACAGCTACTCAGTATATAAAATTGTTTGTCCTTGAGTGATTCATTAACACAAAGCCTAAACCACGTGGGTTAAAACGATCTATATAGTTATTATGGATTTTATCCATAATAACTATAAACTACTTACTTCCTGTTTTTTTTTTTGAAAGCCTAAACTTTATATTACATAAAATATCTGAAGACAGATCTGAAGACAGACATACTCACTGATAATGTAGCTTTCTACGGGTGAAAGAATTTTTAAAATTGGCCTAGTACTTTTTGAGTTTATTCACTACAAACAAAAATACAAATTTTCTCTCTTCTATACTAATATTATAAAGCTGAAGAGTTTGTTTGTTTGTTTGAACACGCTAATCTCAGGAACTACTGGTTCGAATTGAAAAATTCTTTTTGTGTTGGATAGATCATTTATCGAGGAAGGCTTTAGGCTATATAACATCACGTTGCGACTAATAGGAGCGATGAAACAGTCGAAAATGTGGAAAAAACGGGGAAAATAATTCATCTTTGAGGGCTTCCGTTGCGTGCGCTGCGAAAACCGTTCGAGATATCCAAATGATTCCAAAATAACTATTCCACACGGACGAAGTCGCTAGCACCAGCTAGTAATAATATAATTATATAGATAACAATATCTGTTATATTTCTAATCGACACATAATTGCGATAAGACCAAGAGGTGACTGTCTAAGTGACTAAGTAATCTCCATTTGCTTTGATGCCAGCCATGTGTGCATCGTACTGGGTTATCACGGCTTATCTCCCGGTGAGGTCAAATATAAAAAAAAATTTGTAACAAAGTCTGCCTTAATCTGAGTACTGGGTTAGTTTTCATTTAGTGGTATGGTAATTGCGGCGTTCTCTATACATGTACCACTCAATACACGAATCAATTCACAGACTACAACTCGGCGGTCAAATAGAGAATGCCCCTTTTATCCGCAGGCGCCACCTAGTGTGCCGTATCTATAGTTATGACGTATACACTACACTACAGTAATGATACAGAAAAACAAGTTTATTTTAGTAATATTTAATGTATTGAGTGATTGTCTAGTAATCATTATTATTATTAATTAGTACCTACCTACCACTTTACCATTTACATGAATATTAAAAGGCAGTTATCTTTAATTTTACTTGATGCATGGTTAGGTAATTCTATTCTTTGTGATATATAATATAAATAGTGTCCGACCGAAACTTCGGCTTAGATGACCTTCGGCCAAAAAACTACCCTCGGTGAAACATCAAAAACAAAAATTGATTGATCAATCTGATTTTGATTGTTAAACTACTTTAATTAATAAATAAATAAATGTGAATGTACGGTGTTGGAGTAGTGGGTGGTGGGTGTCTCTTGATACAAGTATTTTTATACTTACCCAACAGGAGGTCCCCTACACCCTTTTCGTACCTAGACTTATTAATAAACTAGCTGCTGCACGCGACTTCGCCCGCGTAACTTTATAAAATATAGCCTAAAGCCTTCCACGATAAATGATCTATTGAACACAAAAAGAATTTTTCAATTCGAACCAGTAGTTCCTGAGATAAGTGCGTTCAAACAAACAAACAAACTCTTCAGTTTTATAATATTAGTATAGATTATTTTGTATTTTTATTAACAATGAATATGTATAAGTAATTTGTTTAAGCAAATGTTATTTTACTCTTTCAGTTTTTCATTGACCCTGGTGGATAGTTTGGATACATTGGTTGTGATGGGAGACTTCTCGGAATTCAGCAGAGCTATCAAACTTGTTATTGAGCATGTGGTCTTCAATAATGATCTCGTTGTGTCCGTGTTTGAAACCAACATCAGAGTTCTCGGGTAAGTACTTGATAATATTTTCCACAATATGTTGATTAAATAAATTTTATCATATGAAACAATACGTGCACTCATGCTTTACGTGCATTTCGTTTGGTCTAGTGGCTAGTAACCCTAGCTGTTAACCAAGCGGTCGCGGGTTCGAATCCCGCTAGGGGCAAATGTTTATGTGTTAACATTTACCTTTTTACCCGAGTCATGGATGTTTTGTATTTATAATATGTATGTATTTACAAAAAAAAAAAGTAATGTATGTAGTATATCAACTGTCTGGTTAAGTTGCTTACGTTACAAGCATTAAGTTGCTTACTTTGGAACTAGATGAATGTGTAAATATATTATATTATTATTTATTTTTATTATTATTCCAAATTGTTTGTGCTCCAAAAAATATTGGAAGAAAACAATTATTTTTGAACCTTTTGGACGAGATGACGTTTCGGAGCTTTCAATCCGAGCCGCATTTGACGACTGACCTCCTCGAAGTGGACTCATACTTAATTGGACTGTTTGTTTGTATTTACATTTCAGTGGTCTCCTGTCTGCTCACGTTCTCGCAAATGTTTTAAAACCAGACGTTCCAGTTCTGAGCTGGTACAACGGAGAACTGTTATCTATGGCCGAGGACTTGGGTAAGAGGCTGCTTCCAGCCTTCAACACTTCAACAGGGATACCTCACGGCAGAGTGAGTAATTTTTTTTATTTTCGTAAAACACCAGTATCATGTACAGATAACAGATTGGTTCATTATTAAACAAATGAAGTTAAAAGAGATGCAAAAGGTGCAGCAATCAACGGGATGGCTCCTTTTATTTGAATAGCTGTTGCACGCGACTTCGTCCGCGCAACTTTAACTCCCTGATAATATAGCTTCTCAACAGTGAAAGAATTTTTCAAATTGGTCCAGTAGTTTCAGAGACAACAATCAATGCAATGCAATGCAAACAAACAAACAAACAATCAAATCTTTCCTCTTTATATATTAGTATTAGATTCAAAAAATTATTGACATGTTTTAAATTTTCATTTTTCTTTTTGTCACTATGCTTATTGGTTAAAGACATTATATTTTGTAATATTAATATTTTTGTACAGTATTTAAACAGTACATATTTGTTTACACTCAGAGGTCAAAGCGCTTGTTGAATCGAGGAAGTGGTCTCGGATTGTATTGGATCTCGATCAGTCTAGTTGTGGATTCAAATCCTGCCTCTGCCAACAAGTATTGTAATAAAGGCTTAAAAGACTTTGAGATGCAGCCCCCACCGGGATTCGAACGTTTAAATTGTCTGTCATTACCACAGCAGGGTGTGTGTTCTACTGAGTTAACTCAGTGTGATCCACTCTTATTTACTTTATTAATTACTAGCTGGTGCCCGCGACTTCGTCCGCGTTCTGGATGAAAGGTACCCTATGTCCTTTTTGGAGTCCCAGACAACGTGTATGCAAAATTTACAACGCCATCTAGGGAATTCTGTTTGAAGCAATGTAGTACTCTAATTCATCTAATCTCACTTCGAATAATGGAAAAAGTCTGTTAACAGATGGCACTACATGTTAGTTATAGTTTATAAAATTACGTGTTAATAAAATTAAAGCTGCTGCCCGCGACTTCGCCCGCGTAACTTAGTAAATTATGTACTTAAACCTTCCTCGAGAACCACTCTACCCATTAGTGAAAACCGCATTAAAATCCGTTGCGTAGTTTTAAAGATCTAAGCATACAAAGGGACATAGGGACAGAAAAAGCGACTTTGTTTTATACTATGTAGTGATTAAAAAAGTTAGATTGTATGAGGAACTAGCTGCTGTAAGCGACTTTGTTCGCGTAAATATAGCCTATGATAATGTTGCTTTCTTTAGGTGAAAGAATTTTTAAAATTAGTATTTTTTGAGTTTATTCGTTACAAACAAAATATCTATTAAGGAGATTAGGTCGATCTGGTTTCTTATGAGGTTTAATAATCTCTTAACATATATTTTTTTATAGATCAACCTTCGTTACGGGATACAGGGGATGTCAGAATCGAGGGAGACTTGTACCGCATGTGCCGGAACGATGATATTAGAAATGGCTGCTCTATCACGTCTCACAGGCAATCCTATATACGAGCAGAAGGCACACAAATCAATGGACAGATTGTGGAAAATAAGACACAGGTGCCCACTTTATCAATTCTAGATTATTTTTTATTTTATACTTTACTAGCTGGTGCTCGCGACTTCGTCCGCGTGGAATAGTTATATTGGGAATCATTTGGGTATCTCGAACGGTTTTCGCAGCGCACGCAACGGAAGCCCTCAAAGATGAATATTTTTCCCCGTTTTTTCCACATTTTCGACTGTTTCTTCGCTCCTATTAGTCGCAACGTGATGTTATATAGCCTAAAGCCTTCCTCGATAAATGATCTATCCAACACAAAAAGAATTTTTCAATTCGAACCAGTAGTTCCTGAGATTAGCGCGTTCAAACAAACAAAGGAACAAATCAAACAAATCAAGGACCCCAATAACTTTCCAATAGGACCGTTCAGAAGCAGCCTGTTTGAAGCAAATTGTTATTCCTTTAAATCAAGGCAGGATTTACGTCAATTTCAGGACATCGGATTTAATGGGCACCGTGATCAACATTCACTCGGGTGATTGGGTCAGGAAAGACTCGGGTGTCGGTGCGGGCATAGACTCCTACTACGAGTATTGCCTGAAGGCGTACATACTTCTCGGCGACGAAAAGTACTTGGCCAGATTCAATAGACATTACAATGCTGTGATGAAGTACATAAGCCGAGGTCCCGTTATGCTGGCTGTACATATGCACAGGTACTCGCAAATGTCAATTTATTCACAGATTGCACACTTGGTACATTTTCACTTGAAAACCCTCTCAATAGAGGAAATTGGATTTTTTTAAAATAATTCACAAAGGTTTGTATGAACCACAATAAATATATAAAAATAAGTTCATGTGGTCCGATCCGTACGACAAAGGCAGTAGGATCACGTGGCCAGAGGGTAATTTGTAAAACAAAAAACAAACTTCATTTACTATACATTATTTGTTTCATCTGAAAACACAAAACTCTGACGCATCTAAGGTACACATGGCATCACATGATTTGATTTAGGATAAATTTAATTTTAGATGAAAATATATCATAATATTTTTGTGTTTATCGTTGAAAAAAATGTTAACTAATGCCTTCTAATGCATGAAGAAAAATAAAAAAAGGTATTCTCCTCCGATTTATATATCACCAAATGATGTTATTTTGTCCAGGCCACATCTTCAATCCAGGAATTTCATGGACGCCTTGCTTGCCTTTTGGCCGGGGTTGCAAGTACTACTGGGCGACGTTCGTCCCGCAGTTGAGACCCACGAAATGCTCTATCAAGTAATGCAAAGGCACACGTTCATACCGGAGGCGTTTACATCCGACTTTCAAGTGAGTTTTACCATTTAACTTATCGGTGTGCTTATTTGGTTAAGTTATTCGAGTGGTTCCATCATCAAAATACATACAATACAACGTATTTTGCCGTATTTTTTTTATTGAAAGCTGACACGATCAGGGCGATTCTCATCAGCTGTAATTTATGAAGATATGTTCAGGCGTTTGAAGACCATCAAGCGCCTTTCCTGGTTGTCGAAGGTTGATTTCAACAACTCCCCACAGGATCTATTGATGTGAGATGTGAGGTATGCTGTTACTTCGGCGGTATTTCTAAGACACGGTAAAATCTTGACCTTATATGCTGCAGCATATAGTAGGTAATTTACCAACTTACAGCAGATATATCTATATACGCTACTAGCTGTGCTCGCGACTTCGTCCGCGTGGAATAGTTATTCTGGGAATCATTTGGGTATCTCGAACGGTTTTCTCAGCGCACGCAACGGAAGCCCTCAAAGATGAATAATTTTCCCCGTTTTTTCCACATTTTAGACTGTATCTTCGCTCCTATTAGTCGCAACGTGATGTTACTCGTATAAAGCCTAAAGCCTTCCTCGATAAATGATCTATCCAACACAAAAATAATTGACATGAATATGTCTTTTCTCTGGGGTCTATTCGAAAGAATGTGTGTCACGAAAATCGTTACCATGACGTAAATGAATTAATTCGAAAGAATGTGTGTCACGAAAATCGTTACCATGACGTAAATGAATTAATTATAATTTGTTCGTTTGTTTATATATATATTTTATCCCTGTTGACCATAGAAGGATTAAGGATAAGGGGAAAGAATAAGGATAAGGATAAGGATAGGGATAGGGATAGGGATAGGGATGGGGATGGGGATAGGGATATGGATAGGGATAGGGATGGGGATAGGGATAGTTTGTTCGTTTGTTTATATATATATTATCCCTGTTGACCATAGAAGGATTAAGGATAAGGGGAAAGAATAAGGATAAGGATAGGGATGGGGATAGGGATAGGGATAGGGATAGGGATAGGGACCATTTAAATCTTTCTTTTCATTTATGATATGAGACATATTCATGTCTACTGTGCCATCGAGAAGCCATGGCACTTTTTTTTTTTTTTTCAATTCAAACCAGTAGTTCCTGAGATTAGCGCGTTCAAACAAACAAACTCTTCAGCTTTATAATATTAGTATAGATAGCGTGTTTGGACTTAAGAGTGTCAATTGTTTCAGGTGCACTGGGGACAACATCCGCTTCGTCCAGAGTTTCTAGAATCAACATATTTCTTACACCGCGCCACCGGAGACGACCATTACTTGTATGTCGGCAAGACTGTACTCAAGGCTCTACAGCAATACACAAAAGTTCCCTGTGGATACGCAGCCGTAAACGACGTCAGAACCAGGATGCACGAGGACAGAATGGATTCGTTTGTACTGTCTGAAACGTTCAAATACTTGTACATGCTGTTTGGGGACGACAAAGATTTGCCGGTGAAGCTAGAAGACTATGTACTCACTACCGAGGCGCATTTTCTGCCTCTGTCTCTGGCGACGGCCGGCAAAAACAATTCTTATTTCAAATTGAAGATAAACGACGATGAAGATAAATACAGGAAGTGAGTACAGTATTCTTATTATTATCTACTACCTGTTGCACTCGACTTCATCCGCATAACTTTATAAATAATTTCGAAGCAAATCTTTCCACTTTATAATATTAGTATGTAGTATAGATGTATAAGTTACCTAAATAAATTAGTGTCGACCAAATTCTAAGGTGGATTTTAAAGGAACTGATGGCCCAGTAACTTAATTTTTTTATTTCTTGTTTGTTTTGTTATTTTTCTCACTACTTCTTCGATTTTTATAATGTATTTCATTTAATAAATTGTTTTCTAATATTAGGTACTACATATCTATTATAATTTTACTTATTCTTATATTTAATTCTTACTTAAAAGGTGCACTGCAAACCTAGTTCTGTTGTCTTTGAAAATTATGCATAAAGTTTATGAACTGCTTAAGACTTAAATGCATGGCAATCATGGACGTAAAATAAAATTAATAAGTAAGTACTTGTAGTATGTTAACGCTACTCTATAAGTTTGCTATATACCTTTAAACTCGACGTAGATACTGAGTCATACACCGTCTCACGAGGCAATTTTAATATAACCCATCTTTTTGAGAGGACAATTCCCAAATCCCACGCACGTATTAAAGGAACATAATAAGTAGAACAAGGAGGAAACATCTAGTCTAGAGGCTAAAACAATAATGGATTCGTTTGTTCGCAGAACGTGTCCAAATACGGCGTCCCTGGTCGTGGAGAAGGTTCGGCAGCCGATGCGCCAACTGCTCGGCACGACCGCAGCTCGGCCGCCGGCAAGACTGAGGCCGCTGAACGACCCGCGACAAGTGAACGCCCTCGCCGACATGGGCATATCGGTGCTCACCTTGCCCGATGGACGCGTGCAGCTCTTGTACACAACCTCTACGGTCAGTCAAACTTTAAGTATTTTTGGTCGAGTTAGCGTACCACTGGTCAGTTTCCTTACTCGTCAATTTCACTAATTCTCCAGTTTACACTACACAGTTTTTGTAATATTATGATGTTGTGGTTTGGTACCTACTACTTGTTCACTCCGAGACGGCCGTTCCTTGCCGTGGCATACAACTACCCACACTGCACCCCGTTCAAGCTAAGCTTAACTCTGACCAGGGTGACAGGAGAGGCAAATATGTCACGAGCGAGCGAGCGAGCGAAACATACAAATATGGAAACTAGTGCAGAGGACAAGCTAACCTACCTACCTATCTACCAACGAAAAAGTAAACTAGTACACAAGGAAACTAGCGAATTAACGGAAACTGACATCCTAGCAACACTTGCGAAGGAGGAAACTGACGAATCAGGAAAATGCCTAACTAGCGAAATTGACAACCTTCCGAAACTGTCTAATGAGTAAACTGGTGAATTAGTGAAATTGACGAGTAAGGAAACTGACCAATGGTACGCTAACTCGTTTGGTCTAGTGGCTAGTAACCCTAGTTGTTAACCAAACGGTCGCTGGTTCGAATTGTTAACATTTTACCTTTGTACCCGAGTCAAGTATATTTTGTATTTATTTATAATATTTTATAATGTATTTTATATGTGTATATTTTATATGTATTTATAAAAAAAGTAATGTATGTAGAATATCAACTGTCTGGTATCCATAATACAAACATTAGTTGCTTACTGTGGAACTCTAGTTCCATCTATGGTGCTGTGTGAAGTGTGTGAAGATATTTATTCATTTTGTTCAAGTGATACTTGTTTTCGCGCGATGATATTAAAGTAACAAGTTAAAATATTATGTGACGCTTCAGTGAAACGATGATGCGTCGCTTTTTGTAACGTTTCTGCACACGACATCTACCGCTCACTACATTCAAATTTCATCACCAAAGAAGTCTCAATTCTGACACAATGTGTATGTTTTTATTTTATTATAAGCCCTTGCTTATAATAAAACTATAACCTTTTATAGTCATCGATTATATGGGTCTCGCCGGATTTAAAGCGTTATCCACAATCGAACTTAAATTTTTAGACTAACCTAAACTCTCAATATGGACTAGGGATTGGGGGAGTTGTTGTATGTCCTCTTTTAGTTAGTATAATATATCTTTCAATTCATCTTTATTGGTCTCTCCTCGGTCATTCTATTTTAATTAGTACTAAAAGTTTGTCTACACATATAAACACTCACAAAATCCGCTCTATAAAATTTTCATTTCGTCACACCGTTTTGTAATTTACATTTCTTTAGTTAGTGTTTTTCTAATATACGTTGATTTACAATTACAGGCGAAATCGGCGAAGGACGCAGCGGAGGGGTTGACCTTTATGCGTGAAATGTCCAAATGGAACTCGCTGAGCGACATGGAGAACGGTGTGATACCGGTCGGCGTCAGCGTGAACGGGAAAGTACTGCCGGCTGGCCCCGGACACTTCGGCAAAGAGATCACCGGCGACGACCGCTATACGAACAGTTTGGCTTTCGTCACTCCACTGGACGCGTGCACCACTATAGTGAACGGGCCGTCCGTCGAGGGGAAATTCGGTATAGCCAAACGCGGTCAGTGCACGTTCGCCCAGAAAGTGAGGAACATGCAAGCGGCCGGAGTCAATCTCGCCGTAATTTTGGATAACGTGTTGGAGTCTTCTCACGAGAACACGGCCATGTTCGCGATGTCAGGCGACGGCAAGGACGACATTGAGATACCGGCGGTTTTCCTCTTCAGTCGGGACGGCCAACATTTGTTTCGAGCGATGGACGAGGACGCTGCCGTGACGGTGACCGTTGGTGAACTGAAATCGCTGAAGCGCCAATACGAGAACGTATGCGAGAGTGGTTCGTGCGAGAGCGCTTCGGAGACGGCACACGTGTCCTCGGATAGAGAGTCGTTCGATCATCTAAAGAAAGTGCTTAGCCAACTCGTCGCTCAGTTCGAGTTGTCGCTGTCCAACGACGATGGTAATTTGCAACAGAAATCTTGCGACGATGACATCAAAGAGATACTCATAAAGAACGATAAGTTCACGAGTAAAGATATGCATTTGGATGTGAGTGTGTGTGAATCGGAAAGTGATGTGGATATTAACGTTGACGCGCATAAACCTAACGGTGTTTGACGTCCGTCGACCGACAAGCCGTTTTCCCATTTGTAAATATAAGAATTAGTACTGTATATATAAGGTGCTGAAAGTGTAAAAGTTGTAAATATTTCTACTCAGTAAGAATAACTTTACTAATAACGGATAACAATTTGGTGCCTTTGGAAAAAATGTCTTACAATATTTTATTTATTATAAATTTTATTGTTTGAATTGTACACATATTACAATTGTACAGTAATTTTAGAGAGATAATGCGAGTCCTTATCTAACTTAGTTTAAAAATATGAATTATGCATGAGTTTTTACCTTCCCAAGTTTTCTGTCTGAAATACAAATATAAATTAAAATGAAATTTTGCTTGAACATATTTTTCATTGATTTTTTGACCTCAAAATGTATAAGATTATATTGAATTCGGAAGGAAATACTATGATTTCTTTAGTACTTTCTTTTATTTTCTCTAAAAATGTTGCATCGTCGTTATCAAACGAAAATCAAACAAAACTAATTACCTTTGAGATATTGACAAAATAGGTTCGCCTAAAAAATATGTGAATCAATTATTTTTTGTGAAGCTACATTTTCACTTCTGACGGCAGTCCTACGAATGACTAGTAATAAAAATATAAATAATAACTAGCTGACCTGAAAAACGTTGTTTTGCTATATAATTTTTTTTTACCCTTAACATTTAGGGGTATGAAAAATAGATGTTGGCCGATTCTCAGACCTACCCGATAAGCACACAAAATTTCATCAAGATCGGTCCAGCCGTTTCGGAGGAGTTTGGCAACAAACACTGCGACACGAGAATTTCATATCTTACTAGCTGGTGCTCGCGACTTCGTCCGCGTGGAATAGTTATTTTGGGAATCATTTGGGTATCTCGAACGGTTTTCGCAGCGCACGCAACAGAAGCCCTCAAAGATGAATAATTTTCCCCGTTTTTTCCACATTTTCGACTGTTTCTTCGCACCTATTAGTCTCAACGTGATGTTATATGCCTAAAGTCTTCCTCGATAAATGATTTATCCAACACAAAAATAATTTTTCAATTCGAACCAGTAGTTCCCGAGATTACCGCGTTCAAACAAACAAACAAACTCTTCATAAATGCGAAATTTTGTATGGATGTATGAATGTTTGTAACTCTTTCACGCAAAAACTACTGAACCGATCACCATGAAATTTTGCATACACGTTGTCTGGGACACCAGAAAGGACATAGGGTACCTTTCATCCAGGACGCGGACGAAGTCGCGGACACCAGCTAGTATTAGAATATATAAAAAATAAAAATATAATAAAATAATGCGCTCGTAATAAAAATGGCGCGAGCGTGGAGAGTGACAGAGAAGCGTTGCGAATGCGTGCGCTACTCCACGTGACAGATAGGGATGGCGAGAGTTAATTATCATTTATTTTATTTAAAAGCATCGGCACACGATTTAATTAGGCAACCCATTCGCAATTTATCAATGTAACTATGTATCATCTCCCAGATAATCTTTGCCATCATTAAATAACATCCGAGGGTACCTCTATCTCAGACTATTAAGTCAACGTGTTGTAATCACATCAATTTGGTTGTATTATTTGTAAATTATATTTAGACAATTTATTGAGGGATTTATAATAAATATTAGAAATGAAATCCAAAAATCACACGCATTTATGTGACAAAAAGAATCACGGTTGAAAGATACAATAGAACTATTCTATTTATTTAAAAAAAAATAAGGTGTAATTAATAAATATAATATAATATAATAAAACAAATAACACTACGTTACAAATGTAAAAAAATGTACCGACTTCATATGATCTATTGCGTGAGTGGGCTGTACCTGCCTTACCAACTATTATAGATTAATTTATGTGTCACGAACTTGGGGAAATGTAGCAAAATAGAGTTCCCTTGTTTCGTGTTATTGATTTTTGGAAAATCCTGCACATTTTAGATCATTTTTAAATTATGTGAATTAACAATGAAGTACCGGATATACCTATGATAAAAATATACAAAAACAAATTAAATTAATCGAATAACAAACCAAAATTATGCCGGTAGTACCTATGCGAATTTATCTTAAAAATGTAAATTTTGGTCATCTTTAAACTCGTATTATATTAATTCTAGTGAACAAAACATATACCGAATTTAAATCATAAGGAACTATAATAAATACGTTATTTGGTTTTTAATTTAAATTTGCATTGTCTTTTTATTATTATATTAATACACAAGAGAGTTAATTATCATTTATTTTATTTAAAAGCATCGGCACGCGATTTAATTAGGCAACCCATTCGCAATTTATCAATGTAACTATGTATCATCTCCCAGATAATCTTTGCCATCATTAAATAACATCCGAGGGTACCTCTATCTCAGACTATTAAGTCAACGTGTTGTAATCACATCAATTTGGTTGTATTATTTGTAAATTATATTTAGACAATTTATTGAGGGATTTATAATAAATATTAGAAATGAAATCCAAAAATCACACGCATTTATGTGACAAAAAGAATCACGGTTGAAAGATACAATAGAACTATTCTATTTATTTAAAAAAAAATAAGGTGTAATTAATAAATATAATATAATATAATAAAACAAATAACACTACGTTACAAATGTAAAAAAATGTACCGACTTCATATGATCTATTGCGTGAGTGGGCTGTACCTGCCTTACCAACTATTATAGATTAATTTATGTGTCACGAACTTGGGGAAATGTAGCAAAATAGAGTTCCCTTGTTTCGTGTTATTGATTTTTGGAAAATCCTGCACATTTTAGATCATTTTTAAATTATGTGAATTAACAATTAAGTACCGGATATACCTATGATAAAAATATACAAAAACAAATTAAATTAATCGAATAACAAACCAAAATTATGCCGGTAGTACCTATGCGAATTTATCTTAAAAATGTAAATTTTGGTCATCTTTAAACTCGTATTATATTAATTCTAGTGAACAAAACATATACCGAATTTAAATCATAAGGAACTATAATAAATACGTTATTTGGTTTTTAATTTAAATTTGCATTGTCTTTTTATTATTATATTTATTATATTAATACACAAGAGAGTTAATTATCATTTATTTTATTTAAAAGCATCGGCACGCGATTTAATTAGGCAACCCATTCGCAATTTATCAATGTAACTATGTATCATCTCCCAGATAATCTTTGCCATCATTAAATAACATCCGAGGGTACCTCTATCTCAGACTATTAAGTCAACGTGTTGTAATCACATCAATTTGGTTGTATTATTTGTAAATTATATTTAGACAATTTATTGAGGGATTTATAATAAATATTAGAAATGAAATCCAAAAATCACACGCATTTATGTGACAAAAAGAATCACGGTTGAAAGATACAATAGAACTATTCTATTTATTTAAAAAAAAATAAGGTGTAATTAATAAATATAATATAATATAATAAAACAAATAACACTACGTTACAAATGTAAAAAAATGTACCGACTTCATATGATCTATTGCGTGAGTGGGCTGTACCTGCCTTACCAACTATTATAGATTAATTTATGTGTCACGAACTTGGGGAAATGTAGCAAAATAGAGTTCCCTTGTTTCGTGTTATTGATTTTTGGAAAATCCTGCACATTTTAGATCATTTTTAAATTATGTGAATTAACAATTAAGTACCGGATATACCTATGATAAAAATATACAAAAACAAATTAAATTAATCGAATAACAAACCAAAATTATGCCGGTAGTACCTATGCGAATTTATCTTAAAAATGTAAATTTTGGTCATCTTTAAACTCGTATTATATTAATTCTAGTGAACAAAACATATACCGAATTTAAATCATAAGGAACTATAATAAATACGTTATTTGGTTTTTAATTTAAATTTGCATTGTCTTTTTATTATTATATTAATACACAAGAGAGTTAATTATCATTTATTTTATTTAAAAGCATCGGCACGCGATTTAATTAGGCAACCCATTCGCAATTTATCAATGTAACTATGTATCATCTCCCAGATAATCTTTGCCATCATTAAATAACATCCGAGGGTACCTCTATCTCAGACTATTAAGTCAACGTGTTGTAATCACATCAATTTGGTTGTATTATTTGTAAATTATATTTAGACAATTTATTGAGGGATTTATAATAAATATTAGAAATGAAATCCAAAAATCACACGCATTTATGTGACAAAAAGAATCACGGTTGAAAGATACAATAGAACTATTCTATTTATTTAAAAAAAAATAAGGTGTAATTAATAAATATAATATAATATAATAAAACAAATAACACTACGTTACAAATGTAAAAAAATGTACCGACTTCATATGATCTATTGCGTGAGTGGGCTGTACCTGCCTTACCAACTATTATAGATTAATTTATGTGTCACGAACTTGGGGAAATGTAGCAAAATAGAGTTCCCTTGTTTCGTGTTATTGATTTTTGGAAAATCCTGCACATTTTAGATCATTTTTAAATTATGTGAATTAACAATTAAGTACCGGATATACCTATGATAAAAATATACAAAAACAAATTAAATTAATCGAATAACAAACCAAAATTATGCCGGTAGTACCTATGCGAATTTATCTTAAAAATGTAAATTTTGGTCATCTTTAAACTCGTATTATATTAATTCTAGTGAACAAAACATATACCGAATTTAAATCATAAGGAACTATAATAAATACGTTATTTGGTTTTTAATTTAAATTTGCATTGTCTTTTTATTATTATATTTATTATATTAATACACAAGAGAGTTAATTATCATTTATTTTATTTAAAAGCATCGGCACGCGATTTAATTAGGCAACCCATTCGCAATTTATCAATGTAACTATGTATCATCTCCCAGATAATCTTTGCCATCATTAAATAACATCCGAGGGTACCTCTATCTCAGACTATTAAGTCAACGTGTTGTAATCACATCAATTTGGTTGTATTATTTGTAAATTATATTTAGACAATTTATTGAGGGATTTATAATAAATATTAGAAATGAAATCCAAAAATCACACGCATTTATGTGACAAAAAGAATCACGGTTGAAAGATACAATAGAACTATTCTATTTATTTAAAAAAAAATAAGGTGTAATTAATAAATATAATATAATATAATAAAACAAATAACACTACGTTACAAATGTAAAAAAATGTACCGACTTCATATGATCTATTGCGTGAGTGGGCTGTACCTGCCTTACCAACTATTATAGATTAATTTATGTGTCACGAACTTGGGGAAATGTAGCAAAATAGAGTTCCCTTGTTTCGTGTTATTGATTTTTGGAAAATCCTGCACATTTTAGATCATTTTTAAATTATGTGAATTAACAATTAAGTACCGGATATACCTATGATAAAAATATACAAAAACAAATTAAATTAATCGAATAACAAACCAAAATTATGCCGGTAGTACCTATGCGAATTTATCTTAAAAATGTAAATTTTGGTCATCTTTAAACTCGTATTATATTAATTCTAGTGAACAAAACATATACCGAATTTAAATCATAAGGAACTATAATAAATACGTTATTTGGTTTTTAATTTAAATTTGCATTGTCTTTTTATTATTATATTTATTATATTAATACACAAGAGAGTTAATTATCATTTATTTTATTTAAAAGCATCGGCACGCGATTTAATTAGGCAACCCATTCGCAATTTATCAATGTAACTATGTATCATCTCCCAGATAATCTTTGCCATCATTAAATAACATCCGAGGGTACCTCTATCTCAGACTATTAAGTCAACGTGTTGTAATCACATCAATTTGGTTGTATTATTTGTAAATTATATTTAGACAATTTATTGAGGGATTTATAATAAATATTAGAAATGAAATCCAAAAATCGCACGCATTTATGTGACAAAAAGAATCACTTGTGTATTATTTTCTAAGATATACCAATTACTATATTAAAAATTCTTTAAAAAAATTTGTAAAGCACTGTGTATCGGAAACCTTCAATAAAAAATGTTTTTTAATACAATAAACGAAATTCAAAATTAAAATTAAATCCCTGAAAATCTCTACTGTACAATATTTTCCACAAAAGATATCCTATAGGTATATAGCAATTAAATACTTTATTTCTCTTTATTTTATTAAAATTAAAAGATTGTAGGAATTAATTAATTTTACAATAAAATAAAATAATATGATAAGGGTGATTTATGAAATAATAAAACAATAATTAAACAAAGCTTTTATTCATTTTTTTATTATAAAATTTAGTAGGCTTAAGCCATATATATGCATGCATTGCAACCGGAATGAATGACATCAAATGATTGCTTGATGTCAACACATTGTTTAAATATTTGCAATAATGCAAAGGTATTAATCAAACTCACATTAGGTATATATCCAGATCTTAAAACATGAAATAATATATGGAAAAAATTAAAAGTGAAATGAAAAATATTCCACTGATTCCAACAAGGACACGATCTGAAAAAAAAAAACGAAAAAAACCGATTAAGACTCTTTAAAACATCTTCTTTGAAACTTTATATTTAACTAATCCCAGAGGTTAGGTGCGCCAGTTGTCCCAAAAACTGGCTGACTGACGGCAGGCTATTCATACTCAACCTATTTATGACCTAATATTAAAATATCAGCCTTTATAAATCTGTTGCAGTTTTGGTCCCTCATCTCTGGGACTATTAGTGTTAGTCTTAGTAACTTAGTTGCTATTTATGTCAAATGAAATTGATTGATTTAAATATTTCGATGTTATTATTACGCTGACGCTGAAACTGTTCAACAGAAAGCCTACTGCGTCCTTCAGCCACAACTCTTAAAAACCCTTACAGAAAAACAAAAACTCAAAATGTCCTCTTAGACCATAACACTCCAGTACCACGTCGCGTCGGTGGTCAAAGGATATAGCGCCTTTGAGGCGCTTCTGTATTATATTTAAGTCTGTCCTCAGTGGTTGGAAAAGGTTGCCGAATCCTCTCTCTCTTACGTCTCCCAATATGTTGACCCCTAACTAACTAACATGCATCTATTCCGAAACATGGTAGACATTTCCGGGTAGGTATTTGAGGCAAGCTGAAAACTTGTCGTATATTTTCTTTCGCCTGGCAGGTATAAAGTCCCACCAAAATGATCTGTCTCTTGGTATATTTATTTTTAAATTATAAATAATATCCTGTAAAAATTTCAACTTGCCTCAAATACCTACATTTTTTCGATTTTTTGAAAACAATTCTACGAGCGCTTGGCAAAGTTAAAGACCTCACTGAATAGTCTGGCTTATTATTTTAAGTATAAAAATTTCAGGGACATTTCTTGCAAAAGTATTGCAACTTTGAAAATATAAGGGTTGTTCCGATTTAGCCCCATTACTCCTCAGCCAGGTCTGCTAGGGCGCTAGGGTATTATAGAAGAGTTATAGAGGTTGAAAAGCCTCAAATAAGTATAGGAAATATATACCATCTCTCGGGACAATTGTTTTAGCTCTAATGTAAACAAAAAAGTAATAAATTAAATACATACCAGGATACATTATGATAATTGTTGCCAATTTCTCGGTCAACGATTGCATCATTATGTCCGGCGTAGAATCCTCCTGTGTCATTTCAGACCTTGAATCCTCCCCATCCTCCCCGTCCTCCCCGTCCTCCCCGTCCTCCCCATCCTCCCCACCTAATTCCTTTAAGACTTTTTCCATCATACTGAAATTAAAATTTATGATCGTATTTAATACATAATCACATAACCACAACGACAATGATTTTCTGTATATATTTTATACATATTACTTATAAAATTATATTTATTATATTATGTATTATTAAGCATTTTATATATATATATATTACTTAAAACTGCATTTTGAGGCTGTATAAATAAATGTATGGATTGTATGGATGTTTGTAACTCTTTCGCGCAAAAACGACTGAACCGATCACCATGAAATTTTGCATACACCTTCATCCAGAACGCGGACGAAGTCGCGGGCACCAGCTAGTATCTTATAAAGATACAGTTTTAAAGAAGAGTTGAAGAGAATCAGGATAAAAATATATAAAAATATACCTACTAGAACATTTTTCGTATACTAGTTTCGGTACTAGTTATTAAAACCTCTTGTATCAAGAGCAACTTGAAACTACACAATATTGTAAATATACAATATACGTACAGGGAGTCAAATGAGTCGTAAAAGCCGATTCGGCTCAATTCCAGTGTGCGATCTGCATCATCAGCGTCATCCATCCGATTTGTGTTCAAAGGAGTTGAAGTTGTAAATAACCTTCTCCATCGTGGTTGGCGGTCACCTTCCATTTTCAGGCTGTAACGGAAACAAATGATTGTTGCTTAATCTTACTATCCTGCTAAGTAATATTGTAAATGCGAAAGTTTGTGAGAGTAAATTTGACCCACAGCTAGTTTTTGACCTGCATTAACATAATAGGATTTTTTATCCTAAAAATAGTTCTTAAGAGATCGTCTAAAAATATGAAAACTTGAGCGCCTCTGTCGCCACCGTCGTCACAGCGATAAAAATGCAAGTATTCATTTTTCATTTTTCATTTTTCAGCGCAAATGAAGTCACTATTATCAATAAAAAAGTTTTAGTGGCACGACACAATGCGTTCCGCGTTCCATTTCAGTGTTTTTATTTGTTTATTTGTTAGTTAGTTAGTTATAATACTTAATTATTATTTTTTAAATAAAAGATTATATAATAATAAACGAATTACTTAATAAAGAAAAAAAAATATCAGAAAACTTCCAAAAATAGAAGACGAATGGAAAACATAAAACTACAAACTATTTTTTTTTGTAAATGAGGGTAGGCATTTTCCTAATTCCTATAACCTACCAATATAAAATTAAGTAAAATTATATGAGGTAGATACAAAACTGAAGTTTTGATGTCAAATTTGAAATTATTGAAAAAGTGGAGCAAGATCGGCATAATAATTTAGTAATTACGACATAGCCGATTATCAGGTCTATGTATCTCATTTTATTGGAAATTTGGTGCACTTTAATAATAAATTAGAGAACCCCTACATTTAAAACTATTTGGTTTAATTAAATTTGCATAATGTCTTTTGTCGTTGGTAGTAAAAAATAAAAATGGACAACAATTGAAAAAGTCCTAAAATTTAATGAATTTTACAATGATCCGAAAGGCTTTCGAGGTGGAAAACTTGGATTTGTCATTAGATACTATTTAATCACTACCATCATGTTCCTAAAGCAACACCTCTTGTTTGATACGATTTATTTATTCCCTTAAAACATGGTAGTAAGGCACGCAAAACTTAATTTAACAAGAGTTGCTAAGTATAAAATTAACAATATATAATTACCATTTATAATTTTTGATCATAAGTCCCTAAATTTCTACAGCGATGCGATTATAACACTATCTAGAAAATGGTACTCATGTAAAATCAAATATAAATCAAAAAACTCACCCGACTTTCCGTAATGATTTGCGTGAATTCGGAGACCAGATAGACCGCGTCCACTTTTCACTTCGACTCGAATGCGAATGAGCGAATGAGCAAAGCACAATTGGATTGACGGAATGAAGGAATGAGTGAGTAGGACGGAGGCCGGGTGTCGTCTCTTTCTCTCAGCTTGCCAGAATAAAAAATATTAATTTAGATTCAAAAATCTCTCTTTGTCATCGAGTGAAGAGAATAATAATCTACATAAATTTATTGTTTATTTTGAGAGTTAAAATTTTCCAGTAAGTATACATTACGAGCATAATATTATCATTGTTATGGATACTTGTTTATTTGTAACATTGAATTTAATAATTTTTAAACAAATGTTAGGTTTCATTAATTTAAGTCATTTAAATATGTTCCAAGCCTAAAATCGATTTCTTCACTTAATGGCATACGAGACAGGAGAATTTTCGTAGGAGGGCTTGTGGCCGGAAAAGCCTTGGTTAATGAGTTAATGAGATATAGTTAATGAGTTAAAATGCAGTAGGTACTGTAATGGTAATTTATATATACTTAGCCCCTGTCAAACTCCTGTCCAAAATTCTATGTTTCTCTACATTACTTAAGAGAACTACTTACTTACTTAGTGCTATTTGAATTTAATTTTATCCTTTTTGTGGGAACATTTTAGTCATCACTTTTAGCTCGTAAATTTCTATTTTTACACCATTATATGTTTCTACAAGCACCAATATACAAGCAAACATCATTCTTAAGTTATGAACAATATATAAATAAAACAAATAACATTCAGTTTTAAGAGTTCTTTAATGTGAATACCTACATATTAATTTACAATTATTAAACATTTAAGTATGTAAGTAAACCAATAAAAGTAATAATTTAACTGTAAGTGATTTTAACTTTTAAACTTCGCATGTATAAGGGCAAGATACCCTAGAGAAACTACATATATTATGTGCAACATACGATACATATAGAAAAGTACTCCCCTACTTCAGGTGAAGCGCATCTAAGGTGAGAATCGTTATTAAATTATCAAACGTATAGATGGCGCTACTTGCATAGATAGTTACAGTCGCCTAATATATTACTAATTAAATTATTAAACAAATAGATGCGCCGTACAAACATACATTAATTAAACAATTAAATAATTAACACTCAAATGACACAAAAAAAAAATAAGTACTAGACAAATAATTACGTCATAAACAAAATTAACCGACAAAATTTATACCTTTGTATTATTCTTTACAATAAAATGTTGCCGCTTTCACGAAGCTATTGTTTTTTGATAGCGCGGTATCTAGTCGAGCGCAGCGAGACCAATCATTAATCTAAGGATTTGCATATTACATATATATGTTACGGCTAAAGATAGGTGTGAACATAAACTTAAGATTAGCCGGCTAAACTTAGGTTTATTTTACAGGAGCGGCTAATGTTAGTTTCTTCTAACATTAGTCGGCTAAACTTAAGTGTAGCCGCAGGCCCTTGGTTAAAAATGTAGAAGCATGTTAACGCTACTTTCTTCTAACATTAGCCGGCTCAACTTAAGTGTAACCGCAGGCCCTTGGTTAAAAATGTAGAAGCATGTTAATGCTACTTTCTTCTAACATTAGCCGGCTAAACTTAAGTGTAACCGCAGGCCCTTGGTTAAAAATGTAGAAGCATGTTAATGCTACTTTCTTCTAACATTAGCCGGCTAAACTTAAGTGTAACCGCAGGCCCTTGGTTAAAAATGTAGAAGCATGTTAATGCTACTTTCTTCTAACATTAGCCGGCTAAACTTAAGTGTAACCGCAGGGCCTTGGTTAAAAATGTAGAAGCATGTTAACGCTACTTTCTTCTAACATTAGCCGGCTAAACTTAAGTGTAACCGCAGGCCCTTGGTTAAAAATGTAGAAGCATGTTAATGCTACTTTCTTCTAACATTAGCCGGCTAAACTTAAGTGTAACCGCAGGCCCTTGGTTAAAAATGTAGAAGCATGTTAATGCTACTTTCTTCTAACATTAGCCGGCTAAACTTAAGTGTAACCGCAGGCCCTTGGTTAAAAATGTAGAAGCATGTTAATGCTACTTTCTTCTAACATTAGCCGGCTAAACTTAAGTGTAACCGCAGGCCCTTGGTTAAAAATGTAGAAGCAAATGAAAAAGGAAACGGTATAATAATGTTTACTATTTCGGCATGAAAACTTTTATTAAAAAATAATCCTCTCATTACGCATAGGTAGTTATGTAGGTATTCAAAAACACAAAATAAAACTTCTGCAGTGTTAATAACTTAAAACAATATCAAGTCATTAAAATAAAATAATAAGGAACCATTTGTTCAATACATATACTTCTGTATTTAAAATTACAAAATAAAACTTCTGCAGTGTTAATAACTTAAAACAATATCTAGTCATTAAAATAAAATAATAAGGAACCATTTGTTCATTACAGATACTTCTGTATTTAAAATTACAAAATAAAACTTCTGCAGTGTTAATAACTTAAAACAATATCTAGTCATTAAAATAAAATAATAAGGAACCATTTGTTCAATACAGATACTTCTGTATTTAAAATTACAAAATAAAACTTCTGCAGTGTTAATAATTTAAAACAATATCTAGTCATTAAAATAAAATAATAAGGAACCATTTGTAAACATTGCCATTTGAGCGCATTGTCTCCCCTCTGCCCCCTCAAGCGACATGTTCGCCCCGGCGCGTCCATCGAATTCATTTTTAGCCGTTGCGTTTCGGTTAATGTGCACATTAACCGGCTAAAGATGGAATTCACGACGCAACCTAACATGATATTCAACGTTAGCCGCTCCTCGAAAATAAACCTAGTTTAGGCGGCTAATCTTAAGTTTATGTTCACACCTATCTTTAGCCGTAACATATACAAAACCCAGTGGTATGAAAATTTATGGGAATAAAATCAAAATTGACACGAAAAATGCGTCACATTATTCTATCTGAAACTAGAATATGTTACATAATAATGCATCCTTGGAAAATTTTATTTATTAATTATTTAAATTATATTTATTTAATTTATTTTTTTATAATCTTTTGTAAGTAGTAAGCCTCCAGTCGTGCGTCGGAGTTGACTGACACACACACACATTTTTTGTTTTTTTAAAAAAACCGTTCATTTCTTAAACAATAAATATGAACGAAGAAATTAAATCATTGTAACTTTTTTCAACACAAAATTTTGAATAATTTCTCATGTGACCGGATTCGTATCTTATCTGTAGTAGGTAATTTTTAAAAAACATACACAAGGAGTCGATTGATATAATAAATATTTTAAATACGAAAAATATAGAGCGGCATTAAAGTGACTAAACTATTTCCCACGGTATATATATTAAAGCATTTCCCATGATGATTCCCGTGCAACGGTGGCCTGTATCCATTTTTCTTAGTCTCTAGTCTGAGTTTAGGTTAGCGAAGGACCATACGTGCCAGCGGGAGGTCTGTAATCTTGGGGCAGCGCCGACACCTGTTTCTTGGTGAAGGCGTATTTCCTTACGCCAATGTTCTTCGGAGTGTTCTCTCGACGGCACCCTTCACTGGAAAAGACAAATTACACGTCTTAATTTAACATTTATGTATGTTTGAATTTATAATATGTATGATTGATATATCAACTGTCTGAGGTATCCATAATACAAGCATTAGTGTGGAACTAGATGGCGCTGTGTGGAATTTGTGAAGATATTTATTATTTATTCAATTGCAACAAAACTAATAGTCATTTGAATACAAAAAGAATAGTTATTTGTTCAACTATAGAGCAAAATTGTTTTTTGCTGCGAGTGCAGACTTTAATTTAGTGGAGTAACTTAGCAAGAGGTTGAGACAGGGGTGGTCGGTCCTGAACTACCTCAAAACTGCCTCACGATAAGACTACATCATGTCATCAACCTTAACACTAAAAGCGATCGACTCGGTATAGGGCTAAAGTGCAAGTGCAGTAACTTAAGTACTGAAGCGTGTAGGTCATAGGTGTAGGCGCTGCTGTGTTGTACTAAAAGTTTCCCGAAGAATCTGTGTAAATCGAAAAAATCACGCGTGCGTTTGCTAAAGCCACCTTTCGCGCCGCTTGTTAATCTGATATGAAAAAGTAATGACGAGCTATTCTTGGTTCACTTGTGAATCATGTCGTCATCAAACAACAATCGGCCAATATTTCTCGAGTGTGACCGTTTGAGCTAAGAGGAGATTATAAAATGTAATAATAAAATATGCCTGTAACAAATAAGGTTTTAATTCTGCAGTCATAATATACTGCACATCGCACAATGATAGGATATCTGCCCGTGTGTGACGTGTCGTAAAAATAGAAAAAAAATAACTTACCATTCATAAGTCTGGTAGCGAGGGTAGCTAAATGTAAAACGTCTATGTTCTTTGGCACTTTCTTGTGAACGGCGATTTTTAAGTTTTCCATCACTTCTTCTGGGGGTTTTGTTCTTGACGAAGCTAAAAATAAGATAAGATTTTGTAAAATTAAATTAAGTCAATGACTTGGTAGTATAATTATGTGGCTGGGCATATTAAGATAAAAATTACGAAAATATAGGTTTGGCGTGTGTGTCTGTGTATCTGTCTATTTGCGTACTTGTCTGTGGAATTGAAGCTTCCAAACGGATGGACCGATTATGATCGTATTTTTTTTTTGTTTGAAAGGTGACGCGATCGGGATGGTTTCTAGTTATATTATAACTATCGTTGGAACACCATCAGCCCACTTCCTAGTAGACGATTCACTAACTTCCACAGTTGCCACCCAACCACCAAGTGGAGCGTCAGCCGTATCAACCTTAACAGAAAAAAAAGTAAATAACTCTGCCATCTCACCTCTGCCGGCGGACGTTTGATCAGCAGCAGTGAACACTTTGCAGTACTTGTGATAGTACTTGTTCAGTCGGTCCAACTTGTCGCAGTTGGAATGGTACTGCGGCGTTGTCTCCAATGAGAAAGCCAAAGTGGCCTTCTCATTTATGCCCACGTTGAATGGCACCGCTGTTATCGTGAACGTTAAGGCCTTTGGGGACAATTTCGAGTGCAACGAATCAGACACTGGCAAATGGACAACAGTCGATATTCTCGTCCCACTGACAGTCGGTGTCGCAGTGTTGCTGAAACATTTAAAAGCACTGTGTCAAGCACATAGACAGAGAGAGAGAGAGAGAGAGAGAGAGACGAAGTACTACTGCATCGAACACCTACACCCTTCGATGTAAACTATTTCATAACTATTTTATAGTAGCCTCATAGAAGTATGGTATTTTCGTCACAAATGCCAAAGCGTCATCATCTTGCCTTCGCGCGTCAGTGATAAAAGGTAGTAACGACCAACTTCTACTATTCATTTTAAACTGCAATGTAAAGTCACATTTTCTTTAAATGACAATGTTTGATTGGTTTTAAATGACAGATGACAGTTCATTTCAGACCAATGAATGGGACGTAAAAAGTGCTTCACCTGTGTCCGACTTTGACGAGCTTGAAGAGAACCGTGTGAAGGTCCTCTACGGCCACGACCATGTCACCCCACATCGCCTTCTCGGTGGAGTACAGACTGAGCAGACCTTCGAAGCCACAAAGAGGGGAGAGGCCGGAGTTCAGCAACTTCACCAGCGTCTCACGTGGCGCCGAGCACAGCCAACACAGGAGGCCTGACGTTACCGTCGTCAACTGAAACACAAGACACATCATCAACACTTAGGTCTCTATTTCTCTGTCTGTTTGTCAGTTAACTTCTTCTATAGCAACCAACGGATAAACGAGGAAAGTTTATTTTCATTTTAATTTATTTGAAAAAGGCTCACCAACTAAAGACATACTTAATCACAGTATACAACATTCACAGGAAGGAACATCACAAGTATGAATTTAAATTATAGGAAAGCACAACATTATTTGAGATTAATTAAATTATAAATGAATAATCAACAAATGTCAATGAGATCAAAAATACCTAGAACCACTTACATATTATTAACTTTAACATTACTTTTAAATAGTCCAATTCTATTTGAAAAAATATTAATAATACGTTCATTATAATAACGTAATGCACAAGAAACCGGTGTATAGCTAACATATTAATTTTTGCTAAATCTCATACATAGCTCACATTAGCACGTGTGCTCTTGTGTTTCGATAAGTGAGTAAGGAAAGCCAGAGCCTGTAGGGTTGCTACCATTAAGTATGGTCTGTCTGTCGAGCTTAATACATAATAAAATAAGTGTACTCTCTCGCGTCCATAATGGCGATTCGCATCGGAGACGTAAGGCCGCGTGCGATGCGCGCAACCAACGCGCCACTTCTTCTATGCACGCCTTCAGACACTCCGCGCTCGAGATTAGCTCCTCCTTGTTACCATCTGGAAAATCAATAAACAAAACCGCTAACACGAACATCATGAACAAAATGATTTTTGCATCGTTTTTGTACTATACAATACTACGCCGAATTCGGCGTAGTATTTTTTGCCGCATTTTAAAAGTACAACGGCGGTATCTAGTCGAGCGCAGCGAGACTAATCATTCATCTATGATCATGAACATACCTTTTAGTTGAACATTGTCTGCGATCGAATTGAGCGTTGTATCAATGTTTGTCGCTAAACCTCTCAAATAAGCCAAGTGACTCTCCCTTAATGTTGGGTCCACGGGTTCGACGCCTGGTATTGATTCCCTTACGTCTTCATTCTGAAACGAATAAACAAACATAACATTAGATAATCTTATTAGAAATGGGCTCACTTCTTTCTTTGGTCCAGCAATGGGATGTTAACATTTACCTTTGTCTGTTCACTATTGGAATTGTTCATGAGTGATTTATATGTGACTTGTTCCAATGACGCCGTGCTTTGAAACTGATGGAGATTCCTCTTCGAGTCTAGCGAAAGACTTTGAGAGGTATGTGGCTTAGGTCTGGTTTTCTCCCATACCACAATTCATATGGACTTTTCTGAGGTCCCGATGCAGTGGATCTATTTTTCAAATAGACAGCAGTGTTCGCTGCTTCTTCCCAAAATCTTTTATCCAGCTTTGCATCACACAGTAGACATCTAGCCTTCTCAACCACAGTACCATTGGCTCGCTCACATGTACCATTCTGTTCAGGTGTATAATTATTTGATCTTTGATGAATTATACCCTCTTGCTTTAAATAATTCTCAAACTCTTTGTTGGTGTACTCTAGTCCATTGTCTGACCTTAGTATTTTTATTTTTTTATTTAATTGATTTTCCACCATCGTTTTAAAGATCTTGAACTTAGCAAATGCTTCATTTGTCTTTTGAAGAAAATATATAAATGTCATTCTACTAAAATCATCGACGGACAGTATAAAATATCGTGCACCATTCAATGAACTATATAGTTTCCATTGGTTCACAAAGGTCTGTATGGATTCTGTGTAGCGTCTCTATGCTTCTTTCACCCACATGCGAAAAAGGTAATCTTTCCTGCTTTCCTTCGCAACAAGTTTTACACTGAGACTTGGTTATGTCGAAATTGTTTTCATATGACAAACCATTCACCATATTTCTCATTTTATTCATGTCCTGACTATTGATGTGCGCCAGCCTTCTGTGCCATAATTTGCCACTTACTGCCGTTGCAGCCAACACACAACTCTGTGTGTGCAACCTCAGCTTGTATACACCATCCAATAAATCAGCTGTGGCTACCAAAACATTGCTTTTGTTTCGTATATAGTAGTGTTTTTCATCAAAACTGACATTATTTCCATTTTTAATAAGCTCACTTACAGATAATAAGTTTGTTGTTAAACTGGGCACGCATAGCACATCTTTCACAGTAATGTCGTATATTAAGTCAGAAACAATGTCGACGTCTCCGGATTCAGGAAAACGACATTAAATACGTATTTGCTATTATTTTTCTTCATTAGCGGACACTGATTTCAATAATGACCATCTTCTTTACATTTATACTTTTATAGCATGTTATTGCTGTTTTCTTGTTTGACGTTGACGGACCGCCATACTTCTTTGGCTTAGTGTTGCCAGAGTAAAATTTATTTCACGCGGCAAATGCACCTCCTATTCCCGCGCTGTCACTGTCACTCGTCACTTCCATGTCAAGTAATTTCGACTTTTTGACATCTGCAGTTATCGAAATACCCGAATGTTCAATTGCCATTATCATGGGGGTAAAACGATCGGACAAACATGCTAATAATAATGAACCAACCCATTCGTCTGTTATTGTAAAACCTGTGCCATTTAACCGCTGTGCTGTCTCGACCATTTGAGTCTATATGTCTACATGTTTCTATAGAATCACAGTTTTCTAGTCGTATGGATATCAAATGTCGCAGCTAGGTTATAGATTATAGCTTGAGAAAATGTATGTATGTGTGTGTGGTGAATATGCGTGAATGAATGACATCTAAAATTTTAAAAATATTGCAATCAACCTTATAATTAATAATTTTTATATATTTTTTCTATTTTATCAAAATGACCATTGACCATTTCATTAATGTCATTGATACTTTTTCCCTTTACTTCTCGAACCAAACAATTTTTAAAATTATAAATGTTGACTAATTTGTTATAAATGAAGGAGAAAAGGAAATTCCCGAATTCATTTGCAAATGCAGTGGACACAGTTACGTTAGGCTCTTTAAAAATTCGTTTACGTAACATTAAGTTTTTGTGAACAAAGGTCGCGACTCTTACTAAATAAAGTCTCCGTACCAAAGACTATATAAGTATATTTGGGAGTATAGACACGGCGTAGCTCACAAAAAATGGTAGTAGTAAAATTCGTCCACTCGAGACGAAATGGACGAATTCGCACTTAGTCGCTCGCTAGCGCTGTAGCCGTTTGGTTGCTGGTTATTTGTGTTGAAAATTGACAAAATACCATCGTATTGTGTGAAATTATGTAAAAATAGACCTCAAAAAGGACAAAAAGAAAAAGGAATTACGTATCATACGTGAATATTTCATATAAATAGACTTAATTACAATATTTTTAACAAAATATTTAATTATTTAGCTAAACCTTTGCATATTTCAAAAGGAAGCATTTGAACCTTATAGCTGTCTCATTCTTAGTTATTGCGTAGTATAGATCGTCCTTTTGTAGAAAGAGACACATATAGGTTTCAAATACACTTATCATTTCAATATGTTTGACGGTCGATCCAGGGCCGCACTTTATATTTTTAAATAAAAATAATAATTTTGTACATTTATATGCTTGTGTTTGAAAAAGTTCAATAAGCTGATTTTATTTGAGGGACAATAAGAGATCATAATAGTATGTATATGATTAAATAAAAAATAATAAGTTTTGAAGTAACTATAATTAAACATATGCTTATTTTTCACTAATTTGTTAAGAACACTGTTAAGTTTCTTGCGGTTTCTTCTTAACAGCTGTAATCGAGACCGCGAATTATTATTATTAAATATTCATTTAATAATGTTGTGTCATTTCTATATCAAACATCCAATTAAATTATATTACTTAGGTATTTTTAAATTACACGCTTCCAAATACGGCCCTGTGACACGAAACACGTGTTTTATTACACCAGATGTACCATCGGCTAGCGGTTTGTTTTTTGTAAACTAGTCAATATCGTTGTGCAGCATACATTGATGCGTTAGTACAGAAGACTTTTAACTAGTTTCTTTTTACAAAAGCAATATTCATTTGGAATTGCGTGTCAATCTCCCAGTAAGTTTGTAAGTATGATTTTAATACTACCACAGATTTCGAGGCTCTTTGCTTGCTACGCCGGATCTATAGTTTATATCAATGCTCCGTACACTTAAGACCTGCGCCTCCTCATAGAATATCGTCTTATTTTACCCAGGGAAACTAAGAATTCTTTTTTATTTTGAATTTATTTCAACACGCAACACACCCAAGAAATACGACTCTGGGACGGTAGATGGCGCCATGGTTAATGTTTTAGCACAAAATCTTTGGATGGCGATGCAACAGCATAACAAAAATACCAAAATATTTATATTGTTGAAATGAAATGCTATTTATTCGACGTTAGATGGCGCTGTGATTAAGGTCCCGTATTTCGGCATGTTAAGGCTCTTGAGACTAAGATTTTTTAAAAATATTACTAAACATGATACCACTTTGGAAGCTTTTGAGTGATAAATATTTGTGTTTTGCCAGTAATTTATTCCATGAATTATGTAGTTTTAAGTACATATTGTTTTTTATATTTCTTTAATTTATTTGTAAGCCTCTCGTTTGTACCCTGATTCGTGATAAAAATTTGGCTCTGCTTCTACGTTCGTGAATTCTTGGCCCCTGTTTCGGGATAAAGGTTCTTGCAGTGAGTTATAATAGTTTATTAATAAAATAAAAAAGTGCCATGGCTTCTCGATGGCACAGTAGACATGAATATGTCTCATATCATAAATGAAAAGAAATATTTAAATGGTCCCTATCCCTATCCCTATCCCTATCCCTATCCCTATCCCTATCCCTATCCCTATCCCCATCCCTATCCTTATCCTTATCCTTATTCTTTCCCCTTATCCTTAATCCTTCTATGGTCAACAGGGATAATATATATATAAACAAACGAACAAACTATCCCTATCCCTATCCCCATCCCCATCCCCATCCCCATCCCCATCCCCATCCCCATCCCTATCCCTATCCCTATCCCTATCTCCATCCCCATCCCCATCCCTATCCCTATCCCTATCCCCATCCCTATCCTTATCCTTATCCTTATTCTTTCCCCTTATCCTTAATCCTTCTATGGTCAACAGGGATAAAATATATATATAAACGAACAAATTATAATTAATTCATTTAATTTTCGTGACACACATTCTTTCGAATTAATTCATTTACGTCATGGTAACGATTTTCGTGACACATTCTTTCGAATAGACCCCAGAGAAAAGACATATTCATGTCAAAACATAAATAATTAAAGGGGTTTAATAACTAATTTTTGAAGTGAAACTTCTTTACGCACGCTTGACTTGGGGAGTAAGCTGGCGAACGCGTGACGTAAGCGTTACGAAAAGTGTGATCGGGCAAGGCGAACGGAAGTTATGTGGGGGATATAAGCAAGAGACAGCAGTGCGCGCGCACATTTTCTTTCTCTCTTCCTCTAATAATAATTAATTATTATATACACATATACATAAATTAATATATGTATATGTGTATACATGTATATATTGTACACACATATATATATATAATATACATACAGATGGAGCGAAAGTGGTTTCACTTCAGTCGTGTGGTCATAAGCACACTCGTTTTTTTTAATTAAAAAGACGTAAACATGGGAAATTTAACACTTTAAGGGAAAGCAATGAATTTTCTTTTTCGTCATTACTCGTACCAGATCTATTGCAAATAGAGATTAACTTTATTGGCACAAGAAAAAAGTCAACTCGTCACTATTGAATATTCGAGACGGATGTTACAGAATTTCCAAACAGTTGATCTCTTCCAACGTACCAGTGTCTATTTCATTCTTTAACTAATTTAATGTACGAAGAGAATGCAGTAACTACTCTTTTGTGACAGGGAACCTGATCTATTTCTTCTTCCTACTTCGTGAGCTTGCCCAGAAGAATTTGTATGTTTATCTTATAATAAATAATTTTCTGTGATAATGTTTGGTAGAAGTAGCCAATTTTCTCCAATAATTTGTATAGGCACATTACCTATACAACTTTGCAGCCTTGTATGTAAGCAGTCATTTCGCCATTCCTAAGTAATACCAAATCATGGTCTGAGTTTTTGGTACTATACCTTTTGGTATTTTGTTCATGGCCTGTCTGCAGAAAACAAAAAGAACAGATTTTTAAGTAAATACTTAAGGTGTAAGTAAACATACGCCAATCCTAAAAATTTGCATTTTTAAAAAAATATGTTAGAAGAAACTGTCAATGCAATTGGTTTGAAAAAAATATATGCTATACTTAAACATGTGAAGAACAAATTGCATTGTTTATAAATTCCATCAAAGTAGTAGAAACCCCACAATAAAAGTTAGAACATAAGAAGAATTTGACTTATATTGAAAATTGTTGGGAAAACGGTTTACGGGAAGCGCTCAAATGATTCCTACACCGAATAATAAGTCATTTAAAAAAAATGTATTGATTTTTTTTTTAATGTAGTTTTAATGAAAAGTATAAAAAACCACATTTATCAGGCCTGTTGAATTGTTTCCGCCGCCTCGGAACTCTAAATATATGGAGCTACAGTGTCTCAGTGACTGCGTTGAGGTGTGGATTACGTTTGTGTTTTTCGTTTTTCGAATTAGTGTGATATATATAAACATTCTAAAGGTCATATCGGTGAAGGTCAAATCGTCAATGTCATTCGCCTTTGTGAATCCCTTAACAGGCTAATTCCTACCTACCTACTTAATAAACGCCACAAAACAAATAAATAAATGTGTAACGTTTATTTATCCTTAGAAATAATAAACTTTTCAGATTATCGATTAATAAATGCGAATTAACTAATGAATTTTCTTGGAAGGAAGTTATTAATAGTGAATAAAGACAAGCTATTTTAGAAAAATATCATAGTGAACCTACTGCCGCTCATTTAGATGTATTTAAAACTTATAAACGTATTTCTTTATATTTCTATTGGCCAGGTTTATATAAGGATGTTGTTAATTTTGTTACTTCTTGTAATACCTGTTTAGCTTATAAACAACAAAATCATTTAACTTTGGGAGAGATGGGACGTCCTAAGGATTGCTCCAGACCTTTCCAGATGATTTCAATAGACATCATGGGTCCTTTACCTCTTACCCGCGAATTAAATTCTTATATCTTTGTAGTTACTTGTTGTTTTAGTAAATATTGCTTAATCTTTCCAATGAAGAAAGCTACATCTTTAATTATTAATAGGATTTTAGAAGACTATTATAGATTAATTTATGTGTCACTAACTTGGGAAAATGTAGCAAAATTGAGTCCCCTTGTTTCGTGTTATTGATTTTTGGAAAATCCTGCACTTTTTAGATCATTTTTAAATTATGTGAATTAACAATTAAGTACCGGATATACCTATGATAAAAATATACAAAAACAAATTAAATTAATCGAATAACAAACCAAAATTATGCCGGTAGTACCTATGCGAATTATCTTAAAAATGTAAATTTTGGTCACCTTTAAACTCGTATTATATTAATTCTAGTGAACAAAACATATACCGAATTTAAATCATAAGGAACTATAATAAATACGTTATTTGGTTTTTAATTTAAATTTGCATTGTCTTTTTATTATTATATTAATACACAAGAAAAGAAACAGAAATGTATCTAAAATACCCCTGGTTCGGTAGTGACATGAACTAGGGAACATACAGAAAATGAAATGACCGCTATTTCGTGAGTCGAGTTTCTCCCGAAAATATCAATGTAGTGTGCTTATTATGTAATAAAGAATAATTTAAAACGATTTTCTAAAATTAGTCAAATAGCGGATTATTTTTTGAAACTATATTTTCACTTCTGACTGACCTGACAAACGTTGTTTTGCACCCTTAACATTTAGGGGTATAAAAAATAGATGTTGGCCGATTCTCAGACCTACCCGATAAGCACACAAATTTTTCATCAAAATCGGTCCAGCCGCTTCGGAGGAGTTTGGCAACAAACACTGCGACACGAGAATTTTGTATATTAGAATATATAATATTAGAAAATATAATAAAATAATGCGCTCGTAATAAAAACGGCGCGAGCGTGGAGAGTGACAGAGAAGCGTTGCGAATGCGTGCGCTACTCCACGTGACAGATAGGGATGGCGAGAGTTAATTACCATTTATTTTATTTAAAAGCATCCGCACGCGATTTAATTAGGCAACCCATTCGCAATTTATCAATGTAACTATGTATCATCTACCAGATAATCTTTGCCATCATTAAATAACATCTGAGGGGACCTCTATCTCAGACTATTAAGTCAACGTGTTGTAATCACATCAATTTGGTTGTATTATTTGTAAATTATATTTAGACAATTTATTGAGGGATTTATAATAAATATTAGAAATGAAATCCAAAAATCACACGCATTTATGTGACAAAAAGAATCACTTGTGTATTATTTTAAAAACTTTAAAAAAAATTGTAAATCACTGTGTATCCGAAACCTTCAATAAAAAAATGTTTTTAATACAATAAACGAAATTCAAAATTAAAATTAAATCCCTGAAAATCTCTACTGTAGAATATTTTCCATAAAAGATATCCTATAGGTAGCAATTAAATACTTTATTTCTCTTTATTTTATTAAAATTAAAAGATAGTAGGAATTAATTAATTTTACAATAAAATGAAATAATATGGTAAGGGTGATTTATGAAATAAAACAATAATTAAATAAAGCTTTTATTCATTTTTATTATAAAATTTAGTATGCTTAAGCCATATATGCATGTGTTACGGCTAAAGATAGGTGTGAACATAAACTTAAGATTAGCCGGCTAAATTTAAAAACACAAAATAAAACTTCTGCAGTGTTAATAACTTAAAACAATATCTAGACATTAAAATAAAATAATAAGGAACCATTTGTTCATTACAGATACTTCTGTATTTAAAATTACAAAATAAAACTTTGGCAGTGTTAATAACTTAAAACAATATCAAGTCATTAAAATAAAATAATAAGGAACCATTTGTAAACAAATACATTGATTAACAAGACAACACTCGCTCGCCCGGCGGCAGAGCCGTCTTCAATCAAAGTCATTCATGGCGGAATTTTTTCAGTGATTTTTTACAGATTTTCTAGAACTACGGGTTTGTTGTTGTGGGAATTGCAATATTCCATTAAGACGGCCCGTTTGAATTTAGCAATCGCCTGCTCCAATTTCGGTGGCAGTAAATACTGTATTGCTGTTAAGCATTATATGCATGCATCAATTCATTGCTTGACGTTGATTACATGATTTATATGAAAAAAATGAATTAATAATATATATATATTTTTATTACCGCATGCACATAAAAAATTCAGTCTTTAAAAACAAAATGGCTCTTAAAAGGAATCACTCCACATATTTTTAGGAATCGTATCCAACCTTCTTGACGGGGCCGGTTTGAGTTATTGGAATGATTTTTTCACCGCGCGAGGGTAGTGCCAAAACTTTAGGAGCGGTCACAGTGAGCACGCCGTCCGAAGAAATATTAGACTGGACCGTGTCCGGTAGACATCCCTCAGGAAGAATGTATTTCCTCACGAACTGCCTGGATACGTAACCGTGTGGATCCCGTTTCTCTTCGTGTTTGCCTTCGATCATCACTTCCCGATTGACGATCTGACTCACGCTTATTTCTTCTGGCGAGAAATGCTGAACGTCCACATTGACTTGGAACTTTTCATTGTCGGAAATAATGTTTGTGGAGACGTCTCTTAAAGCCCTCTGGTTCATAGCGCTCGTCAAACGGTCCATCGTCTTCATGAAATCCTCGAAAGGTAGAAACATATTATCCCAGGGTCTGTTGAAAAATCCCGGTGGATTATAGAAATCATGTTCCATCATCCGAAAAGGACGATCGAAGTCTTAGAAGACCGGCAACAGTGACATTTTGCTTTATTATTATAGATAATTAAATCTATATCTCTATCTTTAAAGATATTAAAGATAGAGAAATTAAAGATAATAAATGAAAAAGATTATAAGAAATATCATGATCCCAATCGCTCCCACAATTGCAACTAGGACACGATCTGAAAAAAAAAAACGAAAAAACACCGATTAAGACTCTTTAAAACATCTTCTTTGAAACTTTATATTTAACTTAGTGTTAGAGTCTTAGTCTGTCTTAGTAACTTAGTTGCTATTTACGTCAACTGAAATTGATTCATTAAGGCGGAACTGGACATAAAGTGGTTTAATTAATGTATACCCGAAGTAGAGGGTGCATAAGTAGGTACTATAAATTACACATATGAAAATATTTCGATGTTATTATTACGCTGACGCTGAAACTGTTCAACAGAAAGCCTACTGCGTCCTTCAGCCACAACTCTTAAAAACCCTTACAGAAAAACAAAAACTCAAAATGTCCTCTTAGTTTCGGTGAGGACAAACTTCTCCTATACAAAGTAATTAGGCAGATGAGTGAGGCGGCAATGAAGGGCATAAAAAGGCAGTTTAAATATTATGGTACACATTAATTAAACCAGTCAACAGTGATCAGCGATACAGCAATAGATATAGCGCCTTAGCAAGGATATAGCGCCTTTGAGGCGCTTCTGTATTATATTTAAGTCTGTCCTCAGTGGTTGGAAAAGGTTGCCGAATCCTCTCTCTCTTACGTCTCCCAATATGTTGACCCCTAACTAACTAACATGCATCTATTCCGAAACATGGTAGACATTTCCGGGTAGGTATTTGAGGCAAGCTGAAAACTTGTCGTATATTTTCTTTCGCCTGGCAGGTATAAAGTCCCACCAAAATGATCTGTCTCTTGGTATATTTATTTTTAAATTATAAATAATATCCTGTAAAAATTTCAACTTGCCTCAAATACCTACATTTTTTCGATTTATTGAAACAATTCTACGAGTGCCTGGCAAAGTTAAAGACCTGACTGAATAGTTTGGTTTTTTTTTTTTACTCTTTAAATATTCAATATCAAAGTATAAAAATTTCAGATTGCCTCAAGGACATTTTTTGCAAAAAAATCGCAACTCAATATATGTACATATAAGGGTTGTTCCGATTTAGACCCATTACTCCTCAGCCAGGTCTGCTAGGGCGCTAGGGTGTTATAGAAGAGTTATAGAGGTTGAAAAGCCTCAAATAAGTATAGGAAATATATACCATCTCTCGGGACAATTGTTTTAGCTCTAATGTGAACAAAAAAGTATTAAATTAAATACATACTGCGCCTAGGCAAATTCTCCTCGGTGCTTTCTTGATTTACTGAAACTTGAGTTTCGCAGGGGTCGTGCAAGGGCGCAACCCACCCTTGCACTACTTGATCAATCATACTGAAATTAAAATTTATGATCGTATTTAATACATAATCACATAACCACAACATAAATGATTTTACTGTTATGTAATGTAAGCGGGTATGAGGTAGCTTGACAAGCCATATAAAAGCTGTATTTAGATAAGTTCATTTTATACTAGCTGTGCTCGCGACTTCGTCCGCGTGGAATAGTTATTTTGGGAATCATTTGGGTATTTCGAACGGTTCTTACAGCGCACGCAACGGAAGCAATTTCCCCCGTTTTTTTCACATTTCGACTGTTTCTTCGCTCCTATTAGTCGCAACGTGATGTTATATAACCTAAAGCCTTCCCCGATAAATGATCTATCCAACACAAAAAGAATTTTTCAATTCGAACCAGTAGTTCCCGAGATTACAACAAACAAACAAACTCTTCAGCTTTATAATATTAAGTATAGATAAGTATATTACTTAAAACTGCATTTTGAGGCTGTATAAATAAATGCTGTATAGTAACTGTAGAAATACAGAAGCTGTATAAGAGCTGTTATTCTGTGTAAGAGAGAAACCATCACTCGCCAAATAGTAAATTATAATCCGTACCTACTAATATTACAAATGCGAAAGTTTGTATGGATGTTTGTAACTATTTCACGCAAAAACTACTGAACCGATCACCATGAAATTTTGCATACACCTTCATCCAGAACGCGGACGAAGTCGCGGGCACCAGCTAGTATCTTATAAAGATACAGTTTTAAAGAGGAGTTGAAGAGAATCAGGATAAAAATATATAAAAATATACGAGAACATTTTTCGTATAGAAGTCATAAAAAATAGTAAATGAAAGTTGGTAACTGCATTTATTATATTCCGGTACTAGTTATTAAAAACTCTTGTATCAAGAGCAACTTGAAATTACACAATATTGAAAATATACAATATACGTACGCGGAGTCAAATGAGTCGTAAAAGCCGATTCGGCTCAACTCCAACGTTTGATCCGAATCGTCCACCAAATTAGAGTTGATGGGGGTAGACGTGGTAAATAATCTTCGCCAACGTCGTCGGCGGTCGCCTTCCATTTTTAGGCTGTAACGGAAACAAATGATTGTTGCTTAATCTTACTATCTTATTAATAAAACACACCGATAACCATCGACCACTGGCGAAATCTAGCGTCCCCTTTTGGAAACTGTTATTTTCATACATTTTCATGATAAAACGTCTGAACAAAGTGGGTATGTTTAAATTTTATATTAATATTTTGATCAGGAAAACGTTAAAATAAATAAAACTACAAACTATTGTAAATGAGGGTAAGTATTTTCCTAATGCCTATAACCTACCGACAATATGAAATTAAGCAAAATCATTATGCGTTGCCTTCTATTTAAAAAATATCGGTTTACGAGTCAACCTCCTACGAAACCAAGCGGTTAAAGGGTTAACTAATGTAGATGTTTTTATTAGGGTTACTCTAAAAAAGTTACAATATGTCACCTTATTAGGACTCTTTCAGGGCTGATGATCAAAATTATTTATTGTTGGTCTAATTTTCTTTGGACAACAAACAAACATACATACAGACTCGAGACAAACTGCACCATAACATTTATAATTTTTAGAATTACCAGCTAATACGCCATGCAAAAATTAATTGTTATTTAGTGACTCAAATAAATCGTGAAATGTAGGCCATTCCATGTATTTTCCAAAAAAAGTGCGGTAATTTGACTGATGAATTTTATTGTCTGTTGTATGTCCAATATATAAGTAGCTAGTAAAATAGGGATCCGTCGGCATTCTCCTTGTATCAGAATAGACTGATGATTCGCTTTAAACTTTGTCCAGTAACCTTTCAATATATCAAGCCTCGTTTGGACATTTATAATAGTGTAAGTCTGGCTTTGGGAGTCTTTTTGAAATTAGCAAAGCCGTTGACAAACTTTGTAGGTATGTAGATCTCTTTAAACAAAAGAAAGTCCCTCCACGATTTTAATGTAACGTCTTTCACGCTTAGTGAGTGAGCAATATTTATTTAATTTAATTTAAACACGGATAAAATTCAGTTTTATTTAGTCTATTTGGTATAAACGTTTTTTCACTAATTATTCCAAGTCCAAATTAGAATTAGGTATTATCTTCACCGGAGAGAGGGCGCGCCTGTGCTCGTGTTAACATCGGCTCTACTGTATACCTAATAGTGTTTTGAAAATATTTAAGCTTGTGAATCGAAGTGAAATAACGATAAATATATAAAATAAGCTGTAAATTTACCAGATAACCAGAGAGGAAACAATAGGAGAGGCCTACGCCACGGAGGCGACTACTACGGATATGAGTTAACTAAGTATAATATTATATTATATAAAGAGATATTATTACATCAAATAACTTATTTCATCACAAATAAACTAAATGTTTAACAAAACTAGTACTGCAGATAATTCGTAAATATACATCAACACTACATTTCTTTTTTCCTCTAATGCGAGACAAATAAATTCCTTTAGGTACAAAAATACTACAATCTTAACATAAATACTGATTGCACAGCAAATTAACCCGAGCGTCCATAGATAATACTCATTCTCATAGCAAAATAACTATCCGAGTAGCATAATATATCCTAATAAGCACCTCAAAACTTGCTCATCATATTTGTCTTAACACATGCTGAGCAAATTTAATAATTATTATAGCTACAATTTCTTTTTTCATTGCATAATTTCTAAAAGCAGAACAAATTAAGTGAAAACTGTACCTACATAGCTATTATTTTGTGATAATTTTATGTCACCTATGAAAATATTCTCATCATAAAAATTTAGATTATGGACCCGTCGAGTTGGCTGACCGCGATTTTTTGGGAGAAAGGTGTATATTATTATTTGGACATGGTTTTTTAAATAGGTGTACATACCTCTGAGTCGGAGTGGGGACTGCAGAAAATATAATTAAAACAATTAAGTAATAATTAATATTAATTCTAAGCTAATTAATCACTACATATTATAAAATAAAGTCCTCCGTCGCGTTTGTTTGTCTGTCTGTCTGTTCGCGATATACTCAAAAACTACTGCACCGATTTTCATGCTGTTTCCACCCCAATGGATAGAATGGTTCTAGAGGAAGGTTTAGCTAGTGTTCTATAAAACATTGATTACGGTTTTATAAAACGGTAAAACGTTTGTGTTTGTCTTTATATTTTATGTTACCTATGTTCTTAAATGTCCTTTGACAAAATTACTACAAATAAAATATTATTCTATTCTATTCTAAATAGTTCGATTAGGTGACATCTCTATTTTTGTATGGTCAAAAACATGTAGCCCAGGAAGTGTCATGTTATGACTCGAATAAAAAAAATGCAGACCCACCTTAATAATTCAATAAAAATTTTGAAGTAGGTAACTTTTGTATCTGATTTTATATTTTATTGCTGATCTCATTATGTTGTAGCTGTGGTTGTACTTAATAAATAATAAGATGATATTGATATGTCAAATAAAATGCTGTTTTATTTAGGTAAACTGCTGTATGTTATATAAAAATAGAAGCTACATTTAAAAAAAAAGAGTTAATAGGTATAATGTGCGTTAGTCATTATTAGCTGTGCATTAATAAAAAAGCTTTACTTTAAGATAAAAAGCGGTATGCTACGAATATAAATTGTAGTGCATTTAGTAATATTTTGAGTTGAGTATTTTGCTGTGCAATCAGTATTTTTGATATGAATTCGGATTATTTTTGCATACAAAAAGTACTTTTTTTGATATGCGTTTAAATACTAGGTACCCTAATATAAATAGGTACATAATCATAAAAATACATAACACCAATACTGTTTCTACCTAGATAGCTGAATTGTAAAAGTTAAAGTTAAATTGCAATAAGTTAAAATTTAATGCTCAATTTTAATAAGTTAAGTAAAAATTTAGTTATATTGTAATGAGTTATTTAAAGCTTAATTGTGTATTATTTATTCGTAGCTTAATTCTAATATGTTAAGCTAAATTTGAAAGCTAAATTGTAATTAGTTAAGATAAAATTTAAAGTTGAATTGTAATAAACTTAAAAGTAATAAGTAAAGTTAAAATTCAAAGCTAAATTGTAATAAATTGCTAAAATTTAAAGTTAAATTGTAATAAACCAAAAAAGGAATAAGAAAAGTTGGAATTCAAAGATAAATTGTAACAAGTTAAGTTAAAATTTTAAGTTCAATTGTAGTAAGTTAAGTTAAAGTTCCTATTGCCTTAGAATAGAATAGAAAGGCAATAGAGAGAGAGGAAGACCCTATGCTAGATGGGAAGATGAAATAAGAAGTACAGCTGGCACCAACTGGATTCAAAAAGCCCAATCGAGAGAAGACTGGCAAACTTTGGAGGAGGCCTTCACCTGTAGAGAGGTTCTTGCAGAAACTTAATTACACTAAATATTTGTTTTATAAATTGACATTTTTTAATATCTTTAAAAATTTGTAATTACTGCATAGAAATAAAAGGCTTGTTTATTTTAATTTATTAAGTTAAAGTTCCAGCATGTTAAAACTGTAGTAGAAAATAAAGGCTATTTTTATTTTTATTATCTTTACCATTTTTTCGTGTGAAAGCCAGTTCAAAACGATAAATAAAAGGACACACATTCACACAACGTTAAATTCCTTCACCCGATACACAAATTGATGATAAAAACATACTTTAGACAATTATTATAAATTAAATGAAAACAAGTCGTCTGACTTGCAGCAAAACACACCGATAACCATCGACCACTGGCGACATCTAGCGTCCCCTTTTGGAAACTGTTATTTTCATACATTTTCATGATAAAACGTCTGAACAAAGTGGGTATATTTAAATTTTATATTAATATTTTGATCAGGAAAACGTTAAAAAATAGAAGATGAATGGAAAACATAAAACTATAAACTATTATAAATGAACCTACCGACATGCACAATATGCAACCTGCACAAGTCCCTAAATTTCTACAGCGATGAGATTATAACACTATCTAGAAAATGGTACATATCGCTGTTTAAAAACTAAAGGGCCATCTGGTTTAAAAACCAAAATAATCCAAAAATGTTTTCATTGCAAAAATACAATTACAATCCTTCATATTGTATGTTGCAAAAAGACTTATGGTTGTTTTATTCCATATTTAGTATATTTTGATCAAAAGTATTTATTGTATTCAAAAGTAACTTATATCTCTTCTAGTATTCGGTTTATTATAAAAGTACTCAAAACATTTAATGCTACTCTTAAAAATACGCTTCTAACGATGTATAATATGCATATATTTGATATATATCGAATTAAAAAAAATAGACAAAAATAATTTTGTTCGATTATATTACAGGAGAGGTACTCCTGTAAGAAGTGTAATTTTGGTTTGTGGAACTTTTGTTTTTAAGCAGCGATATGTAAAATCAAATATAAATAAACTGTGAAAAATAGTAATATATTCTCAAGAAACTCACCTTAAGAATTCCCGTAAATTTCGTAGGAAGACAGACCGCGTCACCTTTCACGGCGACTCGAATGCGAAAATGAGCAAAGTACCTACCCCACAAAGCACAACTGGATTGAGTGAGTCGTCGATGACCGGTCGGTCGGTCGGTCGGTCGGTCGGTCGGTCGGTTGGTTACGACGGAATGAATGAAGGAATAAGTGAGTGTGGCCGTGTGTCGTCTTTTTCTTTCAACTTGCCAGAATAAAAAAAAATAGTTGATAAAAATTTATTGTTTATTTTTTTAATTTAATTTTAAGTCCAACCAAGTTATGTATGTAATTTAAAATAATTATATTGTTACATAATTTTTTTTAACCTGTGTGACTGTGAATGAAAAACTCGCACAGCCATGGATCTATTATAATAATAAGGATTCATTACTTGCGGCTAAAAAGCGGGCCAAGTAGGATATATAGAAGAGGAGCCGTGTGTCCCTTTCTAATAGGGTGACCATAAGATTTTTGTTGTATAAGACAAATTTAAATGTTCTATTTATTTATTTTCAAGGAAAACTTACAGTGATAAAAGACAAAAGATTACTAATTTGTAGGGGTCTTGGAGATATCCCGCCTTGAAAACTCCAAAAAAATTGTATGGACTGTAAAAAATGTATGAACGGGATGGGATACTCTCTATGACATTGTGCATACCCTACTTTTCTATCCTTGATACGTTCCGAGGACCTTTCACCAACATTTTACTGGGTCGGTGTACTTTGCGTCCTGGTTAGGTAACGACGAGTGGTATTTGATATTTCAGCTTTAAATATAGTAAAGTAAATTACAATAAATATGTAGTAAATATAGAAAAGTAAAGTAAATTGCGAAAACAATCATTTATTTGTCTTTACAAAATGGAAAATTTCGAAATTTTTTCGACTTTTTCGAAAAAAAATTCTATACAAATGGAACGAGTTTTGTTTCTGAGGCGGCACGAAGTTTGCCGGACCAACTAGATTTACTAGATTAACATAACTTGTACATAACCATATCCACCAACGTTACAAATTTATGGTTAACATAGTTGGTAGATTTATAATAATGTTATTTTTAGCTTACCTGTGAAAAGATATATTGCAACCACCATAGGATTCGCTCGGACAAGCATACACGCAACACTTTTTTCACCATTTTAACTTTAAATTTAATTTCTATGAACGATTTTAAACAACAATATGTAAACTGCTATTTAAAAACACCGCCAAGACATTTCATAGGGATGCCAGTAGAAAATAAAATAAAAAATAGTCCTTAAATTATAAATATTATCTTTTGAAATTTAGGAATACCTATATCACAAAATTAGTGTTATTATAATAATTTCATTTAAAAACTATTAAAATAATTGAAGTACAATTAATATACATAGTGTTTGATCTAAGATTTTTGACTCTAAGTTTTTAATGAAATACATTTTTGTAGTCTGGCAAGATTTTTTTCTCGGTTTAGCCCATGTGTAAGGCGCAATGAAAAATATACTCGTAACTATTGGTAAAACAGTTAATTTTTTAAAAGCAATTTTTTGAAGTTATCAATCCTGTTATATTATTGAAAAATCCTTCCGCACAGCCGGTATAGTGTTCTGTCGTCTCACATATACTGCTCTGTGGCGTAGCTTTGATAAGCGGCAGTAGCACTCGCGTTTCTTTTGGTTGTCTATGGCGTGTTTATTGCACTATGGTCTTCGTTTTTTTTCTTATTACAAATAAAAATAAAAAATACAATACAAATGTGGATATTGTTATTTGTACGAGCCATTTTAATATTGCCTAACTAACATGCATAGACGGTTAAGTTAAGGCTAGTTGTACTTAATCTGTGGTTGAGGTAGATACCTATTTATACTAATATCATAAAGAGAAATCGTAATTTTGTTTGTAATAAATAATCTCAAAAATGACTGGACCGATTTAAAAAATTCTTTCACCATAGCAGTGCCGGATTTAGCAAAAGGCTTAGTAGGCTAGAGCCTAAGGCGGCAAATTTGGCCAAAAAATTCTTTTTGTCTTACAGAATTAATATAAAAAAAATATTATAATACAAGTGACACAGAAATTGCTCGCATTCCTCTCGGGTGCTGATACTGTGGCTAAATTGGTGTACCCTATTACATCTGTTTTTTTATATATTATGATTGTGAACTAGGGTATCGAATTGCAGGGGTCAGTAGGGGCGGGAGCAAATGTGTAAATCCGCCACTGCACCATAGGTTACTAATTTACTATACCCATAGGAGTAACATGGTTATATTTTATAAAGTTACGCGGATAAAGTCGCGTAAAACAACTAATATATAATTTATAAAAAATATACACGGATAATATCTCAGACAGGCAGAATTGAGAAGCTGATGTTATATTAATTTATTATGTGCGTTGGTAAAGTAAATATACCTAAATAAAAAAAAGAAAAGAAAAGAATGAGGCAATAATGGCCCATGAGGGGATCGAACCCGCTACCTTCGCGTTATTAGCACGACGCTCTAACCAACTGAGCTAATGGGCCAGTGAGTGTGCTTACAAATTACAGGAACATATCATAACATGTTGCGATCTGAATTGTAATGTGCGAGGGAAAACCAATTAATAACGCAATACTATCATATTTATTCGATGTTCAGTTACTTAATATGAATGTTTTCAGTTCAGTTAATATATAAAAGGCGATGTGTGTGTGTGTGTGTGTGTGTGTATGTTCCCTAAGGACTCCAAAATCGCTGAACCGATTTCGATGAAACTTTCAGACAATCTTCAGATTCGTCTTTCAGTCAATTCGTTTAGTACAGAATGTACAGAATGTATTGATTTCTTTTTGATGCAAGCTTCACGATATGTATTATACAAATATGGATAGGTAAAAAACGAACAAAAGACCAGAATCCTACTCCTAAGTAGTAGGTATTTAATTATAAATAAAATTATTTTTTATTTCAGAACAACAAATTTATTTCAGAATAACATAATAACAACTTTAGTTTAAGCATATTTCTGTCCACACTAGGCTCTGCCTGTCCTATGGGGTAAGTAAACAATTGTGTAAAGTAAATCAATGTTAAATAGGTACATACAAAATTAAATTAAATTTTAATTTTAAATATTTTACCTTAATTACAAGCAAGAATTAAAACAATAATTATATGTACAAAATAAACAAACAAACAAAAAAGTACTTAGTAGGTATTATTTGAAAAGAAATAAATTTGAATTTATGAGTTGTGATTGTATGATTGTATGTAATTTTCTTTGTATTTAATGTATGTATGTGTGTGTTGTGAATATGTGTAAATGAATGACATCTAAAATTTTAAAAATATAAATCAAAATTATTTAATAATTTTTATATATTTTTTCTATTTTATCAAAATGACCATTGACCATTTCATCAATGTCCTTTACTTCTCGAACCGAACAATTTTTAAAATTACAAATGTTGACTAAGTAATTTATTATAAATGAAGGGGAAAAGGAAATTCCCGAATTCATTTGCAAATGCAGTGGAAACAGTTACGTTAGCCACTTTAAAAATTCGTTTACGTAACATTAAGTTTTTGTGAACAAAAAGTCTCCGTACACTTAAGACCTGCGCCTCCTCATAGAATATCGTCTTGGTTTACCCAGGGAAACTTTTAGAATTCTTTTTTATTTTGAATTTATTTATTATTATTTATTTAGAATTGTATATTGGATCTTTGAAGTGAAAACCTTTCAACACGCAACACACCCAAGAAATACAACTCTGGGACGGTAGATGGCGCCATGGTTAATGTTTTAGGACAAAACCTTTAGATGGCGATGCAACAGCATAAAAAAATTACCTTCAAATATTTATATTGTTGAAATGCTATTTATTCGACGTTAGATGGCGCTGTGATTAAGGTAAAAGCCCCGTACTTCGGCATGTTAACCAGATAATCTTTGCCATCATTAAATAACATCCGAGGGTACCTCTATCTCAGACTATTAAGTCAACGTGTTGTAATCACATCAATTTGGTTATATTATTTGTAAATTATATTTAGACAATTTATTGAGGGATTTATAATAAATATTAGAAATGAAATCCAAAAATCACACGCATTTATGTGACAAAAAGAATCACTTGTGTATTATTTTAAAAACTTTAAAAAAATTGTAAATCACTGTGTATCCGAAACCTTCAATAAAAAAATGTTTTTAATACAATAAACGAAATTCAAAATTAAAATTAAATCCCTGAAAATCTCTACTGTAGAATATTTTCCATAAAAGATATCCTATAGGTAGCAATTAAATACTTTATTTCTCTTTATTTTATTAAAATTAAAAGATAGTAGGAATTAATTAATTTTACAATAAAATGAAATAATATGGTAAGGGTGATTTATGAAATAAAACAATATTTAAATAAAGCTTTTATTCATTTTTATTATAAAATTTAGTAGGCTTAAGCCATATATGCATGTGTTACGGCTAAAGATAGGTGTGAAAATAAACTTAAGATTAGCCGGCTAAATTTAAAAACACAAAATAAAACTTCTGCAGTGTTAATAACTTAAAACAATATCTAGACATTAAAATAAAATAATAAGGAACCATTTGTTCATTACAGATACTTCTGTATTTAAAATTACAAAATAAAACTTTGGCAGTGTTCATAACTTAAAACAATATCAAGTCATTAAAATAAAATAATAAGGAACCATTTGTAAACAAATACATTGATTAACAAGACAACACTCGCTCGCCCGGCGGCAGAGCCGTCTTCAATCAAAGTCATTCATGGCGGAATTTTTTCAGTGATTTTTTACAGATTTTCTAGAACTACGGGTTTGTTGTTGTGGGAATTGCAATATTCCATTAAGACGGCCCGTTTGAATTTAGCAATCGCCTGCTCCAATTTCGGTGGCAGTAAATACTGTATTGCTGTTAAGCATTATATGCATGCATCAATTCATTGCTTGACGTTGATTACATGATTTATATGAAAAAAAATGAATTAATAATATATATATATTTTTATTACCGCATGCACATAAAAAATTCAGTCTTTAAAAACAAAATGGCTCTTAAAAGGAATCACTCCACATATTTTTAGGAATCGTATCCAACCTTCTTGACGGGGCCGGTTTGAGTTATTGGAATGATTTTTTCACCGCGCGAGGGTAGTGCCAAAACTTTAGGAGCGGTCACAGTGAGCACGCCGTCCGAAGAAATATTAGACTGGACCGTGTCCGGTAGACATCCCTCAGGAAGAATGTATTTCCTCACGAACTGCCTGGATACGTAACCGTGTGGATCCCGTTTCTCTTCGTGTTTGCCTTCGATCATCACTTCCCGATTGACGATCTGACTCACGCTTATTTCTTCTGGCGAGAAATGCTGAACGTCCACATTGACTTGGAACTTTTCATTGTCGGAAATAATGTTTGTGGAGACGTCTCTTAAAGCCATCTGGTTCATAGCGCTCGTCAAACGGTCCATCGTCTTCATGAAATCCTCGAAAGGTAGAAACATATTATCCCAGGGTCTGTTGAAAAATCCCGGTGGATTATAGAAATCATGTTCCATCATCCGAAAAGGACGATCGAAGTCTTAGAAGACCGGCAACAGTGACATTTTGCTTTATTATTAGGTATAGATAATTAAATCTATATCTCTATCTTTAAAGATATTAAAGATAGAGAAATTAAAGATAATAAATGAAAAAGATTATAAGAAATATCATGATCCCAATCGCTCCCACAATTGCAACTAGGACACGATCTGAAAAAAAAAAACGAAAAAACACCGATTAAGACTCTTTAAAACATCTTCTTTGAAACTTTATATTTAACTTAGTGTTAGAGTCTTAGTCTGTCTTAGTAACTTAGTTGCTATTTACGTCAACTGAAATTGATTCATTAAGGCGGAACTGGACATAAAGTGGTTTAATTGTTTGTTTAATTTATAGTTGTAGGTACTATAAATTACACATATGAAAATATTTCGATGTTATTATTACGCTGACGCTGAAACTGTTCAACAGAAAGCCTACTGCGTCCTTCAGCCACAACTCTTAAAAACCCTTACAGAAAAACAAAAACTCAAAATGTCCTCTTAGTTTCGGTGAGGACAAACTTCTCCTATACAAAGTAATTAGGCAGATGAGTGAGGCGGCAATGAAGGGCATAAAAAGGCAGTTTAAATATTATGGTACACATTAATTAAACCAGTGAACAGTGATCAGCGATACAGCAATAGATATAGCGCCTTAGCAAGGATATAGCGCCTTTGAGGCGCTTCTGTATTATATTTAAGTCTGTCCTCAGTGGTTGGAAAAGGTTGCCGAATCCTCTCTCTCTTACGTCTCCCAATATGTTGACCCCTAACTAACTAACATGCATCTATTCCGAAACATGGTAGACATTTCCGGGTAGGTATTTGAGGCAAGCTGAAAACTTGTCGTATATTTTCTTTCGCCTGCCAGGTATAAAGTCCCACCAAAATGATCTGTCTCTTGGTATATTTATTTTTAAATTATAAATAATATCCTGTAAAAATTTCAACTTGCCTCAAATACCTACATTTTTTCGATTTTTTGAAACAATTCTACGAGTGCCTGGCAAAGTTAAAGACCTGACTGAATAGTCTGGTTTATTTTTTTTTACTCTTTAAATATTCAATATCAAAGTATAAAAATTTCAGATTGCCTCAAGGACATTTTTTGCAAAAAAATCGCAACTGAATATATGTACATATAAGGGTTGTTCCGATTTAGACCCATTACTCCTCAGCCAGGTCTGCTAGGGCGCTAGGGTGTTATAGAAGAGTTATAGAGGTTGAAAAGCCTCAAATAAGTATAGGAAATATATACCATCTCTCGGGACAATTGTTTTAGCTCTAATGTGAACAAAAAAGTATTAAATTAAATACATACTGCGCCTAGGCAAATTCTCCTCGGTGCTTTCTTGATTTACTGAAACTTGAGTTTCGCAGGGGTCGTGCAAGGGCGCAACCCACCCTTGCACTACTTGATCAATCATACTGAAATTAAAATTTATGATCGTATTTAATACATAATCACATAACCACAACATAAATGATTTTACTGTTATGTAATGTAAGCGGGTATGAGGTAGCTTGACAAGCCATATAAAAGCTGTATTTAGATAAGTTCATTTTATACTAGCTGTGCTCGCGACTTCGTCCGCGTGGAATAGTTATTTTGGGAATCATTTGGGTATTTCGAACGGTTCTTACAGCGCACGCAACGGAAGCAATTTCCCCCGTTTTTTTCACATTTCGACTGTTTCTTCGCTCCTATTAGTCGCAACGTGATGTTATATAACCTAAAGCCTTCCCCGATAAATGATATATCCAACACAAAAAGAATTTTTCAATTCGAACCAGTAGTTCCCGAGATTACAACAAACAAACAAACAAACAAACTCTTCAGCTTTATAATATTAAGTATAGATAAGTATATTACTTAAAACTGCATTTTGAGGCTGTATAAATAAATGCTGTATAGTAACTGTAGAAATACAGAAGCTGTATAAGAGCTGTTATTCTGTGTAAGAGAGAAACCATCACTCGCCAAATAGTAAATTATAATCCGTACCTACTAATATTACAAATGCGAAAGTTTGTATGGATGTTTGTAACTATTTCACGCAAAAACTACTGAACCGATCACCATGAAATTTTGCATACACCTTCATCCAGAACGCGGACGAAGTCGCGGGCACCAGCTAGTATCTTATAAAGATACAGTTTTAAAGAGGAGTTGAAGAGAATCAGGATAAAAATATATAAAAATATACGAGAACATTTTTCGTATAGAAGTCATAAAAAATAGTAAATGAAAGTTGGTAACTGCATTTATTATATTCCGGTACTAGTTATTAAAAACTCTTGTATCAAGAGCAACTTGAAATTACACAATATTGAAAATATACAATATACGTACGCGGAGTCAAATGAGTCGTAAAAGCCGATTCGGCTCAACTCCAACGTTTGATCCGAATCGTCCACCAAATTAGAGTTGATGGGGGTAGACGTGGTAAATAATCTTCGCCAACGTCGTCGGCGGTCGCCTTCCATTTTTAGGCTGTAACGGAAACAAATGATTGTTGCTTAATCTTACTATCTTATTAATAAAACACACCGATAACCATCGACCACTGGCGAAATCTAGCGTCCCCTTTTGGAAACTGTTATTTTCATACATTTTCATGATAAAACGTCTGAACAAAGTGGGTATGTTTAAATTTTATATTAATATTTTGATCAGGAAAACGTTAAAATAAATAAAACTACAAACTATTGTAAATGAGGGTAAGTATTTTCCTAATGCCTATAACCTACCGACAATATGAAATTAAGCAAAATCATTATGCGTTGCCTTCTATTTAAAAAATATCGGTTTACGAGTCAACCTCCTACGAAACCAAGAGGTTAAAGGGTTAACTAATGTAGATGTTTTTATTAGGGTTACTCTAAAAAAGTTACAATATGTCACCTTATTAGGACTCTTTCAGGGCTGATGATCAAAATTATTTATTGTTGGTCTAATTTTCTTTGGACAACAAACAAACATACATACAGACTCGAGACAAACTGCACCATAACATTTATAATTTTTAGAATTACCAGCTAATACGCCATGCAAAAATTAATTGTTATTTAGTGACTCAAATAAATCGTGAAATGTAGGCCATTCCATGTATTTTCCAAAAAAAGTGCGGTAATTTGACTGATGAATTTTATTGTCTGTTGTATGTCCAATATATAAGTAGCTAGTAAAATAGGGATCCGTCGGCATTCTCCTTGTATTAGAATAGACTGATGATTCGCTTTAAACTTTGTCCAGTAACCTTTCAATATATCAAGCCTCGTTTGGACATTTATAATAGTGTAAGTCTGGCTTTGGGAGTCTTTTTGAAATTAGCAAAGCCGTTGACAAACTTTGTAGGTCTTTAAACAAAAGAAAGTCCCTCCACGATTTTAATGTAACGTCTTTCACGCTTAGTGAGTGAGCAATATTTATTTAATTTAATTTAAACACGGATAAAATTCAGTTTTATTTAGTCTATTTGGTATAAACGTTTTTTCACTAATTATTCCAAGTCCAAATTAGAATTAGGTATTATCTTCACCGGAGAGAGGGCGCGCCTGTGCTCGTGTTAACATCGGCTCTACTGTATACCTAATAGTGTTTTGAAAATATTAAAGCTTGTGAATCGAAGTGAAATAACGATAAATATATAAAATAAGCTGTAAATTTACCAGATAACCAGAGAGGAAACAATAGGAGAGGCCTACGCCACAGAGGCGACTACTGCGGATATGAGTTAACTAAGTATAATATTATATTATATAAAGAGATATTATTACATCAAATAACTTATTTCATCACAAATAAACTAAATGTTTAACAAAACTAGTACTGCAGATAATTCGTAAATATACATCAACACTACATTTCTTTTTTCCTCTAATGCGAGACAAATAAATTCCTTTAGGTACAAAAATACTACAATCTTAACATAAATACTGATTGCACAGCAAATTAACCCGAGCGTCCATAGATAATACTCATTCTCATAGCAAAATAACTATCCGAGTAGCATAATATATCCTAATAAGCACCTCAAAACTTGCTCATCATATTTGTCTTAACACATGCTGAGCAAATTTAATAATTATTATAGCTACAATTTCTTTTTTCATTGCATAATTTCTAAAAGCAGAACAAATTAAGTGAAAACTTATTTTGTTGTTATTATTTTGTGATAATTTTATGTCACCTATGAAAATATTCTCATCATAAAAATTATAATAATCGAAAAAAAGGCTAAAAATTTAGATTATGGACCCGTCGAGTTGGCTGACCGCGATTTTTTGGGAGAAAGGTGTATATTATTATTTGGACATGGTTTTTTAAATAGGTGTACATACCTCTGAGTCGGAGTGGGGACTGCAGAAAATATAATTAAAACAATTAAGTAATAATTAATATTAATTCTAAGCTAATTAATCACTACATATTATAAAATAAAGTCCTCCGTCGCGTTTGTTTGTCTGTCTGTCTGTTCGCGATATACTCAAAAACTACTGCACCGATTTTCATGCTGTTTCCACCCCAATGGATAGAATGGTTCTAGAGGAAGGTTTAGCTAGTGTTCTATAAAACATTGATTACGGTTTTATAAAACGGTAAAACGTTTGTGTTTGTCTTTATATTTTATGTTACCTATGTTCTTAAATGTCCTTTGACAAAATTACTACAAATAAAATATTATTCTATTCTATTCTAAATAGTTCGATTAGGTGACATCTCTATTTTTGTATGGTCAAAAACATGTAGCCCAGGAAGTGTCATGTTATGACTCGAATAAAAAAAATGCAGACCCACCTTAATAATTCAATAAAAATTTTGAAGTAGGTAACTTTTGTATCTGATTTTATATTTTATTGCTGATCTCATTATGTTGTAGCTGTGGTTGTACTTAATAAATAATAAGATGATATTGATATGTCAAATAAAATGCTGTTTTATTTAGGTAAACTGCTGTATGTTATATAAAAATAGAAGCTACATTTAAAAAAAAAGAGTTAATAGGTATAATGTGCGTTAGTCATTATTAGCTGTGCATTAATAAAAAAGCTTTACTTTAAGATAAAAAGCGGTATGCTACGAATATAAATTGTAGTGCATTTAGTAATATTTTGAGTTGAGTATTTTGCTGTGCAATCAGTATTTTTGATATGAATTCGGATTATTTTTGCATACAAAAAGTACTTTTTTTGATATGCGTTTAAATACTAGGTACCCTAATATAAATAGGTACATAATCATAAAAATACATAACACCAATACTGTTTCTACCTAGATAGCTGAATTGTAAAAGTTAAAGTTAAATTGCAATAAGTTAAAATTTAATGCTCAATTTTAATAAGTTAAGTAAAAATTTAGTTATATTGTAATGAGTTATTTAAAGCTTAATTGTGTATTATTTATTCGTAGCTTAATTCTAATATGTTAAGCTAAATTTGAAAGCTAAATTGTAATTAGTTAAGATAAAATTTAAAGTTGAATTGTAATAAACTTAAAAGTAATAAGTAAAGTTAAAATTCAAAGCTAAATTGTAATAAATTGCTAAAATTTAAAGTTAAATTGTAATAAACCAAAAAAGGAATAAGAAAAGTTGGAATTCAAAGATAAATTGTAACAAGTTAAGTTAAAATTTTAAGTTCAATTGTAGTAAGTTAAGTTAAAGTTCCTATTGCCTTAGAATAGAATAGAAAGGCAATAGAGAGAGAGGAAGACCCTATGCTAGATGGGAAGATGAAATAAGAAGTACAGCTGGCACCAACTGGATTCAAAAAGCCCAATCGAGAGAAGACTGGCAAACTTTGGAGGAGGCCTTCACCTGTAGAGAGGTTCTTGCAGAAACTTAATTACACTAAATATTTGTTTTATAAATTGACATTTTTTAATATCTTTAAAAATTTGTAATTACTGCATAGAAATAAAAGGCTTGTTTATTTTAATTTATTAAGTTAAAGTTCCAGCATGTTAAAACTGTAGTAGAAAATAAAGGCTATTTTTATTTTTATTATCTTTACCATTTTTTCGTGTGAAAGCCAGTTCAAAACGATAAATAAAAGGACACACATTCACACAACGTTAAATTCCTTCACCCGATACACAAATTATTATAAATTAAATGAAAACAAGTCGTCTGACTTGCAGCAAAACACACCGATAACCATCGACCACTGGCGACATCTAGCGTCCCCTTTTGGAAACTGTTATTTTCATACATTTTCATGATAAAACGTCTGAACAAAGTGGGTATATTTAAATTTTATATTAATATTTTGATCAGGAAAACGTTAAAAAATAGAAGATGAATGGAAAACATAAAACTATAAACTATTGTAAATGAACCTACCGACATGCACAATATGCAACCTGCACAAGTCCCTAAATTTCTACAGCGATGAGATTATAACACTATCTAGAAAATGGTACATATCGCTGTTTAAAAACTAAAGGGCCATCTGGTTTAAAAACCAAAATAATCCAAAAATGTTTTCATTGCAAAAATACAATTACAACCCTTCATATTGTATGTTGCAAAAAGACTTATGGTTGTTTTATTCCATATTTAGTATATTTTGATCAAAAGTATTTATTGTATTCAAAAGTAACATATATCTCTTCTAGTATTCGGTTTATTATAAAAGTACTCAAAACATTTAATGCTACTCTTAAAAATACGCTTCTAACGATGTATAATATGCATATATTTGATATATATCGAATTAAAAAAAATAGACAAAAATAATTTTGTTCGATTATATTACAGGAGAGGTACTCCTGTAAGAAGTGTAATTTTGGTTTGTGGAACTTTTGTTTTTAAGCAGCGATATGTGAAATCAAATATAAATAAACTGTGAAAAATAGTAATATATTCTCAAGAAACTCACCTTAAGAATTCCCGTAAATTTCGTAGGAAGACAGACCGCGTCACCTTTCACGGCGACTCGAATGCGAAAATGAGCAAAGTACCTACCCCACAAAGCACAACTGGATTGAGTGAGTCGTCGATGACCGGTCGGTCGGTCGGTCGGTCGGTCGGTCGGTTGGTTACGACGGAACGAATGAAGGAATGATTGAGTGTGGCCGTGTGTCGTCTTTTTCTTTCAACTTGCCAGAATAAAAAAAAATAGTTGATAAAAATTTATTGTTTATTTTTTTAATTTAATTTTAAGTCCAACCAAGTTATGTATGTAATTTAAAATAATTATATTGTTACATAATTTTTTTTAACCTGTGTGACTGTGAATGAAAAACTCGCACAGCCATGGATCTATTATAATAATAAGGATTCATTACTTGCGGCTAAAAAGCGGGCCAAGTAGGATATATAGAAGAGGAGCCGTGTGTCCCTTTCTAATAGGGTGACCATAAGATTTTTGTTGTATAAGACAAATTTAAATGTTCTATTTATTTATTTTCAAGGAAAACTTACAGTGATAAAAGACAAAAGATTACTAATTTGTAGGGGTCTTGGAGATATCCCGCCTTGAAAACTCCAAAAAAATTGTATGGACTGTAAAAAATGTATGAACGGGATGGGATACTCTCTATGACATTGTGCAAACCCTACTTTTCTATCCTTGATACGTTCCGAGGACCTTTCACCAAAATTTTACTGGGTCGGTGTACTTTGCGTCCTGGTTAGGTAACGACGAGTGGTATTTGATATTTCAGCTTTAAATATAGTAAAGTAAATTACAATAAATATGTAGTAAATATAGAAAAGTAAAGTAAATTGCGAAAACAATCATTTATTTGTCTTTACAAAATGGAAAATTTCGAAATTTTTTCGACTTTTTCGAAAAAAAATTCTATACAAATGGAACGAGTTTTGTTTCTGAGGCGGCACGAAGTTTGCCGGACCAACTAGATTTACTAGATTAACATAACTTGTACATAACCATATCCACCAACGTTACAAATTTATGGTTAACATAGTTGGTAGATTTATAATAATGTTATTTTTAGCTTACCTGTGAAAAGATATATTGCAACCACCATAGGATTCGCTCGGACAAGCATACACGCAACACTTTTTTCACCATTTTAACTTTAAATTTAATTTCTATGAACGATTTTAAACAACAATATGTAAACTGCTATTTAAAAACACCGCCAAGACATTTCATAGGGATGCCAGTAGAAAATAAAATAAAAAATAGTCCTTAAATTATAAATATTATCTTTTGAAATTTAGGAATACCTATATCACAAAATTAGTGTTATTATAATAATTTCATTTAAAAACTATTAAAATAATTGAAGTACAATTAATATACATAGTGTTTGATCTAAGATTTTTGACTCTAAGTTTTTAATGAAATACATTTTTGTAGTCTGGCAAGATTTTTTTCTCGGTTTAGCCCATGTGTAAGGCGCAATGAAAAATATACTCGTAACTATTGGTAAAACAGTTAATTTTTTAAAAGCAATTTTTTGAAGTTATCAATCCTGTTATATTATTGAAAAATCCTTCCGCACAGCCGGTATAGTGTTCTGTCGTCTCACATATACTGCTCTGTGGCGTAGCTTTGATAAGCGGCAGTAGCACTCGCGTTTCTTTTGGTTGTCTATGGCGTGATTATTGCACTATGGTCTTCGTTTTTTTTCTTATTACAAATAAAAATAAAAAATGCAATACAAATGTGGATATTGTTATTTGTACGAGCCATTTTAATATTGCCTAACTAACATGCATAGACGGTTAAGTTAAGGCTAGTTGTACTTAATCTGTGGTTGAGGTAGATACCTATTTATACTAATATCATAAAGAGAAATCGTAATTTTGTTTGTAATAAATAATCTCAAAAATGACTGGACCGATTTAAAAAATTCTTTCACCATAGCAGTGCCGGATTTAGCAAAAGGCTTAGTAGGCTAGAGCCTAAGGCGGCAAATTTGGCCAAAAAATTCTTTTTGTCTTACAGAATTAATATAAAAAAAATATTATTATACAAGTGACACAGAAATTGCTCGCATTCCTCTCGGGTGCTGATACTGTGGCAAAATAAACAAACAAACAAACAAAAAGTACTTAGTAGGTATTATTTGAAAAGAAATAAATTTGAATTTATGAGTTGTGATTGTATGATTGTATGTAATTTTCTTTGTATTTAATGTATGTATGTGTGTGTGGTGAATATGTGTAAATGAATGACATCTAAAATTTTAAAAATATAATTCAAAATTATTTAATAATTTTTATATATTTTTTCTATTTTATCAAAATGACCATTGACCATTTCATCAATGTCCTTTACTTCTCGAACCGAACAATTTTTAAAATTACAAATGTTGACTAAGTAATTTATTATAAATGAAGGGGAAAAGGAAATTCCCGAATTCATTTGCAAATGCAGTGGAAACAGTTACGTTAGCCACTTTAAAAATTCGTTTACGTAACATTAAGTTTTTGTGAACAAAAAGTCTCCGTACACTTAAGACCTGCGCCTCCTCATAGAATATCGTCTTGGTTTACCCAGGGAAACTTTTAGAATTCTTTTTTATTTTGAATTTATTTATTATTATTTATTTAGAATTGTATATTGGATCTTTGAAGTGAAAACCTTTCAACACGCAACACACCCAAGAAATACAACTCTGGGACGGTAGATGGCGCCATGGTTAATGTTTTAGGACAAAATATTTAGATGGCGATGCAATAGCATAACAAAATTTAAAATATTTATATTGTTGAAATGCAATTTATTCGACGTATGGCGCCTTGATTAATTGATAAAACTTAACAACCCAAAAATAATGTTTACAAATTGTTGAAGCTAATTTCACTTCTGAGGTGTAGTCCTTCGACTGACATGTTTTTTGTTTCTTTATTAGGTTTGCAAAACAGCACACAATCTAACATAAAAAAATAATTCAATTATTTGTAAAAATGTACAATGAATGTGTGCCTTTCAAAACAACAACAAGCAAAACATAACAATTATAAGGTAAAATTTAAAAATTATAAACCAACCTCCGAGGCTACAACTTTTCTTCTATTATCTACTAAGTATTTCTCTGCTGCTAAAAATTGGTGGTATGTTGTCCGGGCCAGAATCTTTATTTGTGTCCAAATTTCTTGAATAGTTCTTTACGGTCTCCACAGAGATATTAACCGAATTGATGAGATTAGAATTAGATAAGTACTCGTATATGTTTGGTTGTGCGCTGTAAATGTTGAACGGTAGTTTGGGATCAACGTCAGGTTCAAAGACAGAGTGAAGTTTGTCACTGTTTCCATTAGTAAAAACTGTATCAACATCCGTTGGATGAAACTCTAAATATAAAAAAATGCATACTAATTACGCCTTTTAAATTGATTTTGCCAGAATTTTTATTGGCAGATGGTACACCAAGGTAGTTTTTGTCTTTAATGGTCCGACATCTTTGTATCGTGGAAAACAGGACAAAAGTTTTCTTATCATAAAGTTGTTAGGAAAACGTAAATAAGCATTACAATTTTAATTCAAAAAATTTATTTAATATACTCATAATAGAGGGTAAAAAAGTTATACTTCATCGGATGTGCTCACATGATCATACATTCTGTCTAAAACTGGCGGTATGTAATCATAAAATTCCTGTTCTTCGTCGACGAAATCCTTTCTCATTCCTTCCATATCCACTTTCATGTCTGGAGCGAAGTACCTCAAAAAAAAAATTAATATTAATTACTTTGTTTTTGTATCCTTAGTATATGATCAATGATCCACGAAAGTTATAAATAAATAATTCAACGTCTAGAAGAAAATTGTTTTAATACCTGAGAAAAAGTTAGTTCACCAGAACAAGTTAGAGAAAAAATATTATTAAATTCACTTATGTGATTTATGATATTTAGCCTTATTTATGTAAACAAGTTTTATATAAAAGTAAAATGGCCAGTGTCATTTTTTAATATTCGCTAAAATCACAACTATCTTATTAATTTAATTTTTCCACATTACCTAATAATATTGAAAAGAATTGATGAAGGTATAAAGCGCTTAGTGTCGTAAAATGGATAAATAATACTTCCTCGTTTATATCTAGACCAAAAAGCTTAAAAAAAGGTACATCAACTATCAATTTTTTTTTTTTTAAATCTTTTGTCTCTTATTTACTAGCATTAGAATTCACTTATAATAAGTGCTTTATAATAAGTAAGTATATACTGTAGATTGAATATCATATCAGAAATTTACTGACTGACAATTTTCTTGTTATGATAGTAACTTAAATCTACATATTTTTTTAAACTCCTTTAGCGTTTACTCGCGACTTTATAAAATACTAGCTGGTGTCACCGAAAACGTTCGTCTCTTTTAAGAAAAATAAAACGCCTGACAAAATATATATGAGTAACTACGCAAACTATATTTCTTTTTTGCCAGGGGTTGAATATTTATTTTTAAATAATCCCTCGGTACAGTACTTCTTATCCGAATGAATCTGTATCCAGTATTAAGAAAATCATTATGATCGGTTGACTTTGGTAATATTAGTAAAAATAGCATAAGTAATAATATTATATTTATATGTAAGGTAAATTATACATATAATTTACTTACTTGCCTACACAATCGAAGAATTTTTTTTGATGTGGCAAATTAAAACGATGAAATATGGCCGTGAAACCGGTACAATTAGTCCATTGGGCGTCTGGAGCGATAAAAATACCTACAGCTCTACCCTTGCATATTAGGGGTGCTCCGTACATGCCCTAAAAAAAACATTATTTAGTAGAAACAACCTACACAAAGTAGTGATTCTTACTATAGATATCCGCGTCTACAGACGGAAAAGCTCTATATTTGAAAAGTCTGTCTGTCTGTCTGTCTTTACAACATAACAATAATATTGGATGTATTTTTAACCAATAAATCTTCAAATAATAAAAAAATAATAATCAAAATCGGTTGGCGTGATATTGAGTGAATTTCGAAAATTTGTCGCGCTGTCGCGCACATACTTATGGTTTTCTCGTGGATACCATTCTCAGAACTGGACCAAATTGAAATGAGACCACACGGGAAGCATCAGCTTTCAAATAAAAAAAGAATCATCAAAATCATTTCACCCAGTCGAAAGTTCTTAGGTAACAAACATAAAAAAATGTATAAAAATTTTGAAGTCGGTTAACTTAAAAACTCATTCGTATGAGGTTTGTTGGAAACTGTAGTACTGATTGTAGGAAGTAAGTTTAGTATGTAGTACTTAGTATAATAAAAAATATACTGAAAACACACTTACGTGACAAGGTTGTGCTGTCCTGTCTGGCTGAAAACGGAACTCTGTATAAATTAAATAAATAAATAAATATAAATATATTTACACATTCCACACATCACCATCTAGTTTCAAAGTAAGCAACTTAATGCTTGTATTATGGATACCAAACAGTTGCCTGATATATTACATACAATACTTTTTTTGTAAATACATACATAATTATCATAAATACAAAACATCCATGATTTAGGTACAAAGGTAAATGTTAATACATAAACATAATATGTCCCTAGTGGGATTCGAACCCGCGACCGCTTGGTTAACAGCTCTTTACTAGCCACTAGACCAAACGTGTCGTCAAAAATTATAATTATAAAAAAAATACCATTATCAACACGTATAGTGTAACATTTCTACAAATTAATATCAGACGTTACATATAATCATAGAAATTTACATTTATTTATATGTATAGTAGGTACAAAGTTTTAGAACTAATTTTTTGAGAATCGATTTCATATATAGTATGAAAATTTAAGGAAGTAAAATCAAATGGCACATGTTACATGTCACACGTTACGCGTTACAGTCTAGAATATGCTTCAATGCATATTAATATAACATAATTATAATATATTATATTAATATATTTTAATTATATTTATTAAATTATCTATTTATCGTTCGTAAGGAGTAAACCCCAGTCGAGCGTTGGAGCTAACACACACACCTTTTTTATTTTTGTTACTAATAAGAAAATTATTATATTTTGCATTTTTATTCTACAAATTTTATATTCTACAAATACAAAAGTAAATAACCCCTCTGGTGAAGTCTGGCGACAGTAACCAACGTCTTTCTTATTGAAGACCAACGTGAAACAACATGTCTTATTTTCGGTGAGTGAGTTAGGTACCACTTTTAGGGCCTCTTTCACCAACTACAAGTAAAGTGTTGATTAGTTACTTTTAAAAATAATTCTATGTTTTATTAAATTATGCACTCGCTTTAGTGAATCCTTCAATAGGCTATTTTTATTATTATTTTCTTTTTAATTTTTGGGACTTTTAAGGTACACACAAAGGTATATCAGCTAAATTATTCACGATGACATGTGACTTCAAATGACGGTTAGTCTACTTGACAGATGGTGAAAGAGGCCCTTAGTACTGTAATAGTTTAACCTCTCAAATTGAAGGTACTTGAAGGTTGCTTGCTAATCTTCTCACGTATATCGGATTACATATTAATTAGACTTACATCTCTCATACAGATGTGGTAGTCGCTATTGTATGTTCCAAAGAATCCAAGATTTTGTAGAGCCTTTTGGTATTTTGTTAGGAGAGTTTGACAGCCAGGTTCCCTTTGCACTATGTTCATGAATTGGACTCTCAAATTTCTTTGAAGTAAAAATTTGTGAATCGGATATATCCTATCCTTAAAATAAATGAACACGTGTACAATAACTTTAAAAGTTATGATTAAATATTACAATTTCTCTAACTGTTTACCGTATAACCAATTTTAAAAATCAGTGTTATTAAAATGAAAAGAAAAAGGGAAAAACTTGAATTGATTGTTGAAAAGTTTAGATAAAACTAAACATTTAAGAAATCATTTTAGAATTGCAACAAAGAATTTTATTATAATAATAGAAGTCTTTGTTTTGAAAATAGGTAAACTAAAAAAAAAAAAAGAAAAAAAAACCCCTTGTTGTAGTTGGGCAAGTTGTAGGGGAGCAATTGACGGATTGATGCGCAGCATACTTATTTCGTACAGTAGGCCGACGGAGACGGAGACAGGGCAATCGTGCGGGGCATGAGGGGTGAGGCGCGAGTGGAACGTGCCCAAGCTGCATACTTTGTCGTTCTTAGTAGCTTGGGATAAATATTCTAGGGCTATCGCGTCTTTCAGATTTTTATTTATTATATAAATCAAAATGGTGCATACATAATAAAGAACTAAGCTTTCATCAATTTCCGCACGATGAAGAAAGGTACTTAAGCACATTTTATATTATTTAATTTGTGTCAACCCTTCCGTAATTTTTTAATACCTACACAGGCGGCGGTATCGCCCAACATCGAAGGCGTCGGCCTTTTTTTTTTTTTTTTTTTTTTTTTTTATATAAGTCAAGGCAGCGCTTGGCCGCGATCTCACTTGATGTTAGGTGCAGATGCGGCCGAAGGTGGACCACGCTTACCTAGTAGATGCCCATTTACCCTACGTTTGAAGACCCCGAGATTGTAATTTTGGGGAAACACAGACGCAGGCAGTGAGTTCCACTCCTTAGCAGTTCGGACAAGGAAGGTGGAACTGTAACGCTTCGTGCGTGATCGAGGAACTTCAACCACGAAGGGATGAAACCCCCGCCCGCGCCTCGTGTTTCGCAAGTGGAACGGTTCCGGTTGGATCAAATCGAAGAGAATGGACGCACACTCTCCATGGTGCAGACGATAGAAAATTGATAGACATGCTACTTTTCGGCGATGCTGTAGGCTTTGAAGTTGAGACTCCACAAGGGAGTCGTCGCCAATGAGTTTCTTAGCTCGCCTTTCAATCGAGTCCAGTGCAGCCAACTGATATCGGGCAGACCCATCCCAGAGGTGGCAGCAGTACTCCATGCAGGATCGGACTTGTGCTTTATATAAGTTAAGGAGCTGTCTCGCAGTGAAGTACCGCCTAACCTTGGAAAGGATGCCCAATTTTCGGGCAGCCGTTTTAGCAATGGACTCGATATGCCTACCAAAGTTCAGATCGGAATTAAGGTCTACACCAAGAAGTTGCATGTGGTCTGTGATTGGAACAGACACTCCCCGGAATGACGGGTTCAGGCCTACTGTAGGAAATAAGTATGCTGTAGATTGATGACAAAAGGGCCTGGACAAAAGCTTGCTTATTATAAACCGAATTAAAATCTAATATTATCTATACTAATATTATAAATAGGAAAGATTTGATTAATTGTTTGCATTGAATAGGCTCCGAAACTACTGCACCGATTTGAAAAATTTTTACACTGTTAGGAAGCTATATTATCAGCGAGTAACATAGGCTATATTTTATAAAGTTACGCGGACGAAGTCGCGTGCAATAGCTAGTATAATATAAAAAAAAAATGAAAATTGTAACTAATTTGATACGTTTTTCATTACATGTAAACTCGACAAATAAAGTGCTTTATCACCCTAAGATTGAACATTATTTGTATGTTGTAGAATGATAAGGTCTGTTTTCCTTTGAAAATTCAAAGTGACAATTTCTATTGCTTTATTAGCGATGACAAATTATGTCAATCACTAATCAACACCTATTTCAAATCTAAGCCTTAGCGAATTTTGAAATGAATGTAATTTGTAATCGAAACTGATAAAGCACTTTTCTTGTCTGCTATACTTACTCCACGATAGAAAAAATGCCAACCAGGTATTACACATTCCTCTTCTATACTAAGATGTTCTTCTCCCTTCAAATCCGTTTCCAATGCGCGTAAAGGTATTATCGCTAAAGTTTCTGGAACCTTATTTTTGAGTAATAAAATTGCGCAAGTCATTTGGAATAATGATGGTTTTTGGGAAGTATAATTATTAACTGAGGAACATAATACACATTTCATATTAAAAGTTTCTTTGATCTTAGAATAAAAACTATAGTATGATAGAACAGAAGGTAAGGTTAGGTATGACATATACGGACCAAAATAAAATGCAGTCGACAGCTAAGTAAATGACGTTAAGCTGGATGCATAAGTTAGTTGAGACATTCAGATATATTTTTATCTTCAAGCCTTTAATACTACAGTCTACAAAGAACAAAGAAGGCTGATCTCGAATAGTTCTTTTTTTTATAAGAGATGGGTTAGTTCTTGGCCAACAACCAGCCATGTGGCAAGGATGAGGCCTAAGATGGAGCGAGCTCACCCAGAAAGCAAAAAAAGTTCAAAAAGCAATAAGCAATGAAACTTACATGACGGCATTAAAATTTTTGTAACCTGTACTCTTATACCAGTTCGTGGATGTCGATAATCCACTGAAGCTATAACATTTATTGGTCGATTATCTGGAAGGCCCGATGTCGGATCAGAAACACACATAGCAGCAGTCATTACAGCACTTCGGCTAACCAAAAATCCAAAACATATTCCCCGATAACGAGATGGAAAATATACCTATCGGAAAACAACATTCATAAAATTAAATAAAATAAATCCGTACTAATATTATAAATGCGAAAGTTTGTATGGATGTACAGTCAAGGGCAAAAATATATGTACGTTTCCAAGCGGCAAACATATCTGTACAATTGAGAGGCCAGAAATATCTGTTCGATAATTCGGTCAGAAATATGTGAGCATTTAAAGGGTCAAAAAGATCTAGACGTTCACGTGGCCATAAATATATGTACAATGTCAGTCAAATATATCTAGGCAAATAGGGGTGCATAAATATCTGTACAAACAAACAAGTTTTCGTATTTTGAATTATGACAATCATCGAAAAGAGTACCATTCTGTCATATGATCTGTTTGTCCCTTTCATTTTGATTGTGGCGTCATTAACGTAATATTTCTTTCACCTTTCATTCTATTATTTTAGATTCTGCTTCACAGCGTTCACAACTATCATATACGATTTTCACATGGCTTTTCTCGTGAATATTATATTAGCATTTTTTCAATGCTAAATTTATGTAAGTAACATATTTATACTAGACGTAGCGATGAAACGGAAGATATTTATTCGTAATTTAAGTAATTATACAATATTAGTACGAAAATCTTTCGATTACGCTAATCTATACTAATATTATAAAGCTGAAGAGTTTGTTTGTTTGTTTGTTTGTTTGTTTGAACGCACTAATCTCAGGAACTACTGGTTCGAATTGAAAAATTCTTTTTGTGTTGGATAGATCATTTATCGAGGAAGGCTTTAGGCTATATAACATCACGTTGCGACTAATAGGAGTAAAGAAACAGTCGAAAAAACGGAGAAAATTATTCATCTTTGAGGGCTTCCGTTGCGTGCGCTGCGAAAACCGTTCGAGATACCCAAATGATTCCCAAAATAACTATTCCACGAGGACGAAGTCGCGAGCACAGCCAGTGTATGTATAAATGTCTCTTTACTGTTAAAAAGAACACTTAGGTTTTTACTAACTTAGAGCATTTAATAATTAATCACTGGTCTGCAACGAAATCCTCCTTCAAAAAATATGTCAAAAATATGAAGATTTTAATGCTTTGAATCTATTCCCGTTGGCCGATTTTTTTTATCACGTCTAGATTTATCGATATGAATTTTTTATTAAATATCAATTTAGGTTTTTTGAATTAGTTTTGTGCGTCAACATCATAAACAGTATAGTATACATACAAAATAGGTTTTAGCGAGTTGTAAGAGAAAGAAGGAAAGTGCCGAAAGTAAATTTTATGGTAGTACACAGGCGCATTTATTGGCTCTGTTCATAAAAAATACATAAACTACTTACACATAAAATACTTTAAAAAAGTAGAGAATATGCAAAACATCAAAATATTTGATAACTAGACTTGACAGTCTTGACACGCTCTTTGATAGTTTCATGTATGGATATTTATGCCCTCCTATTTGCCTACAGCCTACACATATTTGATTGACATTGTACATATATTTATGGCCACGTGAACGTCTAGATCTTTTTGACCCTTTAAATGCTCACATATTTCTGACCGAATTATCGAACAGATATTTCTGGCCTCTCAACTGTACAGATATTTTTGCCGCTTTGGAAACGTACAGATATTATTGCCCTTGACTGTATGTATGGATGTTTGTAACTCTTTCACGCAAAAACTACTGAACCGATCACCATGAAATTTTGCATACACGTTGTCCGGGACACCAGAAAGGACATAGGGTACCTTTCATTCAGAAAAAAAAGTACTGCTCCCAAGGGATTATCTAAAATTAAGGAAATTAACTCCTGGCTAAGTATAATAGCAATAACGATGTCAGGCGATATATTGCTTTTTCAACGCGGACGAAGTCGCGGGCACCAGCTAGTTACATAATATACTTTAGAAACTTATACAAAATGTATAAAAGGTTCTCCTAAGTAAGGGACTCAAGTATTGATTTTTTATCTACTAAGATAGACTAGATGGAAACATTCGTAATACATCGTACAGAGCCCTGTGGCGCAATCCGGATAACGCGCCCGAGAGTATTGATTCGGGAGACTCCAGGTTCAAATCCTGGCAGGGCAGACCCCCTTTTGTAGTTTATTTTATTTTATACAAATGAAACAGATGCGAGTAAAAATCTCAATCTGAAAGTTCCGTATGGTTTCATTTCTTATATACTTACTTAATTTCTTGTCGCTGGTTGCCATATATTTTACGTATATGCTATCAAAACAATAACTCTTTCCCGCAACTTCTCCCGCTAGTATAATTATAATGTAGCATGTTCTTTGCCAATATTTCCTGTATTATTGTTAGGCGTAATATATCATTTAAATAAAGACCCTGATTAAGTTAGGGGTACTGGACCATCCCCCCCTTATTATTCCGCCCTAGTAATTGGTCGAGATTAATATATATTTTTTATATTTTAATTTAATAAATTTAATATAATAATTGTGAATGTATGTTACAAAATAAACGGCCCACGAGGGTGGTGTAACCCCCGGGGGGAAATTAAAAAATAAATAAAAATATATCATTTAATAAGTATTTAGTTATCAAAGGGGACGTTAGATGTCGCTAGTTGTTCGGTGTGTTTTGTTTTGCCGCACGTAAAACGCCTTATTTATATTTTAATTCGAATCAATTGTCTGAAGTGTGTTATGATTATAAAAATGTATATCGCACATTGTGTGTATGTGCGGTGTTTTATTTATCTTATTTGGAGAGGCTTTCACCCAAAAATCTCGAACAACTAAGTAAGTAGGTACCTAGGTATAAATATTATAAAATAAAGTCGTTGTCCGCCTCTGTATGTAAGTATCTTAGCTAACTTCTATCAAACCACTCAAAGGAAATTGATATTTATACAGATACATCTTTCAATGAAAACTTCAATGATATTTTCAAAGAATTTTCCTATGAAATGCTCTAGAAATGCTCGTAAAATAAAGATTAAATTTATACAGACATAAAACTACGAAAACCTTTATCATAAATCGTTCATGTCGGTGGAATTCACTGCTACATTCTTAAATATCACGGTGCAGTTCGCGATTCGCAATTTTTAATACCTTTGCAAAACGTTGGACAGACATAGGAACGAATGGTGATCAAAGAGTTAATTTCATATTAGGTGCAGAACCCTAAAAAGTGACTGAACTTGCCTTGCCTTCCGATAGAAATTGGGTATAATAGAAAATTTAAAAAAAAACTTTGTTTAATGAACTTACAGTGAATGGCAGAGAACCCTTTCGAGGCTTGAACGGTTCTCTTCCTAAAGTTACCACGCAAAATGTACCTCAAAATAAAAATAAGCCATTAGGAATTACTTTACAGTAAGTATTTGAATATTTTTTTTAAAATAATAATATAATTTATTAACATTAACCAAATTCATTAACTCAATTTTAAATTTACTCACAAAATATAAGCAGTTTATACAACTTATTCATTTTAAATAAAAAAACTTAATAAAAGAGTATTATAGGATCAACAATATCAATCATAGTTTGTGTGGTAATGAAAATGTAACGCTTCGTAAACTCTATACTATAAACACATGCGATTACTCGGTGTCGCATTAGCTTATTAACATTAGCTCGTTTTAGTCTGAAAATAAATCACCTATTCATAGAAAGTATGAAACGTCAAATTTACTACATGCTTATGTTTACTTATGTAAAAGTCAAATAAGATTTCTTTACTTTTGTATATCTAAAGAAATGCTTCAGTTTCTTGATCAAAGGCGAATTATAGATTTTAAAATATTAAGGAATTATTGTATAAATACAAAATGAATCACAATTTGTATCGTAAGTAAATGTAGTTTCGACATAATATTATAGTAAGGTAAATTGTATCACTGGGAAGAAAAGTAAATTTTAACTAATGCTCGGAAATAGCTTTGTTATTATATAAAAAAAAAACAATACCGACATAGTAGTCAATTTAAGCTCTAGGCAAAAATCAAATGTAGTCAGTTTGTTTTCTAGACAGTCCAAAGTCCAAGAGCATCTCCACCAATCGATTCTTTTTAAATAAATAAATTTATTTAATGAAATTCGTCTTATGGGCAATAGATGGCGTTATTTAATTTCATCATTGTTTCGAGTTTGTTAAATATGAATGCAATGACTTCGAGAACAAGCCAATTTATAAAACCATAAGCTAGTTACGCTATTTTTCATTTATACTCTTTTGAAAATAACCCTGAAATCACTTACCGTTCGCTACTAAGTACTTATTAACTCTTATGATTCAACTTAGTTAGTAGCACTTGCGTTAGATGGCGCAGCCTTACTAAACTTTGAGTTTTGCATTTGGTGAAAAATTTATAATTTGTGTTAAGTTAAACAAAGAATCATTATATAACTCATCTTTATTAAACTAGTTACGAAAATATTTTTATTGTGCAAATTTGTGTTATTTATAGACTAATGCAGTTTTAACGTAACCAAATAGGGATCAATTAGTAGAGAGGATAGGTATACGGTTTCGAGGAAAACGATAAATTGTGCTTGTAGCCGGTGATGTAGGGACCGGGGGAGAGGAGAGACGTGAGGGGGTTGTAATATGCGTACAGGAATGTGGAGGTTGTTCCCGGGTGCAAGAGCCAGTCAGATCAATAGGAAAGCGTCCTGCTTGTCCGGGCCGAGTGGTACTACGACGCCGTCGCAGCGCGGCATTCGCTATTTAGTTCCCGCCGCGATCACATCGGTTTTAACGTGCTCCTATACAATCGACTTTGCTCCTGCAATATGAACACTCTGAGGATGGAGGTAAGTGATACATTTTATTGCATTTAATATTTAAATTCGATCACTCCGCAGTCCGTAGGAAGGGCAGAAATTCATCAAAGAAAAATATCAATGTTAAAAAGACACTCGATTGATTTGTTTTCGCAAATAATTTTTGTTGAAAGGTTTCATCCGAATGTTGAACTAATCAATATGATTTTTTTTCTTGTGCAAGTAATGTACCTAGTCGTTGATAAATCCCTGTGTTCGTGTAACGATAATAAATGTTATGATTTCCAAAATCGTGTGCTTGCTCAATCTCAAATTAGACATGATACTTTGCTATTGGTTTTCTGAACGGTTCAATATCGGTTAGTTTTGAACTTAAAAAGCTGAACGGCATTTATAAAAGTGATGTAGGTAAGTAAATATATAAGGCCCAGTGCGCAGCATCCACATGAGAGCGGGTCACGGTAAAGATTTGTTATTGTGTGAGTGATTTCTTGTTGTTGAACGCTGTTTTTGCGTTTGTTTGCGTAAACTGCAATTTAGTCTCTAACACATTGTGCGCTCCATCCTTTAGTTAAAAGCTTTGATGAAGGATAATTGTTCATCAAGTTCAAAGTTGTTTTTTTTGTTGACGGTCCTTTTTTTCATTAGCTTTTTTCTAGTGAAATTATTCAAGACGGACATAAAACTGTTTAAACTTTAAAATGAATTAGAAATTTGTGTTGAAACCAAATTGAATTTGAGACGATTCAGATATTTGTACATTTTGATTTTTTATGGACGAAGAAAAAATGTTACACTGAAATTCATTCATTCAATATAGTTCCGTAATGTAATAAAAATCAGAATTACTACCGGTAACAACAAAGGTAAATGTTCAAAGAAAGGATGAGATCCTTTTCAATATACATACAATAAGCTCATGCTTACTTCTGTGTACCCAAATAAAAGGACTCGCGCGTTGTCATGTTATGTGCGTAATTGCTCGCTCTTACTTTTGCTCGTTATGATATTACTTTTTATGAATAACAGAAAAATTCTTTTTAAACTTCACACATTTAAACCTATTGATTTTGCTCATAAAGTAGCCCGCAGGCTTGAGATTTTGGATATTTTTTACCATAGAAATTTTAACAAAAGAAAATATCTGTGTTCTTCTAAACCACTCAACGGATTTTCATACAGGTTTCACTAATCGAAAGACAGAGAAACGAGGTAGGTTTGTGTGTATGATTTTCAGTAAAAATGCATCTGTGCGAAGCCAGGGGCGGCTGGCTAAGTAATTTATATAACCGATAGCGAATTTATGATATTTTTTACAATGTCGCGACATTTTTGGCGGTCCACTTCATAGTATCTATGTTGATGGAAGGCTACAGTGGGTATATTTCTGTATGATGATAATGGCGATACTACAGGGTCACTATAATTTATTGAGGGTATGTGTACCGAAATACAAACACTACAGTGATAGAACTCGTTGTTTCTGTCATCGGGAGCAACAATTCTAAAGGGCGTTCCATCAGAACAATTTAGCAACACTAAGCTTATATGTTGCCAGTGATGACATATGGCGCTGAAACGTGGTCTCTAATGCTAGCGAACTATGGAGAGCGGTATGCTCGGAGTTACTTCAGAAATGAGTAGATCCTTAAATGTACGAAAGTTGCCTACATAAGCCGGCGGATTACTAAGTTGTAGTGGCAATGGACAGGACACATAGTACGAAGAGCCGACGGTCAGTTTTCGACCGGAAAGTTTTAGAGTGGAGGTTGTGGACTGGCAGGCGCCTTAACAGGACACATGACCTATTACATTGCCGGTCGACAGTGGATCCAAGGTGCTTTTGACTGGTGTTATTGGATATATATGGGGGAGGCCTACGTCCAGTAATCCACACCCTGCGCCTGAGATGAACCTTATACGTACGTACTCGTAGAGGATCAAATGCCACTGGAATTACGCACGCACAAGTCGGTTATCAAATTGTGGGTCATTACTGGAAATGACCCGAGACGTCGAGTTAATATTAGAATCGTCAATGGCGCCGTAACTAAAGATGTATATAATAAATAAAGTCATTGACTGGCTTTTATCGGTGTATGACACACAATTGCAATATAAACTCGTTTATTGTTTAATAAAACATCCTTTGCTCGCGTCTTTGTTCAAGCGAACGACATGTTATCACAATGTTAACTAATGTCTTTCACGCCTTAACTACTCATCCGATCATAGTGACATTTTGCATACACGTAGTCAGGGATACAGAATAGAAGTTATTGTACTTTTCATTTAGAAAGAAATACCTACTGTTTCCTGAGATCATTTAAAGATAAAAATTAAAAATTCAACTCGATGCCTAACAAAAATGTAAAAGCAATAAAGATTGAATAAATGAAAGAGAAGCGCGGATGAAGTCGCGGGCAAAATCTAGTATGCATAATGTAAAGTTTTTGTTACGTGTAATATTCTAAATTCAATTGTCTGCGAAGCGCTAGCTGGTGTTTTAGGACAAGCTAAATTTTTTTTAAGCTAGAATTTTTTTCACTAATGAAGCAAATATTTTATTACCAATCCACACACGAATAATAGTCAGTATAAGTCTGACTATGGTCTGACTGGGATTAGAACCTTCGTCTACCGTTTCGATATAAGTGAGTTGTGGACTATAACTTGTACCGTTATCTATAACAGGTTATTAACCCATAAATTTATGTAATGTAACATCTGTCCTGTTTATTCAAAATAAGGAAGCTTGCTGTGTCTGATGTTTTGCAAATTGTATTGACATTTATATATGTATATTTCCCACTGCTTGTATTCATTGGAAAGTTTAGAATATATGTACAATATATGTACTGTGATAGACAAGATGAGTACCTACTTATGGCACACGAAGATTTTTGGGATTTCTGGATACAGGTCCTATAACGATATTTTCCTTTAATTTTTTGAATTTAGCCGTACCTACCACATTTTTACTCTGTATTTTCATGCTGCCGTTAAATTCTGTCTCCCACATAATGAGGTCACAACATGACTAACTTCCCAATGAATATAAGTCATAAATAATGATGTGCTTTATGCGTTTACTGAGAATGTTAAGCGAATAATATACATTTACGGCGAATAAATTCTAGATAAAGCTTTATTACTGTACTTTTTTTAAATAGGTCTTACGGTCCACCTGATGGTAAGTGGCTACCGTCACCAATAATGCAAGCAACGCCACGATCTGACGTGACTTTCACGGTGGTCTTCTGTAAGCCTGGATTCGGGATGCCCAAATGACAGCGAAACTATTTACATATATCCTGCTTTTTTAGTTAAATTTTCATGCTGTTTCTCACTTCTGCTTGGTGCGAATGTAAGCGCAATTATTGTGAATTTATAGGAAAATTTTTATAAATCAAAGTTCTGTTATTAGGTGCAAACTAGGTACCTATATGTGATGAAAAAAAAATTTTTTTTATTGAATATTGGGACCGACGGCTACATTTGGGATCCACATGCATCGATTTCATGATACACTTAATTGTAGGACCGGAGTAACGGGACTGCTACTAATAAACCAATATGGACCGTTAATGACGTCAGAACGTACCTAGTTATCATTAGGACATATTATAAAACAAAATCCTCCGCCGCGTCTCTCTGTCTGTCTGTCTGTCTGTTCGCGATAAACTCAAAAACTACTGCACCCGTTTTCATCAATGGATAGTTCATCAATGGATGGATAGTAGTTCTCGAGGAAGGTTTTAGTATATAATTTGAAAAGTTACGCGGGCGAAGTCGCTGACAGCAGCTAGTTTAAGTATAAATATAGGTGATTTTATTTTTCGTGATCCTTGAGACAGAGTTAAGGCAAACACGCTAACCAATTTTCAGATGAGATTGTCTGTAAGCGCTTTGTTACATATTGGATGCAAAGATAATAGCAAGTATCTAAAAAGAAACGAGAAGCACAGTATACCTTTCCTATAATATGCTCTATCTGCTAAAGCATAGATAGTCGTACTTGTAAAATGCGGCATAAAATAGTACGCCGATTCCGGCGTACCCGAGCCAGTCACACTGCAAACTGTCTGTGATGTGTACGTGCCGAATGTTTTATTAAATTTTAGGCATAATAAAATACCAGTTTGCGTAGTGAAACTGTGTAAAAATATAATAAAACTGGGTAAAAAGTGATAAAAAGTGTAGATTTTTTACACACACTACAATAAAAAGTTGCCACATTTCCGGAGCTATTGCTTTTGTATAAGCGCTCTATCTAGTCAAGCACAGCGAGACCAATCAATTATCTTTGTTCTAAAACTTGTACTTAATATTATATGTTTTTGTTATAGAATAAACACTGGTTATGGGTGTTGGCTGGTTTGATGCTTCTTTCTGTGTCGTTGGCGTCAGCCGACGGGGAAATATGGGAAGAGAGCGAACATGAAGTCCTTATACGCAGTGAGAGGGGCGCTAAAAATAGAGGTTTGTATTTTAGTATTGGCTGGATAGCGTTTGGACTTGTTTTTTTTTTAGAGTTGGGAGTAAAATGAAAATTTTTACACGAATGCGTTATGTTATGCGTTATATGTAGTTACATTCAATTTTTTTGAATATTTTAGAATATCTGAAGTTTCATAGATTTTGCGCCATCTACACAATAATATTTAAAAAAAGAACAATGTTGTGTTCGAATTGTGAAAAATTAAATTTTATAATCGTTCCTAAGGAGTAACTTTTTTTTTCATTCTATACACCGTTCAAACTTAATAATACTGAATTATTTTTGCTCACGGTGAATACTTTGCTAGTTTTTAAATGGGATCATTCTGATATTTCAAATATTTATTTCATTTCGTAGTACCAGTCCAACAAGCGGCTATTATGTTATAACTAAATTGTTCAATTGAATTCAAAGTTTTTATTTGTATATCGTGAGTAGATCATTCGAAGCTTGATATTAAACATTACCACATGCCTTTTGCTTTCTGTTCCAATTTGAGAATGTGCCCGTTAACATACGCTGAAAATAAACCGGACAGTTTCGTCCATATGTCTCGGCATTTACTCGTATAAGATTTAAATAAATATGAATATCGCCAAACAGAGGCATCTGAATAACTTTTTTGTTTTATTAAACAATTTTGCTAAATAAACGCATCTAACAAATGCTAACTCACACATACATACATACATACATACATACATACATACATACATAATAGGTACTTTAACGAAATTCTGCTCGCAATGTATGCATTTCTTTTTTCAAATTAAAAGTAGTAGGTAGGTACTTATAGTGATTTTTAAAAGAGATAAAAATTATTTCATGTCGGCGATCAATTCCTAATTCTTATTTTTCAAAGCGAAATATTTTGCAAATTATTATTGGGACGAACTCTTTACTTTTATTTGTGCCTTAAATTAAATGATCTCTGTTCCAAATGGGAATAGACGGAACGTAGCGCCAACCATATCGTCGCCAAATCGTCGTCTGTTACAAAGTAGGTTAGTTAGGGAATTACAATTAGTTTCAGAGCAAGGGAATGGAGAAAGAGGGGGGAATTGGGTTGCAAAATGCAGCCTCCTTTAAGATACTCTTTGAAAATAAAATTCAAATGAAAATATAATAAATATTATCTTGATTTTGTTTAACAGAGTCTTGTCGCTACGTGAAGGGATCGTGGTCTGAATGCGACTCCAAAACTAATATTCGATCTCGAACTCTCACATTGAAGAAAGGTGATCCAGCTACATGCGAGCGTTCCAAAACCATTCAGAAGAAGTGCAAGAAAGGTAAGAATTATTTTATTTGTGGTTTCTTTTTAAGCAATGTAAAGCAGTTATTACACTTTTCAATTTGTAAGAAACCAATTTAGGAACCTAATTAGTGAACTAGTGATCAAACTACACTAAATTGATTTCTAAATCGAAGATATAGAATTGAAAATAGATAATAGAATATAAAATCCAATCTGTTCTAACTGCGATTACACCTTCCGATTTCCTAAATTGGTTTCCTACAAATTGAAAAGTGTAATAAAAATACCGCTTACTGGCTAGTTAGTAACCCTAGAGCTGTTAACCAAACGGTCGCGGGTTCGATTCTCGCTAGGGGCAATTAATGTTTATGTGTTAACATTTTACCATTGTTTCTGAGTCATGAATGCTTTGTATTTATAATAATATGTATGTATTTACAAAAAAAAAGTAATCTATGTAGTATATCAACTGTCTGGTATCCATAATACCAGCATTAGTTGCTTACTGTGGAACCAGATGGTGCTGTTTGGAAAATGTGAAGATATTTAATAGAATTTTATATTTAAATGTCAATCTTAATAAAAATATCTATACTTATAATACTTTAAAGCTGAAGAGTTTGTTTGTTTGAATTGAACGCGCTAATCTCAGGAACTACTGGTTCGAATTGAAAAAATATTTTTGTGTTGGATAGATCATTTATCGAGGAAGGCTTTAGGCTATATAACATCACGTTGCGACTAACAGGAGCGAAGAAACAGTCGAAAATGTGGAAAAAAAACGGGGAAAATTATTCATCTTTGAGGGCTTTCGTTGCGTGCGCTGAGAAAACCGTTCGAGATACCCAAATGATTCCCAAAATAACTATTCCACGCGGACGAAGTCGCGAGCACCAGCTAGTAAAAGATAAAAGTCTTTGTCAAAATTGTTGCAATACCTATCTTCGTGTAAACGGCTTCGGCACATATCCGACGATATGGATGTCCCCGAGACTATACTAAAGTAGACATGACGCAGCTTCAGTGACCCATCGAGGTCGAGTAGTCATCTGTTCCGTCGGATAATTGAAGAACTCTTTAAGTAACAATTTATCACTTTAATACTTACATGTGGGTATTCTAAGTGATAAGTAATATTATAAAATCGATAGACATGGAAGAGAATGCATCTTTTAGTGTTAGCACCTAATAATAATAATTATTATTATTTGTAATGACTACGGGTATACTAAATACCAGATATTATCATTCTGTTGAGACTCCAACATTAAAAATCATTTAAATTAAATAACAAAAATTAAAACTTTAATATAATTAAACATTTCCTTCGTCATACAAGTATTTTTTATTTTATAAATTATTATTATTTTGTAATATTCAAGTCCATAATTGAAATTATGGCTTATGTCCAGCTGTGGACGTCTTGTAGCTGAGATGATGATGAATATTTAGTTTAAAATATTTATTAACATTGTAGAAAAAATGTTTGTAAAATATATGCATTTTTAAAATATTTAGTGAGAAGAAAGCTTTTCATTAATTTTATATTTGAATTGACCAAAAGAAATGTCCGGCAATAGAAAAAGTGTTTTTTTTTTGTTTTCCTAAAGACATATACTAATTTTATGGCCCCAAAAGTAAGCACTGCATATGAGGCTTGTGTTATGGGTATGAATACTTTATTTTTTTATGTTTAGCTTGTCGCTACGAAAAATCATCGTGGAGCGAATGCAGCTCTAACGGAGAAATGTCCAGGACTGACATGTTGAAGGCGAACAGCGACCCATCTTGTGACCAGAGTAGACGCATTACTAAAAAGTGTAATAAGAATAAGCAAGTCAAGGGATCCAAAGATAAGGGTAAAATGAACTTTAGACAATTTAAAAAAAACTTCACATACTTATTAGAAGTTTAAAGAAAAAAATATCACTCACTATAATATAATATAACCTTGTAACTAAAACGATATTAATCAAATGAAACGAATATTCGTTTGTGGATAATTAGCCTTGAACTTATGAGTATTTATAGTATGTATAGATTGATAAATATGTACGAAAATAATTTAAAAAAATTCTAATATTTATAACTTATAAGTTGTTGTAACTTATAAGTCACAGTAGCCACGAGAGACTAAATTATAGTTCCAACAGTGACAGAACAGAACAGCATATTATATACTTTTATTTAACAGGTACTAATTCGGTTTGTCTGTTGCAAAAGCACTGTATTACTTCAGATGAAACTTTTTTTTATAAGAGATTGGTTAGCTTTTGGCCAACAACCAGCCATGTGGCAAGGATGAGGCCTAAGATGGAGCGAGCTCACCCAGAAGATGCCTATTCAATCGAACCTTGAAAAGATTAGGGTTATATGATATGGGTTTTTGGAAATAGTTGTACGCCAAGAAAGAGATATGCCTTTAAAGCTATGTTACTTTGCGTTTAAACATTAACTTTAATAATGTATTTTTTTGTCATTTCAGGTCGCCGAAATCGTCAGTAAATATTTCAATGGAAGTTCTGTTTAGAATAATAAAATTTTGATTATTATAAACATGTTTGCTCGTTGATTCCAATTTATGTAATAGTGCCAAATAGAGGTCAACAATAGATTTATTTCATATTTAATTATGTAAGTGTAGGTGTCGACGTATTGGCATGCGTTCGTACGAATACCAAATTACTAAATATTATCTATATAAAAGTATACCACGTAGGAAGGGGTCCGTGGCGTTTGCCCCCAGTGGTGTACGCATCTGTGGTGTACGCCCCCGATTGTTTCCTTTTCCACTTTTCCACTAAGTGGAAAAGTACAAAAAACAATATGATATTTAATTTATGCAAATCGGGGGCGTACACCACCGCGGGGCAAACGCCACGGACCCGTAGGAAGATTGAGGAATTAAATCTGTTTGTGCTGTTTGACTATCTTTATAACTATATCTACTCAGTGTTATCTTAACTATATAGTACATAGAAATTTTCCTAGGCGGGTACTGAACTGACGAACGATGTATATGCTGAGTATACCTAATTTATAACAAAGTGATAAATTGCTGCAATTTTATCATCATCACCTTACGTTATTGGCTTGATGTCTGAACAAGGAGTCAGCACCCACCCGGCGCTATTGCGGCTTGTTTTTTTTATTGCTAGTACGTATAAAATAATTAAATAGTTGTGTGTTTAGGGAGCTAACGTACAAATATTGTCGCTAACTCAATCATGCTTTTTAATAAATTCTTGGTGCGAATTAGGTACCTACAGAAAGTTGGTGTTTTTAATTATAAGTAATTATTTATCTTATAGGAGATTCAGCTGTTTTTACTTAGCACTTATTATTCGTAGGAACGCCTTCCATTGGAGCCGACTTGTTACATTTTAAAAGTAGTTGCAACATGAGAACAGATGCTAAGCGAACAAGCCTTTATTTTGTGTATTATTCGCTTGAATATCTGATGGAAAAAAAACACCATTAAGCACGTTAGACCTTATGGGCAATATTGTTGTCTTTACCTTTTATTCTATGAAAAAAAATTCGAATGTGAAAAATGCTGTGTTCGCTCTGCATCGATCTTATTAACTTTAATCTACTTTAATTTAAATAAAACTGGATGAATTTTTCTGTACTACTTAATAAGAACGATTAATAAATAAGAAAATTATTTATTGTTTCATTTCAATAAAATAGCCACAAAATTAAAAACCCCCATGAGTTATGAACTACAAAAAAAGATGTATGAACATTTGGCGTGTGTGAAGTTGGCCCCACAATATCGCGATATATAAAACAACGTGAGTTCTAGTTGCCCCCCACATAGTTCCGGAGTTCTCTATACTTTATATCAATAGTTCTGTTTATTTTCCTCGAGAAATTGATTATTGAACTTGATGGGGGGCCAACTTCACAAATCGAAAAGTTTACGTACTCATACCAACTACAGTATTCGTCGGATCGAAAAAAATTATAAGGATAAATTGTAGAACTCCGTTGAAAAATTTTGAATTTTGAAAAAAAGAAAAAAACATGTTTTTAATTTTTTTTTTGTTACCAATATGGAAATAACGCGAATTCCAGTTGCCCTTCATGCAGTTTTGATGTTCTTACACACTTTTTATCAATACAGTTCTGGTGATTTTTCACTCTAGATTTTTTTTTATTTAATGAGGCTAACTTTATAAATCACAAACTTTGTGTCGTCGTACTAACCAAAGTATTGCTCCTATCAAAAAAAGTTATGAGGATAAATTGTAAAACTCTTTGGTTGAGCAAAAAAAATTCTCGTCCAAATTGAGCCAGGAAGCACCGTTCCCGAGTTATCCCGATTACCAACTTATCCGGAAATGCACGTCGAGGGGACGGTTTGGGTTTAAAAATCCGCAGAAAATCGAATGTTGGAGCAAAAATTCGGAAAAAATTTGAAATGCAAGGGGAGCAACAATAATCCAAGTACTTAGTTTAGGTGGCTGTAGTACAAAAAAATTTTGCGAGCTGCCGTCAAACTTAGACCGGCCCGACAAATTTCTGCTAATAACCACTAACTCCGGATCCGATACAGTTGGAGCCACGGGCTGTTCAGGGAAAAGTTGTATCTCCTCAAGATGTTTATTTTGACAGGTTACTCGCAGCAAAAATCCCTCTTGGTTTCTAAGTTATTGAATTTAAATAGTTTTCCAAAGTTTTAGCTGGGACTTAAAAAAAGAAGAAAAAAATTTTTTCCCTTTTTTTTCCTTTTACGAATCGGGAGAGCACAATAGGAGGAATTTTTCCTATCTTATTTTGGCAGTTTGTTTTATTTGAGAATATATAAGGGAGTTGTAAAAACTTATTTAACTAAGCTTTAAATATACTAAACTCTGAAACGCCAGCAGATAAAAATACGGCCGTAGTCTAGTCACCCTAGAATCGGGAGAGCGCAATAAGAGGAATTGGTCCTATCTTATTCTGGCAGTTTGTTTTATTTGAGAAATATATATAAGGGATATTTGTCAAGATATTGTATATGGGTATGCTAGCGTTATATTACGTCATCCCACATGAAGGGGTGACATTTTAAATATCTAACTAACCCTACATATTATATCTTTGGGCAACAAATTAACAACAAAATAAGCCGTTGGAACGGGCTCTCTATTCTCAATTTTAATATATAAGGGTAGTTTACCCTTATGGGGGTGACATTTTTTAATATCTAACTAGGCTATCTCCGAGCAACACATTAGCAACAAAATAAGCTGTTGGAATGGGCTCGCTAGGTACTTTATATCGTATATGGGTATGCTAGCGTAATATTACGTCAGCATACCCGTCGTTTGTCGTAAATTAATTGAGGTACAAATTTTTTTTGCGGTACAAATTAGCAACAAATTCCCATATAGTTTTCAAGTCCGGCTTATGAAATGGGTATGCCACCGTAATGTCATAATGCCAAGTCTGGCAAGTCGATCAAAAAGGAGGGTTTTATTTTCTTTAATTATAAAATGAAACAAGTTAAATATATTATTAAAATGTTCTTATTATTTTATCAAAAACTTATACATGATGTAGAATAAATACCGATGAAAACATTCAAGCCTCATACAATTTATCGAATTTGCACCTATATTTAAAACGTCTCTCATAAAATATTGTATGAAACTTAAATTTAGTCATCGGTATTTTTAATTTTGCATTTTAAGTTATTACAAATAAATAAATAAATAAGTTATCGTCTACAATAGTAAGTAATATTTTTAAATAAATTTATAATTCGTGTAAAAACTTTAATAAGAGTATGAGGTTGGACGTACCATTTCAAGTTATATCTAAGTTTATAGGTAGAGTAAGTACATCTAGGTACTTTCCGCCAACTACGTACAACATTTGTGTTTAAATATCACAGGTAAATGTTTGGATTATGCAATGTGAATTTCACTTGAATAATTGTTTTGCATAGTGCCATATTCTGAAGAAATATTCATCACGCCGCAGTAGTGAACCGCGCGCGTACGAACGAATATCGGCGTCCATGTTATGATCGCGGAGCCATGATGTTGTTGTTTGAGTACTAAAGGATGTTGGCTCCGTCATCTCGGTGTGTTCCCCTGGCTCCTCATCAGCATGCGAATCTGTAGGCATTGTTTGTTTATGAAAAACCCAGCTGTTGTCCGCGTGACTTTATAAAATATAGCCTACGTTACTCGCTGATAATGTACATTTCTATAGTTGAAAGAATTTTCAAAATCGGTCTAATAGTTAAGTTTATTAATGACAAACAAAAATACAAATCTTTTCCCGTTATGACATTACTAAGTAGTAATGTTGTCGTTTTATAATATTAGATAAGTATCTAATATTATAAAACGACAACATAGAGCACTTTATAATATTTAAAAATATATAAAACAAACAATATTAGAGATTGTAAAAATAAGATCAGTGAAACATAATTAATTCATAGAACCTTAATTTACGTACCTTCTCCAGGAATAACCTTGAAAGGCTCGTCTGATTCTAATGGCTCGCTGATACCAATTTCGTTTCTAGCATATATCCTGATCACATAGGTATGGTTTTCGTTCAGATCTCTAATGTTAAATTTAAGAGTGTTCGCATCGACTTTTCCGACTTCCATCCACATGGTTTTAGTGACGTCGCGCATGGCGATGTTGTAGCCAAGCAGAGGAGCACCGCCATCCCATTCGGGGATGCCCCACGACGTCATAACGATATTGTTACCAACACTTCTAATTTCTAATGGAGCCATTGGCGGTGTAGGTACAGCTGTAATAATAATAATAGTGATAATAATAACAATAATAACAATAATCCCAACGCCGGACGATGTTTGTTGACATTAGGTACTATCCCACATGACGAAAACCTCGTGAAAGCCGGAAAGACAAAATTACCAAATACATAGGCTTGGCTCACGAGGTGACCGCCATGTGGGATGTTGATTCGACCATCATCGTTCCGATAGAAGTGTCGGCGAACGGTCTTATAGCGAAGAGTCTCTCGCTAGATGGATGGCTCAAGGGTCAGATACAGAAAGCGGTACTTCTGGACACGGCACGAATTGTCAGGAGGTTCCTCACTCTGCAGCCCTAACCACTGGTAGCTTGGGCCTAGCCCCGCTGCCTGCGGACTATTAGTTTTAAGTTTTTTTTATAATATTTATTGTTTTTATAGTATAAATATATTGTAAAAAAATTTAACATTAAGAAAAGAAATAAAAATATGTAAATAATAATAAAAATGAGAAAAACACAAAATAGGAATCAGTTAGCCGCTTTGGCATCGGCCGGGATTCGAACCCAGATCTGCTGCTTTTGTAGGCAACTATGCTACCATTGCACCACCGAGGCTGTAATTCCTATAGTCGAAATTAAGCAATATAACACGCCAAACATCCGTAATTTTTTGAGCAAGAAGGACGACATCAGCAAAAATCCTCCTAAAATTATAAATCCTTAAGTTTGTGAGATGGGTGGTACCTGTGGATGTTTAACTCTTTCACACAAAAACAGCTCAACGGATTTGGATGAAATTTGGCAAACAGATAATTTATTACCTGGATTATAACATACAAAATTAGATTATCGAAGGATGGTTTAAAAATTTAAAAAAAAGAAAAGACGATCCATTCCTACTAATATTATAAATATGACTCTGTGTGTCTGTTTGTTACCTTTTCACTCTATAAGGCAATTTTATATAACTGAATCTGAATGACCAAAAGAATCGTCGCCGGTAGCTTGGGCCTTGCCCCGCTACTTGCGGCCGTCTAGTTTTAATATTCAGAGTCCCAATATTCACAGCAAAGGAATAGTTAGGTATATCTAGTAAATGGTGCAGTAGGTTTGAAATACCAGGATCTTTTCTATAGGTACTATATATCTATTACACTTGTTATACTAGAATAAGTTAAACTATAATTTTAAAAATATGTGTAATATACGAGATATAGAGTCATTCCAATCTATAATAAAGATTTTCTCAGATTTTGTACGAAAGTATTTAAAGAATAAAATGTAATTTACTAGTTTGAAATTAAATATCAAATTCAACTTACTTGCATGCTTCTCCAATCTAACAGAATGAGATTCCGTTGGCAAGCTTACGCCTATGGCATTTTCTGCTGACACTCTAAATATAATTTCATCTTTTTCTTTTATATTTTCTACGCAATGTTCGTATACCGTACCATTGACAGTAACTACTTTTGACCACGATTTTCCTTTTAGTGTTTTGTATTCGATAATGTAATCTGCAAAAACATTTTGTAACAATTTTAATATAAATTTTCTAAAACTTTTTTTGCACATCCTACAAAATATGTCTGAATAGGCTTGTGATTAATCACGTCAATATGACGAGATTTGGCAGTTGGCAGTAGTATGCCAGTAGTACTGCCTAAGCGCAAAAGCGGTACCTATCTCAAAAAAAATCGTAAATTAGATTTTTATGCCAATATATACATAGATAGATATGCACAGGCTTCCGCTTAAAAGGAGTCTTTAATCATGGTTATTATAAAAACGATTTTTCTAACTGTTAATAAACATTTTTATTTTATTTATTTACATAACTTCATATATTATCTCGAATCTCGCTTTCATTTAGATACCGCTTTTACCCTTAGTTGGGCAGAGTAGCGGCAGAGCAGCAAGTTCGCCGATGAACTTTGTACCGGCTGCCAGATCATTCTTATTTGAAACTTACTCGTTATAACACTGCCTCCGTCACTTTCTGGTGCCTGCCATTGAAGCGTCACTGATCTTGACGTGGTTTCTTTCATTATGAAGTTACGTGGCTGGGACGGCGGTGCTAGAAATTGAGTAATTTATAGAACATATGTATTAATTAACCAACTACACGCTCCCGGCTTTGCCCGGGTTCAAAATAAGAACTATCCTTTTAAGTTTAAGTTGGACCAAATTACACATAGTTACGAAGTTTTATCAAAATCGGTTTCAAAACATACAAGATTAAATTTAAAACAACACCGCAATAATATAGGTAAGTAAATCCTTCGGTGATATATTATGTCTACTTAATTGTAGATTGTAAAGTGCCCTGTCAAGTAGTAAATAGAAAAAAAATCTGTCGTAGTTTTGAATAACTTACATAGAGTCTTTCCTATTGTTACTTTTTCGTCAGATATGTAAGGCAAACTAGTGCCGATTTCATTTCTTGCACATATCCTGAATTGGTATGTGGTATTAACAGTCAATTTATCAATTTTAGTCTTTGTTTCTGTGACTTTGGTTACTTGTTTCCATTTCTTGCCTTCCTGTTTGATTTCAACGCTGTAATCAAGTATCGGAGAGCCACCATTCTTCTCTGAGGGATACCAGGTGATAGTCAATGAGTCATTGTTAATGCCGTATAAGCCAAGCGGACCAAGCGGCGGAGACGGTACATCTGAAATTACAAATATTTTTTATACAAGTAGAAGAGGCAGTGATAAACTGGGCGTTGTGGCAGTAATTAAATTTTAATTAATTATTATAAATAACTAAATAATAAGTTAAAAGGCGAAGATGCCATCATATTTAAGTGATAGTCCAAGGGTGCGACGGTAAAAAATGTTGGTGATACAGAAGAAGTACAAAAATGAACTTTATAACTTTTTGGATATTAGACAAATAAGGAACTAATGGTCTGGCGCACGTAACATTTTTTTTTAATATTTTTTTTTCTATTTTTTTCTAAAATTGATGTATAGGACATAAGTATACATATAGGTATATCATTTTACTATTAGAAGGAGTTTTGGTCAATCTATACTAATATTATAAAGCTGAAGAGTTTGTTTGTTTGTTTGTTTGTTTGAACGCGCTAATCTCAAGAACTACTGGTTCGAATTGAAAAATTCTTTTTGTGTTGGATAGACTATTTATCGAGGAAGGCTTTAAGGCTATATAACATCACGTTGCGACTAATAGGAGCGAAGAAACAGTCGAAAATGTGGAAAAAACGGGGAAAATTATTCATCTTTGAGGGCTTCCGTTGCGTGCGCTGCGAAAACCGTTCGAGATACCCAAATGATTCCCAATTATTTTGGAATTATTATTCCACGCGGACGAAGTCGGGAGCACCAGCTAGTAGAATATAAAATTTAAATATGGCACCCCAATTCTTGACACAACTATTTGTATAAGTACAAATAAAATATAGGTATATTATGTCTTAATGATATTTTTTTCTCAAACTTACCTAGCGCTGTCTTAATTACAATTGGTTCGCTTTCAAGGGCGTCTGAGACTCCTATAGGGTTTTGCGCCAGAATACGGAACATATATTCACAATTTTCGTTTAGCCTCTGTATACAATAAGTCTCCACTTCTTTGTCAACGTCGGCAACTTTAATCCATTGATTGATTTCGGGTTCATGTTTTTCAATTGCATATTTAGTTAATTCCAGACCTCCGTCATCAACAGGTGGTTTCCATTCAATAGTAACAGACTCCCTACTAATTTCTCGCATTATCACAGGGCCCTCAGGCTTACTAGGTTTATCTGAAAGTAAGCAATTTAATGGTATATTTTGTGATATAACTAAAGTAAAATATTTTACGAAACATTATATTTACGATCCATCTTAAATTTTATTCAAATAAATCGTTAGTACCTAAGTATAAGGACCAATAATTTTTAAAGTGGCTTTTTATTTTTGTATGTTTTTCTGTTATAAAATAAAAAAAAATATATGGTTAACGATTCACTCTAAATTGGTTTTATTTTTAAAGTAAGTAATTGCACTGCTCAGAAATTATCACAGCCGGACGAACACTTTTTTTCTCGAAATAGAGCGTTTCATTCAATTCCATGGATAGGATAAATATATCATTATATTCTACAACTTAAGTAATTTAAAATAAATATCTTCTCGCTCGTAAGACAAAATATTTTTAGTGTAATCACAATGCTGCTTGTAAAAACATTACTACGTAATGCATGTTATAAAAACCATTAAAGTTGTTTCGTGGTAATATGTAGCAATGTTAATATTAGACTTACCATATACTTTAAGGGACACATCTACTGCAGTCGTGCCAGCTTTATTCTGAGCTTCAACAGTGTACTTATTAGAATGCGTTCGTTCTAAATGTGATATTAATATTGTACTTATATTATCCTGGGTAGTAATTTTAATGTCTTCTGATTTTTCTATTTTGATTCCGTTTCTGTACCAAATGATTTCTGCTTTTGGTATAGCTACAATTGTAGCAGTTACGGACCATTCATCTCCAACCTTGCGTTTCTGTTTGATGTCGGCTTCGTGAATATCAATCAACGGTTTTTGTTGAATTTCTAATCTACACGAGGTTTGAACTTCACCATGTTCATTTGATGCAACGCAAGTGTATTGACCTTCCGATGACTCGGACGTTGTTACAACTAATGTGGCTACTCTGTTCTCGTAAGTAGCTTTAGCAGTCTTCAGAGATTTGTTGTCTTTTACCCATTTGACTTTTGGTTGTGGTGTACCACCGAATATGCAAACTAGCTCTATGTCCTCACTTGGAGTGGCAGTTATATCTCTCAAAGGTTTTTCAACTGTTGGTGGCTGATACGAGACAACTTTTTCAATTCGTACATAATCTGTAATATCCGAAGACTCACTCACGCCTACTTCGTTAATTGCAAAAACTCTAAATCTATATGATGAGCCATTTTTCAAGTTTTCAATATTATAGTGAGTTTTCTTGATGTTCTCAATAGACGTCCATCTACAAAAAAAAATGCAATTATACTCACTGACTGAATATTTGAGCTGAAAAGACAATTCTAAAATTTCTTCGCTAACTTTTTTGTCAATTGAAAATATAAACTATTAACGAAAAACACTATAGTAAATGTGTAGATGTTTTTAACTACTAATTAGATTAGTTACTATTATTTTTACTTGAAAAATAGTAAAAGTAACAAACGACATTTTAAAACTTTTTAACATATATAGCTTTCTAAAATTGCGTTTCCTAAAACTCGGATTTCCTAAAAGCCAATAGTATACTTACACAGAAGTATTTATTTCTTGATACTCAAGGATGTAGCAAACAATAACTGAGTTTCCTTTATTTTCTGGTTCTTCCCAACATAAATTAACTGAACTTTCTTCGACTTCGAGCACGTTTGGTTTTCCTGGCGGCGAGGGAATATCTGCAAAACGTAATATTATTAATTTAATTTTTAATTTTTAATAACAACATCCTTTCATGGATATTTCCATTTCAATACCAACCTAAAATAATAACTTGAATTTCTACTTCTGCTTCTCCACAGCTGTTTGTAAGCTTCAATTTGTACAATCCTGCATCAGCGTGATCAACTTTCTTAATAGTCAAACTGGCAGTATCAGAGTCTATCGATGGTTTAGTGTGTTTAGACTTTTTGATAATTTTTGAGTTCACAATCCATTCATCCTGTGGTTGAGGAATGGCTTCAAATTGAACAAATAGACTAACATCAGTGCCGCGTTTGATTCTGTATTCGTTATCGTATCCGATAATACGTGGTGCTGATTCTGAAACTGTTAAAAATAAATTAATTCTCTATTATTTATACATCCAATCGTATAAAACTAATGATGTTTGTATGAGAAATAGACTAAAACTTACCTTCTACTATTAATTTAGTTGAACATTTGGCGTCAAGTAGTGCACATGAGTATTCTACCTGGTCATCCTCATTACATTTTCTAATAATTAGTGTTCGTTTTGTAATGTCGGATATAAGAGTGTACTTTTCTGAATCTTCAATCACAGATTTTTTCTTATACCAAATGACATCAAGTGTTTCGTCGGGAATTTCTACAGTTAAGTATGCGTCAGTATTTGCAGGTACGATAATAACTTCTGGTAGTCGCAAGGTGAAATCGATCGATGGTTCTTCGACAAAAAGCTTAGCTGTACATCTATCGCTTCCAACATCACAAGTATATTCGCCTGCGTCATCGTCATCGCAATCATAAATTTTTAGTTTTTGCTTTTTACCGTTAATGGTAAGTTGTATGTGATTTGAAAATTGAATTTCTTTTCCATCTTTGAACCATTGTACTAGCGCATCACCTTTTGTAAGTTCTATTTCAAAGATAGCTTTATTTCCTTTATTTACTTTTTGGTCATGTAGACGAGATATAATTTCTGGTGGTAATTCTACAACAGTAACTTCGGCCGTACATGAATCATCTCGAAGTATACAAGTATATTCGCCTTCGTCATGTACAGAAGTGTTTCTAATAAATAATTTACGTACATTTCCACGCTTTTCAACTTCATATTTGTTCTTCTTTGGTTTAATTCTCTCACCATCTTTTTCCCAAAATACATCGGCTGTCTCTGAATTTATTTCGACTTCTAGAATAGCAATATCTTTCTCTTTGACTTCGAAATCTTGAAGTTTTCTTAAAAATTCAGGTATAGTTTCGTGTACAGACAATTTTGTAGTCGTTTCTTGATCTTTAACTACACATTTTATAACTCCATGATCTGTTAACTTGGTCCTCTTAATTCTGAGCTTGTGAACACGTCCTTCTTGTATTATTTCTCTGTGGTCCATGCCACTTAATTCTTTGTTGTTATGGAACCATTTAGTGGAAACTGTGTGTGATGTTTGGCATTCCAACACTACCGCTTTTCCTTCTTCTGTTTCATAGGATGATTTTAATTTTTTGACAAATGTAACCTTATCGACATCTATTGTCACACGAGCACCATGGGAGGCTTTACCTGCGCTATTAGCAGCTACACATTTGTAATCACCAGAATCAATTTCAGAATCCACATTTACAATTATTAGTTCAATGTTTTCACCATCGAAGTTTTGTGTGACTGTTTCTGAAGGGGTAATTGTTTGATTGTTGCGATACCACGTTATTATTGGAACTGGGTTGCCTGTTACCTTAGCTATCAATTTTATAGTTCCCTTTTCTTTTACAGTTATTTCTTGGAATCTATTTATGAATAATGGTGGCTCTGCATTCTCCTCAGTAGGTTCTACAAGAAAAATATTCACGTTAGTTATTAAAAACATAGTTATAAATTCAATAAGTTGCCAAGTTAAATTACAAATGGTAAATATTAAGTATGTGAATAGAAATAATAATTAAAATATGAAATTAGAAAAAGAAATTTAATTCTTTGTCGTTTCTACAATATAAATTGTATAAATCGTCATAAATTTATACAATTTGTTAAATCGCATAAATTTATACAATAAATTGTAAAAAAAATATACAATTTATTAGTTTATTTTTTTTTAAACTCATAATAATTACCTTCTATGGTTATTACAGCGCTAGTTTCTGTTGATCCCTCAGAGTTAACAGCCTTAAGTGTGTATATTCCATCATCTTTTCCTTTCTTTGGCTTAATAATGGTTACCGTATGAGTGTCTCCATCGGATTTTGTTGTTAGTGTTTTCACTGGTTTATTATTTTTATACCATGATACCGTCGGCTGCGGATTGCCGACTACTTGCGTAGCCAAAACGATGCTTTCCCCTTCCCTAATTGTCATATTTTTCAAGGGTTCTATAACTTGGGGTTTTTCCTTTTGTCCTGTTTTGATCTTTAAAACTATTGGTAAACTGGCTTCACCTTCCCTATTAACGGCTAATACTGTATAAGTACCTTCTTGACTTTTCTTAACATTTGATATTTTTAGAACGCTACAGTACATATGCATATCTGACTCTATAACTATAGAAATATTTTCGTCAGGTATTATTTCTTCACCTTTAAAGAACCAAGCAATGTCAGGTTCTGGTATAGCTACCAGTCTACATTCTAGGAATATTTGAGAGCCTTCGTCAACATATTGTGCTTTTGGTTTTTTGGAGAAAGTAGGTGGAATACCTTCCAAAATGTCTGCCAACGATGATTCACGCGATAAACTCTTCCTAGAGAGAATAGTCATTTCCGAGCCATGATCAGAAAGAGGGGCTTCTACAATTAATTCAGTAGTACTAGAAGCAAAACCTGCAGCATTCTTAGCAACACAAGTGAATGTGCCCGCATCTTCGGGGAATACTTCCCGAATAACCAAAGTAGCTACATTGTCATCATCGTAATACATTTGGAAATCTTGAGACGGTTTGATAATAGCGGTTTGCCTAAACCATGTAATTTGAGGCCTTGGATATCCTTCAACTTGGCATTCAAATTGTACAGTAGACCCATCTGGTGTGTGTTTTGGTCTCAATTTTTCTATGAATATTGGAGCCTTTGCTTCTTCTTCGGAAGCTGGTTCTAAAACAACACAAATTACATGAAATAAAACATCTATTTATTTACTTAAAATTAAATTTTCATTAATTGTAACAAAAGCGACCATACAAATTCAAAGTTGGTATTTACAACTTACTTTCAAAGACTGGAAGTTTATCGATTTTCTCGTTCAACTTTTTCTGCAAGTACAGTGTATAATTTGCTTCATCCATTAGATATTGTGCGGGAACCCAACCTTTCTCTTCAGTCAGATGTTTACGAACAAACCACCAGTCCTGGTTAGTAGTTTCTGAAAAAAAAGTATGTTAAATAAGAATTAATTTAAATATTAAGATCGTGTACATATCCAATTTTACAAGGAATAATATTGTCTATTAAATTTTGTGATAAAAACATGACAGAAATTAAATTGTTATCTAAGTATAATTTTGAAAAATAAAATAATAACTTACCTAGTATATAAAGACGTTCGCCTTCTACGAGATTAATGGCTTCATCAGTCTCAGCTACGTAAGAATATACCGCAAATACGGTATCACCACTGCGCACATCAAATGGTGTCTCTGAAATTGTAATAAGTGCACTTTCAAGATGTCAAAAAATATTTAAATCATTCACACACGTTCTAGGAATTTTCTTTTCTAGTTCGGAATACAAGTAATAAAATCTACATAAGTAATTATAGTTTTCTTAACCTAACTTGGTTATCGTGCACCGTAACAATAGACATTTTAATAGGAAAACAGTCTGTCTGATTTTCTGGTTAGGGGTAGTTCTTCAGAGACAAAATTTTCGATTTCTATGGGTATATTTCTGTAACCAACTATCAAAACGACACTTTAATTTTTTTTTTGTACAGTTTAGCTTTATTCCTAACTGGAACAAATAATATTTTTTAAATAATTGCTATCTAAGTACAAAATAAAAATATTTGAAGCTTGTTCTCCTGATTCATATAACGCGTCCGTTAGCCATTTTCCGGAACAAAATGGTCGATGTCGCATTTTCCCTTTGATACATCAATATTAATTATAATTTAATCGAAAGGCAATGAATTGTCCTCTTACAAAAAAAATGTGTATTAGTTATAACTACATTAGTGTGTTTATAAATAAGTAAATAAGAAGTGTCCGGCGTATAATACTGATTAATATGGCATAAGCTGCACTTGGCCATACTTGGTCAGGTAATAATAATGAGAGTCTGGCTTCCTGCGCGGGGGGAAGCCAGTCGTGCAACAGATGAATTAGAAGCTGAACGTGCAGCTGATTGGCTTAGATTCCGCTGTTACGAAGGTAAACATCTGATTTATCTGTGCTTGGTTCAGGTGGCATTCTAATTACAATGCCTACTGTATAAAATTTATTTTATTGTTTTAAAACTTGAATCTGAGTTTCGTGTGATGCTTTTGGGTTATAGATTCCTGTAGAAAAATGACAATACTGAAGTATGTATGTATGATGAGCTATGCCTGATTGTAGGCAAAATCCTGATTCATCTGTGCCTCATTCATATGGTCAAAACCCCATATGAATCAAAAAATAAATTTGTTTTTCCCCTCTCCAGCACGAAAGGTGTGCCTGGTCCAAAATTTAAAGCAATTCCGAGGGACTATGAGAATACATCAGGTTGTGGGGAGTGCCAATCAACTTCAGACTCAACTGATCAAACGTAGCCAAATATCTGCTACCAAAATTCAGTCCGGAAAAGATTCGGCCAACAAGACCTCGACCTTCCTTATGACGACAGCTTTTGGGTAGAGACTTCGACAATTGATGAAAAACTTATAACTCCAAAATTCACCAGAGATGTCCTATCGACCCTTCATCAGAAAAGCGTGGATGATCGCTCAGATTCTGACGATGGGGACATTTACATTAACATTTGTGTTTAAAAAGTCTCAACATGATAAACGAAGAAAAGAGTCTCACGCCATTGGTGAAGATACGAGTATGATTATTCCATCTTCCTCCAAAATTCAAGATCTCGTCAACTAGAAAAAGACTTTAAGGATGATACTGAAAGGAGCTCAGTCCCTTGCAAAAACCCAAGGAAATATTTCTTTAGTACCTTCTTAACTTTGACTTCATATGATTTTAAATATTAATTTAACTTTTAAAATATGATTATTTTCTTAATACAGAGCCTATCTACATAAAGTTTTTAATTTTTATTCCTGTTTCTGATTTGTAACAAATTCTGATTCATGTGGGCACAAAATATTTGAACGTCGATATCTTGAAAACTGCTTTATAAAAACGAGTCCCTCATTCAAATATATGTTTTTGGTATACCTGTTTTCATAATGAACATATTTTAAAGAGCTGAAAGTGAAATTAAATTTTGGCCATATGAATCAGTCAAAGAATTCAATTTCGAAGAACTACCCTTAGATCCAAAACTTTTTAGTCTGGAAATTAAAAAATTAAGTCGTGCCCGATAAGAGCGTTTCTTTATAATATGTATTAAAAATTTACAATAAGTAGTTAGTAGAACCTAAATATATTATTTACCTGGAAACTCCTGTTCGCGAGAAATACTCATCGATACTTCGGCTTCTGTAAATTTAGATAGTTGTATTTATTATTTATTGAACAAACCTCTAATTCTTAAGAATTTAACTCTTGCTTTGAATAAGGCAAAACACACCATTTGCTTTTTAGAAAAATATATATAAAAATATATTGCTATTTAAAATACTTTTAATTATAATTTCACATAAATTACTATAAATAACCGTTACTTCCCAATGCCTAAAAGGAAAGGAGGACATTTCTGCCCCAGTGTACTTTTATTTTACTCTAATTAATATATTTGTCAAGGAAAAAAAATCACTAAAGGTGACATAAAAATCTAAGCTATTCACTTTTTTTTATTATATAAAAAACAAAAGAAAATAATAACAATAAACAAAAACAATGTTAAATTATAACAAATTTAAATTTACATTTCAACATATAATATAAATAAAAGATGAAAAATAGTGTAAATGACTTCTCGATTTAAAAAAAATCTCTTAAATTAATTTAAAAGGACAAGCAATGTGAAATAAAAAGTAACAATATTCAACATAATATTAGAATAAAATAATACTGAGAAGTCTGTGATCTAAATTAAATATAGGTTTATACAAAAAAAAATAAAGAATAGGTTAGGAATAGGTTTTAATTTACAAATATAAATTTTACTGCGTTACGTTGCAAGCGAAGCAAGTGAATATTTGTAATTGTAAGAAAGCGCTTTTACCAATTTGAGTTATTATATACCTTGTATTTGTGATGGTTTTCGAGGTTTTCGTTTAGTTGAGATTGTTAATTGTTCCTCTTCATACATGTCTTCATTAATTTTTTTAGGTTTCAGCTCAATACTCAGTTCTTCAACTTCGCTTACTTCGTATGTTGGTTTCTTGGGCTTGCGTTTAATAAACATTTCAATATTGTCATCAGACTCCGTTTCACTTACAATTATTTCTTCTGCTTGACTATCATCTTCAACTTCTTGTGTTAGCTGGATTGATGTTTCATCAGCAGCTTCAGATACCGTAATATTTTTCTTCGGTTTTAGTTTGATTTTGCTTGAAAGGGACAATTCTTCATTTGAATATTGGTCGATTTGACGTTTTACATCAAAGGTAACTTGTTCTTGATCATCAATAACATATTTGGGTTTTTGTGCAATGTTAAAACTAACATCTTGCACAGTGTCGGTTATTTCTTCAACCTTTGGTTTAGATACAGTAACACTAGAAACAATATTCTCTGTGCTTGGCTTTACTTTTTTTGTTTTTTTCAGAGGTACCATGACATTAGCCGTTTCGTCATATTCTTCAGTATCACTTTCATTTATTTCCACTATATTTAGTCCACTTTCTTCTTCTTCTTCTTCATAAAATTGAATGGATGTTTCATTAGCTTCTTCATTAAAAGTCGGTTGTCTTTGAGGTTTTAGTTTTACTTTGCTCGACATAGAAATTTCTTCTTCTGCATAAGAATCTAGGTGAATATTAAACTCTTGTTCAACGTCTTCTTTTGTTTTTGTCGTTTTGGGTCTGAATGTCACTGTTTCTGGTTCAGTTATTTCATTCAACGACGTTTTTCTTACCGGTTTCAATTTCTTTTTAATGATAACTTCGTCAACTGTTTCTTCGGTTTTCTTCGGCTTTGTTCTCTTGGGTTTTATAGTAAATTGTTCTGGTTCATCAATTACTTCTTCAATGTCTGATTTTTCGGATTCGCTTTCTTGCTCTATTAATTTATTCTTAGCTTCAATAATGTCTTCATGACCAAACATGGGTTTCTCCAACTCAGTTTTTTGTGCCTCAGGAAGATTTGGTTCTTTATAAACTTTCTTTTTAATTTTGGCTGCTTCCTTTATGTTTCTAGACAATATACCGTTTTGTCTGACACTACCCAAAAAGGAAATCAGAAGCTTTGTAATATCAGGAGGCCAGTCTCTTACATACTTAATACGACTCTTTAATTGAACTTTAGGTAAAGTAACTGTAGATGAATCTTGTTTTGGTTTTGTCGACGTCTTTTTTAGTTTAAGCTTAGCAAATTGAGGTACATCAACACTTTCTGCGTGCTGAGCTTTATTAATTTCGAGAACTTTTCTTTCGATTTTAATGGGAGTAAGCTTGGGTTTTTTCTTTTGTATAGGAAGCGGTTCAGTTTCCGGTTTATGAGTTTCATCGCCTGTTGGCTTGACAATCTTGTCCTTTTTCTTAGGTTTTTCTGAGACTTCGTTTATTTGTGTCGTGGGTTCTACTACACTTTCAATTGTTGTGTCAGATTCCTGATCCTTTACGGTATCGCTTGGGATTTCAGGCTCTATGACGTCTATTACATCGGCATCTTTTTTTTTTATTTTCTTTATTTTTTTGGGTTTATCCTTAATAACTTTCATTTCTTTAGGTGAGTCAAGGTTTTCCGTAAGTTCTTCCTGTTCCTTATTTTCTAAAGGAATATGCTCTACAATATTTTCATCCTCAGTTGGCGTAATTTTTTCTTTTTTCAACTTCTTCTGTATTATTTTCTCTGTTTCCTTGGGCAAGTCTTGTGGCTTTTCTTCGTTGCTCTCTGTTTCTGTAATTTGTACTGGCAATTCCTCAGATGCAATTTCAACTTTTTCTTGTGGCTTTTGACTTTTTGTCTTTTTAGTTTTTTTCACTCCTTTAATTTTGCTCACCTCGTCATTAGTTTCTTGAGGGATTGTATTAAACTCTTCAATGGGTTCTTTTGCTTCATCTTTTGTCGTATTGTCTAAATAAAATTCTTCTATTTCTTGTGTAACTTTAGAGTCTTCAGGTGTTCCCTTATTGGTTTCGTCAGAAACAGATTGTGGTATATTTTCTTTAGGGTGGTCTATCTTAGGATGCATATCTTCAGGTATTTCCTTATTGGGTTCATCAGAAACAGATTGTGGTATATTTTCTTTAGGGTAGTCTTTTGTCTTAGGAGACATATCTTTCTGTCTAGGTGTATCTTCCAATTTTTCAGGTTCTTCGACGGATTTAGGAGTAAATTCAAATTGATCAGGTTTTTCTAGTACAGTTTCAAAATCGGGAATTGTGGGAGTTTTTAAAGGCTTTTTCTTTATTTTTGTTGCTTCTTTTATATTACGAGACAGTTCTCCATTCTGTCTGACGCTACCCAAAAATGTAATAGCTGGTTTATGCTCGTGAGGAGGCCAATCTGTAATATATCGAATACGACTTTTTAGTTGAAACTTTGGTAAAGTAACTGTCGTCTGTTCTTGTTTTGGCCTCTGAGTTGGTTTCTTTAGCTTCAATTTAGTAAATTGTGTACTATCAACACTTTCTGCATGTTGAGCTTTACTTATTTCAGGAGTCACATTTTTAATGTCCATTCTTGTTAACTTTAATTTCTTTGTTTTCTTTGTGTCTTCTGGTTTTTCGACAACTTTTTCGATTTTCTCTTCAGTCTTTTCCAATGGTTCAGGTTCTTCCAGGTTCAAAGCGGTCTTGTCTTCTTTTTTCTTCATCACTTTTGGCTTCTTTCCTTTCCTTATCAAAACATCTGCGTGAAAAACATATGAAACATATTAATTGAATAAGCATGAATATGTTTGTTGCATAAAAAAAATCAATGTACTAAATTGTTTTGATGGCATTTATTTTAATTAATTATTAAATATATAAATTAATATTTTAACTATGTATTATAAAGATCCATGACATTGTATAATTTAATGAATCTACTGTTTCGAATAAGATAATGGAAATTAAGGACATTTATGACATTTAAAGGAAACTGTCAATAATTATGAGATAAAATTTGGCAAATTAATAACCGGAATTATGACCAATACATAGGATTTTTATTGGCTTATAAGTAATATTTGTATAATATATGTATCTAGTTAAATTATAATATTATGAAAAAATACAATGAGTATTTGAAAAAACATACTGTAATTCTTTTTACAACACATAATCTTTTCTGTTATTAAAAATTTGTGATTTTACATAAATATATCCCAATAACGCATACAACACCAAAATCAACAAACCTGCAGTTTAGTAACCCAATGTAAATGTAAATAATAATAAAAAATCAGTGTTCACGAGGCAAATTTATATTAATGAAATGTAATGCATTGACATCCCAAGACAATTTATTAAGAAATTATGATAACTATTTAGAAATAAATATTTTTCTTGTTGTTTTGTAATGAAACTAACAAGTTACATGTAGTAAATATTTATAATATTATATACACTTAACGCAAAAATTAAAGGATATAAAAAAAGTTGAAAATTTTTAGGTGATTTTCAACAGGCTGTAACTTCGAAGAAAATAGTCGTACGGTGCTAATTAAAAAAGGAAATTGTAGCTTTACGTCTCTAGTTTTTGAATCCGAGCTTCAAATATTTTTTTTCGTTAGCGGTTTATGAGTAATCGTCAGAAAACCACCGAAAATTTTTTTTTTTAAATTTTTGCTCATTTTGAAATCGCTGTCAAAACAGTAACAATATTTTTTGTGTAATGGCACTATAAAGCTCTTTTAGAGAATTTAATTTCCTACAACTTGACCTCCTCATGAGGTCTATACGATGATTTGTCACCAAGTTATCGTCGTTCAAAGCGAAAAGTCACATTTGACTTTGATAGTTAATTACTCAGGTAATAATGGTCGTACAGAAAATTTAAGTAGAGTTTTGTAAACTGCAAAACATTCCCTACAAGGAGCTTAAATCGTAAGCGGTCAAGTTGTAGGGAATTAAATTCTCTAAAAGAGCTTTATAGTGCCATTACACAAAAAATATTGTTACTGTTTTTACAGCGATTTCAAGATGAGCAAAAATTTTGAAATTTTTTTTTGTTGTATTTCTGACGATTACTCATAAACCGCTAACGAAAAAAATATTTGAACCTCGGATTCAAAAACTAGAGACGTAAAGCTACAATTTCCTTTTTTAATTAGCACCGTACGACTATTTTCTTCGAAGTTACAGCCTGTTGAAAATCACCTAAAAATTTGCAACTTTTTTTATATCCTTTAATTTTTGGTTTTAGTATATTAATAAAATATTCTTTGCTTATCTTCTTATTACTCATAGAAATAAAGTAACTTGTGTGGATTTGTAATAACTAAATAGACATTCGCGCGAAATGAAAAAATATGGGAGGACACGGCCGTGTGTTTTGTGTGAATACGCGTACGTTACGAGTAAAGTTTCTTTGAGCGTATTGTAAGTATAAATCCTACGAATTTGAATATGTACCAAAAGGTCTTTAATACTTTAGCTATTGAGTAGAGTAATTAAATTTTGGATGTAGATGATAGATATTATATGTAGCTACAGTACCAACTGCATCTTCCGATTTTGTAATACATTATTTAGTCTTGACTTACCGTCGGCTAAAATTTATTTATTTACGATGGTTTTTTAATGGTAGTGCTACAGAATAAAACTGTCATAAGGCTTGCATTACAAGTGAGTACTTGTGTGATATGAAACTCATCGGATGACTCTTCAAGAAATTTAACTTTATCAATATTGTAAATGTATGGGAGCCATGTAACTGTGACGTATTTGTGAATGTAATTTCTCCTGTGTGTACAGAGATTAATAAGCACACCGTTGGAAATTTGTACTGTTTCTATTAGAAACGTTTCTACCTTCTTCTTGATATTCTTTTCCTGCTGCTTACCGTCCTATGTTGATTCTTACCTTTTTGCTTTAGGAATTTTAATAACTACCTAGTTCCATTTAGGCATCCATTTAGTTATAATAGTGATTGAAGTAACACTTTCTTATCTACGTTTGACACTTCAATTCTTCCTTAGATTAGATCCTATCTTTCCATTAATGACACTTAATGTTCAAGATTTGCTTTATGAGTACCTCTGTTAAATCTAATTTTTCCGAGAATTTCATAATAAATTTAGCAACATAATGTTCGTGTAATTGGTATGTGGTGTGTAATGAAATGGTTGGCGAGTTTTTGCCAGTTTTACTATTTTGACTTACCTGATCCTTAGTAATACGCTTAGTGATTTTCTTAAAATTTAGCTTACCATTTCCTTTTTCATATTCAGGTATTTCTTCTTTAAAAGCTGTATCAGTAGTGATTGGCGTTTCGTCTTCTCTTCCTGATGTCGATGTTTCAGATATTATTTTTTCAGGTTCTTCCTTATTTTTAATGACACGTGTAGGTATAACCTCTCCTGTTTCAGTGCGCACTTGTGCGACTTCAACATTTTCGAGAGCTTCTTCAAGTATAGCTTTAAGCGGTTGGTGTAAAACTTTGAGCGGTGTAATAGTGTAGTCTGTGATTTGTTCTGTTTTGTGTATGAGACATGAGACAATTGGTGTTTCGTTTTCACTTGGCGTGGATGTTATTTCTGTGGTTTCAACTCTGGGACCTACATTTTCCTTAATTTTCTTAGTTATTTCCTTTTCTATTGGTTTTTCATAGAGTGTCCCTTCTTCTTCTATGGTGGTTTCTCCCTCTTCTATTTTCCCTTCTTCCCCTTGCCCTTCCACGACACCAACTACAGTAGTGATTGGAGATTCGCGTTTTTTTTCTAAAGGAGTTATTACAGTTATTACTTCCTTAGGTCTCAACTCCTTTTCAATAACACGTTTCGTTTCTTTTACTTGTTCACCGTCCTCAGTTTTGGTGTGCACTTGTGTGACTTCAACTTTTTCTGGAGGTTCTTCAACTAAATTAGCTTTAAAAGGTTTGTGTAAGTCATTTAGCAGTGTAACAGTGTCATATGTAATTAGTTCTGTTTTGTGTACTGAAATGATGGGTGTAATAGAGTCGTTTGTAATTTGTTCTGTTGTGTGTACTGAGATGGGTGTTTTTGTGGTCCTTACTCTCTTAACGTCACCTTCTTCGGTGCGAACTTGAGTGACTTCAACTTTTTCTGGAGACTCTTCAACTAACCTAGCTTGGAGTGGTTTGTGTAAATCTTTGAGTGGTGTAAGAGTGTCGTCTGTAATTTCTTCTGTTTTGTGTACTGAAATGATTGGTGTTTCGTTGTCAGTTTGTTCAGATGTTATTTCGGTGGTTTCAACTTTAGGACCTACTTTTTTCTTTATAATACGCTTAGTTATTTTCTTTTGTTTTGGCTTACCGTCGGCTGTTGCTTCTACAACCGTGGTTTCTTCGGGAAGTTCTATGACTTCTTCGGGTTGTTCTTCTTTCTCTTCTGGGACCTCTTCTTCAATAACAGTCACAGTAGTTATTGGCGCTTCGCCTTCCTTTTCTACTGTCGTTATTTCGGTGACTTCTTCTTTCGGTCCTTTCTTCTTTTTAATGACACGTTTTGTGGTCTTTACTTGCTTAACATCTCCTTCTTCGGTGCGAACTTGGGTGACTTCAACTTTTTCTGGAGACTCTTCAATTAAACTAGCTTTGAGTGGTTTGTGTAAATCTTTGAGTGGTGTAAGAGTGTCGTCTGTAATTTCTTCTGTTTTGTGTACTGAAATGATTGGTGTTTCGTTGTCAGTTTGTTCAGATGTTATTTCGGTGGTTTCAACTTTAGGACCTACTTTTTTCTTTATAATACGTTTAGTTATTTTCTTTTGTTTTGGCTTACCGTCGGCTGTTGCTTCTACAACCGTGGTTTCTTCGGGAAGTTCTATGACTTCTTCGGGTTGTTCTTCTTTCTCTTCTGGGACCTCTTCTTCCATAACAGTCACAGTAGTTATTGGCGCTTCGCCTTCCTTTTCTACTGTCGTTATTTCGGTGACTTCTTCTTTCGGTCCTTTCTTCTTTTTAATGACACGTTTTGTGGTCTTTACTTGCTTAACATCTCCTTCTTCGGTGCGAACTTGGGTGACTTCAACTTTTTCTGGAGACTCTTCAATTAAACTAGCTTTGAGTGGTTTGTGTAAATCTTTGAGTAGTGTAAGAGTGTCGTCTGTAATTTCTTCTGTTTTGTGTACTGAAATGATTGGTGTTTCGTTGTCAGTTTGTTCAGATGTAATTTCGGTGGTTTCAACTTTAGGACCTACTTTTTTCTTTATAATACGCTTAGTTATTTTCTTTTGTTTTGGCTTACCGTCGCCTGTTACTTCTACAACCGTGGTTTCTTCGGGAAGTTCTATGACTTCTTCGGGTTGTTCTTCTTTCTCTTCTGGGACCTCTTCTTCAATAACAGTTACCGTAGTTATTGGCGCTTCGCCTTCATTTTCTACTGTCGTTATTTCGGTTACTTCTTCTTTCGGTCCTTTCTTCTTTTTAATGACCCGTTTTGTGGTCTTTACTTGTTTAATATCACCTTCTTCGGTGCGAACATGGGTGACCTCAACTTTTTCTGGCGCTTCTTCAATTAACTTAGGTTTGAGTGGTTTGTGTAAATCTTTGAGAGGTGTTACGGTGTCGTCTGTGATTTCTTCTGTCTTGTGTACTGAAATGATTGGTGTTTCGTTGTCAGTTTGTTCAGATGTTATTTCGGTGGTTTCAACTTTAGGACCTACTTTTTTCTTTATAATACGTTTAGTTATTTTCTTTTGTTTTGGCTTACCGTCGGCTGTTGCTTCTACAACCGTGGTTTCTTCGGGAAGTTCTATGACTTCTTCGGGTTGTTCTTCTTTCTCTTCTGGGACCTCTTCTTCCATAACAGTCACAGTAGTTATTGGCGCTTCGCCTTCCTTTTCTACTGTCGTTATTTCGGTGACTTCTTCTTTCGGTCCTTTCTTCTTTTCAATGACACGTTTTGTGGTCTTTACTTGCTTAACATCTCCTTCTTCGGTGCGAACTTGGGTGACTTCAACTTTTTCTGGAGACTCTTCAATTAAACTAGCTTTGAGTGGTTTGTGTAAATCTTTGAGTGGTGTAAGAGTGTCGTCTGTAATTTCTTCTGTTTTGTGTACTGAAATGATTGGTGTTTCGTTGTCAGTTTGTTCAGATGTAATTTCGGTGGTTTCAACTTTAGGACCTACTTTTTTCTTTATAATACGCTTAGTTATTTTCTTTTGTTTTGGCTTACCGTCGCCTGTTACTTCTACAACCGTGGTTTCTTCGGGAAGTTCTATGACTTCTTCGGGTTGTTCTTCTTTCTCTTGTGGGACCTCTTCTTCGATAACAGTCACCGTAGTTATTGGCGCTTCGCCTTCCTTTTCTACTGTCGTTATTTCGGTGACTTCTTCTTTCGGTCCTTTCTTCTTTTCAATGACACGTTTTGTGGTCTTTACTTGCTTAACATCTCCTTCTTCGGTGCGAACTTGGGTGACTTCAACTTTTTCTGGAGACTCTTCAATTAAACTAGCTTTGAGTGGTTTGTGTAAATCTTTGAGTGGTGTAAGAGTGTCGTCTGTAATTTCTTCTGTTTTGTGTACTGAAATGATTGGTGTTTCGTTGTCAGTTTGTTCAGATGTAATTTCGGTGGTTTCAACTTTTGGACCTACTTTTTTCTTTATAATACGCTTAGTTATTTTCTTTTGTTTTGGCTTACCGTCGGCTGTTACTTCTACAACCGTGGTTTCTTCGGGAAGTTCTATGACTTCTTCGGGTTGTTCTTCTTTCTCTTCTGGGACCTCTTCTTCAATAACAGTCACCGTAGTTATTGGCGCTTCGCCTTCCTTTGCTACTGTCGTTATTTCGGTGACTTCTTCTTTCGGTCCTTTCTTCTTTTTAATGACACGTTTTGTGGTCCTTACTTGCTTAACATCTCCTTCTTCGGTGCGAACTTGGGTGACTTCAACTTTTTCTGGAGACTCTTCAATTAAACTAGCTTTGAGTGATTTGTGTAAATCTTTGAGTGGTGTAAGAGTGTCGTCTGTAATTTCTTCTCTTTTGTGTACTGAAATGATTGGTGTTTCGTTGTCAGTTTGTTCAGATGTAATTTCGGTGGTTTCAACTTTAGGACCTACTTTTTTCTTTATAATACGCTTAGTTATTTTCTTTTGTTTTGGCTTACCGTCGCCTGTTACTTCTACAACCGTGGTTTCTTCGGGAAGTTCTATGACTTCTTCGGGTTGTTCTTCTTTCTCTTGTGGGACCTCTTCTTCGATAACAGTCACCGTAGTTATTGGCGCTTCGCCTTCCTTTTCTACTGTCGTTATTTCGGTGACTTCTTCTTTCGGTCCTTTCTTCTTTTTAATGACACGTTTTGTGGTCTTTACTTGCTTAACATCTCCTTCTTCGGTGCGAACTTGGGTGACTTCAACTTTTTCTGGAGACTCTTCAATTAAACTAGCTTTGAGTGGTTTGTGTAAATCTTTGAGTGGTGTAAGAGTGTCGTCTGTAATTTCTTCTGTTTTGTGTACTGAAATGATTGGTGTTTCGTTGTCAGTTTGTTCAGATGTAATTTCGGTGGTTTCAACTTTAGGACCTACTTTTTTCTTTATAATACGCTTAGTTATTTTCTTTTGTTTTGGCTTACCGTCGCCTGTTACTTCTACAACCGTGGTTTCTTCGGGAAGTTCTATGACTTCTTCGGGTTGTTCTTCTTTCTCTTGTGGGACCTCTTCTTCGATAACAGTCACCGTAGTTATTGGCGCTTCGCCTTCCTTTTCTACTGTCGTTATTTCGGTGACTTCTTCTTTCGGTCCTTTCTTCTTTTTAATGACACGTTTTGTGGTCCTTACTCTCTTAACGTCACCTTCTTCGGTGCGAACTTGGGTGACTTCAACTTTTTCTGGAGACTCTTCAACTAACCTAGCTTGGAGTGGTTTGTGTAAATCTTTGAGTGGTGTAAGAGTGTCGTCTGTAATTTCTTCTGTTTTGTGTACTGAAATGATTGGTGTTTCGTTGTCAGTTTGTTCAGATGTAATTTCGGTGGTTTCAACTTTTGGACCTACTTTTTTCTTTATAATACGCTTAGTTATTTTCTTTTGTTTTGGCTTACCGTCGGCTGTTACTTCTACAACCGTGGTTTCTTCGGGAAGTTCTATGACTTCTTCGGGTTGTTCTTCTTTCTCTTCTGGGACCTCTTCTTCAATAACAGTCACCGTAGTTATTGGCGCTTCGCCTTCCTTTGCTACTGTCGTTATTTCGGTGACTTCTTCTTTCGGTCCTTTCTTCTTTTTAATGACACGTTTTGTGGTCCTTACTTGCTTAACATCTCCTTCTTCGGTGCGAACTTGGGTGACTTCAACTTTTTCTGGAGACTCTTCAATTAAACTAGCTTTGAGTGATTTGTGTAAATCTTTGAGTGGTGTAAGAGTGTCGTCTGTAATTTCTTCTCTTTTGTGTACTGAAATGATTGGTGTTTCGTTGTCAGTTTGTTCAGATGTAATTTCGGTGGTTTCAACTTTAGGACCTACTTTTTTCTTTATAATACGCTTAGTTATTTTCTTTTGTTTTGGCTTACCGTCGCCTGTTACTTCTACAACCGTGGTTTCTTCGGGAAGTTCTATGACTTCTTCGGGTTGTTCTTCTTTCTCTTCTGGGACCTCTTCTTCAATAACAGTTACCGTAGTTATTGGCGCTTCGCCTTCATTTTCTACTGTCGTTATTTCGGTTACTTCTTCTTTCGGTCCTTTCTTCTTTTTAATGACCCGTTTTGTGGTCTTTACTTGTTTAATATCACCTTCTTCGGTGCGAACATGGGTGACCTCAACTTTTTCTGGCGCTTCTTCAATTAACTTAGGTTTGAGTGGTTTGTGTAAATCTTTGAGAGGTGTTACGGTGTCGTCTGTGATTTCTTCTGTCTTGTGTACTGAAATGATTGGTGTTTCGTTGTCAGTTTGTTCAGATGTTATTTCAGTTATTTCAACTTTAGGACCTACTTTTTTCTTTATAATACGCTTAGTTATTTTCTTTTGTCTTGGCTTACCATCGGCTGTTACTTCTTCCTCAATTCTGGTTTCCTCAGGAAGTTCAATGACTTCTTCGGGTTTTTCTTCTTTCTCTTCTGGGAACACTTCTTCAACAACTGTTACCGTAGTGATTGGCGCTTCGCGTTCCTTTTCTATTGTCGTTATTTCGGTTACTTCTTCTTTCGGTCCTTTCTTCTTTTTAATGACACGTTTTGTGGTCTTTACTTGCTTAACGTCACCTTCTTCGGTGCGAACTTGGGTGACTTCAACTTTTTCTGGAGACTCTTCAACCAACCTAGCTTTGAGTGGTTTGTGTAAATCTTTGAGTGGTGTAAGAGTGTCGTCTGTAATTTCTTCTGTCTTGTGTACTGAAATGATTGGTGTTTCGTTGTCAGTTTGTTCAGATGTTATTTCAGTTGTTTCAACTTTAGGACCTACTTTTTTCTTTATAAGGTAAAAGCACCTATTACCGCGGTATTTCGGGGAATTTTGACTTTAGAGTGAAATATTTTGTAATCAGGTCTATCCTCGGAAAGTAAGCATTTTTTTAAACATTTTAGGGACTCTTTATTATTGATTTCTCTCACTTCTTTTTATTTATTTTGAGGCGTAGTATTTATAATTATTTTTTTAAAACAGGAAGTCGACATCCCCTATTACCGAGGCATGCTCAAAGGTTTTTTCTATTACCGCGATATGTGGCTCCTATTACCGAGTATAGAAGAAAAATAATACTTGTTGTCCTGATGGTTCCGTATAAAATAAAATTTATTTAAAAAATACACAAAACATTGCGATCGACTTTATTATTATCATAATTAAGAAACTGAACAAATGTAAAAGAAGACTATCACAGTTACCTTCCACCTATAATAACAACAATATTTATAATATTTTGCTTATTATAACTAATCTACAGTCTATACAGGGTTAAATTTTATTTACTTGTAGTACTTAATAAACTGCATTAAATCTATAGATATATTTATTAATGTAAGTTGTGTATAATGAGAAAAATAACAATAATAATTACACAAATAACTAAAATTGAATCAATAAAATCAATTTTTCGATTATTCTCAATTATAAACACGTATATAAACGCTACCTCTTTTTACTAAAACTTACTTATTCTTCGGACATAAAAAAGCTGTTTCATTGCAGTTAAATATGCGTCTTGGGCCCTAAAAAACTTGAAACAAATCGTTACATTCAAAATACGAGTAAACTCTTCCAAACCACGCTCGTATTGAGTCTTTTGTGGTTTGATTTCTACTCAATGTCGGATGTCGTTTCAAAAAACCCAATAACTTTTCCATAATTACTGCGAAATTTAAATTAATTACAGTTATTTCTTGTCGGGACTAGCCAAATTATACTTGTGGCAAAGTCCTTGACGTAGTGGAAAGCAGTGGGGTGAGAGCAGACCTGACATCAAAACTGAATGTCCTCGATTATGATGTCATGAATTAATGATCAATAAATCAAAATCACAGCAGAGTAACATGATAAAACCGTCTTTGTTATGAAACATTATTTGTAAATATTTTTATCAAGAATAATTCATTAACGGAACCCTAAATTTGGACACTGGTTACTACAACACGATACGAATATGAATACTGGTTGCCTTATCACTCGGTGATAGATTTTATATGAAAACTGTATTTTCGAGTACTCTGCTCTCGTTAATAGATTCTCATTTATAATCTATTACCGAGGTATGCCGCGGTAATGGGAGTAGTATACAATATTTTTAAATATAATTCCGACCCTAAAAAAAAGAATACCAGAAAGGTTTTTTGGTGTCACTTCGAAAAAATAGAGATAAATCTTAATGAAAAACAGTATTTTGAATGACAAGATTTGCCGTATTATCATTTTTTTCTCAAATGAATATTGCATATATTTTATGACGTTTTTGACACCCAGTACAAAATTATACTTTAAGTGCTATGAGTTTTTATAAAAATAATGAGTTTTAATGGAATTTTCATGACTGATTCGAAAATAGATTTTTCGTTTATAGAATACATGAGGACTGGAAGATTGATTAATTTTTACTAATGAGATAATAAATAATTTAAATATAATAAGCAAAATAGGAACCTCAATATTTCCATTACCGAGTGTACCCTCGGTATTAGAAGCTGCCTCCAATTTTAGGCATCTATCACCGCGAGTTTTATTTCTTAATATTATTATATGTTTATTGAAAATTTTACCATGAAAAGTAAAAGATAATACTCCTAGATATACGCAAAAACAAGTAAACATCATCCGTAGTCAATTATAAAAAAAAAAACCCTTAAAAATCACGAAACAAAAATAAGAGTGCCCTTACATGAATTGCCCCTTGCTTGTATGGACACAACCTGATTCTGCGTTCCCGTCGCACAAAGTGATCGTTTTTGATCTGTTCATCTTTGGTATGTCTACCAACGCCCATTAATTCGATGTAAAACACTCCAAGTTAGAACTTGTCCGAAATAGTATCGTGCTAAAGTTAATAAATAAATAAATAAATAAAGCCTTTATTTCTGACAAATTTACATTATTTCCTGTTATTTTATTTTATTTTACATTATTTTATTTTTTACATTTATTTTTCTTAGATAACTATTTGGTTTTCCTTTCCCGTGTCAGCTTGCCTTTTGGCAAAGTGCTAAAGTTACTGTTATTAAATTTAAATAAGAAAATATCGGATACCTCGGTAATTGATGCCGATTTTGCATACCGCGGTAATAGGTGCTTTTACCTTAATACTCTTAGTTGTTTTCTTTTGTCTTGGCTTACCATCGGCTGTTACTTCTTCCTCAATTCTGGTTTCTTCAGGAAGTTCAATGACTTCTTCGGGTTTTTCTTCTTTCTCTTCTGGGAACACTTCTTCAGTAACTGTTACCGTAGTGACTGGCGCTTCTCCTTCCTTTTCTACTGTCGTTATTTCGGTTATTTCTTCTTTCGGTCCTTTCTTCTTTTTAATGACACGTTTTGTGGTCTTTACTTGCTTAACGTCACCTTCTTCGGTGCGAACTTGGGTGACTTCAACTTTTTCTGGAGACTCTTCAAACAACCTAGCTTTGAGTGGTTTGTGTAAATCTTTGAGTGGTGTAAGAGTGTCGTCTGTAATTTCTTCTGTTTTGTGTACTAAAATGATTGGTGTTTCGTTGTCAGTTTGTTCAAATGTTATTTTGGTGGTTTCAACTTTAGGACCTACTTTTTTCTTTATAATACGCTTTGTAATTTTCTTATGTTTTGGCTTACCGTCGGCTGTTACTTCTACAACCGTGGTTTCTTCGGGAAGTTCAATGACTTCTTCGGGTTGTTCTTCTTTCTCTTCTGGGAACTCTTCTTCAATAACAGTCACTGTAGTTATTGGCGCTTCGCCTTCCTTTTCTACTGTCGTTATTTCGGTGACTTCTTCTTTCGGTCCTTTCTTCTTTTTAATGACACGTTTTGTGGTCTTTACTTGCTTAACGTCACCTTCTTCGGTGCGAACTTGGGTGACTTCAACTTTTTCTGGAGACTCTTCAACCAACCTAGCTTTGAGTGGTTTGTGTAAATCTTTGAGTGGTGTAAGAGTGTCGTCTGTAATTTCTTCTGTCTTGTGTACTGAAATGATTGGTGTTTCGTCGTCAATTTGTTCAGATGTTATTTCGGTAGATTCTACCTTAGGACCTACTTTTTTCTTTATAATACGCTTAGTAATTTTCTTTTGTTTTGGCTTACCGTCGGGTGTTGATTCTTCTTCAATTATGGTTTCTTCGGGAAGTTCAATTACTTCTTCGGGTTTTTCTTCTGGGACCACTTCTTCAACAACTGTCACCGTAGTTATTGGCGCTTCGCCTTCCTTTTCTACTGTTGTTATTTCGGTTACTTCTTCTTTCGGTCCTTTCTTCTTTTTAATGACCCGTTTTGTTGTCTTTACTTGTTTAATATCACCTTCTTCGGTGCGAACATGGGTGACCTCAACTTTTTCTGGCGCTTCTTCAATTAATTTAGCTTTGAGTGGCTTGTGTAAATCTTTGAGTGGTGTAAGAGTGTCGTCTGTGATTTCTTCTGTTGTGTGTACTGAGATTATTGGTGCTTCATTGTCAGTTTGTTCAGACGTTATTTCAGTAGTTTCTACTTTAGGACCTATTTTTTTCTTTATAATACGCTTAGTAATTTTCTTCTGTTTTGGCTTACCGTCGGGTGTTGATTCTTCTTCAATTATGGTTACTTCAGGAAGTTCTATTACTTCTTCGGGTTTTTCTTCTGGGACCTCTTCTTCAACAACAGTCACCGTAGTTGTTGGCGCTTCGCCTTCCTTTTCTACTGTCGTTATTTCGGTGACTTCTTCTTTCGGCCCTTTCTTCTTTTTAATGACCCGTTTTGTGGTCTTCACTTGTTTAACATCACCTTCTTCGGTGCGAACTTGGGTCACTTCAACTATTTCTGGAGACTCTTCAACCAACCTAGCTTTGAGTGGTTTATGTAAATCTTTGAGTGGTGTAAGAGTGTCGTCTGTGATTTCTTCTGTTTTGTGTACTGAGATTATTGGTGTTTCGTTGTCAGTTTGTTCAGATGTTATTTCGGTGGTTTCAACTTTGGGGCCTATTTTTTTCTTTATAATACGCTTAGTAATTTTTTTCTGTTTTGGCTTACCGTCGGGTGTTGATTCTTCTTTAATTATGGTTTCTTCGGGAAGTTCTATTACTTCTTCGGGTTTTTCTTCTGGGACCACTTCTTCAACAACTGTCACCGTAGTTATTGGCGCTTCGCCTTCCTTTTCTACTGTTGTTATTTCGGTTACTTCTTCTTTCGGTCCTTTCTTCTTTTTAATGACCCGTTTTGTTGTCTTTACTTGTTTAATATCACCTTCTTCGGTGCGAACATGGGTGACCTCAACTTTTTCTGGCGCTTCTTCAATTAATTTAGCTTTGAGTGGCTTGTGTAAATCTTTGAGTGGTGTAAGAGTGTCGTCAATGATTTCTTCTGTTGTGTGTACTGAGATTATTGGTGCTTCATTGTCAGTTTGTTCAGACGTTATTTCAGTAGTTTCTACTTTAGGACCTATTTTTTTCTTTATAATACGCTTAGTAATTTTCTTTTGTTTTGGCTTACCATCGGCTGTTACTTCTTCCTCAATTCTGGTTTCCTCAGGAAGTTCAATGACTTCTTCGGGTTTTTCTTCTTTCTCTTGTGGGAACACTTCTTCAACAACTGTTACCGTAGTGATTGGCGCTTCGCCTTCCTTTTCTATTGTCGTTATTTCGGTTACTTCTTCTTTCGGTCCTTTCTTCTTTTTAATGACACGTTTTGTGGTCTTTACTTGCTTAACGTCACCTTCTTCGGTGCAAACTTGGGTGACTTCAACTTTTTCTGGAGACTCTTCAACCAACCTAGCTTTGAGTGGTTTGTGTAAATCTTTGAGTGGTGTAAGAGTGTCGTCTGTAATTTCTTCTGTCTTGTGTACTGAAATGATTGGTGTTTCGTTGTCAGTTTGTTCAGATGTTATTTCGGTGGTTTCAACTTTGGGGCCTACTTTTTTCTTTATAATACGCTTAGTAATTTTCTTCTGTTTTGGCTTACCGTCGGGTGTTGATTCTTCTTTAATTATGGTTTCTTCGGGAAGTTCTATTACTTCTTCGGGTTTTTCTTCTGGGACCACTTCTTCAACAACTGTCACCGTAGTTATTGGCGCTTCGCCTTCCTTTTCTACTGTTGTTATTTCGGTTACTTCTTCTTTCGGTCCTTTCTTCTTTTTAATGACCCGTTTTGTTGTCTTTACTTGTTTAATATCACCTTCTTCGGTGCGAACATGGGTGACCTCAACTTTTTCTGGCGCTTCTTCAATTAATTTAGCTTTGAGTGGCTTGTGTAAATCTTTGAGTGGTGTAAGAGTGTCGTCTGTGATTTCTTCTGTTGTGTGTACTGAGATTATTGGTGCTTCATTGTCAGTTTGTTCAGACGTTATTTCAGTAGTTTCTACTTTAGGACCTATTTTTTTCTTTATAATACGCTTAGTTATTTTCTTTTGTCTTGGCTTACCATCGGCTGTTACTTCTTCCTCAATTCTGGTTTCCTCAGGAAGTTCAATGACTTCTTCGGGTTTTTCTTCTTTCTCTTCTGGGAACACTTCTTCAGTAACTGTTACCGTAGTGACTGGCGCTTCTCCTTCCTTTTCTACTGTCGTTATTTCGGTTATTTCTTCTTTCGGTCCTTTCTTCTTTTTAATGACACGTTTTGTGGTCTTTACTTGCTTAACGTCACCTTCTTCGGTGCGAACTTGGGTGACTTCAACTTTTTCTGGAGACTCTTCAACCAACCTAGCTTTGAGTGGTTTGTGTAAATCTTTGAGTGGTGTAAGAGTGTCGTCTGTAATTTCTTCTGTCTTGTGTACTGAAATGATTGGTGTTTCGTCGTCAATTTGTTCAGATGTTATTTCGGTAGATTCTACCTTAGGACCTACTTTTTTCTTTATAATACGCTTAGTAATTTTCTTTTGTTTTGGCTTACCGTCGGGTGTTGATTCTTCTTCAATTATTTTTTCTTCGGGAAGTTCAATTACTTCTTCGGGTTTTTCTTCTGGGACCACTTCTTCAACAACTGTCACCGTAGTTATTGGCGCTTCGCCTTCCTTTTCTACTGTTGTTATTTCGGTTACTTCTTCTTTCGGTCCTTTCTTCTTTTTAATGACCCGTTTTGTTGTCTTTACTTGTTTAATATCACCTTCTTCGGTGCGAACATGGGTGACCTCAACTTTTTCTGGCGCTTCTTCAATTAATTTAGCTTTGAGTGGCTTGTGTAAATCTTTGAGTGGTGTAAGAGTGTCGTCTGTGATTTCTTCTGTTGTGTGTACTGAGATTATTGGTGCTTCATTGTCAGTTTGTTCAGACGTTATTTCAGTAGTTTCTACTTTAGGACCTATTTTTTTCTTTATAATACGCTTAGTAATTTTCTTCTGTTTTGGCTTACCGTCGGGTGTTGATTCTTCTTCAATTATGGTTTCTTCAGGTAGTTCTATTACTTCTTCCGGTTTTTCTTCTGGAACCACTTCTTCAACAACTGTCACCGTAGTGATTGGCGCTTCGCCTTCCTTTTCTACTGTCGTTATTTCGGTTACTTCTTCTTTCGGCCCTTTCTTCTTTTTAATGACCCGTTTTGTGGTCTTTACTTGTTTAATATCACCTTCTTCGGTTCGAACATGGGTGACCTCAACTTTTTCTGGCGCTTCTTCAATTAACTTAGGTTTGAATGGTTTGTGTAAATCTTTTAGAGGTGTTACGGTGTCGTCTGTGATTTTTTCTGTTGTGTGTACTGAGATTATTGGTGCTTCATTGTCAGTTTGTTCAGACGTTATTTCAGTAGTTTCTACTTTAGGACCTATTTTTTTCTTTATAATACGCTTAGTAATTTTCTTCTGTTTTGGCTTACCGTCGGGTGTTGATCCTTCTTCAATTATGGTTTCTTCGGGAAGTTCAATTACTTCTTCGGGTTTTTCTTCTGGGACCACTTCTTCAACAACTGTCACCGTAGTGATTGGCGCTTCGCCTTCCTTTACTACTGTCGTTATTTCGATGACTTCTTCTTTAGGTCCTTTCTTCTTTTTAATGACTCGTTTTGTGGTCTTCACTTGCTTAACATCTCCTTCTTCGGTGCGAACTTGGGTGACTTCTACTTTTTCTGGCGCTTCTTCAATTAATTTAGCTTTGAGTGGCTTGTGTAAATCTTTGAGAGGTGTTACGGTGTCGTCTGTAATTTCTTCTGTTTTGTGTACTGAGATTATTGGTGTTTCGTCGTCAATTTGTTCAGATGTTATTTCGGTAGTTTCTACCTTAGGACCTACTTTTTTCTTTATAATACGCTTAGTAATTTTCTTTTGTTTTGGCTTACCGTCGGCTGTTACTTCTTCTACAACTCTGGTTTCTTCGGGAAGTTCAATGACTTCTTCGGGTTGTTTTTCTTTCTCTTCTGGGACTTCTTCTTCAATAACAGTCACCGTAGTTATTGGCGATTCGCCTTCCTTTGCTACTGTCGTTATTTCGGTGACTTCTTCTTTAGGTCCTTTCTTCTTTTTAATGACTCGTTTTGTGGTCTTCACTTGCTTAACATCTCCTTCTTCGGTGCGAACTTGGGTGACTTCTACTTTTTCTGGAGACTCTTCAACCAACCTAGCTTTGAGTGGTTTGTGTAAATCTTTGAGTGGTGTAAGAGTGTCGTCTGTGATTTCTTCTGTTGTGTGTACTGAGGTTATTGGTGCTTCATTGTCAGTTTGTTCAGACGTTATTTCAGTAGTTTCTACTATAGGACCTATTTTTTTCTTTATAATACGCTTAGTAATTTTCTTTTGTTTTGGCTTACCATCGGCTGTTACTTCTTCCTCAATTCTGGTTTCCTCAGGAAGTTCAATGACTTCTTCGGGTTTTTCTTCTTTCTCTTGTGGGAACACTTCTTCAACAACTGTCACCGTAGTGATTGGCGCTTCGCCTTCTTTTTCTACTGTCGTTATTTCGGTGACTTCTTCTTTAGGTCCTTTCTTCTTTTTAATGACACGTTTTGTGGTCTTCACTTGCTTAACATCTCCTTCTTCGGTGCGAACTTGGGTGACTTCTACTTTTTCTGGCGCTTCTTCAATTAATTTAGCTTTGAGTGGCTTGTGTAAATCTTTGAGTGGTGTAAGAGTGTCTTCTATAATGTCTTCTGTTTTGTGTACTGAGATTATTGGTGTTTCGTCGTCAATTTGTTCAGATGTTATTTCGGTAGTTTCTACCTTAGGACCTACTTTTTTCTTTATAATACGCTTAGTAATTTTCTTTTGCTTTGGCTTACCGTCGGGTGTTGTTTCTTCTTTAATTATGGTTTCTTCGGGAAGTTCAATTACTTCTTCGGGTTTTTCTTCTGGGACCACTTCTTCAACAACTGTCACCGTAGTGATTGGCGCTTCGCCTTCCTTTACTACTGTCGTTATTTCGGTGACTTCTTCTTTAGGTCCTTTCTTCTTTTTAATGACTCGTTTTGTGGTCTTCACTTGCTTAACATCTCCTTCTTCGGTGCGAACTTGGGTGACTTCTACTTTTTCTGGAGACTCTTCAACCAACCTAGCTTTGAGTGGTTTGTGTAAATCTTTGAGTGGTGTAAGAGTGTCGTCTGTGATTTCTTCTGTTGTGTGTACTGAGATTATTGGTGCTTCATTGTCAGTTTGTTCAGACGTTATTTCAGTAGTTTCTACTTTAGGACCTATTTTTTTCTTTATAATACGCTTAGTAATTTTCTTTTGTTTTGGCTTACCATCGGCTGTTACTTCTTCCTCAATTCTGATTTCCTCAGGAAGTTCAATGACTTCTTCGGGTTTTTCTTCTTTCTCTTGTGGGAACACTTCTTCAACAACTGTCACTGTAGTTATTGGCGCTTCGCCTTCCTTTTCTACTGTTGTTATTTCGGTTACTTCTTCTTTCGGTCCGTTCTTCTTTTTAATGACCCGTTTTGTGGTCTTCACTTGCTTAACATCTCCTTCTTCGGTGCGAACTTGGGTGACTTCTACTTTTTCTGGCGCTTCTTCAATTAATTTAGCTTTGAGTGGCTTGTGTAAATCTTTGAGTGGTGTAAGAGTGTCTTCTGTAATTTCTTCTGTTTTGTGTACTGAGATTATTGGTGTTTCGTCGTCAATTTGTTCAGATGTTATTTCCGTAGTTTCTACCTTAGGACCTACTTTTTTCTTTATAATACGCTTAGTAATTTTCTTTTGCTTTGGCTTACCGTCGGGTGTTGTTTCTTCTATAATTACGGTTTCTTCGGGAAGTTCAATTACTTCTTCGGGTTTTTCTTCTGGGACCACTTCTTCAACAACTGTCACCGTAGTTATTGGCGCTTCGCCTTCCTTTTCTACTGTTGTTATTTCGGTTACTTCTTCTTTCGGTCCTTTCTTCTTTTTAATGACCCGTTTTGTGGTCTTCACTTGCTTAACATCTCCTTCTTCGGTGCGAACTTGGGTGACTTCTACTTTTTCTGGCGCTTCTTCAATTAATTTGGCTTTGAGTGGCTTGTGTAAATCTTTGAGTGGTGTAAGAGTGTCTTCTGTAATTTCTTCTGTTTTGTGTACTGAGATTATTGGTGTTTCGTCGTCAATTTGTTCAGATATTATTTCGGTAGTTTCTACCTTAGGACCTACTTTTTTCTTTATAATACGCTTAGTAATTTTCTTTTGTTTTGGCTTACCGTCGGGTGTTGTTTCTTCTTTAATTATGGTTTCTTCGGGAAGTTCAATTACTTCTTCGGGTTTTTCTTCTGGGACCACTTCTTCAACAACTGTCACCGTAGTTATTGGCGCTTCGCCTTCCTTTTCTACTGTTGTTATTTCGGTTACTTCTTCTTTCGGTCCTTTCTTCTTTTTAATGACCCGTTTTGTGGTCTTCAATTGCTTAACATCTCCTTCTTCGGTGCGAACTTGGGTGACTTCTACTTTTTCTGGCGCTTCTTCAATTAATTTAGCTTTGAGTGGCTTGTGTAAATCTTTGAGTGGTGTAAGAGTGTCGTCTGTGATTTCTTCTGTTTTGTGTAGTGAGATTATTGGCGTTTCGTCGTCAATTTGTTCAGATGTTATTTCGGTAGTTTCCACCTTAGGACCTACTTTTTTCTTTGTAATACGCTTAGTAATTTTCTTTTGTTTTGGCTTACCGTTGGGTGTTGATTCTTCTTCAATTATGGTTTCTTCAGGTAGTTCTATTACTTCTTCCGGTTTTTCTTCTGGAACCACTTCTTCAACAACTGTCACCGTAGTGATTGGCGCTTCGCCTTCCTTTTCTACTGTTGTTATTTCGGTTACTTCTTCTTTCGGTCCTTTCTTCTTTTTAATGACCCGTTTTGTGGTCTTCACTTGCTTAACATCTCCTTCTTCGGTGCGAACTTGGGTGACTTCTACTTTTTCTGGCGCTTCTTCAATTAATTTAGCTTTGAGTGGCTTGTGTAAATCTTTGAGTGGTGTAAGAGTGTCGTCTGTGATTTCTTCTGTTTTGTGTACTGAGATTATTGGCGTTTCGTCGTCAATTTGTTCAGATGTTATTTCGGTAGTTTCCACCTTAGGACCTACTTTTTTCTTTATAATACGCTTAGTAATTTTCTTTTGTTTTGGCTTACCGTCGGGTGTTGTTTCTTCTTTAATTATGGTTTCTTCGGGAAGTTCAATTACTTCTTCGGGTTTTTCTTCTGGGATCACTTCTTCAACAACTGTCACCGTAGTTATTGGCGCTTCGCCTTCCTTTTCTACTGTCGTTATTTCGGTTACTTCTTCTTTCGGTCCTTTCTTCTTTTTAATGACACGTTTTGTTGTCTTTACTTGCTTAACGTCACCTTCTTCGGTGCGAACTTGGGTGACTTCAACTTTTTCTGGCGCTTCTTCAATTAACTTAGGTTTGAGTGGTTTGTGTATATCTTTGAGAGGTGTTATGGTGTCGTCTGTAATTTCTTCTGTTGTGTGTACTGAGATTATTGGTGCTTCATTGTCAGTTTGTTCAGACGTTATTTCAGTAGTTTCTACTTTAGGACCTATTTTTTTCTTTATAATACGTTTAGTAATTTTCTTCTGTTTTGGCTTACCATCGGCTGTTACTTCTTCCTCAATTCTGGTTTTCTCAGGAAGTTCTATTACTTCTTCCGGTTTTTCTTCTGGAACCACTTCTTCAACAACTGTCACCGTAGTGATTGGCGCTTCGCCTTCCTTTTCTACTGTTGTTATTTCGGTTATTTCTTCTTTCGGTCCTTTCTTCTTTTTAATGACACGTTTTGTGGTCTTTACTTGCTTAACATCTCCTTCTTCGGTGCGAACTTGGGTGACTTCTACTTTTTCTGGCGCTTCTTCAATTAATTTGGCTTTGAGTGGCTTGTGTAAATCTTTGAGTGGTGTAAGAGTCTCTTCTGTAATTTCTTCTGTTTTGTGTACTGAGATTATTGGTGTTTCGTCGTCAATTTGTTCAGATATTATTTCGGTAGTTTCTACCTTCGGACCTACTTTTTTCTTTATAATACGCTTAGTAATTTTCTTTTGTATTGGCTTACCGTCAGGTGTTGTTTTTTCTTTAATTATGGTTTCTTCGGGAAGTTCAATTACTTCTTCGGGTTTTTCTTCTGGGACCACTTCTTCAACAACTGTCACCGTAGTGATTGGCGCTTCGCCTTCTTTTTCTACTGTCGTTATTTCGGTGACTTCTTCTTTAGGTCCTTTCTTCTTTTTAATGACACGTTTTGTGGTCTTCACTTGCTTAACATCTCCTTCTTCGGTGCGAACTTGGGTGACTTCTACTTTTTCTGGCGCTTCTTCAATTAATTTAGCTTTGAGTGATTTATGTAAGTCTTTGAGGGGTGTTACATTGTCATCCGTAATTTCTTCCGTTTTGTGTACTGAGATTATTGGTGTTTCGTCGTCAATTTGTTCAGATGTTATTTCGGTGGTTTCTACCTTAGGGCCTACTTTCTTTTTAATAATACGCTTAGTAATTTTCTTATGTTTTGGCTTACCCTCAGGTGTTGTTTCTTCCTCAATTCTTGTTTCTTCGGGAAGTTCAATTACTTCTTCTTCTTCGGGTTTTTCCTCTGGGACCTCTTCCTCAACAACTGTCACAGTAGTGATTGGAGTTTCACCTTCCTTTTCTACTGTCGTTATTTCAGTTACTTCGTCCTTCTTTCCTTTTTTCTTTTTAATTACACGTTTGGTTGTCTTTACTTGCTTAACATCACCTTCTTCGGTGCGAACTTGGGTGACTTCAACTTTTTCGGGAGCTTCTTCAACTAACTTAGCTTTTAGTGGTTTATGTAAGTCTTTGAGGGGTGTTACATTGTCATCCGATATTTCTTCTGTTTTGTGTACTGAGATGATTGGTGTTTCGTCGTCAATTTGTTCAGATGTTATTTCGGTAGTTTCTACCTTAGGACCTACTTTTTTCTTTATAATACGCTTAGTAATTTTCTTTTGTTTTGGCTTACCGTCGGGTGTTGTTTCTTCTTTAATTATGGTTTCTTCGGGAAGTTCAATTACTTCTTCGGGTTTTTCTTCTGGGACCACTTCTTCAACAACTGTCACCGTAGTTATTGGCGCTTCGCCTTCCTTTTCTACTGTCGTTATTTCGGTTACTTCTTCTTTCGGTCCTTTCTTCTTTTTAATGACACGTTTTGTGGTCTTTACTTGCTTAACATCTCCTTCTTCGGTGCGAACTTGGGTAACTTCTACTTTTTCTGGCGCTTCTTCAATTAATTTGGCTTTGAGTGGCTTGTGTAAATCTTTGAGGGGTGTTACATTGTCATCCGTAATTTCTTCTGTTTTGTGTACTGAGATTATTGGTGTTTCGTCGTCAATTTGTTCAGATGTTATTTCCGTGGTTTCTACCTTAGGGCCCACTTTCTTTTTAATAACACGCTTAGTAATTTTCTTATGTTTTGGCTTACCCTCAGGTGTTATTTCTTCCTCAATTCTTGTTTCTTCGGGAAGTTCAATGACTTCTTCGGGTTTTTCTTCTGGAACCTCTTCCTCAACAACTGTCACAGTAGTGATTGGAGTTTCACCTTCTTTTTCTACTGTCGTTATTTCAGTTACTTCGTCCTTCTTTCCTTTTTTCTTTTTAATTACACGTTTGGTTGTCTTTACTTGCTTAACATCACCTTCTTCTGTGCGAACTTGGGTGACTTCAACTTTTTCGGGAGCTTCTTCAACTAACTTAGCTTTGAGTGGTTTATGTAAGTCTTTGAGGGGTGTTACATTGTCATCCGTAATTTCTTCTGTTTTGTGTACTGAGATTATTGGTGTTTCGTCGTCAATTTGTTCAGATGTTATTTCCGTGGTTTCTACCTTAGGGCCTACTTTCTTTTTAATAATACGCTTAGTAATTTTTTTATGTTTTGGCTTACCCTCAGGTGTTATTTCTTCCTCAATTCTTGTTTCTTCGGGAAGTTCAATGACTTCTTCGGGTTTTTCTTCTGGGACCACTTCTTCAACAACTGTCACCGTAGTGATTGGCGCTTCGCCTTCTTTTTCTACTGTCGTTATTTCGGTTACTTCTTCTTTCGGTCCTTTCTTCTTTTTAATGACCCTTTTTGTGGTCTTCACTTGTTTAACATCACCTTCTTCAGTGCGAAATTGGGTGACTTCTACTTTTTCTGGCGCTTCTTCAATTAATTTAGCTTTGAGTGGTTTATGTAAGTCTTTGAGGGGTGTTACATTGTCGTCTGTAATTTCTTCTGTTTTGTGTACTGAGATTATTGGTGTTTCGTCGTCAATTTGTTCAGATGTTATTTCAGTGGTTTCAACTTTAGGACCTACTTTTTTCTTTATAATACGCTTAGTAATTTTCTTTTGTTTTGGCTTACCATCGGGTGTTATTTCTTTTTCAATTCTGGTTTCTTCGGGAAGTTCAATGACTTCTTCGGGTTGTTCTTCTTTCTTTTCCGAAACTTCTTTTTCAACAACTGTTACCGTAGTGATAGGTGCTTCACCTTGCTTTTCTACTGTCGTAATCTCGGTTACTTCTTCTTTCGGTCCTTTCTTCTTTTTAATGACTCGTTTTGTTGTCTTTATTACCTGTACTTCTCCTATTTCGGTGCGAATTTGTGTAAGTTCAACTTTTTCGGGAGCTTCTTCCACTACCTTAGCTTTGAGCGGTTTATGTAATTCTTTAAGGGGCGTGAGAGTGTCGTCTGTTATTTCCTCTGTTTTGTGTAGTGAGATTATTGGTGTTTCGTCGTCAATTTGTTCAGATGTTATTTCGGTGGTTTCTATCTTAGGGCCTACTTTCTTTTTAATAATACGTTTAGTAATTTTCTTATGTTTTGGCTTACCCTCAGGTGTTATTTCTTCCTCAATTCTTGTTTCTTCGGGAAGTTCAATGACTTCTTCGGGTTTTTCTTCTGGTACCTCTTCCTCAACAACTGTCACAGTAGTGATTGGAGTTTCACCTTCCTTTTCTACTATCGTTATTTCAGTTACTTCGTCCTTCTTTCCTTTTTTCTTTTTAATTACACGTTTGGTGGTTTTTACTTGCTTAACATCACCTTCTTCGGTGCGAACTTGGGTGACTTCAACTTTTTCGGGAGCTTCTTCAACTAACTTAGCGTTGAGTGGTTTATGTAAGTCTTTGAGGGGTGTTACATTGTCATCCGTAATTTCTTCTGTTTTGTGTACTGAGATTATTGGTGTTTCGTCGTCAATTTGTTCAGATGTTATTTCCGTGGTTTCTACCTTAGGACCTACTTTCTTTTTTATAATACGCTTTGTAATTTTTTTATGTTTTGGCTTACCATCAGGTGTTATTTCTTCCTCAATTCTTGTTTCTTCGGGAAGTTCAATTACTTCTTCTTCTTCGGGTTTTTCCTCTGGGACCTTTTCCTCAACAACTGTCACAGTAGTGATTGGAGTTTCACCTTCCTTTTCTACTGTCGTTATTTCAGTTACTTCGTCCTTCTTTCCTTTTTTCTTTTTAATTACACGTTTGGTTGTCTTTACTTGCTTAACATCACCTTCTTCGGTGCGAACTTGGGTGACTTCAACTTTTTCGGGAGCTTCTTCAACTAACTTAGCTTTGAGTGGCTTGTGTAAATCTTTGAGTGGTGTAAGAGTGTCTTCTGTAATTTCTTCTGTTTTGTGTACTGAGATGATTGGTGTTTCGTCGTCAATTTGTTCAGATGTTATTTCCGTGGTTTCTACCTTAGGGCCTACTTTCTTTTTAATAATACGCTTAGTAATTTTCTTATGTTTTGGCTTACCCTCAGGTGTTATTTCTTCCTCAATTCTTGTTTCTTCGGGAAGTTCAATGACTTCTTCGGATTTTTCTTCTGGAACCTCTTCCTCAACAACTGTCACAGTAGTGATTGGAGTTTCACCTTCCTTTTCTACTGTCGTTATTTCAGTTACTTCGTCCTTCTTTCCTTTTTTCTTTTTAATTACACGTTTGGTTGTCTTTACTTGCTTAACATCACCTTCTTCTGTGCGAACTTGGGTGACTTCAACTTTTTCGGGAGCTTCTTCAACTAACTTAGCTTTGAGTGGTTTATGTAAGTCTTTGAGGGGTGTTACATTGTCATCCGTAATTTCTTCTGTTTTGTGTACTGAGATTATTGGTGTTTCGTCGTCAATTTGTTCAGATGTTATTTCCGTGGTTTCTACCTTAGGGCCCACTTTCTTTTTAATAACACGCTTAGTAATTTTCTTATGTTTTGGCTTACCCTCAGGTGTTATTTCTTCCTCAATTCTTGTTTCTTCGGGAAGTTCAATGACTTCTTCGGGTTTTTCTTCTGGAACCTCTTCCTCAACAACTGTCACAGTAGTGATTGGAGTTTCACCTTCTTTTTCTACTGTCGTTATTTCAGTTACTTCGTCCTTCTTTCCTTTTTTCTTTTTAATTACACGTTTGGTTGTCTTTACTTGCTTAACATCACCTTCTTCTGTGCGAACTTGGGTGACTTCAACTTTTTCGGGAGCTTCTTCAACTAACTTAGCTTTGAGTGGTTTATGTAAGTCTTTGAGGGGTGTTACATTGTCATCCGTAATTTCTTCTGTTTTGTGTACTGAGATTATTGGTGTTTCGTCGTCAATTTGTTCAGATGTTATTTCCGTGGTTTCTACCTTAGGGCCTACTTTCTTTTTAATAATACGCTTAGTAATTTTTTTATGTTTTGGCTTACCCTCAGGTGTTATTTCTTCCTCAATTCTTGTTTCTTCGGGAAGTTCAATGACTTCTTCGGGTTTTTCTTCTGGGACCACTTCTTCAACAACTGTCACCGTAGTGATTGGCGCTTCGCCTTCTTTTTCTACTGTCGTTATTTCGGTGACTTCTTCTTTAGGTCCTTTCTTCTTTTTAATGACACGTTTTGTGGTCTTCACTTGCTTAACATCACCTTCTTCTGTGCGAACTTGGGTGACTTCAACTTTTTCGGGAGCTTCTTCAACTAACTTAGCTTTGAGTGGTTTATGTAAGTCTTTGAGGGGTGTTACATTGTCATCCGTAATTTCTTCTGTTTTGTGTACTGAGATTATTGGTGTTTCGTCGTCAATTTGTTCAGATGTTATTTCCGTGGTTTCTACCTTAGGGCCTACTTTCTTTTTAATAATACGCTTAGTAATTTTTTTATGTTTTGGCTTACCCTCAGGTGTTATTTCTTCCTCAATTCTTGTTTCTTCGGGAAGTTCAATGACTTCTTCGGGTTTTTCTTCTGGGACCACTTCTTCAACAACTGTCACCGTAGTGATTGGCGCTTCGCCTTCTTTTTCTACTGTCGTTATTTCGGTGACTTCTTCTTTAGGTCCTTTCTTCTTTTTAATGACACGTTTTGTGGTCTTCACTTGCTTAACATCACCTTCTTCTGTGCGAACTTGGGTGACTTCAACTTTTTCGGGAGCTTCTTCAACTAACTTAGCTTTGAGTGGTTTATGTAAGTCTTTGAGGGGTGTTACATTGTCATCCGTAATTTCTTCTGTTTTGTGTACTGAGATTATTGGTGTTTCGTCGTCAATTTGTTCAGATGTTATTTCCGTGGTTTCTACCTTAGGGCCTACTTTCTTTTTAATAATACGCTTCGTAATTTTTTTATGTTTTGGCTTACTCTCAAGTGTTGTTTCTTCCTCAATTCTAGTTTCTTCGGGAAGTTCAATTACTTCTTCTTCTTCGGGTTTTTCCTCTGGGACCTCTTCCTCAACAACTGTCACAGTAGTGATTGGAGTTTCACCTTCCTTTTCTACTGTCGTTATTTCAGTTACTTCGTCCTTCTTTCCTTTTTTCTTTTTAATTACACGTTTGGTTGTCTTTACTTGCTTAACATCACCTTCTTCGGTGCGAACTTGGGTGACTTCAACTTTTTCGGGAACTTCTTCAACTAACTTAGCTTTGAGTGGTTTATGTAAGTCTTTGAGGGGTGTTACATTGTCATCCGTAATTTCTTCTGTTTTGTGTACTGAGATTATTGGTGTTTCGTCGTCAATTTGTTCAGATGTTATTTCCGTGGTTTCTACCTTAGGGCCTACTTTCTTTTTAATAATACGCTTCGTAATTTTTTTATGTTTTGGCTTACCCTCAGGTGTTGTTTCTTCCTCAATTCTTGTTTCTTCGGGAAGTTCAATTACTTCTTCTTCTTCGGGTTTTTCCTCTGGGACCTCTTCCTCAACAACAGTCACAGTAGTGATTGGAGTTTCACCTTCCTTTTCTACTGTCGTTATTTCAGTTACTTCGTCCTTCTTTCCTTTTTTCTTTTTAATTACACGTTTGGTTGTCTTTACTTGCTTAACATCACCTTCTTCGGTGCGAACTTGGGTGACTTCTACTTTTTCTGGCGCTTCTTCAATTAATTTAGCTTTGAGTGGTTTATGTAAGTCTTTGAGGGGTGTTACATTGTCATCCGTAATTTCTTCTGTTTTGTGTACTGAGATTATTGGTGTTTCGTCGTCAATTTGTTCAGATGTTATTTCCGTGGTTTCTACCTTAGGGCCTACTTTCTTTTTAATAACACGCTTAGTAACTTTCTTATGTTTTGGCTTACCCTCAGGTGTTATTTCTTCCTCAATTCTTGTTTCTTCGGGAAGTTCAATGACTTCTTCGGGTTTTTCTTCTGGAACCTCTTCCTCAACAACTGTCACAGTAGTGATTGGAGTTTCACCTTCTTTTTCTACTGTCGTTATTTCAGTTACTTCGTCCTTCTTTCCTTTTTTCTTTTTAATTACACGTTTGGTTGTCTTTACTTGCTTAACATCACCTTCTTCGGTACGAACTTGGGTGATTTCAACTTTTTCGGGAGCTTCTTCAACTAACTTAGCTTTGAGTGGTTTATGTAAGTCTTTGAGGGGTGTTACATTGTCATCCGTAATTTCTTCTGTTTTGTGTACTGAGATTATTGGTGTTTCGTCGTCAATTTGTTCAGATGTTATTTCCGTGGTTTCTACCTTAGGGCCTACTTTCTTTTTAATAATACGCTTCGTAATTTTTTTATGTTTTGGCTTACCCTCAGGTGTTGTTTCTTCCTCAATTCTTGTTTCTTCGGGAAGTTCAATTACTTCTTCTTCTTCGGGTTTTTCCTCTGGGACCTCTTCCTCAACAACAGTCACAGTAGTGATTGGAGTTTCACCTTCCTTTTCTACTGTCGTTATTTCAGTTACTTCGTCCTTCTTTCCTTTTTTCTTTTTAATTACACGTTTGGTTGTCTTTACTTGCTTAACATCACCTTCTTCGGTGCGAACTTGGGTGACTTCAACTTTTTCGGGAGCTTCTTCAACTAACTTAGCTTTGAGTGGTTTATGTAAGTCTTTGAGGGGTGTTACATTGTCATCCGTAATTTCTTCTGTTTTGTGTACTGAGATTATTGGTGTTTCGTCGTCAATTTGTTCAGATGTTATTTCCGTGGTTTCTACCTTAGGGCCTACTTTCTTTTTAATAATACGCTTAGTAATTTTTTTATGTTTTGGCTTACCCTCAGGTGTTATTTCTTCCTCAATTCTTGTTTCTTCGGGAAGTTCAATGACTTCTTCGGGTTTTTCTTCTGAGACCACTTCTTCAACAACTGTCACCGTAGTGATTGGCGCTTCGCCTTCTTTTTCTACTGTCGTTATTTCAGTGACTTCTTCTTTAGGTCCTTTCTTCTTTTTAATGACACGTTTTGTGGTCTTCACTTGCTTAACATCTCCTTCTTCGGTGCGAACTTGGGTGACTTCTACTTTTTCTGGCGCTTCTTCAATTAATTTAGCTTTGAGTGGTTTATGTAAGTCTTTGAGGGGTGTTACATTGTCATCCGTAATTTCTTCTGTTTTGTGTACTGAGATTATTGGTGTTTCGTCGTCAATTTGTTCAGATGTTATTTCGGTGGTTTCTACCTTAGGGCCTACTTTCTTTTTAATAATACGCTTAGTAATTTTCTTATGTTTTGGCTTACCCTCAGGTGTTATTTCTTCCTCAATTCTTGTTTCTTCGGGAAGTTCAATGACTTCTTCGGGTTTTTCTTCTGGAACCTCTTCCTCAACAACTGTCACAGTAGTGATTGGAGTTTCACCTTCTTTTTCTACTGTCGTTATTTCAGTTACTTCGTCCTTCTTTCCTTTTTTTTTTTTAATTACACGTTTGGTTGTCTTTACTTGCTTAACATCACCTTCTTCGGTGCGAACTTGGGTGACTTCAACTTTTTCGGGAGCTTCTTCAACTAACTTAGCTTTGAGTGGTTTATGTAAGTCTTTGAGGGGTGTTACATTGTCATCCGTAATTTCTTCTGTTTTGTGTACTGAGATTATTGGTGTTTCGTCGTCAATTTGTTCAGATGTTATTTCCGTGGTTTCTACCTTAGGGCCTACTTTCTTTTTAATAATACGCTTAGTAATTTTCTTATGTTTTGGCTTACCCTCAGGTGTTATTTCTTCTTCAATTCTGGTTTCTTCTGGTAGTTCAAAGACTTCTTCAAATATATCTTCTTTTTTTTCAGGTACATGTTCGTCGACAACCGTTACAGTAGTAATAGGAACTTCACCTTCCTTTTCTACCGTTGTTATTTCTGTCACTTCTTCTTTTGGTCCTTTTCTATTTTTAATGACACGTTTAGTAGTTTTAATTTTCTTTACCTCCCCTGTTTCCGTGCGAACTTGTGTGATTTCGACTTTTTCCGGTACCTCCTCTATTAATTTAGCTTTTTCTGGTTTGTATAAATCTTTTAGCATTGTTGCAGTATCGTCTGTAATTTCTTCTGTTGTGTGTACTGAAATGACTGGCACTTCGTCATTAATTTGTTCAGTTGTTATTTCTGTCGTTTCTACTTTGGGACCTACCTTCTTTTTGATAATGCGTTTTGTTACTTTCTTTAATTTGGGCTTACCTTCTGACGTTACTTCTTCTTCTATGATTTTTTCTGGAAGCTCAATAATCTCCATCGGTTTATGTTCTATCTCGTTTTGCATTTTATTTTCTACAACTTTTTCTAGAGTAGTAACTCTTTCATCTTTCTTGTCTTCTTTCTTCTTCTTAGTTACACGTTTTCTTACAGGACTTTCATCCACTAATTCGGCTTTTCCTTCTTGGTCTTCAGGTAGTTCTATTATTTTCGAAGATGTGTCTTCTTCGTGCTCAAAGTGCTCTTCATATTTAATGGTCTTTCCTTTTTTATTTGCTTTTTTTATTCTAGTTACCGGTTTTCCTAAATTTTCGTTCGTATCCGATTCCGTCATTTCTTCAATTTCAACTTGAGTTTGCATTTTGGGTATATGTAAATACTCATCTGGCATTTCAACAGTGCTTTTATCTGTATCGTCTGCTACAGACACATCATCTTCTTTATATTCTTCAATGTTTAGATCGTGATATATTTCTTGTTGTTTTGATTTTCTATTGTCATCGTCATCTAATGATTCCTCAATGATTATTACATCGTTGCTTTCGGTCTCTTTTTCTTTAAGTTTATGTTTTTTTCGTAATAGGGTTCGTTTCGTTTTAATTTGCATTGGTTCGCCGCTTGGCCCTTGAATGAATTTTGTTATAATTTCTTCCGTTTCTTCTATGTCGGATGATTTAGGTGATATAGTCTTTTCATGTTTGTTTTCTGAAATGTCAATATTTCTATTTGATTATAATTTATTTGCATGAAATTTCTTTATCTTATTTCACAATTACTATTGAATGAATATCTGGAATGTGAATTAATATGAAATGGTTTGAAATTTCTTGCTAGATTTTTGTATATTTAGGTGTAAGAGTTTTTAATTATAGCTACTATATATTTTTTGAGGTCTACAAGTAAATAAGGGTGATATTCTTCTTATTGTTTTCTTTTCTTTATGTAAGGACATAATAAGATCTGTCGCCAAATTGTAGTCGCCAAACAAAATGAAAACAATTCCATAATAAATCACCTATAATCATCAGGATATATCGTCAATTATCAAATAAATTAATTTGAATTTATTATAAATTGGTTTGTCCTGATAACTGTCCTGATAAAATGAAATATTTAACCAGAAGTTCCAAAAAAAACTGTCATTTTATGTAGTAATAACCACTTTTACATTACTTATATATTATATCGGGTATGTATATATAATATGTATGTATGTATGTAAAATATGTGATTTTAGTAAAATGGTTTATGAGCTACGTGGCCCCAGACTTACCTCATTTTGGAATGGCTGGTATTTCAGATATGAATGCCGTTTTATATACTTATAACCGTATGGGTATTGGATAGTTTGTAGTTCAATCAATAGGGAACGGCCACTTGTTAAATTTACCAAAAATCCTAACAGAATAAGAAAAATATGGTCGTATAGAATAAAAAATTCTAAGAAACATTGTCTTTTTTTTCCAGTGAATTCTCCATGTCCTTTATAACCTAAAAAATTCGTAAAGTTGAAAAAAAAACGGTTTTTCGCGTATAAAAGAAAAATTAATGGTTGTAGAGCAATAAGTCAAATTAAAAAGTGGTAGGTTTTAAAAAGAACTATCGATTTACTATTTATAAATGTCTATCGATTAATTAGATTTCGAGATAAATCGAAAAAACCGTCAAAAATCGTCATTTATTGTTTTTCGTGTATCTTTTTCATATTAATGCTTTTAAACTTGTTACTTGGTTAAAATTTAGCCTGTGGCAAGACAAATAAGTTTGTTATTTCAAAATTGTTTTTTTTTTTAAATTGTTTGAGATCTAGACCACGTACAAAAATCGTTTTGTATTTAATTAGGATAGCTTGACGAGATAAACACGAATTTTATAATTGATATGCTTTAAATAATTAATTAAAAAAATATTTACTGCAATTTTATTTTATTTGTATAAATATTTGTATTTAAACAATTAAATCTTAATTCAATTCAATTTTTTTTCTTTACAAAATTAGTTACAATATTAAGATTATTATAGTACAGTATGAAAAATTATAAAAAAGAAATTGGCCACTTCAATTTAATTATCTTATGAATTTTTCTTTAAAATCGCATTCTTTTACTTTCGTTTGTTACTTTACATAATTATACTGCTTTTAGCTGTCATTGAGAAATGTAAGTTAAAAAGGATATTTGAAAAAAATGTGATTAAAAAAAATTTTTTTTCTCAGTCATTTTTGGACCATTAGGATTTAAAAAATCGTTATTATTTTTTTTGCCTTGATAGGCATATAATAGATATAACTCTTGAAGAAAAAAATAAGACCAAAAAAGTTTCTCTAAGACTATCCGTCGAGCACGAGGAGCCGATTTCCAAGAAGACCTTTTTTTTTGAAAAATCGATAAATATATCAAACAATTTAAAAAAAATCAGTTTTGAAATTACAAACTTATTTGTCTTACCACAGGCTACATTTTAACTAAGTAACAAGTTTAAAAACATTAATATGAAAAAGATACACGAAAAACAAAAAATGACAATTTTTGACGGTTTTTTCGATTTATCTCAAAATCTAATTAATCGACTGACATTTATAAATAGTGAATCGATAGATCTTTTTTAAACCTACAACTTTCTAATTTGACTTATTGCTCTACAACCTTTAATTTTTCTTTTATATGCGAAAATCCATTTTTTCAGGTTAAGGTTAAGGTTGAAGGACATCGAGAATTCACTGGAAAAAAAGACAATGTTTCTTAGAATTTTTATTCTGTACGACCATATTTTTTTATGCTGTTAGTATTTTTGGTACTGTCACATACTTATTGATTGGACTATTGGGTAGGCGGCCAATACTCCGGTTTCAGGTGGCAAAGGTACAAAAAAATATCTATCTACCTTAAATTAGAATGGCCGATTTTTATATATACTTATGTAGTGTTAAAAAATAATATTCATTGGTGCCAGACTCTTTCCGTGAGACCGGGCTATAGCCAGACTCTTCAAAGTTGGTCAAAAATATATTAATCAACGTAATTTGGAATGCCTGGTTCTTAGATATTTTATGTAGCGCACTATTTTAAACCCAACTTTAAGTAGATAGCTCTTAGTATAAAAGGTATCTAGCTGCACAGATATCTTACATCTATATCTGTCTATTTACACCCGGTAAAATGCTAGGATGTATTTATTTATTTGTGGTGTTGTATTCATTTATTTTTTAGTATAAAATAACATAATCGATTTATTTGGCGACAGATCTCAAAATAAATCCAAATCAAAAACAAAAAATAAAAAAAAATCAACTCAAAAAATCAAAATAAATAAATAAATAAATACATTAATTAATAATTTGATAATTCATACCTGGCGACATATCTATTTATCTGATAATGAAAATATTTCGTGCCGAACAGATCTATTAATTAATTAAATGATAAGTCGATGACAAAATATCAATTTTGCTGACGAAAAATATAGTCCCCATTCTACTTCATTTTTAATAATTACATAATACATACTTACGCTCTTATTCATAAAAATCCCTTATTAGAGGCTTAAAACGTTCAATAGTTAAAACGCTCATAAGACCTTAATAAGCTTATTATAAAATTGCTATTCATAAACGTTCCATAAGCCTGTCATAACTAATATGTCGCTATTAGTTAGTTTATCATTGTTATGTTGCCGTTCTGATGAATTCATAGACAAAAAAGCTAAAATCTCTGTATCCACGCCCCAAATGACAGTAAAGTGATTTTTTTATGTGATATTTTGACATTTCTTATGAAAATTGAAAATATAACCCAATTTACTTGTGATACTTGTGATAAATAAGTGATTTTGTTAATTTTGTCAAATTTTTGATTCGCAATTAACTATGGAATCCAAAAGTGGATAAAAAACGGCAAAGAAGCCTAAATTGGTCAGAGGAAGATAAAGTGAGTGTTTTTTTAAAAAAAAATTATTTGCCATTAGTTGTGTTTATATAGTATTTTCTGTTTATTAATTTCTTACGTTTACTTCCGTAGCATCTATTGTTGGAATTGGTGAGGGAGAGAGTTGAAGCGATCGAAAATAAAAAATACGGACACTAATTGCAATTACAAAATACAAGCAGCGTGGGCGGATTTACAAGTCAGGTATGTATAGCTTAGTTTGGCAATTGCTAAGACATGAACTAACACATATTTAATGCGTACGTTATTGTTATATTAGATGTTTGTTAAAGTTGTTCATTATTTCCAGCTTCAATAGTAGGTATGTGCAATGGTACCACACGTACCATTACTTAGCTGAAATCGCAGTGGGGCATTTTAAAGATGACCCAAAAACGACAAAAAGTAGAAGAAAGAAAACAAACTGTTGACTGGTGGTGGTCCACCGCCGCCAAGGAAGCCAGACAACGCTGAAGATATAAGTTCGTGGCTCCCAAACGAATTCATTATAGATACAAACGAGTTTGATTCAGACCAAATAAATCAGGTAATTTCATGTTTAGCTTTCAAATATTCCCTAACCTAAACAAATTATTTTATTAAATATTTTTTATTTGTTATAAATATATTTATTTTATTATTTTTAAAACACCTTCAACAAATCTGCTCATATTCTTTGGACTGATCGCATGATGCAATTTTAAAACAAAAAATTATTATTATTATTTTATTAGAAATTGTAAGCATGCTGTCATGAGGGAACCACTTTTATTTTTCTCAAAGTTTTCTAACTGTGAATTTTGAAAATCGGTGCAGTAGTTTTTGAGTTTATCACAAACAGACAGACAGATGGGGCGGAGGACTTTGTATTATAATATGTAGTGGAGAAATAATAAATAATTATGTGTGGACAATATCACATAACACCATGACAATGCAAAGTTGATAGTGTGTTATTGCACCACAGCCTTCGGGCTCACATAGCTCTAATATGCTCATATCTATAAAATATTGTATGCCAAATAAACATCCCACATAATATTTCATCACAACACATAATAATATGTGCTATTTTTATTTCAGCCTTTTATTTTATGAAATGGAGTGTCGGAAGGAGCTTCATGAAGCCCAAATTAAAAATGAAGAGAAGAAAGGGAGAATATTGGACCTAAAAGAAATTTTAGTGCAAAAGAAAATTGTTATGAGAAAATAATAAATTACTTGAAAAATATATTGTATTTTTACTATATATATCACTTATTATGTTATATCTTACATAAGTATGTAATTTAAACTATTATTTGCTAATTCCTTTACAAACAAACATCAATCAAAATTCAAACTCCACATCAAACGTCAATAGAAATCAGTCAGTCGGTCAGCTGTTTTAAGTCGGCCATCTTGAATTGTTCCCTTATTAGAGGCTTATAGTAGGGTCCTTGCTTCAATAACTTTATGAAACACTTATTAAGCGGTTTGCTGCTATTGAACGTTTATGAATAACACTTTTTGGTAAATTTCTTATAACAAGCTAATAAGCCTTCTATAACTTTTTATGAATAAGGCCGTTAGTATATAATAATCAGATATTAATATTTGGAACTCTTCGTCTAAACATACAAACTTTGAATTATTTTTATACTTTCATAGAATAAATGTACTTACCGTACATCTCTGTTGTCGGTGTAGAAATTTGAACAGTATCTTCTCTTTTAGTGACTATAGTTGTTTTAGGTTTTACTGATTCCGGTTTGTATAGTGTATGTTCCGTTACTTGTTCGTTAGCATAATCATCAATTACTTTAATTTCGTTAGCTACTATTAGACTTTTTCCTAATTTTTCTTTGTTTATTTCCTTTGTCTTAAATATGTTTTCCTTTTGTAAACAAGTTGTGTCTGTTATTATTAAAGGTGATATTTCTGTTGATGTCAAAGATGTGGTTTTACTTGATATTGGTTTTAACAAGAACTCATCAACCTGACTGTCTGTAACGTTCTCTGTGCATTGCACTTGATTGAGAGGCAAAAAAGATTCTTCTGCTTTTACACATTTATCTAAACGTGGAGATAAAATGCCTTCCATGTCTTGTTGAGTTATTTCGTAAACCTTTAAGCCTTCAGAGGTATTGAATTTTGTAAATGCATGTTCCGGTTTCACTTCGTTTTCAAAAGTGGTATTAGTCTCAGTTTCGTGTACAGTAATGTCACTTTGAATTATAGACTGCATTTCAATTGGTTTGGTGGAAACTAGTTTCTTTTGGAAGGCAGTATCGGTGTCCATTTTTGAAGTACTTTCTATAGTAATTACTTCAACTTGTTCTAAGGGTTTATTATCTAACACTTCCCCTGTTATTTGAATTAATTTTCTTTCTTCGTGTAAAATATTTTTTGATAGTCCATGGGTTACATTTTCTGTAACAGTGTAACTTTTACTAGTTTCTATGTCTAAAGTAACTTTATTTTCCTCTGGTTCCCAATATTCTGGTAAGGCTTTGGTACTGTGTAATACCTCTGGTCTCATATTAGACAATTCTTGTAAAAGTATCGGTTTTTGCTGTGCGTGTTCATCTCTTTCTCTGTCTTTATTTAGTAACAATTGCTCTTTTTCAATGGAAATGACTTCGGTTTGTTCTACTGGTTTCAGTTCTTCTATATTACGGTCTGCGTGCAATATTCCTGTAGTATAATCTGTTATCAGTTCTGAAGCGTTTTCAACGGTTTGAGGCTGTTCATTCTGAATCGCCTCTGTAAGTGATTCGGACTCCTGTGCTTGCCCACTTTTTTCTACTTTGTTTTCTTTTAACTCTGACCCTTCTTCCATGATTACATTTTCCCTGGTAATTATGTGGTGTGTAGTTTCTATATCATATTTTTGTTTTTCACTTTTGGGAATAATTTCACTACGTATATTTTTCTCTTTTTCTCTTATTATTGTGTCTATTACTGAAATATGTTGTTGCACGTTCATAACAAGTTCTGGTTTTTCCTTCTTGGGAATATTTTCTTGTTCCATATTTCTTTCTGACTCTTTTATTATTACCTCCTGAACAAGTAAAGGTAATTTTGTTTCAAATGATACATCCGTTTCTTGAGGACTTTCATGGGGTTTATGATCTATTGAAAGTTCTTTTTCCCGAGTAGTAATTTCCATTACATTTATATGTTTGTGTTGATTCAAAGAAAAATCGGGTACTATTTGTTTTGGCACGAAATCAGTCTTTAGGGTATCTTCTTTTTCAATTGATGTGTTTTCTAACACATTTATACACTGTTTTTCGTTTAAAATTATACCAGCATATTTATTTTCTGCCACTTTATCACTACCTTGGAAATTTTCCTCTTTCTCATTCAATGCTATTTCACAAACGTTTACGTAATTATTACTATCCACTGACATATTTATTATATCTGGTTTTAAAATTATCTTATCTTCTAGAGGAATTTCGGTTTCTGTAGATATTGTTTCGGTAACATTAAGTGATTTTTGTTCCTCTATTTTACTTCTTGGTAATTGTTGGGGTACAACACTTTCAGAAAAAGATTTTTCTACTTCCCCTATGAAAGGTTCAGATTTTTGGATAGCTTCTTGTAGCCCATGAGTTTTTAACGCGTTAATTAAATCAACTCCACTCACATGTAAGTTTTCACTTTCATGACTTATAAACACTTCAGATCTAATCAATGATTGTTGTTCACTGATAGACGAAGAAACTTTATTATCGGTAAGTTTAAAAGTATTTTGTAGTTCTTTCTCTGTCTCAACAAGTTGAATTTCAGTTATTTCTTTTGCAGATGTTTCTATGATTTGTTGTGTTGCTTCTTGTTCTAATTCCTTCTTTTGTACTGTCAAATTAGTTTCCTTTTCTTCATGTTGAACTTCTATTCCTTGTAGATATTTCTTGATTTTATCTTGTGTAACAACAGCATTTAATAAATTGGGCGATGATTCTGGAAAACTTTGAGTAATGTCACTAATTAATACTTCTGTATTAATTGTACTTCGTAAAGGAACAAATCCTACCATAGCATCCTGTGTAGTTGGCACTGATTTTTCTTGTAGTTCTGTTTCCTTTTGAACAACATCAGTAGTGCTCAATATTACTGCATGGGTTTCAGTAAAATCAGGAAAAATGTTAGTTGTCAAGGTTGTTGGCTTAGGCATTACGGTTTCTACTTCACCGGTTATAACTTCTGTCTGTTCAAATGTGTACGAAGGGATAGGAGTTGATTGGAATTTCTGTTCTGCTACATTATCTTTTTTTAAATCTTCCGTATTATGGCTAGGAATAATTTCTTCCGTGTTTGCAGTCTTACCGTAAATTTCATCTAGTTTAGGAAGAGCTTGCTGATAGACAATTTCACTTTTTCTCATGTCATCAAGATTATCTAATTGCGACAACGTTTCCGATATTTCCACACCATACCGACTGGGTACAGAATAATCCGCTTTTTGATGGTCCGGGGATTGTTGTACTTTTAATATATTTTCGCTGTCATTAGCAATATTTTCATTATATTCTGGTGCTTTGAATGTTAATACAGATACATTTGGTTTTACTTCAGTGTGTTCCACAGTGTCAAGTGCTCCCGCTGTCGAATGTACTAAAGTTTCCTGTTGAATAAATGCTTCAGATGTTATGGTATCCTCGTTAGCTTGAGCTTGAACTAAATCACGTTGACTTTCAAATTCCTTTGGCATTATTTCAGATTTATTTTCTACAACAATAATTGCCTGTGCTGAATCAATATTAGGTATAATAGATGTAGTATTTTGTTTGTTATTTATTTCTAAATTGCTTTCTTTTTCGTTTGAATCTGGTATAGTAACAACAAGTTCTTTATATGTAATGTTTTCTGCATTTGCTATTAAAGAAAGAGGTGCAATTTTGTCTTCAGTGAATCCTAAACTAGACTCTACTGTTAGCTCTGATAATATTGCAACAGGTAGACCTTTAATATCAGTAGTTGCTATAAATTGTTCTGGAGACTCTTTTACGGAATAATCACTTTCTTGTTCGTGTTGATAAACCTCTGTAATTTTGATCGTATCTTCAGATGATATTATTTCTGGAGTCAAAGACTTGGTATCTGGTAACAAACTCGCACATAAACTACCTTGAGAATCTAAAATACTATTTTCAGATATTTGAATTGACGACAATGTATTAGCAGTTAAATTTGCTTCACCAAAGCTTGGAGATGTAATGTCTAAATTACTAAAAGAATCACGTGTATTAACCTCAGATGTTATCGCAATTTTATGATCAGTGTCTATATCAGGCTTGGCAAATTTATTTTCTATTAATTTTTCGCATTTAAATATATCTTCTTTTAAACTGGGTACAGTTTCAGTGATATTCAGACTTTCCTTGCCGATGATACCCGTTACAGCCTTATCGTAATGTGTAAAACTATCGTCTAATTTTTGAAGTTGTTCTTCAACGCTAGTCTGAAGAACAGTTATTTCTTTATGTAAATCCCGATGTTCCGAAGCAGTTTTTTTGATATTTTCTTTTAGACTTAAAAATTCAATTTGGTCTGCTGTTGTAATTTCTTGTAAAATGGAAGTTTTAAGATGATGACTAGTCATTGGCTTCGCTGAAAACATTTCAGGTTTTTCCTCTGCAATGAGGTTATTTTCGCATTCGGATAACTCTATTTCAGAAACGGTTAACGGCTCTTTTGTTAAAAATGACTGATCGACGGTTTTCGATTTTTGTGTAGAAAAATTTTCAGATATTTCTTGGTCGTGAATGGTTGGAGCAGTTATAATCTTAGCGTTGGAAGTTATGATAGTTTCTGTTGCCGCTTCGTCATTAGCTTTATCTAAAAGTTTCAGCTTACCAGTTGAATTCATCTGTATTATTTCTGATGTTAAAATTGATTCAGCTGCTTTAATATCTATATCTGCTTCCACAGCATTATGTTTATCGTCTTTCAAAACAAGAATTGCTTCACTTTCATTTATTTCTATTTCTGAAATAAAATTTTTATCTAAAGCGGATATTGATATATCAGCACGACTACCTGGGTGTTCTCTAATTTGATTAAATATATCTTCTGATTCGTGCACGTTAGTTTCCAAATTAACCTTGTGATGAAGTTCGTTAATGCCTATAATTGCCTGCTTTTGTATCATGGCTTCAGGTACAAATTCAGATTCTTTAATATGAGAAGTTGTAATAATATTATTCAGACTACTATGAAGTAATAATTCTCTATCAACTGTAAGAACTGATGGTTTTTCTTTATCAGGTAGATCAATTTCTTTTTCATGAATTTCTTCAAGTGATACCATATATATATCTTTTGAAGTAACGTCCACATTAGCTTCTTGTGTTGGTGGTAATTTAAGACTTTGGAATGATCCTTCCTTTTCTTGGATTTCACACACTTCAGTAGTAATTTGATTTGAAACTAGAACGTCTTTACGAGCTGTTTCAGTTGGAACTATTAGTTCTGGATAGTATTTTCCTGATTTATCTTCAACGAACACTTCTCCTACTTCGAGTGGTTCGAATAAATTGAAGTTTAGTTTGGATTTAACGCTTTTATCTTCAGTTTTTAACAATTCTTCTTCTTTAATTTCTTCTTTTGTTTCTGAAATACAAATTCCCAACATTGGCGAAAATGATATTGATGCAACTGATTCCTTGAATTCGGGTTGTTCTAAAGGTGTTTCTGTTACAGCTGGGATTGATTGTGTAATTTTGATTGCATCTTTTAACAGAAGGTGTGGCTTGGCGATTTCCTCGCTTATTTCGTTTAGTTTTAAATTTGATATTGAACTATTAGTTGTAATTTCAGATGTTATAATACTTTCAGACTGAATCATGCCTTCATTTGCTTTGTTTTCTGTTTTTATTAGGTTTGTTTGATACTCATCTGCGACGTCAGCAACTTCCACTTCTGTTACTTCCAGCGGTTCTATAGCAGAAACTGAGGGCCTCACAAAGGCTTCTTTATTTTCCCTTATTGACAGAATTTCTTCTCTTTGGTGTGTTTGTTGCTCTTCTCGAACAAGTGGGTAGTTGGCATCCTGTTTAACATTGGCTGTCACTTTATCGTTTTTCTTTCCAGGAACAAGATGTGTCACTTCACTAGCAGAAACTACTTCAATAGTATTTTCATGTACATCAGCTGCAATTGTGCTAATAAACGGAAAATTATCACTTTCAAGGTTTTGAGTTTCATCTTCCTCTTGGTGTTCAATTTTTTGTTTTGGGTGTAATGTTTTTAGACTTTTAGTCGTGTCAATCTCTTCTAGTTCTTGTATTCGTTCTCTTTGTTTGACATCTGTGAAATTACAGTTCAGTGAATTAAGTGAGTGTTAAAAATAAAAATAAAAATAAATTTAAGAAGCTGCGTGTTAAGTTGTGTGCTGTACTCCATGTGTTTAAATCTTTTTATTTTTAATATGTTAACGTAAATAAACGTGACTATGTTATTTTGTGAAACTGTTAAGAAATTAATAAAAATAAGTTAAATAAGCTCAGTGTATGTAGTGTGCTGTTACTCTATTCGTTTGAAAACAGTTAATGTTAATATAAATAAATAGCTGAATTAGTACTTACTTGCATATTGAAATTATGTTGTTATTTTGAAGCACTACATGATGCACACACTTATAGGTAGCTCGAAATTTCGTTGATTATTACATATTAACAAAATAAAACATATGAAGATAACATGTTTATTATCTGCTGAAAAATATCATTGCCAAGTATTAATGATGAGTCCGTTTATGTCATTATTATTTTTCTCTAATAAACAATAAATATAATATTACATTATTCTTGCAATTTGTAAGTTGTTGAAACCAACATACAATGTAAGTATATAAGTAAAATGAATATTTTTTTATTATCAAAACATTGATGTCAAGAGATTTTTTACTTACATATATCACATTTTTAAGAGAACAATTTAATTTTTAATTAAAATTTTAAGAGATTTTTTTATTTGTTTATATTCTTACAAATGTTGGTTTCTAAAAGGCAATGAGGAAAATATTTTATATCTAAGTATAAAAAATTCTAAAAGCGTTAATGTTGCGTCAAACTGTACATTAATAAGTACATATCTTTATTCAAAGCATGAGTTAAAAGCGTAAGCTATATATTTCTTCTTAACCGTTACTACACTACATTTAATACCTACCTTTATCTTGGTCTTCTCTTGTAGATGTACCTATTAATAAAATGAATGCGTTACTCAAATTTAGCCAAATATTGGATAATGTTGGATATATTTTTAAACTTAACTTTAAAACTAGTAACTTATAAAAAGTTAAGTTTACTTATGTATTATAAATAGACAATAACTTATATACAATACATATAAGATTATAAATGCAAAGAAATTAATCAGTCGGTATGATCTATGCTACACCATATCTGGTCAGAGCTTGAACTTATGTTTCATTGGTCTTGTGAATGGGTAGTACCATCCACCTGAGAAAAAAGCATTAGTCCGGAAAATGGACTTACTTTTTTGATCATCTTCTGTAAACCTGGTACGTAAATTGTGTGATAAAAAATTAAAAACCAGTTACTGCACTTAAATAGAAAAAGTGAACATCACTCGGGTACAGCAGAATTTGAAAAATAGGTATTTGAAGAAACTATTGCCATCGCGCTGCGCTCGAACGACAAGCTGTATTGTGCGATAGGGACAAATACAGCTCAGACCGATTATACCTACAAAATTTTTGACTAAATCGACGTTTCGTATTCCCTTGTTTTGATTCCTCTAAAAATTGAGCCCATCGAATAATTTTTACACAAATATTTTCAAGAAGAACGAATTTTTATCTTAGATATCTTTCAAATTTGTTTCATAGTCATCTGATTAGGGTGACATAACATTTATTACGATTTTTGAGAAGCCATATTTTCTTATGTAATTAGTTGGTGAAAAAAAAAAAGAAATGATAGGGACCATAGCTTTAGCAGACCTAGATTTTATATCAAAACATTTTTGCTCTAGAAGGATTATCCAGGGAGAAAACAGGGGAATACATTTTTATGCAAAAACGCTGAAAGCGTACCCTCTTAATCATTACTCCCTATTTTATCTTTAATAAGATATATTTTTTAAGATGTTACCTTTGAATATCTGAAGTTTGTGCGTTTTTGCCACGTGATCTGCAGAAGTCTCAACGATCACCTAAAAAAAGATTTAAAAATTGATATTCCAAAATTACAAAACATGAGTTCGTTATATACTTATATAATTGTATATAGAAAGAAGAAGAAGACAACAAACATATGTACTAAAGAAAAAAAATTGCACTTTAACATAAGGAACTCATCTATAAAACATGAATATTTCTAGTTATCTCAATAAGTTTTACCTCATGGGCTTCTTTTTGCTCCCAGGTTCGTGGTTTAAAGTCTTCTGGATAAAAATGAGCAATTACTTCTTCAACAGAACTATGCTTCATTTCAACCATTTTCAAGAACGCACGGAATCCAACTTTAGCTGCAATAATATCTTCATCTTGGGTTGTTTCTTCTGTAAGTATTTCTGTAATTAGTGCACCATGTCCCTGTCGCTCCACTAATTGCACTAGGGCTGACTGTGATTGTGGTACTCGTAAGGCGGGGAAAAATTCTGAGTCATACAAGCTGTCAATTTGATTTATAGTAACTCCACTTCGTAACATATAGCCAATTTTTGCTAATTCTCGCAAAGGTGATTCTCCAGGTCCAAATTCTTTAGCATTTATAACTTCAAGTAGTTCATTTATTTCTGCAACTGCTCGAGAATCTGTATCAACGATATTGACAATACCTTGTTGAGTTTCATTTGTAATATTGTCAAGCAATTCTACGGACTCCCCTTCAATTTGTTGCGAAGAAATTATGTGTTGATGAGGAGTCAACACCAGTTCAGTATTCTCAGGTGCTGGCATTGATTTTTCTTTTTTGTCTACTTTTTTATATGAAGTAACATCCACTGTTTCAACATGTGAAGCTTCATCAATTTTTATTTCTGCTTTAGCCTTTCTAACTGATTTTTTGCTTGTGACATCACTTAAAGGTTGAACTTCTTTAGTTAATACAGCAGTATCAACTACTTCTTCCACAATTTCTTCAGCTACATCTTCTTCTAATTCTATATCTTTTAACTTTTGTGTCTTTTCTACTTTTACTTTTTCTTTAACTTGCTTGGCTTTGACTTTTTTAATTGTTTCTCCAACTTTGAATACTTGTAATTTAGCTTTTGTGATTGCCATGCCTATATCACTAACAGCTTTGCACATGTATGTACCCTCTAAATCTTTTGTTACTTTTTTTACTTTACAAGAGGTCTTGTTATCTTTATTTTCAATTTCAAAGTTGTTGTCTGTGCGTATGACCTTATCATCTTTGTACCATAATATTTCTGAAACAAAATAACTCAAAATTATGAATTTACTTTTACTCTTTTTTAATTACATATTAATTTAAGTTAATTTAACTTTACAAATAATGGAATAAAATTGCGTTTACCCCGACCAGTGGGGATACAGTAGTAAAGATAGGTGGATGTAAAATAGGTCAGTTATAAATATAATTTAGGTTGAATACTAACTTCAAAATATGAAATGCTATTATTTTAGTCTCGATTAAGAGTCTTTTTGCGATTACGCACAATATAGAAAGCCCCTTGAGTCCTAATTATTTTCTTACGTTACAAATCCCCAGCATACATACTTATATTATATATGGGAATTCTACTAAATTCAACTCTGTTTTTTTTGTGATTGTTTTGTTGGTTAATTTCGTAAAAGGTACCAACCTGGTGTAGGATTTCCACTATAAACTGCTTCGAAAACTACAGTCTCCTCTTCGTGGACTCGTTCACCTAGAATGTCTTTTACGAATGTAGGGACTGACTGCGTCGCTGGAAAATAAATCGAGGTGAGCACAAAAAACTATTAATATTTAAACTTTCAAATGAAGCTTCCATTACCTTTCAATGCTGCTTGTAACTCTTCCATATGAGTAACCCACTCAGGTTTCCTGTATTCTTTTGTGCCAATAATACCTGTAAATGCAAATATATTATCAACAATATTTTACGCAAATTGTTCTTATTATTATTTCACCTGTATCACAAATACAACTTATATGTGTATAACAGTATTAAGTGAAGTGTGATAAATGTAAAAAAAATGTGAAAAGGTTGTAAGGATATGAATTTCTTTGGGAATTTTTGTAGGAACGGTAAAGGCTTCCTTCCGAGTAGCAATGTTGTAACTAAAGACTCCATCACTGTAAAAACAGATATAAAATTAGAATACAAAATGTAAAAGAAAAACTTGCACGAGCCAGACATAATTAATATGCAAAAGTATTTTTTTTTTCCTAAAATATACGTGTAAGAAAAAAGCATTAATATATTTCTAATGAATAGGACTGTGATCTAACGAATGTAATGAAATCGGAAGAATTTTTTCATATCATATCATATTGAGGATTCCAAACCTGTGATCTATACTCGAGGATGCTGCCTCGATGTTACATTTAGCCTATGCTACTCCCTGATAACGTAGCCATCATTATGATAGGTGAAAGAAATTTTAAATCGGTACAATATTTTCGGAGCCTATTCAATTCGTTTCAAACAATCAAATTTTTCCTCTTTTTGTTTTTTTTTCTTTTTTTTTAGTAATTATAGATTAACTTATGTTGAGATATATAAAATATGTTTATGATTCTATACTCACTTTCAACACTTAACGCTGCGACAGTGTAAGTGGTTCCGAGAGGATTATATGCTTCAAACTTAATTTCTCCTGTATCATCTTGATAAACTTCTGGGATAATAAGTATTGAAGTTCCGTCCTCTAATTCTTCAATCTGATATTCTTGTGAGTGTTTTATCTCTTGTCCCTGCTTCAGCCAACGTATTTGTGGTTTAGGCATTCCTATAGCTTTAGCCTCTAATCTATATTTGAACAAACATAGAGAACAGAAGAAATTAGATATTATAAAATACTCCTAAAGATAAATTTAAATGAATATGATTTTGCAAATCTTTAAATAAAAAAACTTAACATTCTTTAAGATATACTTATATTGCTTCTATTGCACGTAAAAAACAAAGTGTGCATATTTTTTTTATTTATAATATAGGTATGAGATAGATAATTGGTATCAGTAAGAGAATTTGTCAACAGGAAGATTGTTCATTCAATATCTTTAACATTAATAGCTTTTTTTTCAAGATGTGTAAATTTTTCTAAATATTCATATTAAATATTTTTCCTGTTCGTTAATTTTTGCAAGAATGGAGACGGGTGACAACGAATATGGATGCATTAAATATAGAATATGAATTTCAATTGTTAGAACAATTAGAGGTCATAATCACTCAGACAATTAACAAATTGATTTCCATTACTTTTATGTATGTGTAAACCGAATAATATAAGTACCTTGTCAGTTCACCTTCATTTGTCGATACTACTGTCGGTAAAGCTTTCACAATACGAGGCGCGAACTCTTCGATTTCGGCAGTTTTCTGCAAATATTTTTATGAAAATATTTACAAGTTGGAATTTATCAGTTTTTCTTAAATATTTCGAAAACTATGCGTTTTAGCGCAAAAGTACCAAAGACAAAAATAATTTACATTGAAACAAAATGTTCCTTTTTTAGATTTTATAAAATATGGCACTTTTGCGCTAAACCTCATAGTTTTCGAAATATTTAAGAAAAACTGATAAATTCCAACTTCTCCCCCCCTACCAAACCCGACGCTAAAAATGGTGTAACTTTTTACCAAACAATATGTGGACTGTATAGAACAATTTGGAGCTGGAATGATACTGGGAGAATGATGTTGGGGTTTGGCCGTTTTTTGGGCTAATTAATTGCATCATACTACATATTAATTGTGAAAAAAGTCAACATTCCCCAAACGTTTACCCAATGGAGTAAATGTTATTTCGCAACGTTCTTCAAAATCCTTCCTTTCACTGAGAAAATTAAATAAGTTTTAAAAGCTAAGCTGACCGAAGTTATGGTTAAAACTTATAAAAGGAATCGATTTAAATACTGGTATCTAAACTGATTAATAAATTGCTCTTAAATAATTTGCTCATTCTTTACTGTTACTTATATTTAAGTATAAGTGATTTTGAAAGCTTACCTCGTCACTTAAGATATCTTCTTCTGAAGCGTACTCGAAAGCTAAAATAATAGATATAATTTTAATGAAGTGAATAATTGAATAATCATTGCTATTTTATTTATATTATATAAATATATTATGGTGTCAACATTTAAATATACTTATATAATTGTAATAAGTCTAAATTTTTGAATAAATCTAAACAGGTGCAATAGTTATGTAACGAAAACTCACTTAGAGTATGCTTAATTCTTATTTAGATAAAATCTAATGTAGTTATTGTTTAATTTTTTAAAATAATTTTGTATAAGTGCTTCAAATGTTCTACAGATGCATGGCAGTTTAATTAAAAAAAAACATAAAAAACAATAAATGAATAAATGAAAGTTATTAATTATTTAAGAGTTGTCCCATTATCTATAACATAGAGCGTGCCGTTAATTTGTTAAAACATGCTTATGCTGCAGTGACAAAGATTCCTCGCTACCTTCAACGTTAGCATGGCATTCGGTGTTACAACTGCCATATTCATTTACTGCTGTACAACTATATGTTCCTGTCATTCCTGGAAATGCTTCTTTAATGAATAATTCACACAAGCCGGATTCTTGCCTGCCAAATATAACATCTCTCGCCTTTTGAATAAGTTTTCCGTTGTAAAACCAACTTATTGCTGGATGAGGTTGTCCTAATATTTCACATTTAAGAATTATTGGCTCCCCATCCATTACTGATATCGGTTCTAATGGAGTAATCACAAGAGGTTCACTTCCATTTTTCTCAATTGTTTCTGATTCCAATAATATGGAAGCAGAACATGACACCGATCCAGCAAAATTTTCCGCTCTGCATGTCAGTACGTCTACGTAATCTTCAGTTACGTTTTCAATACATAGGCATGAAATGTTGTCTTTACTTGTTACGTATACATTATTAATTTTATTTTCTTTAACATAAGACATAACCTCTTTCTTCCCAATAAACCACTGAAAGGACGCACTTGGAGTAGATTTCACTTCAACTTCTTCCAGCATGATTTCTCCTAGAGTAACTAATTTGGGTTTTAGTGCTCTAATGAATATTGGAGGGGTGATTTGGTCTTCATCAGAATGTTCTATTAACTTAACAGTACCAGCAGATTTTGCAACAATGTTATTGCATTCGATAATCACTTCATATTTTCCTACTTTAGATTTATTAGCGTTCTTTACAGTAATAGTGGATTTCCCAGGTTCGGTGAAAATATTACATTCGTTATTTGACTCAAGCGGCTGATTGTTTTGGTACCAAATTAGTGTGTGGTTGTCTTCTACTTCAAAAGTAACAAGCAATTCGAAATCACTATATTCACATACGTTCACCGCTCGTATTGGTTCAATAATGATAGGTCCCACTTCTGTAAAACAGTGCGCTGTTAGAAATTATCGTAGCTAATGAGTTTAATCTCCTTCGATTAAATTTGGGGCGTATTTACAAAAAAGTAGGTTGAAGGAAATAGATAAAAATCATGCAAATTAACAAAAGTAACGAATTTAGACAAGAAAAGCGGGAAATATGTACAAATTAATTATATGAACAGAGAGAATTATTACCACAAAAGAGAAATATTATATTTTTTTGTTATTTACGTTATCTAAAAAGATTGGCTGATAAAGACTAAGTTGAATTTATTGAACTCGAGAACAGTAGTTGCATATCTTTTAAAGCCATGCATCTGTCTGTACAAATCGACGGCTGCAACGAACAAACGGCTATCTACAAAAGCACTAGTTTTCAGGAGAGCGTTTTTAACGCGAAAGTTTGATAACTTTTACAAGAATTAAGCTAGCTTCTTCAAATTTGAAAAAGTTAATTAATATGGCATTCTGAACAAATAGTAAAGATAAATTTAACATATTTTTATTTTATTTTTGAAATACGGCAGATGGCCTTTTCTACTTTGTAAAAATAAAACAACTAACCGAGTCAACTGCCATATATTCGCTTCTACGTAGGACTTTCTAAGTGGTGAATAGTTTTTATTGTTTAAATCATTTAAAAAATCATTATTCCATTCATCTGTATTAGATTCATCAAAATGTAGATTAAATATATTGACGTTGTAGGAATAAATGACCACACGACTGAAGTGAAACTTCTTTCGCTCCATCTGTATGTATATATATATATATATATATATATATATATATATATATATATATATATATATATATATATGTGTGTGTACAATATATACATGTATACACATATACATATATTAATTTTCTACAAATATTTAAATTTATAAAATAAATATTTATCGCGCGCACATTATCGAAAATGTGCGCGCGCACTGCTGTCTCTTGCTTATATCCCCCACATAACTTCCGTTCGCCTTGCCCGATCACACTTTTCGTAACGCTTACGTCACGCGTTCGCCAGCTTACTCCCCAAGTCAAGCGTGCGTAAAGAAGTTTCACTTCAAAAAAACGAAATGTCACGTGACCTTATTTCGTTTTTTTTTTAAACTGGTCCATACGATATTTTCAATCACGCTTAAGAAAAAAAAAATTTTTTTTTCCTAAAAATCTCCCTCTGCCCTATTTTAGTAGAACCAAACATTGATAAAAGTAGTATATTATAAAAAATATACAAAATGAGAATTCTTTAAAAAAAGATAAAATGGAATATTAATTAGTTGAGTATATAAGAAGTATAAGCATCAACATTTGACAAAAAAAATAATTAAATTTTGAATACATATCTCAAAAAGCGCCATCTGCCGCATTAGTGTCGAACTACAACGAATCGTGTCAAAGGTTATCGATTATTTATTTATTTATTTTTAAAGCGCCCTCTGCCGTATTGGAATTGAACTAGAACAAATCCTGTCAAAGATCAAGTTAAGTAAAGGTCGGATGCAATGTGTACTGTGAGACAAGATAATAATAAGAAAGAGACAAGGAGTTTAACAGTTTTGTTAGCTCGACGAGTTAACTCTCATGACAAAACGCTAGTGTCCCATAAAAAGTTTCACTTCAATAAATAAGGCAGCTCAAAAAAAGTCAACCGCCCCGTGATTATGTGCGGTTATGTGACTGATACCTGCGAAATTGTACGTCGTACATACGGACAATTGTAGATGTGCGTGTATACTTCGTTACTTTGTAAAATTGTAAATGGTGTAAATATCTTTAATTACGCGACAAAATACCCATAAAAAATAAGATTTTTTATGAAAAAAAAAATATCACTAGATAAAATAAAGAATTCTGAATTCATTGTAAAAAAGTGAATTTTGGTAAAATTCAGATATCTTTTTGTTCTTTGCAGCCGTCGAAATATTGTACTTATGTGATTTTGGTTGTCCCTAACATGTAATTTGAAGGATGTAAGTTTAAAAATTATATTATATCATTAGGTAATGAAATAATTAATTAGAAATGTTACCCTTTTTATCCTTTCGAATTTTTTTCTTAATAATCTTCTTTTGCGATATCTCAGTAGTTATAACTTGTTCTATATCTTCATCGGGCTTATCGTCGACCTTTTCAATTACTTCAATAACTTCTTTCTCGTCCTTTATAACGACATCTTTTTGAATTAATTTCTTTTTCTTCTTCTCGGATTTTTCTATTTCCACAGGCTTCAATTGAACTTCTTCCGGTTTTTCTTCTTCGGATTCTTTCGGTTTAGGAATGGGTTTAAGAACAACTTCCTCTTTGGGTTGCTCTTCCTTAGGACGACGTCTGCCTGTTGGCCATTTCTTTTCTTCAATCTGTTCTTCCTCTTCTGGCTTGTCTTTCTTAATAGGCTTCAATTGTAATTCTTCTGGTTTTTCTTCTTCTGGTGCTTTCTGCTTAGGGATAGGTTTAAGTACCACTTCCTCTTTTGGTTGTTCCTCTTTCGGACGGCGCTTACCGGTTGGCCATTTCTTTTCTTCTATCTGTTCTTCCTCGACAGGCTTTTCTTTCTTAACAGGCTTCAATTGTACTTCTTCCGGCTTTGCTTCCTCTGGTTCTTTCGGTTTAGGAACCGGTTTAAGAACAACTTCCTCTTTGGGTTGTTCTTCCTTCGGACGACGTCTGCCAGTAGGCCATTTCTTTTCTTCTATCTGTTCTTCCTCGACTGGCTTTTCTTTCCTAACGGGCTTCAATTGTACTTCTTCCGGCTTTTCTTCCTCTGGTTCTTTCTGCTTGGAAATAGGCTTAAGTACTACTTCCTCTTTCGGTTGTTCCTCCTTCGGACGACGTCTGCCAGTAGGCCATTTCTTTTCTTCTATCTGTTCTTCCTCCACTGGCTTTTCTTTCTTAACAGGCTTCAATTGTACTTCTTCCGGCTTTGCTTCCTCTGGTTCTTTCTGTTTAGGAACCGGTTTAAGAACAACTTCCTCTTTCGGTTGTTCCTCCTTCGGACGACGCCTTCCGGTAGGCCATTTCTTTTCTTCTATCTGTTCTTCCTCGACAGGCTTTTCTTTCCTAACGGGCTTCAATTGTACTTCTTCCGGCTTTGCTTCCTCTGGTTCTTTCTGCTTAGGAACCGGTTTAAGTACTACTTCCTCTTTCGGTTGTTCCTCCTTCGGACGACGTCTGCCGGTAGGCCATTTCTTTTCTTCTATCTGTTCTTCCTCGACAGGCTTTTCTTTCCTAACAGGCTTCAATTGTACTTCTTCCGGCTTTTCTTCCTCTGGTTCTTTCTGCTTGGGAATAGGCTTAAGTACTACTTCCTCTTTAGGTTGTTCCTCCTTCGGGCGACGTTTGCCGGTAGGCCATTTCTTTTCTTCAATCTGTTCTTCCTCGACAGACTTTTCTTTCTTAACAGGCTTCAATTGCAATTCTTCTGGTTTTTCTTCTTCTGGTGCTTTCTGCTTAGAGATAGGTTTAAGTACCACTTCCTCTTTTGGTTGTTCTTCTTTCGGACGGCGCTTACCGGTTGGCCATTTCTTTTCTTCTATCTGTTCTTCCTCGACAGACTTTTCTTTCTTAACAGGCTTCAATTGCAATTCTTCTGGTTTTTCTTCTTCTGGTGCTTTCTGCTTAGAGATAGGTTTAAGTACCACTTCCTCTTTTGGTTGTTCTTCTTTCGGACGGCGCTTACCGGTTGGCCATTTCTTTTCTTCTATCTGTTCTTCCTCGACAGGCTTTTCTTTCCTAACGGGCTTCAATTGTACTTCTTCCGGCTTTTCTTCCTCTGGTTCTTTCTGCTTGGGAATAGGCTTAAGTACTACTTCCTCTTTCGGTTGTTCCTCCTTCGGACGACGTCTGCCGGTAGGCCATTTCTTTTCTTCAATCTGTTCTTCCTCGACAGACTTTTCTTTCTTAAAAGGCTTCAATTGCAATTCTTCTGGTTTTTCTTCTTCTGGTGCTTTCTGCTTAGGGATAGGTTTAAGTACCACTTCCTCTTTTGGTTGTTCTTCTTTCGGGCGGCGCTTACCGGTTGGCCATTTCTTTTCTTCTATCTGTTCTTCCTCGACTGGCTTTTCTTTCCTAACGGGCTTCAATTGTACTTCTTCCGGCTTTTCTTCCTCTGGTTCTTTCTGCTTGGAAATAGGCTTAAGTACTACTTCCTCTTTCGGTTGTTCCTCCTTCGGACGACGTCTGCCAGTAGGCCATTTCTTTTCTTCTATCTGTTCTTCCTCCACTGGCTTTTCTTTCTTAACAGGCTTCAATTGTACTTCTTCCGGCTTTGCTTCCTCTGGTTCTTTCTGTTTAGGAACCGGTTTAAGAACAACTTCCTCTTTCGGTTGTTCCTCCTTCGGACGACGCCTTCCGGTAGGCCATTTCTTTTCTTCTATCTGTTCTTCCTCGACAGGCTTTTCTTTCCTAACGGGCTTCAATTGTACTTCTTCCGGCTTTGCTTCCTCTGGTTCTTTCTGCTTAGGAACCGGTTTAAGAACAACTTCCTCTTTCGGCTGTTCCTCCTTCGGACGACGTCTGCCGGTAGGCCATTTCTTTTCTTCCGTTTGTTCTTCCTCTACTGGCTTTTCTTTCCTAACGGGCTTCAATTGTACTTCTTCCGGCTTTTCTTCCTCTGGTTCTTTCTGCTTGGAAATAGGCTTAAGTACTACTTCCTCTTTCGGTTGTTCCTCCTTCGGACGACGTCTGCCAGTAGGCCATTTCTTTTCTTCTATCTGTTCTTCCTCCACTGGCTTTTCTTTCTTAACAGGCTTCAATTGTACTTCTTCCGGCTTTGCTTCCTCTGGTTCTTTCTGTTTAGGAACCGGTTTAAGAACAACTTCCTCTTTCGGTTGTTCCTCCTTCGGACGACGCCTTCCGGTAGGCCATTTCTTTTCTTCTATCTGTTCTTCCTCGACAGGCTTTTCTTTCCTAACGGGCTTCAATTGTACTTCTTCCGGCTTTGCTTCCTCTGGTTCTTTCTGCTTAGGAACCGGTTTAAGTACTACTTCCTCTTTCGGTTGTTCCTCCTTCGGACGACGTCTGCCGGTAGGCCATTTCTTTTCTTCTATCTGTTCTTCCTCGACAGGCTTTTCTTTCCTAACAGGCTTCAATTGTACTTCTTCCGGCTTTTCTTCCTCTGGTTCTTTCTGCTTGGGAATAGGCTTAAGTACTACTTCCTCTTTAGGTTGTTCCTCCTTCGGACGACGTCTGCCGGTACGCCATTTCTTTTCTTCAATCTGTTCTTCCTCGACAGGCTTTTCTTTCTTAACAGGCTTCAATTGTACTTCTTCCGGCTTTGCTTCCTCTGGTTCTTTCTGTTTAGGAACCGGTTTAAGAACAACTTCCTCTTTCGGCTGTTCCTCCTTCGGACGACGTCTGCCGGTAGGCCATTTCTTTTCTTCCGTTTGTTCTTCCTCTACTGGCTTTTCTTTCCTAACGGGCTTCAATTGTACTTCTTCCGGCTTTTCTTCCTCTGGTTCTTTCTGCTTGGGAATAGGCTTAAGTACTACTTCCTCTTTCGGTTGTTCCTCCTTCGGACGACGTCTGCCGGTAGGCCATTTCTTTTCTTCAATCTGTTCTTCCTCGACAGACTTTTCTTTCTTAACAGGCTTCAATTGCAATTCTTCTGGTTTTTCTTCTTCTGGTGCTTTCTGCTTAGGAATAGGTTTCAGTACCACTTCCTCTTTTGGTTGTTCTTCTTTCGGACGGCGCTTACCGGTTGGCCATTTCTTTTCTTCTATCTGTTCTTCCTCGACAGGCTTTTCTTTCCTAACGGGTTTCAATTGTACTTCTTCCGGCTTTTCTTCCTCTGGTTCTTTCTGCTTGGGAATAGGCTTAAATACTACTTCCTCTTTCGGTTGTTCCTCCTTCGGACGACGTCTGCCGGTAGGCCATTTCTTTTCTTCGATCTGTTCTTCCTCGACAGACTTTTCTTTCTTAACAGGCTTCAATTGCAATTCTTCTGGTTTTTCTTCTTCTGGTGCTTTCTGCTTAGGGATAGGTTTAAGTACCACTTCCTCTTTTGGTTGTTCTTCTTTCGGACGGGGCTTACCGGTTGGCCATTTCTTTTCTTCTATTTGTTCTTCCTCGACAGGCTTTTCTTTCTTAACAGGCTTCAAATGGAATTCTTCCGGTTTTTCTTCTTCTGGTTCTTTCTGTTTAGGAACCGGTTTAAGAACAACTTCCTCTTTCGGTTGTTCTTCTTTCGGACGACGTCTGCCAGTAGGCCATTTCTTTTCTTCTATCTGTTCTTCCTCCACTGGCTTTTCTTTCTTAACAGGCTTCAATTGTACTTCTTCCGGCTTTGCTTCCTCTGGTTCTTTCTGTTTAGGAACCGGTTTAAGAACAACTTCCTCTTTCGGTTGTTCCTCCTTCGGACGACGCCTTCCGGTAGGCCATTTCTTTTCTTCAGTTTGTTCTTCCTCGACAGGCTTTTCTTTCTTAACAGGCTTCAATTGTACTTCTTCTGGTTTTTCTTCCTCTGTTTCTTTCTGTTTAGGGATAGTCTTAAGTACTACTTCCTCTTCGGGTTGCTCTTCTCTTGGACGACGCCTGCCGGAAGGCCATTTCTTTTCTTGGACCTTTTCTTCTTCGATAGACTTTTCTTTCTTGTCGGGTTTAAGTTGAATTTCTTTCGGTTTTTGAAGTTCTTCTTTGGTTTCCTCTTTCATTGTTTTATCAATTTCTTCTGAGGTTTTTAATTTTAATATCACCGTATCCTCTTCGTGAGTCAATGACTCTTCTACTACAAACATTTCAGTTTTTGGTTCTGTACCTCTTATTACCTGTTTTAAAGTTACATCTTCAATTTTTTCTTTAGTTATAGGCACTTTTTCGACTTTTGTGGGTCGTAGTTTTATATCCTGTTGATTCCATGGAATTGCTTCTGTCTTCTCTTGTGATGGTTTCGATCTTGGTGTTTTTGTTAAGCTTTCACTCATTAATTTCTCATCAACTGTTTCACTTTCATCTTTAAAGGTATGTTCCACACGAGCTTTTCGCCACGATTTAGGCTCCAACGTTTGTTCTTCTATTGTTTCTTGAATTGATAATTCAGCAGGTACAACTTTGGCATCGTGCGACTCCTTTTGTGGTTTTGTTTTTCTCCAGTGCTTCACCTCTGCATTGTCAGATTTGGTTATTTCTTGATAAGACTCATCAGTGCTCAGTAAAGTTTGGTCTTCAACAGCAATTTTCTTATCCAAAAATGTTGGTTTTTCTTCATATTTTGGTTTCCTCCATTGTTTAGTCTCAAGCATATCCTGTTTAGTTTCTTCTATATTTTCAGTCTGGGCTTCCGTCCTGAGTTTTCGCCAATGTTTAATTTCAGAGGTTTCGTTTTTGTTTTGCTTTTCAAGTTTAGTTTCTTCACTGATCTTTTGGGTGAGTTCAAGTATATTCGAATCCTCGGTATCTGTTATCTTCTGTAGGGTTTTAATATCATCTGGGCGGGGCTTTCTCCATTGCTTTACCTCTAATTTCTCATTTACAACTTCTTGTGTTCGACTTATTTTTCGCCATGGAACATCAGATACTTTTCTTGTTTGCATTTCCTGGGAATCGGCTAATCTTAAAATATTTGATTCTTCGGTGGACTGATATAAACTTGTGCTTGTTGTTACACCGTCTTTTTCTATATCGGCAATATGAACATGTGTTTTTTCTTGGTACCCTTTTCTTGAGACTATTTTTTGGGATTCTGAAAAAGAAAATTTATTACGAAAAATTTAAATTTGGCAATATTTCATTTAAATTCATCGCTCTTTTTGTTCTAATATGTCTTATTTTATAAAAAAAGGGACAACTAATGAAGCAGTGACAACATAAAATAAAGAAAAATGAGTAAATTACACTCCGAAATACGGTAAATTCCGTAAGCAAATTCCTGCAGGAACGGCACTTGCCTGGTGTTGCTTGTATCCTTAGGTTATGTTCCAGAAAAATATGATGTTAATATTATTTGCAGATAATTTATTGCAATTTTTCGTTCATTTTTCTGTAAAGACTCTTATATATTATGTTATGTAGAATTTTTTATTACAATAGGTATAATATATGTATATTGCTACTATCCTTATTTCAATATTAAGCTTAATTCACATCCTTTTTAAATATACACATAAAGATTAAATTGTATTGTATTTAATTTGTACTACATAAATATTTGCATTATTTTTCAAATTTTTAAAATTTTATGCGTTTTATACACACATTGTAAAATTTCCGCGACGTGACAATACTTATATAAGTACTGTGACATACTAGAATTAAACTGATTACAACGAAAAGCGAATGCAATAATCGTCAACTATGCCACTAGATACAATAGAAAATACTAAGGAAGGTTGGCTAGAAATGTTAATTTTCCTGGTCATATAAGGTGAAAAAAAAAACTTATGTAGGATGTGTTGTGAGAGACACCGTAACGAACTTATGAGCGAATTAATAGAAAATGGACGATTTAGACATACATTTTCCTTGTGCAATTCATTTGACATTGGACGAAAATCGAAAGCGCCTCAGTGCTTTTTCGTTTCATCGCTTCCCGTCGTCTGTCCTTCCGTATGTACACTTAGATCTTTTAAACTACGGAACGGATTTTAATGCGGTTTTCACTAATGTAAAGAGCATTAAATGACTAAGGTTTTTTATATTATTGCTAATAAAAAAATGCACCCGTGGCGAAGTAGGGTCGCTAGTCAAAAATAAAAGTGCTAAGGTAAAAGCACCTATTACCGCGGTATTTCGGGGAATTTTGACTTTAGAGTGAAATATTTTGTAATCAGGTCTATCCTCGGCAAGTAAGCATTTTTTTAAACATTTTAGGGACTCTTTATTATTGATTTCTCTCACTTATTTTTATTTATTTTGAAGCGTTGTATTTATAATTATTTTTTTAAAATAGGAAGTCGACATCCCCTATTACCGAGGCATGCTCTAAGGTTTTTTCTATTACCGCGGTATGTGGCTCCTATTACCGAGTATAGAAGAAAAATAATGCTTGTTGTCCTGATGGTTCCGTATAAATTAAAATATATTTAAAAAATACACAAAACATTGAGATCGACTTTATTTATTACTGGTTACTACAATACGATACGAATACGAATACTGGTTGCTTTATCACTCGGTGATAGATTTTATATGAAAACTGTATTTCCGAGTACTCTGCACTCGTTAATAGATTCTCATATAATCTATTACCGAGGTATGCCGCGGTAATGGGAGTAGTATACAATATTGTTAAATATAATTCCGAGCCTTAAAAAAATTATACCAGAAAGATTTTTTGGTGTCACTTCAAAAAAATAGAGATAAATCTTCATGAAAAACAGTATTATGAAACACAAGATATGCCGTATTATCATAATTTTCTCAAATGAATATTGCATATATTTTATGACGTTTTTGACATCCAGTACAAAAACTATACTTTAAGTACTATAAGTTTTTATATAAAAATTATGGATTTTGAATATTTTAATGGATTTTGAATACATCGGAAATAGATTTTTCGTTTATAGAATACATGAGGACTGGAAGATTGATCAATTTTTACTAATAAGATAATAAATAATTTAAATATAATAAGCTGCCCCCAATTTTAGGCATCTATCACCGCGAGTTTTATTTCTTAATGTTATTATGTGTTTATTGAAAATTTCACCATAAAAAGTAAAAGATAATACTCCTAGAAATACGCAAAAACAAGTAAACATCATCCGTAGTCAATTATAAAGTATTTTACCTTAAAAATCACGAAACAAAAATATGAGTGCCCTTACATGAATTGCCCCTTGCTTGTATGGACACAACCTGATTCTGCGTTCTCGTTGCACAAATTGATCGTTTTTGATCTGTTCATTCTTTGGTATGTCTACCAACGCCCATTAATTCGATGTAAAACACTCCAAGTTAGAACTTGTCCGAAATAGTATCGTGCTAAAGTTACTGTTATTAAATTTAAATACGAAAATATCGGATACTCGGTAATTGATGCCGATTTTGCATACCGCGGTAATAGGTGCTTTTACCTTAATGTATATTCCCAACTTCATAATTCTGTTTGTAATTTGTTATCGTCTATGACGGTAAGGAATTTTTCGCATGATAATTATTACTACTCTGTTGAATCGGTTTCGATTTTTCAATATGGTTTTCTTGATTCAAGTACAAATTGTTTAAATTTATCACTACTTTCCACCAGTTATTTCTTGACAACCATATAAATTAAATTCATGTCTTTTTTCATTCTATTCCTTCAATACATTCTATTCCAACTTTTTAGTTTTCTAACCATAATAAAAAAGAACAGATACAATGTACCAGAGAGAATCAAAAAGTTCTTAAAATTTGAGTAAATAATAAAAGAACAACCATTTTTTTTCAACAGTCACCTTGTCCTTTCGAATTTTTTATTCCTTCATAAAATAAGCTTTTTTTTTCTTCGCAAAACTTCTATTACTGTGTTATCATTGTTAAATTTGCCATGTTCCAGGTACATGCTCTTTCAATTTTGGAAATAGGTGGCGAAAAATCTCAAAACCAGCTTGGCGGATTGCTGTAACCGATGCTGTAACGCTCCTGCGTTTTCATGGTGGAAGAGCACCTCCTTATGCAAAAGTGACTCTTCTTCCGCAACAAAAGAGCAACAGTGAATCCCATTTTTATATGCTCGTCAATGTAAGTGCTCGTCATTGTAAGTGCGCTCGTCAATGTAAGTGTGCTCGTCAATGTAAGTGTGCTCGTCATTGTAAGTGTGCTCGTCAATGTAAGTGTGCTCGTCAATGTGAGTATGCACGTCAATGTAAGTGTGCTCGTCAATGTAAGTGTGCTCGTCAATGTAAGTGTGCTCGTCATTGTAAGTGTGCTCGTCAATGTAAGTGTGCTCGTCAATGTAAGTGTGCTCGTCAATGTGAGTATGCACGTCAATGTAAGTGTGCTCGTCAATGTAAGTGTGCTCGTCAATGTAAGTGTGCTCGTCAATGTAAGTGTGCTCGTCAATGTAAGTGTGCTCGTCATTGTAAGTGTGCTCGTCAATGTAAGTGTGCTCGTCAATGTGAGTATGCACGTCAATGTAAGTGTGCTCGTCAATGTAAGTGTGCTCGTCAATGTGAGTATGCACGTCAATGTAAGTGTGCTCGTCAATGTAAGTGTGCTTAGGCCGTGGAAGGCACATGAAATGCTACTTCACGCAAAGTGGACGTAGGCACTGCTATTATGATCTTTATTCTATGTGGACTTCTAGTTTTGTGTCAGTTTTCCATTTGCAATATGTCCATCCTGCTCGTAAATCCACACCCAATGACAATTTTCCTCGGCGTTTGTCTTTAAATGCATGACGAACTATTGGTATTAATTGCGTGATCAATAATATTTTATTTTGATAATCAATAACCTTTAGTTAAATAGTCTATAAAAGTATTTCGTCCATTGTTACTAAACATCGATAAGATTCATCTCAATTGCGTTCAATGATTTTGAGATTCCGCTTTAAAACTTAAAACAAGTTTTCGTCTAATAATTATTTGAGGCTAAATATTTAATTCTAATACCACATTTTCTACTTTGGCCAAATTTTCATCTACAGTGGAGTGGAGATAGAAGGTCGGGCAGAGCGTCAACTATCTTAGTGAAGATCGATCTGCCTCCCTTAAATTCTACTGCCCAATAACAAATAAGATAGGTCCCTAAAGTTTTGCTGGATTCTGGATGGATTTCTTTAGTATCTAGACATTTTATCAAGAATTCAAGATTAAAACAATTGAAATTCGTTTTATAATAAGTATAATAATGACACATTTTAAAATTAAGTTTTAAAAAAACCGCAACAAAAGAGGTTATCACACCCATGGCAGTTCTATAAACTTTATGATTCACCATCATAATATGGCTCAAAAAGCTCACAAAAAACATTTCTTTCATATTTATGGTTGTTTTCCGTGTCATATCATTCTACAGGAGGCTCACAAACCGTGCTGTCCATCGTAAGAATAGGTAATAAAATAATAGTCCAATAGTTTTCGTCCCGGAAAAAAAGGCACGGTAGTACCTACATTATCGACCTCTATACACTTTTATGTTCATTTCTATCCGTTTTTTAAAATATTTATTATCAAAGTTGTATCATCACAATGAGCAGAAATTGCAGCGGCCACTTCATCTTCACTAGAAAATCTGCTACCCTTTAAGTCAGTCTTCAGCTTTGAAAATAAATAATAGGCACTGGGAGCTAAGTCAGGACTATAAGGTGAATGATGAATTTCTATGAAGCCTTAACAGCAGCCTTCGCTACTACGGCGGTGTGGATAGGCGCTTTGTTGTTTGCTTAGTTTTTCTCGAATAAAATAAGCGTAATAGCTTCCTGTCATCGTAGTATTGCGTTCTTCTATGTCTATGAATAATATTCCTTAACAATCCCAAATATCGTAGCAATTATATTTTTAGGTGAAGTCACCTTTGCCTTTCTACGTGGTTTTTCACCAAAAAGACGTCACTCAATCGTCTATTTTTTTTGAAAGAGGATCATAGAATAGTACCATATCGTTTTATCCCCAGTGACGATTGGCTCCAAGAAATCATTCAAGTTTATGCGCATTGCCTCCAAAAGTTCTTTAGAGCAAGATACTCACTCACTTCCGTTGCACACTCGAAAGAAGTTTTAGGACCCACCTTGTGCAGGCCTTTTATTCATATAAAGATGTTCATGAAGAATCCTCAAATCGTTCTCGCACTACAGTGAGTACCTCAACGGGCCGGCCGGAGCGAGGATCAACGTCAATAGACTCCCATCCTAAATGAATTGCTTACAATCTTTCTAAAAAAAGAGTAACGATCAAAATAAAAAATAATCTGAGATATTTTATTCAGCAAAATATTTTCTTATATTTTTCTACTCGGATAACTAATATAATTATTTTGTTTCTGTTTTAAAACGAATATTCAAAACATATCTGGTGAAAGAGCAATTCCAAACAAAAAAATTTCATAACCGGAGTCAATATAAGTTTTTATTGACATGTTAAAAACATGTTTATTGACATTAAATAAAACATTTTTGAAAAGTGTTAACTTTTACCTATTTTGCATCATAATCGACGTTGAGATCAATGCATTTTTGCACACGGTAAACCATGTTCTTTGTGCCTTGTCAAAATTTTTTCAATGCAAGTCTTCCTGACATCAAGGATCATCTAGCAAAGATTCCGATCCGTCACCCTTTGAGTTTTCAGCATTGTTCTTCCACTTTTGCAGTTGTTTCGTCCGTAACCGAGGGCCGGCCGTCCAGTACGCTATTCGTCGTGTTGTAAGCTCATACACTTTTCGGCGTATTTGGGAATATCTACAGACGCAGTGTTTATACACACATTGAAAAACCAGTAACCGATAACCAATAATACGTGTATAAAGTTTTATAACTTTATAATGAAAGTTTTATAAATATTCTAAACACTGAATTTCACGCTTGGTAAAATTTGTCATCTGATAACTTTTACTTAAAACGGCTCTTAGGAATCATAAAAAAGTAATTAAATATTACCAGTGCAAGTCTGAAATAATTTCAGAGGGTATACGAACCATTTTGTCCTCAACTTTACCACTTATTTATACACTGTGAATTTTCATGGGTCATGCTTGGTACTTAATATGAATCATCCATACAACTAGTTATTGAAATCTATACTAATATTATACAGCTGAAGAGTTTGTTTGTTTGTTTGTTTGAACGCGCTAATCTCAGGAACTACTGGTTCGAATTGAAAAATTCTTTTTGTGTTGGATAGATCATTTATCGAGGAAGGCTTTAAAGTTAAATTTGTAAAGTTAATTTTGTAAAGTTACGCGGGCGAAGTCGCGTGCAGCAGCTAATTAAAAATATGAGCATAAATAGTTAAAATGTATGTTGGCTTGCTATGCAACGAAGTCGGTCACATACTTCTTCTTCTTAGCGTGCCACTTCTCTACGAAGGTTGGTGATCATGGCTATTCTAACCTTGGAAGCTGCTGCGCGAAAGAGGCAGTGAGTGCTCAATCCGAACCATTCTCTGAAATTCTTCAGCCAGAATGTCTTAGTATACTTAGACACATACTTAGCACGTAAGTATTTTATATTATGTCGCTTGCCGACTTTCATGGCCGGTTCAGACACGAGATTATTTTTCAAAAAAATATTTTCGACTCAAAAACAAAGGAAATTTCACCGTGTATAAATGAATCCAATAATCTTTTTGCAGTCAAGAGAGACCACGGGCTTACTCTACCTATGATTTTACATAATCATACATCAAGTAATGAGCTTGGCCATTCTAAACTTCTATTGTTTTAACTTTGTTAATTTTTTTCAGTTAATTGTTTTGTTTCATAAACATTGGCTTATAATTTCATGTCTCTAATTAATTAATATTTTATAATTAAAATACAAACATTACAAAAGCAGTCGTCGTTTAGAACAGATTTAGAGCTTTAAAATAAATAGATTCTGGCTCCTTATAGGTGCTCCATCACGAAACCTAGATATTTTCCTCATCATCACTCCTTTTTAATCTCCTCAGTATCGACAAATGAATTCGTTTGTCAATATAATTGTTATATTATTCGTTGATCCATCGGTAAGCTGTATTTTGCCTTATGAACACTTGAGTAGAAATGATTCGTCGTTCTCTCATACCGATTGACATTGCACGTGGTGAGCAAGACTGTTATGTTACTGGTTTCATGAAGTATTGACCAATTTCAATATTCATTTTAATCCCGGGTTGGGTGTATCTCCTTTCGGTATCGAACTCGGATAAAACACAAAGTTTTTACGACAAAACTTCCACATTTGCTACCTCATTTAACTTACTACACGACTGACATCTTAAGAATCCTAATGCCTAGTCTACACTAGTAGACATGTTGCGCCATTTTGTCTCAGGTCGTCTACGACCATATAGAACCTACGTCTATATACATGTCTATAGACCAATCCTAGTCTATGGGCTAGTTGCGAAACCAAAAATTGCGGGTCTGTCTACCGATCGGGTAGAAGACGGCATGCATGCAACGTTAAACTACGGTTTCTTGATCGCAACGCACGACGCTGCGGTAAGCGGTGCGACGCAGTGTCGTGACGCACATAGTCTGAAAGTGGTCTGTTGATTTTGCCGCAGCTATTCGCAGCACGTAAATTGAACCAAAATTAACCAGAAAGAAAACCGTGATTGGTGGAGTAGTTAATTTCAATGTCATAAAATTAATCTCGAATAATAATCTGAAAATACTGAAGAAATTTGACTAACTCTATTAAATTAAATTATTTTTAAGAAAAAAGATTAACCTTATTAAATTGTCATCAAACAAATCCATGTCGACGCACACCGCACACCGTAGCGATGCTCGAGCACAACGCCAAACTGTGCGGAGAAATTGCTCCCCACTTCGCCGCGCTTGCCCCTCACCGCTGTCGCACGCTTCGACGGAACAACAGACCGCTCTAGACGTTTTCCATACAATTAGGTGTCCGACACCGCATAACGCTCACCGCAGCGCTGTGCGTTCGATCAAGAGACCAACGCTATAGACATGTTGCTCAAAATTTATAGGTGTGTATAGGCCTTCTATAGGCGAGACACGGCCCAGTCTGTCTCCAGGTACTGAGGGTGTGGTTCGGCTGTTTCAGATTTTTTGTTTTGTTAAACATGTTTTAAAACTAATTGAAAATTACCAATCCCGACTACAAAAAACCGGGTAAAAAGAAGAGTGGTCTTGGAATCTGTGGTTGTAAATCACAATGTAACACCGACAATTGGGACGAAACTCACATCGTAGAGTACGTGTCTCTAGACAAATAGCGCAACATGGTCTACAAGTGTTTACTAGGCATAACAAACGGACCTAGGCTATAGGTGAAATTCCTTAATAGATTTGATTATTTCTCATTTTTAACTATCTCCTACATTAGATGCCTACATATTATAATATTACACCTAATATAGTAGGACTGTATTTGCAGTATTATAACAATTTCTAATAATTTCTCTATGGAAATTAATTCAGATTTTCATTCTTCGCTTACCTTATTTGCATACTTACTTTCCGGTTGCGTCTTCTTATAATCACTCTCTTTTTAGAAACTTTTTTTTCCTCCACAAATTTTATGTGCGTGTGTCTTTTTTGTGTGTGTAATTGGATATTGTAGTAGTATGTAACTCTTATCTTTAATTAATTAATTAATAATAATTCTTATATTTCTATTTAGCCTAATTAAAATAATTGTGAAATTCTTTTTCTCTCATTATTTCTTTTAGCTTTAATATTATTGATAAGATAAATAATAAAATAAATAGAGCAGGTTCTTAAAATGAATTTTGTTAAGTTTAGTTATTCTCACTGGCTCTAATCTCATATATTAGAAACTAATAGTTAATCAACTGTTTTGTTATTACAGTAGCAAAAAATGACTTTATAAGTAGATAATTATGATGATAATGTCAAACCAAAATTCAAAATTTATAATGACATGAAGGAAAATAGTTGTTTAGCTAGAAGTGAGAAGTGTTCGAGTCGATGAATATAAGCAAATTCAGTGGCTGGCCATCCATCAACTCTCATCTAAGAAATTCCAAAGTTGAAAGCGCAAATAGATTCTTTATTTAAAAATCATTTGATTTTGTACTTGATGGACGGCTGGCACTCAATGTCAGTGCTTTTCTGTAATACTTATAGTGAATGTGTAGTTATTTTATTTACGTAATGCAGGATAAAAACTACCCGTACTGATCTAAGTAATTACTTTTCTGTCTGATCTATTTAAATATTCCATAAGTATGTGATTTTGAAGATAATAATCGAAGTTTAAATTGTGTGTAGAAAAATGCGAAAAGTTTTTTTATAAATTTATAGCGTTTATTAAACAATTTTCACATAAAGGTAACATACAAAAGATTAATTTCTAATAATTGTATTAAATATTGATAATTACTAAAATATATACTGCCACGCCTAAAAACTTAATACATTTAGGTGAACATTAAAAACACAATTAAATTTCAACAATGTCGTGCACTTAAAACAAACTAAGTTAAGGATCACTGTAACGTTAAACTATAAATCTCATTCACTTCAGATTTGTACTTGCATAAAACGTAAGGTCATCAAGAACGGCAGTGTTTGTCAAAACATAGAAACTGGCAAGGCAAGTAGTGCGTGCGTACTTTTAGTAAGTATCGTGCGTCGTCACTGCTCTGGCGCTCGACTGGCACTGGATATTTTAATTTATTAACTATGTTTCTTTGTCAGGATGTGATAGAGCGGAAACAATCGCACCAAACGCGACAACCACGAGTAACTTTGAACTTCGCAAGAACGACCGATCGCGCGACCAAGTCCGCGGCACCTACAAACGCGGATTATTCCCGTACGACTCTTTATAGGCAACAGATAGTACGGCGCGGCGTGCCACTGACAAAGTTAGTCGCAGCTATTAGGTGACGCCGCAACACACACCGCAGCTACGTGCAACATTGTTAGAATTAGGTAAGAAATATCTTGCCGATAAGCCAAAGTGTGGACATTACAAATACAAACATGCTTAAGGATAAAGCTGAAGCGGGGACTTGTCTCCGGATTTATTCCGGACATCTTTCTACAATTAGTGTCATTTACTTATCAAATTAAATAAATCGTTAACATTGAACAGCAAGTCCCAGTTTCATGAACATAATACAACTTAGTAATTCATTACAATATCGAGATCACCATTTGTAATACGTTTTATAGATCTCATTAAAAAGCGTATAATTGACATTTATTTCTTACGGTTAATAAGGCCAAAGAAATCATTAACTCTAAGCGCAGGCTTAAAATTATTTCAAAAGAGTATTGGGTGAAAAATACATTTGATATTATGCCAAAGACGCGTTCTGGGTATGTAATATTTGTAACTCTATTTTACAATGTACATAGTCGAAGAAATACTTCATTTAGTAAACATCGTAGCGGTAAAAGCAAAACAAAACAGTTGGATACGTTTCGTGTTTGTGTTAATCACATGTTACGTGTCCTTAGGCTCCTTTCTCGTTGCTCGCAGATCGCCCGGAGTCGCCTGCCTCGTCGAAAGACTAGGACTATTTACACAAAAAGCTTAAATGTACAGCATTGTTAGATGCGGAAATTCGCCCAAATAATAATACTACTGAGTTAAGCTTACAATTGTATATGAAACATGTTAGAGTGTAGCGCTTAGCGCGGCCGTGCGTCCGCGCTGTCTAACTACCTTGGTGCCTACATAATGGTCGTCCATGGTTATAACAATGGTTGCTTTTACGAAGTAGTTCCAAGTATTTATGAAGCGGGCGAAGTCGTTATCGCGGTAACCGCTACGATTGTTACGTCGTTAAATATATCGCTCATCAACTTTTAACATTTTACAGTAGTTTTCACCCGATCTCATTGTGGAAATTTTTGTGAAACAAAGAAACACTCTACGAATGTATTAAAAGTGCGCGACGCGAGCTCGCTGCCTGTGTCTATGTCTTACTTTTGACGACTAGTTTGGCCGAAGTCTCGACTTGACCGGCGGTTGTGGTGGCGCGACACGTGAACGTGCCAGTATCTTCCTCATACGTGTTGCCAATCAGAAGCACAGCGTTGTTGCCTTCGTGGATCATCTGGAAAGTAAGTAGTACACCATTTTTTATATATGTTTAGCAAAAAGTACCGCATTTAATCACTTTGAGACACTAATGCGTAATATATTATGTGTAAATACACATTATTTATTGAGTAATAAATGAGATCAATTAATTAATAATGATCGCTTAAGATCTGTACATTTTTTCATATTACTAAGTAGAACTAATAATAGTTATTTTATTTGTTTTAATGTAAGTTATTATTGCTTAAAAACATTTTGCAATAAGAAATTGATTTACATTAAAATAAATCTTACTTGGAAATCTGGAGTTTCGGGTATAAGAGCTCCTTCACGCAGCCATTGAATGGTTGGCTTGACTTTGCCTGTTATATGCGTCTTGAACTGCGCTGGTTGACCTTCGTTCACCACGATATCCCGAAGAGGTGTAAGCGTTGGCAAGTTATCAGCTTGGTCCGGCTGGGTAACCTTCAATTTTGCAGCGACCGTCACTCGTCCGGCTGAATTGTAAGTTACACATTTGTAATCACCTTCATCTTCAGGAAAAGCCTCTGAAATGCGCAAAGTGTATTCTTCTGCTGTTCTGGACATCTGGAAGTACTTGGATGGCTTGATTAATTTCTCGCCTTTGTACCATTGGACAGTTGGTGTTGGTTTTCCAACGATCTTGCAACTAAACTCTATTGCTTGACCCTCTGTAACAGTTTTATCCTTAAGCGGTTCAATCACTTCTGGTGGGGCATTCATAGCCTTAGTTTGAGGCTTTGGTTTATCTTTAGTTGCAGGAGCATTTACAAAGCATTCAGCATCACATCTTGCTTCACCAGCGCTATTAATTGCAACACACTCATATTTGCCAGAGTCTTGTGGATAGGCTTCTAAAATAAGTAGAGTGTAAGTACCATCTTCGTCCAATATTTTGTTCCTAATGTCTGGTTGAACTTTCTTTCCGTTTTTCAACCAATAAACATCAATAGGTTTCGTGCCAGTAACCTTTGTGTCAAATCTCATCAATTGGCCTGCAGTTACATTCACATTATTAGCAGTTAAAGTGAAGCTGGGTGGGATGACTCCACCTTTGCCTTGACGTTTTCTTTCTTCTACAACTAAATTAGCACTGCATTTAGCTGTACCGCCTCTGTTCTCAGCTACCGCAGCAAATACCGCTGAGTCTTCAATGAAAACTTGTCTAATGATAAGAATAGACTTGGTACTGAAGGTGTGAATTTGGAAGTCAGGCGAATTTTTAATTGGAAAATTCTCTCGGTACCACTTCACAGTCGGCAATGGGTCTCCATCGAATTCGACTTCGAATCTCGCTTGTTCATGTTCAAAAACACGACAAGGTTGCATTTTCTTAGTAAATACAGGAGGATTACTTGGCTTAACTGGGCCTTCAACTACTCTCTCATGAGTCTGTGCTTTGTGTTCCATTTCAGTAGTTTCAGTTGACGTGATTTTGCGAGTTATCTCAGTATCTCCCACAACTTCTTTTTGAATTTGTTTCTGTTTTGCAACATGTACTTCCTTTCCATGAACAGCAGATTCAGTAGGATCTGGAATTCTAGGCTTCTGGGTGATTTTCTTCTGCGTGTGTTGTTCAGTGATTTCTTCTGTTTGTTCTCTGTAATTAAAATTGTATTTCAATTAGAAATTAAAACTCATACATTCTGTTTTTTCGATAGTGCTTATTATTTTTTTATACTTACAAGCTATCTTCATATCTTTGCGCCATGCCTTTAGCAACAGAGCTGCTTATTATCTTTTCCCCGGGAATGGCATATTGATGAGTAGATTCTCTCATCCTGCTTTCTTTGACAACCTGTTCATTTTCCAATTCCTGAAGTTTGTTGTAATACTCCTCACTCTTCTTCTTCTTAACACTTTGTTGCCATTCAGTGTCAGGCTCTCTGATAACTTTAGGTTTTAATTCAGGCCTATGGTCAATGACACCCTGTCGTTGCAGAACTTGACGCTCCTCAAAGGTTTTTTCCAATTCGGTTTCATTTCGTTGAAATTGTGTTTCATCATACCAAGCTGAACATAATAAAAAAGAATTAATATGTTTAGGGTAAATGTTAAGAGAACTGGAATATTATAGAACATACCTTCAAAACTCCGACGTTAAGCCGCAAGAAGCAGGTGATTTAGCTGAAGTTCAATTGGCGGAGTGAAAAGGAATGATCAAGGAAGCAAAGGGATTTGTGCGTAAGCGGTATTTTGAAGTGTGCGTGAGTTGACAATGTGTATTAACAGCGTTTCAAATAAAGCTTACCGGAATGAATTCATACAAAAAGCATATATTTTTGCAATGCCATTTTTAAAGCTGTGGGATTCCTCACTTGAACAAAATAAGTATACTCACGGCGTGGCGCATTCCTCAGTACTCCTCTATAATCGTCATGTCTCGGAATTACTTTCAGTTCGGTCGTAGCCAGAGCTTCACCCGCGGAACTTCTAGCAATTACTTCAACTTTTCCTGTATCGTATTGTCGAGTCTTGGGTATGTCAAAATGATACATGCCGTCATATATTAATTTATATCTTGATCCCTGCAATGAATGACAGTTATATGAATGACAGACCTAAAATATCGCCAAAATAATACTATTTCTATATATATATAATCATCATATTGTTGACCCATACATTTACGATCGTGCTTCCGTTTATTAACCACATTACACGTGGCTTAGGATGACCAGTGACACGACAACAGAATCGTGCCCATTCGCCTTCTTCAACTGTAACAGGTTCAGGTCTGCTAACGAATACTGGTGCTGAGCGAGCCTTTGATTCATCGATAACTTGTTCAGGTGCCCTGAAATACGAATTTGTACAATTGAAGTTCATGATAAATTTAATTTAATATTAGGTACTTGAGATTAATGTATTATCCATTATGTGCTTTAAAAATATTTCCTAGTATTATTGAATTTTTATTATATACTAACTACACGCTCCCGGCTTCGCCCGGGTTTAAAATAAAAACTAGTTTTAATTTGGACCAAATTACACATAAGTTTTATCAAAATCGGTTCAGTAGTTTAGGTCTTCATTGGCGTCAAACAACGTGACATGAAATTTATATATTTATAAAATAAGAGATTACTTACACTTGCCAAGACGCTTCCATTTCACGGATTTTCTCGATACTCTTCATATGTTTAGGAAGCTGAGAATCGTAAACAATGCCAGGTTTACCAGCTGTCTTAATAACGGCTCGGGTTTCATCCATGCCATACAAATTCGTAGCACGGCATACGTATTCTCCGCTGTCTTCAGGATACACCCATCCAAAGTTCATGGCCACGTATCCAAAATCGTATATAGGAAGGAAGCGGTTTTCTGAAGAAGAAAAAAATGTAAAATATATAAATTTCTTGGAACAATCAAAAAGGAATAAAATTCTGTGAAATGGAAACTCATTCGTAAAAGAACAAACAAATTTAATTTATTTTTTTTATAAATAAAATTCGTTGTATTCACTCAGTTTTTAAAAACCACTTACTGTGCAACAGTGGTTTTCCATTGAAGAACCATTCAACCTTCATGTTTGGATCTCCCACTGGAGCCAGTTGGCATTCAAATTTCGTCGTTTCCATTTCAACCAAGGTAGTCTGACTCTGAATTTGAGTTACAAATCGAGGTGGTTGTTTCTTATCAACGTCATAAAGGTCGTCTTCGGTCAAGAATATTTCAGATGTATATTTTTTGATAGTAGCTTCCATTTGTGTCAAAGCTTCAGATCGCTTCATGCCTCTGGGTACTTGATTTTGTAATATAATATCAGGAAGACCTGTAAAATGTAGATGTTTAAAGTGATACGAATTTTCTGTAGGTAAACTAAATAAAACATCAATAATACTTGTATACTTACTCTTGCATGATATTGTACCCTTCGTGAAGTCTTCGCCAAAATCATTTACAGCCCTACACACGTATTCGCCCGAATCTTCGGCGTAGACATACAATATGTCCAATGAGACAAAACCCATATCGTAAACTGTGCGATATCGATGTCCAGATGGTAAAAGCTTGCCATTTCGGTACCATTCAATACGGAGTTTCGGATCCTCTTTTGGTTCAACACGGCATTCAAAACGTACGCCCTCTGATTCTTCAACTGTATGTGACTGTATTTGTGTAATAAATTTAGGCGGAGTACTAACTACCGGTTCCTCTTTAGGAACTTCACTCACTTTGCCCCTTTCAAGTTCTTTGATTTTCTCACCACTCATACCTTGTGGCAGTTGTGATTCGAGCACAATATCACGTTTGGCACTACAAGTAATCTTAGCAGTAGTAGTTGCCGAACCCCACTTATTTGTTGCTCGGCAAGTATACTCGCCAGAATCTCGTGCGTAGATGTAATCAATATCTAAAGCAATAAATCCAAAGTCATTTAACATGTGGACTCGAGATCCAGTTGCAAAAGGTCTTCCATTATGGAACCAATCGATTCTCATGCTTGGATCGCCAACTGGTTCAACTCTGCAGTCGAAGTGTATTGGACCTCCTTCCGGTACATCCAAATTATCTTTAATTTCCACTATGAATTTGGGAGGATTAGGTTTTTCATCTTCAATAGTAATTTCTTCACGTTTGTGTAAGGTTTCCTCCAATTTTTGTATACTTTCTGTGCCAGATTTGAAATGAGATGGTAGCTGCGGCTCTAGGATTATACCTTGCCTACCTTTGACTTGTAATTTACAGGACACAGTGGCTTCACCATGACGATTTGTAGCTTTACATGTGTAAAGTCCAGCATCTCTTTGATAAACACCACCAACCTCTAAGATCACAAAACCAAAATCATTAATGGTTTTTACTCTTGATCCTGTTAAAAGTGGTTTGCCGTTATGGAACCATTCTACCCTCATACTTGAATCATTTACTGGAACTAAGCGGCATTCGAAATGAGCCGAAGAGTTCTCAGATAAAATGAGATCAGATGGTGTTGTAATGAATTCAGGCGGATTTCCACTTTCTACTTCAGGTGATAATGGATCGGCAGTGCCTGAGTACCCTTCAAGAATTGCTATCTTGTCAATAGTGCCTTCCATGCCTTTGGGCAATTGAGACTCTAAAATAATATTCCGTTTTCCTTGTACTTTCATTGACGCTGTTGTTACAGCTTCTCCATAATGATTGTATGCTCTGCACATATATTCGCCCGAATCTTCTGGATAGGTTGGAGATATTTCAAGAATAACAAAACCGAAATCGCAGAACGTTCTAAACCTTGATCCAGCTTTAAGTGATTTTCCATTCCAATACCATTCGACCTAAAAGTAATGAAAAAATAATAATAATCATAATTTTTACCTTAATTTATGTGTCATTTTAGTATCTCTTACTTACTTTAAGATTTGGATCATCCGTTGGTGTAAGTCGCGCTTCAAAGTGAGCATTTTCACCCTCCCTGAGATTGTCGATGTTTGATAAAGGAACTGTGAACACAGGTGCTTTACCGTGCTCTTCTTCAACTGCGGTATCCTTTCTGCGTATCATAGAGTCTTCCAAAGTCTGTAACTTTTCCAAACCTCCTTCCATGCCCTAAAACATTGATTTAGTGATAGAATTAAAACAATATCAATTAACTTACTATAAAATTAAAATGAAATTTTCATCATTTCATATATTAGCTACTTAAGTATGTATGGTAATATATTATTCTTACCCGCGGGAGCTGCGAGTCCAGGATCAAGTTTTCCTTTGAGGTGCATTTTAATGTTGCTTTTGTGGAGTCTGTGCCTAATTTGTTGGTTGCAATACATTCATATACACCTGAATTTTCTTCATAACAATACAATATATCCAAAATAACAATACCAAAATCGTGGAAAGTTCTATATCTATGTCCGTGTGGTAATTTCTTGCCATTGTAGAACCATTCTACTTTCAGTTCTGGATCGTCAACTGGAACCAATCTGGCTTCGAAATGAGCGCTTTGACCTTCCACAAGTTTTGTGACATCTTGAATTTGTGTTATGAATTTAGGAGGTTCTGCAGAAGGAGTAGCAGGGGCTTGTTGTTGCATCCCTTGCAAGCTTTCTAACTCACGAATCTTAGCCAACGAATCTGGCTGTAAACTATCCAAATATACTCCACTTCTTCCGTAGCATGTAATTGTTGCTTTAGTAAAATCTTCGCCATACTTATTATATGCTCTACAAACATATTCACCGGTGTCGTGATTTTGAGTATAAGCAATATCGAGTACTACAAAGCCGAAATCTGATACAGTCTTTATTCTAGTAGAGTGTCGCATGGGTTGACCGTTATGATACCATTCAATCTTCATGTCAGGATCATCAACTGGAATAACAGTACATTCGAAATGAGCTGCTTGACCGTCCTTTAGTCCCTCAATATTTTGTATATGTGTAGTGAATTGTGGTTTTTGTCCTTTGCTCTTATCTACGCAATTAAGTTTACAGCTTATCTCGGCAGTTCCATATCTATTTGTAGCACGACAAGAGTATGTTCCAGAATCAGAAGTTTTGGTACCAAGGATTTCGAGAACTACCATGCCAAAGGCATACACTGTACGAATTCTATGACTTGCTTCAATTGTTTTGCCATTATAAAACCACTCAATAACCATACTTTGGTCACCAGTAGGAATAAGAGATGCTTCATAGTGAGCAATTTGTCCTTCGCTAATGTCTAAAATATCTTTGAATACCGTTGTGAACTCGGGAGGTCTACCAGTATCGTCATCCAGCAATTGTCCTGGTTCCCTGCGTAAGGACTCTTCAAGGTTTTGAATTTTCTCCAATCCTTCTGTACCTTTGGGGTGTTGAGTTCTTTCAATAAGATTTTCTTTACTGATGCAAAATATAGTAGACGAAGTAAAGGCTTCGCCTCTTTTATTGTAGGCTTTGCAAGTATAAATTCCACTATCTCGTTCATAAACATCAGTTAGATCTAATGTAACGAAACCAAAATCGCTTGTAAGTTTAAACCTTGAACCTTGTTCCAAAACTTTTCCATTGAAATACCACTCGATTTTCAAATTAGGATCGTTCTTAGGCTCGACTTGTCCTTCCAAATGAAGAGCCTGTCCTTCTAACAGTTGATGTTCGGGTGCTACTGGTACTATCCATTCTGGTTTAGGATACTCTGCATCAGGGACGGATGCTCGTCTTGATTTAGAAATCCTAGCTTCCTCAGCTTGTTCTACAGCTTCTAGACCAGCTTTGCCTTGAGGATGTTGAGTGTCAAAGAAAATATTCTTATCTCCGGTGCATCTAAGCGAACCAGAAGTAGTAGCATAGCCTTTGCTATTGGTAGCCTTGCAGGTATAAATACCAGAATCTTCTTCGTAAGTATGGACAATATCCAAAGAAACATAACTAAAATCATGTGTGCTCTTGTATCTAGCACCTGAAGGCAAGGGTTTGTTATTGAAAAACCATTCGATTTTTAGGGTAGGATCTCGTGAAGGCTCAACATTACATTCGAAGTGTATGTTGTCACCTTCTTTGCATATTATATTATTTAAGTGAGATATGAATACCGGTGTTTCGTAAGTGGGTTCCGGTGCTTCAGGTTTTCCTGGTTTTGGTTGTTCCAATGCACCAATTCTATCTAAAGACTCTGGGTGGAGTGTTTCACCGAGCAACCAGTGACGATCTTCTATCTTTATAGATGCTGTAGATACAGCTTCTCCCTTAAGATTTGTTGCTTTGCATGTATAAATACCAGAGTCATCATTTCTCAATCCGTTTATTGATAGCGTTACCAAACCAAAATCGAATGTACTTTTCAATCGTGAACCAGTTGTAAGGGTTACACCGTTCTTGAACCACTCTATACGTAAATTAGGATCTGTTCGTGGCTCTACTTGTGCTTCTAGATACACGTGTTGACCTTCAACTAACTTGTCATAACTTTGAAGATGTGTAGTGAAAATGGGTGCTTGTTGAACTCCAGTATCAACAAACATTTCCGGAACTTTGTTCATAGCAGCTTCCTTCAGCTGAATTTGTTCCCATGATTCCGGCCTCATGGCCTGATCAACAATAGTCGATTTAGTTTTCACTTTAAGAGATGTTGAGGAAACAGTACTTCCTGCCCTGTTGATAGCTTTACACATGTACAATCCAGCATCAGCCGATACAACTGAATTTATGTCTAACGTGACAAACCCAAAGTCATGAGTCGTGCGGAATCTCGATCCTGAAAATGTAAAAGAACACATTAATTTAACCATAAACCATAGGTTTAATTACAGTATAGTTTTTATAGTGTAATTATACATACCCATTTTGAGCTCTACTCCATTAATATACCATTCGAAACGTAAGCTAGGGTCACCCACGGGTACGACACGAGCTTCATAATGTGCATGTTGCCCTTCCCAGAGCTCCGAAGGTCCTGTCAGTACTTGAGTAAAGATAGGTTTTTCAAACTCGCGATCAGGTTCATCCGGTTTCTGCGCATGTGGTTGTTCCAATCGCTGAATCTTTTTCATGCCTTCTGGATGTTGTGTGTCCATTTGGATTGCCGCTTTTGCTAAATTAAAAATAAATTAATTTTATCTTCTACAATATTAAATGGCAATTTATTTATATGAATATAAGGTATTTTTACGGTCGTAGCCTAATTTCAAAATATACCTTACGTTTTGAGTATATATTTTATTCAGAAAAATAAATAAAAATTTTATACTGAAATATACATATATTTTTAGTATTTCTATTTTTATATAATCAGAAACCTATACAGAAAGAAAACTAACAAATCAACTGAATAGAATGTCATTTAAAAAAAAACATTATAACAAAAACAGAGCTCTATCTGGCAGAGTGAATGAACCAATCACGTTTACTTTCAACACACTAAAAAAATACAACTTTCGGGAATGCAATTCCGTTTGTTTATTATTATATAAATTACTAGCTGGTGCCCGCGACTTCGTCCGCGTTCTGGATGAAAGGTACCCTATGTCCTTTTTGGAGTCCCAGACAACGTGTATGCAAAATTTACAACGCCATCTAGGGAATTCTGTTTGAAGCAATGTAGTACTCTAATTCATCTAATCTCACTTCGAATAATGGAAAAAGTCTGTTAACAGATGGCACTACATGTTAGTAATCACTAATTACGTTACGTGTTAATAAAATTAAAGCTGCTGCCCGCGACTTCGCCCGCGTAACTTAGTAAATTATGTACTTAAACCTTCCTCGAGAACCACTCTACCCATTAGTGAAAACCGCATTAAAATCCGTTGCGTAGTTTTAAAGATCTAAGCATACAAAGGGACATAGGGACAGAAAAAGCGACTTTGTTTTATACTATGTAGTGATTACAATTGCTTGTTGTCTCATTATTAAGTATAACTCAAATTAAGTATTTTTACAAAAATAATACACAAGGAGGAAACGTGATAATAAATATTAGTTATTTAAAAGAACTTACTGCTTATTCCCATAGCGGCAGTCGTAACAGCCTCTCCCAATAAGTTAGATGCCCTACACATGTAGACCCCTTCATCCTCATCACGTACATGAGTTATAGTCATAGATACATAACCAAAATCATGCGTCTTTGTTATTCTGGAACTGTCTTCAATCAACTTTTCATTTCTGAACCATTCAACTTTGAGAGTTGGATCACCAACTGGGATCAAACGGCAATCAAAGTGTGCAGTTTGACCTTCTTGAATATTATCAATGTTTTGCAATGGTTGTGTGAAAACAGGTCTCTGTCTGGTCACTGGTTCCGGTATTTCTGGTCTCCTAAACGGTTCAGCTGACTCTAATTCTCGGATCTTCTCTAGGCCTTCAGGACGTTGAGATTCCGAAATAATGCTGCCTTTTGCGGTTACTGTCATAGATTTAGCCGATATACAGTGGCCAAGAGCGTTAATTGCCTTAACCGAATATTCACCCGCATCTTCAGAAACGCAGTGTTGAATATCCAATGACACGTAACCAAAATCAAAAGTGATATGGAACCGAGAGGCGGATTGCAGGGCTTTTCCATTATGATAAAATTCGATTCGCAAGTTGGGATCGTGTACAGGTTCAACTTGGCACTCGAAGTGAGCTGTTTGTCCTTCAAACACATGTGAAGGTCCCCTCAGTTCGGTAACAAATCTAGGCGGAGTAACCGTGGGCTCTTCCACTTCCATTCTAGTGTGATGGCCCTGTGCCTCCAATTGTCTTATTTTTTCTAAGCCATTTGGATGTTGAGTATCATAAATAACACTTCTGTGCCCTGTGAAAAAAAAGATTGTTAAGAAATTTAATTACTTTACTTGGATATAATTATCTATAATAATATAATCCTAAAGAAAATTAACGTTTGTATGTTTGAATATAGGTAGTAATCTCCAAAATTGCCAAAGTGATTTCATAGTTTTGTTTATCAAAACTTTAGTCACTTAAAACTTAAAACTTAAACTTAAACTTAAAACTTAAACTTTAGTTTAGCGTCACTTTTAGGCATATGTTTGGCATAGGCTCTTTAGTTTTGATAAATATTGATTTTCAATGCAAAATCATGATATATGTAAACTAGGTGGGAAAAGTATGTAGGTATAGGTGTGTAAAAGAATATACTTGCCTGCAACCTTCAACGTGCATGTGTTAACGGCTTCACCGAGTTTGTTGGTGGCTTTGCACATATAGGTGCCAGAATCTTCAGCATATGTGTATAAGATATCTAATGAAACATAACCGAAATCGTGTACAGTTCGATATCTATGACCTGCTCTTATTTTCTTTCCATTGAGGAACCATTCAATTGTTAGATCGGAGTCATTTATAGGTTCAACTCTGCACTCGAAGTGTGCATGATCGCCTTCTTTCAAGTTCTCCAGACTGGTCAATGCAGTTAGGAATACGGGCCTTTGACCAGGTTGTTCTATTTCCGCCGCCTTGGGTCTTTCGAATCTTTCCAATTCCTGGATTTTCTTCAATCTTTGTTCATCCAATGTATCTAGGTATAGCCCAGCCTTAGCTAAAAGAATATTAAACGTTATCAATTTTTCAATACACATTATGAGTAAATATATTTAGATTCGCTACGTTAATATTAATAAAACTGAAAAGAAAAAATTATTACCATCTACTTTCACAGAGCTTGTTGTTACAGCTTCACCTACAGCGTTGGTAGCCTTACACATGTAAGTGCCAGTATCTTCTGAGTAGGCGTACAGTATATCTAATGCCACATATCCAAAATCATAAGTAGTTTTGAATCTGTGTCCAGTTTGGATAGGTCTTCCATTGCAATACCATTCAACCCGCATGGTTGGATCATTAACTGGAGTTAAAGTCGCTTCTAAATGTACTGGTAGACCTTCAGCTACTTGGGCATTCTTGAGAGGCTTTCCGAATTGTGGTTTTTCAGCAATGAAACTTTCATCCCGTACTATACGTTTATATCTGCTATCATCTTCTAAATATTGAATTTTCTCTAAAGCGCTTTCGTGCTGCGTGTCTCTTATAATGGATTCCTTAGCTGAAAGGATAAATAATTAATAAAATAAGCACAAAGAATAGATTGAGAATTATTTAATTTAACATAAGGTCAGTTTTCACAATAACGCTGTCAATTTATATGATGACACTCATTGAATATAACAGCATATGTAAATTGTATAAATAAAAATTTTCAAACATTACTTGACATACTCACATTGAACATTCAACTTGATCGAAGATGTTGCTTGTCCTAAATTATTTATAACTTTACAAGTATACTCTCCAGAATCTTCTCCATAAACAGTGAGAATATCAAGAGCTGCAAATCCAAAGTCGTAAGCGGTACGGTAACGATGTCCGCTTTGTAAAACTTTTCCATTAAAATACCACTCTACGCGCATGTTGGGATCGGGGTAGGGTTCTATACGACATTCGTAATGGGCACTCTGTCCCTCAATGAGTCTTGAAGGACCATTCAATTGAGTAACGAATCGTGGCGCTTGATTAACAGCTATTTCAACATCTTCTCGACGCTGATAGCGCGATGTATCTTCCAATTGTTGAATTTTTTCCAAGGCGCTTTCATGCTGCGATTCCAGTTGTAGCGATGCTTTAGCTGGTGAAAAATATTATTAGAATTGTAGAATATGAACAATGAATTTGTAATTATCACTCAATAGCTTTTTAATTAAAAAAGTCAGCAGGTGGGTTGACCAATTCAATGTTTATAAAAAAAACGCAAAGGAGGAACAAAGTGCGTGTCTTTAAAAAGTTTAAAATTTAAAAAAATAATGTATCAAGTCGTATCAAGTCTATTGCTCACACACCGAAACATAAAAGCAAATTTGCTATAATTTCATGGTGATAGAATATCACCGTGTTGTGTTACTGCTTCCAGAGTGGTTATAACTGAATTAGTATTAATATAATACTAAATACTATAGTAGATACGTATACTTACATTGTACGAATAGAGTTGAAGAAGTAACAGCTTCTCCAAGTTCATTTATAGCTCGGCAAGTGTATGTACCTGAATCTTCAGGGTTGACATACTTCATATTAAGAGCAACATATCCAAAATCATGCATTGTGGTTAAACGATTTGCTGTAAAACAATAAAAAATAATTTATTCATTAATTAATTATGTAAAATTTATCAACATCTAAAAGAATATTACAAATCACACTTACAAGCTTCAATGGGTACACCATTACGTAACCATTCCACTCGAAGTTTCGGATCTCCAACAGGAATTAATCTAGCTTCAAAATGCGCTGCTTGATTTTCTGCTACTTTAAGATCCTTCATTGGCATTGTGAATACTGGTGCTTGGGTAACAATATCATCTTGAACACTATGTTTTTGATATCTAGAAGTATCCTCAAGCTGATTAAGCCTATTTAAAGCTCCTTCGTGTTGTGATTCTAAGTATATAGATTTTTTAGACTGCACAATTGCAATTCCAGATGTGACAGCTTCACCGAGAGCATTGATCGCTCTGCAAGTGTAAGTTCCAGAATCTTCTGGCAAACAAGCCATGATGTCGAGAGCGACGAAACCAAAATTATTTGTTTCTGTGAACCGGGATCCACTCTTAAGTGGTCTGTTGTTGTGATACCATTCAACTTTCATAGTCGGATCACATACAGGAATAAGCCTGCATTCAAAGTGTGCGCGTTGGTTTTCCTTGATTTCAATATTTTTCAAGGAGGTTGTAAATATCGGTGCCTGTGTTGTCACTTCATCCACATACTCGCTTCTCTGATATCTGGATTTGTCTTCCAACACCTGTATTTGTTCTAGTCCAGCTTCGTTCTGACTTGCTCTTACAATGTCAGCCGTTCCACGACAAGTTAACCGACAGCTTACTTCATCAGTCCCCATAAGATTTACCGCTCTACAAGTGTAAACACCTGAATCTTCAGCTATCAAATCAATAATGTCAAGAGCAACATAACCAAAATCATGGATGGGTCTGAATCTATGACCAATTGTTACTGGTTGGCCATTTTTGAACCATTCAACCTTTAAATTTGAATCGGTTACTGGTTCTAATTTACATTCAAAGTGTACATGCTGTCTTTCAACAACATTTTCAATCGATTTCGGTTTAGTGATGAATCGTGGTTTAACGTTCATAGTTTCATCTACAACTTCCGTCTTCTTGTAACGTGACGCATCTTCTAAATATTGTATCTTTTCTAGTCCTGATGGATGTTGTGATTCAAAAATTAAATCTTTTTTCGCAATTACTCGCAAAGCACAAGATGTTACGGCTTCACCAAGTTGATTTGTAGCTTGACATGTATATACACCAGAATCCTCTGGATAAACACTTAATAAATCAAGTGCAACATAGTCGAATTCATAGGCTGGTCTAAATCTGTGGCCTGTTTTTACAGGTCTGCCATTACAAAACCATTCAACTCTCATGGTAGCATCACCAACTGGTTGTAACCTACATTCCATGTGAACGTTAGTACCTTCTACAGTTTCGACATTGTGCAAAGCTCTCGTGAATTGAGGTGCTTGCATGACGGTTATATCTTCTTGTACTTGTCTAGTTCTTCTAGCAGCATCTTCAAGCATTTGGATCTGTTCAACGGCCTGTTCATTTTGAGTATCAGTCAGAATACCAGATTTTTCAATAACTCGAACCATTGCTGATGTATGAGCGGAACCTAAATGGTTTACAGCTCTTACAGTATATTCCCCTGAATCTACAGAGGTGACATGTATAATGTCCAAAGCAACAAATCCGAAATCATAATAAGTTTTAAAGCGAGAACCTACAGTTACAGGTCTGCCATTATGAAACCATTCAACGCGCATTGTGGGGTCACCCATTGGTTCTAAACGGCATTCGAGATGTATATTTTTGCCTTCAGAAACCGGTTGAGGATCTGATAATGGTTGTACAAATACGGGCTTTGATTTAGATATTTCTTCAATTTGATACATAGGCTCCACGAACTTTGTTTCTTCAAATTGACGAGTTTTCTCGTACAGCCCACGATGAATACTCGATGTATCTATACTTGATCGGGCTGTGAAATAATAATATACATAAATTTATTACGTGCATTTTTTGGAAAAAAATATATAATTTAAATAGCAAACATTAATTATATTACGTACTTTATGGATTTTTATATGTTTCGAATGTACTTAGTTTTTTTTTATTTAAATAATAATTAAGCAATACTTACTTTCAACTGTCATTGAGGTGCTCAGTTGTGCTTCACCAATTGCATTACGAGCAACTACCGTATATGTACCAGAATCTTCAGCACGAACGTTAGTTATGTCCAAAGCAACGTATCCAAAATCATGATAGGTTTGGATACGATTAGCGCTTTTAATTTGTTTACCGTTGAAATACCACTCAACTGACATGGTTAAATCACTTTGTGGTTCAACCCTTGCTTCAAAATGAGCGCTTTGTCCCTCTACAATCTTATTGGTTCCTTTTAGGGGACCTAAAAATCTAGGTTTCTGTGTAACTTTTACTTCTTCGTCTAAACGTCTTGAAAATTTACTAGAGTCTTCAAGGTGTTGAATTTTTTCTAAGCCTCCTGGGTGCTGTGACTCCGCAATGATATCTTTTTTAGTAACAATCGTAAGATTAGCATTTGTTGTAGCTTGGCCAATAGCATTGTAAGCCCGACATGTATAATGTCCAGCATCGTGTATCGTCACAGACTTTATAGTTAGTGCGACATATCCAAAGTTAAAGAACGTTGTAATTCTTGAACTTGCCTCGACGGGTCGTCCATCTTTCAACCATTCCACTCTTAATGTTGAATCTCCGACTGGTTCCAGGCGTGCCTCAAAGTGTGCAAAACCTCCTTCTTTAACGCCAAGTTGATCTTTAATAGGCGTTTTAAATTCAGGTTTTTGAGTACTCTCAGGTATTTCCTGGTAGTATTTTTGATGTTGTTGTTGTTGATAAGCTTCTAACTGCTCAGTCTTTTCAATGTATCGACGCTGTTCTGGTATACCAAGATCAGCAGTGACAGTACTTCTAGCTGCAACTCTTATAGTAGCGGTACTTACGGCTTCACCTAATTTATTCACAGCCCTCACTGTGTACGAACCTGCATCTTCAGCCCGTAGGTGCATGATGTTAAGAGAGACGTAACCGAAGTTGAAGATTGACGTGATTCGCGAACTGGCTGTGATTGGTCTACCGTCTTTATACCATTCTACTCTCATGGTAGGGTCACTAACAGGAGTTAGTTGAGCTTCAAAGTGAGCATTTCTGCCTTCTTGTAATTCACCAAGATCTTGTAAAGGTCTTATAAATTGAGGTTTTTGCGAAGTTTGCTCTTCTATTGATTCTTGATGTTGATATTTAGAGTAATCTTCCAACTGTTGTATGTATTGCAAACTTTCAGGATGTTGACTTGTTCTCTCGATAGTGGCTCTTGGTGTTACTTGTAACATAGCTTTGGTTTCGGCAAAGCCAGTGGCACTTACAGCACGGCAAGTGTACTCTCCACTATCTTGGATATTAAGACTGAGCATATCAAGAGAAATGTAACCAAAACGGAAAATTGACGTAAACCGAGAACCTGAAAAAAATATATAGGGTCACAAATGCTATTTTATTTTAATAATATATTTTATTATTAGATATTTATTAAAATTATTTCCATAACGATTATACAAGAAATAAAAAAATAGTTATAGATCGATATAATTATGTAACTTGACATAGTTTTCGGAAACCATTTAAAACTTAACCATAGTTTTTACATATTAGTTCAATCATAAATTTTAAATGTTAGGGATTTATTTACAATAATTAACATTACTTTATAATTTTAATGTTCCATGTTTCATGTATTAAATTTTTCCGCATTTAAATCAAGAAATATTATAGAGAATATTATAGAAATATATTTAAGTACTATGAATATGTAATTTACACTTATTTTTAAAATATACTCACTGGCTTCGATACTCTGTCCATTCTTTAACCATTCAATTTTCATCGATGGGTCGCCAACCGGTTCTATCCTCGTTTCAAAGTGAATTTTGCCACCCTCGATCTGTGTTACACTCTTCAGTGGCACAATAAACTGTGGTGGAGGATAGACACGGTCTTCCTCACCTGGAGGAACATAGGGTCGTGCCCTTTCCACGTGCCTTAAATATATAATTTCCGGTCCAGGCGCAGGCCTTAAAGAAAAAGAAATAGATAAATAAATAATATAAGTAATCAACGAAGTAATAAACATAAGGTCAATTAAATAATAACAATCAGACCGCTGCTTCTACGGGTGCACAAGGACAAGAGCCTCTGCTAAGGATACTAGTGAAGTCCTCTTTGAAACTATTAACTCGCAAATGTTATTAAAATAGTAAGACAAAATTGTTAGTATACTTACTCTGGCTCGATAATTTTTGTAGGCCGGGGCAAGTGCAGACGCTTCTGCTCAGGCGGAGGCTCTTTTGGAACTTCGACGTAGAGCCTCGCCCGAGTTGCGGTGGAACCTGCGACGTTCTGGGCGGTGCATTGATACCATGCCGCATCCGACGCCTTGGCTCGCGGAATGTCCAGTGTCGAGGCCCCACCGTCGGTATTAATTCGTAACTCTGGATTGGGTATAACCTGAACGCCGTCCTTCTGCCATGTGATACGTGGTGTGGGGGTGCCAACGGCACGTGCATTTAAAGCAACCGGTTCTCCTTCACGAACGCTTAATGTGCTGAAGCGTTCTATAAACTTCGGAGCGACCACTTGTTCTTTTTCGATGACATTTAAACGACATTGGAAAGACGTTTCCCCGGTCTTGTTGCGTGCCACACATGTGACCACACCACTGTCACTACGATCGACGTTTGTAATCATAAGTGCATGATTACCAGATTCGTTTACTAAAATCTTATGATTATAATCGTCTCGAATTTGTTTATCGTTAATGAACCACGTGACTTCTGGGTAAGGTCTGCCTGTAACGCGGCAATCGAATCGCGTCATTTTTCCTTCTGTGACATCACGATCTTGACAGACTCTTACGAATTGCGGAGCGAGAGCTTTTTCATTTATTTCCATTCTTTCTGCAGTCTCAATCTGCTGAGTATCTGTTATGTACTGTGACGACTTGTTATCCTGCGCATAGGTTTCCTGTGGACTCTCTACAGCAAGATATGCAGAAGTAACAATACATCCATTCGGATTCTCCGCCAATAATGTGTAATGACCTGAATCAGACTTTTGTGTATGTTTTATCCTAAGTGTAGTTTGATTATTGGATGTTACAATTTCGTGTTTGTTAGAACTTACAATCCTCTGGCCGTTTCTGAACCACGTGATACGCGGTCTAGGATTACCCGACAATTGAACTTGGAATTGTGCATCCGCTCCTTCCTGCAGTTTGGAATTTCTGGGTTTGTGTGATATTTTTGGAGGTGCAGCTATTCCAAGAGACTTATCAATTTCAGTGCTAATTTGTACGTCGCTTTCGCCGACATACCGCTTTGTAATGGTTTCTCTAAACGACACTTCTCTGAGAAGTCTGTATTCAAAAGTATCCACCTTAAAGTCTTCTATTGCAGAGTAATCGGCGCCGTTGGTGTAGGCTACTTTTTGAGATTGCCGGGATTGTTCAGTCGTGAAGCCTTGTGTGCCATAGGATTTATGTTCGACGCTCTCACTCACGTGTTTGTAGCTCTGTTGTTGCGAAGCCTGTTGAGCGGGCAATGCTACGCCTTCTGGTTGTATGTACACTGAACAAATAGCCTCACCATATTGGTTACGCGCCGTGCAAGTGTACTCGCCCTCGTCTCCAGGCCCAATCTGTTTTATTAGAAGTGATACGTCTCCAGTCTGTTCGTTGTAACTCATACTATACTTATTACATTCTACCAGTGGTGCTTTCTTTCTTGTCCATAAAACAACGGGCGTTGGGTTTCCTCTCAGTTTCCCCTCGAATTTTGCATTGCCGCCTTGCGCAAACCTCGCATTTTTGAAGATTTGCTCGAATATAGGCGGGGATGGATCACCAGGCCTGCCTGAGGTGATAGGCAAGCGCTCGCCACCGCTCTCCACTGCAAAGAAAAAAATGCATTTTAAAAGACCAAAAATAATATTGTTAATGATTGCGCGCGTCAATGAATAGTTAATTATTTTGAGAAACACAGCAATCAAATAAGAAGTCAAATATTTTAATTTAAAGGATTGTATAAGCATTTACAAAATTATATCGCTTCATCTAAACTATTTTTACAGAAAAATAGCTAAATTTTACAAAAAGATAGTGGATGGAAGCAATAAATGAGGGTTGTGTACTTGTGTCTGATTTCAACGTAGTGATGTGAATAAGATCTAAACTTGCTGGACGTGTGAGTCATGAATGTGATGGCTTGTGAGCTCTTTTCGCGATTCTATTTTCGTGCGCACTACACAGATCTTGTTACAATCTCCATTTTGTTGGTTTGTTGATATGAGTGCTGAATTTTGAAATCCATTAATTAATCCTTTTTTATCTGTAATATTTACTAACCATCGTGTATTTTGAAAAATGATTTTTTAAAACTTTTATAACTCATACTAATATTTCATAATCTATACTTACTAATATTATAAAGAGGAAAGATTTGTTTGTTTGTTTGCATTGAATAGGCTCTGAAACTACTGAACCGATTTGTTAAATTCCCGATGGATATAAGCTATATTATATTTTCAAAAAAAGTTAGGGATCCTTACTAAAACTCCAATAATGTAAAAAAAATTAAAAAAATGACGTAAAATATTCCTTACATCGGGTGCGCTGCGAAAACTATTGATGATCGACTTTGCAGAACACATCATTATTTTTAAAAAGTGTCGCGAAAGCATTTATGTCTAACTATTAGGGTATAGTTATGCCACAATAAGTGTTCTTTTATTTTAAAATTTTAATTGAAATGTCGCCGCTAGAAAAGGCTCTTTATTTGTATCTTAGTATTAATCCTTATCAAAATAAATTACTTCACATTGAAGACAGCTTCAATAAATTGATACAACTTTTTGAATTATTCAATTCTTACATCCCATCCGAAAGATATCACGAGTTTAAAATGTATTTAAAAAAAGTCGCGTGGTTCATGTAGGAGTCAAAATATATAAATAAACTCAAAAACATATAGGCCGATTTTAAAAATTTTTTCACCTATAGTAAACTATATTATCAACGAGTAACATAGGCTTTTTATATATTTAGTTACACGGACGAAGTCGCATGCAACAGTAAGTATTTAATAAAGGTGCGAAATATTTCTAGTATAACCTGAGACATAACTGAGAATAATACCTAGTACCTACCCAATATCGCTGTAATATTTTTGTTCTGTATATTACAAGTTAATTTTAGAATATGTCACAAAAACAAGCTTAAATGAAAAAAAATCTTTAAATTTTTAATAATATTTTTTTGGCATGCTCTATAGACAGTTCACACCAGTGTAACGTTTCTCAAAAATATTTATAAAAAAAATTTAGCCATAATCTGTGTTTTCAATTCTATAGCGATAGTCGTCATTCTAAAGTTGTGTAAGTATTGCTTAAGTTTTACTTGACTTAGGGCCTCCTTCACCAACTACAAGTGAAGTGTTAATTAGTTACTTTTAAAAATAATTTTATGTTTTATTAAATTATGCACTCGGTTTAGTGCATCCTTCGATAGGCGAATTTTTTACTATTTTCTTTTTAATGTTTGGGACTTTTACCGTACAAACAAAGGTATATCAGTTAAATTATTTCCAGTGACAGGTGACTTTAAATGACGGTTAGCCTACTTGACAGATAGTGAAAGAGGCCCTAAGAGTTATGGAGGAACATACATAAATAAATACAATATCTACATTTACTGATTTATTATTAGCTTTAGCTTACTTGAAAGACTAGTTGCCTCTAAGTAAAGTGTCAAGTAGGCTAACCGCCACTTAAAGTCACCGGTAAGAAAGCGTACGAGTTTCACCATCTTCGAGTAGCAACACTCATAACATAACATAACTCATAACAGAAGATGCTCATAACATTTCCTCTTGAAAAGTAACTGATCGACACTTTACTTGTAGTTGGTGAAAGAGGCCCTAAACCTTATATACAAACATGTACACATATATTAGTTTTTTTATGTATTTGGTTCCTTGTACACTTATTCCCTATTACATGTAAATATAGTTTTAGGCGACAGAGCAGACAGAGGAACTTGGCACGCTTTCAAATATTTCAAATTGAGGCCGACCGCGTTTAAAAGTTATGAAATAACAGACTATGTCCTGAGTTTCGGGCTGTTTTTAATTTTATTTAAAACTAACTTTAACTTGCTTTATTTTAAATAAGTCATGGCCAGTAAATCTTTACATAGACTAAAAAAAATGCACCCGTGCGAACAGTTTTCATATAAGATATTTTAGAGACATACCCATATAGTTAATGATAGTGAGAAAATATTGTAAATAAGCTTATTTTTAGATTGTATTATAGATTTAACCTTAATATTAATGTACTATTTTGTTTTTGTAATGTTCAACCGGGTGAAATTGGGAGCATTAGTATAAAAGAATATAACCCTATGTCCATCTAAAATAATGTAGTGTATTTTAAGAAAATATTAAAAATATAAATTAATAGTTTATACATTTTGTATAAGCAATATCTATCTATTACTTAATACCTGAAAATGCAATATTTTATAAGGCATAAATATATTATTTATATTCCCATAAATAATATAAATGCCGAAAATTCTTTGACTGTGAAATTATTCTTCTCGACTTTCCTAATTAATTGAAATTCAACGCCTGTCAAAAATATATGTGCAATAAAAAAATATTTAATAAACGTTTTAACACCACACATAAGGAAAATGGGCGCGGACGAAGTCGCGGGGCTAAACTAGTAGGATTACAAAATTAAATCATTAAGAATTTATCAATTGTATTGTAGAGATTTATGTATATTTATTGATATCTTCGTAACAGTACATTTAACAGATGGTGTGAATAATTGCTTACGTATTAGAATTCACAGAATACTAACATAATAATAGAGGGCCAGTGACCATATGGTGTTTTCTTACTTCACAACACAACCGGTGGACCGTGTACGATTTTCCGTTACCTAATCCGCTTAGTTATATTCCACTTTTAGCTTTAGGGCCTCTTTCACCATCTGCCAAGTAGGCTAACCGTCATTTAAAGTCACCTGTCTCCGGGAATGATTTAGCTTATATACCTTTGTTTGTACGGTAAAAATCCCAAACATTAAAAAGAAAATAATAAAAAAAAGCCGCCTATCGAAGGATGCACTAAACCGAGTGCATAATTTAATAAAACATAAAATTATTTCTAAAAGTAACTAATCAACACTTTACTTGTAGTTTGTGAAAGAGGCCCTAAGGCCTCTTTCCCCATCTCTGATTAAAGTAGGAAGTGTACGAGTTTCACCATCTTCGAGTAGCATTACTCAAAGGTAATTTCAATGAAATTGACATCAGATACTCGTAACATTTACTCACCAATTAGCGTTACTTGAAAAGTGACTAATCAACATATTACTTGTAGTTGGTGAAAGAGGCCCTAAGCAATGAAAATTACAGAAAAATCCAAGTATCCATATTACTTTGTTAGAAAGAAAAAAATATTTGGCCTTAGAAGTTAAAACAACAAAATTAACAAAATCCCAATTTAATGAACTTGTTAGGTAAATGTGTTTTTATTACTCTTTGAAATCTCACTTTGCGATCTGCTTATTGTCGACAATCTAATTAGATCTTCGCAATTATCAAGACATGTAAAAACCACTCTTGTTGTTTTTCAAACGATTGCGTACGATGATAATTATAGTTTCGGAATCAGAAATTAAAACGGTACTTGATTGGATTGTTTTAAAAAGTATAGAGAGTAATGGGTAAAAATTGACTAATTATTATTTATTAATTATTTATTGACCCTTAGCTATTTTATTAATTCACAAAAATAATACAATCACGCAGACATGTTGTTAAATGTAATATTAATATTTCTGAACACGTGTTTAACGGATACTATCAAGTTTTTAAAGTCTACCTTATAACTAGACTTTTTATTTTTATTAAAATAGGTTTTTTTTTTAATTTTTATTAAAAAGTTTTTTTTATTATTTTGTTATCGTCATATGTTCTTTAAACGAAAATTTTAATAACTAGCTGGCGCCCGCGACTTAGCCCGCGTGAATAAAGTAGCCTATCCTGTGTCCCGTACGTCTAAATATTAATCTACCAAGTTTCATGAAAATCAGTTAATTTGTTTAGGGGCCTCTTTCACCAACTTCAAGTGAAGTGTTGATTAGTTACTTTTAGAAATAATGTTATGTTTCATTAAATTATGCACTCGGTTTAGTGCATCCTTCGATAGGCGATTTTTTTTATTATTTTCTTTTTAATGTTTGGGACTTTTACCGTACACACAAAGGTATATCAGCTAAATTATTCCCGGTGACAGATGACTTTAAATGACGGTTAGCTTGCTTGACAGATGGTGAAATTGGGCCCTAAGAGTTATGGAGGTGTTCCTCCATAACTCTTATGGCCTACATGCATACATACATACATACATACATACATACATACATACATACATACATACATACATACATACATACATACATACATACATACATACATACATACATACATACATACATACATACATACATACATACATACATACATACATACATACATACATACATACATGTATGTATGTTGTTATTATTTTCTTATGTTAAAGTCGAAAGACAGGCTAACGGGTGGCTACCGTCGTCTCTATAATTCAAGCAACAAGTGCGCGCTTGCGTATTATAATTAAGGATAAGGGAATAGGTAAATGGGCTTATAATTTATAAATAAACAAACAGTTACCAATACAATTAAATGGTGGAAAGTCGTAAACCCTTAATAGTAGGTATTGTCAACACAATAAGGTATCATTTTTAATCATGGTTTTAAAATCACGATATATAGGTCTTTGTTTATTATATACATACAAGTAGAAGTATCTACCTAAGTATATCTATAAAAATATTAACTGAAAAATAAGCTACAAAACTATGGAGGGTCTTTGGAAAAATATGATATTTTTTTTTAAGACAGTGTCGGGAATTCGTGACCATTCAATGAACAACCGTAATTAAATTATCTGCGATCTTTGTTCAAACAAACACGAAATTGTCCTAATTATTTATACTTATCACATCATAACTTTTTGTTATATATTAAATTGTTCATTGTGTTCACAAAACGGTCTTTTACATCCTAATACAGAATAATACAAAAAGCAGGCTTGTTCACGTGGAACATTCTTTCAATTTATAATTGTGCTGTACAGCGTGGAACAAATAACACTTAGGGCCTCTTTCACCATTTGTCACTTGTCTACTTAGGCTAACAGTCATTTAAAGTCACCTGTCACCGGGAATAATTTACCTTATATACATACATTAATTTGTTTGTATGGTAAAAGTCCCAAACATTAAAAGAAAATAATGTTAAAATTCGCCTATCGAAGAATTAATTTAATAAAACATAAAATTATTTCTGAAAATAACTAATTAACACTTTACTTGTAGTTGGTGAAAGAGGCCTTTAGCTAACAAAGTAGTGTTAAAATATGGATGTGTGGTACAACAGGTACGTACATCTTAAAAAAAAGTTTTTTAACGTGAATACACGTCTTTAAATTTGCTTCCATAGTGTGAGGCAATTCAGAAAAGTGATGTTTGATGCTTTGCTCTACGTACGTTTCTGTCATGTACATCCAAAATTTAATTACACCATTCGATAACTGAATGATGAAATATTTTTTTTGTATATACGGTATATACGAATTCATTAGATATAGGTCTACATATAATACGCTCAAAGAAAATATTATTCCTAACGTACACGCATTAAGTACGTAATTTTCAGAATAGACCAGTAGTTACATATCTATGTACCTACTTATAAGAACAACAAAATTACCTCAATCAGAAAAAAGAATAGATAATTTCCCTGGTCATATATGTAGTTTTTAATATATATTGTAATAATAAAACATATTATTGCTCAAAGATAACATTACTCGTAAAGTACACGTATTCACATAAAACGCACGCACGACTGTTTCCACGACCCAGCCACATACCACATACCATTTCTTTTTTATAACGAAACATGTATGATATTTAGTTCTTTTTAGAATCTGGCCTTTTGAGAATCTGTCTATTAACGACTAGCTGGTGCTCGCGACTTCGTCCGCGTGGAATAGTTATTTTGGGAATCATTTGGGTATCTCGAACGGTTTTCGCAGCGCATGCAACGGAAGCCCACAAAGATCCCCGTTTTTTCCACATTTTCTACTGTTTCTTCGCTCCTATTAGTCGCAACGTGATGTTATATAGCCTAAAGCCTTCCTCGATAAATGATCTATCCAACACAAAAAGAATTCTTCAATTCGAACCAGTAGTTTCTGAGATTAGCGCGTTCAAACAAACAAACTCTTCAGCTTTATAATATTAGTATAGATTCTGCCTTTTTGCGAATCTGTCCTAATGCGAACACACCTATATTACAGTAGATAGTTACGGGGACGGAGAGCTATCAATCATAGCTGTGACGTCATGGTCGTAATGTGAACTACTGTTTTCATGACCGGTAAATACTTAACGGGAGACGAGACGGCCGGCTGCTGAGCGTTTCTCGTCAAGTCACGCGCGTTTAACATTCCATATTTAAGCCTCCGTCACACTCACACACACACACACACATAATGCCAATATACCACTACAAACTTGTGCCTTCAGATGATAACTATGTTATTGCGCGTTTGTTCATGAGTTCCATCTATCATACTACTATCATAACCTACTTAAGGTTAAAAATATTGTGAAATATATTCCAAGTTATTGGAATATCGCAATTAAATTTTATTGAGTGTGACCATAATATGTAATAAATATATTTTTCTTACATTTTACGAGTAAGTCTGCCTTGTAATTAATTTTGTAAATTTTGTTGAATATTTTTTTATATTAATAAATGGCGTAAAAAAAATTCATACAATTTGAAAAATATATATCTACTAAAAAGTAAATTTAATTTAATAAAAAATATTTAAAAACATTAATAAAAAAAATAACCGTCCTTAATACATTTTTTCTTACAATTTTAAACAATGGTTGTTTTTAACTATTTTTAGGTTATAAAATTGTTAAGCTAATCTTTATTCATGATATTTGAGAGAGGAATTTCACATTACTCTCTGGCAGATACTTAAAAAAAATACATATTGAGATCCAAGTTTTAATACAAAAAAAAAACACAAGAACAAATGTGGTAGACTGCGCTTAACCAAACATGCTAACAGGGCAACAGTAGAGCCCCACGCAACGATCTATAGTGGTTATAAATAAAAATACATACAGACAGACCACCAGTAAAAAATAAATCTGGTTTCATGTAAAGATCGCTTCACACTGCAGTAATTATTTATGTTGATCTTATTTCTGAAAATTTGATATTATACTATTGTCTTTCAAATAAAAATTAAGTATAATTACACTGAAACATTTTTTTTGGCCAAATAATCCATTTCTCTTAGATTTGTCACAATGAAATCTTATTTTTAAATCCGAAAGTAACTGTCAAAATAATCGTTTTCATATTTTAACCAATTTCAAAATAATTTCTTATTGCGATAGCTTCAAACCTAAAGTGAAGAAGAAATAATGGATGTAATGTAATAAATTACTTATACTAGATAAATAAAATATTAACTGCGCAATGTATAACGATTTTTATTAATAAAGATAAAAAATATATAATATTTAATTGCCAAAATAAAACATAAATATATAAAAATGTATTAATATTAATATAACAATATAATTTATAGATATAGTTATTTGCAATATTGTCAATAGTGTGGAATTCCTTGAAATTATGGACCCGCTTAAGTTCAACGTGTGTCCAGTGATGCGGTTCGAAACCGGCCATTTATTATTCAATTCGACTGCACTTCTTACTACATATACAACTCAGGTATTATATTGTTTATTTATTTTATGTTTTGAAGACACTTTAAATTTAAAAAAAACAGTTAACGTTTTCCAATAAGAAACTGATAAGAATTTTAACAAGGGCATTGAACTTATATTTTTTTGCATATATTTTATGTGCATTAGCTGGTGCCCGCGACTTCGTCCGCGTTCTGAATGAAAGGTACCCTATGTCCTTTCTGGTGTCCCAGACAACGTGTATGCAAAATTTCATGGTGATCGGTTCAGTAGTTTTTGCGTGAGAGTTCAAATAAACATACATCCATACAAACTTTCGCATTTATAATACTAGCTGGTGCTCGCGACTTCGTCCGCGTTCTGGATGAAAGGTATATGTTCTTTTTGGTGTCCCAGACAACGTGTATGCAAAATATTATAGTGATCGGTTCAGTAGTTTTTGCGTGAAAGAGTTACAATAATCTATATATCCATACAAACTTTCGCATTTATAATATTAGTACGGATGTAAATTTTGTAGTAAATCGCGGTAGACAGGCTTAACGGTTCAATTGTTGGCAAGTGTGTAAAGAAATGTAGGTAAGTAAGTGTGCTGGAAGTTAGGGAAGTAAGCAGAGGCATCCAAACGTGTAATGACAATGGGATATGCCTTGTATGTGGATTATATGTATATTATAAAGCTGAAGAGTTTGTTTGTTTGTTTGTTTGAACGCGCTAATCTCAAGAACTACTGGTTCGAATTGAAAAATTCTTTTTGTGTTGGATAGATCATTTATCGAGGAAGGCTTTAAGCAATATAACATCACGTTGCGACTAATAGGAGCGAAGAAACAGTCGGAAATGTGGAAAAAACGGGGGAAATTATTCAAATAATCCACGCGGACGAAGTCGCGAGCACCAGCTAGTGTGGAATATATATATATATAAAAAATTCATGTAAAAATTATGTGTTTTCTCTATGTAAAGAAATCATGAACATACTACTAAGTGACAGCTAAAGTTATCAAGAATTTGAAGAGAGTTATTATAAGTGAAACGCCTCATAGAATGAAACTCTCGCAAGACAGAATACCTACTATAAAATGTTTATGAGAAACGCAACTCATTTGAAACTTTTGCCTTAAATTGAACGCTTACATTGAAATTTTAACTTAGTCATTTCTGCTATAAAGTCTACAAAACGTCTAGTCGTCTTATGAAAAAATTTCTAATCATAGTAGCAAAGTAAGCGGAATTTCTTTGCAAATAATAAGACCGTTTATTCACTTTCTAATAATATTTTAGCCGGACAATGATTCGGCAATATTCTAATGGATTATTTGTTAGTTTTTCCTATTGAACATGTGTATTGTATTTAAAATTAAATTTTAGTAAATGTATAGAGTTAACACTGGCAAGTTTATATGGTTATTTTTTATTAAAATAACCTTTAAAAAAAATTTTTTTTTACTTTTTTAATTTAAAAAAATAAAAAAACCGTTCATTTAAGTCATTTCAGCGAGTACCTACATAGTTCAAATATCTTTATTTTTCCTTCAATACCACAATACTTTACCACATATATAGTATAATGAATAATAAACAGGTATCCTAAAAAATAACTAATTAGTCCCACTAAGTAATTGTGTCTAATAAAACCTAAATTTTTTGAAAATAAAATATATTTTTTCGCATATTTAGTACATTTCTGTCTGTAAAGAATTTCCTACTATTAATTTTCTTTTACTGCTCGCTATACAGATGGACTTGTGCGGAGCTCGAAAATTTGACTTGCACTTTCATTTAAAACTTGTTGTCCATATGAACCCGTTGAACTTTTAACAAACTATACAGTTGCGTTGCGAATATTGCATTATCGTGTCCAGAGTACGTAAAGTGTGTAGTTTTTGATTTAAAATGATTTGTGAATATCAGTGCACTTATACAGGGCGTCCCACGACTAACATTTGATGTGAAATTTTGTTCAGAAAAATGAAAAGCTGACCTTCCCGTAAGGCGGTAAGGACATACAACTGACATTATCATAAGTACCTATTACTAATAAATGTACCCATTTGAGAAGTACGCATCATTTCCCTATTATAAATTAAGTGCACGATAAAATGATGTTGATTGATGTTGTTTTGTAACAAAATGTTGTATTCAACAGTATGGGACTCATTTTGAGCATTTGATAAATTGATTAATGTTGTATTAAAAATGTTAAAATTCATGGTCTTCCTTTTATTTCTGATACTATGGTATTTAGCAAAAAATAATCCTTATGATGAAGCTTTTCGATCGGTATGATAAAGCTACAGGGTAATTATTTTTCTCGTGTAGCGGGTTCAATTCCCGGTTCAACCATGTAATTATTTAAAAATCTATGAATGCAGTTTAAATTGTTTTTTAAATTAAAATAATGACTTCTTTCAGTAAAATGTTCCATCTACAATATTCAAGGTACTTTCCCTCCATGTGGCATAGTCGTGTGGGACGCCCTGTATATCTCAGTGGTAATTGTAGCGTATGGTGAATTGTATGGTGATATCCCTTAAAAATTAAACTTTTATTTGAATTTTTAATTATTATAAAAAAACTAGCTGACCCAGCAAACGTTGTTTTGCGAAAAAATAAAAAATAAATTTTTGGGGTGGACCACCCTTAACATTTAGGGGTATAAAAAATAGATGTTGACCGATTCTCAGACCTACCCGATAAGCACACAAAATTTCATCAAAATCGGTCCAGCCGTTTCGGAGGAGTTTGGTAACAAACACCGCGACACGAGAATTTTATATATTATAATAGATTTAGTTTCATTAATAAAAACTGCCCATGCAATTTTTTCTCCAAATAAATACAAACCGTATCGTTCTTTCGATTAGTGAAAACTATAGATTAAGTGCGCGACGGCTCCGTGCTCAATTTATCATAGTACTCGTATCAGCACAAAATTGATAATTTGACAGTACTGGTAATACACAATACTGGTACTGACAATACCGGTAATTGTTTTTATTATGCAAATATCTACCTGGTGCTTGCGACTTCGGCTGTGTTCACAAAAACTAAAGAAGAAAATATTTGACATATTTATCGCTATGACGACAGCGCCACCGACGAAGTCTACACAATTATTTATATTTTTAGACGATCCCTCGGAAACCTAATTTGTTTTAAGAATAAAAAGTATCCTATATGTTAATCTAGATAATAAACAATATGTGTGCCAAATTTCATCCAAATCCGTTCAGTAGTGAAAAAGTGACAAACATCCATCCTAACAAACTTTCGCATTTATTATATTAGTACGATTTTCACATGCTGTTATACTACACTTATTTATCATAACACGTTTCGCTGAGGAAATTGGACTAATTACATTACTTCCTATCCTATGCACTTCGTTGATATTCATTCATGTTTAAGTAGCAAGTCGTCCGGAGTCTAAGTGAAGGTTTGCTTATGATAATTCACTTCATATTACGCAGAGTTTATGTGGATTTTAGAAATTATGTAGCAGTAATATGCCAATAAAAAAATAATATGTGTAAGTATATTTTGTGTGCACTTGTGTTAAGATTATGCTTGTGTTTCTAGTTCGAAGATAAGCCGAACGCAAGAACCGCAACGTTCTACAGTTAACGCCGAGTTTAGAGCAGTTGTTCGTCACACGAAACCGGGCCGCAGAACCGACAGATGACCATCAAGCTGTATCGACCAACATCTAAATCATATATAGCATAAATTAACTAATTAACAATACAAAATTTCTATTTTTGTATCAGTGTTACCTAGATTTGTATTTAGCTTTGTGTTCACTAAAGACTCTTTCACGATCTCTTGAGTAAAGTGTCGAGTAGGCTAACCGCCAATCTTACAATCTTCGAGTAGCATTACTCAAGGGTAATTTCAACTAATTTGACACAAGATACTCGCAACATTTACTCGCCAATTATTTATTATTTTACCTTTGTTTCTGAATCATGGATGTTTTGCATTTATAATCCTTACTAATATTATAAATGTGACTGTGAGTTTGTTTGTTTGTTACGCTTTCACACAAAAACTACTGAACCGATCACAATGAAATTTGCAAACACGTTGTCTGGGACACCAGAAAGAACACAGGGTACCTTTCATCCTGAACGCGAACGAAGTCGCGGGCACCAACTAGTATGTAATATGTATTTACGAAAAAAAGTAATCTATGTAGTATCCATAATACAAGCATTAGTGGCTTACTAAGGAACTAGATGGTGCTGTGTGGAATGTGTGAAGATATTTATTTATTAATTATTTATTTATGCATAATAAAGGGACGCCTATTATTAGAAGGTTGTTCGTCAACCCCAACTTAAGCTTGAAATTTATCCCGCTAGTCTTTCTATTATGTGAGTGTTTGCGTAAAGATTTTCCTTTAGTTGCGAACGAATACTTAATTATTCAAATTCGAAGCCTGGTGTATAACTAGATTTTTCTCCGTGAAACTTTAAAATTACTTATTTTATTTTCTAAAGTTATTTACGGGCTAACGTCACATCAAATTTCATCAAAATGATCGACTAATTAAACCGTGAAAATATAAAGACAAATAATTGGTGATGAAATATTTTTTTTACCTAAGGTAACGAAACAGGTCTGTGCGCTGCTAACCATAGCAGGATTAAGGATAAATAAGGTATCCCTTATTCATTCATCAAAACATAATAGCACATATGCTATTATTTCACAGTGGTCTTTCTGTACAGACGATATGCCGAAATGACTGCAAAACGCATTGTACCAATAACATTATTAAAATTAAAAAAAAAATGAATTTTGGGGATATGTGTATTTTAATTATTATATTATTAACATTTTTTTTTAATTGAAGTTAGGGCTATGTTTATTTTACCTATTAAATTTTAAGTGACAAATGCAAAATAATAATCTGTTATAATGATTGTTGATTGTTGAATATATAAATGGTACACAATTGATCGTCGATCGTGAAGAGTGAAAACGTTGTTAGAAGTGATTTTGTTGTTGTTTTTCGCGTGGAAGTCTAATGGCGCTATTATATTGCAGTTCTCGTGGTACGAAATAGAAAACAGATAATTAGATCGATAGAGCGCAAAAACACACCTCTATATTCTGTCTGCTACTTGATTTGGAATTATAAAAGAGACGACTATGTAATTTTGGATTTGGAATTATGAAAGAGAGTAAAATAATTATAAATTTCATATGCTTTCAATGATAATTTAAAAAATTAAAAAAGATTTTTTAGATTTGGCCAAGTATTCAAAAAAATTTTGATTATAAAATGAATATATTTTTTCCACCATTTCTTACTTATGTGGACATCGCCTCCTAAAATTAGTGTTTTCGATTTTAGTTAAATAGACCATTTGAATAAAATTAGTATTATTTCATGCTGTGGAAAAACAAAAAAAAATTAAAAATAATATTGTAACAAATTAAAAAAATTCGGTTCGACAACAATTACTGAACATTTTTTAATTATACTAGTATATGATAGTTTAAGGTTGATAAACAGAGAAATTGAGTAGTATTTGTTTTGTAGTAAGAGTTAAATATTTTGATAAAAATTAATGATAAATAAAATCATTCACCCAGAAAAAATATATTATCTATATTATTGAAAATATGTGGGAATCCCGAGATGGCTATTTAAAGTCACTGGTTTGTTACAATTATTTCTGAATAGTGTAAAAGAAAATCTTTCAAATGAATGATTATGACATATTGAAGGAATGTTTTAGTTTATACAACTGTCTGTTACAACTAATTGCAAATAAACGTAACGTGTATAATATACCTGTAGTAAAAAATATTACGTAGGTATAATTTTAATTAGTATAAAAGAAAAAAGGCTCTAAAATTAGTTTGGAAAAAATGTTTTTGCCCGGAAAAAAAATGTTGGCAAATGTTGGAAAAAAAATTTTTTTTCTTATCCCCCAAAAAAATTAAATATCTCTAATGTAGGTACTTTTAATTCCGTTTTTTTTATTATTTTCTCGCATTGTAACAACTTTCAATATTTGAAAGTGTAGTGAATAATGTTTATGTAATTTTATACAATTTTCATATTTACATTTCAATAGAACCACTTTGAAATCGATATTTACATAAAGATGTCTATTTTAACACTTAAGTCAACACCTTCCTCCAGTGTATGCGTTTTCTACTCAGTTTATATTGTTCTTTTTATGCGAAACTCATTTGCGATGCGTCGCACGCAACAATGGTGTATATTCTCTTCGATTTCAAATTTTCATTTCTTCTTCATAAAACTATCCATCCTCGAAACACTAATTAGCTACCGTTTTTATAAGATTTACTTCGCTAAAATGTCAGCTGTCTTTAATATATTTTTTTAAATAATATTTACTTGCAGCATTAATATCCGACCTAGTTTCATGTTTCGTAACCTTTAATATTGAGAAAAGTTAATCCTTGAATGGAAACGTATTTGTTCAGATACCATGTAAGGGTACAACTTTACGCCATATAAGTAAACATGTTCTTTTAATATGTGATTTCGCGCAGCAATCTTATTACTAGAGCCTACTACATCACGATGTAGCAGATTGTGTGTACGTGAGTCTTAAAATTGCATAAAGAAACCCCGTATTGAGGTCACATGTCTGAACAGCGATAATCGAACCGCTTTTGGATTAATATTAGCTGTGTTGTGGTGAGTTGAGCCGGTGAGTTCATCTGTTGAAATGTAAGTGTGAAAAGTGTGAGGGAGTATCAGGAGCGCATTCCTGTGGCGGCGAGACGCGAGGCGGGCGATGATGTCGAACGGTGCGCGCCCACGCACTCCCAAGAATAGCAGCCCTATCTCGCTCGCGGTGGAAAAGCGCTATGCACAAATAAAGTTACGCACCAGGAAGAAACCAAACACTCGCGGGCAGATCACCGGCTCTGCTTCTATGCCAGCCGCCGGGATCAAACTTTATGAATGATTTTTTTTTATGATGATCAATGATACTTCGCCAATGCTGTTTAGGTGTTGTTAAGCTACATTTAAGCTTTTATTACTGATGTGTTCAAAGTTAGATAAAGGGTTAGCTATGGTCGTAATAGATGGAAAGGTATACTGACCTCGTTGGGAGAGGGTCTGGCGGGTGTAATGGTGTTCAGTGCGTTGTACGCGCTCCTGTTGTTGCACGACCTGTTCATGCCGCTCGGAGCGCTGTTCCGAATGTTGCTCGGAGCGCTGCTCGGAGCGCTGCTCCGTCCACCTGGACTGCTTCTCCATTACGCCGCCAAAGCAGCACACGCACAAAAAACTGTCACTCGATGCTACTGTTCTTTACAGAAAATAAGGTCGGTACGACGTTCGCCCAAAAAGAAATAAATACGCCACTGCAAAAAACTTATACTAGTCCACGGGTTCATTTAGCAGAAGTCAAGTCATTATAACCCAAGTCCAACAACCAAGACGTCGGTCGATTGCGAATAGTTAGCGGGTAGTGCGGAGTTGGAGCGCGCAGCGTTGCGCCGGCGGCGGCAGCGCGGGCGCAGCGGAGTCGGCGGGGGGCAGCGCGACCGAAATACGACGGGTTATTTCGAGAACGCGCCTCCACTCTACCGACGATCGGCGAGAACGGACCGTCCGTACACTACACTACACCATCCCCGCGTCCCCACCTCTCTCGCACACTGACACGCTCATTTCGCATACCTAAATCCCTTTACTTTCTCACTCTAAACTCAAAACAATACCCTAGATTATGTATGGATGAAATTTGTTTCGATAGAAAATTTACTAACGGACTAGGCAAGATTTACATGAACAAGACCGCCTGTTCTTGAGTCACCTGGTTGACTTATAGTAGCAATACGAATATAAAACTTTTCATACTCTTTTTTGGACCATTAAAATTCTATTCTCATATATTTTGTTTAAAAAAAAAACGGTTTTCTTTGCGAAAATTACCTAAATAGGCCTAAAAAATAAATATACTTAAATATGTATAATATCACTTCACTTCTTCAAAAATGTCTGAAAAAATATGAATGAAATAATAGGTAATAGGCAAGTAGCCTTTGAAAAATCTAGGGAATGGATAGGAATGGTTTAGTTTTATAATAATTTTTCCCTATCTTTTCGCAGCAGCGCAGGCCTTGGTCTGCAGCGCACCTACCATCAATGGTAGAGCCACCTACCATCAAGTCAACCTTTCTGTTGACCTTGACATAAAAAAATACATAAATTGTTATAGGTAATACAGATCTGTTTCAGTTTATAAGTTCTAAAATGTAATTAATATTTCCAAAAGTGAGTTGTCTTCGAGTGTACAGAAATTTGTCACCACCATCTTAAGTAGGCAGAAATAACATAAGATCTCCACACACGTATGCACATCGTTATCCCCTTCAATGCTCCTGCATTTCAGTATAAAAATAAATTCGCGAATATGCGTCATGCGTATGACTGATCCGGAGATCACTTTATGAATATAATTTTGTTGCGACATTTAGAGCCGGTGAATCAATCTAATTGAATCACGGTGAATTTTGATTCATATGTAATTAAAAATAAAAATAGCATAAACACAAGCAATCGGACTTCTTCTTCTTCTTCCATCGGACATACAGACGTACGGCTGGCTACCATCCTCATCTTGTCGAAATCCCTCCTTTTCGGACCAAGCGCTTTGAAACATCCTTTATAATGCGCACTGCCAGGGTTTGGAACTCCCTGCCGGCGTCTGTATTACTAGCACATATAACCCTAATCTTTTCAAGGTTCGAGTGAATAGGCACCTTCTGGGTGAGCTCGCTTCATCTTAGGCCTCATCCTTGCCACATGGCTGGATGACATGTGGCAAGGATCCTTGCCACATAGCACTTGGCTGTGTGACACTGTGAAACGATAATTTTATATAGGCATATAGATTATTTTTGTAACTATTATTATGTACACAATATAACGCTTGCGTTAATTTTTATTTTATTTTCGATGATCCCTCGGGAAAAGCATTTTTTCTGGATGAAAGGTACCATTACCCTATGTCCTTTCCCTTATCCATGACGTCTATGCAAATTTCATTATGATCGGTTAAAGGCAAAAGACAGATAGAGTTACTTTCACATTTATAACATTAATATAATAATAATATAATAATAATAATAAATTTATTTCAGATGACATAGATCCATATTGGTTAGTAAGAATTAACTTAGAACTATGTTAGTAAATACACAATAATACACAATTGTGATACAAAAAAAAATTCAAGTAATCAAGTAAATAATGTATTTGCTTTTTTTTCTTCTAGAGCTAACTGAAATAGTTGCTACACTGAAATAATTCTAGTTCACTCTCGGATATTTCGCAAACACAACTTACTTTTTCACCCAAAGCTACTCTTCGCTTCCGCCTCCTATAATAATTAGCTGAATGAGGATATATACTTATATATCTGTTGTGTCTAAAGTAACCAAGTGGTTTATAATGGTTTTTATTTTTATTTATTCATTTATTATACAAGGCCTCCGACGAGGCGGTTTATTCCCATCTCGGCACCCTCGATTTGCTGAGTAAAATTTAGCTTAAAAGTACAGTTTTCTAAATGTTTTAAAATAAATGTTTGAGTGTGTAACATACATTTTGGCAGACATCAAACAAAATCGTTCTAGTATCAGCGTTCCAATAAGGCAACACGTCTTGGCTTTATAACATTAAGAATTTCATAAGTAATAATATTTAAAATAAGGAAACAGAAAACTTCCTTGTATTTTCTAGAAAATACCAATAAAAAAGATGCTACCTACATATTGTGGCAGTAAATCCACATTTAACTTCGGAGGTGTCCCAACAGGTCCCAAGGTCCCGACAAATGCCAATTTATTCTAGGAAAGAATTCGTTCAATAAACATATCAATCCACTGTATATATATACATTATAAGCTACCTAAAACTAAAAACCTTAAAAAAAATATAATATAATACTCAACTAAAATATATTTCCAAAAGTATTCCCTTTAGGCAAGGTTCCGAAGATGCTGGCAGCATTCCCCCTTTGAATTGCTAGGCTAATTCTTTGTTCGAGGTAGCTGCCAGCTCTTCGGTCTCCCGTGATGATGTGATGGTCAATCCACTTATCTATTCCTCGTAATGAACATAAATGTCAACCAACCTATATAAGTACGCGATGTTCAAGTGTAAATATTTATTTATAATCTAAACAATGGAATAAGCAGTAAGTATGTAGTAAATAATGCAGTAAATAATGTCTCTAAGAAATTGTTCTTAAGTAGATGACTCATTGAAGAAGTTTAAAGGAAATAATTGAGAACATCAAACAAACTTATTATTTGTTAAAAATTCTACGATTTTATACAGTTTCAATTTTTAGCAAACATACCTACAATAAAATAACTATATTAGAAATCCGAAAGTATATTAGAAATGCGAAAGTTTGTATGGATGTTTGTAACTCTTTCACGCAAAAACTACTGAACCGATCACCATGAAATTTTGCATACACTTTGTCTGGGACACCAGTAAGGGCATAGGGTACCTTTTATCCAGAACGCGGATGATTGAATTTACAATATTTACAAACTATAACTAAATAAATTATACCTAAAAACAAAATTCAATACAAAAATGGACCCCGCGGCATTGTACCGAAGACGCTGGCAGCATTTCCTCGTTGAATGGCCAAATTAATACGTTGGCCGAGGAAAGCGCCAGCTCTCCGATCTCCCGTCGCATCAACAAGCCTCTTCGAAATGTCTTTGAAGAGGCCCATTGCTTCAGGGCCCCACGGACCGAGTGTCTCAACTCAATGTTTGAAATAAATGGTCCAAAAAACACAATTGAAGTATTTATGTATACTAATTTGAAATATTAAACATTTTAAATATTTACCCTATATTTAAATAAAAAAAAATTAAAAATATATTATAAAAATTTTATTTTATATTATATTGAACATTTATTATCGAAATATCGAAATAGCACTCAATCAAGCTCAAACGGCCCTGACTTGATAAGTAGTACCTACATGTTTTAATTTAAATAATTTTTTTTTTAAATAGAAACATTATGAAAAAAATATTTTTTATTTGGTTGGTTTGGTTGTACACGTTAATCTCAGGAACTACTGGTTCGAATTGAAAAATTATTTTTGTGTTGGATAGTCTATTTATCGAGAAAGGCTTTATAATAACACTAGCTGGTGCCCGCGACTTCGTCCGCGTTCTGGATGAAAGGTCTGGATGAATATGTCCTTTCTGGTGTCCCAGAGAACGTGTATGCAAAATGTCATGGTGATCTGTTCAGTAGTTTTTGCGTGAAAGAGTAACAAACATCCATACATACATCCATACATCCAAACAAACTTTCGCATTTATAATATTAATAGGATTTTGAACGCGGACGAAGTCGCGGGTAACAGGTAGTCCCAAATAATTACAATACAATTAACATTCCCTTTTACTCAATTTCTGTTGCAGAGCGTACGAGTACGTGTAGTGTAGGATTGCTATTAAACCGCATGAATTTCGTAACATCCTGACTTAGTTACGAATGAAAACTAGATCAAATACATACGTTATCTGGTCACATAATTCTCAATTCTTTAAATAGAACCAAATGTATAGTATAGATGTCGGTAAATGTTACGCCCTCAATAACATACGGTCATGAGACGAGTCGTCAGTTACGGGATATTTTCGTAAACTGCTTATTTTTACATGCATTATTTTATTAGTTCATCCGTACTAATATTATAAATGCGAAAGTTTATATGGATGTATGTATGGTTGTTTGTAACTCTTTCACGCAAAAACTACTGAATTACTGAATGAATTGACCTTAACGTTCGTTATTTTAAGTAAATACCTCATGATTATTTACTTAAAATGTTATCTATGTTTTTTCTAAGGATTATTATAACAAAATCATGTGTGATGACTAACATATATTTTGATTATGTGTCCAAATTACATCAATTAATGAATCAGCCATCATTTAAAAGGATGCCTAATCAACTCAGACCTTCGTGAGAAAGTTTGGCTGCGACCCAGTGTTCATTGCTAGATATGCTGTAAAACCTATGTTTAGTTTTATGTAGTCATAAAAAGTGTGACTAGAGTGTGAGACTAGTGCCAACAATGAAAAAAAAGTTGGTCATCAAATCACAATGGTAACAGGAGATATATGTTTTTGTGTGTTGCGTTCTCCTGTGCTATTTTGGAGTGCGGCCATTCTCGGGTTGCACAGGTAGACGCGAAATTATGCTATGCCGCGAGTTACTAAGTGAGCCGCGTTATTAATAAAATCATACGGCTAATATTAAACCACGCTGGATTTACAAGATAGCATCGTGTTACACAGTTCTTTACGTTGTCCCAATGCTGGCTGGCCATGGCCTTCCTTTCTTAGAGTGTCTTCACATGTCATTAAAATTATCTACAGATTTCACTCTAGGTTTCTGAGGAGTTGGGTATCCCGCAGGCTACATGATCCTGCAGCACCATCTCATTCACATTATTTGAACATGTTGAAGTTTGTGAAATACCTTCGTTAGAATATATATTACCTTCGTTATATATATTATATGGTTTTCAAATCCCGATCACGTTAGCTTTCAACCAATTTAATTGAATCAAAATCGCTCCATCCGTTTGGGAGCTACGATGCTACAAACAAATAGACAAGGTTTTTGGGTGTTTTTATAGTTACCTATAAACCACTTTAAGTGTTGAACACTTTGATTAATAAGTGTGCCGGTCTGATGGCCGTAAAAGCTCGTAAAGTCATTGCGTCAGTTGAGTTGCTTCATTGAATAAGGGAAGCCAGTTTTGGTATCTCCTCCTTAACCCCTATTATTTATTGCATTAAGATCGGTAGTTCACTTGCTGCTTCTTTTAATAGGCACCTAACCACAGATTAAATAATAGTTACTATCGTAACCTAACGCCAGCATGTCTGTCGACTTTCACATTAGAAAAAAAACTTTGAACGAATTTGAATGAAACTTGGCACATAATGTGTGTACTTTTCTGTTCCCGTAGGAAAAACGTTCTATTTTTAAATTTAGATATTGTCCTATCTAATAGGAAATAGGACATATTGTTGTTTAATACTTAATCTAAGACTAAGGGCTTAAAAAAAAAACAAACAAAAAGTATAGGTAGTATATATGAACTGTATTTTTTGAGGTATTTTCATGCATTGAGATATAGTAGGTACGAACGTCGAGAAGGTATGCGGTGAAAATGTGAGGACACTACACAGGTGTATTGCGCAAATTTGTTACTCACTAAATACCAAACGGCTATAGTCAGCAGCGCTCGTGGGCGAGGTGAGCTGTTTTTCTATTTTTCCACCCAGAAATATCGACCACCTACAGGGACAAGTTGGCAATGCGATACGATTTAATCCGCGATGCATGCAATTCAATATCTTTATGTATTATATTGTAGATTTCCCTTTTAGCCCAGTCAAATTACGAGTAGAAAAATCAGGAGAAATAATCCGTGTAGTTTTGAAAATTGGTACAATTATACCTTACGGTATCCAGAAGATCACACTAAAAGTCCTCAAAGATGGGGGTTGTGCTAAGGTTGTAGAGGGTAGAAAGTACCGTTTTCCAGGTTTTTTCTCATATAGCGAATATCTGTATAGGAATAACATTATGATTATTTCTAAGGAAAACTACACGCATCATTTCCCCTGATTGCCGATATTCGGCCGATAACTGTCCACTACCACTTTGGATTAATTATAAACTATATATATATCTTATCTTTCATGTTGATTCTGTTGTTGTAGGTCTTGGGCACAGCTCTGTCCTTGATCTCATGAAAAACATTGAGCCTCACATCCCTATTCCTTAAAACATAAATGGCAACTAATCTAAATACTATTATTATAAAGCTGAAGAGTTTGTTTGTTTGTTTGTTTGAACGCGCTAATCTCAGGAACTAAGTACTGGTTCGAATTGAAAAATTCATGTTGAAAACATCACGTTGCGACTAATAGGAGCGAAGAAACAGTCGAAAATATGGAAAAAACGGGGAAAATTATTCATCTTTGATGGCTTCCGTTGCGTGCGCTGCGAAAACCGTACGAGATACCCAAATGATTCCCAAAATAACTATTCCACGCGGACGAAATCGCGAGCAGAGCTAGTATTGAATAAAAAGCAGAGAAGATACAAGAAGGTCTGTGTATTCTTTAAAATGGCCTCATGTTACCTATATATACCTATTGTAAGTTTTTTCTTTGTGCTGTTGGTGTAACTTTTGGAAAATAAATAATAATAGATTCGAGCATTTGTAAATAGATTTAAATAATTTAATTTAAATAAACGCTGTACGTTTATTTAGTAACGTGCTAGAAAGACTGTTCCATGTTAAGAAATAAACACCATGTTAAGAGTATGAACTGCTTTCACATTCTCTTGAAGACTGTTTCGTTCCCTATCATTAGAATTTCGATAACAGCCATTCAGCTTGTAGGAATTATTACATTGCGATAGTAGTAATATTTCCTAGCGGTAATGAAATATTTACTTAGCCTGTTTAATATTACAATCTTTTATTTTTTATTGTATTTACCTAATTTAAGTCATAAAAAATATTTAATTTTTTTCATAAAAAATGTTATAAAGAAGATAATTTTAGCACGTTCAAAAATTTCCTTACCAACAAAAATTGACTTCGGTTTATCTACAAAAAGAGTGAATGTGTCATCTTCATATTCCACTCAGCCAAAAACCATTTAGGACGCTAGATAGTTTGGTATTTCTCAATTTCGTTCGCGGTCAAGGCAGCCAAAGATCAATTTTTCAAAACTTTTGTTTGTTTTTATTTGGTAAACTCGGCCCTTCAGTCATTCAGTCATTGTCTACAATAAATACTGATTATTGTTAAATCTTATAAATGTGCATATATACATATATGAAATTTTGCATACACGTTGTCAAGGATACAAAAAAGGATATGCATAAACTTTCAACTGCATAAATAATTATATGAACAAAGAAAAAAATGAAAAACATCTTTTAAAACTTTTATGCCTACCTATCTACTATGAACATGCATTATAACATAAAACAAATACATTATAATGCATGAAATAATGTTTTATATTATTATCAATAATATAAAATATTTATACCTATTTTAAATGGAATAATAATATCATACAAAAATGTGTGGTTACTCGCGGAAACATCGCCCATAAATAAATGTTATCAAAATCGGTTCAGTCAGTAATTTAGGAGTTCATCGCGAACAAACATGTGACACCTAATTTTTATATAATGTTCTACATTCGACAATCAAAACTTCAACACGGCTTGCCATTTAAGTAGAAACGAAACCATATGATAGAAACATTCGCATTTTATTACATAGGCCCCGTGGCGCAACGGATAACGCGTCTGACTACGGATCAGAAGATTCCAGGTTCAAATCCTGGCGGGGTCGTCTATAATAACAGATTCTTTTTTTGTACTCGTATATAACAAAACTTATATCTATATCTCTATCTATAACATGAAAGTCGTGTTAGTTTAACTTATAACTCGAGAACGGCTGGACCGATTTTTTTGATCTTTGTTTTGTTGGATTCGTCTCCGTCCCTAATATTCGTTTATAGCCGCGTATTCATTTGAGCAGCCTCAGGCCGAGCATAGGCATAGGCGTAGGCGTAGGCGTAGGCGTAGGCATAGGCGTAGGCATAGGCATAGGCATTGGCATAGGCATAGGCATAACATATCAATCCACTGTATATATATATATACATTATAAGCTACCTAAAACTAGGAGTTCATCGCGAACAAACATGTGACACCTAATTTTTATATAATGTTCTACATTCGACAATCAAACCTTCAACACGGCTTGTCATTTAAGTAGAAACGAAACCATATGATAGAAACATTCGCATTTTATTACATAGGCCCCGTGGCGCAACGGATAACGCGTCTGACTACGGATCAGAAGATTCCAGGTTCAAATCCTGGCGGGGTCGTCTATAATAACAGATTCTTTTTTTGTACTCGTATATAACAAAACTTATATCTATATCTCTATCTATAACATGAAAGTCGTGTTAGTTTAACACTAGAAAGACGGAAAAAACAACTAACCTCCAAAGACGGCCAGAGGTCATTTGACCTAACACATTTTGTCTTATATATTCTTAAACATATATAAATATGTATATAGTTAGCCATATGGAAAACGATGTATATAGAAATATATAGGTTTTCATTACAACAAATTTGTGTTTATTTCAGAAAAAAAGAATTTATTCGCTATGTACTGATGTCGTACATTCACGACGTACAAACATTTTTGATTGATTGCAAGTTCCACATAACGGTTTTTTTTACATTGGTCAAACACTTTATTAGTTTTATTTTTACGGTGAGTTTGGTAGCAGTAACGCCTATTTCGTGGCTCAGAAGCTGTAGTTTTAACGAAATATCACATTGCAACCAGGTCTCAGGAGCAGATTCTTCTGATATGTTACTCGCTTTGAGCGCCAATTTCAGAATAAAATTCCTTCTATACAATCTTTTATTACTTACTTACAGGCATTTGTTGCAGATAAATCTAATGTTATGAAAAACTTGCAAAAGTCATCTTCTAAAAGCAGCTTTGGTACTGTATCTTGCCGTTTGGTCCATAACATCAACACCATACTTAGTAGCATTGTAAAACATACAGTTTCGTGGTTTTTCCATAATATTCCACTAATATAATATCACCAAGGTGATTATTATGAGGTTATGAGGTTTATTTCCACAAAACGAATGAATACAGAGTACTTGAATCTGAGATGGTCTTCCTCTATCACTTGGTGATGTTGGATTTCAGCTAATGGTAGATTGCAGTCTGAGCCATCACTAGAACTTGATGCAGGAGTATATGAATCTCTATCTTCAACTTGTAGTAGTACTGCTACATTTTCACCTTCACTTTCCAATTCAACTTCTGGCAAAAAACTGCAAATATGCTAAAGTTTCTTCACTGTGAAGCCGAGCCATTTTCCAGAATAATAAACAGAAAAAAAATATAATCTTTCAACGAAAGTACTTAGAGTATTGAAATAATGAAACTATGATAATTAGGGTGTGTTTAACAAGACCAGTCAATAAAAAAATATTCAGTTACTAACAATATCTGTTGAATGGGTCAAATGACCCTAGCCGTCTTTGTTGGTAAAAACTGTTTTTACTAATGTTTGGAGGATCATATTGCTATGTAAACACTTTTGTTTTGAAATTAATTGTATTTTATTAAAAGTCACGAGACACGAAGTCATATAAACTAATAGTGATAAAATAATCAACCATGAAAGTTTAAATTGGGGTCAAATGACCCCTTCCGTCTTTCTAGTGTTAACTTATAACTCGAGAACGGCTGGACCGATTTTTTTGATCTTTGTTTTGTTGGATTCGTCTCCGTCCCTAATATTCGTTTATAGCCGCGTATTCATTTGAGCAGCCTCAGGCCGAGCATAGGCATAGGCGTAGGCGTAGGCGTAGGCGTAGGCGTAGGCATAGGCGTAGGCATAGGCATAGGCATTGGCATAGGCATAGGCATAGGCATAGGCATAGGCATAGGCATAGGCATCGGCATAGGCATCGGCATAGGCATAGGCATAGGCATAGGCATAGGCATAGGCATAGGCATAGGCATAGGCATAGGCATAGGCATAGGCATAGGCATAGGCATAGGCATAGGCATAGGCATAGGCATAGGCATCGGCATAGGCATAGGCATAGGCATAGGCATAGGCATAGGCATAGGCATAGGCATAGGCATAGGCATAGGCATAGGCATAGGCATAGGCATAGGCATAGGCATAGGCATAGGCATAGGCATAGGCATAGGCATAGGCATAGGCATAGGCATAGGCATAGGCATAGGCATAGGCATAGGCATAGGCATAGGCATAGGCATAGGCATAGGCATAGGCATAGGCATAGGCATAGGCATAGGCATAGGCATAGGCATAGGCATAGGCATCGGCATAGGCATAGGCATAGGCATAGGCATAGGCATAGGCATAGGCATAGGCATCGGCATAGGCATAGGCATAGGCATAGGCATCGGCATAGGCATAGGCATAGGCATAGGCATAGGCATAGGCATAGGCATAGGCATAGGCATAGGCATAGGCATAGGCATAGGCATAGGCATAGGCATAGGCATAGGCATAGGCATAGGCATAGGCATAGGCATAGGCATAGGCATAGGCATAGGCATAGGCATAGGCATAGGCATAGGCATAGGCATAGGCATAGGCATAGGCATAGGCATAGGCATAGGCATAGGCATAGGCATAGGCATAGGCATATAGGCATAGGCATAGGCATATAGGCATAGGCATAGGCATATAGGCATAGGCATAGGCATAGGCAGCGGTAGCCACGGTGGAAGGTGTGACAGTCTGTCTGCCGACCTCATACGAATTGTCTAACGATTTTAAATCAAAAGAGTGCCAATAAAAAATTATATCTTCCCACCGTTAAACAAAGGACTCTCCTCGGTATGAGTCATTAAAAGTTATAGGTCACGTTCTCCCTACTCGGGTCCCTTTTCCATCCAGGCATAGGAACAACACATCATACTACAATCCCCTGGTTAGGATGTGTCGAACTTACATGGTGAGGTGGATATCGACATATTCGAAATTAGGTTCCCTTTGTACAAGTCTAGATTGGGGCTGGTATTTAAGTAGGCTAATGTTTTATTTACTTTTGTTAATTAGGTGTTAGTTAGTTTTTAGTTAAGTACTTAGTTGTTATCATTAGTGTTTAATTAGAATTAAGTTTATCATGTTATGAACTCAATTTAGGAATACAATTTAGCTAATTGTTACACACATTTATCTCTGCTTTCACGAATTTGATTGTATTCTGTCTGTGTGGTTTGTTTAATAAATAAATAAATAAAAAGATAATCGCTTCAATCGATTTTAATTGCTTGCAAAGATATAATATTGGGATGATTTTAATTAATACGCTTTCGAACCTGATTGGATTGGTTGTCCCATAGTCAAAAATAGTGCGCACATGCAACTGACATCGATGGTGGCACACTTAATCAGAATAGGTTTTTTTTTTTAAATATACGGGTATGAATTAATTATTAGGGTATGAAGCGATATAAGAGGGTAGGAATCATACCCTGACTCTTACGGTCTTACTACAAAAACATTAAACACACTTTAATCAGGCTTAAAACACGTGTTAAAAAATAACTTTACTACAAAAGAGTGTCTAGGCATTGTTTAGGGTTTAACAATGCTTGAGCATTATTTAAATTTAACCACCGCCATATGCTAGTTTAACGAGTGTCTATCTAGTTAACGGCCTCTCTTCCTCTGACGTATTGTGTCAAATTTCGTTTTGCGTATACTTAATAGTTAATATTAAAGATTTCTTTTGATTTTATAAATGAGTATGGATATTTTAAATTTAATTGACATGGAGGATATGGATTACATGGATAATTTTTGAGATAAAATACATCGTGAGAGAATTAATCCATTCGAATATATAACTTTGGTAACAAGATTATTTATTTAATAAAGGATGATCTACCATGTGATGCTAGAGGTGGATCCTCAAATAAAAATTTTATTTAACAATTTTAACAAATCAAACTTTACATTTGACCACATTTGACAATTACGTCAGTGTTAGTTACGTTCCATTATGCTCAATATTTTTTGGTATTACGAAATTTTATAAATAATCTAACGTATTTGTTGTAATTTATTACTTATTCCAATCTTGTAATTTGCTGATATCATTAATATAGTCCGTAATAATAGCTTGTGAAAACCAAAATTCATCATTATACGCCTATCAGATCTGCGTAAAATGAAAACGACATGAATGCAGGGCGAGTGACTGAATGAATGTTTGCCAAGGTTGCCATAATTCAATAACATTCACGCACTTTAACACTGTCTACCGAAACAAGCGCTAAATAATGTTTTGTGGTAGGGACATTTTAAACGCTCGCTGACCAATGCTTAAATGCTTAATGCTTGTCTAATTAAGCATGTGTTTGAACAGTGCTTACTGAATCTTTTGTAGTAAGACCGTTACTGTTTTAACACTAAATGTCAACATGAAACTCATGATAAACATATAGGTAGTTTTTTTAAATGAAAAAAGTATTTCATTTTTTTAAGAGGCAACTAAAACTTTTTTAATGTTTCTTTTTAAAAAATATTGATCACAACACATTTACAAAGGTATACCCGGGCCCCTTCATTGTGGGCAGTTATTTTTCTACCTCGTTCAATCTAAAGAAATAGTTGCCCTCTTAAAGACTGCTATAAATTAGAATGTGACGTAGATCAGGTGTTCCAAATTTCGGGTGCGTCTATGACGCAATAAACATAGCGTTTCTTCGTAATTAAATTCGTATTGTTGGGACTCGTATTGTAAGAGCAATTCTTTAAAATACTACCTCATGTTTTCATCCGAGCAATAAAATAACCTCATGAATTTTTTTTAAGTACACACTTTGTATACAAAAAACAATTGTTGTTGTTGTTGTTGTTGTTTGTCTTTATATATGTCGTCGGCTCATAGATATTTTTATACTTCAATATAATATTCGCAATCTCATTTTATCTTAAATTATTCACAATTGAAAGATCTATTGTTTTGACGGAACTGAACCAAGAAAACCGAATTCACAAACATAATTGTGCTATTTCTATTTTGGTAACTATTATTCATAGTGTTGGTGCAAAGTATCTCAATCTCAACAGAGGTGTAGAGGTCGTATTACTAAAAACTAAAATAAAATAAATTACTAAGAGTAGCTGGGTATTCTGCATTCCGCAATTATAAACTACTAGCAACCCGCTCCCGGCTTCGCACGAGATGCATTTTTTTTATATACACAAACCTTCCTCGTTTATCTCTCTATCCATTAGTGAAAACCATATCAAAATCAGTTGGGCGGTTTAGAAGTAGCTAGCTGAGAAACAGCCAGACGCGGACAGTTTCGGTGACTTGGTTGCAAAATCTTGTTTTTTTTTTAACATAAAAAAACTAATAAAATTTATAAAGAGTATTACTAAAAATGTCAATTAAAATTATCTGATACTATTATTTCTTCGATTGGTTAATATAATAGACGTAGCATATATCTATACTAATATTATAAAGCTGAAGAGTTTGTTTGTTTGTTTGTTTGAACGCGCTAATCTCAGGAACTACTGGATCGAATTGAAAAATTCTTTTTGTGGTGGATAGATCATTTATCGAGGAAGGCTTTAGGCTATATAACATCACGTTGCGACTAATAGGAGCGAAGAAACAGTCGAAAATGTGGAAAAAACGGGGGAAATTATTCATCTTTGAGGGCTTCCGTTGCGTGCGCTGCGAAAACCGTTCGAGATACCCAAATGATTCCCAAAATAACTATTCCACGCGGACGAAGTCGCGAGCACCAACTAGTATAGGTAAATAATTTCAAATGATTATTGATAAAATAAAAATTACAAACCTGCAACATCTCCATCAGAGTGGAATTTTCTGTTCTATAAATAAGGTCATTCCAGTGCATTATGATTTCAGTAGCCGAGGTAAAATTACCAAGCTCGCGTCATCAGTCGACGGACCAAAAGTTTATGCTAGCTTTTTTTTTATATCGTATATCATACTATTTTCATTGGAATTGTTTAGCCTTGATGCACAAAGCGGATGTTTTTCCAGGTTTAACACATTTTACATAGTATTTAAAACACACGAAGTGAAAACAAGTAATCGTCATCTCAAAGAATTTGAGTTCTTTAAATTCTTATACCTAAGATGTCTCCGTGATTATCTTGGGAATAATATTTTATACATAAACCTTACAGCAAATAATAAGCATTCATTATTTCCGAGCTCATATTAACTCTAATCTTTTCAAAGTTCGAGTGAATAGGCATTTTCTGGGTAAGCTCTCTCCATCATAGGCCTCTTCCTTGCTACATAGCTGGTCTCCCGTTTCTAGGGTGCCTACACTGCAGCCGTATTTTTATCTGCTAGCGTTCCTGAGTTTAGTATATTTAAAGCTTAGTTAAATATTTTTTTAACTCCCTTATATATTTCTCAAATAAAACAAATTACCAGAGCAAGATAGGACCAATTCCTCCTAATTCGCTCTCCCGATTCTAGGGTGCCTACACTGCAGCCGTATTTTTATCTGCTAGCGTTCCTGAGTTTAGTATATTTAAAGCTTAGTTAAATATTTTTTTAACTCCCTTATATATTTCTCAAATAAAACAAATTACCAGAGCAAGATAGGACCAATTCCTCCTAATTCGCTCTCCCGATTCTAGGGTGCCTACACTGCAGCCGTATTTTTATCTACTAGCGTTCCTGAGTTTAGTATATTTAAAGCTTAGTTAAATATTTTTTTAACTCCCTTATATATTTCTCAAATAAAACAAATTACCAGAGCAAGATAGGACCAATTCCTCCTAATTCGCTCTCCCGATTCTAGGGTGCCTACACTGCAGCCGTATTTTTATCTGCTAGCGTTCCTGAGTTTAGTATATTTAAAGCTTAGTTAAATATTTTTTTAACTCCCTTATATATTTCTCAAATAAAACAAATTACCAGAGCAAGATAGGACCAATTCCTCCTAATTCGCTCTCCCGATTCTAGGGTGCCTACACTGCAGCCGTATTTTTATCTGCTAGCGTTCCTGAGTTTAGTATATTTAAAGCTTAGTTAAATATTTTTTTAACTCCCTTATATATTTCTCAAATAAAACAAATTACCAGAGCAAGATAGGACCAATTCCTCCTAATTCGCTCTCCCGATTCTAGGGTGCCTACACTGCAGCCGTATTTTTATCTGCTAGCGTTCCTGAGTTTAGTATATTTAAAGCTTAGTTAAATATTTTTTTAACTCCCTTATATATTTCTCAAATAAAACAAATTACCAGAGCAAGATAGGACCAATTCCTCCTAATTCGCTCTCCCGATTCTAGGGTGCCTACACTGCAGCCGTATTTTTATCTGCTAGCGTTCCTGAGTTTAGTATATTTAAAGCTTAGTTAAATATTTTTTTAACTCCCTTATATATTTCTCAAATAAAACAAATTACCAGAGCAAGATAGGACCAATTCCTCCTAATTCGCTCTCCCGATTCTAGGGTGCCTACACTGCAGCCGTATTTTTATCTGCTAGCGTTCCTGAGTTTAGTATATTTAAAGCTTAGTTAAATATTTTTTTAACTCCCTTATATATTTCTCAAATAAAACAAATTACCAGAGCAAGATAGGACCAATTCCTCCTAATTCGCTCTCCCGATTCTAGGGTGCCTACACTGCAGCCGTATTTTTATCTGCTAGCGTTCCTGAGTTTAGTATATTTAAAGCTTAGTTAAATATTTTTTTAACTCTCTTATATATTTCTCAAATAAAACAAATTACCAGAGCAAGATAGGACCAATTCCTCCTAATTCGCTCTCCCGATTCTAGGGTACCTACACTGCAGCCGTATTTTTATCTGCTAGCGTTCCTGAATTTAGTATATTTAAAGCTTAGTTACTTAAATAAATTTTTACAACTTCATTATATATTTCTCAAATAAAACAAATTGCCAGAGCAAGATAGGACCAATTCCTCCTACTGCGCTCTCCCGATTCTAGGGTGCCTACACAACAGCCGTATTTTTATCTGCTAGCGTTTCATAGTTTAGTATATTTTTCTTTTTTTAGTTGAAAAAAACCGCCTAAATATTGAGGTCCAAGTCGGCGAAAAGACGTCTGTTAAAGTGTCAGCTAAGAAAAAAACTGAAATTGAAGATGGAATCACATGTAAAGGAATCGAGGGTGACGGGGTCACCATCAGACCTTGGAAACGGAGACAGTTTAGAGATGAAACCTGTTGAATGTGAGTAAATATCTCCATTCATTTCGATTGAAAATTATTTTTAAAGTAGCTGGTGCCAGCGACTTCGTCCGCGTTGAAAAAGCAATATTATATCGCCTGACATCGTTATTGCTATTACACTTAGCCAGACCAGTTAGAATTAGTATAGTTGGGGCTGACTATTTTTAAGATTTTTATGTTTTGTAAAAAAATTAAGATTAAGAATTGGAATTTTTTTTATATAAGAGATGGGTTTGCTCTTAGCCAACAACCAACCATGTGGCAAGGATGAGGCCTAAGATGGAGCGAGCTCACCCAGAAAATGCCTATTCACTGGAACCTTGAAAAGATTAGGGTTATATGTGCTAGTAATACAGACGCCGGCAGGGAGTTCCAAACCCTAGCAGTTCGCATTATAAAGGATGTTTCAAAGCGCTTGATCCGAAAAGGAGGGATTTCGACAAGATGAGGATGGTAGCCAGCCATACGTCTGTATGTCCGATGGAAGAAAGGGGATCTCTTTAAATGTTAAAAAATTTGCATGAATAGTTACAAAAATGTTAGATCCCTGTGGAATTTAAAAAAAAAACGAACTACAGCGCTTATATTTATAAATAGAAAATAATTTAAAGATAAAAAGAGAAATTATTATGATGATACATATTATAAAGAGAAAGGATTTTATTGTTTGTTTGTTTGAATTGAATAGGCTCCGAAACTACTGGACCGATTTGAAAAGTTATATTTTATAAAGTTATATTTTATATAGGCTATATTTTATAAAGTTACGCAGACGAAGTCGCGTGCAACAGTTAGTAAATTATTATTACCCTCAATAAGAAGCCAGTCAGGCTGCTGGCCCACTAACGTTGTCTAGGTACACGTGCTTTTTACGCTGATTTAGATAAGATTTTCTTACATTGCACTGGGTTTTTTATAAAGTAATCTGTAAATATGTTTTAAATTTATGTCTCTACGGTTTATTTGGAGTATTCAGAGTGAGAGACTTGTTTCACTTGTCCAGCAAAATTTCACAATAAATTAAAACCTCACTCGCAGTATAATTGCTACTATATTGGCATTAGTTCAAACTGTTCTGCGTTGTTCGCGAATAATTTTCTAAAATAATTTCACCGTTTCGTCACGGTTATTTGGCGGACTCTTGTGTTTTACAAAAAAATAAAGGTACAATACGTACAATGGAGGCAAACAATATGTTCCAAGCGAGAAAATGTATCTGTATTTTTACCTTTATTTAATTACAATCACGTTTTGCACATCGATGTTGTAATAACTAAATACTTAATACTTACGTATTTTTGCAAGCTATGATAGTTTCATGAAACTTTTTCAAAGAAAATAGGTACCACCTTTAGCATCGCCAGAAAACGGTTCAATCCTACAAGACATGGGATAAAATGAGATTATCCCAACTGGAATTTTTTCTTCAAATAAACTCAAATTAGTTTGAGGATATTTCGGCACTGAGCATTTTCTATATTTAGACCAAACATTTAACGCGGCGTACGCGTATATTTCAAGTAACAACCGAATTTCACGTTTTTGCTTTGTTTAGAAAAAACTTTTGAGACTAATGTTCAGAATTTAAGCACTAGTCCAAGTCTTACTAAAAACGGTAAATCCTTTTTTTACGGTAAAATTGGTAAAAAAAAGGAAATATATTTTTTTCTTTTTTTTTATTAGAGATGGGTTTGCTCTTGGCCAACAACTAGCATATAGACAACGATATATATAACAACGAATATGATAGATGTGCAGGCCTATGATGTAGCGAGCTCACCCAGAAGACCTATTCACTCGATCTTTGAAATGATTTTGGTTATATGAGTTTGGAAATGGGAAACACAGAACAAGGAATTCCAAACCTTGGCAATGCGCAAGCGCATTATAAAGGATGTTTTAAAGCGCTTGGTCAGAAATAGAGGGTTTCGACAAGATGAGGAAGTGACCAGCCATACGTCTGTATGTCCGATGGAAGAAAGGGGAAGACGGTATGAGCTCATGCAGCTCAGATACAGATTTGTCGGTTAAACGGTTACACGGTAACAGGTCGCGAGTTCAATGGTTTTTCCCATCTAAAAAATTGTTACTTTTTTTTTTATTAATCAGTTACACGGTTACATGGTTAGGTTACGGTAACAGGTCGCGAGTTCAATAGTTTTTTCCCATCTCAAAAATGCCCAATGCGCCTAAAGAAGTTTTCACTTCAGCTGTCTTTATTTTACTATTCGATTATTATGGAACTGGTCTTAGGAAAAATACATTCTCTCACTACAAACTCATCTCACTGAAGTATTTATGCGCTGGCGTCGATCCAGAGAGATGTAGGTCGACTTTGCGCAGTGCTTACCCATCACTGTTGACTGTACGTTTTAAGCACTTTATTCGCTTATCCGCTTGTAATTTAGATCCCGCCAAAAATATATTTGCCGTCGTTTTAAAATGTTATTATTTCATTAATAAAAGGACACGACATGTACAATTACAATTACGCGTGTACTCGCAAATGATAAAAAAACCACCGGTAAAAACTGTCGCAAATAAAACACAGTGATTTCACATCTGATGACAGATCTCAATTTATTTAATTAGTTCCTATACATATTTGTGGAATACATAAAAGATTATTATAGCGAGTTCTCACAATGCAAAGCGACAGCTACTTTGCGTTCTAGGTGGTTTTAACAAACCACTAGCGCCATCTAGCGATCATTAACAAAAACTACAAAGAAAAATATGATTTAGCGCTAATACCGTTCAACACGACATTTTTACGAAAACATCACATCACGCCTATACTCTAACTTGACTCTAACTAACGGCATATTACAGCCTATCGTTGTTAAAAATATTTACTTTACAAGATCATATTGTGTCTCAATACAAGATCAGCTATGAAATCGACTATTTATATATAGGTATCATTTATAGGTACATGAGATGCACAGTTTTCCATGTTCACTATATAACTGAAAATATTTCAAAAATTAAATGTTTTGTTAGTATTTCTTGGTGCCGTCCCAAAATCATTGTTAAATAATATTTATTGATAACACCCGCACATCACAACATGAGACCAATCGATTTGACAGTTTTTGTCGATTTGACAGTACAATTTATTTCTATAGTAATTTTCTGTTTATTATTATTATTATTCATTTATTTATTTTATTTCTTAATATTAAATTTTTTTATATAATTTTTTTAAAAAAGCCGCTATCACTGACAGTCGTAGTTTTCTATTTTTATTTCAATATTTTATTATTATTTCTTATTTTTTCGGTATTTTAATGGATATTCTGCTGTTCGGGTCGAAGAAAAGAAAGATCATAAAAATCGGATCAGCCGTTCTCGAGTTATAAGTGGTGTAACTATCACGACTTTCTTTTATGTATAATAGATATAAAGTAGTTATTTCCACGTTAAAAGAGTAAAATAAAAAACAAGTTCAAAAAGCACATCGACATTTTATTTGTAAGGTCAGCAAAGGCCTTCTATGAATTTGTTATGCATCTTTATCTTTTCCTTTCTTACGCAAAGTGTCAGTCCTAATTTCTTTCGTTGTCTTTTAAATATTAAAAATAGCGCCATTTTCTTTTATAGCATTTTATTTAATAATTTATCCGGTTAAGCGAACTCGCTTAACTCGGCCAGCTTAACTTAACTAAGTTTAGTTGCAAAGGTTCGATGAGTTTAGTTATACACCTACTTGCAAAAGATCTAAGAACTCATATCTAAAATTCTAAAAATTCATATTCTAAAATGAATTAAGTATCTGGGTATAAATAATCATAATGATTTCTCGTAACACGAGCTCCATCGGAATGATAACGAATGTGTCGGTACAATTCCAGAAAATTGACATTAAATACAATGTCGTACATAGACGAGCTCATTATTATTGGACGACGGCGTAGATTATGGGATACCTACCATTTACACAGAAACAGGGAAACGGCTCGGAAGTACGATACCCTACTTAGAAAAATGGCATAATTGTGTATTTTCGATAAAATTCTTTACTCATGAACCAATTAGACAGAATAACTGGAAATTGGATATTTCCAGGGAAATCAATAAAAGAGAAAATCAGGTTAAAAAAAGATAGGAAGTCATAAGCATAAGTCTACAGACATATCCTTAAATCTATATAATATATATAAATTTTGTGTCACTGGACCGATTTTGATAAAACTTCGTAACTACCTAAGTGTTACTTGGTCCAACTTAAAAGATAGGATACTTTTTATTTTGAACACGGGCGAAGCCGGGAGCGTGTAGCTAGTTTTATATAGAAGTGGAATTGAAGCAAGCAGAGACTTTCATCAAGTCTTATTGCTTATTTTGTAAAGCGGGCAAAAGCCACGTTTTTATACAGCCCAAAGTCAGCAGCCAGGCTGACGGTGTATAAGTTAAGTATACACAAATAACGCCAATTGCGCTGCCGACCATAATAGGGTCAGGAATAAGGAGGGGGACATTTATTCGTAGGAGGGGACAGAGAAATGGGCTTTGGAGAATCTTGCTCATTTGTTATTTGAGATATATAATTAGTAGGTATCCGTAAATTAACCTAGACTAATTAACCTATTGGTGGTACTATAATTTGTGCTGACGTGTTTTCATCCCTTTATCATAACATTGAAACTACCCTTCCCGATGCTGTGCTTGTGTTTTTAATAGACTGTCCGCCTGCCGGCCGCACTTTCTTATAAAAAATAATTCAATGCAAACAGTTTTGTTGCTACAACACTATAAAATAAAAATACGAAGTCTCCTTAGGTTGAGAAGGAGAATTTATGTAGGTTATTCTGTAAAAAAACGTGTCATACATCACGTACATGCAATGGAATTTTGTTTATGGTTAAAATTAGACTGAACGACTGGGAATAACAATTTCTTTGTTTACAAAACGCAGTCAAGTGATGAGAACGAGAACATAAAGAGGTACATACGGCGAGAAGCGACTTTGTTTTATACCATACTAGCTATACGCTGCCGGCTTCGCCCGGGTTCAAAATAAAAACTATCCTATCTTTTATGTTGGGCCAAATTACACACAGTTATGAAGTTTAATCAAAATCGGTCCAATAGTTTAGGAGTTCATTGGCTTCAAATAATGTGACACGAAATTTTTATATAAATTATACTAGCTGCTGCCCGCGACTTCGCCCGCGTTAGTTTAGTTAGTTAGTTAGTTTAGTTTTGTCTCTTGGTTTGCCATGTCTTAATTGTTTTGGTTGGGTTTTGGGTCTTTGTTTTTTCTTGACCCGGCTTTTTCGGTGACGGTCCCGGGGGATGGACCTCGGGGAGAAACTGCCATCCCCCGAAAAGACCGCCCACCTATCTCCGGCGGTTTCGGAGATATCCCACTTTGTTGAGTTCAAAAAAGTTGTATGGAGTTTAAAAAAATGTATGAAAGGGTTAGGAATGACTCGTTCTGTGGCAACTGCCGATCATCCTCTATGACTTACCGCAAACGCCACCTTCCTAATCCTCATAGTTTCAGAGGACCACTCACCAACGTTTTACCAGATTGGACAAAGTTGGTGATTTAAAGTTTTTACCGAGGAGATCAGATTTTTCTGGAGGTCACCGGGGAACCCCCTACGTGACTTTCTGGGATTTCTGCAATTTAGACGACTTCCAACAAGGTCGAAAGGTATGTACCCAAAACCACAATTATTATGCAAAAGATCAAATATAACAAAGCGGCATTAAGAGTGGCCTATGAGGTTTAAGCGGCCCAGACCATGGCTGTACTATGCTATAGGTCTAGCATAGGTAGCAAAAATTTTGAAGTTTTTCTATAACAAAAGCGACATGTTAATAGAAATGAACTTGATCAGGACATAACATTCTCCAGCTGAACGAGTGTGTGACTCATGTGTCCTCATGAAACGCTCTCAGTAACTCTTCACTACGCACTGTCGGATTGGATGAACACATAAATTTGGATTATTTATTGGGTATCAACAACATCTAATAATAGTTATTACAATATCCCAACAGATCATAATATTGACTAATTTAATCCTAACAAAACCTCAATAAATACCTCAGAACTACACCAAGTCATGATAGAGCCTATCATTATGATGAGTATATGATAGGGGTGGGGCATGGGTAGGTGTTCTAGACTTAATGTGACGCGTCCAATGCCATCTATACAGGTTTGTGAGAACTAAATAAATGCTACATTTCTACATTTCTATTTGTGTGATTCTGAGTACTTACTTCGTTTCGTGTTTACATAGTGTAGAGACCAATTGTTAGATGGCATAAGTATCGCCAATATCAAAAATAAACGTATTAACACTCAGCGAACTTAATGTTATGAACTTAAAGTCTAGTTTTATTTTGTACTGTTATACATGTTGTAGATGAAATGTATAGAAATAATTTGGCTATGATGATATTGTGGCTGATTTATGATGTGATCGACGGTTTTGCCAAAGGTCGTAACCCGACAGACGATCGTTAATGAAAATGTATTGATAAACGGATCAAGATCGCATCCGGGCAGGCGGGCTGCGCGAGAGCCGCGGGTGCGGAGCTGGTGAACGTGGAGTTATTCCGAGCGCGACGCAACGGACGGCGGCGGCGGGTCGCGGGGTGGCGGGCGGGGGTGAGCGGACGCCGAGATCAGTGTGTCGGCGCGCGCCGCCGCCGCTATGGGCAACCAACACTCCGCCTCACACGCTCAGCTCAAGCCCAAGAAGAACGTGCACTGGAAGTCGGCAGGTAAATTGCCTCGGCTCGTCTCCATCCATCCGAATGTCCACTCCACTTCACAAACTCCACATTCACCCGCCGTCGACGTAGGCCCCTGTCTATAAGTCTATTTTTAAAAAGATTGCGTGCTGCGATTCCTAAAGCGTGGTACAACAAAACAAATCGTAACAGTCTGCGTTCATGTAGGCAACGATTATCACACGTCTAATTTTGTAAGGAGTTTTATGCCAAATGACTCTCAAGTCGACGAGACAATGATAGGACAACGATTGACATAACACGTTATATTATTACATAAATACTCATTACATCAATTAACGTCGCACCAGTCATTTGTGGTATTACAAGTCGATTGCTTTGTGTTTTCAGGAAGACCGGCGGTGCCTGGTAAACCGGATGTAATTCCGATACTGTCAGACGATGAACCAAACTCGATCACTCTGCGATGGCAGCCCTCGATGCACGACGGCGGCGCACCACTGCAAGGCTACCAAGTAGAATGCAATCGGCTCGGCTCACCGGAATGGATTCGTACAGCACCTCCGATTGTGGTCCGCCCTGAGCTAGTGCTCAGTGGCCTTGAGCCACCCCATCGATATCAGTTCCGTGTAGCAGCAGTTAATGTGGTCGGACGGTCTGAATACAGCGAACTCTCCGACGTCCTCACCGTAAGTTCCGAGCGCGGTCTGCAAGAACCGCCTCTATTCCTTCTTCATTTGGAAGACATTACTGCTCTTGAAAATGACAAAACAGAGTTTCATGTCGCTTTTTCGGGTACACCTCCACCGATAATAGCTTGGTTCAAAGACGACTACGAAATATTCAGTAGTAGACGTACGGCGATCACGACGAACGAATCGTCCAGTGTCCTCGTTTTTCATCAAACACAATCAAGTGATGAGGGCGAAATTAAATGCACAGCGACAAATCGCGCTGGTCACGCTGTTACCAAAGCACGATTGTCGCTCGAAGCAACACCTAAGCTACGATATCCGCGACAGTACGAGGATGGGCTTCTTTACGAAATAAACGAAACAGTATTTTTGAAAACTTCAATTGTCGGCAAACCGACACCGACGATAGAATGGCGGCACGATGGCCAGCCAATAGTAACTAATGAACGTGTAGAGATAACAAATACGCCCAAATTTTCTATGTTGAAAATACATTCGGCACAACGGAGTGACCGTGGCGAATATCAGATACATGCAAGTAATATTATTGGAGAAGACACAGCCGCCTTTCTGGTCACCATAACTGCGCCTCCCGACCCTCCGCGAAACGTATCCGTGACGAGACAAGTAGACAAATCAGTGACACTGGATTGGGAACCTCCCGTAGATGATGGCGGATGTCGTATCGGCAACTATGTCGTCGAGTATTACCGTAGCGGATGGAATGTGTGGCTAAAGGCGACTACCAGTCGGAAGACAAACGTCACTTTGTTCGATTTAATAGAAGGCAGCGAGTACCTGTTTCGCGTAAAAGCCGAGAGCCCTTATGGTATGAGCGCTCCCAGTTATGAATCTGCACCAGTGCGAATTCCTGGCAGGCCTGTCGATATGGAATTCCTGGCGGTAGAATCTAAGATTATAAATAAAATGTTAACGCATGAGGACGGTGAAGACGGACACATATCACCTGCGCCAAGGCGTAAGCGTAATCAGCCAGCTTCACCCTCGTCTATAGCACCTGATACTCCACAGCGACGTCCACATCTCTCGCCGAGCCGGGATCACGCTGGCAGTAACGAGTTCATGCTCGTCCTCTATCCGGACAAGGAGAAGGACATTGAAAAGGAAGGTGAGCATATTCATACTTTGAAGCGTTTAATATTGTGCCTAGTTAGTAGTCTCAAGTTAAGACACTGCAATTAGTTTTATTGCATTTTTATAAACTTATTTTTTTATGCATTTTTTATGCATTTTTCTTAACATTTTTTGATCTGTGATTTTCTATATATGTTTGAAATAGTACCTCCAATATACTTTATAATACAATTTGTTTATAAACAACATAAATTTAAAATACACTGAATCGCAAAGAAAAGGGGTTGGTTAGAAAATCTTTAATATTTTCGAAAGTACCTGATCTAGCTTTATGAAATAAAGACTAAAATATAGAATAGTTTAATGTGCTTAAACAAAAATAAAATTTATTTAGTTTAGCTTTAATTTAGTATTTATTTCATAAAAGCTAGGTCAGGTACTTTTGAAGATATTGAAGATTTTCCAACCGACCCTTTTTCTTTTTCGCTTTTTCTTTGCGGTCCAGTGGTATGCTTTAATTAACGTAGGTTTTTTTTTTTTCAAATAACTGTCTAAATTATAAATAGGATGAAGACGAAATTTTTGCTTGCGCTATTATATTTCATTGTTACTATACATTTAGAAAAAGAAATCACCTTTTACAATAAGATCTTTTTCAAACAAAACAAATGTGTATAGATACATGTTATATCAAGAATAACTACGTATTGTGGTTTAGTGTCGGAACAGTTGTGCGCGCACCTAAAAATAAAAGCGGACCGGCTTAGCTACTAGTTGTCTAAACCATTCTATCTAACTCCCGCTAAACTAAACAATAAGAGTTTAATACTGAATTACGTGTTACCGTCATTAATGATTTCTAATTAATTCCAATTTATTTTCAACTCTGCTAATGCAAATATGTAAAGCAAAGCGAATAATTTTAAATTATATGTGTTAAAATTGAACGCGAAGTAGCATTAAAAATTAAGAATGATTTCAAATATTTGATGTTTATAATTTCAGATAAAAGAAAGTCATTCCAGCTTGACTTAGAAGATGCCATCTCACCACCGCCTATATCGTTGTCTGCACCAGAGCTAAGCTCAAGGTGTGTAATGCCGTTCAAGTCTCTCCGTAACGCCGTTAGTTCAACGGAGCTCCTTCACGAGTGGGCCATGGCTCGTTTTTATAAAGCTGTAGCCATGAAGGAGGAACACGACAAGCAAAAGGATAACAAAACACACAAACTCGAACACAACAATGACATTCCGTATAAATCTAGCCCGTATAAACCTACAATCAACGAACGAAACAAAGTCTCACCCAATGAAACAATAGTGACAAATATAAAGAAGCCAGAAATATTTATAAAAACAGATTCCCTAGATAACAAACTTTACCGATATGACTCTCAACTTAGTTCTTCCTTAGAATCAGAAACACCAAAATACAATTTAAAACAAACTTCTTTAGATTCGTCATTGTCGAAGCAGAATTCGAGGCAAACTTCTATTGAAGCAGAGACAGTAAAGCCCAAATTGAGACAAGCGTCTACAGAATCAGAACCAGTCAAACAAAATGCGAAACAAATCTCTGAAGATTCCGAAACATCAAAATTCAGTTCAAAACAAACCTCTTTTGATTCGGATACTTCAAAATTGAATTCCAGGCAAATTTCTGTTGATTCTGAGTCTTCAGATGTTAATAGATGGCAAAGCGTGTCATTTGATGAAGACTACACGGCTAGTACAGTATCTACTGATGGTGAATATTCGGACGAAGGCAGTTTGAATGAAGACATGGATAGAAGAAATCAATATTTGAACGACGAAGAGACTTACAACCCCAGAGATAAACAAGCTCGCCCTTCACCACTAAAAGAAGCTTTAGGGGAAGAAGAAGAAGAGTCAGAAAGAGAAATATTAAAACCGCTTCCGCTTCCAGACCCTAATTTTATCCCAAAACCAATATTAAAGCGCAGGGAACATGATATAGTCGAAACTAAGACAAATTCTGACATTAACCTCAAGTCTGAAGGAAATCCTAAGTCAGAAGAATACCCTAAACTTGAAGAAAAGCCAAAAAAAGAAGAGAAGTTAACTATATTCAAGAAAATAACAAAAATGCCCGTTCAAAAATCATTCCCATTCCCAAGATTACTTCAGAAGAAAGAGCCTGAAAAACCAAAAAAGCTAATCGAGGAGAATAAAATTCCAATAAAAACGACCGAGACCGACACTATTGAAGATAAAATAACTGACGAAGGTCAAACTGTCATAGATTATTACGGAAATATTGTCAAAGAATACGGAAGTCAGAAAAAGCCTCATACACCACTTTACTTAAAAACGGAAGAGTTAAAAAGTGTAGCTGAAAAACAACAAAAAGAAAAGAATGTAGCACCTGTAGCCAAGAAAGTGAGTAAATCAAAGAAGTCTGTAGAAACTAAAACTGGTAACACCAAAAAGGTTCCTGAACGATCAAAAGAGTTAAATAGTGCTAAACAAACTAAACAAAAGAAACCTCAAAATAGTACTGAAAAAACAAAAGAAAGACTGCAAGAGAAAGCCAATAAGAACCAAGATAAGTGTATTCAACAAGTGGTCCTCAAAACAGCTGAACGTGCGACTATCGTTATACCAATAGACTATAAGAAACTAGAAGAGACAGCCAAAGTCAACGTGAGATCTGCTATTGATTACATGGTCGACATGTGCTTATTGATGCTTGCGTTCTGGGTGTACTTTTTCAAAGATGAGCGACTCGCTATACCTTTCCTCATATTAATTATATATCGTCAGTTGCAAGAAACACTAACAATAAATGTTCCAGAATGGAAGCAACGCTACACTCCTAGGTGGCTTAAAAGGAAAGCTTCTTGACCATTTCCATACAAAAGACATGTTGAGCGATGATTGTATTGTGAACATTGCGTGTTGTGTGAAATTGTGATCTTCTTATTTAAATGTGATTTTAACTTATTTTTAATATATACAAACTCATAATATAAATTTGTTCTAAAAATCGATCAAAACTAGTAGGCTATGCAGTCATCATATAAACAATCACCAATGTTTTTTGTATAAATTTGGTCCAAAATTCAAAATGTTGAACAGAATTAAATCCATACCAATTTTTGCCCCGAAAACATATATACGTTTCATATCACAATTTAAAATTGAGCGCAGTGACTGCATTCCACCAGTCCCCCGTGTTCATATAAAAGATAAGTACCAGTGCATGCGAAGAGATGAGGGCCTAGTTCTAGGTGTTTACTATAATGAACACATGCCTGAAAGCGATAAAGCCATTCTAACTGCCAGTGCAAAAAAATATGATCAAGAAAATGGTGGTAAACTCTGGAAAGTATTAAATTTGTCGCCGATACCAAAACTTGGTGAGTGCAGAGTGTTTTACGATCTAGATCCGTATTACGCATTCGTTGCCGTCGCCGGTCTTGGTACGGAGTGTTTGGCGTATGACAAAGTAGAGAAACTCGATGAAAGTAAAGAAGCTATACGTATAGCGGCGGGTACCGGTGCTAAAGCTTTGCGAAAGTTACTTCCAAAGGTCATACACGTAGAGTCCTTTGGGAATGCAGAGGCAGCGGCCGAAGGGGCAACACTTGCAACGTGGCAGTTCCAGGAGTACAAGAGCGTTGCTAAACATTTAGTTATACCACAACCAGCTTTACGATTGCATGACGACTGCGATGAAAATGGTTGGAATGTTGGTAAATTAAAGGCGGAATCACAAAACTTGGCGCGGTATCTTCAAGAAATGCCACCAAACATTTTATATCCCACATCCTTTGCTAAGTTAGCTGTCGAACTCCTATGTGAGCTGGATATTAATGTAGAAGTGAAAACACAAGGCTGGGCAGCAGGCCATGAGATGGGTGGATTCGTAGCTATAGGAAAATCATCAGTGCAGCCTCCACTTTACGTGGAATTAAGCTATTACGGTGCAAACGAGTGTACTCGTCCGATTGTACTAATCGGTAAAGGCGTCACTTTTAACAGTGGAAGTTTGGACTTGAAACCGCCAAGCGAACTAAAATACATGAAAGGAGATATGGCAGGGGCAGCGTGTGTCTTGGCTATACTCAGAGCTGCAGCATTGCTCAAACTACCAATCAACATAAGAGGGATATTGCCATTATGCGAGGTGATGCCGAATTGTAACAGTCCAAGATTTGGAGACGTGGTGTGCACTGCTAATGGAAAATCAGTTAGCATAAGATTACCATCGCGCGAAGGTCGCTTACTTCTAGCAGACAGTCTCGTTTACGCTCGTCATTTTTGGCCAAAGTTCATAGTCGACGTGGGAACTATGTCTAAGGAGCTAGTGTACGCCTTAGGCGGAGCTGCTTGCGGCTGCTATACGAATTCCGAAGAACTATTTAAATACTTGGAGAAAGCAAGTACACACACCGGTGACAGAATTTGGAGGATGCCTCTTTGGAATTTTTATACAGAACGAATAAAGAATAGTCAGTTAGCAGATTTAGCTAATACCGGACGACACAGGTACGGCGACTCCCCCAATGCAGCCGCATTTCTTAGAGAATTCGTATGCGACAGTCAATGGATACACCTTGACACTTACAATGTAGCTTACACGAAGGGCATCGACTTTCCTTACTTAGAGCGCGGCATGACTGGACGTCCGACTAGAACTCTGATAGAACTCATTTACCAATTAATGGCAGATTCGAAATTATAATATTTGTAATAGATACAACACTTTATATTATGTTCTATTTCTTACTAAAAACAGATATAAATGTTGGTAACTTTGACATATTTGTGTTTGTTCTATTAATATTTTAAGATGCATATATATTATGTATAAAAAATTAATTTTTGTTGTTATGTGGGCCTAACGTTTGTAGTTTTGTCATTAAATTCAACAGCCGCTAGTATTTTCAATAAAACTCAGTTATGTGAATAGAGATTTTCATTTATCTTTAAAAATAACGTGACAGGTTTCATACAGATACCATGAAAAGCTTGAAAAGGCTTCTTTACCCTCTAGGTAGATGTCTGCGGGAGCATTGCTTAAACTGCTCAACGATTTCTAAACAAGATAAAGGTTCTTTTGCGTGCGATCTGTAGCAATTCAGAACGGCATTCTGTTCATAGAGACAGCATGCCAATGGACACTTAATTTTCTCTTCGAAATAATCAGCCATCGAGTCTATGGATTTCATACAGCCGTTCAATTCACGATAATGTTCCTTGAGTTTTAAACTGACATCGTTAACCATATCTTTACTCTCATTAACCGTCTTCTTGCATATCTTCTTAGAGAACTTTTCAAATACACTATCATTTTTATAAAAGTTACTCATTAAATTTATTACACCTAAAAATTTCCAAAATATTTGCCAGATTGAAGTATCAAAAATTATCACAAATCAATGTGGTTTAATATTCGTTAGATGACAGTAAAATAAAACAAAAATACTTTTAAATTACATATAAATTTATTAATATCATAGACAAAATATGGCAAAAATTTGTAGTCAACAATTATCTAATTAACAATTATTATTCGATAATGTCTATTAGGAAAAACAATATGGCACTTAATATAAATTAAACACATTTAATAAGTATGACTATTGTAATATTTTTATAGATTTTTTTTTATAAAAAATATTAACTATGAATTATAACTCACAATTAAATCATAAGTTACCAAAATCATAACGTAGGTATTCTTACAAAATATAAATTCGATTTACTTATTATTATGTAAAAATTATAACTTATTTTACCTAAGTATTAAAAAAATGCTGACTGGTTAATTATTTTTTTTCTTATTTAACTTCTTATAAAATATAACTTGAAAATCTTTGGTGATTTGTATGTCAATTTAGAACACTTACTCTAAATTTCTTCAAAGCTCGTTTTATAATTAATTTATTTAGTACAGCTCATGTTACTTCATCAATCAATCAACTTACTACATAATAATATAATATAATAATATAATAATATATATATAATTATTTTTTTACAACTTTCGAATGTTTCTCAATGAGTCACACCAACACTTCAAAATTCAAATTCAAATTCAAAATTCTGTTGAATCGGGACAGGATTTACAAATTTACAGCTTTTTAGTAAAGTTTCACCGGTTTTTTTTTTAATTTGCTCTTATTCGCGCGCTACTGTAAATTTTTTAGATAGCTGATAAAAAAAAAAACAAAAAAAAAAAACATTCGTGTGACTCACTTCTTGATAGTGCAACTTTTGTTATGTTACATGTTACATTATTAAAGTTCGACCTTGGCCGACGTCGTGTGATGTTCGACGATTGTTGAATCCTCTGTGTCGGAGATGTAGCCAGGCTGGCCGGTGTAGTGTGTCGGGTGTATGAGAAGAGGGGCCGCAGAATAAGCTTGAAGGTCACGATTCTTGTAATAGGACTTCCAAGTGTCACTGGAAACCAAATAAAGTTATTTTATTGGAAGTAAATTTATAGATAATTTAAAAAAAAAATCTACACGTGAAAGTGAAACCGTATAATCAAGTTAATAATAACCTCTATACTAATATTATATATAGATTTGTATGTTTGTAATGAATAAACTCAAAAAGCACCTACTGGACCGATACATAATATAGAAAGAGCTACGTTATCAGCGAGTAAAATAGACTATATTTTATAAAGCTCTGCATAAGCAGAGCATAAGCAGTATATAAATACAGCACAAGCTTAAAATTATATTATTTCTACAACTCTATAGATATACATATAGATTATAATATATCTTTATCTATTCATATTATAAAATAAAGCCACCTAGTGGCTAACGTGACGTCTGCTTCATTCCCATACAAATTGACGCTTACGCGTTCGACGCGTTTGATCGGGTAAAACTCGCACTAGGCCCTCTGGTTACGAATTCAAGTTGGTAACCAAGAATTGGTAACAAGAATTGGTTGGTATTCAGTTGCAATGGCGGCCGGAGGGGTAATTGAGTGTTAAGTTAAAGTTGAGTTAAAAATATTCTTTACCTACGTTACAAAAAAATAGCTCTAAAAATATTTCTTACTTTATTTACCCAAATTTTCTACGATAAGTAATAACCCGACAATTATTGTTCATGTTTTTAACTTATTAGGATAATAGGACACTAGGATTTAGCCTTTAAAAAATTTTAAAAAAATATTTTTTTTTTTTTGAAAACTGTAAATATCTTACTTTGGATGTTCATTGAACATTATTGGCAGAAATTCGTCGACGGGTAGCATATTTTCCAATGGTCTTGAATCAATTAGCTTCCGAGCTCCATTCGCGGTAAGCATATAGCCGAGGGTCCAGTAAGAATAGAGCGGTCTACTGACATACAAGCCGAACATCTCCTCCTCTGAATCAAGTAAAATCTTCCTACCAAGATACCTGAAAGTAGAAAGCATCTAAATTAACATTATTATTAAACACAAAGAAAATATATACCTAAGCATATAACAATATATAGCGTATAGCGTTTAACAAGTTAATTTCTCTATCTCCTTGTTCTTTATCCTACGAAGGTCCTATCCTATGGCAATTTTAGTGCTAATAGCCAACGGTAACCATATAGTATCAAGTCAAATGGACCGTATTAATTATTGCCAAGACACACTAAAGATCATTAACTATATTAATTAAAAAATTATCCTATCCTACTAATATTATAAATGCGAAAGTTTGTTTGGATGTATGTAACTCTTTCACACAAAAACTACTGAACCGATCACCATGAAATTTTGCATACACGTTGTCTGGGACTCCAGAAAGGACATAGGGTACCTTTCATCCAGAAAAAAGTACTGCTCCCGTGGGTTTATCTAAAATTAAGGAAACTAACTCCTGGCTAAGTATAATAGCAATAACGATGTCAGGCGATATATTGCTTTTCAACGCGGACGAAGTCGTGGGCACCAGCTAGTATAAGGTATATGTCGCAGTATAATCAAAAAAAAAACAAAACAGATTTTTGCAAAAATCCTAGTAAGATGTAAAGGACCGGATAATATTAAACTAACAACGAATTATGAAATCATCCAATGTAGGTACTTTCAGGATCTTTACCAAAATCTCAATTTGTTTAGGATAATTAGAAAACGTTGATTGGTCGATGATGTTAGCTTCTCTGTTTTGGTTGGTCAATCAGCGTATCCGTCAGTAATTAACGTTCATTTCGGCCAATCAGCTCTCAAGCAAGACAGTTGAGCGTTTATTCGCGACTTACCTAAAACTGGTCGGATTTTTACAAAGATCCCGAAAGTACCTCGGATGATCATAAAATTCGTTGTTAGTTTCTTATTCGGTCCTTTGCAAACGTACTAGGATTTTTGTAAAAATCCGTTTTTTTTTTCGATTATACTGCGACATAAATACAAAGTCAAAACTAACGTACATGAGCTCCCAATCGATTTCTTTCATCTCCCCTAACAAAAGTTCAAATTTGTATTTGAAATGTGGCACGAATTTGATGTCATCTTCAAGAATCAAGGCGACTTTGTGATTCTTTTCAACGATCTGAAATAGAAATAAAGTTTTTATTTGTATAACAACACTAACATTCTTCGCACGTGTATCGATAGAGTTATTACTCAAGCTGCATTATAGTAGGTATGCATTTTGTTTAAAAAACAAAAAATCTCTCTATACCTAACCAAAATATAATATCATCGACCTTATGACATTAATATTTGCTTACAATTTATAAACTCTAAGAAGGTTAAAATTTACAGACCACGATAGTACCTAAATTATCGACGACAGTTAGTTTTAGTCGCAGCACTAAGTCAGCGGAGGTACTCGTAACTATAGGCGAGTGAACTAAAGTTGGCACGTTAACAGTACTCACACAATTATGCATTTTTGATATACAGTATGTTGAATGAGATTAGCTCGGAACAGAATAGACTGGAAAAAGTTAGAGGATATGTCGGCAGGACACGCTGATACAGAACCGGACCGATGTGCATTATTTATTTTTAAATATATATGCCAGCAAATAAAGGCTATTTTTTTTTCTTTTTTTTATTATGTTGAATCACTAAGAAGGTGTCCTAATAGGCCACGATCTTACGAGCAAACGATGCACGACGAACCACCAATCTCTTAAGAGTGTCCTAATTGAAGCTCGCAAGTCATCTTGTGACCACAGAAAATGCTTTAAACGATCGTACGATGGAAAATGGTCGTGCAATAAAGTCAAATACCGACTCTACATATTAAAAAGTGAGTAAATTAAAATGGCGCTAGTAGTATATAGAAGATGTGCTACACTAGCGCCATTCTGGTCACTGTAAACAGCTATTGTTAAAATGGCGCCGCGCCGTTGCGATGATATCATCGTACGATGGGCTCATACGATCTTGGCCAATTAGGACAGCGTGTTGGACCCATCGTACGATCATTTCCATCGCACGACGAAAACGCATCATTTTGCTCGTACGATAGCCACCAATTAGGACAGCGCCTAACTGTCACCTGTTTATCATACTTTAACATGTCTATAACATACTTACATCTTCCCATATCCTGTAATGGCTTAGGAAACAACCGATCTCGCCAGCTTTCATTGGCCTGTAATAGTAAAATGGGAACATTTGTTACATTGTCACAAAACAAAAGACAAACAGGCAAAGACGGCAAGTCCTACTAATGTATACAGTAAATTCCCCATCGCCTATCCCAATCCCATTATGGTCAGGCACGTGGGACTTTGCTTGTGTATAGCCACCTACAATCGAGTGGACCGTCAGCCTGTCTGTCGATCTTAACATAAAAAAAATCAAGTATAATTTCTAAAATTAACTCATGATATACAATTGCAAACAATTTATTAAATGAAATAAGAAAATAATAGAGGTCCTTTCTATTTGAAAATTAAAAGATTACATCACCAAGCTTGATTATTTTATTTTATTTTGACAAAAACTGGCACTTTTATCTTCTACGGGGGACTTGTACGAGTACAATACAATACAATACTGTACAAATTTGAATATATATATACTCGTACAGTACCCCGTAAAGATAAAAGTGCCACTTTTTGTCAAAATAAAATAAAATAATCAACCTAATAATCTTTCAATTTTCAAATAGAAAGGACCTCTATTATTTTCTTATTTCATATATATATATGTATCTAACGATTCTTTAATCCTTTAGATGCGTAGTTGTGTAATTAAATTTTGAATGTAGATGATAAATTATGATAAATATAATATGTAGACGATATGATTATAGCTACTGTATCTCGACTGTATTCCCCGATCCATCGTAGTGGGATATTCTTCAGTATATTCTATCAAACAGATTTGCATAATTTATGAGATTACCTTTTACTGTAAGGATCTTCATAGTTTGGCATCAATCTAATGCCTTCGTGGTGTAAATTGTCCAAATCCAAATTTCTAAAACAACAAAAAAGAAATTAAGTATAAAAATTTATATATCTATTTTAAACCAGTTAAATAAAATTCAACAATTATCGAACAAATGGTAACTTTTTAATAAATTTATGAGTTGATAGTGGTTAAATGAATTAATTTCGAAAATAATTGTTAATCAATAAATCCTTACTGATATTATAAATGTGAATGTGTTCGTTTGTTACGCTTTCACGCAAAAACTACTGAACCGATCACCATGAAATTTTGCGTACACGTTGTCTGGGACACCAGAAAGAACACAGGGTACCTTTCATCCAGAACGCGGACGAAGTCGCGGGCACCAGCTAGTAGAATATAAAATAGACATAAGGTAATATAAGGCAGTGTTCGAGACCTCTAGCGACATCTGTTGACGTTGAGGAAGCAACACAGTTTAACTCTTCGCTTATAATATAGCAAAAATTATTTAAATGAGGTGTCAATGAGAAGTTTAATTTGTTACGGTACTAACTTCGATACCAAAACTAAATAATTATTGAGATTATTGCAATTCGCAGACTCAATTCGAAGACAGCCAACTAGGTACTGGTTTAGACCATAGTTTAGGTGAAAATCATTCCTTCCTTCCTAATTGTGTGTTTCAACATTAAAAAAATGTAAGTTAAGAAACCGATACTCACTTTCCATCAACTGCAAATATTGTGGTCACCTCCATTCCAAGTTCCTTGAAACTTAGCTCCATGAGATTCCTCCTTTCTATTCTACGCTCCAAATTGATCATGTAAATTTCATTGCAACCATATTTAGTCGGTTGAGGATATTTCACATATTGCTTTAAATCCCAACTGATAGGCAGTGGGGTCCCCCTACTTATCGCTTCCATCTTAACGTTCAATAACTGATCAAAGTCTACCCTCGGATCATCTTCCTCTTGAAGCGGTATAGTCACGAATCCGTGCAATTTTTCATTGCATATAAACATGGGTATATCTGAAATATATAAAATTCGATTTTAGAATATTACTTGCAACAAATAAACAATAATTTTTTTATTTTATTTTTTATTGAAATACAGTCACACAGCACTCAAACGACAATAATATAAAAATAAATACATATGTATACTTGTTATATATGCATGCATATATGTATTTATTATGTATAATAATAAATCCAAAGAAAGTAAAATCCCATTACAAAGACCACCCCCTTGAAATAAAAGCATGTATGCTTTTGAGTTTCGATTAAGGGATGCCAGAGCCCATTTTCCTATCCCAATCCTTTATTATCAATCTCATTGTAGTCGGCTTGTGGTATAGGCGACGGTAACCACTTACCATCAAGTGGACCACCAGCTTGTCTGTCAAGCTTAAGATAAAAAAAAATACAAACACCCAAATTATCCTTATATTAAGGGAGTTTCTTTGTTTGTTATGCTAATCTTGAAATGATATGCTACCAAAACAATCATCACGAAATGTTACATATTTGCTTCAAGGATAGAGATAGGACATTAGGATTAAGACAGATAGGATTTTTTTGTCTTTCTGTCTGTCTGTTACGTTTTTACGGCTAAACTACTAAAAAATCATCGTGAAATTTTGCATACATATTGTCCCCGGATACAGAAAAGGACATTCATTCAGATTAAAAAGTACTGTTTCAGATATACTCCGACGAAGTCGCTGCCAAAAAGCTAGTTCAAAACATTTACCTTTCATTTTAGCATTGACAGCGAAAGTTATGATGTCATCTTTAGGTCCACTGTAGTCTTGGACATTTTTAGGATCGTACGTCAACAAATCAGACTTTGATCTCCTGAGTGAAATGAGAACGGCTGTATTTACCATGGGCACTTCAAAACAGCCAGTCTTTTCTCGGTCAAGAATTGGCCTGTAATCTTCGGTTCTCTTGTAATAAAAGCTTTCTGTCATTGCACACCTGTCAAAAATGTCTATGGTCTACAAAAGTTTTTGTATACTATACACATTATTTGTAGATTATCTTCTTATATATATATACTTATACACATCGACTTATACATATATATATATATATATATATATATATAAGTCGATGTGTGTATGTATGTATGTATTGTATGTATGTCTCCTATAGACTCCAAAACCGCTGAACCGATTTAGATGAAACTTTCAGACAAATTAGTGTAGCGGGTGTTCCTGTGAAGATTGGTAGCGATCAGACACGGACGAAGTAAAATGTAAAAAAATTGTCTTACAATTTTGAGGTTAGAGAATTCAAAATCTAATACTAAATCCGCGCCGCCTTCTCATATAACATATATAACGCGACGAAGTCGCGTTCAACAGCTAGTATTTAAGTGATAAGGACAATTTATTAACGATTGTACAGACAGAACCAGAAATACTAAAATAATGGCGAAATTACTCTCATGCCATGACAAGTGTTAAATAATATTTATACTGAGTTAGTTTATAAGTCATCACAATAAATGGGAATAAATAGGTATCATGTCAGACTATGTAGAACACAATGTATGAGCAATAAAGTTAATGAAAATATGAGCACCTTTTTAACATGCATCATGCAAAGCACTTATGCATGACAAATCAAAGTCTAACCAGTAATTAGAATAGAGTCCGTCGGATAACAACAATGGAGCCGCAACAGGGAGATCTCGCTGTACCAGATCTTTCAGTGTTGAACTTTCAACTATGAATGCGTCAGCGTCAATCATCTGAAAAATATAAATGACTGATTAACATTCTCTAATCTTAGTTACCAGCATCAGAAAAAGGCAAAATTCTCAACACATGCATCACTCCATGCTTATCCTATGGAAGCCAAACATGGGCCCTTACCAATAAGAATTAAAAAAAACTGAAAGTATGTCAAAATTCAATGCAAAGAAGCATCCTTGGAATAAAAATTAAAGATAGGGTAAGATTGGAAGACATAAGGAAAAAAACAAATGTAAATACACATTATTAAAACGATAAAGAAACTCAAATGAAGATGGGCAGGTCATATGACTAGAGATTCACATAAATGGTCAAACAAGATTACAAATATTGGTACCCTAAAGAAGAGAAACGAAAAAGAGGAAGACAGAATTGTAGATGGGAGGATGATATAAGGAAGGTAGCAGGAGCAACATGGATGAGAAAGGCACAGGACAGGAAACTGTGGAAGAACTTAGAGGAGGCCTTTGTCGTGTGACAGGCAAGGAAGAGTAATAAAAGAGAAAATATTTTTATTTAAGAAATATAATGTAGCATGTTATTTTTCTGTATTAGGATTCCTTGCAATTAAAGGCTATCTTTATCTTTATCTTTAATCTTACTTAGGGAAGAATTAATTGAAAGCTATAACAAAGCCAAAGTGGACCAAAAACGAAGCTGAAACCAAAGCTTCGGTCGGACACAAATTTTAAGTTTATATAACTACTAGCTGGTGCTCGCAACTTCGTCCGCGTGGAATAGGTATTTTGGGAATCATTTGGGTATTTCGAACGGTTTTCGCAGCGCACGCAACGGAAGCCCTCAAAGATGAATAATTTTCCCCCTTTTATTTCACATTTTCGACTGTTTCTTCGCTCCTATTAGTCGCAACGTGATGTTATATAGCCTAAAACCTTCCTCGATAAATGATCTATCCAATACAAAAATAATTTTTCAATTCGAACCAGTAGTTCCTGAGATTAGCGCGTTCAAACAAACAAACCAACAAACAAACTCTTCAACTTTATAATATTAGTATAGATAACAAACTTACTAGTAGAAAATCTGCCCACATTTTTCTGGCAAAACTCAACGCCTCCTCTCTTAGTTGTATTATATGCTTGAAGTGACTTTCGCTCCATTGTATTGGAGTCACTCCATTTTCATTCAAATGATTCAATGAACTGTTTGCATTTATTATCACAGTTTTATAATCAAATAGACGTCGGCTTGCCCAATCCTCAATTATTTCTATACTGTTGTCGTCATTATAGTCACTGGTAATCCTGTAAATCAAAGATTTTCTTCAATAAGATTATTCAATAAGATTTCAATAAGATAAGTCCCGAACAGATTTTTTTTAGTACACAAACTATCTAAAGATGTAATCTTTTTAAATTATTAAATAGGCCATAGCAGTAACCACCACCTCACACAATACTATAGAGAAAAAACAGCACATATGCTGTTCCTGTGAGTAAAAATAGATATCATAGATACCATTTGCTGTTTAAACTAAGGACCTACTAAGGTCGAAAACTCACTGACAGCACTTGTGCTCAGCCGTGCTTGTGTTTATAGACTTGAACCACCTATCATGAAGTGTACCATCAGTCTCCTGCCATTTATTACATCGATGTTTGTTGGTTATATAGGTTTGTTGGTTAACAGGTTATATACCAAATCTGAAGTTAGATATAGGTTAGGTAACTTACCAAATGTAAAGCCGATCTTTAGGATAATCTAAATTATCTAAACATCCCAAAAAGAAAGGGAGTGTATGTGCTTTGTTACGCACTAACACAGATATCCCAACAGTGGGCCATTTGAATGAATCATCTACTTCACTAAGACACTGTTCTAAAGTTCCTATTACAAGAAAGTATATGATAGACTTCGCAAAAGTAGTCATTATAAACACATAAATTCACACAATATTCTTACATCAAATAAGAAATTTGTAGCAATCAAGAAAAAATGTAAAAGAAAATGTAAATGTAAAATGTATTTTGTTTATGTTGTCGTGTCGAACACTCGGACCATAGAGTAACTTATAATATATACTCGGGCATAATTTATAATAATGATGTTAATGTCATCAGATTTCATTTCCACAGACTATACAACACTATACGTCAAATAAGAATACTATGCGTGTCAAGAAGATTGGAAAATACTCGGAAAATATGAGTTAATGTTTTGTTTTGTTACCAATGTTTCACGGATAAGTTGCTTGTCGAAGTTGACGGATAAGAAAATTTGAAGTTGTTTGGTATTGGCAATTCCAAGTTTCCGAGTATTGTAAATTTAACTTGAAATTGAACCAGTATTTGAGTCTTTATGTTAGTCTGTGTCTCTTCCCTTTAATATTATAATATAAGTTACTCTATGGTTGCATTGCATGTAGGTACTTTTTGAAAGTTTCTTCGCTCGTTTAAAAAAAATAACTGTGGTAGGGTAGGTAGTGTAGTAAGATTGTTATGGTAGTATAACAACACGGGTAACGAAGGGTAGTTTAATTTTCTAATGCGTAATAAAATAAATAAAAAGACACAACTAGCTACGCCACACAGTGGCCCGCCCCGGGTGTCACCCGGTTAGGGAGACACCCGACCGGTGACCAACCGGCAATAATCCATATTTTTTTCATTAGAAGCCTTTAATGTTTAAAAAATAAAACAACATTTTTTCGGAAAACATCGTTAATGTGTAGAAAACAAATCTCGAAGAAGAAAATTTTATTTTTTAATGATTAAAGGCTTCTAATGAAAAAAATATGGATTTTTTTGCTAAAAAACCGTCTAAACTTTTGAGTTTAAACAGTTTTTTTTAGCAATAATTTGGTAAGGAATAAAAAATGAAAAATTACCCGTTATCTTTATTTTCAGCAAATACGATGATTTTAAACATTCCAGACACTAAGAAAAATAAATCGCAGTACCCTGAAACTTTTAGGGTTTTTTCAGTACACATTGAGGTTAAAAAGCTATAGAAAATATCCTTAATATCTGCAAAGTTATTAGAAGTTATCCAAATATCCTTAAATTTGCAGATTTTTACCTTATTTACGGCCAACATTTACTTCAAAAACTAGAAACTTAAAGTTACAATTTCCTTTTTAATGAGCACTGTACGACCATTTTCTTCAAAGTTACAGCCTGTTGAAAATCACCTAAAAAATTTGCATTTTTTAAATTATTCTTTAATTGTTGTGTTTAGTGTATTTTGATAAAACATGTATTTTGATTTTTTTTTTTTGGTTTTTGGTTGATTTTTGGGGTGACACCTACAACATCCGCCCCGGGTGCCACCCATGCTAGCTAAACCACTGGTTATAAATTCAAATACGTTGTTTTAATTCGTGACAAATTTCATTTCATAATTAATTATTGTGAATGTTGCATACTTACGTGTATATGTTTCTTGTTTAAATTAAAGAATATAAGTGTAAATAATGTGGGTTGTTTTAAATAAACTGTAAATAAAAACAATTAAATGTCTCGATGTATGTAATTCCAGTGTTTTGTGGGAGTTTTTCCAAAATCTGAACAATGAAACAAGTTAAGTGCAACAATTGTGGTGAAGTTTATAGCTTCAAATTTATTCCGATTTATTTATAGACAGTAGACAGTGAAGACAAAAAAGTAGAAAATGTAAAATAATATAATTAGTACATACAGGAAGGATAAAAAAGTGTTTATAGATTTAAAAAGTGTAAATAGTGAAATTGGCTACCGGCTCAACTGAAGAAGCGAGGGTGAGACAACCGGTCTTGCTGCTCGACCGGTTGCCTGCGCGGCGGATGTTTCCGACGCCCGCCGTGGATGAGCTGAGCAGGGGAGTCTTCGACGAGGAGTGCATGGAGTCTGACCGTTCAGGGTCGAGCTTCATGTCCACCCATTCTCGCGCGGAGAGAAAGAGAAGGGGAGCGTCGTTGTCATTGTCCGACTTGAACCCACAGTACATCGGGCAAACGAAAAGGCGCAATGTGAAGACGAGCCGAAGACGCCTGCCTACCGCAGAGGACTCATATGAATTTCACAAGATTTTCGGATTCTCCAGAAAGTGATCTCTTTAAGTAATTAAGTCAATGTAAGTTTACATCTTATGTACTTTCGTGGTACACCTTGGGATTGGGACCTTATTATTATTTATTAAGTTTACATCTTCAAGCGAACAGTTGTGTTAAATCCGGCTCGAAGGACCATGTACAAATGCGCCCAAAAATCACCCAATAATTCCCAGTATTGAAGAATTACTATAACGATTTACCTACTTACTCCCTGCGTTTTATTTAAATTATAAACCTGTGAATTATTGGGTGATTTTTGGGCGCATTTGTACAGTTGTGAATCAAGGATGTAAAGAGGTCTTATTATTTGCCCATTCTGCATAATTACCTGAAAATTTAGGTAGTGCTATTGCTATTTCTGGTAATTTTACAAAGATCTGTCTTGATTCACTTGTATTTCTAAGTTGCTCATTATTTCCATCATTAACTTTCATACTATTTATACCTTCCTTCAACAATGTTTTATAAATAAATATTCATCTTCAACTTCACTATAAAAAAGTCATTCTCAGCGTAATCGGTTTTTAAATACAGTAAGGGTTATTTATGAAATAATAAACCAATAATTAAATAAAGCTTTTATTCATGAGTTTTCAGGTTCAATACATTTTTTTGTAGACTTAACATTAATTACTAAGTAACATTGTAGTATTTTGTATTGACTATTGGAGGTTTAGGTACATTATTTCATTTATTTTAATTGTCTGTATTTTATATGGTACAAGCCACTCAATATTCATAAGTTTTAACCAGATAACCTTTGATACTTTATTGCTTATTGCTATAAATGTTGTGATCCGTTAATCAGAAAAAAAAAACAATCAATAAAGAATTATATTCATATAATGCAGTATGCAATGGAAACTAATGTTGATATTTATTTCATATATAATAGAATAATATTTTATTTAACAAAAACATATAGCATAATATTTTCTCTTAATTTTATTAAAGTTTAATATAAATTACAATTCATTTTACTTCTAAAATATTTTCAATAAATTATTTCCTAGAAAACAAAAGGTACAAATGGAACAAACATAATTTAGTATTCTACAGTTAGTGCTTAAAATAGTCTTGATAAAAATGCACGAATAGATTAGTCTCAAATAGGGACTTTTTAGATTACCGGATTTTTAGTTTTTTTTTCAACAAACTAAAAACAACAAACGAGCTTCGAACAAAGCAAAGTCAAATGACGAACGTTTCTGTCATAATGTGGGGACGAACAGTCTCCCATACACAATAAAGATTAATATTATCGAATTTAATATACCAAAGCGTAAGCACAGCACACTTATTTCATACAGTAGGCCGACGGAGACGTCTACACAGGGCAATCGTGCGAGGCGTGAGGGGTGAGGCGCGAGTGGGACGTGCCCAAGCTGCATACTTCGTCGTTCTTAGTAGCTTGGGATAAATATTCCAGGGCTATCGCGTCTTTCAGATTTTAATTTATTATATAAATCAAAATGGTGCATACGGCATGTCCTGTAAATGCGTGCAAATCTTTATCTCGCATAAATAAAGAACTGAGCTTTCATCAATTTCTGTACGATGAAGAAAGGTACTTAAGCACATTTTATATTACTTAATTTGTGTCAATCGTTCCGTAATTTTTAAATACCTACACAGGCGGCGGTATCGCCCAACGTCGAAGGCGTCGGCCTACTGTAGGAAATAAGTATGCTGTGGCATAGGTTCATGCATTTATATTACCAGTAGGTCCTTCAAAATAGACTAGAATAAATAAACTTACTTAATTAAATATCAAAGTTAATACATAATATACTAGCCTGCAAATACTTAGTGCCACATTTTTAAAGTTACAATTTTACCTAAACAACAAAAGTTAAAAGTTTTGAAATAAAAAATGAACTATTTCAAATTAAAACTATACAATACTGGTCCAGATATACCTTGACATTATGTAAAAAAAAACCTCATTTTTTTTCTGAATACACCTTCCATTGTGGAAGCAGTAAACTTGTCCATTTCAACATTTCAGAGCATCAAGAGAGTAAAATAAAAAAAACTGAATCCATGATTTACATTAGCACTTATTTTTCAAAATACGTTCAGAACCTAAATTCGCTAAAACAAACGTATATAGTATACTAATAAAAAAAATACAGAGTAAGTATTTTGTTCACAGGACCAACAAACAAGATTCAAAACCAAACAAAAGAAATCTAAATTATTATAGATCATTAGGACCTTGTGAATGGAAATAGACTAGCTTCAGAATTTGCTTACATACAATATTAACATTATCACTAAAAGGAGTAGTAGAACTCCTATTGCAAGCCATTGACGTCGATCTGAAAAAAAAAAAGCTTATTTAAAACATCTTCTGTTATTTATGTCGACTGAAGTAGATTTATGATTAAGGCGGAAAGTATAGTAAAAAGTGCTTTGTGTCATCAAAAAAGAGAGTGACATGATATTAAAAAGGTATCAGACAGTTGAACGAATGCGTCCGCGAAGAGAGCATGTCATCGTGTATCTGATAAATCGGTCGATGAAACATTTGGAACTAGACGTAAAGTGGTTTAATTTATGTACCCGAAGTATGTAGAAAGTTGCATACTATAAATTACACATCCGTACTCATATTATAAATGCGAAAGTTTGCATGGATGTATGTATGTATGGATGTTTGCATACATCACCATTAAATTTTGCATACATGTTGTCTGGGACACCAGAAAAGACATAGGCTCCCGAGGGATTATCTAAAATTAAGGAAACTAACTCCTGGCTAAATGTAATAGCAATAACGATGTCAGGCGATATATTGCTTTTTCAACGCGGACGAAGTCGCGGGGACCAGCTAGTATGAAAATATTTCGATGTTATTATTACACTGACACTTAAACTGTTGAACAGTTTTCGTATTTGTTGTAGAAAGCCAACTGCGTCCTTCAGCCAACAACTCTTAAAAACCCTTACAGAAAAACAAAAACTCAAAATGTCCTCTAAGTGTCCGTAGAGCTCTAATGTAAACAAAAAAATATTATAATAGAAATTACTTACCATTATTCAAATGGAGAATCTTAGCCACTTTCTTTATACTCGAATCTAACTTTGAATCCGTATTTTCCATTTCAACGTTGAGATCATCCAGCATACTGAAATTAAAATGCTTTTACTGTTATGTAAATGGTGTATTTGAGATTATTTTTGGGTTAGCATATCACTGGTCAGTTTCCTTATGCTACATCATAGTGAGGCTGTATATAAATGCTGTATACTAACTATAGAAGTAAATACAGAAGCTGTATAAGAGCTGTTATTTGGTGTAAGAAGATATAATAAAAGCGAAAGTTACTCTGTCTGTCTGCTACATTTTCACACATTAATTCAGTGGCGTGTCTTACAGAAATAAAAATATATATATAAGTGACACAGAAATTCCTTCCGGGAGCAGATACTGTGACTAAATATTGGACTAAGTGGCCTCCTTCCACTTGCATCCACCTGGTGGATAGAAGAGGAAAAAGAAGTATCCATGGATCCACACAGGGATTTCAGAGGAGATCCACATGTGGAGCCAAGCTGTGGATCCAAGTCGAAGGAGGCTTTTTTATCCTATCATGATTGAATAATGCATACATTGCCTGTTCGTCGATTTCAATGCAAATCTGCTTAGAAACAGTTTTGAGGGAGCCGACAGAGTCATTGATCACTTGTAGCTGGTCCTCTTGGTCCATCAGCATTTTCTGCTGCATCTGCATGTTACTGTCGTCGTAGAAGTCCATGCGGCCACGGTTGGGGCTGTCGGCTTGATTCGCCAACTTTGAATACTTGGGTGTTGAGGACGCAAACCCCATGCCGAAGTGTGGCATCACTGGGCTGCTGACGCTCAGTAGCGGTTCACGTGCTGAAATATCGTTGTCATGATTCTTGTTGGAATTCATTTTTATTTTCATAGCCTGTAACGGAAAAAAATTATTGTTATTTAATCTTAAACTCACTCTATTCTGCTCATAATGTAAATGCGAAAGTTTGTGAGAGTAAATTTACGTTGCATGAAATTTGGCACACAGCTAGTTTATGACCTGCTTAACTAACTTTAACTAATGGTGAATACCCAGTTTTGCAGATTACCTCCTACATACAAACAAACTTTACCTCTTTATAATATTTGTATTGTATAAAATACCTGCCAGTATTGAGCTACTGAGGAACTGGGACACCTAACGCAGATTTGAGCTGTTCCGGAGAACTGCTCCAGACTGATCGCCAATCAGTCTGGAAGAACTTTAGTACCTATAGATTACTATAAAATTATTGTAAACTAGCTGTTGCACGCGACTTCTTCCGCGTAACTTTATAAAATATAGCCTATGTTACTCGCTGATAACGTATCTTTCTATAGATGAAAGAATTTTTCAAATCGGTCTAGTTTTTTCGGAGCCTATCAATTCAAACAAACAAACAATCAAATCTTTTTTTTCTCTTTACAATATTAGTATTAGTATAGAAAATCTATTTTTACCTTCACTTCCTGTTTAGTAGCCTCAATGAATGTCCGCCTGTCGCTAATTTCCTTATTGTCAATTTTAAACTTTGATGAGTTCTTTTCGACGATGCGTATTTAATAGATAAGGAATTTACTCCGACAACGATTGCATAGAACACAGATGTGGTAAGCGCATTTAACTAATGGCTCACACTTGGTAATGGTAAAACCTCACCAAAGGCCTTATAGATAACCCAACTTTAAAATCTCTGTACTGTTTGAAAAATTACAGTAAAATTTACTTATTTCTGCACATATCACATATGTTTTCAGGGTCCGTTGACGTGCTCGGAAGCACCTTGCAGTCTTTTTCATTTTCAATTTTAATACTTAACAATTTTATTTCTTGGTGAAAGAAAACAATCAAAATTTACTTTATGGCTTCCTTACATCCATCAAAATGAATTTAATAATCTATGAGTTTAGATTCTTTATAAAATTTATGTTTTTACTTTAAATTAAAACTTGTATTTTATACACTAGCTGTGCTCGTGACTTCGTCCGCATGGAATAGTTATTTTGGAAATCATTTGGGTATCTCGAACGGTTTTCGCAGCGCACGCAACGGAAGCCCTCAAAGATGAATAATTTTCCCCCTTTTTTTTCACAATTTCGACTGTTTCTTCGCTCCTATTAGTCGCAAAGTGATGTTATATAGCCTAAAGCCTTCCTCGATAAATGATCTATCCAACACAAAAATAATTTTTCAATTCGAACCAGTAGTTCCTGAGATTAGCGCGTTCAAACAAACTAACAAACTCTTTAGCTTTATAATATTAGTATAGATTACTGCTACAGTTTATTTAGATTCACTCACTAAAGTTATTTGAAGAACGGTACGGGAGCAGCTATTTATTGAAAAGGATATTTATAGTATCTTCTAGGTCTTCAAGGTCCCATTCAATACTGCGGAGTGCATTCTTCAGCTCGGTCGAAGTCCATTCTACTTCGGGGCTACTCGGCGTGGTCGGTGTTTTAGAAATTTCTTGCCACCGAAGATATAACCCTCTAGTCTTGTTCAGTGCTTTGAAGACTTCACTGTCATTGTTAACATTTCACATTGTTATTCATTGACACAGAACCAAACTAAATAAAACTGACTCATATAGAGAACACTCCATTAATCTATGTATTTACGTCAATTGCCATTTGTTATATATTTATATATATATAATACATATTTATAAAGGAATTAAATTGTCATTATAAATACATAGATATTTTGATTTTTTACTAACATATTATTGTTTTTCTTTTATGATGAACATAAAATTAAACAATGTTTAATAATCAACAGCTAGAAATAATTTATATAAGGAAACCATTATGTTCAATGTGTTAACAGATTAAGTAAAGATGGACTAAGCAAAGTACAGATACCAAAAAAAAGAAAAACAATCTATCTCGACTTACTCTTTTACGACGTAGAAAGGGTCTTCCAGAGTCATGTCAAATAAGAATAAGGACACATTAACTTAATTTGGTTCATGTGGTGATGTCATTTACGGAAACAAAATTAACTTAAACTTCATTAAGTACATATGGAAACATACAAGTTAGTCCAGACTAGCCTGCAAAATATCGACAAAGTTATACATACATAGGGAATGTATAAGCGCCGCTCGATCAAAACTCAACTTGGATTTTCTGTCTCTTGCTATCCCGTAGGAAAAGTTCAATATGTGACGATGCAGACCCGAAATAACACGACTTACCGCGCAAACGCAGTAACTATCTGTCTACACAAGTAAAATCACGATGAAACCAGAACACTCAAAAATTCTAATAAAAACAAAGACAAACACATTATTTTCAGCATATTTTTATGTTTCGAAGAAATTTTCACATTGCCTTTACAGCACATAAATAATAACAACCATAATTCATATGACTGTGACAGTGACAGATTAACCACAGTACAAACAAATAAATGAAACGTCAATTTGACATTCCACACGCTCCTTTTTCATTTTATTGCTTTCAAATGTTTCCAACTTACACATTTTTTTTGTAAAATTAGGAGTTGTATCTTCTTGGTTTAATTTTTAGGATTCTAGCGCATCAGTGGTAGAAGTAAGCGAGGTGGTCTACCTTAACAGTGCCATCTGTCGTGATTATGTTTAATCTTTTTTCTCATAGATAGTGCTCAACTTTTCTCATAGATGTCTCTAAGCAGCATCACAAAAGAGATTCATAAATCTATGATACTACCGACAAGTTAGAATATTACACATTATATTATATTATAATAATGTTTCTACTATGGAGGGTAGAAGTAAGTCTCATATGTAAATAACAGTCCCAAATCCCTCCAGAATGGCGCTAGAATAGTTCTAAGAGAGTTATGAATAATACAAAACCTCATTTATTTGCGTAGTCCAAAATAATTTAGCATAAGTAATGTGATAGACCTCAGGACCTACCCATACTTATTCAGACCAAACAGTATGTTAAATTAATTTTTTGTGAAATATTGATTTTTTTATTACTTTTATAGTTTTCTTAATAAATTTTTTTGGAGCTCCGTGTATAATTTAGCCACCCGCTACTGTAGCGCCACCCTTAATTTAACATCTTTTGGATACACAGACTAGAGAAGGTGCTCCTTACCTACCTCTACCCTCCATAGTTTTCTACTGTAAGACTCGCTCGTTTTTTTTTTATAAGAAAATAATCAAAGTACAGCCATCAAATCAAAAGATTCAGTAATAATTATACTTATATATATACGGCCTTATTCATAAAAAGTTATAGAAGGCTTATTAGCTTGTTATAAGAAATTTACCAAAAAGTGTTATTCATAAACGTTCAATAGCAGCAAAGCGCTTAATAAGTGTTTCATAAAGTTATTGAAGCATGGACCCTACTATAAGCCTCTAATAAGGGAACAATTCAAGATGGCCGACTTGAAACAGCTGACCGACTGACTGATTTGATGTGGAGTTTGAATTTTGATTGATGTTTGTTTGTAAAGGAATTAGCAAATAATAGTTTAAATTACATACTTATGTAAGATATAACATAATAAGTGATATATGTAGTAAAAATACAATATATTTTTCAAGTACATAATTTATTTTTTTCTCATAATAAGCAATTTTCTTTTGCACTAAAATTTCTTTTAGGTCCAATATTCTCCCTTTCTTCTCTTCATTTTTAATTTGGGCTTCATGAAGCTCCTTCCGACACTCCATTTCATGATTCGCAATATTTGCAGCATAGTTTTCTGGCTGAAATAAAAATAGCACATATTATGTGTGGTGATGAAATATTATGTGGGATGTTTATTTGGCATACAATATTTTATAGATATGAGCATATTAGAGCTATGTGAGCCCGAAGGCTGTGGTGCAATAACACACTATCAACTTTGCATTGTCATGGTGTTATGTGATATTGTCCACACATAATTATTTATTATTTCTCCACTACATATTATAATACAAAGTCCTCCGCCCCATCTGTCTGTCTGTTTGTGATAAACTCAAAAACTACTGCACCGATTTTCAAAATTCACAGTTAGAAAACTTTGAGAAAAATAAAAGTGGTTCTCTCATGACAGCAATGCTTACAATTTCTAATAAAATAATAATAATAATTTTTTGTTTTAAATTTGCATCATGCGATCAGTCCAAAGAATATGAGCAGATTTGTTGAAGGTGTTTTAAAAATAATAAAATAAATATATTTATAACAAATAAAAAATATTTAATAAAATAATTTGTTTAAGTTAGAGAATATTTGAAAGCTAAACATGAAAGTACCTGATTTATTTGGTCTGAATCAAACTCGTTTGTATCTATAATGAATTCGTTTGGGAGCCACAAACTTATATCTTCAGCGTTGTCTAGCTTCCTTGGCGGCGGTGGACCACCACCAGTCACAACAGTTTGTTTTCTTTCTTCTACTTTTTGTCGTTTTTGGGTCATCTTTAAAATGCCCCACTGGGATTTCAGCTGAGTAATGGTACGTGTGGTACCATTGCACATACCTACTATTGAAGCTGGAAATAATGAACAACTTTAACAAACATCTAATATAACAATAACGTACGCTTTAAATATGTGTTAGTTCATGTCTTAGCAATTGCCAAACTAAGCTATACATACCTGACTTGTAGATCCGCCCACGCTGCTTGTATTTTGTAATTGCAATTAGTGTCCGTATTTTTATTTTCGATCGCTTCAACTCTCTCCCTCACCAATTCCAACAATAGATGCTACGGAAGTAAACGTAAGAAATTAATAAACAGAAAATACTACATAAACACAACTAATGGCAAATAAATATTTAAAAAAAAACACTCACTTTATCTTCCTCTGACCAATTTAGGCTTCTTTGCCGTTTTTTATCCACTTTTGGATTCCATAGTTAATTGCGAACCAAAAATTTGACAAAATTAACAAAATCACTTATTTATCACACAAGTAAATTGAGTTATATTTTCAATTTTCATAAGAAATGTCAAAATATCACATAAAAAAAAATCACTTTACTGTCATTTGGGGCGTGGATACAGAGATTTTAGCTTTTTTGTCTATGAATTCATCAGAACGGCAACATAACAATGATAAACTAACTAATAGCGACATATTAGTTATGACAGGCTTATGGAACGTTTATGAATAGCAATTTTATAATAAGCTTATTAAGGTCTTATGAGCGTTTTAACTATTGAACGTTTTAAGCCTCTAATAAGGGATTTTTATGAATAAGAGCGTTTGTCTTTGAGCATAGCCCGAAAAATTACATCAGATTCCTTTTTTTAGATTTTACAAACCTTCATATTGACAGAACTGAAGGTTGTGAATGATTACAATGGGCTGGAGGCTTTGCAAATGACACTACTGGCATTGGGGTACTGCTGAGTAATGAAATCATAGGTTGTACAGAAGGAATCTGTTAATCATTAGCTGTGTCTGACACGACTTTGTGTTTTACGTTAATGCGTGTACGTTACGAGTAATATAATATTATAAATTTTCTTTGATTGTATTATTTATATATGTTAAATAAAATCCATATATTATACCAAAGAATCTTTCATCTCCAAACTCTATCCCACGATTTTGTTATCATTTTCTGAATTGCCTGCCACCAAGGAAGCAAATTTCGTCATTCAACTCTTTCTTTATAAGGGACGGATAATAAAAGTCTCATATTTTATTTATAAACATTTATTACAATTTTATCAGCCGTTTGGCATCTTAATGGAGCAAATTCGTCTTAGTGAATTAAAGTGAAATATTATACGAAAACAAAAAGTAAACTCTGAAACACTTAAAACATTCTATCATTATTCATCTTTGTCGATTGAGGATTCTTGTGGGCAATTCAGACACCTCTTCAAAATGTCTTGTTACCTAACCTGTGTCTACAGTTTAATTTGATGGTAAGGGCGTATAAAAAAGCGTTCGCGTACACTTACCTACCGCAATTATCAGCAAAATTCTCATGACTAAGGAACAATTTCTGCTTTTACATTGTATTGTTTAGCGGAAGTGTTCCACCTTCTTTAAAAAGTAATTATAAAAAATTGATTGTTGGATTGGATAAGTATCTTTACATAGAGACATAAAGTTGGTAATAATAAAATTGAAAAGAAATCAAAATCACCCAAAATGTTTCCTGTACAATGATTACTAGAAGAGTTGATGAGGTCATTGTTGGTTGAACGTTTAACGAAGTAGGATCTTACAATTACAACTACGGGATTGCAATTTACATAATGCATTTCCAAATAAAATGCAATGTTTTATTTGAAAATAAAATGCAAAAAGCAAACTTATTTAAGTAATATTAAAATAAGTAATTTTTATAAAAAATGTCTTAAATAAATTTAATAGTCATTGGATAGATATAACCAACGAAATAAGCTAAGTACAAAAAATAAACAAGAAATTTGACTTTTAATAGTCATTAATAATAATAAAAACTTAAAACTAAAATGGTTGTTGACCTTTTAGGAGTATGATTTTTTTTTTGCACAATCCAATCTTTTTGCGAACTGTTTATTAAAGTATACATTGAATCTTCCGATACAACTGAGAGAGCTCCAGAGAATTTTACAATTTTGCAATACCTATGTATAATTATTTATTTAAGTATAAAAAAAGTTAAAGTTCATCATGTTTGGGCCCAGAAAATTCTTCGTGACTGATGAATCCGTTCTTGTCCTTATCTTCGTGTTGGAATATTTCCTCGACTAGCTTGTCGTGACTTTCTAACATTTGCTTGATGTCCTCACTCATTTCGGCGCCATCTTGAGGCACCATTTGTTTCTTCAGATACTCGCTGACCTGGAAAATAATATAAGTAATGCTTTTTAAAGAACAGGAGAAATCATTTAGGTACATTGTGTTACATTGTTACTTAGTTTGCGTTGATTTCTTCTCAGGAAATGAATATTATATAATTTTATTATAAACAACTAGCTGTTGCACGCGACTTCGTCCGCGAAACGTTATAAAATATGGCCTAGCCTATGTTGTGATAACGTAGCTTTCTATAGGTGAAAGAATTTTTCAAATCGATCCAGTAATTTCGGAGCTTATTCAATTCAAACAAACAAACAACCTAATAAATAATTACATAAATTATTATTAAGTAGGCACATAATCAACCTTGGTTATGAATCTCTTTTGTACGATAAGGATTAATATCACGATACGAATATATTTTCATGTTCTTTCGATTCTACCTTTGTTTTGATTGAGAAATTTAATCAAAAACCGTCATTTTCAATTCACTATAATAAAGACATAAATATTTAATAAACATAAAAAATATTATTTTAAAATAAAATACTGCAGCCCAAGTCATTCGCTGATATTGTAGCATTCTATAGGTAAAAATTTTTTAAAAATCAATTAAGTCGTTTTTTTTTAATCCATTACAAACAAACACACAAAAAACAAAAATGTTAAAAATAACCTTACATAATATAACGTCGTAGTCCGAGCGGGCTATAATAAATTTCATTTTATGATATAATATAATAGCTTTGAATTTTACATTCATTTATAAATTTGTGATACATTCACAACCTCTGGGCCTGTCCTCTATGTGAGGATAATTATATGTACCTAGTATGACTGGCCATAATTTTTTCTACTAGCGTTATTACTAGCGTAAGGACCGGGTCAACGGCGCGGCGAAATGGCACCAGTTCATTGGACTTAAAATCTCAATTTAGGGCCAACTAACGGCAGTCGTCGTCCCTCGTCCGCGCAAGATTGTGATTGAGAGAACTTTTTTAGGCATTTTTTGTTTTTATTTATTAAATTATTATTTTAAAATAAAATACTGCAGCCCAAGTCATTCGCTGATATTGTAGCATTCTATAGGTAAAAGAATTTTTAAATCAATTAAGTCGTTTTTATTAATCCATTACAAACAAACACACAAAAAACAAAAATGATAAAAATAACCTTACATAATACAACGTCGTAGTCCGAGCGGGCTATAATAAATTTCATTTTATGATATAATATAATAGCTTTGAATTTTACGTTCATTTATAAATTTGTGATACTTTCACAACCGCTGGGCCTTTCCTCTGTGTGAGGATAATTAGAATATGTATGCAGTACCTATGTATGTAATATGACTGACTGGCCATATTGTTTCATACATTGACTTATACTTATATTTAACGTAAGGACCAGGTAAACTGTGCGGCGAATTGGCATCAGTTCATTAGCCCTAAAAATCCTTAAAGGCCCTAAATTGGGGACGAAGGCATCGTCGTCCCTCGTCCGCGTAAGATTGTGGTTGAGAGAACTTTTTTATTAATTATTATAAAAATGCCTAGTTGCACTGTAAAAGGCTGCAAAAACATGACACTAAAGTTAAAAAGGAACAGGGAGTATCATTGGTAAGTAATCTTGTTACATGTTAAATAATTAATTTTAACACATTTCATTTTAATGCCAAATCCATGATGGCGGCCTGTGCCACACGCGAAAAAAAATAAACGTCGTAGACTATATTGTATAAGTCTAAATAAAATAAGCATCCTGTGGTGATCGTGCGAGTTCTAATGTTTTCTAACAGATACTGTTTGTCTATAAGAATAAGAAGTAAGTTAATGTAAAATGTTCCGTTGGGCGTATCCTTACTTTGAAATCATTGGTTTCATATTATTATTGTTTCCCTTATATATATTATTTTTTCGCCGTTTAGTGTTTTATAATACACTCATCAAGCCGCCTTCGCTGATTTGTCGAAGCAAGCTTACTCCCATCATGATTTGGGTATTGCGGCTGACGAGAATTTCTCCCACAGGGCTACCTTTATTACATGAGGATAAATTTAGGATGTTTTCCCTGGCAGGCCTGGTTCTCAGTCCACTCTGTCAGAATTACAGATAGTGCTGGTCACTTGATTTAGTTAACGATAAAATAACATTAAGCATTCTTCAAACACATGAAAAGTCTTGTCCACACAAGAAGGGGGCTAAACAGAGTCGCCGTGCTAGTAAAATTTGTTTTAATACTTTCTAAAATTATCAGAGGGCTTTTGAAAAGTAAAGGTGTGTCATGCTGTTAAATACTGAGAAGAGAGACAAAAAAGTACAAAGGAGATACCAAATTCTTTTGCCACACTCTTCGATGTTAACTAAGTATTTCTTGACAATTTTATACTAGCCTATACATTCTAACATAGCGGAGAGGCTGTGCCCAGTACCAAGCGTGTCCCGAAGTGGTAGTCTCTCTATTAGTCTTCTCTTTAGTCTTTAGTCTTCTCTATCTAAGGAGTAATGAGCTATTGCCTATAACATTATTAAGGAAGTGTCCTTTAGTCGGGAGTGATATATAAATGACATTACTTAATTAATATTTATTTGAATAAATAATAATCTCAGTGCCTATAGTTTTTTATTTTTGTTTTGGTTCTATTTTGGGTTTGACGACGACGACGTTTTGACTTTTTAAAGTCAAATTCACATATTTTTCGGTCGATAAAACTGAGTATAGGTATTTATTTTAAAAAGTTATTTTTTACCTATATTACTTACCTACCTTATCTTTTTAAAAAAGCAGCATTCGCTCGACTAACTTACAAAAAAGAAATCAATCTATGGAGATTATGACGTCTAAATCTAAAGTAATGTAACATAAAATTCCGATAAAAATCTCGTAGTTGTAATCTAATAAAATTGTAAAATAAGTATTGATGATGTCTGAAATGTACCTAAATTCTTATTATTCATAAATTTGTATTAAAAAAAATGTAAGTAGGTATATCGACTTGAAACGAATTGACTTCAGTCAATAATAACTTTTAAGAATTTAAGAAAGGAAAAAAGATCATATTAGTACACCACTGCTGCCACCAACACCATCCCAGCTTCTACCGTGCATTCATCTTGAAACTGACCTCCTCCCGAGACAATTCTTTGTTGTCGTCCGTATCCATTTCTCGGAATAGACTTCGGATACTCACTTCTTCTCGGGATAGCATGTTGTCCCTGTCGGCGTCGATTTCCTTGAACACGTTAGCGGTCGGAGGCGAGTCACCGATGTTGATGAGTTCAACTTCGAAGTGCAAAGTGGCGTGAGCTGGAATGACGTTTCCGGCTCCACGCTCGCCGTAGCCGAGTGATGATGGAATTGTAAGCTTGCGTTTTTCACCTGGAAATTGCATTACGATAGTATCAATCAACGGACTAAGCATTAATCAAAGACCAACTAATATATCTAGGCATTAACAATCCATACAATTCTTTAGACCCTAGTAGTATCCTCATTGGTACCAGTAAAAGGCACAGATTACGCACAACCAGAAGTGTTAAGCATCCGAGATCCTTTCGTGGTATCCTATCTAACGACCAGATATAACTTCTGATATAGGTCGTTCCTACCCTTTTCGTCACTATATTAATCGCTCCACCTAGGTAGCTAGGTTTACCTAGATCCTCACTCGGAGACCGGTTCTACCCTCGGTGATTCGAGTCACCGACAATGGTCATTCAGCTTCATCATCAGCTCATTCACCATTCAGCTCAAATGTTTCACGACAATTTTAAGCTATATAAGGCATTTTTACACTTTTTGAATAGTCGCGGTATAATGATATAAGTATTATGGAAACTATTTCTCATGAGCCTATTTTTATGTTAGAATATTAGGTCAAATACATACTTAGGCTGGGTTGCACCATCTTACTTTAACTATAACCAACGTCGCAACTTCAGTTAATTCGCACTCATTTTCGGCCGAAAATGAGTTTTAGGCCGAAAATGAGTTGCACCAGTTAACCAGTTATGATTATTTGTTAACTGGTGCAACTCATTTTCGGCCTAACCGTTATTTTAACTCAAGTTGCGGCGTTGGTTATAGTTAAAGTAAGATGGTGCAACCCAGCCTTAGTTAGTTTATTTACTATTTGATAACGAATTCTCTTTGGTGATAACTGATAGCACAGTAACTCACGCCTATGTTAAAAGATACGAAAGCTTCAAGTAAGATTTAATAAAATTATTGCTTAAGTATAAACCAACTTAATAATATGATAAATTAAAAATGTAAAAGGGAAACTAGTAGGAACTTACCAACGCACATGTCCAATAAACCTTGATCCCAGCCTTTAATGACTTGTCCCACCCCAATTTGGAAGGTGAACGGCTGGTCACGATCGAAACTGTAACAGAAAATAAAATAATTATTATAATAATTATGACACTCCTTATAGTCCAAGCGACGACAGTAAAATCCAAAATCCAGACAGCAAAATCCAGACAGGGCACCACCCTGAATAAGTATAAAAATGGACTGTATGACTTCTTGGATATTAGATAAATAAGGAACCAACGATCTGGCGACCTGTAACTTGACTATTAATCATTGTGTTCAATCATGCAGGGCTTTCAAAAATCGTTTACTTAATTGTAAGATTCAAAAAATAATTGTTAAGAGTTTGTTAAGATTTGTTAAGAGAGAGGTCATTTGGTAAGTTTAATACTTTCTATAATCCGTACTAATATTATAAATGCGAAAGTTTGTATGGATGTATGGATGTTTGTAACTCTTTCACGCAGAAGAGTGGGTTCCTTTCATCCAGAAAAAAAGTACTGCTCCCGAGGGATTATCTAAATTTAAGGAAAGTAACTCCTGGCTAAGTATAATAGCAATAACGATGTCGGGCGATATATTGCTTTTTCAACGCGGACGAAGTCGCGGGCACCAGCTAATATATAATATTTCTCGTAGTGTTCGAAATTTTAACAACTATTAAGTACTCAAGATAAAATTACAGTGCAATTTATTATTTTAACTGTGTAAAATGAATGTGGCGTGACAGGTGTTTTTTTTTGCAGGCAAGTAGTTGGGTATTAGGTATTCGTTAGTATTTATAATTTTAATTTTTATAACCTATTTCAGGGGCAAGTATGAAAATAAATCAATAAAAATAAAAAATAAGTCAATTGGAAAATAATAAAATAGTCATCTAATTCAAAATGTTCTGTTGACATTTTTATTAAAATAAACGAAAACCTAGTTTTAGCTATGACCCCTCAATAATTATGGCAAGGCGTATGCCCCATATATTTGGACGTTATGACTGGACCATCAGATAAACTGCCATGCAGAATAACACTATTACATAGGCCATTGTTCGTTACCAACAGTTTGTTCCGTCAACAAAGGATTATCGGCCGTTAGCTTGTTACTGCAACGGTAAACAAAAACCTCTATCGTTGCGAACAATTTTTTTATATATAAACAATGCAATATTAAGCATTAATATTGTCGCCGACGTAGCTGGCCACCATAAATATCTATTTGACATGTACTTTTAAGAAGGAAAAAATAAAATTACTTTGAACTGTAACATTTTTGGTGTCAGAAGTACTAAGCCTTCAGATTGGCTCTTTTTTAAGAGAGCGTACCAAACCTCTAGCTCATATTACTAGCAAGAAGGGAACGGTAACATTTTTGGTGTCAGAAGTGAAAATTTTAATTTTTTTTATAAAAAATGATTTTAAGAAGCCAAACGCAGAGTATGAAAACAAAAAGTGAGAAAAGTGAATAGTTTCAATCTTCGCACTCGCCTGCAAGCGTACAAGCACGAGTGCTTGCAGCGGAGGCACAACATTTGCGCCGCCTCGCAGACTTGGAGCGCGTCGAGCGTGAACGCTCACTCGCCAACGAACATGCGGTGGCTGAAGCAGAGCATGGCGCACTTGTCGCTTCTCTAGAAGCGCAAAGCAACGAAAGCCGGAAATCGAGCCAATGTACAAACAGAAGCGTCATTTATTTATCGTTCGTAAGGACTCCACTCGTCTCAACTCAACTCCAGTCGTGCGTCGGAGCCGGAGCTGATAATCTCTTAAGGTTCATAATCTCTATAGGTGCTCTATAGCCTTAATGGCCGGCAAATAGTGGTTAGGTATTAAACCAGTTTATAGTTTGTATTCCCAAATTAATTTCGATAATTGTGTACAGAGTATATTTAAGAAATATGCCACGTCGTAATTAAATTTTTTCAAAATGGACAAAAAAAAATTATTGAAAAAAAAAAAAAAACTACTAACAGAATCACATGGCTGTTCAAGCATCGCGGACGATCGAGAGTATGTAAAAGGATATACACATAAAATGGAAATGAATATTTAAATATATGAATTTCGGCATCTATTTGTCGCTAAACCATATAAACATAAAAAAATGACGAAAACATTTCTTATGGCCTGGCCGATCATAGTTACCATGGCGATTTACTGAGTATGAGTTATATTGACATGACCGCACTCGCTAGCGGGAGCGTAAAATATTTATATGGAAAATTCTCAATTTAACATTGACAGTTGACAGTTTTCATACAAATTTTTGACGTTAGCTAGCGAACGCGGTCATTGTAAACTCACGGTAAAGGTACTCTGTTAAGACGTTCGCTCCAGCAAACGTAAATAGCTGTGAGGAACCTCCTGACAATATGTACAATATCGGATCTGTCTGTCTGTCCCTAGTTATATAAGTGTATATTATGTATGTTTAGCGAATATATGTCCCTGAATCTAAGCGTACATACAGAGGTAAGTGACAGTTTTATTACTATGTAAAATGTATTATATATTTAAAAATACATAAGAGACATTCGTCACATTCGCTATTTACCACATTAGACATTCGTCATATTCGTTATTGGTCACACCAGTCATTTACAAGTTTTGTCCTCTAGACATTTGTTATAATTCGTTATTGACCATACACTAAGCCTTATTCCCTATCACTATTACTGAAGTTCTATAAAAGATTCCATTTTAATTATAGTTTAATTATTATTTTAATTATAACATTAACTTGACACTTTTAAAAGTATTTTTACTAGTGTCATTTTCACGTAATTTATTGTATGTTAACAAGGAACATTAACAATGACAGTGTGTGCCTTATCTTAGTGGCAAATAAAAGAAAGTATTGTGATAATGAAATGAAATAATAAAATTAATAAAATGTATTCATATAATTTTGAGATAAGTTTTAGCAGAACATAAATTATACAGAACAACGGATCGTTTATGACTTAATATAATGAAATTAAATAAAAATTAAAATCGTTATCGTTATCGAGTGGAAGTGTTTTAATGTTAATGTTTTAATTATCTGTGTCCACAAAAATTTTTTTGTTTGCAAAGTTGCTTTGGTAGTATATATTGTATCTATGTATATATGCTTGTATGAGTAGGTCAGTAGATAGGCACTATCGAACAACACTGTTAGTACCTACGAACGCACAGTGTGTTGAATTTAAGTATTTCTAATTAATTATTTACTTTCTTCTTCAATTAATTAAATTAATTAATTTTTTTGTTAAAAAGTTTTATCATATGTGAAAACCAAATTAAAATCGTTTCACCCATTCTCCAGATTTTGAAAGGTAGGTACCAGACCAACCTAATTTTTCTTAATAGCTTAATAAGCTCTACGAAGCAATGAAGAAAGAAACTAACTAAAAAAGAAAAAAAAACTGTTGTTTGTGACTTTATTGATATATTTGTTGAATTTGAGCTGTGACATAGAAAACACCTTTAAAACCTTCTCGTATTGATTTGAACAAGCAAGTAGAAAGCATTTCATGAAAGGAGCGACGTGTTTGTTGTAGCCCACACATCGTAAAGTGCACTGCTATTAGGAAGTTAGCGTTCACCAATAGCGCATGGAGAGAGTTCTTATACAATGGTTTTCACTTTATCTGCCTGACCTCACGTTCCGACCGATCGCACATGCGAACAACTTTCACAATATCCTTGAAGCTTCCAATGTGTTTTTAATTAAGCACTAGATCATCTCGTTTGTTGGAACTTTTAAAAGAATATTCCATAGAAAGTGTGCCTGCCCTATATGCCCTACTAGCTGGTGCCCGCGACTTCGTCCATGTTCTGGATGAAAGGTACCCTATGTCCTTTCTGGTGTCCCAGACAACGTGTATGCAAAATTTCATGGTGATCGGTTCAGTAGTTTTTGCGTGAAAGAGTTACAAACATCCATACATACATCCATACAAACTTTCGCATTTATAATATTAAGTACGGATAGCATATATGCTAGAGCCAGCCAAGTAGATATTTGAACTCAATGGTGAAACGCAACCAGAGGGCTTGTAATTCTAAAATCAACTATTATATTTTGTGCAAAGTAACAACGAATTATATTAAACTATTTATATTAAACTGCACGAAGTGCTTCCTGCAGTTTACTATAAATATATTTTGTTGCTATAAACATAAGGATTGTTTTTGATTTTATGATTTCCCTATACATAACTGTTTATGCGGGCTTTGGCACAGATTAAATAATAGTTACTATCGTAAGCTTTGGCCACGTACATTAATTAAATTTAACTGTTTTTTTTTTTAAATAATTTACATATAAACAAATATAAAAGTATTAAGTCTTTGTAGATAGATGCACTCCGGGGAATTTCTACATTTATATGCTACTAGCTGATGCTCGCGACTTCGTCCGCGTGGAATAGTTATTTTGGGAATCATTTGGGTATCTCGAACGGTTTTCGCAGCGCACGCAACGGAAGCCTTCAAAGATGAATAATTTTCCCCGTTTTTTTTCACATTTTCGACTGTTTCTTCGCTCCTATTAGTCGCAACGTGATGTTATATAGCCTAATGCTTTCCTCGATAACTGATCTATCCAACACAAAAAGAATTTTTCAATTGGAACCAGTAGTTCCTGAGATTAGCGCGTTCAAACAAACAAACCAACAAACAAACTCTTCAGCTTTATAATATTAGTATAGATTTAGACTTGGACGCGTTTTTTGCAAAAATAATCTATTACAAAGTCATGCACGAAGGCTGACTTATTCATGAAAGGAATGAGTTTATTTAACGAACAATCAGCTTTATGAATTTAATCATTTATTAGCTATCTTAATTATATAATTTAGCTCATTAGTTGGTGCTAACTTATCGATCGTAACATAAAAACATTCTTTGTTTTTTTAATTTTTTATCAAATAACCTTTTAAATTTCAAAAGAAGAGTAATTTCTTTATAAGACTTTGTAACATCAAATCTTTCATAAGCTGTTCGCTGTTTAAATTGAACCCTGTGTTGTGCACAAACCACAGCGTCAAGCAGCGTTTTCAATTCTCTACTATACAAAATATTAAAAAAAAAAAAATTCTCCATTGAGCTTTTCAGACACTAGAATAATTCCCTCTCTCTATACTTTATATGGTAATATTAGTTATTTAAGTTTGCAAAGTTATTTAAATCTGATTTAACCAAAACACGAAGTTTCCGAGTTGAAATTCTTTTACATGCATCCTACTTTACATTACAACAGACACAATATTGTATCGTCTCCGAAATAGTCTCACAAAAATAACAAACACAAAAGCATATTCGATATTAAATACCTATATATCCGAATAAGTTTTACCATGTTACAGTAAAAGTTAATTAAGTATCTGTAAATGTAACTGTTTTAGATCAGTGCGACCCGCTCCAGTTTTCATAATTCATAATACCTAATATTCGTATTTACTCATTTAATTTTGTATTAAATTTTATTGAAAGGAATAGCAAAAATAACAAAATCTCTCGTCGGCTGAAGGAATTAACAGTTTATCCACAATCAGCCGAGCGTTTGTTTATAACTTGATAAATTATTAAAATTCACATAGCCACTTTGCACAAGCTTTTGACATTCTAATGTTCGATCGACAATTACAGTTTGGGTTTTCACGATCAACTAATTAAGCCTTTTTCACGCAGTTTTACACGTTTTCCTAATATCATATCCTTTATAAAGTTTTTTCAAAATCGATTGAGTGAAATATGAAAAGGCCATTGGATTGGAGATATATATTCTACTAATATGATAAAAAAATATCTGTTTGCCAATTGCGACACCATCTAGTAAGTAATTATCTATACTATATCTAATATATAAAATTCTCGTGTCGCGGTGTTTGTTGCCAAACTCCTCCGAAACGACTGATTTTGATGAAAATTCGTGTGCTTATCGAGTAGGTCTGAGAATCGGTCAACATCTATTTTTATACCCCTAAATGTTAAGGGTGGTCCACTCCAAAAATTTATTTTTTATTTTTTCCCAAAATAACGTTTGCCGGGTCAGCTAGTTTTATTAATATTATAAAGAGGAAAGATTTGTGTGTTTGTTGGCCCCTAAACTAAAGGGCCGATTTGAAAAATCTTTTACTGTTGGGAAACAATTATATTATCAGCGAGTAACATATAGGCTAAGTATATTTTATAAAGTTACGCACGATGTCGCGTGCAACAGCCAGCCAGCCAGTATTAAATAATAAGTATAAGTTGACATTGAGTTGGTAATTGTTACTCATTTAAAGTTGACATGAGTAGTCAGCTCTGCTCTCTGACTACAAATTATGCAAGTATTTTTAATGACCTGTATGCACTTATAGAGTAAGTCAGTTTCCCTCGAGCGGAGAAAGTTGATACAGAAGAAGAACCAGCGACGTACGTGCTAAATGTTTAAATTTTCAACCGTATATTTATTCGTATTTTAATGTGCAACAGCCAGACCATTGAGATACACATCTCAATGGTCTGTCTGTTACACAATCGTCTCGTTTGACATATTATAAAACAACATATTATCTACTTTTCGAAGTTTTACGGCTAAAGCTTTTACAGAATCTTATGTTCCTTATGTTCCTTTTGTTTAACTACAGCGACTAAAACAAGTTCAATGATGCTCTAAATAGGAATTAGTATTAGTGATTATAAAAGAAAATTAACAGTTATTAATTTTCTTTTATAAGAATTTATATTAATTTTCCAAAATAAGGTCATAGACAGATTTATGACCTTATTTTGGTCAAAAAAGCATTATTGATTCGTAAGTATTAGCAGTCTAAATGTATAATAACAATATTATAAAAGAAATGGCTTTTATTAAATATCTAATGACTTTATATTGACAACGTTCACATAAATAACAATCAACGAGCGCACGAATATTGTCCAGGAAGACTTATCCAGTATGTCACCTATATTGGATAAGGATTCATTAAGTGACTCGTTTCGTGAACATTCTTAAATTTTTCTTTTTGTATAGGTACCATATTTTTTTTATTTTTGTATTTTTGTAATATTGTATAGTAGCTGATAATGTAGCTTACCTATACTTGAAAGAATTTTTAAAATTGGTCCAATAGTTTTTGAGTTTAACATACAATATTAGTACAATCTTTATAGATAACTTATTTAAAACTATTCAACTTTTTTTTTTATATTCACACATTCCACACAGCACCATTTATTTCCAAAGTAAGCAACGTAATGCTTGTATTTTTGGATACCAGACAGTTGATATTATCTACTGCATACAATACTTTTTTTTGAAAAACCTATATAAGTATATCCATGCATGACTCAGGTACAAAGGTAAATGTTAACACATAAACATTTGCCCCTAGCGGGATTCGAACGCGCGACTGCTTGGTTAACAGCTAGGGTTACTTAGCCACTAGACCAAACGTGTCGTCACATTATTTACAGAGTAAACTTTTATCCCACGAAACGAATTGTTGTTAACAGAAGAAACAATCGTTGACTTCATTGTTATACTTTTATAATAACAACAATTGTTTCTTCAAATTAAATGCAGTTATGAAATCATCCGCAACGTCCTTTCTTGTTTATATGGTATAATAAACTCCAGAGTATTTGTCAATATAGATAGTTTCAGGCTACACTGAATTGATATTGAACGAATGAAAAATATTAATGAACATTTTGACTTCGTGAAGCTGGTGAAGGGAGGGGGGGGGGGGTCATATTTTTTCTTGAGCGTTCAAAAATAAAAATGACAGAAATGAACGAATTATTGCTCATATAGTTTTGTCAGGCGTGGGCGCGGACGGAGTTGGGGTAAAAGGCTTAACAGTATAAACTTAAGTATTTTTTTTTTTGAAAAACAGAATTGAAGAACTATGAAAGAAAAAGTATAAATACATAATTATATGCAATAAATAGAAAAGCAAAATTTAAAAGTTGAATTGCCATAAAATTTTCCTGAGAAGCTTTCAAGAAACCAGTTTTTTTTATTGTTTAAATATGGTGTGTGCGTGCGTGCGTGTGTGTGTGTGTGCGTGTGCGTGTGTGTGTGTGTGTGCGTGTGTGTGATTAAAAAGATGTTTTGTGAAAGGTAACATCTACGAGTAGGTATGTAGTACCATTGGAAAGTCCTAGTGATTCATCAGCCGCCGAAAGTGGTTGCGTGTCATCATGTCTCAATATTACGAATGGGTCAATTGTTCGAAAGTTAAACACTTTAAACTGTGTACACACTATTGATTTCGTGGGATTTTTTTTGTATCTTGTTTACCTTCATTGAAATATATATTTATATATATTTTAAATCCGTCATTTTATGAAAAATATTTTTTTGTCAGCAGTTCAAATTTTTTATTCTAATTTATAGATGTAAGGAACAGTACATTTTTCTAGCTATATAAAAGGTATCCTATGTCTTTTTTTGTATCTCTGACAATACAACGTGTAGGCAAAATGTCATAATGATCGAAAGCGTAAAATTCTTTCACTCTTGGGAAACGAATATTAGCGAATAACATATATTCGGCTATATTTTATAAAGTTACGCGGTCGAAGTCGCGTGCAACAGCTAGTAATAGATAAATAAATAGAATGATAACAATCTGCACTAAATCAAAATATTCAGTGAAACATTGAGGTGTTAATATTCTATTGTAAATAAAATGTATTAAGGCCTCTTTCACCATCTGTCAAGTAGGCTAACCGTCATTTAAAGTCACCTGTCAGCGGGAATAATTAAGCTGATATACCTTTGTTTGTACGGTAAAAGTCCCAAACATTAAAAAGAAAATAATAATAAAAATCGCCCATCGAAGGATACACTAAAACGAGTGCATAATTTAATAAAACATAAAATTATTTCTAAAAGTTACTAATCAACACTTTACTTGTAGATTGTGAAAGTGGACCTTAGTAAAATATTAAATACTATATGGAGCACGGATGTATACTCATCTTTATGGTTATCGTTCGCACCACAGACGTATTACATAACCAGAGAAAAAGCGAATAGGTCAAAGCAATAATGTTAAGGGAAAATTTCGTCTTCAAACTATCGGCTGTGATATAAATAAACAGAACGTATGTTTGCTCATTGTTAAAATTTGAAACAATGAATGTCCTTGATTTCCTTGATTATCTTTTGAATAAGTAATTATTTATTTTATGCTTAACTAAAGAAGTTTACTTGCAATCGTATAAGTAACATTATAGAAAGGTAAAGTATGTATCTTTGCTCGTTTGTATGAAGGAAGTAATCTTCGAAACTACTCATCTGATTAAAAAAATCTTTCACTTAAGTACCTACTTAAGTAGTTGGAATAGAACTTCAGGGTGGACATAGACGACATATTACCTGCGTGCGGGCGAACCCGTTATTTAAAAAATAAAATGCTGCCCGCGACTTCGCTCGCGTAATTAAACTTTGTAAATTATATACTAAAACTTTCCTCAAGAACCACTCTATCCATTGGTGAAAACAGCATGAAAATCGGTGCAGTAGTTTTTGAGTTTTGTTTAATAATATTTATACATTTTCTTTGCCTGAACAACGCATTGAATTAATATAACAATTATTTAAAACAAATAATAAAACAACACATGCATTTGTCGTTGTTTATAAAACAGCCAATAGACAAAGCGGGATAGAACAATTGCTATCATTGCTAATATAATTTCAATGTCCGTACCATTCAAAGACAATTAGTGGTGATCGTCATGCTGCTTGTGACAGCTTTTATGTTTGTTAATTTTAGAATAGCCTTGTTGTAATTAGTACCTCGGGACGATGTGGCAACAGTACCTTTACCATTAATTTACAATGACCGCACTCGCTAGCGGGAGCGATCATTGTAAACTCATGGTATAGGTGCTGATGTTATGTGAGCACCGCATTACGCGAATACAATAAAGAAAAATTGCGACATTGCCAGTTATATTGCGACATTGCGACTCTTAGGTAATCTGACTTTCCTTATTTTGAATGTCATGCTTTCTATATTAAGAATGAACAAGCCAATAATGCACAAATGTTCTCTTTTATTTGCATTTTAAAATGTCGTACGCATTTAAAATCTTATGATTTACATGCATAAGACATTTTTAAAATTTAAAATTTAAAAATTTCAATGTAAGGACTTATAAATTTGATTTTATAGTCCATTTGATGATAGGTGGTTACCGAAAGCTTTTCAGAATAATAAAGTAATGAGTAAACAAATAATAATCCCCCTTATTCCGTATCATTCACTTTATGGATAATGCATAAAGTGAATGATATATCGCTTTGAATTTAAAGGAATGTCTATGACGGTTGCTTTATCCATATGATACGGAATAAGGGAGAAATATCTAGTAGACATTTAGCTAAGATGTTACGTAAATCGTAGAGGCCTGCTGTATAACGATTCGTAATATAGTTTCACTCAATAACAAATATGTAATAAATATCTAGCTGAGAATCTTTAATTTCAATTTCAAAACCTTTATTTACTAAAAGAGTACAGATTATATATATAAGTAATAAAAAATACTTAAAATCTAAATTCGTTCGTACACAGCAGTCATCTATTTAGCTTGTCCTTTTGACACAAAGGTCTCCTCCAGTCTGTCCCGTGCTATTGTGGGTCGTCTGACCATCTCCTATATTGTCAAGTAGATCCGTACTAATCCGTACTAATATTATAAATGCGAAAGTTTGTATGGATGTATAGATGTATGTATGGATGTTTGTAACTCTTTCACGAAAAAACTACTGAACCGATCACCATGAAATTTTGCATACACGTTGTATAGGACACCAGAACCACATTGTACCTTTCATCCAGAAAAAAGTACAGCTTCCGAGGGATTATCTAAAATTAAGGAAACTAACTCCTGGCTAAGTCTAATAGCAATAACGATGTCAGGCGATATATTGCTTTTTCAACGCGGACGATGTCGCGGGCACCAGCTAGTTTAAATATAGTTTTCCTTTTATTAAAAGCTATACAGAAGACACAATACCACCGTATGTAATGGTAACAGTTTTCACAATGGTAATTGTAACGTGTTAGTTTCTATAAAACCGAGTTAGTTTCATTACTGCTATTCGACATCACCTAGTGGCGGTTCCCGACAACTGCGCTGAGACCGAAACGCAAAGTTTTGCATTGCACTCCGAAGTGCTATATTTTAAGCTTGTTAAAGAAAACTTTAAAAAATTCTGATGTAAAAAAAGACTGATAATTTCGGAATACAAAAGGAAGTAGATATGAAAATGCGTAATTTTCATTTAAAACTAAAAAATTCCAAGTTACATTTGAGGTTTATATGAATATGATGAAATATGAAATAATATGCTTTTGTTACATATTTACCGCACGTGATTATTATTTGAATAGTAAAATTGCTTGTACACAAGTTATGTAAGTAATTTTAATTATCATGGTCGTCGAAAACATTTAAAATTAAACAAAAAAAAAGGTTTAATTAAAAAAAAGCGATTTGTTACATGTGTCAAATTTAGTGGTGCCGATTAGACAATCAATTGAAAGTATGTAACTAATGTCGCAGTATAATGGTCTAGTAGGAAAATTTAAATAACATCATCGCAAATAAGTTAGAGAGAGTTAGTACCCACAACGAGTACGAGTATAAGGTTAAGTTGGTATATTCCGATCGAATCCAGGACAAAGGCTGGCACGGCGATAACATCTCGTTGAATTTTTAAACGCTCGGTTAGTGTAGGAACCAGATGTGTTTTTCGACAAACTCGCAGATATACGGCAAATTTAATATTTATAGCCACCAACACATCTTGTTTTTTCGCGTTATGAGACATGGCGAAGTTAAACAAAAATTTTTATGGGAACTTCCTCTATTTGACGTATGTTGCGACTTCTGTCCTGTCATTGTGCACGTCAGCTGTAATTGAATTTCCCTTTCTTGTCATCATTTATTGAAAAGGAAAAAAAATAGCAATTCACACTCAGTGAATATATATTTTTCTTTTTTTTTAGAGAATATTTAGTGAATGTAAGTAATAAATAATAATAAACCTACTTACTGTTCTTACTTACTTATACTTACTAATATAAGTAAGTAATATTAGTAACACAAATAAATATATAATAAATATATTCACACATTCCACACAGCACCATCTAGTTCCAAAGTAAGCAACTTAATGCTTGTATTATGGATACCAGACGGTCGATATACTACATACATTACTTTTTTTTTATAAATACATACATATTATAAATACAAAACATCCATGACTCAGGTACAAAGGTAAATGTGAACACATAAACATTTGCCCCTAGCGGGATTCGAACCCGCGACCGCTTGGTTAACAGCTTGGGTTACTACTAGCCTTTAGACCAAACGTGTCGTCAATAGTAATTAATACCCTATCAATTCAATACTCTTTCAAATGACAATTCCAGACACATATTAAATGTCTGAAATTGTCATTTGAGAGGTTTCAACGAAAAGAGCGCTCTTCATGGACGTATCACAGGTACTGAGATAAGTTTACCTATCTGCTGGCATCAACGTTGCTAGATAATGTGTGCACAAGTTTCCGTGTGCTCCCATATTTATTGCGACTTCGTTAAACAGCCTTCAAGTATGATCGTTTGTTGAAAATAGAAATAAGCTTTCAAGTCTCAACAGCGAATATTTATGATTATTTTTATTTATTTAAACAGAACTACTTAGTTCGTACGCTTTGAAAAATAAAAATAAATATATGAGCAATATAATATAACGCTTGGCCTCTTGTTGCTAATAACACTTTAGTTTTTTTTTTATTTTAGATTATACCTGCGGAACAGTCCTTTATTTCTCTGGGTGATAGGTACCCACTATGTCCTTTCTTGTATCCCGTGTGTGCAAAATTTCACGATGATCTGTTGAGTAGTTAAGCCGTGAAAAGGATAGGAAACAGACAGACAGAGAGAGTTATTTTCACATTTATTTTATAATATTAGTAATGGATTGTTTTGACCCCATTGTTTTGGTTTCTGTATTTATATTGAGTAAGAGAGAAACATAATATTACCATTTTTCTTAAATATTAACGTGGTAAATATTTGTTCAAATTTATCATTGAATATGTTTACTGATTATATTGAGAATCTTCGTTTTATAATCTTTCCCGGTCAGCTATCATAGTACGTGTACGAGTTAACCTAGCCAGTAAATGTACAAGAATATGAAATTAGTTATACTCGTATGAGTTCGCTTCCGCTTGAGTTTCCTACTTGAGGATGGTACGGATATATTCGTTTCTGAGAAGCTCTTTCTACGGCGCAACAAGCCTCTGGACATCCCTTTGTGGCGCACAAGCCTTTACTCCGTAACAGTATTACCAAGAGACGTCACAAAGGAGTTAAATCAAAAAATATCCAATATCCAATGAGACATTTTCAAACACAATTTTTATATATAACTAGCTACACGCTCCAGGCTTCGCCCGAGTTCAAAATAGAAACTATCCTCTCTTTTAAGTTGGACCAAATTACACATAGTTACGAAGTTTTATCAAAATCGGTTCAGCAGTTTAAGAGTTCATTGGAGTCAAACAACGTGATACGTAATTTTTATATATATATTTAGATAATTTTAACATGAATATAAATTTATATCTCAACAATTTTTTTTTATTAAATATGTGTAATTTTTTTTGTCATTTATTTAGCTTTATTTACAATAAAACATAGTTTCATTTTAATCTTAATACCTAAAACTAAAATTCAATATAAAAATGGACCCTGCGGCATTGTACCGAGGACGCTGGCAGCATTTCCTCGTTGAATGGCCAAACTAATACGTTGGCCGAGGAAAGCGCCAGCTCTCCGATCTCCCGTCGCATCAATAAGCCTCTTCAAAATATCTTTGAAAAGGCCTATTACTGTATTGATATAAACTTTATAAATCCGATATAACATAAATAAATATGTAAAAAATTGATAAATAATATAAACCGCTAACCAAATTTTATTTCTTGTGAATGTTTTCGTTGATTCTAGCTTAAAAGGTACTACTAAAAAATAGAGGATATTAAAAATTTTCAAAAAAACCACGAACAAATGTATAAAAATCACATGTCATGGTGTTTATTTACGCAAATCTCCGAAATATATATTTTGAATGAATTTTGTGGTTCATTGATGGCGTGGTAGATAGGATTTAATTTATAAAAACATGCGGGCGAAGTCGCAATCTGGTCATTTGATAAGACTGCTACAGAGAAAACATTTCCAAAATAACCATAATTATGCAATAGCTTCATAAATAGATAATTTTATATATCTTTGTAACAGAAAGGAAAAAAAGGAAGAATAGTGTAAGGAAATACACGTACAGCGACCTTGGAGGTATTAATAAGCAGATATCAGAAAGTTGTTTGTTATTGGCAGTTAGGTTGCACAGCTGTTATAAATAAACGAATTATTATTTAAAAACTAGCTTGTGCGTGCGAATTTATCCGTGATCTTTTTTATTATTATATGTATTTAAAACATTTATTTAATCTTAATTGCTCATATGTTTTCTTCAGACTGATTTTTTTTGTTTTTAAATGACCATAGCGAACAAAATTTTCTACTGGATAAAGAGTACTTACCTTTTTCCTTTTTGTATTACTGGTAAAATTTCATAATTAATTATCAGTTGGTAACAAATAAACAAACTCATTGACGCATTTACAATATTAGTTAGGTAGGATGAACTCAACAGTCCAGACTATTTGTTCTACGGCCCTCCGTAAGACTAGAAGGCCCGAGCCTTACCGTGATCACGTACACTCCAAGCTATAAACTGAACACCGATGCATCTTCCTACTATATTAATATATCATTTCATCGTAACTAAGCGGGACGGACAAATTGCTCTAGTTTATTTAATATTTATTGGACTTAAGGGTGGGCGATCAATCAACCAAGTGAGCGGGCTCTCGTGCCATCAACTACTATACGCGAGCTTGCCATTTTTTAAATTGAATTTACTAGAAAATATATCTAAGCGTAGGTACGTGATACATATTTACTTAATGTCATAGAAAAACCGAAGTTGTTTCCTAATTTGGACATAAATGTTCGTAGAGACAGTTCCGTTACGACAAAAAAATGATATCAACACTAATAATAAATCTGTAAGTGTAAGTTTGTAGGTATGTATGTTCCTACATAACTCTTAAATAAACGAATTAACTGATTTTCATGAAACTTGGTAGATGAACATTTAGACGTACGAGACACAAGATTGGCTACTTTTTTCACGCGGGCGAAGTCGCGAGCGCCAGCTAGTCAAAGTATAAAAATACAAAAGTTCTCTCATTTTTTGTTTTCACTGCTAAAATTATCTCAAGTAACTTTTGTACGTAGCTTAAATCTAGGGATTAATTCGATTAATTATAGGTACATTACATTTTTATAATCATTTTTTATTTTATTATAAATATTATAGCTTTTTCAGAGAGTTCTTACGTTATTAAATTAGTCTTTAAGAACCTTACGTTATCACAGACCATGTAGGTATAAATAAATAATTACTTAGGAATAGGAAAGCAACTTACAAGAAGCAAGAACCATCAGATTTAACATAAAACGAACATTTAAAAGTTTGCGTGACAAGAAATGTAACAAGTTTTGGGAATTTACTTACAAAACCTTCTATGCATTATTTCCTGTACCTATATACCTACTCATTATAGTACATTACAACTAGCAGTGTTCTACCATGTCGCATATATGCTAAACACTTTACTTCCTGAATAGAGCGACGGACGCCGGCGATGGTTGATAGCCTATCTTTTAATACTAAACGAGGAATTCTTGTATGCCACGACGATCTCGCAAACGGCTCTAACGATATTAACGAAAATCTAGGGTTAGGAGTTTTTTAGGTCTAGAAATCGATCTTCGAGAAAGTTCCGTTTTAGGTGATGGAATGGAACAGTCACAAAAGTAGGTACGCTTGCTCGTTTCATAATATTTTGTATTATTAATTTTAATTCAAGTAATCTTTATATATCATAGCTACTGGTTATTTAAAATAAAATCTAATCCTAAATTATATATAATTTATATTCTTGAATTTTTTTCTATAATGTTTCATAGACTTTCTTTCTGACGTGTAAAATACTTTAAATCTTTCATTGGCCCGAGCGAAGCTCAGTCACCCAGTCTAGTGTAAATATTTTGCAATACTGTTTTTATTATTCAAGCAATTCTTCGTCACGAGGTAACATCACCTCCTCAAGAGTCAAAGCAAATGTGAGTGTGATTCTTTTTATTTTAATTCAACGAGCTTGTTCAACTTGCTCGACCAGTAGTTCAGCGCACTTACTAGCCAACTCTTTCCGGCTCCTCGTATAGTAAACTGGAAACTACATAAAAAATACCGGGCTAGGGTGAAAGTTGTACCTTAATAAAATAATGTTATCTAATTAACACGACTAACTGTCGCAATTATAAACAGTGGAATTCGTGTGAAAAAGCACTTTTCACATCAAAACTTCGTTGAGATTGTTCTCAACAATTAAAGAAATATATGTATGTGGACTTTAGACTTTAGAATATAAATATGTGAGGAGCGAAAGATGCCGTAGTATGTACCTATCACCCAGAATAATAGTACTGTTCTCGAGAGATCATTCAAAAATAAAAATAAAAAGTATATTTTATTTTTATTTTTGAATGATCTCTCGAGAACAGTACTATTATTCTGGGTAGTATTCTAGTACTATTATAACGCCTGAAAAAAAATTTAGCAATAAACATTGAATAAAAGTTTCAACGCTTCGTTTGAACGGAAAACTATTATTTATTATTATTTCATTATAAAAGATAAGATTGCATTTTGGCTTTGATAAAATATAAATTATAACAAATTGGAAAACAAAAATTAAATATCAAAAAATTATCTAAGACGTGAAAAAATAAATAACTTTTTCATACGTTAACTATTCAAGTAACAAAGTGCAATATTTACTCAATTGCCAATATAAAATGTATACCTAATATATTATGTACCCACTTAGTACACATTTGAACATGCATCCCCAGTGGTATCGGGCTTAATGGCTTTAGTAGTCTAAAGCTTCAGTTGGCCGGTAAACATGCAGGTTGACTTTTAAACATGTAAAATATGTTTAAAAGTTTAGAAAATCTTATAGCCAAATTTTACACAGCCATTTATAGTTGATACATACATTTTTCAATGACAACTATCTTAAAAAATATTTGCATATCACAGACTAGCTGGTGCTCGCGACTTCGTCCGCGTGGAATAGTTATTTTGGGAATCATTTGGGTATCTCGAACGGTTTTCGCAGCGCACGCAACGGAAGCCCTCAAAGATGAATAATTTTCCCCGTTTTTACAACATTTTCGACTGTTTCTTCGCTCCTATTAGTCGCAACGTGATGTTATATAGTCTAAAGCCTTCCTCGATAAATGATCTATCCAACACAAAAAGAATTTTTCAATTATTATTTTCAATTAAAACAAACAAACAAACAAACTCTTCAGCTTTATAATATTAGTATAGATGTGAGTGAGTAAATAATAGCCTTTTGTATATAATTTTTGTTTTACGGCTTTTTAATAATAATTTGAAAACCTTTTATAGAAAACGTATATAGTTATCTACTTATAAATGGTTTTCAGATTGAGCCCGGGCAAAAACCGCAATGTGGATTACTGGTCGTTTTGTTATTATTTTGAAACCCGCGTTCATATTAACCTCCAATGAATCGCAACGAAATATTATAAACTTCCATCATGCAAAATTAAATGTACCTAATGCAATAATTTAAATCTATCGAGTACATTTTTTTTTCTAAATGAAAGGTCCCTATCCTTTCCTGTATGTTGTTATTATGCGTATGCAAAAAGTAATTAAGGCGTGAAAGCGTAACAACAAACAAACTCACTTTCACATTTAAACGGTTAAGAATATTAGTTAAGAAAAAACGGTATCATCTCATTGTAGCATCGAATAACTTTGAACGAACATCCCCAATAAAAATATAAAAACACACATATAATACCGCAAAAGAAAAATGTCGGAGATATCCACTTGATTTTAACAAAAATTTGAAGAAGACCTCGTGAAAAAACGCCAGTCATTACGGAACAGCTTACGTCTGTATGCTAAAGCAATATATCTTTTTATCTTTCTTGAAGCCCAACGTGCAAGAAACATACGTTTTGTAAAAACAAGCACAATATAAACAGCGTGCAAAATAACCGTTCATCTTCCACATTTGTCAAGAGAGGCTTACGTTAACTTAGTAGGGAAATACGTACGGATGAAAAAATGTCGACCCCTCCACTTTATGTGCATGTTTGTGATGTTTTCTTTTTATGAAAAAAAAAAAAAAAAAACGCGAGCCACTCTGTATAAGTTTTTAATACAAGAAAGTTTGAGCACTAATTAAACGTTGCGGGCACATTCTGAAAGGTGTGCCCTAGGTAAGGTGTCTAGGTAGGCGTCAAATTCCCGCTTTTGAATATTCAATTATGTTTTAATTATGAATAGTTTAGGGTGTATTGTTAATATGAATAGTATGAAATTATAGTTGACTTTTTCTTTGAATAGCAATGTTAATAGAAAACATATCTTGTCTTTAAATAAGGCGTTAGCAGCGATATAATATTTTTGCATTCGAAAGTTTCTAAAGCGATTTATGACAATTATTAAAGTATTTAGCCTAAAATTTCTTTATCTTAACCTTTTTAGCATAGATAAATGATGGGTCTCGCTACGCTCGACTAGATACCGCCGTCGTACTTGTAAAATGCGGCATAAAATAGTACGCCGAATTCGGCGTACCCGAGCCAGTCACACTGCAAGCTGTCTGTGATGTGTACGTGCCGAATGTTTTATTAAATTTTAGGCATAATAAAATACCAGTTTGCGTAGTGAAACTGTGTAAAAATATAATAAAACCGTGTAAGAAGTGATAAAAAGTGACGATGTTTTACACACACTACAATAAAAAGTTGCCGTATTCACTGAGCTATCGCTTTTGTATAGCGCTCTATATAGTCGAGCGCAGCAAGACCAATCAATTATCTTTGGTTTTAGAGATCATCGCAAACATACATAAAGACAGACACATACGGGGCGGGGTACTTTGTTAGATAATAATGTAAGCATGTGAAATTTACACCTAGACTTGCGGTAACACCTACTTAATATGTAATCATAAACCACTTACTACTTACTTTTTACAACTTACTACTTACTTTTAAAATGTGTTTTATGAATGTTGCACATAATAACTTTGTAGATAAGCAACAGAATGATACAGGAGGGCAGACGTTTTCCCTGACCGCGGAATTTGCGAGCGAAATGCCACAAGAACATTCAACGAGGACACCGCGCGGAAAAGTGCACTTAATTATTAAAGCAACCGTATCCAGGCGCAACTTTGTAACGCGTCACAGAAGCACATCGTCTTACCACAGTCCACAGACATTTTACAATGAAAAATATATATGTACATTTAGGTATAATTCGGACACGCGTGATGGCACAGTTTACTTATTAATTATGACTTATGTTGTTAACTATATTTCAAGTAATAAATTGTTGGTTTGATCCTTGATAAAGGAGTTTATCCCCCTCTCGAGACATGGTACGTGGGTGCCAAAAGGAAAACTGTGTGGCCAATCGTCCGCAATAACAGCGACGAAGATCGCAGCCGCAAACAACGTTCGTCTATTATTCAGTGGGTGGATTCGGGCACATGTGTCCATTGACAATTCACTGTTGAGCTCCTGGAAACCGCTAGATACTGTTCTTTTTATTGGGGCCACAAGACTTTGTAATTGATCATTGAAAGATTTGAAATTCTGCTTTCTATTCTAGATTCATTTTGAAATTAATCATAGACATGATTTTATAGTGTATTCAAGCTTCATTGATGCTATTAGAAATATAATATTTTATGTAAAATATTGAAAATTTTAATATTAAAAAAAATATATGTAAATGTAAAGCGAAAGTGAGTTTATTTGTTTGTTTGTTACGCTTTCACGCCTTAATTAGTCAACTTATTAAATTTTGAATACAAGTTGTCAGGGGAGGGGTATTTAGAAAACGACATGGAGTACCTTTCTTCCAGAAAAAGTATCTACTGTTCCCGAGGGATTAATAATCAATAATGTTAAAGTACAATTCAACACCTCATAACAACAAATAAGCAATAACACATTGAATAAAACGTTTCCAAGCTTTGAAAAAAAAGAACGACAAAAAGTAATCACGTGACTTTATAATGCTTTTTGAAGAACGCGGATGAAGTCGCGGGCAAAAGTATTCCCATAATTACCTAAATAAAGAGATTGTTCATGCTATTCAAAGATAGATGCATTTTGACGATGAAAAAATATTATGTATCCATTAAATTTCAATATGTACAATAATTTACAATAAAATCTAATTCTAAATTATGTATATATATTTACACATGATATATTATAAAGCATCAGTCCCTTTGGCAGGGTCCCAAGCATGCTGGCTGCATTACCTCGTTGTATAGCAATAAATGAAAAAATAAGTTTTTTTTATAGTAAATATTAAAAGGAAGCAAGGATATCGTTGAAACATATTGAAAGTACTAACTGCGGTGAATAATGTTGGTCACGTATAGCACATACTTGCATTTAAGTTAAGATATCGAAACGTAAAATATTACGCGTTACGCATGCAGAGAGCAAGCTTGCGAAATTTCTATTTACGAGGCCATTGGGACGAATCTTATTTCGTAAAGTAGTGGTTGAAAGTTGGTTAAAGTTGCTTATGAAAATTAAAAATACGCGTTGCCTCCGGGCGAAGTTGCTAACACAAAGCGCCAAAAGTTCAAGTGAAAATATTGTTGTATAAGAAACATTTAACGCAACCTTTTCTTCCTTAACAAAATTCATCACATGTAACTTTAGATAAATATTCAAAAACTCTACCTCTTTATTTATATTACGTAATAAACACTAATTGTCAAGGAAAATCAAATTCGTTTGAAACTACGTTCGTTCCTATTGTTTTCTTGCAAGTTTCAGATATTAATTTGCCTCATAACTTTCTGTAGGGTCTTTCTAGACTGTCTTTTTCAGTCAGTCTTTCTTGTAACAATGCGAAAGTTATAAAGTAAAGTGGGTGAAATATGAAAGGCCTCACAAGTTTTAATTCTGTCGATGCAACTTTCAGGATGGCACGTTTTAATAATTCAGAAAGGGGGGAAACCGCATCGTTACCGGGACGGGCGGTACGTTACTTGTTTACATTGAGTTAGGAATAGCTGGAAATGTCAACTAGCTTCTAGCTAGCTTACATGTTTACAAAGTTATTTCAAATAACATTAATTTTATAGTATCTATATATTATCCTTACTAATCCTATTATAATATTATAAATGCGAAAGTTTGTTTGGATGTATGGATGTATGTATGGATGTTTGTAACTCTTTCACGCAATAACTACTGAACCGATCACCATGAAATTTTGCATACACGTTGTCTGGGACTCCAGAAAGGACATAGGGTACCTTTCATCCAGAATGCGGACGAAGTCGCGGGCACCAACTAGTATTATAAATGTGAATGTGAGTTTGTTTGTTTGTTTCGCTTTCACGCAAAAACTACTGAACCGATCACTATGTAATTTTGCATACACGATGTTTGGGACACCAGAAAGAACATAGGGTACCTTTCATCCAGAACGCGGACGAAGTCGCAGGCACCAGTCAAATCATATTTTTTAGCAAGTATTGGCGTGTTTGTTATATATAGTACCTACAATGGAGATACAACTAACTGACTTAGCACGTATGCAATTTTTTTTCTACAAATTAGTTCAATTCATAAAAATTATAGCATTTTAAATTAATAGACAGACTTGAATTACTCTAAACCGTTCCAGTTTTAAGCTAAGTCTACGATTAGGCCTCGTTTTCGTACGGTTTACGAGTGTTACTCACAAGTTCTCAGCCAAGAAGCACGTGAGCCACGGACCTAAATTACCTAACGTCTTCTTCCGAACTGCTTAAGGTGAATAACCACACCAAAAAGTTTACAATTATTTGTAATTAACACTTTGTAATATAAACACCTAACAATAGACTCTTTTTGACGACACGTTTGGTATAGCTAGTGGCTAGTGTTAACCACATGTTAACACATGTTAGTGTGTTAGTGTTAGTGGTCGTGGGTTCGAATCCCGCTAGGGGCAAATGTTTATGTGTTAACATTTATTTAACAACATTTATTATAAATATAGTGTTAATATTATATTTTATTTTAAGGTTTTTAGTTTTAGGTAGGTTATAAATTATAAATTTGTTTGTATATATGTATAATTAATTAATTGTCATATAATGAACAAAATTTACAAAAAAAGTAATATATGTAGTATATCAACATCAACCGTCTTGTAACCATAATACAAGCATTAATTTGCTTATTTTGGAACTAGATGGGTACTCTGTGGAATGTGTGAATATATTTGTATTTATTTATTTATATTTATGTATTTACAAAAAAAAAACTATATATGTAGTATATCAACTGTCTGGTATCCATAATACAGGCATTAGTTGCTTAGTTTGGAACTAGATGTGTGGAATGTGTGAAAATATTTATTATTATTATTATTTTTAAAAACCTTTTATTTTTAAAAGTCGGAAAAGCGGAATAGTTTAGTCATATTATGCGCGGCGAGAATTGAGTATATTGAAACATTTAAATATGCATTTCCAACGAAACAAAGAAAATCTCACATAGACTTACTACGTAACTCGAAAAATACAAAATTAATAAAAAAATTAACTTATGTTGAAACTTATCTAATTGTTTTATGTTTGGTAAGTAGATATATATATATCAATCTAGATTCTATTCAATTTATGAAAACTGAAGTCGTATTAGATATTCCTATATCTCGGACCGTGTATTGCATATTGAGAACGTAGCAATAAACAAGTCTGGATTCGAGTGGGATGGATCGGTTCATTTTTTTTTTCATATTAAATATTAAAACGCGGGAAACCTCGCCTAAGCTATAAAGTTCGGCCGCTATGTATCACCTGGGCCTTCCTATGCTCCCGCAACCGACAATCTTATTTTATTGGCTAGTGTTGGGTGATCGCATTTAAAATATCGATACATGACTCCCTATATAAGATTGTAAGGCTTTCCTTGCGTTCTTGTTGCAGAACTTGTTTTTATCATATGAAATTACAAAAAAAATATGTCTCAATTTATTTTCAAGCTCTCAAAGCTTAAAAATGAGACTAAGTTTCAGAACAATTTGATGTTATACAATTAAGTTTAACTATTAAAATCTTCTCTATAAATTCTATTATACACAGATTATACAATATTCCGTTCCGGGACATGGCTGTTCACATGACAGAAAATCGAAATGATTCAATTACCTATATACTAAATAATACGAGTGTCAAAGTGCAAATCATATTCGATACTTTAGGACATCGACAATTTTACTTGACCCACGGGATAAAGAACCCACGGTAAAAGAAAATTCTTTTTATTGTTAAATTCACAATGCAATGCTACGTTAAAAATTTTCCCATCTAAATCAGATTTGACCATATCAATACCCCGAACTGATTCCGTTTTGTGAATTCAAATTTCAGACTGCTTTTATATTTCACACGTTATCTATATAAAAAGTAATAAATTCGTTTTATTTCGATTTTAGTGTAGTGTAAACGAAAATTATTTACACAACGGTAAACCCTAAATGGTAACATTTATTTAATACTAGCTGGTGCCCGCGACATTGTCCGCGTTCTGGATGAAAGGTACTCTTGTTCTTTCTGGTGTCCCAGACAACCAGTATATGCAGAATTTCATGGTGATCGGTCCAGTTCAGTAGTTTTTGCGTAATAAACAAAGAAACAAACAAACAAACTCACATTCACATTTATAATATTAGTAAGGATTTAAAGTAAGTTTATTATATTTCTATTTGATGCTTAAAATATTATTGATTTTTATATAGCAGTGTAACTCTTTGCTGATAATCCAAAGTAGGTCGGTTCTGTTTAGTTACTACTCTGAATTGGCTTATTTATAAGGATCAAAAATTTATTTATTAATTTAAAAATTCCCATAAGATGTGTACTTAATATGTTTTTATAGATTTCCCACAACAATTGTGTTTATTGTCCCATAAGAAGTGTCGCGCGCTTGTGTTATAGACGACCATCTCCTACCATCAATTTGACCGCCAGCTTTAATATTTGACGTCCTTAATATTTTGTCGTATATACCACTGATTTATACTCATATAACTAGCTACCTTTTTATACCAATGTTGCAATAACGAAGTAACATGAAACACGCAACTAAAAGAGAGAAACAAAACAAAATGCAATGCTCTTTTCGGTTTTAATGCACTCAAGTGGTCGGTTAAGGGTTATCAAAAAATGAAAACAAAGTAGGTACCGTACATCCTTACAGGCAAACTCAACGATACATCTCCAACAATCCTGACTGTGCAATTCGCAGAAAGACTCTATTTACGTGGGTAGGAACATAACGAAATGCGCGTTCGGTGAAAGAAGCCGTAGATTCAACTCATATAGCTACACACATAAATCGGACCCAATCTGTACCACGCGGGGCTTAAACACCCCCAGGGCTCGGCCCATTCAAAAGGTACCTTTATGCGAATAATATTCAGAGTACGCGTCTGATACACATCACTGCGTTCAAACGAGACTCATTCGAGTACTCAAAAATTTCAATCTAACTCGCTATTAAACAATGCAAGTAGTTTTCGCGATGAAAGCTGCCAATACACAATGAACTGGCGGGGAATTTGGTGGTCTACCAGTTGGTGAACTGTTAAACTATTTAAAAAGCTAAGGCAATTCCTAAAAATTTGAGCTTTTGAACAGATTTTTTCAAACTAAACTGAGTAGAAGAAGAAGCTTTCATTTCACTTATTAAAATTAATTAGGTACATTAGCTGACATATCTGGTTCATTAGCTCCCTTCCAGTAAAGGATAGGTGGAAATTTTTCTTCCACCTATCCCTAATAAGTATCCTTATTAGGGATGATAGGAATTTTTATTTCACCTATCCCTAACAGTGGGGATAGGTAAATTTTTTCCTCTATCCCTACTAAGTAAAAATCTAATGCTCAGATTGTACACCCACCTTTTTCACTTGCAGCCTGTCAGAAGTACAGCATAAAGTGCGGACATGCTCCAGCGCCATCTAACAAGAAGCATACATATTCTGTATTGTTGAAACACAACGCAAAGCCATACAGTTCGCAGTTGCAGCTTTTGCGCTCCGCCACGCCAGCTGTAATGTATGCTTTTTGATAGAGGCATGCCGTTTTTAATTGAGTAAATGAGATATTATTATTTTTAGACCACTGCACTTCTTCTGACTGTGAATGAAAATGGGAGAAAATTTGCAAGACTTGGAAGACTAGTAATATCTTCAAAGACTTTTATAAATGTCTTTAACAATATCCTAATATTTACATACTTAGTAAATATATAAAGTCGTTATGTGTGTGTCCTTCGGTATGTACGGTTAGATCTTTTAAATTATGCAAATGATGGAAAAAGGGTTATAAAGCAGTTTTTATAATATATATAAAAATTGAAGACGATTTGTCATAAACATTTTTTCATAGATGAATGATTGGACTCGCTGCGCTCGACTAGATACCGCCGTTGTACTTGTAAACACTGCAAACTGTCTGTGATGTGTACGTGCCGAATGTTTTATTAAATTTTGAGCATAATCAAATGCCAGTTTGCGTAGTGAAACTGTGTAAAAATATAATAAAACTGTGTAAAAAAGTGATAAAAAGTGACGATGTTTTACGCACACTACAACAAAAAACTGCCTCATTTACGGAGCTATCGTTTTTGTATAGTACTCTATCTAGTCGAGCGTAGCGAGATCAATGCAATAATCATTGCAGTTTTTATTATCCAGATATATAATAGGAATCATTTCATGCTGGAAAAATTTTTGGTTCCTGAAGGATTTTTAAAAATTTAACTACGCGGGCACAGCTAGTAGAATATAATCCTACCTATACATATTATACTTTTAGTTTTTAATCAACACAGTACAATCCTACTAAGTAATTATATACATAAATAATCAGAGTAATGAATGAACAGAAAATAAATTTCGCTGTTAGTATGTCTACCTCTAATGAGATTGAATTTAAAAATAACTTTTACAACTAGATTGCGCACTTTACGCTAAAAATAGTTACCAATAAAAACTTTACAGTTTGTGAATTCATTATTTAGCATCCTTATTTATATTACTGACTATGTGAGTAAAGGCCTCTTTAACTAACTACAAGTAAAGTGTTGATTAGTTACTTTTAGAAATAATTTTATGTTTTATTAAATTATGCACTCGGTTTAGTGCATCCTTCGATAGGCGATTTTTTTTTATTTTTTTTTTTAACGTTTAGGACTTTTACCGTACAAACAAAGGTATATCAGCTAAATTAAACCCGGTGGCAGGTGACTTTAAATGACGGTTAGCCTACTTGACAGATGGTGAAAGAGGCCCTTAGCCTTAAATAAATCCTAGGAGTTTGTGTTAACTTTATTAATACTTATATTTTTCCTATATTGTTATTTATTACTTATATTTTTCCTATATTGTTATATATATATGTATTTGTCCAAAATTTTAATAAAATTAAAAAAATAATATAAGAAACATATTTACTCGGTATGTAACTACTCTACTTTAAATTAAAAAAAAAAAAAAAAACATAAAATTCACACAATCATAATGTGCTAACATCAAGTAGTTAACTCGCTGCGCTGTGTGTGAGTACTAAGTACTTAGTGAATTTATCGCTTTGGTGAATATAGAATTTTATTTAAACACTTAACTCGATTAAACCTTGGTTTTGGTTTTAAAATGTTACACAGAGTACTTTTAGGAAATGGTTTGGTTGATCGTTTTTTATTTTATAGTGGTGAAGTACTTAAAGTAAAAGTAGTTTCAATAACTTCACCATAATTATTATAAACTGCGAAAGTGTTTGTTTATTTGTCACTCTTTAACGTCCAAATTAAGTCGCCTAATCGTCATGAAATTTTTTATACACGTCCATAATACGGGAAAAGGACATAGAGTACCTTTCATACAGAAAAATAGTAAGTTTTTTCCTATAGAAATGTGGACGCAGTCGCGAGCAAAAGCTAGCAGTTAAATTGGATTAATTTCAATAAAATTTTAAGTTTTTTTTTTATTATATTTCAACGTCATATAACGTCCATGTCCGTCCATATTAGTCTGACAGTGCAAAATGTCCCACGCTGTTGCAACCATGCAAGAGTGAGGTTTGTCTGTGTTATCTTATTAAATAATTAAAGTAGGTATTAAATTTCACATGAACATGCAATATTCAACCTACCACATCTTTAGTGATAACAAAATGCAAATGCGAAGTCATTTCAATGTCACAAGTAAAATTTATCACTGTTTTTTTTTACGTTGATAAACCACAATATAACCCCTTCAACGTACAAAGCCGGTATTTCTCATCAAGATGTTAAAACGATTCACATATCTACGCTAGGTCGATTGCGTCACTATTCTTTTACGCCATAGATGACATTTTATATTACATTACATGGAACATCATCATAGTACCTACTTCTATGTAAAGGTAGCCTTAAGTGAAAAAAAAACAACATTTATTGAAGAATATTTAGTGGATATCGATTTTAAGACTTCATAGACATTTTAAAATAACTAAAATGATTTTTATGAATTTCTATACAATAGGTACATAGCATAAATTTTGAGGATCTTAGGAACATAGCTAGAAGGGTCTCTTTTTGAGGTACAAACGTCTTCTTTTCTTTACACAGTTTAACAAAGTCGCTTCCCGCCATCTGTCCCTTAGATCTTTTAAACTAATCAACGGATTTTGATGTGGTTTTCACTAACGAAAAATGCGATAAATGGAGCGAAGTTATGTGAATATAACTTCCAGAAAATTGCAGAGGAAGACAAGGGCGAGCCGCTAGTAAAGTGATAAATGAAACTGTCACCTGAATTGATTGTGGCAACCTTGACTCTTGATAACATAAGTACCTATATAGTGATAAAACGCGTTTTGTCGAAAAATATAAATTGGAGTAATTTTATTGAAACAATATCTACTGATTAGAAACAAACTAATTGGACTCCATTTGGTATTCTGATAACAATTAAATGTGTAATTAAAGGCTTGATAAAATGAATTTCATATTATACTTTTTAATTAAGCTTAATATTGTTACTGAAAATTTCACTCGAAATCTAATTCTCAAGAAGAATAATGTCACGGAAATCCTTAACAATGCTTTGAAGATTGTCACATTGTTTTACCGTTGTGCTATTTCATTCAATTTCAATGGGAGTACGTTTTCATGTTGCTATCCTAACCTAGTCATTTTATATAGGTATACAAATATATATGTATTTTATAAAAAAAAATACATAAATACTTATTGTGCAATCAATTATATTTATCACCTAGTAAGGTGATAATAAAAAAATTCGTGTTACGCTATCGCGAAACGTACGTATGAACCGTTATTGCTATGAAGAGAACCCAGTAGCAAAAGGCCACGTATTGTTTTAAGAAAACGATAAAAAAATATATAAATATATCAATACATAATAGTAACACAATTTGTAAACAATTTTTCGTGTTATTCTTAATTGCAATCCGGTTTCGACTTTTCATGATAATTCGCATTAGAGAGTCACCTCTAAATTTAACATTTCAATTTATACACGCTTTTTCATACGGCGAAGGTAAACTGCTTAAGGAAAACTACGTGTCTTAGAAAACTTTTTTTTATGTTAAGGCCGACAGAGAGGCTGACGGTCCACTTAATGATAGATGGCTACAGTCGCCACAGGTGCTGTAAGTGCAAAGGATTGTGAAGCGATAGGGAAACGGGCTCTGGGATCTCTTACTCACTCACCGAAATTCACGGTGGTCTTCTGTAAGGGGATGGTTACTGTCACCAGACAGGTTGCCTAAATGTCTGCGAATTGGTAGCAAATTTTCTACTTACATAAAAAGTTCCGTGAAAATATAACTAACTGGTAGTTAAAACTGCCAAAACAAGTTGCATATATTTTAAAATCTAAGCATAAATACAGAGTGACGTGTATATAATAAGACAAAAGAAACAATATTATATTTAACAACAACCAAGTCGTCAAATATAATATTAGAGTTACTAGATGTAGATGTAATTGAGAATTGTAGTTATATATCCTATCTGTAAGTGTAGAAACAGTTGGACTGGCGCGGGCGGCGGGAGCGGATGCTTAATAAATAATTTGTTCTTGAAATAAAAAGAGTTATCTGAATTAATGTAATGGTATCCATAATACAAGCATTATATTAGTTGCTTACTTACTGTGAAACTAGATGGTGCTGTGTGATTATTATTATTAATGTTTTTATTGTCTTTATAGCCTCCAGTCTAAAATCGGTCCAACCGATATCAAAGTAAATTTTAGCCAAAGCAGTCAAAATATACTTTGATAAATAAACATTTGGTAAATTTGGCAGTTAGGACAGTTCAGTTTCACACATAGATATAAACGGATACTTTTCATCATAAACATAGCTAGTTTTTACATTCTATATATTTTAGTATTACAATTTATATGCCGTAAAGTTAATCGCATGGCGCAATCGATTTTCTACATCTTGTTTTATTTATAAACACTTTTTTTTTAAATTACAAATGCCTTGGACATGTTCAAACAAACTAAAATTAAAAATGATAGTTAAAATTAAAAATTTCGGCAACAATTTTGCCGACTTACTCCTTTTTCCTTTACTCCTTTACGAGGGAGTATTTTAAACACTTTATAAAAAATGTTTAAAATATTCCTTCGAGCCGGATTTGAATGGATGGATTTAATATTAAATAGATTAATATTAAAAGAAACCTAACATTAAATAGCAAAAACATTTAATAATAATATAAGCAGATAGGACAACAAATGCCTTGGACATGTTTAAACAAACTAAAATTAAAAATGATGTTATTTTCGGCAACTTTCATTTAAAAGATACCAAAACACTCATGGTGTTGATTTAGAAAAGTTTTCCTAAATAATATTGAAAATGAAAATAAAAAGTGAGAAATTCCTTGATCCTCCTTCGAGCCGGATTTGAACCAGCGACCTATGGATTCCAATACAAACGTCTACAGTCCACCGCTCTACCAACTGAGCTATCGAAGGTGTTACGTGAACGGTTGAACAACACGTACACCTTCGTACTCATGTAGATGTTTTTTATAAAACATTTCTTTTATATTATACTAGCTGTCTCAGGGATCTTCGTACCGTTATGTATTAGGTAATAATTAGCTGAATTAAATTCAATTAATACACGGAAAAGCCGAAATAGCTACTACTGACATGTGATTTATAACCTCCGAATCATCGGAGGTTACCACATCGAGATCCATCCTCATCCCATCCATACATTTTTTACACTCCATACAACTTCTTTTTTAAAATTTCAGCTACCTTTAAAATTCCGCGCCCTCTGTCGCCCTCCCCCCTTCAACCCCAACCCACCACCTCTATACAAAGTTAATACTTTTGCCAAAAGGGATGGGGATATCTCCAAAACCATCAGGGATAGGGATGGGATAGGGAGGTGGTCACTTACTTCAGCGGATAACCGTTTCTCCACCAAGGTTCACCAGCTGGAACCGTCGAGGGGGGTTGGGCTCATTCGATCGGGTTTATCATACGGATTTCTTTCAATTTGGAGCAAATGATTATGATGAACCACTCATGAAATCAAAAAGTTATTCGTCCTACTAGGCTATGTATTATGGGTTCAATCCAATCTAGGTCTTCATTCGTTTAATTTTTATACGAGAAATCTTACACCAAAACTTTACTTTATCGGCTATGTTTAAGTTTCTAGTTTTTATTTAATAACTAAATAGGTATTAGGTATCAGTTTTGCAAAAAGCGTGTAATGAATTAGCTTTATATTTGCTATTAAATTTCTTATCGTCGTTTATATGTTTTCAAAAATAATTGAATTACTTTTTAATTACACTTTTGTTGAGAATGCTAAAAAGACCTAACCAGCTATTACATTTATATTACATTCTAAAATGAAATTTTTAGAAGAAAAAATCATTTGTACTTCTTTTATGTTAAGGTCGACAGACAGGTTGACGGTCCATTTGTTGGTAGCTGGCTACCGTCGCCTGTTACAATCTTTCCAGAAGTTTTTGAATTTTCAAATATTTTCTGTTTATGATATTAGTTATAGGTAAAGTTGGCAAAAAGCCCGTTTAATGAACACAGGTAGGTATGTTTATTTTAATATGGTTTACGATAAGACGACGTTGATTTATAATTTTTCCATGACATGGAAACATTGAATTTTAACAGCAAAATCCTTACACTTACAAACAATAAGGTAAAGCCACGTATACTCTTAAGTTGAACTATGTAGGTACACATACATAATATCGTAACTCGGAACTAATCGATTTGATTATTTCAGATGGCTATTTAAAATCCATTAGTTGCGCTCGAAACACTGTTATTTAGTACCCAAGAAAATTCTCACAAACCTAAATTCTAAAAAGTCTAAGAAGAAAATACTTTTTTCCCATAAATATTCGTCCATTTGTTTGGTTATTTATTTGGCTATAGAAATTATTGAGCTTTAAAATTTGTTATGTATTACAAACTTACAACAACTTATAACCAAATCAATCTTAAATTCCGAAGAGAGAAAAAAAAAACAACTTTTGCCCGAAGTGTATGAAAATGTCAGATCAGATAAATATTTACAGAAGCGTAATTGCACTTATCGTGGGCCTTGGTATTGCCTTTTGTTTCAGCGGCCAACAATGGCACCTAAGCCGTATCTCCCTCGGCACAATGCAACTGAATTACAATGTACAGGCAAAGATTCACACACATTGAAATATCTATAATGCAATCAGGACATCAGCTGAGTTGTATTTACAATAAAGTTCTCATTAAAACAAAAATTGTGTATCTTATCTATACTAATATTAAAAAGAGGAAAATACTGATTGTTTGTTTGTTTGAATTGAATAGAGAAACTACTGGACTAATTTGAAAAATTCTTTCACTGTTGGGAAGCTATATTATCAGCGAGTAACATATTTTTATAAAGTTACGAGGACGAAGTCGCGTGCAACAGCTAGTTTTTAATATGGAAGAAAACTTTGAGCCTTAATGGCGAGTTAATAAAACTCTTTATTTATTTATTTATTTATTTGGTTACATTTAGAGCAGATTGGAATCCCACATGTGTGGAAGTCCATCTACCTTTACTAAGGAATCCCCACTGGGATGTATGCCTGGATAGATTAGAAGTCTAATTCCATATGTAGATTAGCACCATTGTTGCAAATGGCCCTCAAGGGCTAGCCAGTCCCTTATAATTAAATAGTCTTAAGGTTTTTATCTGTAAAGGTCCCCCCGACGAGCGGTGACGGTTTCAAAGTCCTCCAAGGACTAGAAGCATACCAGTAGAACTCAAGAGGTGTTTCAGCGGTTTGAAATCCCATTTTCGAGTTTTTGAAACATACACAACCCAACATAACATTATTTTATAATTATATAATAAATAGAATATTATATACTTATACCTAAAATTCTCGTGTGACAGTGTTTGTAACAAAACACCCGATTTTTCTGAATTTTTTTGTGTATATTCGGTAGGTCTAAGAATGGGTTATTAGTTATACCACCAAAAAAAAAATATTTTTTTTGACAAACCAACGTTTGCGTGGTCAGCCAGTATAGATATAGATAACATATCTATACTTTATGTAGGATAAGCAGAGCCTACATGCAAACTTTTGTGCAAATCGGTGCTGTTTGACAAAATTATACAATCTCGCCGTATTTTACCTTCAATGGCTGAACTATTATACTCTTGCTAGAGTATGGCTACCTCTGAAAAAGGACGTCGTCGCTACGATGTGTTAGTATAATAAAATTTTAGATTGGAAATTTGTATCGAACAAAATTCAATCTCTCGTCCTCGTTAATACTCGTACTGATTCTATTCGTGTTTACTTAATTAATTACTCGGGTCTTTTTGGTAATCCCTCCCACATTCGACATTTAATTTTCTTTTTAGTCGCTTTGGGAACTTTCTCATTAAATTTCTATCGGTTTCCCCGGCTATCGGAAGACAACACAAATAGAAAGTAATCAAAATTGATAATGAAACCAGAGGGATCCATAACGATAGCGAATCCTTATCACTTTGTCTTTGGAGATAAGTGGTATTAATTGTCTTGTTAGTTTAAATCTTTGTTGGTTAATTTATTTCGCGTGTTAAGAACTTAAGGTAAATACAATTTAAGATATCAACAACTTAATACAATAAAAAGAATAATGGGTTTGCGGATGTGACTCGATTGGTTATTAACTAAGTGTTATTAGAAAAGAAAAAAAAAATAGTTTATTTTTAATTAATTTTATTATTAATTAATTGCTTGAGAGTTATTATTTTACTTTCATGCAATTATTTGTATTTTTTTTCTATTTTTTTTTTTTGTAAAATTTATGTTAAGACATAAGTACAAAGTTTTACTATTAGAAGGAGTTTGGAGCAATAGTCAAGTCAAACGGTGCATCTAAAAAAGTAATTAATATACATTAACTGGCTGACAGAACTCTTTTAAATTTAAATTGAGAATCTGCATTCGCTTTTAAGCGTTATACGTTTCGAAGCTACGCAAACATCGAACAGGTGAAGTAGCTGTCATTAAAACTGAGTGATGCTAGTTATAACATCGATAATGCATAAGTGTTGTTGACGCACTAACTACTAAACTTAACTGAGAGTAGGCAAGTTAAATTGCTATGTAATGCTATTAAAATTAGCAGTACTAACCGGCGGATATGACGCGCTAACATTTTGATAACATTAATCTCGGTTGATTAAACTTGAGATGAACGTAAAATTTTGAGTTTGCACTAATCACTAAAGTTGAGTATGAAAACTCAAAACTTTGAAATAAGTATTGTTAGGACTCTAACTGCACGTTCATTTGGACAGACAGTTTGGCAAAAACACCTCCGCAAAAAACAGCACGTGTGCTTTTGTGTTTCAATGATTCAATACAAGTGAATAAGAATAAAAAAAAAAAACAAAATTAAAATATTTATTTATCAATTGGGTTTCTTATTCAATCAATTAATCAAGAAACTCTTATTATCGTCATTATAAATTCAAATTTAGCAGTTTTAAAAAAAAAAAAATTAAGAGCCCATATTGACCCATAGCCCAGCTCACAACACATGCACATGTACCGGTGCTTGTGTTATAGGCTACGGTAGCCATCTACGATCTTTTGAAGTGCTCGAGTGCCTATTAAAGTAAGGTGACCTGTAACAGAATATAGAAACTGAAAAAGAGGAGTCTAGATAAAAGGGAGCAGTTGTTAGTTAAATCGACTGAAATGTCTTCCGCTTGGTCGAATTGCTACTGGGCGATTTAATAGAATTTTACCCTTTTTAAACTTGGTTTAACATTTTATTCAACTACACGACTGCTCATGCAGTTGTTCAATGACTGAAAACATTGAGTTACTAATATGTAAAAATAGATAATTAAGACTATCTGCGTGAGAGCTTCGTAATGATAATAACTATTATAGCCAGATAAGTGACTACTAACAAACTAATAAAATAACAAAGTCCGTACTAATATTATAAATGCGAAAGTTTGTATGGTTGTATGTATGGATGTTTGTAACTCTTTCACGCAAAAACTACTGAACCGATCACCATGAAATTTTGCATACACGTTGTCTGGGGCACTAGAAAGGACATAGGGTATCTGTCATGCAGAAAAAAAGTACTGCACCCGAGGGATTATCTAAAATTAAGGAAACTATCTCCTGGCTAAGTATAATAGCAATAACGATGTCAGACGAAGTCGCGGGCACCAGCTAGTAATAAAATAAAACAAACTAACAATAACAAAGTCTAGTTATTGTTAGCTTTGTTTGCATTTCATAATGTCAAAAAAATTTGAGAACTAAGAACATTTTGTGGACATAACTAGAACTGCAACTAAGAATTCTATCCATAGAATAACTTGGTTCAAATGCTCGTTGCTCAGCAGCCATGAACAATAAAAAGTTGCACAATGGACGCGAGCTAGTGATATTTTAGCGTCCACTGGAAAGTCGGTTCATAACTGACTCTTTAAATTTTATAAATAAAATTAAAATATAAGCTGACCCTTCTAAATTAAATATTCTAATATTAGTAATTTATTAATGTTGGCAACTGGCTGTTTGGTGGTCACAATAGTTTTAAAGTATCAAGACAGGAGTAGCGGAAGAGAGTTGTCAGTGTCACTGAGTGTATATAGTTGTATTTAGCTTATTAGTACAAAAATATATTTATTTAATTTATCATCATCTTTTATTTCACAATACAGTCCTCAACAATTAAATAAATTAAAGACAAAATCTACTTTAACCTATTCAAGTGAACAAATTTAAAAAATTACAACAGATCTCTACAAACTCAAGCTCAGAGAAACAATCAGAAAACCCAACCTATGTTTTTGAATTCCAAATATGATCTACTTTACACCATGTCAAACTCAACGTAAAGGGAACTCGAGCGAGACAAAAATCATAGACTCGAAGTACTATATTAAATTCACTAACTACAGAATTGGTCAAAACTAATAATATCTAATGTAGTCTTTTTATGAAATAATGAATAATGATAATTCAATTACATAATACGGAAAATAGGAAGTCTAAATTATCTATACTTCTATACTAATAATATTATAAAGAGGAAAGATGTGTTTGTTTGTTTGTTTGCATTGAATAGGCTCCGAAACTACTGGACCGATTTGAGAAATTCTTTCATTTATAAAAAGCTATATTATCAGGGAGTATCATCCTACTAATATTATAAATGCGAAAGTTTGTTTGGATGTATGTATGGATGTTTGTAACTCTTTCACGCAAAAACTGCTGAATGGATTTCAATAAAATTTTGCATACACGTTGTCATGGACACCAGAAATGACATAGGGTACCTTTCATCCAAGAAAAAAGTACTGCTCCCGAGGTATCACCTAAAATTAAGGAAACTAACTCCTGGCTAAGTGTAATAGCAATAACGATGTAAAAGTTACGCGGACAAAGTCGCATGCAGCAGCTATTATATTATAATTTAATAATTTCACGAATCTCACTAGTCTGTCAAAGAATCCAACAAACACTTGCGAAAGAAAATGCGTGTGTGAATATTTTACTACCCCTTATCGAGAACAAGGTTCCTCCATTATTGTGTAATACAAAATCTAAACAGAAGCGTCTGGTACAGTCGACATTAGATCGATGCAAGCGAATGAGGATTGAGTGAGTCGCACTTCGATCATCGTTATTGCGGTTCACTGAATCTGTAATTATGAGTGCAAAATCGCACCCGCAAACGATGGGAAGTCAATCCCATACTATTTATCATTCCTTAGTAGACGATCATGTAAGATAGTGGCACCTGTGATGGTCATGGTGCACAAACACTTGTATAATAATTTTAAAATTAAAAAAATAATTAAAAAAATTTAAAATTTCAAAAATAAAAATTAATAAAAATTAGGAAATATTTTATTTCCCCCTCAGACAAAAGGTCTTTAACCTATAAAAGTTTAACCTATAAAATTCTATAAAAGTATATAGGTATATTATGAACACGATACATTTTTTTTATAAAAATGGAGAGTTTAGTTGGAAAAAAATTAATATGTGTTTTTAATTGTTCACTTTTCCCACAATCTCATAAATGGATTACTTACTGCAAACGTTTCCACGGAGTACCTACACCATGTACAACAAACATGACTTTCTCTCTATTCACACATAAGTATTTGTTTGAAATTCGCCTTTCTTGTCTTATTAAACCCGAGTGCTGAGCGTGCACAGTTTCTATTGTAGTTTCAACTCTATATGTTTTTGTCTTAAATGTTTAATTAAACTCATATTTTATCACCGAAGAAATATATAACATAGTAAGTCTTTACCTAAGTACACACCTACTTATATTTTAAAAATGAAATTCCGTCTTTTATATCGGTTATTTTATGTTTTATACAAGGGAAAGCGTAAAATTCAAAGAAGAAAACTGTGTTGGCTGCGTAACATCAGAGAGTGGACCGATTTTAAAATCGTGGAGCAATTAATTTCGACTCAACAATTGATTTAAATTTTCATATTGTGTATATACAAAATGAATGAATACTGGTTATGGTCAAGTTCAGTATTCTATGTATTTTAAAAATCAGATATAAGTAGCGGTATATTTGAAAAAAAAAAAAATTAAACTAAAATTTAACCATAACCATAACCATAATAAGCTAAAGATAGATAGAATAGACAATTCTATAATAAATTTGTCTGGGCTCCAAATATACGTTGGTTGCACGGTAGGTAATGAAGTCCACAAATGTGATACTAAAATCAGTTGCACGGAGTAGGTATTAGGTAATCAAAGTGACAACGCACAGCGCCCGCCCTCGGCTGCCTGACCACAGGTATTTTAAAAGCGTTCTATTTATCGTGTGAACAAATTTCAATTCTTGAAATACTGCCTATTTTAATTCACATTTAGAGACATTACATATTAAATATTCTACATTTAGATAACTTTACTCCGGTAACGAACTCACCGACCAAGTCGGTGAAAATAAGTACACTGTACACCAATTCGAGCTTGTATCAAACTAGCGACCCCGCCCCACGACTCCGCGCGGAGTTAAAATTTAAAAAAAAAATTTTTTTTGCTAATGTTTCAAATTTCAGCTTTTTAGACCTAGTAGTTTTGGCTGTGGGTCGATAGTCAGTCTGTCAGTCAGGTGAAACAATTATATATCCAATTAAGTAGGTATATCTATACCAACCCACTTATCCAATAACTAACTTTTGAGAGAATTAGTTTTTACTAGCTGATATCCTTAGAACAAGTCTACAGTAAGACATTTTCTACTTAACTCCAACAAATCTTTCATTTGACTCATAAGCGTGTTATTTATTTTCTTTAAAACTGTTTAAATATAGATGAGTTTATATGTACGGTCAACACATATAAAAGAGAGTAGATTTTATTGGTCAAAAATTGAATTTGAAACAGATCTTTTTAAAAATAATCATAATGCCAGCCTCTAGTTCTGTAATACAAATCGGCATTATAATGTCACACCCGAGACGTTAATTCGTCTCCATCGATGTTCGTCCCACGCCAATAAGACTTATGTAAACGTTTCGGACACGGAAACGTGATTTATCTTAATTAAAAGGTCAATACAGAAGTAGATAATTATTTATGACGTACGTAAGAAATGCCTAAAGAAAAGCCTTACATTTTGACTGAAGAAGATTTGTATTTTTGTTTGAAACGAGTAAACTCAAAATAAAGCCAAATCCAATCAATAAATAACAAAGTCAGAAATCAGTTTTAAAATTTTATAGAAAGCAAAATTAGTTCGTAACTTATAGCGATAAGTATGTCAGTTCTAATCTATGTTTAAAAATTGTAACGTTGGTATTAATAGGCGTACAGTCATACAAAATTAAATACAAGAAACAGAGAGACAATTAATTTTACATAATTTTTTGAGTTATAAATACAATTGCGTTACTGATAGTGACCTACTGTCAGTTTATAGTAGCAACTATAGTCCATTATAATTGTTTGTCAAGTGGCGAGTACAGATAAAATATTTTGATAACGGTACTCGTAAATGTGACCAGAATCTATAACGTGGCTGCTAACAACCGTGCCAAGATGATAGTGGTTGAAAACGAAAAAATACCGTTAGTATGCCCGCCTTTGGCTATTTGTAATTAGGTTGATAATTGAACTCGTTCTACTACGAGTAGTATTGAGTACTTTAATACTGATGATCGACAAATCACATGCAGATTCGTATCTCGGAAAATCTTACAATATTCATTCTCACGTATGTAACGTTGTAACATTGTTGGAAAAACTGGCGAAAAAACCTGCATGATCTAGAAAACTAAGAATCTTCCAATATATTTTATGTCTATTAATTTGACACATCTGTTATAGAATCTTACAATGATGAAAAGTTATTTTCATACTACAGACCCTGCTCCCGGCTTTATCGCACGTTTTTTTTTTCATAAAGTTATATATTATGTCGTCGGCACATCGTAGAATTGGGCATATCATGATATTCCTGGGCAGATCGTATTTCTGTTAACACTGAGAGGATTTCAATGTAAACCTTACACGATCCTCCCCGCTTCGCTTTGCTCCGCTTCTCGTCGCACATATTTTTGACTTTTGGTGAAAGATTTTTGATTTCATACTTTACGATCTGCCCAATTCTACGATCTATACACAAACGTTCCTCGTTTATCGTTTTCGATAAGATGAAGATGGTAACTAGCCGTACGTCTGTATGTCCGATGGAAGAAAGGGGAAGGCGGTATCAGCTCATGCAGCTCCTGAGCACACTCTCCGAAGTACACATAAATATATTTACACTAGAGATATATAGGTACGCAGATATAGAATTCTTAAAGAAAGAACTGACGGAATCCATTAAATAAAGACAATCATACTAAAATTTTGTTGATGGCCTAGGCTTCTCTGAATTTAAGCTGGAACACTAATTCAAAGTTGCAATATTTTTTCAAATATTGCGAGAAATGCAAATTATTGTCTAGAAGCATCGTCGTCGCCGTCACTTGATTAGGCCAGAAGGTAGCAAGTTGAACGAACGAACTTAGATATATGAGATATTTTGTAGAATTACTTATTTTCATTTAAATATTTCTGATGGAAGAAAAAAATGTATAAAGCATGTGAGCTATTAGAGACTTAAAACGAGGAGTTATTTTAGACGTCTTTTTTGACTTAGAGTAAATTTAAAATTAAGATATTATGCCAGTGTATAATAGACTATAGGTACTCATTTAAAAACGCTTGAATCAGGCAGATTTATAAAAAAAAATCTATTTACTGTGAAAAGAGAAATAGTAAATTACTACTCAAAAAATCTTTAATAAAAATTTTCAGTAATACTACATTTGATTGTATCAAATTTTATTGGTTTTTGATTTATTTATTCTTCTTCTTCTCTTTTAATTTCTTGGGTCTATCAGATCTTCTCCGATGATTTAGTCAGTGTCATTTGTAAGAATAGCAATTTAAAAAAGCCTTTTTTTAATAATAAAAAAAGGAAAAATTCAAAAGTTAGTCAGCTCATGTCCACAATTTTTCTTTAAATTTTCCAAAACGATTCCGTTAAGTCCAAAGCAGTCACGTCAAGTCCTGATTTATTTATAATTACAATTAACTGTCAAATTATTTTTACATTCATTATCTATATATTTATTTTTATTTTTTAAATCTTTCATACAGAAGATAAGAGCAAAACTTGTTTGAAATTCCGTGTTAGAGGTTACGTTTAGGATTTCATTATTTCTAGTGAAAATCGTGTATCGAAAGCTGTATTTTACAGGTGATACATGGTGATTTTACAGGTAAGTATATATTTTTTACTTCAAATAGTAAGTTAAATACTTTAAATAGTTAGTTTTACTTTAAATAGTTTAAATAGTAGCGTTTCTTAGAAAAACTGAATTTGTATGACAAATTCTGGAGTGAGCCGAGTTAAGAGTTAGACACGAAAGATTGCAAGTTAGTACGAAAGCAGATGTGCACTTTATATCTCATACATTTTATTATAAGTAATATTATTTTCTAAAAATTCTAAAAATTAAAAATGTCAATTAACTTGGTCATTTTCTATTGCTTAGAGATTTATAAGAATTTCAATAGTTATTATTTGTAGAAAAGATTGCATAAAAATCTACTTTATTAATTGTTTTACACATTTTTATATATCTTTAATTATAAAAAAGCATAAAATATTAAATTGTGAAAATAATTGTCTGTTTCTCTATCTGTTACGCTTTTCGCGCCTGATCATTACGAAATTTTGCATACACATTGTCGCGAATACACAAAAAATCCCAATGTCTAGAAAAATTAATAATAAAACTAAAGCGTTGTATTTTTTTTATTTTCAACGCGAACGAAGTCGCGGGCACAAACTAGTTTTCCACAATTTTGCAACGACAAAAGTGAACTTCGATACGATTCTACCTATGGCTATAAACATGCTATAGGTATCCAAAACATAGAAATAGCGGCAAACATTTAAATATTTATCAGGACAGTCACTATGACGCGCCACGCGAGCTGTGTAATTTTACACCATTCGTTCAAATTAATAAACTATTATTGTTTTTCAAACAAAAAATAGGTTTGCCGAAGCGAAGCCACATTATTGCTGTGATTCTAAAAAATATTGCCACGTACTTACCTAGAATCAAACTTGTGACCATCGTCCAGCGTGCCGGTATAGTGCATGGTCAGCATATCGCCCTGCTTCGACTTGACGGTGCATTCTTCTGGTACACTCTGGACTTCTACTTTGAGTTCGGTCACATCAGAACCGGCGAATATGACACCGATTACGGCGAACAGCACATAAATGGAGCGCATATTTATGGCTAACTTTCGTAAAGTTTTGTCCGATAGAGAACGAGCGTTATTCACGAAGGCGGCGAATCAACTAAACATTTACGTACGAGTACGAACGAAACTGTTCTCTCGCAACTTGGAAGTTGGAAAAGTTTGCCGCCAGCCACTTCGCTGCGCTGTACCGGTATAAAACGTACGGGTTAAACGCCTGGCTCGCTCTACCGCACACACTCCGAAGGCAACGGAGAGAGACAGATATATTATAACATTATCAATTGTATGCCATGTGTACAGATACGGACCGGACGGGTCGCGGACGGATGACGCGGCACCTCTTCGCGTTCGCCACGCGAGCGATGACGTGATCTTGTGTTCCACTTTTACCCAAAGATTTCAATCCAAATCTTGACTTTGCTCAATCTCCGTTAATTAATATCTACGTACGATTTATATAAAATTTACTTCTACTGTAATAAAAACTCACTTTCAATCTATACTAAATGCTTTGAGCCGAGTCTTTTTAGGGAAATCTTTCTTAATTTAACTAATTGTACTATTTGTAATAGCACAATCTCTCTCTCCTTGTGCCTCGTCAGTCCTGAAGGATAGCTGTCAACTTCCTGAACCGGTCTCTGTCAAGAGTCAACTGGAATAGCTGCTCGACCAAGGCACTCCCAGTCTATTCTCGGATATTTCTGAACCACGACTTTCTCCTTCGTCCAGCGCGTTTGCGCTGTTGTTCCCTTCCACTTTACCCTTACCCATCATAATTAATTGGCGCAGCCATCTATCGTGCCTCTAAGCATGTGGCCAAGATATTCAATCTAGCATTTTTTAATAGTTTTCATCAAATTTCGGGGCATTTTGACCCGTTGGTGAACGCGTTTCATTTGTAACCCTATGTAACCAGCTAATACGAAGCATACGGCGGCATAGGTAGGCGTCTAAAATTAATAGAATATTTTAGGAAATACATATTATAATACTTACATTATTATTTTAATATGTAATTTAATAATGTCCTGTGATTCATTGGTGATTTATAATCGATTTACAAATAATACTTAAATAGGCATGCGGCTCGTTATTATTGAGTCATTTTATCCTATTTCGAATAAAATGTTTTGAATTTTGATTTTTTTTTAATTTTGAGAAATTTTAGTATTTAATCCGAACGTCATACTAATTAAATATCATAATTAAAACAACTTCACAGTTATAATTCAGTTTTCGTTTACTTTATTTTATTTTCATACTAGCTGGTGCCAGCAACTTCGCGTTAAAAATGCAATATATCGCCTGATATCGTTATTGCTATTACACTTAGCCAGGAGTTAGTTTCCTTAATTTTAGATGATCCCTCGGAAGCAGTACTTTTTTTCTGTATAAAAGGTACCCTATGTCCTTTCTGGTGTCCCTGACAACGTGTATACAAAATTTTATTGAAATCCATTCAGCAGTTTTTGCGTGAAAGAGTTACAAACATCCATACATACATCCATACATTCAAACAAACTTTCGCATTTATAATATTAGTAGGATAGTAGGATTCATTCATATTTTTATGATAAAAGCGTTAAATAACAAAATATTTTTTTGTTGCTAGATTCGGCCTCACGAATTTTTCACGCAGAAATGTAGGTCCGGCGCGAATAGAACCTGTTCTTGTGTTTCTTTATTACTGACCCAATTGCTCGGGCAGTGGACCAGTAGGTCTATCATCGATTTTTTTGTAATATTTATCATTAAAATAAATTCATACCGATTAATCAGAATATCATCCCTGATGACTGGGACCTGGGAGCGAAGCAGACATGCTGTTGAAGGCGATTACTGGGAAGGTGGACTGCCCAAATGCCCAATAATAAAACATTGGCTGAAGTCGCATATCATCCTTAATAGGAAGTGATAAGTAGCGTTAGTTTATAATATTATAAAAGGAAATGTTCGTTTGTTTGTATGAATTGAATAGGCTCCGATTACTGGACCGATTTGAAAAATTCTTTCATTGTCAGCGAGTAACCGAGGCTATATTTTATAAAGTTACGCGGACGAAGTGCAACAGCTAGTTGTGTAATATGTAGGTGTGTATTAATTTTTACATTATATTTTAGTTTATAATTTTTTAAAAGCTATGGACACAGTCATGTCTTTAATAAATGTTATTATTATTCACATAATTTTTTTACAAAATATATTAAAAATATAAAAATAATTAATATCTGTCATTTCATACCGAATAATACTGAATCTCAGTAGTGACGAGCGGAAGGGACATTGCAGCGCAATTAAGTAGATTAAATGGAAAGACTGAACCCGATCTAAATACGGTAGGTACCTACCTGTCATCATAGCAATGTATATTTTAGTAAGCGTACAATTTTAGTATGCAGCATATAAATATTAGTCTTGAGACTATATTGGGATTCATTTGACGCTATATCCGGGTTTTCAGGAAGGCCGTCACACGTGTGATGTACTTACCTATACAGTAGGTAGTAGACTATCAAACATTTATTTAATTACAGAGGTATAATATTAAAAAAATATATACCTATACGTTTTCTTGTTCTTGCTTATGCTAAATAGTCTAGTAAGATTTCTAAAATTATACCTACTAAAATTGCGTGATAATTTCTTATTCAGTTGTTAGGTCAGTTGTTATACTTATTACAAAAGATACAACAAAAAGGAAATATACATTATTATCGGCATATAGGAATTTACATTTTTTTATTATGAAAAACTAAACGAAAGAAATTTCTTTCTTTACTATTAAATTGTGTTATCCTTAAATAATAATTTTTGTTATCTTTATAATAATAATAATTGATTGATGATAGGTTTTAGTTGTCGCATAGACTAACCGTGTTTTAATCTGGTTTTAGTTTTTAAGTTTATTTCGTTTTAAATTAATTTTTATTTTTATTCAATACCTAACAATTTTTCTCTCGTACCAAGACCAAGTTACCAAGAAAAAACGTAACCAAGATGATTTACTGGGATTTCCACATAGTTTCCGAGATATTTGGGCACGTATTTTCTTGTACATACATTAAAAACAAAAATGATAATAAGTAATGTTATAAAGTGTAATGTTTCTAAAGATTAAATTATAATATTTCAAAACATATTTTCGTTATTGAAAAACGGAGAAAATATGTGAGAAAAAGTGTTTCAAAGGGATTCTAAAATTATAGAGAAGAATGTAAAAGTGTAGAAAATGGAAAGGTCTCGAGTGATGCGAACGTCAGGCAAAGAAAGGCCGTAATAGAATAATGCTTTACTTGAAGACTAATATTTGAATAATAGAAGAAGCTTGTTCGCCCATCTGCCACGTGCATCGTACAAAGGTAGCTGTTTGGGTAATGAAAGCAGCGCCTTCCTATTATAAAACAACTAGCTGTTGCACGCGACTTCGTCTGCGTAACTTTATATAATATAGCCTATGTTACTCGCTTATAATATAGCTTCGCAACAGTGAATTTTCAGAGGTTCAAAAAAAAGAAAAGTTACGAGTCAGTAAATAAAAATCAGAAAAAATGTTCACGTGAATATTAAAAAAGGTATATCCAAATTAAATTAGGTAGATATATCAATATTTATTTTCACAGTATTTTCGCAGACTGTGTCACAAAAATATAGTATTTTCCGAGAAAAATATATAACTTATTCGTGAGTTATATATTTTTGCGCGGGGCTTAAGAAAGACATGAAAATGTTTTACGCTCGGTCTTGTCAATGTAATATGTCCTGAGCTGAAAGCGTTCGTGAATTACAGGCACTAACACCTTTACCACTTTTAACAACTTTTATGGAATCGTAAATTGTTTGTAATACCTACAGCATAATCATGTATAATAAATATATGATAATATAGAAAATATACCTACCTATTTGTTGAAGTAAAAAAGTGTGTGTACTAGTATCAGCTCCATTATATTATATTATATTATATTATATTATATTATATTATATTATATTATATTATATTATATTATATTATATTATATTATATTATATTATATTATATTATATTATATTATATTATATTATATTATATTATATTATATTATATTATATTATATTATATTATATTATATTATATTATATTATATTATATTATATTATATTATATTATATTATATTATATTATATTATATTATATTATATTATATTATATTATATTATATTATATTATATTATATTATATTATATTATATTACGTTATATTATATTAATATGTATTGAAGCATATTGTAGCATGTAACGCGTAACGTGTGACATGTGACATTTGATTTTACTCCCATTTTTCATACCTCGGGCTTATACATGAAAATCACTTCAAAAACCTTTTTTTAGATTTCCAATTTTAAAACAAGACGACTTTAATAAAGTTTAAGTACTTACTATATTTATTAAGAATTTACTGTGTGTTTAAATTACAATGTAAGAAAAACAAAACAACTTCTAACAATGACCTAAAAATTACGCATAATATAATTTGTGACAGGCGATCCCTCGAGTCCGGAGTAAGGAAAGTGTCTTATTATTTGAAACGAGTAAAACCGCAATTTATGAATCTAGTCTCGATTTTTTTTTTATTTGTTGAAGTCACTTGTTGTTTTCCTTTATGTAGTTTTTTTGTAAATACTGGTGGTGGAAAAATTATCTCGAATTTTTTTTATTGATACTTTTAATTTTTATTTTTATAAAAAGAAAAAAAATTTAGCATTTCGATATTTGTATCAGTATTATGCTTCGTATTCTCTGTGTTGTTGTACGGGGTCGAGGCCTGGACATTCACCAATACATTGACCAGACGCTTAGAGGCTTTTGAGATGTGAGTATACAGGCGCAGCTACGGGTGTCCTGGACAGATCGTGTAAGAAAATTAAGTAATGAGAATGTTTTGCAGAGAATGAACAAGAAGGTAGCAGTTATGAAAACCATAAAAGTCGGGAAACTGGAATGTTCTGGACATATCTCTCCTGTAGTATCCTGAAGTATAATCTGGTACCTTGTATTTTCCGCAGCTAGGTGCAAGCCGGGCAGACGACGTACTTCTTGGCTTAAGAATCTCCTCGAATGGTATGGCCAAAGTATCACATTGCTGTTTCGAGCCATAATGATAGCCAACCTCCGATAGGAGATGGCCTACAAGAAGAAGATATAGATATATTATGCAAAATTGCACCCGTGCGGCAGCAGCTCGCTAGTTTAGTTTATAATTGCTGAATGCTACTAAACCCAGTTACTACTAAAGTTTTTCCAAAATCGATCCCCAAAAATTAACTGAACTCATTCCGGATATCAACCAACTAAAAAAAAATACAGGTTGAAGTTTATGAAATCAGTACCAATTAGGAAATTAATTAGTGCTCTGCTCTGAACTTCATTCGATCAGTTGTTCGGATGCACACTTCAAACTTGTCCATTGCAATTCCAATTGCATTTGAAATACATCATCGATTGTTAATTGATTGTTAAGTACAACTTAATAATAAGTATAATATTTTTAAAAACATACAAAATTTTGTCATAATAAAGTCGCTAACCGCCTCTATATCAGTTTCTCCGATTTCTTTTAAACTTGTCAATAAAGTTTTGATATAGTTTTCAATACTGGTAGAGCGATAAATACATACTTAAACAATAAATAATATTTTGTCAAATTGTTCAAAATTATTTTTTTAACTAACTTAATTTAAAACTGTGATTTTGACTAAATTTATGATAAACTTTATAAAGAAAAAATAAAAAAGGTATTTTTCTTGTTCCTATTTTTCACATACCCCTCTTGGCCAAAATTCCAACGCATCCGGACTCGACGACCGAAATGTTTTCGACACATTCCCTAATATTGAAATTATTATGCCCTTCTGAAAGTGAGATACATACCGAGTGCCTAAACCCATCTTCATACAAAATTCACTTACTTTCTCAGAAAATATTTACCAAAATCAACCCTTTCAATCTTATTAAAAATTCTATTCCTAAGTTATATTTCTGTTGAATTAGGTATCTTAGTGGTATCTCTTATCTTTATTTTCACTCATTAGAAAGGTAGGCCGAGGGAAATAAGAATAATTAATAGACTGTTCATAATCCAAAATTGTCCATAATAATTATGTTCTAAATAAGAATATTTACTTCAAAACAGTCAACAAGATTCTGGTTTTTTTTTTCTGTATTCCGAGTTAGGTATCGCGTATTAGTGATACAATGACGCGTGTAAATGCCAAAAATGGCTAACGAACGATCGAAGCGGAAAAAAGCGACCGAGGGAATAATTGATCAGTTACACCGGAGCGAATCACTCCACTTTTCGTCACTTATACGAGGAAATAGAAAGCAACTATTTTCCGAGTAGGGTGGATTTTTTGGGATGGATAAACGGAATAACCGGAAAAAATTGTCAACAAGAAATTTCGGGTCCTCTTATCACGTGTTCTATTTTAGACAGTATTGTCATGTTATCCATCTTGTATTGGCCAACGCCAATCAAAAAACTCATTTTCGTGTTAAATAGAGATATGGCTCCTAAAAATATGAGCGATACCTCATTGTATTCGAAATGACGTCTAGAAAAAAGTATTCGAAGGATTTTCCAGCACGAATTGGAAAAGTTATTAACAATTAAAGATAAAAACAAAAAGGCATTTCGTTTTTTGTTAATAACTCTGAAACTAAATAATATTTAAGAAAAAAACATTCTTAAAGAGAAGGAAATTTCCAATAAAAAACTTTCATCTTCTGAAATTTTGTCTCCATTATTTATAATTTAATTTAACGTTGAAAATCGGGCTCCGCGCGACCGTTTCGACATTGGTGTGCCGCCGCTAAAGTGAATGCGCCACCTAAAATAATGTTTTTAGAGTACATATTACCTAAATATTAATTAAAAAAAATTTATCTATATATGTATTCTATTCTATAGACTTGACAGAATAATATACCGTTAAAAAAAATTAAGTTTATTTTTCAACTAAAAATGTTTAAATAATTCGACTATAAATTTGTAGCTTCTTGGAGCCTTTCTTATATAACAATTTAACATATACTTAATAGGATCATGTTATAAAAGTTTTTAAAAATTAAGCTGATGCTAGGTATGCTGACGTAATATTACGCCAGCATACCAACAAATTAACATAGCAACAAATTAGCAATAAATTCCCATATAGTTTTCAAGTCTGGCTTATGAAATGGGTATGCCACCGTTGCTATGAAGCGTCATCTATTAGAAATGATTTGTACTAAGTTCTTCTTCAGATTACCAAAGTAAACTAACTTAATCGTTTTGCTAATTGAGCATAGATGTCGCTTGTAACTGTCTCACAAATTATTTTATTTTATCGCAACTTAGTTTAGTGTAACAAAAGTATCTATGTTATTATAATTATAACAATGATAGTATAACAACCATCTACCATAAATAGGTCATATTACTAAAAGTTCAAATGGAAACAGTTTAATAAACTGCAAATAGTGTAAAGAAAAACTCATAGATGGAGTATGTTAATCTCTGTGAAAAAAAATATGGAAATACTTATTGATAAACAAAGTAAATATGAAATATATCCAAAAACAAACAGAAAAAGAGAAAATATATGTGTTGTTAGTTTTTCTTGTTACATACTTGTTGTCACTGTCAGCTGTCAAATGTCAATTGCATACTAGGTCGGCTTTTCCCGCTGAAGAGCATTCTGAAATTCAGTATTTTCAGTGATTGTTTAACATTTAGATGTTTCCGTTGCTAGTAATTTTTTAAATATCAGGCGTTCCAATCTAAACTTAAATTTCATTCACCACATATCTTTCTTCATTCAAGACTTCACTCGGACCATTCAGTATGTACATACATTCACTAGATATTTTTAATCACATTTTTTAAGCACAATATTTTTAAACACATTTTTTCATCACAATATTTTTTCACATTTTTACACCGCAATTTTATATTTTTATAGTTATTACATTAATTAATCATACGTATGTCTTTATGTCTTGCACTTTCTACTTCTATCACTCTCTAACTTTAATTAAATTTTAAGTAAGTATAGGTAATAAAAATATTTTTAATTCTCTTTAAAAACGTAATATGATCTTATATATCTATATAAATAAAAATCAATCGCTTAATGTGTTCTTATACCGATCTGATCTTATCGCTTATTATGTTCTTATCGCTTAATGTGTTCCAAACGAAGGTTATGACAAATGTCCATGTTATGCCAAATAAGTTTGGGACCTCTCGAAGTTGTTAATGAATGCGTCTACTCTACTTATGGGCTAGGTACAGTAAGAAGTCAATCGCCTAGCTCAAATGATAGACAATATCAACTCTCTGAAAATTATGAAGGAGACCTTGGACCTTTCTAAGCTTTAATACAGACCATGAGCCTCAATCATGCGATATTTAAGTGAAAATACTGAAGCAACATACATAAAGAAGAAATACAGTACTGAAAATAATGCCTTTTTTGCGTGGTTAAATTTGCGACTCACTAAAAATGAAAACCTTTTCCTTGCGCCTTATATAAGCGGATCGATAAGACATGCAACCTTCTTCTCCCGCCAGATGAGGCTACAGCAAACTTGCGGGATCCAGCTCGAATAGGTGCGTGACACACAGCACGCCTCCCATCATTGGGTGTTGTAATGATGGCGGAAAAAGCGGCCTAAAGCGTCCATACTGACCTCTCGCAGCGGGCAGTAAGCGAGGGGCTTCACTCTTGAAGCACTCCATAACCTCTTATCTCAGCACAACCTTTACCGCAGAGTTAAAGGCCGTTTTCACCTGAAACTCTCGGATAACTCCTACACGTGTGGCCGCTCATCTCTACGTCGTTATGGGTGGGTGGCCCAAAGGGTTGTCCACCTGACAATCCAGGAGGGGGATACCGAGTAATCTCAATGGATATATAAGACAAGTGATACTCGATTTCCGCAGTTAAAGTTAAGATATAAGTATATCCAACTGGGGAAATATATGTAACTAGCTACACGTTCCCGGCTTCGCCCGGGTTCTAAATAAAAATTCCTATCTCTTAAGTTGGAACAAATTAAACATAATTACGAAGTTTTATCAAAATCGGTTCAGTAGTTTAGGAGTTCATTGGCGTCAAACAACGTGACACGAAACGAATTTTTTATAGATCACAAGTATACAGGCCTGACCGAGATTCGAACCTACGATTACTGATTGACATGAGGTTAATTTTAATGAGTAAAACAAATTGTATCATTCCTTTGAGATAAAATGTAATACTCATTTAAACATCCTTATTGGTATATGAAATCAGTTATATATAATCTAAAAAAAACACTAGATAGGTATAAGCTTTATAAATGTAAGGAAGAAGCACTTTGCAGACCAAGGTCGGATTATAAATAAATTCAAAATATATTTATTGACTAATAATTTGTTGCGAATTTTTTGCAATATTAATGTTTGGTGACCAAACCTTTGCAATATTACGTCATCAATTCACAATAGCTACGTCCCTTGTGTCCTTCAATATATTTAGCTATACTACTAATATATTATACATAGTTACGATCCCTCATAATTATACTCGGCTAAAGTTATAGGTAAAGACAAAGAAAACCTCGTCATATTTGTTATACATTAGCTTAATTAATTAGCTTAAAATTCCCAAGTTCCCAACATTATTTATATGATCCTTTATTAAATATTTACCACAGATAAGTCAAAGTAGCGATTAAAATTACAAAAACAACAACCGTTTTATATTTTTAGAATTTCAATATTATTTCTATTTGTCTTGACGTTGTAAAATTTACAAAAAGAAATGGGTAGAGATAAAATTCTGTTTTATTCGTTGGAACTTCCCATTGAGACTATAATTGTCTTAAGAAAACAATGAAATTTAATCCTTGTTTAATACTATTGTTTGTTTTCTCATCTGACATTGTTATTTACGTAACAAATAAAGACTTAAATATATATTTGTTTAGAACTTTATTATCTCTATCACATAAGAGAGAAACACTCTACATATATACGCGATATTATTCATTAACTAGTAGTCGCCGTAAGTAGCACTGAAGAGAATTAAATAATAAATAAACTTCAAGAAATAAAAATGGCTAAAGAAGCATTTACCGAGACAATTAAAAAGGAACCTGAGAAGCCTCAAGGTATATGTAATACAGAAAGTAAAGAAAATATCGATTACGACGATTTGCTGTGCGCAGCCGGTGAGTTTGGCCTTTATCAGAGATTACTTTTTATTTCCACATTCCCATTTTACGTGTTTGGAGTTTTCGTTTATTTCTCTCAACTCTTCATGACGGAGATCTCACCAAACCACTGGTGTTGGATACCAGAGTTAGAAAAGCTAACAGAGATTGAAAGGAGGAGTCTAGCGATCCCACCGGAGAAAGGAAGCAGATTTGGATATTCCCAGTGCTTAGCTTACGTCGCAAACTGGAGTGAAGTACTCGACAAGGGATTGCAGCCCAATGAGTCATGGCATACTGTACCGTGTGAGTACGGTTGGGAGTTTAACAAAACGGAAATACCATATCCTACGATATCTAGTACTATGGGCTGGGTCTGCGATAAAGACAGTTATCAAGCAACTGCACAGTCGATATTTTTCTTAGGATCCATTGTTGGTGGTTTTCTTGTTGGATGGATAAGTGACCGGTTCGGGCGACTACCGGCTGCCGTATTGAGCAACTTGATTGGATGTATATCGGGAGTGGCAAGCACCTTTGCAACTAATTTCGTCGAATTTTCCATTTGCCGTTTCTTCCTTGGGATGGCTTACGACAACTGTATGATTATGATATACCTCCTAGTCCTCGAATATGTAGCTCCTAAGTATAGAACAATTATAGCCAATTTACCGTTTGCCATATTTTATACATTCGGTGTAACATTATTACCTTGGTTGGCGCTAGCGTGCGCTCATTGGAAGACTATATCATTAGCAACAAGTTTACCCTTAGCCCTTGCTCTACTAGCTCCATTTCTTATACCAGAGAGTCCAAGGTGGTTGCTGTCTAAAGGACGAGTTGACGACGCCATTGAAAAGGTAATGACAATTGGGCGAATTAACAAGAAAAAAATACCACTTTCGTTAATAGAACGATTTAAATTATCAGCCCTGAAGACAAAGAATGAAGAGGAGAATAGTTTGATGGAAATTATTAGAAGGCCGTTGTTATGCAAGGCCTTGATATGTATAAGCCTGGAGTACATGTGCGCTCTAATAGTATTTGATTCACTTGTCAGAAGTCTTGGTCAGTTGGGATATAATTTCTTCATATCTTTTACCCTCGTGTCTTTCACTGAGTTCCCCTCATTGGTGATTGTGTCATTTATTCTAGACTGGACTGGAAGGAAATGGCTTTCATTCTCTGTTATGATGGTTAGTTGTATTTTTAGTGCATTAATTCCCTTTGTTGGTGGTGGTCTATCTTCAGTCATGTGCGCAGTTGTAGCTAGGTTTGCAGTTAATATGGCAATCAATATAGCTTATCAATGGGTGGCAGAGATTTTACCGACAACAGTGCGTGGCTCGGGCGTATCATTAGTACATATCTGTGGGTACGTGGCGACTGTTATATCACCTTTCATCGTATACTTAGAGACGTACGTTCCATGGATCCCTCTAGTCATAGTTGGTTGTATTGCTGGTTTCGGAGGAATTCTAACAATTTGGTTACCAGAAACTGCTCAGCGAGATATGCCACAAACTTTCGACGAAGCGGAAGAACTAATGAAAAATCAGAAATTCTTTGACATACCTTGTTTGAGAAAGACAAACAGCATTACTGAAAAAGTTAAAGAGTGTTTAAATTTATGAATTGTCTCACAGAGTTGAACATTGCAGTTCGTTTTTCTTATACAAAAATGATGAATTTGACTTTGGCTCGTGCATTGAATATATATTTTGAATTCAATGCTGAACTTATTATTATTAAAAATGTAAATAATTTTAGAACAAGATGTTTCGTAGCTGTAACAAATCCAAAATCTTAACAAAGTGTTTATTAAAGTGTTTCCACGAAATAAAATTTGTACCTTTTATTTTGTTTGTTCGCTAATGTTACATACATTACATACATAAATTGCTTTTAGCTTTTACATATTCTTCATTAATATCATTTCCCTTGACGTTTTATGTCATTCCATCAAAAATACCGTGAAACACTTCACGATGAAAAAACCTTGAGAGTATTTTTTGTAAATACTAACATCAGTTTAGGGAAAATTTAGAAATATATTTATGCGAATTAAATGTACCTAAGTAACCTACCTTTCTCTGCTTTGCGCTAATGCCACATACATATCTTCTTTATAATATAAGTAGGTATATGTACTGTTCAGCCTGTTTATTGGTACTTTTAATATAGATATATCTCAAAAAAAAAATTATGCTATCTTTAGAGATGATACTAAAACCCAATTCAGCTATCGCCGTGCTAAGGACCCTTTCTTGCTTGCGTGCCACACTTAAGCATAGTAAGATAAATTAAATCATACTAATGTTATGTGAGAATGTTTTGTAAGGACTGTTTAACGTAAAAAGGGCGTAACGAATTTGAATAAAATTTGGTACACAGATTGTTTATTAACTGAATTAACATATAGGATACTCTATGTTCCAAATGTTCCAATATATGAGCGACAAAGATGTCACTCAAATAAGTATTCTCTCATTTTTCAACGCTGACGTCACAGTTCTATGACGACACTAGAGTAGCGTCTTAGTTCTACAGAAAAATAGATATTACACTCTCCGAGTAATAAAGAAAGCATTTGAATATTACCAACAATGTCATATGATACAGAGTTCTGTTGGCATTTTAGAGGTACAGTATTGCGTCGTTATATGTTATGTTCGCGGTGGCACAAAGTACTGAAAACGGTATGCCTCCCTAACACCGCGACAATGCCAATAGTTATATGAAGAATTTTTTCCTATAGACACTATAATTTCACTATAATTATAATATATACTATATTTACTATGAAAACAATAATCGTCAAATTACATTAAAATATCAGAAAAATATTATCTGAAAAATAATTACAGTACATTATTACAAATTACATTAATTACATAATTGAACAGTTTAAAATATCTTTAGTTTTCTTTATTCAAGTAATGCCAGTTTCTAAGATTTCCTATATAATAAATTTTCTTCTTGAGTCTGTGTTGTAAATGACAAATCAAGGAGATATAATATAATATGCAATTCAATATGAGTGGAAAACTTGAGAAGGAAGCCGCCAACAATGCAACCTAAACTAAAGTACCAATAAAATACGGTATCTATCTTAATCATGTGTGCAAACATTATAATGGAAGTAGATACGTTGAACACGATTATGTTTTGTGACATTATCAATAGAGTGCTCAGTTAATGGACAGTTACTTAGCTGCATTACACTGAATATTTAGCTTACCATTTGAAATAATTCTATCAAAAACTGTATATAATTTTTTAATAGCTTAATAAAGTTGAGGACTTAGGGCCTCTTTCACAAACTACACGTAAAGGGTTGATTAGTTACTAAATTATGCACTCGGTTTGGTGCATCCTTGGATAGGTGAATATTTTTTTTATTATTTACTTTTTAATGTTTGGGACTTTTACCGTACAAACAATGGTATATCAGCTAAATTATTCTAGGTGACAGGTGATTTTAAACGATTTTTTTTGGAATTTCCTCCTTCGAGCCGGATTTGAACCAGCGACCTATGGATTAATATTAAATAGATTAATATTAAAAGAAACCTAACATTAAATAGCAAAAACATTTAATAATAATATAAGCAGATAGACAACAAATGCCTTGGACATGTTTAAACAAACTAAAATTAAAAATGATGTTATTTTCGGCAACTTTCATTTAAAAGATACCAAAACACTCATGGTGTTGATTTAGAAAAGTTTTCCTAAATAATATTGAAAATGAAAATAAAAAGTGAAAAATTCCTTGATCCTCCTTCGAGCCGGATTTGAACCAGCGACCTATGGATTTCAATTCAAACGTCTACAGTCCACCGCTCTACCAACTGAGCTATCGAAGGTGTTACGTGAACGGTTGAACAACACGTACACCTTCGTACTCATGTAGATGTTTTTTATAAAATAATTTTTATATTATACCTACTATTAGCTGTCCAAGTAGTACCCGTGACTGTCCAAATGACTGCTAAATGCAGAGGTGTACTTAAACAATTTTTCAATTCTCATGCAAATAAAGATATTTTCATCCTTAATTCTGAATTTTTTACAAATATATAATAATTTTATACAAGATATATACGTGTCAAGAAGTACCGCCAAATCTCCTTCAGGATACTAGTAATTTTTCGTCTTAATAACTTCGTCCGTAATTGACTCTTTTTTTTTTCTAATATATATATATTCACACATTCCACACAGCACCATCTAGTTCCAAAGTAAGCAACTTAATGCTTGTATTATGGATACCAGACAGTTGATATACCTACTACATACGTATTTTTTTTTTGTAAATAAATACCTACATATTATAAATACAAAACATCCATGACTCAGGTATAATGATAAATGTTAACTAATAAACATTTGCCCCTAGAGGGATTCGAACCCGCGACCGCTTGATTAACAGCTGGAGTTACCACTAGACCAAACGTGTCATCAAAGTATAGTCCAAGTAATAATAATAATAATAATAGCCATTTATTTCCGAACAGTTACAAAATTTATACTAATTCTTTATAAAATGTCCCTCAATTCGGTGTGCCTTTCGGCATAGGCCTCCTCCAACTGCCTCCATTGATTTCTATCTAGGGCCACTCTTAGCCAATATGGCCCCAAGGTCATACGAATATCATCTTCCCATCTTCTTATTGGGCGCCCCTGTCTTCTGACTCCATCTCTTGGATACCATTCCGTGACTTGCTTGCTCCATTTGTTTATACTGCTCCTTAACATATGCCCATGAACTCTAATGAGTAAACACTCATTAGAGTAACTCTTGTAACCATAAACTCTAATGAGTTTATGTTTACACCAATGTTAATCAAACTGTAATATGTAATATATTAATAAATAAATAAAAAAAAATAAAAAAAAAAACAAATGTTTTGAGGGTGGTCTGGCAAACATTTGTGTCAAGAATCGGACTTAAGTTTTTATATTGTATTGATTCAAACTCCTTCTAATAGTTGAACATTGCACTTATTGTCTTAACATAAATTTTACAAAAAAAAAAAGAAATAAAGTTATTAAAAAAAATTGTCAAATTACAGGTTGCTGATTCCTTTATTTGTCTAATATCCAAAAAGTTATAAAGTTCATTTTTGTACTTATTCTGGATCACCACACTTTTTACGGTCACCGCTTGCACTATAAAGAAACATCATGGCTGTATTTCCTTGTATGTACATATGCTCATTAAACTCGTACTGTATTACTAACGAGACAACTATACCTATAATCTAATGTTAGATAAGCGAGGGATCTGATCACACGTGCACGATAATCTCGGGCATGGTTGACCTAACAAACACAAAATGCAGTAGGATAACGCTTGCCGAATTCCATTACTGTTCATGCTTCGAGAAACGTCTCATATTATATTTGAACAGACAGACACTATTTATTTCTTCATTATATTTATATTTTTTTCTTTTACTTTATTTATTTATTTTTTTAGGACGCTTTCCTATAAGACGCTTTCGTATAAGGCAAGTGCGCTGCCAAACTTGATAGGAGAGATTTTGATAAGTCACTAGGTAGGTAAAAGATTTGTATTTTTGTTATAAATGCAAAAACTATTGGACCGATTTTAAAAATTCTTTTCACCTATAAATATATTATCAGCGAGTAACATCGATTACATTTTATCAAGTTACGGGGAGGAAGCCGTATGCAACAGGTAGTCTAATAAATTAATTAACAAAATTATGACGTACCTAGGTAGGTACATGTAAATGAACCCTGAACCCGGAGTTATTCATCGCGCTATTACAATCTTTAGGTACTCGTAAACTTACAGCAACATGTAGTACTTATATATACGAGACAACACCACGCCTTGCATAGTAATTTGAGGAATGGTTCGCCTCAAATTGCCTCATTCATCATTCTGACAAAACATTCACGACAATAAACCTTGTACAACACTTTATACTCTTCTCGAGACTTATTCGTTTGAAACAAGTGCAGTTGTAGAATTTAAAACTCAACTTGCAACACTGAGGTTGTAGAGCAAAACCACGTATTAGCCTCTCAGGCAAACTCGTCTTTTATAGGTATATGTCTCTTTTATAAGATGTACTTTGCAGAGTGTCCTAAGGAGCTGCATGAGCTCATACCGCCTTCCCCTTTCTTCCATCGGACATTCAGACATGCGGCTGGCTACCATCTTCATCTTATCGCAATCCCTCTTTTTCGGACTAAGAACATCCTTTATAATGCCCACGGCCAAGGTTTGGAACTACTTGCCGGTGTCAGTACTTGAAGGAATTACTTTTCAAAGTTGGAGTGAATAGGCATCTTCTGGGTGAGCTCGCTCCATCATAGTCCCACATGCAAACTTAGCTAGAGCAAACTCCATCTTTAATTTAAAATAAAAATACAAGCGTCTTCACCACGATTAAGCACTGTTACAAGTGAATAAAGGATGCTAAAGTTTCTTCGTCATTCGCATTCTTTTCACCTTATCCCTTCACAGAAAAAAAAACACTTTTAATAACAAAATAATATGAAATAATATAACTATTGCTAAAAGATTAGTGCCTGCCTGATCAGGCTAAAAGATAATGATAATGCTAAAAGATTAGTGCTGATGATCATCTAACAGCAGACGACTTGCGATATGCTGCCATACAAAAATGATGCACTTTAATTTTAGTTATTGTCCGTAAAAGTCCTTATCGGAAACCACATTTGTTATGAGTTACGTGATACCTAATAGTGGTCACAAGTTAGATAAAAGCCTAAGGCCTTTATTATCTAACAGCTGCGATCTAATGTTTTATTTGTTGGCATGCAATTAAAACCATCACAATAACCGTATTGCAACCGACTCCAATTAACACAAGAATAGCATTGTTACTTAATTAGATGTAGGTAAGCCGAACATATTCATTCGTAATATTTTACATAGCGAAATTTCACAATATTTCGACGTAAACAATACATCGGCAAGGTAGAAAATAAAAAAATACGAAATGGAGCTTTAATAAGTAGTAGTAAAAATATGTGTCTGTCTGTGGCATCTTACAAACGAATGGACCGAATTTGATATTTTTTTTAAGCTGTCACGATCGAAATAGTTCCAAACCAACCAATAATTTATGAAGATCTCTAAGACGTTTGTAGACCATCATCTCATTTCCTAACGAAGGCATTTCATTAACTTCTACATGTTCGATTGATGTTAAATTTGATATACTGTTACTTCCATGACACGGTAACCTTGACCTAACGCTACAGCATCCAGTTGTTTGCGGAACAAGCAACTTCTTAGCAACTTACAGCTACGAAGTACAGTGTTAAGCTCAATAGAAAGTTTGAAGTTAGTTTATATAATAATAATAATTTTAATTACAGTTTGTTTAAAGTGAGCAATTAATTGCGCACAATGTAAAACCTTCACTCAATCCACGGTCTATAAACTTCCACGTGCATAATTGCTTTCCAGAGGGTGTCGGTAGTTTGTTTCCGTCAAGTCGATAACGATACAACAAAGATTTTACTTGGAGTTCGCACTTTGTCACGGAGATGATTGGAAGCTTTCAAAGCTACAAGTTTATAGAGTGTTCGCGTTAATTAAAAAAGTTAACCTTCAATAAATATACCATGACCTTGTTTATTATTGCTCGCTACAACAAAGTAATGAGAAATTGCATGTAATATAAAAGAATCTAAAATAAGTATAAACAATTTTCTGTATAATTTTTTTTTTCACTTGGCAGACGTGTGCCTAGGTACTTCACCTATAAAAAGCTACCTATATTAAGTTACGCGAGCGAAGTCGCGTGCAAGTGTTAAGCGCTAGTATTAACTGAGGTTGTTGCACACTTGATTTGCTGTTCCTTCTTAATTTTTTGGAACTAAAGAAAACTTACTTTTCGCCAATTTTATTCTCTAACTGTTTTCAGTCGAAACAAGTCAAGATATTCCGAATAATATTATTTATCTGAAAAATAATTCATACACATTTTAAAAATACCTATACATTAAGAAAACACTAGCTAGGTACAGTTTAAGATAAGATTTCAGTAAAAGCTTAAAACTTAGTAGCTAGTAAATGTATCCGTGTGTGTTCTTATTACACAACCACATTAATTGTTGAAACTTGTTCTAGTGTGTTTACTGGTCACTCGGAGAAAAAAATAGTATACAGTCGAAAACACGTCTTGAAATGAGTTTCACATGATTGAGCAGTGTCAATGATTGGGAAGCCATAAATACAATCGCAGACGCTATTAGCGTACTTGTATTTTCTTACTAATTTTCTCCGATTTTTTTCACTCAGTTAGAATTTCTACAGCCAATTCAAATTGAAACCATCAACTGGTCATGGTCCAATTCGGTTTCTAACAAGGTAAACCAGTAGTGATGATAAATCGCGTCAACCCCTTGAATAGAGCTGCGTGTCAGCGAAGACTAACAATATTAGCTTGTGTCCAGCATTGAGACGTGATATAATGTGAAATTCTTTATTTACTATTTGAATAGTACATATTATATACACACTTACAATTACATATTACACCAAAAACAAAAAGTAAAACTAAAAACCTTAAAAAATATATATATATAATTAATAACTAAAATATATTACCAAAAGTAATCCCTTTAGGCAAGGTGAAATATATATTAAAAGCTCATAGAGATTCTGTACGTCTATAAAATATATTATTTAAAAAATGCCTAGTATAATTATTTTCTAAATTGTGCAGACTTTGTGAATTGTTGTGTAACTAAAAGCCTAAAACTAAAAAATTGACTTAAAGCCAAAAAATTTTTTCCATGAAAACATCCATTTTTTCAAATTTCAAATTGGGTTTTCAACAGGCTGAATAGGTTTGTAGTTAACGTTTTTTTATTGATAGTGGATAGAAAACTTCCTTCACTAGATTGCATCAGAAGTCTCTTAAACTAAACACTAAACAGGTGTAGAGGTGCGGTCCATTAGAACAATGAGCGATGTTCCCCCAGATAACAATATCGAATTATCTTAATTGATTAACGTACATACGTGTTTTTACAATACTGAGAGGGTAATGACTCTATTTTTACAAGTTGATTATTTAAATACGCCCCCATGGAGCTCTATTTAAGTTATTATACTTACATTTACATTTTTTCGAGGAAATTTTACTCTGATCGTGACATGTTAATCTGAAAGCATTTTTTTAGGTGGTCAATAACTTATAGCATGTTTCGTCTATCGTTTTGATGTTATCTTGTTGATAAAAGAGAAAGAAAAAACTAGCTGTTCCACACGTCTTCGCCCGCGTAACGTTATAAAGTATACGCTATCTTACTTGCTGATAATGTAGCTTTCTATATGGGTGGAAGCTGGAAGAATTTTCAAAATCGGTGCATTGGAGTACTGTTGCGATCTTCTTACTAAAGGTGAAAACGAAATAATACTTGACGGTCTCGGAGCATCTATACAGAGAGAAACCTGCCAAATAGAAGTAAACACTTTTAATCGATCATCTGGAGCCCGATTTCAGACGGTCTTCGTCAGTACCTACACATTCGTGTATAGACTATAGCAGTGTACACACTTCTACAGACGGTTTAGTGAACAGAGCTTAGTGGACTATATTTGCATCGTTATTTGTAAGAATGAACTTGGAAAATTCATACAAAGCATCGCTATATCTTGGAGCGCCATATTCCTCGGCCTCACGTTTGTGTTTAAGTTTTACTGTGTACAAAACTACAGGGAGACTTCACTATTGAATACAGTGAGGTGTTTGCGCCATTATTACCACGCTCGTAAGGAAGCTCAATGTCGCTCAACGATCTATGGAAAGGGCTATGCTCGGGGTTACACTGCGCGATCGAATCAGAAATGAGGAGATCCGCAGACGTACGAAAGTTACCGACATAAGCCGGCGGATTAGTAAGTTGAAGTGGCAGTGGGCAGGGCATATAGTACGGAGAGCCGACGGCCACTATGGCCGGAAGGTTCTCGAGTGGAGGCCACGGACCAGCAAGCGCAGCGTAGGACGTCCACCCACAAGGTGGACAGACGACCTAATAAAGGCCGCGGGTCAGCGGTGGATCCAGGCAGCTTCTGACCGGTCCTATTGGAAAATTATGGGGGAGGCCTATGTCCAGCAGTGGACGTCCTACGGCTGAGATGATGATACTTACAGATAGGCAGACTCTGAAAGTATTTGTTTACTACGCGCGAGCGCATCAATCAATTCAATCGGTTATTTACATATTATTATGTATAGGGTAAGTATAGGTACACAACGCGACGTCTGAGCGCGCGCTCGGGACGAGGGAAGATTGCGGCGACTGCGTGTAGGACACACGTCTAGCAGACCTAGCAGTACACTCGTACATTTCGTAGGCGCAGCTGTCGGAGGCTTCGACGCGGCTACGAGAATCGCGCAGTCGGACTCTACACGCACGTGTCAAATTTTGTATCATTGTGTAATGCTTTTGTTTACAAACGCGACTTATAGAACTGGATGAGCAATTTGTAAAAAGACTTGATCAATTTGTAAAGTTATAAAAGCACCAATACTTGAAAGTTGCAGCAGGTATAATCAAATTTTTAATATAAATTAACGCGGAGCTATATATTCCTACGGTTGACTCGGTGATTCGTTTCACACAGTAGGTGATATCGCTCGAGGGCGACTAATCGGCGTTGCGTGCATGTTTCTAGATATAGGGTATTAGGGGAAACGGAATGTACCATTGTCAATTAATGTTCTAATAATTTGGCGTTATCACTATTGCTTACTAGGCGCATTTTAAAAATTATTTATATATAAAAAAATATTAAGTGTGTTATGAAAAATTAAAAACTAAATTTTTCAAATCCAGCGTTTACTAATTATTTTCAAACTTGACTATGCAGATTCTGATGTGATGCCGAGCATGTGGTTATTCGGTGGAAGACGAAGACCAGAGCAGCAGCGTGGACCATCCATCCTGGCCACGGCTGATGGTGCGGTGCCTTCATCCATTCACGTTATCAGCCACAACCACACCACGGTCACACCGACAAGCAACAGAGGTCTTATGGTAAAAATACATATTTTTTTTAATTTATAAAATTGTTAATTTGATTTGTGTACGCTTAAAAAACTTGACAATGGGTAGACCGATTTTAATTTGGTTTTCTCATATGGAAAGAGGGATAACGTTCGTTTGTTATATATAATTTTCAGAAAAATTGCCCCCATGCTAAGCCGGGAGCAAGTCGCTAGTATATTGACATGGAGTCTTCCCACGATGTTTTGTGACAAATCTGACCTACTAAAACTAGAACAATTTCAATGTGAATGATACTCAAAGGTGCATCGTTCGACGTTTATTTAATTAAATAAGATTCTCGTGTCTCTCCTGTTGGTTGTAACAATATATTCCTATTCCGTATAGGACTTTATGAATAACGTATTATTATTATATTTAACCATTAAAATCAAATTTCGCATGATTTTAAATTGAATAACGTAACCGTTATAGACATATATATATTCTATAACGGTTTCGTTATTCATAAAGTGAATGATACAAAATAAGGGTGATTATCTCAGTTGCAGAGTGTTATTAAGACTTTTCCTAGTAAGGCGCCATTAATTTATTTGACCCTCTCCTACCTAAACTAATGTAAAATAAAATAACCTATTTTAACATTACTCGACTTGATTACAAATAAATTTATTTATTTTTATATATTATGAATAATTAAAATTTTATAAATTTAAATTTAAAAATTTAAAATTTGGGAGTTTAAGAGTAAGTTATTTTTTTAGTGCTTAAATAGACTAGTATAGAAGAAGACCTAGTGACTGATTCATCTTTGTAGAATGAAATCAAATTACGGGAGGGTGAAAGCAGCAATATAATGTTTAAAAACGAAAAAATGAGTTACCATTTCGACAGATTTTATATTTTTATTTTATTGAGATATTAAATGTTTAATCCCTTCTCTATATGTACAGAAGCTAATATCTTTGATGATTACAGTTACTTATTGTATTATGTTGTTTCGTAAAAGGTTCAGAAAATTGTGTTACAGTAAGTAATAGATTTCAATTCTGCGCGTAAATCGAGACTTTAGAATGATCTCTCAAAGCTTCACTAATATTATAGAAAGAGGAAAATTTGATTTTTTGTATGTTTCTGCGAAATGGTGTTGTATCTTGGATTTTAAAACTAAAGTTTATTTTATTTTATATTAAGTTAGATATTTTATATCCATAACATCCCTGTTTTTTCATTTAGTAATTCAATGTGGTTGTTGGCTGTATCGACAAAGACAATGTTGAGAACTCTCAACATTATGTAATAATGTATAATTATGTAATAGCTAACTAGCTATTACATAATTATAGATAACTAGCGACAAGCTCCCGGCTTCGCTCGGCGTGCAAATTTTTATATACACAAACCTTCTACGTTTTTATCCCTTTTTCCATTATTGAAAACCGTATCAAAATCGGTGAGGTGTTATCGAAGTATAATAGTTAGCGGAAAAACAAACAGACGCGGATAGTTTCATTACAAAAAAATGAACTTTATTGTGCCATTACAAAAAAATATTACCTACGGCTCGTTGACCAATTTCAAGACGGAATTGGTCGGAGCCTCTTTATAATATTAGTATAGATAAAATATATAAATATATACAAAGGTAAAAAACAGTTCTTAAAATTTTCGTTTTCAGAATTTAAAATAAAATAAGACTGTCCAACAAACATACTGTTCTCTTTGTGTTCTTTGTAGTATTTAAGTTTACAACGGCCCTACACCCTGAAGAAATAATTATATTTTATATTATACGAATTATTTTTTGTCATATATTTATGTCATATTGATTGTTATTTTGGTTAGGACTGGCTGCGGACTTTCACCGGACGAAAGGGTGATGTTGGGGCGCACACAGCTGATCCCGGTGGAGAATTGCAGGTGATGCTCTCTGATACTACTCCCGAAAGAACTAATTTGGGAGATGTATGCTTTTTGACGGAAAGCCCCTACAGAATACTTAGAGTGAGTATATATATATTTTTTGTAAATACTAGATACCAATAATATTTTTACGTTAACGTCGTCCTGAACAAATAAGCTTGAAAACGGATTGCTATTTTATTTGAATATCTAATAATATTAATAGGTACAGCAATTTAAACAAGCTAACAGAAAAAACTGTGAAATTTGAAGCTTTATTCGTTATGCTTTCTTTAAAAAGTTATTAAATTAAGAGCCTCTTTCACCAACTACAAGTAAAGTGTTGTTACTTTTAGAAATAATTTTATGTTTTATTAAATTATGCAATCGGTTTAGTGCATCCTTCGATAGGCGATTTTTTTTATTTTCTTTTTAATGTTTGGGACTTTTACCGTACAAACAAAGGTAGGTATATTAGCTAAATTATTCCTGGTGACAGGTGACTTTAAATGACGGTTAGCCTACTTGACAGATGGTGAAAGAGTCCCTAATAATAAAAAATTATAAATGTTATTGTTAACAATCAAAATTAGTTAATTTATTTATATATATAATTATATAATTATAATAATAGATTATAATATTTTTCCTATCGCGATTTACGAATTTGTTTTAATAGATATAGCTTGGCTATATTTTATTTCACTTCCAATCTCTTGTAACAAGAAAATAGGAAATACGGAATAGGAAAACTTATCTTATTATCTTAAGAAGATTAACACAGAAACGATTTTAATATACTTTTAAAATCCACTTGATGTTATAACTTGATAATTTTTCTAAAGTATAATAATAAAAAACTGTTTTTTCTTTCAACTTCATGTCATTGTCCCATTAATTACATTACTATTTGAATTACCGTGTAATTCATAACATTAGAACCTCTGAACACACTTTTATACAAACAGTGATAATGCAGTAATGATGTTCGAGATTAAATTTATTGATAGCGAAGCTTTTGAAAGTGCCTTTAGCCGTTAACGATTTCCAATGTGATTAGATACGGACGTGGTCATGGAGACATATTGTGAAAAATTGTGAAATAATGTGGTTGTTTAGACGGTCGCATACTGTGCCCTGCTTACCTGTTTCTCCGGCTTTATTGAAAGAGGTATGTGAGGGTACATTAATTCAGGATGTTGCTAAGCACTTTCTGCTTCCGCTAATAACTGTCTCCCAAATCGCCGCCTGCGACTTATTTATAGTGCGAGTAAAAATTAAAAATATAGAGCACCTGAGTAATAAAACGCCTGACATCTTTAATGCAGTGACGACGGTGGCGCAGCCACTTTTTTTTATTAATATAGATGATAGGAACAGTATTTTTTCTAGATGAAAGGTACCCTATGTTTTCTCGCATCCCTAACAATGTGTATGCAAAATTTCATGATTATCGTTCCAATAACTAAGGCGTGAAAAGGTAACAGACAGGCAGAGTTACTTTCACATTTATAATATTAGTATGGATAACTATCACTGAAGGGTTTACGAAAAATGATAAACTTTTTACTTTGGGTGTGACTTATGCTTAGAAACGACGAAGACAATTGCATACTTTTAGATTTATTTATAAAAATATTATTACCTTTGAGAAAACTACGAATATTCTTACCAAATAAAAATGACACTTTATTTTAAAATTCCAGAAAAATCATACTAAATCTTCTTTTTTATAAATAAAAATGAATCACTAAATGTGTTGCTAAGCGCAAAATTCGAGAGCGGCTGGACCGATTTTAATTTTGTCTTCACTCATGGATAGAGGGATAATCAGGGAAGGTTTTTACGTAAAAAAAATCCACCCCGGTCGAAGCTGAGGGCGGGCCGCTAGTATGAAATGAAAATTACCGCCCACGAAGTTTCACCGTAGCATGGTCAAGTTCGTAGCGCGCAGTCGACACCGCACAAAGGTCCGTAGCCGGTGCATCTCACTTCTCAGTGGCATTTTCGTAGCAGAGTGCGCTACGCGTCACGTTTGCACTGCTTTATAGTTTACGACCCCTCCGTGCATCTAACTGATTTTACTCGTACAAGTACTTAGAACTTTTATAACAAATAATGTCATATTATTATAATCTCGTGATTATTTACTTTACCATTTATTTGGTAATTATAATTTTAAGATATGTCATATGGTTCATAATAATCTTTCGGTACCTCTAAGATGGGTTCTTTTAAATTTTTCAAAACTATTTCAAATAACATCTCACAGTGCACCATCAGATTTCCGAGATATTTAAACCAAGTAATAGGATTGAATAGTCTGAAAACAGCACCAGATCAAGATATCATTACTGTAAGTTAGATGTTGCATGAGAAATATTTAAATTTAATAAAAAAAAAATGTTTTTAATTTTTATCTTTGTAAGTAAGGATTTGTGGACCGGGTCACACGTAAAATGTTAACACCTAAATACCCATTCATAAAATTTTGTGTTTATATGCATTAATAAGAGATGCAGAGTCGATCTTGTCCCTTTTGCTCATATCATTCATATTTCCAATTTATTCTTCATTGCTGATCGGCGGTGTTTTTTTCTTACAAAAGTGTTATTATTTGCGGACGCTTCCTACGTTCATTTTCCTCTTATTTATCCCATACTTTCGAACGGATTCTTCCGGCAACAGATTTGACGATTCTCTCTATGAACCGAAGGAAGCATTTCCGGGTGTCCTTGTGATCTAACACACCATGGGTAGTTCTGGGGTTTGCATTACATCTCTATTTTGTTTGTCCGTCTAACTGTAACACAGAAAAAACCTGTGCTGTGTCTGTCGTCATTGCCTTATAATTATTGTCATGATTTACTTTTATTTTTATCGCTAGATTCGTCGACAGTTAACTTAATTTGAACACGAACATAACCGAAAAATTTAAAGCGAAGTAGCTTTTAATTTTTCGGTTATGCTTTATGTCAATAAAATTTTTTTCTAAATATTTTTTAAATAAAAAAATTTCATTCAACGCCTTAGGAAATAATGTAATAATAGACAATAACACTTAGAGCGATCTCTTCCAGACAACTTTCGTGTAGGTACAGACAAACAATGACGTACGAGACTAAAGTAAATCAATTTAGTAATATTCCTTTGACAAACAAAGTCACCTTTCGTCTAGTTTACTGATTTTTTTATCTTAGAAAAACACTTACTTTAAATAAAATTAATTAATGTTAAAATTACAATACATAGTTAGTTAGGATATAATTGGTAATTAAAAGTAATAGAAATTTATTGTTTATTCATAGTTTTATAAAATTATCCAGAAAAACCTAATAAAGGCTTACAAACATTGGTATGTAAAAATACTAGTTAGATAATAAATAAATACATACAAATATTATAAATGCGAAAGTTTGTATGTATGGGATGTATGGATGTTTGTAACTCTTTCACGCAAAAACTACTGAACCGATCACCATGAAATTTTGCAAACACGTTGTCTGGGACACCAGAAAGGACATAGGGTACCTTTCATCCAGAACACGGACGAAGTCGCGGGCACGAACTAGTAAATAAATAAATAAAATATCGAAATAATCTACTTATGGTTTGTTTGGAATACTGTTTCCAAACAAATTTTCTTCGCAATGAAAACATCGCAGTATTCATAAAAGCGTTTATACCTAATGGTCCTACAACCTACAAAAGGTAGCAAAAGTTTATAATACAGTTAAAACTCGTTGTATAGAAATTGGGACAACAGATTAAAGTCGAGTCAGGTTAAATTAAATGTAAAATATCAAGTTTTTTCTGCTCTGGCATAGTAATTAATTTATTTGCTCATATCATCATATTGTACTAAGAAAGTTTCATCCGCATTACCATTATTAAACCTGTTCCTGACGTCAGAAAAAAAAAAAAAAAGTATTAAAAAAATAATAATTAAAAGAATTAAATTCTTTAACCACTTTTTAAATTGTAGAGTTTGAATTGTGTGAGTTGCATTTTGTGCTTGACCGTACTTGTGTTGACATCTTTTTCATACATAATGTTTGCTTGCGAGGCATAGCGTGGACGGTTAGCATGGAAATATTAAAAAAATATATATAAAGTAGACATTAGAATTTTATATTTATACAACAAAATATATAATGTTCAAAATATTTCAAAAAATGTGCAGACAAAAAACGTTTCCAACTTGACTAAGATTGATCCAATTTTTTTGTTATCTAATGTCAAAAGTTTCAATCGTTTGCTTTGTTTAACTGATACTTTTCATATGTTTTTGTAACTTTAACCTTTCATGCAAAGATCATAAAACCGTTGTCTTTTATTACTGATTAGATTCATTCATTATTATTTAATTTATTATGAAGATGATAATAATAATAACGTGTTATAAATAGTAGTGTACTGCACTGCTGCATGTGTGTACACACTTTGAAAGCGCTCAAACACGACTAAGCAAATAGCAAAGAGAGGTCCACGTTTCATGCATTTTTAATAAAATTTTAGAGAAAGCAAATAGCAATGCGAGGTCCATTTTAAATCACGAACTAGCGAAGTTCTACTGATCGAAGTGAAGTATAGCAAACATTCACATGTTGGCTATAATAAACATAATATAGCTGAACCAATTTCTGAACGGCTGTGAAACTATCTTCACAGCTGGGCAAACTAAATCAAATTTTTTTATTCCTGTGAGTTACATCACGTTTTCCAATTTCGAATCACGCTCGCTTCAATAATCAATTTTTCTGCGAGTTTCGTGCTGGAGAGGTGAAAAATATATTTTTAACTTGACAAATTAAATCAAGTTAAATACAAAAAATAATAATTAATAATCAAAGTTATACCTAGGTACTGAGAACTTTTAATTATTTTAACTTTCCATAATTTCTGTTTGAAGGCGGCAGAGAGCGGCAATGTTGACGATTTTATGCGATTGTATCTAAGTGAGCCTTCCCGCCTCGGAGTGACTGATGGCAGAGGACGTACAGCTGCCCATCAGGCCGCTTCACGGAACAATCATAATATACTGCACTTTATCAACAACTACGGTGGCGGTAAGTGGTGTAAAAGTATCATTGAGATTTCAATGAATTTCCCAAATAATATTTCATGCTTCTTTTTAGACCTAAATGCCCAGGACAATCAAGGAAATACACCGTTGCATATCGCGATAGAATGTGAAGCATTGGAAGCTATTGAGTTCTTGCTTCAACAGTGAGTGGAGTTTTTACAATATATACTTATACATTTTTTATTTTAAATTTCAACTACAGTAGGTGCGACGTAGTACCTACTAGGTACGTACTACTACTACTACTACTACTACTACGTAGACCTATAATTAAACAACAATTAAAAAATGTCTAAGAAACATTTTCCTCCAACAGGCAAGTGAGAACTGATATACTGAACGAGAAATCTCAAGCTCCAATACACTATGCGACCGAGTTAAATCAGGTAATTAAGGTCGAATTGTTAATTTAAAATATTTTAGAAAATATTCAATTTAATATTCAAATATTCAAAACATTCAATTTTAGTCGTAGGTATTCCGTTCTATTGTAAAAATAGTAGAACAGTTTGGAAGTGTTCCATTAATTTTATTCGAGTCCAATCTGTCATACTGTGCAGTAGAACTAGTTGGATTTTTTTTGTCCAAACAGTTCTATCGTAGAACTAAGTAATAGTAGAACTGTATTTTGACGTTTCCCTATATTGAAATAAATACAAAAACTAGCGGATCCAAGAAACGATTTCAATTGACTTTACAACAGAAATATTAACTAATTTTTTTGTCGTCTCATATAACATGCATTTTACTAAAAAATACATCTCTACAACTCGTATTACTTTATAATTGAAAAACAATAGCTTTTCATATCGCGTATTTTGTGTTTTTTTATACGTGAATACTTTAAATTTGTTTCAATAATTTCGTTTTTTTTTTTGTACCAAATATTTTTTGGTACTACCTAAAAATATTTTTTCTGTAAATTTTTCTGTAATAATCTTTAACTCTCTTTCAATAAGATTAATAATATTATACTCATAATAATAATATATGTTGTTTAGGTATCCGTTCTGAAAATCTTCGCAAAGTATAAGACCCAATTCAATGTGGATTTAGGCGGTGAACACGGACGCACTGCTTTACATATTGCTGCAATTCATGATCACGACATGTGCGCCAGAATTCTTGTGAGTTAATTATTAAAATAATATACTCAAATATTATAGTATCTCATCAAAATAAGATTTATAAAATCTCCTTATTGTAATACAGATAACAGATCTGGGTGCAAAGTGTAAACGCCCATGTAACAATGGATACTATCCAATCCACGAAGCTGCAAAGAACGCATCCTCTCGTACTATGGAGGTGTTCCTTCAATGGGGCGAGTCGAGGGGCTGCACTCGTGAGCAAATGATTTCTCTCTACGATAATGAGGGAAACGTACCCTTACATTCGGCTGTGCACGGAGGAGACATTAAAGCCGTTGAACTGTGTTTGCGATCCGGAGCGAAAATTTCAACCCAGCAGCATGACTTGTCTACCCCTGTGCATTTGGCCTGTTCACAGGTGAGCTAAAAATTTTCAGTAGGTATATAGTATCAAATATTGACACTTTCTATTGACTAATAAAAATTATTGTTAACAGGGAGCGTTGGAAATAGTTAAATTGATGTTCAGTATGCAACCAAAAGAGAAGATGGCATGTCTTAATTCGTGCGATGTTCAAAAAATGACACCGATCCACTGCGCCGCGATGTTCGACCATCCCGATATTGTGGACTATTTGATATCTGAAGGATCTGACATGAACCCTTTGGATAAAGAGAAAAGATCACCTCTTTTACTAGCCGCTTCGAGAGCTGGTTGGAGAAGTGTTAATATTTTGGTAAATATCTTCTTCTTCTTGACGACACGTTTGGTCTAGTGGCTAGTAGTTAACCCTAGCTGTTAACCAAACGGTCGCCATAGGTCACTAACCAAAGTTAAACCATCCTTTTTAGCTGGTAATTAGTTTTATATAATTTGTTGCTTGTCATTTTTATTATATAATATCCAATATAAGAGCAAATCATCGTCTCACATTTTCCAATGTAATGCGTTATAATAAGTTCCCAGAAAACGACTCGCTCCAATGCTTGAGTCGATTTTAATGAGGGAAGCAAAGATGAAAGTCATTCATTTTCCGCGTATCGCGTCTCTATTGAAAAATATGTGTCGCACCGCTGATTTATTTTTGTCATCATTGCACTTCCTAGAACTTTATTAATATTTTAAAGCTTCATTGCAACGTGTTCTACATTGCATTCATATAAGATATTATCATAATTTGTTGTTATTTTAAAAGATCCGCCTCGGGGCCGATATTCAATTGAAAGACATTAACTCGAGGAACGTGTTGCATCTCATTGTAATGAATGGAGGAAGATTGGAAGACTTTGCTGCTACGTGCAAGGTAAGTCGACAGGTGACGGATACCTTCAATTATATAAGCCTTCATAATATTTGTAATTTTAAAGGAAAATATGAACCTCTAAGATGAAATATTAAAATTTTAGGACCGATATGAAAAACTTTTGTCCCAACTTCTAAACGAAAAAGACACAATGGGATGCACGCCACTACACTACGCGAGTCGTGAGGGACACATCAGATCTCTACAGAACTTAATCAGACTCGGCGCTTGTATCAACTTGAAGAATAACAATAACGAAAGTCCTCTTCACTTTGCCGCAAGGTACAATTGCAAATACTGTGTTGTCTCTGTCCAAAACACAATAAGGAAAATCTTGCCCAATCGACTATTCATGAATACAAATTTTATCCAAATGTGTTTAGTTGTTGATTATCAACCCCGGGCGAAGCCGGGAGCGGGTCACTAGTAATATTTAAAAACTCTAATGTATTTTTTGTTTCTTTTCAGGTTTGGTCGTTATAATACAGCATGTCAACTACTCGACTCTGATAAAGGCACTTTTATAATAAACGAAAGCGATGGCGAAGGCCTCACACCTCTACATATTGCGTCGCGTGAGGGTCACACGAGGGTGGTTCACTTGCTCCTAAACCGTGGCGCTCTATTGCACCGAGACCACAATGGACGCAACCCACTGCATCTGGCCGCCATGAGTGGTTACACGCAAACTATAGAACTGCTACACACCGTTCACTCACATCTACTCGATCAGTCGGACAAGGATGGGGTCAGTTGACTGTTTAATTTAATTTATAATAAACCGTACTAATATCCTACTAATATTATAAATGCGTATTTGTATATCCATATTTGTATGGATGTATAGATGTATGTATGGATGTTGAACCCATGAAATTTTGCATACACGTTGTCTGGGACACCAGAAAGGACATAGGGTGTACCTTTCATTCAGAAAAAAAGTACTGCTCCCGAGGGATTATCTAAAATTAAGGAAACTAACTCCTGGCTAAGTATAATAGCAATAACGATGTCCGGCGATATATTGCTTTTTCAACGCGGACGAAGTCGCGGGCACCAGCTAGTAATATTATAAATACGAAAGTTTGTATGGATGTATGGATGTTTGTAAGTTTGTAACTCTTTCACGCACAAACTACTGAACCGATCACCATAAAATTTTGCATACACGTTGTCTGGGACACCAGAAAGGTCCACCTTTCATCCAGAACGCGGGCGAAGTCGCGGGCACCAGCTAGTACCTAAGTGATAAATTTATCCGATATTTTCTAGAATACGCCCCTACATCTGGCCACAATGGAGAACAAGCCAAATTCTATTGCACTACTGCTTTCGATGGGGTGTCGGCTCAGCTACAACGCCATGGACATGAGCGCCATTGACTATGCAATTTACTATAAGTTCCCTGAAGCGGCTCTAGCTATGGTCACTCATGAGCAAAGGTGACAATTTTCTTTTATTAATTTAAAACTTCTAAGCTCTTAACTTCTTCTAACTTCTTAACTTTCTTAACTTAATTAATTAATTAAGTTAAGTTAATTTCTTAACTTTCAATTTTAACTTCTTTCTAACTTCTACTTTTTCTTTTTTTCTTTTATTTTAACATTACTTACTATATTTATCTAATATTAATAAATAAATAAAAATAAAATAAAAAAAAAACAACTCCAAATAATTGAAGAACAAATTCTTATGTAAATAAAACGTAATTTCAGAGCGAACGAAGTGATGGCTCTGCGGTCTGATCGTCACCCATGCGTCACATTAGCTCTTATTGCTAACATGCCTCGGGTATTCGAAGCGGTTCAGGACAAATGCATCACCAAGGCCAACTGCAAGAAAGATTCCAAAAGTTTTTACGTAAGACCATAATATTTGTATATAGAAAGTAGACTATTAATGTCTAACTATCTACCTATTGTCTATCTCGAACATACCAGCTTGATCACTCGAAAATGCTTCAAAATTAGTTCGATGATTAAGCTGTGGAAACATAAAAAACGGATCCCGTTGCTTAAAACTCTAAAGGCCTCTTTCACAATCTCTGAGTAAAGTGTCAAGCAGGCTAACCGCCATTTACTCGCTAATTAGCGTTACTTGAAAAGTAACTTATCAACACTTTATTTGTAGTTGGTGAAAGAGGTCCTCATATTATCTAGGTACTATTAGAATTATAGAAACTGCTTTCTATCTCGTTAATAATGAAATGTTATTATTATTAACGACATTTTTATACATATATCTATTTTTTATAACATATATTACTTACTGCAGCGAGCAGGTGAACCTTTAGTGTTTTTAATTAACTGCTCACTGCCATAATATTCAACTTAAATTTCAGAGGGTTTTCATATTAATTTTAGTAGTTAACAAGATTCTTTCTTGAAATAGGTATTCCCAAATCCCAGTACGTGAGCCCCTATAGTAATTAATGAATAATATCAGTTGACGATTTCATTTCACTACATGTTTCAATGTAAAGTGTTGTATGAACTATTTTATTCGAAACCTTTATTTAACGGTTCGAATAAAATCCTTCAAATAAATTCGAATTATTAATTTAATTTGAAATCTAGATTAAGTACAAGTTTGCGGCACTATGCCCCACTACTGTCTTGGAGGAGGAGCACGGTCATTATAACAGAAAACAAGAGACGGCCTTAAAATCCCAGGCTTTTCCGTTACCAGCTTTGAACGTAAGTACCTACAATATTGTGTACAATTTTTAAAATTTTTCACGCTTTACACAGATTAAGTACTCATTCAAATCCTACCAACACTCGAAGCATGAGATCGAAGCGCTGAGACTGGCGTTGGACAACCCAAAGTACAGGCCCGAACCGTTGTCTGTGATCAACGTGAGTCTAGAGCAGCTGTTCTGCTACATCCAAATGATGTGCTTGCCTCTATATGTCGCCAAATGTCCAAATAAGAAACTGAACAGCACAGCTTCATATTACACCATGACGTTTACGGTGGATGGGTTATTTGTTTATTTGTTCAACAATGTTGTGTTTTATTGTAAATAGAGTTCCACTGCTTAATGGTCTTTGTGACGTACTTTTCTACCTTTTTCTAAATTTATTTATAAAAAGGTAACCAAAATTATTGGAGTTTACTCCTTAAAAATCGATTTTCATAAATAAGTTCGGGTATAAAAATTTATGGAAGTAAAATCAAAACTGTCACATTTTTAAGTAACTTATTAACTTTTAGCGCCATCTACACAATATCCCTGAAACTAATTCTAGTTTCAGGGATGTTATATGTATGTTTCGTAATAATACATCCTTGCGAATATAGACGGCACCGGTTGGAGAATAGAGATGGCGCTGATATTTATTCGTTCGTTTCGTATTTATTAAATTACTAGCTGGCGCCCACGACTTCGTCCGCGTGAAAAAAATAGCCTATCCTGTGTCCCGTACGTCTAAATGTTTATCTACCAAGATTCATAAAAATCAGTTAATTCGTTTAAGAGTTATGGAGGAACATACATACCTACATAAAATACCTACACGTACAGATTTATTATTATAGTATAGTATTGATTAAATTATTTATTTATTGTTCGTAAGGAGTAAATTCCAGTCGTGCGTCGGAGCTGACACACACACACTTTTTTTTTAAATGTAAATAATTATTTTCGGACTGCAATATAAGACGATATCTCTGGTGATTATACAATTATAATGATCTTATAATAATTATGTTTACAGGCTATGGTAGCTCACGGTAGAGTAGAGTTGTTAGCTCACCCTTTGAGTCAAAAGTATTTGCAAATGAAGTGGAACTCGTATGGAAAATTCTTTCATCTAGCTGATCTTCTGTTCTACTGCGTATTCCTCACCTTTGTGACTGTCTATACTTACATTCTTATGCTGAACTCTGACCCAATTATGTCCGATGAATTGAATGGAAGATGCGGCTCTGGCAACGCAGTCGATTCAAGCATTAATTCAACCACTTTAACAAGAAGATTCATACTGAAACGAGGTAAGTGTTAAATCCGTACTACTTAATATTATAAATGTGAAAGTTTGTATGGATGTTCGTAACACTTTCACGCAAAAACTACTGAACCGATCACCATGAAATTTTGCATACACGTTGTCTGGGACACCAGAAAGGACATAGGGTACCTTTCATCCAGAAAAAAAGAACTGCTCCCGAGTGATAATCTAAAATTAAGGAAACTAACTCCTGGCTAAGTATAATAGCAATATCGATGTCAGGCGATATATTGCTTTTTCAACGCGGACGAAGTCGCGGGCACCAGCTAGTATAACATATATAGAAAAAAGTCTTTTTTTAAGCAGACTCAACAGTGGGATAACTGACAAAACAATATATTTATATTCCAGTTATTTCCATATATATATATATATATATAGGCATTGTTATGACAGCCGTGTTAATATAAGACTGATCCACAGCGAAGCGTGGTCGGGTGATCAACTAAGTAGTTTGTTACAACATTAATGGCAGCAATATTTCTTCTCTTACACAGACTTCGAAATTATGATAACGATGTATACGAGTACCGGAGCGATTCTTATCTACAATGGGATATGTTTGGTAAGAGAAGCTTACAACGTGAAACAACAGAAGTTTCACTACATGATGGATCCTTCGAACTTCGTTTCCTGGATGCTCTACGTCAGTTCCACAATGATGGTTTTGCCGACATTTGTTAACAACGAATGTTACACTCAGGTATTTTCATCAATTTGAGCAATACCTATACATACAGTAATTTCTATTTATTTTTTTTGGAGTTCTTGGAGAAACCTAATTGATAAATAAATATTTTGATTTTGATTTTTGATTTTGTATATTTATATTTTCCAGTTTTCCGCTGCTGCAATCACTGTATTCCTGTCTTGGTTTGAGCTGTTGCTACTTCTACAAAGATTCGATCAGATCGGCATCTACGTGGTGATGTTCCTCGAGATCCTCCAAACTCTCATCAAAGTTTTAATGGTGTTCTCAATCCTGATCATCGCGTTTGGTCTCGCCTTTTACATTCTACTATCAAAAGTGGGTTCCACGTAGCATAATTATTGGATCATCAATTTCGCATAATTTACTTATTTTAAATAAAATTATGTAACGTAATATGTAAAGATTAATTAAATAAAAAATGCGCTCATGACGTCATGAAGTATTTATAAATTAATTAACCAATTGCTTATTGCGAGAGTCAGCCAAGGCCCAATGATTGCATTGCGAATTGAATTTTTGGCGAATTTTTTCTCTCACTAACATGATTTATAAGATAAACACGTTTCAGGGCCAACATCTGTCGTTCGACAGCGTTCCCATGTCGCTGATGAGGACTTTTGCTATGATGCTCGGTGAACTGGACTTCGTGGGTACCTATGTGCAACCGTACTACAAGTCAGAAACAGACCGGATCCTTCCCTTCCCCATGCCGACTTTCTTCATACTTGGAATCTTCATGGTTTTAATGCCGATCCTGTTGATGAACCTCCTAATTGGTTTAGCTGTCGGCGATATAGAGAGTGTCAGGAGGAACGCTCAGTTGAAACGTTTAGCTATGCAGGTGACTCTTTAAAACATATATATTAGATGATAGAGACGTTTCATATATGTCGTATGATTAATGTCCATTAATTTATGCGTCAGGTGGTGCTTCATACTGAACTAGAGCGTAAACTACCAGCGTTCCTCTTAGAGAAAGTGGACAAAGACGAGCTGATTGAATATCCGAATAATTGCTGCAAGAGGAAAGGAGTTCTGGATTTTATTTTTCGAAAATGGTTTTGCGATCCTTTCACTGATGATGGTACGTTTTGGTATAATATCATTTGGAATAAATAAAATCATTCATTCATAATAAGTGGAAACTCATTATTCTTCGATGATGAATAGTTGGCAGTAGATATATTGCAATAAAAACTTTTTCTTACAGCTACTTTTTGATTCTTTATATTTAACGATTGATTGTACTTAAAAGGTATTGTTTATTTATAGTCATCTAATATTTGTGAAAAATATTTTGCCGTGTGTTCTACACGTCATGTAGGAAATTTTAAGTATTTTATGATTTAAAATAAATGTAATATCCATCAAGTCAATCAACCGCAGATCAGACTTCCCACATCAGGTTTGATATTGGTACCCTTACCGTAACAAGTTATGTAGGTGATGTGATATTGTAATAAATTTTCGTTAGATTTTTAAGATCAGACAAAATATTTTTTGTTAAGTCAACTTAACAAAAATAATTATTTTCCATCTCTATCTCTATAAATAAATAAAAACTTCGTGTTGTTGAAGCCAATGAACTCCTAAACTGCTGAACTGATCTGAAAAAACATCGCACCTATGTGTAATTTGGTCCAACTTAAAAGATGAGGTTTTATTTTGAACAAGTAGAATAGTAAAATTTTCTTGCCAAATTGTTTTTTTTTCAAATATACATAAGATTCGCCTTAGCAGGATTAGACCTCGTGCTGGAGAGCAACGAAGACTTCATCAGCACCGAGCTAGACAAGCAGAAACGTCGTCTTCGTGAAATGAACAAGTTGCTCGAACAACAGCACACCTTTATCAGGCTTATTATACAGGTGAGTCGATTTTTAACTCGCAGCGACATTTGCAATTTTAATTTAGAATCTTGTCTCTTCTTTGTACTTTTGCTTGTGTTGCAACAAATATGAAATGTAATAATAATCTTTTAAATAAGTATATTGAAGTGGGTATCCCTCAAACTGTAGCGTAGATTTCTAGACTAATAAGCAATAACAAGACTTAAATATACATGTATTTTAACAAAGTTGCTTCTCGCCTCTGTATATGTATATGTACCTATGCTTAAATCTCTTAAATTATGCAACGGATTTTAATGCGGTTTTCACTAATGCAAAGATAGTTAAAGGAGGAAGTATAGTATATATAATTTGCTGAAAAAAAAACGTGCGAAGCCGGGTGCGGCTTGCTAGTATATTATATTTATGGATACTCTATAGTTTGTAGTTTTGTAATTTTGTGTTTATAAATGCAATATACAATTAAGTTTTTGTTGTAAAGCGACTGGCTATATATAGTTAACGATAGTAGCGATTGACGATTAATATTGTCGATAATGATTAATTTAATTCTTGTACTTTTCTTTATTGTAGACAACTCAGATGTACGCTAGAAACTCAACTGAGTTTATAGTGCACCTCAACTGCGTACCATATATTGTTATTTTTGTGTGTAAATAAATAAATGAACAAAATAAAATAAAATAAAAATAAATACTGTTTCAGAAAATGGAGATAAAGACCGAATCAGACGATGTGGACGAAGGTGTGAGCCCCGCTGACGCACGAGTTGTGCCTCGCTGGAACTCGCCCAGGATCAGAAAGAAGTTGAGAGCTGCACAGTCTTTCAACAAAGGAGTTTAACTATACAAATGTTAATTTATGCTATAATAAATTTTTTTATTTAATATTTCTGGATCTGGTTTTATAAAAATTGTATTGTTTAACGTTAAATTTCATCAATAAAAATTCTAATTACTAAAAGTACATACATATATATATAGGTAATTACATCCAAAAAAAAAATTGTTTTAGATTTTTTTTGTTTATATATTTTTTTCTATATAAAATATATATTTGGTTAGTCATAAGTATTAATCTGTGTAAATCTGTGAAAAAAATTTTTCACAGATTTAATTTGGAGTAAAGCCCGTCACACACGTAGCTATAATATACTCGTATATCTATTAATATAAATTATACTAAGCCATATTACGATTTATTTTCTATACAAATATTGGAGTGACCGCACACGAAGCTATAATATATATTTCTATGACGTCACCAACGTATACCGTAATATACCTATATTATAGCACGGTATATTAATATATATTATAGCTACGTTTGTGACGGGCTTAAGTGAGTTAACATTACAAAACTAATCAGATAATTCAATAATTTTAAGACATTGAAACTTCCATGACATTGACACTTCCGTAATAAGCGTTTTTTCTTGTAATGCAAGTAATGCATCTTCTTGTATTTTAGATTTTATGTCTAAAATATCTTTGTTATAGGCTTAGAATAATAACGCATAGAACTATAGTTTCATGTCAAAAGACTGGCGAGAATGAAGCACAAATATAATTGATGTGTGCCTAAGCCACACGTAAAATGACGCTCTGCGACACGTACACAAGTATGCAAAAAATGTTCGTTCGTTTACCAAGCTTTATAAAGGCTGTTCGTTTACCAAGCTGATACGGCTTGGTGTAAAATGCTTCACTGATCGTGCGTGTTTCTATGCGTTAATATTCTTTAGGTTATAGGCACTTATGTCAACATGTGTTTAGAATAGAAGGAGGTTTTAAAGTAATAGTAAGGAGGTTCTGTCTGAATCCTAAGTCAGGGATGGAAAAGTGTTTGGTGCAAAATGAAAGTATGTATACCTATTTCAATCAGCGCTGCTCTCTTTTAGACTAAGATATTTTATAAATAAATAAAAATTATATTGATACAACTCAATCTTCGATATGATCAGTAGCGTGAAGTTAGTATGTACACATAAAATGTACCTATATGTTATATGTTGTGTAAACTTCTATCTTTCACTTTTAATCACTATTAAATATTTGTACGATGAATAAGAAAATACCTAAGTATTTATTTCTTTTATAAGATTCAGTAATAAAAACCAAATATGATCAATGATCAGAGGAAGCGATATTGCTTGTATTTATGGTGACGACACCACACACTTTGAAAAAAAAAAAAACTATATTACTATATTTATTTGATTTTCATAACTTTATTTATTAGGTAAGTAATAATACTTATACTTTAAAAATAATAGTGACTGTGCTCCCACCCTGTAATTAGTACTTCAAACCTAAAGCGTCTAATCTAATAATCATTTTTAGATATTTCCTATTTTTTTAACAATTTATAACAATTTTTCGAAAATATTTACTAATAGATATCTAATAGAAGTTTGTATTGAATATACAAACCTAAATATATTTAGTGCAAAGTATATTTGGTCCGAGAGACAATAAAGTTATTAGTGAGGTGTTGGCTACATTTTATGACATTTTCGGAAACATTACGAAAAACTGGGTTTGTTTTTACCAAAATTAAATGTGTTATTTAATATTAAAAAAGAAAACAATAAAGCATTAATCCTACCCATAAATTTTATGGCAATTAGTATTGCCAAAAAAAAAGTATTTTAATAACTTTTTAAAAGTTTATCTACACAATTATCTAGAATCAAAGTTTATCTAAAAAATACACAAATTTATCTTAAAAATGCAGTATTAAATGTTGTAAAAGCATAAGTTATTAATATTTATATTGTGTATAATATAAATTGCGCTCGGTGCCATGTGTTTGTTATATGAATTCTTCAAATGAAATATATTTAATATTATTGCGTACGTCCTAGCTGTGGTTTCCATTTACGTCCATTGACGTCATTTGATTAAAATATCATAATTTGTCAAGATTAAAATATGAAGATTGTTCTTTTCTGTAAAAAAAAAAACATACAAAGAGGACTATTAGCAAAATAAAAATTTAAAGCAAGTTTGAGGTTGATTTCAAAATTGCATTTAGTATATTTTCAGTTTAGCCGTTAGACGAGACCGTTGGATGAGTGGTCAGGCTCTAGGGTGTCCCGGGTTCGATTTTCAGTTCGGTGGATAGCCTACCGCCCGGTGTGTTTTGAGCTTTAAGATTTTTTTCAATAAGCTTATACATTCATTAACATACACATGAAACTTTGCGATCGAATGCATTAAATGTCTAGTTTTTAAGTATACAAGTAAGTACCTGTCGAAATATCTGTGACTTCATTTATAAGTGTTTTAGTAAATAGAAATCGACGTTATTATTAGAATTCCTTGCTTAGATATGTTGTCGAAATATAAAATGGCTGAAAATTTAAATTACAAATGTACACTGCTGTTTATATGAAATTACCAAAATTTAATAACATACCTATTCACCGGTCAATACTCCTAATACATTGAGCTGAGATAAGCTGAGCGGAGATATATAACAGCCAATAGGATTTCTTTATTTCCTCTAATCCGCTCCGCTCAGCTTCGTAAGAGACGGGATCTATCAATGGCTCCATTGATGGATTCATGGATGTACACTAAACTTCTCCACCTGATTCCATCATGCCAGTCAATTTCAAACTATGGATTCTAAGATTTATCTTAGATAACAGTCTATGTGTCTTTTATAAGATGTACTTCGGAGAGTGTGCTCGGTAGCTGCATGAGCTCATACCGCCTTCCCCTTTCTTCCATCGGACATTCAGACATACGGCTGGCTACCATCCTCATCTTATCGAAATCCCTCTTTTTCGGACTAAGAACATCCTTTTTAATGCCCACTGCCAAGGTTTGGCACTCCCTGCCGGCGTTTGTGTTTCCGAACTCATAATAACCCAAATCCTTTCAAAATTGGAGTGAATAGGCATCTTCTGGGTGAGCTCGCTCCATCATAAGGCTCATCATAAGGCTGGCCAAGATCAAACCCATCCCTAATAAAAAAAATATATATCTTTGGATGCCCCAACAAGTTAATTTTATGATTTCACAATCGTTCGTACGCATCTCCGCTTTACATATTTCCGCACATCTCGCTTTGGTGGAGTCCGACTCTAAGCATTAAAAAGTATGAAAAGTAGTACCCAAATTCAATTTGAAATATTAATTGGTGTTGTCTACAACCAGTCTACATAAAGCTAATAAAATTTAAAACAATCTAAGCGTTTTATTTTAGTGGCCCTATCTTCTTATACTTAAGGCAACCTATAGGGGTTTCTATATTTGAAAACAACAACAAAAGCCGAAAGTCGCATTAAAACGTTCATACAACATTATGTGATTTTATAAATGTTCTACCATCTACCAGTAATGTATTTGTATAATACCAGTATGAAGGAACTCTATATATGTTCAGAATAAATTAAGAATATTCAGAATAAAATTAGCCTACATTCTGATCTGAATATCTGAGATCTGAATCTGAATATTTTATATATATTGGATAATTTTAATGTAGGTACTGTTGGTGTCTAAATAAAATAAAATAGCTATTTGATTAGTAAACTCGTATGAAAACAGTAAAGCAATTTCGCCCATACAATCTTGTACTACATAGATGTAGTACTTTGTCACATACATTTTCTATTTGGAACAATGTGATGATTTGCACATATTATAATATATTTAGTTTATGCTAGCGGTACTTTACGCGGCGAGCGCCCATATGAGTGCACCAGATAATAACGCAGTACAGTCACAAGCACAAATGCTAAATTATCTCTGGTCTGAGTCTGAAATGAACGAGTGCAGTTACGAACGACAAATAAATAATAATATAATTATACTAGCTGGTGCCCGCGACTTCGTCCGCGTTGAAAAAGGAATATATCGCCTGACATCGTTATTGCTATTATATTTAGCCAGGAGTTAGTTTTTTTAATTTTAGATAATCCCTCGGGAGCAGTACTTTTTTTCGGGATAAAAGGTACCCTATGTCCTTTCTGGTGTACCAGACAACGTGTATGCAAAATTTCATGGTTCATCGGTTCAGTAGTTTTTGTGTGAAAGAGTTACAAACATCCATACATACATCCATACAAACTTTCGCATTTATAATATTAGTACGGATGTATTACATTATATTAATATGTATATATTGAACCATATTGTAGCCTGTAACGCGTAACGTTTGACATGTGACATTTGATTTTACTTTCATAATGGATGTAATTAATATTTAAAAAGTGTACCAAATGAGAAAGTACATACATAAAATGCTAATAAATCAAATTTCCATACCCTGGAATTCATATAATTTATATATGAAATCGATAAGGAGAAAACCAAAATGTGTTTGATTCTAATGGGAATTTGTTTCCGATTGTACCTAAGTACATGAGACAAATGATGAAAAGCGAATCCGGTGAAAGTGTAAACTCGATAATATTCATAATAACTCCATGGCGAGTAAATGGAAGTACCTACTTGGGAAATTGAGTTTGTGACTATGACGAATCGTATTAGTCCGGAATACAGCCCTCTTATGCTAATGAGTAGGTACAACAGAATTTTTCAAACCAAAATCGATACTGCAAATTGCTTTACTTATCTAATTACAGAAGCTGTCAAGAACAGGAGAACCAATGAGAAAAAAATATGACGGAACAACTTGAAATTGTTATTTAGAACTTGTTATATTTTCATTCCTGATTTTACAGGAACTCTACACATATTTAAAAATTGATAGTAAATTATTGCACCATTTTTTCTACCTATTTAACGTAATCATTATATTATTGTTTACTAGCTGGTGCCCGCGACTTCGTCCGCGTTGAAAAAGCAATATTATATCGCCTGACATCGTTATTGATATTATACTTAGCCAGGAGTTAGTTTCCTTAATTTTAGATAGATAATCCCTCGGTACTTTTTTCTGGATGAAAGGTTCCCTATGTCCTTTCTGGTGTCCCAGACAACGCGTATGCAAAATTTCATGGTGATCGATTCAGTAGTTTTTGCGTGAAAGAGTTTCAAACATCCATACATACAAACTTTCGCATTTATAATATTAGTAGGATATATATATATTAAATATTAAAATTAAAATTTAAATTAAATTAAATATTAAAATTTAAATTAAAAAGTACGGATCTATTTCTATAGCTATACTAATAAAGAGAAAAGATTTGTATGTTTGTAATGAATACTGGAACTCAAAAACTACTGATATAAGCTATTTTGAAAATTCTTTCACCTATAGAAAAAGCTACATTACTCGTATCAGCGAGTAACATGGGCCATAGGTATTCATCGAAATAAAATATCTCTGCGAGATTTTATAAAGTTACGTGCAACAGCTAGTTCCAATATTTAATTGCAGTACCTACATGCTCGAAACATTTAAAGTAATGTGCAAGCGTTTACAAAACCTATTGTGCGAGAGAAATTCACCATTGTTGCCCTCTTCCGCACAAATATTATATATTTATGGGGCATTTGTATGCGATTTCACAGTTCCATGAGTTTATAAGCAACGATGTTGTTATTAATATTTGTGTTATACATACAAACTTGTATGAGTGTGGAGCCTCAAATGGCGAGAGTGAATGGTAGAGGAATTTTAGACATCTCTTTTCCTAAATGGAATCGGAGATATTCGGTAAAGGAGGCACACCAAAACAAGCCGGAACCGAGATTTTGGCCCCCAGTTCAGAAGGAGACAAGATGTAAGTGGAAATATATGAAATTTTATACTTACTTTGAAAATATTTTAAAATGCGTTTATTTTAAAATTAGTTGCGTTATTAACTCTTGATGGTCAATATTTTTAACTCTGGTTAAGAGATAGTAATAAAAGATGGGCTTATATTGTATAAAAAATTGTATTTTCATTTTTTCCATGGATGTAAAAGCTAGCGAATTTTCTTTTCACACTTTCCTATACTTAGCATATAATATAAAATTTAAACATGAGGAAAAAGTAAATACTTAGGGTGGGTTGCACCATCTTACTTTAACTATAACAAACGTCGCAACTTCAGTTAAAGTAACGGTTAGGCCGAAAATGAGTTGCACCAGTTAACAAATAATCAAATGACGTCATAACTTTGACCGTACCCGTAACCGCACATTTTTCGCTGGTTAAGGGTTATTGTTATTGTTAACTATAACGTCAAGTGTCAAAACTGCCATATGAACGCGTCAAACTGTCAACTTTAACTAAGCTTACGAATATGGCGGTGCAACGCGTTTCGCAGAAACTGTTAAAGTCAGGGTTATTGTTAGTGACAATTTGACGTCAACTTTTACTTTAACCGTGCTACGATGCAACCCACCCTTAAAATGCAAGAAATATGTTTTCTATTATATATTTTAAAATGAAATTTGAACATTTGCTTTGTGTCTCGACCATTGCTTTTTCATGTTTTATTTAAATTTAATATTTTTAATGTAATGCACTTTTAATATACTTACTTTGTAGAAATAGAACAAGTAGTAAGTAATCGTAGTATTGATAGCAAGCAGCCACAATTTTTATAGTCTACCGCTCATAGATAAATGATGCGCTGCGCTCGACTAGATACTGCCGTCGTATTTGTAAAATGCGGCATAAAATAGTACGCCGATTTCGGCGTACCCGAGCCAGTCACACTGCAAACTGTCTGTGATGTGTACGTGCCAAATGTTTTATTAAATTTTAGGCATAATAAAATACCAGTTTGAGTAGTGAAACTGTGTAAAAATATAATAAAACTGGGTAAAAAGTGAAAAAAGTGACGATTTTTTACACAGACTACAATAAAAAGTTGCCGCATTTACGGAGTTATTGCTTTTGTATAGCGCTCTATCTAGTCAAGCGCAGCGAGACCAATCATTTATCTTTGCTACCGCTTTTATAATGGGGAGTGTACTTAAAGTGTACTTAATATGAGTTTCATGAGGACCCTCAGTTACTTACTAATGCTTAAATGAGCGAACCGTGAGACGTTTCCATCACCCTACAACATTATGGTTCAATTATATGTTTTGCATAATATGTGGTTAACGTGAAATGTGTGTTTTAGTTTTATCGCTATTCACGGTGGTAACGTTCCCCAACGGAGGTTGCGCAGGAGCATCAGGGGACAACGGAACTTGCATGAGTGCACGAGAGTGCTCAGGCCGTGGAGGCTCTGCTAACGGATACTGTGCCAATGGCTTCGGCTTGTGTTGCATTTGTAAGTACATTGCTGATCAGTATCATGAACAGTTTACTCATAGTTTAAGGAAGTTTCGACCGTAGTTCCGAACTGAGTTCATGTTTTTTTTTATTAGACAGAAGAATGCATAATTATGTGCATAATATAATTTAATACTCAGCCATTCAATTTTCAATAAGAACTTCCAATCTGTTACGAATTTGTAACAATTATTCACTTTAGAAAATGTAGGCAAATAGGTAAAGCCCGGTAAGGTCACATCTTGGTTAGAAATTCACCTCTCAATTTATACACGCTTTTTCAAACGGCGAAAGTAAACTGCTTAAGGAAAACTACGTGTCTTAGAAAACTTCTTTTTTTATGTTAAGGCCGACAGAGAGGCTGACGGTCCACTTAATGATAGATGGCTACAGTCGCCACAGGTCCTGAAGTGCAAAGGATTGTGAAGCAATAGGGAAACTGGCTCTGGGATCTCTTACTCACTCACCGAAATTCACGGTGGTCTTCTGCAAGGGGATGATTACTGCCACCAGACAGGTTGCCTAAATGTCTGGGAATTGGTTGCAAAATATTGTTTTTTTTCTACTTACATAAATACGTAAATACGAAAAGAAAAGTAACTGATGGCAAAAACATTTAATAATTATATAAGCAGATAGACAACAAACTAAAATTAAAACTGATGTTATTTTCGGCAACTTTCATTTAAAAGATACCAAAACACTCATGGTGTTGATTTAGAAAAGTTTTCCTAAATAATATTGAAAATGAAAATAAAAAGTGAAAAATTCCTTGATCCTCCTTCGAGCCGGATTTGAACCAGCGACCTATGGATTTCAATTCAAACGTCTACAGTCCACCGCTCTACCAACTGAGCTATCGAAGGTGTTACGTGAACGGTTGAACAACACGTACACCTTCGTACTCATGTAGATGTTTTTTATAAAACATTTCTTTTATATTATACTAGCTGTCTCAGGGATCTTCGTACCGTTATGTATTAGGTAATAATTAGCTGAATTAAATTCAATTAATATACGAAAAAGCCGAAATAGGTACTACTGACATGTGATTTATATCTTTGTTCTCCCAGAAGTGTAGGGGGGGTTCCTCCATTTTACAGGGTGACCTCCAGAAAAATCTCGAACCCTCGACCTCGGAGACTATGAGGCCTAGTACGGCACGGTTTGCGGGCGGAGTCAACGGAGGTTACCACATCGCGACCCACCACATTGCCGAAAGGGATAGCGATATCTCTAAAACCATCGGGAACTAGGGATGTGGTCACTTCCCTATCCCGATAATGGCGAATGAAATGTACTCTCCCACTGCTAAAACACTTTCCAGTTATGACGTCATGTGGCAGTTCAACGTCTGAGAACGGAACGTATTTCGTGAACTCAGGGTACCCATCATCATACGACGGTACAGGATCCTGCGAGCTTACGGTCATTAAAACTCATCCCGATGTTTGTCAAATTAGGTAAGACGCATGGCTAATTTACTCCCATAGATTTCTTGTAAACTATTGCTTCCATACGAATTAAAAATGGCCTAAAATGTTTCAGACTAGACTTCAATCGGTTCTCAATCGCTGGTCCGGAACAAATGAATCATGTGTGCAATCAAGATCAGTTTATAGTGTCCGGAGGAAATCCCGTGCCAGCTATTTGTGGTAGTAATCAAGGGAGTCACAGTTGAGTATTTTTTTACGGTAGGCCTTTTTAGTCTGTGGAGACGAGTATAGAAGTGAAGAGTGGACGATCTGTCCTGTTTTATTTTCAGGAATTATTAATTCAATATTTTTGAGATTTATTTTTATGAATATATCACCTAATATACAGGGCGTCCCACGACCATGCCACATGGAAGGAAAGTACCTTGAATATTGTAGATGGAACATTTTACTGAAAGAAGAACATTATTTTAATTTAAAAAACAATTTAAATTGCATTCATAGATTTTTAAAAAATTACATGGTTGAACCGAGAATCGAACCCGCTGGACGAGAAAAAAAATTACCCTGTAGCTTTATTATACTGATCGAAAGGGTTCATCATAAGGATTATTTTTTGCTAAATAACATAGTGTCAGAAATAAAAGGAAGACCATGAATTTTAACATTTGATGTGAAATTTTGTTCCGAAAAATGAAAAGCTGACCTTCCCGTAAGGCGGTAAGGACATACAACTGACATTATCATAAGTACCTATTACTAATAAATGTACCCATTTGAGAAGTACGCATCATTTCCCTATTGTAATTTAAGTGCATGATAAAATGATGTATTGATGTTGTTTTGTAACAAAATATTGTATTCAACAGTATGGGACTCGTTTTGAGCATTTGATAAATAGATTAATTTTGTATTAAAAATGTTAAAATTCATGATCTTCTTTTTATTTCTGACACTATGTTATTTAGCAAAAAATAATCCTTATGATGAAGCCTTTCGATCGGTATGATAAAGCTACAGGGTATTATTTTTTCTCGTGTAGCGGGTTCGATTCCCGGTTCAACCATGTAATTATTTAAAAATCTATGAATGCAGTTTAAATTGTTTTTTAAATTAAAATAATGTCTTCTTTCAGTAAAATGTTCCATCTACAATATTCGAGGTACTTTCCCTCCATGTGGCATGGTCGTGGGACGTACTGTATACTCGTAAAATAGCTAATAAGATTTCTTATTGTGTTACAATGATATTTAGTAAAATTATATACCTATTATTAATTACAACTTTTATACAAAACTGATATCTTGCCTGTTACCCGCGACTTCGTCCGCGTTCAAAATCCGTACTAATATTATAAATGCGAAAGTTTGTATGTATGTATGTATGGATGGATGTATGATGTTTGTAACTCTTTCACGCAAAAACTACTGAATGATTTTTAATGAAATTTTGAATACACGTTGTCAGGGATACCAGATGCTCCCGAGGGATTATCTAAAATTAAAGAAAGTAACTCCTGGCTAAGTGTAATAGCAATAACGATGTCAGGCGATATATTGCTTTTTCAACGCGGACGAAGTCGCGGGCACCAGCTAGTGTTATATAGCCTTAAGCCATTCTCGATAAATTGTCTATTCAAGACAAAAAGAATTTTTCAATTCGAACCAGTAGTTCCTGCGATTAACGCGTTCAGCCAAACAAACAAACAAACTCTTCAGCTTTATAATATTAGTAATTAGTAAAGTAAAGTATAAGTAAGTAGGTACATATATAGATTTAATCACTTAACTAATCAATAAAGTTAATGTATTGGTCAGTTCATGGAAGTGGAGAGAGTCTTAATCGTTAGTATTATCAACTTGGTGAGTAATGCAATCACTTAGAGTACCTAATTGCTTTTTTCCAGTGTACATTGACGCCGGTATCGGAACAACAAATCCCATTAAGCTTACATTCGTCACCAGTGGCAACTCCTTCGAAAGAACCTGGAAAGTGAAGGTCACTCAGATACCTTGCAGTACTGTTTATAGAGGTATGTAAAACATATCAATGCTGTAAAGACACAATTAATTATTATCACTCTTATGGTTGACTTTTTGCGTTATAGCTCCCAGTAGTTTCTGCCTCTTGCTGTAATACTAAAAAAAAATATCGGCCTGGTACTTTACAGTGAAAATTCGATCCATGAATATATTAAATGATATAAAAAAGCAGCAAAGTTTTTATATATAATTTGTAGAAAAAAGTCCGTGCGAAGACGGGCGCTAATAATCTTATAATATTTACATTTCGAATTGATGTAATCAATCATAGCAATCCTAGGTGAAGCAAACTCCTATATGTATAAGTATAAGCCCAGCGGTGTTACTCAAGGGCCCTGCTACTAACTTGAAATTCGGTTTTTTTTTTCAGCTGAAGAGGGTTGTGTCCAATATTACACTGGTGTGTCAGGCCAGCTGAAGTCGTTTAACTACGATCCAGTGTCCGGCGCTCAGCTCAGCAATCAGGATTACGGAATCTGCATCAGGATGGAGAGAAACTTCTGTGGAATTCAGTACACGGCTTGCCCTGACACTGGTACGCAATGGAACTTTTCAGCATTACACCTGCCTTACACACAACATTACACCTATGCACGATGCGGTCGTCACGGCGACCGTGACGTGATGAGGGCATAAGCCCTAATGCTATTTTGGTTTATTCCCATCTCGGCACCTTCCCTTCTCGGCACCCAGGAATTATTTGTTAGGTACAGTTATTTAAATGATAGAAACACAAATTTTTTAATGTAAGGTTCGGCTTTAAATTTAATAGAACGCTAGCTTGTTTAAAATATTTAAGACTTCACCTCTCTTTATTTTTAGGAAATCTGTTCAGCTGTCCTTCATAAAGTACATATACTTTTTTTCCATAGGTTGGCACTTGGCACTTCGCAAACAATACCTACTAATGGAAAGAAAGCACTCTTTCGATACAGCAAGAATTCTTCAGCAATAAAAATCATTCAGCGCGTTATTTTTGTGTCAAATCTTACTATTACTTTTATGTGTAAAATTCACAGCATAGGAATTCAAAAATATAATCTTATTTAGGTACTAATGTATGCTAAAATGCTTCTATATAATGAAAAAAAAAATTGGATATAAGCTAGATATAAGTACCTATGCGGCATGCGCAAATATCAGCACACATTTTATTTGTCGCTCTTTCTTAGATTCAGATAGAATTGATTTTATTTCTTTTCTAATAACTTTTTCTTTGAATTTTTAAGAGATTCTGATTTAATTTTTAATATTGTTTTGTCCTTGAAATCATCAAATTACGAAACTAATAATTACAATAAAATTTCAATGAAAGAAAACTAGGTATATGTCTTATTTCTTTAAGTTATAATTCAACATTCCTTAAAGTGAAAATAAATTTGCGACCGAACGACGTTACATAAAAGTTATACCAGTTACACTGTGAATCGCAAATAGCCGACCCAACTTGTCATAAAGAGTTTCCTCTGGAGAAATGATAAGACAGGATACTTTATACCCTTAGTCGACCGCACCACCATTCTTACTCCCATATCTACCTATTATATTTTTATATTGTTGTGGTACACACTGACAGAAGTAATTCTGTAGGTATAAACTAATGCACTAACTGTGTCCCGTGGTTGTACCTATCGTTTGATTTAAATAGACAAAGACATGCACATATAAATGAAAAAAATATTTAAAAAAAAACATGGCTCTTTTCGGTGATGTTTCTCATCGGACCTTTGCTTTCACTTAACGTTATTTCTGACTTTTACGTATTTGCATGATGATAAAAAGCCAATACTTAATAAGAAATTAGGCTATTGGATGCGATTTTTTTTAAGAACCATGGAGATCGGCTGTTGTGGCGACGCAAAACATTTGCCCAAACTTTGGCTAACATTTTTGGGAAACTTAAATAATTTTTTAACAAAAATTTTTGATTTATCACTTCTGCCAGGCAAGGTGTTCCGCGACCAGCGAACTGAAAAGTATATTATTTCAATGTCCGCGACAGCTCAATGTTTTTTTAAAATACTGGTAGTTCTTTAGCTTTAGTTTTTATTTTATATAATTATTATAGACCAGCTGCTGCCCGCGACTTCGCCTGCGTAACTTTGTAAATTATATACTAAAAGCTTCCTCGAGAACCACTCTATCCATTAAAGATCTAAGCATACATAGGGACAGACAGACAGACAGACAGACAGACGTGGCGGAGGACTATGTTTTATAATATGTAGTGATAATGATAATGATGATTTCTCTAACTAATATGACTGTTACCTTTCAGTTAACAATAGATCGCGAGCATTCACGTTAAGTGGTAATAGCAATACTCCGGTCAACTCCATCATCGGTTCTGGTCCCGGCACAAACTACTGCGCCAGCGATTGGCTGTTGATCCCGTGTGCCGCCAACGTTGGTCGTCTTCAGACAACTCAGCCTATGTGCACAGACAGGTTATGTGGTGGGACCTTTTCCGCTGATCTGTCTATGCAAGCGTCCAGTGTTCTCAGTAAGGCTTGTTTCAATATGCACCCAAAGATAATTGATTGGTCTCGCTGCGCTCGACTAGATAGAGCGCTATACAAAAGCAATAGCTCCGAAAACGTGACAACTTTTTATTGTAGTGTGTAAAAAATCGTCACTTTTTATCACTATTTTACCCAGTTTTATTATATTTTTACACAGTTTCACTACTCAAACTGGTATTTTATTATGCCTAAAATTTAATAAAACAGTCACAGACAGTTTGCAGTGTGACTGGCTCGGGTACGCCGAATTCGGCGTACAGTTTTATGCCGCATTTTACAAGTACGACGGCGGTATCTAGTCGAGCGCAGCAAGACCAATCATTTATCTATGTATGCACCTATGAAATTATCGTCTCAATTTTCTATCACTAACATTTCAAATATATTTCGTATCTCTTGAAAACATATTTCATAGTTTATTAAATACAATATACTGAATCTGTTGAATATCTGTTAAATGCATATTAAGAGAACCTTAGAAATATTGAAAAAAGTTAATTACTTCACAAACTGTTAAGCTGATATTCAGAATTTATTCCTTTAGTATAGGTACCTACTAGAAAACTAACTAACTAATGTTTTTAATTTTTTTTTATTGCATAAAATTATATGTAGGTATATTATATTATACGTAAATGTTATGATTTTTCTTCTAATCGGCGGAGAGGATGTTTGATAAGCTGCATAATGGAAAATCACACTTTATGGAAACGGGGGTTCTATGTATACCTATGCAATTACAGAGAAGAGGTTATTATATTTTTTCAGGCACTGTAAAACCATTTCGCATCTGGTTCCACACGGACAGCGTCGAAGCACCCATTGATATAGACAACAGGGGATTCTGTCTCAACTACGTACAACAGCCTTGCACCAACAGCGTACTCTAATTTTAATTTTAATTGTCACGATATTTGTCCTGTGTGTTCTTAGTAATAAAATTTATAATTAATTTTAAATATTGTTTTATTACTCAATTAAATATTCAAACAACTTAAAAAAATTGTTTTTAGCCACATTATTTGTTATTTAAACAAACACATCAAGCAGACAATAAATGCAGACAACTTATCGAAATATTATCATTAGGTAACAGTAGACACTAGAGCTCTAATGCGAAAACAAGCCTTAGATGGCGCTGAACCAAATACGCTTCTGACCCACCGTACCACCGACAATACCCCCAGTGGTACGGTGGGTAATAATTTTAAACACAACCTATTAATAGTGATGTTTATATGTATTTTATAGTACTTATAGAATAGAATATAATTAGTATCATTTGTAATAAAAAACTTAACAAAACATGAATTCTTCCTAATTCTGAGAACAAAACGTGACACATTATTACACATTACTTCTCCCTAAATGATTACACCAAAAATCTTTATGGTCTTAATTTATCTAATGCATGACCTATTGAAATATCTTTGTTAACAGTTTCCATTTGGACCAATGTTATGAAATCGTCATTTACGATTTGGTGACTTCTTCTCTTTTTAGGACCATATTTTCATGAGCATTTTTCATTACATTAAGAAAAGAGGTCTTCTTTGTTGATCATAATATTTTAATGCACTTCATGGAGATAAAAGGAAATACCCTCCTTAATGAGTGCATTATGATAAAATAATTGATAATAAATTATAAATACATAAATTGTAATCGCAATCCGTGTCTCAGCACTACGGTGGTATCGTAGGGAAAAATAATTACCCACCGTACCACTGGGGGTATGGTCGGTGGTACGGTGGGTCAGAAGCGAACCAAATACAGCCCCCTTTAAAATTTAAAAAATAAATAAAATTAACAATATCTGGTAGTAGGAATCTATTGGTTCAAAATGTCAACGCGAAGTTAATGTCCACGTTAGAGCTTACACACATTTATTTAACTTTTATTAAACTTCATTGATTTAGCAATTTTTATAGTTACTTTCATAAGAAACTAAAAGGCCAAAATCCACTGAGTTTCGTAGTCACCGATGAATATGTAAGTTAAGATATAATCTCATGCTATAAAAATAAATATTAAAAAAGAATAATATTTATTTATTATAGATATAAATTGTAAAAAACATTGAGAATTAAGAAATAAAAAGAATAAATATCGTGGATATTATATTGATCTCGCTGCGCTCGGCGAGACCCATTATTTATTAATCTATGTATATTATATAGGTTTATTATACTAATAAACGTTTATTTCAGACTATTTATAACATCTGGTTTTTTAGGAAATATTTTACATTCTAAGCAATTTATTTTATAATATTTTACACTATGGCTCTTCATCCAATGACAGTCAAATAAAAAAAAACTTATAGATAAAAAAATATACATAGATATTAAATATAATATAATAAATCTGGGCAATATACTCTGTTGTATCAAGTATGTATGTATGTATACATATATATTCGGAAAAGTTTTGTATATGCCCAGTGCGAGGCGTTGTTTTATATTTAACTGACATTACATCCTTCCGACAGTAAGCCTTCGACTTAGATCCGGTACACGCGTGCGGTTGTGTACTGTGTAATTCTAAACGCCGAAGAATATATGGCTCGCTATTCCGACTCAACTACGATGGTCGTAACAGAGGCTAGTGGAGGTGAAAATATTATATATCAATACATACAAATAACAAATATTAAATGTTGTCATGTTGTACAATTCACACGATTTAATAATTTATCAGTAATGCCATTGCCGCGATGGTCACTCAATACAATACTCAGTACTCTATCACCCTTCGACTATTACGCACCTTGGCATTTATTTCTCATATATTTATTATTTCACACATAAATTATGCTAGAAATGTCCAGTAGACAGAATCTGTATCCAACTATCACATCATGTGTGTAAAATATTTTTGAATTAAATTTTTGTTTTCATATAAGTACTTTGAAAAAAATATTTAAAAAATATTTTAATATGTGTTTTAGCTAACGATGATGAAAATTCAGAGTCAAAAACTTGTGGGAAAATTCTTGTGGTTTTGTCCTGGATTTTGGTGGTAGTGACAATGCCTTTCTCACTATTCATTTGCTTCAAGGTTGGTTCTTTTTTTTTAAATTATTCATTGCCCGCGTCTAATTTCAATTGAATCAATCAATACACATCTATAATTTTTATATAGCAAAATTATTTACTCGCTGTGGCTGCGAAATATTGAATGCATTGCGATTTTTAATCCAATTAAATAACTTATATTAATTAATTATTAAAAAGGTTTTCAATTTATCTACATAATAAATGTTATTTTATATAATATAAAAAATTTAAATTCTATTAAAGTTAATAGTATACAAGAAAGAAAGTGATATGACCTACATACAGCAACTTATAAAATATTTATTTCTTTTGAAAGAATTGAGCGTAATTACAAAGGCATTTCATAAGAGTGTAATTACGCTCATTTCATATTTCCTTACTAAAGAGGCGTTTTATGAAACAAGTAACGAGCAATTTAATAAGTTACAAAGAGTTCTACTTTATGAACAAAGTTAAAGCTTTCTATAAAAATTATAAGTAGTTAACTACTTATAAGTTAAAAAGTAAGAATGTACATACTAAGTACCTATATTATTATGTAATAAGTTTTCTTATTTATGTGTTTATTTTCCAAAAAGTCCAGGTATGTCTCCTTCCGTCCGAAGAAAGAGAAAAAAAGCTTTACAGCTTTACAGAATGTAGATGTTTAGAAACATCTGGACAAGTCTCTGTATTCTAGAATCCAGATAAACTTAAAATTATTGATAAAAATAACATTACATCAAGGTTTTGTTTCCAAAGACATGGGAAGGAATTTAATTTATAAAAAACTATCGTATCTTTTAAGTTGGACCAAATTACAAGAAGTATTATCAAAATCAAATTTTAACACGTTTAGTCTAGTGGCTTGTAACCCTTAGCTGTTAACCAAGCGGTCGCGGGTTCGAAACCCGCTGGGGGCAAATGTTTATGTGTTAACATTTACCTTTGTACCCTGAGTCATGGATATTTTGTATTTATAATATATCTATGTCATATATTTACAAAAAAAAAATTGTATGTAGTATATCAACTGTCTAGTATCCATAATACAAGCATTAATTTGCTTACTTTGAAACTATATGATGCTGCGTGGAATGTGTGTATTTTAAAAAAAAACTCTTCAGTAGTTTAGGAGTTAGGAGAGCCTCAAACATGTCAGAATAATGAGATTATTATCAATGTCAGATTGTGCAGTTTTGCAAACAAAATAAAAATACATATAATATACCTAAAGACATATCGTTCTGTCTATCGAACAACTTAAATTACTATTCTAATTTGATATATTGATTTGTAGGTGGTACAAGAATACGAGAGAGCAGTGATATTTCGCCTTGGACGTTTATTATCCGGTGGAGCGAAAGGGCCAGGTGACTTATAGCGTGATCCATTAAGTTGTGGTGCCTTGTAGTGAAATACATACATTCATATATAATTTTCAGGTATCTTCTTCATTCTGCCCTGCATTGACACGTATGCTCGGGTTGATTTACGAACGAGGACTTACGACGTTCCGCCCCAGGAGGTAATTTTACATACACGTTATTATCGTTGATTACAGTAAAATCTGGTGTTAGAAACTTTTCTCATTTCCTAAAAAAAATAGGACTTTATAACAATTTAAAATGGTTTGTGTAAAACATTATTATTTATTTTATAAGTATTTTGATTAATGAGTGAAATTAGTCCAGTTGTTTCTTTGAAATTCATTATAAATTGTTATTATATTTTTTGTAATATTTCTTTCAATCCGAGATTATTTTTAAATAATTATTATATTTTATAATACAATTTAGAATAGCCACTTAGTCGAAACTCTTCCATAATCAATTAGATGGATAATTGGTAATAATCTTCAAGATGAATATGATTCACGCAATCAGTAAACAAAAAGGACATAAACAAAAAAATTGTTAATAAAATGAAATTTCCGAAAAAATACTTATTACATATACAATATCTACATTATGACGAAGTGAGGAATATATAAGCCTTTTTAATTTACAGGTCCTTACTAAGGACTCCGTGACTGTGTCTGTGGACGCTGTTGTCTATTATCGAGTCCACAATGCGACCATTTCCATTGCGAATGTGGAAAACGCACATCACTCGACCAGACTTCTCGCGCAGACCACCCTCAGGAACACAATGGGCACGCGACCCTTGCACGAGATACTCAGCGAACGGGAAACTATTTCGGGCAATATGCAGATATCACTCGACGAAGCCACAGAAGCTTGGGGCATTAAAGTTGAACGAGTTGAAATGTGAGTAATCTTTAATTTTTAGTTTTTATTTTTATGATAAAAAACAGTAGACAATCTAAAGTTTCAATTGTGGGTATATAGACAGCAACCGTCACCAGTAAACTCAAGTAGCACCTTCATAAGTACGCTCTATAAAAGTATAAGGATAAAAGGTAACTAGCTGTCTATATTTGCCTAATATTTCCACCCGAAAGTAAGTGTAGGGTTGCACTTATTATATCGTTACCAAATTAAGGTTTTTATTAGGTATAATTTATTTTATCATGTAAGTAGCTATAAGCTTTAATGAGAATAAATAAATATAAGCCATATATATAATAATATATTTTTGTATATAATATATAAATATAAATAATATATTTTTGTTTGTTGACAAAAAAAATGAGAGGTCAATATTGATTGAGCGGATTCTATTTTGATCTGACACTTTTCCTATTCAGAAAGATAAAAGTATTTTTGAAGTGAAAACTTCTTTAGGCGCGTTGGGCATTTTTGAGATGGGAAAAAACTATTGAACTCCTTACCGTAACCGTGTAACCGTAACGTAACCGACACCTCTGTTGACAATTATAAAAGAACACAGTAATTTCAAATAAAAATAGAAAACGGCCAGTGATATTCCGGTGGATATTGAATTGCATCGAAATTAATATAAAAATTGAACAATTTTTAAGATGGGAATAATCGACTTCGTTACCGTTACATAACATACATAACATAGGTATATTGTAAAATATTTCCTGACGATTCAAAAAATTCACACGTAAATTGTTAGTTCAAGTTTTCACTTCTGTCGGCACTCCCGGAGTGCCACTGATTTTTTTTTCCAAATTATTTAATGCAAACTATACATGCGAGAACATATAGTAACAAGTCACATTTAAAATTGACGAGCTCAACTGACGATTGATTAAGTAACCTTAACCTACCGTGTGACTCAAGCTTCGATCCTGACAAAAGTCATTTATAAAAACGAAGTTTTTCAAAGTTGACCTTGGTCTACTTGTCCTTGGTAGGCAGATACTTGGTACACAATATACATTTAACAAATATTTCATCTTGTCTCCACAGAACATCCACTCGACTGTCTTAAAATCGCACTTCTTCTGCATAAGAACAACAGCCTTCTATAACTTTTTTCGTGGTCTAAGAGAAGACCAATACAGCAGACGCGTTGAAACCAATTTTCCCATTCATTTTAGAAATCACTATCTACTATTTGATAGCAGGTAGCGGATAGTCTTGTCCGAATCGCAAGCTGTTTTAGAAGGAGCCTATTATTATATACCATGATGATTCCTCTTGTAAAAAAAAATGGAATGTGCAAAATCCGTCTCCAGCACCACATCGTTCAAGATTCAGCGCCATACAAAAATATGGAAGAGACCAATGTTCTCATGGTTCTCATTTTGACTTTGATTGAGACTTTCCCGTTTTGCCATAAGTTTACTCATAATATAAGTTGACTTGGCCATTTGACTTCTTCTTCTAAATACCTCGTATATTATTTATTTTATTCATATCTATGCTATGTGAAATATCGATTTTGAAATTATGAACAATTAATAATAATATAATAATAATATCTTCACACATTCCACACAGCACCATCTAGTTCCACACTAAGCAACTTAATGCTTGTATTATGGATACCAGACAGTTGATATATTACATACATTACTTTTTTTTTTTTTTGTAAATACATACATATTATAAATACAAAACATCCATGACTCAGGTACAAAGGTAAATGTTAGCACATAAACATTTGTCCCTAGCGGGATTCGAACCCGCGACCGCTTGGTTAACAGCTAGGGTTACTAGCCACTAGACCAAACGTGTCGTCAATCGTCAATTAATTATGATAATTAAATATAATAGATAATAAAATTATACATCAACAATTAAGTCCTCTTAATAATTAATCAACAATTAACGACCGCCTAAGGCTACGTACATAAGAGGGAGGGATTTTTTACACCGGGATAAGGCTTATCGATATTTTCCTGAGTTTAACTTATAGTTAGGCCGCGTATGTGATTACTATTTTTACTCATTATTAAAAGAAATAATGTTATACCGATATTATAATGAGGCAAAGTCCAAATTTAAAAAAAGAATAGAAATAGAATTTCAGACAAATATACCACGCAGGCGAAGCCGCGGGCACTAGTTAGTTTATTATCTCCGTTAGTATCGTTGAGAAAAAGCAGATACCTACTAGATACAGAGGAACCTGGACCGGCAATAAAACAGCAGAATGCTTTTTTATTCAATACATCGTGAACATTGTGAAACACAGAGAAAATCCAAAAAAAAAACCATCATCAAATCAGAGAAAATCAGAGAAGTATTGCTATTATCAATTATAATAAAAATCCAAACATTTTAGAGTCTGTTCTGTATTTTTAACAAGCGACATACTTAAGTAAGTAATTTACAACAGAATCGACAAATAGATGTAATAAACAAAAACCAACAAAAACACGAATGATAATACAGTTCACACGCCCACATTATTGATTTGTAATTTACAACGTTCGAACAATAACACGACACATACGCGATGACAATATTACATGTAATGAGTTGTCTGTCTACAGTTTGTAAACTATTTTGAAATGTTAAAGTGACAGCTCCCCGATGATGCTGTATATGAATTACTAGCTGTGCTCGCGACTTCGTCCGTGTGGAATAGTTAATTTGGGAATCATTTGGGTATCTGGAACGGTTTTCGCAGCGCACGCAACGGAAGCCCTCAAGATGAATAATTTCCCCGTTGTTTCCACATTTTCGACTGTTTCTTCACTCCTATTAGTCGCAAAGTGATGTTATATAGCCTAAAGCCTTCCTCGATAAATGATCTATCCAACACAAAAAGAATTTTTCAATTCGAATCAGTAGTTCCTGAGATTAACGCGTTCAAACAAACAAACTCTTCAGCTTTATAATATTAGTATATAGTTTATTAAAGTATAGATATTAGTACAGCTGTTGCACGCGTCTTCGCCCGCGTAACTTACGCTGTTACTGTTACTGGTAACTCACTGTTAATGTTACTCACTAGCTGATAATGTAGCTTTTTATAGATGAATTTTTTTTTAAATCGGTCCCTAAATTTTTGAGTTTATTCTATACAAACAAATACACGTCTTCTCTCTTTATCCGCGTCCTGTTACGTGTTGAAAAATTAAATGTATGTCGACAAAATATATTGTCGATGTAAAGCAGACAAGAAAAATGCTTTATCAGTTTCGATTACAAATTCCATTCATTTCGAAATTCGCTAAGGCTTATATTGGAAAAAGTAATTGATTACTGATTGACATAATTTGTCATCGCTAATAAAGATATCAATAGAAATTGTCACTTTGAATTTTCAAAGGAAAACAGACCTTATCATTCTCTACAACATACAAAGAATGTTCAATCTTAGGGTGATAAAGCACTTTATTTGTCGAGTTTACATATGTATACATATGTATGTATACATACTTTACAGAAAAGACGTTCGTCTACCGGTACAACTCCAACGGGCCATGGCTGCAGAGGCTGAGGCAGCCCGCGAGGCAAGAGCCAAAGTAATAGCGGCGGAGGGTGAGCAGAAAGCATCGAGAGCTCTTCGGGAAGCATCCGAAGTCATAGGCGACAGTCCCGCCGCCCTACAACTCAGATATCTGCAGGTCACTAAGATCATTTATTTATTTCATTATATTTAACTATTCATCTATCTATTTGTTAATATTTCATTTTACATTTTCTATTTACAGACATTAAACACAATTTCCGCTGAAAAAAATTCGACGATCGTGTTTCCGCTACCGATAGACTTGCTTACATATTTCATGAAAGCAAAGGAAGAATCTTAAATTTTAAGAGTTCAAAATTATTTCCTATTTTAGTATATATTTCCAATTATGACGTAGCCCTTTTCTTAGCCGATACCACAAAATGTACGCACGCACATTAAATAAATAGTTTTCGTCGTAATCAATCTTAGGTATAACGTCATCAGTCGTAAGTTACGTCATACCTAAGCTTAGATTAATAATTGGTCTCGCTATGCTCGACTAGATACCGCCGTCGTACTTGTAAAATGCGGCAACAAATACTACGCCGAATTCGGCGTACCCGAGCCAGTCACACTGAAAATTGTCTGTGATGTGTACGTGCCGAATGTTTTATTAAATTTTGGGCATAATAAAATGTCAATTTGCGTAGTGAAACTGTGTAAAAATATAATGAAACAGTGTAAAAAGTGATAAAAAATGACGATTTTTTACACACACTACAGTAAAAAGTTGCCGCATTCACGGAGCTATTGTTTTTGTATAGCGCTCTATCTAGTCGAGCACAGCGAGACCAATCATTTATCTATGTACCTAAGATTATTCTTTCGTGGATGTATGTCACTTTCTTTCAGTCTACACACTCGTTACGTAATTGAGATTCTTCAAAATTTATGAATGCAGAAAAAAATGTATGGCTCCGAAGATTAAAGAAGAAGCTTAAAACTTGCCATTAACCTTAGATTCAATATCTATAAGGTTCATAAACCAATGCAGAGCTGTTAGTGCTATTGGAAAAGCCGTGAAGTGTATGGATTGATCGATAGCATTTCCCATTTTTAAAACTTCGTTTTCTGTCCAGGTAATATTGGTAACCCAATATTACTATTGTTATATATCAATATTGTTGGGTTACTGTTCAATTTTTGTCATATTACGTCAAATAGTAGGTATATTTTTTATTTAGTCTTACTGTTATGTAACGATAATATAATTATAGTAGGTATATTTATTTAAAGGTTTCACTTTGATGTTACTACATAATAAATGCATTTAATTTATCATTACGTTATTGTAAGTATTTTTTTTAATAATTTTGTGGGTGCATCCCTATTCTTCTTATATATAAAATTCTCGTGTCACAATGTTTGCAATATATAGACAATAGAGCATGTTTTTTTAAATCATGTCTTTGTAATGAATTATTACAAAGACTACTATTACTATAAATGGAAAATTACGTATGTACATAGATATTATTATAGTTAGGTACCTATTAGTAAGTAATCGGTTTCATTCAATATTGTGATTGATCACAAACTGTTATATATAAAACTACTAACTACAGGCTCCTGGCTTCGGCCGGGTTCAAAATAAAAACTAGGTATCTTTTAAGTTGGACCAAATTGAGGATAGTTACGAAGTTTTATCAAAATCTGTTCAGTTGTTTAGGAGTTTAGGCCCTAAACATGTGACACGAAATTTTTATATATATAGATTAAGACCATATTCTTACACTTTTCTATACAGTTAAGTACAATTTTATTGCCATGCTCAGGGCCTGATTAACCCTTAGGCTAATTAGGGCGCGAGGATCGGGAGGCGCGCTGAAATCGTGTCAGTGCAGAGATTTTTTTTCTCAGTGTACATAGTACACACACCTGGCGGGGACGCGTCCTCATAATTAGCCTAGGGCGGTCAGAACTCTGGATCTGTTGCTGCATGCTCTGAAATAAGCAAAACTCATAAGATGACATTTACAGTGAGTGTAATTATTTTAAGATATCATTGTATTTCGAAATTAATCTTTATAACTGTACCTAATGTAAATAAAACTCTATTGAAAAAAAATAAACTAATACATTAGTGAAATGTGTTTATTGTCGTCGGTGCTCAAGGCGCGGGTAACTTTGATTTTCAGTTGCATGGAGATAATCACCTAAATTTAAAAATAGAGACGAAAAGGTCTTTCTCTAGCTACGCATGGCACACTGCTGCCTAATTATTTCTATGTGATTTATTTATTCCTTCTATAATAAGCGACTTTATCATAAAAAAGTTTTTATCAATCCCATTTCAAAAATAGCTAATAAAAATATAGTTTATAAATATAAATAAAATAATACGCTCGTAATAAAAACGGCGCGAGCGTGGAGAGTGACAGAGAAGCGTTGCGAATGCGTGCGCTACTCCACGTGACAGATAGGGATGGCGAGAGTTAATTATCATTTATTTTATTTAAAAGCATCGGCACGCGATTTAATTAGGCAACCCATTCGCAATTTATCAATGTAACTATTTATCATCTACCAGATAATCTTTGCCATCATTAAATAACAGATGAGGGTACCTATATCTCAGACTATTAAGTCAACGTGTTGTAATCACATCAATTTGGTTGTATTATTTGTAAATTATATTTCGACAATTTATTGAGGGATTTATAATAAATATTAGAAATGAAATCCAAAAATCGCACGCATTTATGTGACAAAAAGAATCACTTGTGTATGATTTTCTAAGATATATTAATATGTCAAAAAATACAAAAAAATAATATGGTAAGGGTTTTATGAAATAATAAAACAATAAATAAATAAAGCTTTTATTTAGGAATTTTCATTACAAATTTTTGTAACACGCATTATAAACTTTGAAAAGATCATTATCAAAAATCATACTAATCAAATTCAGATCAATCGCTTACTTTGATAATAAATAACCTATCAATAACATTAAAAGTGAAACAAACAGCGAAATTCCACACAATGCAAGGACAGGTCGATCTGAAAAAAAAAAACGAAAAAAAAAACGATTAAGACTCTTTAAAACATCTTCTTTGAAACTTTATATTTAACTTAGTGTTAGAGTCTTAGTCTGTCTTAGTAACTTAGTTGCTATTTATGTCAACTGAAATTGATTCATTAAGGCGGAACTGGACATAAAGTGGTTTAATTAATGTATACCCGAAGTAGAGGGTGCATAAGTAGGTACTATAAATTACACATATGAAAATATTTCGATGTTATTATTGCGCTGACGCTGAAACTGTTCAACAGAAAGCCTACTGCGTCCTTCAGCCACAACTCTTAAAAACCCTTACAGAAAAACAAAAACTCAAAATGTCCTCTTAGTTTCGGTGAGGACAAACTTCTCCTATACAAAGTAATTAGGCAGATGAGTGAGGCGGCAATGAAGGGCATAAAAAGGCAGTTTAAATATTATAGTACACATTAATTAAACCAGTGAACAGTGATCAGCGATACAGCAATAGATATAGCGCCTTAGCAAGGATATAGCGCCTTTGAGGCGCTTCTGTATTATATTTAAGTCTGTCCTCAGTGGTTGGAAAAGGTTGCCGAATCCTCTCTCTCTTACGTCTCCCAATATGTTGACCCCTAACTAACTAACATGCATCTATTCCGAAACATGGTAGACATTTCCGGGTAGGTATTTGTCCTATATTTTCTTTCGCCTGGCAGGTATAAAGTCCCACCAAAATGATCTGTCTCTTGGTATATTTATTTTTACATTATAAATAATATCCTGTAAAAATTTTAACTTGCCTCAAATACAGTTTATCGAATAAAAAAAAACAGTTTTACGAGCGCCCAGCAAAGTTAAAAATCTGACTGAATAGTCTGACTTGTTTTGTTTTACTTTTTAAATATTCATGTTTTTTTTTTTAAATCGCAACTTTGAAAATATAAGAGTTGTCCCGATTTAGCCCCACTACTCCTCAGCCAGGTCTGCTAGGGCGCTAGGGTATTATAGAAGAGGTATAGGACAAGTTTTCAGCCTCAAATACCTATCCGGAAATATATATCTCCCATCTCCCGGGACAATTGTTTTAGCTCTAATGTAAACAAAAAAATTATAAATTAAATACATACCAGTATTCAAATGGAGAAATGTAGCCACTTTCATTATAAACGATTCAATCCTTGAATTTTCCTCATTCGCTTCCATTTCATTCATGAGATCATCCAGCATACTGAAATTCAGTTTATAGAATTTTATTCTCATATAAAAACAATTTTGTTCACTTATCTATGAGAACTTAATAACTATATATTTACAACATTAAAGTCCATCGGAGATAGTTTATTTAAGATTATGTAGTGCTGGTCTGTATATATTCTTTTAATTTAAGCTTAAAGCTACACATGCTATTACAATTTTTTAGACTGTCAGACATTGTATATCTGTGCTCCCTCATACAATATATTCTTTTTACCGTACTGTGTTCTAATTTTAGGCAATTCAATGGTATTTCTATTTCTAGTGTTGTATTTGTTAAGTCTTTTTTGAAAAGTGATTTGAGAATTTATACTATTTGTTTCTATTTTTCTAATTAACATACATATCGAATAATTATATAGCTTTTTCAAGTTAAAAAATTTAGTTTTATCATAAATTAATTTTGTAGATGTTAAGTAGTCGTAATTAAAAAGAACCTTAATAAATTTATTTTGAGTTGTTTCTAATAGACGAAGATTAGTGTTTGCAGTTTGTCCCCAGACTTGAATTAAGTATTCTAAATGTGGTTTTACAAGTGTATTGTATATAGAATACCGTAGTTTATATGGGACACACTTTGCAATGTTTCTTAGTGCTCCAGTCAGAGGAATTATTTTATTGCGAATATATTCTATATGTGCCCTGAAAGTCAATCTATTATCCAAAATTAGTCCCAAGTACTTCTCTTTGTTGGATCTTTGCAGTTGTTGGTTATCTATTGAAAGTGGCAGAAAATTGGGGATTTTTTTTGTTTTTAGCTGAAAATTATTAAAATAAAAATTATAAAATATAAATAAAATATACGATTATAAATTAAAATTTATAATCGTATTTAATACATAATCACATAACCACAACGTAAATAATTTTTACTGTTATGTAAGCAGGTAGCTTAACAAGCCATATAAAAGCTGTATTTGAGTTCATTTTATATATATTATTATACTTAAAGCTGCATATTGAGGCTGTATAAATGCTGTACGCATAGATAAATGATTGGTCTCGCTGCGCTCGAATAGATACGGCCGTCGTAATTGTAAAATGCGGCATAAAATAGTACGCCGAATTCGGCGTACCCGAGCTAGTCACACTGCAAACTGTCTGTGATGTGTACGTGCCGAATGTTTTATTAAATTTTAGGCATAATAAAATATCAGTTAGCGTAGCGAAACTGTTACACACACTACAATAAAAAGTTGCCACATTTTCGGAGCTATTGCTTTTGTATAGTACTCTATCTAGTCGAGCGCAGCGAGATCTTTGGCTGTACGTATAGTAACTGTAGATGTAATACAGAATCTGTATAAGTAAGAGCTGTTTTTCGGTGTAAGAGAGAAACCATCACACTCAAAACAATAAATTATAATCCGTACTATTACTATATATATTATATATATTATTTTTATATATAATAATATAAATGCGAAAGTTTGTATGGATGTATGTATGGATGTTTGTAACTCTTTCACGCAAAAACTACTGAACCGATCACCATGAAATTTTGCATACACGTTGTCCGGGACACCAGAAAGGACATAGGGTACCTTTCATCCAGAAAAAAGGACTGCTCTCGAGGGATTATCTAAAATTAAGGAAACTAACTCCTGGCTAAGTATAATAGCAATAACGATGTCAGGCGATATATTGCTTTTTCAACGCGAACGAAGTCGCGGGCACCAGCTAGTTACATAATATACTCTAGAAACCTATATAAAAAGTTCCCCTAAGTAAGGGACTCGAGTATTGATTTTTTATCTAATAGATAGAAACATTCGCAACACATTTCACAGTGCCCTGTGGTGTAGGCCCGGATAACACGTCCCGAGAGTATTGATTCGGGGAAACCCAGGTTCAAATCCTGGCAGGGAGCCCACCCTTTTGTAGTTTATTATTTAGTTTATTTTATTTTTGTCTGCGTAATTCTTTTTGTTTTATCTTTTTCTACTCGTTTACAATATTTGAAATTGAATGCGATTACAATCGCAATTTAATCCTTAATCTAATTAATTATTTAATTTTATTTATTTAAGGGATGGGGAAAATGGGCTCTGGCATCCTTATTCATTCCCCGAAACACAAACGCACTCGAGCTGTTTTATCTCAGGGCGTATCCCTGAAATAAAACAGTAAAAAAAGCGTAAAAAATGTACTGCTCCCGAGGGATTATTTAAAATTAAGGAAACTAATTCCTGGCTAAGTATAATAGCAATAACGATGTCAGGCGATATATTGCTTTTTCAACGCGGACGAAGTCGCGGGCACCAGCTCGTATCTTATAAAGTTAACAGTTTAAAAGAGGAGTTGAAGAGAATCAGGATGAAAATATATGAGAACATTTTTCGTACAAGAAGTCATAAAATATGGTAAATGAAATTTGGTATTATTATATTTCCGGTAACTAGTAGGTAGTAAACTCTTGAAACTTGAAACTACACAATATTGAAAATATACAATACTAGCTGCTGCCCGCGACTTCGCCCGCGTAACTTATTAAATTATGTACTTATAAACCTTTCTCGAGAACCACTCTACCCATTAGTGAAAACCGCATTAAAATCCGTTGCGTAGTTTTAAAGATCTAAGCATACAAAGGGACATAGGGACAGAAAAAGCGACTTTGTTTTATACTATGTAGTGATACGTACAGGGAGTCGAAGGAGTCGTAAAAGCCGATTCGGCTCAATTCGAGTGTTTCGTCAGCTTCGTCCGCCAAATTCGTATTAATCGGAGTAGATGTAGTAAATAATCGTCTCCATTGTGGCCGTTGGTCTTCATTGTCGTTGTCGGAATCCATTTTTGTAGCCTGTAACGGAAACAAATGATTGTTGTTTAATCTTACTATCCTGCTAATATTGTAAATACGAAACATAGATAAATTATTGGTCTCGCTGCGCTCGACTAGATACCGCCGTCGTACTTGTAAAATGCTGCATAAAATAGTACCCGAACCAGTCACACTGCAAACTGTCTGTGATGTGTACGTGCCGAATGTTTTATTAAATTTTAGCCATAATAAAATACCAGTACACTGAAACTGTGTAAAATACAGTGAAACTGTGTAAAAATATAATAAAACTGGGTAAAAAGTGATAAAAAGTGACGATTTTTTACACACACTACAAAAAAAGTTGCCACATTTTCGGAGCTATTGCTTTTGTATAGCGCTCTATTTAGTCGAGCGTAGAGAGACCAATCCATTATCTTTGTTACGAAAGTTTGTGAGAGTAAATTATGGTTTGTCTACCTACAAACCATAAACCACCCTAACATTTATAAGGGACATCCATTGCTCCAGTTTATTTATGCCAGAGAATTATATTTATTTTATTACAAGGCCTCTAAAAGCATTAAGCAATATCGTGACTGTTTAAGTAAGCACTTGGCGGACGCCGACGCAATTATAGGAGACACAACCTGCACCAGCGAAAGCTCTAAGCAACATCCAATGTACTAAACCTAAATCTAATCTAACCTAATCTAATATAATGTACTAAATGAGAAGAAATATCACCATTGTCACCACTAAATGCAGCTAATTAATCCTTTAGCCGCCAGATTCGAATTCATCTGACAATTAATTTCGTGTAATTCCTCTACTTGGATAATGTTTTTTTTAAATCATTGCGTGGCTTTCTATTTAAAAAATATCGGTTTACGAGTCAACCTCCTACGAAACCAAGCGGTTAAAAAGTTAACTAATGTAGATGTTTTTATTAGCGTTGCTCTAGAAAAGTTACAATATGTCACCGTATTAGGACTCTTTCAGGGCTGATGATCAAAATTATTTATTGTTGGTCTAATTTTCTTTGGACAACAAACAAACATACATACAGACTCGAGACAAACGGCACCATAACAGATTTATAATTTTTAGACGCTAATACGCCATGCAAAAATTAATTGTTATTTATAGTGACTCAAAATAAATCGTGAAATGTAGGCCATTCCATGTATTTTCCAGTGAATTGCGGCAGTACTGTCCCCACAAAAAAAAACGTGCTGTAATTTGACTGATGAATTTTATTGTCTGTTGTATGTCCTTGTATAGTAGTGTTTTGTGACCAGTATATAAGTTGCTAGTAAAATAGGGATCCGTCGGCAATTTCCCTTTATCTCCTTGTATCAGAATAGACTGATGATTCGCTTTAAACTTTGTCCAGTAACCTTTCAATATATCAAGCGTCTTCAACGCTTAGTGAGTGAGCAATATTTATTTAATTTAATTTAAACACGGATAAAATTCAGTTTTATTTAGTCTATATTTGGTATAAACGTTTATTCACTAATTATTCAAAGTCCAAATTAGAATTAGGTATTATCTTCACCGGAGAGAGGGAGAGAGAGAGAGAGAGCGCCTGTGCTCGTGTTAACATCGGCTCTACTGTATACCTAATAGTGTTTTTAAAATATTAAAGCTTGTGAATCGAAGTGAAAAAACGATAAATATATAAAAATAAGCTGTAAATTTACCAGAGAACCAGAGAGAGGAAACAATAGGAGAGGCCTACGCCACAGACGGCGACTACTACGGACTACGGATATGAGTTAACTAAGTATAATATTATATTATATAAATAGGTACATAATCATAAAAGTACATAACACCAATACTGTTTCTACCTAGATTAAGCTGAATTAAAGTTAAAGTTAAAATTTAAAGTTAAATTGCAATAAGTTAAAATTAAATGTTCAATTTTAATAAGTTAAGTAAAAATTTAGTTATATTGTAATAAGTTATTTAAAGCTTAATTGTGTATTATTTATTCGTAGTTTAATTGTAATATGTTAAGCTAAATTTGAAAGCTAAATTGTAATTAGTTAAGATAAAATTCAAAGTTAAATTGTAATAAACTTTAAAGTAATAAGTAAAGTTAAAATTCAAAGCTAAATTGTAATAAGTTGCTAAAATTTAAAGTTAAATTGTAGTAAACCTAAAAGGAATAAGAAAAGTTGGAATTCAAAGATAAATTGTAACAAGTTAAGTTAAAATTTTAAGTTCAATTCAAGTTAAAATAAAATTCCTTCACCCGATACACAAACTTTAGACAATTATTTTAAATTAAATGTAAACAAGTCGTCTGACTTGCAGCAACATAACCATTAACCAACAGCATCACCGATAACCATTGACCACTGGCGACATCTAGCGACCCCTTTTGGAAACTGTTATTTTCATACATTTTCATGATAAAACGTCTGAACAAAGTGGGTATATTTAAATTTTATATTGATATTTTGATCAGAAAAACGTTGAATGGAAAACATAAAACTACGAACTATTTTTTTTTTGTAAATGAGGGTAGGTATTTTCCTAATGCCTATAACCTACCGACAATATAAAATTAAGCAAACTTCACAAGTCCCTAAATTTCTACAGCGATGGGATTATAACATTATCTAGAAAATTGTACATGTACTCGTATAACGCTACTTAAAAACTAAAGGGCCATAAACCAAAATAATCCAAAAATGTTTTCATTGCAAAAATACAATTACAACCCTTCATATTGTATGTTGCAAAAAGACTTATGGTTGTTTTATTCCATATTTAGTATATTTTGATCAAAAGTATTTATTGTATTCAAAAGTAACATATCTTTCTAGTATTCGGTTTATTATAAAAGTACTCAAAACATTTAATGCTACTTAAAAATACGCTTCTAACGATGTATCATATGCATATATTTGATATACATATATCCAATTAAAAAAAATAGACAAAAATAATTTAATTTTTTTCGATTAAATTACAGGAGAGGTACTCCTGTAATTTGTGGCCCTTTTGTTTTTAAGCAGTGATATGTAAAATCAAATATAAATAAACTGTGAAAAATAATAATATATTCTCAAGAAACTCACCTTCAAGAATTCCCGTAAATTTGGTAAGAAGACAGACCACGTCCACCTTTCACGGAAACTCGAATGCGAAAATGAGCAAAGTACCTACCCCACAAAGCACAACTGGATTGAGTGAGTCGTGGCTGATTACGACGGAATGAATGAAGGAATGATTGAGCGTGGCCGTGTGTCGTCTTTTTCTTTCAACTTGCCAGAATAAAAAAAATAGTTGATAAAAATTTATTGTTTATTTTTTTAATTTTATTTGAAACAATTCTGAACCAATTCAGATTTGTTTAAATTTTAATAGGTACTTAATATTGTTAAGTCTTACCAAGTTATGTATGTAATTTTGATAAATTTTATTGTTACCTACATAATTTTTTGTGAATGAAAAACTCGCACAGCCGGTATAGTGTTCTGTCGTCTCACATATACTGCTCTGTGGCGTAGCTTTGATAAGCGGCAGTAGCACTCGCGTTTCTTTTGGTTGTCTATGGCGTGTTTATTGCACTATGGTCTTAGTTTTTTTTTCTTATTACAAATAAAAATAAAAAATACAATACAAATGTGGATATTGTTATTTGTACGAGCCATTTTATTATTGCCTAACTAACATGCATAGACGGTTAAGTTAAGGCTAGTTGTACTTAATCTGTGGTTGAGGTAGATACCTATTTATACTAATATCATAAAGAGAAATCGTAATTTTGTTTGTAATAAATAATCTCAAAAAAAAAACGAGTGTGCTTATGACCACACGACTGAAGTGAAACTTCTTTCGCTCCATCTGTATGTATATATATATATATATGTGTGTACAATATATACATGTATACACATATACATATATTAATTTTCTACAAATATTTAAATTTATTTCATGTTTTCATTGGTAAATTAATATTTTTGCATAGATCTTCTATTTTTATTCATCATTTTCATTATTGGATACATCAGTAATTACTGTGGTTGATTGTAAAACCGAGACAATAGGCTTATGGTATGAGAAATAAGATACATAAATTTTCGAATTAAAATTAGACAGATATCTAGAAAAAAATGTGCGCGCGCACTGCTGTCTCTTGCTTATATCCCCCACATAACTTCCGTTCGCCTTGCCCGATCACACTTTTCGTAACGCTTACGTCACGCGTTCGCCAGCTTACTCCCCAAGTCAAGCGTGCGTAAAGAAGTTTCACTTCAAATGACTCTACCGATTTAAAAAATTCTTTCACCATAGTAGTGCCCCGGATTTACCAAAAGGCTTAGTAGGCTAGAGCCTAAGGCGGCAAATTTGGCCAAAAAATTCTTTTTGTCTTACAGAATTAATATAAAAAAAATATTATTATACAAGTGACACAGAAATTGCTCGCATTCCTCTCGGGTGCTGATACTGTGGCTAAATTGGAGTACCCTATTACATCTGTTTTTTTATATATTATGATTGTGAACTAGGGTATCGAATTGCAGGGGTCAGTAGGGGCGGGAGCAAATGTGTAAATCCGCCACTGCACCATAGGTTACTAATTTACTATACCCATAGGAGTAACATGGTTATATTTTATAAAGTTACGCAGATGAAGTCGCGTAAAACAACTAATATATAATTTATAAAAAATATACACGGATGAAATCACAGACAGGCAGAAGTGAGAAGCTGATGTTATATTAATTTATTATGTGCGTTGGTAAAGTAAATATACCTAAATAAAAAAAAAAGAAAAGAATAAGAATGAGGCAATAATGGCCCATGAGGGGATCGAACCCGCGACCTTCGCGTTATTAGCACGACGCTCTAACCAACTGAGCTAATGGGCCAGTGAGTGTGCTTACAAATTACAGGAACATATCATAACATGTTGCCAGGCGAATCATATAGGCAAATGGTTTTTTTAATAGTGGCAAAGATTTTTTTAAATATTACTAAATATGATACCACTTTGGAAGCTTTTGAGTGATAAATATTGGTGTTTTGCCAGTAATTTATTCCATGAATTATGTAGTTTTAGTACATATTGTTTTTTATATTAATTTATTTGTAAGCCTCTCGTACCCTGTTTCGTGATAAAAATTTGGCTCTGCTTCTACGTTCGTGAATTCTTGGCCCCTGTTTCGGGATAAAGGTTCTTGCAGAGAGTTATAATAGTTTATTAATAAAAAAACATAAATAATTAAAGGGGTTTAATAACTAAAAACAGGATAAAGATTTTTTTAATTAAAACGACGTAAACATGGGAAATTTAACTTCCCTAAGGAAAAGCAATGAATTTTCTTTTTCGTCATTACCAGATCGACAGTTTATATACTTTTTAGGCCTCTTCTTGCAAATAGAGACTAACCTTTATTGGCACAAGAAAAAAGGCCAACTCGTCACTATTGAATATTCGAGACGGATGTTACAGAATTTCCAAACAGTTGATCTCTTCCGAACACTAACTTCGTACCAGAGGTCCAGAGTGTTTCTGGAATTCTATTGTTAAATGGGTTGGGCCTATTTCATTCTTTAACTAGTTTAATGTACGAAGAGAGTGCAGTAATTACTCTTTTGTGACAGGAAACCTGATCTATTTCTTCTTCCTACTTCGTGAGCATGCCCGAGAAGGATTTGTATGTTTATCTTATAATAAATAATTTTCTGTGATAATGTTTGGTAGAAGTAGCCAATTTTCTCCAATAATTTGTATAGGCACATTACCTATACAACTTTGCAGCCTTGTATGTAAGCAGTCATTTCGCCATTCCTAATAATACCAAATCATGGTCTGAGTTTTTGGTACCATATCTTTTGGTATTTTGTTCATGGCCTGTCTGCAGAAAATAAAAAGAACAGATTTTTAAGTAAATACTTAACAGGCTAATTCCTACCTACCTACTTAATAAACGCCGCAAAACAAATAAATAAATGTGTAACGTTTATTTATCCTTAGAAATAATAAACTTTTCAGATTATCGAAAAATAAATGCGAATTAACTAATGAATTTTCTTGGAAGGAAGTAAGGAAGGAACCTACTGCCGCTCATTTAGGTGTATTTAAAATTTATAAACGTATTTCTTTATATTTCTATTGGCCAGGTTTATATAAGGATGTTGTTAATTTTGTTACTTCTTGTAATACCTGTTTAGCTTATAAACAACAAAATCATCTAACTTTGGGAGAGATGGGACGTCCCAAGGATTGCTCCAGACCTTTCCAGATGATTTCAATAGACATCATGGGTCCTTTACCTCTTACCCGCGAATTAAATTCTTATATCTTTGTAGTTACTTGTTGTTTTAGTAAATATTGCTTAATCTTTCCTATAAAGAAAGCTGCATCTTTAATTATTAATAGGATTTTAGAAGATTCTGTGTTCTTAGTTCATGGTATACCACAAACTATTTTAATGGACAATGGTAGTCAATTTGTTGGTAAAAGTACTAAGGATCTATTTATTAAATATAATATTCCTAAAGTTTACTATACGCTTAAGTATACTCCGCAAGTAAACAAAACACGGTTGAAAGATACAATAGAACTATTCTATTTATTTAAAAAAAAATAAGGTGTAATTAATAAATATAATATAATATAATAAAACAAATAACACTACGTTACAAATGTAAAAAAATGTACCGACTTCATATGATCTATTGCGTGAGTGGGCTGTACCTGCCTTACCAACTATTATAGATTAATTTATGTGTCACGAACTTGGGGAAATGTAGCAAAATAGAGTTCCCTTGTTTCGTGTTATTGATTTTTGGAAAATCCTGCACATTTTAGATCATTTTTAAATTATGTGAATTAACAATTAAGTACCGGATATACCTATGATAAAAATATACAAAAACAAATTAAATTAATCGAATAACAAACCAAAATTATGCCGGTAGTACCTATGCGAATTTATCTTAAAAATGTAAATTTTGGTCATCTTTAAACTCGTATTATATTAATTCTAGTGAACAAAACATATACCGAATTTAAATCATAAGGAACTATAATAAATACGTTATTTGGTTTTTAATTTAAATTTGCATTGTCTTTTTATTATTATATTTATTATATTAATACACAAGAGAGTTAATTATCATTTATTTTATTTAAAAGCATCGGCACGCGATTTAATTAGGCAACCCATTCGCAATTTATCAATGTAACTATTTATCATCTCCCAGATAATCTTTGCCATCATTAAATAACAGATGAGGGTACCTCTATCTCAGACTATTAAGTCAACGTGTTGTAATCACATCAATTTGGTTGTATTATTTGTAAATTATATTTCGACAATTTATTGAGGGATTTGTAATAAATATTAGAAATGAAATCCAAAAATCGCACGCATTTATGTGACAAAAAGAATGACTTGTGTATTATTTTCTAAGATATACCAATTACTATATTAAAAATTCTTTAAAAAAAATTGTAAAGCACTGTGTATCGGAAACCTTCAATAAAAAATGTTTTTTAATACAATAAACGAAATTCAAAATTAAAATTAAATCCCTGAAAATCTCTACTGTAGAATATTTTCCATAAAAGATATCCTATAGGTATATAGCAATTAAATACTTTATTTCTCTTTATTTTATTAAAATTAAAAGATAGTAGGAATTAATTAATTTTACAATAAAATAAAATAATATGATAAGGGTGATTTATGAAATAATAAAACAATAATTAAACAAAGCTTTTATTCATTTTTTTATTATAAAACTAGCTGCTGCCCGCGACTTCGCCCGCGTAACTTAGGTACTTATAAACCTTCCTCGAGAACCACTCTACCCATTAGTGAAAACCGCATTAAAATCCGTTGCGTAGTTTTAAAGATCTAAGCATACAAAGGGACATAGGGACAGAAAAAGCGACTTTGTTTTATACTATGTAAAGATTTAGTAGGCTTAAGCCATATATATGCATGCATTGTAAACCGGAATGAATGACATCAAATGATTGCTTGACGTTGACATTGTTTAAATATTTGCAATAATGCAAAGGTATTAATCAAATTCAGATACATTAGGTATATATCCAGATCTTAAAACATTAAATAATATATGGAAAAAATTAAAAGTGAAATGAAAAATATTCCACTGATTCCAACAAGGACACGATCTGAAAAATAAAACGAAAAAAACCGATTAAGACTCTTTAAAACATCTTCTTTGAAACTTTATATTGAACTAGTCCCAGAGGTTAGGTGCGCCAGTTGTCCCAAAAACTGGCTGACTGACGGTAGGCTATTGATACTCAACCTATTTATGACCTAATATTAAAATATCAGCCTTTATAAAACTGTTGCAGTTTTGGTCCCTCACCTCTGGGACTATTAGTGTTAGTCTTAGTTTGTCTTAGTAACTTAGTTGCTATTTATGTCAATTGAAATTGATTGATTTAAATATTTCGATGTTATTATTACGCTGACGCTGAAACTGTTCAACAGAAAGCCTACTGCGTCCTTCAGCCACAACTCTTAAAAACCCTTACAGAAAAACAAAAACTCAAAATGTCCTCTTAGTTTCGGTGAGGACAAACTTCTCCTATACAAAGTAATTAAGCAGATGAGCGAGGCGGCAATGAGGGGCCTCTCATTTTTAATTTCTTGAAAAGACAGTTTAAATATTATAGTACACATTAATTAAACCAGTGAACAGTGATCAGCGATACAGCAATAGACCATAACACTCCAGTGCCACGTCGCGTCGGTGAGTCAAAGGATATAGCGCCTTTGAGGCGCTTCTGTATTATATTTAAGTCTGTCCTCAGTGGTTGGAAAAGGTTGCCGAATCCTCTCTGTCTTACTTCTCCCAATATGTTGACCCCTAACTAACTAACATGCATCTATTCCGAAACATGGTAGACATTTCCGGGTAGGTATTTGTCCTATATTTCCTTTCGCCTGGCAGGTATAAAGTCCCACCAAAATGATCTGTCTCTTGGTATATTTATTTTTAAATTATAAATAATATCCTGTAAAAATTTCAACTTGCCTCAAATACCTACATTTTTTCGATTTTTTTGAAAACAATTCTACGAGCGCTTGGCAAAGTTAAAGACCTCACTGAATAGTCTGGCTTATTATTTTAAGTATAAAAATTTCAGGGACATTTCTTGCAAAAATATTGCCACTTTGAAAATATAAGGGTTGTTCCGATTTAGCCCCATTACTCCTCAGCCAGGTCTGCTAAGGCGCTAGGGTATTATAGAAGAGTTATAGGCTGAAAAGCCTCAAATATACCTATCCGGAAATATATACCATCTCTCGGGACAATTGTTTTAGCTCTAATGTAAACAAAAAAGTAATAAATTAAATACATACCAGGATACATTATGATAATTGTTGCCAATTTCTCGGTCAACGATTGCATCATTATATCCGGCGTAGAATCCTCCTGTGTCATTTCAGACCTTGAATCCTCCCCATCCTCCCCATCCTCCCCGTCCTCCCCATCCTCCCCGTCCTCCCCATCCTCCCCACCTAATTCCTTTAAGACTTTTTCCATCATACTGAAATTAAAATATATGATCGTATTTAATACATAATCACATAACCACAACGACAATGATTTTCTGTTATGTAAGCAGGTAGCTTAACAAGCCATATAAAAGCTGTATTTGTATATATTTTATATATATTACTTATAAAATTATATTTACTATATTATATATCCATTAAGCATTTTTTATATATTACTTAAAACTGCATTTTGAGGCTGTATAAATAAATGTAAGGATTGTATGGATGTTTGTAACTCTTTCGCGCAAAAACGACTGAACCGATCACCATGAAATTTTGCATACACCTTCATCCAGAACGCGGACGAAGTCGCGGGCACCAGCTAGTATCTTATAAAGATTACAGTTTTAAAGAGGAGTTGAAGAGAATCAGGATAAAAATATATAAAAATATACGAGAAAATTTTTCGTATAGAAGTCATAAAATATAGTAAATGAAAGTTGGTAACTGCATTTATTATATTCCGGTACTAGTTATTAAAAACTCTTGTATCAAGAGCAACTTGAAACTACACAATATTGAAAATATACAATATACGTACAGGGAGTCAAATGAGTCGTAAAAGCCGATTCGGCTCAATTCCATTGTTTGATCGGAATCCTCCACCAAATTAGAGTTGATGGGAGTTGAAGTTGTGAATAATCTCCTCCAACGTGGTTGACGGTCACCTTCCATTTTCAGGCTGTAACGGAAACAAATGATTGTTGTTTAATCTTTCTATCCTGCTAATATTGTAAATGCGAAAGTTTGTGAGAGTAAATTTGACCCACAGCTAGTTTTTGACCAGCATTAACATAATAGGATTTTTTATCCTAAAAATAGTTCTTAAGAGATCGTCTAAAAATATGAAAAATTGAGCGCCTCTGTCGCCACCGTCGTCACAGCGATAAAAATGCAAGTATTCATTTTTCATTTTTCAGCACAAATTTTAATGAAGTCACTATTATCAATAAAAAAGTTTTAGTGGCAGGACACAATGCGTTCCGCGTTCCGTTTCAGTGTTTTTATTTCTTATTTTTGTTTGTTTATTTGTTAGTTAGTTAGTTATATTATTTGTTATATATAAAGAAAAAAAATTTATCAGAAAACTTCCAAAAATAGAAGATGAATGGAAAACATAAAACTACAAACTATTTTTTTTTGTAAATGTGGGTAGGTATTTTCCTAATTCCTATAACCTACCAATATAAAATTAAGTAAAAATATATGAGGTAGATACAAAACTGAAGTTTTGATGTCAAATTTGAAGTTATTGAAAAAGTGGAGCAAGATCGGCATAATAATATTAGTAATTACGACATAGCCGATTATCAGGTCTATGTATCTCATTTTATTAGAAATTTGGTGCACTTTAATAACTTACAACTTTAATAATAAATTAGAGAACCCGTACATTTAAAACTATTTGGTTTAATTAAATTTGCATAATGTCTTTTGTTGTTGGTAGTAAAAAATAAAAATCGACAACAATTGAAAAAGTCCTAAAATTTAATGAATTTTACAATGATCCGAAAGGCTTTCGAGGTGGAAAACTTGGATTTGTCATTAGATACTATTTAATCACTACCATCATGTTCCTAAAGCAACACCTCTTGTTTGATACGATTTATTTATTCCCTTAAAACATGGTAGTAAAGGCACGCAAAACTTAATTTAACAAGAGTTGCTAAGTATAAAATTAACAATATATAATTATCATTTATAATTTTTGATCATAAGTCCCTAAATTTCTACAGCGATGCGATTATAACTAAATCAAATATAAATCAAAAAACTCACCCGACTTTCCGTAATGATTTGCGTGAATTCGGAGACCAGATAGACCGCGTCCACTTTTCACTTCGACTCGAATGCGAATGAGCACGAATGAGCGAATGAGCAAAGCACAATTGGATTGACGGAATGAAGGAATGAGTGAGTAGGACGGAGGCCGTGTGTCGTCTCTTTCTCTCAGCTTGCCAGAATAAAAAATATTAGTTGATAAAAATTTAGCTTTTTGTTATCGAGTGAAGAGAGTAATAATCTACATAAATTTATTGTTTATTTTGAGAGTTAAAATTTTCCATAGGTATACATTACGAGCACATTGAATTTAATAATTTTTAAACAAATGTTAGGTTTCATTAATTTAAGTCATTTAAATATGTTCCAAGCCTAAAATCGATTTCTTCACTTAATGGCATACGAGACAGGAGAATTTTCGTACGAGGGCTTGTGGCCGGAAAAGCCTTGGTTAATGAGTTAATGAGATATAGTTAATGAGTTAAAATGCAGTAGGTACTGTAATGGTAATTTATATATACTTAGCCCCTGTCAAACTCCTGTCCAAAATTCTATGTTTCTCTACATTACTTAAGAGAACTACTTACTTACTTAGTGCTATTTGAATTTAATTTTATCCTTTTTGTGGGAACATTTTAGTCATCACTTTTAGCTCGTAAATTTCTATTTTTACACCATTATATGTTTCTACAAGCACCAATATACAAGCAAACACCATTCTTAAGTTAGTATGAACAATATATAAATAAAACAAATAACATTCAGTTTTAAGAGTTCTTTAATATGAATACCTACATATTAATTTACAATTATTAAACATTTAAGTAAGTAAACCAATAAAAGTAATAAGTTAACTGTAAGTGATTTTAACTTTTAAACTTCGCATGTATAAGTACAAGATACCCTAGAGAAACTACATATATTATGTGCAACATACGATACATATATAAAAGTACTCCCCTACTTCAGGTGAAGCGCATCTAAGGTGAGAATCATTATTAAATTATCAAACGTATAGATGGCGCTACTTGCATAGATAGTTAAAGTCGCCTAATATATTACTAATTAAATTATTAAACAAATAGATGCACCGTACAAACATACATTAATTAAACAATTAAATATATTGCACTCAAATGACACAAAAAAAAAAAAAAGTACTAAACAAATAATTTCGTCATAAACACAAGAAATCCGACAAAATTTATACCTTTGTATTATTCTTTACAATAAAAAGTTGCCGCATTCACGAAGCTATTGTTTTTAGATAGCGCGGTATCTAGTCGAGCGCAGCGAGACCAATCATTAATCTAAGGATTTACATATTACATATATAACGGCTAAAGATAGGTGTGAACATAAACTTAAGATTAGCCGGCTAAACTTAGGTTTATTTTCGAGGAACGGCTAATGTTAGTTTCTTCTAACATTAGCCGGCTAAACTTAAGTGTAACCACAGGCCCTTGGTTAAAAATGTAGAAACATGTTAATGTTACTTTCTTCTAACATTAGCCGGCTAAACTTAAGTGTAGCCGCAGGCTTGGCTAAAAATGTAGAAGCAAATGAAAAAGGAAACGGTATAATAATGTTTACTATTTCGGCACGAAAACTTTTATTAAAAAATAATCACTCTCATTACACATAGGTACTTATGTAGGTATTCAAAATCACAAAATGATACTTCTGCAGTGTTAATAACTTAAAACAATATCTAGTCATTAAAATAAAATAATAAGGAACCATTTGTTCATTACAATATCTAGTCATTAAAATAAAATAATAAGCAACCGCCAAGAAAGATGACGCAATACTAAACAAAAACATTGCCATGTGAGCGCATTGTCTCCCCTCTGCCCCCTCAAGCGACATGTTCGCCCCGGCGCGTCCATCGAATACATTTTTAGCCGTTGCGTTTCGGTTAATGTGCACATTAGCCGGCTAAAGATGGAAATTCACGACGCAAACTAACATGATATCGAACATTAGCCGCTCCTCGAAAATAAACTTAAGTTTAGCCGGCTAATCTTAAGTTTATGTTCACACCTATCTTTAGCCGTAACATATACAAAGCCCAGTGGTATGAAAATTTATGGGAATAAAATCAAAATTGTCACGAAAAATGCGTCACATTATTCTATCTGAAACTATAATATGTTACATAATAATGCATGCTAGGAAAATTTTATTTATTAAATTTATTAATTATTTAAATTATATTTATTTAATTTATTTTTTTTCTTTTGTAAGTAGTAAGCTCCACTCCAGTCGTGCGTCGGAGCTGACTGACACACACACATTTTTTGTTTTTCTCCCCACAGATGTCTCCGTTACAAAGGTAAAAATTTAAGTCATAGTCTCCACAAGTCATAGTCATAGTCTATTTCAGTAAACAGTTTAAGGGTGATAATATTTATAAAGTATAGTATTCATTTTTTTGGCATATTGTTTTTTTTTGGCACTAAAAATTATGGCTCGACCTTAGCAGTGGCCAATTGTTTCGGTTTTTTTTTTTTAAATACCCGTTCATTTCTTAAACAATAAATATGAACGAAGTTATACAAAGAAATCAAAATTTTTTCAAGACAAAATTTTTAATTTACTGGTTTTTATAATCTCTCATATGACCGGATTCGTATCTTATATGTAGTAGGTAATTTTAAAAACATACACAAAGAGTCGATTGATAAAATAAATATTTTAAATACGAAAAATTTAGAACGGCATTGAAGTGACTAAACTATTTCCCACATTCAATTGAAAACACTCCCACAGTATATATATTAAAGCATTTCCCATGATGATTCCCGTGCAACGGTGGCCTGTATCCATTTTTACTTAGAATCTAGTCTAAATTTAGGTTTGCGAAGGACCATACGTGCCAGCGGGAGGTCTGTAATCTTGGGGCAGCGCCGACACCTGTTTCTTGGTGAAGGCGTATTTCCTTACGCCAATGTTCTTCAGAGTGTTCTCCCGACGGCACCCTTCACTGGAAAATACAAATTACACGTCTTAATTTAACATTTCAGCTTTGTATTTTGACTTACCTGAGCCATGTATGTTTGAATTTATAATATGTATTTACAAAAAAAAAGCATTAGTATAGTGGAACTAGATGGCGCTGTGTGGAATGTGTGAAGATATTTATTATTTATTCAATTGCAACAAAACTACACAAACTTTTGAGCACAACTTACATGTAGGTTATCTGTACAAAAACTTGTTTTTTTGCTGCGAGTGCAGACTTTAATTTAGTGGAGAGAAACTACTGAGCAACTTAGCAAGAGGTTGAGACAGGGGTGGTCGGTCCTGAACAACCTCAAAACTGCCTCATGATAAGACTACATCAGTCAATCAACCTTAACACTAAAAGCGATCGACTCGGTATACGGCTAAAGTGCAAGTGCAGTAACTTAAGTACTGAAGCGTGTAGGTCATAGGTGTAGGCGCTGCTGTGTTGTACTAAAAGTTTCCTGAAGAATCTGTGTAAATCGAAAAAATCACGCCGTGTGTTGCTAAAGCCACCTTTCGCGCCGCTTGTTATTCTGATATGAAAAAGTAGTGACGAGCTATTCTTGGTTCACTTGTGAATCATGTCGTCATCAAACAAAAATCGGCCAATATTTCTTGAGTGTGACCGTTTGAGCACCCCTAAGAGGAGATTATAAAATGTAATAATAAAATAAAATAAACCAAAGTTACCTTCTCATGACACTAAGCGCTCTTCTCATTTCTGGTTCTGCCAGGTGATACTCTGTTGCCAATATGGAGCACTGCTCCAGTGTGACAGACATGGCCGTTCTGTCTTTGGCACTTTTGCACGAGGTAAACCGTATGCCTGTAACAAATAAGGTTTTAATTTTGCAGTCATAATATACTGCACATCGCACAATGATAGGATATCTGCCCGTGTGTGACGTGTCGTAAAAATAGAAATAAAAAAAACTTACCATTCATAAGTCTGGTAGCGAGGGCAGCTAAATGTAAAACGTCTATGTTCTTTGGCACTTTCTTGTGAACGGCGATTTTTAAGTTTTCCATCACTTCTTCTAGGGGTTTTGTTCTTGACGAAGCTAAAAATAAGATAAGATTTTGTAAAATTAAATTAAGTCAATGACTTGGTAGTATAATTATGTGGCTGGGTATTAAGATAAAAATTACGAAAATATAGGTTTGGCGTGTGTGTCTATGTATCTGTCTATCTGCGTACTTGTCTGTGGAATCGAAGCTTCCAAACGGATGGACCGATTATGATCGTATTTTTTTTTGTTTGAAAGGTGACGATCAGGATGGTTTCTAGTTATATTATAACTATCGTTGGAACACCATCAGCCCACTTCCTAGTAGACGATTCACTAACTTCCACAGTTGCCACCCAACCACCAAGTGGAG